>CM031244.1:271889604-274636740 GCA_018340775.1 Taxus wallichiana var. yunnanensis
TCCATCAACAGTGTCTGTAGAACAAAATTAAAAACAATGGCAAGTTAGAAAACATTCAAAACTAAAAAAATAAACACAATGCATAACTTACTAACAATTAAATCTAACAAAGTCGAGAGAAGAGTATCCACATACTCGGATCTCCTAGCATTTAGGAAGGGTCATCTAGTACATTTGGTGGTGGTGGATCCTCTACAAGAACCTATTGATTCCGATCCCTCCCGAGGTGACGTGCTATCCCATCATAGACTACTCATCCCCACCTCCTTGGTGAGGAAGTTTCTCCTCATAAACAACAATCTCCTTCTCCGCATCCACCTCTTCTCTCTCTCGTAATATAAATCTCCTCACCCATCACTCTTTGTCACTATCCTCCCGCTCGTCATGCTCTTCCCCTCTAGTCTCCTCCCTTGTCTCCTCACTAGATTCACCGTAGGGATCTTCCTCTAAAGTTGTGTGGGCCTCATACTTCTCCTCCTCCCCACTTTTAATGGGTGTGGCCTCAATCTGTAGGGGGGTTGTTGGTAATCTTCAGAATCGGGATAACCTTCACAATGATAGGTACCCCGGGAGTGAAGATTTTCCAACCATGCAATCCCTCAGGCCTCCATCAGCCTCTATAATACCATAGTAAATAATAGGACCAACATGAAGTGAATCAATGTATAGAAGCCCGAATCGCTAGGGAACTATATCAACAAGGTGGACCTCCACCCTACCTATCTTATCCACTAACCGAGTCATGGTACTCCATGAAATTTGTATAACTATATCATGTCTCCATAGCCAAATCATATCTTGGTACAACCTAAAATTAAAATTATCTATGGTAAGAGTAGTAACAAAGGCTATTGCACCCCCTAAGAACTATCGAGACTATCCATCCGGTGGCTTATATAGCCTCGTGATCTAATTTGCAAATTTCCCTTTGATAAGGGATTATCCTCTCATAAACCTAATTCATAACCAAAGAAGGGTAGCTTAAGGATTTCCCCCTACAGCCTCACAATGTAGTATAGGTCATGATATGTGGTCCCAATAATGTCCACGCCCCAAGCAAAGATCCTCTTATGCTTCTCAATAGCCATAATGATAAGAGCCCAACAATGCAAGAGATTTTCCTCGCCCTTGTCTCCCACCAAACATGAAGCAAAAATAGTAATAATGGCCTTGCATAGAGTGGGGATAGGTGCAGAGGAAACTAATAGTAGATGCATACCATGCTTGGAGCCCACATTGGATGCCCCATAATCTCCCACATATGATTCCCACTACCTATATAAAGCCAACGAACCTTTCTCCAATGCAAGTCATCTGCCAATCATAGGAACACCCAAGATCATGTGAACATCTTTGAGAGTTATATTTCACTCTCCTCTGACCCCAGGAAACTAGAAAGTGTTCTAGTTATCATCCTAACAACTCAATAAGTCACACGGTAAATAATGGCCACTATTAGCAATGATGTCTAAGAGATCCTCCATTTGTCGGCTCTATGTAGTAAGTATCTTTCTACCTGAGTCAACTAATCAATAATCACAGGAGATAATCACACTCTCTCACACCGACTCCATCGACATAGGCATCCTTCTTTCACGTTCACCAAAACAAGAAAAAGAGAAAGTTAAGAATATGATTCAATACATAAGCTCTTCAAAATATATAAAAATAAATTAAAATCCAAAAAAAGTTAGTCTAAGTTATTCAAAATAAGGTTCTACCTTGACAATTACCAAACTGCCACCCTGTCCACAAAGCAGTGGTTGTGTAATTTCCACAACATTTGTGTAATCATCACCCTGTGTAGGGTGGAAATTGCGTCCAAAATGGACAAGCAGTCCCCTTTGACCCAAAAATGAGAAAAAATGACCAAATTGACCATTTTGAACAAAAAAAGATAGAACCACCTAGATGAACCCATAGGGAACATTTTGACTAGATTATTTATAAAACTTATCCCGCTTAGGTGTAGATTTTTCAATTTTTCACATTTTAGGTTTAAAATGAATAAATGCAAAATATTGAATTTTTCTTAGGCAATGAATCTCTCACTCATGAGGCCATGATTAAGACATTGTGTTCTTTGATTTGACTTTACTCTTTCTCAAAATGGTTACATGTAATCCAGATCTCCAAAATAACTATGAGGGTGAGTGAAAATGAATGGTTTTAGATACTGATTTTTTTTTTTTTGACTTTGTGTTGAGTATGTGTGCTTTATAGGGCTGAAGTCTGACATAGGTATATTTCTATCCCTGCACAAATGGTAAGTCCTTGTGTCATTTTGTAGGTAGCGAGAGCTTGGATGACATCACTTCGGCATGCGGGTGTGTCAGGAATAACTTCTAACTTCCTATTTTGGGAATGTCTTACTTGGATTCTATGTTTTACACCTCTTCATGGTTAAAACACTTCTCTAAGGGGGAAATATGTACACACCCAAATTTTCATTTCTACATTGTCAAAAATGGTTCAAAAGTCCCTAATGATGATTCACGTCTTTTCCAAAGGTGTTTAAGCCCCTTTACTTATTTGCAGTTCATATTTGTAGCTTAGATTGTATCACTTATCCGTTTCCTACTTTTCTCTGTGGATTCTTACATCATTTTTCATTATGTTTTTCCTTAACTTACATAACTTCAACTCTATAGGGTGGCGGTTGCATAACCACGCCCTAATTGTGTGGTGGTTGCGTAACCACCACTCAATACATGGCGGAATTTCCAAGCGACTTGGCCAAGATTTCTTAGGTGTGATTAGGACGCGTGTTAACTCATTCAAGTTCACCTCTAGTACATGTTTCTTTATCAATTTGGTTGATTTTAAGCTCAAATAATTTGTATCAACCTCCTCTTCCACTTATAATTGTTGATTGAGAGTTAAATCCCTCTTCTTGTTGTGATGTGGCATCCCATTGCTACCAAATGGCTTAGACCATTTCCAAACTTTTGTTCTATAAAACCACCACTTCTTCTAAAGAAAATGGTCGGGGAATTTTATCGTGAATTGTATTGTTATGGTGTTAAAATCTTGTTAGAGACTACACAACCAAGAATGTTCTCTTGTGTTGTTTTCCCCTACCTGCATTACTACCACACCACTTGCAAATCACCATTGCTCTAATGCATTATTCTTGTTTCCTCTTCATTCCCAGTTCCTTGGACACATGTGGACATAAAATATTAGAAAATATAATTGAGGGGAAACAAAGTGATACCACAACTGGAATTTCCTCAACACTGTAATTTCTAGGTTGGGGTTGTTATTGAATTTCCTTATTTATTCATTTCTTTATTTTTGAATTTGTATGCAAATTATTTACTACAACAGAAAAGGCACTTTTATTTCCATTATTACAATTTTTAGGCATTTACAGTAGATCATTTTCTTCTACAAAGATTTCTTAGGATAGATAGCTTCCTTTCCTATCTTTGTAGATTTCAAGGAAGTGATTACGGAATAGGCTTCGTATGGTTTTAAGAATTCAAAATTCTATTCAAAATAGTCTTTGTTAAATCCCTATTAAATTCCACCTAGGAAGTTTTAGGGAAGAAAATATTCTAAGAAGCCTCTAATTCTTCCCTTTTCTCTGAGGTGTGTCTCAGGATTTAATTCACATTTATATTTTAGAGAAAATTTAAATTTTTAGGATAGATTAGATTTCTTCTGCACAAATAAACAACTACATCCATTGTTTATTTGCTTTAGACCGGTTAATTAATTTAGAAGTAATTTCTTCATTTCTTCTATATGACTATTATTCTAGAAAATAAAAAAAAAATAGTTTAGGTTAGATTAGATTGTTGTTTGTTTCTTTATTTCTTCTATATTAGAAAATACAAAAACATAGTTAGCTTTCATTTATTTAGATTAGCCTGTTATTTTCTTTCATAGATTAAATTGTACAAATGCACACATGACCATTCCCAGACCACAACAAGAGATAGTTTACGGTTATGATCCTAGGGTTCCAAAAATGAACAAGCCCAAAGAATAAATAGAATTAGACACTGGATTACATTCACTAGTCTTTAGGACATCCCCACATCTATATGATATTGTTAGATAGTTGAATGTCCTTGATCCGTAAAATTCTACTTTGGAACTCTATGAAATCATGTAATTATGTTGTTCGACTTTCAACTTTTGAAAATAACAGATTGATTGAAGATTAGATATTTAGTGAATGAATATCTAGTGTTATAGAAAGGAAATTGTAGAGAATAGGAAAGAATTAAAGCTCCAAACAACAACAATTTTTATCCTGGAAACCTCTAATGGAGGAAAACCAATCGAGAAGGGAAAAATGCTCTTTTTTCCCACTTTTATTTGTCAATTATAGACAATTACATATTACAAGAAGTAGAAATGGAGACAATAATGTAAACCTCTCCTTTCTTATGCTTTTTTGCTCTATTTCTACACCTTACTCCTACAATTCCACTCCATCACTGAAGATCTTGCTCACTTTCTCTCATTAAGCTTAAACCTTTACTCTTTGATCTCTTTGGATCTCTGAATGATCAATTCTTTTGATCCTATTTATATTTATAGCCTTCTCCCATGTCCTCTTATGCACTAGAGAATGGGAATGGTAGGGGAGGGAAGTGATATAGTCGAGCGCTTTAAATTCGTGTTCCATTTGTGATCCATTTCTCTTTTTTGTTCATAAGTGTTAGGACCACCACCCTAAGCAGATCGGTGGTAGTTTCAAGATCGCCATTCCGGTTGGGTGGCAATTATAGGACCGCCACCCTATAGGGAAGTGGTTCTACAAGTGCTTCTTTACACAAAGCGGAGGTTCCGTCAAGAACCTTCATTTACCTCATTTTTCTTCATTTTATTCAATTCTCCTTCTTGTTGTTGATGGAACTAATGAAGTGGTGTGTTTTTCTAGATCCCTATGGATCATACCTCCATTTCTTAGGAATCTTTCTATCCCACAAAAGCTTAGTGGGGGAGTGGTAGAGGAATCAAATCCCTCTCTTACTCCTTCAAGTACCACTGGGTCTAATTTTGTGTCTTCTCTCATCTAACCCGTCAAGAATTTTGTGGATCTCTGGTTTGCTACTCCAGTGCTACATCCTCCTCCAAGTTACCTCAAGTATCATCCTCTTTGGAAGGAAGATTTTGTATCTTTCCTTATTTTTCATGCATAGATGGCATTAGTAGTTGTGAGCTCTTACAACTTGCTATCACGTGCATCTCGCGTGAAGTATGGCCCAATGGTTTCTTTTTCAACCTATTTAGTCCTTCTTACTTATCTTTGTATGTTGAGATGGATTAGCTGGATCCTCTCCATATACACTACTGTTATAGTCACCATTGTTCCTTCTATCTCCTCTTCTCCTTACTACCCCATGGTCAGGTCTAGTGAATCCATAGGTAGATACGGTGACTATATAACGGAAGTTTTTTTACTCCTTAAATGAGCAGTTCCTGTGGTGGCTTCTTCTACAAAAACTGACAAGTGCTATCCAAATTCTCCATCCTTTGGTTAGAAATATCCATGCTCTCACATCCATTTTTCTTTTCTTCCAATGAAAGTAAAAAAAACTGATGATTTTCCTAAATAAGTCTTGGTGCTTGGTTAGCACTTACCATATCCTTCTTTGATTTTCTCTAGTATGCCAAGATGTTGAAAATGAATCCATCCTTGACCCATCTGTATTGATTCTCCCTCCTTGTGAATAAAAAAATCACCGGCATACAATTAAGGACTTAGAAAGACAACATCGAATGCATCAAGAGGATTGATATCAACCTTTAATACATCAATATATTGGGTGTTTATCCCAAATTGAAACTTACACTTTCTTGTAAATTTTATTTCTACACCCCTCTTCACCCATCCCAATGGGTATGGATGTGGATGCACATAAGTTTCTAGACCAAGTTGTTCTACAACCGCATCAGAAATCAGATTTGAATGAGAACCATAATCTACTAAAGTGTTTACCTTAGTCTTCTTGATTTGGATTCTGATTTGAAAAACCTTACTCATCTCTTCTTCTTTTTATCCGCTATACATGTTAGTGGCCATGCATCCCATCCTCTCATCTACATATGAATCATCTTTAATCTCCACCTATCCTTCTATATTTACGGTGGCCATGGATTTCTTAGAATCCTTGGTTCAAGGTTTTGCTTTGCATGCAATTATGGATGTAAATTCCAACATGTGGCATTAGTATGCCCATTTATATAAAAATTCTTACATAAATTCTTAGGATCTTTATAAGTATGCAAAGCACTAGTGGCATGTTTACCTTTCCATTTACATCTACTACTTGTCTTCCCTTGTTCTTTTTCCTATTGATCTATTGACTAGTTTCCCTTTAGCTCTGTTTCTCCTTGATTCTTCTTGTCATCAATGTAGTATGATTATATATAAGATTCATTAATATCATTGGGCTTGGTGGAGATTACCTACCTCCGAAGGTGATTTTGAACTCCTCCCAAATACTTGGTCGAATGTCCTCATCCTCCAAGTCCATATTAAGAAACATGGTTTGTCTCTCGAAATTATGTAGTTTAGTCTTGCATGCTTTGAGTGTTTCCCTCCCTAAAGTATTGCCACTTAATCATCATGTCAATCTTATGGCCAATAGAGCCAATAGGATAGAGGTTATCTCTAATCAAATTTTAAAACTCTTCCAATCTCGACAATAGGATGTTTCTTCTTTTCACAAGTGGCTAGATGGGTTTCCCACCAAACCGAGCATGACCTTCCATTTTGAGACATGAAAAGGTGATCCTTTGTGCCTCAGTGATATTATGCACACTAAAATAGACTTCTAACTATTTTATCCACTTATCAAGAAATTCTCGCATCTAATTGTCCTTCAAATTTCTTTATTTCCACTTTAGTTTCAACTTGAGAAGGTGTATGAGCAGAACTTTCCTTCTCGCTTACAATTAGTGTCTCTTCTTCATGATCTTCCCATTCGCCTTTTTTGGTTCTTTTCAATACCAAATTTTTCGGCCAAGTGCTTGAACCACCGAGACCATGGAATCTTGTTTAATCAAGCCCTCTTTTACAGATTTGAAAGCTCTTCTTGTTTTTTATGCAACCTATCCATCATGGTCTATAGAATTTTGACTCTATAAACTAAGCTCTCTTCCTCCATTTGAGCTCGAACTCTCTATTTCCACTTCTTTGTAGAAATTTTTGTCTCACAATGTAAAAATTCTTCACCTTTAGACCTTATCATTGTCATATAAATCACAAGGAGTCAAATACCACATTCCTTGATATATAATCATCTACGATACTAAAATGATCCGTAAAATTCTACTTTAGAACTATACAAAATCACGTAACTATGTTGTTCTACTTTCAAATTTGGAAATTTACAGATTTATTGAAGATTAGATATTTAGTGATCGAATATCCGGTGTTATAGAAAGGAAATTACATAGAATAGGAAAGAATTCAAACTCTAAACACCAACAATTTTTATCCTGGAAACCTCTAATGGAGGAAAACCAATCGGGAAGGGAAAAACACTCTTTCTTCCCACTTTTATTGGTCAATTATAGACAATTACATATTACAAGAAGTAGAAAATGGAGACAACAATGTAAACCTTTCCCTTTATATGCTTGTTTTCTCTATTTCTACACCTTGCTCCTATAATTCCACTCCATCATTGAATATCTTGCTCACTTGCTCTCATTAAGCTTAAACCTTTTCTCTTTGATCTCTTTGGATCTTTGAATGATCAATTCTCTTACTCCTCCTTATATTTATAGCCTTCTCCCATGTCCTCCCATGCACTAGAGAATAAGAAATGTCGAGGATGGAAGAGACATAGTCGAGCACTTCAAATTTACATCCATTTGTGCCCCATTTCTCTTTTCTATTTAGAAGTGTCAAGATGGCCGCCTGAGTAGACCGGTGGTTTCAAACCACTACCTTACAAGGTAGTGGTTCTATAATCACCGCTATGCATGTGAGTGGTGGTTTTGTCTAGAATCTCCATTTACCTCATTTTTCTTCATTTTTTCAATTCTCCTTTTTGGTGTTGATGGAACCGATGAAGTGGTGTGGTTTTATAGATCCCTATGGATTAGTCACGAACAAAGACACATATAGAGATTTCATGTTTTGGAATGAACCAAATCACCGAGCATAGATCTAGTGCAACCACGCCTCTCTCACTTATTATGTGACCTTTTATAAACATCATTACGAGGAACCCATTGGTGATTTTCCATGTATTTTGCAGCCAGTTGAGAGAATCTCACACACCGACATTGAAATTTTTTTACACATGTTTATTCTTCTTTATCACTCCATCACACCCACTTAGGTTAGAGAGGAATTTATTTTCACTTTATGAGAAGATACCTTTGGTTCTTGTAGAGGATATTGGGTTTCCCGATAACCTATTTATCACATACACACCTATTTCTACTTTATATATCCATCCATTCATTCTACAACAATTGTCCTAGTACAACCTCAGGAGGTCAAGTGTTACTAAAGGTCACATGTTTGTTTTCAATCATACAAAGTGACCCACCAATGGGTTTTGTTATTTCTAGTAGCATAGATGGCCTTTAGGCCGAAAATAAAGGAGTGACATACACCGCCCGAGGTAGATGATGTACCAGTGGTGAGAGTAGAGCATAAGTATTATTTATTATAGTATGTTATTTGTTTATTTTTTCTTGATTGATGTAATTATGTGTAATAGCTAATGTTTTCCATGTGATTACATGTGATACCTATTTTTCATTGATTGTGTACACCTCTATATGCATGTTGATTCAAAACATTCCCCATATGTACTTGTGGAAGGAGGTATGCTAGATTGGATGGATGTTATTACAGGTGAAAATGACCATTTGCTTGAGCCAGTGGCTATAGTAGAAATGACGTGCATAATTTTTTTGAAGGAGCGTGATGAGGCTCATGTAGAGGAAAAGTGATCACTAGATGTCGTAGGAAGAGGCCTACCTAAATATATCTTAACATGATATGTGGAGCTACATGGTCGATATGTAGAGTAGACAACAAAGCTTGTTGTTGTATGCATGTGTTGGTGCCCATTTTGATACTCTACCATTTTTCCACATTTCCCCTTTTCTCTTTGTGCTCTGCAACATTTTTTCCTCATGAAATCGATGATATGAAGTTGTACCTCCATTCTTGTGCATTGGATTGTTTGCAAACTCATTACCTTGCCCTAATTTTTCTCATTCAAACTCCTCTACCATTTTCCCATAAATCCCCTTTGCTCTTTGTGCTCTGCAACATTTTTTCCTCATGAAATTGATGATATGAAGTTGTAGCTCCATTCTTGTGCATTGGATTGTTTGCAAACTCATTACCTTGCCCTAATTTTTCTCGTTCAAATGCCTCTACCATTTTTCCCATGTTTTCCGGCCTTTGGAGCTTGAAATTGTTCATTTTATACTTATTTGCCCTCAAAAATCCCTTGCCATGGTCGTAAATTTCCTAAAAACACTTTCCATTTGTCTTTTGATCAAAAAAATTTTCACCCACGAAGAAAAAATCAATTTTGGGCATCCCTGGCATTTCCTATGTTTTTGACAGTCAGATGGGTGTCATTTTCCCATCAAATTCATCTTCGACATTCTAGGGCATCGCTGACAATTTCAGTGGTTTTTTACGGTCATACTGAGACGTCCTTTTCCCATCAAATTTTAGCTCAAAAACTTCTCCCATGTGGTTTTTTGTGATTAGATAAGGTTCAACGGTTATGCTAAAAAAACTTAACATTTTTGTGTTTTGGAAAAAAGTGTAAGTTGCCCCCATAGCTCCGTAGGCCCCAGAGGAGGTACACGTGTCACAGGAATAGTGAAGGCAGATAAGCGGGTCTTTTTGTGCCTTAAGGCATTTTGGAAAAAGATTTAAAGTACAAAGAAAATTCCTAGGGCCCATGCAATGAAATAGAATGGAACACGTGGCGGCTTCAGAGCGCAGGCCCTCAGTGAATCAGAGGTGGACACGTGTCATGTTTTCATCAAAAGCGGGATGGAAGGCTAGCAAAGGACTTAGAAAAATTTTTCTTTTGGTGAAAGGGAGAAAAAGTTGTGAAAAAGGCTGCAGGTCCATCAGGCCAATCAAGAGAGGACACATGGCAGGATCAGGGGCAGAAGGGAGTGCGGGCCGCCGAGAGGAAAAAAGGAAATGTTGCCTTTTTGGAAAAATGAGTTGAAGTGATAATTTGAAGCATGGCTCTACAATGAGTCAAAGGGAGACACATGGTAGGGACAAAATCAAAGGTGCGGGAGTGTGGAGGAAATGTTGAAAAATTTCCTTTGGTGAAAAGGAATTAAAGTATGAAGTCAGAGCGCTTCCCCTCAGCCAATCATATGAGGACACATGTCTTGCGGGAGGGCGGAGCAGCGGAGGAAAATTGAAATTTTTCCTTTTTTCAAAAAAGGTGGAAATGTGAAGAATTGAGCCGCGATTCCAATGGGGCCCACCTTGTGCCATGTGTCAGCGCCAAATCTCAAGGGCGGAGGGGTGGAGAAAAATGTCAAATTTTTACATTTTTTCAAAAAGCGTAGAGTAGAAAATGGTTGTAAATTGCCTAAAAAACAATTTCCATTTGTCTTTTGATCAAAAAATTCTTCTCCCACAAAGAAAAAGTTGATTTTGGGCATCCCTTGCATTTTCTGTGTTTTGACGGTCATATGGGCGTCATTTTCCCGTCAAATTCATCTTTGGCATTCTAGGGCATCGCTAACAATTTCTATGTTTTTTGACGCTCATACGAGTGTCCTTTGCCCATCAAATTTTAGCTCAAAAACTTTTCCCACGTGGCCATTTGTGATTAGACAAGGTCAATATGTGGAAAGGGTGGAGGGGCATCAGAGACAAGGTAAATACATCTTAGCATGATATGTGGAGCTGCGTGGTCGATATGTAGAGTAGAAAACAAAGCTTATTGTTGTATCCATGAAAGACTAAATATGTCATAAGAATTGAAACTAACACCTAGTAGCTTCAAGACATGATTAGATCAAACAAAAACATCAAGATAAGAGCTTAGAAAACTAACTTCTTTGCATGCAACATGAATGAAAAAAACTAACATGCTAAGCCATTTTACTCTTTAGATTGCTAATTAAATGTGAACCTAGTTAGATCTTATATCAATCAAATTGGGTTTATTGTTTTTCTTCAAGATGGTGAAAGGATCTCTCTAAACAATGGTTACAAGGCCATGTTAGATATTCCTCTACTAATTAAACATGAAGAATGGATGCAAGGTGAGAAATCTATTCCAACAATGGAATTAAGGATTAATATCATATGCTTAATATGAGATACTATCAAAAGTATGGTGTTCATGGTGTAAAGTTAAAATGGATGCACAAGGCTTGTATTTATAGGTTTCCATTTGGGAAAGTTTAGAATCCTAGTACATGTGGGACAAAAGGTAAAGACAAAATAGACTTTTACAAGTCAATGCACTTTTTGATTAGATTAGGAGCTAATTAATCTTTTTAGGATTAATTAAGGATCCTAAGTAGGCTTAGGAAGCTTTCTGAGAGCATCTGAAAGGGGTTTGGATAGATTTTGGAAGTTCTAGAAGCGGGATTTAGCCAATAAGAAGGTTTATTGGTTAAATATAAGATTAGAGGCTTAATTAACATATAATTAGCTAATTAAGAGGATTATCACTAATCAAAATGTCATTAATTGGCATCCTGAGTGAATTAGAAGCATAGTTAGATAACGAAGTGTCATTATTTGACCAAAGTGAGAGGGAGTGAAGATCATTAGTGCAATTTAAGTATTAAATTGCATAAGTGGATTTTAGGTGTCTACATTTTCCCCTCTCGGGGGGTGGCGTAAGAAACGCCACTTCAAAGATAGTAGACTAGCATAAACAAGTAAAAATTTGAAGGGGTAGAAGAAAAATTTGCACAATCAAGGATGCCCCTTGAGTATCGATGAGGTGATGAAAGAGTTCAATCAATGATTGAAAAGATGAAGAGGAAAGGCCAAAGTGGTAGAAACCCCATTACAATGGGAGATAGATAGTGATATACTAACTATCAATATAGAGTAGATATGAGAGCATTGATCCTTCCATAAGATCAAGACGAACTCTTTTTTGAAAATTTCATGTGGGTATCATTGTGAAGTGCAAGATATGCTTTTCTTAACAGATCTATAGAAATTATTTATAGTAGGTGATCCTTATTTCCCTAAGCGAGTTGGAAGAATAGTGTAGGATAGAAGATAATGATAAGGGAGGAAAATGAAGATGAAGAGAATGGAAATATCTTTCATCCAGATAATGTAAAGAACTTTATTTGATCATATTTCTTAGGATCTACATCATTGGACCTTTATTATAAGACATACATAAAAAAAGTGTAAAATAACATGAAAATATATAATACTAACTTTTGTTCATTACTAAAAATTCTTAACTCAATACAACATACATAATGCAATGAAATATGAGAAATTAAACAAGATAACCTAACAAGGAAAACAAGTACACACACATACTCAAACAAACAACATTCAAGACTATTGCACCAATGTTTTTCTTATCAAGCTTAAGTTCCCAAATATTCATGTTTAATGACAAGGATTAAAAATGACACACCAAGAAAGGATACATGCTAGGTGAATAAATGAAGGATGTACAAGTCCCGGAAAAAGAAATCATGTGCTATAAAACTACCCTAACGAACACGTTCATGCAATGAAAGGAAAAGATAGCAAGCAAACCATATTTTGTTAATGGAGGGAAGATCAAAATGATCCGCAAGTCATGCACATGAACATGTGAGAACCAAAGAGAGTTGTTTTGTAGGATGATTTTCAATGTTTGAGTATAATGCATGTGATACAAGCTTTAGCTATGTGCATGCTCGTTACCAATTTTTTGATTTATGTGACGTTTTCAAATTTTTAGGATTTTTGTGATGCTTATAGGATTTTTTTGTGATTTTATAAACAAAATTTGATTTTTTTGGTATTTTGAAAGTTTTTCAAGCTCTGTACATGAAAATAAGGGAGCGTGGATATGCCTGAAGTGATAGATGTGATGTACAAGGGAAGAATTCCACACATATGTACAAGAAGGTGAAGATGTGAAAATGGCCCAAGTGATAGAGGGGAATATACAAAGGTAAACTCTTACATACATACATAAGTTGGATCAAGGCCAAGACAAATAGGTTCATATATGAAGTGCTAGGAAGTAGAAAGCATGCCCCTAATGTAAGTTGGCCAAGAAGCGCATGATACAAAGGAAGTAGAATATTATTTTTGAGCGGGGACAAGGTTCCTACAAACATGGAAAAAGGAAATATTATACACATGGATGTTATGAGTGAAGTAGAAGAACCATGTGAATGCTATATAAGGACATGAAAAATGTAGCTAGAAGCCTTACGATGAAGAAGTGATTATCCAAAGGCATAAATCATGAGACAAGATACGTACTAAAGTAAGAGTCTAAAAAGGTCCAATAAATACACTTGGTAACATACTAATATTAATTTCCCATAGAGATCAAAGTGTTAGGAAATAAGGGATAAAATATGTGGAATAATCCCTCATAGAATCACAATAGTACAAACTTATATAAAAAATATTACAGATCTGAAATAAAAGTGCAGAATAATAAAAGAACAACACAAAGAGACAATATTTAACGTGGTTCACCTAATTTAGGCTACGTCCACTAAGAATCACTTTCTCATATTTTATTACAAGCCACCAATCTCAATACAATACTTAGATCTGTTTTGAGCTATGTTAAACAAATTCTATAGAATTCACACCCAAATTCAAACTCATCTACAATTTTTCATCATACCTATATATGCAAAAAAATACATAAGTAGACAAATACTTAAGGAGTTTTACAAAACTTTGGGTATAAAAACCATGTGCCAAAACTATCCCATAAACCTATGGGTCAAAAATACCGTCCAAGTGAGAAAAACTAGTTTCTTGGTATATCGGGCACATTTTTGAGGCCAAAAATTCTAACCCCAGAGAGACAACTATGGAAATTGTACATTTTTCTTAGTTTACAATATTCAATACTTTCCCAAATGAAAATAGGCTTGAAAACCTAACAATATCCCACTTGGAGACTAGTTTTCCTCTGAGCAAGCTTCTCAACGCATCACTAGTTTCCATGAAGACCAACCAAAGATGAACACAGCTTCGCTTTTTCCCTTGTGACCACCTTGGTCATCATGTCTGTAGGATTCTTACAGGTATGAATCTTCTCCAGCTTCAACTTCTCTTCCTCCAAATTTGTCTTGATGAAATGGTACCTAAGTTGTACATGCTTTGTTCTAGAGTGGAAAGCAAATTTCTTAGCTATGTGTATAACACTCTGGCTATCACTATGTAGCTTCCTTTCCTCCTGCTTATGTCCAAAATCCTCAAGAAATGTTTATAGCTAAATCATCTCTTTAATTACCTCTGTGGCAACAACATACTCATCCTCCATGGTTGACAAAGCCACCAACTTATGTAGTCATGAAATTCGCTCATGATTTCCCACCTACAATGTAAATATAACTTGTCATGCTCCTTCTCGCTGTCTACATCTCTAGCCAAATCTAAATCTACATAACAACGTAAAGTGGTGCCCGATCCACTATAACACAAAACTATCCCCATGGTCCCTCTCAAATACCGAAGGATCCACTTTACTTCCTGTCAGTGATCTCTAGCTAGATCACTCATAAATATACTCACTGGTCCCACTACATGGGAAATATAAGACCTAATACACACCATGGCATACATCAAACTACCAACCACTAATGAGTAAGGTACCTTGGACATCTAGTTTTTCTCCTGCTCTATCTTGGGACACTACTCCTTTGAGAATTTGAAATGACCTACCAAAGGAGTCCCAATGGGTTTAACATCTTGCATATTAAACCTCTCCAAGGCCTTCTTAATTCACTCTTCCTAAGATAAAGTCAAATTTCGTTCCTTCCTATCCCGAGATATCCTCATACCAAGGATTTTTTTGGCTGCCCCCATATCCTTCATAGTAAAGGAGTCACTAAGTTGTTTCTTGAGTAATTTTATTTCCTTCACGCTTTTACCTACAAGCAACATGTCATCCACATATAGATACAAGATAATATAACTACTATCCTCAAATTTCTTTGTATATACGCAATGGTTAGAATGGCATCTAATATAACCTTGCTCCATCATGAAGCTATCAAATTTCTTATACCATTGATGTGGAGCTTGTTTCAAGCCATACAAGCTCTTCTTTAGTTTTTTCACCAACTCCTCTTTACCTTTGACTTCATAGCCCTCATTCACGCTGCATATATAGATCCTCCTCCAAATCACCATGGAGAAATGCATTCTTTACATCAAGCTTCTCTAAGTGA
Organism: Taxus wallichiana var. yunnanensis; assembly: GCA_018340775.1. Taxonomy (NCBI): domain Eukaryota; kingdom Viridiplantae; phylum Streptophyta; class Pinopsida; order Cupressales; family Taxaceae; genus Taxus; species Taxus wallichiana. Next base: position 271,904,989 of record CM031244.1, read on the forward strand.
AATTTTTATGTCAGAACTATCCAAAGAACAATTCTAATAGAAGTCATTTTTACTATAGGAGAAAAAAATATCATAAATATCTATACCTTTTTTCTATGCAAACCCCTTGACCACTAATTGGGCCTTTTATCTTTTCTTTCCTCCTTCCTCTTTGACTATGTACATCCACTTATTCTCGTAATGCTCTTTTAACTTCGGGTAGCTTCACCAAATCCCATGTCTCCGGTTCTCTATGAGAGCCTAATGCTCCTCATCCATGGCTTGCTTCTAATTTTTCTTGGAATCTACCTTCATTTCTTCATCAAAGCTCTCTAGCTCTCTAATGTCGAGTGACTAATAAATAATAAAGAGAAGAAGAAAAACGTTTAGGTTCTCTTCTTACCCTAGAATACCTCCTCAATATAGGAGTTTGGGGTTTCTATTGAGGAGGTTCTTGAATTGATTCATTTGTCACTTTCCAATCCATAAGATCCTCTACCAATGCATATTATTTCTTGCATTCTTCCTTATTTTCTCAGAATGCGCTGCTTATACATGACTTTCTCATTAAAGACCACATCCCTAGATTGAAATATTTTCTTGTCCTTAATAATACAACATTAATATCCAAATTCATCACCACCATAACCAATGAAAGTACATTTTTCTGATTTATCCTCTAGCTTGGTCCTATCATCCTTGTCTATATGGAAAAAAACCTCACATCCAAAGACTCTAAGAAATGAATAAACAAATTTCTTACCATACCAAGCCTCCTCGGGCATGCCTCCATTCAAGGAACTTGAGGGTCCTCTGTTTATCAAGTACACTACGGTGCTCACCGCTTCTACCCAAAAATAAAGATGAAGTTCTCAGTATGTAACCTCATGCTCCTAGCATGTTCCATTATTGTTTTGTTCATCCTTTTTGACACCCCATTCTCTTTGCGGAGTTCCTAGAACCATATTTTCTTATGGATTCCATTCTTAGAAAATTAATCATCAAATTCATTTCTCCAATAATCCCCTCCATTATTTGACCTAAGATATTTTAGCTTAAAACTTGTTTCATTATCTACCAAAGCTTTCCATTTAATAAAAGTGTCAAATACATCATATTTTTTTCTAATATAGTAAACCTAAACTTTCCTTATTGCATCATCAATAAAAGTAACATAATAACTTGAATCCCAAAGAGATGATACTGAGCCAACCCCCATGCATTAAAATGTAAAAACTCTAACTTACTCTCTTTATTTGTAGGTCCAACCTTGAGAAATATTACTCGCTTATGTTTCCCATATATGCAATCCTCATATAAATCCAAACATATTTCTGTATATCTGAGAAAAACTTTCTTTATGATCTCCATGCCCTTATGGCTCATATGATCGAGCCTATAGTGCCACAATGTTGTATATACTTTTGAAGCCACAATATTACAAACATTAGTGCTATAAGTGGTTAAATAAAAGGTTCCAACCTTCTTACCTCTTACCACCACAAGATCACCCTTGGTAACCTTCCAAGAGTCCACTTTGTAAATATCACAAGACAACCATCACTTCCAAATTGGCCCCACTTGAAATCAAATTTCATTTTACAGTAGGCACATGTTTGACATCCTTCAATAGCCATGTATTCACATTTTACATCTTAATCTAAATAGAACCTTTTCCAACTATAATGAAATGCTCATCATCACCAAGAAAAACATGCCCAAAAATCCCCTTAAACATAATCAACAAAATAATGCATGTGTGGAGTAGGATGGAAAGAAGCCCCCAAATCTAAAACCCAAGATTCAACAATATTGTGCAAAGAAAGAATCAAAGCATCCTGACATACATTACATGTTGCCACATTTACTTCCTTGCTTTCATCCTATTGTTTCTTCTTGTCCCAAGCTCCCAACAAAGTCCTTCTTTGCATGTCCAGACTTTCCACAGTGCTAACATATTATCTTGCTTTTGGATTTTGACCTTACCTAATCCTTTGATTTTCCATGGCTTCCTCTATTCTTCGTCTCCCTCTATTTTCCAATGTCAAAGCATTCTATGAAGTAGAAGATTCCTATATCTTTTTCTTCGTATTTCATCACTTAGAATAACCCCTACAACATCCTCAAAATTCAACTTTGAGTTAGTGGAACCGAGTTACTTACCGCCATTACTGTGCTATTCCAACTCTCAGGTAAAGATCATAGAATTAATAAAGCCCTAACTTCTTCATCAAATTATTTTGTAACCAAAGCTAACATATTTACAACCATATTAAAATCATTTAAATGATATTCTACTGAACCATTCTCATACATCTTCATATTAAACAACTTTATCATTAAAAATATCTTGTTAGAGGAAGAGGATTTTTCATACAACTTTCCTAATGCATCCATTAGTTCTTTTGTAGTCTTTTCATTTGAAACATTAAATAATACCGAAGACGAAAGACACAACTGGATTGGCCCAAGTGCCTTCTTATCTATAAAATTCTATTTTTCATCCATCATGCTCGAGGTTTGTTCACCTTATCGACAACGGAATATAAAGATCCTTCTGATAAAGGTAATCTTCCATCTGCATCTTCTAAAGACTAAAATTATACCCATTTAATTTATCAACCCTTGATCTTCCATCATCTTCCATAGCTCCCACTCAAGCTAAAAATTTCCCTATGATTCAACTCTTCAACAAACCTAACCAACCTCTGATACCAATTATTAGGAAATAAGGGATAAAATATGTGAAATAATCCCTCATAGAATCACAACAATAGAAACTAATATGTAGACAATATTACAGATCTGAAATAAAAGTGTAGAATAATTTAAAAAAAAAAAAAAAAGAGATAGTATTTAACGTGGTTCACCCAATTTGGGATACGTCCACCAAGAATTGCTTGCTCATATTTTATTACAAGCCACCGCTCTCTCAATACAATACCCAATTTTTTTGGAGCTATGCTCAACAAACTCTACTGAAATTCAAACCGAACTCAAACACATTTGCAATTTTTCATCATACCTACCATATGCACAAAACTACATAAGTAGACAACTTCTTAAGTAGTTTTACAAAACCATGGGTATAAAAACCATGGGCCAAAACCGTCTCATAAACCTATGGGTTAAAAATCCCGTCCATATGAGAAAAGCATGTTTCCTAGTATATTGGGCACATTTTTCGAGGCCAAAAATTCTAATCCCTATGAGAAAAATGTGGAAAGTGTATAATACTCTTAGTGTATAGTCTTCAACACTTTCACATATGAAAATAGGCTCCACAACCTAACATCCAATGTGTGTGCATGGAAATTTATTACCTCTTGGAGGGAAGATTTGAAAGACAACAAGTGAAGACACCTTAGGCAATGTGTAGGAATGATTTATTCGATAAGGTGATTTGTGAATGAATGGTGGAAGGAGATTCATACATTTCTCCATTACCAGCCATGCATCCATAGCCCCAACAAAGATGTATTTGATTCTAATTGCAACACTACTCTACTACCAACCAAATGTTCATAGTCCGGTGAGAGGTATTGGAAATACCCCAATAGAGAGTTATATATCAATTTTCTTTTGCATTTATCTTTTTGAATTTTATTTTCATTGATTCTTGTTTTGATTTTTGAAAAATTATTCCAGCTCTATTTATTTGACAAGGGGTTAAGAACCACTAATGGATTTATGGAAGGATGTGGAAGTAATTGTGATGATGACTTTGGTTAGTGTTAAAAATATATATAAAAAAACTGCAACAAGTTTATTGGATGTAGATTGTGATAGGATCTCTAAGAGGTCGGTCAATATTTACTTTACCAAGGTGATGAAAGATTGGTGTAAAACAGATACCATAGAGATAAATTTCAAAAATGCATGTGAATAGAACCAAAATATCATCGAAGGTTCCTTGCATACAAATGAAAAGAAGAGGAAGAAAAACATCCATGTATACGTAATACTTGATTGCAATGTTTGATCTTTGTAGCTTTGATTTTTAATGTTTTATCACTTTTTTATATTTTTATTTTGTCTTTTTGGAAAGTGGGACCAACAAGGTCACTTAACATGATAAGATCCAACAACAATGTTTCTAATTTCTTGATAAGGAATTTTAGCCATGTTTTCTTATCGGGATTCATATTATCTCCGATCTTGATGATCCCGTGAGCTCATACTCAATAAATGACTAAAATTTATCTTGAAACAAGGATTTTGTATGGCAGAACTTAAGCTCCCTATCCATAGGTTTATGCACTTTACGCCATACTTGATGGTTACGTTGGTGTGTATTTTTCAATTTTGTTTGATTCTAAATCTTCTGGTTGTTTCACTTGTTGGGACCTTTGGAGCTCTTGGAATTTTTTTATCTTAGCTTGATAAAGTAACTATTTGGGTTTCCTATAAGATAATGCATGACTTGTTTGATCCTGATAAATTGAAGAATAAAGTGGATGAATAGGATTGATGTGAGAAGTGATAGTGGGCTTACCACAATCATTGATCTAAGGATAATGTGAAGGACGAAAAGGATACAATCCAAGAATTGAAGAGAATGGGCTACCAGGAGGTGTCCCATAGACTAAAGATGAAGGGCTACTAGGATGTGGCCCAAGTATGGAAGATGAAGGTTTACCTAGAGGAGTCTAATATATAGAAGACAATGGACTACTTGGATGTGGCCCTACAATAGAAGAGGAGTGCATTCTAAGGTGTGTCCCTAGAATGGAAAAAGATAAGATACTAGGAGGTGAGATACATTTGGAAGATAATGAAGGTCTACTACGACGTGGCCCAATAATAGATGATAATGAACTAGAAGGAAACAACTCACAAATGGATGATGAAGGGATACTTAGAGGTGGCCCACATATAAAATAAGAGGATGGGCTACCAGGTGGTGACCCAACATGAGAATTTGATAGAGGAATCATGATAGATAACTATTGATTAGGTGATGATAATATAGGCCAAAAATCAATGTTAGACCTAGGCATTTATCCATGTAATGAAGAATAAAAAGATGGAATAATAAGAAAATGATCAATTTTGATGATCCTAGGGTCTTCCTCTATTTTCTGAAAAAAGAATCAACCTCTTCCCCATAATATGTGAATGCATTGAGGTATAAAGAGAAACCTTGCTCATGGTCCTCTAGAGGCATGTTATCATGTAACCCCATGAATTCTTTGATCGCTTCTTCATTCTAAAATATATCGATTGGTAGAGGTTCTTGTTCAATCATAGGATGTTGATTGGAAGAAAGAGGTCCAACAAGTGTGGAAGATCTAGAAGATGTTTGATGATGTAGATGAGGGAAAGGCTTGACCTTATTATGTCCACAAAGGAATTAGATAGTGCATCAAAAATATATCTTAGCACATCATTTCTTGTGAATGGTTCGACATGGACACAAACATTGATATTTAGAAGATGGATGAATATAGAATAAGGCATGATCAAAATGACTTAGGGGATAAAGAGGGATAGGATTTTGATTGATAGAATAAGATGACTTGAGAGACAAAGTAGATTTGGATTTTTATTTCTCGCAAGTAGTAGAAGATGATATGGGCTTACCTATAAGATGATATAGTGCTTTGGAAAAAAGAGGATCACATAGAAAGTCAAGAGATTACAACATAGGGTCGAGTTGGATGATTGAATATAATAATTTTTAGTCACATGGATCTTCGATGGAGGAAGAGGCCATTGAGGTGACAGAGAAAGGGAGGATTATGACTCAAGAATTAAATTATACGTTTGATTAGAAGAATCGGTGTCGTACAAATCCTCAAAGGAGGAAGAGGTTATTGAGGTGATAGATGGAGGTGATATTATAAAGAAAGGGAGGACCACAACTTAAGATTTGATCTCAATAATAGTCTAGATCAACATTCTCAAGGAAAAGTGAGAGGAATCGGAGAAGAATAATTTGGATTGGAATCCTCATAATCATACCACCGACCATGAGATGAAGGTGGGGACATAGATAATCGAATGGGTTTTCTAACATAAAGAACCAATTGAGGTTTATTCATGATGGGAATATTTTTATGGGAATTCCAAGACCTAGGTTCCTCTCATAAAAAATATGAGGAACCATGCAATAATCAATCGTGGTTGGCATTGTTGTGTCCAAATGCCTAGACCTAGATAGTGTGATTGAAATATTTCATGGCAAAGGAATTTTTGTGTCAATTCGGGCAACATAACGGAAACCAAATAGAAATTTTCTTAGTATGGAGATTCTCATGTGATTTTCTAAAGGGAATGTAAGAAAAACATACATCGTGATGACAAAATTTCGATAAGGTTCGTTTACACAAAAAAATTCTAATTTGATTAAGGGAATAACAAACTAAAGTGAAACATATGACAATTGTCAAGGTCTCAAAAGTATGTCAACATTGGTTTAAATAATAATGAATTAAGGAACAAATGGATTGTCCTAGGATAATTCTACAAGGTTGATAACACGTAAGGAAAAATCATGCAATTGCGGTAAACTAAAACCAATCTACAAGGAACTACTCCCTAACCAATTATTTCTCAATAGTAGTTTAACACCAAATGATCAACATAATGTCAATACTTAAGTTGAGTTCAAGATGAAAAATTCATAAGTACTAGCAAGGGGTTTATGTGATTTATAATTAAAAGATGCTATAACGAGTTAAGAGACAAATAATGCCTAAATTCCAAAAAAAGTGGAGGTTACTAATGTGAGCCGCACAACAATACCACTTAAATACGTCAACCAATATTTGTGAAAAATCAAGATATTTAGTATCAAAATAATATGTATATGACACAAAAAGGTAATAAAAATCTTTTAGGTTGAGGTAATGTTTGAAAGAAAACAATGCCAAAGTATACCAAGGAATTGTGAGGATGTGCGTAGTGGAACGTTACAATCTACACAATTAGATCACATTTGCAAGAAACAAGATGCAAGTATTAAAATTTTGTTGAGGTAGTGTGAGAAATATAAAACTTCAAAGGAAGATAAATGATGAATCAAGTCTAGCTACAATGAAAATATTGACTTGGGTATCAAGATCAAATGGCTATCAAGATGATAAGACATACCAACACACGTTCAATGTTTATTGTCTAGTCTCAAGCCAGGATGAATGTAAACAAGTGCAAAAGTAGTGGACACAATCAATCAATAGCACATGTATGTTTCCCCATTTTGATCAAAAATATCAACAAGAGAGAAAAGGAGTAAACCAAGTGGGGGTGGAAAATACTTGGCGTCACTTTGGCAAAGTTTTGCCTCATCTTATGATAAGTGAAAAACTAAGACAAAGTAGCACCTTGAAAATTCCATGATGAATGACACTTAGTTAAAAATGTTTATGGACTCTCCCTTGTTTGATCAACCAGGTTTTGACTCGAAAAAGTTATTACTTCGAGAGAGTTCTTTAGAACATGATTGGATTTTATTCGGTCAAGTTGGCCTTAAGACGAAATGGATTCCTATTTGGTTCTCTTAACTAAGTGTCACAAACTATCTCTCTGAGCTCAATTTTCCAAAGAATTTGCAATGAATAAACCTTCGTGTATCCTGACTATACTTTACCCCCTTTAATACAATGAGCAATAAATGTGTTCAGTTGTATTTTCACTGGGGTTGCGTGAAGATAATTTTGACTCTATTCTCACAAGTGTGTACTAGAAAAGTAGGTAAGTGAGGTTCTTTCTATTCCATCCATAAGGTTCCCTCTTGCATGGACTATTTTGGGGTTCCTGGGAGCATCCCTTTTGTGATTTTAAGGCTTATGCCAAGGGCACTTCTCCCAGTTCAAAGTGGACGAGTCATAGCTCTTAACCAAAACCTACACATACAATGTGTTGAAGAAAAGTGGTGTGATTTTTATCTTTTGGATTAAGAAATAAGGTTTTTCACACCGTTGGTAACCTACAACAAACATGTTAGCGTTTTTTAGATCTCGATTCTTTCGCAAGCATATTATTTGTCCTTCATGCAAAGATTAGTAGTTCTCCAAACGATCAAAACATCATAAAAAGAGGATAAAACATTGTTTCGATTCTTGAGATCATCCTAAGATGCACAAGAAGAGCATACGCAACAAGGAATCCTACTATATTGTGAAATGGAAAAATTTGTAACCTAAGTGCATAAGCAAATTATTTTTAACCAAGTTATTTGTTCTTTCCCTTAAGCTTAATGAAATGTTTTTGAAAGCATAAGAAAGGTATAGAATCATTTTGATTCCCAAGATCACCTAGAAGGTGTGAGGGAAGAGCATACATGATCTTATCCTTATAAATGAAAATGCGACATTCATTAACTTATCCAAACAAGTTAGCACAAAACATGATCTAATATACCCTGCAAATCAATAGTTAGCCTTAAAAAACCCTGCAAGATGTTAGAAATATCAAAGACAAAATTTTACAAAGCATTTAGACATGTTTGAAATGACTAGTTTTCTAATAAAGGAAACCATAAATTTCAAGTTTGGGAGAAAAAAATATGGCCTCTAGAATATTGGTTATGGACAAGTTTCAATGTATGCGTGCCCTTGATGACATATGTGCGCTCCGTTTGACATATACACACCCCTTTTAGTATATACATGCCCTTTTTAAAATATGTATGCCCTTTTTAACACACGTGCATCCTTTTTAGCATATACACACCCTTTTTAGCATATACACATGCACACCCTTTTAGCACCTTTCATCTAAGCATGTGCACAACCAAAGAGGCATATGCACGTTGTTTACAACATATGCTTAGCTCTTCTCAGACGTGACTAAAACACTAGAATTTTTGTAAATTTTTTTCAAAATCTCAAATATTTTTCTTTTTTGTTCAAATCGATAGCACTTTACCTCCTGTGATCCTAAAAAGAGAAACAAAATAAAGCTATATTAACTAGTCTAGTCAAGAAACCTTATATCTAGCCAAAAATACAAAAGAAGGTTAGTTCAAACAATTTGAAACTTCATGAAATCAATGGAAAATGGAGTATCTCCCACTGAGCGTGCCAAATGTATGCATGAAAGACTAATTATGTCATAAGAATTGAAACTAACACCTAGTAGCTTCAAGACATGATTAGATCAAACAAAAACATCAAGATAAGAGCTTAGAAAACTATTTTCTTTGCATGCAACATGAATGAAACAAACTAACATGCTAATTCATTTTACTCTTTAGATTGCTAACTAAATGTGAACCTAGTTAGATCCTATAGAAATCAAATTGGGTTTGTTTTTTTCTTCAATATGGTGAAAGGATCTCTCTAAACAATGGCTACAAGGCCATGTTAGATATTCCTCTACTAACCAAACATGAAGAATGGATGCAAGGTGAGAAAGCTATTCCAACAATGGAAGTAAGGCTCAAGATCATATGTTTTATATGAGATAATATAAAAAGTATGGTGTTCATGGTGTAAAGTTGAAAGGGATGCACTAGGCTTGTATTTATAGGTTTCCATTTGGGAAATTTTAGAATCCTAGTGCATGTGGGACAAAAGGTAAAGCTAGAATATACATTTACACATCAATGTACTTTTTGATTATATTAGTAGCTAATTAATCTTTGTAGGAGTAATTAAGGATCCTAAGTAGGCTTAGGAAGATTTCTAAGAGCATTTGAAAGGGGTTTGGATAGATTTTGGAAGTTCTGGAAGTGGGATTTAGCCAATAAGAAGGTTTATTGGTTAAATACAAGATTAGAGGCTTAATTAACATATAATTAGCTAATTAAGAGGATTATCACTAATCAAAATGTCATTAATTGACATTCTGAGTGAATTAGAAGCATAGTTAGATAACGAAGTGTCGTTATTTTAAAAAAGTGAGAGGGGGTGAAGATTATCGGTGAATTTTAAGTATTAAACTACACAAGTGGATTTTATGTGTCTATAATCGTGTTACAAATTCATCTAGAGAGGTATAGAGGTAGAAATCAGTGGCATAGAGTTAACAAAGTGAAGCCTCTAAATCTAGATCTCCCTTTATTGTAGATAATGATAGTGAGGATGATAGATGGTACATTATATTTGATGTAGTGATGCATAAGGGCTTTCCCCAATAAATTTTATTTTATAACTTATGATTTTAGATGTGCATTGTATACTTTATGATGATGATATGTTCTTGGTAGTGTTTATTTAGGTTGATAGATTCTATAGGCATTGTTGGGATGGTTTATTTGATATATATTGTTAATTGTTGAACTGTGTTATGATATGGAAAGAATAACCAAGTATATATATATATTGACTTGTGTTGATGTGGCATTTATTTTTGATGTGCATTGTATACTATATGATGATGATATGTTCTTGGTAGTGTTTATTTAGTTTGATAGATTCTATAGGCATTGTTGGGATGGTTGATTTGATATATATTGTTAATGGTTGAAATGTGTTATGATGTGGAAAGAATAACCAAGTAATGGACTAGATAAAGAATGTGTGTGAATATGAATGTATGGTATAACATGTAATAAGTATAAATGTATGTATGTGATGTAATGTGGTAGATAAATAAAAGTAGAAATAATGATGTGTTGATAATTGAATAATGATGAGATGTAAAATAATTATCGTAATTGTGTGTGATGAGGATGAAGGGGGGAAGAATAGCGATTTCCCGAGTGTGAGAATGAGGTTCATTTTAGTAACATTTCACTCAATAGTCAGGTATGAACCTTAATACCATGAGTTTTTCATTGGGTAATGGGTGTGAAAATGGATGTCATCTAGTAGAGATGAAGATGCATGCGAGGAATGGAGGAATCATGTGAAGAAGTAGTGGTGTGATAATAAGTGCTAAATAGGATGTCAAAGGAAGTGGTTCCAATAATAGGAGGTGTGGTGATCGGAAGTGTAGAAGTAGGAGGCTTAAGAATCCAATGAGGTTTTATAGCAATGCGCGAGGAATGAGAGGGTGTAATTATAGGTGGTTTATTCGGAGGACATGAATGAATAATGACCTTAGGAGATGGGCGTATGACAACTTTAGGAGAAGGTGAAGGAGAGAATCGAACATTTACATAAGCTTGCTTATGTGGGATAGGGAGAGAGAGATCACAAGAGAAAGAGTGGAAAGAAATGACACCTTTGTCATATAATTGTTGTAGGAAACCATGGAGAGCATAGAAATCATTGTCATGGTGGTCATTAATGTGTTGAAAATTACAAAAAGGGTGTCATGTGGGGTGCAAGCAATGAGGTGGATGATGTTGGTTATAGGTTAGACGGATGATCTGCTTCTCAAGTAAGGTTCACAAGACATCATGTTGTTTATCATTATGTGATAAGTTCAATGGTTCATGAGTGGGAGATGAATAATACTTAAGTGAATGTTGATCTGGTGGAGGGGAAGGAAGATTCTTGCATAGAGGCAGATATAGGGAGCATGCGTAAGGTTCAATAGAACAAAGAGGGGAAGATGTTAGGAATAATCCATGGATTGGTGCTCACATTATTGTTTGTAATAGTTAAATGTAATATTCATATATTACATTAGTAAGTTAATAAGATATTAATATTGTTATATTAATAACATATTTGTGTGAAAAAAAAAAAAACATATTTGTGTGAGAACAATAAAAGTTTGTAATATTATTAATATGAGTCATTAATCAACTCATTATTAATAATATAGGATAATATGTATTCTTTTTTATTTTGTTGAATAAACAACTCACATAGCTATTTGGGAGTTGTGTGAGAGATTTTGGGTTTGGGAGTGTTTATAGGAGAGATATGTGAGGATATTGTGGGATTAAAGATTGGAGTTGAATCCTTGTTTTAAGGAGTTTAGTCTCCTATTTATTGTAATATCTATCATCATTTAATTCCTCAAGTTTTATTCTATCAATAATATATGGTATTTTTTTAATAATTTGTCGTATGTAATTTTAGTCTTGTATTTTGCAACTTTCCTTTATTATTAATGTGATTGTTCTTTACGTAGCTTAACTATACTATCAATTTCACATCAGAAGACTTAGTAAGCATAGGAGGAATAAAATAATTATACAAAGGTGTTATTAAATTATTTGCAATGAGTAATTTTATAGCACAAAATAGTAAATGATTCACATGTATCTGATAATATATTTTATTTTAAGGGGAATTAAGCCATGAAAAAAGATAAATTGCATTTATAAATCAATAGGATGAAATAATAACTGATGCATGCAAGAATTGAAGCGTAAAATGTAATCTAAAATTGGTTCATTCTTTCCTTGATGCAAAGAAGGAAAGCATTCATATGTAACTTTAGGACCATTTTTAGAAATAAAACGTCTAATAAAATAATCCTCCATATCATAATAAGTACTAATTGATCCATACAAAAAATGAGTGTACCATTGGAGAGCATGATCAACAAGGCTATAACAAAATACTTTGATTAATAAGAGGTCATTGGAATAAACAGCCATGGTTAAATGGTAATTCCGGAGATGTAAATAAGGATTTTCAAAGACAATCAAAATTGGAGAAAGTTGGCATGATTGATTCCTGGGGAAAGTGGAATAGTTAATTTTTTTAGGAATGGGATTTCCATGAAGGGAATTATTGTCAATGGAAGCATAATAGGATTTACTTTCGAGGGTAAGGGTATGAACTTGAGATTGCAAATTACCAACAACATGCATGAGGGATAGGATATCATGTGAAGGAATGGTTAGAGAAGTGAGAGGCACATTGAGGGGTTGGATCTTTCCATTGTGAGTGATCATGGGAACTTGAGAATGAGTAGAAGGAGGTGTTTAGAGGAGGAGAGGAACATGGAGGCTCTATAGGGATGTTAGGTGTAGGCTCAAGAGACACAATAAGAGGTGCATTAGGGGTAGAAGTGGAATCATCATGGGAAACATTGGAAATAACTTCAAAAGTAGAAGAAAGAGGAGTAGTAAATTCACATTCAACAGTCTTAATAGAAGAAACATCATCACTAACATGTTCATGATCAGAAGCATAATCAAAGTCACTATCAGTCATATTTTCACAAGAAAGGATTTCATCAAGAGTATCATCAACATATAAATAACTTGTAGGAGTACTAGCATCAAATTTATCATGGAAATCATTGGAAATAATTTTAGAAGTAGGAAGAGTAGGAGATAGATATTTACATTCATCTTGACTACAAGTAGGAACATCATTATGCACATTTACATTATCATTATTAGAAGTAGAATTATTAGCATTTATGTATTCATAAGAAATAAATTCATCATGAAAAGAATATATATTAATATTATCATGTGTCATAAGAGAAGGAGAATAGGATGAAGCATCAGTGGTGACTATGGTGGATGAGGGAGAACATGAAGCAAATTTTTAGTCAAGGGAGACTATGAAAAAGTTAGGGGTTTCAAAATCAACAAGAAAGGTTTCTTGGAAGTCAAGGAGTTATTGTAGAATTATGGGATCATATTGGGGATTGTGAATGATGTCTAAAATTCATATTTTTAGAGGTATTGGAAAAAAATAGGTTGCATAAATGTGTAGGTAATATCATTCTATGGATATGGGAACATCTTTTTGGTAATGAGGGTTTGATAGATCCTAGGGCAAGGAGTTCGAATAAGAGTGGGTTCACCAAATGATTTAATTTAATTTGAATTAAATCTAATTTTAGAGTTACTAGCTATGTACAATATGATAAAATACAGTAAAATACAAATGATAAATTCTCAGACAATGCAAGACTATAATAAAATGGAAAATATAGGTGAATTAACTTATTTATGTGTGATGTGTAGATATCTCGACTGCCTATACTATATATGGCAAGGAATGATGTCACAAGAACCTCGCTAAGAGTTATGGAGCTATGTACTGATCAGGATAGGGGAACCCATAGGAGGATAAAGGAACCTATACACCGGTGTCTAACTCTGGACACTTTGGTGATCGTGCAAATGCTTAGGATTTACTTCTTTTTTGGGTATGAAGACTATCACTTTAATCTCTTTTTTTTTCACATTAGCTTCTATATTAGGCTTTGATCACACCTATAACCTAGAAAAAAACCCTTGATACCTTCATAAGCTTAAAAACATCAAATCTAAATAAAATATGTACAATGTGAAGTTAAACTAACCGCGACGGTCACCCAAAGAGTGAACTTATTACTCAGTGTTGAACTACATTCCATACTCCATGTAGCTCTATGTTCTTGTGTGTGAAATAATGTCCTTATGTTTCCCTCACCCAAATGATGAAAATATAGTGAGCTATATCTAGATTAGATGTAAATGTGTGGTATGGAATTCAACATTTCCCCTTCTTATGTAGTGTATGCATCCCAAAAATGTAGTGACTTTGATGTTAGTGATAATATGTAGATGTGTTTATTTCTTATAATTTCTAGAACAATAATAGCGTGTATGTTGTGTTTATATATATGGATCTCTTGTTTTAATTTTTACACTAGTGATACGAAAGGTTGAATATGAGCGTGGGATAAAGAAAAAAAAGGAGAAAAGGTACACAAAAATGTCAAATTGTGTTAAAATAAAAAAATGATAGAAGCACCGATAATGGAAAAAGTGTCTCGGGCACCTTTGGTGTCCTAAGATAAACAAAGACAAATGTGAATTCATAGGAAGATAAGGATTCATGTGACTGACCCAAGCAGATACATAAATGATAGATTTGGAAGAGAATTACAATAAAAGAAATCAAATACATAGATGGACTGGAGATTGTGTCACCAAAGTGAATACTTTTCTTACTTAAGATCCATGCATATAAACAACATACTGATGGCATAGTAAAATATTAATATTTGTGTGATTTTATGTCTACAACTATATGCAAATTTAGCAAAATGTGAATTATTTAAAGAAGAATTGTTATATCTAGGACACATTATATAATAAAAAGTTATTTCACCAAATCCAATAAAAATAAAGACTATTCAAGAATGTTTTAGACAAAAAGATTCTCATGAAGTTAGGATTTTCTTAGGTCTATTAGAATTTAATCATAAATTCATTAATAATTATTCCAAATTTCTACTCCTTTAATAGATTCAATAATAAAATATAAACCCTTTAGGTGGATCATAGAGTGTGACCAAGCCTTTAAAAAATTGAAATAAGTCATTATTAGTTCTCCTATTCTAAGTATTCCCGACTTTATAAAGCCTTTTGTTTTAATTACTAATGTTTTTGGATCGGGCATAGAAATACTTGTACAAAATGATAAATTGATCTTTTATGAATCTTGAAAGTTACTCCCATATGAGAATAATTACCCAAACCATGATCTAGAGTTGTAATCGTACATGCACTAAAGATATGGATACATTATTTATTATTTAAAAATTTTATACTAAAACATATCATAGAAACCTCCAAAGATATTTTTAATCAACCCCTACCACATATGAGAGAAAATGGGTAAAATTATTAACATGATGTGATTTTCACATTCAATATGTTCTAGGTAAATAAAATATGGTAGTTGATTCTTTAAGTAGAAGACATATATATGAAAATGTTATAACTATTGAAAAAAGTGATTTTGAACACTAGATAAAATCTAAATTAGCTATGGATGATTTCTTCCATGATCTATATGAAGGAAAACTAATAATTCCTCTAATGTATACTTAAATGATACTCTCACTTCTTATATCCTTGGATCAAATGGAGTATTATATTATAAAGGATGATTATGTATCCTTGATTTACCTAAACTCAAATGACAAATATTTAGAGATTCTTATAACATGTTTATAATTAGTCACCTGCATTTTCAAAAGACTTACCTTTCAATTAAGAAACATATTTTTGGCCCAAAAAAAATAGGATATGTGTAAATATGTATAACAATGCCTAAATTGTCAAAAAGGTTAAAGTAGAACAATACAAACAACCTATTAAAATTAATCCATTATCCATACTCAATTAAAAATGGTAATCTATAATTATGGACTTTATTACAAATTTCTACACACATATAGATACCATGACACAATCCTAGTTGTAGTTGATATATTGAAAAAATGGACCATTTCTTACCTATAAAAATAAATCCTATACAACTAATATAGCTCACATGTTTGTAAAAGATATTTTTCTCTTACATGGTGTTCCTAGGAATTTGGTATTTGATCATGACCCTCAATTCACTTTATGTTTTTGGAGAGATATATTTGGTGAACTAGGAACAAGTTCAAGTTTTAGTACTATCATCTAGATTGAAATGGTGAGAATGAAATATTAAAAAGAATAATTAAATACATGTTAATAATGAATACTATTGAAAAACCCAAGACATGGGAATATTGTTTACATTTAGTTGAATTTTTGTATAACCATGGTTATAATTCCACCGTAAAATTTTTATCTTTTGAAGCATTTTATGGTGGAAACTATAATACACCTATTTCCTAGTCTAAACCTATTCAAAGAGCCTAGATTTAACTCGAAGATTTAAAGGAAAAAAAATAAATAATTAAAATATCAAAACAAAAATGAAAATTTCCCAACATGAATACAAAATCTAGACTGATTCTAAGTGATCTATTCCAAAATTCAAAATCAGTGACCAAGTATTTTTCAATTCAAACCTAAGCATAGTTCCCTAAAATTTGGAAATTATAAAAATTTATCCCCTCATTTTGTGCTCCTTTTCATATTCTAGAAAAAATCATAGATTTAGATTAAAAAATTGCTTTACCTCCGAACGATCTAAATTCATAATGTTTTCCATGTTAGTTTGCTTTAAAAATATGTGTATAACTCTAAACATGTAATTGATTGGAAAAATATAAATATTGAACCTAGTTGTGAATTTAAATTCATACGGAAGAATTATTGAAGAAAGAACTAGGAAATTAAGAAATAGAGAAATTATGTAAATCAAACTAAAATAGACTTATTGTGTTGTTACATTTAGTGCTAAATGGGAAAGAGATGAGTATATTAAAATCAATAGCCAAATTTTTAACTAATCATCCATTGTATTGCATGTTTTAGATCCACCCCGCACTACCGAGGAAAACATCTAAAATTACAAGTGAAGAATACTATGTGACTGAATCATGTAAAAAGGCCAATAGTAAATAAAATAGAATCTATAATTATTACATGTGGAAAAGGAAGTATAAAGAAATTATGTTAGTCAAAAATAATTATGTGAAGACTATAAATAAATTTTTATTAAACTTATTTTTAAAAACACCTCATAAATATAAAGAGAGGTTACACCTATTGGTAACTACCTCTTCCACCATATATAATGAGGTTACACTTGTGGTTAACTACCTCTTCCACCCTATATAATAGGTCAAACATTTGAAAAATATGTATGTGAATTTTTATGAGAAAATAAATATAATTATAATTTCCTGAATGGAAAAGGGAAAAAAACCGATAACACTTTAAAAAGAAGCAAGATGGGGTCCACATAGTGGGTCCAAAAGGATGCATAAAGTGTAGTTATCAATGTTCTAGCCAGGGGTAGTTTTTAACAAAAAATTGTGTTGTTTTCTCATTTTTGAATGTGTTCATAGTATCATATTACTGGAAAACTTTCCATTAAAGAATATTATATTCAAATATGTATGTAAACTTATAATTATTAATGAAATGTTTAGAGTATTGATTTTTATTTTATTTTATTTACAACTATTATCAAATTTAGCATTTAGTGATGTATTTACAATATGTATTTCATGTTAAGTCTATTTATGTTTTATCAATTTATTAATATATAAACAAATCATAGATAAGGAAATGAGAACATAACAGCCCTATATGGAAGCCAAGTCATCTAATCATCATGTAACTCATTTATTTCCTAACTATAATTTACCATATATCTTAAATGTGGCCACAAGTTCTGAAATATTAGTGCCCATCCATAAAAATAGTCTCATTTGGATCCCATACTCATCTCACACATATGGATCTTGAAATGAGAATGTGTTCCCATGCCCAAATCTGGAGAAAAGTAGAAGGACCTAGTCCATGGCCATCCATATAGGAAATCATATGAAATTTTCAATATAACCTAGATAGTACACAATGCCCTATGAGAACATTTTAAACCAAGTATCTCATGTCTCCAATCACCTTGGCTAATGCTATCATGAAATATAACCTAGTCTTATCATGTAGCATAATGCTACTAACAAGACTAATAAAAACATGGAAAATATCCACACTATTTCCTAATAAAAATAGGAATCCACATTTATACCACCTTGTCACATGGTCAAATCATTACATCTGATCATTCTTCGCATCACTTGGGTCCACCCTATTGTCCACTAATTAATCATTTCTCCTTTTATGTGAAGGTATAGAACCCTCCACACATCCTCAAGTTTCATAGTCAAGTGGAATGTAGTAATCTTAAAGTTCCATCACCTACCAAAGTGCATTCAAAAAATTCCTATCCACTCGATCTCAAGGATAAAGGCTATATGATATAAACCAACCACCTATAGTATGCTAATCTCATAATATGTCACCTTTGGCTGCAACATTTTCAATACCTATGATCATCACTCATGTGCCACCATTGTATCCATTACCTTCTACAAAATCATCTCAATCATGCACTTAGTAAAAAAATGTGCTAACATTTTCTCATTCTAACACTAACTTCCCCTATGTGTTATTTTTGACAAAAATGACACCTATATTTTTATGTGTCATTTTTTTGTCAAAAACAATATGCATCCCTTCATCATTTTCACAAAAATGACATGCTTCGTAGAAATATTTTTGCAAAAATGGTTTTGTTTTTGTGAAAACTATGTCTTCCCATAGCTATCCCTAATTCTATGACAAAAGATACCCAATACACAAAAATATTATTTTCATGTGTCAAAATGTCACCTTGAGGGTATTATTTTCATGGTTTTTACCTAGCCGCATGTATTTATTTCCTTATTTATGATCTAACCACCTCTAACCGACAAAATAACTAATTTAAAACATGATTTACTAGCTTTCCTCACTCATAAGGTCTTTGGTGGTCATGAAATTTCTTCCCACAGTGTTGATAGGATGGAATCCTCATCATTCTAATAGAAAACTCCTTGGTCTTGGAGCTCAAATATAAAAATTGAGAGGGTGAAAATTAATCGGTTGTGCCCTAACTCACTATTTACACCCTCGGTTTACCCCTTACGACCCATTCTCATCATTATAATCCCTTCAATCACCCCTATAAAGTTATCCCATGGTTTTAAACTTGCTTATATCCTCATTATTCACCGATTGATCCAAATCTTAATCAATTTATCACCAATAAAACCATAAATATTATCAATGAATTGATTACAAAATCAAATTAATAAAAAATGAACATTTCTAGTCCACCCTCTCATATATATTTTATTGGGTCAAGACCAAGCTCACAAAATTCTAACCCATTACCATCTCTTCCCTTCCATACATTTTTGATGGGTAAAATCCTAGATCATAATGTTCTCAATCAAACCTCATTCCCACACATATATCATTTCCCATGGCATCGCTCAATTAATCAATAGAATATTCTTCCTCATTTATATTGTTTCCTAGGGAATTATGAAATCACACAGTCCCACTCCCTTTAAATTTTTTGTTTAACAAATCATCCAAAATATATCAAATCTAACCAATCGCTTAATCAATCGATCATCATTAAACATAAGAAAGTATCAAACATGTCCTAGTTACCATATCTATTGCATCTTACATTTATAATTCATTGTCAATATCATCACTTCAAGCAGTCCTATATCTCATTTCTTCCTACATGACCCCTCGAGGGGGAATCACCATTCCTAATTTCGTCACTCTTCTTCTTTGAATAGGCATTACTCCCTATGATCAAAATAACTCATCAAAGAGGGAAATGAGGTATGCACATAAAATAAATCATTACTAATTTTACGAATTATCCCTACCTAATATTACTAACATTCATCTTACACACTAACATTACCCTCTATCCCATCTTTCTAACATCCCAATTAATCACCCACTTAACACTAATCAAATCCTCTCACATATTTTAGGAATTTAATATTCCCTAGCCACCTACTCCTACCTACTAACCCATCATCTTCTACTAACTACCCTAATCCATATTTAACGCACTAATTACTTCTATTAAATTATAATATAATTTAAGAACTATCTACCACCTTTCTAGAATTCTCTAATTCTATATCCTTCTCATTCTACCACCTTCCATGAATTTTTAATTCATGTAAATTCCTCTCCCTCTAGATTATTATACCATCACACTCATCCTTCACCATTGATATAATTTTTCATGGATTAATATTGACACTTCATTTTCCTAAAATTCCATTCACTACCCTCCATGAAATATAATTTGAAGTATCACAAGAAAACCTTGTAAAGTTGGATATTAATCAATCCTGCTACAATCAAGTGCTACAAAATTTAGGAGCCAATACACGAACAATCAAACAATTTATCATCAAGAAAACTTGGGGAAAATCAATTTCATTAAGGAAAATTCAAATTCAAGTTAAAGCGAGGTAAATTTTTTGCCAAATTTGATTATCTTGATCTTATTATACATTTTTCCCAATCTGAGGTGTGATGATTAGTTATAGGTGGAGAGTCTTAATTAGTTTCCATTTATTTCATTATACATATTTGGAATTATACTTAACACATATATCACCCATTATCTTAAGCATAAGTTTCAAGAGGGTAAGCCAAAGATTGGGGTCATGGATGTAGATATGGTTATAGAATATAATTTTGAATTTACAATATGTAGCAAGATACCCAAAAATATATGGAACTAATCTTGAAGAGTACCTCTGTAACAAGCTACCTCTGTAAGATCTCTTGAAGAGTACAGGGAAAATATTTCTACATTATACACTAAGTCCAACCTAATTTTAAATAATATACATGTATCCAAGATGTATAAGTTGTTGGATGGTTATGAGGAATTTTCAGCCCACCGGGAATAAAATAAAGAAAATAGCGTAGAAGGAAGTGGAGCCTTAGGTAGGACATTTAGACAACATGAGAAAGGAGAAAGGTAGGTCCCCTGTGAAAGATAGTGGGGTGGAGGAAATTTGAGGACCTTCGGATGAAATGGTGGTCGTAGAATGAAGGGATATTTATCTCAAAATGGGGGATATAGTTACAAAAGAGTTAATCCATGTGAGTGAGTATGTAGATGAAGATCTATGGAGGTTTATGAAGGTGATATCTCTTCCTTTAATATTTTAAGTCACCATGCTTTCATTTAGTTAGGAATTGATAAATGATATCCAATAAGGGTTAGATAGTGTGCAACTATGTAATCTACACACTATTGGAATCACAATGGATTGAGAGGGGGTTGAATCAGTCCTACAAAACTTTCATTTCATTTTCCATTTCATACATTCATCATTCAAACCATTCATTCAATCAACCATGAACCATATGAGCTTATTATGTGTGTATTAGACATTCACAAGTGCATACAATAAGAGAGAGAACACATAGAAATTATATGTAAGTTGGAAATCCTCAAGAGGAGAAAACCCATGGAAACCTTATCTTATATTACACATCCTGCAAGATTTTTTTAGTGAGGAAGCCACCCCATCAAGAGCATCAACCTCTAAAACTTTGTTGATATGACTCCAAAAAAGGAATCCTATAAATATTATTCATCATAATCTATGTTATAAAATAATTACCTCAGATAATATGTTAATCCCACAACTGATTTTGATCCAAATTCAGCTCCAAACACACCAAACCCTCTTCAAACTCCTCTCTCCTTCAACTCGCTCAAAACTTTCCTCGCATGGTTGATTAGGTAATTTTACTTTGCATTAATTATCCTCACACATATTTAATTCTTAAACACTCTTCTATGCTCTATCCATAACCCTTCAATGCTCTTATTATATCCCCTCTAGGTCACTCATAACCCCATAATAAAAAATAGTCACAAATGACTCATTTCACTAGCTTATATACCCAACACTAGTTCATAACACCCTTAGGTTGGCCATGACCAAGTAGGTCAGTCATACCAACTCAAAAAATTTACAACATCATGTAAAACAACTTAAGATACCCAAGTAGGTCATAAGGGGTCACAAGAACATGAAAAACACTAAGACATCTCCACATGCTCAAAACATGCTCTCCAAGCATTGTCAAATGTTTTAACAGTTACAAGGTATTGAAAAATATTTTTTAAGGCTCCATCATATCCACACAAGTCATGAAAAATTCCTCAAAGCATCACCGAAATAAAAAGAATCACTTAAACATCCATCTCTACCATGAAACACTCTAAGAAGTAAGCAAACCCTATTAGGTTTCAATGCCCGAAATTCAAGATTGAAGAATGAATGAATTCATATAGAAAACTCATCATCAAGGATAAAGTCAGGTACCATTATAAACATCTCTAAATATAATTTCTATTACAAGTAACTTTTTATTCAAGTCATAGTGGAAGGAATTTAACCAATTGAATTTCTAAATCTGCTCGTTCAAGCTTCTAGGACTCAAAACCAGTCTTGAGAGAAACTTTCTCCAACACCTCCAAATTCACTTCAAATATCAACCACCACATATATTATATCAAGGGAAATTTTACCAAAATTTACAATCAGTAAGAATCATATCTCATGTGGAGAAATCTATCCAAGAAAAGTTGTTTCAATCACCTTCTTGAGCAAGCCAACTAGGGCTTTCTAGGCCATTAGGTATTCAACTAAAAAAAACTTCACCATACCATACCAATAGTTGTAACACATAATAATAGGTGTTAATATGTAGTCACAAAATCACTCACTTATTATTACATTAATACCGTCGGGTATGTTATTTTATATATGGATTTTACGTAATAAAAGTATTCACTAGTGACCCATCCTTTGGTCTTCTTGTCGATCAGGTTAGGTGTCATTGGTTTGCAGTTTTGGGCATCTTGTAGGGTGTCTCAGGTGTCATAAATTTCTCATTTTTCATCTTTAGGTCTTTTTTTGGGGTGCCTATGGTTGTACTAAGGTGCCCTGGGTGCCCTAATCCATTATTTTAGGTGCTCGTATCGTCGTAATTTATGGTCTTAATTTATTTGTTTGAGGTCGGTCCTAACGCAGTTACCCCAGTGTATTCCCCTAGGTCATAGTTGGTAGTTTCGGGTCACTAGTGTCAAAATTTGAACAAGAGATCCCTATATAAACATAGCATACTCACTACATTATGGGTGGACATCTCACTATCAAGGGAAGCTATCTACTAAGGCAAGGGATTGCATTTGGGCATCTTCTACATCTGCATCACACACAATCATAGGGGAAAGGGTTGTATTCTTTCCATTCCATCCACCATTTACATTTTACATCTATTTATTACCCCTTATCACAACATCATTAGTGTTAGGGAACCCTAGGAACAAAATTACACACACACGCACAAAGAACTACATTGGGTCCGAAATGTAGTGCAACACTTAGTCATAAGGCCACTACTTTGACAGTTGAGGTTAGTCTAACCTATTCATATGCGTTGTTATTTTTTAGGAATCAATGCTTTGGATAGGATTTTGTAGGTAACATTCACAACGACATAGGTGACATTACTACGACACCTGTGTTATAGAAGTGAAGTTTTTTTAGAGATATTGAAAAACTACGAAATTTAAGTTCTGATCTTGTATGTAGTCTACAACGCTCAGATATTAGACTAAGGCACCTCGGGGTGCCCCATTATCCTCCCAAGTGACTCGGTTTTGGAAAAAGTCAGCTTCTTCCCTTCTAGAGGCCATTCGGTTACATCTTTCCCGATCTGTGTACTATTCTCGCTACATTTTAATACACATTGAGGTAAGTTAATTCAAGGTTAGTACCATATCCCTCTTATTTCCATTATTTCAATCCATTCAATATTAAAGAAAAATATTTAGATCTAGCACTTCAATACAACACTTAGTTTCTATTTAGATTAACTTATAAAATAGCCATAAAATTCTATTTTTAGTTAATCATTTTGGTGAACCCTATGTTTTGAACATTTTTCTTTTGGATCCTCTTTTATACCCTAGTAGTTAGCATAGTTTTTATTTTCTCTGCATCATGTCTCCTTTTAGTGTCAATCCTATTTATGATGAGGCTGCCATAGCTAAACTTAGGGCTTGAAACTAAAAAGATTCATAATTTTACCTTCCCAAAAACAAATTAATACCTACTTTCACATGTTTCGAAGGTACCAGTGATCCTCATGCCCATGTTATACATTACCGCACACTTATGGCCAACTACTCTAATGATTACTTGCTTAAGGCCTTCTGTTATAGTCTTACTGATGATGCACTACAATGGTATACCCATCTCCCTTTTGGTTCTATTAGCACTTTCTATGACATGGAGGATGCTTTCCTCTATCGCTTTATCCTTAACAATGGCCCTAGGGTTACATATGACCACCTTCCGAAATTACATCAAGGATCTTCCAAACCTATTCAAGATTGCATCTTACAATTTAATGCATGTATACATCAACTTATCTTTCACCCTAGTGACTTACGAAGTAATTCATCTTCTTGTCATGGTCTTATTCCTCCTCTAAAGAAACACTTATAGTATGATACTTGTGAGTCCTTTATACTTTTGTGTTACAAAGTTATCGATCTAGAACATGACCTTCTTTCTTCTCCTCTAACAGAGCCTCCTCATGTTTCTCTGATTACTATGTCATTTGTTGTTCCACCTATACCTCTAGTTGTACATCTTAAGCAACCTCCAACCTTGGCTAAAATCCAAAAAAAAGTGTACCACTCTTATTCCACCTCCTAGAAACCATTGAAAGAAACTCATATCTTAACCCAAAGTGTAAAGGAAACAACCTTGTTCCCCTTCTCCACCTCCTGCACATATTTCTCTGGCTCCTCCACCAGTTTCTATGCTAACTCTTTCACCTTAGTACTGGGATCCTCTCTATTTTTCACCTAATGCTCAACCTCATGATGTGTTACGTGTATTAATTGAGAAATTAATTCAAATTCATTCTAACCAACACCACCCACCACACCATTTACAACATCAACATGATCAATATTACTGTAATTACCATCATGTTAGTGGCCATCGTGAAAATGATTTTATTTCTTTACATGAGAGGTTGCAATAACTTGAGGAAACTGGTGTCATATATTTTACATCTCGGTGAGATCATTATTTACTTCACCATGACAACATAGGCATACACCCCCGAGTCTTCTTCACTTGGTACTTAGTTTGTCTATCATTCACCACCCCACATACACGCTATCCACCACCTCCATTTCTTCCACCACCATATCCATTGCATCCACCTCATTCACACTATCCATCACATGCATCCCATGGGTTTTAATTAGTCTCCACACACCCCATGGTCACTCCATATGACATGCACTTCAGTTCATACACTCATGCTCCATCCATTCCATATGCTTCCACCTCCACCCATCATCCTAGTCATTGGTAGGTGATCATTATCACCTCACCCCATGATGATGCACTTGTGATATTACAATTATTACACCACTTTTGAGGTATTAGTTTCAAGAACCTTTTGTCATGGACTCAATCGTTCATCTAGCACACCTCAATCATTTCTTGATGATACACTCTTACTTACATGGCTCATACTTGACTACTGAGGGGTATTATTACATGAGCCTACTCATCCATATGATGGGGGGCATCGTTAATCTCCCCCCCCCTCCTATTTTCATCACCTTATCATATTACGATTATATTACATTTTCACATATTCATTACGATACACTCATTTATTTCCACATTTATTCTATTATCCCCATTGCATTTCCTACGCGCTACATACTTTATTCATCTCATCAATCACATTACATTAGTTATCTACATTATCATTTACCATGCATACTCTATCTACCATTACAAACATCATCATACAAATTTATATTCATCACATACAAAACAATACACATGCTAGAACAATAAAACCATACGATATCCATTACATTTCCAATACCAAAACATCTCAACATTGATCTAATATATATCAACAATAGATGTCCATACATATATCGGTCATACAACCATCATCTCAACAATATGTTCCATCACTGGGGTAAGGCCCCTACATCATATACAATCATCACTATCTATCACTCTCATGTACCATGATATCCCTATAACTAGATGCCTCACCACCACCTACATGACGCCACATTTCACACCTCAAAATTCTCCACCTACCTATGTAACATCACAATCTCCATGTTCTACTCAATAACTAGAGATAAAAATATACATATCATGTAAAAACATCCTAGGCCAAGGGATCACCACCTACCACCTCTCGGGCACAATGAGTCTCCTCACGTGCCTCGTCCCTCTCACTAAGTAGCATTGTACATGTTGTCACTACTATGGCTACTGGCTCAAACAGATGGGCATGATCACCTATAATATTGTCCATGTGTTCTAGTATCCCTCCACATAGTACATCACTAGGAATGTTCCATGTCAATGTGTGGATTGATGTGTCTACTATCAGTGACCAATAGGCATCCCCTACATACAAAACATACAACCTCATGTTAGTTCACCTAATAAAAACCAACATAGACAATCCATTAAATATGACATTAGCATACCCAAATACTTTTGATCTCCCACCATTACCATTACAGGGTTAGGGACATCTCCCTCACCCACTCCTCCTACCGACAACTCCATGGAACCTACAAATAGTGGATACAACACTTCCCATCGATATGCTTCCCACCACGCTCGATAATCCTCTGTACACCCCATGTCATCTCCATCTACAACTACTATCGCTAGGTCTACCACATCTAGCCCTGGTGGTATCAACTACTCTACTATGGGCCTTGGCCTAGCACCCGCCCTCCTAGGGGCCCTAACAACTCATAACCATATGTATGGCTCTGGGGGCACGTCTTATACCATACCAAACTATCATGATACCCTCTCCACCTGAAACAACTCTGCCACACCTAGAAAGTGGTCCTCTAACCACATGGTCCTCCGAATACATCGCAACTCTGTTGCATCCTCCTGGTCATCCCCCATAATCCCGATATGGCCTCCATATCATTGACTCCATCCCCATCCTATCTATCAGGGCTCTAAAACTATCTATGTCCATCTTCCTACCACAGGATATCAACCTAGCATCGAGTAAATATCTCAAGTCACACCCACTCCCCTCGTGGCCCTATAATTGGTCTCAAGATGGTTATATGCTCATATTTCCATACATGTAGAAGTTTGGTGGCCCCTATACCCCCACCATGTTTATCCTATATAAATGGGCCAACACACACCATGTCCATGAATATCTTGTCCTATATTCCTATATCCGCTGACATATGTTGTGCATATTATACAAGATACTAACATTGCCTCCCTCAACTTCTATATAAGACATTATTACCATTGCGATGAAATTCCATAACCACGGAACCCTAGACTGCAATATTGCATCCAAACTAATATGGGCCTTGGCTAGTACCTAGGCCCCGAAAAATATTTTCTACTCGAGAGTATCTAGTGGTCCATATCTACTATTGCTATAACTCGTACTCTTTCTCCAAGCATTGGAAATCATAGTATGGGATATACATCTTCTAGTGTCACCATCATCTCCCATATGGGCAATGCAAATGTGCACATATCAACACACCACCTATCACATAATGCATTCAACATGGGAATATTATGGGGCACTGTACGATGGAAAAGTGACAAGCAAGCATGGGAATCTACAAGTAACTCTTCCTCGCACCCGACCTCCCGAGGTCGTGCCGAGATCATTGCCGACGGGGATGGACTATGCGTGGGATGTAGATAAGCTAGTTAGGCAATCTTATGTCTTCAACACACACTAGTGGAATATGTAAATCTAAGGCAAAGAAGGCCCTCCTAACCTAAACTGGTGTGATAGATCGGTCGATGAGGATGACTACTCGAAGGCTCTAATCAATATCGAGCTCTGGCGTAATCCGGTCTATAGGTTGTGGGATACGGGAAAATGACCTGGGATTGTTTCGTGTATATCTCCAGATAGGGTCATAGGATGGATGATGGATATAGTGGACTCTACGGGTGATTCTCCGGTCTAGTCTAGAAATCCTTAGCTTCGTTAGCTGCTATATCCAACAAGGATAATTGTGTGATGATGATAGGTGGAAGTGGAGTGGATATAAATACTAATGTGCATAAGCTAGCGTCAACATCGGACTAACTGTGGAATCGTTGGGTTGTGGAATTTGTGGATCACAACTATAGATTCGTGATTTTTGTAGACTCTGCTATGGTCATGTGTGGAATAAGTCCCTAATCCCTAGTATCCAATAGTCATATGCCTTTTCGGCCTTTGTGTTTAGAACTACAAGTTGTGCAATCTTCTCAGAGTACCTTATAGGTGTTCTGACAACCTGAATTCTTAAGCTAGTGTCTAAATTAGTGCAAATGTCTCCTACGGCCCAGTTGTGGGACAAAAGGGTCACAACCAAATGTTTTCTCTCTTTCAAGCCCTTCTACAGTCATGTGGATTTTTATCTAGGGTAATCTATAGTTTGGCTGGTTTGACTAGAATGTGTGTGCTTGGTCATCTTCTATGTTTAACCCTCTTAATTGTGAGCTGATATGTTGTAAGTCTGTTGTTGTTTGGAAGACTTGGATTCTAAGATTTTGATCTATATCAGCTATTTCTGTAACAAGATTGGGTTGAGGCATGATTGGCTCGAATACGTATTCTCTGGGCTCTCTAGGTCCCATGATTGTCATGCAAAAGAAACAATGTAAATCTAACTGTAGCAGAGTAAAATTAACTATGTAAAGTATATCTACGACATATATAACTTCTCTATTTTTGTATTTTTGATGAACTATTGAAAAAAATTGAAAGAGAAATTATTTAAAATATCTAGAAATTAACAACTAAACTAATAACGAAATTAAAAAAATAAAGCAGCCGAGTATAGCTACTTTCCTGTGTAGTTGTAAATCTATTCTAAATAACCAGATAACCGATCTAATCTATTTGAAAGACTCTCGATTCTACCTCAGAAGTGAGAAGTGAATCATAGTTTCTCAGAAACTATCAATCCCCATAGCTTCCTGGAAATATCGAAAGTGAGATTAACTGAAATGAAATGATTGACTACTCTATTTGATATGTTTTAACTAGAACTTTGAAAGCTTGAACCTAGATTTTACAGAATAGTGGCGAATCTTAGTTGTGTGTGGCTTTGTCCCTCAAGTATGATCTCCTCGTTCTTTCGTGCTCACGTGAATCCAGAAAAGCATGTGATGTTAGCATCAACAGAAGTTGGTATCAAAATAATGGTAGCTTAGGATGCAGACTGAATACAATGCGAGTAGGAGAGGGATAGCGCAAGAGAACAGAGCTTGGCTTATGCAATTCCTAGTAGGATTTATTGCAAGTCATACAACATAAAACGTCCAGAACCTGAAACTATCCTGCTTGATGAACAAGACCTACAACTTTAATGGCTTCCTACTGAAAATCAAACTATCCTATTCCAATGAATTGCATGAAATAGTAACTACACTAGCACAAGAAGATTATGTGGCTTCCTAACAGCTAAACAACACTAACCATGCATACAATAAATGAAACTATGAATCCTAAGAAAAATTGAAAGGCTAAGCTATTGAAATGAGAAATTGAGAGGAAAATTTTGAGGGCCATTTACTTGAGCATAAAGCCACCTATTTATAGAATTCCCATTTACCCAAAGGTGAAAACCAAATTGAAGTTTTTAACCATAAACAATGCCAAAACACTATTCCATGGAACCATAGTCATAAATACAAACAAAGGCGGTGAAAAAGATAGTAAACATTGAATTTTTACATGATTCACGTTAAAATAACATTACGGAAAACATGTTAAGGACCACCGCCTTGAGAAAGGTGGTAGTTACTGAGACCACCTTTGCCTTGCACAGGTAGCGATCACGAGACCGCCACCCGAGGCGGTGGTGGTTTCATCATTGAAGACCAAAACATAAAGAAAAGGAGGGGAGAAGAGAAAACAAAGCATGCAGGGGCTAAGTGGGGCATGTGGGATGTTAACACGTATTTGGAGAGCTTTTTCAGATCCCAAACACCTTGCGAGAAGACCTGAATCATCATTGGGGCACATATAACGTTGTTCTGTGGTGTAGCACCCTACAATTTTGGGTATGTACATATTGCCCCCTCGGAGAAGCATTTTAGCCATGAAGAGGTGTAAAATGGTGGGTCTAAGTATGGCAGTCCTGAAATGGGAAGTAAGAAATTATACCTGATACGCCCATGTGTCGAAATGATGCCCTCCGAGATTCCCGCTACCTGTAAAATGAAAAGAGGAATCAAGTGCAGATAGACAAAATAGATCAGAAAATAAATACTAAAATAATATGAAATGAGGACATACCATTTGTGCAGGGATAAGAACTTACCTCCGTCGGTGCTCCAAACCTATGAAAAAGGGGCATTCAAAACAAGTCAGGATGCTATATATGTAAAAGTGGGCCCATTTTCCTATTCATTTGTGCATGTTGATTTGATTGATTTTGAGCTCTGGGACCCATGGTGATGGTTTTTGACACGAGTATAGTCAAAACGTTTGGGAAGAGATTATGATCATGCCTCCATGAGTGGAACACCGACCCGCGAGATCACATGTTAGTTTTTCTCGATTTACCATTTTTATCCCCAAAATGTTAAAATGGTGAAATCTTTGTCATGGGGGGATTATTTTTGAAAATGTCAGTTTTAATAGGGTCACTTAGGGGGGGCGCCTAATGGGTAGGCTTTGTTTTGGTCAAAATAGTCTTTATTTTGCGTTTTTAGGCATTTTTAGGGCACGTGACCCATGTGGAAATTCGGGACATGACCGCCGCCCTACTCGGCGGCGGTTACACGACCGCCACCCTGATTAGGGCGGTGGTTACAAAACTGCCACCTTTAAGGTGGTGATTACGGAACCGCCGCCCTGCTCAGGGTGGTGGTCCTTCACAGAATGCATAAACAACACTTATTTGAATTTGTTTTTGTGTTTCTAGCATTCTTATATGTTTTCATGATTTTTCTAATGTCATTTGAATACTAACTTACTCTGTTTTGTGTGTTTTTGGGTGTATGCAGGTGAAGGAGGAGTATATCCGATGGAGTAGAGAGAGAGTGTGTGATTGGCTTTCGGAAGTATTGGATGCCCTTTCTCAGGATGAGCAAGACACTCTTTAGAGGGCCGGTATATTACGCATATCACGGGTCCCGCATGTTGCACCTTCTAGTCACATACTTTGTGACTTGTTTTCATATTGGGATGCTGATCAGAACACTTTCCAATTTCTAGGAGTCAGAGGTGAGTGGACCATCACTTTGGAGGATGTTTACCACATCTTGGGGGTCCCGATCATTGGGAGATGACTCACACTTGAGACAACAGGTTCACGGGCTCAGATAGCATAGTGGGCTTCATATATGGGAGACACAATTATCTCCACTAGTTCGAAGAAGGGGGTGAGGGTCTGATCTATTCCTAGCTGCCTATCCCCTTGATTCACCAGGCCATTATGGGGATCCTTTCCTCAAGATTGATCGGGGACAAGGGAGGAGACACTTTACTTTATTGTTGGTCCCCCATCATTGCACAGATTGAGGGACATGGCCGGATTTACGCCTAGGGAGCCAACATTCTTGGGACCACTTATCATGATCTGTATTGGGTGGTTCATTTATAGGGGTATTCCTTGAGCCATCCAACCCTGGTTATGAGCTGGGTCTATGAGCGTTTCATCCCCTATGGGAGAGGTGTAGAGGTGGTAGATCCTGGAGCCGTGAGGGAAGCCAGATGGACAGATATGTCGGTGCTCAGAGCACCCCACTAGCCAGTCACCTCCTTGACCACTGATGACATGGAGGCCACACCCTATCAGGCCATGGTAGGGTTATGGGGTGAGGAGGCTCTTACTTTGATCTCTTGCTCCACCATAGGGCAGCTTGTGGACAGGACGGGGAAGGTGGAGATACATCCTTTTGGTCAAGTGCCTCAGCAGTTTGGCCTTCCTTACGTGGGTATGCTTCCCCAATGGTGCCAGTATATAGATCGGTCCGGGAGGCTAGAGGAGGTCCTAGAGGCCGGGGTTGGACAATTGTTACTCCTGGTGTCCCCATTGCAGCTAGGAGGGTAGTACGCACTTGAGGGAGAGCCGGTGCTCCTCAGGCACCCTTACTTCAGATTGCCACCGGTCCCGCCCACAACAACAATGACCCCATTGATATAGACTCTGAGTCCGAGGAGTTCATAGGGGAGAGATGGAGGAGGAGACCGAGGCTGAGGTTAGTGAGTCGGGTGGAGAGGAGGACAACGATCCTGAGTGGCATGACACTCAGGATATCTTACAGAAGGAGAGGGTAGAGTAGAGTGTGGAGAGGGTGACCCTAGCTTTAGAGGAGCCACTTTCTCAGGGCTTGGGTAGAGAGGATGAGTCTGTAGTAGGATGTTATGTGGCCCCAGGAATAGGAGGAGTGCATCAGTCAGCGGCAGCATCTGTGGTAGGTGCTGACCCTAGAGATCCATCTTGGAGGCCGGAGATCCGAGTGAGTTATCATCCTTCTCTTTAATGTTTGTTTTTAGCTATGATTGTCTTAGTTGCTATCTCTCCTTTTGTTTACTTTTGTTTTTATCTTTTGAGTATTTCTAATTTGTTTTCTCCTTTTCTTGTAGAGACTGCTGACAAGTGGCAAGACTTGATTCACTAGGTATGCACCGATACCCTAATGATCCCCATGGAGAAGACCCGTGTGGAGCTATCCGTGGATCCAGGTGAGCCCTCAACAGATGGTAGGGATACTGAAATTTTTCCCCTATCTGACATGTGGCCAAGATGGTGTCTACCCTTTGTACCAAGTTGGTAGGATACAGAACAGCAGAGTGCTTGATGAGGAGTCACTCTCATGGTGAGGCCGCAGCTGCTCCTTAGGATCATGAGCCCTCCATTCACTCAGAGTGCAGGCATAGCCAGAGTCCTAGACGTGGGTGTACACCTTTGGAGGGTTCTCATAGGGGTTAAGAAGCCACTTGGCTCTCTTAGATTATTTGTATGATGTATTTTGTATTTCCGGGCTCTTTGAGCATTTTGACCATGCTTAGCGCATGATGGCATTATACAGGAAAAGTTGATTATATATATATAGATATTCTTTTTGGATCAGACTCTTGGTATCTATGTTTTTATGATTCATTTCTGCATGTAAACTATAATGTTATTTTTATATGCTTTTCAGAATGTATGCAATGGAGAACAAATGATACAAGTGCTTTCTTTCTTTTTGTATTTCGTGATGTTGATATATGATAATGTAGACATAATGTGATCTTGAACTTTAGTTTCTATAAGCAATTGTTTGGTACTTCATATTTGTTTTGACAAAATGAGATGATAAACCGGTATGATGAGCAGATGAACTTGCCCCATTCCTAACTCCACGCAACTAGTAAGATGTGAGGGCTCATCACCGAGAGCTAGAAAGGACATAATCTATGAAATTTGTTGAATGATAGTGATGAGAGATAGACAAAGATTTGGCAAAACCAAATTAGGATGCTAGAAACCTCTTCTACACAA
Organism: Taxus wallichiana var. yunnanensis; assembly: GCA_018340775.1. Classification (NCBI taxonomy): domain Eukaryota; kingdom Viridiplantae; phylum Streptophyta; class Pinopsida; order Cupressales; family Taxaceae; genus Taxus; species Taxus wallichiana. Next base: position 271,938,630 of record CM031244.1, read on the forward strand.
GTGAATCCATAGTTTTAGAATGCTACTTGCTTTGTGGTTTATCTAGAATTAGATCCGTAGATGGCCACATGGTAGAAAAAATCTGGTTTTCGGGTTTTGAGCTCTCTTGGAATTTTGGACATCTAATTCATTTGTTTTTGACTCAATATTTCAAAGGTTTATTTGAATTGTTTGCTTATGACCTTCAACGTTTATTTGTCAAGAGGACCCCCTACACCTTGCCCCATGCTACTAGTAAGAAGCATGGGCTTATCACCATGGACAAGGTATAGGCAAGTAAGGGCATTCCCATCCTTTCCCAACCCTATGTCACTAGTAAGAGATGCAAGCTCATCACCGAAGGTTGGTAGGGCAAGGAAATGTGTAAAATAAAATTTTCTGTTTGATCTATGTTTGACTTATATACTTGAGAAAAATGTCAATATGTTCTTATTTCCAAAGAGATATGCATACGGGATAGATGTGACACTATGAAGCTTCTAGAATAGACCATAGGTAAGACACCTATCCTAGGGAGAAACAAAAGTGAGAACAAGCATGCAAACCTTGGTATGGTTACCATTAAGACTTTGTCATATCTAGCTTTATATGGATGAAATGATTCTGAAATGGTGATGATGTTATGAAAATGAAGAAGTATGATTGGAATGCTAATGCCAATACCATCAGAAGTTTGTAATGAATTGCTTTGAGAATAAGTTCCTTGATCACAAAATTGTACGAAACAAGTGGACAAAATGAACCTAACTACATGAAGATGCAATGTAGATATAATTATACAAATAGTGTTGGTTGCTTATGCATAGAATCGTTTAAGGTGTAGGGAATTGACAGTTTCACCAAATTCCTCACCTTCTAGTGTACATAAGAGATATGCACCATTTCCATAGTCTTTTGTGACTCGGTATGGGCCCAACCATTTGGGCTGAAATTTCCTTCCTTCGCTGGTATTTTTATCGATCCAGTTGTCTAGTCTTAGAACTAGATCTCCTTCATATATATCTCGTTCATAGACCTTTTTATTATACTACCAGCACATCCGGTCAACATAGACTCTATGCCGTTGTTCAAAGCATCTAGCCTGGCCTCATCTAGGATTTCTAGTTGAGAGAGACATGCTTCTCTATAAGATTCTTCATCCAGAATCCCTTGTAGTGAGATACGGAGACTGGGTATTTCAACCTCAAGTGGGAGAACTACTTCTGCTCCGAATACCAATGAGAAAGGAGTTTCTCCTGTGGGTGTTCTTATTGAGGTTCGGTGGGCCCATAAGGCCGGGTATAACTTTAAATGCCAATCTCATTTATTTTCTTTTACCATTTTAAGGAGAATAGCTTTTAATGTCTTGTTTGTTGCTTCGTATGTCATTGGCTTGAGGGTAATATAGGGAGGTTGTATGATGGCTTATTTTAAATTTATTACATAATTCACGAACCTCGTCATTCTTAAAAGAAGTGCCATTATCTGAGATAATGATTTATGGGACACCATACCTACAAATGATCTGGTTCAAAATGAACTTGGCGATCACGACACCTGGTACAGTGGTAAGAGGCATAGCCTCTACCCATTTGGTAAAATACTTGGTGGCCATGATTATGAAGTTATGGCCATCTATAGATGAGGGAGATAATTTCCCTATCAAATCTAGGCCCCATGTAGAAAAGGGCCATGGAGTTGCGATTGGTTGTAGAGCTTGTGCCGGCATGTGAATCTCGTGGGAAAATTCTTGGCATTTATGACACTTGCGTACAAACTCTACTACGTCGTGCTCTAGAGTGGGCTAGAAATAGCCCATCCGATGTATTTTACGAGTGGTGGTGTGACCACCGAAGTGGCCTCCACATATTCCACTGTGAGATTTGTGGAGAATCTTCTTGGATTCTTCTGTGTCAACACACCTTAGAAGCATTCCATCGAAAGCCTTACGATAGAGCACTTGTTCTATAATAACATATTTAGCCACGATAATGTGTAACCGCCTTCTTTGTTATGGTGTAGCACCTTTTGGATATGCATGGCCCATGATATAATTAATAATATCGTATACCATGGACATTCTAGAGATGGGAGGTCTAGTTTTGACGTAGTATATGCATTCATCGGGAAAGTCCAGATCTACTAGATCGCCTCTGTCTAATGGGTTATCAGCTAACCAATCCGCAATGATTTTTCCCTTAATGGACTTCTGATTTAAAAATGTTAATTTGAATTCACCCATTAAGGTTATAAAGCGTCCAGCCTTTTTAGACAAGGACCCTTGTGTGAGGAAGGTTCGTAAATGGTCGATTTTACAATGACCCTTGTTTCTTGATTTAGCATGTAATGTCTTAAGTGTTTGGTTTTCGAAGACTATGGCGAGGCATTCTCACTCTACTTGCATATAATGTGTCTCATAATCAAGTAATGTTCAGCTAATAAAATAGATCACACGTTCTCTCTTGTCATTGTCTTCTTGAGCCAACATGTAGGCTAGTAAGACATTGGTAGCTCGTGAATATAAGATTAAAGGGCGGTCTAGCTTAGGAGGCATTAGCGTAGGTGGTGACAACAAGAAATGCTTAACTGCTTCAAAATCCTCATTGCAGTCTTTGGTCCAATCGATACTATACTCTTTCTTGAGTAGATTGTTGATTAGATGAATGGAAAAGCTTAAATCTGGGATGAATCTTTGGATTGCACCAAGTTTCCCAAGAAACGACTTGATTCTAGATTCATCCGACGGTGGGATCATTTCAAGAACAACCCAAATTTTAGTTGGGTCTACATTGATCCCTCATGACGATATAATGTAACCTAGGAGCTTCCCTCCTGTCACACCAAATACACATTTTTCTAGGTTTAGTGTGACTCCATATTCTATTAAACATGAAAGAATGATGTGGAGCACTTCCGGGTGATCACAACGCTTCTTGGCTTTGGCCAACAAGTCGTCTACGTAGGATTCCATGATTTTGTGAATAAGATCATGAAATATATATGTCATTTCCTGTTGGTATGTAGCACCAGTGTTCTTGAGACCAAATGGCATAACAACGTAGCAATAAGTTCCCCAAGGAGTTATAAATGTGGTTTTGGCTTGGTCTTGTTTAGATATTCTGATTTGATTGTATCCTAAGAATCCATCCATGAGAGACAAAAGCTCAAACCAGTTGTTGCATCAACGATGATGTCAGTGGATGGTATTGGGATGTCGTCTTTGGGGCACACTTTGTTAATGTATTGGAAATCTATGCAAATGTGTATCTTCCCATTCTTTTTGAGAACGGGAATGATATTAGATATCCACTGAGAATAATCAACTGGCTTGATGAATCCTACTTGGAGGAGTTTCATTACTTCTTCCTTCACCATGAGAGCCACCTTGGGTTTCATTGGCCTCGATTTTTGTTTAATTGGCTTTGCATCTGATTTGGTGACAAGGTTGTGTATTGTGATGTGTGGTGCAACCCTATCATTTCTTTATAATTAAATGCAAAATCCTTCTGATGTTCTTTGAGGATTCGAGTGTGTATTTCTATCTCTTCTGGAGTTAACGAAGATCCTAGTTTTAAGATATTTGGTTCATCCTCCATTCCAATGTTAATATCAATCATTTCTTCGATTAAAGAAGCGTTACCTTCTTCAAATTCAGGCGGGGCTGGAGGTAGTTCCAGATCATCTCCATTCTCTACCGTGTATATGCCAAGTTCTTTTTGTGGGGGAAGCTCTATCATGGGATTCCTGAAGTAGGAAGATGAATGTGGGATTAAGGACAAATCTACCACATGATGGGTGAGATGTAATGCTGCATAGGCATTTAAGTAATCAAGAGTAGCTATATCACTATCAATGTGATCCACACTAGTAGATTTGTTCTCAGCTATGTTCGTTAAAAGTGGGTTTGACACTTTCTTCATGAATGGTTTAGCTTGAAGGGATACTATGAAATAGGTGTCCTCCAACTCACTGCTTGGAGTGAAACATGAATCTGAGGTTGCTATCGAATCTGAGAGAAGATTTTTTTCTCATGGGATTGCTTCAATTGATATGAAGTCAAACTCTTTGCTCAAATCTAATACTATTGTTTTGTAGAGCTGTAAGTGTTCATCTCTAGTCTCATACACCTCAGAGACTTGGTTTGCTACTAATTGAGAGTCTCCTAACACCTTGATGTCATTAACACTGATCCTTTTAGCTAGGATGAGGCCAAGGAGGAGGGCTTTGTATTCAATGCCATTGTTTGTACATTCAAAGTTTAATTTAAAGGTGAATGGTAAGATCTTTCCTTCGGGTGAAGTAAAGATCACACCTGCCCCAGCCCCATAATGACATCTAGCTCCATTGAAATGGAGATTCCAATATTTAGTTGGGAAGATGGACGTTGGGACATTTGCTATGTCAACTTCTTCGGTTTTGGTTACTTCTACCATGCAGAGATCCTCTGCTGGAAGAGAACCAACACCTAGGGTATATCCCATGCCTACATAATCAAATGGTAGGAAAATTGGTAGATCCTATTCTAGCAATTCGACAATCTTCATAGTAGTTCCTAATGATACTGTTTCGACAATGTTAGCCTCATCCTTGAGGGATGGGATATTCTTGACTAGGCTCATAGTTTCTAGTTCTGTTGTAGGTACCAGCTTTTCTTCTGGTTTCATGTCGGTTGGTTTATTAAGTTGGTTTGTTGGGAGTTCAAACTTAGAGTGAACACCCGGCCTTCTCTTTAAGTCAGCTAGGTGTATATCGAATGGTTTTGGATTGCCTTCATACGGTGTATCCATAGTCGGCCAAGGATCATATTATAGTTGGTTTCCTGATCTATAATATAAAACTCAGTTAGGATTGTTTTGGGTCCTAAGGTGACTGGTAGTATTATAGTCCCAATTGATGTGGCTTTAAGGCTATCATAGCCTCTTAGTGTATTCTAAGTTGTGGAATAATTTGTTTCTCCATACCCTAGCTTTTGAAGGAAAGAGAAGGGGACTATGTTAACTGCTGCCCCATCGTCAACCATTGCGCATTTAATGTAATTGTTATAAACCCACACTTGTAAATGTAAGGCTGGATCACCTCTATGTGCAATCTCAGCATCTGTTGGCATTTTTTTATTTTGAATATAAACTCGGTATCCCTATCCGGCTGCCCCAAAGGGTGGATATCAAAGTCTATATGGTTTACCTATGTTTCGGGAGGTGGAGTGATGTTAATTAAATGACCTAAACCTAATGCTTCTAAAAGAGCAGCCTGCAAGGCGAGGAGAGTTCTTTAGTAAGTCCAAAAGGAGATGTGAGAGAAGGTTTTTATTAGGTCATTAATTAAATCATAGGTGCTTATAGGTTTTACTAATATTTGTTAGATGTTATCTGCCTCTAGCGGGTAACTTGAAATTGGTGAGAGGAATAATCTCGTGTCCTTGTTCTGACTTCTACATGTAGTTCAGTGTCTAACTCCACTAAACTGACTATCTTGGGTCGTGGCTGACTCCCTAATTGTGGTGCAACTGGTGGGTTTAGTGAAGTCAAGGCTTCATGATCATTGTTTCCTGCCATTATGCTCTTATTCATCCCATTTGGATTTAATTTGTTGTTATTGTGATTTGGGAGTGGATCGTTGAAGATCTTGAGGGGTGCGTTTTGAGAAGAAACCCCTGTAAAAGTATTTGGCACTGGTGATGCGGGATCTGCCAAGAACATATCTATGAAAAGTTATCTTTGTTCCTCTGGCAAGTGTTGCATGAACTTATTGTAATCACGGCAAGTCCTAGTGTCGTGGCCTCAAATTTTGTGGAAACCACAATATGAATTGGGATTGTAATTCCTAGGTTGCTGGTTTGGTACATATTGTGGTCCAAAACTCTGCTCAAACCGTTGCCTATTAGGATTAAAGTTTTACATTTGTTGTTTTTGGTTTTGGTTTTGGTTTTGATATCCAGTTGAGTTTTGGTTTGGACCCTGTGTCTGGATCTACCTTTGTTGTTGTTGTTGTGGATGACTAAAATCCACCGAATTGATTGTTGGGGTAAATTTGTTGTTTCACTGATTATTAATCGGTGGTGGAGTATTTACAACATTGGCCTTTTTAGCTTGGTCAGTTACTCCATCTGTGGTTACACCGCAATTTTTGTTAAGGATCTTAGGTCTTTGATTGATGGTTGTGGTAGTAGAATAAGTCGTAGTATTTTGGCTTGGGGTGATTAGCCTCCCATTTGTTCCATATGTCTTGCGACCACTATCTATTGCCGCTTGATCTATTCGGAGAGCGCTCTCAAGTACTTCATCGTAAGTCCTTTGTGGGAGCTTCTGGACTTCTTCCTTTACCTCTCTGCTGAGATAATGAAGGAATAAATCGCATAGTTCCATTTGGTCCATATTTGGAGCACTTGCCAAAGAGTAAAGGACTGTACACCATCTGTGGATGAAGTGAGAAAAAAATTCATTATGTCCTTGTTTGATGTGAAAGAACTCCCTGATTCCTATTCTCAATAGTTTGTTTATGTCAAATGCCTTGATGAACTCTGAAACGAGTTGTTTAAACAGATGTATGGAAGTTTTAGTATTACGTAATACCAATCAAGGGAAATGCCCTCTAACGTTTTGGGAAATATTTTAGCAATAACCCCATCCCAAGGGAGCAGTTATCAAATAGCCATGGCGTAGGCCTTGATATGTGCATTCGAGTCTCCTTCCCCTTTGTATTTGGGAAAATCGGGAAGAGGTCTTGAAAGCATGACACTTCATATAGTGAAGTCTAAGGGTTCTTTCAAATATTCTGAATAAGTCCCTATCGCATAGGTTTCGACCATTGATGGTGCTTGCTGAGGGGGTGGAGGTGGAATGGGTTGTTAATATCGTGTAGTGTATGCATTTGTAGGGGTATGAGGAAATCCCTGTGGTTGAGAAAACATGCCAGGAGAGGAGAACACATCTCCCTGTGGTGATTTGGAATACATGTTTAAGTATGAAGGAGTATTGCCTAGGAATGGATTATTTTGTACTAGACCAGGAGGTAACATATTCACCACCGGAACAGTGTTAGAAATGGTGGTTCTAGTTGGCATTTGTTGTGAATACTGAGGAGGCATGCCCAATGTGCCTATTCCTATGAGGAGGTCTACTTGGCTAGGATGATGTGGAGGATTGGAATTTCCTGCCTGCATGAATTGAGAATTTTGACTTGCTTGAGCAAGCTCTAACCCTCTAACCTTTTCTACTAAAGTTGAGATGACTTCATCTGGCGAAGTTATAGTATTTTGCCTTAGTGGAATTTGTCATATATCCTGAGGTTGTATAAGCATGTGGTACCCCGCCGTGAATTGATTGTTTCCTGCCATATTTCCTTGAGGGAATTTCCTATAGGTAGCGCCATGGAGGTGTTTTCTTGAAAAAATACCCTAGGTTGTGTTTGTAAACTTCCTATAGGTGGGTACATACTCTGAGAGTGTTTTTCATTCCTGGCATAACACACTGAATGTTCATTATCTAAAAATGGATACAGATCTGATTGTCTACTAATTTGTGGTCTAAGCAATACCTGAGGAGACGAACCAGATTCTCCTGTAAACGTCATGGCGTCCGAGCCTAAAGGCTTTGGGTGTTGCGTTTGAGCGAGCTGATCCAAATCCTCTATTTGGAAAGAAGAAATATATCTAGTCCTTGGGGGCAAAGTTTGTGTTGACAATTGGTTAGTTGAATAATTGTCACCCCATGCTGAGAGCGAGGGTGATGGCTATCTATTCAGTTGATCATAATATGCTTCAAGACCTAGGAGAGGTTTTCCATATGCATCGAATCCCAACATATTCAGGGGGTATATGAATACCCAGAATAATGGGAAAGAGTGAAGGTGGATGGAAGAAAATGAAACACTAAAAGGGGAAAGGCAAGAGTGAAACAACTGTTCCATTCACGTCGGGTTCACCAATTTTGTTGGTGAAGCTGATGTGAAGGCTAATGAGGTGGAAAAGATGAAAATGTTGTTTGTTCACATCGGGTTCACCAATTTTGTATGATGGAAAAGTGACAAGCAAGCATGGGAATCTACAAGTAGTTCTTCCTTGCACCCAACCTCCTGAGGTCATGCTAAGACAGCCGGTGGGGATGGACTATGCGTGGGATGTAGAAAAGCTAGTTAGGTAATCTTATGTCTTCAACACGCACTAGTGGAATCTGCGAATCTAAGGCAAAGAAGGCCCTCCTAACCTGAACTGGTGTGATAGATCGGTTGGTGAGGATGAATTCTTGAAGGCTCCAATTAATATCGAGCTCTGGTGTAATCTGGTCTATAGGTTGTGGGATACGAGGGAAATGACATGGGATTGTTTCGTGTATATCTCCAGATAGGGTCATAGGATGGATGATGGATATAGTGGACTCTAGGGGCAATTCTTTGGTCTAGTCCAAAATCCTTAGCTTTATTAGCTACTATATCCAACAAGGATAACTGTGTGATGATGATAGGTGGAAGTGGAGTGGATCTAAATACTAATGTGTGTAAGCCAGCGTCAACGTCAGATTGACCTATGGACTCATTGGGTTGTGGGATTTGTGGATGACAACTATAGATTCGTGGTTATTGTGGACTTGCTATGGTCATGTGTGGAATCAGTCCCTAATCCCTAGTATCTAATAGTCATATGCCTTTTCGACCTCTATGTTTAGAACTACAAGTTGTGCAATCTTCTTAGAGTACCTTACAAGCGTTCTGGCAACCTGAATTCTTAAGCTAGTGTCTATATCAGTGAGAATGTCTCCTACATCTGGTTGTGGGACCAAAGGGTCACAACTGAACATTTTCTCTCTTTCAAGCCCTTCTACAGTCATGTGGATTTTTATCTAGGGTAATATGTAGTTTGGCTAGTTTGACCAGAATGTGTGTGCTTGGTCGTCTTCTATGTTTAACCCTATTAACTGTGAGCTGATCTCTTGTAAGTATGTTGTTGTTCGGAAGACTTGGATTCTAAGATTCTGATCTATATTAGCTATTTTTGTAACAAGATTGGGTTGAGGCACGATTGGCTCGAATACGTATTCTCTGGGCTCTCTAGGTCCCGTGATTGTCATGCAAAAGAAACAATGTAAATCTAACTGTAGTGAGTAAAATTAACTATGTAAAGTATATCTACGACATATATAACTTCTCTATTTTTGTATTTTTGATGAACTATTGAATAGAATTGAAAGAGAAATTATTTAAAATATCTAGAAATTAACAACTAAACTAATAACAAAATTAAAACAAACAAAGCAGCTGAGTATAGCTACTTGCTGTGTAGTTGTAAATCTATTCTAAATAACCAGATAACTGATCTAATCTATTTGAAAGACTCTCGATCCTACCTCAGAAGTGAGGAGTGAATCATAGTTTCTCAGAAACTATCAATCCCCACAACTTCCCTGGCAATATCAAAAGTGATATTAACTGAAATGAAATGATTGACTACTCTATTTGATATGTTTTAACTATAACTTTGAAAGCTTGAACTTGGATTTTACAGAATAGTGGCGAATCCTGGTTGTGTGTGGCTTTATCCCCTCAGTATGATCTCGTTATTCCTTTGTGCTCACGTGAATCTAGAAAAGCATGCGATGTTAGCATCAACATAAGTTGGTATCAAAATAATGACAACTTAGGGTGCAAACTGAATACAATGCGAGTAGGAGAGGGATAGCGCAAGAGAATAGAGCTTGGCTTATGTAATTCCTAGTGGGATTTATTGCAAGTCTTACAACATAAAACGTCCAAAACCTGAAACTATTCTGCTTGACAAACAAGACCTATAACTTTAATGGCTTCCTAATGAAAATCAAACTATCCTATTCCAATGAATTGCATGAAATAGTAACTACACTAGCACAAGAAGATTATGTGGCTTCCTAACAGCTAAACAACACTAACCATGCATACAACAAATGAAACTATGAATCCTAAGCAAAATTGAAAGGCTAAGCTATTGAAATGAGAAATTAAGAGGAAAATTTTGAGGGCCATTTGCTTGAGCATAAGCCACTATTTATAGAATTCCCATTTACCCAAAGGTGAAAACCAAATTGAACTCTTTAACCATAAACAATGCCAAAACACTATTCTAGGGAACCAAAATCATAAATACAAGCAAAGGTAGTGAAAAAAGTTGGTAAACGTTGAATTTTTATGTGAGTCACGTTAAAAGAACATTCTAGAAAATGCGTGAAGGACCACACTGCCCTGAATAGGGTGGCGTTATAGGACTCGCCACCTTGCTTGGGTGGTGGTCACGAGACTACCGCCCAGGCAAGGCGGTGGTTTCATCACTAAAGACCAAAACACAGAAAAGACGGGGAGAAGAGAAAACAAAGCACACAGAGGGCTAATCGGGGCATGCAGGATGTTAACGCATATTTGGAGAGCTTTTCTAGATCCTGAACACCTTGCGAGGAGACCTGAATCATCATTGGGGCACGTGTAATGTTGTTACGGTGGTGTAACACCCCTACAATTTTGAAGTACGTATAGGCACACCCCCATCTATGATATATGTCACAGGATAACATGGTCCATCACATCCCAATCATCATCTGAAAAACCCAATCCCAATAATGTACTCAAGTGTCGACTACCAAAAACTCCCTCAAGTGAATATCCCTCTACACAACACCAAAAAAATAACACAAGCAACATTAACACACTTCCCATAGTCAAATACCAAAATTCAACATAATAGAAACACATTCCCTAGAATTTTCCATTAAATCAAAAATTTATGGACTAGGGTGCCCCAGAGCAGGACACTAGCACTTTGGATCTGGATGCTCTAGTCCCAGGGGACATTAGGGCCCTCACCACTCTTGTCCAAGTCCCAAATGCCAAGAAATCCAAAAACCCTAAATTTTAAAAAAATCAACTAAAATTCCTAGTACACCCTACAATTTTACAATACTAACACACTTACCAACTCTGTAGTAGTGCATGACACCACCACCGTTGCCACTCTCTCAAACCGGTTAGGATGTAATGGTCTCGCCAGGCATCTCTATTCACTCCATATATACTCTCAAACTCATGTAAAGACAAATGAAGTGATAAGTTACCTTTTCACTTTACTATTTATAATCACATTACAAATGCCACCATTACTATGGTCTATATTTCATGCTTATACCCATGACTAATACACACTACACCGTTTCGCTCATATCTTGAGCATTTGTACTCTGATTTACACCTCGTTTGCGGAATTATTTTCAGAATTCCACCTACCATCGTATTGTACACATTTCACATGTGTTATATCCCTTCACCATTGCTTCATGTGCACTACATACACCTTTTAACCTCTTGTCATTACTTTTGGCTTAGAGTTCGTTCTCATTCATCACTCCCTCTTTTGCCGAAAGGGGGCCATATTATTGGGGGTCCCCTATAATCCCCCTTACATCACCACATGTTTCAATATAAATCTCCTAATGACCTAATCTAGGGGAAACAATCATTTAACATTTCCCAAACGTGATCACACATTATAACCTATCAACTCCCCATAATAACCTAACTTGGGGTCAAAAAGTAACTAAAAGTCTTTTTACACGACATCTCGTACATTTTATAGAAACTTTCCCATAATGACCTAACTTGGAGGACAATTAGTGAAAAACCTCTCCATGAGTAACCAATCATAAGCAACATGTTTAAATCAAATCATATCATTCAAACCTACAAGTAGTCTCCCATATGACCTAACTTGGGAGTTACATTCACCACTATGTTCCCAGATGACTTAACTTGGGATTTTATTCTATACTCCGTGTTCACTTCCAAATGACCCAACTTGGAAGCCATCTCATTTTCTATCGCATTCACTTCCAGATGACCTAACATGGAATCCATCTCATTCTCTATCGCATTCGATTCCAAACAACCTAACAAGTAATCCTTTACATTGCGGTGACACCCGTGAAGTGGGGAAAAGAGTGCCTTTCCCCTTATCAATCCTATATGGGTAAAATGTTTTATCAAAATCATTTAGATCCAAAATCTCAACATTTTGATATGAGTTTGTCAATGAATGGCTAGATCTTGAGGATGTAGTTAAAGCTTAGAGAATAACACACTTTTCTCCCTACACTCTTCCTTTAGTGGCAAGATGCCCAAATCCTCCCATTATTCCATTCATATATAAGCATTTAGGTTGGGAACTGATCACTCCCTACCCACCTATTTGATATTAAATTATATTCAAAATCATCTAATCATCATTTTCATTTTCCACACCTCACCACAATATTTACACTTTTTGATACGTTGCATGGATTAACTCATTGATCCATGGTTTGACACACTTCTACTACATATCTACGTGTTCTTATACAACTTAGTATTCTCTATCTTTTTCTTAGAAGTACGCATCTCTATCTACTTTATGTTACCGAGCTTTCGCTCACCAACATAAATTGGGGAAAATGTAGTCACAAAATCACACACTTACTATTACATTAATATCGTTGGGTATGTTATTTTATATATGGATCTTGCATGTTAAAAGTATTGACTAATGACCCATCCTTTGGTCTTGTTTTTGGTCATTCAGGCTTCATTTTTATTTGTCTAGTTCATTCTTCATTGGTCTATGCAGTTTTAGGCATCTTTTAGGGTGTCTCAGGTGGCGTAATTTACTCATTTGTCATCTTTAGTTCTATGCTGGGGTGACTAGGGTTACACTAGGGAGCCTTGGGGTGCCCCAGTCCATGATTTTAGGTACTCGTGTCATTGTAATTTTTAGTATTAATTTCTTTGTTCGAGGTTGGTCTTAACGGTTACCCTATGTATTCCCTAGGTCATAGTTAGCAATTTCAGGTCACTAGTGTTGAAATTTGAACAAGAGATCCCTATATAAACATAACATACTCACTACATTATGGGTGGACATATCACTATCAAGGGAAGCTATCTACTAAGGCAAGGGACTATATTTGGGCATCTTCTACATTTGCATCACACACAAGCATAGGGGGAAAGGGTTGTATTCTTTCCATTCCATCCACCATTTTCATTTTACATCTAGTTATTGCCCCTTATTACTATGTCATTGGTGCTAGGGCACCCTAGGAAAAAAATTACACACACACACACACACATATAACTACATTGGGTCCAAAATGTAGTGCAACGCTCATTCGTAAGGCCACTAGTTTGGCAGCTAAGGTCAGTCCAACCTATTCATATACATTTTTATTTTTAGGAGTTGATGTTGTGGATAGGGTTTTGCATGTAACATTCATAAAAAAATAATAAAAATTGATATGACATGATCGAAGGTATTTTAGAATCTTTATAACACTATAAAATTTAAGTTCTAATCTTTTCTGTAGTCTACAATGCCCAGATATCAGACTAGGGCACCTCGGGGCACCCAGTATCCTCCCAGACACCTTAGTATAGGAAAATAGTCAGCTTCTACCCTTCTTGAGGCCATTTAGTTACATATTTCCCAGTTTGTGTACTATTACGCTATAGTCATACATACATTGAGGTAAGTTAATTCAAGGTTAGTACCATATCCCTTTTATTTCCATTATTTCAATTCATTCAATATTAAAGAAAAATATTTAGATCCAACACTTCAAAAAAGAACTTAGTTTATATTTAGATTAAATTATTAAATAACCATAAAATTCTATCTTTATTTAATCATAATCAATTATCTATGACTATCATATTTATAAAAAATAAGCAAAATGATCAAACACAACTCAAACCAAGAGACTAGCATTTTAGCCCTTAAGGCCAAAATCGGTAGGCTAAATTTGAGCATCTATAACTTAAAATATTTCCAAGAAACATTCCTGAAAATTTTTCATTGCTGTGTATCACATCTTCCAAGGATTATGGAACAATTTTGTTTTCATCTTGGAACCTCAATCTCAACCGGAAAATGTAAAAACCCACAAAACTAGGGTTTTCTCTCTCTTCCCAAAATAGATGGAACACAAAACCTATGCCAAAATGAGATCAAAAAATTTATATACACCCCGATCCAGCAAATCATATCTCCCAATCCACTTGGAGCTGAAAAAATCATCTTTTTCCTATTGCTATGTTATGAGGGTTTTAGCTAGGGTTTTGACCAACTTAACTTCTTAATGATTGTTCATAAAAACATTACAATCAAACCACTTCATTATTTTTGAAAACATATATTATCTCACTTTGTAAAAAAATCCCCAAAACCTTTGGGTCCCATGCAAAGTTTGTGTGAGTGGGTGAGCATCTGAATTTTCCAATTTGAGTTGGATTTTGCTTCTTCTCAACTCAAATTAAAAAAATTAACATAACTTAAAATTTATTCAATATACTAACCTAAAACTTGGCATGAAGCATCATGAAAACATCCTATAACTGACCAAACTCACCTCCATTCTCAAATATTCTTTAAAATCTCTATCCATATTGACTTAGACGTGTTTTCTTATCTTGTTTACACCTTCTTCCTTCATAAGGACCATGAAACATCATCAAACAACTGAGAACATAACTGAAACTCCTCATACACCTATTATAACATGTCACAACACCTTTACCATTCTTGGATAGGACTTACCTACTCCATTTATCATGCCACCATAACATTTTTCTTGTGTTAGGACTAGTACTAGGCCTAGAATGACATGACTAAACCATGCCAACCCATGAATTGACCATAATGACCCATAGAAAAATTTAGACACCTTTCAAAAATCATACTGACCTTTCTTGACATCATGAAATTATTCAATCAACATTAGAGAGTTCAAACTATTACTATGCCTACTAGAACATGCTCCAAAATACCATAGCAACTCATAGAACCTAGACATTACCAATCAACCTTCATGGTAGAGAAGGAATAACACCTCAAGAGAGATTGATATGACACCATAACACCATTTTCCATTGATACTTAGGCACAAGTTGAATAGATCTCCAAACACAAATTGGTTATAACACATGGTACTACAAGAGTGACATATTTTTAGATGATTCGGGATCACAAATGTTCAAGTACTGATTTTTAGTTCTATAAGAGTTGTATTCTTCTTAGGAAATGTATTCATAATAATATGTTGATGATTTTTAAACTATAATTATAGGTCACATTGGAAATAAAAAGACACATTGGGGTGCAATAGGAGGATGCTTGTTGGATTTCTTCTAGTAAGTATCTACATGTGCAGGTTTTGTAAGATTTCATGCATAAATTTTTGGGAGCATTAATGTTTTGTGTACATTATCATGTATAATTTCTATAGTATTATACTAGATATGAATATAATGGTAATTATTTATGTTATTTAATGTGTTATTTTAGATTATATACATATTATGTTAATTATTTTCAAAATTTAATTCACATTTGATACATAACTCTTGCATTTCTCCTTAAAATGAGGTTATTAAGGAAGCTTTATTATACTTTGGGTGAGACATTCAAACGTGAGCTTGAATAATTATGTCAACATATATAGATCTCTAATTTTAATATAAAAACTAAACCCAATATAAAACCAAGACAACACTTAGGTATAATTGTATTTTCTTGGAGCTTGATGGCTATACATGAATTGTAAGTTTCAAATTTCTTAAAAATCCCTGATAGACTCAAAATTCAAACTACCTCTCTATACGTTTAGTTTTATAGGTATCATTTCAGCCACTACTATCAAGTTTTACACCATAAATGATTTCAAATAATATCTTTCTCATCCAAAATAGATTTATGCATAGACATTAAATTTTGATAACTAATCCTTTGGTAATGAAAATTTTGTTTATATTCCCTTCTAAGACAAATGCTCATATCCAAAGACTAATAAATACATATATCTAGCTCTTTCACATTTTTCTCATCACCACACTAATTTTTCATGACTATAATAAATTTTAATTAGTTAAAGTATATTATCCTTATACATCATGCTAGAATGTTTTTTTACATCACATACTTCTTTTCTTAGATAGTATAGTTTGGTTAGTAGATTTTATACAGTCATGACCGACTTGAAAGATCCTACCCTATTTAATATTTTCAATTTGGTTTCAATAAAAATATTTTTTTGTTGAATTTAACATTCCCCCTTTTTCCCCTTCCTCTTCCAACCTCTATTCCACCATCCTCCAATGTTCCTTCCTCCATCCCGCCCACCTCTTCCCCGTCCACTAGTAAGATACCCCAAATTATTTCACTCGACAATACCATGGGAAAAATATGTTCAAATATTATACCAAGGATGATGTTCTTCCTTCCCCTATCATTAGGGAAGCTGAGGTCATTTGTTTTCTTCCCTCCATGTGAAAGAAAGACTCGAACACCTCTACCGCTGAAGAACCGAATGCTAGATCCAAGATTGACATCCAAATGGACAAGATCAAAGAACTCAAAGAAAATATTGAATCTTGTAGGCTCCATAACAATGAAGGAAAGGTATATAAGAAGAAAAATATGGATATTTTCAAGAAAGTCACTAAAATTTAAAAGGATATGGAAGTTTTTTAATTCAAGCAATTGTGATATTCTTATCATTCTTAAGAGAACTATCAACTTCCTTTCTCTCATTACCACTCAGTTTGAAGATCAAAAAGGAAAGGAAAAATTAAGAAATAAACCATCCTCATTGGCATCAAAAGGGGCTTGGTAATGTAAAGAACAAATTTGAGAATCTCATAAAATAATCTTGTGTGACTTCTTGCTCTTCATTTTTTCTAATCATTTATGTCTTTCTATTGTGAAGTTCTGCAACTTTGATGATTATTTGTTGACTTCCTCTTTGCTTTTTCGCTACTTGTTGAATGGAATTTTTTTCTTGTTAGAGTTACTAATGATTTGTATTTTATATCTAGGCTATGGACTTTATGTAATCTGGGTAGGTTCTTAGGAAAACAAATTTATCGTTAATAAAAAAGATATATTTATTGTGTCATTTCATCTTCAAAAGGCCATCCTTATTGTAATATATAACCTATAAGATGCTATATAAACAATTCAATATCACTTTATAACTCACTTGGATCTCTTACACACTCATGTTTCAAATATCCCTTTGAAAGAACTCAAAGCTCTCAAAGATCTTCCTAAATAAGTTACACATCATTTATAACATCCATTATTACAAATTTGAATCACTTAATGATATCATAGAGCCATGGATTAGTTAGAATAAATTCACTCCAAGCATTATCAGAGTTGTTTTAGGGAAAAGGATTAAGTAACACAAGTGAAGAACACTACACCAAATTAATTCCACGATGGGTACATTTTCTATTATATAGTTATCCCACTAAATTTATGTCAAGATACATAAGAGAATTATAAGGGGGCTAAATTAGATGACACTCACAATTGTATAAAAATATAAAAGAACTAGATGAGGCTTGATCCTCCTACAAGGAACATGTAGTGCAACAATTAGATTGGTTTGGTGAGTTTGACCACCAAGGATACTCTAGCCTCACCACACACATGATTTCTCCTTTTGGTTATGTATTTATTTGATGAAGGGTATTAAAGGTGTATAGGGTTTCTAATTTGTTTTAGGTGATTACAAGTCATCTTGAGATTATATGAACAAGGAGGACATACACTTTGAAGTACACAAGAAGTTTTAGAAACTAGATACAAAGGAGTCTAAGATTGTAGATCTCTAATCAAGAATTTTAAATTTCAAGGACTAGAACATAAATAATTCCAATGGTCGCACACCAAATCAATTTGCAACTCCACTAATAATACAACATCCATAATATTTATATGCCTTTTCCACCTAGCTTCACATTTGAATCGATTTTATTTTGATTTTTACAACTAAGTCCTCATACCCTATTATATATTTGATCTATCATTTTATTTTTATCATTGTTGAAAGTATTAATACACTATTTTGATTACGTATAGTTGATTGTGAATTCATTAGATTGTAACAAACCCTTACATCCTATTTATTGTTTGTGTTCATTCTATAAAATTTCTATTTATTGTAAGGAAAATAGGTAATAGTTTTGAAAGTTCCCCCAACCTTGTACAACTTCCAAAAGATAATAACATTCCAACCCAAACTAAAACAACCAAATACCCCTGGTATAAAATCAAACAAGACCCACCTAAAATAAACATTGCATCAAATGACCCGGTCAAAAATTCATACCAAACGATTCCACCAAAAGTCAGAAAATTGTCATTAAAAGAACATTTCTGAATAAAAGGTATCAACTATATCTAAATATTTTGATTTCCTTTAACTTGGCTCTCCTCATTAATCTTACATTTTACTATTTTATACACGCAGTATTTTCTTGGTTTTCCTTTTCTATCCAACATCAAATTCCAACCTTATGATTCATCTTCATCTACTATTCAATATTCACTAGATTTTTTTGTTTCAAAATCCTCCAAAAAATTATATTCAATTCCTTAAAGTTGGCTCCCTCCTAAGAGGCTATAGTTTGTATTCTTTATTCTCCATTCTTAGTATGAACAAAAAATAATTGATGGGCCTGATTTTTAGTTAGATTCTTGGGAGACACAAAATAGTGGATCGTTCTCAATCACCTCCTCTTGATCATCCTTTTCTAGAATTTCCACCTCTACCCTCCCTAAGGTATTTTTATGATTTCCTTCATCCACCTTACACTCTTGACAAAATAACCTCCTCTGTCCCTTATTTTCCTTCATCCCTCTTCATCTCTTCCATTATTTCATCCTTCTCCATTTTTGAATCAGATTCCTTAAGCTCTACCTTTAATTATATAATAGAATTTTTAGTTACCACTATCCCCTCTAAAAATACCAAGGATTGAGTACTCAACTTCCTTTTATTTCAACCTATGATTCGTTTGAATTTCCATGGGTTGGTTAACTGTTTACTTTAAAATTTTCACTCCAAAGAATTTAAAAAGTGAAATTTTCCCCAATTAGACACTTCTTATTATTTAAGGGACACTTTTTATCAAGATGAATCATTTTGAAGTAGGATTACAAAATGAAGATAATCATTTTCATATTCCATATGTTTCACTTATTCACCAAATTTAGATAACAAGGTGATAGAAGAAGCCAACTTTAAATACATATAAGCTTTCACACATATTCTAGTTGTAACTAGTCTCTTCTTAGAGCTTATAATTTCTTTTACCAAATGTAGGGTCATGACCAAGATATCTTAGTTCAATTCGTGAATGGTTGGAAGATAAGAGTAATTTAATATGTAGATATCAGCATTAAAATCACTTTGAAGAGATCATTTCTCAAGTCACGAGATTGAGTTTAGTTGGGGAAAAATTATTCAACAAATGAGTCGATAGGAATGTTGAAGAAAAGAAATTTCTTAATGAAGGATAAAATCTTTAATTTGTAATAGTTGGTATAAAAGTGTCTCTATTCCAAATCCATTTGCTGAAATTTCATGAATTATTGTTAGGTATGTCACTCTTGAGGGAAGATATGTGATGATTTCTTTAACTAATTTGGTCTTCCTTAATCATTTTAGGAGGAATTTAACTGTTAATTTCCCACATTACCTTTTGAACTCACTGGAATGCTCTATTCTCGAGTTTCAAAATCACACTCGTTTTGTCACCCTCCACTAAGGCCTTATTCTATTGATTCATCACCACTATCTATCACATTCTCGCTCTGTTCCTGCTACCCCTGTTGCCCCTCCTTTTCCAGATTCCAATGACCCCATCTCTACTTCCACTAGCCACAAAATTAGAATCAAGAATCCCATGTATCCCCTCCTCCCCTCTCATAGGGTTATTCATAGCAATAAAGAGATTGAATCGACCAAAAACATACTTCATATCTGCAATCTTGTTAAAGACTTTTCTAAAAAAAAATAAGAAGGGCTTCTAAGTAGGATTGATAAGTTCGAAAGGGAGGTTATGAACCTCAAAGATGAACTCAATTAGATTGGTAAAAGTGTAGGTAAGAGGAAGATTAATGTTGAACCTACCATGGATAATGATCAAACTTAAAATAATTTTAAGAAACCTAAATCTATGGATAATAAATTGGGAAATGCTAAAGGGCGACATGATTGTACCATTTTTGTACTTCAAGCTATTTACAACTTTATGGACCGACATGTCAAAAGTGTTTGTATTCTCAATGAAATTCTAGCTACCATTTGGGAGTCATAAACTCTGATGGACTGGTATTTTCACAATTCGATAAGAATGATCCCTCCCATGTCATTACCCTCGCATTATTTAGCTCTCTGTAAAAATTCAAGATGAAGATTGATAAAACAATCAAGCGAGTTACTTCTAGTTTACTCTATGTTGCTCTTGTTGTTTTGATGTTGCTCTGTCTCTTTTTTTATCCTTTTTTATAGTTCTCAGTTGAACTATAGTTCATTCTCTTGTTCTTCATCGATTTTGATCCATTTTTGTTGTTTTTACTGTTGTATTAGGCTTTTGAGCCTCCTTGCAAAGTGATTTATTCCCTTTTAACTTTGGACTATTTTTATTGTTATCTTTGGCTTTTGAGTCTTTTTTTGTAAACAGGGTATAGTCCCTTTAAAAATATTTATTCTTAAAAAAAACTTGTTTTTGAGAGTGTATAGGGGTTGAAAATATAATCTGAATATATATTTTATATTGTACAATCCTAATGTATGTATCTAGTTCATATAATACAAACTATAAAATATGTAATTCTATTTAAGTATAGATAGAGAATGTGAAGAGCCTTTTTGTCAAGGTAAGGAAAAAGAAGGGATTGGTAGCTCAATAGTCATCTCATATTGTATAAAATCATGTAAGTTCACTACTCAAAAGGTTGATTTTGATAAAAATTGATCTTGAATGCATACATTCTATTTTTATTTGATGTCAAAGTTCTAATTCAATCATACATATTATAGTATGTTAATATTTATTCATATCTCTTTTCTCTATATTCCTGGAATATTTTAGTTATGTAGGTAATGTGTAGTGTAGTTTATGTTATGTTCTATTGTTTTTACATTTTTAATTTGCTAATGTGAATATAGCCTATATTAAAACTTGTTGTATGTCCTAATGTTGTGATTTATGGAGCTCTGTATACACCTAAATTTTTACACTTTTTATTTCATAGTTATTACTAACAATTCTCTTTTAGGTTATAGGTAGCTAATACATCTATCTCTAGAATGGGTGGTTTAATGGACTAGTTCTTGGATAGGGGTATGGTTATTCATGTAACCATTAGGTTAGGGATGATACATGGAGAGAGAAAATATTTTGGTCCCATTTATGTGTTTCTTTTTCTCATATTCCTCTTATTTTACGTGACATTCTCCTGACATCTTGTCTTCTCATGACCCCACTTCTTTCATTTTACATCATTTTTATCATTTATGATTTTATGCACATATCCCCTTTCTTTTTACTCCTATGTTAATGTCATCACCCATGGGTGATTATGTCGATGAAAATTCAAAACCTTGGTAACACCTTCACCTATTGATGCAGCCTAGAATTTACCAAATAACACCCTAGACGTCTTAGCACATCAATCGATCTAGGCGAGTAATCACTGAAGCACACAAAGGTACCATGTCCCTCTTTAGGGTTGTTGTAGCAGGATGTTAGTGTGATGAGGAAGAAACATATATATCCATAACTAATTCATCATTCTATAATGCCTGCTACATTCAAATCTATGAAAGAACAAGCTTTAAACAGTAAATATGATTGAATCAATAACATGCACTACTCAATTACACACAGGAATGACACTTAGATTCAACCAATATCTTCCATCTATTAATAAAAATAGAAGCTACTTACAATAATTCGAGTCTATACTAATGCACAAATGGATCGATACATTAATTTAGTCATGTGTGTATATCTCTATATCTTCATACATCCATCTCTCTCTCTCTCTCTCTCTATATATATATATATATATATGTATATCCCTTACTATGTACTTCTCATCATCTATATAGGGTGGGGAGTTTCCCTTCACCACTTATCTATTCTAAAAATAGGTTGTCGTGCTCAAAATCAGCTAAGTCCCAAAAGATGAACTTTCCCTCCGCAAACGGGTCCTTCTGTCCCTTCATGCCTTTGATCTGGCCTTCTCTCCGCGTGGACTTCTTGTGTGTTCTCTAACAAGTATTCTCTAATCAACATTACCCCACACTAATCTCATTGTCATCTAGACAATGGGTATCTCCAAAAATTGAAGTAAAAAATAGAAGAATGGAAATAATAAGAATGAAAGAATGTAGATAAATAAAGAAGTTTTATGTGGCTATGATGTATCCTCCTCTCTGTATCGGTTTGAAGTATAAACTCTATATAATCTTCCTTTATTTTGGCCTCCAAAACCTTCCATTCAACGAGTGCTTGTTCTGCTTTCTCTGGAATGTCCATAGCAATGGATTCCAACTCATCCCTCATAATCTCTCCTTTTTCATTCTGCAAGACCAACACAACGCTAGACATTGAGGTCATTATTCCTTCTAGAAGATCCATCTTCTACACAATTTTCTTCCCAAGATGTTCGGCCGAGTATTATGTGGATCTTGTGCTTTCTGCTAGGGCCTCACGCTTCGCTTAACTATTGAAAATCTTTCTGTGCGGCCCAATGTCTCATCCTTCATTGCTTTTAGACCTCATTGTTTTCTTCCAAGGTCTTTATGATGATAAGCACCTCTAGAGCTATGTAGATGTTCAAATCATGGTTTTCTTTCTTGATATTTATTGTAGTGCTTACATCATCCCTTCATAGGATGCAATCTTTCACATCACTAAGGATTTCTCTCATTCTGCTTCTTGCTCTGAATTCCTTGGCGTTGTCATACATAGAGGTTCATCTTCAAATAACAAGTCCACCAAATTTCTTACATAGTGTATCGTTGAAGGAAACGTTTGTGGTACCTTGGTCTCCAAGTGTGGCCTTGCTCTAATGACATTGTCCCCAATATCCTCTACGATGCTGATAAATACTTTGATCTTCTTCTGCATGAAGTCCCTCTCTTGTGTTATGTGCACTATCTCTGCATCCTTTGTCTTTAGCACCTCACGTAGTGCTCTAATTGTTGTAGCTTTATCCATATTTCTTCTAGCAACCTCGGCAAAAACCTTTACCAATGTATTGACCTACTCATCCGACATGACAGTAGGCTTTATTGTCATGTGTCTAGCTTGGGGTGCCTTCTTCAGCCATCTTGAAACACATGACTCTTCACATACATCAAAGTTAGGCTCATCCATGTGGGTGTGCATTGACCATGATAGTTCTTTTGAGTGCACAATCACCATATCCTCATCCATTAGCTCCCAACCAAATAAATCCTTCTATGCTATCGTGCTCTGGAAGTAGGTGTAGATAATTTTACCTGTGTCCTTTGCATACCCCATGGCTGGTGGAATGTGCTCTCCACTCATCCTCTTGATCTAGGACCCTTGGGAATTGTAGCTTTAAGGTTAGGATCCATGTCCATTACATCTTGAGTAGTTACATGCATGGATCTAGAGATTTCCTTTTCTTTTTCTTCTCCATCCTTCATCTCTTCATCTTTCTACTCTTCCTCATTTCTATGGCTCATCTTCTTTCTCGAGTGGGGTAGGAGATGCATGCTTGCCTCTCTTCTGATTCCTCCTCTTCTTTATCTAACTTCAACTTTCTTCTCTTCTTTGGTTCAGTGGTCTCCTTGTGTGGAGAGAGACGAGGTGATTTCTGTACCATTTTGGGGTTCCACTTTGATTCCTTGTGCATCTGAACACTTTCTTAAACCTATGCTCCCATGCTCAACCTTCATATCTTCCTCTTTGTCATGTCCTTGAGGTGGAGTGGCCACATGCCGTGACTCTTCTCTGTCATAAGGTTGCTTTCTTTTGTAATCCAAGCCTCCACTATCTTCACGCTCCTCCTCTTCACCCTCTACTTTAACAACTTTTGTGGGCCTTTGCACTGGTATATTTTCTATTATGTGCTTACCCTTCGGTGGTCTTGGGAGTGTGAAATTCATTCTCCACATACTTTTTTTCTCCATCTTGGGCTTTAGTTGAAGATACACCAATGCTGCCCCTACATCTGCTACAACCAAACTTATTGGCTTAATATTCAACACCTCCAAAATGATCCTCTCGGTGTAGGCACTTCTTCCAGGATACACATGCTTCTTCCTCAACGTATGGTAGTCATAGTCTACCTTATCTACATTGAATACTAGTCGGTGCGTGTCTATAAATCTATGAATAGATGCTTGGAAATACCTTACAGTGAATGCATAAGGCAATTTACACCAAGGGCTCTAGACTCCATCTCTCATTGGGAATCGCGCTGTGATGTAGAAATGTTGATATACAACAAACTGGACTTGTTTCCCTACTACTGATGGTAGGTCCTTTGGGATGTGCCACTCTTCTCCAAATGTTGCATGGAGCCTATCGTACCATTTCTCTACCCTTTTCTTGATGTCATCTTTCATGGCCCCTTTACATAGGTACTTATTGAACCTTTTTTGGTGACTTATTCTCCATGGGGTATTCCCATACCTTTTCCTTTGGCCATCTGGTACTCCAATTTCCATGAATACTAGTGATAGTAGAATAGCCCCAAAGTTGATCTTCCCTCCTGTGTGCACTTCCTTAACTATTTGTTTTGTAATATAGCCTGCAATATTGTAGATTTCTCCTTCTAACATCTTACACACAACGTGTAACCACATAGTATTTACTGTGACCACCACTCTCTGATCATTCAACTTTGTAACAAGGTGTGTTGTTGCTTGCACAATTAGATAGTTCTTCAATTTGTCTATATCCATACCGCATGCGGACCCTTCAGGTACCCCAACTCTGTCTGGTCTTTAAGATCATGGATTTATCTATGAGATCATTCTTTATGTCCTCTCTGTGGCCTTGAACACATGGCGATGAGATAAGCACAGATGAAATTCTAACTCGTCCCAAAGTAGAAGAAGTCCTCGTGCACTCTGCTCATGAGCCATTGATACAAGGGCTCATACTTCCTGAAATATGGAAGCTCATATAATTGGTAGACCCCAATTCTCTTTGAAGCTTCTCACCTGCATCATCATAAACTGGCATGTCATCCGTCGTACGCTTGTTCATCCTAGCAGTGAGAAAGGAATTGAGCTCCTTCTTATTCTCTGAGTGTTGTGATTGTATTCTCTCACTTTACTCTTTCTGATAGGTGAATCCCATTCTTGGCTGATGATGACTCCTTCTGGATATTGCATTTTTGAAAAAATCACTTGGGTGCCATCTCTTCTTCCTCGATGACCACCTTCTTCTTTCCTTTTTCTCCTGCTATAGCTGCCTTCTTAGGTGCCATTTTTACCTTGCAAACATCTCCTCTTTTAACTCTATAACTCATGAATCAAACCTAGCTAGATTCAATCATGCCCTAGGTGGTAAATTTTTGTGCCCTAACTCCTCTCTTCTCCTTCTTCACTCAAACCCTTCACCACTGGGGATGCAAGCTTCTTTTCACATAGATCTGTTTGTCACGCTTGGTTTCACACCCTTCACACCTTAACCCGATCACTCGGCTCTTCACACTTAGCTCTTTTCTCAATTTCTCTTAGTCACAATGGTAAAAATGAATCCACATCCCATCCTTATATAATTTTTCAAATTTTGATGCATTTATTTCTCCTTCACCTACCAAATATCCTCTCATTCATTGACCAAATTCATTCATTCCATGGTACATCTTCACACCCCAACTATAACCTTCTAGTGTGCCTTCCTACCCTCTGGTCATAGAACTTCTCTTTGTGTGCCCTTGCACTGAGTACCTCATCACTTTTACCTTCTCTAGTAGTTATCATGGCCTCCACTTACCTCGTGTTATACTTTCCTTTCATTCATCTCCATCCTTGGTCACTTTTGAGAAGAAATCTTCTTTTGACTTAAAGCACACCCATAACATCTTATTCCTTTCACCTTTCAATTCCACAGTATTTTACTTGGATAACTACAACCACCCCACACTAAAGGTATGTGTAGTCCTCTGTGCATAAACATTCTTCATATAGTAATTAGCTTCATGCACACAAGCGTGCTTATTACACAAAAACAACACTAAATTGACAAAGCATAGTAAAATGAAGGAAATACATTAAGGAAATACATAATTGAAAACCTAATCTAAATGGAAATATTGCCTTATTACAAACACCAAGAAGACTTATTTATAGTAGGGCTTCACCTACTCCCATTAAAGTAACCAGGGTAGTTATGTTCCATCAAGTGCTTCTAACTAGAAAGCACCTGATTCAAGTATGTAAGTGATGACATATGACCCCAACCAATGTACTTTGAGCTTTCTGGATGGTGTAAGAACTTTGAGTCATAAAGAAGTACCATTTGTCCAATCTCAAACTTCTTATCCCTTATGTTTCTATCATGCCATGCTTTCTACTGCATGGCCTTTTCTTGCTTTGAACTCCATCATTCTATGGCTCATCACTCATCCAGTTGAATCATATTCTCAATATGCTCTTCTAAATCATGTTCATCAACTAGACCTCCAGTGCACACATAATACACAAAGAAGGTAACATAAATTCTATAGGGAGAATGACTTCTATGCCAAACACCAGCTGAAATGGTGTGGCTTTGTTCAATCTCTTGTAAGTTGTTCTATATGCCCAAAGAACAACTGACACTTTTCATCCCAATCCTTTCTTCCAACATCACAAATTTTTGTCAAAGTTTGGCTCAAAATCTTGTTGAAAGCCTCAAGCAATTCCATTTTCTGAGGATGATAGGGTGTAGTTTTATGGTGTGCAACCATAAACTCATCTAATAGGATCTTGATTGTCTCATTCAAAAAGTGTGTACCCCTATCACTTTTCAAGCTTAAAGGACATCCATATCTTGTAAGAACATTCTCCCATAGAAACCTAGTTGTTGTAGCTATGTTATACAGTCCTTCGTAGGTGCTTCTTCTACCCACCGTGTGAGATAATCTATGTAAGTAATAATATATAGCATGACCCAGTCTACGTGTGGCTGGTGAAATAGGTCCTACAAAGTCAATGGCCCATTTCTCAAATGGTTCAGCACTAGTAATTGGTCTCAAAGGCATCTCATCTCTTTGCCCTAGTTTTCCTAGGCATTGACAATGATCACATGCCTTACAATATTCTTTACAGATCTTTATACAATGTCTCCCACCATAATCCAACAAGTAGGATCTTCCGAAGTGCATCACTGCATAATGGCCTCTGCAATACCACCATGGGATTCTTCCATAATATCCTTGTGCTCATGCTCTAATACACAACAGCGTAATACTTCATCTCTGCCTAACTTGTAGAGGTCACCATTGATTAACATAAATGGTGTGTGCGTATAGCAAGTTGTTTCTTTTCTAATGCCTTCATTCCTTTTGGTGCCACACCAGTTCATAGAAAGACAACAATGTCTTCTAATTCCATGGTGTGCATTGTAACCTATATAATTGTGCATCTAGCATGGTTTCTTCAATTTCTGTGCTTCCTCTCTGAGTTGATTCTAGATAAATGGTCTAGTCCAGAATTGCTTTTCCTAGCTTCACCACAACTGTGAAATCAAACTCTTGAAATAGGAGTACCCATCTACATATGCACCCCTGTAAGATGGGCTTGTTTACCAAGTACTTCAATGCCATGTGATATGTATAAAACACAAATGGTGTTGCTAACAAATATTATCAAAACTTGTGTAATGCATAGATCATTGACAAAGCTTCATGCTTTGTAGTTTATATAATTCTATTCGTGAGGAGTGAACTTCCTACTAGCTAAAAACAAATTGGATGATCATAATACCTTCTCAGGTTGAGCTAACACACTCACCAATGGCCATGCTAGAAGTGTCCACATGCACATGAAATGGTTTATCCCATGAGGAAAATGTAGAATGGGCGCGGTAGTAAGTTTCTCTTTTAATATCTCAAACGTGCGTGTTGTTGCGGTTCTCCCCAATAAAATGTACCTTTCCCTTTAGTAACTCTTCAAGGGTGTAAAATTTTGGCATACCCTTTGATGAATTTTCTATAATATCTTATATGACCTAAAAATCCATGCACCTCACTTTGATTGGTAGGTGCTTCCAGGCCTAAAATGACTGCAACCTTAGTTGGATCAACCAACAAACCTTCCTTGTAGATTATATGTCCTAATAGTATTCCAAATGGTGTAGAAAATATGCACTTCTTGATGTTCAAAGAGATACTCAATTATCTGCACCGTTCAAACATTAAGTGTAGATTGTCATAATGATCTTTCACAAGCCCATATATTGTCCAATCATCTAGGTAGACCTATAAGAAGTTGTGAATAAAATATTTGAATGCCTGAACAACTATGCGAGAATATAATAGGTGCATTTTTCAATCCAAAAGGCATCATAATATAGGAAAAACTACCCCATTCAGTAGTAAATGTTGTCTTTTCTTGATCCTCTAAGAAATCCTAACTTGATGATACCCGGAAAACCCATCTGTGAAAGAATATATTTGCACCCTGCCACTCCTTCTAGTATTTCCTTAGTGAATGGCGTAGGGAATGGATTTGTGACACATGTAGCATTTAGCTCCCTATAGTCCACACATATTCTAATTCATCCATCCTTCTTGATATTGATCACCATTGGGCTAACCCATTCTGACTCATCAAGGGGCTTGATAATTCTAGATTTCAACATTTTATCAATTTCTTCTTTTACCTTTTCATGCAAATTAGGATTCATTTTGTAAGGTCACTTTCTAACTATTGTCATGCACCATCCTTAAGTTTTATCTTCATTTCCCCAAGTGATTTATGCACGCCTTTAAGTTCATGATACCCTTGAGGGAATAAGTCCTGATAATCCTGAGTAACTCAATGATCTTTGCTACCTCAAGTCTGACCAGTAGTCTCCAATGATGGCCTCCTTAGGCTCAGCCTCGAACCTATATTCACCTTCTTTGTCTTCATGGGTTTGTGATAGGCACGTGTATCCTTTCTACACTATCCAAGACCTCGCGCACCCCTTGTGAATGTTCAATATCAGGTTCTCAACTTCCTCATCATCCACGATGTAAACCATCTTTCCTTTCTCTTTCTCAAGGCAAGCGCATTCAAGTAGTATGGAGTCCATTTCTTCTTCCTTTTCAAAACATGCTCTAGACTCTGCCTCACCAAATAATTCTTGAATATGCTCTTTAATTTTGCACTATCTCCCATAGTTAAGCGCTTGATAAATTTTAATGCCTCTTCTATTGGAGGTTGGGAAGAAAAGTAGTCAAAGGTCTAGATCATTCTGTAGTCAAATTTTTCTAGTTCCTAGTCTCTCGATGTAGTTTTGTGTATACATACTAGGCATGTGTGCATCCTTGTAGTGTAGAGTACAATCTATGCACCTAGAGTGAAGGTGGTAATGCTTCTGTCCTATTGTCTAGAGTCTCTCACATTGCTGAATGTGATGTTGAATAGGTTGATCACCATGATAAGTGTAGATCTGTGTAGGTGCATTGTTCCTTACAAACCTAATAGATAAGGTGACTCTAATCTCTTCCCATTCTATAAGATTATCTCTGTGGACTACCCACCAATGTGCACGTTTACTTGTCCATGTAAGGTATATACTAACATATCTCTTCTCTTAATTTGATCTATCCATTGTGTTTCCATGGCTTTCAAAAATGCAAGAAGATCTTCTACCCATATATACCAAGGTACTGTACTACCTATCCATCGAACCGAATGAAGTCCATTCTTGCGCACAACCACACTTTTCACCTCATGCCCTACTAGTTCATATGTACCATGAGCCCAATTATCACAAGAAATACTCGTAGTATCACTAATAGAATGAGAATCCTCCCATTATAGGATGCCTTCTTTTGATGGCTCATTGACCTCTGGGTCTGAATACATGCATACATAAATTTTGTTTAAGTCCTCCTCACTTAGAGGCTCAACATATGGTGTAGACTTCCCATCTGTCAAAGGTATCACAACCCTTTCCTCCTTGTTCTCAAAGCTGATATACCCCTTATTGAATCTCAAGTCAGCATTATTCACATAACACCAAGGGCATCCAAGCAAGGCTGGAAAATTATCTACTTCTACAAGTGCTAATACCTCAAAATCCCTAGTGAACTTGGCCCCTTGTATAGTTATAGATGCATCCTTCAAAACTCTATGGGAGTGGCCTTAGTCGATTTTCCATAAACAACACATTAGATGATGGCTATAATGGAGGCCTCCCCATTTGTACCCATGCATCTAATGTAAGAACATTTACTTCACACTGTATCAATCAATATGTTTCTCAACAACCATCCATCCACAACAACATTCAGAGTAATTTCCTTGTCATAGTCAATGTTATCAGGGGGAATATTTGCATGTAGAATCTATCATCGGTCTCAATACTTACACGTAGAGTGTTCCCTTTTAACCAACTTCCTAATAGTGGAATGATGTTCTCTGGTGCAACATTTTGCACACTTCTCTCTAGATCATCGATATTAGTTTGGATTGTCTCTGATGCTTTCTTCTACTCCTTTAAGTATTGTATCTCACCCTAAAGATTCCTTAGCACTTCCATGGTATCTAGTAAACTTCCTTCTGATGAGAAGGATCTGGGTACCTTGCATGCAAAACCTCCTCCTTGGTGATGTAGGCTTCTAGTGCAATGCCTCTCTTGTGTGTGCCACTTCAGCTCGTGTAGTAATCTTCACTGTTAATGCCTCAGGTCCTTCTACTATCTTGGGCATCCACTGATCTTCTACCACATGCTAGATTCTAACCATCTTGACACCTTTGTTTTCTTACTTATGCTACTTACTCAGATGCTCATATAAGTCGGGCACTCTTCATAGCTATGGTTCTTTCCATAGAAAGAACATGCAATATTATGAGGACATTCACACCTATAGTGGTCAGGAGATCCACACGTATAACATGTTCCATGAGGGAACTCACCTCTTCCTCCACCATGGCCTCATCCTCCATATCCACCATGATATCCACATCCCCTTCCATGACCTCCTTAAAAATGCCCCTCATTCTTATCATAGTGCATTTGATTATGATCCCGATCTTGGTGCTCATTCTTACCCTTAGAATTATCCATTACACTTGTCTATCATACCCCAATGTCTATAGCATCTAGATCTGACCAATCAACCAAAAATCCTTAGTATCATGGGTCGTGGACCTGGAAAAATTTGCAAAAGCAAGATACATTCTTCCTTATCATGCATTGTAACAAAGGACAGTGACTAGCATCATGATTCAAATGATAGATCTCACAATCTAATAGTAATGAGTGTATACAGATCTGTGAGGGAAACTA
The DNA here is from genome assembly GCA_018340775.1 of Taxus wallichiana var. yunnanensis. Taxonomy (NCBI): domain Eukaryota; kingdom Viridiplantae; phylum Streptophyta; class Pinopsida; order Cupressales; family Taxaceae; genus Taxus; species Taxus wallichiana. The sequence continues at coordinate 271,969,920 of CM031244.1, forward strand.
TCCTTGGTGTGACCTTCCACTTCACAATTTGTACACCAAATTCTTGAGTGTGTTTCATGGGTTGAATTTGTTGATAGCTTCTCTAACTACTTTTCCATAGCTGTAATCTGTGCCTCTAAGAATGGACTAAACACTAGTGTCAATGCTCCCAACTACCTCAGCATGCGTAAAGCTTCCTTCAGTGCTTGTGGATCAATGTATGTCTTATGTGATAGTGCCCTTCTAAATGGTGTAATCAATCCTCCAACAAACCATTGTGCATGTTGGCTTGTGTGAATATCATAAGATAGCTTAGATAGAAGTGTCTTAAAATGGGCATCATACTCACGTACACTCTCAGTAGTGCCTTGCTTGATATCCTTGAGCACACTTATACTTTTGCTCAAACTCAGGGATATGGAACTCTTTCAAGAAATCATCCTTCAATGCTACATAATCCACACAAGTTTGATTAGGGTCAAACTTCCTATACCTAGTTGTGTGCACATCCCTATAATGTAGTAGAAAATTGACTTGCCTTATGCTCAAAATCCATGATCCCTTTAGCACGCCACAAGATTTCACACATATGCACATGTTCAAAAGCATCCTCTATACCTCTATATCTTCGGGAGATGAAGAGACATCTCCATATAGATATTTTGTGGTTCTTTGCGGACCTTGACCACCTGATCTAGAACCTCTGTGTTCCCTCTGCCTCTAGAACCACCTAGATCCACTAGAACTAGAACCACCTATACCTCTTGATCCTCCACCTATAGCTGGAATAGGACTATAGATGTACTCCCCTATGCTCCGATAGTAGTACTATACTAAACCCCTATAGTCTGTGAGGTAGTTCCACTTCAGAGGTGAATCCAACATTTTGCTCACATTCTATGTGGATGATGCACCTAAGAATGTTCCTCCAAATATCATTGAAGTTCATCATCCTGCCATTGATGTACTTGCTCCCTGACTTACTCCTACTCTCCTACTTCCCAAGTTAGCTTGTTGGTTACTTGTCATCGTACTAGATATTGGAAAACCAAGTGCAAGGGCTAGGTCACCAGGTGGATTAAGATGTGCACCGTGGCCCAGGTAGTCTCTGTTGGTGCACTTTTATGTGAGGCCAGGGGGATCTCTGTCATGTTTTCCAAGATGGGGGAGTTCTGATGCTCTGGCTCCATGTCTTCTACGTGAGTTGTAAATCCTTCACATGAGCCATCTCTCTCCTCAATGCCATACTTTCTGCAATGGAACATTGCTTCTCTATCTCCCTCTCATGCACCTCATTATACTTAAGCCACCTTTCCTCTCTCTGCCTCTCTACCACTAGGTCTGCCATCTTTCACCAAACTTGTTCCTACCCCTCGCGTGTGGTGAAGTTTAGTTAGCCATTGGTTTACTCTCAGGTTCAAAGTTACCATCAAGATCTTGATCACCAGTGGAATACCTTGCAAATATACTCCTCTTGGATACCACAAAAACTAGAATTCAGCTACCTCTGGGAAAGAGTACGTCAAAATTGAATATTCAGAATATAACTATTTAGAACACCATGAAACCACGTATCCACATGTGAGTCCAGATCAAATCAACATCATAAAGGGCCTGAAATTATTCCTGTGTCCAGAAAAGTGTGTGATACCTCTAATTCCATTGAGATGCATAAGCTAGTAAGCCACTTGTATAGTTCTATTGGAAAGATAGTGAAAAATCTCTCATATAAGTTTCATACAGATTTTGTTCTACCCAAGTGCGTGCATTAAACTCAAGATCCACTGTTGAACCACCATGCATATTCTTCCTCCAGATCATGTATCCACTCCTCAATACTTGCTAGAGTTAACCGATACGTCTTCATCGTGAACCATCCTGAAAACAACTAAAAAAGAGGTCCGGAAATGGAACCAATGATGTAGCCTAGAATTTACAGATAACACCCTAGACGTCGTTGGCACATCACTCAGCCTAGACTAAGCACTCACCCAAAGTGCACAAAGGTATCAAGTCCCTCTTTAGGGTTGTTGTAGTAGGATGTTAGCGTGATGAAGGAAGAAACATATATATCCATAACTAATCCATCATTCTACAATGCATGCTACATTCAAATCTATGAAAGAACAAGCTTAAACAGTAATCATGATTGAATCAATAACATGCACTACTCAATTACACATAGGAATGACACTTAGATTCAACCAATATCTTCCATCTATTAATAAACATAGAAGCTCCTTACAATAAATAATGTCAATCTATACCAATGCATCATGGATCTGATATAGTAATTCAATCATATGTGTATATCTCTATACCTTCATACATCCATCTCTCTCTTTGTGTATATCTATATGTATATCCCTTAATATGTACTTCTCATCATATATATAGGGTGGGGAATTTCCTTCACCACTTATCTATTCAAAAATAGGCTGCATGCTATTAATAGCCACGCACCATTTATAGGCATAGCCACACATGTAAGTGTTTTATCTATAGACCTCTTATAGTTAACTGAAGTGACAATCCTATTCTTATCTCATCTCCATGAAAAACGCACCATAAAGTTGTTTTCTCAAAGTGTATGATCCTTTCGAAGATATATGCATCGCGACCACCCCTAATAAGTAAGTGATCTAGCCCTTTTGTCATTTTGTATAGAGTAGTTTCCTATATTTGGTACATAATCTATATTAGCTTAGTATTTTATAGACATGTTAGATTAGCATATTGTATTTCAGTTCTTCATTTCATGTTACATGCTTTCCTTTGGTTGGCATAATCTTTGCATGTTTCTTTCTTTATCCCCATAGAGTCGATACCTACATAGGGTTCCTTCCTCTTCTTTAACTTAAGGCCTTAGAATTGTTAGGTTTTCCTAGTGTAATGGTTACTTCCCTTAGGGTATGCGATCATAATAGTCTGTGTACCCCTTTAATTATATCCATTTATGTGTAGGTCTTGGTGTGTCCTTCACTTGTTTCCTCAAATACCCTGAATGAATGGATGATAAGAGTATATGGTGCCTAGACAAAATTTTTCCCATCATACATCTTTGGTAAACACAACCTAAAACCTAATTTGTCCCTTATTGTTGAGAACATCTTGTTAAAATCACCCATTTTTCATTTTTGTCTTGTTTTAATTTTTAAAATTCCAAAAATCTCTAAAATCAATCTTTCCAAATGCTATCAACCCTTATGTCATTTTTGCATAGGGTCGATTATGTTTGTCTCAAGTATAGTTTCATTCCTAATGCCATCATTGGCGCCTATGCAAGGATGATTGTGTTTGTTTTAATCATTTTCTTTTCCCAACGCCATCGGTCCCTGTGTAAAAATTGTGCATGGCCAATTGCATATGAATCTTAATTTTCTAGAGTTCTATTTTAAATTTTCAGTTCAATCCAATGTCTCCTCTTAGGGTCTTCTTAGGTCATCTGAATCCCCTAAAATTATCTATGGTTTATTCATTCATGTCCTCATTCCTTCTTCATGCTCTAAAATTTTACAGTTATCTTCTCATAAGTGATAATATTTTTAGCTTTCCTAATTCTTCCCATGAAGATATTTTGTCATCACCTTGTGATAACACCCTAAAATTTTTTGCAATATGACTAACTAGTAAAGGCTAACACCATAATAGCCTAGAGCCAAACTCAAGCTTAAGAATGAAACATCATGATCAAATCTTAAAAGCATGCATCAATGGAAACTAAATGAAATCAAACATTTAATCTACAAGTATCCTTACTATGTGAGATGATTACTAATTAACATATACCTAATTAGATCTAAGGGAAATCAAATTATGTATGTTGCTACTCCACAAATGGTGAGAGGATATCTCTAGAATTGGCTACAAGGCTATATTAGATATCCCTATACTAACCAACATGAATATTGGATGCAAATATTGAGCAAGCTAATCCAAGAAGGAATTAAGGCTCTTAATCATATTTATTATATGATATACTAATAAAAGCATGGTGTAAAGTATGAAGGTAGGTGCTTAGTCCTTTTTATAGTTTTCTATTTGAGGAAAACTTGCATCTTGGTGCATGTGGGACTAAAACGGATAAAGTAGATTAAGGATTGTTAATCATGATTAGTGAATTAACAAATGATTAGAATGTGAGGAGCCTTAATTAACCACTTAGGGTCAATTAAGAGGCTATGATAAGATTTCGAATGCTTTTGAGATATCTTGGAGGATAAAGGGGTGATTTGGAATGGTTGGAAGAGGGGATTTAGCCATTAATAGGATTTATTGACCAAAACAAGGGTATACAGGCTTAATTAGCTAATAATCGCTAATTGTTTGCTCGGAAGAGGATAATAACTAACGATGTGTCGTCAATTGGCATCCGGAATGTGATAGAGGTTAGTTAATCAAAAAAGTGTCATTAAGTAAATAGAATGGAGGGTAACATAAGTTAATTAGTAGAAATCACTAATTATAATGGAAATGGTAAGAATGAGGGTAATTAGTGTGCTTTTAGCAATAAGATTGCAAAAGTGGATTTTAGGTGTCTACATTTGCCCCTGTTTGAGGTGAAGTAAGTGACATCACTTCAAACATAGTAGATAAGCATAAACAAGTAAATGTTTGAAGTAAAATGAGTATAATAAAGGATTCCCCCTCGAGTGTCAATGGGGTGATAGAATAAGTAAATCAATGATCAAAAATATGATCGAAACGGATAGAAGAAATAGGATAGGAATAAAAAGAATTTTTATTTCCTGAGGTGTGGTGGAAGATAAATGAATAATGATAAGGCATGGTAGTGAAGAATATAGGAATAGCTCTTGTATCTAATATTTCAATAAGAAAATTTGTTTCATTATGTTGCCACCGTGACGTAAATCATTGACCCTTATTAAACTAAAAATAAAAAAGTGTAAAATAACATGAAAAGATATATTACTAGCATTTTTCCATTCCTAAAAATACGTAACTCCATGAAACATACATAATGCAATGCAATACAAGAAATTAAACCAGATAACCTAACATAGAAACAAGTAGAATCACACATACTCAAAAAAATAATGTTCAAGATAATTATACCAATGTTTTTGTTAACAAGGTTGATTCTTTGAATCTTCGTGCTTTAACGACAAGGGTTAAAAATGGTGCCCTAAGGAAGGATACATGCAAGGGGAATAACAAAGGACAAAATTAGTCCCATGAAATTCATTTTTTTCATGACATATTCTCTGGTAATTTATTATTACATGCGAGTATCGACGTAGTAAGCAAGCCAAATTTGTTGATGGAAGTAGATCACAATGATCCACAAGTCATTTGAGACAAGAACAAGCAAGAACTTAAGAAATATGTTTTGTAGGAAAATTTTCGATGTTTGAGGACAATGAATTTGATAAGAGCTTTAGTTGTGTGCTTGCCATTTACCGATTTTTGAAAAACAAATTAAATTTTTACATTTTAAAAATATTTTTAATGATTTTACCAATTTTTTGGATTTTGGAAAAAAATTATATTGTTTTCAATTTGTGAATTTTATAGAAGAAAAAGATGTAGAAAAATTACAAGGTCATATGTCATCATCATCAAAAACCACCGTAAGGAAAAATATGCCGCTTAGTAGCGAAAGGTTCGTCATGAAGTAAAAACATGCCCCATCGTAGTGAAACTAGGGAAAAATAATTGTTTATTTAAAAATAATTATCATAGCGAGTGTTAAAATAATTGAGAAGAATCACGACGGTATTAGGGCACTTCAAGGGCAAGAGACACGACATGAGGGGGATATGGGTATGTAAACCAAGCCAAGGAGTAAAATCCATCACTTTGCTAGTTTATTTTTACCATCCCTTAGCATTTTTATTGTTTATTGAGCTCGACTAATGAGAGAAATGACAAGGGTGTAGAACAAAAAAACTAGGTGGATTACGTCTCGAGATTATAGGAAGCTTCTTGGGGATGGACTACTAGTATGCAAAGCAAAAACCTTTACTTGCGTCACTTTGTTAGCATTACATTCTACTTAATTTTACATTTGTTAGAGTAGAAATCTATGTGAAAGTGCCTGCACATAATTTAGGGCATGTAGGAACTCTCAGGGGCATGTTGGCATGACCTCACATAGGCATAGTGGTATTGGTGTTAAAATAAATGCATCAATGTGGAAAACTTAGAAAATACATAGGTGCACGTGAGTAGGTGCAAAAATGAGCATGTGAGCGTCATCGGGGACGTGTTGCCATTGAACTAGGTTTGGGCGGGGAAGGGGGCATCCTTACATGAAAATGTAGGTGTCGATGTGGAACTGGGGTTGTTAGTTCTTGGGCATGTTGGTTTCATAATGTGTGCATTGGCGCTACTCAGGCGTCTTTAGCATGAAAAGGGCACTTTGGAATGGCCTTAGAAGAATTAGGAATTTTTAGAAAAACTTAGATGATAAAAATAGAAGAATTAGATCATAATAAATGACCTGGCTAACCTTACAGATGGACCTACCTCGATTAGAGACGTGGGAGCGACATGGGTGGCTTTCAGGCCTATGAGGTGACATTCCATCGATGAGATCACATCTACTTGGATATGTTACTGGATGTTATGGGTCTCTCACACGTGGCTCACATGCACTAGATCATTTTCGATCATGACCTACTCACAACCCTTACAGAGAGATGATGCAGTGAGAGTCGAAATTCCACCTACCTCCTGGTGAGATGAGTGTCACATTGGAGGAAATTTGGTGGATTCTTAGAGTGCATATTCGGGGTTAGTTGGTAATGTATGATGGCCATCATGGTCATAATCTCTACAGAGTATTGCCACAATTTTTGGAATAGAAGAAATACCTTGTTAGGGTATATCAATGGACATTACTAGGTGCATGGATAATCATTGGCTTGGGTGAGTTCCTATATATATTATAGCTCTTCCCAAAGTGGCACATATTACCTGGAAATATTAGTGCTCATTTTTCTTTAGACCTAATTTAAGTGACACATGGACTCATCAGTGGGGAGTTCTATTGCTAGGGACAAAGTGTATACTAACCTTTCTATATGCATATTTACACTTGATAGCCTACTCGGTCAAAAGACCGTGGGTCTAGTGACTTTACTTTAGATATGGGTCTGGGATCACATCACCATAGGATGCCTAGTAGGAGTATTTTGAACATGATATCTTAGTGATCCATCCATTATGGGTTGGGTTTCGATGGGGATGACATTCGTGGGCACATGGGAGACACACCATATTACAGGTGAGCCTTTGATGAGGTACAACCTCATATGATTACATGACAGCCATAAAGGTTATACCATTGGCCTTAGGATGCTACCAAGATCACCATAGTAGAAATAGAGCACTTCATTATTGGGAGTAGGGCCTATATTCTCGAGTGGTATAGAGTGGATAGGGTCCACACGGTAGTTTACTCTCATCTAGGGGATTCCTGGTGATGAGATGTGGTACGGGTTGAGATCTAGAGAAACATTTGATATTGAGCCTTAGATCTGATTACAACAAGATCATACCAGCTTTATACAGGTGCTCCTGCCTTGGGTGCAGCGATCACAGATAGTAGATCTAGGGATGACTCCAGATTACCTAGGATGGTATGCTATATTGTTTCCACGGTGGTTGACAATACCACAGTGTAGTGCTAGATATAGGGAGAGTTATAGCTACATGGGGGTATAGGGTCGGGGAAGCTCCAGAGGTAAATCCTCAGGAGATCCACAAATAGGACCACAGGCATGGGGCCAGGGAAGACTTGGGGCATATATTCGAGATATAGATGCCATCATAATGATAGGGGCATGTAGCACTATAGCATGCCCCATATAAGATTTTATTATAGCTAGGTACTTTACATATGCCATGATAGAATATCCCTTTACAAGTGGTACTATCACCTCCACGTGCATCGAGTCCACAACACAGTCCACCGAGATGGGATCCCGCATATTTTTGGGATGGAGGAGGTGGAAGGGAGCAAGCAAATGCAAGAGATGAAGGGGATGAAGATGGTGATGATGATGGATGGGGTCCCCACCATGTAGTCCAGTGGAGGGAGGATGGGGAGCACCATAGACATGTGATATAGCTACCTTCATGCAATAATTACGATATATGGTATCCTAATAGCTACATGTTACAACCGAGAAAGATTAGCTAGGTGCAGAGAGGATTCGGTGGATTGTAGACATAACAAGCCTGAAAGGAGAGCGTGATGCTCTATAGCAAGCATCCACAATAAATGAGATGTATGATATATTAGCATATGTGATGACAACTAGCAATGAGGAATCCTATTACAGGGAATTATATGATGAGGTTGTTCTAAAGGGACATAGGGCCACTCCCTTCATTGAGTTAGCTACTAGCAGGTACAAACCTAGGTCACAGAGGACCTCTTAATTAACGAGATTCATTTATCATCCTTCAGTATAACAAGCTTTAGCACATTCCACGGGCCTATATTAGCAGATGCCCCCACCTAGTGGCATACTTGGTAGTCTAGGTATGGGAGATAGCCATGGTTGACTTTTTTTTATTGTATGAGATGTATATTGTTGGTGTATCGCCTTGATATGAAGGTATATTTTTGAGATGATATATATGTACTATATTTATCATGCCTTTTGATGAAGGCATAGTTTTGTATAGATGTACTTTATATATCATTTTTATTATGCCTTGTGATGAAGGAACATTTTTGTATAGACACCCATGATGGCTCATTGTATCGGATGTATATCAAGACACATTATTTTGTACATGGAAATTTATATTTATGATGATATATGATGATGATGATGGATTGTATTTACTTATCACATTTTTTTTTATGAGATAACATGTTTAATCCACATTTTTATTATGGTCTATGTTTGAGGGGGACAAAAGGTGGTCCCTCTTTCCCCTCTTAGCGATATTATATGATGTTAGCTTAGCATACATGTTTAATTTTCATGTTCATGATTATGTAGCTTAGCCTTTATTGATATATGATGTATAAATGTGATGATAGATGATATGATGATGAGATGAAAAAACTGCACAAGCAAACAAGTCAAGCACACATTAATCAAATCTAATTAAAGAAACAAAACGTATATAAGTATGTCAAGATAAAGTGAATTCAATGCAATGCACCAAATATTAAAGTAACACTCAATATAAGTAAGAAAATGAATCCAATTTAAATTACAAAAGATGAAAAAGTACTGCAACCAAAACTATACAAACCAACAACTAAAAGTAAGAAAACTACTACTTTGTTTTTGTGGGACAGTTTTGAAATGTTTTTCATTGTTTTTGGTATTATCTTGAGACAATGTTCTATTGTTTTGGATTTTTCTATGAAATGTATCTAGATGTTTTGATTTTTTCTAACTAACATATCTATTTTTTGGGATTTTCAAAAGTTATATGAATGTTTTTATGTTTTCTAAGATTTTTTTGAAGCGAAATGTAAGGAAATGAAGAAACGTGGATGCCCCAGCATTAGATGGGATGTACAAGGGAAGAATGCCATGTGTTATGTGTAATAAGTGACGATGTAAATTTTCCCCAGCGTGAGATGGGAATATACAAAGGAAAACTCTTTGCACATAGAAGTAGGATCAGCCGGATCAAGGCTAAGAGGGCTAGGCTCAAAAGTAGATCAGACATAAAAATGACTAGCTTAGGACAAAGCTATCACAATCCTAGACCTAAAATGCTTGTGAACAACGGACCCTCCAATGGCACCGGAAACTTTTTTCACCAAAGGACTTGTCCAAAGTGCCACCATTGTGTGGTTTTCACTATTGGACACATGTTTTTATTTCTCTTTTATTTTTCTATTTTTTAGATATTTTAGGGATCCCACACTTAAGCATAGAAGTGTTTAAGATGTAGTGCATTCATGGGTTCCCGAAGTTCCTGCCCATCCGAGTAAGCAAGCTTGTAGGCACCTGAACCAAACTTAGTGACCATAACATATGGCCCCAACCAATTAGGCTCAAATTTTCCTTCTTTTCCCGGTCCTTGGTGGTGTTGAACTGATTTTATTTTAGCACCAAGTCTCCTACCTCAAATTGATGAGGTATCACTCTTTTGTTATAACTTCTCCACACTCGATCCTGATACACTTTATCATGTTCTAGAGCATGAATTCATTTCTCATCTAATAGCTACATCTCTTCCATTCGCTGCTACTTTGTAGTCCTCCTCTTCATTTAGGTAATATCTTATCTTTATACACAAAGAGGGGAGCTCGATCTCTAGGGGTAGTATGGATTTTGTGCCGAACACTAGGGAGTATGGAGTGAAATTTGTAGGATTTTGGATAGTCTATATGCCCGGATGATAGGATGAATTGTAAATTTCAGTTACGGCCTATTGTATTCACCATCTTCTCCATAAAATGAATGAGGGTTTTACTAGAAGCTAACTAGTAAAACCTAACACCATATGTTAAATTTTTGCAATATGACTAACTAGTAAATGCTAACACCATAATAGCCTAGATAAAAGATCAAGCTTAAGAATGAAACATCATGATCAAATCTTAAAATCATATATCAATGGAAACTAAATGAAATCAAATATTTAATCTACAAGCATCCTTACTATGTGAGATGATTACTAATTAACATAGACCTAATTAGATCTAAGGGAAATCAGATTATGTTTGTTTCCACTCCACAAATGGTGAGAGGATCTCTCTAACAATGGTTATAAAGCCATTTTAGATGTCTCTCTACTAATTAACATGAAGATTGGATCCAAAGATTGAGCAAGCTAATCCAAGAAGGAAGTAAGGCTCTTAATCATATTTGTTATATGATATACTAATAAAAGCATGGTGTAAGGTATGAATGTAAGTTCTTAGTCCTTTTATAGTTTTTTATTTGAGGAAAACTTGCATCTTGGTGCATGTGGGACTAAAAAGGATAAAGTAGATTAAGGCTTGTTAATCATGATTAGTGAATTAACAAGTGATTAGCATGTGAGGAGCCTTAATTAACCACTTAGGTCAATTAAGAGGCTATGATAAGATTTTGAAGCCTTTTGAGATGTCTTGGAGGGAAAAGGGGTGATTTTGAATGGCTAGAAGAGGGGTTTTAGCTAATAATAGGGTTTATTGACCAAAAACAAGGGAAATAGGCTTAATTAGCTAATAATCACTAATTATTTTCTCAGAAGAGGATTATAACTAATGATGTGTCATCAATTGGAATCTAGAATGTGATAGAGGTTAGTTAATCAACAAAGCATTGTTAATTAACCAAAATAGAGGGAAATGTTAGTTAATTAGCAAGAAATCACTAATTATAATGGAAATGGTAAGAATGAGGGTGATTAGTGTGATTTTATCAATAATATTGTAAAAGTGGATTTTAGGTGTCTACACCTTGTTCTTATGATCACTCCGAACATAGTCACTCAATTTAATGTAATGTGGTTGAAACTAAGCATATAGATCCAAGACACATCATTAAAAATATCAATAACAATGAATATCTTACACCTGATAAATATGGGAGTCTTCATAAGATATCTATGGATATGACTATGCGTGTCTTAACTAAAAGGGATCCTCGGTCATCGAGACACCTCTCGTAGGACTGATCAAGAGGATTCCCTAAAACTTCGACTAATGAATGTGATGAACACATAGAGCATGAAAAATACCAAGAAGAAAATTTAGACAAAGGCCAATCTTCTTCCATTGATCATAACGTATTGATAGCTAAACTTTTAAACCAACTAGCCTTGAATCAATCTTATACTATTGCAAGTATGAATCAAATTCAAAATTAAATGTTACAAATAATAGATCAAAATGTGGTACCCAATGTACCTTCTTTCACACCTCCCCCATTGGTGGATGCACATGGAAATCCCATCCCTCCTCCACCAATCCAAAACAAAATGTTACAAATGGTCCAAAATGAACCTCTTTCCCCTTATATCACTGCCATGGATTTAGGAGAGACCATCCCTACCATATCTTATGATGGTTTCAGGGACCCATCCCTCTTCCTTAAAACCTTTGGCAATCTTTATAAGGAGTGGATCCAAACAAACACCTATGCAACAACCAAAATTATAGAAAAGGCCTTGGTAGGAGAAGCTCTAGAATGGTATAGTTAGCTTCCTCCCCATTCAATAGTTGATCTAGAAGGTTTAGTTAAAGCCTTGATTTCTGAATTTCAACAACAAGAACTACCTAAAAATACCTTACAAAAGTTCATAAATCTTAAACAAGGTATGAATGAATCAGCTCATGAATTTATTAAAAGATGGAAGGCTTTGTCTATACAAGCCAACCATAACCTTGATAATATAATTTTATCCCAAATATTCTTTAAGGCCCTTACATCAACCCTCCAATATAAGGTTAGGTATTTTTCCCCTAATATGCTAGAAGAGGCCCTTGAATTGGGTAAGAGGAAATACCACGTTGTGTGTGAGTTTTGATGCACTTCTAACTTGTCACCCAAACTTACAAACATAGAACATGTCATTAGTTCCTCAAAATTTCCAAGAGAAAAATAAATTTGAGATACTCAAGAATCCTCTCACTCTCTCCCCCATACCCCTTTATCTCACATTGAACTTCTTCAAATGCTTCCTTCACCATGAATTATCCCTCCTTCAAAGCAAGCTCTTCCTACTTTTAGAGGTGACTTTTTATATTGGTGGAATGAAACTATAGGCCACTTGCATAGTGATTGTAAGGATCTTAGGAAGGTAGAACTTGGCTTCTTCCTTGGCTCTTATTTCGATTACTCTACAATCATACAAGAGCGCTATGAAAAATATCAATCTTTAGAGAAATATCATTCTAATCGTGAAAATCACCAAACAAAAACCCCATAAAGAATGTCATGAGTATTGTGGAATCCTCATCTGATCAAATTTTATTATATTCCCAATATTTTAATGTTGCTAGGACTAACTATAGGCATAATCCAACCCATAAAGACTCATTTATAAAACCAAAGAAAATTGTTGATAATCCATTTTTTCTTGAAACATCTCAAGATCTGCAAAAAGTAGATCCTACTCATACAGATCAAACCTCCACCTATAACATCAACAACATTATCAAGAAAAAATCCCATTCCACCCTCTTGGGTAAAATAGTTCCATCGGCACAAAATCACCATGTAGGGCCTGGATACATCTTCTATCATTTTATTTCTACAATATCATTACGAGAATTACTCCAAGTCATCATGTAAATTTTTGGATGAATTAAACTCCCTCACATGTAAAATTATTTTCATATAACTCGTGTAAATATTCTTCATAATGAATATTTATCCTCTAATAGATACAAATCTTTGAGGATCCTTCTTGTGTAGCTCTCAAAGCTCCTTCCATGACCACAAACCCAAATTTCTATCACATAGATACTATAGGGAATCCTCCATGAGCTTCACGCTTTGATTCTTTGGCCTTAGAATTCATGGAAGATGACATGATTACAAATTAAGTCTTATTCCACGTTGAAAACCTAACACTACTTATTCATGTCAATATTCATGATGTTGAAGTATGTAGTGTCCTTGTGGATGAGGGTTCTTGCTTTAACCTTGCCTCTTACTCCTTAATCAGAAATCTAGGATTATTTGTTGATAATCTCAAACCTACTCATCTAATTTTTCAAGGCTTGAAAAAAATATAGAGAAACCCATAGGATGCATCTGGTTACCTATTAAATCCGGACCTAAAATAGTCGAGAAAAAGCTTATGGTCCTAGATCATCCTCTTTCTTATAACCTATTATTAGGTCTCCTTGGCCGCATCGTATGCATGTAGCCACATTTTATAGATATTAGTAGATCAAATTTATTCATAACATCTAATGCTTTAGGCATGATTTTGATCCTAATCCTTGGGATGTCCCAGTACCATTTCTTAATGAGCCTTTCTTCATGCCTACTACTCTTGAGATCCAAGGCATTCCATATATAGAATTATTTGATCTTAAACCTAAAATTTAGATTACATTAACATATTTAGATGATGATGAACCTAATGAGATCTAAAATAGATTTAATAATAACTGGTTACCCAATGACATTGCACAATGGTTACAAACAAAATCCTACCACGAGATTGGTATCCACCACAGTTTGAACCATAAGAACCTATTTATCACACCTCAATTCCAACCATTAATAATCTTACTAGTTATTCATCACGTTACTTTTTTATGATCATCCTCATCTATCACCCTAATATTTTAGAAATGTCAATGTCATGAAAAATAATAGGTACCTCGATAATAAGATATTTTCTTATTATCCCTAATGATGAAGACTATATCATCTCGCATGATTAGTCTAGACACTTGGAAGTATTGCACTACCAACATGCCTTAACCCAAATGCAATCCTTATGAACCCAATCTAATACCATTGATACATCTTATGAACCTATCATTTATGAAACTATAAATAGTGAGGACAAAGAGGAAATACTACCCTACATCTCTCCTATTAATTCTCTAGTTTTAGACACCCCAGGTATTAGAGAAGTTCCATGATTATTCATCCCTATAAATTAACTTCAGACCCTACAATCACTCCACCGGTGGCATCAGGTTGAAAGTGTACCTCAACATTTGAATATTGTATTTATGCTAAAAGCATGGCCTTTGTGGATCTTGCACCCAAATAGGTTACTATACGCACCTAAAATTACATGTGTTACATTGTCGAGGAAAATGGTTACAAAAGTCCCCAATGATGATTAATGTCTTGTAAGAAGATATTCAAGCTCCTATACCCATTCATAGTGTATATTTGTATCCTAGAAATCCTTCCTTAGATTTTCCATGCTTTTTCCCAGCTTCCTGCTTCATTCTGTGCATGTTTTGGCCTTTAGTGCTAGCACATTTGCCCTTCTTGGGCAGTAGTTCTAAAACCACCACCAAGGTAGGGAGGTGGTCCTAAGAACTTTTCCAAAATCCTTCATGCATTTTTTTGACATACAAAGCTTCACTTAACTTTTAGGATGCGTTTATGAACCAAATTTCCTAAAAATAGTCTTGATTTCTTAGTTTTCCTTCCCTCTTCTATTTTAAATAGATTTAATTAGTTTGAACTACCTCTTCTTATCTTTTGCATAAAGGAACATCCTAGCCGGTTATTATATATTCCGTGCTAGTATTCAAGCAAAAGGCCTGAGAATTTTTACGTATCTTGAATAGTATTGATGTCACAATCCTGCTAGGAATTGCATAGCCAAGCTTAGATCTCTTTTGTTATCTCTCTTCTACTTACATTGCAACCAGACTTCCTTCAAGCTACCATTGCTCAAGCGTCTTCTCTTGTTGTTTTTCTTGCATTCCCAATTCCTTGGACTCATATGAACACATGGAGAAAGAAAGGAACAAACTGAGGGGATAGATACAGATACAACCAAATTTTCCAAAGCTCTTGCTTATCTAGGTTGGAATTATTTGTTTGTTTGCTTCATTTGTTGAATTATCAATTTTGAATCATTCATTTCAAACACATATCAAATAGAGTAGTAAAATTGTTCATTTCAATTGACTAAGAAATTACAAATAGAGTAAGTCATTAGAAATTTTTCTCTTTGACATTACTAGGGAAGTAGTGGGGAATAATAGCTCTTCTAGGGTTATGATTTGTTCTCCACCTTTGAGGTAGGGTTTGAAGGGTTTTTGATTGAATTAGATTAGTTGTTTTAGATCTAGATTCACATATTCATTAGGTAATTAGCTATAACCGGATAATTATTTGTATTTAGTTCTTGCTTATTATATTAGAAATATTGCTTAAAAACCAAAAAAGATAAAAAAATATTTACTTTTATTAGATTAATTTTCTTTCATTATTTTTTCAGATATATTGTGAAAAATACCAAAAACATAGATTAAATTTCCTTTGATAGTTAGCTTGTTTTATCAAATCAATTCAATTCATTCTCGCATGACCATCAACGGTCCACAACAAGAAAATATGTTTGGTTGTGATCCATTGGTCCCATAACCCAACGGGCCAGAATTATTGACCGATATTGATATGGGTTTACACTTGTTAGTTTTATGCACACCTACTAGGTATTCAAAAATATTGAACAATTAAACATGTTAAACATTGTGGCTAATCAAGCCTATGATTATTGGACTACTCTTGGCAATAGGGTTTGATTATGCGCATGACCATATAAGGACCACAACCTCCATGAGTTTTCGGTTGTGATCCCCAGGTCCTGCAACCCAATGGACCTGCTGACCAATTAGATATCGACACTAGTTTACGTGCATCAAAGTATTTAGATCATCACCACTTCCACTTGATATAATCACACAAATTTCATTATTGAACATAGCAGCCGATTAGGCTAAGAATTTTGGGCCAAACCAAAAAATTTCCCATAGTCCTTGTGGTTTAATTATTCCTCTCATTATCACTTCCATGACCTTGTCTAGAAATCTATACGAGGCACTCGAAAGTCACTTCATGTGTCTTCAACAACCAGTGGATAGAATCTTGGCAGAGCTTGATATTTACTGGAGTCTCCAAGCAACTATTATATCAGATCAATCCATCACACCACTTCAACTTAGGAGAGCATTCTTTTCCTTAGACTTGTAGATCATGTTATTTTGTGTTAAAGATATAAGGTTTCCTCATTATCTTATCCATCATCACCATACATACACTCATTTTAATTCTACACCAACTGTCTCGACATGACCTCAAGAATTCAGGTGTGAAGAATGTCACATGTTGATTTTCTTTCATATAATCACTGGGATGTTAGGGTTTTGGATGTTTGACAAACTATTTCTAGACAACATCAGTACAATAAATGATATATAGGATTAGAAATTTATGTAGAATATCATGGTCCTCACCCTATCTTATATGATGATGAATCTATCCTAGAAATCTTATATGCACAATAATATACTTCCTCAAAACCAATGCAAACTAGGGAATTTCCCCAAAATAGTCATGTTCTTTGATGATTGTGTTGCTATTATCAATATTTATGATGAAGAAGTGGCCAAATTACTTGAGGCTCCATATCAATTTCAAGACAAAATGCTATGTTGGTCAGATCTACTATTAGTGTGTAATTAGATGATGGTCCCTCACATGTAGTCATGCTCGAGATATTTTTTTCCCGATCTATGTGTAGACACCGAAAATCTACACATCTCATCTTTATTCAATTAATTAAATACATCGATATTTCATACCCACCATTTAATCACACTACATTATCAAAATCATTTATCCTAAGTCTAATATTCCATGATATTTTACCTTCATGTAAATCCCTTATCACATCACTTTTACACATGTAAAATCCTATTTTTCCCCTATCCTAAATAAGACCTAACCACCTAGATTAACTTAATCATTTTCTAAACCACCCAAATCAACCTAAATCTATTTATTTATTTCCTAAAATCCATCTAAGACCATTTTTAACCTATTTCTAACTCCCTTACCTTGACAAACAAACTTATCATTATCATTCACCCACATATCAAAATCATCTACAAACCTAAATTAGATAAATCCAAACATAAACAAAATCAAGTATAATCTAACCTATTTTGTCACCCTAAAAAAACATGTGTCCCCCAACAAATTAGAAAACTATCCACTTGAAATCCAAATCAAATAGCCTTGATTTAGAAGTTTTTTCAACCATTTTCCTCACAAAGCTCAAACAACCCAAAATCTCCAGTGATTCAGGTAATCGCCAACAATTATTTAAGCCATTTTTCCAGCCTCTCTCTATGATCCTCAACTTCAATTCATGAGTTCTTATTTTCCATTTGATCTCACAGTGTCTTGTATATAATCATGGAGTACCAAAGCATTTAATTTATCAATTAGAAGCATTATCAACAGTCATCAAGAATTTTTAGGCCATTCTTGGAGCTCATATAGATCAACACTCCATCACTCAACCAAGATGGGTGCACTAGCTACCCGGATCATCCTTGACAAGGTTAGGGACCTCATTTAACTTCACATAAATCATCTAGGTATTTTTATCTCTTTATTCATCTATTTTACATCATTTCTAAGATTATGTTAGTCTTTAATATCAAGTTCTAATCATTAAACATTTGAATTTATTAATCATCAGAAACCACGAGAATTTCCGAGGTGATTGGCCCAATCGCCAAGAATTCTTGTCGTTTTTACCTTTCTACAAATTTTATCAATCCTTCATTAAATATTATTTATCTGTCATTTCAATCCTTTTGTTACTATCATTTTTCTTAGCATGGATCAATGTTAGATGGAAATTGGTGGTCCTTCTCTTGAAATTACCAAAATCCATTCTTTTCTGATAGTTCAACATCCTTTTTACTAGGAGTAATATGATATATTACATGATCTGACTTTGTGTTCCATCCATTACGCTCCTTTAGATGAATTGGAAAAAAATTGAATTCACTTACAAAATCCATTTAGGAATATAAGACTACTAGTGAGCGTATTTCAAATACATATTCATTGAATTGGGACTTATTTGGGATGTATAAGAGGCCGAATACGAACCCCCTTTTGAGCTTGAGTTTGAGCCATGATCTGTCTCTAATTTTTCTCTTATCTATCTATTATCTATCTTCTATCTACTTTGTATTAGTTTATCATTTTTAAATTATCTATCTTATATCAATGTATCATTTATCTATTTCAATCCACTTAATTGTTTAAAAGCAAGTTGACATCCTTTGAGGAATTCATTTGGATTCCTCAAATCACTCTTCCGAACAAATCACTTATCCATTTTTCTAATCATATCTTGTGTAGTGTCTTTGATCGCAAGTTATCCTTGCAGGAAAGGATCTTATACACATATTTTACAGAGCGCAACATCGAGCATCATCAATCAACATCTATGGGTATTACTAAACCCGCATCCTCCGAGGTCGGTATATTTCTATTTTCTTTCTTTGTTAATTCAAGTTGAATAGTACAAATATTTCTGAACACTTTGTGCAAGAGTCACATCAAAATTTTGAGAAAACATAAATAATTATTTTCATGGGGATATGTTTACATACCTTGCATTGATACAAAAATTATATCTTATAATATTAGCACCTTTCCTAACATTATGCCATGCGGAAGAAGATATAGAAAATTCCTCTTAATATCAATGACCTTTTCCATAAGGAAATCATTAAGCTCATGGATGCCAAATTTATTCACACTGGGACTATTCTAAATGGGCTTCTAATATCATCCCGATTAGGAATGAGGCTACTCTTTCCATCTAAATTTGCATTTATTTCATAAACCTTAACCTCTCTTTCCATAAGGATAACTTTCCTTCACCCTTTATTGACATCATAGTTGATTACATGGTGAGGTATGAAATGTTATCTCTTATGGATGATTTTTTCCATATAACCAAATTCAAATTGCCCCTGAAGATCATCATAAGACCAATTTGAACACATAATGGTGTACTTATTTCTATTTCAAAATTCCCTTTGAACTCAAGAATGCTGACGTGGCACATCAATGTGTCATGACACATATTTCATGACCTCATACATAAAATTGTCAAAGTTTATGTGGATTATCTTCTCTTTAAATATCGACACATAAGATCATGCTCATGACCTAGACATTTCCCTAGGGCGTCTTCATAAATACAAGGTCCATATCAATCCCAGAAAAATGCATATTTGTGGTGACTTGAGGAAAAAATTTAGGCTTCTTAGTGTCCAAACATGGCATTGATGTGGATCCAACAAATATTAAGGCCATCCTTAACATGCCATGACCTACTTCTATAGCTAACATTTGAACGTTTCTTGATAAGATTTGGGTAATTAGATTTTTTTCTTGAGTTTACTTATCATGTACAAGCCATAAACATATTACTTAAAAATTCCACTAAGCTTAAATGGACCGAGGAGTGTCAGTAAGATTTTGACAATATGAAACAATCTTTGTCCTCATTACCAACACTACAACCTCCTCCTAATCAACTATTGCTTATATATACCTCTTCCACTCCTGTGTCTATTGGGGAAATGTTGGTTCATCAAGATAAAAAAGGAAAGGAAAGGATGATGTTTTTACTATGTTAATCGATCCCCCCTAGATTATGAATGCAATATAGTTCCATCGTGTGGGATTTCCTATCTATTTACTATGATATTACAAAATAATGCCATTATATGCTTTATCAAACTACTTATGTTGTCATTCACACAAATCCTTTGCGACACTTCTTCTCAAATGTTTTCCTTCCAATGGACCAAATTGGGAAGTAGATGACTCTTCTTATGGAGTTTGACATCTGCATCATCACCCAATGAGAAATAAAGGGCCAGGTTATTATAGACCAATTGGCTACTACTCCCATCTCTTCACCTCAATCCATTCATGACGTATTTCATGACAAAGACATCCTCCTCATTGATTTAATTTACAATTTTATCTCTATCAAATACTACTTCTTTATATTCATGGCCAGTCTTGAGGAATATTTATTCGATGCCAATAGCAAAGCACCCCCTCCAACTAAATCTAAACTAGACCCTAAGATCGTTGAATAATAAATTACCATTGATTTACATGAAGATATATGGTTGTTACACTTTGACGGGTAAAATTTCTTGAAGGATCCAAGGTGTGGATAAATACGAAGCTCTTATCCTTAGCATGCAAAATTCCCTAGATAAGAATAATTCTTATCTCCATGTCATGGGTGATTCTCAATTATCGTTTCAATAGGTTAGAGATGCATATCAATTTCGTAGTGAAAATATTAAATGTTACTACAATCTCATTCAAGAGTTAAAGCCATGCTTCATATAGTTTACCATTGAATCAATTAGGCATGAGTAGAATTATTTGGATGAATCCTTGGCCACATCTTCCACATAGTTTTAGCCATATTATAATTATCACAAAATTACTCCCTTGGAAAAAATTCACTAAGACCCACTACCTCACATCATGAAAGTTTTCGGGACATAATCCAAATTGAATCAAACATCCCTAACATTAATCCTTGGTATGCAAACATTTTTCAATTCATCCAACATCAAACCTACCCAAAGGGCATAGACTCATGAGCACAATTACACATACGTAAAAAGGCTCTCAAATATGTGCTTAAAGATGATGTACTATACTATTGAAACTTCAAAGCTACCCTACTCGGTGCATTAATAAGGAGGAATTTCCCCTTTTCTTAGAAAAAGAACATGGGGAACTTTCAAAGTGGACATTTTAGTGGTCATGCTACTACTGCAAATTCTTACGTATGGGTTACTATTAGCCTACCTTAGAATCAGATGCTCATAATTTTACTAAATAACACAAACCCTACCAATTCCATGATGATTTAATTCATTCCCCTCTGCTAAGTTGCATTCCATGTCGCTCCCTAGACCTTCATGATATGGGGAATGCATTACATCATAAATATACCCCGATATCAATATGGTCATGTCTTCATCATTACTTCCACAGAATATTTCACCAAGTGGGTTGAATTCATGCCCCTCACCAACATGTCTAGACTTACCACTTCCAAATTTTTCCTCAACCAGATTATTTTCCACTTTGGAATTACCCAATCATATATGATAATGACATGAGTTTAAAATAAAAATAAATAAGGAAAATTTGTGTTAAATTCAAAATTAAGCATCGATTCTCAACACCCTACCATCCCTAATGTAATGGCCAAGCTGAATCTACAAATAAAATCATTAATAAGATCCTACAAAATATTATTTGTGAATCCTGCATGACTATCATACCAAAATATATCCTACATTGTGGGCATATAGCACCAATGTCTCGTATGGTCACTAGGGCAACGCCTATCTCACTTGCCTACAAAGCTGAAGTTTTCCTTCCACTCGAGGTGGAACTTCCTTCGCTTTGTATATCTCTCCATGGCATAATTTCGGATGAAGAAATTGTGAGGCATGCCTTCATGAACTTGACATCCTTAAATAACAATGTGATCATTATTATAATTGAAATCAAATTCAAAAGCAACACATGGTCATGCAACATAAAAACTTGTACATCCATGTACTTTCCACTTGGGTGACCTTGTCCTCATACTTGACTACACCCATGAAAAATAACGAAAGTGCCTTAAAAATGGTGGGGTCCCTACCTCATCAAATATATTATTGGCCTCAATACATATCACCTTCAAACTAATGAAGGTCATATCTTCAAGGAACCAAAAAATCCCAATTTCTCAAAAAAAAATCATGTCTCGAAGGAGCTTGAGAGTTCCGGTACTCAATTACTCTCTCTTACTTCTTCTTATCAAATTCACTACTTCATAAACCTTCTTTTCATATTGATGATCACAATCTTGGTTCCTATTCACCCTATCCTTTCCTATGCAATCAGTATGGTCTTGTGCTTCCTTTCTTAGGCTCATAGTCTTACCCGGGATTTTTTTCCTCTCTTATTCTTATATCATCTACCTCATGATTGTTTTCACTTTTCATCATTGTTATTCTCCCCTTGGACTAATCATCAATCTTCTATTTATATTCACCTTTGGGTTTGATTTTGGTTTCTCTTTATAGCTTCTATTATACGGTTTTTGCACTTTTCAACATTTCTAGCCATCATTTGGATTTGACACAATGACACCTTATCTCCAAATTCCAAATCTGTGACATTCATCCCATTGACCTATAGATAGGTAAATTATGTCTTATTTTATAGATGATCCTCTATTGTTTTCTTCTAGTTTTGTTTCTTCGAGGGTTCGACACTATGGGTTGCGATCGTACATGGTAGGACAACTAACACTATTAGGTACTCATTAGTGGGTATATTTAATTTTAGTTATCATTATTTCCACTAACTACCCCACATTTTGTTATTGTGGCACGCTGTAATAAACAAATGGGAATATATATACACCTACATTTTTATGCTTTCTATTTTCATACATGTTACTAATAATTATATTTTTAGGTTAGAGGCCTCTAATGCATTTATCTCTAGAACATGTTCCTTAAGGGGCTCTTTCTAGGATAGGGGTTTGGTTATTCACGAAACCATTTTTTTAGGGATGATACATGGAGAGAGAATAGATTTTTGTCCCATTTATGTGTTTCTTTTGCTCATATTCCTCTTATTTTGCTTCACATTCTCCCGACATCTTTCTTACTCATGATCCCACTTCTTTCATTTTGCATCATTCTTATCCTTCATGACTCTTTCCACATTTCCCCTTTATTTTTCCTCCTTACCGATGCCACCACCCGCAAGAGATTACATTGGTGAAAATTCAAAATTCATGTTTATACCTTCGTGCATGGGTGATGGTGTCATTATAAATACCCCATATCTCATTTAAACATTAATAACATGACAAAAATTCACAAAGGAAATTGTCATTATATTTTTCTCTTGCACCAACTTGCACCTTCTTACTTAGCTTTTGGATTTCTTACATCTTGACTCTTGGCTTGGAGATTCTTCTTGCTTGGATTGGTTTTCTTGCACTTTTGGGTCATCTATAGTGAGTTAGGACTGGATTTCTTCCCTTCTCCACCTGAAATTTTTTCTCTCTTGGTGTATGATCCTTTAGGAGATAGATTCATCAACAACCACCCCCAACAAGTAAGTGCTCTAACCCACTTTGTTATTTTTTATAGAGTAGTTTCTTACATTCATTACATACTCTATGTTAACTTAGTATTTTATGGACATGCTAGGTTAGCATATTGTATTTCAGTTCTTCATTTCATGTTACATGTTTTCCTTTGGTTAAAATAATATTTTTATGTTTCTTTCTTTATCATTACCTCCCTATAGTGTTGATACCTCCATAGGGCTCCTTCCTCTTCTTCAACTTAAGACCTTGGAAACATTAGGTTGTCCTAGTTTAAGGGTTACTTTCCTTAGGGTATGTGATCATAGTTGTCCCTGTAGCCCCTTTAATTCTATCCATTTGTTTTTTGTTCTTGGTGTGTCCTTCACTCATTTCCTTGAATACCCATGTTGAATGGATGATAAGAGTGCATGGTGCCTAAACATATTTTTCCAACCATACAACCTCTACCAATAATGATTCCATAGTAGGGACCTAAAAATGTTAAGATGGATACCTAAATAGAAGGATTTGGAATGATGAAAACAAAATAAGATGAAATATTTTGTGGACGATAAAGAGAATGTAATAGGAATTCTTGCTAAAATAATCATGTTATAACATATATCTAGATACATTCATGAACTATTTTGGTGTAAGATTTTGGAGTAATTATCCATATGGTTATCTTGACTAGAATATTATTATTTTAGAAATAAAAATAGAGATGAATATGAATGGAAAGATGAAAAGGTAGAAAAATTTCTCCAATTGGAAACTTTTGGACCTAAGATATAGACCATTGGATGAAAACCATTATTGATGTGTATCTAACTAAAATTACTCTCCAATTTTTTTATTCATTTGATTTTGTTGAAGCACATTTTTTCTAGATTGGGAGGAAATTTTTGTAAGAAAATACATTTCTTAGCAATTATTTTAGATCGAAAAGGCCATGGTATTGATTCCATGTGACATGAATAATTCAAGTGGGTGAAAAGGATATGTAGTCCTAGAATAATGGGGATGAATGGAAAGGGATAAAATCAAAGTCAATTTTTGAAGGGTCCTAGAAGGATTAGAAATAAGAAAAGAGAAGGATAGAAAGACTACATAGAGAACATAGATAACACAATAGGTGAAAATGAACCAAATATGAGGAGTAGAGTAGGAAAAGTTTCCTAGGAATGAGGAAAGGAACATCCTAACGAAACTAAAGAGAATAACAAAGGAGGAGATTGAAGTGAGCAAAAGAGTGCATGGTGAGGTTTTGACCCTCATTGCGAAACCAGAAATAAAACCAAAGGAACCAAATAAAAAGGAGGAGGAGAATTAATGTATAGGATTAGATGTATTTAGAAGTATATTCATGATTTTTTTGGTGTTGAACCTGGATAATCCATCATAGAGATTTTGGTATTGCACGAGATAGATAATAAGCAAGTTTGTAGTGAGGAAATTATGCAATATCCAAAAAGGCCAATACAATATGTTAATACCCCTCTTCTAGGATAAATTCCCCTTAAGATGGATAGATAATTGATTACTTGCAATTGTTTAAATGACTAGGATAAATTTAGATTTCTTAAATAATTGTGAGAGAAGTCTAAATGGCCATATTCAATACAATCAAGGCTACCAACATGTTATGAAGAGATAAGTGTTGAATACATCATAAGGGTGGTATATTTTTCACTAAGTAGGCATCCATTGTACATACTCTTTTTAAGTGAGAATAGAGAAAAGAGTAGGGAATATAAATCCAATAGTTATGTGAGTCCAAAATATAGCATAATTTTTCTAGAATCCATGGAATTTAGTAGTGATTATTCATATCTAGAAGAGTAGAAACACGAATCCAATAAGGAAAATAAAAGTACCGATTTGAGTACTAATCAAATCAGACGAAATTGAATCCAAATCTAATTAGTGGTTTAATTATTATTAGTTTGTATAATAATACAAGAAATTAGCTTGGTGTAGAAGTAAATATGGCACATATTCCAAATATTTACACAATTTTATAGCCATATGAAAGGTCTCGTTGATAAAGAATATTAATTTTAAATTGTGAAATTTGATGGGGATAAAAAATAGTAATATATTATAATAATAATAAATGCAAATGTATAAGATCACTGCATCAAAGGGTGTTGCAATTTATATACTCCATGAACTTAAGTAGGAACACACTAAGATAAGTGTATGATGCCCTGACCGAGAATTGAAAATAAAAGTGTGTGTAACAAACCATTCAATACTTGAAGGAGATTAATAAAAATCCTTTATAATATAAGGATGAAAAGAATGATGGTAGTGGATTAGATTTAGTTAGAAGTATATTCATGAATTCACAGGTGTTAAACCTAGAGAATCCATCATAGATATTGGGGTATTGTACTGAGATAGCGAAGATGTAGTTTGTAGAGAGGAAATTATGCAATATCCACAAAGTAAAATATAATATATTAATACCCCTCTTCTAGGATGAAACTCCTTGATATTGATAGATAATTGATTACTTGGGATTGTTTAAATGACTAGGAGAAATTTAGATTTATTTAATAATTGTGAGAGAAGTTGAAATGGTCATATGCAATATAAGTAGGGATACCAATAAGTTATGAAGAGATCGAGTGTGGAATACATCACAAGGGAAGTAGATTTTTCACTAATTAGGCATCCATTGTACATACTCTCTTTAAGTGAGAATAGAGAAAAAGTGGGGAATGTAAATCCAATAGTTCGTAAGTCCAAAATACAAAGCATAAATTTTCTATAATCCATGGAATTTACACGGTGATTCTTCATATTCAAAAGAGGATAATAATGAATCCACTAAGAAAAATGTAAGTACCGATACAAGTACTTATCAAATCAGTACACAATTGAATCCAAATCGGAGTAGTAGTTTAATTATTCTTAGTTTATAGAGTAATACAAGAAGTTATCCCTATGCAAAAGTAAATATGGAACATAATCTAAATATTTACACAAGTTTATAGCCATATGAAAGGTCTGTTGATATATAACATTAATTTCTAACATGTAAAATTTTATGGGGATAAAACAAAGTAACATATTACAATAATAAGAAGTGAAAGCTTATAGGATCACTACATCAAAGGGTGCTGGAATATATATACTCTATGAACTTAAGTAGGAAGACATTAAAATAAGTGTGTGATGAATTGGTGATAATTTCAAATAAAAGTATGTGGAACAAACCATTTAAGACTTGAAGGATATTAATAAAATTCCTAGAGAATCTAAGGAGGAGGATAATGATGTTAGCAGATTAGATGTAGTTAGAAGTATATTCATGTATTTGTTGGTGTTCAACCTAGATAATCCATCATAGAGACTTTGGTATTGCATAGATAGAGAAAAAGAAGTTTGTAGCGAGTAAATTATGAAATATTCACAAAGGCCAATACAATATGTTAATAACCCTCTTCTAGGATGAAATTCCTTTGAGATGGATAGAGAATTGATTACTTGGGATTGTTTAAATGACTATGAGAAATTTACATTTCTTTCAAAATTGTGAGAGAATTTGAAATGGTGCTATGCAATATAGGAATAGATACCAACAAGTTATGAAGAGATAAGTGTGGAATACATCACAAGGAAGAATATTTTTCACTAAGTAGGCATCCATTGTACATACTCTCTTTAAGTGAGAAGAGATAAAAGAGTGGGGAATGTAAATCTAATAGTCTTCGTGAGTCCAAAATACAATATAAGATTTCTAGAATCAATGGAATTTAGTAGTGATTATTCATATTTAGAAGAGTAGAAACATGATTATGATAAGAAAAATGCAAGCACCGCAGTGAAGTACTAATCAATTGAGTACACAATTGAATCCAAATTAGAGTAGTAGTTTAATTATTCTTAATGTTTAGAGTAATACAAGAAGTTAACCTTGTGTAGAAGTAAATATGGAACATATTCCAAATATTTACACAATTTTATAACCATATGAAAGGTATATTGATATATAAAATTACTTTCTAACTTGTGAAAGTCGATGGGCATAAAAAATATTAACAAATTATAATAATAAGAAATGAAAGCTTATAAGATAATTGCATCGAAGGGTGTTGGAATTTATATACTCCATGAAATTAAGTAGGAAGACACTTAAATATGTGTGTGATGCCCTGACAGAGAATTTCAAATAAAAGTGTGTGGAACCAACCATTCAAGAATTAAAGGAGATTAAGAAGATTCATGGAGAATATTTCATGTGTTATGACATGAAATTTTGTGATGTAGTGAACAAATCAATTTTTAAGTTTAATGAGCCTACTAAAGCTGCCTATTTTGAAGAAGCATTTGATAGTAGAATTCATTTTATAATTACATAGAGGAAATTTAGGACCAAAGTAGAGGAAATTTAAACTTCTATCAAATCAGAAAATATTGAATACTATGGATATATTGGGGTCGTAATTCAAAATACATAATCCAAATTAGATGCAATAATGTGCAGATTGGAGGTATTGTTAAAAGAAAATAATCCTATGTTAAGTATATGGTACATAGAGTGTATAGAAAAAGGACATCACAAAAACGGCTTCACTAAAACTCGAGCAAGTGGAAGAGGATAATGTTGTGAATTTTGTAGGGTATTCAGACACTTATTTAGTACATGTCATTTGATACAACATCATTTTTACTAACCATAAAATGAAGTATACACTTTTATAGATTTAAAATGCACAAGGCTAAGTATTTAAAGGTGTTAATGGAAATGAAAGAATAAGTTCAAAGGAATTTATTCATAGTCCAAATAAAATTAGCTAAAAGAGCATAGTCGGTTATCCTAGAAATAGGAATTATCATTTCTTCTTTACCAAGTTCATAATGGGCTCTTCCATCACCGAAATAAAATACACATTTGACACCAAAATCTCCACAACCCAATTCAAGTTGGGCTCTACCTTCTTTGCAAAAAAATATGGGTTGGGCATCTCCTTCACCTCATTCATTGCCTATGTGGATCACACCTACACTACAAGATTCCTATGGAGAATATCATAGTCAAATAAAGGATGGAATGCCCCATAGAGACTATATGGAATGTAAAAATTGGATATTAGGGTGGTTATAAACAAATTAGGATGGTTCCTTGACCTTCGAGACAATAAGTAATATACTACCTTTGCTTGATAATCGAACTACATTGTGTGGATTTATTCTTCAAACATATATCAAGAAGTTTTTGCACATATTATAGGGTTTAGGCATAAAATAATATAGAATATTTCCCCACATTAGAGAAATTAAGGAAGGAGAAACTATTGTGTAATTTTGAAATGATCAATGTGGTATCAAGATAAATTAGCAATCTCCAAGTTGTTACTAGATCAAAATGGAAAGAGAAAGGCTTGGGACATGTGGATATTCCTAATGATCCCCAAATTTGATGCACATGTAATTATAAATATCTTAATCTAAGAAAATAAAATAATTACTATAAGAGGCTAAGGTATTATTACATTCAATTCAAAATAGATATGTCATTATGTAAAATACTAAGGAAGCTAAAGTGCACATATATGAGAAGATGATGAGGATTTTGAAATTTGAAGCAAGAAGGATTGGTTGATGCATTAAATGACATTTTGAGAATAGTAAATATATTTTATAATGAATATATATCGCAAAAACATATTTAATATATTAAATATTAAACTGGAAAACACATCAAGTGGAGATATGAAGTATAAGAATCATATCTAGTATGTTAAAAAAATAAAGCATGGGATGTCAACACTAGGCTAAACATAATGATAGTGGGATATGAAATAAGGTATGAATTATTTGATTTTTGAAGCATTATTATTGTGATTCCAAGGTCTACATGGGAAGCTATGGGATCTTCTTATTTATTTTACATCTATATCACTTTGATCCTTACAGATTATGGGAGAGTAGATCAATTTGATGGATAGAGTATGTAGATATACATGTATAGGTCATTGATATTAAAACTAATCCTATGTTAATTTTTAATAAATGGGAATATGGCAATAATATGACAATCAATATAGTTAAAAATTAAATGGAAACACACTTAGATGACCTTATCATTGTCGTATGTATGAATAGAATTGTACACAATCCATATATTGTACCAAAAGATCCAATACCCTTGTATGTGCATGATATTGATATTTGGTTTATCGTAGAACATCTGGACATATCAGATGCCCCACATTTAAGAAAGAAAAAACATACAATAAAGTCTAGCAAGTGGGAAATTCCTACTAATGCACAATCTAAGAATTCATTTGTAGAAGAGGACTTGCATTATACAATTATATCTCCTACTAAGTCTGAGATAAATAACCTATTCATATTTTTACATAATAAGTTAGATTACACATAAACTAATGGAGAAAGTCACATTCCATGAGAAGTGTCTTCCTCAATCAGTGGAGACTAATATGTCTATTTAAACCACTCGATGTGAAGATGTTATGATATTAGGATTGCGAGGATGGTTCAAGAGGAGGAAAATAAAATTCTACAATACTTTGGTATATATAAATTGGCTACATTCTTGGTTAAATTTCAATAACATGTTCCACTGGAAGAAAGGAGGGTGAGTTCACTAGATTATGCACCAAAAGAGATAATAATAACATAGTGGGTTATATACAAAATGAATAATCTTACATCGAGTGAACCAATAGGTATGTTGTGAGCAAGATTTGGATTACCATGTAGACTAACCAAAGCTTAGCCTAGGTATTGTGTAAATCACTATCCAAAAATACATATTCAAGGATGTGTTAATGCTTGAAAGATACAAAATATTGAGACAAAATGGTGGGTTCATATATTTCCCAATACACTTACACCATTATCCAAATCATGGTACTTTCATCGAAAAGGATAAGAGAAACACACACTTGGATATAGGTGTTGGAAGATTTTTGTCAAAATTTCACATTTGAAGACAATAATCATATTGTTGATGTGACACTATAAAATATAAAAACATTTATATGTTATAGGAGTATAGATGCAGAAGGAGGAGATGAATTTAGGGATTCATAAGAAGTAGAGTAAAGGAATTGTGTAGCCACTAGGAGTAGGGATGAAACAAGAAAGAGGGATAAATATCATAAGGTTGAATTATTTAATGTATTTGGGGATGATAAAAATAATTAGATGATATGAATGCCAAGATATGGAAATTTTAGAATGTTCAAACCAGGGCATATTAAACATCCTCCTCAAAAAAATAGTTATTTGATGAATAATAAGAACACTGCACATTCTATGCATAAACTAAAAATAAAAATCAATAATAGTGGAAGAAAATAGGGAAAAGAAAATTCTAATGTGTATGATGAACAAGTAAAAAGAGGGTGAAATATATTGGTCCTTCAAGAATGGTCAAGCTAACTACCATTAGAGATTACTAGACGAACAATAAATTTACGAGATTATACAACTAATTTGAGATTATGCGGATGTGTTCTCAAATAAATTAAGATAAATTAAAGGAGTAGATCCATATTTAGGTGAAATACACATTGAGTAAAAGGAAGGTTCAAATCCCATTAAGATGATAACTTACATATTAAATCCTAACATGAAAAAAGTTCAAATACGAATTAGATCGCATGGTAGAAGAAGGATTAATCTATCCTATATAAAAATTAGATTGGGTAAGTCTAGTATTAGCTCATTCAAATAAAATAATGGATATAATATTTTTTGGTGATTATATAGCTCTTAATGATGCATGTGTAAATGATCCATTTCACAATCCTTTCACAAATGAAATCTTAGAGGTGATAAAAGGGCATGAAATCTACTTATTCACAAATGTATGTAGGAGCGGCCATAAAATTCTGAATGTTCAATAGGATCAACCACAGACTAATTTTGTAATTTAATTGTGTATTGAGTAATGCTATTTGGACTAAAGAATTAACCCATGGTATTTTCCTGAGATTTGGTCATTGCATTCAAGGATTTCATACATGATTTTCTTGATGTATATATTGATTATTAGGAATTCTTCTCCTTGTTCAAAGAAAAAATCTCTAATGTATGCATCATGTTAGAATAATGTACATATTTTTTCATTGCTTCAAGTTTAAAAAATGTTTCTTATTTACCCTTTTGGATTTTTTTCCTAGACATGCTATATGTAAAGAAGGAATACTAGTAGATTAGGAAAATATGATGGCAATAATTGGCCTTAAAACTCATATCAAACCCTTTGAATTATGTACATTTCTAGGATACATGGGATATTAGCAAAAATTCATTAGAGGGTATATCGATATTGTGCAACCAATGTAATAGTTATTGAATGGATCCAAATTTTAATGGACAATAAAGTTCCAAGATACATTCATGCAACTTAAGAAAAATTTAGTATGTGTTCTAACAAAGTAGTATTTACTAAATGGAGAAAGAAATTTCATGTGCATATCGATGCTTAAGATAGAAAAATCATGGAAATCCTTTTAAAACCTCGAGAAGGGGGGATTTACCATTCAATACACTTTGCAATCCACAAAATATCACTAGAAGAGAGAAAATAAAAAAACTATCGAATGATAAGATTTATCAATGGTCTTCACGCTCTATAATTTTATATAATATCTCTTGGCGACACCATTTTATTTTTCATAGGACATTAGTAATTGCAATATTTTGTAAATAAACTATTATTCAGAGCTAAGATATTAAGATTGAAAATTTTATTTAAAGAATACATGTTCAAGATAAATGTCAAGATAGGAAGGGAACATGTAGGACCATATTATCTAATTCAAATCAATACATGAGAATAACCTAGGAATTGGATGAAGATTCATTAAATTTGTATTTGTTTAGAGTCATCACAATCCCAAAATAATTAGAATAAATTACATAGTTCCTACATTATGCAATTTTACACAACCATTATATAGAGAAGGAAAAGAAACAGCTTATGACTAAAGCATTTCCATATACAATCATAAATGGATTTCTATATAAGTTGGGGAAAGACAAAATACTATGTAGAGAATCTTTGGAGCATGAAAATGATGTAATATTGCAAGAAGCATGCATATGTATCATACAAGATCACTTTTTAGGGGAATTCACTGCAAAAATTATTTTACTGAGTGGAATCCAGTCATTTAACATTATTTCAAGATGTGCATCATATTGTGAGATACTGCAATGTTTTCTAAAGAATAGGAAAACCCAACCAAAGGAATGAAATACCACTTAATGATGTTCTATCTAAATGACCCTTTAAGTAGTGGAGGATAAACTATATTAGACCAATTTATCCACCATCCGAAGGCCTATCGATAGATACATAAAAACTACAACAAACTACTTCACCAAATGGGTTGAAGTTGCAGTCACACCAAATTACACAATAAGGGATAAAACTAAGTTTTAGTATGTTAACATCATCACAAGATATGGTTGTGTACAAAAACTAGTAAGAAACCTAAGAAATCATTTTCTAACTAACACAACTAATATCATCACCGAATAATTCATGATTGTGTACCATCAAATTACATATTATTATCCATGGGAAAATAGACAAGTAATTTAGGCCTATAGAATCAATTACAAGTAGAGTACAAGACAAAATTCATTCTAATTGTTGTATGGAATAAAATTTATTATACTCGGAATAATTTGTGTTGAGTCTGTTTATTTCCACAATCACGAGGTTAGGGGATAAAGTGTTTATAGAGAAGGATTCTTGATTGGAAAAGTATGGAAGAAAACTAGATGACTACGAAATGGATTAAAGAAGCACACAAAAATAGTAAAAATCATAGCATGATAGAAATATTCATATTAAATAGTTCCAAACAAATCAAATGGTGCTAGTGTGTGAGATTAGATTCATAGCACTCCCAGGAAAATTGTGCATTAGGTGGAAAGGTCACTATATTATTCATCGTATAAAAAATAGGACACATTTATATTGCGATACCTATAGGGAAACGTGTTACCAAGGAGAATCATTGGAATTAGGATAAAGGCCTACCATGCATAATTGTGTGATAGTAATAATGCATAAATAATTTCTTCGACACAAGAGTTAGTATAAGTTTTTAATTTAAATAAGTGTGGTAGTTAGAAGTTTTGTGTAATTGATTAGTTTGTGGTCTAGTGTGTGTATGAGTAACAAAAATAAAGAAATAAATTTTCAAATGGATAAGTGTGTGAATGGTGGAAAAAAAGAAAGAAGAGATCAAGAAAGGAGGACGAGGCATGAAATAAGAGGAAACTTTGAAAATATGAAAAGATAAGAGCTCACAAATTTGATACGTATGAAATATAAAGTTAATAATATTTTGTGGTAAGTGAAGTGAATAGGTATGTTAGTGCATTTAAATATTAAATCCACAATTGCTAATAACCATTAAGGGGATATCTCAAAGGATAAACATGTGAAAAATGGCCACATCACACCATTGAGTGATATAAGAAGGTAATCTAGGACAAAACCAAAACATTGTGTAACTCCAAAATCAACATTAAAAAAATAGAATACTTGAACATTATAATATTTGAAAAGAATGAGAAAAGTATATTTAGATTTTGAAAAACACAAAGTGAATCAACAATGGAAGATACTTTTACCCAACCTATTAAACAAAAAATTCAAGAAATGGTGGAGGAACAAGGAATGGTGTTTTTTTAATTGAGTGATTCAAATAAATAGAACATGGGTGTCTTTGCAATGTTGCCTCAAACCAAATGGAGTGATCCACATGATTTTTGAAAAGAGCGAGAGAGATATTTGAACGTAGAAATTCCCACAAGCCATGAATAAGTGATATGAGGATAATTGCTGCAAAAGGATCCATTGCGAGGATTTTATTCAAACAAACTCACAAAGTTTTCATATCTCATAGATCACCCAAAGATCATGAAAATAATTATGAATTACTACCATAATGATAACATATGGTTTAGTGTACAAAACATGGTTATAATTAATGCAACCATAGTCACTCGAGCCACCATATTTCCGAACAAAGTTACATCCATGTTTGCATACAAGAGTACAAAAAATTCGGTGAAATAATCAATTGTGACTATCTATGGCAATTTGTAAAAAGAAAGGGGAATTCCAATGGGTGCAATTGCAAACTAATCAATGTGATTTTTGAAAAACAAAATTACAATAAATATATTGACAACCTATGCATGGTATAAAAAAATCATTCCTCATCGTAGTTGACATCATCATGAGAATGTGGGAAGAAATATTTGAATTCAACTAGCCCGATTTCTTGTCCTAAGAGATCAAAAATTCACAAAAGGTGAGTGAATCTCCTAGAAAAACCTTCCTATATCAATGGTTGGTTATGTTATTATGCTTCACATATTCAAGATCCCCAAATGGTATAATTGAGGGAGTGGACTTGTATTACCCACATGAGTGGTTTGCATAATATATACTAGCCAAATCATACACTTCCTATAAGGACAACTCAAATATGGGAGCTTGAAAAATAAGATCAAGGAGACGCTTGTTAAAAAACCCCCACATACCAAAGGAATTTCACACATACACATCCTCATATGGAAAACTAACTTTTTTCATGATGGGTTCATACTCCATTATGAAGGAGAAAACACAAAGAAACCTAATAAGCTTCCATTATTCATTGACATGGACATAGCCAAAGAAGGATACAAAATTCAACATAGCATGATTTTCACACGTACAATGGTTGCACACTGAATGGCCAACCCAACCAATTGAAGGACGAGAAATTGACAATGTCTATGTAACTTACAAAAAAATATTAAACCACAATATAAGAAATAATTAAAACTATAAGAGAAGAAAAGGTAAAATAAAATTCCACTTTGCAAAAATAAAAGATCCTAAAATTAGGTCAAAAAGGACCTGTATTACCCAATTAGTTCTCCAATATAGAATTCAACAAACTAATATTTTGTAGAAGTAAATTGTACAAAATTTCACTTGAAGATATGGGCACCAAAATCTATTTTCCATAGGAGAGAGATTGGTACACATGGAAAGTGGAGAGAAGAGCGCAAGCTCTAACTCAAAAAATAAAAAATAAACATATGATCATTATCCCACGTGTGTCACACTCCTTAATGATGAATGTAAACAGGAATAATTTCACATGGAATTTGTTGGCCATAAACATTGTGAAGGGATTAAAGGAGGTCGAAATCAAAATCGAGATAAACCATACTTTCAATCATTTGAATTGACTAGTATTGAAGAAGAAATCTCAACAACACCCTAAAGAGAAGAAGAAAAATAAAATCCCATATAAACTAGTATGCGAAAACCTCTACAAGGAGATACCAAGATTTCAAACTAGGAAATTAGTACATGAATAAGGGCCTCATTAACACAAGAGGAGATGGACCAAAAATTCTTCATGTAACAAGTAGAGAGGAAATATTCCAAATAAAGAGAGGAACAAACACAAATTATGTTGAATTTTAAGACTCATACCAGATTCAAGCTCACAATCTCAAAAACCAAGATGTAACAAATGGTGACTACACTTTCTCCTCGGTATATTTTCAAGAACTAGTTACTCCTCCAAATTTTAACGAGAAAATAAGAAATAATTTCATAGTGAATCCAAATAGCGAAAATCTCCACAATCTCAAGTGTGCCACCAACTCCAAATTAGATAGTATAACTCGCATGATTTTTAGAGAAAAATGAAAAACATGAATAAGAGGATGAATGCAAAAGGAGGAAGTCTCAACAGATGCTCTTTAATAAGTAGAAGAACAAGAGTGCATTGTGAAATAGGAATAAAAAGAATAATTATGCAAATATGAATAAGAAAAATCTATGAAGCTATGCAAATACAAAAATAGGAGGAATATAAAAGGTGAAAAGAATAATTTAAGCACCAAAATAAAGCAAGAGGAAACACATAAGGCACTCACAGAGAAATAACACGAAGAATAAGATTAGAAAAATAAATAAGAAGAGAAATCCAAGAAAACAGAAGAAGAAAAGGACAAGAAATAATAAGAGAATAATAAGAAAGAAGAAGATATGAGGAAGACAAAATAAGAATTCAAAAACAAAGGATAAAAAGATAAGGAGGAAAAAAATAAGAAGGTTGAGGATTCACAATGCACTTGCAAAGTTATTTTGTAAGCCACCGAGTGGAGATATATTGTCAAGGAGAAATAAATCATACAATCAAAAATGGAGGAGAAAAAGAAACTAGAAGTAAAAGATAAAAAATCTAAGGACACCATGCAACCCACAATCACTCCTCCAATGTAATAAGTCATCATCAAAATTTATTTGTAACCAACCAAAATTTCCATAGAGATTGGAGCCTCCAACTCAAATAAAATTACCATAGAAGAAGCTA
Source organism: Taxus wallichiana var. yunnanensis (assembly GCA_018340775.1). Taxonomy (NCBI): domain Eukaryota; kingdom Viridiplantae; phylum Streptophyta; class Pinopsida; order Cupressales; family Taxaceae; genus Taxus; species Taxus wallichiana. The sequence goes on from CM031244.1 coordinate 272,006,897, forward strand.
CAAAATGGGACACAAACATTTATGTTGGCATCACAATCAAAATTGTTAACACATAAGCATAAGTTATCCCTTAATTCTTTTATTTTATGTATAGTAGTTATACATATCACTCATATGAGTGCACAACCTATAAATTTTGAAGCATTGGTTAGAAAAATCAAGGTATATTTTGAGAATTTACCATTTTATAAAAATATTTAAGTGGTTGATACACTTCAATCTAACATCATTGCCACTATAATGCAATTGGTTCATCAAAAAGAAACCTTAGAGGAGACATTACAAAATTTGAAGTCTCAAATTGCAGATAATTGTCCACGACTTGTCACCAAAGTAGTAGTGATGTATTCAAAATCATATAATGAAATTCATACACTCATATAACAATATGAGTACACACTTCACCTCTCCTTTATTCCGCACTCTGTTTATACACTCTAAATAATGCTTGATTATCCACAAACTTGATGGAATAAGAACTATCAATCGGCCTAATTTTTCTCAAATTATGATAGTATCCTAAATAAAATATCTTATTAGTCTCCTATTCTATTTCTAATCAGTGCCTCCAATGTCAAATGACTCCTTGGATAGGTTTCCTCTCATATAAATTCTCTTACATTTAGCAACACCTTAATAGCTCTTTTATTAGGTCCACTAGCCTATTGTTCAAAAGTGTAACTTTTGGTTATTCTATCCCTTTAATACATTTTTGTTGTATTCCTTTCTTCAACACCTTAAAATTTTTTATCCCAATCATATGAATGCATCTCAAGCCTTCAAAATACTCACAGAACTTATTTAGCAATATTACCCCTTAAGTGTTCTTAGGACAAAGTGATGTCTATGATCATGGATAGAGAAAACTATAATGGCCAAAAATAACTTTATTTCTTGCTCAATACTCTCTTATCAACCCTAAGGAGTGCTAAAAATTTGGAGGTATAACTTTTCTCTCTTCTTTCCCTATCTGTCTTTTTATCCTTCTTGTCCATAAGCTATATACTAGCCTAGAACAGTCTCTTAACCTTCATATTTATGATTGTAGAAAAAACCAAGACAAAATATCATATTTTTAAGGTACCCATGAATTCATTTGTTCTTCCCAACAAATCTCATGGCTTAACTCAATCTTTAAAAGACAATTGCTTTGTAAAATGGCCCACTAACTAGGTCTAAAATTGTGTATATTTGTCTAGTAGGACGGGTAAAGATATCTTCTTCTTTTTCCAGTGGAATTTAAAGTTTCTTCTTGAATATCAAAGAGGACTTTCCCAACATTATTTTTTCCAAATTTCAAGTTGTTACTCTTTTTTGGATCATCAACCCGTAAGCCCTAGCTGACTTCTCACATTAAGCCTCTAGAAGCCTCGTAATCTTTGTTTAACCATAACTTTCTCAAAAAAATTTATTTAGACCAAAAACATTTCTCACAGCTTCCTTTCCAACCTAATCATGTATAAATATTACCATTACTTTACCTTAATTAATTTATTCATTTCAAACAAGAAAAAATAGTTTCTTGTATTTATTGGAGAAACCATAATTTTCACAGTTTGCAAGATAAGGACTTAAAGTAAAGGAGATATCCTTTGCATACTTGAATCCTTTATTCCTTTGTTCACCAACTTGATTTAAAACTACTTGCACGTGATATTTAATTATATAAATAGCTTCACCTTTATAACTTCCAATGTCACAATGCGATTTCAAGGCTTAGTTAGAAACCCTAGCTAGCAAGAAGATAACAGGTAAAAGTCTTACATTCCTTGTATTCATTGATCATATATCTCATCTTTCATTTTATCATTAAAGATAATTATTCATAGTTCCAAGAAAAAACTAATCATATAATTTCTTCTCTGTATAGATGGTCATAGGCCATTCAAGGTTTTCAACATGTAAAGACATCAAATGCACTCCTAAGATAATTTTTCAACACAACCACTTACCTTGCTCAAGGTTCATCACCCACCATTATCAACATAGTATATAGATCATATATTATAATTCATGAATTGATACTCCCAAATGCTATTCTGAGTTAGCAAGTGAAAGAACTATGAAGAACAACCCATGTATTATCACTCACAATCTTGACACTAATATTAATCACTTTTCCTTTATTATGAGTATAATATTTCCACTCTAAGGCCACGAATAACATTCATGCATATAATAAATATTGTCATTTTTTTCAAGATCACCTATATGAAGCTCTCTAGACACTTTGCCACCAAACTGAGATAGTCATTCCTCAAGTTACTAAACCTAAATATCAAGACAATGAAGCATTCTAAAGCATGTAATCACCCATTCTACATTTTTACTATTAAAAATACCTTATAGAACATAAGATACCATATTTAATGGTGCAATCACACAAGAATACAAAAATACAATTATTCAAATGCACATAGTTACTAAAAACTAAGTTTTACACTTTCTTTTCCTCTTGTAGATATTTCTATAATTCATATCTAGATAGGAATGAATGTATTCAATTACATTTGAGTATTTATATCCCTCTCTTTTCAGTTTCCACCAAATTCCGCACTTTTTTCCCAAATTATTTAAAATACAAATATGCTTTTATAGGCCTAGGACTTAAAACTCTAGGTTATCACTCCATATCCAAGGTTTTCTAATACTTTATAGGATTTTTACATCCTTAACTTATATATGGAAGCTACAAGGACCCCTAACACTTCAAAACAAACCAAAAATGCCTTGTACAAATTTGAATTGTTTTTGGAGGGAAAAGTCATATTCAAAATTTGCAAAGGCTCAACCCAAATTCAACTCACTAGATGACTACACATGATCCCTAGAACATACAATGACACCTTTCAAGCCAAAAATTTAATGACCTCATGCCTTACTTGTAAAGTGGAGAAGATTCTCCCATATCATACTCTAGGGGTAAGAAGGACTTAAACTCCATTATTTGATTTTCTTCTTCTTTTTCCAATTTCTCTGTTTCTTTGTCTTTACAATGATCTTCTCTTTGTCTTCAATATTCTCATCCTTCATTTACTCATTCCTATGCATTTTTTGGATATAATTTTATTGGTCTTCATAAAGGAGGTATGGTTCTCCATATACTTCTTCTTCTCCATTCTCTTCTTCAGTCTTCATATCTTCTTCTTTAGCTTGTAATATCTTATCAAGTTCTTCTTTTTCTCTCTGGTAGTCTTCATCATTCTAAAAAAATCTGTAGTTTCACGTCCTTGCATGATTTTCTACCACAAGGTCTCTTCCTCAACTATCAATTCTTCTTCATCATTCTCCTTATCTTCATTTTCAGTTTCTTCATCCTTTTCATTAGAAAATTTCTTCATTTCTTGACTTTCATCTCTAACACCTACATGCACACACTCAAAGAAACATTAGAAAAAAATAAGAGGCCTTTTAGCCTCATATGATGCTTCATCCATGAGCTCTTTCTCAGTTTCACTCTATTGCTCTATTTCATCTTCCTCTCTTTCATCATTTTCAAGGAAAGCCAAGAAGCTTGCAATTATTTCTTCCTCATCTAGATCTTGAAATTCTTCATAGACCACTTCTTTTTCAACCTCTCTCTCTTGTCTTCTCATTCTCTTTTCTTCTTGTCTCAACTTCCTCTCTTCTTATCTTATCTCTCTTCTCAGTTTTCCACTCTTTCCTTTCTTCACAAGTAGCTCTAATGGCCACTTAACCTTCTTCTTTACCACTATTCCAACTGGTTCTTCTGCTTCTTTTCTATTCTCTATCATTTCAAGCAATTGTGTCACTTCCTTTTCAACTCTTGTATCTCCTCTTGCATTTTCAACTCTCTCTCTCTCTTTCCTACTACTTCTTCCTTTTCCTCATCACCAACACCAAATCCTCTATCAACTCGTCCTCTCCCATTTTCCTTGTCTCTTTTCTCGGGTACTTGTTTCTTTCTTCTTCTCAATTCTTCTCAACCTCTAAAACTCATTCACACACACTTACAAAACTTGTTATTAGCAAAAAAATCAATCTTCATCAAACCGACTTTGATACAAAATGATGTAGTCAAAATAATATAATGCAATTCATACACTTAGTTATCAAGATGAATACACACTTCACCTCTCCTTTATTCTCCACTCTATTTATACACTCTAAATAATCCTTGATTATCCACAAAATTGTTATAATAAGAACTATCAATCTTTCCTAAATTTTCTCAAATTATCATAGTTTCCCAAAGAAAATATCTTCTTACTCTCATATTTTATTTCTAATCAGTGCATTCAATTACAAAGGACTCCTTGGAGAGGTTCCATCTCATACAACTTCCCTTACATTTGGCAACACCTTAATAGATCTTTTACTAGGTCCATTAACCTATAGTTCAAAAGTGCAACTTTTGGTCGTTTCTATCCATGAATGATTTTTGGTTTTTATTCCCTACTTCAACACCTTAAAAAATTTAGCTCAATAATATTAATGCATCTCAACCATTCAAAATACTCATAGTAACGTCTTTACCAATACTTCCCCTTAAGTGTTCTTAAGACAAAGTGATCTCTATGATAATGGATAGAGAAAACTATAATGACCCTGAAAAACATTCCTTCTTGTGTAATACTCTCTTATCAACCCTGAGGTGTGCTAAAAATTTAGAGGTATAAATTTGCATCCCTTTTTTCCCTATCTCTCTTTTTATCCTTCTTGTTCACAAGCTATTTACTAGCCTAGAACAGTCTCTTAACCTTCATATTTCAAATCGTAAGAAAAACCAAGACCAAGGCTCATAATTTTGAGGCACCAATGAATTCATTTGTTCTTCCCAATAAATTTTGAGGCTTAACTCAATCTTTAAAGGACATGGCCCACTAACTAGGACTAAAACTGTGTATGACTGTCCTAATAGGACTAGTAAAGATATCTTCTTTTTTGACTAGTGGAATTTAAAATTTATTCTTAAAGATTAAAGAGGACTTTACCAAAATTATTTTTTCCAAATTTCAAATTGTTACTCTTTTTTTGGATCATCAACATGCAAGCCCTAGCTGACTCATGTTATTTAGCCTCTTAGAAGCCTAGTAATCTTTTATTAAGCTGGAACTTTCTCAAATTTTTATCTATATCACAAAAAAATCTCGAGATTCTTTTCCAGCCTAAGCATGTAGAAGTATTAAAATTACTTTATCTCAAGGAATTCATTCCTTTCAAACAAGAAAAAATAGTTTCTTGTAATTATTAGAGAAACCAGAGTTCTCACGGTTTTGTAAGATAAGGACTTACGGTAAAAGAAATATCCTTTAAATACTTGAATACCTTCCTTTTTTCACCAAAGTGATTTCAAACTACTTGCATGTGACATTTAATTATAGAAATAGCTTTACCTTTACAAATTCAAATGTCACACGGTAGTAGTTTTTAACCATTTTTATCTACCCTCAATATTATTTTCCAACCCCAAGTGTGTCGGCCTATCACCCGGTGGCATTGGGCCCTCACTCGAGACATGCGCGAGTGCCGAGACCCTCCTTTATGTGAGCATTGTGAGAATTTTTACCATTGAAGGAGAATGATTTGTAGGATGATAAGTACAAACATTTAGTTAAAAGAAAAGTAGAAGGGGTAGCTTACAGATCCATATATCAATACATTACAAAAACTTAATAATAATGTAAAAAGCATAATAAACCAGATCTTAGCCATGAAAATCATATAACACTAGGTTTTTCACCCTCATACATGATATACTGAGAACAAAATCTTATATATATTCATTGGTAGCCACATTACATTCAAAGGAGGTCACCATAGACCATACCTCTTAAAGAACAAAGACTTAATCCCTACGAGATCTTCCCGATGAGAAATCTTAACTATACCCTCTCATTTGAATCCTTGTTATAGACCCTAATGTCATACAGAGGCCTATTACATCCATTATAACCATGAGAACTAAGTTCTCTAAATCCTAGCCTTATTATAGCACTCATGTTTATTCTTCTTTTGTTTTCTCTCTATCCATTTTTTTCTTGCTTCGAGCATCTCTTTTTTATAGCATCGGCACCCACCACCATGTCTTCTATCCTAAAAAGATTGCATGAAAAGTGTCAATGTGGTGCTCCAATGGTGAATTCTTATCCCTTTTCATCCCTCCACTCTATGTAATGATGTCTTCTAGTAATATTACGTGTGGAATATCCTTTTCTTGACCTCCAAGGTTCTAGGCTGGCACCTTATCCACTTAGCACACCTAATTGGGTCATGTTTTTCCTCAAGTGCCTCTAGAATTCTGAATATGGCTTAGTCCTTTTAAGATAAATCTCTTCCTTCAGTGCATTCCCTAGTTTATTCTAAACCCTTCTTAAACCTCTTTGTCCCGTGTGCTTCTCCCTGCACGCCCTTCTCCTTACTCATCCTATGTGCATGTGCCCTTTAGTACTTAGCCAATATTTTGAGGCCCAACATCACCCCACACTAAGCTTGTTTCTCCGTCCTCGGAAACATACTTCTTATTCAAAGAATAAAGAATAGAGGGACCCAGACAATTTGAATGAAGAATGAAATAATGGAGGAATAAAGAATGGAAGAACTTACTATCACTGCTGAAAAGGAGTGGGAACTCCTTCCTTACTATTTCCTCAACCTTCTCATAGATATCCACTTCACCATGTACTGCTGAAGTAGGTCACCCACTAGAGCACTCACCTCCTCAAATCTCAATTTGTCACCCTTAGCATTCAACATATCTACAATTCCTTCCAACTTCTTGTTAAGGTTGTATAACACATCCATTCTAAGAGTGATCTAGGGATACATCTCCTTAAGTCGGTTCTTAATATAACCTCATAAGGGTTTGATTTCTTCCATATTCTTATCAATATCATATTTGATTTTATCCCACTCCACCCTGTTTCCTTTGTTCTTCTCTTGGAATTCTTTCAGACCCACCTCATGTGTAGCAACTAGTATGTTTGTTACATGTCTTTGTCAGCACAGTTATCATACATGGCCTCAGCCATTTATGTGGCGGTTTTCAAAGCGAGAAGGAGCTCACGAATACCAAGTGATTATTTCCACGATCTTTAGTTTTTATTCCTCCTAGTGCATCAATGCCTATTTTACTGATTCCAATGTGAGTGGTCACCTTTCCATGGTGAGGATGTGGGTTAAGTCTTCCAATCATTGCAAGGTTGACTCATATTTTTTCTCAATCGGGGCTAGGTATAGGTTCTTCAAGATTATGGTGTGTATAATCATCTCTATCTTCTTGTACACCTCGCGCACCTTCACCTTCTCCTCCCTCAATTCACACCTTAGTTTTGCACTAATAAGCTCCTCCTGTTGTAAATCCTTTCTCTTCTCAATGATTTCTTCATTCTTCTTCTCCAGTTATTCCTCTAGGACCCTTACTCTGTCATTCCTCCCAAAGAGTCTCACCTCAACCTCTACCGACACCTTGTTGAGTGTGTTACATACTTTCTCATTGGATAACTATTGAGCATTCACCAGAGGGTTTAATCCCTTAGACTCTAGTATTTTCATCAAGTACCTCTGATTGACTTCGAATTCTGGCTCATCAACATGGGACTCAAAATCCCAAGATAGCATATTTCTTGTACAAGGGTATGCACCCTCTTCTTTGAATGAAGACCATGCAAGGAGTTGGTTGGAAGGCACACGGTACTTTGGAATTTTGTTCATAGTACTTTATTTGAATCATTTATATAACCCATTCCTTTCTCCTACGCCACTACCAAACATTTTCCTCCTATACATAGTGTCATAGGAAAGCTTACCACCAGGATGGGATCTCCTCCCATGCTCCCATATTCCTTCTCTACACTCTCCTCTTCCATCTCCTTGAGAAATTCATCGGCGTTGTACTCCACCTCCTACTCCACGAAGTCCTTTATGATACCCACTACCTCCCTTTCGTAGTATCATCTATCTTCTCCTGGGTGAGGCTTTGGGTCCTTTGATCCTTAGTTTTTACCTCCTCACTTTCCCCCTTTCCATGAGCATCTCCTACGTCCCCATTATTCTCATCATTCCGTTCCTTGGAGTCATGTACATCATACATGGGATATTCTGAGCCTCTTCACACTCATCATCATCCTTGTCCCCATTGTAAGCCTCTAGGATCCATGTTTCTTATGAGTCCACCTTTTTGGCTACCCTCTTCTTCTTTCTAACTAGTGATTCCAGTATAGGAGACTCTTGCTCCTCTTCTTGATAGGTAACTCATCCCTAGCAGTGGATTCTTCTTTTTCATGGGGATTTTCTTTCTCTAGCACTTCTTTCTCAGGTATCTTCTCTTTGTCTTCTGCGGCAGGGACTTATTTCTCTGTGCATAGTTGTTTGGATTTTCACTTGACTCCTACATGCCTGTAGATTATGTTGTTTACATACTTGGTTCCTTTTTCTCAAGATCCTCCTCTCTCTCCCTCTTCCTTGGCACAACCTTCTTTCTTGTGGTAGGGTCTTCTAGGATTGAGACATCATTTTCCACATAGGCTCCCTTCTCATATTTCGGCCTTATGCATAGGTATACCCTTGATGTGGTTCTTCCAAGTGAACAGAAAGGCTACTGGCTTTATCATATGCACATATTGGGAGACATATTTCTCCACATAGGCATGCTTCTTTGGGTATATCAAAGTCTTAAGCAGCTCAAGATAGTCTTGGTCCACCGCATTGAGATCAAACCTCAGCCTTTTTTCCTCCTTGAAGTAGTTGACCCTGACTTGGAAGTATTACACAGTGAAGGAGAAAGGCAATTTGTACCATGGGCTCTTGGTGTTGTCTTCCAAAATGAACATGTCAATATAGAAATGTTGGAACACTACAAACTTAGCTTCTCCTTGCACTAGAGCTAGAAATTTCTTAGGTATTCTCCACTCATCCCTGAACGCATCATGCATTCACTTATACCATTTCTCCAAGTGCACCTTGTGGGTAACCGTCATTGTTTCACAAGTATACTTCTCAAATGTTTTTTTAGGGGAGGGTTTCTCATCTGGGTACTCCATATAAAAAAATTCGGCCCATTAGGCACCCCAATTTTCGAAAACATGATAGGAAGGAGGATGTTACCAAACATTATCTTTTCCTTGTCACGCAGGCACTAATGATCTCTTCTGCTATGAACAATGAGAGGTTGTAGATGGTCCCCTCGAGATCTTCTAGAAAATGTTCAACCATGCCTTGTTGATCTGGGTCCATCTTTCTGTCCATTTATTTTTGTGACCAAGCACGCAGCCATCCTCATTACAGGGTCTAAAATCACAGAGATGTCAAAGTACCGTGACCCCTTCTTGTATTCATAGGCCTCCACAATTTTCTTTATGGCCTCCTTTTCATCCAAGTCATCATCAAATGAATCTCCCTCACAGGTAAGACCAAGTAAATTTGGAGATCAGTTGGGGATTTATCCTCATCCTTCATCCTGTGAAGTAGAAATGGTCTTCATGCATGTGTAACATTAGCCATTGGTAAAACTACTCGGGTTTACCAAAATAGGGCAACTCATAGAGTTGTAATAACCAGGCCTTTTCCATCTTCACCTTTACTTCATCTTTGTAGATGGGAATTTTATCTAGTGTCCTCTTTTCTGTAGGTCTAACCATTTCCAATGTCATCTCTTTCTTTGTGGTGCTCGTTCGATGGTTGTAGTCACTTACAACCATCTTTCTTATGTGAGACACCCATTATTTTCCCAGCAATATGCCATCTGGGTATTACATTTCTGCATACCATTCCTCATTGAAACTGGTGGAAATAGCTTGTTTCCTTTTCCCTTTCCCTTCTTTGGTGAAATGGTGGTTACTTTCCTTGGTGCCATTTCTCTTGTTGGGTTATTTTAAAAACATTTCTTCCTCTCGATCTTGGATCTCCTTAACTTTTTGGTTCTACTCTTACGTGAAAATCCCTTCAATATTGTGCCCTATATTTGGAACCCTAACTTGGAAAAACCCTTCCTTCCATAAGATGACGTATTCCCTTACAGGTATCAAAAACTCCAACAACCCTTTCCATCATGCCCATGTACTATTTTTCCACCCTGGTTCGTTAATCAAACTTGTTATGCACTCAGATCTTCACAACCTTCTTTCACGCAAATTTTCCAAAGGATGTTATAGTTCACAAGATCTATTTGATATCACAAATGTAAGGTAACAATAATGTATCTTGACCTCTTCCTTATAGTTTTTCTTCTTTTCCACAATAAATATAATTTCACCTACCATCGTACCTTTACAATAAAGGTGGATTTTTCCTCATAAGCTAACCTTCAATGCTTATACCCCTTGTTCCCAATCCTACACGAAAAATCCTATAGCCTTTGTCATAAAAATCCTTCTTGTCCGAAGATCCTTTCACACACGCTTTCGGTTCGAAGGCACTTCTTCTATCCTTACCCTGATTTGTACGTGGTGTTTGCAAAGTTCTCTTGACCCAAAACTCCTTATGTTCACCTTTTCTACATGCACTCTTCCAAACTTCACACTTTTAATTCTTCAATCCAAGCCATCGAAACATAGATTCCACTACCAACTTTGATTATTTTTCATACTACTCCACCCAACATTAAAATGGATGCATAGTCCTTTGTGAATAGAAATTTAAAAAAAATAATAAGTATTACTAGTGCACAATGTGCACACAATGAAAAGAAAAGGAACAAGCAAAGAGAAGGGGAAACACATAGAAATTAAAATGCATTAAAGGAAACCCTAGGATAAATGGAAATACTGTCTTATTTATGATTACATAGAAGCCTTATTTATAGTAGGGCTTCATCCTACTCCCATTGAAATGGCCTAGTAATCTCATCCCATCTAGTGCTCAGTAATGGTATGCTTTGAATCAAGAATGTATGAGATTATATATGGCAGTAACCAATGGAATTTCAATTTCCAGGATGATGCAAAAATTTGAAGTCATAAAAAAATACCATTTGCCCAAAGTCAAATTGTTCGTTTTTAATGCGCTGATCATGGCATGCTTTTTATCATGCCTTATTAGTATTTTGACTCCACCTAACGAGTGATCACCTTTCTTCCAACTACATTAACTTCACCATGTGCTCCTATAGTTCTTGTTCATCGGATAACTGCCATGTGCACACAATGCATGGGGATGGTTGCATGAATTCTATAGGTAACATAGCTTCCACGCCAAACACCAATGAGAATGGTGTGGTCTTGTTCAATTTCTCATAGGTAGTCCTATACGGCCATAGTATAGCTGAAATTTTGTCATCCTAATCCTTTCTTCCCACATCATAAATTTTTGTCAGCATGTGACTCATAATTTTTTAAAACACCTCAATAGTTCCATTCGCTTATGGGTGATATGGGGTAATATTGTGGTGGGTTATCATGAATTCTACCAACAAGATTGTTACTGTCTCATTCAAGAAATGGGTAGCCCTATCACTCGTTAAACTCAATGGACATCGTATACATTGATTATATTTTACCACAAGAACTTGGTTGTTGTTGATGTTGTGCAATCCCTTGTAGGCATTTCCTCTTCCCATCTTGTTAAGTAGTTAATGCAAGTGATGATATAGCATGAACTAGTCCTTCACGCAGAAGGTGAAATTGGTCCTAAAAAATCAATAGCCCACTTTTGAAATGGTTATCCACTAGCTATCGGCCTCAAGGCCATCTCATCCCTTCTTCCTAGTTTTCCAAGGTGTTGTCAATGGTCACAGACCTTGCAAAACTCAATGCAATCCTAGTAGATACTTTCCCACAAAATCCCTACTAGTAGGATCTTTTGTGCCATGGCATTCCCTACATAATGTCCTCTTGCAATCCCACCGTGTGGTTCCTCCATGATTTCAACACGCTTATGTTCTAACACACACCGGTGTAAAACCTCATCATGACCTAGCTTGTATAAGTCTCCAATGATTAGCATGTAGGGCACAAAGCGTATGGATAACAATTTTCTTGTTAGATTCTTCATTCCTTGCATGTGCCACATCTGTTTTGATAAACACAACAATATCTTCTAAGTCGAGAGGGTGTGCGCTATAACCTAAAGAGTTACATGTCTAGCATATTATCCTCAAAGCTATATGCATCCTCCCCGAGTCAATCCTTGAAAAATGGTGGGGATCTCGAGTTACTCTTTCCTAGTTTCACAAAAAATGTAAACTCAACTTCTTGAAATAACAAGACCCACTGGCATATGTGCCCTTACAAAATGGGCTTGTTTACCAAGTACTTCAATGCCATGTGGTCTGTGTAGAATATGAAGGGTTTTTCTAACAGATATTTCCTGAATTTTTGCAGCATGTAGATCATTGATAATGCTTCGTGCTTAGTAGTAGTGTAGTTTTTTTCTATTGATGTTAACTTCCTACTAGCAAAACACAAGGGTTGGAAAATAATTCCTTCTCCAGGTTGTTCTAGGACTACCCCAATCGCCATCCCTCAAGCATCAACTTATACATGGAATGGTTTATCCTAAGAGGGAAAATGTAATATGGGACTTGTGATAAGCATATTCTTCAATGTATCAAACATTGTCTCGATGTGCCTCTCCCGGTGAAATGTAATTTTGGGTTTTAGTAACTTCTCCAATGACATGGCGATCTTGGCATACCCCTTAATAAATTTCAATTAGTACCCTATATACCTAAGGAATCCATGCACTGCAATCTAGTTGGTAGGCTCCCCTAATCCCACAATAATAGAAACTTTGTGGGATCCACCAACAAGCCTTCCTTACATACGATGTTCCCTAACACGGTTCCAAATGGAGTAGTGAAGAGTACATTTCTTGATGTTGAGGGATATGCAAAACTACCAAAAAATTTCAAACATCAACCGCAAATTGTCACAATGGTCTTTCACTAGTCCATACACCATCCAGTCATCAAGGTAGACCTGAAAGAAATTATGGATAAAATCCTAAAATTCCTAGACCACTATGCGTGAAAACACAACAGGCACCTTATTCAGTCCACAAGGCATGAATGTGTAGGAAAAAGTTCGCCATTCAGTGGTGAAAGTTGTATTTTCTTGGTCTTCCTTAGAAATTCTAACTTGATGGTATCCTAAGAATCCATCCATGAAGGAATATATTTTATACCCAGCCACTCCTTCTAGGATTTCCTCGGTAAAAGGGGGCAGAAAAGGATCAATTACACATACCATATTTAAGTCCCTGTAATCAACATAGATCCTTATCCTTCCATATTTTTTAATGTTTATGACCATGTGGCTTACCCATTTTGATTCCTCCATAACTTCAATGATGCCTGATGTGATCATCTTGTCTATCTCCTCCTTGAAATAGACATGTAAATTTGGATTCATTCAGTAAGGTATCTTCCGAATTGGGCATGCACCCTCCTTTAACTTGATTTTCATTTCCCTAAGGAGTGGTGGATTCCTTTAAGCTCATGGTATCCACGTGGAAATAATTCTTGAAACTCACACAATAGATCAATGATCTTTGAAACCTCCTTCTCTAACCAATAGTCTCCAATAGTGGCCTCCTTAGGTTCTGTTTTTGAACCAATGTTAACCTTCTTTGTTTTGAGGGGCTCATGGTAGGTGCATGCTTGCTCATCAACACTATGAATAACTTTGCATGTACCTTTAGTATGGTTAGCATAAAAAATCTCCATATCTTCATCATCTATCACATAGACCATCTTTCCCTTCTCTTTCTCCATGTATGTGTGCTTAAGTTTTATCTCTTCTGACTCTTCCTCATCAAAGCATGCTTCCAAATCAGGTTCACCCAATAACTCCAGTATTCTATCTTCTTCCATGGCACTATCTCCCATCATTAGGTGCTTAATAACCTGCAATGCCTTATCCACTGATGGCTTGGTGCTCGATATTCAAAAGCTTGAAGGAGGTCATCCATCAACTCCTTCCAATTTATTGTCTAACAGTGCATTTCTAAGTGAATATACCATACACGTGCACAACCTTGTAAAGTGGAGTACAACTTATGCACCCATAGAGAAGGTGAAAATGCTTCTATGCCTTCCATCTAGGCCTTATCACATGTTTGGATGTGAAACAATGTGGGCTCCTTCCCATGATAGTCTCGTATGATAGTGGGTGTATTGCTTTGAGAAAGCCTAATAGAGAACGTAATTCTAACTTTGCACCACTCTAGAAGGCTATCACGATGGGTCACCCACTAATGCATTATGGTTCCGAGCAAGTTATAGCTGAGCATCCTTCTTCTTTTGATATCACTTTTCCAATGGGTCTCCATCTCTTGTAAGAAAACATCAGGGTTGGCCCCTCTAGAGTAACTTGGAAACTTCTTTCCTCTCAGGTGCTTAACTGAATGTGCCTTTTTTTCTCTTGTAAAGGATCCTCTTAGTTGCTTCCCAATTAACTCGGAAGTCTCATCTCGCCCAATTGTTGGATACAACACTAGTGGTATCACTCATAGATTAATAATTTTCAAACTAAATAACTCCTTCCATAGGATTAATTACCTTAGGGTCACCGATAGAGTGCATATATATCCTATCAAGGAATTCTTCACCTAAGGGCTCGAGTGACAAAGCGTGTTGACTTCCCATCGGTCAAGGGGTGATTACCCATTCTTCCTTATTCTCAAAAATTATGTACCCCTTATTGAACCTTAGGTCAAAGCATTGTTCTTGTAATACCGGGGAACCCAAGTAACGTTGGAAAGTTGTTCACCTCATCTAGTGCCAAGACTTCAAAATACCTAGTGAACTTCTCCTTGGATACCGATAGCACGGTGTCCTTCAAGACACCAATGGGCATTTCCTTTGTCTTGTTAGCCATATACAACACATTCGAGGATGGCTATAATGGGGGCCTTCCCATTTGATGTCACACATCTAGGGTGAGAACATTGACTTCTCCACCTATGTCAATTATAATATTTCTTAGGAGCCATCCATCCACAACCACATTCAAGGTAATAATGTTATCATACTCAAGGTTTTGGGGAGGAGTATTAGCATGCATAAATTTCCTCTCGCACTCTACTCCGATGCGTGGTACTTTATTTTATAGCCATTCCCTAGAAAAGGAATGATATTTTTTTCCTTAACATCTTACATACATCCCTAGCCTCGCCTGGATCCTTCTACAAAGCCTCAACGCACTTGTTTTTCTCTAACTCGCCTTGACTACTCCTTTAGGCACCTTTGGATCTATCCTGTAGGCTTCATATTACATCCATGGTCTCTTGATACAACTCTTATTTATGAATAGGGTCCGGATACTTCCCGTACATCACCTCTTCTCTTTTAACTAGTGGTTTCTACCTTGGCAACTCCCCGGCACATGTAGCTTCAGCTTGCATCATCACTATTACAGCTCTAGTTCTAACTCATGCGCCACCCTTGGCATCCATTATGAGTCACCTTCTTTATGTTTACCATTCTAGAACCTTTGTCCTACCAAAGATTGTTGGCTCATATGTTCAAATAGCTCTGGGCATTCCTCATACTTTTGCTTCTTTCCACACTAAGAGTATTACAACAGATCAGGACATTCACACTTATAGTGCTTCGTAGATCCACAGTTGTAACAAGTTCCATGTAGGAACTCACTTATCCCTCCTCCGTAGTTTCCACGAAGACAAAATCCTCCTCTAAAACCTATTCCATGTGCCCCTCCATTTGTGTGCCCTTCATAGTGATGACCATCATCCTTGGAATTATTTGCAAGGTTGGTTTGGCGCACACCAATATAAATGGCATCATGTATCTGGTCAATCAATCTATAATCCTTTGTGTCATGAGTAGTCTAGGTGTAGATCTTACAATATAAGAACACATTCTTATAGATCACACACTATAGTAATGGACATCTACTTGCATCATGATCTCTATGGAAAATCTCACAATCCACTGTCATGGTGCGTACCGATCTCCAAGGAAAACTATCCTTTATATGCCCTTCTATCTCACAATTTGTGCATCATAAGCCACTACGAGTCTCATGTGCCGAGTTCACAGATAGCTTCTCAAGTTTCTTTGTTATTACAGCAATTCGAGCTTCAAGAAAAGGTCTTACACTACTATCCACACTTCCAATAGCCTCAACATGCAAGGTATCTTCTAAGGCCTCATGCGGTTCGTGAAAGTCTTGTGTGAAGGTACTCTCTTAAAATTTATTATCAACCCTCCGAAAACCATTGAGCATGTTGGGAAGGGTGAATATCATAAGACAAATTTGACAAGAGAGTCTTAAAACATGCGTCATATTCCCGCACACTCTCTGCCATACCTTGTTGGATCTCCTTCAACACACTAATGCTCTTCTATTCAAACTCATGGATATGAAATTCAGCTAAGAAGGAATTCTACAGTGCGGTGTAATCTACCACTTTACGGGTGGTGGGGTCATACTTATGGTACCAACTATGCACACATCCTTGCAATGTCATTATAAAAACTTACCTTCCATTCGGGGTAGTGATCCCCTTCACGCACCATATCAGCTCACACTTGTGTACATGTCATGCAACATCCTCAACACCTTTGTAGTATGGTAGATGCAAATACATTTCAACAAATAGTTTTTGAGGGGTTGAGTCCCGTGTCCACCTGATCAAGAACCTTGATTCCATTTGTTGTTTCCTCCACCACTAGATCCACCCAGATCCACCTCCCTTACCTGGTAAAGGCTCAAGTGGTTGTGCTTAGTGTTCCTACTATGGTGTTGAACTATGCAGCAACAGTCTATGATATTGCACCTCTACCATATGTGTGTCTCATGTTTTTTCTTGAAATAGTACCCAAGCTTTGTGTACCTGTAATTTTCTCAAATGTCATTCCAAACAATATACCTCCAAACAGGAAATGATTGTGCAGCCATAGATGTGCCAAATGAAAAGTTATACCTCCTTAGTTTTGATCAGTCACTTCCACCAATACCTACTGGGCTAGCAATACTTATCTATGGATGTGGAAAATAAGCATCAGGGGTTGGTCATCAGGTGGATTCAAATGTGCATCAATAGCTCTCCTTTCTCCAAGTGATGAAATCTCATCAAAAGCTAAAGGGGTCTCTCTCTCATGCTTTCCAATATGGGGTAGCACAGACAACTTAGGTTCTATGTCCTATGCATGAACCTCGATTCCTTCCTGCAACTTCTTCATCCATAGATTCATCACTCTTGCAACCTCGTGTTGTCTAGCTAACTCCCTTTATCATGCTTCACTATACTTGATTCGTCTCTCTTCCCTTTCCTTTTCAAATTCGTAAGTTCGCCATCTTCCTCCACCCTTGCTTCCTTACCTAGCACTTAGAAGAAGCTTAGCCGTCCATAGGAAATACTTCCAAACTTTGTGTAATGATTAGGATCTTTATGGCTAAGGGAATAAGATGCAAAAATGATCCTCTAGGCTCCCTTAAGAACTCAAACTTAGCAACCTCTAGACAAGAATACGTAGAAATAGCATATTCTAGGGTATAACTGGTCAACACTCTTCTCCACCAATGATCAACAACATGTGCCCAAGTCAGATCAACATTCAACAGAATTTGGTGATATTCATCTTGGGTCCACACA
This sequence comes from Taxus wallichiana var. yunnanensis, assembly GCA_018340775.1. Classification (NCBI taxonomy): domain Eukaryota; kingdom Viridiplantae; phylum Streptophyta; class Pinopsida; order Cupressales; family Taxaceae; genus Taxus; species Taxus wallichiana. Next base: position 272,024,414 of record CM031244.1, read on the forward strand.
CAAGATCTATAGTACCAGCTTGATCTAGATGCATATGCCAAAATCCATTCATACAAATCCACTAGAAAGCAACAAAAGAAGGTCTCATATAGCTCATGATACAAATTTTCTTCTACCCATTTACGTGCATCAAACTTAGGTTCAATATTAAATCTCTAAGAAAACTCATCCTTCATGCTCTTAAACCATGCTTTGAAATTGTCTAAGGTGAAGTGATCTGTCATCATGTATCATTCTCACAACAGATTCGAAAAGAGGTCCCATAAAAGGAACCAAGATTTACCCATTTTTATCTACCCTCAATATTATTTTCTAACTCCAAGCACGTCGGCCTATCACCCAATAGGAACTAGGTTCTCACCCAAGGCACATGTGGGCACCGAGCCCCTCCTTTATGTGATCATTATGATAATGTTTTTCCATTGAAGGATAATGATTTGCATGATGATAAGTATAAACATTTAGTTAAAATAAAAGTATAAGGGGTAGCTTACAAATCCATATATCAATGTATTACAAAAACCTAATAACAATGTAAAAATCATAATAAACTAGATATGAGCCATGAAAATCATATAACACAAGGTTTTGTAACCTCAGACATGATATACATAACAAACCCTTATATATATTCATTGGTAGCCACATTACATTCAAAGGATGGCATCACAAACCATACCTATTAAATAACAAAGACTTAATCCCTACAAATCTCCCGATGAGATATCCTAACTATACCCTCTCATTTGAATCCTTGTTATAGACCCTAATGCCATATAGAGTCCTATTACATCCTTCATAACCCTCAAGACTAAGTTTTTAAACGCTAGCCTTACTTGTAGCACTCATATATATTATTCTTCTATCTTCTCTCTATCTATGTTTTTCTTTCTTCCAAGCATCTCTTTTTAATAGCATCAACACCCACTACCATGCCTTCTCTCCTGAAAAGATAACATGTCAAGTGTTAATGTGAGCCTCCAATGGTGAATGTTTATCCCTTTACATCCCTCCACTCTCCCAAATAATGTCTTCTAGGAATATTCCCTCTGTGGAATATCCTTTGCTTGACCTCTCCAAGGTTCTAGGTGGACCTTATCCACTCAGCATGCCTAGTGGGGTCATGTTTTTCCTCAATTGCATCTAGAATGCCGAATATGGTGAATTCCTTTGAACCGAATTCTTTTCCTTCTATGTGTTCCCTTGTTTCTCCTAAACCCTTCTTAAACCTCTTTGTCTTTCAAAGCTTCTCCCTGCACGCACCCTTTGGTACTTAGCCAATATTTTGAGGCCCAATAAGTTTCAAGGTTTGGTTAGAAACCCTAGCTAGCAAGAAGATAACAGGGAATATTCTTACGTTATTTGTATTCATTTATCAACTCTCTCATATTTCATTCGATCATTCAAGATAATTATGCATAGTTAGAAGACAAAAATAATCAAAGACTTTCTTCTCTATATAGATGGTCACATCCCATTAAAGGTTTCTAACATGTAAAGATGTCAAATGCATTCCTAAAATACTTTTTCAACACAAATACTTTCCTTATTCAAGGATCATCACCCACCATTCTCAACACAGTCTATAGATCATATATTCTAATCCATGCATTGATGCTCCCAAATTGTTACAGAGTTAGCAAGTGAAAGAAATATGAAGAACAACCCATGTATTATCACTCACAATATTTTCACTAAGATTAATCACTTTTCTTTTATTCTCGAGTACAATATTTCCACTCTAAGGCCATGAAGAACATTCATGCATATAAGGAATACTGTCATTTTTTTTCAAGATCACCTATATCAACTCTTTAGACACTTTGCCACCAAACTAAGATAGTCATTCCTCAAGTTACCAAACCTGAATATCAAAACAATGAAGCATTCCAAAGCATGTAATAACTCATTCTAGAGTTATTACTATTCAAAATCCACTCTAGAACATAATATACCATATTTAATAGTACAGTCACACAAGAATACAAAAATACAATTATTCAAATGCACATAGTTCAGTCAAAAACTAAGTTTTATACTTTCTTTGTCTCTTGAAGCTCTTTCTCTTATTCATAACTAGATAGGAATGAGTTTATTCATTTACATTTTAGTATTTATATCCCTCTCTTTTTATTTTCCACCAAACTCCACACTTTTTTTCCGAAGTCTTTAAAATAAAAATATGTTTTTATAGGCCTAGGACTTAAACTCTAGAGTTATCACTCCATATCCAAGGTTTTCTAATAATTTATAGAATTTTTACATACTTAGCTTATGTATGGAAGCTCCAAGCACCCCTAACACTTTAAAACATGCCAAAATTCCTTGTACAAATTTGAATTGTTTTTGGAGGGAAAACGTCATATTCAAAATTTGCAAAGGCTCAACCCAAATTCAACTCACTAGATGACTACACATGATCTCTATAACATACAATGACACCTTTAAATCCAAATATTTAATGACCTCATGCCTTATTTGTAAAGTGCAGTAAGATTCTCTTACATCAAGTAGGTTAACAATTCATGAGAGGATAACCGCAAATCACAACTCTATTTGGTAAACTTGTAGATGATTGGGAGTAAATTAGAGATTGCGAAGGTTAAAGTGTAAGTAGTACAATCAAAGAATGAATTCATGATGTATTCATTATTCTACAAAAATATATTAAATTACTCTAACAAGTGAAGCATAGCCCAAAAATTCATATTTAAACTCCTATCTTTGGAATGCGAATCGCAAGCTACAAATGAGTAAAAATAAGACTATAATGGATACTATAAATGCAATGAAAGCTAAAATGTTGATGGAGACACATGATCATGAGATGTAAAATGAATTTCAAACATTCTTACAAGTGCAAAATAATGTCGGTGACGGACTAGTATAATGGGAGCACAATATGCCATGCAATACATTTGTAGGAGTGCAAACACAATACATGAGGAACCAGCTAGAAGTCCCCATCTAAAACATACAAAATGATAACTCTTAATGACCAAGGTTCATCTAACACCAAAGATGATTTTTATTTAAATTCATGTAATAATCATCATAATTACAAATATACTTTAACAAGAGTGAATGAAGAACTCGCATATTGGAATTTATATAAAGTAGATATAGAATTTTTCTACCAATTACAAAGACAACGAAGAAAAATTCAAAGTATGTCATCCCTCACATTTTTCTCATTTCTTCTCTTATAATTGAGTAGTTCAAGTAACACCAATAGGAGAAGAAACAAGACATTTTTTTAGAAGGTAACAAATTTTGAATTTTTATTGTTAAAAATTTATTAAATATTTGTAATGAGCCCACATAGATTGAAAACCGAAAGGATGTTCTATGAGGGATTTTTGTAGATCTAAAACCTGAAAGGGTGGTCATTGGAAAGTGTACTTAATTGAAAACCGAAATGGTGGTCATTGGAAAGTATACTTAATTGAAAACTCGAAAGGGAAGTTAAGTAGTGGGTAAAGAATGGAAATTAATAAACGACATCCTTTGTGCCTACTACAAACATATTATATTAGTTTACAAGACAATCAAGATATCGAAAAGAGCCAAAAATCATAGAAAAGCATATCCAAAACCATCAAAGTATCTTTTGTCTCGGGATGAGACAACTATTTAAATCTAGGAAATTACTAGCGGTGTAAAGAGGTTTAAGAGCTAACTTGAATATATTTTGGATATTGTGCAATCCAAAGTAATGTCCTAGTTCATATAAGGAAAAAAATAGAATGTGTAATTTTTTTAAACATAATAGATAACATTAAAAGCCTATTTTGTCTATGAAAGGAAGCATAAGGGACTATTATTTCAAAAATCACCTCATATTGTATAAACTCACACAAGTGCACTATACATAAGGTTGATCTTGATTTGAATTGATCTTGAATCCACACATTCCATTCTAAGTTAATGTCAAAGTTTTGATTCAATAATACGTATTCCAATTTATTAATAACTATTCTTTTCTCTTGTCTCTATCTTCCTTGGATTATTTAATTGTATGTATCTATTGGGAATTTTATTTTATGTTATGTTTTATCTTTTGGGCAACGTTCAATTGGATTAATGTGAATTTACCCTAGACTACACCTTGTTGCATGTCCTAATGTTATTATTAAGGGACCTCTGCTAACATTTGGTCAACTATAATGATATTCCTATTACAATTTTTGTCACACAAAAATCTCGAACTAGTAGTGGAGAGGAATCTCATCATGTTAACCAGCTGTTATACCAACACACCCCCACACAATGGAGCTAGATGCAACCATGTGATCCCTTTTCCCACCATGTATTCACCAAATTAGGTCCAACAACATTAGGAGGAAATGACACTGGGCCTTCCGGGAGGTCACCTATCCCAGTACTACTCTAGGTCGGGCGCACTTAACTGCCTGGCTCTGATACCATGTTACAATTTTCCATCACACCAAAAGCTCGAATCGATAGTGGAAAATTATCTCATCATGTTAACTAGTTGTTACGCCAAAATTCCCAAAGTTATTTACAATTTCCATCATTACCTCTTCATCCCAATAATCAAGTGGTAGCCCAAGTAATTTGATTTATATAGGGATCAATTGAGGATTTTCTCTCAAGGTCAAACCATGGGTACCATTGTTGCAAAAAAATACATCTTTTCCCAAGAAAATAATTCCCTCCTATGATAATTTGAGTGCAATCATTAGGGTTATAGAAATAAATCATAAAAGCACCCTTAATCATGGCCTTTATTTCCTCGTATTTTAAATGAATTGAAATTAGGTCTCAAACCCCAAAATTTTCCAATTAAAGAGTTTTCAAAGCTGGAAGAATCTTCATCCATAATTGGATCAGGAATTTCACAATGAAATACATAATTTTCATGGGTTGATGTAAGAAAAATAAGGGGAGAGGAAACGCAGGCCTTACCTACCACTCTATTTGATATCTCTTATGATGCACATATGCCCTACTTGTTGGGATTGGTGTCAATTTTGACATGTCAAATTATACTAAATTTAGATTATTTTTATTTTTATATATACTAAAAAATATACTTTTAGGGTGTTTTAGGACTTATTTATTTTAGTCATATGTTTTGTAGTCATGTAGGATCAAATAAGTGATGTTTTAGTTATTTCATATAAATAGTTGAAAAAGCTAAAAAATAGACTGTCCACCGCCAATTTTGGATAAGTAAAAATTATTGGGTTTTCATCCCCAAATAGGTGGGAGACACTTTATAAGTTAATGAAACTATAAATATGCAAATTTTATGACAATCATTATATTTTAGAGACCATGGGGCACACTCTCTAGAAGAGGGCCATAATTAGGCTTTGAATGCATGTCTAGCTTTCATTATTCCATTCCAAGAAAAGTAATTGAAATTGACTTTGTCCATGGATTGCATGATTCTATTTTTGAGTTCCATAAAATTAAAAAATTAGTTTAAGAGTATTTTAATATTATTATAGGCTATATTATGATTTTAACTTGCTTTGCAAGTTGAGTTGTAATTGACAATTTTATCCTTTTGAGTTAATAAAAGAATGGCCCAAAGCATGGCGCCATAATAATTTAATATTACAATCGATGCAAGTGTTTCTTATTGTTTTTATTAAAGGTAAGTAGAATTAATAACCAATAATCTTACAAATATTATTTTTAAGTGTAATGATGTGTATAGTGTAGAGTTTGATCATCGATGACACTATCTTAATCACTAGTTTTTCGGGACTTGTTTGAATGATCTAAAGCTTATTTATGGGTTATTATATAAGTTATGTTAGAGGTTGGTCGATACTTAAATTTTTTTGTTTTTTCCCTTTCCACTCCCATTTTGTTCATATCCCCTCTTCTCTATTGGGTTATTCTATTACTCAAATCCTACCTACAACCTTTCCCATCGAACATGTGTTTTAATTTACAAGTCATTGTCCTCCCCATGTCAAACTAGTTAGACATATCCATCTTCATCTGCATCCATACACAAGCAACATTCCTTAACATAATTTAACTAATGTGTAAACATTATGTTCAAATGCCAATAACCTCTCACAATCCCAAAGAGCATATTTTTGTTGGAATAGGTTAGGACACTATATGCCGAGAGCAAACACATGACTCCTAGATGCATGTAACCTCCCGAGGTCATACTTTGGGACAGCCGAGAATGAAATGGATGGGATGGGAATAAAATGGTTAAATAATATGTGGGTGGAATAGGTGGGAGTGATAACAAGAAATAAAGGAGACCTAATGTTAACAACTATTAAAAAGGGTATTTCTAGCTTTAATTAAACAAAGAAAACAAATCTAAATTAAATAGATTTGATTAATTCCCCATTAAATTAATTAAATGTGATTTCAAATATTTAACCAAATAATTTTAAAAAAAAAAACTATTTTTTTGGTATTTTTGAAGAAGCTTTTGAATCGACAAATGAAATAAATGTAAACTACTTTTAAACTATGTTTTTGGATTTTCTAGTTTAATGGAAATAAAATAAAGAAACCTACAACTAAATATAATTACTCCCAAATTAAATTAGATATAACTCTATTCTAAAATAAAATAAACAGTGAATAGTCGGATATGGTTATTCCTCGATTCTTTGAAAGTGAAGTTTAATCTAATTAACCACCATTGTTTTCCACTTTTCAATTCTATATTACCTTCTATTTCTTCTAATGCCTCACCTAAGCATAAAGGGAAGAAATGAAACTTCTTAGAAGTAATCTCTTTCCTTTAAAATTCCTTGGTGAAACAATGGATTATACAAATCGACTTATGAATAAATGCAACAAAATACATGAGACACAAAAGCTTCCTCAAGATTCGTTCCCTTGTAGATCTACAGGATAAGAAGGGACGAATTGTTCAATGGAATATTTTTTCATGTGCATGTTAAAATCTAACTAATAAATGAAATAGAAGCTATAGGTGATTTTAAACAAAGAAACGAAGAAAATGTGCACATGAACTTCCTCCAAATCCTTTCCCAAGAAAATCCACATGGATAAGATGAGAAGGAATTATCATAAAAATATACTTACATGCAATGAGTACTTGTTAATTGTGCTTCCTTAAAATAACTAGTGACTTGATGAGAAATGTAAAATATAGATTAAAAGAAAGATTTAAAGAAACTAAATTACACCCCCAACCAGGAGATGTAGAACGTGAAAATTCTTGATGTAGATGTGCATTTATTTATCCCCTCATCTTCTTCTCTAGAGATGATTCTAGTTCATCCACGAAGATATGCTCATTGTGGAAGAAAATCAAATAGCTAGAAGAGTGTTGGAGCATCTTGGTTGTAGGTTGACTAGTGGCAAATGCAAGCAGAAGAGAAAAATAAAATAAAAGGTTTAGTTGTTTGTGTACTTTCTAGTAGGATTTCAGTAGAGTAATGGTGCAATCAAAATAAAGAATCTCCAACCAATGCTTTGGGAAAAATCTTGGTTTTTATAGAAAAATCTTGGTTTTTATAGAAAAATGGTAGGGAAATGGTCCAGCACACTTGGCAATAAAGAAGTGCCAGATCATCATAGGAAGGGGCAATCAACATTCTAAGAATAGTAAATGAGGAAGAAGAATTTCATATGCATCCAACAATCTCGTAGAATCGGGGAAATGGTTGGGAAACATGTATGATAAGCACCAGAAACTTTCAACACGTCTACAAAGCTGGGAGTTTGAAGTCTTGGATTAAAACGTACATAACCAACGATCATCTGTAAACTGGTGGTTACACAACCACCATAGTAATTTCATAACTTAAGCATAAAACACTAAGGAAAAGTTAGTAAAATTATTTTTGCAAAGGTAGAATAGCTAATGAATTGATAAATAAAGAAGAGTAAGTCACATAGGAAAGTTGAAATCAAATAAATGGGACGTGGACATCATCATTTATTACGAGACAAAAATTATCATCATAGGTGTTTTTTACCATTCTACCAATGTAGCACCATGTAATTTTGGGTGCGTACATATTTCCCCTTAGAGAATCATTTTATCCATGAAAAGGCATAAAATGTGAATTCCAAGTATGATAATCCCAAATGGGAATGTTAGAAATTATACCTCATTATTTCGTGTTGAAATCAATCCAATCCAAGATTCTCACCACCTGTGAGAGAAGATGAGAATAAAATTAAGATAAAAGATTTAATCGAAAAAATATTATAAATTAAAATGACAATAGTACTTACCATGTCATCAAGGATGAGAAATATACTTGTGCCAGTACTCCAACCCTGCATACACATACACTCACAATGACATTAGAAAACACCATATATACAAATTTTTACTATTTATAGAAATCATTTGCACTTATTTTTATCGGTTAAAGTATGGCACTTAGCAAAGAACATATCGAAGGTTCACACGGAAGAGCAAAGAGCATTCAAAAGTGTGAAAGGATCGGAAGGGAATCACGCACTAAGGATAGAGACAGATTTAGGACTTAGCCATTTTCATGTTAACGAGCTATTTTGGAGATAGCGTGCGAGAACACACAAGCCAATTAGAGACATGCACAACACGCATTGGCTATTTTTGGAGGATTTTCTATGAAGCACTTTGCATGGATACATGTTGAGAATATATTTACTACTGACAGTTAACTAGAAGAAGTCTATTGTTAGTGCACTTGCATGTGTGGCTATTATTGTAATGGCGTGTGGCTAATAATAGCATGCGACCTATTTTTGGATTAGATAAGCGGTGAAGGGAAATTCCCCACCCTTATAAATATGTAGTGAACTATGTGGCATAGTGTGGGATGTAAGAACTGAATTATTATGAGGTTATGTTGCCAAATCTGATGTGCGCATAGACTATGGTACTATTTATTGTAATAAGCTTATGTGTATTTATCATGTTTAATGTAATGGAGTGTGTTGGCTGAATTAGAGTGTCAAATCCTGAGTATAATTGGTTCGTGCATGCTTGATTTCATCATGGTTATCTCTTAAGTTTGTTATTCTCTAGATCTAGATCTGAATATGTATTGTAGAATGATATATTAGTCATAGATCTGAATGCTTTAAGTCTTCATCATGCTTAACATCCTATAACGAAACCCTAAAGAGGGGCCTGGTACCTTTGTGCACTTTGGGTGAGCGCTCGGTCTAGGCTGAGTGATGTGCCAAAGACACACTGGGCATTTCTTGGTAAATTCAGGATGCATCACTTACCCACTTAGTGAATTTTAGATCTCGGAACACTGCGACCATTTTGTGTGAGAGTACAATCAAGTCAATGAGAACTTTGAGATGATTATAGTGTAACTAGCGGTAGTGGAAGAGAGTCATGATTAGGTTAGTTATTAACTTTTTTTTTTTTTTTCCCTAAAATGTAGGAATCAATAAAATATAGTTGTAGGGGTAATTTTTCATAAATTTATAGTGAAATCACCATAAGGGGGATATTTTTAATATATGTAATTTTCTAAAGTAATTTGGTATTTTTTTGAATTTTTGGCCTTTAGGGTATGACTCGAGTTTTTCGGGCAAGACCATCATAAGCGATTCTGCAACCGCCACTCTACATAGAGTAGCGGTTGTGCAAGCTCCTTAGTGATTACTTAACCACTTCTTAGGTAAGTGAAAAATTTATGCAACCACCAATATGTTACGATTGGTGATTGTGTAAATCACAAGAGTAGTTTTTAAAATTTTGGCTAAGTTTGAATTTTTATTTTTTCTTATGTTTATACTATTTTGTGAGATTTTTATATGCCTAAGAGGTTATAACTTTCTCTTTTCTTGATTTTTATGGATGTAAGGGAGATATGTTAGATGGAGTAGAGCTCGATAATAGGATTGGTTTCCATAGATCCCTGGTAAGATTGACTTGACTAGAGAGGGAATTATTGGGGAGAAATTTGGTATCACAGAGGCTTTAGTAGACATGGCTGGTTACATTGGCCATTCACCTACTTTGTGACCTATTGATCTATTGGGATGCATACCAAAACACTTTCTATATTCCTAGAGTTAGAGGTGAGTGGACTATCACCTTGGAGGATACCTACCATATTTTTGGAGTTCCTTTCATAGACAAGAAGTTGGTATTAACGAGCACCTTGCCTCACGGTTGGGACACTTACAGGAGATGCACAAGAACCTAATAATGGTACCAAGAAGGGTGTTATATTTCTTTCATTTTAAGTTGCACTTATCCTTACTCTACGCAAGGCCATCATTGGTATTTTGGCCTTGCGTTTGATTGGGGATAATGATGGGGCCAAGTTCTGTATTGTTGGTCTCTCATTGTATAGAGTATAGAACTATATGACAAGTTCTAAGCATGGGAGTAGACATTGTTGGCACTACTTATCATGATTTATACATGATTTTTAGATTGGGAATTGAGTCCCTCAACCACCCCACATTTTTATATCCTATGTTTATGAGAGGTTGATCCCTACCGGAGGGGAATTGGGATAATGAGATCTTACAAAGAATTAGAGTAGTGAGGTTGGTGGACATGGTTCCGGTCGGGGGACCATATCGGTTAGTTTCTACCTTGAGCATGATAGATATGATCACATATCCATACTATGATGTGTCTAGAAAATGGGGTCGGGAGGCCATTACCTTGACTACATGCGTACTACAAAGAAGTTACTTTACCAAACGAGCGGGAATCGGGACTCATATGGTCCTCAAGGTACCTCAAAGCATTTTGGGTTACCCTATGCATATGCTCTCCCGAGAGGTTCCCACTATTATAGGGGCATACGAGATTACAAATCCACTCGAGAGGCTAGTTAGAGTGTATCGTTATTACTCCTAGGATTTTGATTGGTAAAAGCTGAGTTTCACCAGATCTAGGTGTTAGGGCGGTAGTTAGTCCAAGGTGGGTGCTTCAAATTTAAGTATGCCTAGTGTACAATGAGGAGGATAAGGAGGATGTCAAGATTGATTCAAGATTATGAGAGGATACAAACACTAAGTGGAATGCCACTAGAGTGGCCTCATCGGCTTCTAGAGATGAGGTAGACTTAAAGGAGGAGATAGTGTACATGAATGAGGACCGCCTACAGAGGAGGAGGCATCGGTTCACTTACAACATGAGGAGGAGATCGAGTAGAGGAGAAACATGTACCATCTCATGTATCAGCACCAACACTAGTCATTGATTAGATCTCGATTCATGGAGATCATATTTAGCAAAGCACTTTTTTCCTAAACGTAATTCCTATACTAGATGTTAGTAAGCTACTCTAATTTTTTTATTTTAAAATTTTTTCTAACTCGCTATTATTTATCTTCACTTTGCATCTACGGTGGATGGATGGTGAAATCTTATTCAGAACAAGCTCCTAGATATATGTTATCCCTACGAATATGACTAGAGATCGTATGTTTGTTGACACGAGGAACTTAGTGACAACATGTTTCCACATTGATGTGTTCGCATCATCCTGGCATGTCATTGTTATGATCCTCATGTGCAAATTTTGATAACATATCAAGGTTTTGGTGTAATGGTTCATTACATTTGGCATCGAGTGATCACCCAAGTTCGAGTCTCGACATGGGTAGATACACCAACATTGCAAGTATTCACCTAGGGCTCGTATAGGGTAGAGTTTTGTCTGCTAGACGGGCACAAATCTAGCACAGGGTCCGGGATATAGAATCATGGTGGGATGTTATGATCCTCATGTGCATATTTCACTAACACCTCAAGGTTTTGGTGTAATGAGTCATTACAACCATAGAGGAGATGACCGGATGAGGCTAGATATCACTTTACATAAGGATTAGTAGAGATGATGATGAGCACACTCACGTAGTGGAACCACTACCACTAGTCACTCACCTAGGAAGTCTCATAGGTATAAACATGGAGGATCTCACACTGTACCGATCCACTCTCATCATAGGAGCCATAACAGGAGCCCATGCACCACTCTTACCCCTTCTCAAGGGTCTACGAAGGATGGATAGGCCTAGGGCCATTATTTTTGACAACATTTTTTATACATATATTAATTTTTTTTGGTATTTTGAGCTCATGATTGAGCATTTTTACCACACTTATACTATAGTGTGACAAAATTATACATGAGAAATATTAATATGATATATATATATATATATATGAATATCTTTTTGGTTTGGCATTCCTTGTAAGATTTGACTTTGTCATGGCTTATCTCATATGTGTTCTCTTAGATGGTTTGGAATTTCTGGTGTTTATATGCTTTAGAATGTATGTTATGGATGATGATGTAATGCGGTAACAAAAATATTTTCTTTATATATGCATATGACAAAAAATTGTAGCTTAAATACTTTGTTTCTCAAGAAATATTTAACATTTCTTTTTATTGGCTAAATATGTTAAATGTGGTGTGATGAAAAGATAAACTCACTCCATTCTTAACTCCACGCAATTATTAGAATGTGAGGGCTCAACACCAAGAGAAAAAAATGAAACGAGTTATATGACTTGGAAAATTTGAATATGAACGATGATCAAGAGACAAAACTTTGACAAATATCTAACGAGAAATTTTTCAATTCAACCCTAATCAAGGTCAACTAACCAGATTCAGAAATTATTTTTCTTGCAAGTTCATCTAGACTTAGATTCATAGATGGCCTATTGATTGAAAAAATCAGGTTTTAAGGAATAATTTTATTTTAACATACGCATCTAGTTCATTTTCATGGGGAATTTTAGAAGCACTTTTATTTTTTTATTTATTTGAAACTTGTGATTTATTCTCGAGACCCCTACGTCTTACCCTATGTTACTTGTGAGAAGCATGGGCTCATCACCGAGGGAAAACATAGGTGAGTAAGGGTACTTCCCTCCTTTCCAAACCTCATGCTACTAGTAAGAATCATGGGCTCATCACCAAAGATTGGTAGGGCTAAGAAGTGTAGTTTTATTTACAAAAGAAAGAAATTTGTATTTATTGTTTATTTATCTTTTTTTAATTGACTTTGGATTGTGCTTTCTGGGAGGGAACATTTTCCCCTAGCCTCAACCCCACGCAACTAATATGATGCAAGGGCTCACCACCAAAGGTTGAGATATGCAAAAAATACTCCAGGTGAAATGTTTAGAATGTTTCTGTCATAGAGAGATATTTTTAGGGAAAGATTTGTCATCAAGAAGCTTCTAGAGAAACTATGGGCAAGAAACACCTGAATTGGAAGAAATCATGAAGAGAACTAAGTATACAAGTCCTTGTAGAATCACTATCAAGATTTTGTCTCATGAACTAAAATGATGAGATAGATAGATTAGTTTGAAGAAGTGAAATGAATATTGAAGAGATATGATTTGATATATTTGCCAATGTTTGAAAGCTTTAAAATTTACTTGAAAAGTAAGTTTCCTACAATTTCAATAAGGTGACAATGTTAATGAAAAAGTGGTATGAATGCAATAATGTACAATGTGGAAATGTAAGTGACTATATGTAAAAGAATTTAAGGTGAAGTGAGTTGACGGACTCGCCAAAATCCTCACCCTCTAAAGTACACAGATGATACATACCATTCTTATAGTCTTCCATTAGCTGATATGGCCCTAACCATTTTGATCTAAAATTTATTCCTTCATAGACCTTTTTATCGTTTTGGATATCTAACCTCAATATAAGGTCTCCTACTTAGATTTATCATTCGTATACTTTCTTATTGTATTGACAACACATCGTGTCAGCATAGACCCAATCATTTTTCTCATCTCTGAGCCATTTTTCATCCAAGGTTTCCAATTCTTCCAATCACACTTTTCAGTATGCATCTTTGTCAATAATTCCTTGTATAGACATGTGAAGACTCATTAGTTCTACCTCAAGTGGTAATACCTCTTTAGCACCGAAGACTAGAGAAAAAGGGGTTTCCCTATAGGTTTTCATACTAAGGTTTTTATAAGCCCACAAGGATGGAAATAGCTTTAAGTGAAAATATTTTGTATTCTCGTTAAGCGCCTTAAAGAGGATGGACTTCAAAGTCTTATTTGTAGCCTCAACCTGTCCATTGGCCACGAGTTTAGTACAAATAATTTTTGTGATGAGATATCTTAAACTGCACGCACAACTCATGCACCTCTTCATTCTTGAATGGGGTGTCATTATTTGAGATAATGACCTGTGGGACACCATTCCAAAAAACAATTTGGTTTAGGATAAATTTATTAATGATTGATTTGGGTACCGTAGTTAGAGGCATGACCTTAACCCACTTTTTGAAATACTCTATGGCCATGATAATAAATTTGTGGCCATCTGAAGATGAGGGAGATAATTTCCCTATCAAATCAAGACCCCAAGTAGATAAGGTCCAATGTGTGACAATCGGTTGAAGATCCTATGTGGGGATATGTATAGCATGTCAAAACTCTTGACACTTCTAGCACTTGTTAACGTATTCCACAACATCATGCTCTAACATGGGCCAAAATTATCCCATTTAGTGAATATTTTGAGCAGTTGAATTCCCTCTAAAGTGGCCACCACAAACTTCACTATGGGATTCAAAGAGAATATTCTCCACTTCTTCATCAACACATTTTAACATCATGTCGTAAAAATCATTGTGATATAGAACTTCTTTTATGATTACGTACTTCACGGATATGACATATAACCACCATCCATGTTGCGAACTCGCTCACTTGGGATACAACTGATCTACGATGTGATTTACTATATCAATGTAGCATGATCAAGAAGTAATGGAAGGTTTTGCTTATATTTAGAAAACACACTCATCGGGGAAATCTAGATTAACTAGGTCCCCGCATTCTATAGGATTATTTTCCAAACAATTAGTGATGATTTTCTTTTGACATATTTATGATTGATGAAAGTGATTTTTAACTCACCCACCAAAGTGATAAATCTATCGGCCTTCTTAGATAAGGTTGTTTGAGTCAAGAATGCTCGTAATCGCTGTTCTAATTTGACAATTACCCAAGTTTCTTGGTTAAGCATATAGTACCTTAACCTCTTAGTTGTAAAGACTATGGAAAAAAACTCTTTCTTTACCCGAGTATACCTCATTTTGTAATCAAAGAAAGTGTTGCTAATTAAATAGATCTCCCATTTGCAAGCATCATCATCATTTTCCACCAACATGCATGCTATCAAGACATCAGTGGCTCAAGAATACAAAATTAGAGGATGATCAGCTTTGGGTGGCATGAGCATAGGTGGTGACATGAGAAAATGATTCACCAACTCAAAAGCCTCATCATATTTAGTTTTCTAGGTTTTACAACATGAATTCTTCAGCAAGTCATTAATGGGATGAACAACATATGTCAGATTAGGAAAAAATCTATGAATTACCCCAAGCTTTCCTACGAAAGATCTAATGCTTGACTCATTTGTTAGTTGGCTCATCTCCAAGATTTCTCAAATCTTTTCAGGATCTACATCAATAGCTCAAGATGAAATTATATAACCCAACAAATTACCACCCATAACTAAAAATGCACTTTTTTAGATTTAGGGTTACACCATATTCAATTAGGCGTGAGAGAATGATACGAAGAACTTTGGGATGGTCACCCCATTTCTTATATTTTACCAAAGTTCATCAACATATGTCTCCACAATTTTATGAATGACATCATGGAAGATATATGCCATTTCCCATTGATACGTGGCTCCAACATACTTCATACCAAATGGCATGGCAACATAAAAAAAGGTACCCCAAGGAGTAGTTAAATTAGTCTTAGTTTGATCCTCCTTAGAGATCCTTATTTAGTTGTACCCATAAAATACATCCATGAGTGACAATAACTCATACCGATTTGTCGCATCAATGATTATGTCAATCGAAAGCAGTGGGAAATCATCCTTGAGGTAGGCTTTATTGATGTCCCCGAATTCGATGCAAATATGTATCTTCTAGTTATTTTTAAGGATTGGGATGATGTTATAAATCCACATAGAGTATTCTAATGGCTTGATAAGCCCTACCTAAAGAAGTTTCATCACTTCTTTGACCATCAAAGCAACTTTAGGTTTCATTAGTCTCATTTTTTGTTTCACGGGCTTCACATCGGAAGCTTGATGACTAGGTTGTGGACCACTACATTGGGAGAAGTTCTTGTCATCTCCTTGTAACTAAAATTAAAGGATTTGGAGTATTCTTTGATAACTTTTGTGTGTTCTTCTACTTTATTTTTCGGCCATGAAGAGCCAAGTTTCAAGATTCTAGGCTCCTCTTCCATTTTGATGTTAATTTCTATGGTGCCTTCGATTAAGGAAGCATTACCTTCTTTGAATTTAGGAGGAGATGGAACCAACTCCAGTTATTCTTCCTCAATTTCATAGACTTCAAATCCTTCCAATGAGGAAGGTTTCATTGTTCTATCTCCAAAATAGGAAGAAGGTTTAGGAGTAAGGTAAAAACCTTTCTTATGATATGCGGGGTTAAGGTTAGTATACACATGGAGGCATCCTAAGATTACCTCTTCATTCTCTATAAAATATAATGTAATAGGCTTAGTATCATTCTCTACATATGCAAAAATTGTATTGTTACTAATCTTATGAACCAAGGGTTTGGATTGAACTGAAATGGTGAACTTTGTTTCCTTTAAACCCGAGAATAAGTAGCCATAGAATCAATGATTTGGTTCTATTCTAGTGGAATAGTTTCTATGGAAATAAAATTTAAATCTGAAAATTTCACATACAACGGACTTGTAAAGTTGAAGGTGCTCCGCTCTAGTCTCGTAAACTTCTGAGACCTACTTTGTTATGAGTTGCGAGTCACCTAGGACTCTGACATTGTGCACCCTCATCCTCTTAGCTACAATGAGACCAAGAAGTGGATCTTCGTACTCAGATCCATTGTTTGTACATTAAAATTTAATTTTAAGGTGAAGGGCATGATTTTTCCTTTCGAAGAGGTAATAATCACCCCTTTTTGAGCCATAGTGGCACTTAACTCCATCATAGTTGAGCGTACAATAGTTTTCAATAAAGATGGATGTTTCATCATTATTTGAATCCTCTTCCTAAACTTTGGAAACCTCAACCATGCACACCTCTACGAGGCCATCTCGGGAAGAGATACTATCCCAAAGTATGGCCTATGCCCAAATAATTGAAAGGGAGAATGATAGGAAAATCATTATCTAAGATTTTCACTATTTTTGTTGTGGTTTTTTTGAAATGGTTTCTACTACAACAACCTTTTTTCATTAACATCCACCCCTGTAATTACCTTATGTGGCTCTAACTCCACTTTTGGAATAATGTTGGATGTGGGAACAGGTTCCCCTAAAGAGAGGGGCTTGTTTAATTGGTTTGTTGGGAGCTCAAATTTTGAATGGACCCCAATATTTTGAATGTCAAATAAATTTCAATCACCTTAAGCCACAAAAACCTTCCCATATGAAGGAATCTGACTTCTTGAAATAAGGTAGAGGGAATTTCCTTCATCATATGAATCCAAGGTCAACCAAGGATCATATTATAGTTGGTTTCCCTATCTATAATATAAAACTCAGTCAAAACAGTCTTGGGTCCAAGAGTGACCGAGAGAACTATAGTTCCAATGGAAGTAGCTTTAAGGATATCATAGCCTCTCAATGTGTTTTTAGTTGAAGAAAATTCGTTTCTCCATAACCTAACTTTTGTAAGAAAAAAAAGGGGACAATGTTAACCACATCTCCATCATCAATCATAGCTCTCTTGACATAATTTTTTAGATCCATACTTGTAAATACAATGTAAGATCACCTCTTTGTGCTAACTCAACATTTGTGGGCATCTTACTAATATTGAAAAATAAACCCAGCTGTCTCTCTCTTGTTGTCTGGAGGATATACACCAAAATCTACATGGTTAATTTGGGCCTCTCGGAGGTGGTGTAACGTGAACCAAATGACTAAGGCTTAACACTTCTATAAAATTAGATCTATGCGCTAGGTAATTCTTCAACAAATTTTTGTCATGAGTTTTTGTAAGGGAAAAATTAAAACTTGAAAGCATGACAACCATACCCTACTATGAAATTTTTTTCTTGAAAGTCATCATGAGCCCTCCTCCAGATCATCCTAACCTCATATAAGTATTATCCTACCATTATAAGTGGTCATATGTGTTGTTTCAACCTAGTACATAGGTGATTTAGGGATATCAATTCCATTCAAACACTTCCAAGTTAAGATCCTTCAAGACAAGCTCTTCAAGAAGCTTAGGAATGGCTATTTCTGGTCTTCCTAAGGCTAGCGCACACCCCAGAGTAGAATGAAAGAATAAAATTCATCAAGGAGGTGTATCAGAGAGTTAATAATTTTTTTCAACTTATTTTTTTAATATTATGGGAAGTTTCTTAAATTTTTGACAAATTCGAAAAAGCGGGTCCTAGAGGGTGAAGCGGTTTACGATGCAAAAACAACCCTTGAGCTTCGGGAAGTGATTTTGGGAGCTCCGTAAATATTCTTAGGTCAAAAAACATAGTTGGAAAGTTATTTAAAAGCTCTAGAGGATGGTGGTTTCACATCTTTCACAAGACAATAAATTCTTCCCACAACCTAATTTCAGCATGCACAATCTATGAGCCCGAAGAAAAATCCTATTTTTTACAAGGTTTTAGGTAGAATCAAGGTATGAATACCACTCCCATTGTTTTAAAATTCCATTTCCATTAAATTTCATATAAATAATTACATGAAAATATCTCCGGACACTCAATTTATGCTTCCGTCAAGTTGTTCCCCAAGGTAAGATCAAGGAGTTAGTCAATTTTGAGGTGGACACATGTCAAGACCAGGTGGGGGCACACTTTTTTGCACCAACCATCCCAAAAATTTAGGACGGTTGGGACAAAATAAATCACCTATCCTCCATAGAGTCCCCTGGACCTTGGTGTGACCTTAGTTGAGCCCAAATTGCTCATTTTAGCCCCCATGCACCATTTTCTAGCACCCTCCTCCAAGTAAACCACATAGCACCACTTGTCAATCCCCGATAATGGCATGCTATTTTGCACCAACTATCCTAAACATTTGGAACACAAAAATTCACCCAACCCCCACTATGGCCCCTAGTCTCCCACATGACCCTAAGGTTGCTTATCGGCTTTTTCTAGCCCCCTCCCCTCTGTCCCAACCAATGACCATCCGCCACTTGAAAATCATAGGTGAGGGTGAAATTTTTTTCACCAACCATCCCAAATGTTTTGGACATTTGGGACACTTTTCTCCACCCATGCCTAGCCCCTTCCCTGGTCACTCATATGACCCAGTTTTAGCCCCTAGGTGTTTATGTGCTTTTCACGTTATCTCAAGAACAAATAATTGAACGCCACGTCTTAATGATGGTGAGGTGAAATTTTTTTACTACCTATCCCATACATTTGGGAAATTTGGGACAAAAATTGTGCCCATGCCAAGGATGAAGAAAACTTAACTTTTTATTTTTCATTGTTGTTTCTACTTCTTCTCGTGTGTGCATACACAAACCCTCACTACTGGAAATCTCCATCTTCCTCCATTGTTAGTTCTTCTAACACCTCACTCTTGCATTTCACATCCTTTTCAATTACTCTATTTATTCTATATCACCTAAAACCTTGCTTCTTCAACTGTCACAATGCCAAAACAATTTCCTAAATCTTCCATGAATGGAAACAATGAAGTGCTCATATCTCTCAAACCACAAGGCAGATTCCAACTAAATTTTGGGCATCTCTTCCTCTCTTAGGAACCTTCATGCTGAAAAATTTTAAAATTTCATATATGTCTAAGATAATCAATGGCATAAATTTCAAAATTTGTGCCCTAAACCCTTATTATTCAATTTTCAATTGATTCAGAGAGCGGGTGAAGCTGAAATTTTACATGGAGCATCGAAAGAAAAAACCGAGATCAAAAACAATGATTTTTCATCAAACTGATGAATGGAAGACGATATTCTAAAAATATTAGGTGTCAATTCACACTTACTATAATTAATAATTTTCCCATAATAGTAAAAACATTCAAAGAAGCAAACCCTAAAAATCACCGAAATGGAAAACTAGGGCACACAAGCCAAAAAAAAAAAAAAAAAAAAAAAACCAACTTTCTAAAAATAGAAATTTTTTAAAGTTGGCCATAAAAAAATTGTGGAAATTCTCTAAAAATGGTGATAACCCCTCAATACATATATCAAGGAAAAAAGGTAACCTTTCCCAAAATAGAAGCTCATGAAACCCACGGTCTAAAAATAGCAAGTTTTGGTTTCAAGTGCAAGAAGTTACTATCACCTCTATTGTGAATCATATTATTGATTTTTTTCATGAAGTTTAAATTAATTTTTTTGGATCCCAGTTTGGCTTTTACATTAGAGTTTATAAGTGTTGGTGACAAATAGTGTTGCTCACATAGACCTAGAGGAGCTTAAGATTAGAATGTTGTGTGGGCCAAGAGAGCATGCCAAGGAAAAGATATTCTCAATGGAATGTAAGAAGTGGGTGGCCATCATGTGTCCTTTCAAAACATTGAGTTAGCATTGGAATTTTCCCAACACTATAACTAGGTCAATAATATTTGACGACAACTCAATCTTAGAAGTGCTCACTCTAATGGCTATATCTCAAGGTATGTAAATCCCCAAGAAGAAACATGTTCATGATCACTAAGGAGTTTTCATCTAGAGAATGGTCCAAGATGGATTCCTATCTCCAAGGCCTTACTCTTAGAACCTGGTTTAAGCATGAGATAAATCCCTCTTGTGCACAAAAGACTCTTTCCTACAATGAGTTACATGAGAGCTTCTCTAATGCCATCATTATTTTAATCGAGTAATGGGGAAGAGAACAAAAAGAATTTCCATGACTGGATGGCACTTTTCATTCTCAAAATCCTTGAAGGCATGAAAGTGATTTATTGGGGGCATCTCATCAGTGATAACTGCATCACCAATTTCTCTAGGTACACTCTTCTAAGAAGTTCTTCATGACCTCATACGGTATATGACTTAGCGAACACAAGAAAATTCAAGGGCCCGACACCTTCTCAAGATGTCTCTCAAGAGGATCCTAAATTCAATAAATACCCACAATTAGTCTTGAAGGAGAGTAATCAACACTTTTCCAGGGTGAATGAGACATTCACAATGTATGTGTTCAAGCTGTTATATGGAAATCAACATGTGAGGGTGTCTTCACAAGATTCTTCCCTATTCAAGAGGTATGAATCATACTTCATTTAATTTTCAATGTTCTCTTATATCAAAGTGTCGGGATTTGACCTTGCTCTATAGATATTGCCTCACTACCCAAGCGATAGGGTCTTGTTGATGGAACTATGTAGACAATTGGTTCATGTAAATAGTAAGTTGAGGAGTAGAAATAAGAAGAAAATTCCTTTCCCTATCTCATTAGGTATTTTCACTTGTAAGAGTGCCCACAATGCTTCCAACATTAAATCTACCCTTTTCCCTATAAATATGCACTAATACGCCTCAAAGTAATTTTTGACATCGAGAAGACCCATACTCGTTTCACCTTCCTGATTTGTGCCATGTCCCTCAAATTGAATATTTCTGGGTGAATTATGTTGATTAGTATGATTTCTCGGAGTTCAATCATAAAATGATGATAGTGAATCAAATGAGGGAGTTCAAATTTTATTGGTATGAATATTGTGTTCATGAGGATGGCTCATAAATGCTTTATCTGGAGTACCCTGCAGCTGAGCATTCTCATCTTCCCTAGGTGGTTTGGAGTGCTCGTGAGTTCAAAGACATCAAATATCACATAGAGGTAGAAATCAAAAGTTTGATAGAATGATTCGGGATAAAGAGAGTTGATCTCATCTCATCATGAAAATTTTCATCCCTCTAGAAACAAGCATCCTATCACTCCTCTCATGCCAAGGACAAGGCTCCCATCTCAACTCATTCAGAAGAAAGCAATAAGAGGAAACCAGAGGAACCTAAGGCACCTCAATATAGGAGACTACGTAAGAAAGCAACAATAGTGGAAGAACTTGTGTTGGATATATAACAAGGAGAAATTTACCCGCCTACCTCTACGCCCACAAAAATATCTAAGCCTTTCATTTCATGTTGTTGTCATCGACCCCACCTACCCAAGATATCCCTTCCTATTTGGAACAATAAGTTACGATGTTGTAAAGTTCCAAGCAAATATCCAATGATATCTTCCCCGGGTGTAGGACATGATCACAATAGAAACCCACATAGTGTAATAGGTGACCATTCCTTACTTCTCATCTATCACCTTGATGGTCAAACAAAATAAAGGAATATTGGCTCACGCATATTCTCGATTCCTTAGTTGCACCTCGAGGAACCAATATATAGAGGTATTTAAGCTAAAGGTCATCAATCCCATTAAGGAAATGACCCTAACTTATTATGAGAAGAACAAAATTCTTCGAGGTCTAAAAATAAATGAGGGTGGTGTGCACATGTTCCAAGAGTATTCCACTCTCTTCGTCATAATAATTCAAGAATACGGGAAAAGAGAGATCAATAAGAAGACCAAATTTGAACCCTCACTTCATTTGTACAAGTTCTCTTAGATCCAAATGTTGTCAATGCTTTTCTAGCCGAGGAAGTTAATCCGGTAAGAAGCTTCGATCTGATTCCATCAGGAAAATGCAAGGATTAACCATGAAAGGAAATGAAAATGATAAGTGGGAGATTATGATCCTTGAGAAAGGGAAGGTTTTGCTACCATATATGTTGACATTGTTTGGGTATATGGATTTCGTGGTCATGAAGATAATCATGACATAAGAAACAATTGAGGCTGAAAAAGATCATGGGATCGAGGTATACCCTTTGGTCATGGATATGAGCAAAGTCAAGTCACACCTCTTGATAGTAAAAGGTGTGTTCTCTTTGCATCGAGGACTGGTCTCGGGTTTGGGCTCAAGTCTTATTTGATCGATATGAAATGATAAAACATGGCATTGATGAATTGGATTCATATGAGGATAAGTTTGAAAAAATATAAAAGGATGTTGATGTTTACGTAAATAATCTTGAAGTTCTAGCCATGAATGAAAATACTTCAACTGATGATCTGTTTAAATCCTTCAAATATTTAGTCAAGAAATATGTCGAGATATCTATTCTCATTCAACAAAGACACCTGTGATACCTAGTGTAGATTACAAAGTGAGTCATTTCAACACGTGAGAGATCATCAAGTTTAGTATTCATAGTAAAAGAACATCAACTCCCTCAAAGAATCTGTACCAAATAATTAAGCTTTTTCAATCTTCATCAAGCTAAAAAATGGCACATATGGCAGCAAGTTTCAGCAAACAATTCAACAACATTAGTTTTTCTCTGTGGAACTTTCAGGGAGTCCATCAATGGTAGGATCTTCATTAGAGTATCTCTCTCTCTCTCTTCTTCCTTTTTTTCTCTTTCCTTATCCCCCCTCCTTCCTTCATTTTCTAATTCTTCCTTGGGGTTACACTTTTTTGTCATCTTATTCACTTTTTCCTTATTCATTAATGTGACTATAGTCTAAAAATGTGATAAGTCACCCTCATTTTATAAAATGGGACTTAAAGTTCTTTCCTAGGATTTTCAAAAGTCACAAGTGGAAAATGCAAGTGAAAATACACATGGGGTATAGGCGAAGATTCATTTCTTAGTCTATATAATGTAATGACACCCTCATTCTTGAGGGTTGTTAATTTGTTGCACTCTAGAAAGAGATTTATTTTAGAAAGGAAAAATGGATAACATTCTTCTATTTTCCCTATCTATTTTCTTTCATTCTCTTTCATTGTAAAACTTGCGAAGATGTCAATAAAGAAAGGATTTTCTTCTTTTCATGATGCATGAATGTGTACAAATTTTTGTGCATGGTTTCCTCTCATCGTTGATGTTATAAGCATAGTTGTTTCTTTCCTATAAGTTGTGTATGTGATACTTCTGATTATCTTTGGCAAGAATCTGATTTTCTACTTACAAAGCTAATCTCCCCCTTCCTAATTTCTCACTCCCTCTTCCCCATCATTCAACAAATTCCTCCCTTGCAATTCATTGCAAGAATTTTCATGGGTACAATGGAGTGTTCTTGTTGGATCCCTAACCTCTTGGCCATTAACAAATTTCCCTTTTAGTTCACTCACAATAAATAGAGTTGCACCATCTAAGAAGAGGGACCTAGAGTCCCAGAGTGTTGGTAAGATACCCACCAATTTTCTACCCAACAAATTTTCCCTCAATTGTTTGTTGCTCACGCCATGGGGTAGACTTGGTAGCAATCTACACCCAACATATGAATTATAAAAATATTATAAAACTATATACACAAAATAAAATTCTGGAATTTGAAAATTATTCAAGCCTTATGTCTCTAACTAGTGGATATACCCGATAACCCTCCCATATAAATACACAAACTACTATTCCACATTCAAGAAGATATCACATCTGACTTGAGGGAAGCTATATAGCACAATATATTATGTTTTACATAATACTTCATAGCCACAAGAGTGTTATATTTGGAATAACAACGTACTTATAGAGTTAGAAAGAGAAAGATAAGAACAAGTACAACATTATCTAACCACCAATTTATCTACCCACCAAATTTTCTCTCCAATAGTATTTGGAGCACGTCATGGGGTATACTTGGTAGCAATATGCACCCAACATACGAATCACAAAAATATTAAAAAAATATAAACATAAAAATAAATTCTAGAATTTGACAATTCTTCAAGCCTTATGTCTTTAACCAATGAATATACCTAGTAACCCTCTTGTCTAAATACTGAATTACTATTACACATTCAAGATGATATCACATTTGACTTGAGGGAAGTTATCTAGCACAATAGATAATTTTTTACATAATACTTCATAGCCAAAAGAGTGTTACATTTGGAATAATTACGTGTAATAGAGTTGGAAAGAGAAATACAAGAACAAGTACAAAAAGTAGATTTTAAGCTAATTCTAAATTTATAAGATGGATGAGAACAGTACACAAGGTCACAACATAAAGGAGGATATATTTATCCTATATTTGAAGAGATACAAAGAAGGCAAGAGCTATCCAGAAATCCTTGTCTATATTTCCATCTTGAATTTCCTCGCACGGTAGTCCAAGTATAGTCAATCCATTAGACATAGAGTTTCCGAATCTCAACAAATATTTTGAAAACTTTACCAATGTATAAAATGAAGAATAATCTCAAGCCATAGTGGAAATTGAAGAAAGAGAAAATCTCAAGTCTGAAGCAGAACCAATTATGGGTGATGAAGAGAGACCTCGACTCATTATACCATGGGGAAGAAACAAAGGCCCCCTTGTTCTTCCTCAACCCATCCATGGGTTACCAACTGGATCAAGAAATAAATTTCCTAAGTTTAGAGGTGATGGCATGTAACTTTCAGAGGAGCATGCAGAAGTATTCATCACTTCCTATGGTGCACTTGGAGTAGAGCATGAGGATGTGTCAATTAGACTATTTGTAGAATCTCTACAAGATAGGGTGACTGAATGGTTTTACTTTCTACTAGCCAGGTCTATCACTTTTTGGGACAACATTTGAACTTACTTTGAAGCCAAATTTAATTCCATTGAATATTTTCAAGATATCTTGGTGTAACTAGTGTAAATGAAGAATGAATCTAATGAATCCATGAGAAACTTAATAACTCATTACAATAGGTTAATGAAAAGAATACCTATTGAAACCATGCCTTCTAATGACAATATGAAGAGATTCTTCATTAGTTCTCATCTTCCCGAAGTAGGAATTATTCTTAGAAGGTCACAGCCTACGAACCTTAAAGAAGATCAATAATATCCCATAGAGACAAAATATGATCGATTATGTCTGGAAAAGTCAAATATCCAAATAGTAAAAAAAGGACCAAAGCTCTAATTCTACCTCCACAGATCCTCTACTCCAGAAATTGGAAAATTATATGATCACACTTAATAAGAAATTTACATAAAGAAACTTGAGAGATAATTTAGAAAAGAAGAGTAATTTTCCAAAAATACCAAGGATTTCCCCACCTCCTCATATGTTTACACTTGAGGCACCACCAATAAACACCACCTATGAAGCAGAAGAAGAAGAAGAAGAAGAAGAAGAAGAAGGAGAAGAATAGATCAAGGAGCCGAGAAGATGAAGGTGAATATGGAAACATTCTCTAGATTGAAGATATTGAAAATGATACACATGTTAGATTTTTCAAGTATGACTCAAGGGAAGACAATGATGATGATGATGAAGCACCAAGTTTCTCATGTGTGGTGTTTACTTGCTGCCAATCTCAAAATGGAGCCTCTTCCTCTACACATAATGAGAAAACAAAGAAGAAATATGAGCTTCAAGCGACAGATACCTAGAATAAGGTAATCAAACAAGAATATCGATACCTCCCTCGATGTAATGTTCAAAGGAAAAACAAAACTTAGTAGGAAGAAAAAAGAAAGTTGTTGTACCAAGTAAGTCCACTAGTACCTCTCCTGATTCTTAATCTAATTTTGTATCAAAGGCTAGGTACATAAAAGCTTCTACCTCCACTCAAGAAAACCAACTTCTCCTTATCAACTTACTACTTCATTCACCAAGAATTCCCAATCTTATAAAAAGTATCACCTCCACCCTCTAAAGAAACTCTTACTCCCAGAACATCAAGTCCACCCACTTCCTCACATTTTGATATTATCAAGCATGTGAATAAATCCAAGGTTCAAATTTATGAATCTGAATTCTTGAAGACACAGCCTGAATATTTTGAAAGGCTATTCAACTACATCAAAGGTGGTAACAAAAATTCTAAAACTACAAATTCTAATCCCAAAGGGTTACTACCAACACCACCCACTCCACCATCACAAAATATTCTTACATTAAGCACATCAAAAACCAGCAAGGTAGAACCTTTCTACCTATCTCTCTTGATCAAAGGGCATCAACTGAATAACTACATAATATACTATGGTTCCTCTGAAAATATAATGCCCTAGGCCTCACCTTGACCTGATAAACAAGCTCATGTTACTCTATGGAATCAAAATAGGTACACTGGTAGGAAGAATCAAGGACACCCAAGTAGTTATAGTAGACTACCCGGATAAGAAGGTTTTGTTTATAAATCTAGTGGTGGATATCCCCACATAATTTGGTGTTTCTAAGAATAAGATTCTATAGGGATTTGGGTGGTGAGATTCGTATGTATTAGTCCTCCACAACCATTCTGGTAAGGGGTGAAATGAAGAAATTTCTACCAATACGAGAAAATGAAGTATACCATCCACGAAGTCTAAAGATCCTAGAGCTGATATCTTACTTTAAGATAGTGGATTTGGAAAGTATTTATTCATATCATAAAAATATGAGAACCAACCTCTCCTCATAAAGGATGAGGAAGATCAGTTATGGACAATGGAATTCAATGGGAGCCACTCTAGTGTGGGATTCGAGAGAAGGAATTGTGCTTATCTCTCCTTCGAGTGATTTTTATCCATTTCTTATAAATTTTTGTTTGATAATACCAACAAGACTGTAGAATATGAGGTTGTCCTTATTGTGATGGATTTGATTGATTATATGGGCATAAGGAAACTCAAATGCCTCGGTGATTCTAATGAATCCTGTCTTTTATTTTTAGACCCATGTGAAACCCCATATTATTTTGATATCATATTACATGATGTATAATGTTGATTATTTATAATTAATACTTTACTATGTTTTTGAAGGAATTATTGTGCATATGATTGTTATTTTTATATTGTTATTTCTTCCTCAAAATGGATTAAATTGATATTTTTATGAGCATTAACAACACATTTGGAAAATCATATGTTGAGTTATCACAGGAGTAAATTGTACTAGCGAGGACTCAATAGGTACAAGCGCGCAGACACACCTTTGCATTAGTTTAGGAATCGCAATACAATACCGAGCTCATCCAGTTCATTAACTCTAAATTCCTTGAAATAAGGGATTTGCATAAGAAGATAGATAGCTCAAACTACTAGTGATACAGTGTAGCAGAACAACATGAGAATGAAATGCGTGCCACTACCTCAACCTACATTCATGTAGATTTTGAGGTTCAGTCACTTCAATTATTGGGAGACGCAATGCGGAAAACACCTAAGGATTTATTATCACTACTATTCTCTATAATCAATCTAAGATCTAAATAATTTTCCAGCACTGATTGAATCTCTCAAATGATTCAACCATAGAAATCCTCTACTGATTAGCAAGATTAATTCAAATCCAAACACTTCAAAGACTACTCCTTCCACAATTGTACTCCTTAAAATAGATAGTCATTGTTTTAGTCAACATTTAGTTAAGTAGATGTTATTTATTACGAATAAACTAGTTCTCTCAAAGGGACTAGGATTTCTCTGGTATAAAAGAGCTAATGTATTTAGATTTATCGATTCGGTTTAGTTATTTGATTCATTGTAAAATCATACTCTTTCAATGGAATAAAATTGCAGATTCGTGGAGAAAACTTTGTTGTGTGAATTCCAACATTAAACTTGATCAAAGGGAAGGGGAAAGGGCCACTCCTACCCAACAAGAAGGGATATTTACTGTTATTTCCTTTCTGTCATTTTGGATGCATTTACCATTTTAGTGTTAAACTATGTTTAAAATATTTAGATTATGTCTTTAATATTCTTTGCTTCTAATGCATTACATTTTATAATTGCAATTAGTTATTATTTAGTTAATTCCGTTATTAAGTATGTGTTGAGATCAATTCCTATTGTTCCCTTTGTTACAAATAGCCATGGACACCACCTGGATTAACAGATATAATATAATTAAAGTACAAGTATCAATAATGATCATCACTTTTTGGAACCATTGTTAGGGATTTCAAGTTGTTATCAAAGGTTAAAGGTGTTAGCTAGAAGTTTTAACTATTTTTCTGGTAAGTTTCCATTCAAAAAAATTATTTCCATAACTTTTTCTTAAGAAGTATAGAAGAACTTGTAGTGACAATAGGAATCCTTTATGTTTTTGAGTATGTGGAACACAAACAACTAGGTTAAGCACTGATGGTTAGGGAGCTATCCTCAATATGATAGGATTTTTTTAGACCTAGATAATGCATAGGTAGATTAATTGTGATAAATTTTCAAAACCCCCTCAAAACCATCCTGTGGAACAACTTGCTGACCAAGGAAGGATGGATGATGAAGTAGAGAACCCCAATGGTGTAGAAAATGGAAACCCTCCAATTGGTAGAACATTTACCTACCCCATACAACTGGATCCTAATGATCAGGATCCTATGAAAAATATATCCCCCTCAATCTTACCAACTTTTTGGGGATTAGTCTCATAAGACCTTGACCAATTCCTTTTTGAATTCAAGGTCTTGTGCCAAACTTATGATTACACTTTCAATTCCCAGAAGCTCAAGTTATTTCCCTCCACTTTAAAAGATATAGCTATGAGATGGTTTATGGGATTAAATCCTAACTCCATCCATAGTTGGGAGGAGATGGAAACAATTTTCTTGGAAAAGTATCAAGACTACTACAAAGTCTAGGATAGGAAGGAAGAACTTTTTAGAATTCAACAAAAGGAAGATGAGAGTATGGAAGATTATCTTGATCAGTTCCTCTTCCTTCACTAGAGGTGTGGGACTAGCTTGTATATTAACTTGCTCAAGAAATTATTCCTTTAAGGGTTGGAAGAAGACACACAGGAAGACTTCAATCTTATGGTAAAAGGAGACATGAATAAACTAGACTTTACGGAAATCATTAATCTCTATTGGAACTACTATCAAACTTTCCATAACTTTCATAGACAAAAAGGAAAAATGGCTAGTGGAGATATATCCAAACTAAGGGAAGAAATTACAAATTTGAGAACAGACCTTTTGGTTCAACTCAATACCACTATGGATAGGAGAAAGCCTAGAAATACAGATCCTTTGTTCATCTACTACCCAAGATGTAGAGACAAACATGGACTTAAGGACTTCCCCTTAGACAAGACAAACATTTGTCTTCTTTGCAAACTCAAGCATGCCACAAACCAATGTGGGATACTTCCTTTTCTAAAGAACCATTTGAAACAAAACACACAAGATGAGTCTGAGTTGAATTATATGGCTCAAAGGCAAGGAGGAAATTTTTAGTCTAACCAAAATCAATCCTACATGCCAAAATCACAATGGGTCCCAAATCAATGGAATGCACCATGGCCATATCCCCAACCTTGGGCCCAACAAGCCCCATAGGAGTGGATCCCACAGTGGAATGCACCACCAAGTTATTATCAACAACCCTAGGCTCCACATCCAAACATTCCACCTGTTTCAACAGTTTAATCCTTAGTACCAACAACAGTGGAATGTACCTCAAATATTTGGGAAGTAGTATTATAATCAAATAATATCCCAAGGTAAACAAGCCTTGTTGACTGGATCTACAAATATTGGTCCATATGATCAACCTTCCCAACCATAGATACCAAAGCACAAATTGTAGCAAACCCGAAAAATGTGAGGCAGGGTAACCCAACTTACATTGTGGAATCAGATAAGAACCCCACAGTAAATTATGTGGATTATAAGAATATCTTTCAAAACTCAGGGAAGGTTACCTCAAAACCTTCATCCCCTATGATAGAAGAAATCAAAATCCAAAAGAAATTCAACCTAGTCCTATTGTTGAGGAAACTCCTCAACCAAATGTTGACATTCCTTTTCCATCCAAACTCTCAAAAAACACAAAGTACTATAGTTCTGAAAAACCAAAGTCATATTTAATTCAGGGACTAAGGAAATTGAGTATTAGAATTCCCTTTTGCAAGCTCTTAAGGAAATTCCTAAATTAAACAAAACTATCAAAGAGACTTTGTTTTAAGACTCTAGGAAGAAGAAAGAACCAACCTAAAACCATCCATGTTGATGGGAAAATTTCTAGTATTCTAGAAGGGAATATGACCCCTCCTAAATACAAGAGACCCTGAAAGTCTTATTTTTATAGTTATCCTAGGAGATGTCTAGATTCCTAACGTCCTAATAGACCTATGGGTTGCTATCAATGTTATGACCATAGATACTCTTTCCACCCTAGCACTCGCACTACACTGATCAACCTCCATAGTCTTAAAAATGGCATATCAGTCCGTAAATAAACTAAAGGGAATTATTGAAGATGTCACTATTACTATTGAATCATGGGACTATTCGGTAGACTTCATGATCATAAAAACAAAGAATAAGAAGATTGGATACCCTATAATCCTAGGAAGTCCTTGGTTAGCCATCACTACTACCCTCATCGATTATAGGACAGGGAATATGGTGATTACTAATGGGAAAGATTCAAAAAAATTATCAATATACCCTACTACAAAACCTTTTGCTACAAACAACAAACAATGGTGTAAGGAAAATTCAGATGATTCAAATGACATCATCTCTTCTCTATCCATGGTCATAATTCAAGAACACTCAGATAAAATCCAATATGGTGACCATGAGCCTTATGTTGGACACATATAAGTCATACGCCTAATTCTTGTGCTAGATTCATTTTGAGTCTTGTGCTCGAGTCTGCATTAGATCTAATTCAAGTCCTATGCTACAACTAATGAAAACAAGAGATGATTTTATGGATGAAAACAACCAACCCATCATCTGTCCCTTTGCATGAAATATAGATCTGACCGAGTCCATATTTCAAAACATTACTGTTGTTCATAGGTTACTACCACACATGTGTCCATTAAATGCATTATTAAGAGAATATCCTGTTGTAGATTTTGTTCATCCAACTACCAAACAATTACCTATTCTCCTAGGAAAGACATTGACAATTAATAGTTGGTTGACTGATCAGGAGGAAAATACCCTATTTGAACTCTTATGCTCTCATCCTCAATCATTTTTCTTGGGAATATAGTGACATGAAGGGTATTCATCCTAGTATTTGTACACATCACATCTATACCACTGATTCCAAACCAGTTAGGAAACCTCAAAGAAGGATAAACCCTACTCTAAGAGACATTGTGAAAGCTGAGATTGAAAAATTCTAAATGTAGGATTCATTTATCCAATATCAGATAGTCAATGGGTTTCTCCATTAGTCATAGTTCCTAAAAATAATGGGAAATGGATAATTTGTGTGGACTATAGGGAATTAAATAAAGAAACTCATAGAGATTATTTTCCATTACCTTTTATTGATCAGGTCTTAGAAAATTTATTTAGAAAAAGGTACTTTTCATTCCTTGATGGGTTCAACGGGTACAACCAAATAACAAGTGGCACCTAAAGATCAAGACAAAACAACTTTCACCTGTCCTTGGGGAACATTTGCTTACAAGGTGTTACCTTTTGGTTTATGTAATGCTCCTGCCACTTTTCAAAGAGCCATGTTGGTAATATTTTTGATCTCACCCATGATTGTGTGGAAATTTACATGGATGATTTCACATTTTATGGAGCAACATTCCAAGAGGTAGTTAACAATCTAGACAAAGTCCTTTCTGGTGTGAAAAACATCAATTATCTTTAAATCATAAAAATGTTTATTTATGATGGAACAAGGTATAGTTTTAGGCCATCATGTCTCAGCTGAGGGAATTAAGGTAGACCCAGACAAGGTTGATATCATTGTAAAACTCCCATCTCCCACAAACCAAACAGAGGTAAGAATCTTTCTTGGTCATGTTGGTTACTATCGAAGGTTTATTTCATATTTTAGCATAAATTAATTCTCCATTATTTGTTCTCCTAACTAAATATTCTAAATTTGAATGGACAGAAGCATGCCAACAAGATTTTGATGTTATCAAAGGTAAGTTAATAAGCACACTAATGTTAAGAGGTCCAAATTGGAAGCTTCCCTTCCATATACAAATAGATGCCTCCAATGAAGCAGTAGGTGTTTTCCTTGGGCAACAAGAGGAAGGAGAACCTATGTATGTTATTTACTACATTAGTAAAAACATTTCCCCTGCTGAAAGGAATTACACAACAACTGAGAAGGAATTTCTTGCAATAGTATATGTAATCAACAAGTTTCACCATTATATTACAAGATATGAAGTGATTATTCATACTGACCACTCTGCCATCAAATATCTAATGAAAAAACCTTTAGTGCATGACAAGATTTTAAGTTTATTGTTGTTACTCCAATATATTAACATTAAAATCATTGACAAGCTAGGGAAATCCAACGTGGTAGCTGATTTTCTTTCAATACTTACCACTTCAGAAGAGGAAGAGCAGGTCAATGATGAATTTCTAGATGAGCATTTGTTTGAAATTTATACTACCTCTCCTTGGTATGCAGATATGGCTAATTATTTGGCCACAGGGAATTTTCCAACCTTTTTCACACAAAATCAAAGAAAACAATTAATTAAATAAAGTGTGATGTATACATGGTTAAATGGAATTCTTTTCAAATGTGGACCTGACCATGTTTTACACATGTGTGGCTGAGAATGAATTATTTGACATACTTAGAGCATGTCATGATGAACCATCAAGAGGGCATTATTCAGTTCAAATGACCATTCACAAATTTCTAGGAGCTAGTTACTATTGGCCTTCCTTATTTAAGGATGTCAAAAAGTATGTATGGAGATGTGATCAATGCCAAAGGATGGGGAAACAAAATTTACATATGAAATTCCACTCCAACCTCAAGTTGTCTTGGAACCATTTGAGAAGTGGGGATTGGATTTTATTGGACCAATTGACCCAACCTCTCAAGGGAAGGAGTACATCTAGTTTTTACTGATTATGTCACTAAATGGGCTGAAGTGCAGGCACTACAATATGCAAGAGATGAGAAGGTTACATATTTATTATATGAGCATATCTTTCAAAGATTTAGAGCACCAAGATCTATTGTTTCAGATCAAGGACCACAGTTCATGTCAGGGGTAATCAGTTCTTTTGTGGAAACATACTAGCTGAAACACAAGAAGTCATCACCATACCACCCACAGTCCAATGGTCAAGTAGAGGTTACTAACAAAGAACTTGAGAATATCCTAACAAAAATAGTGGACATCTCAAGGAAGAATTAGGTTTAAAAACTACCTGAAGTAGTATGGGCATACAAAACTACTTGGAAAAAAACCATATGGTTTACTCCTATGAATTGGTCTATGGGAAGAATCCCATTCTCCTATAGAATTTGAGATTCATAATTTGAGAAAAACTTTTATGTGGGAATTGAACTATCTGAGGCACAACAAGCAAGGATTGTATAACTAAATGAGTTGGATGAAATGAGACTTTAGACACTACATAAAACTGAAATCATCCAACACTAGAGGTAAGTATGGCATGACAAACACATAAAGCCAAGGAAATTCCAAGAAGGGGATTGGGCTCTGTTATTTGATTCAAAGTACAAGGATTTCAAAGGGAAGCTGCAAACAAGATGGATGGGCCCATATCAGATTGAATGAGTATTCAACAATGGGACCATCCAATTGATTCCAATTGATGGAGAGAAGAAAGTAATGTTGGTTAATGGGAATAGACTGAGGTTGTACCATAAACCAACATCCAAAGAAGAGTTTTAGAATAAAATTCAAGAATATTTAGCTCTAAAGTGTTTGGACAAAGTATCTTTTTCCAACACAACTCAAAACTGAGCTATTTTTCACAAGGAATAAAGAGGAGATGAATAAAAATAGAAATGGTGGTCATCATCCTCTAAAGAATTGGATGAAAAATAGCAATAGAGGCCATTGCTTCTAAAAATATATATATATATATATATATATATATATATATATAATAAATGTTGGTGGTTGAAAACCACAAATGGTGGCCACCACCCCTGAATCTTGCATGTAATAACTAAAGTACCATGTGTGGTGGAGGATCAACTCAACATGGAAATGGTGGCCAATGATGTGAAAAGATAATTTAATGAGGTATGTACAACTAATTCCCTTCTTGAATGTTGGAAAGTTTTAATTTATGAATCATTAATTATTATAATCATGCAAATTTATTGTCTCTCTCATTTCCCATAACTTCCCAAACTTTACAAATCCCCACCAAATCCATAAATCCCCTCCATAATAATCTCCACATGTGCCCAATCAATGTCATCATCACTTTGGGATTCCATCACACCTTTCCCAATTTGGTTATTTTAATTTCAAACCATTTCTAGCTCCATTGTTACTTTCCAAATTTCACCCTCTCACTCATGTGCCACCATTCACTCTTATGCTTACCCACATCCCTGTAAACCTTTCATTTCCAGTGCTTTGCCCTTTACCTGTCACTACCTGTTCTAAATTAGTCATGGGGCCTATATTAAGGCATGAACCAACCAGTTTAGTAGAAATTTTGGCCAATGCAAGGTCGATGGAGATTTTTGAAAAAGTAGGATGGCTCGACTTGTTGCTTTCTTATGAGGAATTCAACATAAAAATGATGGAGGAATTCACCAGAAACATGGAAGAAGGATACTCCATTGTGCAAGGTAATAAAATTCCCTTTAGCCCAATGTAATCAGTCATCTTTCAAGAATAGCTTAGGAGGTTTAGTAGTAAGTAACAGGACAATGTATGTTGAAATTATTAAAAGATTTTTAGTTGGAAAGAAGGAGAAATTGGAATTGGTAATAGACAATAAGGGTAAAGAAAAAGGCATAAAAATAATCACCCTTCCTAAACCTTGGGTAGAAGTTTCCAAATGGGTAATCAAATACTTCACTGTGAAGGGAAATATGAAATTGTTCTGGGACCTGTGTTGAGAATTTTAATACACCTTCACCATGGTCAAGTTAAACCCCAGTATAAAATCAATTTTCCTCATTTTTATGATTCTATTTGTTCTGCAATGGAAAATTTTCTTTGGGTTATCTCTATTTAAAGTTATAGGGTTTAATCCATTTGATTTACAAGCACCAATTTCTTAGAAAGAAGCATGGAATTAAGAAATGGTTGAATTTTCAAAAGCAATGTGCCTTAGAGTTGGACATAGTTCTAGAGAAAAACGCTCCACCTCAAATAGACCTACAAAGTGCCACATGACCTACGGGAATACAAAAATCCTGCATGAAACCCCAACTAAAACTTCACCTTCCAAGGACGAACAAGAAGAAGTGGAAATAATGAAAACCCTAGTTAAAACCCCACCTATTTCTCCTCATAAATTAGTGTCACCATTTATTCTTGATACAGAAAAATAAATTGAGCATTCCCTATCCAAAGCTAGAAATTCGCCTATAATAGATAAAGGGAAAACATTTATGGTGGAGGAGAACCTAGTTCTCCCCCTGATTCTGATACATTTATTCCACAAGTATTGTCCTTTTCCAAAATCTAGTTTGAGCTACAATTGGCTCAAGAAATAATTACTCATCTCCAACTGCTTCTTGAAGCCAAGGAAGCCAACTTCTCTTAGTTGGAGGCTATTAAAAACCAATAAATTAAACAATTTTATCACACTTTGTAGAACAACATGAAGAGGAAACTCTTCAACTCCATAAATCCCTAGAAGAGAGAGAAACAAATCCACTCCTTTGGTCGAGAAAAAGACAAACTCGGCACATCTCTTGCATTCTTTCAATAAGATAGGAAAGAAATAGATCCCATGGTCATGGAATAACATACAACTCAGATTGACTTTGTCTTTCCTCAAATTTTTGTTTTGAAGCGAATGGTCAAATGGATGGAAGAATGATACAAAATCATGGAAGTTTCTAAAGAGAATAAGAATTTAAAGGAGGAAAATAAATTTCTCAAATAAAATGTGGTTACTATTTGTCATTTATATGATCAAGTTATTTCATGTAGACCTCCTATTTTTATGCATTGTTTTTTAAAAGATGGATTTTAAAATGGAAAATATCCAGGGCATGTTCTATGTAGACATTGAATTTGATGATGACAAGTAGTTTTTAGGTGTATATACATTAGGGAATGATGTTGAAAAGAATTTTCTTTGTGAATTTTATGTTCACAAATTTCTTCTCCCTGAGAAAATTGAGATCCCCATAAATTTCTATGTGGGGAGGTACAATTAAGAGCATTTATTTCTACTCTCAGGAACTAGGGCGAATAGAGGGATCAGAGGGCCACATTTGTTCAAGAAGAATCTACAATCACCTCTTGATGAGGCATGATCTTCCTGCCCCCATTTGGTTCTTTAACAAGTTTTGGTCACAGGTATATTTTTACATCTAGTGGACAGATACATAGATATTCTTAAAACTTGTGTCAAAAATTTCAAGGAGCAGTACTCCCAACATTCAATGTAAACTTCCTCACCTGTCAGGTAAGATATCAACTTCTTGTAGAACCTTACAAGAAAAAGGAGGTAATTTCACCAACCAACCTTTATTGGTCACTTAAAAGGGCCAAGGACCTCTACAAAATTATTCTCGAGCTACATTGGAGAAGTGGATTGGCATGTGGTATCAACCTCCATTGGTTATTTCTCCACTACTACAATGGGATTATACATATGATCATCCATAGGAAGTTATAACACTTAGAGGAAAAATTTCATTGATTACTTTGGGTTCTATAATACTTGGATTGGATGAAACTTGGAAAACATTTTCCAATGAATATAATTGTTCAAGGATAGTGGAGTGACTAAATAGGTAGTAGGAGGACTTGCTAAACCTTAAGTCTAGGGGAGTGATGAATCCCCATTTTTTTATGTTTAAACCCATGTGAAATCCCCGTATTATTTTGATATCATATTGCACGATGTATAATGTTGACTGTTTATAATTAATACTTTACTATGTTTTTGAAGGAATTATTGTGCATATGTTTGTTATTTTTATCTTGTTATTTCTTCCTCAAAAATGGATTAAATTGATCTTTTATGAGCATTAACAATACATTTGGAAAAGCATATGTTGAGTTATCACAGGAGTAAATTGCACTAGTGCAGGACTCAATTGGTGCAATTGGTGCAAGAATCATCGTATGGCACAAGAATCACTTTTGCATTAGTGCAGGTCTCGCGATCTACAACGTTGAGCTCGTCCATTTCATTAAATCTAAATTCCTTGAAATAAGGGATTTACACAAGAAGATAGATAGCTTGAAGCTATTGCTAGTGATATAGTTGGCAGCACAATAACATGAGCATAAAATGCATGCCACTACCTCAACCTACATTTATGTAGATTTTGAGGTTCGATCGGTGGGGGATGTGATGTGGCCAACACCTATGGATTTATTATCACCATGATTCTCTATAATCAATCTAAGATCTAAAGAATCTTCTAGCACCGATTGACTCTCTCAAAGGAGTCAATCATGGACCTCCTCTATAGTTAGCAAGATTAATTCAAATCCAAACACTTCAAATAATACTCCTTCCACAATTGTATTCCTTAAAATAGATAGTCATTGTTTTAGTCAACATTCATTAAGTAGATGTTAGTTATTGTGAATAAACTATTTCTCTTAGAGGGACTAGGATTTCTCTAGTATAAAAGAGCTAATGTATTTAGATTTATCAGTTTAGTTCAATTATTTGATTCATTGTAAAAGCATACTCTTTTAATTGAATAAAATTACATATTTAGGAGAAAACTTTGTTGTGTGAATTCCAACATTAAACCTGATCAAAGGGAAGGGAAAGGACCACTCCTACCCAATGAGAAGGGAGATTTATTGTTATTTCCTTTCTTTCATTTTGAATGCATTTACCATTTTAGCATTAAACTGTGTTAAAAATATTTAGATTATGTCTTTAATATTCTTTTCTTCTAATGCATTACATTTTATAATTGTAGTTATTATTTAGTTAATTTCATTATTACATATGTGTTGAGATCAATTCCTATTGTTCCCTTTGTTGTAAATGTGATCATGAACACTCCCTGGATTGACATATATAATATAATTAAAGTATGAGTATCAATGACACTCGTAAGATGTTAAGGTAATTATGAAAAAGTAAGAGATCAATATCGGTGAAAATCAAAGACTCAAGAACTACATAAATCGGGCATGGGATTGTATTGAATATTTTGAAGCCTTCTCGAGTTAAATCCATCCCTCATGAGCAGAATGAAAAATTTGATTCCCTCGCAGTATCATTTTCCTTGATGACTCCTCATTCTTCCTTCAACAAGGAAAAAGTGATTGTTGAGATAGTATTGAATGAGTATACCATATAATGTGAATCATTGGCAAGTATTCAATAACGAAAATCATATTCTCACTTTCCTAGAGAAAATGGACAATTTAAACAATCTTTTCTATGTGGGAAGTGATAACCCAAATTAAGAGTCCACTGCGGATGAAGAGAAGGAAGGCATTGATGGATTTTATTCTGAAGGTGTCATCAGGCTAAAGGAAACAAGATCCCAAAGGGTCTTGTGTCTCTAGAATATGTTTTTGATAATCATGATAAGTTTTTCAAAGAAAAAGACAAAAATTATTCACAATGCCTAGCTGATTTTGAAAAAGAGAACACTGGTACCATTGAGAAGCTGAGGATGGTTAACATTGGCAAGAATTGTTCACCCGAGGAATAGAGGAGATTTTTTCGTTGCTTAGAAATTATTCTAATGTTATTTCTTATCCATATGATGAACTAAATTTCTTCCATTTGAAGGAGATGCACCACTTCATTCCTCCGAAGTTGTAACCTAAGCCTTTCGGGGAAAAATAAAAGGCCCTATAATCCCAAGATTGCAGACACAATCAAAGAGGAAGTTTTGAAGATGTTGAATGCTAGAATCATCTTCCCTATCCACCATTCCACGTGGGTAGAAAATATTGTTCAGTGCGGAAGAAAAGTGGAGAGATAAGAATTTGTGTGGACTTATGCAATCTGAATCAAGCCTTATTGAAGGATAATTACCCACTTCCCATCATGGACCATATCCTACAGGTAGTCACCGGATCATAAATGCTCTCACTACTCGAAATATTCTCTGGATATAATCAAATTGAAGTAGTTGAAGAAGACCAGTCCAAGATAGCTTTCACCACTCCATGGGGTACTTTTTCCTACAAAGCAGGATGCCTTTTCCTCTCATTAATTTTAGATAAAAATTTCACATAGTGCTGGATTTAGCATTCAAGGACACGAAGCATTGCATCATTATCTACCTCGATGTGTTTCACCATATTCTTGATAAATTAATGAAATAGATAGAGGGTAATAAGACAAGGAGGAATACTTGTTTATGATGTCGGTTGAAGGTTGTACACGCTCCGATTTCCGATCCAATACGATTGTGAATATCCCCTTTTTCTAGGAAGAACTAAGCGTGAAATGAAAAACAATACCACCAAATAGAGTTAAATAAAAAAAATGGACTGCCTAGCAGAAGCTAGATCTGGGAGTCGTGATGCTTCCTGAACAGGTTATCAATCCACTTTTTAAATAATAGCATTGATGTTGTTCAAAATAAACATGAAATAACAATCTTATTGGAATTGAAATGATTTAGGTATCTCATACAAAACAAATAAGAAAGGTCAGATAAAAGGTGATTGAGGTCAAAACGGGTCAGGTGATGGGTTGGTATTGGGTTGCATGTCCGTAAGAGTTTTTGGGTAAGGTCTGGTAAATATTAGAAGTGATTCTAGGTTGTTAGGGAATGGGTATGAGCTCATTGGTCTGAGGTATGTTGTCAAACATAGTAATCGGTATCATCTCCGTGTGGTGATGTCAATTTTTAAGGATGACTAATGTTGGTAGGGAAGTTAATTAAAAATATCTTGTAAATGGTCTTGGACCTTCTGTGATTGCACAGAGGCTAGAAATGGTGGGGGTGAGGTTGTGGAATGGTCTGAAAGGTTCAAATATGATTAAAGGGGGGTGAAGATAGGTTAAAGTGCTACATATGGTAAGGTGATAAGTTGGTGGGAGGAAGGGAGGTATACGGATGTATAGAAGGACAAATTACTAAAATGAATAATAAATCCTACTGAAAGTAAATAGAGATAAATGAAGAGATATTAGGTACTTAGTGAAGAATGGGTCTGGAGAGTGCAGGTGATGAGGATGATGATGGCGGGGATCTAGAGAGAAGAGAATTTATGTTTTTGTCATGGAATTTTGAACCTCTACATTTCTCTATTTGTATTTTTATTGTGAAGAAGATGATGGATGTCAATGGTTATTGGTAGTGTTCCCATGTGTTTTCCTTTTCCTAAGTGCTTCAGAAAATATGAGTGCTCCAAGTATCTATTCGTATGAGATCCTGAATTGAATGACCAACCTCAGCAAAGGCTTTTGGAAATGTATTTAACCTAACCAATGATGGTTAGGGGACCGACATCGGTTGAGGTATAACCGGTGTCAGTTAAGGCGGGAATATCTAGGTTGGCCAAAAATAGCCTGATTGTTTCTATTTTTGGCATGGTCTTCAATCTTCATCCAAGTCTCGAGTGATAGGTCCTGAAAGAATGAGTAAGAGTCCTCTTAGGTTTTTAATAGGAGTTAATTCTAGATTTAGACTAAGTCCTAGTTGGTTAGGATAGGCTTACACTTGGTCTTAGGTCATTAATGGGGTTTGAGTTGGTCATGGGGTGAGGTGGCTAGGTGAGTTGGTTGGGTGAGGTGGTTAAGTGAGGATTTTAATTAAATTAATTAAAGTAATTAATTATATTAATCATGTGCACTATGGGATATGAATAGGTAAGGTATGGTTAATTTAATTAATGGGGTTATAAGGGTAGTATGACCTAATTTTGTGTCTACATTTTACTCTTTTTGTCGCGTAGCTTGTATTGGTAAGTGATCTTTGAAAAAAATAGGAAGTGATTTCCCCATGTATGGGTGAGTAGGGTTTCCCCAAGTGTGGGCGAAGGTGATCCCCTCAAACTAGGAACTGATGAGGTGTTATACGGAGTCGGTGAGTGTTTTGATAAATGTGTAGTTGGTGTAAGTTAAGGTAGGTGGGGAAGGGTATGGGTACTTTGGGTAAAGGGTAATGTTAAAATCGGGTAATAGGTAATAGTCCGAGTCAAATTAGGTAATGGGTAATGGCAATCGAATACACACACACACACACACACACACACACGTATAGATTACAACACGGTACCAGGTTGAAGAGCTTGCAAACTCTACATCATCCAAGGTTGATAGGTTTATCCAAACAAGGGTGAAGTGATTTAGGTATCCAGGGTATAGGATATGGTTCGAAACACAATGTAGGTTAGGTGCATGAACATTTAGGTATGATCTGATACACCACGGGTTTGGTCGGGATAAATGGCACAGCAATAGGAAAGGTATGGTTGTTAGGATAAAATAACATAGGTAATGACATCACAAGGTAAAACGAGTAGACAAGTTCAATGGTCACACAAATTACTTGAGTTCGAGTAAATAGGTCATGGCATGGGTAAGGCCAAGGTATAGGTAAAATAACAAATCCCTAAACGTAATTAAGGAATTGTAGGGGTAGTTTAGGCTTGTGGGTAGGGTATAATGGGTGTTGGTACTAGAAAAAGGTATGTGGCAGTAATGAGGTTAGGTCAAAATAGGA
The DNA here is from genome assembly GCA_018340775.1 of Taxus wallichiana var. yunnanensis. NCBI lineage: Eukaryota > Viridiplantae > Streptophyta > Pinopsida > Cupressales > Taxaceae > Taxus > Taxus wallichiana. Next base: position 272,066,897 of record CM031244.1, read on the forward strand.
AAAACGTGGAGGAAATGGTATTGGAAAATGACCAATGTTGGTTATAACTAGCGTTGCTTTTGTATGAACTACGTATGTCATGGTGGGTTAGGGTTATAAATTTAAAATTTTGTATTTTATGGAATCATTGTTGTTATTGAATTTGAGAAAACAAAAGAGCTAAGTGATTTGTACATTTGTCGAGGAAGAAAAAGACAAGCTATTATACGTGGCTAAGGTGGAAGTGACTAAGTGTTGAGAGGAGCCAGGTAGACGGGTCCACTAGCGCAGTTGGAGATGTGTGATTGGTGGAGAGGTGCGAGGTTGATTTTGGTATGGCATAGGTATGAGAGGGGTCGGGTGGACCACCGACGCGCGTGTGTGACGTGTCACCACATAGATGCCATCGAGATGAGGTAGGCGGCATTTTCTAAAAAAATTATTTTTCTCCAATTGTGTTTTTACAATGAAGAAATTTTTGGGTGGGAATGTTAATTTTGAAATATGGGTGAAAAATAGATGAAATCGGGGAGGAGGTCAAATATAGGCTAAGTAGGGGAGAAATAAATGTGGGGTGTAAGTGTTAGGGATTAATTAGGATTGTAGGGTGGTTTTTGTCATTTTTTTAGAAATAGAAGAGGGGTTTTAGTGTTGGGGTTGTCGAGATTGACGTCGATCAATGTTTGGTCGAAACCCTAATCATATATAGTTGACATCGGTCAAGAATAGGGTGGTGACACAGGTTAATCATAACCAATGTCGGTCAAGGATAACCAAGATCTTGATTAGGGTGAAAGAGGGACTGGGGTAAGAAGGGATATGCTTCAAAAGGAAAAAGAGGTCAAAAAGGGGCAAGTAATGTGGTTTGAGAGGGGTAAGGGTAACATATGGTCATTGGCTAGATGGGTTAGGTGAGTAGGTGAAATAATGTGAAGGTAATGAGTCATGAGTGTAAAGGGTAGGAGGTTGGTATTTGAATTAGGTAAATGGGGTAAGTAGGATTGGTGTGATTGGGTATGGTGTTGGGGTTAAGATGTAATTGGAGGTAGTGAGGTCTTAACAATGTTGTGTTTTGTTGGATGCAGGCTAGGGACCAGCTACATATGTGAGACAGAGTGCCACCGTTATTGGTAGATATGTGGTCGAGTGTGACTGTAGAGGAGTGGGAGCACATGAATGACATTAGATTGATTGGGATCACGCTATAGGCATGTAGTGCGAGATCCTAGTTTGATGGTCACACTCATCGATAGATGGGATTTAATGACCAACACTTTTCATTTACCGATGGGTGAGATTATTATCACCCTGAAGGATGTATACATGATCCTACGCTACCAATTGTGGGTGAGCAATTGTATTCTATTTCTTTAGAGGCCTCTATGGAGCCTATAGTGGTTGTGTTTAGGGAGGCAATGGGCAAGCTGAGGTACCATAGTGTGAGCCTCAGCTACGGAGAGATGTATACAACCCATCCTCAGGAGACGAGGTTGGTTGTTTTGATGATGGAGGTGATATGTTGTTTCACCCTACCAGATGTCGAGGGTGGTAGATTCCCATGAGCATTAATGGGAGTGCTCTAGGATATGGTGGAGGAGTGGATTTATTTTTCATGGGCACCGGCATTCCTAGTGTAGCTTTATAGGGAGCTATGGGCCTATGGGAGGTTACAGAGGTTCAGTTTTTGTTACACTTTTATTTTGCATTGTTGGGCATATGAGCACATCATATGTGTGCATCTAGTTGGTTTTCCTTGACTTGATTGGTTGAGGATGGCTTGGTCAGATTTGTCTATAGATGGTGGAGTCTTGGTTGGTGGGGAGCACATGGTAGCTAGGGCTATGCATGATGTTTCATATTACAGGTGGGTGTTGGAGGGATTATCTGGTGTGGATATTGTTTGGAGGACCTATGTTAGCTATCCCTCATATAGAGACATGGAGGAGGAGTTAAGTGAGTTACATCTTCCCGAGGTGGCTACGGGGCACCGTGTTGGTGAGAACGAGATGATACCTATAGCGACAGGTCAAACGGCAATTTAGGTTGCCATAGGATGTGTCGCCACCCTTCCCTTAGTATAGGAGAGATGACGTGGAGAGACCTATGTCTCCACCACGACCTGATTGTGCCAATAGGGTAGGATGAGTAGGTGGTAGACAGGTGGATTGATGATGTTAGGGTCATTGATAGATATAGGTAGTGGTGGGTGGAACAGCTACAAGTGGCACCCCTGAGGACAACGCAGCTAGACCTCGCCACCGTCATAGTGTAGATGGCTACCTTGTAGGATCAGGTGGCCACCCTACAGGCACATATTACATTTTTATAAGGGTAGCTCATAGTGTCAAAGGCACAAGTTTCCATTTTACGTGCTCAAGTGTTAGCACTACTGAGCCTAGGTTGCACAGGGACGAGGCACTTGCATAGGGTAGAGACAGAGATGGGGACGGAGTTACTGACCTTATAGGCATAAGTAGAGGGTTTTAAGGCCACTTGGCCACTCCACAAGCTAAAGTTGTGGCCCTATAGGCCCAAGTTATAGTGCGAGCACCACCACCGGCTCGGGGTAGGGTCTCACACTACGAGCGGCGATGATAAGACGGGGTCCCAGTGCAGGGGAGGAGGATAGGGAGCACAAGTATAGTGTCTGAGGCCAACCCTATTAGGATAGATCTCATAGTTTATTTTGAGACCCATGGCACCACTTCAAACGGTGCCCGATGGAAAGGTTCAGGGATGCCACGAATGAGGTATGATATTACGAGAATCATTTGGCGACCGCGAGGATATACGTCCCCTCCTATGCTAAGTATAGGGAGCAGCGAGGCTATGAGTGAGAGGACTATATCCCACACTTGTATCTCATAGATCATAAGGGTTCGGTGATCCTAGAGATAGGGTCGGGGGTGAGGTGATGAGTTCACCGGGCGGACTCCAACTATGGGCCAAGCGAGTTTAGACTGAGACCCATGCTAGATGGAGAGATCTTTGGAAGGTCACCAAACTAGAGGTGAGGAGGAGGAGACAAATGATACAAGCATTGATATCAGATGGAGTGACGACTAGTCACCGGATATGATTTGTTAGTCATCTTGTTTTGATATTTATTGGCTGCGTGCAATAATGCGAGATGTACATGATATTTTGAGATTTTTATCTTATACTAGCTTACATGCTAGAGATGGTGTGGATGTATCCGAGAGTTTTAATTTCCATTGTTATTTATGTATGGATGGAAACTAGGTGAATTAGGCATGGTGGAGTCAAGGTCGTGTAAGCATGTTGGAGTTTAGGTCGTTATACATGATAGATTCTAGGAAAATTAGGCATGGTGGAGTCTTGTTCAATTAGGCATGGTGGAGTCTAGGTTATATAGGCATGGTGGAGTCTAGGTCATGTAGGCATGGTTGAGTCTAAGTGAGTTAAGCATGGTTGAGACTAGGTCATGTAGGCATGGTGGAGTCTAAGTCATGTAGGCATGGTTGAGTATAGGTGAGTTAGGCATGGTTGAGTTGAGGTTTGTTGGTTTTGATTTAATTTCCAAGTTATTGGTAACATGATAAATAAATGATGATGTATATGTATGTAATGGTGTAGATTTGCAAAACATTTGATATCATGGAAACATGAAATAATGGATGTATGATATGTTCCCGTGTGGATCAGTACGGGGGCGTTATGTCGGCAAGAATGATGATGATACCCGTAGACGAGGGTCAAATGGTAGTTTGGGTTGCCACGGGGACGTGCCACCACCCTTCCCTTAGTATAGGAAAGATGACATGGAGATATCTATGTCTCCACCACGACCAGAGTGTACCAATAGGGTAGGAGAAGTAGGTGGTAGATAGGTGGATTGATGATTTTGGGGTCACCGATAGATATAGGTAGTTGTGGGTGGAAAGCTACAAGTGGCACCCCGAGGACAAGGTAGCTAGACCTCGCCACCATTATAATTCGGAGGGATACCTTGTGGGATTAGGTGGCCACCCTATAGGTACATATTACAATTTTATAGGGGTAGCTCACTGTGTGAGAGGCATAGATTTACATTTTACATACTTAGGTGTTAGTACTACAAGCCCATGTTACATAGGGACATGCACTTACATGGGGTGGAGATGAAAATGGGGGATAGGTTACCGCCTTACGAGCATGGTGTAGCAGAGTTTGAAAGGCTAGTTGGCCACCCATGGGCTCAAGTTGTGATCCTATAGGCCCGAGTTATAGCACAAGCACCACCACTAGCTCGGGGACAAGGTCCCACACTACATGAAGCGTTGACAAGAAAGGGTCCCCGGTGTACATGGAGGAGGACAGGGAGCACAAGTATAGTGTTGGAGGCCATCCCTAGCATGATAGAGCTCATAGGTTGTTGTGAGACCCATGGCACCACCTCAAATAGTGCCAATGGCAAGGTTTAGGGATGCCCTTAACAAGGCACAATATTACCAGAATCAATCGACAACTACAAGGATATAAGTCCCCTCCTATGCTAAGTATAGGGAACAGGAAGTGAGTGAGAGGACTAGATCCCACACTCATAGCTTAGAGAGCACAAGGGGCCGGCGATCCCAGAGACAGGGTCAGGGTGAGGTGATGAGTTCACGTAGGCGACCCAACCTGCAAGCCAGCGGAGTTTAGACCGAGACCCATGCTAGGTGGAGAGATGCTGGCAGGTCGTCAAGATGGAGGTGAGAAGGAGGAGATAGATGAGATAGGAATGGATATCAGATGGAGTGATGACTAGTCACCAGATATGATTTATCAGTCATCTTGTTTTGATATATACCAGCCTGCATGCTAATAATAGTGAGGATGTACATGATATTTTGAGATTTTTATCTTATACCGGATTACATGCTAGAGATGGTGAGGATGTATCGAGAGTTTTAATTTCCATTGTTATTTATGTATGTATGGAAACTAGTTGAGTAAGGCATGGTGGAGTCAAGGTCATGTAAGCATGATGGATTCTAGGTCAATTAGGCATGATGGAGTCTAGGTCAATTAAGCATGGTGGAGTCTTGTTCAATTATGCATGGTGGAGTCTAGGTTATGTAGGCATGGTGGATTCTAGGTCATGTAGGCATGGTTGAGTCGAGGTGAGTTAGGCATGGTTGATACTAGGTCATGTAGGCATGGTGGAGTCTAGGTCATGTAGGCATGGTGGATTCTAGGTCATGTAGGCATGGTGGAGTCTAGGTCATATAGGCATGGTTGAGTCTAGGTGAGTTAGGCATGGTTGAGTTAAGGTTTTTGGTTTTGATTTAATTTCCAAGTTATTGGTAACATGGGAAATAAATGATGATGTATATGTATGTGATGGTGTAGATTTCAAAAATATTTGATATCATGGAAAGGTGAAATAATGGATGTATGATATGATGATGTAAGAAATAGGTAGATATACATGTTTGTATATTTGTATTTTTGTTTAATTTCCAAGTAATGTATAAGATGGAAACTAACTAAGGTAGAATGTGAATAGAAAAATGGGGGGTGGAAATTGGTTAGGGTAGAGAGTGGCCAAGCTAACCTTTAAGGGCCCCATGCCCTCAGAGTGCTGCCTACATAACCTCGGCTAAAAGGGGTCTCAGGTTGATGTAGTTCTCTCGCAAGCTAGGGAATAATATGATGATGATAAATGAATGGGTTGGTAGGTTTTAGGCATGTTTTGAGTCTAGGTAATTTAGGCATGGTTGTGTTTAGGTGATTGTAGGCATGGTTGATTCTAGGTCATTTAGGCATGGTTGAGTTTAGGTCATTTAGGCATGGTTGAGTTTAGGTGATTGTAGGCATGGTTGAGTTTAGGTCGAGTTAGGCATGGTGATGTTGGTGAAAGAGGAATTCTTAAAATGTAGGTGTCGATGGTCTAATCCTGTATATGAGAATCAAAAAGTAATGAAGAAGGTGAAGGGTAAGAGGTGACCAAAAGATCCACCTAATTGGTAAGAACCATAACAAGTCTACCATACCAAAGGTGGGCTTATGAACGTAAGACCCTAAAGGCATTACATGATTGACTATGCTAAGGGTGAAGAAATTCACATGATCATGAAATGTCATTTTTGTAGCAAGTCCCTTGAGAAGGTAGGAAATTAGGGTAAAAAAGGCAATGAGGTGAAGATGGTTGGTGTTTAGCGTCACCTAGTGTAAGACAACATGCCTACTTGGCAAGAGACCTAAGATCAAAATAGACAAGTCCATGACAAAAAAGTTATCATTTTCTTCTTTTTGTTGTTTTGATAGACTGATTGATGTGGGAAGTCTATGAGGGATGAGTATATTATCTCCTTGAGGTCTTTGTGAAGCTAATCGATGCGGGAAGCTTCTAAATATTTTATTTTATTTTGTAAGAATAGTCCTCTTTTGATGAGAGACTAAGTACAATATGGATAGCTTTGCATAGTTGTCCTTTGAGGGAGTAGTCTATTTATAGCAGCGAGATCGAGAGAATAGATTTCCTTTTGAGGGAATCATATTTTTCTAGAATTTTGACTGAAGGAGTTGAATCCCATTGTATTTTTGACATTTCTTTTCTTTTTGGACTTTTAAGTCATGGACAAGACTATAGAGAAAAATAGGCTCCTGGTTTGAAGGAAAAACCATAGCACATAGAGGCTAACTATGGAAGAGAGAATTTATGTTATGAACAACCATGGGATTCCATCTTGAAAAAGAAAAAAATTATCCATGAGAATCATGCCATGAGTAGGGTTGTGGTACTCATATTGAAGATAGGGCTGAAAAAGTGATGGGTAATCACATGATCCTGGTTTAGTCGTTGATCCTTAAGATAGGTAAAATGGAAGGTGAACGGTGCTCAAGGGATGAGTGTTTAATAGAAAAGAGGTGATATAAGACTTAATTCAATAGTAGAAGGGTCTAAGATGTAAGGCATTGAGGGGATTAGGTTTGGGTTTACCTTCAAATAAAGATAGGATAAGCACCGATCCATAGGTATGAGTAACGATATAAGGTCCAAGCCAATTAGGAGCAAATTTTCCCTGTTTACTTTTCTCCTCTTTGGTTACATGTTGATTTTCCTTCAAGATGAGGTCACCGACCTAGAAGGTTTGTTCATGGACACATTTTTGTAGGCACAATTGATACATTTTTGGTATATTTGGAGATGATCAAGAGCATTAAGATGATGTTCGTCTAATAACTCAAGTTGTTCCAAACGGTCATGGAGAAATTCATCATCGTTAAGCATATCTTTGAGTGAAATACAAAGAGACAAAATCTAGACTTCGAGAGGCAGGACAACCTCTGTACCATAGACCATAGAAAAAGGTGTGGCCATAGTTGAGGTACGAATACTAGTACGGTAAGCCCATAAAGAAAAAGGAATGTGCGTGTGCCAATCCTTTCCTCTATCGTCAACCACCTTCATAAGAATTTTGTTCAAGGTTTTGTTGGTTGATTCAATGAGTTTTGTTGGTTAATGGTGTAGGGAATTTAATGAGTTGTGAAAGATATTAATTGATTTGACATCCAAGGTGATGGTGGTTTGAAGGTCTAATAGGAGTGCTTCATATTCAACAATATTGAGCACAATCAAAATATAGTTTGAAAGATAAAGGCATAGGTTCACCATCAAGAGGAGCGCGAGATAACACCTACGCCACCCCCACATTGACATTTGGAACCATCGAATAATAAGGTCATTTGGTAAATGGTATCTTCCAAAGATAGGGCAATAATGGATTCGTTTAGGAAATCCAAGTTAGAATATTGATTTCCAAATAGGGGTGCGTCATAAGTTAGTCAGCGATAGTTTGACCTTTGATATATTTTTGATGAATGAATTCGAGGTCGAGATCTACGAGAAGCATTATCCAACATGCAGCACATTGATGTTGGTAGGGCTTGGCATACATGTAATGTAAGGGGTCAGTATTGGTGATGACAAAGTTTTTTGATTGAGTAGGTAATGATGAATTTTAGTGGCAATAAAGACTAAGGCTAAGCATATTTTTTCAGTGTGGGTGTATCTAGTTTCATAGTCCAAAAGGGTACGACTTATGTAATAAACCACTTGCTCCTAGTGTTGATTGTTGTAATGGATGAGCATGGCCCCAAGGAATGATACAGAGCAGATATGTGAAGGTAAAATGGTTGGTTAACCTTAGGAGGAATGAGTACAGGTGGTTGGAGAAGGTAATTTTTTAATGTCTCAAAGTCTTTATGGCATTCATTATCCCATTTGAAAGAGACGTCCTTTTTGAGGAGATGATGAAATGGGTGGTAGCAGTTGGAAAGTGTGAAATAAAATGATGAATAGATTACAACTTACCTTGCAAACTATGAAGTTGGTGAAGGTTAGTAGGTGGAGGAATTTTGATAATAGCCTTGATTTTAGTGGGATTGACTTTTATGCCATGCAAAGAAATGATAAAACCAAGGATATTTCTGAGAGAACAATGAAGACACACTTCTTTGGTTGAAGGAAAACACAATACTTGATGAGATGGTCAAAATGACCTTAGGATTGTAAGTTGTTTCACTCGATGTTTTTATTTGGCAAGAAGGTCATCTACATAACCTTATAATATACAATGCATGATGTCATAGAATTTATAATTCATAGCTTTGCTAATATGTAGCACCAGCGTTTTTAGAGCCAAAGGGCATGACTTAGTAGAAAAAGGTTCCCCAAGGAGTGATGAAGGTGGTTTTGAGTTGATCTTTTGGGGTGAGTAACATTTGGTTATAACCCAAAAATCCATCTATGTGTGATAACATCTCATGACCAGTGGTAAGATCAACTAGTTGGTCAATACTGGGTAGAGGAAAGTCCTCTTTGGGGCAAGCTAAGTTTAGGTTATGGAAATCTGTGCAAATACATAGTCTGTTGCTTTTGTGATATGAAAGATGTTAGAGATCCATTGGGGATAATCAATGGGTGGGATGAAGGAAACTGAGAGAAGGCTTTGAAGTTCTTCTTTGACAAGAAGGGCAATGTGAGGATGTATTTTTCATGACTTTTGTTTCATGGATTTGGCTTGAAGCAGTTATGATATTGTGGACCACAATGTTTTGGTCAATATCGGTCATATCAGCATAGTACCAATCAAATTCATTGCTATAAACCCAGATGAAAGAAGAGAAAGCTTCCTGTTTAGCAGCATCAAAAGATTGACTGATGTTTAGAATGTACAAGTCATCCTAAGTGTTAATATTGATTTCAATGGTCGACTAATTTAACATGGTTTTCATCTTAGAAGGTAACAATCGATGAATATAAGAATCTTCCGTACTAAGGTAGGTGAGAATAGACTCATCATCCTAATATTGAATGATATTAATGGATGGTGTATCATCATCGATCATGTCGGGATACGGGGAAGGGAAGAGAATAGGAACCTCTTCATCAAGTTGATAAGTCGAGAGGTCCCAGGGAAATGGTGTTTATGAAAAAAAAAAGTTAGGAGTAAGAGATTCGGGATATATAGACTACGTGGGGAGGGTGGTGATGTTGGTGAATGGTGTGGAGAAGGTTTTTTGTCCTTGATGAGGTCGATGCGGGCCTTCTTGTGAGATGGTTTGTAAAATCCAATACCACTACGGTCTTTCTATTTACGAGTGGTACGGGATGACAATGTGATGGCCATGTTTTTAGAACCCAAAGCCAAAGCCTTTCCATGCATAATGGTGAAGGAAATTATGGCAAATCGATGGTTGGTGAGATATTGGAGGTCAGATGAAAATGGTCATGTTTGGGAAGGGGATCGGGTGAATAGGTGGAAGTGTCAAGTCCCCATATGTTAATTTGGTGCGAAGGTGGGGAGGACCATAAGGGAAGACCTCACCTATGTGATGGTCATAACGAGGATGTTGGCGTAGGTTACTATACTCTTGTGGAGTAAGGAATGTGTTTATGTTATACAAGCAGTATTCCCCCAGAGTGAGGCGTTGAAAAACACCTTCTAAGGGATCGATAGTGGATATGTGTGTAGATGGAATAGATGAATTAATAGGTGATTGGGAAGAAGAAAGATTAGTTTTTGGGAACTAGATGGGTCAGCTACGAGAGGGCACAAAATTAGTGGGTTTCCTATGCAATGGTCATAACGAGGATGTCAGCGTAGGTTACCATACTCTTGTGGAGTAAGGAATATGTTTATGTTGTACAAGCGGTATTCCCCCAGAGTGAGGTGTTGATAAACACCTTCTAAGGGATCGATAGTGGATATGTGTGAAGCTGGAATAGATAAATTAATAGGTGATTGGGAAGAAGAAGGATTAGTTTTTTGGGAACTAGGCTGAGTCAGCTATAGAGGCCACGAAAGTAGTGGGAATATAATAAGTAGGCGTAGTGAGGTGAGGTAGCGGAAACATCGGTGGATGGGGTTGTGGGTGAAGGAGAAGTAGTAGCCATGTTCAATGCCTTAACTAGTATAAGGACATCATTAGGTCAGTATAACATGTTGCATGTTTTGAATGGTGAAGGGTCAAGTTGGGATGGTATAGTTATGTCCTTCATGTTCAAATTTTACAGTGATGTAAAGTTGAAGGAACACAACCCATGACATGGATCCAAGGTCGGCCAAGCAACAGTTTATACTGGAATTCCCCTTTTAAAACATAGAATAATTATGGCACAGTATGGGGGCCGACACGAATGTGAAGAATAATAGTGCCAAGTGTGGAAGTGATGACATCATTGAAGGAGCGCATGACATAACCGAGTTATTATACATGTAATTTAAAGGGATGCACATTTGATTTTATGTGTAGGAGGATGTAATGTTGATCTTTGGCATTGCCATCGATCATAACGCGTCAAATGTGAATATTATTGATATAGGTGATAAGAAAAGGATGAGATCATGGTCATCTAATTGGAGAGGTATGATATCCTCATTAGAAAATCTGAGGGCGGCCACTTGATGAGTGGGAGTGGGGGTAGAAGAAGGAGATGATTTGGTAAGAGAGGCCACGTGGTGAGGGGTGATAATGGAGGCTATTGGTGTGGGGTCATTAGGTAAAACCTCGATGGATTACAAAACCTCCATGAGGGCTTGTCGATGAGATTTAGAGGTTTGGATGAGATCGTACAAAGACATTTTTAGAGGGGATTGGTGTAATTGTTTTATCATTTTACGATGGGTGACCCCATTATAAATAGGGTATGTGGGTCCTCGAATGGTAATTTTGGGTGCGGGTGTAGATGGTATGTTAGGCACAAGATTAGCGGATGGGCTAGTTGCTTTTGCTTTTCCTTTGTCTTTTTGGTGCGAGTGGCAACTTGGATCATGTTAATATGAGGGAAAGAGGTGGATGGAGAAGGTATGTCATGAGTAGTATAATGACATGATGGAAAAAAACCTAATGCGGGGTAAGAACCTTGCGAAATGAGTAGGGCACACTGGCATTTAGGTGGTGGTTTGGCCAACTCTCTGTATGGACCATGTTGATCTCAAATGTTGGAGGTGGATAAAAAGGTTGTGGAGGTGGAGATGCGGGTGGCTGAATAGGTAGTGGACGAGGACGTGTGGTGATTGGTGAAGGTGGAATAGAGTCCTCATCTAGAAGATCATCATCGTCAAAATTTGCTTCAGGAGGGCATAATTGGAGGAGAACAATTTTGAGATCCTTACAACCCTCTACATCATTTCTTGGCACATGATGGTAGGCACAAATTTTAGTTTCATCAAACCCTTTTGGTTTGGATTTTAGGGGTTGTAAGGTATAAGCGGCGGTAATGTGATGACCGAGGTCTCTAATAAGTTGGCTAAAATGTTAGTGTAGGACCCTACCAATGGATCACAGTGGGAAGTGAGTGTGGGTTTGGGTAAAGGTGTAGATGATTGTGGTGGAAGAGGTGTTATAGGAGGTGGAATAGGTTTGACCACTAGTTTGGTAGGTGGTATTGTCTTAGGTTTTGATGGTACTGCTTGGGTAAAGGTGTGGTAGATGAACTAGCAATGGAAGGTGTTATTGGTTTAACTACCCTGTTGGAGGGTAGTGGGTTCTTGTCCTTGGATTGCACCTTCTTAGGTAAAGGTGAGGTGGGAGTACGTGATGTAGAAGGGAAAGTGGATGGTGGAAGAGGATAGGTTAACCATGGTGATAATGGAGGCATGGTAAAAAAATTTGGTAGGTCAGATGGAAGGTATGGGTTGAGGAGAAGAAATTTACATAGGTAGTGATGGGGTTATGGTAGCTAGTTGGGTATAGGTGGTAAGGAAGCTATGAGTGACTGCGAGCGTTACGTTGGTTGACTAGATGTAATAAAGGATCATGATGAAGAGGTGGACTATTGTGCTTTTTTTTGCTTTGGGTAGGAGGTTGCTTGACTAGGGTAGACAGGTGAGGTCTGAGGATAGATGGAAGGGGTGAAGGTGACAGAGGCATGGTGGGTGAAATAGGTGTATGTGTCCTAGAAGGTTGGGTCTTCCTTTTAGGTGGAGGAATGGTTTTCATGTGGGCTTGGGAAGATGTGGATAAGTCCAATTTGATAGGTGGATGGACAAGGCTGGATGTTGGCATGACACCTAGGGTAGTGATAGGTATAGATGTGGGAGGAGATGTAGGTGCAGGTAAGTTCTTAGGTAGAGGAATGGGTTTGGTTATGGGTAAAGTTTCGGATGTAGGTAAAGGTGATGAAGAATAAGTTGTTTCAATAGGCATGGTCAGGGTTGATTTATTTGTTGGAAATACCTTCAGATAGATCATGAAGGTATCTATAGGAAACATTTGTATTTTGGTCTAAAAGGGGAGCTGAAGACGTCCCCAAAGCATGGAATTATCAATGTAATCTAAGCGATTGGCCAGTCATGAAAACAGCACTATTGTAAGAGGAGATGTAGTTAGTTTAGTGGAAATCCCTATAAAATATGTTTGTGAGACAAGGAATTGGTTAGCCTCAGACTTTGTGGGTAAAAGAGCCGAGAGAAGATCAACGGGATCTTGGAATGCTAATGGGGAATTGTCCCCAACAGGAAGTGGCATGTCTAAAGGATCCCCCATGGGTAGGAGTCATGGTAGGTGGGGTGAGGTATATTCTTATTTGGTGGAGAAGAAAGCAATGACGATTCTCCCATGGGTAGAAGAGTTAATACCATTGATTATTGATGGGTTGCGAGGTAGATATTGGAAGAGAATTGGTAGAAATTGTGGACTTTTACGTGGGTGAAGAGGGAGACGAAGGGGAATCCTCTATGGGTGAAGGAGTAGATGAGGTAGGATCCTTTGTGGGTAGAGGAGCTCATGCTAGAATTTCCTTGATAGAAAGAATAGGTGGAAATTGAGGAATGATTGGTATGATATCGAAAAGTAGTGTGGAATTCACGGACATTGTTTTCGTTAATTGAAAGATTCACCATGTTTATTATATGATGGTATATGATTAGGAAATGGCTTCTTAAAGATATAAAAGTTTTGATTTTCCAGTTTGTTTGGGTTGTCCAGGACGAGATCTCCATTATCTAACATTTCCTGGACAATGTTCTTAAAATTTATGCAATTACCATCATTATGGCCTTTAACGTGATGATAATTACAATAGTCATGTTCCTTATACCATGCAAGCATAGGATGAGCGAGGATCAAAACCGGTATGAGGTTTTATGGGGGGAAGTGCAATGGCTCGGCCTTAAGAAGATTTTCAAGACTAAAGAATAGGTCTCTCCAATTGGAGCGTACTTTCGTTGTTCGTCGGAACTAAAAACGTTTAACGGGAGAAATATTGGACGAAGGTTTGGCTTGGTTAGATGGATGAGATGGACCAGCTTTAAGAACTACCATGTTAGAAGATCCTTTGGCTTTTAAATAATTGTTTTGGGGCTTTGAATATGAAGAAGCATCATTTGATTTGAACGTGGCATTTTGTTTCACAATTGAATTTTATTCTCTTGATGGCACAAATTTCTAGTTTTCACGCCATGGTAAATGCTTCATCAAAGGTATGGAAGGTTTGTACCTACAGAGTTAGTGAGATGTGTCTAGCACAAGATCTAGTGAACAACTCTATAATCTCAACTTGAGGTAACTGGAATGTTAATTGGTTGATAAGGCTTCGCCAATGAGAAACGAAATCGTGATAGATTCATCATCATATTGTCGTGTCGAGTATAGGTCAGTCATGGTGACTTTTTGATGACATTGATTGAGAAATGGTCCAAGAATGCTTGAGCCACTTGGTTAAATGAGTAAATGGAATGTTTGGGTAAACCACTATACCAATCTAGGGTGGGTCTGTCAAGGACATGGGGAATGTCCATAGGAGTAAAGCATCGTCATGGGAAATTAGATAGCACCCATGTTTGAATGACTGTAAGTGTTGTTACAGGTCTTCTTTACTGTTGAAAAGGTTGAACTTGGGAATTTCCCAATGTACAGGGTATGGGTGAATGGGGATATATGGATGAATAGGATTATTATATATTTCTTCATAAGTTAAGGAGTTGTGAGAGCTAGAAGCGCTATTTCTAATGTTTTCATCTTTTCCATCATCATCCTAATGAGGTCATTGGTGGGTTGTGAGGAATGGGTGCCCCCTGCAGTAAAGGGAGGTTGATGATGGATGTATGATGTGGATGACATCCCAATATATGGGGGTGCCAAGTATGAGAATTGTGAAGGGGAATAAATGTGAGTGGAAGATATCCGAATAAGTGATAGACAAGATTGGGGGTTGCTAGTGATGCATGTAAGCAGGTGGGGTAGTCATAACGAATCTTATGGTAATTGGGGGTAGAGACTGCGGGATGGAAAGGATGAGGTTTTGGAATGGGGTGTGGGTTGCCGACTGATAGGTGGTTCTGAAGCAATGGGTATATATGAGGAGGCGAGTGCGAGACGAGGCTATGCCAAGGGTGGATGGTGAAGGGATGGTCGACACCACGGGTGTGATATATGTTATAGGTGCAATAGTTATAACGGATGTGGGGTCAGTTGAGATACCACAGGTGGTAAGGTGGATGAATTGTAAGGTCGAGCTAGTGGTAGATGACGTGGAAGTGGGGGCGAGGGCAGGAGGGATAGACATGAGCATACCATATACCAAGCTGTCCCAGCGAGTCTCGGGTAGATGATTGGGTGAGATAGTATTGTAGGGCAGAGGGATTTTGGTCAAGGAGTCTTGTAAACTCCTCTTCACCATTACTAATGGTGATGGGATGAGTTGGATCCATAAGCGTCAAGATAGAAGGTGAGTACGGGATAGGTGGAAGCAGTTGAGAAGGATAACATGAAACACAAGGGTGTTGGTTTGGATGCAAGTCAAAACCATGTGAATTAGCATAGACCTAGTAAATTGTACTCTATAAATGACACAGAAAACAACAGAAATGGAAAAGGCTAGATTCTAGGAGGTGAAACGGGTCGGTGTTCTAATTAAAAATTAGAACAAAGGAACCATCGAAGGTTAAGTTAACCGATGATAGTTCTGAGGATGACGATGATGATGATCGGGAAACCGATACCGTTACTATGTGGGAAATCAAAAACTTTGCAAATGAGGTAAAAACTAATGAAAATGAAATAAAAATATATTTAATAGTGATTTCAGAATTTTGGGGTATGATGATGTCCTAAGAACTTAAAAAGAACAAAAGATGTGATGAATGCTATTTTTGGTAGAATGACCAAAAAGAGCTAAAAATGACAATAGTTAGGTAGTGATATCGATCGGATGATGTAAATTGATAATGATCGTTGGGTGAGCGCCGATCTTTGTGAAATTTGGAAAAGTGAAGAAAAATTGATTTTTGTGAATTAAGTCAGATGAAATATCAACCCAAAAACTGAGTATGATAATAATGGATCCTGACACACTAAGAAACAGTCGGAATACACCAACTATGATGGTAGAGTGTGAAATAAATAAGAAAATAAAGAACGTAACCTCACAACTCAAGAAAAAGCTAAGAAAAACACGCAATCCTATAAGTGATTTTTTATGTTTTAGCTTATTATATTTTAGACTGACTTTGTGAATCAGAATAGAGTTTTGGTTGGGAAGGTGTCCTATGAAGAGGAAAATTCTAAGGGTGGTTTCAGGTTATGTTTTGGTGGGGGCAGTCCTTTCTCTGATAATGACTAGACAGAGAAACCAGTTGGGCACCCACTGTCAATCCTCTGATCATGTGATCGTTAACAACTTCTGCCAAGTAAGGTGTTGTTTAAGAAAATGTGTGAATTTTTATGTGTAGTTTGGTAAAGAGAGAGAAGAGAAAGTGCTCTACGATTTAATTATGTCGACCATAAGCTGGGCATGACTTCCAACGTATAGTTTGCCTTCAGGTTTTAATGCAAGCTAAAAATGCAAGCATAGAAGTATGAAATGTAAGTATTTTAGAACCCAAATCGAAATGTGATATTTGATGTAAACAAAGAGTGAATAGGAGAGAGAATGAATTTCACTAATGCAAACAAGAAGAAAAATAATGATTCTTTTTAGTCCCGAAATACGAATATCACTTAGACAAATAGAAGAAAGAGAAGATTCCCAAGGAGAATATTTAATGTTGACTTCTTTTCAAAAATAAACAAACATACAAAATATTTCCCTAAAAATGAATGAATGGAAGGAACCTCGGATGGGTCCTACCGAGCGTGCCAAAATGTTTCACTGGATTATTGATAAATTAATAAAATAGATAGAGGGTAATAGGCCAAGGAGGAATACATGTTTTTAATGTCGGTTGAAGGTTGTGTGCACTTTGATTTCCTAATCCAATGTTGATTGCGAATACTCCCTTTTGGCTAGGAGGAACTACCTGTAAAATTCAAAACAATACCACTAGATAGAGTTAAATAAAATAATAAGTGGATTGCCTAACTGAAGCTAGATCCGGGAAGAGTGATGTTTCTTGAACAGGATGTCAATCCAATTTTTAAATAATAGTATTAATGTTATCCAAAATAAACATGAAATAACAATCTTATTAGAATTGAAACAATTTAGGTATCTCGTACAAAACAAATAAGAAAGGTCAAATAAAAGGTGATTTAGGTCAAAACAGGTCAAGTGATGGGCTAGTATTGGGTTGCATGTCTATAAGAGGCTCTGGGTAAGGTCTAGTAAAGATTAGGAGTGATTCTAGGTTGTTAGAGAATGGGTATGAGATCGTTGGTTTGAGGTATGTTTCAGACACAATAGCGGTGTCGTCTGTGTGACTAATGCCATTTTTTCAAGATGACCGACATCGGTTGGTTAACATCGCACGTAGGGAAGTTAATAAAAATCTCTGAGAAATGGTCTTCATACCTTCTATGATTGCATAGAAGTTGGAAATGGTGGGGGTGAGGTTGTGGAATGGTCTAAAAGGTTCAAAGATGATTAGGGAGGGTGAAGATAGGTGAAAGGTCTAGGTATGGTAAGGTGATAAGTTGGTGGGAGGAAGGGAGGTATATAGATGTGTAGAAGGATAAATTATTGAGATGAATAATAAATCCTACTGAAAGAAAATAGAGATAAATGAAGAGATATTAGGTACTTACTGCGAAGAATGGAGTGGAGATTGTAGGTGACGAGGGCGGTTATGGCGGGGATCCGAAGAGAAGAGAAGTTGTGTTCATGCCATGAAATTTTGAACCTCCATGATTCTCTGTTTGTATTTTTGATTGTGAAGAAGATGATGGATGCCAATGGTTGTTGGTAGTGTTCCCATGTGTTTTCCTTTGCCTGAGTGCTTCGAAAAATCGAGTGCTCCAAGTCTTTATTCGTATGAGATCCTGAATCAAATGACCAACCTCAAGAAATGGATTTTAGAAATGTATTTAACCTAACCAACGCAGCTTGATTAGGTGATCAACTTTGGTTAAGGCGGGAATATCTAGGTTGGCCAAAAATAGCCTGATTGTTGCTATTTTTGGTGTGGTCTTCAATCTTCATCCGATTCTCGAGTGATAGGTCCCAGAAGAATGAGTAATATTCCTCTTAGGTTTGTTAATAGGAGTTAATTCTAGGTTTAGACTAAGTCCTAGTTGGTTAGGATAGGCTTATACTTGGTCTTAGGTCATTAATGGGGTTTGAGTGGGTCATGGGGTGAGGTGGTTAGGTGAGTTGGTTGGGTGAGGTGGTCAAGTGAGGATGTTAATTAAATTAATTAAATTAATTAATTCAATTAATCATGTGCACTATGTGATATGAATAGGTATGGTATGGTTAATTTAATTAATGGGGTTATAAGGGGAGTATGACCTAATTTTTGTATCTACACAATGACCTCACAGTTTTCTCAAAGAAGCGAGGAGATCACCTTGCACATTTGGAGCAAGTACTTATCAGGTATTGAAAGCATGGTATATCTCTCAATCCAAAAGAGTGCATCTTATGAGTAATTGAAAGAAAAATCCTTGGACACATTGTAAACAAGGAGGGATCTAGAATCGATCCCGAGAGGATAAGATTCATTTAATCATTATACCTACCAATGAGAAAGAAGGGATTTCACTCCTTTAACAAATTTAACTTCCTCTAACACTTTGTTCCATATTTCATGGAGTTGATCAGGCACATCACAAGAATGATGAAGCCAAAAGAAATATTCAAATGGAATGACAATGTAAAATCATCATTCGATGTGATCAAACAAGCCATAGCCAAAGCTTTGACCCTAGTATGTCCTAATTATGATAAATATTTCATCTTGTAATGTTATGCTTTTGAGCACACACTTTTTACCATCCTAGTTCAAAATAATGAAGAAGGAATTGAGGAACCCATTTCCTTTATGAGTTTCCCATTAAAGAACCATGAGTTTAGATATAACTAGATGGAAAAACATGCCTATGTTGTAGTAAAAGTAGTAAAAACTTTAGATTTTACATCCTCAACTCCCACACAAGTGGTGATGGTGCCAAGTGCAGTAATCAATTCAATCTTGACTCGACAAGATCTCGGGTCCAAAATAGGGAATTGGGTGGAAAGAATCCAAGAGTATGATCTGGAGATCCAACCTTCAAATTTGGTATGAGGAAATGGTTTTTGTAGACTTATAGCTGAAGATGAGGATCTCAAGGCTCAAAATGAGAAAAAGGAGTACTTGTGTTTTGAATGTGTGAGAAAAGACGTGCCTCAAGTCCTTTTTGTGACCACCACCAACAAATTTTATGTCGACATCACTTACCTTCGACTTATGTTGAGTTTCCAGCTCATCTTGATTACAAAACAATAAGAACTATGAAACTTAAGTTAGCTAAGTATGTCATTTGGGACCATGTATTATACAAGAGAGGGCTTGATGGTTTCTTCCTAAGGAGTGTAGATAAAAAAACAAGAAAATATTCTTAGAGCTTATCATGATCAAGCATGCAATGGGCACTTCTCAGCAATGGTAACCACTCACAAGATTCTTTGCGGTAGGTAATATTATCTTACCTTGTTTGCAGATGCTCAAGATTGTGTATCCAAGTGTGACACTTGACAAAACTTTGTGGGGATACCTCAGCTCGCTACACTTCCTTTTCAGCCATTGCTAATTGAATAACCTTTCCAATAATGGGTATTGGACTTTATTAGAGTTCTTAACCCTCACTCAAGCACAAGACACTGCTACATGCTCATGGAATTAGATTGCTTTACAAAGTGGGTAGAATAAATTCTAGATAAGTAGGCTAATTCTAAGACAATGTGTAATTTCATCATGGAGAACATCATTTTTCATTTTGTGATTCCCCACAAGATTGTGTAGATAATGCCACATACTTATTCTCCATAGAGTTAATAGAGTTATGTTATAGCTATGGGATATCACTATCTCACTCATCATACTATTACCCATAAGGGAATGGTCAAATTAAATATAGAAATAAAAATATTTTGACCATCATCCATAAGTTAGTTGATGAAAATCAAATAAATTAGCATAAGAAAATATATAATGCATTATGGGTGGACATGATTACTCCCAAGAAGGTAATTGGGTTGTCACCATTTCAATTTCTCTATGGAATCAATGCATAAATACCAGTCACCTTGAGTTTCTTGCACTCAAATTGGCCAAGGTTGTGGGAGATGGCCAAGTACCTCGATGATCTTGATAAGAGAATATTGTTCCTCTAGAATCTTGAAGAATATAAAATCAAATTTGTAGATAGTATCACAGAACATCATCTCAAGGTGAAAAATTTGTTCGAAAAGAAAGCTAAGGCAAGGGACTTTAAAGCTAGAGACATCATATTTTTATTGGAAAAAAGGAAAGAACCAAAAGGAATCCATGGGAATTTTGATTCTTTGTGGCTTGGCCCATTCTTGGTCTGAGAATCTTGTGGTGAAAATTCTTTCTATCTCTCATTTCTAGATGGTACACATTTGGATTTTCCTCGCAACGAGCAACATTTGAAATTGTATAAATAGTGAAAGTGGGTTTTCCCCATATTTTACTATAGGTGATTTAGGTTTGTTTTCCTTTCACTTTTGTGTGTGTTTTTCCCTTTTCAATGTGGTGTGTTTCCTTTCATTTGTGTGTGTATGTTCCTCCTTTCTATCTATCTCTTGCAAGTTGTGTGATTCTTTAAAGCCCAATGGATAAGGCACAGGTTTGCAAACTAAATTGAGATTATAAAGCTACTCATGTCATGTCCTCACTATGCTCAATCCAAAACATGTCCCCAAGTCAAAGCCAACTGTTTTCATGAGTTTTTGCAAGGGAAAAATTCAAACTTGAAAGCATGACAACCATACCTACTATGAAATTTATTGCTTGAAAGTCATCACAAGCCCTCCTCTAGATCATCCTAACCTTGTACCAGACTTATCCTACCCTTTTAAGTGGTCATATGTGTTGTGTTGTCATGTTCCATAGGTGATTTAGGGATATCAAGTCCATTCAAATACTTCCAAGTCAAGATCCTTCAAGATAGACTCTTCAAGAAGTTTATGATTGGTTATTTTTGGTCTTCTTAAGGTTGACGCACACCCCTAGAGAGGAATTAAGGTATCAAATTCATAAATTAGGTGTATTAGAAAGATAAGATTTTTTTCAAACTGATTATGGGAGGTTTCAAGAAGTTTCATAACTTTTGGGATAGATTCGACACAAGCGGATCGGATCTAGAGGGTAAAGCAACTTGCGGTGCAAAAATAGTCCCTAAGATTGAGAAGTGAAGTGATTCTGGGAGATCCATAGAGATTTGGAGGTAAAAAAAAATTGTAAATTTATTTCATATCTCTAGATGATGGTGGTTTCACTTCTTTCACAATACTCAAGAAATTCTTTCCACAACCTGATTTCAACATGTACAATCTATGAGCCCAAATAAAAATCTTATTTTTATGAAGGTTTCGAGAATAATAAAGGTGTGAGACCCCTCCCACTATTTTCCAAATTCCATTTCCATTCAATTTCATATAAATAAGTTCATGAAAAGACCTCTGGATGCTCAAGTTATGCTTCCGTCAAGTTGCTCCCCAAGGTAAGATCAAGGAGTTAGTCAATTTTCAGGTGGACACATGTCAAGCCCAAGTGGTGGTGCACTTTTTGCACCAACTGTATCAAATTTTGGGATTGTTGAGAAAAATAATGTGACAACCCACATATATCCCCTGGACCTTGATGTGACCTCAATTGAGCCCAAATTTCTCATTTTAGCCCCCATGCACCATTTTCTAGCACCCTCCTCCATCAAACCACAAAGCACCACTTGTCAAGCCTAGATGAGGGTGCACATTTTTGCACCAACCATCCCAAATTTTTGGGATGGTTAGGACACAAAAAGACACCCAACCCCCATTGTGGCCCCTGGTCTCCCACATGACCTAGAAGGTTACCTATTAGGGTTTTTCTAGCCCCATCCCCTCTCTGCCTCAACCAATGACCTCTTGCCACTTTTCAAGCTTGGGTGAGGTCACACTCTTTTACACCAATCATCCCAATGTTTGGGATGGTTGGGAAAATTTCTCCACCCATGCCTATCCCCTTCCCTGGTCACTCATATGACCCAATTTAGGCCCCTTGGTGTTTTAATTGTTTTTTATGTTATCTCGACAACCAATCACTGAATGCCACTTGTCTTAATGAGGGTGAGGAACTTTTTTTTGCACCAACCATCCCAAACCTTTGGGATAGTTGGGAAAAAAATTACACCCATGTCAAGGATGAAGAAAACTTAACTTTTTTGTTTTTCATTGTTATTTCTACTTCTTCCCGTGTGTGCATACACAAACCCTCACTACCGGAAATCTCCATCTTCCTCTATTTTTGTTTCTTCCAAAGCACCTCACTCTTACATTACATGTCCTTTCCACTTGCTCCATTTCTGCTATAACACCGAAAACCTTGCTTCTTCATATGTCACCATGCCAAAAAATTTCCGAAGCTTCCATGAGCGGAAACGGTGAAGTGTTCATATCTCTCAAACCACAAGGCGGATTCCAACAAAGCTTGGGAATATCTTCCTCTCCCAAGTTCCTTCATTTTTAAAAGACCAAAATTTTAGATATGCATTAAATAATTAATGGAATCATTTTTTAAAAAAATCCCTAAACCAATCTTCTTCACTTTTCCATTGATCGGAGAGCGGTGAAGTTGAAATTTTTACGAAGCATCAGAGAAAAAACCCAGATAAAAATGGTGATTTTTCATCAAACCAAGGAGGGGAATACCAGATTATAAAAATATTAATTACTGGTAGCTCACACTTACTATAAATAGTAATTTTCCTAGAACAGTAAAAACCTTCAAAGAAACAAACCCTAAAAATCACCGAAATGGAAAACTAGGGCACATAGGCCAAAAAAGAAAAAAGTAGAAAGTAACTTTCTAAAAATAGAAAGTGCTTAAAATTTTCCATAAAACATCTGTGGAAATTATCTAAACATGGTGATAACCCCTTAGTATTGATATCAAGATAAAAAGGAAACCTTTCGTGAAATAGTAGCTCCTGAAATACAAGGTCTAAAAATAGCATGTTTTGGTTCCAAGTGCAAGAAGTTTCTATGACCTCTGTTATGACTCATATTGTTTCTTTTTGTCATCATGAAGTTCAAATTCACTATACTAGATCCTGTTTCAGCTCTCACATCAAAGTTCCTAAGTGTGGGTGACAACAATGTTGCTCACATGGACCTAAAAGAGATCAAGAACAAAATGTTGGGCGAGACAAGAGAGCCTATTGAGGACAAGATCTTCTCCAGTGGATTGTATGCACTTGGGTGGACATCACATGTCCATAAAAAAAATTGAGTTCGTGTTGGCATGTTCCCAACACTATGAACTAGACACTAGAACAATAAGAGCTGACGACAAGATAGTTTTAGCAGTGCTCACTCCAAATGCTATATCTCAAGGTATGTAAATCCCCACAGGAAGCAATATGGTCATGATCACCAACGATTTTTCATCTCGAGAATGCTCTAAGATTGTTTCCTATCTTCAATTCCTCACTCTCATCTCCTAGTTGAATCATGAGAGAAATCCCTCTCATGCACCGAAGACTCTTTCCTGTAGTGAATTCCATGAGGGATTCTCCGATGTCATCATTATTTTAAGCTGAATAATGGGAGAAGAGAACACAAATAATTTCCATGACTAGATGACACTTTTCATTCTCACAATCCTCAAAGGAAGGTGTGTGATTTATTGGGGGTAGCTCATCAACAATAACTTGCATCACCAATTTCTCCAAGTACATGCTTATAAGAAGTTCTTCATGACCTCATACCTAGCATAAACCTTTGCAAACAAAATAACACCAGCTCATAATGTCTCTTAAAAGGCTCTTGCATTTGATAAATACTCGGAATTGGTCTTGAAGGAGAGTAATCAACACTTTTCCATGGTGAATGATACATTCACAATGTATGTGGTCAAGTTGTTAGATGAAAATCAGCATTTGATGATGTCTTCATAAGTCAGTGCTCTATATAAGAGGTATGGATCATACTTCATTCAATTTTCAACATTCTCTTATATTAGAGTGTCAATATTTGACCTCGTTCTACATAGATTTCTTGTTACCCAAGCGACAAGGTCTTGTTGATGGAAATATGCAGACAATTGGTGCACGTAAATAGTAAGTTGAGGATCAGATGAAGAAGTAGATTCCTTTCCCTATCTCAATAGGTATTTTCACTTACAAGAGTTCATATGATAAAACCAACATTGAAACCGACCTTGCCCCTATAAATATGCACTCATACACCTCAAAGGAATATTTTGACATCAAAGAAGACTCAAAATCATTTCACCTACCCGATTTGTGCCATGTCCCTCAAATTAAAGATTTATGGGTGAATGGTTCAAGAGAAAGAGAGTTGATCTCATCTCATCGGAAAATTTACATCCCTCGCTTTATATGTACAAGTGCTCCTAATTCCAAAAATTTTCGATTCTCTCCTAACCAAGGAAGTCAATCCAAGAAGTAGCTTTGATCCCGAGTCCATTAGGAAAACGAAAGGATTCACCATGCGAGGAAAGGAAAAGTACAAGTGGGTGAGTACGATCCTTGAGAAAGGGAAGGTGTTTCTACCAGAGATGCGACATTGTTCAAGTACAAGGATACCATATTCATTAAGATAATCACGACGTGGGAAACAATTGAGGGTGATAAATATCACCAAGATCGGGTATACCCTTTGGTCATGGAGATGAGAAAAGTCAAGTCACCCCTCTTGATAGCCAAAGGTGTGTTCTCTTTGGCATCAGAGGACTTATCTCAAGTTTGGGCTCAAGTTTTAGTTACTCGATATGAAATGATAAATGGGACATTGATGAATTGGATTCATATGAGGAGGAGGTTGAAAAAATGCAAAAGGGTGTTGATGTTCGAGTACGAGAAGATTGGAGTTTTGGCCATGATTGAAGATACTTCAAATTATGATCTATTGAAATCCTTTGAAGATTTATTCAAGAAAAAGGCCGAAGATCCATTCTCATTTAATGAAGACACACTGGAATTCCTTGCAAAGATTAGAGCAATTATTTCCAAAACAATGAGATATCATCAAGTTTGGTACTCAGAGTATAAGAACATCAACTCCCTTGTAGAGAACTGGACCAAATCATTGAGCTTTATCCATCTTCCTCAAGCTGAAAAAGTGGCACCTGTGGCGGAAAGGTTCAACAAACAATTCAAGGGAATTGAGATTTCACCTATGGAACTTTCCAAGAGTCAGTGGCAGGATCTTCATCAGAGTAGTTCTCTCTCTCTCTCTCTCTCTCTCTCTCTCTCTCTCTTCTCTCTCTCTCTCCTTCATTCCTCTTTCCTTCCCCTCCCCCTTCTTCCTTCATTTTCTAATTATTTGTTGGGGTTGCACTTTTTGTTTTCATCTTATTCACTTTTGTCTTATTCATTAATGTGACTATAGTCTAAAAGGTAGCAAGTCACCCTTATTTTATAAAAGGGGACTTAATATTCTTTCCTAGGAATGCCAAAAGTCACAAGTGGAAAAGGCAAGTGAAAAGACACATGGGGGTAGGTGAAGAGTCATTTCTTAGTCTATATAATGTAATGACACCCTCATTCTTAAGGGTTGTCAATTTTGTGCACTCAAGAGAGAGATCTATTTGAGAAAGGCAAAAGAGATAGAATTATTCTATTTTCCCTATATATTTTCTTTCATTCTCTACCATTGTACAACTTGTGAAGATGTCAATAAAGAAAGGAGTTTCTTCTTTTCATGATGCATGAATGTGTGCAAATTTTTTTGCATGGTTTCCTCTCTTTGGTTATGTTATAAGCATAGTTGTTTCCTTTCCTATAAGTTTTGTATGCGATACTTCTTATTATCTTAGGCAAGAATACAACTTTCTACTTGCAAATTTAATCTCTCCCTTCCCAATTTCTCACTCCCTCTTCCCCATCATTCAGAAAATTCCTCCCTTGCAATTCATTACAAGAATTTTCCGTGGGTATAATGGAGTGTTCCTATTAGATCATCGACCTCTTGACCATCAAAATATTTCCCTTTTGGTTCACTCGCAATAATGGAGTTGCACCATCTAAGAAAAGGGACCTAAATTCCTAAAGCATTGGCAAGGTACGCACCAATTTTTGTACCTAAAAATTTTTCTCGCCAACAAAATCTAAGAAGGATATGTGATAAAAGGTCTTGGTTAGGTCTATAATCAAATCATAAGCTCCCACTAGTTTAGGGACTATTGGTGCATCATACTACACTAAAGAATAGATTGGGAGAGGATTTGATGTATAGTCACAAATATGGGTAGGGGCATGGATCTCTAGTTCAGTCTCTAACTCAACTAGGCCTATGATCTTAGTCTTATTACATTGGTCCAAGTAAGGAGCAACTTGTGGGTCAATAGACATAGAGGCTTCATGATCATTGGTTCATATATGAGTACCCTTGTTTTTTCCTAAGGATTAGTTTTCTCATTTTCGGAGTACTTTCAAAAATGGTCTCTATAGATCCCAAGAGTAGTGTTCAGCAGAGAAACAAGTCTCGTGTGGGTACTTTGCGTAGGTCCTATAGAATTGGCCAAGAACATCTCAATGAAGATTTTTCTTTGGTCCTCTGGAAGATGTTGTATGAACTTGTTACAATCCCTACAAGTCCAAACGTCATGACCTATAACTCTATGGAAACCACAATAAAATTTTGGATCATAATCCCTATGTATTTGGTTTTGATTTTGTTGTGGTCCATAATTTCTAGTATTATTCTAATTCTAGTTATTGTAGTTATAGTTTGGAGGCCTTTGACCCTGGTTCAAGTATTGATTTGGGTGTGGAATTTTTCCCGAGCCCGAACTTGAAGGGGGATGAATAAACTCAATTGCATTGATGGAAGGAGTGAGGTTATTGTTCCTTTGATTGTTCAAGTTGGCATTGTTGTTATTTACATTTTTGGTGTTTGCAACGTTGGGATTCTTGGGTTGATTGGTCACACCATCCGTTGTGACACCATGGTTCCGATTAAGGACCTTGGGTCATTGATTGTTGTTTGAACCATTTTGATAATTGGAATTATTTTGAGTGGGAGTGACCAACTTCCCGTTTGGTCCATAAGTATTGTGTCCTCTTTCTATCATTACTTGGTCAATGTGAAGCGGGCCTTTAATACTTCTTCGTAGCTCCGAAGAAGAAATTTTTGACTTCCTCCTTGGTTTCTCGGTCAAGTGAATGGAGGAACAAGTCACAAAGCTCTGTCTGATCCATGTTAGGAGCACTAGCAAAAGAATAGAGAACTTTCCACCACCTTTGAATGAAGTGGACAACGGACTCATTGTGTTCTTGTTTGATATGCGAAATTCTCTAATCCATGTTCTCAATAATTTTTTTATGTCAAAAGCCTTAATGAGCTTAGATACAAGTTGTTTTAAGGAATGAATGGAGGATTTTGGGATTCTATAGTACCAGATGAAGGAAATCCCTTCCAGAGTCTTAGGAAATATTTTTTCAATGATTGGATCCCAAGGGAGTAGCTCTCTAATAGCGGTGCATATGCCTTAATGTGGGCATTTGGATCTCCCTCTCCCTTAAATTTTAGAAGGTCAGGCAATGGTCGTGGGAGCATGACACCCCATATGGTGAAATATAGAGGTTCTTTTAAGTACTCAGAGTATGTTCCCACTACATATGATTCAACCATCGATGACATATGATTCAACCATCGATGACCCTTCAAGGGGAGGTAGAGGTGGAAATAGAGTTTGATATGACGCAATGTAGGCATTAGTCGAGGTGTAAGGAACCCCTTGTTGTTGTGTGTAAGGTCCAGGGAAAGAGTACATATCAACAAGAGGGGATTTGGAATACATGTGCATGTAGGGGAACTTCACTAGGGTATGGGCTTATAGGCGCGAAACTAGGGAACACTACATTGCCTAAAGGAGTGGCATTTGAGAACACACTTTCAGATGACCCTTGTGTTGGATACATATATGAAGGATGAGGGGCCATCCCTAGTGTGCCTGAACCTATAAGGAGGTCACCTAGGTTAGGAGCACCCAAGTAGGCCTGAGACGGTGGTTTTGATAGGCACTTGTGGAAGGAACATAGTTTTTCTTTGGCATATGATGGGAATTATTATTTGAACCCACAAATTGTGTGGGTTGTGAGGCTTGAGAAATTTCTAATTCCTTAATTCTACCCACCAATGTTGAGATCACATCACTAGGTAAGGGTGGTGCATTTGGTTTAGGCGCATGTTGGGCCTTGTTGGGTTGTAAAGGTACATGATACCCCACTATAAATTGGTCTTTTGTAGACCACCCCTCTTTAGGTTTGTTTTCTATTTTGGGAGGAGGGGTGGTAGCATTGTTTTGAAGAAGAGCATCAATATATCCTTGCATCTTATCCAAGGATTCATCTATAGCGTTAAGACAATCACCACTTTGGGTGAGTCGTACTAGAAGCTCATCATTTGGTGATAGATAAGAAGAGAAGGAATCAGATTGTAATATAATATGGGGTTTATGTAAGACTCATGGATAAAACCCTTGTTCTTCTGTGAATGTCATGTTGTTGGAGTTGAAGAAATTTGGTTGTGGACTATAATTGGGTTGGTCTATCTCCTCAATCCTAACTGTTGAGTTGGCATTGGAACCTTGAGGAGGATGCGTGTGAGGAGATAGTAAATTTTGTGAGTAATTATTAGCACACCCTGATAATGAGGGTGAGTTTTTCATAGCCATTTTATAGTAACAGGCTTTGAGACCCAAGATGGGCATGTCATATTCTTGACCTGGCATATTCAGGGGGTGTATAAACACCCCCAAAATAATGGGAGAGGAGAAGGATGAATGAAAGAAAAGAAAGGAGGGGATACGAAAAGAATTAGTCCTTCATGTCATACTCACCAATTTTGTACGCTTGAGAACCAATAGGTGACTCTTAGATGCATTTGACCTCTTGAGGTCGTGTCGGGACAACCGGACTAAAATGGATGGGGTAGTAATAGAATGGGTAAATAAGATGCGGGTGGAAATGGTGGGAGTGATAACAAAAATCAAGGCAACCTAATGTTCTCAACTAGAAAAATGGGTATTTGTTCGTTGAGGGAAATAAATGCCTATCTCACATACTTGGGGTGATGCTACGATCAAGGATGATCGTCAGACGCAAGTCACAAATCGATATTGGTTGAATCAAATAAGACCCTACTTGGTTTTGGAACACAGGAACCTGTCTTCTTTGCCTATGAATTCCTCTCAAGAGGGTCATGCATACATGATGAGCGATGGAATAAGGACAAGTCTAATCTCTACCAAAGCTCATTTTCCTAGAACTCCTCGCAGTTGTCTACCTCGTTGTTCAAATCAATTAGCTGGTGGATGATATTAGGTGGGACTGGGGTAGTCTGGAAGATGAGCTGACGTAAACCTTAATAAATGTCCGTCAGATTGCAGTATCTATGTTTGGTAGTGGCATGGTTGAGTCACCAACTCTTAGTCTTAGTTTTTGTGGACCCCGAGTGGTCATGTGGAAAAAATCAAATAGCTAAGGAAATAAACAATCACGCAAGAAACTAAAGGGAACTAAAGCTAAGATCGGGTAGCCTAGGCCACTATGGAAATGAGGGGGTTTGTTTATTCCAAGTCTAATTAATCTAGATTCCTATCTTCAAATAAACAAAGAAAACAAATCTAAATTAAATAAAGTTGATTAATTCCCCTTTAAATTAATTAAATTTGATTGCATCTATTTAATCAAAGAAGCACTAAAATAAACTAAACAATTTATTTTTGGTATTTTTGAAGAAGCTTTTGAATACAGACAAATGAAATAAATCTAATCTACTTTTAAACTATGTTTTCCAATTTTTGGTTTAATGGAATTAAAATAAATAAAACTAAGAACAAATACAATTTATTTTTTGGTATTTTTGGAGAAGCTTTTGAATACTGACAAATGAAATAAATCTAATCTACTTTTAAACTATGTTTTTGGATTTTTTGGTTTAATGGAATTAAAATAAATAAAACTAAGGACAAATACAATTACTCTAACTTAAATTAAATCTACCTCTATGTTGAAATAAAATAAACATGGAATAGTTGGATGTGGTTATTCCTTAGTTGCCGAAAGTGGAGCTTAATCTAATTAACCACCGATGCTTTCCAATTTTTATTGTGGATTACCTATTAGTTTTCTAATGCCTCACCTCAGAATCACAAGAAGAAATGAAGCTTCTCGAAGCAATTTCTTTCCCTAAAACTTCCCCGGTGAAACAATGGATTACACAAAAAACTAACTTGTGAAGAAATGCACAAACACGAAGCTTCCTCAAGCTTCTTTCCCTTGCAGATCCACAGGATAAGCAGGGAGGAAGTTTTCAATGGAAGCTTTGTTCATGTGCACGTTTAAATCTAACTAATAAATAAAATGGAAGCTACATGTGCTTTTAAATGAAGAAATGAAGAAATGTGCACATGAACTTCCTCCAAATCCTTTCCCAAACAAATCCAAAGGGATAAGCTGAGAAAGAATTATCAAAGAAAAAAGCTACTTACAGGAAAATAATACTTGCTAATTTTACTTCCTTAAAACAACTAGTGACTTGATGAGAAATGTAAAACCTAGATTAAAAGAAAGCTTTAAAAAAATTGAGTTACACCCCCAACCTAGAGATGTTAAACCGTGATGATATCTAGATGTAGTTGTGCTTTTCTTTATCCCCTCAGCTTCTTCTCCAGAGATGAGTCCAATTGGTCCAGGAGCTATGTTGGGTGTGGAAGAAAATCAAATAGCTATAAGAGTGCTAGAGCAGAGACCGGAGTGTAAGTTGACTTGTGGAAAATGCAAGCAGAAGATCAACAAAGAAAAAGATGAGTTGTTTGTGTACTTTCTGGAAGGATTTTAGCAGAGTAATGGTGCAATCAAAATCAAGAATCTCCAACCAATGCTTCAGGAAAAAACTTTGTTTTTATAGAAAAATGGCAGGGAAATGGTCCAACACACTTGACAATCAAGAAGTGCTAGATCATCATAGGAAGGGCAGTCAACATTCTAAGAATAGTGAGTGAGGAAGAAGAATTTCGTACGCATCCAACATGCTCAAAATCAGGGGAAATGGTTGAGAAACGTGTGACAAAATCACTAAGAAACTTGTAACACGTACAAAACTGGAGGTTTGAAGTCTCGGATTAAACAACACGAAACCACCGGTTTGCGCAGATTCAGCGGTTACACAACCATTGTGGCGGTTACGTAATTCTTGCTCTAAGCGAGGCCACCGACAAATTTGTATCTTAAGCATAAATCACTAAGGAAAAGGTAGCGAAAATCTTTACGAAGGCCGAATAGCTAAGGAATTGAGAAATAAAGAAGAGTAAGTCACATAGGCAAGTTGAAAACAAGGAAATGGGACTTGGACATCATCATTTGTTCTAGAGACAAAATTTATCATCATAGGGGATTTTTCTGTTCCATCAATATAGCACCATGCAATTTTGGGTGTGTACATATTGCCCCCTTGGAGAATGGTTTTAGCCATAAATAGGTTGGTTTGCATAGTTTGGTAATCGAAATTATGAGCGAAAAGGTTTAGCAAGTCTACATATGGATCATAGCAATGGTGCATACTTGGTAGCTAGAAATAAATGTGTAAAGATGCATTGAACCCCACTTTTTGCTCTCGAGATTCTTGACATATAAAGGAATTCCAATATAACTCGTAAATTATTGTCATATTGAAAGTAATCTACTCCAAGTGAAAAGCGAGGCTTCTAAAAAATATTACGCATTATTTATTATGCAATTCATAAATTGTTGTATGTTACACTCAACATTAAAAACAATGTTTGCAAAGTTAAGGCTAGAAATGGTCCCTACGTGACTCTTGATAAAGATATATATCTATAGTGTGCAAGGAATAAATTGATAAAAAAACATATTACTAGCGAAGAAAGAATGCTTTTAGTGCATATAAGTCATCTTATAAACCCAACCTAAAGCCCTCGACATTTATAAAAATTAAATAAAAGACTTTCGCTTTTTTAATATCCAATTAAATTATTATGGTGATTGGCAAGAATTCTACAATAGTAATAAGGAATGATATAATGTTGTGATTGCATACATTTTTATTTTGTGAATTAAAATTTGTTATTCATTTGGAGTATTAAATAAAATTCAATATAAAAACCTTGAAATTAATATTTATGGTTATTTTTGAAATAAATATATTTAAAGATATTTGTATTGGTTATATATAAAACCCACGTCAACATAAAAATAAACGTGAATCAGTAAGTGGTAAGTAGTAGGGGAAAAAAGCATATCCAAACTCTGTAAGAGTTGGCTTGAAAACAAAAAATTATGGAGCGTCAAAGGTACTTTCCTAGAGATAATTATGCATTTCAAAGTAAAAACGATGATTTTATCTTGAACCAAAACCAAAATACATAAAAACAGTGAAACAGAGGCAGTAGCCCAACTGTGTTTGACACCTAATAAAAAGCACTAAGCAAACAGCTCTCCTGCTCCTGCTCCTTCTCCTGCCATACCCATTAACATTAATGGATATGGAGTTAGTTACCGGACTCTCTTGGGGCGCTGCACCTGAAGCATTCCATGCGGCTCGCAAAGTTGTGCTCGTTACATCCTGTCCTGCCAAGTCATTACAAACAAACAAACACCCTCTTTTATACTTAACCTGGTGAAATAACTTAGTTATACTTAACCTGGGCATTTAGTTACCTGCCACAAATCCAATCACCGGATTTCCATCCAGATCGACCAGATCCACTGGTAAAAGCTGACCCAAAGCCTCTAGACCCTCCCCGCCCTCCCGAAGTTTCGAACCCAGCACCTGCACCTCCTCGACCGCCAGGTTCCTCCTTACCTGATCCGCATTTAAAGCAGCTTGAGCGGCTGGCGAAATTATGAGCGCCGCACCCTCCCGCAGAACAATACCAGTCGCCAGGCCTGACATCAGATCCATATCCTCCTCCTCCTCCTCCTCTGCTGAAGCTCCCATAATCAGCCCCCTTTCATCGCCACCGCCACCGCCACGCGACCCTCCAGACCTTGCTCCCCCACACCGCTGGCAGGAATCCCTTCTGCTGAAATTAAGGTGTTCGCATGACGAACAATTCCAGTCACCCGGCTTGCGATTCATCTTGTCCACCCACTCTCTGCATAATATTACGTTACAAATGCTTCAAAAATAATTCAGATAAAAACAATGGCTTTCTCTTATGCATACATAATTTTAACACAAAATTTGCAAATCGCTCCATCTAGAACAAATTTTAAAGCTGAACAGGAAAATGAGTTGGAAAAATAGGGCTAGAAATTCAAATTAAAATCTCGAAATGCTTGAATTTTAGCCTGCACTCAAATAAAAACATAGAAATGCGGGCGAAAATCAGATTTCCGGCCGCTATAACCGACGACAAAGAAAAGATAACGGACGATAAAGAAAGTACATTTTTGGGCGGAATTGATAAAGCTAGCGTGGGTATAAACTATTTGAGCAGACTCGCATTTAAAACAATAAATACTCCAGTTACATATCTCGAACAAGCTAATAAATTAAAATTTAACAGGAATGCCAAAGCAAACATTTTGGAATATACAGGTTACAAAGAATGACAAGTTCAGTCCAAAAATAGACACTGCCTTATCGGATACGTCGAACAAGAGCTGTCATTTCAGGGTTAAACTCAGCAAATCCGAGGTCAAAATTAAAATCTTCGACTACCCAAGCCATGCAATTTAATGTCAGCCGCAGACTTGTGGTGTGCCCGCCACTTCAAATCACGGAACAAAGCCAAAAGTTCAAAAAAAAAAAAAAAAACACTTAAGATCGCCACAAAAGGCTCGAAAGGAAACCTAATAAATCCAAACAAGGAGAAACACAGAATTCTACGGCGAAGACGAATTGAAAACTAAAGAGTATTGCAGTTTGACATGGCTAAGATGAGGAAATTCCAAAAAAATTGGTTTCCCAATGTATACATTAATTTTTGAAAACAAAAACACACACAAAGAGTGACTTACAGTGGAATTAGTTAAAATGCAGAGGCGGGAGAGAGATTGTTGGTGTGTTGAGGGGCTGCCGATTTCAGGAATTTATAGTCGGATTCACTTCTCGGCTGCCGTATTCCCAGTAAGATTCCTTTTCGCTTTATAGATTTGCATGAAAGAATAGTATTTATACTTATTTGCCACTGCAAAGCTAAACTTTATTTGATTCTCCTCGGGCATTACTGTGCATTTTCCCCTTAAATGAAGTTAAATAAATTTGAGGTCCATTCAGGTAGATCCCGCGAATCTCAACATGGCTGGTCAAAGCACAATGCCAAAATTAAAGACAAAATTGCCAAGAAGATTCAATCGTAAGCACCCACCATTATAAAGATGTTTCCCCATTCCCTCATAATATTTTTAATCTATATATCTTACACTATGCTCCCATGTGAGGGACAAGCTTAACTATTTGATATGTAGGTGTACTAGAGGGAAAATAGGTGTAATAGGTCCCATGATTTTTTTAATTTTCTGTAGCCTTTAACAATAGTACAAGTATGGTTGAAGGAAAATTTGGGATGGAAGTTCAAACATAAATACCAAGTGATAGAGAAACTTCTTAAAGTTTTTGAGCACCTATTTTTTTGTGCTCCAACTTCGTAATGGGGGTAGAAATTCTCTCCCTAAAGTGTAGATGCTTAGAAATTTGTAAGAGCTTTGTTGGGTATTAGCAATAAGAGATTTTTTTACATAGAACCACATTTCTCAAAGAAAGATGAGCAATAGCCCCAACATAGGACCGTACTCTTAACCCCCTCAACATGGATAGTCCTCTCTATTGTTTGCGTTTACATTTCAAATTATTTTTCCTTCAAAATCGGTGCACCAAGGAGGGTATAGGTGCTCTACTAGGGTTTTTATATCATGTCACCATAGTTTAGTATTCGAGTTTGTTGTCACATTGGAGTTTTATTTCCATTGTAGGATTTTTCTATAAATATTATTTTTGCATGTTTTTCATCTATTTAGCCTTTTATGAAATCTCAAAATCGGGTGGCCTTTTTTATATAGCTTCCCACACTCAAATTCTAGTTATTGCAATTGTTAATAATTATGATGGAACATCCAGGAAGAAACCACATAAGTTTGTCCGAAAGGCGTTCTACGAGGTAATACCCATTCACCAAATATCATTTTGCTTATTTCTTATTTTGATTATGTTTGCATATGGCTTGAGCAATTTTGTTTGGTTATTTTTTTGAGAGAATTCCCTCTAAAAGCATACTTAAATCTTGGGTACAATCCACTTGGGCCCAACATTATAAAACATTAGATGTTGTCCAAAATATAACCATATGGTTTTTCCTATTTCATTTTGTTGACCCTACCCATGCTACAACCATCTTACGAAAATTGTCACGCTAGTATGTTCGAAATTCATTGCTTATGTAATCTCCCTAGACATGGGATTTTGTGGTCCCTTGACATATCACCCTAAAGGACATGATTTGGGTAGAATTTTTTGGTCTTCTCAAGCCTGTTAGCATTTTCTTGATCAAATTGTTTCCACAATTGACTTTGTCATATGTGAGGAATCCCCAAGTTTTACTCGCTTAATTGCAAAAGCATATATGTGTGGACAATAACTTCTCCCAAGACCTTGAGAAGTCTATCAATATTAAAGTGGGTGATTCTCAAGATACCAGAGAGTGTTTTATATGAACCTACCCACCACTTGTTTAAGATGTAAGTCTTTTGAACACAATATTCATAATTGCCCACCGATATTATCGCACAATAAGGTTATTTCAAATCCCAATGTCGAGGACCCTAAGGAAAATAGAAAGGATGGTTGGACCACAAATGGTGGTTGTAATTATAATCATTACAAATGCATGAGCTTCAACTCCTTTACAGGTGTTTCTAATGTCAAGAATGTTAAACCGCTCTACTAGTTCAACTCTTGCTTTAGTGAGTTAAGTTAAACCTATGACATATTTCACACCCCTATTTATTAACACATAATTTAAAGCATCGACATCCAAAGAAGTAATTATCCCTTAGGTTAGTAGATTTCCCCACCACCAATGCTCTTTCCATTCATTATATTGATTTCCATGGTATTTCTAAAAATCGCAATTAAGTCTAGAGGAGAGATGACATTACTGCTCCATATAGAGAGAGGGGGAACCTTTAGATAGATAATATAAGATAGTTAAGGGTTTCGGGAGGGGCATATCTTTATATAGGGTGTCTATTGAGAATAGAGCTTAATTGCTTCACAAGAAACTTGCTTTTACATGTTACTAGTTTTGACAATAACCAACGTCGGTCGATCTAGTTCTGGGAAGTGACCGCCACGGTCAAAGAACGATAGCGGCATGCTTACTCGTGCGATGTAGTTTTTATTTTTTTGACGAAAATTAGAATAAATCAATTATTTTAAAGATGATTTATTGATTGTAAAACCAAAGTTAGGTTACCCAAAATAGATATATATGCATGTATACATTGTATGAGGGTAAGCAAGAGAACTAACATAAGGATTGAATTATATCCTTGATTCTCCTAGATTGAGAGGATGAAGAAGAAGAAGAGAAAGAAAGAACATGTTACATGAAGACACAATCTCCATGGAGAGGAGTTGGATGAAGGAAATAACAGGTACATCTGAATGGTGAGAAGAGGGTAACATATTCTACTGTATTTTCTTTGTATAATTATTGTCCCATTGTAATAGCTTGCATAATATGCAAAGCACATAGAGTTTCTTATTTTAGATCCACATGTTGGTGAGATCTTGTATTATAGATCCATGTAGATCTAGTCTTGTATTGTTGATCATGTAGATATAGATATTGTAGAGGAGGTTGTCTTCATGTTTCCACACAGTTACGTAGTGATGGAGAGGCGAGACTTACTTCTTGGTGCATAGTCATAGTTACACATATGGTAGAACCATGTGAGAGGTCTTGTTTGTAGATCCATAGAGAACTTGGTAGCAGTTCAGAGATGCAATAGTTCCTGGTTATGTGAGATATCTTTGGTGGTGTTTAAAGGCACAATTATAGTGCATTCATGGAGATCCGTTTAGAGATCTGGAGGAGAGGAGATACTCTTGGAGAGATGCATTTTACTCTTGTATTGAAGAGTTGGTTTGTACTCTTGTTGTATTATATATATGAGATATTTATCTTTGGTGGATGTAGCCCACATTGGGTGAACCATGGTACATGTTGTGTTATGTGTGTGTATTTTGTATTGATTTGGATTATTCTAGTTTATACTTCCATTCTTTATAGATTTTGGGAATTGTTTAGATCTTGTGTGCATGATTGGGTTTGTTATTAAATCATAGCACTATTCTGCAGTCCCGAATTCCCAACAACTGGTATCAGAGCGAGGTTAGATTGGTTATTTTAGAGAAAAGGTTTACTTCATGGTTTTGTTATTGGTTTGACTGACATGTATGAGAGCAGTGTTTGTTTTTCTTGATGAGAAGATTGCAGGAAGAGATTCAATCTCAAGTGGGAGATGGAAGAGTAAGGTTGCTGGAAATTATAGTGACCAGGCGTCGGTTAAGTGGAAACCAACATCGGCAGGGTGACCATGGTCGATTTACAATGTGACCATGGTCGATTCTTCGGGAAACCTAGTTTTAAACAGAAAATCATAGATTTGAAGAAATGGAAAGATGCATGGAATGTATCTTGTTTGTTGAGGTGTCCCCAGTTCTTGGAGGCACAAGCATGTTGGTCAGATTGCAGATCTGATTATTGAGGTATGGTTTTATCTTGGTATTGCAGTGCTTATATTATTTTGGTTGCACATGCATGTTTGGGATTGCAGATCTAGATCTGAGAATGAGAGAAAAGGAGCAATTATGCATCCTTTGGTGCAGTTAGATGCATGGGCTTCTTAGAGAGGTAGAATATAATAGCACAACATGAAGACGGGGTTTCCATTAGAGAAGCATGTTCTTTAGTTGAAGATGTAGTTGAGTATCTTGGTGCTAGTAAGGTGATGTATTTCATCTTGGTGTAATTTTTATTGCATGTATTATTGTTGTTAAGTTTTTGTGAAAGATTTGGGTGCTTCTTGAAATGAATGGCTCAACACAACTATTGAATTTGGTCGGAGTAGGCACTGGTTTGGTGACCTATGCCAATTTGTGGTGTTGTGTTAGTTCTAGTAAGCCGATGTCGGTCAGGAACCGACATCGGTCACAGAGGGTAACCGGTATTGGTCAACAAACCATAGTCGGTCTTTGTGACAACGAGTTTGCACATGGTTTCTTACAGTAGAAGAGGGTATGGATGGTTCAAAGTGTCATGTTTTGGAGGATCATGTTTCTTGCACAGTGTGTATAGGTAGAAAAAATGTTGATCACTTCAATGTTTGGATCAGAAAGAGGATGGATTTGGCTTAGTTAGTCCAGTGAGACTTTGGTTCAGGTATTTATATATGGTTCATGTTTTATTTATTTCTTTTGGAGTAGATGATATTATGTTTGGATAGTGTGCATAGATTTACACCATGTTTTTGGTGTTGTTTGACTTTTATTTCCCAGTTGCGAGGAATATTGAGGACAAGGATATCTAGTATGAGGATGAGATCCTTAATGAAAAGTCATGGTTAGACATAGTTGCAGGTAATGAAAGATGTGAAGTACACAAGATGAAAAGAAGTTGATTCACCTACTTCACAAGAAGTCCAAACTTCTGTGATGTAGGAGTATTCTTTGATAAGAAGGGAATCATTTTATATTTTCTTTCATCTGGTTTTATTTCTCACTGACATATTAGCTTTTGAGCTTGGTGTTAGAGGCAGTGTAGGGGATTTCATGTTCAGTGGGAGAAAGCCATGGTTATTGGCATTGTAGGATTGGATACATGATGCACATGCAGAGTGAGAGGAGATTGCTACTATTCAGAGTGACAGAGGCACTAGTTGGTTTTGGAGGGAAGTCATAGATTTGTAGGTATATTGAGTTTATTGCTTTGTGATGTCACTTTTGGTTTATTTTTTGGTGCTGGATATCCCTATGGGATTACAGTTGATGGTTAGATTCAACTGGGTGAAGATGATAGAGCATTTTTCAGAGTTTTAAGGGTTAAAAGAGAAAATATGCTAGTTACAGAGACTAGTGTCAGTTAGGATGAACCGTGGTTGGTCATCTGGTAACCGTGGTTAGTTAGGAAGTGACCGGTGTCGGCAGGGAAACCGTGGTCGGTTTGGTTACAGGTTTGACAACAGTGTTTATTTACCATTTTTAGATGGTGCCCTTGTTTTTCTTTCATCTTGGTTTGGTTTGTGCAGTATGTTGATGACATGTTTGTTGGTATTTGCACTTGGTATTAGTTGCATGGTTTAGCATGGTTGTTTGTTATTGACATTAATGAGCACATGATTCATATATTTCTTTGGAGTTAGTCGGTGAGAGACTTAGCACTTCTGGAGAGCCCAATGATATAGATGGATGTATAGGTGAGTTTATACATGTGGATATATTTAGTTTTGTGAGTCTATGATGATGTAGATGTTTGATTTGTACATGGATGCCTATGAGCACGGTTCAATTGCCTTGAGCATGAGTAGGGGATGTTTTTATTTCCTCTTGATTACTATGTTACTCCTTGATAGGTATGTTATCTATAGATGAATGTCTTGGACATGCTAGTTGTTTATGCAGGGTTGGATTTGTATATTGTAGTGTTTGGATTTCTTTGAGTTATGCAGGTGTTTGTGGATTGATCACCCAATGTTGTATGTAGAACTCATTCGGTGGTTGTTTTTACCTCGGGATCTTGTTTTGCTTTCGCATATTCCAGGTTTGATTTGTCTTGTCTTTGGATAGTTGCATTGGTAGTTCAGATGTAGAAGACATGGATAGATGGATGGAGAACATGGTTGGTTTTACTGGTATGGCTATGGTTGCGGTTTGAAGCTCAAGACTTCCAGTTGAGTGGGAGCTCTTACGGGTGTGTTAGTCATGATGTCTTGGTTATGAGAGAGGCTTGGTGTTATGATTCGGTGGGAGCTTGATGTATGGATAAATCGATTATCATGGATCATTTGTAGCTTTGTGGTGGTTTGGTAAGTCATGTTTTTATCTTCTTGGTTTGAGAAGATGGTTTGATCTTCCTTGGTTTTTATTTTTTTAAGAGAATTGTTGAAGAAAAGAATAGATGGTCTTCATGGTGTGTAGAGGACAGTGATGTACAGGTACAGGTACAAAGATTCAACAATTTATCTCCAAGTGCGAGATTGTTGAGAATAGAGCTTAATTGCTTCACAAGAAACTTGCTTTTACATGTTACTAGTTCCCGACAAAGAATGCGCCGGCGTCAAGGTGTAACCGCATCGGTCGACCCAGTCGAGAAGTGACCGGTGCCGGTCAGTAATATGGCGAGCGATTACTTGTGCGACGTAGTTTTTGTTTTTTGACGAAAATTAGAATAAATCAATTATTTTAAAGATGATTTATTGATTGTAAAACCAAAGTTAGGTTACCCAAAATAGATATATATGCACGTATGCATTGTATGAGCATAAGTAAGAGAATTCATAGAAGGATTGAATTAGATCTTTGATTCTCCTAGATTGAGAGGATGAAGAAGAAGAAGAGAAAGAAAGAACATGTTACATGAAGACACAATCTCTATGGAGAGGAGCTAGACAGAAGGAAATAACAGGTACATCTGAATGGTGAGAAGAGGGTAATATCTTCTACTGTATTTTATTTGTATAGTTATTGTCTCATTGTAATAGCTTACATAGTATATAAAGCACATAGAGTTTCTTCTTGTAGATCCACATGTTGGTGAGATCTTGTATTATAGATCCATGTAGATCTAGTCTTGTATTGTAGATCCATGAGATCATATTGTATTTTTGATCCATGTAGATCTAGATATTGTAGAGGAGGTTGTCTTCATGTTTGCACATGTTATGTAGTGATGGAGAGATAAACTTACTTCTTGGTGCACAATCATAGTTGCACATATGGTAGACCCATGTGAGAGGTCTTGTTTGTAGATCCACAGAGAACTTGGTAGTAGTTCAGAGATGCAGTAGTTCTTGGTTATGTGAGATCTGTTGGTGGTGTTTGGAGGCACAATTGTAGTGCACTCATGGAGATCCGTTTAGAGATCTGGAGGAGAGGAGATACTCTTAGAGAGATGCATTATACTCTTGTATTGAAGAGTTGGTTTTTACTCTTGTTGTATT
The DNA here is from genome assembly GCA_018340775.1 of Taxus wallichiana var. yunnanensis. NCBI lineage: Eukaryota > Viridiplantae > Streptophyta > Pinopsida > Cupressales > Taxaceae > Taxus > Taxus wallichiana. Next base: position 272,107,943 of record CM031244.1, read on the forward strand.
ATATATATGAGATATCTATCTTTGGTGGACGTAGCCCACATTGGATGAACCATGGTACATGTTGTGTTATGTGTGTGTAATTTGTCTTGATTTGGATTATTCTAGTTTATACTTCCACCGCTATATATTTTGGGAGTTGTTTAGATCTTGTGTGCATGATTGAGTTTGTTATTAAATCATAGCACTATTCCGCATGATCCGAATTCCCAACAGTGTCAACTATAGATAGGCATTGCCATATCTCTATATAGGGATAGGGTTTTTCCTTTAGAGATTCGCGGTGAGCTAGCCCCACCCAATGGGCCCAAACAACGAAGCCTGGGTACCCCAAGGGCCATCAAACCCTAAAATTTTACATTGTAATTATTCCTAATATCTCTTTATAAACATAGGATTCAACGATATCATAGTCCTCTTCGCTAACTCAAGGAAGGATAAATTCTTCCGTAATCCCGATAGAAATTTAAACTCAATGATTTTTTGTATACTAACCAAAAATAATTTTTAATGAATCCTCTTGATGGCTTGGATTCAGATGTTATGATTCTTGACATAGGCATCTCATAAATTACTTTTCAAGAAATGTGTAGACACTAAAATTGGCACAAATTCATTATTAATTATATCATGCTTTTGGAAAACTTTATGTATGTGTATATTGAATGATGAAACTAAGTCTTAATGGAAGAGATCCTTGTTGCTTTACTTTTACATTGCCTTATTGTCTTCCAGCTTTTAACTTATTTGAATTTTTATGTTTTTATGTCATGTCACCTGTAGACATAAAACTTGGGTACATTTCTAGGTCCTAAAATCATACTTACATTCATATGATTCCTAAGTGAGAAAACTAGTAATTCACTGCTTTCTTGGGCCTCTTTTATGTCTTTCTTGATTTTTCTTTGGTCTTACACATCCTACGGCCCAAGATGAAATTTTATTGCTTATATTTTATGGCTTCAGACACCAATTCCCATCCAAGATTCCAGTTCCCATCCAGGATGCTAGCGCTAGGTGCCCTCATCCCCTCCGAGAACCCCGATCTCTTTCTACTTTACTTTCTCTTTTTGGGCTTCTTTTATCTTTTGGGCATCTTATTTTCTTATGGTTCGGCCTTCCAGTTGTTAATTATGAAATTAAACCAAGGGAATCATATAAACACAAAGCTATGTAACCAAAATAAAGGACCAATCTCTAAGCATCTACTATCATCACTTAAGGTTGCACCCAAAGGCATCTAAGAGCATCAAAGGCATCCATATATTACTTATACAAGGGACAAGGGACTGTATTTTCTACATACACTTCATGGGAAGGGGTATTTCATTTTTCCATCCACACATCTATTTACAATGGTACATCTAACTATCACCCATTATCAAGCGCACTTGCACAAGGGATTCCCGTGAGCATGATTTTATGAAAATCACACAAGAACTACATGGAATCGAGATGTAGTCGGGGTTCATTTTAAGACACCTCTATAAAATTGTAGGTGGAAAATACCTGGTGAATATCCCCGGAACCAGTTTCAGCGAAAGGTGAATTTGACAGTATTCCAAAACTGAATTTTCACTTGGTTTTTCGAGCCAAGAAATAAGATTTCTATACATTGATGTAAATTTGAAGCACGACAATACGACGTCAATGACCATCCTTGAAGCACGTCAAGACAATGTCAATAGAGCCCTTTGACACGCGTCAATGGCATCTATTGACGTGTGTCAATGGCCTCTAATGACGTGCGTTAACAGATCACATGACACACGTTAACGGCTGCCGTTGATGTGCGCCAAATGCGATTTGCTGATGCGTGTTAATGGGCTATGTTGACGCATGTCAATAGGCTCTGTTGACGTGCGTCAATGGGCTCTATTGACGCAGCGCCAATTGGCTCTATTGATGCGCGCCGTCAATTACCTCTGTTGACGTGCTTCAATAAAGCCCATTGACATGCGTCGCCAGAGCTCATTAACGTGCGTTAGTAGAGCCCATTGACGCACGATTTGGCCTATAAATACCCTCCTGCCGGTCATTTTCTCGTTTACACTTTCCGGCTCTCATTTTTTTTTTTTTGCAGGTATCCCTCATTGTCAAAGACGCAAGCACAACTATAATGTCAACTTCAAATGCTTCCCAACCGCAAGCTCAGGGAAAAAATCAAGAAGAGAATTCAGTCCAATCCATGGGCAAGATCATGTATAGGAATCCCTTATGCCCCCACATCCATATTGTTTTAAAGATGTCTTTTGAATATAAAGATTTGATGGATTCGTGTGAGTTTACTGGGATCGTTGAAATGCCCCATTTTGAAATAGATCCAGATATTTTGAATTACCTTCTCTCGTCCTACAATATAGAGGACGGCCTTTTTTATGTGACTTTGAACGACGACAAAATGTTCTAATTCAGTATCAAAGAAAATGACATCCATCGGTTTACGGCCTTCCGTTTAGAAATTTACCAATTGTTACAATGAAGGAAACACTCCTGGAAGAAGACAAGAAATTTCTCGAATCAACGTTCGGTTTCCATGTTGATTGTAAGTATAATTCTTTTAATTCATCATTTTTATTCTATTTTTTATTCTGATACAATTTGGTGTTATAAATTTATATTAATTCCCACTATTTGGCATTTGCAGCTCATGTCAATAAATCCAGGCGTGGTGTGGATACGCAAGCAATTGCACACCACTTTCTTGTTGTAGTGATTTCATTTTTTCAATCCAGAATAGTTATCCAGGTCACCAAAACAGATATACTAAATGGGCCATCGCATACATAGTTGCCACTATCTCAAAAAAAAAAATCGATGGTGCACCTATCTATAAAAAAATAAGAACCTGACATAACAAATTCAAAGCTTTCGAGAAAAACCCGTCATTTTTTCCACAAACTATCTCCTCGGCCTTTATTACGAGGCACTTTTAAATTTAAAAGATAAAAAAATTCCTACTTACATTGACGAGGAGTTGATGAAGTTGTTAATTCCATTCAAGAACAACAAGTATAAACTATTTTGTTTGTATTTCAATTTTCGACATTACACTGCACAGTTATTAACAATTAACGGTTTGCAGAGAATATTTATTCAAGCTCTTCCCGAAAAAGGCATTATAAGGAGGAAGAGGCCAACAACACGCCTGAGGCTTCGAGAGACTCCCAATCTAAAATGGAAGCTCACTCTTCTCCGAACCTCAACGGTTTGAACTCGTTAAATGCCGGAGAAGTAATACCTTCTCATATGTTATTTACATATTCCAAATTTGTATTTTTATTTTCCAATTTAAATTTTAACCAATTGAATTGACATAACATTTAATGTTGATGACATTGCAGGGACTTTGGACCATACACGTGTTTCGGAAACTCAACCTTCTACCCCAACTCACTCCATATAGTCGTATGCATTCATATCTTCTGAACAACCGCCGAATACTACTCCTACACGGCCACCCTTAGCACCGAGAAAAACTACCCCTCAACAACAAGGTACAACTTTTCAATACTACATTTAATTTCGTAGTTTTTACCTTTTTGGATTGTTTTCCTAATTTTCATGTTTTTTCTTCAACTTTTCAACACATTGCAGTCCCTGATCAAACAACGGCACCAACACCCACTCAACCAATAATTTTTAAAATGCCAACCAGAGGAACGTGTGAAAATAACATTGGTAAACGCATGCCAATTGCTCCGGCCCCTAGCGGGACACTAAACATTGCCTCCTCCTTTCAAATTCCAACGCTCTCACTTGGTGGCTTGCCCAGTGCAATGGGCATATTGGTTTTGAACAATATAAATTTAGATGAAGATTATTTGGGCATTGATAACAATGACCCAACTAGGTTTTTTCAATACCCGTGAGATGATTCAAGGCCAACAGGTATACTTCAATTTAAACATGCTTTACAATATTGAATTACATTTCAATTTAAATTTATTTATCTGAATCTTGATTAATTTTATCACAAATAGGATCAGGCCACCCAAAGGCAGAAACAAGTAGCAGTTGATCTTGCTGAAAGCCCCCATACTTCTCCAGCAAGATCATCTTCATCAGATACAAATAGTGAACAGTTGCTACCTTTTCCTTTGGAAAACTTAATTGGTTATGATTGTCAATCCCATGTCAGTGAGTTTATTCTACCTCATATCAATCAGCTCATAGAATGGGAGAGAAGGGCTAAAGTTCTTATCAATGAGATTATTAGTCGTTATGAAAATTATTGGCAAAGGGATAGTTTATACGCTACAGTCCAGAATCAACCTGCGAAGATGGATTCCTTACTTACCCAAGTAAGAAGTGGGACTGTCACATATAACAACAACTATAAAGATGACATTTTGGATAAGACATTAAATAAATTAGAAAATATTAGTGCTGAGGCCAGGCATATTTTAACAAATGGTCTAAGGACAAGGATCTGGTAGCAATTGCAAATGCCGAGAGAGATAGAGCGGTTGTAAGTACTATCACTTTCAAAAATCTTTCTTGTTAATTTGAAATTTTTATTTTTAGTAATATGTTGAATTGACATTACTCTTTTTGTAGTTGAAATATGAAAATTTGAAGAGTCAAGCGAAGGTATTCCAAGTTCACTTGGAAATAGCAAAGAAAAATTTATTCGCAGCCTAAGAATTTGAAGGAAAATATTGTTTTGGTTAATAAAAAAAACAATACACTAAAGCGGATAATTATAGAGCATGACTTTGACCCTGAGATATTATTCAAATCTAAGGCAGCAATGATCCAAATTTATTGTCGCATGGAGATGTGAAAAATCAAGAAGAAAGAATTTTAAAAAATATGGACAGATCTTTGTTGAAGATCTTATAAGTCTGGGGTTATTTCTCGCATTGGGAAAGGGGTATAACTACAGGGGAAGAAACCATTGGGGAAAGGAGCACATGAGTTGAAATGGATAAAGAAAAAGAGGGTTGAAACTTTTATTATTGTGTGGAAACTTTAAATATTGAGTATGGTATTTGAATTTAATTATATGGATTTGATAGCCTTTTAAAATTTGAAATACTATGTAATCTTTAATTTTGATTGCATATGGATTTGATAGAATTTTTAATTGTATATGGAGTTTATGCTTTTTGGTTTACTCTTAATGGTGATTGCATTAGATAAGGATGAATCATGATAATGTATGTTTCGGTTTACTTGGATTATCATGAATTGTATGTGGATGTAGATGGTGAATGATATAGATGGATATAGATGATGATGAATGATGATAATGGATAATTGTTTTAGAAACATGGAATGATGATAGATGATGATGAATGATGATAATGTTATGATATATATGGAAGATGATCAATTTAATGTGGACATAGATTTAGCTTCAAGCACGATAATTCTTCTTCTCTAGACATTTAAACTTGTTTTAAGATAATTCTTCTTCTCTATACTTGTAATGATTTGATCATGATGTCATTAGAATGGATATAGATGACAAATAAATGGTATGTGTTAAAATGGATATAGATGACATTAGAATGGATATAGATGAAATTAGAATGGATATACTTGTAATGATAATGATATGGTGATGATATGATATATATGGATGATGATGAATTTTATGTGGACGTATATTATAAATTGTAAATTTGTATAATGTATCATGGATTATGAATTTTATAGTATAGAAATATCTTCCTCAGTAAAATTCAATTGTGTCATTTTATCCACAGATTAAAAAAATATATCAAAGCGTTTTTGCAAATATAAAAATAAATTAAACATAATTGTAAGAAATCAATAAAGAATCATCACCGGTAAGAAATTAAACATGATTGTAAATATGATAGGGTTTAACTTACCTCTAGTGTATTATATTGTTGTCAAAGCATCACTGGTAATGTGCCAGATCTTTGTTTTAAAAAACTCAACATGAGAAATGGATTAGTAGATAGATGGGTGAGTTTCCGACATTGTCGACCCTTAGAAGTACCAGCTTCCTCGGATGGATGTCAACCCACGTTTTCAAAAAATAAAAGATTGTATTTAAATAAATGTAAATATATAGACCTGTAACATCTTTAATGATAACAAGTGTCAAGAGCTGAAAAAATGTAAAGTAACAAACAATAAGATTAAGGTGAAGAAGATACCTATTTAAAGTTGAAATCATCACTGGTAATGTGCTAGATCTTTGTTTTAAAAAAACTCAACACAAGAAATGGATTAGTAGATAGATGGGTGAGTTGCCTGACATTGTCAGTCCCAAGAAGTAACAACTTCCTCGAATGGATGTCAACCCACGTTTTCAAAAAATAAAAAGATTGTATTTAAATAAATGTAAATATATAGACCTATAACATCTTTAATGATAACAAGAGCTGAAAAAAATGTATAGTAACAAACAATAAGATTAAGGTGAAGAAGATACCTATTTAAAGTTGAAATCATCACTGCCACTAGTAATGTGCTAGATCTGTGTTTTAAGAAAACTCAACACGAGAAATGGATTAGTAGATGGGTGAGTTTCCTGACATTGTCAGTCCCGAGAAGTAACAACTTCCTCGGATGGATGTCAACCCACGTTTTCAAAAAAATAAAAAGATTGTATTTAAATAAATGTAAATATATAGACCTGTAACATCTTTAATGATAAAAAGAGCTGGAAAAAATGTAAAGTAACAAACAATAAGATTAAGGTGAAGAAGATACCTATTTAAAGTTGAAATCATCACTGCCACTGGTAATGTGCTAGATCTGTGTTTTAAGAAAACTCAACACGAGAAATGGATTAGTAGATAGATGGGTGAATTTCTTGACATTGTCAGTCCCGAGAAGTACCAGCTTCCTTAGATGGATGTCAACCCAAGTTTTCAAAAAAATAAAAATATTGTAGTTAAATAAATTTAAATATATAGCCTTGTAACATCTTTAATGATAACAAGAGCTAAAAAAATGTAAAGTAACAAACAATAAGATTAAGATAAAGAAGATACCTATTTAAAGTTGAAACAATCCATTATCTATAGCTTCTTCAAACTCAATGTTGTCTTCTGTAGAATGTGACGATGAGCCAATTACACTCTCAAGGTTGGGAACAGTTGTACTTGTAGCTGTATTATTCACACCTCTTCTTTCGCAAAGGGAATTCCAATGCACAATTTCTCTGTCGAATGGAAAGGTTTTGATGGAGTATCGAGAAACATAACACCTCATGTAACTTTCTAGATTTTTATCCAACCTATTTCTCAGTTTTGATTTTATAAATGATAATGCACTGAAAAACCTTTCATCCTCCACAGACTCCCAAAATCATTGTTTGGCATAACTCATATAATCTGAAATATTCACTGATATCTTCATGTAAGATAGAACTTTGATAGATTCCTCGCCACAACCTTGTAATTGCACCACTTTGAGAAGGTTCGTCTAAAATTTTATATTGGTTCCTCATTGTTGTTGCAAAATTTGTTGATTAAAACTTTAATAAATCAGCATTTAGTATACCTTTGATTTCCATACCCTTAAGCTTTGAAGTCTTTGTGAATTGTTCCATTATTGTACCCATGGATTTATGGAAACACTTTCTGATAAAGTCTGCACGGCCACCTTCAGTATTCCAAAAACTAGGATTCATCACACCCATGGCTTCCAGAATTTTATCTTTACAGAAACGTTCCTAATTTCTCTGATGACAAGGTTTCAAAAATTTTTAAAGCTTTATTCTTGTTTCAACTATAACAGACTCAAAGAGATTACGTGTCACGGGAACATCTTCTCGTTCTAATCCTAAAATATCTTGACGTTTTTGCAAAATGTGCAGTGGTATTTCCCTCCCATTAACAATGATGCAAAGGTGATCATGGATATTAAATCTCAAAAACGTGCTGGGATTTTTAAGATCTAATAAAGCTTTTCAATTCTCAAAAATAGGTGCATCAAAACTATCTTGGGAACAATACAATATATCAAGACTTTGACATACCATTTTTCTCATCCGTATAAAATCCACAATATAGATTAATCTGCCTTGTGCATGCTTCATCAGTGTATTGATCTCCTTTAACATTGGAAGAATACCAACCACTGTAAGCAATGTCTCCAAATCAGTTAAACGGAACAACAAGTCCCTCACCCTATCAACTTCATGACGATATTTGTGCATGAAACCAACCAACGAAGGATACTCCTCACGAAATCTACATGCAGGTTCATACAAAGAGATCCATCTAGTCTCGACATCCTTCAGAAGTTTTTTTCCATTTGTAATTCCAATTGTAAATTTCTGGAACTCGAGAAATCACTTTGGGCTACTTGACATATAGGCATGAAGTTCTCTTATAAGGTCTTCTAATTTAGCAACATTTTCATGGTTTCTTACCATTTTATATGCTAAATTCATTCTGTGAGTCATATAATGAATCGGTAGCATATATGGGGCCATTGTTGTTTGTAATCTAACACACAACCATGTTCGGTGACCTTGCATGATAGATGCACCATCTGCTCCAACACATACCAAATTTGTAGCAATTTCATAATCAGTCATTCCAACAATATCTTTCAAATGAGAAACAACTATTTTATGTAGGTTTTCAACATTGCAGTTTTCAACCATTTTCATAACACCCAATCAGATGAGGTGTCCTTATATGATTTTCTAAAGTATAGATGTGGATACATACCCATGCAGTGTTGTTGACTACTGTCACTTCATCAATTGAAAGAGAGATAAACTTTGTTTTTTTACATTCTCTTTCAAATCTTCCTTCTCTATCATGAAAGACATTTTGCCATTTCCCATCCACTACTTTCAGACCAATGAGACTGAGGTACATTCAAAGCATTCCATTAAATTGATACAAAACTTTGAAATCGAGGAAATCTAAAATCGGTCTTCCTTTTTTTAGTATGTGAAATAGAGTAGAGAATTGTATGAATTTTGCATGTAGATTTGTTTGTTTCATCTTACCAATATGTGATGTGATCGTTCCTCCCTTTTCCAAGAGATGTCTATGTTTTTTTTGCTCTGCCTCATATTCCACTGCGTATCTAACATGCATGCATTCTTTTTCAGTTTTCCACCTATGTGTTTTGATTTTCTGGCCATCTCCCTCATATCAAATATTGTTTTCCACAATATTTTTCTATAGTGTCCAACTTCAGCTTGCATTATTTTTGCTTTCCCAATTTCCACGTACATATTGTACATGTACATTCAGATGGGATCTCTTCAGAATTGGATGATTGTACAGTTGAATAAATAGAAATTTAGCTGCCCAATCAAACTTGTATGTCCTACCAATGGTCCACATATTCTTGTTCGTTTTCAATGTTTTACATTTTTGAGTAGAATTTTGAGCAATATCACAATCACCTGGTTTCCTCTTTCTTGGACCAGAATTTGAATTTGATTTATGTGTTCCATTTTGTTGAGTATTTGTATGTGTGATATCTTGATGCACTTCTGGTTGCACCCCAACAGGAACAATATCTTCAAGATCTGGAATATTATCGTAGGTGTCATTTGTTTGACTTTGATACATCATGAAAGCATGTCCACCTCAATAATACCTTCCACACAGTCAATATTCTGATTCTTTGTGGTGGCATCTATATGGTTGGTATTTTCAATATCTGTATCCGTAGAGTTTCCAAAATACTTGAAGAGTGATTTCTGAGATTTCTTACTTACTTTCAGGTTCTTCGCATTCTTTGAACTAGCACCTTCCATTATTATGAAGAGAGTCCTGCATCAGCACAAAAGAACCAAGTAGTGACTCTATCCACTATCTTAGGTCTCTGTCACGCGTCCACTGTCTGAGGTCTCTCAGCGCCAACTCTTCCCTTGTCACGTGTTAACTACCTATGCCCTATCACACGCGTCCAATGTCTACGATTATTGTCATGCGTCAACTCTGCCCTTGTCATGTGTCAATGGTGGTATGCCCTGTCACGTGTCAACTCTCCTCGTTATGCATCAAACCTATTCCTTTTCGTGCGTTTGCAATATCTCCTTGTCACGCATCTATAATAATTATTTATCGCACGTCAAGACTCAACTATTTCCTTGTTGCGCATCAAAACTAACCCTAATAGGCTAACAACAATCTCTGGTGCTTAAGAGTATGCGAGTTCAAACTTCACAAAGTATTGGTAATTTGGTAAGCTACTTGAGGTATACTACTCGATGAATCACCTAGGTTTTTATAGGAGATGTTTTCAAATGAAGGCAAAAGTGACCACCCCAAAAAATATACTATATATTTTAGGCGAATAGGACACCGACCCATCTCGAAAAAATCACCTTTTCGAATTTTCCTAAAATGAAAATTTTGCCATATTATGAATATTCACCACTAAAATTATCCCCTGGATGTAGTAGTGCAATGCTCGGTTGTAAGTTCACTTAGTCACATGACCATCGGGTCAATACAACTCCCCATATTGCATTTTTTGGGATTTGATGTAGTTTGAGGGTTTTGCAGTCAACATATTTTTGTAGGTTACAAGAGAATTATGTGATCAAGGTGTGACATATGGGTGGCAAACAATGACTACCAACGATGATATTGTGACACCAAAAAAACCAAGTTTCGAGCTCCTACATAGTCACAAGTGGCTAGCAGCAGAGGTCTCTAAAGCACCTAGGCACCCCCACCCCATTCCAGGCACCCTAGTCCCTTGTCCGATAGCTCCATAATTTATTTTTCATAGTTGTGACCGCCTATCGTTCATGTTAATCAATTTTCCAGTCCATATTAGTTCCAAGGATAATGCAAAATCAGCTAAGTCATTCTTTCCTCTCTTGCACTTAGGGTTTTAAATTTATCTAGCTTATTGCTTGTGTCATATTGTATCTAGTCATTGTTTATCATAAGTTTACATATGTTACTCTACAAAAGTATTAGGGTTTTATAAAAAATTATTTTTTGTTAAATCATTTGGTGAACATGAATTTGAAAACTCTCGGATCCTCATTTTCCTTCTCTCATGGCTCCTGAAATTCCATAAATTTCTTTACATGATCTACTTCAAATGCATCCAAATTGCCAATTTGTTCTTCAAAAATACCGAGACATTATGTATCTACCTCACAATACAATTACCTACACAAATAAGTGCCATTTTTGACCGTCTCTTCGATGACCCTAGCCTTCTTGATCCTCCATCTAATCAACCCATCTTAGAGTCAATTCAAGCTTTGCATTCTTTAATTGAAGAAACAATTGAGGCTATGGAATAAACAATTATATCTCTTAAATATGAAATCCAAAATCTCAAGGATGCTTCTCAAGCTCATGTTAGTTCTCCTTCTACATCTCATTCTCCTCATCCGAATTCTATGTCTTCTACATGTGCTCATATTAGTGCACCTAAATTCTTACCATTACCAGAACCTCTCCAATTTGATCATAATGTTAAGAAACATGATGTTCTTCCTGCACTCCTCACTCATTAATTGGTAAACTTACCACCTATTCACTACTATCCTCCTTATTGGCTTGCCAACTATCAATGTATCCCATTTTGTAATTATCATCAAATCAATGGACATCATGACAATGATTGCTATGATTTAAAAATAAGAATCAAGCACCTTGAACATCAGGGATTTATCTCATTTGTTTCAAAACATTATGTTACATGCCCATATCCAAATGCTACATCTAAATGGGCTCCTAAATTTTCTCCTTCTATGACCAATGAGCATTGGGATATCACTTCTAATGTCCCTTCTTTGGTCAATCAAGCATCGCCTATACAACCCACTCCAACTAAGAAATCAACTCTCAAGGTTTGTCCTCTATAACCTCCTCCTACCAAGTCATCTACGACATTACCAATAAAAATAAGAAACCATTCACTAAGAAAGACCAAAAACTGTAGCAGCCTCTATCTACTTTTGCATTGAATATCCCTTCACAACCTCCACTTCAACAACCAATCATTTTTGTCAAGAAAAATACTCCTTACATTGATCCCTTTAGTAACATTGACTAGATCTCCACCTCTCATACCCTTAGGGGCATCACGCTTACTTTCCCTCCTTCCTAGCATCACTTGGATACCATTTCTAATGTTACGCTCCATGCTTCATACTTTCGATTTTTAGGAAATCTCACACAACTTGATACACTTTGTATCATCACTACCCTATGATACACTTGAATGTTGAGGGAATACTACATTCATGAACCTCACACACTACACATTTCACGCTCCATGATTCACAATACATCTTTTTAACATCTCACATTATCAAACCATTTCCCGATGATGCACTCTTGTTCTATGGTTCATTCTTGATTATTGAGGGATATTTTATAAATGAACCTCATCTCATACTTATCCCCATTTTATGGGGGACACACTTCTCCTATCAAATTCATATTTCATACCATTCCATCTCATGCATACACAACATATTGCATATCTTGTTTTCACTTACACTTGTTTTCTTATACTTACATGATGCACTTTGCTTACTATATTAGACATGATATCCAGTATGTCATTATATTTTCTATATACATGTGTTTGTTCACTTGTTCTATAGTTATGAATGCATGCTTTCCAAATATCTTTACATGCATCAATGATGTTTGCATCTTTGTACCTTTACCGGTCCCACCGGGATCTTAAGGAGTCTACATTTCTAGTCTTACACGTCACATGTGATATTTTTTCATTCTTTACTACTTCCTATTCTTACTAGAACACTACTTATCATTGATCTACACACACTTTGACATACTCTTTATCTTTATAACATGCTAATGGGTGATTCATGTGTAACATTTGCTTTGTAAGACTATTTTCCACCATGGTTATCTGTTACATCTTGATTGCCATTGTTTGCTATTATATGCCATTGTTTGCGGGCTATGCCCTTTGTCTTGTATACATAATGTATGATTTTGGCCGCTTTGGCCCTGATTGTCTTGTAACATTGTGAGCAATGTACCATGTTTGAAACCCACTTTTTGTGATCTATTTTGTATGCATATTTTCTTGTTTCACTATATTTCTATGACATGCTTGCTTATTTTTCTACTAACACATGTATCTATCCATATTGCTTGCATGTTCCTTAGTTTCCACCATGCACACTCCCATCCCCTCTCCAGGGTACACAATTCATAACCCCATCATGTCATCTCTTTAGGCCGCATTATCCTAGCGACATCGCATACACCCCAAATGAGGGGGGAATACATTGGATGAATTAGTCACCCCATACAACAACTCAGAGCTACAACACAATATAGTTCAGTAAAGGAACATAACATGCTACAGTTATAGAAATGGCCCATAATCTGACTTGGGTCCTTAATTCAACACAGATGTGAGCACCTAGCTACAAACACTAACATGTGGGCATTCCTGACCTCTCCTGGGTGCCTATGTCCTGGGGCCATATACAACTACTTTCACAGATTAACACAATTTTCAACACTTCACATATCAGCTTTCAGAATACATGTACATTCCTCCAACAAGTAGAATGCATTCTTTCTCTATTTTCTACATGGAACAAATATAGAACTAATACTATACAACTTAGAACTATACATGGATCACATCATCTCCAGTGGTGTATAAATTCAGAAGCAGTCATGGAAGGAGAGTAACACTAGACCTCTCTCCCCAATACTCTTTTTTCATGGTGTGAGATCACCTAAAAACTCACACTTGGCATGAGATCACCATAAAAACTTGCACTTGGCATGATATCTCCCAAAAACTTGCACTTGGCATGAGATCACCCAAAAAAATTGTTCTTGGCATGAGATCACACAAAAACTCATTCTTGGCATGAGATCACCCAAAAACTCACTCTTCTATAGTAGTTCAGGATATTTTCTATCCTTTTCACTCTTCACGGATCAAGTGCACACTTTCCTTTACTAATTTTTACACACATTTACATAATTTTGCAAGAGTTTTCATAATACATGACTTTGACTACTCTTTCACTCTTATTTTACAGGTTCATCCTTAATACACAACAATAAACAACCCTACATCAAACAAAATACACTTTACCCTTAGGGTCACTTCCTCTTTCTTAGCTTCCATGCTTCATTTTTATCACTCCATGCTTTCACTTGTCTCCTCGCATGCTATCGTCATCACATTTTACATGGTTATTAGGTACACATCTTCTATCTACTTTATGTTATTGATTATTCACTTAACAATATAAATTAGGGGAAAAGTAGACACACAATCACGCACTTGGGGTACATTTCTAGGTCCTAAAAACATACTTGCATTCATATGATTCCTAAGTGAGGAAACAAGTAATTGATTGCGTTCTTGGGTCTCTTTTATGTATTTCTTACTTTCTTTTTGGTCTTACACACCCTACAACCCAATTTCTACTTTTATTGCTTATCATTTATGGCTTCGGACACCAACACCCAACCAAGATGCCAATGCCTGTGCACCCTCATCCCCTCTAGGTGCCCCTTACCTCTTTTACTTTACTTGCTCTTTTTGGGCTTCTTTTATCTTTTGGGTATCTTATTTTCTTATTGGTTGGCCTTCCAGTTGTCAATTACAAAATTCAACCAAAGAAATCATATAAATAAAAATTTATGCGACCAAAATAAAGGACCAAGCTCTAAGCATCTATTATCATCACCTAAGGTTGCACCCAAAGGCATTTAAGAACAATAAAGGAATCCATCTAACACTCATACAAGGGATAAGGGACTAAATTTATGCATACACTTCATAGGAAGGGGAATTTCATTTTTACATCCACACATCTATCTACATTGGTAGATCTAGTCATGTATCTTCTATCATGTGCACTTGCACAAGGGCTTCATAGGGTACAATTTTATCACACACGCATAAGAAATACATGGAGTTTGAAATGTAGTGAAGTGCTCATTGTAACTTCACTCATTCGGGTGACCTTCTGGGTCAATCGACTCCTATATTGCATATTTTCTTTTTGAGATTTGATGTAGTTTGAGGGTTTTACAGGTCAACATATATTTTCAGGTTACATGTGAATTTTGAGATCAAGGTGTGACATATAGGTGACCAACAATGACTATTAGCGATCATTTTGCAACACCATAAAAATTAGGTTTTGAGCTCATGCACAGTCACCGATGCATAACAAAGGTCTCTAGTGCCTATGAGCCCATGCCCCATTTCAAACACCCTGGTCTAGAATTTTCTGATAGCTCCAAAATTTACTGTGCAAATTTGTGATACCTTGTCCTTCATGTTCATCAATTTTCTAGTCTAGATCAATTCCATGGATAGTGCAATATTAGCTAAGTCATTATTTCCCTCTCTTGCATTTAGGGTTTTACATTTATCTATCTTATCGCTTACGCCATCTTATATCTAGAAGATGCTTATCATAAGTTTACATCTATTATTTTTCAATATTAGGTTTAATCATAAATTATATTTTTGTTAAATGAGCCATAACGATAGTTGGCCCTTTAAAATTTATTGTAATACTTTTATTGAATTTGGTCCAAGACCATATAATATTACCATACTATGGTCATACCCTAATTTATACGATTATAATCTAATTCATTATTAGGTCTCTTCTACCTATTGGGTTTCTTCATTATTCTCTTCTATTTCAGCTATTATATTTTTGGTTTGCTTTGTGTGCCACTAAGATTCAAATTTAAAAGTTAAGAATCCATATATATATATATATATATATATATATATATATATATATATATACAAGTTTATTCCTAGCATTTATTATCTAGTAGGTACTTATCTATCTACCACCTATTGAGCCAAAGAAGAAAAGATTACTACTACATATCCTAACATAAGAGGGCATAATTATTAATTGCACATCTTCATATAAGGGTTTTAATTGATAGGAAGTAGTAAATCCCACTATTGGTGTGAAAACACGAGGGAAAATATTGGACACAAGTTTAGTTGCATGCACACTTACGAGAAAACACTAGAGAGCTACATTGAGTCCGAAATGTAGTGCAATGCTCATTGGATCACAAATAGGGTGATCATTGAGGTTAGTCCAACTCAATAACTTCATTTTTATTTTTGATCTAATGTGTGCTTCATGTTCTTCTAGTAAGTTAGGTTATTTTCAAGTACATATGTAAAATATAGTGTCATAAGCAAAATCAAAACTATCAAAGTGCATCACAAGAAACATTGGATGACAAAAGAAGTAATAAAGTATCACTAGTACAATATTGTAAAGATCTATTTTTTTAGTGGTGTACAAACTTGACATGGTTTTATGATCTTGGTAGTGTTGTCATGTGAATTTACTAGCCCAAAAATGTAAAATTCAAACCATGAAAACTAAGCCATAATGCAAATTTTTATATTTTGATCCTCCTAAATCTCTCCATTGGCTAACACACCTCCTGTTTCAAAATCATATTGAACTTGAAGGTACTAAAAATTAATATGGTAAAAATTTCTCAATGTGTAAAATTATGTAACAAGTTTCATGAGTTCATTCAATGAAGTGCAACAAAAGACTAGTTTTCTTGGAAGCCTAGAAAGACTAATTTTGGCTATTTCAGAGCATGTGTATAACCCATGGGAGAGTTCTAAAAATTTCTTAAGTATCCAGAGGTTGTATTAGATAGCCTTGAAGGTATTGTAAGTATTTTAGGAATATTTGGGAAAGTTTTGACCATTTAGGGTTAGTTTGTTAAACAATGGGTTTTCAGGTGTAAGGAATGAGCAGTTCAAAAGTAAACCTAAACTTCTCTAGATGATTCCGAGAGATTTGTAAGGATTTAGGAGTAAAAAAGTAGGAAATTAAAATCTTGAATCATTACCTACATGATGGGAATATTCATTCGATTTGAGCTAGAATGTTTTCATGAAACATTCCAAACAATGCAACTTCCGCCTTCATTTACGAACAAAAAGGGGCCTATTTTTTCAATTTCAGTAATAGTAAAGTTCTGAAACAACCTCCATTGGTCTTATAATGTGTTTTGGAGTCAAATTAATATAAAATTTGACCCCAAAACATTATCTTAAGCCTCTAGGGTGAAAGAAGTAAGTTCTCAGGCTATTTTTGGACAACTAATGTAAAATCAAGCTTTCCATTTGAGGCAAGGCACAATTTTGTGCCCATATTTTCCCTTTTTCAATTATGTAAATGGGAGACATGAGGGATACAAAATTACGCCCTCATACACCTCCCATAAGAACACTTTGTAGCACTTGTTGTCCGTGTTGTCCACGTTGTCTCCGCATTGTCCCTATGTTCCCCTTTGTCCCCATTTCCCAAGCATACAAGATGGAAAATAAAGTATACCCCATGAAAATTTTAAATTCATAAAACATCCATATGTATTTAATTTAACCTAGTTTAAATCTAAGTTGATTCAAGGAGAGTGTGAGTGAATGAAAGATTGTAAATCCATACTTAGCCAATTTTCCACCATGCCACATGTCACCACCTTGCTTCAAGGTGAAATTTTGTGTCCCTTGTGTCCCCCATGTCTCCAAGGTGACAAGAGTGACAATAAATTTCTCCTCATTATCAAATATATCTCCTACACTTCCATATGACCTTCGTAGGCTCCTTAGGTAAATTTTCAGCTTCTCCATCTCATCCTCACTTGCTCTTGTGTTGCCACTTGTCTCAATCTTGATCCAAGGAAAATTTGTTTTCCTTGATATCCTTGATGTCCCTTGTGTCCCCATTCACCACTTACACCAGATATTAACCACATATAGACCTCCCTCCAACCTTAATCAAACCATAGTTAGTAGGGAGACTTGAAATTGCATAAAAACATTGTTTTAGATAGTTTCTTCTACATAGTTGATCATGTTGGTGAATTTTCCACTGTGAGTACTTATAAAATCCATTAAATTATTCCATTCCAAAATAGAAAAATTAAATCATCACACTTCTTCATTTCCTAAAGATCCAACGGATGAAATCACTTGAAAATTGGAGCAAATGATTATAAAAATTCTATGATCACGCAAAGCTGTTTTTTTACACAATAAAGAAGCAAGATTTTAGGGATATTGAGTTATGTGTTTTTCTAAACATTATTCCATCCTTGAATAATTTTTCACTTTCCCAAAGATCCGGCAGGTGAAAATTTCTGAAATTGTGAGCGAAGGATCCTAAAAAATTCTAGTTTCGTCCGAGGCATTTCTTTGATGATGGGGTTGCTGATTTTTCAAGATATGGAGGACTAAGTTTTTTTAGTATTATACACCCTTCAATGAAAAAATAATTTTCTAACTTATCTAGATGAAGGAATCATCTAAAATTTAGAACAAGGAATTCTAGAATAAATCTCATAATTTCAAGACCATTTTCATTACAATCTAACACATGTAGTGTACTTACTAAAAATAACATGTGTTCCTGGTAAGGCATGCCTAAAAAATAGTAATTGGTCAAATGAGGTGAATTATTAGCATCCATGGTCCTTGAACATGCAATAAACATCAGAAGTGAAAACATTGCCAAATTACTTAAAATAGCAATCTGAATAGGACTAGCTAAAAACAAGATGTCCTAAAATTGAGCCTAAAAAGCTATGAAAACTCCCATTTGGCTTATCTCATTGATTTTTTCCACTATCATAAGATTGGGAAGTTGTCTTGTGTTCCAAGAGAGGTCAAGAAACACTGACAGGCTCCTAAAACATCATTCTAAGGTGGTTTTTACATGACATAGTTTGAAAAAAGGAGTTAGATGGTCTAAATAATTCCAATTGTGGGATGAGAGGAAGTCACTATGATCAAATTCATTGATGAAAGGAACATCATATGAAACACACTATTCCAAGGAATGGATTAGAGCTAGTCATTGTGTGTGTAAGATAATTTCATGAGAAGTGGGAGAAATCAAGAACATCATAAGGTTTTCATCAAAGGAATGATCATCATGAGCATGATGAGAAATGACCACTCATGAGTGAGGATAGGGTCATATCGAAAAATTCATACCTTAATAAGTATTTATAAACACTTGATTTATGCTCAATAATGAGTTTGCATCTTGAAATTCAGAGGAGGTGGAGTTTGTAGTGTTTCGGTGCAATGTATAGGACAAGATCATGGAACTAATTATCATTCACTCCTTCAAGTACCATTCAGATTTCAATACTTCCATCTAGAGAAGGAATTATATTTCCATGAGGAGAAAATTGATAAATTATGATCAAATTTTGTATGGATTTTTCCACTCATGGTCAAAAAGTGAGTGGTGAAGAGGTCATCATGTTCATAGGTGAAGTATGAGACTCAAAGGGTGAGGTAGTGATCACCACACCCTAAATCCACCATTATTTTCAAATTTTCTTTAAGGAACAAGTGGGAAGAGCTAGTACAAGGAATATAAGACCACTATGTGTGAAGAATTGAGAAATAATTGATTCCCATGAGAAACATGTGAAGATAAGGTGTGAGTTTATCTCATTCAAGGATAATTTTGGAGCCACAAGAGGTAAGAAGATGATCCTCAAGGGGAGAGTAATGTATGCAAGAAGAGAAACCACCTCAATTCCACTTGATTCCATTCACTTGGAAGTGTTCTTAAACACACATTCAAACCTTGCAGTGTTATCAAGAATCAAGGAAGAAGTACGTCACAATCACCTCATTTCATTTCAATGAATGGCTACATGATAATAATTACATTTAGGGTAAATCATTTCATCCACACGATGAAGACCTATTTTAATAATTGAAGGAAAAAACTGAAAAGTTTTGAGCATCACAGAGTTGATTTGTGATCACTAGAGTGAATTTTGAAATCGCAAGAATCAAGAAAGTGATCCTCACTCTCACTATGAGATCAAAAAAGAACCATCATGAGTGATGCCCATAGTCATCCCAGGATCGCATTGTAATGCCTCATAACAGTGTTCCTAAACACTCATTTAGTAGTCTGGAGTGTTCATGCATCTTGCAGAAGGAGGATATTATGAGCACCATGCTTTAAATTAGCAAGTTCTCCATCAGAAAAAGCTTCATCTTCATCATATTGGTCAACCCTTCTCTCTCTCTCTCTTATCTCTCCATATTCTAATTTTCCATTAAGAATGTACTTTTTCTATTTTTTCCTATTCACTCAAGTGACCCCAATGTCAACATTGTAAGAGTCCTTTTTCATCAATAAGAAAAAGACTCACCTCCTAGGAATATGAAAGGTCATAAGTGATGAGTTAGGTGAAAATTCATGTGGGGGAGATGAAAGGAAAGTTCTTAATGTTATAAATTGGAATAAATTCTCCATTCCAAAGGGTTGGAAATTTTTTATTGAATATATGTTGTTGAGATTTACCACTATTACATCAAGAAATAAAAGTTTCAATTCTTCTATATTTTTCTTATGTTCATATATTCTCTCTAATTTCCAATTTTGTAAGCATTGTGATCTTCAGACAACCAGGACTTAACGTTGTGTCCTTGATCGATAGATTTGCAAAACTTTATATCTCTTTTTTATTGATCTTGATAATGGCTTGCATTATTGTGTTCTTGTAAGTGAATGCATACTTAATCTAGTTATTGTTCATGAATTTTGTAAGCATACTCATAACAATAAACATCTCTCCTTATTTATCCTACTCCCCTCTACCTCCCTTCACTATAATTTCCTCCTTATACTTCATAAAAACACTCTTCCATAGGTTCAATGGAGTGTTCTTGTGTGATCCCATGCTTAATGGCCAACCCATAGATTTAATTAGTTTACATTCAAAAATGGGAGCCTCCCATCCTCACAAAAGGAAGGGCTTAGCCGCGACGTTGGTGGAAACCAATAATTTTCCCCCATAAAAAAATAGTTCACTAATAGTTTTGGGTGACTCTATTGGGGAGATCTTCCCTTTGTGCACCCATAAAAGATCTCTTAAAATAAAACTAAAGAGATATTTAATAATCCATGAAAATTAAAAATTGCAAGATATAAAAATACCATCTGAATGTTAAAAATCCTTCTTGTGATCCTATTGAAAAATCCACATTTCTCTTGTTTCATTCCTCTCTATTACTTTAAGACAAACTAGAAAAAATAAGGTACACTTGAGATGATCATGTAGGTGGATTTATTGATCCCAAATTTAAGGAACCACAAAAATTTGGTTTTAGAATTCCCATTATACGAGTAAGAAGGAAAGTTCCTAAAAATCCTCTTGAAGGTCATACTAAAGAACCAATTTTTGAACCACTTATCCTCATTCCTCCTAAACAAGAAAGAGAAGAAGAACGATATGAATAATATGAAAGAATGTGTGCACCTCTACCATGGGGGCATAATATTGGTTTGTTGGTCTTGGCCCTGCCACTTCATGAACTTCCAAAAGGATCAAGAAAGAACTTTCCCAAATTTTGTGAAGATGGCAAGAAATGAATTGATGACCATATTACAACTTTCATCACAACCTATTGCATTCTTGGAGTACAACACAAATATATCACACTGTGGTTGTTCATGGAAACATTACAAGATGCTCCTATGGATTAGTTCTACTACTTGCCATCACGCTTAATTACTAGTTGGGATGATATTAAAAGCAAGTTTGAAGCAAGATTCAATACTTCATATGATGCTCATACCTTCCTTGGTCAACTTAATTTGATGAAGAAAGACCCTTAAGAGTCCATGAATGATTTCGTAACAAAATTCAATAATTTAATAAACAAAAATTCCATCGCTTCTCGTCCTACTATGGAAAATTAGAAAAGGTTCTTCGTGAATTTATAACTTCCTGAAGTTAGTTTCATACTACGAAAATCACATCCGAACACCTTGGAAAATGCTCAAGAACTTTCCATTGATGTGGAAGATGATCTCATCATGTCAGCCAAGATCAATAATCATTCAATGAAGAATAAGGCCCAGATTTCCAAAGATGAAAGAGTTGATCCATTGCTACAAAATTTGGCCAATGATTTGACAATGTTTTCTCAACGTGTGTCATACCAAAACTAAAAATAATTGTAGGAGCTCAAACTTGCACCCATCTCAGATCAGGTTGAACTGAGTCATTAAGGCAATAATGGTACTGTCTTCAAGTTGTGGGACTTGGTGCATTCGAGATAGACCTCTGGAGAAGGCTCGTTCCTCTAGCTACTTCTAGTGCCGACACTACTCCTAATGATAGAAATGAAGATATCTACGCTACTCTACAAGTCCAAGGGACCAAGGTGAGAAGGAGATGTGTGAAGGAAATCCTAAGCTAAGGGAAGGTGATAGTTCTAGAAAGAGGGTCAATCACTCTCCATGAGGGGAAGGAAAGTGAGAGTGCACGAGAGAGAGGGTAGACAAACATGCACCAAAGACAACCATTTAGACTAGACTTTCAACGCATTGACGACACAATGAAAATGGAACCTGCAAGAGGGAATGCACACATCACATCAAAAATGTGAACAAAGAGGCAAGATGTAAAATAAATGAGAAAAGGGAAGACAAAAGTTCCACAAAACCTGATTTTATTGCTTAAGGATGCACAATCATTTTACATTCATGGTAGGAGGTGAGAACACATTATAGAGACCAAATCCAAGGCCTAAAACTCATGGGAATTTGGCAACCATTTTGACATGGTGTCATGATAATAGAGATGTGTTTTTAGAGATCACAAGTCGAGAGTGGGGGGTGAATCAACGTAAATTAAAACTCTTTACTTAATTCCAATTTTAAACCCTTTAATAATGTGCAACTTTAAACTATGAGCAGTCAATCAACCAAATGTCTTGCACAATAACACAAAACACATAAATTACCATGGGAAACCCTTTTGGGAGAAAACCCACAAAAATTACTTCTTATATTACAAAAAGCAAGGACTCATAAGAATATAACACATCTTACAATATTTGTTTAGTGAGGCACCAACCCCATAAGGATCACCAACCCCTACACCTCTGTTGATATTATGCACAACAAAGGACTCAAGTGAATATTACACATCACAAGAGATTTCTTTTATAGGAACCCACCTATAAGGAAGCTACAACTCCCTGAATGTGCTAAGCTACAACTTAGACTTGATTTATATACATTTTGATCATGTAGTTACAACAATTGCTAATACAATGAATTATGATCACTTTCCTGGCTCTGTCTGTGTTCTTATTTTCACTCTCTTCTACTCATCTAATTTGATCCTACTTGCTCAATCAATCTACTACTCTTGATGCTTCTTTCATCTGATAAATCAATGCATCATCGATCTGCTCTCCTATTTCCTCTCTCTTTTCATCTGTAACTCTTGTTTAGATAGATTGCATTGTATTCATTCTTGTTCTACTCTACTTTAGCTTGATTGCTTCCTTATCTTACTTGAGAAAATACAAAAATAGTTCCAAGTTCGAACTATATCACAATCGACCCATTCCTTCACTTTGAATTACATGTCGTGCACCTTCCTGCTTGGTCACCTGAGAATTTGGCCCATTAAATGCATACAACTAACTCTAGATCTTGTTCCTTCTATATTCAACTTGATTACACTATTTTCCATGCACTTGCTAGAGCAATTATTAGCCATTTCAAAAATAAGATTTTCCTCTTTTTACAATTTACAACGTGACAGAGATGAGCGAGCCATTTCCTTCTCCATATTTTATTTCACCTTAAAACTCGGGATCTCATAGAGAATGTAATTGTATTTCCACAAATTCAATACACATTAAATGCTGACAGCTGAATAGTAGATTTCTTCATTCTTTGTGGAGATCAAGTCATATGCTTAGCCGTAATCACCTGACAATCGAATCACCATCGATTTTGGAGAACAAACTCTCACTTGTACATTATTTAAATCAATTTTATTTCCTTTGACCCTTTTCCAGTTCATATTCCATCATTTAGTGGCTTTCCTTTCCTCTTGACTTTCTCCTTTATATCGTGGCTCTTTTCTTTACTCGGTGGCATTTCTCCTTACTTGGCGGATTTTTAGTTATCCACGACTCTTCTATGCTTCTCACAAAATTCACAATGTCTCACGGCTATCCTCCTTGTATTTTCCCTTTCGTAGCTTTGTTCCACGTCCACAACTCTATCTCTTCTTCTTGTGGATTTTGCAGTCTTCCGCGGCTTCCATAGTTCTTCGCACTTTTCTTTGTATTGACATCTTTGTTTCTAAATCCCTTACTCTCATGACTTTTCCTTCACCTTCACGGTTATTCCTTTGTAGTCATGGATTCACTTATCTCTTTCGCGGCTCAAACTTTGACTCCATGTAGCTTTGTGACTTTATCCTTTTATGTGCGGAAACCACTTACCTTCCACAATGTTCTCTAACATTCTCGTGGCTTTTGCAGACTAAGTGGCTACTCCAAGTATTTAGCGGCTATCTCTAGACTTTAGTGGATATCTCCCCATGTCCATGGCTTGCACAAATATTGACTAAGTCCCTTAG
This sequence comes from Taxus wallichiana var. yunnanensis, assembly GCA_018340775.1. Classification (NCBI taxonomy): domain Eukaryota; kingdom Viridiplantae; phylum Streptophyta; class Pinopsida; order Cupressales; family Taxaceae; genus Taxus; species Taxus wallichiana. The sequence continues at coordinate 272,132,323 of CM031244.1, forward strand.
AACTTATCCTTTATCATCTTGAAGCCTTTGTGAGCTAACACTACCAATCAACCTTCATCTTCTTCACATGCTCACTTTACCAATTGACTCCTTTTTCCATCAATGCAACTTGATATCAACTCATCCATCTTGACATCAATGACAACACATATAACAATGAAAAATATGCAACAATCTCCCCTTTGTCATTGATGGCAATATTCCAACCATCGAAACCTTTTGATGGAAAAATACTTGCATACCTGATTTTTGTTTTCATCTTTACTCCTCTTGTGTATATGACTTGGCTGGTTCCATCATCTCTCCCCTTATATATCACAATATTTATCCCCTTGGAGTATAATAGGATGGTTTATGACTTTAAAATTCTCTCTCCCCTTTGACACAAATGAAAAGGGCTAAGCACGCATAGAACTGAATATTCTGGTAAGCTAGATACAACTTGTTCTTACTTTGAGAATATTCCCTAGGCTTATGCCTCTCTTACACCTTTCTTAGTTTTTCTGTCGCAATTCTCCCCGAGTTGTTGCATACTTTGATCAATTTGAGCTAATAGATTAGCTCCCCTCACTTTAGCACTATTTTTAGGAGCGGATAATACCTGAGAATTCTCCCTTCCTTCTCTGCACACCCTCTAGTTATTTGCGGGATCAGGAATGACCCCTAATTCATTCCTTAGGTGTTCAAATGTTTCTCTTGGTAGCGGCTTGGTCATGATGTCTGCAATTTCTTCTTTAGTGCTCACATATTCTAGACTAATCTTCCTGTCATTCACTTGTTCCCTCAAGAAATGATATCTTATAGGTATATGCTTGGTCTTTGAGTGGAACACTGGATTCTTAGAGACACTTATTGCACTTGTACTATCACACAACAAAGGAATTAGATTTTTCAGATTTTACCTTGTAATCTTCCAATGTCTGCTTCATCCATAGTACTTGAGTGCAACACATCGCGGCAACTATATACTCTACTTCACATGTTGAGAGATCCATTGATGATTTTTTCTTACTTAGCCAAGATACCAAGAAATTTCTAACAAAGAATGCTCCTCCACTTGTGCTCTTTCTATCATCAACACTTCCTACCCAATCTACATCTGTATATGATTTTATGCTGAAGTCATTGATTTTGGGGTACCATAGTCCATACTCAAGTGTTCCCATGAGATATCTTAGAATTATCTTAACCGCCTTGAGGTGTGTTTCCCTTAGATCTTCTTGAAATATTCCAACAAGGCCTACCGCCTACATGATATTAGGTCTTGATGCTGTGGAGTAAAGTAGACTTCATATCATGGATCTATACAATGTTTTGTCTACCTTAGGTGAGTCATCATCTCTACTCAGCTTACACCTAACTTCCATTGGTGTACCAATAGGTTTGTAAGCTTCCATCCTAAATCCCTTCACGATTTCTTTGATGTACTTTCTTTGGGATATGAATATACCTTTGTCTATTTGAATTATCTATAAACCAAGAAAGAATGAAATATCTCCAAGCATTGACATCTTGAACTCTTCTTTCATCATGTCAGCAAAATCATATTTCATCTTATCATGATCTCCGCCAAATATGATATCATCTACATATATAATGACAATTAGCAAGTGGTCTCCTTCTTCCTTGATATAGAGATTTTTTTCTACAACAATTTTTCTGAATCCTTTCTCAATGAGGTATGAATCCAATCTGTTGTACCAAGCTTTGGGATCTTTTTTTAATCCATACAAATCTTTTTCAACCTACACACATAATCCTTATCTTCAGTTAGTGAAATCCATTAGGTTATTTAATGTATACCTCTTCATTCAGAAAACCATTTAGGAAAGCTAACTTCACGTCTATCTGGAATACACTAATTTTCTTGTATGCCGCATAAGCCAGGAATAGTCTTATTAGTTCCATTCTTTCCACTACTACAAATGTCTCATAAAAATAAATTCCTTCCATTTACACGTATCCTTTTCACACTAGCCTTGCCTTATTTCTTATCATTTCTCCTTTCTCATTTAGTTTGTTTTTGAATACCCATTTGGTGCTAATCACATTCTTTTTATGCGGTCTAGGTACTGGTTCCCATGTCTAATTATTTTCAATATGATCAACTGTTCATTCATGACGTATACCCAATACTGATCTTTACTTGCTTCTGCAACATTCTTGGGTTCTATCATTGAAAAGAGTGCTATATATTCATTGTTATGCTATTCTCTTAGCCTTCTCCTTGTGAGAATGCTACCATATTTGTTTCTAATGATATTATTTGAAGGATTGTCCTTTTTGAATTGCCTAGAGGGTGCCTTAGTGTCTAGCATTTTTTCTTCTTCATTTCCTTCTTCACATGGAATTTCTAACTCTTCATCATCTTCTTGTTCTTCATGACCGCCATTGTGCTGAGTACTAGTTTTGGCATGTTGTGTCTCGTCCACCTTCACATTAGTTCTTTCAAAAATCTTTTATAACTCGCTTATTATAGCATCTATAAGCCACACTAACTACTAAGTAACCAAGGAATATCCCTTCATCACATCTTGAGTCAAATTTTCCCAAGTTTTCTTCATCTCTTTTGATATAGCATTTTCTACCAAAGACTCTTATGTGCTTTACATTTTTGCTGGTCTCTTCTTCCATAGTTCATAGGGAGTTTTGTCACTATTTATCCTCATTTGAGCTCTATTCAAAAGATAAACCATGGTGTAAACCGCTTCACTCCAATACCTATCTGAGAGTTTGGATTCATTCAACATAGTTCTTGCCATCTCTTGCACAATTCTATTTTTCCTTTCAACAACCCCATTTTGCTGAGGTGTCCTTGTAGCTGAGAATTGTCTCCTAATTCCATTTTCTTCATAGAATTCATCAAACTCATTTGACTAGAATTCTCCACCTCTATCTGATCTTAGGCATTTGATTTTCTTATTTTTCTCATTTTCAACCAATGCCTTGAATTTCTTAAATCTGTCCAAGGCTTCTGATTTTTGCTTCAAGCACGCTACCCATGTCATTATTGTGTAATCATCTATTAGCAACATGAAATATACCTCACCATTTATACCTTTAGTTCGGTGGGTCTGCAGAGGTCTGTATGGATCAACTCTAATGGTCTGGTTGTAGAATACTCCTTTGATTTGAACGATCTCCTTGTTTGTTTTCCATGTAGATAGGCCTTGTATAGAGTATCCGTGGGTTTCACAATATCTAGCATATGTCTGACACAACCTTTTGCACTTAATTTTACTAGATTTTCAAAGCTCATGTGCCCCAATCTCCTGTGCCACAACCAATTGTAGTCAATATTTCTTGTGAAGCATTTCTCTTTGTTTATCTCATTGAGAACATACATGTTGTTCTTAAGGGTAAAGGGCTAGGAGGAATACCTGTTAAAATGTTGGTTGTAGGTTGTTGTGTGCGTATGACTTCTTGATCCACAAACTGATCATGAGAGATTCCTTTTGGCTAGGAGGAACTACCTGAAATAGAAAACAAGACCACAAATAAAAGTTAAATAGTATATGCAGTGGACTACCTAGCGTATGCTAGATCCGAGAAGTGTGATACTCCTAGATGACTATCAATCCATTGTTTAAAACAACTCAATGCTAATAATAAATGAAATCCTACTGTAGTTAAAATGATTTAGGTATCTCATTCATCTACAATAAGAAAATTCATTCACAACAAGCTAAGCTATGACTAAATCTAAAGGTCAAGGTCTCTCGTATGGATACTGTATCGGTACTGGTCTGGATTCTGGTTCTAGGTTTTTTGGGTATTTGGTGGAGGTTTTAAGCTTGTTCTTGGTCTGAGGGTAAAAAAATAGAGACCAACATGTCGGTTTGGTATGACCGGTGTTGGTTTAGGTTAACCGGTGATGGTTGTGGGTAACCGGGATTCGGTATGGTTGGGGTACAGGAAGCTTAATAAAAACTTGATGTGAGGGTAGATCCAAAACTAAATGGAAATGGAGAGGGCTATGGCAAGGTCTGTGTGAGTCTTAGGTATACTCAGGGGTAATTAAAATAGGTATGAGTAGTTCAATGGAGTGGGTGAAGGAATGGTCAAGTTTTGCATGGAGGTAAATGGTGGGGAATGGGAATGGGAGTAGAAACTAATAACAAGAAGTAAAAGAGTCTACCAAAATGACAATGGACAAGTGTTGGTTAACAAAACACTTACTATTGTACGAGCTTGATGTCTAGTTGGAAATGGTGGGTGATCAAATGGAAGGAACTTGGTGTGGTGTTGGCACTTCCCGGATGCTCCCGTGAAGGAAAATGGCTCTGTGATTGCTTCTGGTGCTGGTTGTGGATGCTCTGATGCATGTATGAATGCTAGTTCTACTTGCATGTAGCTCTGGTTTCATCTCTTGCTCTCGAAGATGTGCCAACCTTGAAATAAGGTTATTTTGGGGATTAAATGGTAACCGATGGTGGTTAGTTTTGGGTTGACTGGTGGTGGTTTAGGGTAACCGGCATCGGTTTGGTTAGGTGGGATTCCTAGGTTTACTAAACTAGGGTAGATCCTCTTGATTTTCTGGGATCTCGTTGTTTTCTTCCATGGATTAGAATGGAAGCTTCCTTTCTAATGGGTGGGAATGTGGTTAGAGGGAATGTAGGCTTTGATTTTTAGGGTTTAGGTAGGTCTTAGTTAGTTATGGCAACATACTAAGAATAGGTCTTAGGGTGAGGTGGCTAGATGAGGTGTATAGGTGAGGTGGTGGTGTGGGCATTATCCAATTAGGATATTTAAATAATAGATATTGTGAGGACATGGATTAATTTAATTAAATTAATTAAATTAATATTAGAGTGGGGTGAAAGGGGCCATGGTTAGGTGAGTGTGTTTGAGTTGGTTATTTTTGAGGGACCTAGGGGAGTGTGACCCAATTTTGGTGTCTACATTTTCCCCCTTTTGTTGTGTAGCTTGTATTGGTAAGTGACGTTAACAAAAAAAGATGTGGTTGCCCCATGTGTGGGTGAAGGTGATCCCCCTCAAACTAGGAACTGATGAGGTAAAATGGAAGAATCGATGAGTGGTTTGATAAAAGGTGAATGTGATGAAGAGGAAGGTGGGAAATAGGGGTAAAAGGGAAAAAAGGTCTAATCGGGTAATCTAGGTAATGGGTCAGGGTCAAAGGTAGTAGTAACAAAAACACATGCACACATATAAACTACAACATGGTACCAGGTTGAAGAGCAGGAAAACTCTACATTGTCTAAGGTCGATAGGTTTATCCAAACAAGGTTGAGGTGATTCGGTATCCAAGGTATAGGATATGGTCAGGAAACATGACAGGTCAGTGTAGGAATGTTTAGGTATGTTCGTACACCAAAGGTTAGGTCAGGATAAATGGTCATAGTAAGAGGCAAGGTAAGGTTAGTATGTCCATCAACACGAGTAACAATGCCACAAGGTATAACAAGCACATGAGGTCATAGGTCACTAGAACGATGTTCCAGGTCTAAGTTACTAGGTCACAACATGGGTAGGGCCGAGGTATGGGTAAAATAATGAGTCCCGAATGAGGACGAGGTGAGGGGGTAAATGATAAGGTCAAGGAATATAAAGTGAAGTGTCCAAGTGAGGTGTGGGTGAGGTCAAAAGGATTAGGTCATCAAAGTAGGGTAGGGGTAGGGGGAGGAAAAAAGACTAAGTAAACCGATGATGGTTTGAAGGCACTGATGTTGGTCGTAATGGACCAACCATGGTAAGCTAGGGCACAGGACCGATGTCGGTTAAGGTAAAACCATCACCGGTCAAGTCGGGTAGGTTATAAAAAAAAAAAATTGCCATATTTTTCAAATCATTTGTCTTTTACCGAATTGGGGAAAATGACAAGTGAGAGAGAGAAAAGTGGAAAGCATCCATGTGTGGAATGGAGAGTTGAGTTGGTGAGTGGTGTAGTGGGTGAGGGGTAGTGGATAGGTGAGTCCACGAGAGTGGATTGAGTGATTCAATTGGTTGGAGGTGAGGAGGTTGATTGGGTGATGGAAGAGGTAGGAGAGGGATCGGGTGGACCACCGGTGTAGTGGCCTGATGTGCCACCATGATGATGGTAACATGATGAGGTAAGGGTCAATCCTACTCTTTTTTTTGTTTATTAGATTGAATTAGATGTCGGGTGGATAAAAATGGGTTTTGGGGGAAATGAATTTTGAATTGGTGGGAGGGAAAATCGGGGTAAATATGAATGAGGAGAGAGGTGATTGGGTGAAGGAGGGGTGGGGAAGGGTGGAGTGGGGATTTGGGTAGGATTGGGTGGGTAGAAGGGGGAGAAAAGGGAGTTTTGAGGAAGAATGGGGGTTTGGGATGTTGCGGATTTTTTTTGTGGTGAAAGTGACCGGCATCGGTTGAGGGTTAGTTGATGTTGGTGGTAGAGAACCGGTATCGGTCATGAAATAGGTGACCGATGTTGGTTTATGGGGGACCGGGGTTGGTTATGGGTAACTGGTACCAGTCATAATTTGGGGAAAAAGGGGCCAAAAGGTGTCCTAGGTTGGGTGGGTGAGGTAGGTAGTGGGAAGTAGGAGATGTTTTGGGAAAATCATAACATAGGTAAGGGGTAAAAATAGGTAAGGGTGAATGATAGTGGATTAGGGTTGGGTGGGTAGATAGAAGATGTGATACAAAGGTAAGGAGGTCTAGGGAAAGAGAGGTAGGGTGGTAGGTATAGGTGAGGTAGTGAGATTGTGGTTATGATTAAGGTATATTAATATGATGTTTTGCTGGATGTAGGTGAGAGATTAGTTGAGGATGAGAGACAGGGTGCCACCCCTGCTCTTGAGAGTTTGAGGTGCGGCGATAGTCGAGGAGTGGAGGCATGTCATAGATGTGGGCTTGAGTGGGGTCAAGCGCTACCGACATGTAGTTTGTAGCCAAGTTTGATGGTCACTCTCATCGATAGATGGGATTTAGTGACCAACACGTTCCACCTACTAACGGGGAGATGACAGTCACCTGGAGGATGTGTACAGGATCTATAGTTACCTATATTGGGGATGCGTAGTATATTCGATCTCCTCAGAGGCATCTGAGGAGTTGATGCTGATGGTATTTGGTGAGGGACTAGTGGAGATGACATTTCCATAGTGCCAACCTGAGTTATGGAGAGATGTACCTAGCCCATAGAGGAGACGAGGCTAGTAGTATTATTGATGGAGGTAGTCTGCTATTTTGCACTACCGGATGCAGAGGGTGGGAGATTCCCATGATCACTGATGGGGGTGCTACATGATATGATGATGGATAGGACCTACTTTGCATGGGCACCAACATTCCTAGTGTAGTTATATAGAGAGCTATGGGCATATGGGTGGCTCCATAGGTTCAATCTATGTTGCACATTTATTCTTCACTATTGGGCCTATGAGCACATTATTTGTGTTCATCGATTGGTATGCCCGGGAAGATGCATTTGAGCCTAGTTTTGTTTGGGTGGGGTATAGGTGATGGGTGCCTGTGATAGGAGAGCATCGAGTAGGTAGGGTTACACATGATGTGGCCTATTACAGGTAGTTATTGGAGGGATTTCTAGTGTGGACATTATTTGGAGACCGTATGTGGGCTATCCCTCATATAAACAGATGGTCGATGAGTTAGATGGCCTAGATACTCAGGTGGATTGAGGGGTGTCATGTAAGGGAGCATGAGATGATCCCAGTAGATAGGGTCTAGATGGTAGTTTGGGTTACTATAGGATATACCACCACCTTTCCCACAAGTATCGAGAGAGATGATGTGGAGAGACCACTACCACTACCATAGCCGACAATACCTATAGGGTAGGAGGATCAGGTTATAGACCGGTGTATCGATGATGCCGGGTGACTGATAGGTATAGATAGTGGTGGGCAAGCTCATTTGAGTAGTACCTCCCAAGTCGGGGTAGCAGATTTAGCCACCATCACTATGTAGAGAGATGCCCTACAGGGGTAGGTGGTGACCCGATTACATAGTTGGGGATGGTACAGGGTAGTTGGTAGGTTCAGAGGTGGAGGTGGCCGCATGCGTTGCATGCACAGGTGGCTAGTCTACATGGGCCCAGATGGCCCAGGGTGGAGATGGAGATGGTGATGATGAGTAGGTGGCTGCCCCTATAGGCATAGGTTATAGGTTTGTAGGGCTAGTTTGGCCACACAAAATGTAATTGAGGCACTACAGGATTAGAGTACAGGCAGGGTGGTGTGAGGCCGATGGCACCTCCACAGGCACGGATAGGGTCCTAGTTCACAGGAAGGGGTGGGACAGGGTCCCATATAGGATAGGTACAGGGGTAGAGGCTGATGGGGCCACCACAGACAATACCCATATCTAGGTTACGGGATGCCTTAGGTGAGGCCAAGTATTACAGGATTAGTTGATGGTGGTGGGGATAGATTTTCTATCCTATGGAGAGTACAGGGCACAACAGGCCTCGAGTGAGAGGACTAGATCCCATACCCATAACGTGGAGAGCACAGGGGCCATCGAGCCCCTGAGATAGGATCAAGGTGAGGCCACTAGTTCATGGAGGGCTAGCTCCCCAGGTGATGTACCCACAGGGACCCGACCATGACCCATGATGGGTGGTGAGATGTTATCAAGCCATCGGAAAGGAGCGAGAGGGAGGAGGAGATGGGAGAGACAAATATGGAGGATGTCTAGTAGGATGATGCCTGATGCACATCCCTCCATTTTGATGTATTTTATTCATTTTTGATATATACCGGCCTGCGTGCCAAAGAGAGTGAGGATGTATATGAGAGTTTTGTATATTTTTGATCATATACTAGCCTGCGTGCCGAAGATGGTGAGGCTGTATATGAGAGTTTGAGAGATTTTGTTATATACCGGCCTACGTGTTGAAGATATTTGAGAGTTATGTATATGGATACACATGTTTGGATGTTTTTATTTATAGAGATGATGGTGATTTGGCATGATGTATGTATCTGTTTGATAGAATTTTATTATTATGCATAGATGGATTCATGATAGGTGTGTTAGGCATGGTGGAGTTAGGTTATAGGCATGGTTGAGTTAGGTTTGTAGTTTAGGCATGGATTGAGTTAGGTCCTAGGCATGGATTGAGTTAGGTCCTAGGCATGGATTAGGTTTAGGCATGGTTTGGGTTAGGTTAGGCATGGATGAGGAGAGTTTTGGTTTAGGCATGGATGGAGTTGAAATGGGTTGAGTTTGTAATTCATTAATTTGTGTAATTAATGATGATATGGGTCACGTTTGAGATTTTTTTATAGTAACATGCATGATAATGGTAAAGAAATGGTAGACATAATGAATGTATGAATGATGATGATAAAGATGTGAAGTAATTTGTTGTTTGTTTGGTTTAATTTCCAATTATTGATATAAAAAGGAAACTAACTATGGTAGAATGTGATTTAGGAGAATGAAAGGTGAATTGGTTAGGGTAGAGAGTGGCCGAGCTAACCTCAAGGGCCCCATGCCCTCAGAGTGCTGCCTACATAGTCCCGGTGAAAAGGGACCTCAGCCGATGTAGTTCTCCCATAAGCTAGGGAAGAAGGTGAGGAGGTATGAGTATGAGTTGGTAGGTTATAGGCATGATTGAGTCTAGTTCTTTTAGGTATGGGTGAATTATGGGCACATTGGTATGGGTGATTTTGAGTTGATTATGGAAAAGAGGAAAATTTATTACCCAAAGATAAGTGTCGAGGATCTAGTCCTAGATAAGATAATCAATACGTAATGAAGAAGGTTAAAAGATAAGAGGAGGAAAGAAAGCCACCTGATTGGTAAGGATCATAATGGGTGGGTCATACCTTAGATAGGCTGATGAACGTAAGACCCTAAAGACATTACATGATTGATTATTCTAAAGGTGAAGAGTAGTCACATGATCACCAAATGTCTCGGTTTCAGCAGGTCCCTTGAGGTGGTAGGAAATGAAGGTGTAAAGGGTGAGAGGGTGAAAAGTGGGTAGTTTATATGGTATTTGGTAGCATGCGTTTGGGCAAGAGATCCAAGATCACAATGGGCAAGTCCATGATGAAAAATTTTTTTTTATTTTGACTTGTATTTGAGATAGATTGATCGATGTGGGAAGTCTATATGGGATGAGGAAATTAACTCCTTGAGGTCTTCGTGAAGCTGATCGATGTGGGAAGCTTCAGATTCTTCTCTCTCTCTCTTTTTTTTTGAAGTGGGCTTTACATAGTTGTCCTTGAGGGAGTAGTCTATTTATAGCAACGATGTAGAGAGAAAGATGTCCTTTTGAGGGAGTCATCTTTTATTGGAAGTTTGACTCAAGGAGTTGGATCCCATGTGAGGGATTTTAAGTCATGGACAAGACTAAGGTAAAGAATTGGATTCTTGTTTAGAAAGAAAGGTGAAATGACCATGGGATCTCATCTAAAAGTAGATGAAAAGTATCCATGAGAATCATGCCATGTGCAAGCGCCGTGGTACACATATTTAAGAGAAGATAAAAGAGTGATGGGTATGCACATGATTCTTATTTAATCATTGGTGATGGTGTAGGAAGTGGATAGTGCTCAAGGGATGAGCATGGAAAGAGGTAGAAGGTGAGGTAGGACTAAAATTCAATAGTAGAATGGTCGAAGATGCAAGGCATTGAGGGGCTCAGGTTTGGGTTTACCATCTAATGAAGATAAATGATAAGCACTGATCCATAAGTATGAGTCATGATGTATGGTCCAAGCCAATTAGGAGAAAAATTTCCCCATTTACTTTTTTTTTACTTTGGTTACATGTTGATTTTCTTTTAGAACAAGGTCGACTTGGAAGGTTTGTTCATGGACACGTTTTTCATAGGCATGTTTGATACATTTTTGGTAAACTTGAAGATGGTCAAGAGCATTAAGATGACGTTCATCTAATAACTCAAGTTGTGCTAAACGGTCTTGGAAAAAGTCATCATCATTGAGCATGTCATGGAGAGAAATGTGGAGTGAGGGAATCTAGACTTCGAGAGGTAGAACAACCTCTGTACCATAGACCAGAGAAAAGGGTGTGGTAGTAGTGGAAGTATGAATACTAGTGTGGTATGCCCATAGGTGAAAGGAATGTGCGTATGCCAGTCCTTCCCAGTATCGTTAACCACTTTCATGAGAATTTTGTTTAAGGTTTTATTAGTGGATTCAAGCTTGGCCATTGGTTTGTGGGTAATAAGGTGATGAGAAACTAAGTTGAATGCCAAAGGCATCACAAAGTTTCGCAAGGTTTTATTTTTGAATTACTTTCCATTATCAGTGATGAGGTGATGTGGAACACCAAAGTGACAAATAATGTGATGGTTAATGAACTCACATATTTTCTCGGCTTTCGTGGAGATGAGAGGTATGGCTTCAACCCATTTGGTGTAATATTTGGTAGTGGTGATGATCCATTGATGTCATTGTGAAGAATGGGGATTGATCTCTCAACAAGATCCAAACCCCATTGAGAGAAGGGCCAAAGGTCACGGGTGACCTGTAAGGCATGAATGGGTGTATGATGAAGGTTGGCATGTTGTTGGAATTTTACACAATGCTTAATGTAGTCACAACAATCATGGTTAAGGGTTGGCTAGTAATAGCCTAGGAAGAAGAATACGCTTAGCAACAACAAGGCCACTGAAGTGACCTCCACATATGCCATCATGAACTTCCTTAATGGTATAAGGAATTTTAGAACTCGTAAGGCACCGTAAGAGAATACCATCAAAGCCACACTTATAGAGGAGGCCACCCATGATGACATAATGAGAGACTTTTTAAGAAAGGCACATTGTCCATTATGAGTGAGGTCGGGAGGCAAGATGGAGAGGGAAAGATAATCTGAATATTGTTTATACCAAAGGTCACTCGGGTCAGGGGAGCAATGGTTCGATAGAGTAAACTTCATGAGGTAAATAAGAGGGTGATTGGAGTCTTTGTACGGTGACAAATATTTTAGAATCGGTGGGTGAAGGGGATTTGAGAGGCCAAGCAGGCCATGGTATCTACAAATTTTTGGTTGAATCGGGGGATGGTTTGAAGGTCATAATGGTCGAAGGTGGTCAAAAGTATGTCCACATGATGTTTATACTTTTGAAGTGTCTCATTATGACATTGGTATATACCATTGACTTGGTTTATGACCAATTGAGAATCACCAAAGATGTTGATTGACTTAATATCTAAGGCATAAGCTTGGAGACCTAATACGAGTGCTTGTATTGGAAATATTGTTTGTACAATCAAAATCAAGTTTGAAAGACAAAGGCATGGGTTCACCATCAAGTGGAATGAGGATAACACCAGCCCCACCCCCACATTGACACTTGGAACCATCGAAGAAGAGTGTCATTTGGTAAGCGGGTTGTCAGGAAAGGGTAGCAATTGACTCATCTGGAAAGTCAAAATTAGAGGGTTGATCCCCAGAAATAGGTGTGTGGCCAATTGGTCGGTGATAGCTTGGCCCTTGATGGAATTTTTATGGATGAATTTGAGGTCAAGGTCGGCCAAAAGCATAAGCCAATGTGTGGCACGTTGATTTTGGTAAGGTTTGGCATACATGAAGTGTAAGGGGTTGGTGTTGGTCACAACATAGGTTTTTGTGGTTGAGTAGGTAATGGTGGAGTTTTTTGTGGCAACAAAAACTAAGGCTAAGAAAAAAAGTTTTTTGGCATGGGTGTATAGGTTTCATAGTAAAAAGAGTATGACTGATGTAATAAAAACTACCTCTCCCTGTGTTGTTCATCGCGATGAGTGAGAGCATGGCCCCCAAGGAGTGATCGGTAGTTGAGATGTATAGGTAGAAGGGTTGATCATCTTTAGGTGGAATGAGTATGGGTGGTTGAAGAAGGTATTGTTTTAAGGCCAAAAAGCTTTGTGGTAGTCATCATCCCATTTAAAGGAGACATCCTTCTTGAGAAGATGATGAAAGGGTTGACACGATCAGACAATTGCGAAATGAAATGGTGAATAGAATGCAACTTACCTTGTAGGCTATGGAGTTGCCTAAGGTTAGTGGGTGAGAGGCATTTCAAGAATGGCCTTGACTTTAGCAGGTCAACCTCTATACCATGTAAGGAGATGATAAATCCCAAGAGTTTTCCCAAGAGAACTCGTGAAGACACACTTCTTGGGCTGAAGGTGAACACAATATTTAATGAGGTGGTCAAAGATGGTTTTTAGGATGGAAGGTGCTTGGAGTGGTGTTTAGATTTGGCAAGGAGATTGTCTACGTAATCTTCCAATATATGATGCATGATGTCATGGAAGATGTAAGTCATAGCCCATTGATATGTGGCACCATTTTTAAGGCCAAAAGGCATGACTCGATAGCAGAAGGTCCCCAAGGGGTGATGAATGTGGTTTTGTGTTGATCCTCTGAGCAAGCAAGATTTGGTTATAACCTGAGAAACCATCCATGAGTGATAGCATCTCGTGACCAAGTGGTAAGGTCAACCAGTTGGTCAATACTAGGTAGAGGAAAGTCATCTTTGGGAAAGCTAGGTTGAGGTCACAAAAATCCATGCAAATGTGAAGTCCCCTATCACCTTAGTGATAGGGACAATGTTAGAAATCCATCGAGGATAATCAATGGGTAAGATGAAGGAAATAGAAAGAAGACATTGAAGTTCTTCTTTGACTAGAAGAGCAATGCGAGGGTGCATTTTCCTCATCTTTTGTTTTATGGGTTTGGCATCGGGAATGGTTATGATATTGTGGACCACTATGGTGGGGTCAATACAGGCATGTCTATGTAAGACCAAGAAAAAGCATGGTTATGATCTTTGAGAAAAGAAGTGATGGCTTCCTATTCAATAGTATCTAAAGATTGGCCAATCTTTAGAATGTGTGGGTCATCCTGAGTATGGATGTTGATTTTGATAGTTCGATTCATTCAACATGGTTTGCATCTAGATGGTAATGACCGATGAATATATGAGTCTTCAGCACCAAGGTAGGTGAGTATAGATTCATCATCCTGACATTGAATGATGTTAATCGAAGGTGTATCATCATCGATCATTTAGGATATAGGAAGGGAAGAGAAGAGGGAGCCTCGCCCTTGCGTTGATAAGTCAGAGGCCCCAAGGAAATGGTGTTTATGAAAATTTTTTTAGGAGGAATGGATTCTAGATCCATCGACTCATCGGTGAAGGTGGTGATGGTGGTGAAGAAGGTGGAGTGGGTGAAGAAGGTGGAGAAGGGTTGATGTCCTCAATGAGTTCAATGGGCCTTCTTGGTAGGTGGTTCAAGCAAAGCCGATACCACTACGGTCATTATGTTTGTGGGTAGTACATGGAATAAAAATAGTATGGTGGCCTTCTCATAAAATCCAAAACCAAAACCCTTCCACACACATCGGTGTAGGAAGGTGTGGGTGAAAACGGTGATTGGTGAGTGATTAGAGGTCGGCAGAAAATGGGCGGGTTTGTGATGGTGGTTCAGGTGTATAAGTGGTAGTATCAAGTCCCCCATAGGTGAGATTGGTATGAAGGTGGGGAGGACCATAAAGGAGGTGCTCTCCTATATGGTGATCATAGTGAGGGTGTTGGTGAAGACTTCCATACTCTTGTGGAGTAAGGAATGTGTTGACACTATATAGGTGATACTCCCCAGAGTGAGGCATTGAAAAATGACTTCTAAGGGATCGGTGGTTGATATGTGGGTAGCTGGGATAGATGATGTGTTAGAGGTTGGATCGGAGGTGGAGCAATTGATTGGGAGGCTGACGGGTCAGCCATGGAGGTTGTGGCAGTGGTAGGAATGGAAGATGTAGGTGTGGTGAGGTAGTGGTGGCACTGGTGAGTGGAGGTGTAGGTGAAGAGGAAGTGGTCATGGAGGTAGATGCTTTAATGGGTATAAGCATGTCATTGGGTTAGTAAAGCATGTTGTAGGTTTTGAAGGGTGATGGGTCACTGGAATGGTATAGGTGTGTCCTTCATGCTCAAACTTTACACAACGATGCAAAGTGGAAGGAACACAACCCATGACATGAATCCAAGGTCTACCAAGTAATAGTTATATTGAAATTCCCCCTCCAAGATGTAAAATAACTCTAGAATAGTGTGGGGCCCACACGAACATGGAGGATGATGGTGCCAAGTGTAGAGGTGATAGCGTCATTAAATGAATGCAACATGATGGGATGTTTATGCATGTAATTTTAGGTATGCACATTTGGTCAAATGCATGGGAGGAGATGATATTAATGCTAGTGCCCCCATCGATCATAACATGTCATGTACACATATATCATCGATGTGGACAGAGATGAAGAGAGCTAGATCTGGGTCATCGGTTTGGTGTGGTGTGATCTCTTCATCTGAGAAGCTGAGTGTGGCTACTTGGTGAGTAGGTGGAGGTGTAGAAGAAGGTGGTAATTTGGTGAGAGAGGCTACATGATGGGGTGTAATAATGGAGGCTACGGGTGTAGGATCATTGGGTAAGACCTCAATAGATTGAAGGACCTCCATGAGAGCTTGATGATGGGATTCCAGAGGTTTGGATGAGGTCATATAGAGACATTTTGAGGGGGATTGGTGTAATTGTTTGAGCATCACGCGATGTGTAAACCCATTAGAAATAGGATATGTGGGGCCATGGATAGTGACTTTAGGTGTGGGTGTAGATGGTATGTTGGGTATAGGGTTGGTTGGTGGGTCGGTTGCCTTTTCCTTGCCTTTATCTTTTTGAGCATGGGTAGCAATGTGTATCATATTGATTTGAGGGGAGTTGGTAAATGGAGAAGGTGTAGGATGAGTGGTATAATGACATGAAGGGAAAAACCTACTGGGGGAGAAAAGCCTTGTGAAGTGAGTGGGTGGGCACAATGACATTTAGGTGGTGGTTTGGAAAGTTCTCTGATGTGAACCATGTTAATTTCAAATCTTGGGGGTGGCTCTAAGAGTTGTGGGGGTGGAGGTCTTGGTCACTGAGTAGGAAATGAGGGAAGAACTATGGAAATGGGTGCTGGTGAAATGGGGTCCTCATCGAGAAGGTCATCATCATCAAAGTTTTCTTCAGGAGGACACAACTAGATAAGAATGGTTTTCAAAGCCTTGTAGTTCTCTACATCATGTCCTGGCACATGATGGTAGGCAAAATTTTTGTGTCGTCAAACCCCTTTGGTTTGGGTTTGAGTGGGTCATAAGGCCGAGAGGTGGTAATGTGATGACAAAAGTTTCAAGGAGGTTGGTTAAAATTTTGGCATAGGATCCCACCTAGTGGATCACAATGGGAAGTGAATGTGGGTTTGGGTGTAGGTGTGGCCGATTGTATAGGAAGGGTTTTTACAAGAGGGGGAGTGGGTGAGCTATGGTTTTAGGTGTTGGTGTGGTCTTAGGTGTTGGTCATGTTTTCTTGGGTAGGGATATGGTAGATGAACTGGAAAGAGAGTGTGTGGTTGGTTTGACTACCTTATTGGAGGGTAGGATTTTTGTCTTTAGGTTGCACCTTCTTGGGTAAAGGTGATACAGTGCACATGAGATCTAGAGGGAAAAGTGGATGGTGGAAGAGGGCGAGTTACCCATGGGGATAACCGAGGTGCTGTGAAGGTAGATGGCGCGGGTGTGTAGGAGGTGTGAGGGAAAGAGACTGAAGTGTCATGGGTAGTGAAGAAGTTATCGATGGTATTGAAGGTATGGGTGGTAAAAATGTTGCAGGTGTGGGTGGAAGTGTGTCGAGTGCTTGGGTATGTTAGAGGTTTGTGAAGGAGGAATGGGCTGTTGTGTTTTTAGTTTACCGAAGTAGGTGGAGGTTTCTTAACCAGGCTAGAAGGATGAGGTCCTAAGATGGATGGAAGGGGTGAAGGTGATGAAGGTGTGATCGGTGAGGTTGGGGTATGAGATCTAGGGGATTGGTTCTTGTTTGGGGGCAGATTAGGTTTGGTGTTAGTTTTGGAGGATGTGGCTAAATCTAATTTGATGGGTGGATGAGTAAGGCTGGTCGTTGGGATGACCCCTAAGGTAGTAATAGGTTTAGGAAAGGAAGATGATGTAGGTGTAGGTTTTGATGTAGAAGCATGTTGAGTTATGGGTAAAGGTGTGAGTTGAGCCATGAGTGGTATCATGGGAGAATTTGTGATAGTTTTGGTTGTGTTTGGTTTGATTGGCTGAAATATTTTTGGATAGATAGTGGAAGTGTCAGTGAGTGACATCTACATTTGTGTTGAGATAGGAAGTAGAAGACACCCCCAAAGTAAGGCTCTATCCACATAATCTAGGTGGTCGGCTAAGTGTGAGAACGAAACTATAGTGGGTGAGGTTGATGAGGATCCAATGGTGATTCTGTAAAATGTGTCTTAGAAATGGGGAATTTTGCTAGCTTTAAAGCTTTGTGGGTAAGAGAGAAAAAGAGTCCATGAAAGTAAGAATGGTCACCTAGAGGAAAAGGATCTTGGGTATTTGATGATGGAGAATGGTCACCTAGAGGCAATGACATTTCTACTGGATCTTTGATAGGTGGAGGAGATGATGGGTGCTCCTTCATGTGGGGAGGAGATAAAAAGCATCTTCCATGGGTTGGAGAGGTACTGCGGGTGATGGATCTCTAGGTGGAGAAGCCAAAGGTGAAATGGTCTTGATGTTAATAGGAGGCTCCTTCATAGGTGAGGGAGGAGATGAAGGGTGTTCCTCTGTGGGTGGAGGAATAGGTGAAGTGGGTTGTGTGTAGGTGGAGGATTTTGGGCTAGGATTTCCTCTATGGAAGGAATATGAGGTAATTGGGAAGCAAACTGGTGTGTCATTGAAAATAGCATGGACCTGCATGGGTATGGCTATCATGAGTTGAGGTCTCTCCGGTTTGATCAGAAGAAGGGGCATGATTAGGAAATGGTTTCTTGAAGATGTGTAGGTTTTGATTGGTAGGTGCATTAGGATTATCCAAGGTTAACTCACCTTTCTCAAGCATTTCTTGGACAATGTTTTTGAAAGTGATGCAATTCCATCACTATGACTTTTACCCGATGATAGTTACAGAAGTCATGCTCTTTATACCATGTGGGTGTGGGGTGAGAAGGATCAAAACTAGTGTGTGGTTTTATAGGAGGAAGGGTGATGGCCCCAACTTTAATGAGATTTTCTAAGACAAAAGAATAAGGCTCCCCAATTGGGGTGTATTTCCATTGTTCTCATCTAAATTGAAAGTTGTATAGGAGAAAGATTAGATGAGGGGTTAGCCTGATTTGATGGATGGGTTGGGCTAGCTTTGAGTACCACTGCGTTAGCGGTTCCTTTGGCTTTTGAATAATTGTTTTGTGGTTTCAAAGAAGAAGAGGTATCATTTGACTTAAATGTCGAGTTCTTATTGTGTAGTTGAATTTTCTTTTCTTCGATGGCCCGAATCTCTAGCTTTCGTGCCATGGTGAATGCCTCATCGAAGGTTGGAAAGTCTTGCACCTATAGGGTTGGTGAGATATGTCTAGCACAAGCCCGCATGTGAAGAGCTCTATGAGTTTGGTTTGTGGTAGTTGGAATGTGAGTTGATTGATCAGGCTACGCCAACGAGTGACAAAATCTGTGATAGATTCATCATCATATTGACATGTAGAGTAGAGGTCAGTCATGGTAACCTTCTTAACAACATTGATGGAGAAGTGATCCAAGAAGGCTTGGGCTACCTGATTAAATGAGAAGATAGAATGTCTAGGTAACCCACTATACCAATCTAATGCGGGCCTGGTTAGAGACATGGGAAAGGTCCTCAGGAGAAAAGCATCATCATGGGCAATAAGATAACACCCATGTTTGAAAGACCACAAATGTTGTGGGTCCTCTTTTATTGAAGTGGTTAAATTTAGGCATTTCCCAATGTATGGGATATGGATGAATAGGAATGGATGGGTGGATGGGCTCATTACAAATCTCATCGTAGGTGAGAGAGTTGTGTGTGCTAGAAACCGATGCCTCCAGTGTCTGCATCTTGTCCATCATTAACTTGATTAGGTCATTGGTAGGTTGTGATGGATGGGTACCTCCTATGTAGCGTAAGGAGGTTGGTGTTGGACATATGATGGAGGTGGAATTCTAGTATATGGTGATGCCATATAGGTAGATTGAGAAGGAGGAAGTGAAATAGGGGTATGTACCTAGAATGAATAACAGATGAAAATGGGAGGTTCTTTGATAGTACGTATATGGAGGTGGAAGGGTTGTGGTGACCCTAGTAGCAATGGGGGCTAAGGACTGTGGAATAGAAAGGAAAATGTTTTGAAAAGGGGTAGGGGTCACCGACATCTGGGGGTGGTTGTGTAGCTATGGGTATATGTGAGACAATAGGCATGGATGAGGTTATGTTCTGGGTGGTTGGTGAAGGTATAGTGGATGTAGTGGGTGTAATAGATGTGGCATAGATGTGGTGGTCATAGTAGGTATAGGGCCTAGCTACAAAAAAACAACTGGGGAAAGGTAGATGTGGGTAGTGTGGAGCTAGCAGAGGCTGGAGAAGAAGTAGGAGTGAGTGTCGGGGGATAGATATGGGCATGCCATATATCAACTGACCGAGGCATCTCGAGTGGATGAGTGGGAAAGATAAAACTGCAAGGTGGCAGGGTTTTGGTCAAGGAGTCGTGTGAACTCCTCATCCCCTGTGGTGATAGTGATAGGTTGGGTAGGATCCATGGGTGATAAAATAGAAGGTGGTGAAGGACTAGGTGGGAGTGGTTGAAAAGCATGGAATATGAGGGCATTTTCTTGACTACATGTCAACACCATGTGAACAAGTACTGATGTGGTAGGACTGCTCTCTGTAAATGACACAAAAATATAGAAAAGACATAGGAAAATAGGTGGTGGTAGGTGGATTAGGTATAAAATGTCAGCTAGAAATTTGAATAGGCTAACCGATGCAGTTAAGGTAAACCGACGCACCGGTCACAGTAACCGTGGTGGTCGGTCACTGTGGAAAATGGACTTTTTGTCAAAACAAGGCAAAAGGTTGACAATCTGCTAAGTAGATAAGATGTTGATGGAATTTACCAGGAAAGTGAATATGATGAGAGTGACAGAGACTCTGAACAACAAAGAAGGTGAAGTAGGTGTCCTTTTGGGTAGGTTAACCAAAAGAACAGTAAACCGATGTTGGTTGGGTAAAACTGATGATGGTCAGAGGGTAACTGATGACGGTCACTGGACCGACACCGGTTACTATGAAATTGAAATAGAGATGAAGAAAAGGTGGTTGTGAGTTAAAATAAAATATGGAATCAAACCCAAAATTCTGAGAATGATGGAAATAGGGTCCAGCACACTTAGATGAAGCTGGAATACACCAACTATGATGAGGAGCATGTGCAAGGGGAAATAAGAAAATGAAGAATGATTCTCTCACCTCAAAATGCAAGCCAAATAGAAACACTAAGAAAAATTTGATCCTAAGAGTTTTTTCTATTATGTTTGTTCAACTTATGCTATTAAGGACTGACTCATGAACTTTAGAATATAATTTTTTTGGTGAGGATGGCTTCCTATGAAGAAGGAGATCTACAAGGAGAGGTTTCAAGTATGTTATGGTGGGGGCGGGCCTTCCTCTGAAGTATGACTCGACAAAAGTAGTGAGTTGGGGAGTACCTGCCAATCCTTTGATCAATGTGATCATTGACAGTGTTCCTAGGAAAGATATGTCATTTAAGAATGTGTATATTTTTGAATTTGTGTAGTTTGGTAAGAGAGAGAGAGAGAGAGAGAGAGAAGATGTGCTTTCTATGATTCATTTGTCAACCATCACTGAATGACTTCTAGCATATAGGTTGCCCTCAGTTAATGTGAGCTAATGCAAGAAAGCAAAATGAAATGAAGTTTGATTTTAAACCCAAATCAAAATATTGAATTTGATGACAAAAAGATGAATAGGAGAAGGGATGCTCTTTCACTAATGTGATACTAATGAAAGGAAAGAAATGTTCATTTTAAAGCACCAAAATACGATTGCTTTTAGACAATAGAAGAAGAGAAGATTCTAGGGAAGAAATTTAATGTGAGAACCTTTTAGAAAGGAAACAAACATGCAATTTTCACCTAGAAATGAAGAAATGCAAAGAACCCCAAATGGGTCCCACCAGGTGTGCCAAAATGTTTCACCTGATTCTAGAGCGTTTCTTTGAATATTGATGAAACAGATAAGGGTAAAGGGCTAGGAGGAATACCTGTTAAAATGTTGGTTGTAGGTTGTTGCGTGCGTATGAATTCTTGATCCACAGCTGATCGTGAGAGCTTCCTTTTGGCTAGGAGGAACTACCTGAAATAGAAAACAAGACCACCAAATAAAAGTTAAATAGTATATGTAAGTGGACTGCCTAGCGTATGCTAGATCCAGGAAGTGTGATACTCCTAGATAATGTCAATCCACTATTTAAAACAACTCAATGCTAATAATAAATGAAATCCTACTGTAGTTAAAATGATTTAGGTATCTCATTCATCTACAATAAGAAAATTTGTTCACAACAGGCTAAGCTATGATTGAATCTAAAGGTCAAGGTCTCTCAGAGTATTGAGTACTGGTCAGGGTCTGTTCTGGGTTGTTTTGGGTATTTGGTGGAGGTTTTAAGCTCTATTCTTGGTCTGAGGGTAAAAACACAGAGACCGACATCGGTCTGGTATGACCGGTGTCATTTAGGTTAACCCGAATGATGGTTGTGGGTAACCGGCGTTGGTATGGTTGGGGTACAGAAGCTTAATAAAAACTTGATGTGAGGGTAGATCCAAAACTAAATGGAAATGGAGAGGGCTATGGAAAGGTCTGTGTGGGTCTTAGGTATACTCAAGGGTAATTAAAATATAGGTATGAGTAGTTCAATGGAGTGGGTGAAGGAATGGTCAAGTTTTCATGGAGGTAAATGGTGGGGGAATGGGAATGGGAGTAGAAACTAATAATGAAGTAAAAGAGTCTACCAAAATGACAATGGACAAGTGTTGGTTAACAAAACACTTATTGTTGTATGAGCTTGATGTCTAGTTAGAAATGGTGGGTGATCAAATGGAAGGAACTTGGTGTGGTGTTGGCACTTCCCGGATGCTCCTATGAAGGAAAATGGCTCTGTGATTGCTTCTAGTGTTGGCTGTGGATGCTCTATGGTGTGTACTGAATGCTAGTTCTACTTACATGCAGCTCTAGTTTCATCTCTTTCTCTAGAAGATGTGCCAACCTCGAAATAAGGTTGTTTTGGGGATTAAATGGTAACCGACGATGGTTCTAGGTTGATTCGAGTGGGTTTAGGGTAACCAACATCGGTTAGGGTGGGATTCCTAGGTTTACTAAAACTGGGTAGATCCTCTTGATTTTCTTGGATCTCATTCATTTTCTTCCATGGATTAGAATGGAAGCTTCCTTTCTAACGGGTGGGAATGTGGTTAGAGGGAATGTAGGCTTTGATTTTTAGGGTTTAGGTAGGTCTTAGTTAGTTATGGAAACATACTAAGAATAGGTCTTAGGGTGAGGTGGCTAGATGAGGTGTATAGGTGAGGTGGTGGTGTGGGCATTATCCAATTAGGATATTTAAATAATAGATATTGTTTACTTTTGTCACTGTCATGTGGCTTGAGCATCCACTATCCAAATACCATATTTTATCTTCATTTTGCACATGGAATGCAGTTTGTACTATTGAGTAGGACTCTTTTCTCTTGTTCTCATCCTTCTTTTCCACATATACCCACTTTTTTTGGGCGGTTCTTGTTTGTTTGTTGAAACTGCATTACTCTTCTTATGATGATTATGTTGGACACCATTATAGTTTGATCTGGTGTAAGATGGGCCAAAGTTTCTCCTATAGCCTCTAGAGTAATTTTCTACACTTGGCACTTTATGTCCAAACTGATTACATGAATAATAGTAACCATAGAAAGAGTGAGTGTACCTCATAGCATAGGTGATCCTTGGTGCATTGGTTCTTCTTCTCACATATTTTTTGAATCCTTTATTTGTAGCAGAGGAGGTACTTTTTATAGCCATGGACTTGTTTCCTTCATTCTTAGTTAACTCCTTATTTTCTCTCTTGAAGCCAATTTATAGATTCATCACTTATGTCTTGTGATCTGTTGAGTATGTCAGTTAACACATTTGAAATTTTCTCTATCTTTTCATACATTTCTAGCTTGCTGGTTAGTTGGTTCATCTTAGATTGTAGCTTCTTTGTTTCGAGTTCAATTTTGTGCACTCATCCTCCTTTGACTTGTAGGAGTTTGAAATATTTTCCAATTGTGTTTCCAACTCCTTGAGCTCATTAGCCTCTTCTTCTTCTTTCAAACTTTGTCTTCTCTCAAAGACGTGGATTTGTTCTTCATAATCCTTTAATGTGCATCTTAATTTTTGATTCTTCTTCCTACACAATTTTAATTCTTCAAGAGCACATACCAACTCTGCTTCTAGATTCACTTCAGCTTCTTCTTCATCTGAATCTTCATACTCAACTATGTTCTTCCCTCTGGAACTACATTCTTCAACCGCATCCATAGCCATAAACAAACACTCTGACTGATCTTCATCATTTTCATTCTCAGAGTTACTTGAATCTGATCCACTTGATTCTTCCTTTGAATAGAAGTTTCTTTTGTTCTTAAAGAACTTCTTTTTGTCACTTTTCTTCTTATATTCAATTTCTCTTTTTCTATGTTTATGACTGTCCTCTTCATGTTTAGACTGATTGTCTTTATTCTTGTTCGAAACCTACTAGCAAAGTGACCTACTTGTCCACAAGAAAAACATTTAAATGGGATTTTTCCTTTATATTTACCTGAGCCTCTTTTTAATCTTCTCACAAACATGGCTTCAATATTTTCATCATCCAACTCATCTCCTAAAGCTGATTCTTCTTCTTCTTGCTCGACTGAGTTTATTTCTTAACCTTGAATGCTACTTCTTTCTTAGTGGCTTTGGATGCAAAAATAATTTACAAACTTTGTCTCAGTTAGGCTGCATAAAATGGCATTCATAGCTCTTAAGTTACACTCATATTCTGCCTTATCTACGGAAGTAGTGATTAGTTTGGCTGGAGTAGTATAACCTTTTTCAATGCATTCTCATGTGTCAAAACCAAGTGACATCAAATGTGTCTTCATTCGTATTCTCTAGAATGCATCATTTGTACTAGTAAATAGAGGTGATCTTGACAGTGACAAATTGCCTTGTGCCTAATTTTGTGTCATGTTTGTGATAGGAGGATATCCTTGAAGATGTTAAAATTCTTACAATAATGACGTCACTGTGATACCAATTGTTAGAGATCACAAGCACTGAGAGGGGGTGAATTAGTGTAAATTAAAACTTTTTACTTAATTCTAGTTTCAAACCCTTTAATAGTGCACAAATTTAAAGTATGAGCAGTCAATTAACCAAATGTCTTGCACAATAACATAGAACACATAAATTACCATGGGAAACCCTTTCAAGAGAAACCCACCAAAACCATATTATATTACAAAAAGCAAGGAATCATAAGAATATAACACATCTTACAAGATTTGTTTAGTGAGGCACCAACCCCACAAGGAGCACTAACCCCTACACCTCTATTGATATTACACACAACAAAGGACTCAAGTGAATATTACACATCACAAGAGATTTATTTTGCAAGCACCCACCTATAAGGAAGCTACAACTCCCTAAATGTGCTAAGCTATAACTTAGACTTGATTTATATACATTATTATCATGTAGTTACAATAATTGCTAATACAATGAATTATGATCACTTCCTGGCTCTGTCTGTGTTCTTATTTTCACTCTCTTATGCTCATCTGATTCAATCCTACTTGCTCAATCAATTTTCCTCTCTTGATGCTTCTCTCATTTGATAAATCAATGCATCATCAATATGATCTCCTCTTTCCTCTCTCTTTTCATCTGTAACTCTTGTTCAGCTAGATTGCATCGTATTCATTCTTGTACTACTCTACTTTAGCTCGATGGCTTCCTTCTCTTACTTGAGAAACTAAAAATAGTTCCAAGTTCAAACTATATCACAGTCAACCCATTCCATCACTTTGAATTATGTGTCATGCACCTTCCTTCTTGGTCACTTGAGAATTAGGCTCATTAAATAGATACAACTAACTCCAGATCTTGTTCCTTTTGTATTCGACTTGATTACATTGTTTTCCATGCACATGCTAGAGAAATTTATTAGCCGTTGGCAAAAATAGATTTTCCCTCTTTTTACAATTTGCAACGTGACAGAGATGAGTGAGCCATTTCCTTATCCATATTTTATTTCTCCTTGAAACTTAGGATCTCATAGAGAATGTAACTGTATTTCCACAAAGTCAATATGCATTAAATGTTGGCAGCTGGAATAGTAGATTTCTTTGTTCTTTGTTGAGATTAAGTCATATGCTTAGCCACAATCACCTAACAATCGAATCACCATTGATTTTAGAGAACCAAATCTCACTTCTACATTATTTAAACTAATTTTATTTCCTTCGACCCTTGTCTAGTTCATATTCCATCATTTAGAAACTTTCCTTTGATCCTCGACTTTCTCCTTCATTTCATGACTCTTTTATTTACTCTGCGGCAATTCCCCTTACTAGGTAGATTTTTAGTTATACGTGGCTCTTTTATTCTTATCGCATAATTCAAAATATCTCATGCTATCCTCCTTGTATTTTTCCTTTCTTTAGCTTTGTTTCATGTCCAAAACTCTATCTATTCTTCTTGTGTATTTTGAAGTCTTTTGTGACATTCATAGTTCTTCAAGATTTTCTCTTTATCGACATCTTTATTTTTACCTCCCTTACTCTCGCGGCTTTGACTTCACCTTTGTGGTTATTCCTTTGAATTTTTGTCATCACTTATCTCTTTAGCATCTCAGCTTTTGAATGCATGTAGCTTTGTGAATTTATCCTTTTATGTGTGGTAACCACTTACCTTCCATGACGTTCTCTAGCATTCAAAGCAGATTTTTGTAGACTATGGATCCTACTCCAAGTCTTTGGTGGATGCCTCTATACTTTGGAGAACATCTTCCCATGTCCGGCTTACACAAATATTGACTAAGTCCCCTAGAACATATCCTTTAACATATTGATGCCTTTGTGAGATGACATTACTAATAAACTTTATCTTCTTCACATGTTCACTTTTCCAATTGACTCCTTTTTCCATCAGTGTAACTTTATATCAATTCATCCATCTTGACATCAATGAAATCACATTTAACAATGAAAAATATACAACAAGATTTGTTTCAATGAGCAAAGCTCTATAATTTAAAGAAGAAGAAGGAGAGCGAGTAGGAGAAAGAAGAGGGAAACTCGGATTCAAATCTACAAGCACCCACAAAAAGAAATAACTACCTACAAACCTTGATGCAAAGATGTCGGATGTGCCTCCCCATGTTTGTTTGGTGTGTATAGAAAGGAAGGATACCAAATCTACAAGATTATGGGTGGTTAAGTCGATTAAATGCATGCATTGATGATCTAAAGGACGTTTCCTATTTTCCACCTACATAATCCCACCCAAAGATTATTTTAAAAAGTACAACATGTAGAACACATAAAAAAATTTCAAACAAGCCCGGAAGACATGTGTTAGAGAAGCGTAGAAAAAGTTATGGCATTTGTCGGAAGATCTATAGTACATCCGAACACACAATACACATGGTGTGCACTAGTTAATCGAAGGAATCGATCAATTGTTCATTTCTTTTCTTGTTTTTTCCATGTGTTGCACACTAGTTCATTGTCGGGATTTGATGCCATATTGACACACTTTGATTGGTTTCTTGTAGCAAAATCAAGTCGATAGGTGTCGTGTGGTACAATGATTGATGTGTAAGAAAGAAAAAGGTCATGTGCAAAATCAAAGGGTGTGAAAGTGTAGATGATAGGAATGTAAAGGTATACACACAACAAAAATGAAAGCATACTTAGAGAAAAGTATTGGGAAGGGAAAGAGCATCTAGAAGAATGAGCATGTGAGGGCAAGGGAAATGGAACACGGATAAAACTAGGAAGGAAGGAGGGCATGCGATGCATAAGTGAAAATGCTTGGGAGGGACTTATCTGATTTGGGAGGCAAGTCAGCAGAGGTGTGTTATCCCGTAAAATTGTTAGGGGAAATTTTACAGATAACCCTACCAAAATTTTGTTCTGGCCCCTCGTCAGGGACCCCTTGCATTCGGAACGTTGCAAAATCCCTTCCCAGGAAATCTAGTTTTCCAAACTTAGCCATTTTTGGTCTTTTTGGTCGGGTGCATATAATGACTATGTAACATCAAGTTTTCATGCACCCCCTTTAAATCCTTTGGTGCATGCTTTCTCATGTCAACAGGTGTTTTGGTGTGCCTCACTATGTTGAGTCTTCCTTGCATGCGCCAAGGCGCATGCGCCTTCATGTCAACAAAACTTTTGTTGCACCCCTTTTTGGTGCGCCTAGGGCACACATATTCCTCTGTCAACACCACTTTCGGTGCGCCAAAGGTGCACATAACTTTGTGTTGGCAAGTGTTTTGATGCGCCACAGGGCGCATGTTTTCTTGTGTCGACAGTGCTTTTCATGCGCCACTTGAAAAATTTGGTGGCGCATTTATTGCCACCTCGCCTATATATAGGCACGTCTGCGCTGTCATTGTCATCTGACACAAATCACGTGATTTTTCTCTGTACCTGCCAGCGCACCTGCCCTGTCATTTTCAAATCACTTTGTGGACCCGTTTGCACATTTCTTCGTTATATATCCTGGTAAGAGGTCCTCATTGCTTCTGTGTTTGGTGTTTTGTTTATTGGCTGCTTGCTGGTTTGGATTGAGTTAAAAGAGATTGTCAAAACATGAGCTCCCCATCCTCCTTGCTGTTTTTCTCTACCCATGCTTTTTCCCCCTCTTTCCAGATCTGCTGGTAGGGGAAACTCTGTCCTAAAAAATGGCTTGGAACTCTCTGAATAAGCTTCTTCATAACCCAAATGAACCCTTAAAAAGGAGCTTAACCACATGCAAATCCCTCAAGAAAAGAATCATGACTTGAAAAGAGGCACTGTTATTTTTCTCCTTTGGCGCATCTGTCACCCCTGCAACATGATAAACAGTCGCGCCAATGGCGCACATTCCTTGCGTGTTACATAATGAACAGTTGTGCCCTAATGGCGCACTCCCTTCACTTGTTGCAATCACTTTCCCTGCGCCCTACTTGGCGCACTCAACGCATCTGTTGCATCATTAATACCCGCGCCCTTTGGCGCACCCTGCATATATGCAACATTCAAATCATATGCGCCAAAGCACAACTGTTAAAATGGCGCAGGCGCATCCATCGTTGCAACGACATCATGTTATGCAGACCTTCTATGTGCCGTGCCAAGTTCTCCTATGGCACATGAAAAATGATGTTACACGCATTATACCTGCGCCCTTTGGCGCATCCTGTACCCGTGTAACATGAAAAATATCTGTGCCCTTTATAAAATATATACACATGGCGCAGGCGCACTTGTGCTTACAACAACAAAATGCAATCTGCAGTGTCCATGCACCATGCACCCTTTTGGCACTGATTTATCCCTTGCAGCAGCCCTTTCCTGTGTGCCTTACCATTTAACCCTGCAGCTTGCAGTGTACATGCGCCCTGCGCCCTGAGGCCTTAAAATTGCTAACTCTTCTTTCTGTCAACGCTTTAATGGAAGATCGAATAGCTAACATGACCTTCTTGCATTGTGTTTCCCTTCTTCTCCTTGCAGATCAACAACTGAGTTCAGAGTTACATATGTCAACATCAAGCAAGAGACCTACCAAATCTAAAGGCAAGGCCAAGCTCACAGAAGAAGAAATGAAGTATAAATATCAGAGGGTCAGGATGCCCGAATCCCAGGCAGAGTGTGACCTAGATATCAGAGACTCAGAGCTCGGACACATTGATATGGAGGAGTTCTGGGCCAGAACCAGGAAGGTCACACGAAGTCCCTGGATGGACAAATTGATAGGCAGTGCCCTGCACTTTGCTGGAGGGATCCCAGTCAGTGCCGTGAATAATGAATTTATGATGGTGGTAGCCCGATGCTACAATAAAGACACAAGATGTGTCCACAATGAGAAGGGTGAGGTTATAATCAACCTCACTGCCTACCATTTTGAAATAATGCTCGGCATCCCTCACCACCGGCACTTTGTGGCCGTAAGCCGGGAAGACTGCATCAAGGCCTGGGACGACAATGAAGATCAGTGCATGCAGCTGATGAACGAGGTATATTTGAAGAACAAAAAGGTGGTGACTCGGTGGCCACAAGTCATTCATCGTAGTGACTTTTCAGAGGAACTCAGTGACACCATCACGTTCCTGAGCAGAGTCTTTGGGCTTCCTGACACCCATTATTTTCACAAGTGGATGCTGCGATACCTAGAGACAATGAACAAAAATGTGCCCGATCAGTGCTTTGAGTGGGCAGAAATCATAAGTAGCACGATATCGAGCAGCTACAACAACTTAACACAACGGGGAGGTTCTACATGAACTCCTATGTGGTCTATGCTGTGGCTTCAGAAAGAGACTATCCAGCTCTGATGCGGTGTGGGGTTTGGCCCCAAGTTAAGATCTATGAATACTATCCAGAACTGAAGCTGGAAAATAGTATTCCCCAGTTCACAAAGATCAACGATGCCTTCTTCTACGGCATCATCTGCCTCTTGAGGCCGAATATGACTCATGGTCGCACGACCAAGAGTATTGTAGCAGCTACCGAGAAGTGGGGGGCCTTGTTCACTCAATTCCCCACATTCACCTATCTGAGGGCAGTCAACTTCTTGGGGGAACCAACTAAATTGCCAAGATATGCCGGTCCCAAGTTGATCCTGCTAGAGCTGTCGAGGCAACTTATTACTTACCATGAAAAGTGTCTAAAGAGAAAGAAGGGTGGAACTCCTTTCCCCCTCACAGTGGGTAGGTATACATGTCTCACTCACCACAAGGTGAAAGACATGTTTGTAGAACTGGAGTTGCTGAATCTGAAACATAACTTCCTAGCAAGGCCCACCTTTGACCCAAGGAATTATCGCAAGGGCCAAGCTTGACCGATCCACATCCCTCAGATCGAAGATATCTACATCGACATATATCATGAGGTTGAGCTCAGGAGGAAGGATCATTCCCGCTTGGCCTTAGCAGAAATCATCCAGTACGGGGTGGCCATCGTCCCCAAAGGCTACCAAACTACTGAGCAAGAAGTGGATCAAGTGTATCTTGACATGGGTGGGGACGATTGGCCTTTCACGGTGATTGATAGAACCAAAGCTCCTCAAACAATCAAGGAGAGAGTCAAGGAAACTCTGCGCAGAATAGAGCATTGGTGCCGAATGAATGGGCTCATCTACCTCGGAGTCGATTTCACAACCTCTCCGTTGGGCAACGCACCTCCTCGGTCGAAACAACAGCTAAAGGGCAAGAGTAAAGATAAAGAGGGTGAATCTAGTTCCACCCAAGAGGAAGCTCCTGAAAGCCCTCCTTCCGCTTCACAAGAACGGGTTGTAGTCCCGAAAAGCTCAGAAGAAGAAGCGGCGGAAGATGTTCCCATAGGCACATCCACTCAGGATGTGGCCACAACTGTAACAACTGAGGTCCCTTCTTTTCCTTCTCCTCCTCCTCTTTCCCCTCCTCAAGTGATCCAAGTGACCATTCCTTTGGTCGTCTCCTCTCCCCCTTCTTCTACTGTTCCTCCTACTTCTTCATCCATCTTCTCCTCTCTCACGGAGCTGTCCCCCTCCATTTCTTCCCTCATCTCGAGCTCCCTTCCCTTCCTCTGCAGTATCCCTTCCTCCCGTGGGCACTTCCTTGGCTTTCCTCTCAATGCCACCGCCACGTGTCTCCATGTTTTTCCCTTCTACTACTGCAGCTGCCCCCTTCTCTGTTTCTGGTCCTTCTCCCCTAAGTCCAGCTTGGATCTCCCAGCACCTAAGTCAACAGAAAAGGAAAGTTCCCATCGCACCGATGGACTTTTCCATTATCCCATCAAAGGGGGCCAAGAAGTAAAAGCCTATCACACGCTTCTCTCAGAGTGCTTCGGGAGAAAGGGTAATGGAGATCACATACCCCAATCCTCTGAAAGATAAAAAGGATCTCTCTTCGACAGATTACATAGTGACTCAATTTATAATGGGGACATCTTATGAAAGCCTTCAGGGAGAGGCCCTATCTACAGTTGACGCCCTCTGCAAGAAGCTTCAAGAAGTAAAAGAAGAGAAAAGGCTACTGAAAGAGAAAAATAAACATCTACTCCACGCCTTATAGAAGATGGGTAGTGCACCTCCCACAACTACCGCCGAAACTCCTGAGCCTCTGAGTTAGGATAAAATTAATGAATATGCAAAGATCGGCGAGCAGGGTATGGCATTTTCCGCTGGAGGAGCTAGATCCTCAAGGATAGTGAACGAGTGATCGCCAAGTTCACTGATTTGTATTTGAACATCAACAAGGTGAACAAAGAACTCCAGGTGTTAGCAGGACCCATATCCAAAGAGCTGGACCATGCTAGGCTGCAGCATGAGACCTTTCAAAAATGTTTGACTGTTCAGTCGAAGATCTGGTCAAGTTCAGCATTTTTGTCACCCCAGGGCCCTCAATAAAATCCTTTCCACTCTGGATTACCGGATGGATCAACTGGAATTCGTCCTCGAAAAGATTGATAAGGTAAAGGAAGAAGCCCTGGACGTAATGCATCAGATGGAACAAATTGTTCTAACAATGTCTCCAGGGTTGCTTACTCCTTCTTTCACCTTAAGGAAGGTTGACAAAACCATCCAGATCTTCAAGGAGATCATTTCGCAAGGGCTGGGGCAGAGGTCACTTTTGACGTAGAATCCATCAATAACCTGCTGGCCTGTCGGGACTTCATCGGGTTCTTAATAGAAGCAGAGAATGAATATTCCAAACTCCCAGAGAAGCTCACAGACGAGCGGGAGACTTGCGAGGCTATCAGTGAGCGACACAAGGATCCTTCCCAGGATCAACTAGAGCCCATGATCAGCAAGTTCATGGAATACCGTGCCCAATTCCACATCTCGTCACCTGAGCAGCAGCAAAAGTAGGATATCCCCTTTCAGCCACGGGATGACGATGACGAATAATTTCTCTCTCTTCTTTGAATTTCTTTTTGTAAATGTCTAAAGTATGTTGGCACAAATGATGACATCATCCATGTTGCACCATGGGATGATGTCATCCATCAAGTTGTCAAAAGTCAACATGACTTTGAGATATTTTGTAGATTTTATGTAAATAGGTGGTTGGTTCCTTTTTGCCTTCCTTCTTCTCCTTCTTCTATAAATACTTGAATACTTGTTGTATTCGGGGGTGGACACTTTTCAGATGAGAAATAGAAGTAAGAAGAAGATTTTGAACTCTTTGTAACAGAAACAAACATTGAATACAATATATTTAGACTTTGTGCTGAATACATGTGTTTTAATATCAGATCTTTCTTATGTTAGATTTGTATGATTGTTCTGTTGGATTTGCTTCTACTTTGTTGTCATTTATTCATCAGTATTGCTTTATCCGTCTATGCAAGTAGGTTCGGCTCTGTTTACTACCAACCCAAACCATAGACCCTTTGACCCTTCTGCTTTGGAATTCATTTCTTTTCTCCCTTCGGATCTGATCTTTCTTCATTTTCCCCCTCCTTTCATTTTTCCTCTCAGCCGGAAACACATCTACTGGGATGAGATCCCAAACCCCGAAGGCTAGAATATTGTGAGACTTGCATAGATTCCTGCTGGTAGAATAGCAATAAACCAGTTTCGCTTTGCTGACTCAAAGAGGGGCTATGCCCTGCACACTGTTGACTCGTTTATCCATAAATCTACCCAAGCGACAGATTTTCAAACCAACAAGGTGCGTGAAAGGAATATGTAATAGATAGAATTAATTAGGTGCACAAAAGGAAGGAACAAGAAAAATTTGAAAGGAGATAGAAGAATACAGAGGGAAGCATGAGCACATGGAAGCTACACGAGGGAAGTGAAGAGAATAATAAATATCAATAAATAAGAAGGTAGGGTGCATGAGGGCACACATAAGAACTATAACTGTGCCAAGGTGCCAAGAGAAATGTCAGAGTGCATACAACCTAAAATTAGGAAATATCAGAGTCGAATAAAATATATGTTGTCCAAATAACTAGGGGAATTATTTGGGACAACATTTTGGTGACTTTCGGGGGCCATCTTCCTGCTAGATGAAGAGACCAATAGCCTTAGAAGCATCCATTGGGCATGGAGTCTTTCCCAAAACTTGAAGATGTTACTTGAAGCATGTTTTGAAATTTGAGCTGAATTACCACTCTCATATGTGAAAATGTTCTATGTTGAAACTATGAGAGTGGAAAAATACATGCAAGATGTTGGAACTACCTTTCTAAAACTGAACTTCTATCCGAAGTAAAAAATAGGGGGGGCATGCAAGAGCACGCGGAAGGATAGAACACAACACCGGAAGGAGTGCACCGAAACATAAACATAACTATGTATAAAATATGAAAATCATACATTTTCCAAGGGGAAACATGCAAAGGGTGTATTATCACTTGTTTTATTGAAAGAAAACCTAAACTAACCTATAATAACTAGAGGAAAAGATGCTCAAGTAAAACCTGCAACGGGGAAGGGAGAAGTAGTTGCATTTCCTCACAAATTGTGACCGTGTAACTGATTTGGCGCTAGACATGGTATTCATCATGAGTGAAAAACTATCTTGCAAATCATCTTTCACCTTCCTAAAAGTATCAACAAAAAAAATATATGCCTCCTTTGGTTTTTGCATTTGTATTCGGGAGGTGTTGTTCTTTGAGCTTTAGCATGTTGAAGCTCTACCACATGCTCTAAAATGAGCATGATCAGTGGCAACTCTTTCTTTGGATCTAGAATAGTTAGGTATCGATTAGGCATGATATGATCCTTTTGGTTTTCCCATTTATTTGAAGTTTAGCCCCACATATGGGATCCTCATGCGCAGACTATCATCCCGGAGGTGAGTGCTTATAGGCGGGATCATGTATGGTTCCACTTCTACAAATAACTATGTTTACTTCATAATAGCTCTCTCGAAACTAACGATCTTATGTTGAAACAAGTTCCTTATGATTCTCACTTTGCACGATCTCATCTTCCCAATCAAATTCATACCATTCTTCAATAGTTTCTACGGTCATCAAACATGATGACCTTTGGATGGGGATGATACATAGGTAGGGGACTATTCATTTTAGTCACATTTAAGAAAATGGGACTCGAGAAGAAGGTGGAAGGATGGGCATGGAAGGGAGAGAAGACATGTGTGTTGAAAGATTGGGAGTTTTCACATAAGGAATGATGATAGAGAAATAAAGGGATGGTAAGGAATTTGATGAAGGGATGAGACTCTTAATGGGGGTAATGTGTAGAAAGTTGGGAACATGGAAAACAAGTTGTGATGATGTAGGTTGGGGAGGATAATTGAGAGGGTTATAAGATAGTTGTGTGGATTTACCCCACTGACATGGTTACCCAACACTAGATGTTTGAGTCTCCATTTCTTCAACCCATTATGTAATTTGAGGTAACATCTTAGTGATGAACTGAAGCTTTTCTTTGGTGCTAAACTAGCCTAGCACATGGCTGACCCATGGACAAGGGAACATGAAGCAAAATTTACCTACCTTTATGGAGTAGTTAACTCTGAGCTACATCATGTTCATCTCCATTTCTTGCACCTGCCTCAAAAAATCAACACCATCTACAAAACGATGTTCTTCATAAATATTTTGGTTAGAAAAATAACCATATTCATTAATGGGATTTGGGTCATATGCATATTCATAACGGGGCTCCAAAAAATGATTTGGAGGAGGATTTTGAAATTTTGGGGATGGAGGGAGATAGTTATGCTACTGCAAATGAGAGTTCCAGGAAACGAAAGAAGTCATGATTGAACAACTTCAAAAGATGATGGTGGAGCGAAGGTAGAAGGAAAATGAATGAAAGAATGGAGGTGAAACTGGTCATGAATGAGATAATGGGTGTGTTTGGATCAGTGGAGTCCCTAGATGTATTTAAAGATGGCTCTAAAGGATGGATCTCAATAAAAATACACCAAACTTACTTAGATGAAGATGTATAGCTCTTCAAACTGGTCCCATTTGGCGTGCGTAAAGCTGTTGGAGATCAAACTTGTACCCATTTTAGATCAGGTTGAATTGAGTCATCGAGTCAATAATGGGACTCTCTCAAAGTTGTGGGACCCAGAGTGCTCGAGAAATACCTATGGAGAAGGTCGGTTCCTCTACCTACTTCTAACGCTAACACTACTCCTAATACTAGAAATGAAGATATCTACGCTATTCCATGATTCTAAGGGACAAGGATGAGAAGGAGATGTGTGAAGGAAATCCTAAGCTAAGGGAAGATGATAGCACCAGAAAGAGGGTTGATAACTCTCCACAAGGAAGGAAATTAAGAGCACACAGAGAGAGGGCAGACAGTGTGCACCATGAGACTTGAATTTCAAAGTGCATTAATGACATAATGAAAATGGAACCTATAAGAGGGAAATACATACAACATGCCGAGAAAACACAAACATAGAGGTAAGATGCAAGAGAAATGAGAAAAGGGCAGACAAAAGTACCACAAAACCTGATTTTATTACTTAAGAATGCAAAATCATTTTACATTCATGGCGGGAGGCGAGAACACATTATAGAGACGAAATACAAGGTTTGAAACTCATGGGAAGTTGGCCACCATTTTGACATGGTGTCGTTACAACAGATAGGGATATATTTCAATGAAAAAAGATCTATAATTTATATAAAAAGAAGGAGAGAAGAGGAGGAGAAAGAAGAGGGAAACTCGGATTCAAATCTATAACCACCCACAACGAGTAATACATTCCTACAAATCCACCTGTAAAGTTGTCAAATGTGCCTCCGCATGTCTATTTAGCATGTAGAAGAAGGAAGGAGACCAAATCTATAAGAATATGGGTGGTTTTTTCAATTAGATGTCTACATTGATGACCTAAAGGAAGTTTCCATGTTTTCCACCTTCCAAATCCCACCCAAATCTGATTTTGAAAAGTCCAATGTGTAGCACATGTCAAAGTAGCTTTCAAAAATCCCATGCAAATGTGTGGTAGCTACTTGTGACAAAAGTTATAGCCATTAGAATATCTATAGTGCAAACTAAACACGAGAAGACATGTAGCGCACACTAGTTGACTAAAGGAATCACCAATTGTTCATCTATTTTATTGTTTCCTCCATGTGTCACACATTGTTCATTGTTAGGATTTTGTGCCTTGTTGGCAGACTTTGATTGGTTTCATGTAGCACACTTAAGTTTGAAAAGTGCCATGTAACATAGTGATTAGTGTGGAAGAAAGCACGAGGGCGCTCATGAAAGAAAAGGGCACGAAAGTGTAAAAGATAGGTACACAAATGTATGCCCACGGGAGAAATGAAATCATAATTGGAGACAAGTATTGGGAAGGGAGCGATCATATAGAAGAATGAGCACGTGAGGAAAAGGGAAAGGGTACATGGATCAAACTAGGAAGGAAGGCACGTGATGCATACGTGCAAAGGATTACAGGGACTTAATCGATTTGGGAGGTAAGTCTACGAGTTGTGCGAAAGGAGTGTACGATAGAAGGAATGAAGTGGGTGTGTGGAAAAAATGTGCAAGGAAAGTTTGAAAGGAGATAGAATAATATAGAGAGAAGTGGGAGTATGTGAAAGTGTGTGAGGTAAGCAAAGGGAATAAGTAATCTCAAGAAAGAAGAAGGTAGGGTGTGTGGAAGAACTGCAATCTGTACCAAGGTTCCAAGAGAAATGTTAGAGTGTGTGCAACCTGAAATTAGGAAACATCATAGTCAAAATAAAATATATGTTTTTCAAATAACTAGGGGAGTTATTTGGAACAATAAGAATCACATTGGAGAAGAACCTTGAAGGATTTCCTTAGAAGCTCTACTAGTCAATGCATTATGCGAGACTAGTTAAGATGAAGGAAAAGAAATTTCTAAATCAAAAGTTGAAGAAGAAAATGAAGAGGAATGTGTAAGGATTGGATATTTTTAATACTCACCAGATGAATATTTTGAAGAATCTATGGATGGATACACCTATACAAAGTATTGGCTAGATCACAAACAAACAAAGAAGACTCTTCTTCCACTATCTAAGATAAGCATTTGGATCCTCAAATGGAAACTCTACAAAAAAGAGACAAATGGAGGATTATTTCTCTATTCTCCCATGGGATCAATCAAGAAGAATCCTAAGATCATCTCGGTCAAGAATCCTTCTTCCTCTTTGGGTAAGTCTCATTTATCTCCTCTTGATAAATCAATTTCTACTTTTGTTGATCCTAAAAATATAAATCATACTCTTGTGAAGAATTCCATAGTCCATGATGTTCCTAAAAATTCTCCACCTTTTAACATCATTGACCATGGGAAAAAAACAAAATTCAAATTTCGAGTCGAATACTTAAAAACTTATCCTAAGAAATTTGATAGGCTATTCTAGTTCATCAAAAGGAATTAGTTCAGTTTCATGTTCTAAAAATGCTATTTCCAAAGAATTACCTCCCACTCCTCATACCACTCCTCAAAAGCGTGTCACTTCCACACCCTCTACCTTTGGGAAGATTGAACATTTTATATAGCCTCATTGGTCAATGGGTACAAATTGAATAATTGCATCATTGACTCGAGGACTACGAAAATGTCATGCTTGAAAAGGTTGCTAAAGCTATTGGTATTTCCTCCCTCCTACTAATGACCATTTTTATTACATGTAAATGAAATAAGTACCTCTCATTGGCTAGGTAAGATATGCTCAAGTAACTATTAGTGCAAATCAACATCACCCTCTGGATGTTTTCTCAGATTTCTAGTTTGATAATGGACATACGGTGTAATTACACAACATTGAATCTTTTCCCCAAGTGTGGGAATTACATAATCTGGGAAAAGAATCTCAAGATTAAATGCTGGTTTCTGTACTCCTCCGATCAGATGTATGCATGAAATTTTCAGAGGTTTAATACTATATCCTACTCTAAATTCCAAGGAGACAGAGATACATGATGCAAAATAAATAAAACTAAGTAAAAGTGGAGATACACCAAAGGAGTGGTGAACATCTATTTCGTAAATTGAGACAAGTTACAAAATGCAACAAAACATCATGCAAAAATTGCTAAAAATGTAATGAAGGATCAGTATAGGGCAAACAACACAAGAGAGGATTGAAAATTCATTCACAGAGCTTGTATTTTCATTTCCATTTTTAAAATACCATGCATTACAACAAAAATAGGTAGAAAACATGTTACAGTCCTAAAATAGGTCTGATATTCCACAAATTCACTTTCTAGGGTGAAGGAGGGAGTCTACAAAAACATAAAAATGTCCAACCCTTTACAAATGAGCCAAATCTGGCTTTTAACAATGAAAACACGAGATCGAAAGGAGAAAAAACAAGAAAGGTGAAGGAATCATTCAAACACCAACCAAATCCATAAAAACAACATGGGTACCCTCAAAAGTTCATTCCCAAAGATTTTCGACCATGCTAGAGAAGAATGGAAGCCATACTGCATTAAAAATGGTGGTTGAATGCTAGTTCTGCTCTTTTCCCCATGCCAGAGGTGTTTTCTCATTTTTATCTCACCAAAATCCATCAAAACAAAAAATTGAAGATTCCATCATGTAGAGGACTTCAATAGCTTTCCAATGACACCAAAATCAAGAAAACCAAGCTGGATCAAAATTTATGCCCCTTTGAATACATAAAAGATAAATTACAGAGATTGTATCATCACCTCCA
Organism: Taxus wallichiana var. yunnanensis; assembly: GCA_018340775.1. Lineage (NCBI taxonomy): Eukaryota > Viridiplantae > Streptophyta > Pinopsida > Cupressales > Taxaceae > Taxus > Taxus wallichiana. The sequence continues at coordinate 272,171,072 of CM031244.1, forward strand.
AATGCATAAAGGATAAATTCCTTAGAGAAATTTGGGTTAGTGAGAGTTGGAGCTTGTGAGATTGCCTCTTTGATTGCCTCAAAATTTGCTTACCTTCAGCTATCCATTTGAAAGCTATACTTTTCTTCAACATCATAGTTATTGGCTTGACAAGGCTGCAAAATCTAGAACAAACCTAAAAAAAAAATTGATTCTTCCCAAGAAAATTTGGAGGGCCTTCTTATGACTTGGTAATGGCAGTGCTTTTATTGCTTTAACCCTCTGTAGATCAATTACTAATCCTTCTTTGGAAACAATGTGGCCTAGGAGATTTCCCTCATGAGCCAGGAAAATATATTTCTTGGGATTCAAGGATACCCCAAATCTTCTACATCTTTGGAACACTTGTCTCAAATGAAAGAGATGATCTGCTGCACTTTAAGAAAATATAGTAATATTATCTAGATATATCAGCACCATTTTGTTGATCAATACCTTGAACGCCATATCCATTTCCCTTTGGAAGGTAGTGTTATCCAAAATGTGCCCCTTGCTCATTTTCTGGCTAACTCCTTTCATCTTTCCTTCTCTTGTGCCTCAAACATAAAATTTTGCTTTTCAGGCACTCAAAACCTTCTGGAAATGGAACCATTGGATAGAGCTCTTTCTCAGCTTTCCAGAAAGGTAAAGTTTTCCTCCTAACTCCATGTATTTTTCAAGTTATGGCTCGACAGAGTTTTTGTGGGAAATTGTCCCCTAGAAGGCCCGCAGCCAATCAAAACTCGCCACGTGTCCAGGCCAAAAATATCAAAGCGACCCAATTTGGCCCCTGTTTTTCCTAAAACTTCAAATCGTCATATCTTTCGATCTAGAGCTCAGATTTTTGCGTTCTTTATATCAATGGAAAGTTGGTGAAATTCTCTAAAAGATTCCATGGTCATTTTTGAATTTTGGTTCAGTTTGAGAGAAAAAATCAAGAAACATCTCGGCATGTGGTAATGGCGAAATGATGTTTCAACAACCGCTTTAATGCAAAATGGGTCACATTCTTCTTCAAAGACATGGCCAAAAATGTCAAGGCATGGGTCCTGTAAGGATGCCCATGCTGTTTTAATGCATCTTCATTCAATGGGAATGGCTCCCATGTTTTTTCACGTTTTCTCTCTCCTGGGCTCGACCCATGCACTGTAAAAGCCAGATTTGGCTCATTTTTCAAAGGGGGAACACTTTTTTTACATAGCAAGCTTCTGTTTTCACTTTCAACAAGTGATTTTGGCAAGTATCAGACCTTCCAGGGATTGTAACAGTTTTTCTACCTCTTTGGTGTTGGAATACAAGGATTTTGATGTTGAAAATCACAATGCAGGCTCTGTGAATGCTTTCAGTCCTTTGTATGTGTTGTTTGCTTCATTTCAAACCCTTGTTTACAGCTTATCAACCTATGCATGATGTTTTATGTTGCAATTTCTGATTTGTGTCAATTTTCATGAGCAAGAAGTGCTCACCACTCCTTTGGTGTATCACCCTTATCAGTTTAGTTTTAATTTTTGCATTTCTTATCCCTGTCTCCTTGCAAATTAGGATAACTTAGGATTTGAACCTCTGTAGTTGTGCAAATAATAGCTGATCAGAGGAGTTGAGGAACCAGCCTCTAATCTGGAGATTCCTCTTCCATTTTTCAAGTCCCACACTTGGGAAGAGGATTCAATGTTGTGCAATCACACTAGATGCTAGTATGATCAAACTAGAAATCTGGTCAACATCCGTAAGTGCTGATTTGCAACAATAGTTTTGGCACGCTCGGTGGGACCTTAGAGGTCTTCCACTTTATCTTTGACAGGTTGGTGTGTTCTTGTTAAAGATTCAGCCTTTTGGAGGCACTTTCAAAAGCACATCTGGCGACTCCATCTGGTAAACAACTCATTCTCTAAGTTGCAGACCTGTTTTCCATTCATTTCCATCCATTCTTCTTTCCATCATTTTCATTCTTTTCCATTCCATGAAGTTGTGCAATCATGACTTCATTTCCATCATGGAATTCACATTTACAACAGCAGTATATCACACCTCCAACATGTTTTACAAATCCTCCAAATCAGCATTTTGATCAAATTCAAAATCAGCATGTCTACCCATATGAGCAGCAGTGCCAAAGTCAGTTTGGATATGAAGCATGTCAAGCACAAGGGTATGTTGGTTGTGAGGGCAGTCAAGAAGAAAATGCAGATCTGCTGGAACAAATCCAAAAGATGGAGGTAAACATGGTGTAATCCAGGGCTCAAGCACAAATGAAAGCATTTAGAATCGGTTGTAGAGCACCTTGTCCATGGGTGGGACCTTTTCCAAGGCATTACAACCCTCAAGAGAAGCTAGACTTCATGATTACAACACTACCATTGCTTGCAAAGTGGACTGAAGGAATAAAGGTGTATGAGAGGAGCATTTAACAACCTTGTCAATAGGTAAGCACACCATCTCATGCCTTTTCTCTCCCTCTTTCCCAATCTATTTTATCTCAGCAGTGTCAAGTTTTAAACTCTCCATCTGCTGTCCCAAGTGTTGAATCCATTTCTCCATTCCCTAGTCTTCCACCCCATCTCAATTCTTCTATCCTTTTCCCTTCCAAACAGCCATTCCCTCTAAAGAAACAAGAGTTCCTACCTCCTCCACCACCACAAAAAATTGCAAAATCAATTGAGTTACAATCCACTTCTCCTCTTGCATTCCCAAATCCATGTTGGGAGGATAAAAATCAGAATGCCAATCAAGGAAAACAGCAGCAGAAAGAAGAGCCAAACAAGGATGAAGAAATTCAAAGTCTGAAGAGTTGGGCTCTTAAATTTGGGATTACAAAAATCCCCTTGATGGTGAAACCAATAGAGGATGTTGAAGTTGGAGAACAAGTGGAAAACAAGGCTGATTTTATAACAGCAGTGAAGCGAGAAAAACAATAGTTTGTTGGTGATGAGTTGGGTGTCCATGTTGGCACTTTGCCCAAAGAAAATGCTGATCCAGTTTGCACTGCAAAATCAGCCATCGAGAAGGAAGGAAAACCATCTCAAAACCCCATCTTTGAGGAGCAAATGGATGAGGTCAAGTCAGTTTTTACAATAGTAGAAGAAGGAAGTATTATTGATACGTTTTGCTTTCATTTGAAGGGGCTGATTTGATTGATGAAGCCATTATGGAGGTGAACAGAACAGGTCCAAACTGTGAGAAAAAGGCACAAGAAATTTCATGCTTCTCTCCCACTTCATCTCTCCAACAATCTGATTTTTGGGATGAGTTTGGATTGACAAGTTTCATGTTTGAAAATGAAGTTATACAGGGTGAAGAAAATGCAGATTTGGAGGCCACCATACAAGAGGGAGAGACTTTGCTGTAGCAAGACATTCAAGAGTTTGATTTGCCATCAGACTTAGAAGAATGTTTAGATGAAGAGCTAGCTGAAATTACCATGTTTCCTTCTTCACCATTCGTTCTCCAACAACAAGAACTTGCTGCCATGGACAAAAGAGTTCAAGGACAACAACCTATAGTTTGCAACATGCCTCTTGAATCAAAGTGGAAGAATTTGATCTTCCAAAAGCTACAATGGAGGAGCTCCAAAGCCAACAATTTATTGTAGCAGGTAACAACAATGCAAAAGCAACGTCATTGGATGTTGCAATCAATAACGAGGAGTTGCACACTATAGAAGAGTTCCATGTTGCCATGAAGGAAGAGAAAGGGCAGAAAATTCCTACCATTGCTTCCACATCACCCACCCAAGAAGGTCTACAAGAAGACTCCATTTTTGGAGTTGAAAATCAGAGCTATGGGCATATCAAACGGATCATACCTTGCCCAATAAGGTATTTGACTTCATTGGAGTCAAAGGAGAAGTCACAACCAGTCATGCTTGCTTCTAAGCATGAGGGTGAGCTACAAAGTACCAAGGATCAGCTGTCATACCTCTTCAATCCAAATGTAGAGCAACTAAAAGAGGTATTGGATTTGTTTTCAGTTGACACCTTGATGATTTGGGTAGAAGACCAGCTTCTTGTTGATTTTCCACTCATCCAATCAGCCATGTTCAGTGCCAAATCAGTTGCATGGTTGCAACTTTTGAGAAAGGGAAGCTATTTCTCCCAACCAGTTGCAGGGTTTGTTTAGCCCACTTTTGCTTCCAGTTAGAGTAGGATAGGTAGTTTTGCTTTCAGTAAAAGAAGTGCTTGTGCACACTCTGCATGTTCCATTTTGGAGCATGTATGACTTTTAGTTTTGTACATAGTTTTTGTGGTGCTGGTTTTGCTCTTGCACAGTCCATTTCAGTGGGTTTCCAAGTGGCTCAGAGAGGAGGTTTTCAAAGTTTAGATCAGTTTGTAGGCTACAACTCATGACTCCATGCCCAATGGATGCTTCAGGCAACTGGTAACTTCATCCAGCAGGTAGATGACCCCTCTGAGTCACCAAAATTGTTATCCAAAATGTGCCCCCTACTCATTTTTCTGGCTAACTCCTTTCATCTTTCCTTCTCTTGTGCCTCAGACATAAAATTTTTCTTTTAGGCACTCAAAACCTTCTAGAAATGGAACCATTGGATAGAGCTCTTTCTCAGCTTTCCAGAAAGGTAAAGTTTTCCTCCTAACTCCATGTATTTTTCAAGTTATGGCTCGGTGGAGTTTTTGTGGGAAATTTTCCCCTAGAAGGCCTGTAGCCAATCAGAACTCGCCACGTGTCCAGCCAAAAATATCAAAGCAACCCGATTTGGCCCTGTTTTGCCCTAAAACTTCAAATCGCCATATCTTTCGATCCAGAGCTTGGATTTTCATGTTCTTTATATCAATGGAAAGCTAGTGAAATTATCTACAAGATTCCATGGTCATTTTTGCATTTTGGTTTAGTTTGGAGAGAGAAAATAAAGAAACGTCTCTGGCACGTGGTAATGGCCAGAAATGACGTTTCAACAACCAGTTTTAATGCAAAATGGGTCACATTCTTCTTCAGCATGGCCAAAAATGTCAGGGCATGGGTCTGTAAGGATGCCCATGCTATTTTAATGCATCTTCATTCAATGGGGAATGGCTCCCACATTTTTACATGTTTTCTCTCTCCTAGGCTCGACCCATGCATTGTAAAAGCCAGATTTGGCTCATTTTTTGAGGGGGAACACCTTTTTTGCACAACAAGCTTCTGTTTTCACTTTCAACAAGTGATTTTGGCAAGTATCAGACCTTCTAGGTATTGTAATAGGTTTTTCTACCTCTTTGGTGTTGGAATACAAGGATTTTGATGTTGAAAATCACAATGCAGGCTCTGTGAATGCTTTCAGTCCTTTGTATGTGTTGTTTACTTAATTTCAAACCCTTGTTTACAGCTTATCAACATGTGCATGATGTTTTATGTTGCAATTTCTGATTTGTGTCAATTTTCATGAGCAAGAAGTGCTCACCACTCATTTGGTGTATCACCCTTATCAGTTTAGTTTTAATTTTTGCATTTCTTATCCCTGTCTCCTTGCAAATTAGGATAAATTAGGATTTGAACCTCTGCAGTTGTGTAAATAATAGCTGATCAGAGGAGTTGAGGAACCATCCTCTAATCTAGAGATTCCTCTTCCATTTTTCAAGTCCCACACTTGGGAAGAGGATTCAATGTTGTGTAATCACACTAGATGCTAGTATGATCAAACTAGAAATCGGTCAACATCCAGTGGGGTTCGCTGATTTGCAACAACAGTAGCTCTAGTGTTGGACAACCCAAATGACATTTTTCTATATGCATAAGTCCCCCATTTGGTGGTGAAGACTATTTTGAACTGATCATCCTCCTTTACCATTATCGATTATACCTTGAATAACCATCTAGCAATGAAAACCTCTCAGAGCCAAAGAACAACTTGCAAAATCTATTCCATAGAAGGAAGTGGGTAGTGATATTTGAGGGATGCTCTATTAAAATATCCAAAGTCTAGACACAATCTGATTTCTCTACTCTTCTTTCTAACTGGAACCAAGTTTGCTACCCAACTTGAATGCTTGATGGGAAATATGATACTTGCCTTTATTAACTTATTCAATTCCTTCTTCATGAGAGGCTCCATGTGTGGATTGATTTGGACATTGTTTCTACTGATGGGTTTAGAACTTGGATCTAATTCAATTGTGTACTTGAGCTAGCTTGGGATTGAAAACTCTCAAATCTTCATAGCTCCAAGAAAATATATCTGGGAACTCTTGGTAAAGTTGTATGAACTCATAACTTTCTTGCTCGGTTGCCACTTTACCAATTTGAAGTAATTTTCCTTCTCCCACTGAGATGGGTACTGAATCTTCTCCCTTGACTTGGATGTTTGCTTTCTATTTCCTAAATTGATCATTAGGATTAAAGATGGACTCCAAGATGACAAGTCCTTTTGGTAGTTTGTTGGTTCTCACGTGCACTACTTGATCACCATACTACTGTTCTAACTTTTCCTAATTTTTGGTTGAGAACTTAGCTTCTTCTTGCAAGAAATTGATGATCTCGTTGGTCACTCTCAAACACTTGCCAAATTAAATTATTGTCCTGCACCGATGGCCTTACGGTCACATGAATGCTTGGCTGCACTTTATTTCCTTGATACTTTCCACAACATCAAAGGCTGCCCCAATGTTGCAAGTCTATCAATAGTTTGGTTTTCTTTCCTAGGGATGGAATTTATGCCAAAGCCTTCAAAATCCTCAATGAGGTCCCACACCCTATTCTTATAACACTTGAGAAGGTCATTTTTGGCAGCATGCTGCCCTTTAACTTGATTAACAATCAGCTCACTGTCACCAAAGACTTGTAAGTTTTTATACCCGTTTTCCTTGACCAATGCAATCCTTGTATCAAAGCTTCATATTCAGCAAGTGTTGTTAGAACATGCAAATTGAAATCTAAAGGCTGAATAATACTTAATGCCTTGAGGTGAAACAAGCATAGCTCCCCACTTGCACCTTGTCTACTTCTTGATCCATCGAAAAATAGCTACCATACCTCATTGTAATCCTTATGGTCTGCGGCTTCGTGATGCTAGGAATAGGTTGATTTTCTTCATGCATGTAATAAAATACTAGTTTATATTCCTCTATTTCCTTATAGGGATTAAAAACATGTACCTTGTTTTCCTATTCATCAAGATTCAAATCTACGATGATTCCAACTTTAGTGTCACTTCATTTGTGCTTGGATAATCCTCTTGTTCAAATGATGAATAGTTGGCATTGATTTGGCTTGGAGTGTGAGGCTCAATATGAAATTTTGCAATAGGTTTAGACCTGATTGTGGCCTTAGTTCTATATTTGGTTCTAAACAACATGTGTGACCAATCATCAGATAAGTAGCCTCCAATTCTAGCCGTGAAATGCTTTGACAAACATAGGGAAAAAGTGGTGGTAAATTTATCACCGACACATCTTGCAACACAAAGTGACATTGGGGTATACATGAAAAGTAAGGCTAAAATATTTAATTACGCCACTATTGTTACTACTATCCCATCCAGTTACACCACCCCTTTGGATATGATTTCATATTGGAGACCCAACTAATCAGCTATTTGCTTGGGCATTACGAACTACTTGCCTGGAATCAATCATACAATTGTGTACTAATTTATCCCCAATGACCAATGAAACATATAATGGAGGGGGTTTCAAGACTTTACCTTGCTGTCCTCCATGTTTCCCCTCAAGCTGAGCAACATTTGTGAGTACCTTTTTTGTACATGAGCTTGCTAAATTGAAATTGACCAATTCTTCATGGCAGCTTATAGAAGATCCCTTTGGCACGGGATGGAAAGTGATTCCCACATAGATATATTCACATTTGTCTTCTTCATTTGTTCAATGATGCTGAATGGGGATGAAACATCTCTTTTCTTCCCCCTAGCCTACACACTCTTTTCTTGTACATGGGCTATAATAGCTGGCATTTGAGCTGGTCAAGAAGGTGGATTGGGCTGTCCTTGCACATTTGGGCTGCAATTTGCTTGCCAAAGCACTTTGTGGAGTGATGGAAGGTTGTGGATTTCTGGAGTTAATGACTACCCTTCACCAATATTCCTCTTCTTTGACCTTGTGTTAGCTACTACATTCTGAGAAATTGCTTGATTCATACCAAAAAAATCCTCAGCTTGCCAATTCACGAGTGTAATCTCATTTGGAGTTGTATTTTCTGAGATGTTTCTTGTTTTGGGTTTGTTTCTTGGCTCACATCACCCTCTATGCCGTTTTTGTCACCATCAAGGCTTGGTTCAAAGCACCATTAAAGAACATAGATTGGTTGTGAGGTTCATTACATGGGAAACACCAATCATACTCTTGTGCTATATTGTTTTGCACCCGCACTAAGGCTTTAGAGGTAGATGCGTATTGGGGTTATATGGCTGAAATGGTCTAGTGGCAGGAGGCCTTACTTGGTTTTGATTTGTAGTTGGATTGGGTGGCCTATTAGGCTGATATGGTTACCTATTAGGCTGAGCTTGAGACTGATAAGAAGGTATAAAACTTTGGTATTCTTGTCTCTTGAGTGGAACCAACTCATTTCCTAAATTTTGTAATTGCTTCATGACTTCTTGAAGTTCATTTGAGACACTAGAGGACAAAGTAGAAGTTTCATTTGAACTTTGATTTCTAGGAGTGGAAATAGGAGATAAAGTAGGTGCTTGACTAGTGCTTGGGCTTTCCGTGTTTAGATATAAGGGCATGGGAGGCCTAGGAGCCAGCTTACCGGCTTGAATCAAACAATTTTCAGCCCTAATGGCAATGCTATAAGCTGCAGGTATAGTTGTACCTCCCATGGATTGAATTAACATAGAAATATCATAATTTAAAGCTTTGAGATAGTATAAGAAAGCACCTTCAGCTGTTGGCCTTAGTGCCCTGGGATTGTATCTCATGTCCTTTTAAATCTGAAGTTGAAGTTTGTTATTTGCTCTTTGGTAGATCTCTTGATAGGTTTCAATTGTTCCAAGAGAGACAAATTATCTCCCTTTTCTCCAAACTACTCATGGAGAGCTATGCACAACTAATTCCAAACTACTCATGGAGAGCTATGCACAACCATTTCAAGTCTTTCCTTTGAATGAAGATGCCAAAAATTTGACAACAATTTGTACCTCAAAATCTCATGGATTGCATAAAAATTTGAAATTTATTTGACATGATCACCAGAGTGGTCTTATTTTCCCAGTAAAGTATGGAATGTTCTTCAATGCTGCAACTAGAACTAGATTTTGTGCATTGAGAGCAAGTGGGCTGCTACCAAGTGAAGTTGACACAGGGGTTGTTTTGTACCATTCGATTAGCCTCGAGAACCCTTGTTGATTGGGTGAAAGGTCTACTGTGGAGGAGTTTATAGAGTTGTTTGGTGGAGATGGATAACTTTGAATCCTTCTTCCTCTTTGTATTCTTCCTAGGGATAACTACAGGATACTCGAGACAATCCCCTGCTTTCCGGCCCTTGACCTTGTTTTAATCCTTCTCATGAATCTTCGGACTTGGACCGCTAAAACTAGTTGATTTTTACTCTTTGGAGTCGCTAGATGTGTAAGTCGGGCTCTTTAGAGCAAGGAATTACAACAAAAACACATAAAATTTCTTGTAATGAAGATGAAGACCTGTAAGTTCCCACCGGGATGCCAAAAATTTTAGTACAAATCAACATCACCCTCTGGATGTTTTCTCGATTTCTAGTTTGATAATGGACATCCAGTGTGATTGCACAACATTGAATCTTTTCCCCAAGTGTTGGACTTGTAGAATTGGGAAAATAATATCCAGATTAAAGGCTAGTTCCTCTACTCCTCTGATCAGATGTATGCATGAAATTTGTAAAGGTTTAATACTAGATCCTACTCTAAATTCAAAGGAGACAGAGATAAATGATGCAAAAGAAATAAAACTAAGTAAAAGTGGTGATACACCAAAGGAGTGGTGAACATCTATTTCTGCAAATTGACACAAGTTACAAAATGCAACAAAAATCATGCACAAATTGCTAAAAATGTAATGAAGGATCAGTATAGGGAAAACAACACAAGAGAGGATTGAAAATTCATTCACAGAGCTTGTATTGTCATTTCCATTTTTAAAATACCATGCATTACAACAACAAAGAGGCAAAAAACATGTTGCAGTCCTGAAAGAGGTATGCTATTCCACAAATTCACTTTTGAGGGTGAAGGAGGGAGTCTGCAAAAAACATAAAAATGTCCAACCCTTTACAAATTAGCCAAATCGGCTTTTAACAATGAAAACCCGAGATCGAGAAAGGAGAAAACGCGGGAAAGGTGAAGGAATGATTCAACTATAGACCAAATCCATAAAAAACAACATGGGTACCCTATAAAGTTCATTCCCAAGATTTTTGACCATGCTAGAGAATAATGGAAGCCATCGCATTAAAAATGGTGGTTAAACGTCGGTTTTGCTCTTTTCCCCATGCTAGAGGCATTTTCTCATTTTCTTCTCACCAAAATATGTAAAAACACAAAATTGAAGATTTCATCATGTAGAGGACTTCAATAGCTTTCCAATGACACCAAAATAAAGAAAAACCAAGCTCTGGATCGAAAGTTATGCACCTTTTAAGATTTAGAGAAAAACAGGGCAAAAATTGTGTCGAAAGGCCGAAACCCAAAAATTTTCCCTATTTTTTGAATTTGGGAAAAATTCCCCAAAAATTTCTGTCCCCCACTATTCCAATGCCACGTGGCATGTCCTGATTGGATGCAGGCTTTACACGATCTTTTTACACCTTTTGATATTTTGGAAAATTTTCCTTTATCGCTCCGCGCCCCGCCACTCCAATGCCACGTGGCACATCCCGATTGGATGCAGTCCGAATAAACTCTTTTCCCTCTGCCGGCTCGTGGGAACAAATCTTCCTTCTCACCATTTCAACACTTAGCGAAATTGTTGATTTTCCCACATGTTGTCCACTCAAAATTTCCCTGCTTTTGAGAAGTTGAAAATTGAAAATTTTAAGTTAAATTCCTTCTCTATTGTCCTGGTAATATGAAAAGTCAAAAAATTGAAAGGAATCTACATTTTTGGGTCATTTTGTGTGATTTTCAGGCCCGTCAGACATTTTTGTCCTACTTTTCCCAAGTTCACTTGGGCTCTCTGTTCCCGATCACCGCTTTACACGAAGTCCGTTTCCTTCGGGCCCATCAGACACTTTTGTCCAAAGTGTCCCAAGTTCACCTAGGCTCATTGTTCCCTTTTCATCTGTATCATTCGAATCATGTACTCTGTGTACTTTCATCCCTCATGTTTGAAGCATTTGTGCATAATTTTCCCACATCGCCCGTATCGGCCGAATTGTGCTTTCGCATCCCACGTGTCCCAAATGAACCAAAGGCCATCCGAGCTAATTTTTCCTGCTCTTCACAAATATCTTTCTTTTCAAGTTGGTAGATGTGTATTTAATGCACATTAATCATCTTTCTCTCTCCCAAATAGCTATATAATGAATTGCCCCTATGCGTTTTTACACACTGCTTTCTTGCTATCTATTGCCCATACCCTTGCGATCAAATTCCTGCACGCGTATCCATTTCCCCTGCAATTTCACCTTGAGTCTAGACTGCAACCTTGCTTTTCAAATTACTATCAATATGAAGATTAAATTCCAAGGCCAGGAGCAAGTCTCACCACTCGAGTCTGCCGTTCCTGATATCGGAGACAGTGAAGTTCGCCACCTTGACTTTGGAGATTTCTGGGCAAGAATGACAGACTCAAACCCCTCTCCTATGGCACAGATGATTCATGACAGTGGTTTGGCATTCACCGGTGGTTTCCCTATCTCGGTGCAATGCGCAGATACAGTGCTCTCTTGCGGTGCTCATTTCAATCCTGACTCGAGTGAGCTGATGAATGTGCATGGGGAACTCATCGCCAAACTTGACGCTACCAAAGATTGGCGCTGCCCTAAGGATTCTTGAGATGGACAATGCTATAGTAATTTCTCAGAACCAGGCACAAGCCCTCTTCGACTAGGACAATGAGAAATACAAGGTGCGGGTGGCGAAGTCCTGGCTTAAAAACCCTAAAAAGGGGGCATCTCATCTATCCAAGGTTCTGTTCCATGCTAATTTCAAAGAGGAATTGTTAGATTTTATAATCCTACTGGCTCAGGTCATGTGCTTACCCTCTATAGATGAGTTCCATTTATGGATGTGCCCAATTATCAATATGGTGTGCGAAGGAACTCAGAATATCAACTGGGTAGAGATCATCAGTATGAACCTCGCAAAACAACTATCTAATGTGCAACAAACAAATAAATTTTACATGAATTCATACTTGATGTATACTCTGGCAGCATCGAGGTAATGGTTTGGATTCTCATACATTGATGCTCATAAGGGTGACCCTGTATATGCCTACTGCCCTCAATTCACCCTAGACACTAGCAATTGCAAATTTAGAAGGGTGAATGATGCTTTCACCATGTACATTATCAGGCTTCTAGAGAGTGACATGGCGAGGAGATTTTCTAATGAAGCTATGAATTTGATATCACACTACGGTGCCTACTTCATCCAATTTAGAAAATTTTCCTATATAAGGCTTGCAGGCTATGAGAGCACTCCTCTCAAGCTTCCTATGTTCTGCAATGATAAAATGGCCTTGATAGAGGTATGCAGGTAGCTGGACAAGTTGCACAGAACCTGCAGGGATAAGAAAATCACTGGCCTGCACTTCCCCATATCTTTGGGAAATTACACCTACAAAACGGCTCTAGATGCACAAAACATAGAAAGAGCCCTAGCTCCCATCACTATCCATTTCTTCAGGCCAAGAACCTGCTTTGACTTGAAGAAATTTATTGAGCAGAACATCAAAATCAATTATCATCATAGGGAAGACACAGAGGACTATTGGGCTGACTGTGTTGATGATTTTGAGGCAAGGAGGAGACACTATGGCAGATTTTATCTTCAATTAATTCAAAATCTTAACTTGTACCAAGTTCCTGAAGGACTCTAGGATAATAATTATAACATGTACTCATGTGAATATGACAATGTGGTCAAACACACTCCTTTGGAGGATTTGGATTGGTTCAAAAAGGAGAAGGATGATCTGGTAGAAATCCTAGCTCCCGTCTTGGTAAGAACCAAAATCTGGTTTGATAGGAAAGTCCGTGAGCTTAGAAGGCACTCAGGGGAATCCTCCTCCAAGGATACTCCAACACCAAGAAGGGATGCATTGACACCCAGTTCAGAAGCACCTGTGCAGACCCCTCCTGCCTCATCAACTCAAGGTCCCACAGTCTCCACTCCTTCCTCATCCACCCAGGTATATCAAAAGAAAGTCAGAGAAGTCAAGAAGGAGCCTATGGAGGAAGATCCCCTAAGGAAGCATACAGAGTTGCCCTCAGGCCCAGAGAACATCATTGTTCTCAGTGAAAGTGAGGAGAGTGAAGTGCCAGTCTCTACAAGTGCTCTAGAAGCCCCCATGGATAAAGAAAAGGAGGTCCAAAGCACTGAGCTTCCGGGTGCTAGTGACTCCTCTGTACCAGAAGCCCCGAGCACTCCACTCATATCCCAACTAGAGATGACAACAAAGTGCACACTTTGAGTGCCATGAGTTCCCTTTCTCTTGGCCCTCTTGCCCCACCTTCCTCTTCTTCCTCCTCTTTTGCATGGGTGTAGCCTTTTGTTGATAGTAGAAAGAGGAAGTCTTCCTCCCGGATCTCAGGACCCAATTTTGATGTTGTGGCGGCCCTATTAGGCACTGCTCCTCCTACTCCCACTAAGAAATCTAGGACTACCTCCAGAATAGTATCTTATGCTTAGGGCCAGCAATTATTTGAGATAGCCAAGCCCAAAGTGGAAAAACCAGAGCATGATTTACAAGCATCTGATCTGGAGCTCTCGATAATTCCCATGAGAGAGTCCACCCCTGAAAGTGAGATCCATATTCTCCAAGAAACAGTCACCAGGGTCATTGGGAGGGTGGAGAAAGGTCAACAAACCATAAAATAGAATAGCTGAAGGAGTAGGCCCGATTCTTAAGTTCTAGATCCTACCCCATTGGCTACTCTTCCACCACCTGTGATTCTCAGCCAAGATGAAGTGCAGAGTATCAAAGATATACACAAGTATTCCATCTATGGAAGGGCTATGGAGGCCATGGTGGATGATATGCTTGTTGCAGGATTGAATTTCATTGATGAAGCCTTCAAACTCCACGAGAAGGTGAACAATTTGCAACAGAAACTCTCCTCCACTATTGGGAACATAGATAAAGAACTTAAACTTTGGAGCAGTTGTATAGTAGACCTTCACCTTATGGGGCAAGCTGATGAAAATATCTTAATGGCAAGCAAGGTCTTCGATGATGCAAAGGATAACTTGTCAAAATCATGGGTGTACAGCGTGGAATGGAAAATCAAGGTGTTGGAAGAAGCTTTGGGAGAATTGAAGAATAGCTGGCAGAAGGGTGAAGCCTTCAAAACTTTGGTAATATCTGCCTTCAAGGATATACATTGCCATCTCCATGATGAGACTTCTGGTGCACCCCTCTCTTTATGAGAAATCAAAGCTCAATTCAGAGCTTTTGTCAAAGAGAATTTGTTCAGGGAGGAGTCTATTTCCAAAGAAAAGATGAAGGAGATCTGCTCTCTCCAGTCTACTATTGAGGAAGTGAATAAAGATTATCATACTCACATCGAATTCAACAAAGAAATGGAGAAGTGCCTCAGATTTTGGACCCAGTCCACTGCCAACACATCGGTCCCACGAGGCAGAGACATAGCAGAGGCATTGAAAATATTCAGACAGCGGATCCTGAAGTCAGTGGGCCCCTCCCACTCATGAACACCTGTCTTCTTCTCCTGATTCTTCTCCTTTCTTCCTTCCCTCATCTCGGATTTATTGTAATTAGTTGGGGTATCGCGATTAGCAGCCCTTTAACTAAAGCATTAGTTAAAAGAAGTAGTTACCAAGGGTAACTAATTTGTAAACTATATAATGGCCTCTCCTCGCCATTTTGGAGGAGGAACTTGGCTTATTTTTGAAAGTGTAAAGAAATCATAAAGAAATCAATACAAAAGGATTTTCATTCTTTGTCTATCTGATTCTTTTTATTCATAAGCTATCCATTAAATATTGTTAGATCATTTGTCTACATTATGCTGAGAAGCTTTGTATTCTTGTAGATGTTATTCATAGAACTATGTGTCTTTTCAAATTTCATCTTATTAATGTGGGTACAAATGATCTTATTCCAATTCACTGTATTCTTGCATGCATAAGGAATTATTCTGTCATCTATAATTCTGAATGGTGCCTTTCTACTCATTTCCGCATTTTCATTCCTCTGTCCTTTTGTAATTGGTGATCTATTTAGGAAACACTTTTATGATATCCAAGTTCCATAGTGAAACCATGCTTTGTACATGTGTAAATAGGTTCGTTTCTGAATAAGGGAACCTCTCCCACTAAAGAGGAGGGACTTCTTGTCCCCTGATTATTGCTGCTCTTCTTAAAGTTCCTTTTCGACGACCAACAGTTTTTGGTGACTCCACTGGGGAATCGTATTCCAGTTCCATAATCATTTATCGATCATCTTTTGATCTGGCGACTCCACATTTTACTCAAGGGAGAAGGGCCATGGGTATTAAATGTTCTCAGTTCCAGCTTTTGGAATAGCAGGGTTTTCCTTTCTCTTCAAGAAGAATAAATATAAGAGCTCGATCAACAAGCACTCCTCCTGTCAAAGATAGAACCCCTACGGGTGGTATTCCTTCAGAGAAAATCAGTCCTAATCTCCGAGCTCTGATTCTTGCTGGTGTTTCAGTTCCTCTTCAAGCCATTTTTCCAAGAATGGTGGTACCATTGCCTTGGGGCCATCGTGTTGGGCCCCTCGCCCTTCCTCAGCCTTTGCATGAGTTACCTAGAGGTAATCGGAAGAAATTTCCTAAATTCAAGGGTGATGGAAAGGTACATCCTGATGAACACATCACGGCCTTCATAGTTGCATGTGGAGTTCTGGGAGTTGAACATGAAGACATCTCCGTAAGGATTTTTGTTGAGACTTTACAAGATAATGCTGCTGATTGGTTCTATCACCTTCTAGCCGGAGCTATCACTAGCTGGAACACAATGAGAACTAGGTTTGAAAACCATTTCAAACCAGCAGAAGACGTGCATGCTTTGCTAGCCCAAATTTCTCAAATAAAGAAGGAATCACAAGATCCCATGAGAGAATTTGTGGCTCGATTCAACAGGTTAATTAACAAAATTCCACCAGACACTCAACCTGTAGATCAAATCCAAAAGTGCTTCTTCCTAAATGCCCAATTGCCTGAAGTTAGTTATGCATTGAGAAGGGCTAACCTTGTAACATTGGCCAAGGATTAAACTCTTTTGTTAGTGTTGAAGATGATTTAATCATGTCAGGAAAGTTGAGGAGAGACCCTTCTAGATCCAAGTCTTCTTCTTCCTCCTCTTCCACTCCTGGACCTAATACTGATCCATTGGTACAAAAACTTGCAAATGATCTCATCGCCATTAAGAAATAATTGGCTCAACATGCTCCATATGCAGACGTTCCAAGGAGGAATTTTCAGCCCAGAAATCATTTGCCTGCTTCTCAAACAAGGCTAGCACTTGAAGGACCTCCTATTAAAGTCCCTGTCAATGCAACCTGTGAAGTTGAAGAACCAGAGGATGAGGAGGTTAATGAAGATTGTGAAGAATTTGTTGAAGAGGTTGATGAAGGAATGGAAGAACTTGAGGGATCTCGAGTTAATTTCTTCACCACTGAAGGCGTTGATGAAGGAGATGATTATGATGAAGTAGTAGTAGACATGAATAGAAAATCATACACTGTCATGACTTAGGAGTAGACAAATCGAGGGAGAAAGTGATGCAGCCCACCAAAAAATCTAAGGAGCAGTCGACAACTATCCCTGTAATTGCAAAAAGAGGATTTCCTATCCCCATTTCATCCACACCAAAGGTGATTCCTGTCAATTATTCTACTAAAGTTACCTCTTTTCCCCCTAAAATTGATAAACCTAGAGTCCCAAGCAATGAAATCCCGTCTCCTTCAGTGGTCTTTCGATATTATTGATCACCTAAAAAAGACCAAGGTTCAAATCTCAGAGGCTGAATATTATCAAACCCATCCCAAGGCTTTTGCTAAAATGATTCACTTTGTCAATTCTCATTCCAAAACCACCTCTAAAGGTCTTTTACCCACTCCATCTTCTGTACCACAACCCAATCTGGTAGCTGCTGTCACCTCACCCAATGACAAGATCAAACCATTCTATGTGACACTCCTTATAGCCAGCCATAGACTTAGCAATTAAATCATAGAATTAGGGGCATCAGACAGTGTAATGCCTTCCAAAGTAGCCCATGCCTTAGGTTTAACTCTCACACACACTTACGGGTCTTGTTATTCCATGGAGAGTAAGGAAGTGCCCCTGGTCGGAAGAATTAAAGATGCACAGGTAGCTTTTGCTACTTTTCCTGAGAAGAAAGTTTTGGCTACTATCCTAGTAGCAGAAATTCCTCCTTCGTATGGGATGCTGCTAAGTAGGAACTTCTGTAAGGATATGGGTGGAGAAATTCAAATGGATTGGTCACATGCCCTCATACCTATTAATGGGAAAATGAAGAAGTTGCTGCCTACAGAGAAGTAGTTTGAGTATATTGTACAAAAAACAGATGATCCCAAAGCACAAATACTCTATGAGGATATGGGGCATGACAACTACATGATTATGTCTCCAGAAGAAATCCAACTCCCCAAAATATCACCTGAGGATCCTAATGGTGTTTGGATATTAGAGTTTGATGGAAGTTGTTCTTTCACTAGTTCGGAGCTGGTATAATATTGGTATCTCTTAAGGGTAGGATTCATCCTTTCTCATTCAAGTTACAATTTGAAAATAATAATAATACAACAGAGTATGAAGCTCTTATTCTCATACTCTAGGTGGCAAAGAACAGGGTGTGAAGAATCTTCTAGCTTGTGGAGAAGCAGAGTTGATTATCAAGCAAGTTAGAAACCTCTTCCAGGTAAAGAATAGAAGGTTGAAACATTACAGGAATCAGGTTTGGGACTCTATTGAATTTCTTGACGCCTTCTCCATCAAAGCAGTGCCTAGGGAGGAGAATACTAGGGCTGATTCACTAGCAGTCTCGGGGTCATTGCTTATACCTCATCCTAACTTCTCTCAAGATAAGTTTACCATTGAGATGATCCATAGACCCAGTGTACCTGATAATGCAAGTAACTGGAAAGTTTTCAATAATGATCAAGCACTTGCTTTCCTTCTTAGAGCTCAGGGATAATTTTGAACAGTTGTACTTCGAAGGAAGTGACAATTTACCTCGTGAAAGTGTGCCCCTCAACGAAGAAGCTGTCAAAGAAGAAGAGGCAGATCAAGATGGATGTATCAAACTCAAAGGGAATAAGATTCCAAAGGGACTGGTAAGTTTAGAGGAGTTGTTTGACAAACATGATAGGTATGTAAAGTTTAAAACTTCCACTGGATCACAACAATCAGCTGAATATGATAAAACCAATATTGGAAGCTCCACCGACCCTAAAATCGTGAACATTGGAAAATGTTGCACATCAGAAGAAAAGAAGAAAGTAATTAGTCTTTTAAGGAAGTATAAAGATGTTCTTGCTTATTCCTATGAAGATTTAAAAGCCTTTCAACCAAAGGAGATGCAACATTTTATCCCTCTCAAACCTGGAATTAAGCCTTTCAAATAGAAATAGAGGCAATACAATCCTAAGATAGCTGACACCATTTTTCAGGAAATACAGAAGTTATTAAAAGCCAAAATCATTTTTCCTATTCACCATTCAACATGGATTGCCAATATTGTGCCTGTTAGAAAGAAAAATGGTGAGATCCACATCTGTGTCAATTTTAGGAATCTGAATCAAGCTTCTTTAAAGGACAACTATCCTTTACCCATGATGGATCAGGTCTTGCAAGTCAGTAACGGGATCCGAAATGTTGTCTATGCTTGATGGCTTCTCAGGATATAACCAGGTAGAAGTTAATACCACAGATCAACACAAAATAACTTTCACTACCCCTTGGGGTACCTTTGCCTACAAAAGGATGCCTTTTGGGCTCATTAATGCTGGTGCCACTTTTCAAAGGGCTATGGACTTGGCCTTTGGAAGTTTGAAAGGGAAGTGTATTGTCGTATACCTTGATGACTTGACTGTATTTTCTAAAACAAGGGCAGATCATTTTCAGCATCTGGAAACAGTTCTTTTGAAATGTAGAGAACATGGGATCTCTTTAAATCCTAAGAAATATATCTTTTGTGTCACAGAGGGGAAATTATTGGGGCATGTTGTCTCCAAAGATGGTATAAAAATTGATCCTGAGCGAGTTCAAGCTATTCAACAAATTCCTCTTCCAACCAGCAAGAAGGGAGTGCACTCTTTCTTTGGTAAGATTAACTTTCTGAGGAGATTCATCCCTGATTTCATAGAGCTAACTTTGAATATCTCTCAAATGATGAAAGGAAAATAGACGTTTGGTTGGTCTCCTGAAGGGAAAGAGGATTTTGAAGGTATTAAAAAGGCTATTGCTAAAACTCCTGTTTTAGCGTGTCCAAATTTCAACAAAGATTTTATTATCTATTGCTATGCCACAGATAACACCCTGGCTATTGTTCTGACTCAAGAAGATTCTAATGATCATGAACTCCCAATTGCATTCATGAGCTACATTCTAAAAAATCATGAGTTAAAATACACCATAATGGAGAAACATGCTTTTGCAGTGGTTAAAGCGGTCAAGTAGTTTCGTTTTTACATTCTTAACTCTCACTCCATAGTGTTTGTACCAGACACAACCATCAAGTCCATTCTCACACAACAGGAGTTCGGATCCAAGAGAGGGAACTAGGTGGCCAAGGTCCAAGAATATGACATTGACATCAGACCAACCAAGCTCGTCCGTGGAAAAGGCCTGTGTGAACTCATCGCTGAGGGAGCTAGACATGAGTTACTAGAGGATAAGGCTGATCTTCCTACCGTTTCTATTTCTTGGCTCAATTGATGAATGGTATGCTGATATCACACATTTTCTCACCTATGGAGAATGCCCCTCTCATTTGACTACCAAAGAAAAGAGAGCTGTTAAACTAAGGTCAGCCCAATATGTGTTGTGGGAAAATGCCTTGTTTAAGCGTGGATTGGATGGGAGATTTTTAAAATGTGTGGACAAGGAACAACAGAGGAAGCTGCTTTCACTTTTCACAATCAAGCATGTGGGGGCACTATTCATCAACTATCACTGCCCATAAAATACTTCATGGAGGATATTACTGGCCTACCTTGTTCAGAGATGCATCAAAGTGGGTTGATAAATGTGAAGCATGTCAGACTTTCGTGGGTAGACCCAAGTTGGCCTCTTTGCCCCTTAAACCAGTTGTGATCAAAGAACCTTTTCAACAATGGGGTTTGGATTTCATTGGAACACTTAATCCCTCTTCTAGTGCTGGTCATACCCATGTATTAACCACCATAGATTATTTTACCAAGTGGGTAGAAGCCATTCCAGTAAAGAGTACTACTTCAGAAGTAGTATGCAGTTTTATCAAAGAAAACATCTTGGTAAGGTATGGTGTGCCAAACAAGATCGTGACAGATAATGCTTCAAATTTTTCTTCAACCGAGATGATGGATTTTTGTTATGGATATGGCATCTCCCTGGCTCACTCCTCAGATTATTATCCTCAGGGGAATGGACAAGCAGAATCAACAAATAAAAATCTGGTGGCTATAATAAGGAAATTAGTTAATGAGTCCCAATGGAACTGGCACAAGAAACTCTATGATGCCCTTTGGGTAGATAGGATCACACCTAAGAGAGCCATTGGGATGTCTCCTTTTTAGGTAGTATATGGAGTGGAAGCTCAATTGCCAGTAACAGTGGAGCTACCAGCCTTGCATCTAATGAAGGCCATTGAAGACACCAGTTTCAATGATTCTTTGGATAAGAGGATCATGTACCTCTACAAATTGAATGAGGACAGATTGAAAGTTGCTGATAGGATATCTGCCCACCAACAAAAAGTAAAGGTCTTGTTTGATAAAAAGGCTAGGTTCAGAGATTTCAAAGTTGGAGACATTGTTTTGTTGTGGGATAAAAGGCATGAACCTCGTGGCAGCCATGGCAAGTTTGATTCCCTTTGGCTTAGACCTTTCAAGATCAGGCACTTTGCTGGTAAGAATTCTTTTTACCTTGATTATATGGATGGTTCTTCTCTCCCACTTCCTTATAGTGGGTAGTACCTGAAATTGTTTAAGTCATAGGTGATTAGGAAGTCCTTTGTATATTTTGTATAGTGTGTGTTCTCCTTTCCTTCCCTTGTTTTTGTGTGTTGTTTGTTTGGGGTGTTGTCTTCTGTATTGGTTTACTTTTGACTCCGTGGCCCAATGGATAAGGTACTGGTCTACTTCCCCTAGTTTCTCTAAATTCTTTCCTTGTCTCATTCTTTTTAACTTATGCCAAGTCATCCCCAGAAGGAGCCAGTTGTTGTCCACTCAAAATTTCCCTGCTTTTGAGAAGTTGAAAATTGAAATTTTTAAAGTTAAACGCCTTCTCTATTGTCCTGGTAATATGAAAAGTCAAAAAATTGGAAAGATCTACGTTTTTGGGTCATTTTGTGTGATTTTTGGGCCGTCGGACATTTTTGTCCCGCGTGTCCCAAGTTCGTTTGGGCTCTCTATTCCCCGATCGGCCGCTTTACCCGAAGTCCGTTTCTTTCGGGCCCGTCGGACACTTTTGTCCCAAGTGTCCCAAGTTCACCTAGGCTCATTGTTCCCTTTTCATCTGATCAAGTTGAATCACGTACTCCGCATACTTTTGTCCCTCATGTCCCAGAAGCATTTGTACATACTTTTCCCGCATCGCCCGTATCGGCCGAATCGCGCTTTTGCATCCCGCGTGTCCCAAATGAACCAAAGGCCATCCGAGCTAATTTTTCCCGCTCTTCATAAATATATTGCTTTCCAAGTTGGTAGATGTGTATTTAATGTGCATTAATCATCTTTCTCTCTCCCAAATGGATATATAATGAATTGCCCCTATGCATTTTTGCACACTGCTTTCTTGCTATCTATTGCCCATACCCTTGCGATCAAATTCCTGCATGTGTATCCATTTCCCCTACAATTTCACCTTGAGTCCAGACTGCAACCTTGCTTTTCAAATTGCTATCAATATGAAGATTAAATTCCAAGTCCAGGAGCAAGTCTCACCGCTCGAGTATGCCATTCCTGATATCGGAGATAGTGAAGTTCGCCACCTTGACTTTGGAGATTTCTGGGCAAGAATGACAGACTCAAACCCCTCTCTTATGACACAGATGATTCATGACAGTGGTTTGGAATTCACCGGTGGTTTCCCTATCTCGGTGCAATGCATAGATACAGTGCTCTCCTACGGTGCTCATTTCAATCCTGACTCGAGTGAGCTGACGAATGTGCATGGGGAACTCATCACCAAACTTGATGCTACCACCATTGGTGCTGCCCTAAGGATTCCTGAGATGGACAATGCTATAGTAATTTATCAGAACCAGGCACAGGCCCTCTTCGACCAAAACAGTGAGCAATAAAAGGCATGGGTGGTGAAGTCCTAGCTTAAAAACCCTAAAAAGGGGGCATCTCGTCTATCCAAGTTTCTATTTTGTGCCGATTTCAACAAGGAATTGTTGGATTTTATAATCCTACTAGCTCGGGTCATGGGCTTACCCTCTATAAATGAGTTCCATTTATGGATGTGCCCACTTATCAATATAGTGTGTGAAGGAACTCAGAATATCAACTGGGCAGAGATCATCAGTATGAACCTCGCAGAGCAACTGTCCAATGTGTAACAAACAAAGAAATTTTACATGACTTCATACTTGATGTATACTCTGGCAGCATCGAGGCAATGGTTTGGATTCTCATACATTGATGCTCATAAGGGTGACCCTGTATATGCCTACTGCCCTCAGTTCACCTGGACACTAGCAATCGCAACTTCAGAAGGGTGAATGATGCTTTCACCATGTACATTGTCAGGCTTCTAGAGAGCGACATGGCGAGGAGATTTTCTGATGAAGCTATGAATCTGATATCACACTACGGTGCCTACTTCATCCAATTTAGAAAATTTTCCTATATAAGGCTTGCAGGCTATGAGAGCACTCCTCTCAAGCTTCCTATGTTCTACAATGATAAAATGGCCTTGATAGAGGTATGCAGTAGCTAGACAAGTTGCACAGAACCTGTAGGGATAAGAAAATCACTGGCCTACACTTCCCCATATCTTTGGGAAATTACACCTGTAAAATAGCTCTAGATGCACAAAACATAGAAAGAGCCCTAGCTCCCATCACTGTCCATTTCTTCAGGCCAAGAACCTACTTTGACTTGAAGAAATTTATTGAGCAAAACATCAAAATCAATTATCATCATAGGGAAGACACAGAGGACTATTGGGCTAACTGTGCTAATGATTTTTTGGCAAGGAGGAGACACTATGGCAGATTTTCTCTTTAATTAATTCAAAATATTAACTTGTACCAAGTTCTCGAAGGACTCCAGGATGATAATTCTGACCTGTACTCATATGAATATGATAATGTGGTCAAACACACTCCCTTGGAGGATTTGGATTGGTTCAAAAAGGAGAAGGACGATCTGGCAGAAATCCTAGCTCCCGTCTTGGTAAGAACCAAAATCTGGTTTGATAGGAAAGTCCATGAGCTTAGAAGGCACTCAGGGGAATCCTCCTCCAAGGATACTCCAACACCAAGAAGGATGCATTGAAACCCGGTTCAGATCACCTACGAGACCCCTCTTGCCTTGTCAACTCAAGGTCCCACAGTCTCCACTCCTTCCTCATCCACCCAGGTATATCAAAAGAAAGTTAGAGAAGTCAAGAAGGAGCCTGTGGAGGAAGATCCCCTAAGGAAGCATACGGAGTTTCCCTCAGGCCCAGAGAACATCATTGTTCTCAGTGAAAGCGAGGAGAGTGAAGTGCCAGTCTCCAAGCGCTAGAAGCCCCCATGGATAAATAAAAGGAAGTCCAAAGCACTGAGCTTACGGGTGCTAGTGACTCCTCTGTACTAGAAGCCCCGAGCGCTCCACTCATATCCCAACTAGAGATGACACAAAGTGCACACTTTGAGTGCCATGAGTTCCCTTTCTCTCAGCCCTCTTGCCCCACCTTCCTCTTCTTCCTCCTCTTTTGCATGGGTGCAGCCTTTTGTTGATAGTAGAAAGAGGAAGTCTTCCTCCTAGATCTCAGGACCCAATTTTGATGTTGTGGCGGCCCTATTAGGCACTGCTCCTCCTACTCCCACTAAGAAAGCTAGGACTACCTCTAGAATAGTATCTGATGCTCAGGGCCAGCAATTCTTGGAGATAGCCAAGCCCAAAGTGGACAAACCAGAGCATGATTTACAAGCATCTGATCTGGAGCTCTCGAGAATTCCCATGGGAGAGTCCACCCCTGAAGGTGAGATCCACAATCTCTAGGAAACAGTCACCAGGGTCATTGGGAGGGTGGAGAAAGGGAAAAAAACCATAGAACAGCTAGAGGAGCAGGCCCAGATTCTTACAGGTTTCATCAAGTCACTGCTATCCAAGGATAAAGTTCTAGATCCTACCCCATTGGCTACTCTTCCACCACCTGTGATTCTCAGCCAAGATGAGGTGCAAGAGTATCAAAGATATACACAAGTATTCTATCTATGGAAGGGCTATGGAGGCCATGGTGGATGATATGCTTGTTACAGGATTGAATTTCATTGATGAAGCCTTCAAACTCCATGAGAAGGTGAACAATTTACAACAGAAACTCTCCTCCACTATTGGGAACATAGATAAAGAACTTAAACTTTGGAGCAGTTGTATAGTAGACCTTCACCTTATGGGGCAAGCTGATGAAAATCTCTTAATGGCAAGCAAGGTCTTTGATGATGCAAAGGATAACTTGTCAAAATCATGGGTGTACAATGTGGAATGGAAAATAAAGGTGTTAGAAGAAGCTTTGGGAGAATTGAAGAACAACTGGCAGAAGGGTGAAGCCTTCAAAACTTTGGTAATATCTACCTTCAAGGATATACATTGCCATCTCCATGATGAGACTTCTAGTGTGCCCCTCGCTTTACAAGAAATCAAAGCTCAATTCAGAGCTTTTGTCAAAGAGAATTTGTTCAGGGAGGAGTCTATTTCCAAAAAAAATATGAAGGAGATCTACTCTCTCCAGTCTACTATTTAGGAAGAAAATAAAGATTATCATAATCACATCGAATTCGAAAAAGAAATGGAGAAGTGCCTCAGATTTTGGACCCAGTCCACTGTCAACACATTGGTCCCACGAGGTAGAGACATAGCAGAGGCATTGAAAAGATTCAGATAGCAGATCCTGAAGTCAGTGGGCCCCTCCCAATCATGAACATCTATCTTCTTCTCCTGATTCTTCTCCTTTCTTCCTTCCCTCATCTCGGATTTATTGTAATTAGTTGGGGTATCGTGATTAGCAGCCCTTTAGCTAAAGCATTAGTTAAAGGAAGTAGTTACCAAGGGTAACTAATTTGTAAACTATATAATGGCATCCCCTTGCCATTTTTGGAGGAGGAACTTGGCTTATTTTTGAAAGTGTACATAAATCATAAAGAAATCAATACAGAAGGATTTTCATTCTTTGTCTATCTGATTCTTTTTATTTGCAAACTATCCATTAAATATTGTTAGATCATTTGTCTACATTATGCTGAGAAGCTTTGTATTCTTGTAGATGTTATTCATAGAACTGTGTGTCTTTTCAAATTTCATCTTATTTTTGTGGGTACAAATGATCTTATTCCAATTCACTATATTCTTGCACGCATAAGGAATTATTTTGTCATCTATAATTCTGAATGGTGCCTTTCTGCTCATTTCCACATTTTCATTCCTCTGTCCTTTTGTAATTGGTGAACTATTTAGGAAACACTTTTATGATATCCAAGTTCCACAGTGAAACCATGCTTTGTACATGTGTAAATAGGTTCGTTTCTGAATAAGGGAACCTCTTCCACTAAAGAGGAGGGACTTCTTGTCCAATGACTGCTACTCTTCTTAAAGTTCCATTTTGATGAACAACACCGCGCACCCCCAACTTTGCTTTGAAACTTGGACACGTGGCAGATTTCCATTTGTTGTGGGCCTTCAGGTCAAGTTTTGACTTTTTGTCCCTTAACAATTTTGGCAAAAAGCCAAAATTCACTTCGCCACCACGAATCCCGCCGGCCTCATGGACACATGGTAGCCTTTTATTGGTTGGCGGAGCTTCAAACAAAAATTTTCTTTTCACCCTCGCTAACCCCTTTGGAAAATTTTATAACTTACATCCACTCCCCACCATTCTTCCGCCACGTGGCGACTTCCTATTGGTCATGACCTCCCTAGGAAAATTTCCCTCCAAATCTCTACCGAGCCATAACTTGCAAAATAAAAGGAGTTAGAGGGAAAAATTTTCCTTCTCGAAAGCTAAGAAGATTCTCTATTTGATGAAGCCATTTCTAGAAAATTTTGAGTGCCTAAAAAGTGAAAACAATTGACTGAGGCACAAGGAAGGAAGAAATGAAAGAGAGTTAGCCAAAAAATAAGCAAGGGGTTTATTTTGGATAACAATTTTGGTGACTCGAGGGGTCATCACTCTTGGATGAAGTTTCTAGTTGCTGAAAAAATCCATTGGGCATGGAGTCATCAAATTAACTACTTGGTACCCCCAACTCATTAGAAAAATTTCAAGAAGGAAGATTGTGAGAGTAGAACATCACTTGATCTGGAACATGGTCTAAAAATGCATCCTTGGGACAACAAGCTTGTGCCAAAGCACTTAGGGAAATGTAAAACTAAGCTACAATAGAACAATGTGCACAAGCACTTGGAGGAATGAAAATCTAAGTTAATATGTACAAGGTGGAGAGTTTCCCTTTTAGTAGAATGCTTTAGATGGATTCCATTAACTGGAATATGTAGTTATCCACCATCCAATGTAGACAATTGGAAGGCATTGATGTTCTTACATTTTGTGACCATGTAGGGGCCACTTCGGATGGCATCAAACTTTGAATGCCTTCCTGGCTTTGCTCAGTCTACATCCCATTTCAACACTAAATCTCCAACTTGGAAGGTTCTAGCCTTAGCTTTCTTATCAAAGGTTCTCTTGATCAAGGCTAGGTCCTTCTCCATTACTTGGGCTGCATGCTCTCTAATTTATTAGAGCTCCATCAATTTAGCATATCAAACCTCTATGGGTTCAAACTCCAACAAATCCAATTGCTTCATGAGTTCCAACGTTGGCAACTCAAGTGACATGGGAAATATTTCCTCTCTTTCATAAACAAGTCTAAATGGAGAGTTACCTGTGGATCTCTTGGGAGTTATCCTATCAGCCCACAAGGCTGATTTCAATTTGGTGTGCCAAGTCCTCTGATTTTCATCAAGAGTCCTCTTGATGATCTTTAATAAGTTCTTGTTGGTAGACTCAGCTTGGCCATTACCTTGAGGGTAATAATTTGATGAAGTGCTCAGATAAATACCATTTTTAATAGCCCATTCAGTTACCTTTGATCCTATGAATGCCAAAGCATTATCGATATTATATTGGAAGGTATATCAAATCAAGTTACTATCCCCTCATAGAAGTCTAGAATTCTAGATTCATTTTCCTCTTTGAGTGCCACCGCCTCAGTCCATTTGGTGAAGTAATCTGTTGCTATTAGAATCCACTTGTGTCCTTGGCTTGAGTTTTGGTCAATGAATCCAATGAATTCAAAACCCCATTGCATGAATGGATGCTCAACTAAAATTGGGTGCAATGGAAGGGCTGCTAATCTTTGCTTGCCTATGAATAATGCACAATTTTTGCACCTCTTGATCCATGCATAACAATCACCAAAAACCTTGGGCCAATAATAGCCAGCCTTCATAATATTGAGGGCTGTCACTCTTGGAGAAAAATGACCCCCAACTAATCCACCATGGAACTCTTATAGCATTCTATTAATTTGGTTTGTCCCAATGCATCTCAGCAACACTCCATTTACATCCTTCTTGAACAAAACACCATTAACAAGTGCATATGGGACAGCCTACAATCTGAAGTGTCTTCTCTTGTATTTTTTCATCTTTGGAGGGTATAGGCCTATTTGCAGGAAGTGCATTATGTCTTGGGTCCAGTAAGGAGTGAGGACACCATCATTCTCTTCTTGAATGTTTCTTGGCTCTTGGTTGTCTTGTAACGCCAAAACAACATCCTCCCCATTTCTTGCTTCTATTGATTTACTCAAGACTAGCTGCTCACATAATCCCTTTCCTTAGACCAGCTTGGTGACTTTGATCTCAATGTCATACTCCATGACATGAGTAATCCACCCTACACATTTTTCATTTAGGTCTTTGTTGAGGAGGAAATCCTTAACTCCCACATGAGAAAGCATTAGTTGAACCTTGTTGTTTGAAACTAGATGCTTAAATTTCTTCAAGCTCCTAATCACGGCAATAACATGCTTCTAAATGAAAGATTACCTCACCTCATAGTCCTCCAGGATTTGGCTAAAGAAGGAAATTGGCTGCTCTGCATTTTATTTTTTCTCTGTACTAAAATTGAAGGGATTATATTATCACCTCCAAATGCATAAAGGATAAAGTCCTAGAGAAATCTGGGTTAATGAGAGTTGGAGCTTGTGAGATTGCCTCTTTGATTGCCTCAAAATTTGCTTACCTTTGGTTGTCCATTTGAAAGCCATACTTTTCTTCAACATCATAGTTATTGGCTTGACAAGGCTGTAAAATCTGGAACAAACCTCAAAAAAATTGATTCTTCCCAAGAAAATTTGGAGGGCCTTCTTATGACTTGGTAATGGTAGTGCTTTTATTGCTTCAACCCTCTCTGGATCAATTACTAATCCTTCTTTGGAAATAATGTGGCCTAGGATATTTCCCTCATGAGCTAGGAAAATACATTTCTTGGGATTCAAGGATACCCCAAATCTTCTACATCTTTGGAACACTTGTCTCAAATGAAAGAGATGATCTGCTGCACTTTTAGAAAATATAGTAATATCATCTAGATATATCAGCACTATTTTGTTGATCAATCCTTGAACACCATATCCATTTCCCTTTGGAAGGTAGCTCTAGTGTTGGACAACCCAAATGACATTTTTCTATATGCATAAGTCCCCCATTTGGTGGTGAAGGCTGTTTTGAACTGATCATCCTCCTTTACCATGATCTGATTATACCCTGAATAACCATCTAGCAATGAAAACCTCTCAAAGCTAGCAACAACTTGCAAAATCTACTCCATAGAAGGAAGTGGGTAGTGATCTTTGAGGGATGCTCTATTCAAATCTCTAAAGTCTACACACAATCTAATTTCTCCACTCTTCTTTCTAACTGGAACCAAGTTTGCTACCCAACTTGAATGCTTGATGGGAAATATGATACTTGCCTCTATTAACTTATTCAATTCCTTCTTCATGAGAGGCTCCATGTGTGGATTGACTGGCCTTTGTTTCTTCTTGATAGGTTTAGCACTTGGATCTAATTCAATTGTGTGCTGAGCTAGCTTGGGATTGAAACCTCTCAAATCTTCATAGCTCCAAGAAAATATATCCGGGAACTCTTGGTAAAGTTGCATGAACTCATACCTTTCTTGCTCGGTTGCCACTTTACCAATTTGAAGTAATTTTCCTTCTCCCACTGAGATGGGTACTGAATCTTCTCCCTTGACTTGGATGTTTGCTTTCTGTTTCCTAAATTTATCATTAAGATTAAAGATGGACTCCAAGATGACAAGTCCTTTTGGTAGTTTGTTGGTTCTCGGGCCGTACTACTTGATCACCATACTCTGTTTCTAACTTTTCCCGATTTTTGGCCGAGAACTTAGCTTCTTCTTGCAAGAAATCGATGATCCGTTGGTCACTCTCAAACACTTTCCAAATTACATTATTATGCGGCACCGATGGCCTTACAGTCCACATGAATGCTTGGCTGCACTTTATCTTCCTTGATACTTTCCACAACATCAAAGGCTTCCCTAACTGTTGCAAGTCTATCAACATGCTTGGTTTTCTTTCCTAGGGATGGAATTTATGCCAAAGCCTTCAAAATCCTCAATGAGGTCCCACACCCTATTCTTATAACACTTGAGCAGGTCATTTTTGGCAGCATGCTGCCCTTTAACTTGATTAACAATCAGCTCACTGTCACCAAAGACTTGTAAGTTTTTATACCCGTTTTCCTTGACCAATGCAATCCTTGTATCAAAGCTTCATATTTAGCAAAGTGTTATTAGAACATGCAAACTGAAATATAAAGGCTGAATAATAATTAATGCCTTGAGGTGAGATAAGCATAGTTATCCCACCGAACCTTTTCTACTTCTTGATCAATCAAAAATAGATGCCATACGTCATTGTAATCCTTATGGTCCGGCTTGGTGATCTTTGGGAATAGGCTGATTTTCTTCATGCATGCAATAAACTCCTAGTTTATATTCCTCTATTTCCTTGTAGGGATCAAAATCATGTACCTTTCTTGACCATTCATCAAGATTAAAATCTAGGATGCTTCCAACTTTAGTGTCACTTCATCCGTGCTTGGATAATCCTCTTGATCAAATCTTTGAGCAGTTGGCATTGATTTGGCTTGGAGTGTGAGGCTCAATGTGAAAGTTTGCAATAGGTTCAGACCTGATTGTGGCCTTAGTTCCATATCTGGTTCTAAAAAAATGTGTGACCAATCATCGGATAAGTAGCCTCCAATTCTAGCCGTGAAATCCTTGAAAAACATAGGGAAAAAAAGTCGTGGTAAATCTATTAATGACACATCTTGCAACAAAATGACATTGGGGCATGCATGCAAAGTAAGGCTCAAATATTTAGTTACTCCCATATTTTTACTACTATCCCATCCAGTTACACTACCCCTTTGGATATGATTTCATATTGGTGACCCAACTAATCAGCTATTTGCTTTGGCATTGCAGAACTACTTGCCCCGGAATCAATCATACAATTGTGTACTAGTTTATCCCCAATGACCAATGAAACATAGAAGGGAGGGGATTTCAAGACTTTACCTTGTTTTTCTCCATGTTTCCCCTTAGGATGAGTAGAATTTGTTAGTACCTTCTCTTGCAAATGAGCTTGCTGATTTGAAACTAACCAATTCTTCATGGTAGCTTGTAGAAGATCCCTTTGGCCTGGGATGGATAGTGATTCCCACATAGATATATTCACATTTGTCTTCTTCATTTGTTCAATGATGCTAAATGGGTATGAAACATTTATTTTCTGCCCCCTAGCCTACACACTCTTTTCTTGTACATGGGCTGTAATAGCTGGCATTTGAGCTGGTCTAGAAGGTGGGTTGGGCTATCCTTGCACATTGGAATCGTAGTTTGCTTGCCAAAGCACTTTGTGGAGTGATGGAAGGTTGTGGATCACCTGGAGTTAATGATTTCCCTTCCCCAATATTCCTCTTCTTTTACCTTGTGTTAGATGCTACATTCTAAGAAATTTCTTGATTCATACCAAAAAAATCCTCACTGCCAATTCACAAGTGTAGTCTCATTTGGAGTTGTATTTTACTGAGATATTTCTTGTTGTTGGTTTGTTTCTTGGATCACCTCACCCTCTATACCAGTTTTTGTCACCATCAAGGCTTGGTTCAAAGCACCATTGAAGAACATAGACTGGGTTGTGAGGTTCATTACATGGGAAACACCAATCACACTCTTGTGCTATATTGTTTTGCAGACCGGCACTAAGGCTTTAGAGGTAGATGCAATATTGGGGTTATATGGCTGAAATGGTCTATTGGTAGGAGGCCTTACTTGGTTTTGATTTGCTGTTGGATTGGGTGGCCTATTAGGCTAATATGGTTTCCTATTAGGTGAGCTTGAGACTCGATAAGAAGGTATAAAACTTTGGGCTTCTTTGTCTCTTGAGTGTAACCAGCTCATTGCCTAAATTTTGTAATTGCTTGATGACTTCTTGAAGTTCATTTGAGGCACTAAAGGATGAAGTATAAGTTTCATTTGAAATATGATTTCTAGGAGCAAAAATAGGAGCTAAAGTAGGTGCTTGACTAGTTCTTGGGTTTTCCACATTTGGATACAAGGGCATGGGAGGCCTAGGAGCTAACTTACAACTTGAATCAAACAATTTTCAGCCTTAATGGCAATGCTATAAGTTGCATAGCGCAGTGTGATTGTAATTCCCATGGATTTAATTGACATGGAAATATCATAATTTAAAGATTTGAGACAAGTATAAGAAAGCACCTTTAGATGTTAGCCTTAGTACCACCGGGATTCTATCCCATGTCCTTTGAAATCTTTAGTTGAAGTTTGTTAGCTACTCATTGGGAGCTCTCTTGATAGTTGTCAATTGTTCCAGTAGAGACAAATTATCTCCCTTTTCTCCAAATTGCTCATGGAGAGCTATGCACAATTAGTTCTAATTTTGGATAGAGCACGGCACGAGGCTCCTAAACCATTACAAGGCTTTCGATTTGAATGAAGATGCCGGTAATTTGCATCTCAAGAATCTCATGGATTACACAAAAATTAGCAATGTATTTGACATGATCACTAGGAGTGGTCTTATTTTCCCCAGTAAAGTATGGAATGTTCTTTAATACTGCAACTGGAACTGAATTTTATGCATTGAGAGCAAGTGGGCTGCTACCAGTGAAGTTTACATAAGGGTTGTTTTGTCCCATTCTAATTGGCTTGAGAACCCTTGTTGATTGGGTTAAAGGTCTACCAGGTGGAGGAGTTGATAGAGTTCTATTTGGTTGAGATGGAGACCTTTGAATCCTTCTTCCTCTTTATCTTCTTCCTAGGGATAACTGTAGATACTCGGACAATCCCTCTTCTCTGGCCCTTGACTTTGTTTGAATCCTTCTCATGAATGTTCAGACTTGGACTGCTAAAACCAGTTGATTTTTCCTCTTTGGAGTCGCTTAGATGTGCAAATCGGGGCTCTTTCAAGCAAGGAATTACAACAAAAGCACATAAAATTTGTTGTAATGAAGATGAAGACCTATAAGTTCCCACCGGGCATGCCAAAAGCTGTTAGTGAAAATCAACAACACCCTTTGGATGTTTTCTCATATTTTTAGTTTGATAATGGACATCTAGGTGATTGCGTGACAACATTGAATATTTTCCCCAAGTGTTGGACTTGTAGAATTGGGAAAATAATCTCTAGATTAAAGGTGGTTCCTTTACTCCTCCGATCGATGTGTGCATGAATTTTTCAAAGGTTTAATACTAGATCCTACTCTAAATTCCAAGGAGACAGAGATAAAGGATGCAAAAGAAATAAAACTAAGTAAAAGTGGTGATAGACCAAAGAGTGGCGAACATCTATTTCTCGTAAATTGACACACGTTACAAAATGCAACAAAACATCATGCACAAATTGCTAAAAATGTAATGAAGGATCAAGTATATGGAAAACAACACAAGAGAGGATTGAAAATTCATTCACAGAGCTTGTATTTTCATTTCCATTTTTAAAATACCATGCATTACAACAAGTAAAGAGGCAAAAAACATGTCATAGTCTGAAAGAGGTCTAATATTACACAAGTTCACTTTCTAGGGTGAAGGAGGGAGTTTGCGAGAAAATATAAAAATGTCTAACCATTTACAAATGAGCCAAATCTCACTTTTAACAATGAAAACCCGAGATTAGAAAGGATAAAATGTAGGAAAGGTGAAGGAATCATTCAACCACCAACCAAATCCAATATTTTCGACCATGCTAGAGAAGAATGGAAGCCATACTGCATTAAAAATGGTGGTTGAACGTCAGTTCTACTCTTTTCCCCATGCCAGAGGTGTTTTCTCATTTAGTTTCTCACCAAAATTCATCAAAACAGAAAAATTAAGTTCCATCATGTAGAGGAGTTCAATAGCTTTCCAATGACACAAAAATTGAGAAAAACTGAGCTCTAGATCGAAAGTTATGCCCCTCTAAAGATTTAGGGAAAAACAGGGTAAAAATCAGGTCAGCGGGCCGAAACCCAAATTTTTCCCCCTTTTTGAATTTGGGAAAAATTCCCCAAAAATATCTACCCTCATTGCTCTAATGCCATGTGGCGCATCCTGATTGGATTTGGGGTTTACGATCATTTTACACGTTTTGAGATTTTGGAAAATTTTATCTATTGCTCGTGCCCCTTTGCTTCGATGCCATGTGGCGCATCCTAATTGGACGTGGGCCTGAATCAACTCTTTTCCCTCTGCAGCCCACGGGAACAAATCTTCCTTCTCACCATTTGCAACACTTAGCAAAATTGTTGAGTTTCCCCGCGCCCGACTTCGCCAAAACTTGGACATGTGGCAACTTTCCATTTGCTACGGGCCTTGGGCCAGGTTTTAAATTTTTGTCCCTTAACAATTTTGGCAAAAAGCCAAAAATTCACTCCATTTCCCTGACTCCCACCAGACTCATGGACATATGGAAGCCTTTTATTGGTTGGCGGAGCTTCGGACCAAAATTTTCCTTTTCACCTCCATTGACCCCTTTGGAAATTTTTCTAACTTACCTCTTCTCCATGCCATTCCACCACCACGTGGTGACTTCCTATTGGTCACGGACCTCCCTAGGGAAAATTTCCCTCCAAAACTCCACCGAGCCATAACTTTCAAAATACAAGGAGTTAGAGGGAAAACTTTACCTTCGCTAAGTGAGAAGATTCTCTATTCGATGAAGTCATTTCCAGAAAATTTTGAGTGCACGAAAAGTGAAAACATTTGACTGAGGCACAAGGAAGGAAGAAATGAAAGAGAGTTAGCCAAAAAATAAGCAAGCGACTTATTTTGGATAACAGTACCATTTGTATATTTTTCCGATAAGAAGATCACAATGAAGATAATCGTAACAGACATGTCATCTTTGTATGGTATGTTGTTGAGTTGAATCTTCTGTTGAGATTTGGGCTGATATATAAAGATGGATTGGTCACATGCCACCATTTCAGTGAATAGTAAGATGAAGAAACTTCTTCCCATCAAGAAAATGAAGTACAATTTTAAAATTCCTTATGACCCAAAGGAAAATATCATATTTTTAGATTCAAGTTCTCACAAATTTTTCATAGCATCAGAAGAAGATGTTGACCTTCCAACGTTGATGAAAGAGTATCCAAGTGTCACAGAGATGTTTTGTTGTAGTTTTATCGTTCGATTCAAATAAAAGATGTTATCTACTAAAGAAAAGTAAACAACTAAGAAAATGGAGGGTTTATGGTACCTCAAATGTGATGTGATGGAGTGCAAAGTAGATAATGGATCTCTTGCTACAAGTGGATGCCATGCACAAAAATACTAGAAATAAAATGGATTAGATGATAGATGGGGGTTTCCCAATGAAGTCAGCTCCAAGAAGAGTTAACTTCCTTGGTGGATGTTAACCCCGTTGTTTGATAAAATATGATAAAAGAAATAATAATAAACTGGATAATATATAGAATTTGAGGCACACAGATTACTTTGGAAATGTAGAAATATAACGAACATACAAATTTTATCTAAATTGACATAAAATAAAGAATACGAATGGATCGAGGGTGACCTAGAATGGAAAAGGTAGTTCGACGGTGACCTAAGTAGATGGAGCATGATAACATATGAAATGCATATATAAAAGGATATGAATGCAGATCGATGATGAAAGAGGCCTATAAATGCTATCATAAACCTATAGAATAAAATATGAGAAAGGGAAATAGAAAGGATGGAAAAATATAGAGGTTTGGAAGGTTTGGGTGCAAATAGAGCTCATGTCGATGGAAACTATGCTAGATTGGTGGTGACGAATGATAGTCGGAGAAGATTTGGAGTGACAGAGAAGCAAAATAATAAAGATGAGAACTATAAACAATAACGGGGCGAAACAAACACCGAAGAGGTTCTGGAAACAATGAAGGATGACAACATAGGGCTGAGTCAATGATGATTTGGGTAGAATGATGGCAACTTAAGTGGTGTAAGACAAGGTTAAGGATGGATAAGTTTGGATAGACAACGACAAGTATAAGGGATGAAAAAGATGGCTAAATTAAATTATATGGAGATGATCTGGTCCTAAAAAATGTTAGATGCAAACAAGACAATGATAATATGATAATAACTGAATAAAAAACACAAAATGATGATAATATCATGAAATTTGTCCATAAGTGATGTAAGCGATTTAAAAAGAGATCAAAGAGGTCCGTAGGCAGTGCAGGGATGCTTAGGCATGAGAAGAAGTTAACAAGTTGTAAGAAAGCTATGATATTTGCATGCATCTGTCTTCTTTTGGAAAGGCGTCACTTAGTTTTATAGGGTTAAAGGTGAATAGGCTGGGCCATCACCGACTATGGGGAAACTTTACCCAATGGGGCTGATTTTTGTTTTTGTCAAGATTTTAGGTTTTTAAGGATGGTAAAAGTTCTTTAAATCTTGTAGGTGGGAAGAGGGTTGATTGGGACATGTCATGGGTAGTTAGGGGATAAAGATAGGTAGGATAAAAGATAGGAAAAAACATAGGGATGTAGATTTAGGATAAAAGCATCCAAAAGGGAAAGTCTATTAGGTACAACAAATAATGGAGATAATAATTAATTAATTAATTGAAATTGATCAATTAATTTTTATTAACAAAGATTAATAAGGATTGAAATATGATGGGAATAATAAACAAACATTTAAATTAAATAATATTAAGGGGATAAATTAAATTAAAGGGGTTTAGCTAGGACCATGGTGAAATATGTGCACACGGGAAGATAAGGGTAAAGATAACAAATTTAGGTGTCTATAATATGGTCGTAAATCATCATGGTGAATTGATGGAATTAGAATTTGAAAGCATGTATTTCTCACTGGATGTGAGCATGAATGAAGTTTCTCTATTGAGTGGTGATGATGGTCATGAAGGTATTGACTTGCAATAAAGAAAATATGAAGCAATAAGCAAGTGTGGATTACGAATGCAAAATGATGGCAAGCAGTTTCTTGAAAGGTTAGTCAAAATTTTCCAATCATGTTCTTAGAGTTCATCATGAAGATTTGTTAAATGAGTATGACTGTGAATACAAATAATTCTCTTTCTCATTAGCAGAGGATGAATATTTTAAGAAGGAATGCAAAAACAACAAGATGCTTAGGCATATTCAAACTAAACCTTATCAAGAATATTATGAATTCATTATGGAAATGGACTCCCTAGTTCTTGATTCTCGGGATTGGGAAAATGACAATCTAGATATTTCTTCTCCAACCTTGTACTCACTCTACTTTCCTAAAGATGGATTCATTCTTAATGAAGAGTGGATAGATGGAATTGTATTGAATCCCAATGTTGATTTTGTTCAAAGAGAAAACTCTCTCAACAAGTAATGTGTTAAAAATAATAGGATTTCATCTTGTAATTTTGACTCTCCTCAAGGAAAGGAAGTCTCGCATCGGGAAGTTGGAGTTTGAAGCTCAAAATGGAAAATATGGAAAAGATGATTATTTCCATGTTGCATGCCTAATCTTATGCATATTCTCTTTACAAGACATTGAAGCAATATACACATCAAACTATATAGAGTAACAAGTCAAGAAATAACCCGTGTGCTCAAAGTAAGTTTTCTCAGAGAAATTGAGAAACATAGGACATGAAGAGGCTTGTGATAGTGTTGAAGATTCCAAAATACCTACAGAGAATCAACTCATGAAAACAATGGTTATGAAGCAAATGAAAAATGAAGAAAAATTCCTATCAAATGTCATAAGCCTTAGTATGAAATCAATAAGTCGAGTATGATCAAGAATCATCTTCACAACAATAAAGGATAATCAACAATTGTAACAAACTTGGAAATCAATGAAAATATGCAAAAAAGGTTCCAAAGCAATAAAGGTAATGAAATCAATAGGTGGGTCATAACTTGTAATAAAATCATGTGATATTTCTCAAGAAATTAAGAAAGGGATCATATTTCAGTGATCCCATCAATGGGTTTGCGGAAGAAAGGAATTCAACAATCTTCATACATAGGTAAGAATTTAGTTTGAAATTGTGCTACAGTAAATAGGGTTGTCTCCACATGTAACATAGGTGATTTAGGATGTTTCATCATATTTCCCTTTTTGTTGTGTGTTTCCCTTCCCATTTTGTGTTTCCTTTCCTTGTTGTGTGTTGTTCATGTTCATTGTGTTTGTAGCTTTTCTTGTTGTTTAGTGTAATGAATCTATTACCCAATGGACTAAAAACTAGTCTACTCATCCATTAGAAAGATGTGGTTATTTATTTCCCGTTGAAATCCAATGTCTCTAAGTTAGATCCATCTATTGTCATGTAAATTTACTAGCCTAAAAATGTAAAATTCAAACCATAAAACTAAGCCATAATGCAATTTTTGCATTCTAATCCTCCTTAATCTCTCCTTGGCCAGCCTACCTCCAATGTCATCATAATCTTGACCTTTAAGGTAGTAAATTTGAATTTGGTAAAAATTATAAATGTGAAAAATTTTATAATAAGGTTCATGAGTTCATTCAATGAAGTTCAATAGAAGACTAGTTTTCTTGGAAGCCTAGAAAGGCTTATTTTGGCTATTTCGAGCATGTGTGCAATTCATGGGAGAGTCCTAAAAGTTATTAAGTATCCAAAAGTGGTATTTGATATCCTTGAATATGTTGAAATTATTTTAGGAATATTTAGGAAAGTTTTGACCATTCGGGGCTAGTTTTTTCATCGGCGGGTTTTCATGTATAAGGAATGAACAGGTTCAAAAGAAAACATAGACTTCTCTGGATTATTCCATGAGATCTATAAGGATTTAAGAGTAAAAAAATTAGGAAAAAGAAAAATTTAAGAATTACCTACATGATGGGATCATTCATTATGGTATGAGGTATAATAGTTTCATGACAAATTCCATATAGTGTGGCTGCCTACCTTCATTATGAAAAAAAGGATCATATATATTGATTTTCACGAAGATTCAAGTTCGAAACTAATCCAATTTGTCTTATAATATTTTTTAAAGTCAAATTAATATAAAATTTGACCTCAAAACATTATCATAAGCCTCCAGGGTGAAATAAGTAAGTTCTCAGGCTATTTTTGGACAACTTGTGTAAAATTAGGCTTTCCATTTGAGCCAATGCACACTTTAGTCCCCCTCTTGCAGATTTTTACCCATTGGGGACATGGGGGCAATGAGGGAAACAAAAATTAACCCTCATACACCTCCCATAGTATCACTTTGTAGTAATTGATGTTGGTGTTGTCGGTGTTGTCCCTATTTTACTTATTGTTACCATTATCCCCATTTCCTAAGGGGACGGGAGGGAAAAAAAAGTGCACCACATGATTTTTTTAACTCTCAAATTATCCATATGCAATTAAAGTAACCCGAGTTATGTCTAAGCTAATGTTATCACATAATCACAACACCCTCCGATTTTCACAATTGTGTGTGCTTGAGCTCATGGTGTGACTGGGTAACATGTGTATTATCTCCAAGTTGTGAGACTTGCTACTTGAGATAGACCTCTAGAGAAGGTCGGTTCCTCTTCCTCATCTAGTGAAAACTAACTCTAATGAAAGGAAACTACTGACTACTCCTAATCTACCATTTCCAAGGGACCAGGGAGAGAGAAATAACATGAAAATAAAGAAATATATACTAGAGAGGTGATGCACCAAAAGAAGGGTATGAGAAAAAATTTCCAACGTGTGAAAATGGAAGCAAAATGTAGATTAGAAAGGGTGATAACAGTTCTCCACAATCTAACAAAAACATTCATAAAAACATTCTCATGCACGAACAATAACAATGAATCCTTGTAAGAGCATAGAGTAGATATAATACACTTGTAATATTATTGAAGTGGCAAGAAGAATTCAAATAAACATAGTAAGGGAAGATACATCCATAAAATTACATATATTGCTTCATGGGTATGCACAGTTCAAATTATTACAAATGAAAGGACTAGATAACCATGTAAGGAGTCCACTACAAAGGCCTACAACACATTAGCTTCACAAAACTAAAATGCCAAAGTTTTGTTACTAAAATTCTTGTTCTTTTACAATGAGCCAACACTTCAAATTATAGAATTTTGGGAAGAGAGAGAGAGGGGATGAAATTCCAAAATTCACTTTTCAACCAATGTAAGTCATGATAAAGGAGTGTAGCTAGTGATTTTTAACTGTAAAATAAATCTCATGCTTTCCCATAACCCATAGCAATGAAAGAATGATTGCCCATGCTCATTAAATGTCTCTCTATCTAACATCTAACAACCAAACCAAATTAGGCTTGTTTTCCTTAAAATTAACCATTAAATGTTCAAAAATTTCTAGATTTCTTTATTTTTTTGTGAAGGTCTTAGAACCATGATTCCAACGAGACCAATTTTGCATGATTCCGTTGAGATGTGTTTAAGTTATGGTCATCTGAGTGACTACAAATCCTTTGGATTGCCAGACATTTCTTCATTATCATGGGATTGAGAATTAATTTGGCAGTTGGAAATCATCATTTTAAATATTTACTTCTTTTTCATATGTTCGCATATCCCTTTTAAAGGATTTGGGTATTTGAATAATTGGCCCACCGCTATTTTTATTACCTTGAATGGGGAGCAGATTTTAATATTTTGAGATATTGTTTATTGGTCGCTCGACTAGCTTGGCAAAGCTAGATCTATACTCATTTACCTACTCTACTTTACATCAACATCCACCCTTCCTACTCACACTACCAAAATCCTTCGGATGTCAATGTCCAGCCCTCCTTTCTAAGTGTTGAGTTATCATTGTTTTCTTTGTGCTTTAGGCTCCTTACCCACACCACGTTTGATCCTCGACCCATTCACTTATGTGCTTTGACCCCCATAATCCTATCTTGGTGTGCTTGTCTTGTTTCCACATGTGTGAGCTGCTCATGTTGACTAAACTCTAATTCAAATTCAATTCTAGCTCCTCACTATCCACCCCAATGTGCTAACTTAGCACTCAAACCAAACCGCCATGCATTTTGGGTGGAGTCTCTTTACCGCGAACTCAACTTGGCGAGGCTTGGGCCACTCGGGCTAGTTCAACCCACTTTTCCCACACTTCATTGGTCGGGTCGTGAGGAATATTAACTTCTAGAATTCCCACATTGCTCCTTGGGTTGGTGATATTGTGATTTCATGTCCAGGAAAGGCCCGAGTTCATCCGGGTTACTCAAGCCCTAAATTTATGCTTCCCCTACAAAACCTTATGTGGCTATCTTGAACCCTTTTGCACAAGTATCCCTAGAGACATTCGGGATTCTTGAATGTGTAGTTATTGTAAATCTTTAAATATCTTTAAATGTCTTTCCGATCCTAAAAAAACTTTCCCTTACTCATTTCATATAAGTTCCCAACCTTGGTATCTTTTGTAAAACTCACCATGAGCTCCCCGATCGAATGAGGACATGGGGCCCAGTGCCCTAAGATTTTCTTCATTACATTTCTCTATTCGTGCCTACTTTGGACCTCATCATGGCTCATTGTAGCTTGTAATGTTTATAGAGGTTGTACTTACTTTGATGTTATAGAGCCCTTTTGGGTTTGTCACCTCATTATCTTTTCCATGAAAAACTTGGTGGGAGTAACTTGAGTCGCCCGTGAATGAGAAATTCACCCCTCTAAACATGACTCAACAACCTTTCAATGTGAAAATTAGTTTGCAAGTAGCAATTTGGCCATCAAAATAGCTTTATTTTATGGTGTCTAAGTTCGACCACTTAGTTCATTGAAAGAAAGATCTAGGTTCCTCTATTTTACCAACGTGGCTTGGTCTAGAGCTCGATGCATTGAATCAACCAAAACTTAGCATTAAAGCAGCTTTGGTAATGAGTTTGATGAGATCATTTTTGTTGTAATGCTCAATAGCCTCCCAAAATGGCTCACTCATGAGCTCAAAATCCTAAAAAATGTACCACCCGACTTCTATATTACATGGTTTTGCTCTCCTAAGCACTATTCGATGGGCTTAGAATGGGCTCAATCTTCTTCCAAACAAATCATTCGATATACTTTGTGACTCGGTATACACCACTTTACACCACCCTATGCATGGAGATGCTTAGCCAACTCGGCTTGTATTGGTGAGTTTGACGTGATTTGGTGACAACTTGGTCTCCCAATGAAATAGCTTGGTTTGTTGCCAAAGTAGCTCGACCACCAAATGATTGAGCTCGGTTGCTTTTGCAAGCACCCAAGGCACAATTTTTTAGAATTATTCCAACCTTTACTGAATATTATCAATCTTCTGGGTCTCTTGAGGTGCATTAGGGATTTTATAGAATGTTGGAGGATATTTCTTCATGTGAGCTTGATAGTTTTCCAATTTCACCAGAGTAGTGAAATTGGATAACAATTTGGCAACTCATGGGGCCATTGGCCTATAAAATGGTTTTTACCAATTTACTGTAGTTATTCATTGGGCATGGAGTCTACATGATCACTATGAACTAGTTTGAACTCTAAAAATATTTACCCCAAAACACTGTTGCTTGGATCTACATCCACCTCTCACGGCTTGCACTCTCAACTTTCATAAGAAAATATTGAAATTTATTTTGTGAGAGTAGAAAATTATTTTGAAAATTGAATTCCACCCTTCCCAACGCAACCGCAATCCATGAGTATGGATGATGGAAACCTATAACCACTACCTCAACATCTGATTTATGCCAAGTGTGAACAACCAAGACTGATTTTCTTGACATCATGAAACTCTATTCAAGTTTGGTTTCCTTTCTTCTTCTAAAAATTCCATTCCCAACATGCTTCTTGGAGCCTTGCTAAAGGACACAAAGAATATTATTAGGCTTGGAGGTATGCATGGTGGCTACTATTCACTTCTCAAACTCTACTTGAAGGCTAGGCAAAGCACTAAGGACTGCCATCTACTACAATATCAAATCTTCCCTCGATAATGATTCCTTGATTTGGTGGAAGGCACGAGAAGCTTAGTTGCTGATCTAAAGAAGAAAAATACTAGAGATTTGAAATATACTTCTTGATTTTATTTTAGTTTCTCTGTATTTAAATTCTCTTGTGGATAAAAAAACTGTTGGTTACAACTCGAGTCCCTTCGCTGAAATTTCACCTTTTCAGAAGCATGGTGAACTATATACAAAGTAAATACTAGAAGAAATAGGACATGTGCACCAGAAGTTAGGAAAATTGAAACCTATTCTAACAAAAACAACAATAATGTGCATAAGCACTTGAAGGAATTGAAAATCCTAGACTAATATGTACAAGGGTGAGAAATCTTCCTTCTAGTAGCAATGTTTGAGGTAGATTCCATTGATTAGAATTTGTAATTCTTTGCCATCTAACTTGGCCAGTCGGAAGGAATTACTACTTTTGCACTCTGTGATCATGTAAGGACCACTCCATATTGCATCGAACTTGGAATTTTTTTCTAGTTTTCCCAATTTGCATCCCGAGTTCAACACTAAATCTCCTTCCTAGATTGTCTTAGCTTTAGCTTTCTTGTTAAATCTTCAATTGATCAACATTTAATATTTATCCATGGTTTGCATCACATGTTATCTTTTATTTTCCAATTCCATCAGTTTTGCATACCTGATTTCCATGGGTTCAAACTCATCTAGTTCCATCTGCTTCATGAGTTCCAATGCCGGAAAATCAAGTGATATAGGTAGTACTGCTTGTTTTTTGTATACAATCTTGTAGGGAAAACTACTTATTGACCTCTTGGGAGTGATTCTATAATCCCATATAGCTTATTTGAGCTTCATGTGATAGGTTATATGATTCTCATCAAGAGTTATTCTAATTATTCTCAAGCAAGTTCTT
Organism: Taxus wallichiana var. yunnanensis; assembly: GCA_018340775.1. Classification (NCBI taxonomy): domain Eukaryota; kingdom Viridiplantae; phylum Streptophyta; class Pinopsida; order Cupressales; family Taxaceae; genus Taxus; species Taxus wallichiana. The sequence goes on from CM031244.1 coordinate 272,214,992, forward strand.
GTTGGTAGATTCTCGCTTGTCCGTTACCCTGGGGGTAATAGTTAGAAGAAGTGTTGAGATATATACTATTCTTGACATCCCACTCAATGATTCTTGTGCTAAGGAAAGCCAATGCATTTTATGATATGATAGTGGTGGGAACTCAAAATCTTGTTACTATCCCCTCCTAGTAGTCCAAGATTCTCAATTCATTTTCTTCCTTGAGTTCCACTACTTCGGTCCACTTGGTGAAATAGTTTTTACCATGAGTATCCACTTGTGGCCTTGGCTTGAGTTTAGATTAATGACTCCAATGAAGTCCAATCCTGATTGCATGAATGGATGATCAACTGAAATGGGATGAAGGGACAATACTACTAGCCTTTCTTTCCCCGTGAAGAATGCACACTTTTTACACTTCTTGATCCATTAATAAAAATCACCAAACACCATAGGCCAATAGTAACCAAATTTCATGATTTTGAGAGTTGTGACTCATGCATGAAATGACCTCAAACTTATCCATCATGGAACTTGTGTAAAAATTTCTCAATCGACTTGTTGGGACACACGTCAAGAGAAATCCATTCATGTCCTTTTTGAACAAGATGTCATCAATTAGTACATATGGAATTGATTGTAATATGAAGTATATCCTCTTTGGTTTATTCCACTATGGAGGACACAAACCTATTTGGAGATAATACACCATGTCTTAAGTATAACATGGAATGGGTAAATCATCGGTTAGCTATTCTTGATCATTTTACAATACCAACACAACTTCTTCTTCAATTTTTGCTCATCATGTTGTTTGGAAGAAAGATGCTCGCACAACCCCTTACCATGAACCAACTTTTTCACTTTTATCTCAATGTCATATAATGTCACATGAGTGATCCAATCTGATCTCTTCTCATTCAAATCCTTATTCAAAAGAAAGTCCTTGACCCTATCATGAGACACTAATAGTTGAATCTTATTTTTTGAGACCAAGTTTTTGAACTTCTTCATGCTTCTAATGACAATTAGAACATGTTTTTCAATGAAGGAATACCTTAATTCATTATCTTCAAGGCCCTGAATGAATAATTCTACGGGCTATTTTGTACCTTCTTTATTCCACTATACAAAGATAGCTGAAATGGTATATGAACCTCTAAAAGCATACAACATGAAATATTTTGAAAAGTCTGTGTTGATAAGAGTTGGGGCCTAAGATAAAGAATGGTTGATGGCATTAAAAATCTCCCTACCTTCCATTGTAAATTTGAACGTAAGGATATTCTTCAACATCATGGTCAATGGCTTCACCAAGGTGGCAAAATTAGGCACAAATCTGCAAACAAAATTAATTCTTCCCAAGAAGCTTTAGAGAGCTTTCTTGTGACTTGGTAATGGAAAAGCTCGATAGCTTTAACTCTTTTGGGGTAAATTTTTAGTCCTTCCTTTGAAAAAATATGGACCAACAATTTGCCTTTTCGTGCCAGAATACACACTTTTCAGATTCAACAACACTCCAAACCTTCTATACCTTTGAAATACTTGCATGAGGTGAAAGAGATGGTCTGCTATATTTTTGGAGAAGACAGTGATATCATCAAGATAAATAAGAACTATATTTTTGAGTAGCTTCTTGAATGTCATATCCATTTCTCAATGAAACATTGCTCGGCATTTGACAATCCAAATAGTATCTTCCTATAAGAATAGGCACCCCATTTTTGTGAAGTCTGTCTTGAATTGGTTATCTTCCTTCACCATAATTTGATTATATTCGAGTAGCCATCTAACAATGAAAATATCTCTGAACCAACCACTACTTGTAGGATATTCTCCATTGAAGGGAGTGGATAATGATATTTGAGTGATGCTCTACTTAGACCATGGAAGTCCATGCATAATCTGATTTCTCCATTTATCTTCCACACCGGGTATGAAATTTTTACAACCCAACTCAAATGATTTATAGGGAAGATGATGCTAGCTTCAATTAGCTTGTTCAAAAATTTTCTAATGAGAGGTTCAATGTGAGGATTTTCCAGCCTTTTTTTCTACCTTATGGGTTTGGATTCTAGATCTAATTCAATATTATGTTGTTCTAGTTTTGGATTCAAACCTCTCAAATATTTATAAGTCCAGGTAAAGAAATTAGGAAACTCTTGACTGATTTGGATGAATTCATATTTTTCATGTGGAGTGCTTACCCTACCAATCTGTAACACCTTACCATATTCAATTGAAATAGGATTTGAATCTTCACCCTTTACCTGAATGTTTTCCTTCTCCTTTCAGAACTGATCATTTGGGGTGAATATTGATTCTAAGGTCATAAGGCCTTTTGGTAGTTTGTTAGTTCTTTGCTACACCACTTGGTCACCGTACTTCTACTCTAACTTATGTTGGTTTCTAGTGGATAGCTTATCTTATTATTGTATAAATTTTATGATTTGCTGATCATTTTCAAAGACTTTCCAACTTGTATTATTGTCTGGGATAGCTGGTCTTACCACAACCTTGATATGAGGCTAAGTTTTCTCACTTTTGATACTTTCCACAACGTCAAATGCTGCCCCAATTTCTACAATCCTTTTTGGTGCATTGTTTATCTTTCTCAAGATGGAATTGATGTCAAAAGCTTCAAAATATTCAATAAGGTCACATACCCTATTCTTGTAATTCCTTAGAAGATCATTCTTAGCAGCATTTTTCCTCTAACTTGGTTCATGATCAACTCACTATCTCCAAAGACTTGCAAGTTTTTAATGCCTCTCTTTCTTTCCCAATGCAATCCATGAATCAAAGCTTCATACTCAGCTGTGTTGTTTGAGCAAGCAAACTAAAAATGGAAAGTTGAGTAATATTTTGTACCTTGAGGTGAAACAAGCATTTCCCCTCCTCTAGCACCTTGCCTACTCCTTGAGCCATCAAAGAATAGTTTCCATACCTCATTATCATCTTTGTGATCTAGCTTAGTGATGCTAGGGGAAATGTGGATTCTCTTCATGCAAGAAATAAATGCCCAATTTAGCTCCTTCCATTTCCTTGTAAGCATCAAATAAGTGCATTTTGTTTCCCATTCATCAAGATTTAAGTCTGGAATGCTTTTGACTTTGGTATCCACTTCATAAGTGCTTGGGAAATCTTCTTGATCAAACAATGAACAATTTGCATTGATTGGAATTTGACGCATGAGAATCGATGTGGAAATTTGTAATAGGTTCAAATATGATTGTAGACTTGGCTCCATACCTTGTTCTAAATAACATGTGTGACCAATCAACAAAAAAATAACCTCCAATTTTAGCGATCAAGTCTCTCAACAAACACAATGCAAAGAGTGGTGGAAAGTATATAAATGATACATCTTGCAAGATGTTTACATTTAGGCATGCGTGTAATTTAAGGAACAATCATTTGATTAATCCAACCATTGTCACTTATGTTCCATCTAACTACACCACACCTCTAGAAATGAATTCATATTGAAGACCTAGCTAATCAATTATTTTTTTGGCATCAATGAGCTACTTGCTCCTGAATCAATCATGTAATTATTTCCAGAAGATTGTTTAAAATGAGGCTTCATGTTTTTACCTTGTTGACCTCCTTGATTGATTTATTGTTGAGCTATATTGGTAAGCACATTCTCCTAATCTTTGGATGACTGATTGGATGTGGACCAATTTTCCATGGCACTTTGTAATAAATATTTTTGGCCTAGGATGGATAATGGCCCCCACATTGAAATTTTCACATTGGTTTTCTTCATTTTCTCAATAATATTTAATGGGGATGAGTTATCTCTCTACTTACCTTTTCTTTGCACCATTTTATATTACACATGGGCTTTATAACTGGTACTTGAGCTAGTCTAAATGGTGGCTTGTGTTGATTTTCCACATTTGGAGTTGTACTTTGATTGGTAACACCTTGTGGAGTGATAGAGGGATATGAAGTGCTTGGATTGGATGAATTCCCTTCTTCAATATTCCTCTTTTTAGACTGTTTATTGACTACCACACTTTGAGAAGGGGCCTGATTTATACCACATAAATCTTCGGCCTGCTAATTCACTAGTGTGGTTTCACTTGGAGATGCCTCTTGAGTAGTTTCCTACTATTTTTTTATTCTTGGTTTGTCTCTTATTCCACACCCATCATTGTCACTATTAGAGATTGATTTAAGGTACCATTGAAACATGTTGAATAATTATGAGGTTGATTGCATAGGAAACACCAGTCGTATTCTTGAGCCATGTTATTTTGTCACTGGTACCATGGCTCTAGATGTGGATACAACATTTGGATTATAAGGTTGAAATGATGTATTAGCAGGAGGTTTTACTTGGTTCCGATTTGCAGCTTAACCAAGTGACCTATTATGCTGATATGGAGCTCTATTGTGTTTGGGTTGAGGCTAGTATGATCTAAAATTTTGAGCTTGTTTCCTCTTAATTGTTACCAACTCATTAAAAAGTTTTGTAACTTTTTCATGACTTCTTGGAGCTCATTTGAGGTATTAGAAGAAGAGGTATAAGCTTTAACAGAACTCTATTTTTGGGGTAGGAATGGGAGCTAATGTAGGTGCTTTGGCTAGTGCTTGGAATTCCTAATTCTAGATAAAGAGGCATGGGTGGCCTAGGTGCAAGTTTACCAACTTGAATCAAGAAATTTTCAGCTCTAATAACAATGTTATAAGTTACGGGTAAAGTTGTACCTCCCATGGATTGTATCATCATTGCAATATCATAATTTAGAGATTTTAGGAAGTATAGAAAGGAACCTTCATTTGTTGGTCTCACAGCAAGTGGAATCCTATCCCATGTCATTTGAAATCTGAAGTTGAAATCAACCATCTGCTCATTTGGTTCTCTCTTGATTGTAGTTAATTTCTCCAACAAGGATAAATTGTCTATCTTTTCCCCAAATTGGCCATAAAGAGCTACACACAATTGATCCCAATTTTGAATTGATCCTTCCCTAGGCCTCGAACCATTGTAAAGCCTTGCCTTTGAAATAAGAAGCTAATAATTTAACAACCACATCCATTTCATTAACCTCATGTATAACACAAAAATTTGCAATGTCTTGAATGTGATCAATCAAAGTTGTGTGGTTCTCCCAGTGAAATATGGGATGTTCTTCAATTCTGTAGCTAGAATTGGATTTTTGCATTAAGAGAAAGTGGGATACTGCTTGTGAAATTCACAAAAGGATTTTGTGGTGGTGGTGGTTGATGAGCCATTCTAATTGGTTTGAGGACTCTAGTTGATTGAATGAAAGGCCTACCAGGTGGAGGTGTAGATAGTGTTCTATTTAGTGGAGATGGAGACCTTTGAGCTCTTCTTCCCCTTCTTCCTCTGCCTAGAGATAGCTGTAAGTATTCAAAAACACCTTCTTCTCTTTCGTAGACCTTGTTTGAATCCTTCTCATAAATTTGACAAGCTTGGGCTACTAAAACCAGTGGATTCTTCCCTTTTGGAGTCACTAGATGTGCTATTTCAAAGCCTCTTACAAGATGTAATTTAACAACAAGAGCACATCAAACTTGTTGTAATGAGAAAATGAAGAAATCCTTTTTTCCCACTAGGAATGCCAATATTATTATCATAGAATCACAACACCCTCTGATTTTCAAAATTTTGTGTGCTTGAGCTCACAATGTGACTGGGTAACATGGGTACTATCTCCAAGTTGTGGGACTTGCTACTTGAGATAGACCTCTAGAGAAGGTTGGTTCCTCTTCCTAATCTAGTGCAAACTAACTCTAATGAAAGAAAACTACGACTACTCCTAATCTACCATTTCCAAGGGACCAGGAGAGAGAAAGAGGATGAAAATAAATAAATATATACTACATAAGTGATGCACCAAGAGAAGGGTATGAGAAAAACTTTCCAATGTGTGAAAATAGAAAAAAATGTAGATTAGAAAGGGTGATAATATGTTCTCCACAATCTAACAACAACATTCATAACAAAATTTTTATGCACACACAATAATAATGAATCCATGCAAGAGCATAGAGTAGACACAATACACCTACAATAATATTGAAGAGGAAAGAAGAATGCAAATAAACACAATAAGGAAGATACATCCACAAAATTGCATCTATTGCTTCATGGGTATGCATAGTTCAAATTCTTACAAATGAAAGGCCTAGATCACCATGCAAGGATTCCACTACAAAGGCCTATAACACATTAGCTTCAAAAACCAAAATGATAGAGTTTTTCTACTAAAATTCTTCTTCTTTTACAATGACCCAACACTTCAATTTATAGAATTTTGGAAAGAGAGAGAGAGAGGGGATGCAATTCCTGAAATTCACTTTTAACCAATTGTAAGTCATGATAAATGAGTGTAGTTGGTGATTTTGACCTACAAAAGAAATCTCAAGGTGTCCCATAACCTGCAGTAATGAAAGAATGATTTACCATGCTCATTAAATGTCTCTCCAACCACTATTTATCAATGAAAATGAACTGGTCTCGTTTTCCTTAAAATTCACAATCAAATCTTCATAAATTTCTAGATTTCTTGGTTACTATGTGAAGGTCTCGAGAACTATGTTTCTAATGAGATAAATTTTGTGTGATTCCGTTGAGAATTTATCAAGTTATGGCCATCTGAGTGACTATAATTCCTTTGGCTTACTAGACATTTCTTCATTGTCACGGGATCGAGAATTAATTTGGTAGTTGGAAATCATCATTTTAAGTATTTTCTTCATTTCCCTATGTTTTTCATATCTCTTTTAAAGGATTTGGGTATTTAATAGTGCGGGCCCAACTTTGATATTTACTACCTTGCATGGATATCAATTATAATGTTTTAAGATATTTTTTATTGGTCAGCTCGACCGAGCTAGCTCTATCGTCATTTGCCTACTTAGATTTACATCGGTGTGTACCCTTCCTACTCACATTGCCAAATTCCTTGGATGTCAAGGAATCCTTTTTAAGCGTTGAGTTGGCATTGTTTTATTTGTGCTTTGGGATTCTTACCCACACCACGTTGGATCCTCACCTATTCAATTATGTGTCTACCCCCATATTCCTAGCATATCATAATCCTGTCTTATTTCTACATGGGTGAGCTACACATGCTAACTAAACTCCAACTCATATTCCAACACCGAATCCTAACTATTCATCCCGATGTGCCACTCGACACTCAAACCAACCTACCATGCATTTAAGGTGGACTCCCTTTGTGGAAAACTCAGCTGACGAGGCCGGGGCCACTCGGTTTGGTTCAAACCCCTTAGCCCACACTTCATTGGATCGGGCCACAAGGGCCATGATCGTTGAAATGTCATCATCGATCCTTGGGTTCATGATATCACACTTTCATGTCTCAAAATGTCCGAGTTCATCTGGGACACTCATGCCCCAACTTTCTACTTCCCCTGCAAAACCTTATGTGGTGATCTCGGACTTTTTACACAAGTTTACCTAGGAACATTTGAGCACCATAAAAATGTAGATCCCACAAAGCTTTAAATGGCTCGCTAAGCCTAAAAACAACTCACCCAAACTCAATGCATCTAAGTTCCCAACCTTGGTATCTTCTACAAAACTCACCATGAGCTCCCTTGATTGAATGAGAACATGTGGCCTAATGCCCTAAGTTTTCTTCGTAACATTGCTCTATTCGTGTCTTCTTTGGATGTCATCATGGCTCACTATAGCTTGTAATGTTTACAGAGCTCATCCTTACTTTGATGTTACAGAGCCCTTTTAGGTTCACCGCCTCATTATCTTTTCAACAACGAACTTGGTGGGAGTAACTTAGTCTTCCCATGAATGAGAAGATTTCTCTTCTTAACACAACTCAAGAACCTTTGTGTGTGCAACTTGATTTACAATGTAACAAAATGGACATTAAAATATCTCAATTTCATGGTGTCTTAGTTTGACCACTTATGAAACCACTTGGCCCATTGAAATTGAAAGAAAGAGCTAGGTTCCTCCATTTTACCAACATGGCTCAAGATAGAGCTCGATGCATTTCATCGAAAAACACTTAACATTAAAGCAAATTTGGTAATGAGTTTAATGAGCTCATTTTTGTTGTAACGCTCAATAGCCTCCCAAAATGGCTCACTCATGAGCTCGGAAACCTAAAAATGCACCACTCGACTTCTATATTGCATGGCTCGATGCTCTTGAGCATTGATCGATGGGATTGGAATGGGCTCAATCTTCTTCCAAATAGCATGGTCGATATACTTTGCGACTCGACATACACCCATTTACACCACCTTATGCATAACCAACTCAACTTGTATTGGTGAGCTAAATGGATTTGGTCACAACTTGGTCTCCTAATGAAATAACTAATTTTTTTGCCAAATTATCTCGACCACCAAATGATTGAGTTCAGTTGGTTCCGCAAGCACCTAAGGCACAATTTTTAAAGAATTCTTCCAACCTTTATTAAATCTTTTCAATCTTTTGGGTCTCCGAGGTGTATTAGATATTTTATAGAATGTTAGAGGATATTTCTACATACAAGATTTCCAGTTATCCAATTTCATGAGGGTAGTGACATTGGATAACAACTAAGTCAAGGAGAGTGTGAGGGAAGGAGAGATTGCAAATCCATATTTGGCCAATTTTCCACCATGCCACATGTCACCACCTTGATTTAAGAAAAATTTTGTGTCCCTTGTGTCCCCCATGTCCCTAAAGGAAGATAGGGAAAAAAAAGTGTGCCTCATGATCAAACCTAGCCCTGGACTTCCAAATGGCCTTCTCCAAGCTTTGTAGGTGATCTTTCAGCCCCCGCATCTCATCCTCACGTGCTCTCGTGTTGCCACTTGTCTTAATCTTGCTCCAAGGTACACTTCATTTTCCCTTCTATCCTTAATTTACCTTATGTCCCCATTGCACCACTTTCACCATCTATTAACCACACATAGACCCCATTTCAACCCAAAATCAAACCATAGTTAGCGGGGAGACTTAAAAGTGCATAAAATCATTGTTTTAGATAGTTTCTTCCACACAATTGGCCATGTTGGTGATTTTTCTATTATCACACCTTAAAAACTCCATCAATGGATTCTATTCCCAAAGTAGTGATATGAAAATAAAATCCTTATTTGTTTCCCGAAGATCAGAGAGGATGAAATCACTTGAACTTGGAAGTAAATGATCATAAAAAATTCTACTTTCGCACGCAAGCCAATTTTTGCACAATGAAGAAGCTGATTTTTAGGGATATTGAGGGATGTGTTTTTCTTAGAATTATTCCCTCCTAGAATAACTTTTCACTTTACCAAAGTACAAGATGATGAAAATCTATGAAACTTGGAGTGAAGGATCCTCAAACAAATCTAGTTTTGTCTCGAGACATTTATTTCACGATGGGGTTGCTAATTTTTAAAGATACAGAGGACTACATTTTTATCATTATTATATCCCCTCCAATGAAATAATAATTTTATCACTCATCAAGATTAAGGAATCTTCTAAAATTTGGAGTAGAGAATCATGAAATAAAACCCATTATTTCAATACTATTTTTTTACAATCTGACACCTTGTAGACACTTGAAATCCTCTTACGTAGTTTTAATATTGAAATTGCACTAAATACCCACTTTCCCCTCATTTCCATAATAATTAGTGATTTCCTAATAATTAACTAATGTTTCCCTCCATTTTGGTCGATTAACGATATTTCATTAATTAGCTAGCCTTTACCCCACTCCGATGCTAATTAATGACACTTCGTTAGTTATAATCTTATTTCAATTAATTACTACTTATTAGTTAATTAAGTGTTTTTAACCTTGTATTTAATTAATAAACCTTATTATTAATTAAATCCTCCTTTTAAATAATCTCAATCCTACTTATTTTCCTCTAAATCAACTCTAAATAGATATAGTCACAGAATAACACACTTACTATTACATTTACACCGCCAAATATGTTATTTTATACATGGATCTTGTGTAATAAAAGTATTCACTAATGACCTATTCCCTAGTATTGTTCTCAGTTATTTTGCCATCTTTTTCATTTGTCTTACATAGTTGTTAGTTATTTACATGGTTCTGGTCATCTCTTAGGGAGTATCAAGTGTCGTTATTTAGTCATTTGTCATCTCTAATCTCTGACTAGAGCACCTAGGGGTAGTGCTGGGGAACCCACGGGTGCCTTGGTCTATAATTTTAGGCATCATGGTCCCCATAATACTTGTGTTTAATATACTTATTCAAGGCCAGTCTTTGTCATTTTCCCACTCATTCCCCTATGTACTAACCGCATGTCGGGTCATTAATGTCAAAATTTGAGTAAGAGATCTCTATATAAACATAAAATACTCACTATCTTATGGGTGGAATATCTTCTATTAAGAGCTAGCTATCTACTAAGGCAAAGCACTTCATTTGGGTGTCCTTTACATCTACATCACACAAGTATAGAGGGAAATGATTTTATTCATTCTATTCCATCTACCATTTACATTTTACATCTATTACTACCCCTAATTCTGCGTCATTGGCACTAGGGCACCCTAGGCACACAATTACACACAAAATCACACAAAAATACATCGGGTCTAGAATATAGTGAAATGCTTAGTTGTAAGTACACCATTGTGGAGGCTAAGGTCATCGACCCTTTTATATGTAATTTTTTTGGGATTTGATGCTTTCTATCAGTTTTGCAGGTATATCTTCATATCAAATTCATGGAGACATAAGTGAACATATTGTGAAAATCACATGAAAAGATAAAGATGATGTGAATATCTAGCAATACTGTCAATTTCAGATTCTGAGCTTTTCTACAGACCAGAGCACCCAAATCACAGGCCAGGGTGCCCATAGGTGCCCCAATTCTCTCCTAGGTGCCCTAGTCCAGTCAGATCTTCAACTGTTGAAATTTATAGTGTAGCACCTTCACATTCTATCATGTCTGCACATCATCCTGTTCAAGTCCAACACACAAAAAGGTAATTCATTTTCAAGTTAGTACCTTATCTCTCTTATTTTCATTATATCATTTCATTTAAATATCAAAAATTAAAAAACCTAGCATCAATATTTCACTTTACGTTATTTATTGCATTCATGTACCTACTTAGATTAACTTAGAATATAGATTTCAAAATTCTTATTTTTTAGTTAATCATTTTGGTGAACTTGCATTTTCAAATAGTTTTCCCTAAGATCCAATTGAATCCTAATGGCTAAAGATCACTCATATTCTTTTCCCATCATGTCTCACTTTAGTGTTAACCCTATCTTTGACAAGGCTGCCATAGCTGAGCTTAAAGCCTATATAGTACTCTAGTTCCTACACCTGATCATATTCAAAAACAAATTATAGATGGCCAACAACATGTGCCTACTAGTTTTAAATATTCTCCCATAGGAATTATTCATTTTACACCATGCTATACAAATACATGTGATCCTCCTTATGATCTTTCAAGAAAACTTTAGATGATTCTCTTATTAATTACTTACATGGTATTGAAAATAATTCATATGTGCATAAGGATTCTTATTTTACTCCAACCACTGATATAGTTCCTTCTCATGATTCTACCACTTCGGTATTACTCATACTCATTTGCATGCTCCTTCACATTATGTTGACGATACTATTGATAGAATTCTTAAAGATGTTCTCATTTCTGAGTCTCTATTTGATACTGGTAAGGAAGATGATAGTCATGGTTCTCCTTCTTTCCACACCACTGAATGTGACTTACCTGCACCATTGTTACCTTCTCTTGAGATTGCATATACCACCCTATATGAGTCACCACCATCTACCATTTCCTCTTCTCTTGCTATATCATCTTCATCTCCTAGTCCATCCTCTCATATAGATGTGTCTCCATTGATCAATTCATCTATTAAGGGTGTTTCTGATGCTAGTCCTATCATATCTATGGAAACTCTATCCATATATCCTACTATAACTTCCTTGGCACCTACTCCTAGTGTGCATTTAGCATCAAAATATCCCACATCACCTCTTGATATTCCCATGATCACTCATAATAGAAAATTACAAGCAATTAATACATTATTTCCATCTTACACCATTCCTTCATAGGATATCATATCTCATGCATGTCCTAGGATAGTTACAATCTCAGGTTCACTCCCTCACTTTAGAAAGTAGGGATTATTATGCATGTATTGACATAAATTCATTACATGGTAACCCTATCCCTAATAATATTCATAACTCTACATTTCCTCATTATTTTTCCATGCCTACTTTCACATGTTTTGATGGTACTAGTAACCCTCATGCTCATCTCCTACATTACCACATGCTTATGGCCTCTCATTCTAATTATAGATTTTTACTTAAGGCCTTTTTATAGAGTCTTGTTGATGAGGCATTAAATTAGTACACTCATCTTCCCTTCGGGTCCATTATTACTTTCTATGACATGGAGGATGCTTTCCTCCATTGTTTCATCGTCAATAATGGCTCTAGAGTCACTTATGATTGCATACCTACATTACATCAAGGTTCTTATGAACCTATTAAAGATTATATCTTACAATTTAATGCTTCTATACATTAGCTGTAATTCTAACCTATTGATCTAGAAAATTAATTCATTTTCTATCGTGGCCTACTACCTCCACTCAAGAAAAGATTACAATATGATACATTTGAGTCACTCATTCTCCTATGTTATAAATTCATTAACCTAGAAAAATATCTTCTCTCATCACATAATAGATCCTCTATATATATCTATGGATATTGCCTTATCTATTTCTTCTCGGTGCCTCTAGTTGAACAGCCAACACAATCTCCACATTTTCCTCAAAAAAATATCAACCCACTCTACCAAAAAAACATACTCCTTCCCCGGCTTCGAGACAAGCTACTTCACCTACCATTCCACCTAGGTTGCATGAGCCTCTAAATTTCTCTCATCACACTCAACCATATGATGTACTGTGTGTTTTACTTACTAAGTGATTATCTCACCTACCCTCTAACCAACATCATCCAAAACACCGATTACAACGTTATTGTGACCAACCTTATTGTAACTATCATCGCATAAGTGGCCATAGGGATAATGATTTTGTTTACATTCAGGATCAATTACAATAAATAGAGGATTAGGGAATCATCTCCTTTTTCTCTTTATCATGTGATTGCTCCATTTATCTTGTACCTCATTTAAGACATTCTATGTCGTCATGTAAATGTGCAACAAGAAAATTTCCAATTTTCAAGCATGACAAAAGACACCAATGTTTAAATTTTCAAAGTCATACCTTCCCAAGGCACCCCCAAGTAATTTTATCCCAACCACCAGTCCTATCCTATCAGTCTAATGATCCCTATGTGAATTCCAAGTGCCCCCTAGGTTATTTAAGAAAGTAAAATCAATCCCCTAAATGATTTAGAATCTTCTAGAACATGCAAGCATTCAAGTAGTTTTGGAAAGGGCTACCATTAACCTTTTTGGGAATAGTACACCATCTCTGGAGAGGATCAAAGGGGAAAAATCATTGCATAAGTGTATTCAAGTTCTAGGACCTTCATGGAAATTATTTTTAAAGATTCATTGAATATTTAGAGGTTTTGAAAAAAATTTAGTGAAAGTAGGTTTTGGGCCCAAACGAGCACAAACTATGAAGGTTTACTTGAGCATAAAAAAATATTATAAGAGCCTCGTGAAGATTTTAAAGCCCAAAAATTACCTATAGAAATTATTTTCCATTCCCTAAATGGTGGAAAATATGGGACATCTTGGAACATCATACACTTTCCTAGCATAACTCATTCTTCGATGCACTGTTGGTGGCCCGAGATAGAAGGGGAAATTTGAGGTGTTTCTGATAGATTCAAGGTTTTATAACCTAAAAAATCATCTCAAAAATATTTTTCCAGTCACAATCATATAAAATTTCGCCCAAAATTCTGGGAGCTCGAGATATTACCTCTGCAAGTTGGTCCCAAGGTGTGATTTCTCATACTTAGCCATTTTTCATAGAGGACACATGGCATCCTATGGTTAAGGTGAAATTTCAAGCCCTTTCATACCTTTACCAAATGGGAAAAGGGAACAAAAATTTCCCCTCCCTCCATTTAGTCTCTAGGTCACCAATATGACCATGTACTTGTCAGTTAAGCCCCCAAGTGCTAAAGTTCAACCCCCTCTCCAAAATTCACACCGAGTAAAAAAAGGAAAAGTGTCGCGATGAGGCGCTAAGTGGAAATTTATGTCCCCTTCATCCATTTTTCCAAACATATGAAAGAGACACAAAAATTTGCCCCATCTCTCCCCTTCCAATTTGACATATAAATATTGGGAGATAGCCATTTTTAGCATTTCTCCCCACATCTCTATACCCTCCCGAAATCTTTGACAAATTTTCTCTAGAAGAATTTGTAGCCTCCATTTTTGCATCAAATAAACCTAAAAAATCCATCTTTATCTATAAACACAAAAATGGAAAAAATCAAGGATTAAAATGGTGAAAAAATGAAGAAAAATAAGATTTTCATTTAAAAACCCTCGTAGTCAAAAAATGGAGAAATGCTCATTTCTCTCCATCTAGAGCATGAATCGAGATGTTATATTTTATAGAATTCCTCATTTTTGAAGACAATCAATATGAAACAAATGGGATATTGAATGGTGTCTTGAATCTTTTTTCCAATAAAAACCACTTTTCGTGCCCTAGCTCACATTCGTCGGATTTCCCATCAATCGACAATGGAATCAAGATAGAAATTTTCCCATTGAATCCAAGTGAAAAACCTATCCCAATGGAGTCACTTTCATCATAATCAGAGGTGAAAATTAGACCTGTAAAAAAGCTTCATAACTCCATTAATGGCTGCCATGGTAGCTCCATGCTCGAAGCTCTTGCTAGGTAAAAATTTTGTTTTTTATTTTCAAGCTTTTGGCAAGAAAAATCAAGTGAAATTTGGAGGATAAGATTGTGATGACGAGTTGAGTCTGAAAATATGTGTTTCATCAAAACCAAGCACCAAAACCCAATTTCAAAAATATTAAGCTTTCTATACATGTTTACTATTTTTTTAAAGTCATCATCAAAAGTGGCTATGGTGAAGGTAGTGTTCATGAAGATCATCAGGAAGTCAAAATGATTGTCAGAGTAGAAAACAATGAAAAAAAAATTACAAAAATAGTAAGCTCCTATATGGGTTCTTACTAAAAATAGTAAGTCACCCCAAGAAGTGGTTGAGGCGAAGGTAGTGTGCATAGGAGTGAATGAAGAAGTTCATCACATTAGGATGGTCAAGAAGAGGCAAAAATCACCTCTTACAAAAAATAGTAAGTCTCCCATCTGGGAACTTGCTATTAATGGTAAGTCACACTCAAAGGGTAGTTTTGGCACAATGGGACATAAAGGGATGCACATTCGGGTGAACATCATCATTCAAGATCATCATACACATTTCTCATAGGACATTTGAGATCCATCTTAAGGAACTCAACAATGTATTTTGATGCTCACTTTGTGGGTCAAGTTGTAGGAATATCATGCATGAGGTGAAGATTGTAATCATCATTGAACATTCCATTTAGCTTGACAGGTCGAGTTTCTAGATCTTATCTCTTTGGAAGGGATCTTTATGATTTTTTTTGTGGTCATCGAAAGAACCATTTAGCAATGTTTTTAAACACTCAATCCCATGTGTCCATGAACCATTTTAAGGAGTTTATTTGGGTGTAAAGATTTTAAAGATTTAGAGTTTCACTACATTGGAGTATTATATTTACAAGGATCAATGGACTTCACTAGGAGTGACATCTTCTTCTTCAACTCTGTCTTCCCTCCTCTCACTCTTTTTCTCTCTTCCATGTTATAATTATTTGTTAGGGGTGCACTTTTTATATGTCCTTAATAAAATTAAAATTAAAATTTATATCTCGATGTAAAATTCACCTTTATGTTATAAAAATGGACTGAATAGTTTCATAGGAAGTTAAAAAGTTTTAAGTTGCGTGAGGACATATGAAAAATTATTGGGGGAATATGAAGAGTCACTTCTCTTTTTATAAAAGAAAAAGTCCTCCCATTTTCAAAGGGTTGGTGATCAATTTTGTAAACTCAAGAGTACATTGTACTTAGAGAGAACAAAGGAGATAGCTATTTTCTTCCACTCCCCCTCTCTATTTTTCTTTATTTTCTTATCATGTACAACTCTTGATTTTAAATGCTAATGAAGGAATAAGTTTTTGTTTTCCAAGGAATATAAATGTGTGCATCTTTGTATACATGGTTTCCTCTAGTCGGTAGCTTTGAAATCTTATTGTTTTCTTATCTTAAATGCATGTGTTGAACTTTCTAACTAGTGTGTGCAGGAATCTGATTTTCTACCCACAACATTAGTTCTCCTATCTCTTTTCTCACTCCTATTTCCCACTCTCTAGACAAAGTATTCTCTAGAAATAAATTGTTATATTTTCTGTAGGGTCAATTGGAGTATCCCTGTTGGCTCCCCGACAACAAGGCCACAAGGAAAATGTACTTTTAGGTGCATGAAAACACATAAGTTGTACCATTTAAGTAGAGGGACTTTGATTCCCAGAGTGTTGGCAAGAAACCCACAAATTTTTCCACCGAAATTTTTCTTGCCAATAGTTTTGGCACTGGCACCCAACGTATGGGGAGATTTAGTAGCATCTGTACCCAAAATATGACCGCAAGGTCTGAAAATCTAAAGAAAATCAAATATATAAAAAAATCATGTTTCAAAGAAGATCATTTTTGAAGGTGAATCCATCAAGGAAAAATCCTTGTCCCTTTTTCTTTCCACATCATAATGAAGAAATTTCCAGATTGGAGTGAAGTACCAATGAGTGACAATGAAGAAGAAGAAGAATATAGCTATGGAGAAATCAATATTGTTGATCAACCATAGTTGTGGACCAATGCTTTTAAAAGGATAATTTAAGAGAAATAAAATGGTCTCTTACTTCAAGAAAGAACATACAATGATGAAAAGGAAAGAAATTAAAACTTTCCGATGAAGAAGAAAGTAGGGAGTTATTGGAAAAGATTTAAAAAAATACAAGAAAATGTGTGAAGCTCAAGAATATGCCAAATGTAATACCCTCACTTATGCATATTTGAATGAAAATATTGGGGCTATGTCTTTCATCACCACCCCTTGGGATGATTTCCTTGCATATAGGAATGATAAAATGGGAATATTAAAACTTGAGTATATGGAAAGAATCATAAGCACTATGCAAGGAAATTCAAGCCCCCAAATCTACCTCAAAATGCTAAAATATGCTGAAGCTATGCAAGAGATGTACGAGCAACTTGAAGTAGCCCATAACAAAGAGGAAGAAGAGGATTTTTTTCCTATGGAGGAAGATCCTGAAGATTGTTCATACTATAGGGTATTCATCCCTGAAAGATTCCTAAATGTTGTTGAAGAGAATCCTATTTTTGAGCCTTTCGATGAAGATCAAATCAACACTATGGAATATGATGAAAGGAAGGATGATGCAAGGTCAACCAAAGAATATCTTATACTTGGACCCTCATTAGAAATCAAAGAAACACCTTTGAAGATGATGAGAAGGAGTTGAAGATGGAACCACCATTCACCAACTCATTCTAGCTTAAGGCACAACCCATACGAGGACTAATATATTCAATAGAGGAATATTCTTGTTTCCCAGTGGACAATTCGACGTCTTTTTAAGACTCCACCAATGGTGAGGAAATACAAGATGATCAGTTCAAAGTAAGCATGAATAATCTCCTTTCAAATTTTAATCTTTCAATTAATGATATAATGGAGGTATTTGAAGCAACACTTGAGATCAATCGATGCATCATGGATAGAATATGGTCAATTTAAGATGGTCATGGATGACTTTCCTTCATATTTTTATCATTCAAGTGATGAAGAAATTTTGAATGAATAAATGGATACAAATTAAGAACTAAAATCATTTCTTGATTCAATCATGAATAACCAAATAGAAGAGGCTCACTTCTCTTTTTGAAGCCGAGGAAAAAAATGATCAACACGGTGAGTATGAAGTCTTTCATTTTCCATATGATCAGGAAGATTAAATAATGAATTATCAATATAGAATTGATGATCCTTCCCATGCTTCCACCCCAACATGGTCCTATGCTTCCCATCAAGAAGATGATATGGATTTTGAGCTCGAAGGAGTGCCCTTTTCACAAAGCATGGACCTCTTCTCCTTTTCAGAATGTGTCATGAATCAAGTATGCCTATGTTTGTAAGAAAGTGAATATTGGGAAACAAAAGGCGGGAATGTGAATGAGGATGTTTCAAATCAATCATGGGCCCAAATGGATCAAATTTTAAGTCATCTTCTTGAGGAAAAATGTAGAGAATATTTCAATAAAAATGAAGATGAGCCTATGGTGAACTTGGAAGAATCATCTATGCAAGACATCTTGAAGGTTGTAGAAGAGACCGAAGATCCTCAACTCAGTCTTGAACTCTTAACCCAGGCTATGGAGATATAAGACAAGTATGAATCAATTTGTGCTTCCTATTTTGATACACCAATTTTGATGTTGAGATGGAGAAGTTGGATAAGATTGATGACTTCCCCAATACGTTGGTTGATGAGAGTGAACGTGAAAGCATGTAGTTTTCTTCCACATTGTGTGAAGAAGTTTATGACTACAAAAGAAGGAAGGTTATTAAATATCCTTTGGAATTACTCAATCTTGAGGAAAACACCTCCACTATGAAGGATGAAAATGATGAAAATGCTTGATTTGATTTGCATTGAAGAGAACTTTTTTAAAGAAAGTAAAAAATTAAGAATCTTGGGAAGTATGTTCAAGGTAAATTTGTTTACGCTACTTGATAATGATCTACTAGTATAGAACAATATATCATATGGAAAATGCACTCGAAGATAAAAATGCCTCTTTGAAGAAGTTGAGGGTTTCCATTTCAAAAATGATACCAAGATGAACTTGAGGAGATGGATGATGATGAAAATGTCTCTAAACAACAAGGTGAAGATGTACAAGAATCTTGTCAACAAATTCAAAATAAAAATATGCTCACCATTTTAAAGCTCCAATATTCCTTGAACATGTTCCCATGTTGCAAAATTTCATGAAGATTGATGGGGGCCTCCATCTCAATGATATAGCCTCTATTTTGGGAAGTAATTAATTTGGGAAGAAAATCAAGATGTAAAAGAAGTTCTTGAATGGGAAGGAAATCATTTTTTCCTCACTTATCCTAAGTACCTTGCTAATATAGGATATGATTTCAAGCTACAATCCAAGGATGAAAAATTTCTCCATGATAAGATCAATGTCTTCAATCTTGAAAGTACAGAGGAATGGTGTCTCATGGTCATGGGACATCAAGAGGAATATTCAAAATGAAAAAGTTTCAAGAAGGTGACCAAATTTTCAATGGATGAAAGAACATTCTCAATGTAGTGTGAGTACAAGGATGGAATCATGATCATTCTTCTTCTTCTCAAGCCATGCAAGGCCATCAAAAAGCATGGTTTGATCAAATAATAATTTTTGTGCTTCAAAGGTTAGACTTCAATCCACTATTTCATGATGACATGTACTTTTCTCAACCCATCGATTTGAGTATGTATATATTATTTTCCCACCTCTATAAATACCCCTCCCTATATATAATTTCCCTTTCCTGTTGTGTGTTGTTTTTCCTTCTTGTGTGTTTCCCTTCCATTTTTTTGTTTATGTGTGTTGTTCTTCCTTTCAAGATATCTCTCACAAGTTGTAAATGACTCCTGTAAATCCCAATGGATAAGGCACTAGTCAATGTATTATAAGATGAGATTCTAGGATTTCTCATGTCATGTCTTTTCATGCTTAGTTCATAACATGTCCCCAAGATAGAGCTAGTTGTTGTCATGTAAATGTGTAACATGAAAATTTCCAATTTTCAAGCATGACAATGGACCACAATGTCAAAAATTTTTCAAAGTCATACCTTCCCAAGACACCCCCAAGTCAGTTTATCCCAACCAAAAGTCCTATTCTATCAGTATAATGATCCCTATGTGAATTTCAAGTGTCCCCTAGGTGATTTAGGAAAGTAAAATCAATCCCCCTAGGTGATTTAGGATCTTCTGGAACATGCAAGCATTCAAGTAGTTTTGGGAAGGGCTACCATTAGCCTTCCTAGGACTAGTACACCATATCTAGAGTGGATAAAAGGGAAAAATCATTATAGAAGAGTATTCAAGTGCTAGGAACATCAAGGAAATTATTTTGAAAGATTCATTAAATATTCGGAGGTGTTGGAAATAATTCAACAAAATTAGGTTTTGGACCCGAATGAGCACACATCGTGAAGGAGGGACTGAGCTTCAAACATATATTCCAAGATACTCATGAGTATTTGAAAGCCCAAAAAAGTACCTATGGAAATTATTTTCCATTCCCTAAATGGTGGAAAATATGGGACATCCTGAACATCATACACTTTCCTAGGTAATTCATTCTTCTGATGCACACAATTGGAGGTCCCAAGAAAGAAGGGGAAATTTGGAGGTTTTTCTGATAGATTAAAGGTTTTATACCCTCACAAATCATCTCAAAATTATTTTTCACTGTCAAAATCATATAAAATTTCTGCCCAAAATTCATTTGGGAGCTTGAGATATCGCCTCTACAAGTTGGTCCCAAGGTACGATTTCTCATACTTAGCCATTTTCATAGAGGCCACATGGAAACTGTGGTTAAGACAAAATTTCATGTCCCTTTCATCCCTTTAGAAAAGTTACAAAGGGGAAAAAAATCCCCCTCCCCCATTTATTCCCTAGGTCATCAATATGACCATGTACTCACCACTTAAGCCCTAAGTGCTAAAGTTTAACCCTCTCCAAAGTGCACACCAAAAGAAAAAAAGGAAAAGTGTCATGATGAGGTGCAAATTAAGTGGAAATTGATGTCCCCTTCATTTTTGCAAAAGGGATGAAAGGGACAAAAAATGCACCCCATCCCTATCCCTTCCATTTTGGCATATAAATATTGGGAGATAGCCATTTTTCGCGTTTCTCCCCCACATCTCCATACCTTGCGAAATGCTGCCGTATTTTCTCTAGAATTCCTATCCTACATTTTTTTTGGATTTGAATCACTCCACAAATCCTCCATGATTTATCTAGAAAAACAAAAAAGACCAAAATAATGGTTTAAAATGGTGAAAAAATGAAGAAAAAGAATATTTTCATCAAAAACCCTCGTAGTAAAAAATGGAGAAATGCTTGTTTCTCTCAACCTAGAGCATGAGATCTGAGATGATCATATTTTTTAGAATTCCTAATTTTTCAAGATGAAAAAATGGGGATATCAAATGATTCCCTAGAATCTTTTTCAACAAAAAACCACATTTTGTGCTCTAGCTCACATTTGTCAAATTTCCCATCAATTCGATATTGGAATGAAGACTAAAATTTGCACATATATTTCAAAGTGAAAAAATATCCCAATGGAGTAAATTTTTTCATAACCAGAGATGAAAAATAACCTAAAAAAAAAGCTTCATGAACTCATTAATGTTCTGCCATGGTAGCTTCGTGCCTCGAAGCTCTTTCTAGGTAAAAATTTGTTTTTTATTTTCAATCTTTGTGGTGGGAAAAATCAAGTGAAATTTGGAGGATAAGATCGCGATGATGAACCCAATCCAAAAACATGTGTTCCATTGTAAACCAAGCACCAGAAATCCATTTTCCAAAATAGTAAGCTTTTCTATACAAGCTTTCTATGTTTGGAAAGTCATCATCAAAAGTGGCTATGGCGAAGGCAATGTGCACTGAAGATAATCATGAAGTCAAAATGATTTTCCAGAGCAGAAAACAATGAAAATGAACACTTACTTAAAATAGTAAGTTCCCTATATGGGTGAATACTAAAAATATTAAGTCACCCCAAGAATTGGTCGAGGCGAAGATAATATGCAAAGAGTGAATGAAGAGGATCAGATTACATCAAGATGGTAAAAAGAGGAAAAATCACCTCTTACAAAAATATATAGTCTCCCATCTGGGCACTTACTATTAATGGTAAGTCATACTCAAAGGGAAGTTTTTTGGCACAATGGGACATAGAGGGATGATCATATATGTCAACATCATCATTCAGGATCATCATAGGCATTTCTCATAGGCATTCGAGATCCATCTCAGGGAACTCAATAATGTCTTTGACACTCACTTCATGGCTCGAGTTATAGGAATATCATGTGTGAGGTGAAGGTTGTGATCATTGGTAAACATTCCATTCAACTCGGAAGGTCATTTTGAGATCCTATCTATTGTAAGGGATCTTAATGAGTTTTTTCATGGTCATTGGTAGAACCATTTAGCAGTGTTTTTAAACACTCAATCCAAGGTGTCCGTGAGCCATCTAAAGGAGTTTCTCGGGGTGAAAAGAGTTCAAAGATTCAGAGTTTCACTACATTGGAGCATTCCATCTACAAGGATCAATGGAATTCACTAGAATGACATCTTCTTCTTCTCTCTCTCTTCTCTCATTCATCTCTTCTCTCACCCTCCCCCAACTTTCTCTCTCTTCCATGTTATAATTCTTTGTTGGGGTGCACTTTTTATATGTCCTTAATAAAATTAAAAGGAAACTTTATATTTCTAATGTAAAATTCACCTTTATGTTATAAAAAGGGACTTAATAGTTTCCTAGGAAGTTGAAAAGTTTTAAGTTATGCGAGGACATATGAAAAGTCATTGGGGGAATATGAAGAGTCACCTCTCTTCTTATAAAATAAAAATTCATCCCATTTTCAAAGGGTTGGTGATCGATTTTGTAAACTCAAGTGTGCATTGTACTTAGAGAGAAAAAGGAGATAGCCATTTTCTTCCATTCCCCTCTCTATTTCCTCCATTTTCCTATCATGTAAAACTCTTGATTTTAAATTCTAATGAAGGAATAAGTTTCTATTTTCCAAGGCATATGAATGTGTGCATATTTGTGTGCATGGTTTCCTCTAACCAGTATCTTTGAAATCTTGTTGTTTTCTTCTTTTAAATACATGTGTTGAACTTTAACTACTAGTGTGTGGAATTTGATTTTATACCCAAAAAATTAGTTCTCTTATCTCTTTTCTCATTCGCCTTTCCAACTCTCTAGAAATTATTGTCTAGTAAGTAATTGCTAGCTTTTACATAGGGTCAGTGGAGTTCCCTTGTTGGATCCTTGGTGTAAGGCTGCTAGAAAATCCACTTTTCACACCCATGAAAACATGAAAGCTGCAGCATTTAAGTAGAGGGACTTTGGTTCCTAGAGCATTGGAAAGAAACCCACAAATTTTTACACCTGAAAATATTTCTCACCAACACCTTTTTGCACCACCAATGTGGGGCAAATTTAGCATCATTGCACCCAAAATATGACCGCAAGGTCTAAAAATCAAAAAATAATAAGGTTTTAAAGAAGATCATTTTTGAAGGTGAATCCATCAAGAATTTTTTATCAAGTTCTTTTCCCACATCACGATGAATAAATTTCCAATTGGAGTGAAGTACCAATGAGTGACAATGAAGAAGAAGAAAAAATATAGTTGTGGAGAAATTAAGATTGTTGATCAACCATGGTTTTGGACTAGTCCTTGGAAAAAGGATAATTCAAGAGAAATAAAATGGTCTCTTACTTCAAGCAAGAACCTGCAATCAGACAAAGGAAAGAAATTAAAACTTTTTGATGAAGAAGAAAGTAGGGAGCTGTTGGAAAAGATTCAAAGAAAATACAAGATAAGGTGTGAAGCTCAAGAATATGCCAAAGGTAATACTCTCACTTATGCACAATTGAATGAAAATATCGGGGCCATGTATTTCATCACCCTCCCTTGGGATGATTTCCTTACATATAGGAATGATAAAATGGGAATATTAAAAATTGAGTATATGGAAAGAATCATAAGTACTATGCAAGGAAATTCTAGCCCCCAAATCTACCTCAAAATGCTGAAATATGTTGAAGCTTATTAAAGAGATGCATGAGCATATTGAAGTAGCACATAGCAAAGAGGAAGAAGATTTTCTTACCTATGGAGGAAGATCCTAAATATTTTTAATACTATAGGGTCTTCATCCCTAAACTATTCCTAAATGATACTTAAAGAGATCCTATTCTTGAGCCTTCGATGAAGATCAACTCAACACTATGGAATATGATGAAAGGAAGGATGATGCAAGGTCAACCAAATAAGATATTATTCTTGAAACGTCCATTAGAAATCAAATAAACACCTTTGAAGATGATGATAAGGAGATGGGGATGGATCCACCATTCATAATTTCATTCTAGCTCAAGGCACAACCTATGCGAGGAGTAATATATTCAATAGAGGTATATACTTGTTGCATAATGGATGATTCAATGCCTTTTGAAGACTCCACCAATGATGAGGAAATACAATATGATCAGTTCAAATTAAGCATGAGTAATATCCTTTTAAATTTCAATCTTTCAATTAATGATAAAATGAAGGTATGTTAAGAAACACCTGAGATCAATCTTACATCATGGACCAAAGATGGTGAATTCAAGATGGTCATGGATGACTTTCTTTTACTTTTATCATTCAAGTTATGAAGAAATATTGAATGAATAAATGGAGACAAATGAAGAACTAAAATATTTTCCCAATTCAATCATGAATAACCAAATAGAAGAGGCCCACTTCCTTCTTGAAGCCAAGGAGAAAAATTATCAGCACGATGTGTATGAAGTCTTTCATTGTCCATATGAGCATGAAGATTCAATAGTGAATGATCAAGATAGAATTGATGATCCTTCCCATGCTTCTTCCTAACATGCTCTTATGCTTCCTATAAATAAGATGATATGGATTTTGAGCTCGAAGGAGTGCCCTTCCCACAAAGCATGGACCTCTTCTCCTTGTCAGATGTGTCATGAATCAAGTATGCTTGTGTTTGCAAGAAAGAAAGTAAATATTGGGGAAAAAAATCATGGAAGGAGTGAATGAGGATGTTTCAAATAAATCATGGGCCTAGATGGATCAATTGTTTAGTCATCTGCTAGAGACACAATGTAGAGACTCTTTCAATAAAAATGAAGATGATCCTATAGTGAACTTGGAAGAATCATCTATGCAAGACATCTTGAAGGTTATAGAAGAAACGAAGATCCTCAACTTAGTATAGAACTCTTAACCTAGGATATGGAGATGCAAGAAAGGTATGAATCAATTTTTTCTTCCTATTTTGATACACCAATTTTTGATGTTGAGATGGAGAAGTTGGATAAGCTTGATACCTTCCCAATACTTTGGTTGATGAGAGTGAACGTGAAAGCATGTATTTTTCTTCCACATTGTGCGAAGAAGTTTATGAGTGAAAAATAAGGAAGGTTATTGAATCTCATTTGGAATTCCTCAATCTTGAGGACAAAACCTCCGTTGTGAAGGACAAAAATGAGGAAAATGCTGATCTGATTTTCATTGAAGAGAACTATTTTAAACAAAGTAAAAAATTGCAAGACTCTTGGGAGTATGTTCAAGGTCAACTTGTTTCCGCTACTTCAAAATGCTCTACCAGTACAGAACAAGATCTCATATGGAAAAATGCACTCGAAGGTAAAAATGCCTCTATGAAGAAGTTGAGGGTTGCAATTTGGAAAATGATACCAAGATGAACTTCAGGAAGATGGATGATGATGAAAATTGCTCCAAACAACAAGGTGAAGGTGCATGTGACTCTTGTCAACAAATTCAAAATAAAAATATGCTCACCATTCTTCAAGCTCCAATATGCCTTGAACATGTTCCCATGTTGCAAAATTTCATGAAGATTGATGGGGGCCTCTATCTCAATGATATAACCTCTATTTTGGGAAGTAATCACTTTGGGAAGAAAAGTGAGATGTCAAGAGAAGTTATTGAATGGGAAGGAAATTAGTTTTTCCTCACTCCTTCTGAGTACCTTGCTAATATAGGATATGATTTCAAGCTACAATCCAAGGATGAAGAATGTCTCCATGCTAAGGTTGATGTTTCCAATCTTGAAAGTATGGAGGAATGTTGTCTCATGGTCGCAGGGATTCAAGAGGAATATTCAAAATGTAAAAGTTTCAATAAGGTGACCAACTTTTCAATGGATGAAAGAATGTTATCATTGCAGTATGAGTATGAGGATGGAATCATGATCATTCTTCTTATTCTCAAGCCATACAAGGTCATCAAAAATCATGGTTCGATCAAATAACAAAATTTATGCTTCAAAGGTCAGACTTCAATCTGCTATTTCATGATGGCATGTAATTTTCTCAACTCGTCACCTGATATGTATATATTGTTTTCCTACCTTTGTAAATACCACTCTCCCGTATATAATTTACCTTTCTTGTTGTTTTTTGTTTTCCCTTCTTACGTGTTTCCCTTCCATTTTTATGTGTGTTTGTGTGTGTGTGTTTTCCTTTTAGGATATCTCTTACAAGTTATAAATGACTCCTGTAAAGCCTAATGGATAAGACATTGATCAATGTATTATAAATTGAGATTTTGGGATTTTTCATGTCATGTCTTTTCTGCACTTAGTCCATAACATGTCCCAAGTTAGAGCCAATTTTTGGCATGAAAATTTTCAATAGGAAAATTTCTAATTTTTAAGCATGACAATAGACCACAATGTCAAACTATTTCAAAGTCATACCTTCCTAAGACACCCCAGTGTCAGTTATCCTAATCACCAATCCTATCCTATCAGTATAATGATCCATATGTGAATGTCAAGTGTCCCCTTAGGTGATTTAGGAAAGTAAAATCAATCCCCTAGGTTATTTAGGATCTTATGGAACATGCTAAGCAATTAAGAAGTTTTAGGAAGGGTTACCATTAGCCTTCCTATAATACACACCATCTTTGGAGTAGATCAAAGGGAAAAGTAATTATAGAAGAGTATTCAAGTGATAGGATCATCAAGGAAACTATTTTTAAAGATTTTTGAAGATTCGAGAGGTGTTGAAACAATTAAGTGAAAGTATTTTTCAAGCCTCGAACGAGCACGCACATCGTAAAGGAGGACCTAAACTTAAAATAGAGATTCTAAGAGCCTCATGAGGATTTTAAAGACCAAAAATTACATATGTAAATTATTTTCCATTCCCTAAATTGTGGAAAAAATGGGACGTCTGAACATCATACACTTTCCTAGAAACTCATTAAAGACCTCGCGTATAAAAAATTGATGAGTCTTGAGAAATAAGGGAAAATTTGAGGTGTTTCTGATATATTAAAGGTTTTATACCCTCACAAATAATATAAAAATTATTTTTCCAATCGTAATCATATAAAATTTCTCCCCAAAATTCATCCTGGGAGCTCGAGATATTGTCTTTTGAAAGTTAGTCCCAAAGTGCGATTTCTCATACTTAGCCATTTTTCATAAAGGCCATGTAGAAGCCTATGGTTAAGGTGGGATTTTATGTCACTTTCATCCCTTTTGAAAATTAAAAATGGGAAAAAATCCCCCTCCTCCCATTTATTCCCTAGGTCACCAATATGACCATGGACTTGCGATTTTAAGCCTCCAAGTGCTAAAGTTTAGCCCCCTCTCCAAAGTGCACACCAAATAAAAAAGGACAAGTGTTGCAATGACGCGCGAAGTGGAAATTGATGTACCCTTTGTCCCTTTTTACAAAGGGAAAAAATGGACACAAAAATGTGCCCCATCCCTCCCCCTTCCATTTTGGCATATAAATATTGGGAGATAGCCATTTTTTGCATTTCTCCCCCACATCTCCATACCTTGTTGAAATGCTGCCAAATTTTCTCCACAATTCCTAGCCTCCATTGTTGCATTTGAATTTCTCCATGAAATCCCTATTCATCCAAAAAAAAAAAGTGAAAAAAAGGATTAAAATGGTGAAAAAATAAAAAAAAGAATATTTTCATCAGAAAACTCTCATAGTAAAAAAATGGAGAAATGCTCGTTTCTCTCAATCTAGAGCACAAATTGAGATGTTGTATTTTGCAAAATTCCTCATTTTTTCAAGAACCTCAAAATCATCTAAAAATATTTTTACAGTCATAATAATATAATTTTTTCCCCCAAAATTCATACGGGAGCTTGAGATATCGCTTCTCACATGCAAGTTAGTCTCAAGGTGTGATTTCTCATATTTGGCCATTTTTATAGAGGACATAGGGAAACTTATGGTTAAGGTATGATTTCATGTCCCTTTCATCCCTTTAGAAAATGGAAAAATGGACACAAAATTCCCCCTCCCCCCATTTAGTCCCTAGGTCACCAATATGACCATGTACTTGCTAGTTAAGCCCCCAAGTGCTAAAGTTCAGCCCCCTCTCCAAAGTGCACACCAAATCAAAAAAGGACAAGTGTCACGATGAGGTGCAAAGTGGAAATTGATGTCCCCTTCATCCCTTTGGCCAAAGGGATGAAAGGGACACAAAAATTCACCCCATCCCTTCCCCTTCCAATTTGGCATATAAATATTGGGAGATAGCCATTTTTCTCATTTCTCCCCCACATCTCCATACCCTGCCGAAATGTTGCCAAATTTTCTCTAGAATTCCTATCCTCCATTGTTGCATTTGAATCACTCCACTTAATTTGTCTTTATTCGAAACACAAAAATAATGGATTAAAATGGTGAAAAAATGAAGAAAAAGAATATTTTCATCAAAAAACCCTCGTAGTAAAAAAATGGAGAAATGCTCGTTTCTCTCAATCTAGAGCACAGATCGATATGTTTTATTTTTCAGACTTCCTTATTTTAAAAATGATCAAGATGAAACAAATGGGATATTAAAGGGTACCTTGAATATTTTTTCCAACAAAAACCAATTTTTCTGCCCTAGTTCACATTTGTTGCATTTCCCATCAATCTGGCAATGGAATCAAGCTAAATTTTTTCCTTTGGACTCCAAGTGAAAAAAATATCCCAATGGAGTCACTTTCATCATAATCAGAGGTGAAAATAAGACCTGTAAAAAATATTCATGACTCCATTAATGGATTCCATGGTAGCTTTGTGGTCGAAGCTCTTTTCAGGTAAATTTTTCATTTTTATTTTCAAGCTTTCTGTCATGAAAAATCAAGTGAAATTCGGAGGATAAGATTGCGACGATGAGATGAGTCCAAAAATATGTGTTCCATCACAAACCAAGCACCAAAAATCCACTTTCCAAAAATAGTAAGTTTTCTTATACAGGTTTTCTATGTTTGGAAATTCATCATCAAAAGTGGGTATGGCGAAGACAATGTGCACCGAAGATCTCGAGGAAGTCAAAATGATTGTCGAGAGAAGAAAACAATGAAAAACAAACATTTACTAAAAATAATAAGTTCCCTATATGGGTTCTTACTAAAAATAGTAAGTCACCCCAAGAAGTGGTCAAGGCAAAGGCAATGTGCACAGGAGTGAATGAAGAATCTCGGTTATTAGGATGGTCAAGAAGAGGTAAAAATGGCCTCTTACTAAAAATAATAATTTTCCCATCTAGAACTTTCTATTAATGGTAAGTCACACTCCAAGGGTAGTTTTGACATAATGGGACATAGGGGGATGATATTTCAGGTCAACATCATCATTTAGGATCATCATATGCATTTCTCACAGGCCATTCGAGATACATCTCAAGGAACTTGACAGTGTCTTTTAACGCTCACTTCGTGGTTCGAGTTGCAGGAATATCATGTGTGAGGTGAAGGTTGCGATCATCAAATAACATTCCATTCAATCCTCGAATAGGTCATTTTTGAGATCCTATCTCTTTGGAAGGGATCTTTGTGAGTTGTGTTTCTAGTCATCGATAGAACCATTTAACAGTGTTTTTAAACACTTAATCCAAGATGTCCGTGAGCAATCTGAAGGTGTTTCTCAAGGTGTAAAGAGTTCAAAGATTCATATTTTAACTATATTGGATAATTCCACCTACATGGATCAATGGACTTCACCAGGAGTGGTATATTCTTCTTTTACTCTCTCTTCCCTCATGTCTCTCTTTCTCTCTCTTCTCTCACCCTCCCCAAACTTTATCTCTCTTCCATGTTATAATTATTCATTGGGGGTGCACTTTTTATATGCCATTAATAAATTAAAAGAAAATTTTGTATTTCTAATGTAAAAGTCACCTTTATGTTATAAAAAGGGACTTAATACTTTCCTAGGAAGTTGATTTTTTTTAATTTACACGAGGACATATTAAAAGTCATTGGGGGCATATGAAGAGTTACTCTCTTCTTATAAAAAAGAAAAAGTCCTCTCATTTTCAAAGGGTTGGTGATTGATTTTGTAAACTCAAGAGTGTATTATACTTAAGTAGAACAAAAGAGATCCATTTTATTCCATTTCCCACTCTCTATTTTCCTCCATTTTCCTATCATGTACAACTATTGATTTTAAATGATAATGAAGGAAGAATTTTATTTTTTCCAAGCCATATGAATGTGTGCATCTTTGTATGCATGGTTTCCTCTAGCTGGTAGCTTTGAAATCTTGTTGTTTTCTTCTCTTAAATGCACATGTTGAACTTTATAAATAGTGTGTACAAGAATCTGATTTTCTAGCTGCAACATTAGTTCTCCTATCTCTTTTATCACTCCCCTTTCCCATTCTCCAAAAAAAATATTCTCTAGCAAGAAATTTTTAGCTTTTCCATAGGGTCAGTGGAGTGCTCGTAGCATGAGGACACCATGAAAATATACTTTTCATGTGCATGCAAACATAGAAGATGAACCATTTAAGTAGAGGGACTTTGATTCATAAATTGTTGGAAAGAAACCCAAATTTTTTTCCACCTGACAAATTTATTTACCAACGTACCAATGAGTTATCTCATACATACGATGTTATGGTACATCCACCACAATGTATTACTCATACGCATTCTCCACCATGTCCATACACCGTTGAATCACTACAACCATGGTGTTCACTTAATTCATCTCATCCATCACATTTAAGATATCTACTATATCAAGCTACTCATTCACATTACCTTCCACAACACTCTGATCTTGCACATCCTAGTGCAACTCCATATGCCATTGAGTTTGGTTCATACATTCATGCTACTTCCATCCCACATGATTCCACCGCTTCATGCCACCTTGGTCTTTGGTAGGTGATTGTTATCACCTTACCCCCAATGATGCACTTATATTCTTATGGTTCTTACATGAATGTTGAGGGATTTATTCTAAGAACCTCTCATCATGTGATTTTTCATATCATCTAGCGTAGTCAGTAATTTCCCGATGACGCACTATTTCTTACATGACTCATTATTTACTATTAAGGGGTTTTAACTAAACGAGCCCATTCATACATGCTAGGGGGGAATCACTAACATTCTTATCCCTTTCTTTTGGTCATACTAAAATTTCATGATCACATCCTATTATCATCTAACATAACACATTACTTTTTTTAACGATTATACATCATCCATTTTTACATTTTATTCTACTATCACCATCACATTAACTACGTGCTACAAATAATTTTTTTCCATTAATCACATTACATTTGTTGTCTATTACCATTCACTATATGCATTTCATTTCAAGAATTATCAGACGAATCTACAATACACCACACATACAATAAACATGGAATCATAAATCATCAACACATTCGCAACACATATCCACGATAACGTAATATTATCATATATCACAAACATGTGTCCATACATATATAGAAAATAAAAAAATCATAACAAAACATGTCTCATCATTGGGAAACACCCTACACCGTAATATACAATGATAAAAATCAAACCGATAATCACTATCGCTCTTGGGTATTATGAGAGCTCTATAACTAGATTCATATCACCTAATGCGACCCCACTATTTACAACCTCGATATCAATCTACTTGCCTTCATAGAAAGGTAATCTCCATATTAATCAAGAAACTGGTGCTACACATCCACATATCATGTAAACACATCTTGTGCCAAGGGACCACCACCTACCACCTATCGAGCTCATCACATCTCCTCGCGTGCCTCATCCCTCTCACCTAGCAACACAATACATGTCACCGTTGCTATGGCCATCAAATTATATGAATGGGCATGCTCACCCATGATATCATCCACGCACTCAAGTATACCTCCACCAAGCACATTAGTCATCACATTCCACGTCAATGTGCGGATGGATGTGTCAATAATCAATGACCAATACACATCACCTACAAAAAAAAATTACACAATGAGTTAGATAACCATATTTAACAATATAGGAAAAAATAAAGCACACAATGCATATATTCAAATAATTATGCTCTGTTATAGATGATGCTACGGGGTTGGGTGCATGGGCTTCCCCATCTCCTCCTACATGTGGTAACCCCATTGGACATACAAATAATGGGAAAAACAATACCCACCGATGAGTTTCCCACCATACATGGTACTTTTTGGTGAAACCCACATCATTTACGTGCCAACTCTATTTCCACATCTACCTCATCCGGCCTTGACGCTATTCACTAATCTTTTGTGGGACTTGGTCTAGCTACACCCCTCCTAGGTGCTTTATTATCTCACAACCATATATGGCTCGGGAGCATCCTCAGCCATGCCAAATTAATGTGATACTCTCTCTACACAAAAATCTTGGCCACATCATCCTCCAAATTCACTGCAAATCTACTGCATCCTCAAGCCATCCTTGAAAGTTGTGATATGGCCTCCATATGACTACCTTGGGCTCCATCCTATCTAGTTGTGCCCTATAGGTATATATCTTCATCTTCCTACTATGAATATCAATCCACCTCTGTGCATAGATCTCTGGCATAGCCCACTCTCCTCATGGACCTCCAACTGGTCTCAATATGACTATATGATCATAGGCCCATACATGTAATAGTGTGGTGGCTCATATCCCTCCACCATGCTCCTCATGTGTGAATTGGTATAGGTCTCTATATAGGTGGGCCAATACACACCTTTCCCACATGTATCTATTACCCTCCTCCTCTATCCATTGGTATATGGAATGCATCTTATAAAATATGCCTATGCCTCCTCCCTATATGGATATACGTAAAACAATCAAAACAACTATGAACATCCACAAGCATAGAACCCCAGGAGCGTAATATAGCATCGGCGATATGGACCTCGAGAAGGTTCTTGAGTCCCCACAAAATACCACCTCATGACTTGCATCTGTCGCTCCACATCCTCTACTGGCATAACCCGTACTCTCTCCCCAACCACTAACAATCATAGTATGTGATATACATCCTCCAGAGTAATAGTCATCTCTCTTATAGGAAACCAAAATGTGCACATATCAGCACACCATCTCTCACATAGTGTAGTAAACATAGGCATATTATGAGGCACATCCCCCATCCGTGTTATGTCCCGCAATATGACATGGTCCATCACATCCCAATCATCATTTGACAGCCCCAATCCAAGAAACGTACTCATATGACACCCACCATGGAACTCCTTGAGTGGATATCCCTCTGAACATCATAAAAAAAAACAAAAATTAGCGTTAGAACACATTCAAAGATCAAATACACTCACTTATTGGACTAGAAACCCATTTTACCCTATTATACACCAAATGCACACATTCTTGACCAAGGCAGCTAGATGTAGGATTGGGGCACCTAGAAGAAGGACACCAACACCCAAATTTGGGCACTCCGTCCCAAAGGTCACTAGTTCCCTCATTGCTATTTTCTAGGTCTAAACTGCCAAGAAAATTACAAATCTCATAATTAAAAAATTCAATCAAAACAACTACTACACCATACATTTGTGTTAAAAACAATGCACTAACCAACTCTACGATTGTACATAATGCTACAAAACAGTCTCCACCCTCTAAAACTAACTAAGACACACTTTGCTCTCTCACTTGCCACATTTTCAATCACTTCGTGTCACTCTTACAATCATGTAAAAATAAAGGAAGGTACTATTTTTTTTTCACTTCACTACTAATATTTAATTTTTCATCACCTACTTCACTATAGTCATTATTTCACGCTTATCAGCATTACTAATGCACATTACACTACTTTACATAAATTTTGCTCCCGAACTCAAAATGATTCCATTTTTTTTTGGAAAGGTGTTGAAGTGAACTATATAATGAACACATAAATTTGAGATTTAGACTTACAAAAATTGCAGGTTTTTCCTTTATTATAAAACTAGTCATTTTCATTGTATGTTAGATTCATTTTTTATCAACACCACATATGCTCTTCTCTTGCACTTTCAAGCGACCTTGAGAATCAGAAATGGCTATGATTATGGATATTTTTCTAAAATATTTAAATGCTTTAACAAATATTATTTTCCATTTTTCCTTAGATCAAAGTTTTTGTATGCTCTTCTCTTGCACCTTTTGGCAATCTTGAGAATCAAAAGTAAGTTTGGTCTTGTTTTCTAATTTTTTGGATTAATTTGGAAAATTCATTTCATTATTGCTTAAGGGAATGAGTAAGTTGATAAAAATGTTTAACAGTCCTTTGATTTAGAGTTTTCCATTACTATCACATTGGGTTACTTATTGTGTATGCTCTTCTCTTGTATCTTAGGATGATATTGAGAATCAAAAATAACATTTGATCATTTTGTTACAATTTTATACGTTTTCATGGAGAAATACTTACTTTTGAGTACATGACCTTATTATCTTGTCAAAGAAAAAGGATCTAAAAAAATACTAATACATTTTGTTACAGGTTTCCAATGGTGTGAAAAATTAAACTAAGACAAAGGATTAAAAAATACACCACTATTCAAAACACTGTATTTGTAGGTTCGATTAAGAGCTACGACTCATATTCTTAAAACATGGAGAAGTGCCTTGGAATAATCCATAAAAATCAATATGAGGATTACCTAGGAACCCCAAAGTAGTCCACACCTTAAGAGAAGTGGTGGATGAAAGCTGGAATCACTCCACTTACCCACTTGACTAGTATGCCTTTATGAGATTAGCGTCAAAATTATCTTCAAGCGACCCGATTAGATATAACTAAAAAAATATTGCTCATTGTATCAAAGGGTGTAAATTAAATTTGAGATACTCCCTAATTTAGTTATTGCAACTTTCTTGGGAAATTGTGCTCGCAAAGATAGCCTATGTCACATAGAGAGTGAACTAATAGGAAACCATTTTGCACAAGATCCAACTTTACCAAAACTAATCATGTTTCAAAGAACTCTTAAAAAAAAAAGAATTGTTTTGGATTCAAAACCTTGTTAGTTGAATAAGCGGAGAGCCCATTAAATTTTTAGCCTAGTGTTATTCATCGGAAAATATGTGACGTGTTACTTTTTCTTAGTTTTTCACTTGTATTAAGACAATGTGAAACTCTACCAAAGTGATACCAAGTATTTTTCACCCCAATTGGTCTACTCCTTTTTTTTCTTGTTTCCCTTTTGGGAAAAAATAAAGCATACATATGAAGTGTCACTCAATATCATGTCCACCACTTTTGCACCCACTTACATCCTTCCTTAATTTGATTGCGATAGTAAACATTAAAAGTGTGTTGGTATGTCCTCATATCTTAGGTAACCTTGTCTTGATACCCAAATCAATATGTATCATTGTAGCTAGGTATTCTCATCATTGATTCCCCTTGAGGTGTTACTATGTTCACATTATATCAATACATTTTTGATACTTACATCTTGTTTTATTTAAAAACTCGATATAAGTGTCTAAATTGTATTGTTACACTACTCGCATACTATCAACTCCTTGTTATACTTAGACTTGGTTTCTATCCAAACATTGCCTTGAATTTTGAAAAGTGTTGTCATTACTCTGTTTGCATCGTGTTAATATTATTTTGATACTAATATCTTGCTTTTCCTAAAATCTTGATTAACGTATCTAAGTGGTATTGTTATGTTGCTCACATTTGTAACCTCCACTTTTTGAAGTTTGGGCCTTCTTTGTATTTAAACTTGTTTTTGGTATACCTTGAATCGGGATCACTTCAACCCATTGTTAATACTTACGTCTTGTTTATTTTAAACTTGAATTAAGTGTTGACATTGTGTTGATCATTTTACGCTAACCTATCATTGAGAAAAAAATTGTATAGGGATTATTTTCTTGTAGATTGGATTCGTGTGCCAAACTTGCGTGAATGTTCCTTATGATCTTCCATCTTGTAGACTTGTTTCCTAGAAAAATCCTTTTGATCCTTTGGTTCTTTATTATTTTCCATGGGAAATTCTTCGGGCATTGTTTGAAATTCATAGAAATCTTCGCAAACTATCGCGGTGTTTGATTTTTCCTAGGTTCATTATAGTACTTGTAAAAAAACTTCAAACCTTAGGGAAAAAATTTCCTATCAAGAAAATTTTGAGATAAAC
The DNA here is from genome assembly GCA_018340775.1 of Taxus wallichiana var. yunnanensis. NCBI lineage: Eukaryota > Viridiplantae > Streptophyta > Pinopsida > Cupressales > Taxaceae > Taxus > Taxus wallichiana. The sequence goes on from CM031244.1 coordinate 272,251,354, forward strand.
TAAAAATTGGAAAAGTTTCCTTTACAACCATTATGTTGTTAAATTTTGGTCAACCATTTTGACATTTACACTTGCAACTTGTTGTCCAAACCTCATTGGATTGTAAAAATTATGTCATCATTATGTTTATTTTCCTTGGAACCCATTTGGAAAATCACATGAGTATATCTATACTTAAAAAAATGTCTAGTTGGTTGCCATTATGCTTCCTAAATTGACATGGAACTTTATTTCCTTTAAAGGGGTTCAATCAAACTATCTAGGTCTAGGAGTTTGGACAAAAAGATGCCTGATTATCACATGGTTCCTCACACTTACAACAATAGGTAACCTAGGTTTAAGAACTAATATCAAAATAGTCCCATCATAACTAAACCTCATTTGGTTCTTCACACTAGTGACCCTGTTGATTACCTCTTTCCCAACCTTCATCCCATAGTCGGTGGCATGATTTTGATGATTCTAATCCAAAATAGTCTTATGATTCCTCTCAATATTCTAATGATTCTAATCTAAACTATCTTTTGGTTCCTCTCAATCTCCTAATTATTCTAATCCAAACTATTATTTGAATTCCCCTCAGTCTCCTAAGCCTCATCCAATCAAATTTATTCTAAGGAATAACTAGTCACCTAAATGATGTTTTCCTCCTCTAAGGATTTGTGTCACCATAAATTCTCCCAATCATTCTTCTAATTCAACTCTTGAGTCATGGTCCTTCCTTTCTTCACAGGACCTTGTTTATAAGTCACCTCAATGAAATATTCCTCCTTTGAAGATCTGTGTGACTGCGAGTTCCTCCAATCAAACTTCTAATTTGAATCTTGAGTTGCGGTCCTCCCTTTCTTCACATTACCCATTTATCAGTCACCTCAATGAAATATTCCTCCATTGAAGATCTATGTGACTCAAAATTCCTCTAATCAATCATCCAATTCGACCCCTACGTTAAAATCTCTTGAATGACTATGCAATCCTCTCGGTCTAGCTACACTATGTCATCTTCTAGGAAAACCTATACCAAGCTATTTCAAATTTACATCCTCTTCAAATCACAAGATGTAAAAAATCCAAATTAACTTTGTTTCTTGAGTCATATTCTTGTATCAATAAAAATCCAATCCATCTTTACCCCTTTATCCCTTTCAACTATAGCTTACCATATCCTTATCAATCTTCTAAAGATTGATGTTTACATCCACGTCGAACAATTAACAAGAAACAATGTGCTAAGATATATTTTTGAAGCACTATAAAATACCTTTGTGGGAGAAATAAGGTACAAGATTCCCCTCATCTACATCATCAAACATATTATAAATATTCCACACTTGTTAGAACTCTTTCTTCCAATAAACCTACTATCATCGACTGAAAACAACCCATACCGATCGATTTATTTTAGAATGAAGGAGAAGTTAGAGAATTCGTGGGGATACAAGATGGCATTCCTCTAGAGGATCATGAGTAAGTATTATATTTTGACCTTGATGCGTTTGAGTATTTTGGGGAAGAAGTTGATTCATTTTGTCAGAAAATAGAGGAAGATCCTAATATCATCAAACTTGATCCTCTTCTTATTCTTCTATCTTCACATTCCCCATTACATGGAGAAACAATTGTGTCTATCATTGATCCTTGGCCTATGTTCTCATCATCCCATAATTTTTACATATCACAATTCCTCAATCACAATCTTTCCTTGGGTCACCTCCGATAGCCCATCATCATCTTCTATATGTGGTCCACCTCCTAGTAGCCCTCCATATTCTATTTGTGGGTCACCTTAGGGTAGCCCATTATCCTCTATTCTTAGGCCACATCCTAATAGCCTCTCATCTTCTTTATATATGGGCCACCTCCTAGTAGCCATCCATCTTCTATTTTTGGCTCACCTTTAGGTAGCCCATTATCCTCTATTCTTGGGCCACGTCCTAGTAGCCCCTCATCTTCTATACTTGGGCCATGCCCGGTAGCCCATTATCTTCTATACTTGGGCCACGTCCTAGTATCCCCTCATCTTCTATCTATGGGACACCTCCTGGTAGCCCATCATGTTCTATACTTGGGCCACGCCTAGTTTTCCTTCATCTTCCATCTATGGGAAACCTCCTTGTAGCCCATTATCTTATATACTTGGGCCATATCCTAGCAGCCATTCATTTTATATCCATGGATCACCTCTTGGTAGCCCATCCTCTTCAATCCTTGGGCCATATCATCTTCATCCATCATATCATCCTTCTATCAAAAACTATGGTAAGCCCACCATCATCCCTAACTTTCTTTTCACAATCATAAACATCCACTTTCTTCTCCCACTTCTATCAATCATTCAAATCATGAATTATTTTGTATTAAATAAAAACAATTTCTTCATCAAGCTAAGATCAAAACTCTAAAGAGCTCCAAAGCTCCAAAAAATTCCAACACCCAAAAAACTAAAAATCAAACGGATTAAAGAATACACACCAATGAAAATGCCAAGTATGGTGAAAAGTGAAAAAATATAAGGATAGGAAACTCAAGATCCCACATAAAAAATCCATGTTTCAAGATAAGTTATGGTCACTTATCAAGTATGATCTCACCATGATCATCGATAGTGGAGATAATATTACTCTTGATAAACAAACACTCCTTGTCTCCTTTATTAATTAAATAAAAAACATCATTGTTGGATCCTATCACACAGAGTGACATTGTTGATCCCAACTTCCCAAAAATTAAGAAAATAATAATAAAAAATAAAAACTATTCAAAAATACAAAAATGAAAGGCACAAAGATCAAACATTGCAATAAGTTATTTCATACACATGGATGCTCTTTCCTTTCGTTCCATTCCTCTGTAAGTCTCCCACCATTTTCATCCATTCGATGTTCTTTTGGTTAGCCTATTTTCACTTCTTATGTGACATTTATCTCTATAGTATCTGTTTGACCTTGGTCTTTCATTACCTTGGTAAATTAAAGAACGATTGACCTCTTAGAGATCCTAACACTATCATAAATTTAATAAACTTGTTCAAAGAACTTTTGGGTTTAATTTTTGACACTAGCTAATGTTTTCATCATAATCACTTCCACCTCCTTCCATCAAGCCATCGGTGGTTTGTTAACCCCTTGTTAAAAATCAAGAGAGCTGAAGTAATTTTAAAATAAATCAAAAAGGAAAAAGCAAAGTAATATATAACTCTCTCTTGGGGTATTTCCATTATGTCTACCGAGGCTATGGACGTTTGGATGATAGTATAGAAATGTTGTCACTAGAATCAAATACATATTTTTAAGGGCTATAGATGCTTGTTTGGTAGTAGTTCAATGCACAAATCTCCTTCCACCCTCAATTTACAAATCTCCTTTTAAAATAAATCATTCCTACACATTGGCTAATGTGTATTCACTTGTTGTTTATCAAATATTCTTTTCAAGAGGTAATTAATTTCCACATGTACACACTAGGTATCTACGAGAAAACATGATTAGTATGTTACCAAGTGTTGTTTAGACCTTATTAAAACTCTTACTTTAGTCCTTATTTTGACTCACGATTTGTGCCTTTCGATAATCACTTTTTCATCACAAGTCTTCTTGCTTACATTTCCCATATTATTTCATGACATTTTCTATTCTTCTTCTTCTTTCAGAACATCCATATGTACAATATTTCCTTTTTACTATGTTTGAGAGAAATTGTCTCTTGTTTAAATAAACAATCTTCCACTTCTATCTATCATCTTTTTCTTTGCTAGATTGAACCAAGGACATGACCACTCATTCCTAACACTTCATTGGCTTGAGTTCATCATAATGTTGAAAATATCCATCTTGGCCTTGATTTGAATTATCTTATTCTTGTATATACATGTGACATTTTACCTTGTACATTCTCACCTCTCCCTAGGGCATTTTTGCATCTTAATTTTACTATACATAGCTTTGTGAAAATTCCATAAAACCTTAAAAATTTAGAAAGCCTTCAAAAATTCAAAAACATTGGTAAATTTTAAAAAAGCAAAAAAATCACAAAAATAGTTAAAAATAAAAACATTGGTAAAACAATTAAAAAAATCCAAAAATTGGTAAAGTCATTTAAAAAACCCAAAAATTGGTAAAATCATCACAAAATCCATTTCTTTTTGTAAAATTTAATTTTTTTCTAAAATTGGTAACAAACATGCATGCAGTGAAGCTTGTGAAAAATACATCATACTCAAACATAAAAATTTCCCTATCAAACCTATTTCTTTGATTCTTTCCTATTCTTTTATGTGACTGCGGATCATTTGGATCTACCCTCCATCAACAAAATCTTGTTTTCTTGCTATATTTGTCTTCCCTTGCATGAATGCGTTACTTGGGGCAATTTCATAGTGCACGATTGATTTTTCATGGGACTTCTACATCCTTCATTTATTCACCTTGCATGTATCCTTTCTTGGGGTGCCATTCTTAACCCTTGTCGTTAATTTACACAGGTCAAAATTGAAGTTTGATAACAAAAAAATTTGTGCAACCATCTTGAACATTGTTTTTTGAGTATGTGTGTTTTTACTTGTTTCCCTGTTAGGTTAGCTTGTGTACTTTCTTGTATTGCATTATGTTATGTATGTTGCATTGAGTTAGTGTTTTGAAAATGAAAAATGTTAGTATTATAGATTTTCATGTTATTATACACTTTTTTTGTATGCATATATTTTAATAAGGGCCAATGACATAGATAATTAAGAAAAATGATGATTTTTTTTTTTTTACATAATCTAGATGAAAGCTATTTCCATTCTCTTCATCTTCATTTATCTTCCCTATAATTTTCTTCCATCAACACTATTATTCTAAATCACTTAGGGCAATAGGGATCACCTTTATCCCCCTCTCCCCTTACATTTCTTCTACTGTTTCCTTCATCTTTTCGATCGTCGATTAAAATATTCCATCACCCCATTAATACTTGAGGGCATCCTTCATTCTACTAATTTTATTCCACTCCAAAATTTACTTGTATGGACTTGTCTACTATCTTTGAAGTGACGTCGCTTATGCCACCCCAAAGAAGGGAAAATGTAGACACCTAAAATCTGCTTATGCAGTTTTAATACTAAAATTACACTAATTACCCACTTTCCCTCATTTATGTAATAATTAGCAATTTCTCGTTAATTAACTAATGTTTCCCTCCATTTTGGTCAATTAACGACACTTCATTAATTAACTAGCCTTTACCCCACTCCGGATGCCAATTAACGACACTTCATTAGTTATAATCCTCTTTCAATTAATTAACTACTTATTAGTTAATTAAGCCTTTTTAACCTTGTATTTAATTAATAAACCTTCTTATTAATTAAATCCCCCTTTTAAATCATCTCAATCCTACCTATTTTCCTCTAAATCAACTCCAAATAGCTTTCTAAGCTTATTCTAGCCTATTAATTAATCCTAGTTGATTAATTAAATCATCTCCAACTCCCATGAGTTGTTAATCACTTGTTAATTCCTCTAATCAAGCTTATTTCTTCTAAATGCACTTTATCATTTGTCCCACATTCACTAATTTGCAAGCTTCTCCCAAAGTGGAAATTTATTTAAAGGACCAAGCTCCTTCCTCTCAAACACACACCACACTTTGATTATTGAAAACTATACACATTTTGATCTTGAGCATTAACCATTGATTTGGATTAGCTTCTCTATCTTGCATCCCTTCACTCAAATTTGAGTAGTATGAGAAGATCCAAAAATTGCCTTGTAGCCATTTATTGGTGAGATTCCATCTCAATTATTGAGGAAAACAACAATAAAATTTGATTTCTAAGTGATCTATTTAGGTTATTTTTTAAAGTAACAATCACAAAAGAGTAGGAATGGCTTAACATTTAGTTGTTTATCATGTTTATGCATTTAAGATAGTTATTTCCTTTAATCTCTTATCATGATGTTAATGGTAGATTAATTTTTCTTTGAAGATACTTAGTGTTAGTTTCATTGAGATTAACTTAATTATTTTAGCACATACATTTGTCACACTAGGTGAGAGACCCTTTGTCTCGCACAAATTCTTTATTTCGATTAAGTTTATTTTTGCACCTTAACCAATTTTTGAATATATTGACATAAATTGTGTTTCTAACCATGTTTTGTTGAGTTTGCATGTGTTGAGTCTTCCTTGTAGGTATAAAGGAGGCAAAGTGCTGTCAAAATTAGATCTTGATGAGAAAAATTCAAGATTTCTCCATGTTTTCATGTTTAGAGCTTCATTTTTCAACATTCTACATGCTAGTTTTGTCAATTTCTTGAAAATCTTAAATTTTTGAGCATGTAGGTTAGTGTTTGATAGTGTTGAGTCTTCTATTCACATATTAAGGAGATGTTTTGTTTTCAAAATTGAATCTTTGTGAGAAAAATTCAAGATTTCTCCATGTTTTCATTTTTAGAGCTTACTTTTTCATCATTTTGCATGCTAGAGCTTAGATTAAAAATATTTCAAAGAGGGCTCAAACCACATGCCATTATCCACCTGGTATGTGAATCTAAATGAATGCAACTAGATTTGGCAAGTTCTTTGACAATGTTTGAGTTGAATTTGGATCTTGCTAAAACACTTACAGAGGGGATTTTAGATTTCTTGTAGATGATATAGATTGATTCCTTGACCTAGTAAAATGCTTCAGATCTATAGAAATTGTTTCCCTAATTACTTTACATGATATTTTGTGAGATTTATAAATCTATGGTGCCTTTTTCAATTGTCATAAGTGATTGTATTAATGTAGGGCCATAGGATTTCCATGTTAGAAAATGAGGTGGTGTAAACTTGTTTATATAGGGTTCTAAAGGTGAATTATCAAAGAAAATAAGACTTGGAGGAAGTAAAGGACCCATCGAAGAATTTGGAAATGAAAGCAAAGATGGATGATATGTAGGTACAAGACCATATGTAGACACCCTAAAATCACACACTTGTTCCCATTATTATCCCATTTCACATCCTAGTTCATACCCTCTTATGATTGATTAGTTAAATTGATTGATCATGCACATTCACCTTATTGGGATCAATTAAATTAGTATATAACATAATTTATTTAGCTTGATTTTTTTTATTAAATAAATGATTAATTAATTATCTTGCACATTACTGCTAATTAAATTAGTTACTTAATTAGGAAAATACAACTATTTTCCTAGTCAACTGCCACTTAAATCACTTTTGGACCCCACTTAGACTCCACTTCACAAGTCCACTCAAATCCATTACTAGAATCTTAGAAAGGTAGGGGAAATTAATTCACATGCACAACCACCTTTCTAGATGCAACTTCTGCAATTGAATTTATTTATTGTCACTCATGGGAATAAATTCACCCAAATGGTTCAACCTACCTTAAGTGATATTTTTAACATGTACATTCAACCACATGATACCACTTCCAACCACTACTTATCATATATAAAAGAGCATGCTTATCCCTTTACAAATCCTCTTGGATTGAATCAAGAAAACTCTATCAACTTTGTTATCCAATATCTCGCATATTGGAAGTTATATCAAATCCAAATCTATGTTCGTAGCATTGTTAAATCTACATTTGGAGATCATATTAAAGTGTACTAAAAACCATTAATTTACAAGGTTATACAAGCTCAAAAGCTTCTTATAACATTATCATTGAGGTTTGAAAGGAAGAATTGACTGGAAGGTTTGATTATGTATTTTTCTTGTCTTTCCTTTTAGTTAGATTTTTTCATTCTCACATTCTAGCACACTTAGTGGGACTTGCCCACATTTTATTTTATTTTATTTCATTTTTAATTCTTGCTAACATTTGTGAAAATTTTGTCTTATTTGATTATTGTGTCTGTTTGGTGTGTTTTTTCTATGTTGTTTGTGTGTTGTTATGTTTGAAGGATCCTTGGAGAAGTAGAAATCACACTTTATATAAATCATAACAAATATTTGTTTCTATGTTATTTTATTGTGATTGCTACTCTTTTATAGGTGTTTATAGATGTTTTGGAAGGAAAAATTAGTTTCAAAATCAAAAGTTTTTTTCCATTTAGGTGTTTTTCCTCTATTTTTTCGTATGTTTTTAGTATTAAATAACTCTAAAAATAACGCTCTACATAAAAGCTACTAAAATTTCCCTTAACTTCATCTAAGCCTTGCAATTTTTTTGAAAAACCCAATCTACTAATCCATACTCTCTAAACCCTACACTCCCCTCATGCCCCTACCTCACTCCTAGCTCGAAAAACTACCTAGCTACTCCCTTCTCATCCCTCCTACCCCCGAGCTAACCCACCCCTACTCAACTTGGCCATGACTCGGTTGATCCAAGCCTAAACCCTACCACTCATCTCATAATCCCCATCCAGGACCTTATCTACCCCAACATGATCTTTGAATTAAGCCCATTTTTGTGTGATTTTGGTGATCCCTTAGATATACACACCATGTATTTCCTCAATACTACCATCCATCATGTCGGCATGCGGCCACTACCGAGCTCCGCTTGACTATGAATGAGCTCCATCACCCTTTTACCCTTTGCGTATCCCTTTTTTTTTTCCCGTAGAGCTTCAAATATTTCTCACCACTACTAGTATTTCCAAACCGTGTCCACTATCTCCCTCATCCCTCCATATTCCCTTCGCTTTTCACCTCTTGTTGTTGAGCCATTTGACACGAGCCTTCCCCTGCCATTACACACACAAACCATTAGTTTTTAAAGGTTTTTAGTTTAGTTTATAGGTTTCATTTCTAATATTAGGTCAAACAATAGTTTAAACTTAAGTTTCAATATTATTTAATTTTCTTTATTAGTAACTAAAGTTTAACATTTATCTTATGTTTAGTTTATTTTAACCTTTTTATTAATTAATTCTATTTTAATTTAATTAGATTAGATCAACTTAGATTACTTTATTTTGTTAATTATTATTTTTAATTAACTAATTAGTTTGTTTAAATTAATTACTTATTTTAATTATATTTATTAAGCCTTTTAATTTAATTTAGCCCCTCATAATCAATTTTTTTCCCATAGTTTTCCTACATAGGCAATTGTGTAACTTTTTTTATAGGAACATTGGGCATGTTTCATCCCATTAACTCACTTTTTAGGCCATTTTGTAAACGTTTAATTATTTTTGCACCATAATTAATGCTTCATGTCATATTTTTCATATATACGTGTATAAAATAAAAAATAATCAATAAAAATAGACTAAGTCTAAACTAGCCATCACTATTTCAAGAAGAGAAACTCCTCCTCATGATTACAAATGACAAAAATATACATCATTGGGCAAATTTATTTCAAGTGTCTTACAACAACTAGAAAATGACAATAGGCCACTTATCCTATCACATAACCCTTTCTTGAAGGGGAACCTAAGCCAAATTGGTATTGATCTAATACATGTTGTGATTTTCATCGCATTAATGGTCATCAAATAGAAAAATGAAAACAAATTTGTAACTACATCCAAGACCTCATTGAAAATGGATCCATAGTGGTTGAGGACCTAAATCTAACCAAAACACCCAACAATAATCTAAAGGTGGTTTTCAATCCATTTCCTAACTATGGTACAAATGTGAATCATCGAATAATGTCGATTATAAATCCATCATATCCTGTATCGTATACACTACTCCGCATACAGATTGAATGTAAGTTTACACCCCTCGGAGAGAGTCTTTCTAGTGCCTTTCAACAATTAGCAAAGGCTAACATGATTGAATATCCAACTACGAGACCCTTTTCTAATGGGGAACCCAATCTATGTGGTATAATGCATTGGAATATTGTGAATACCACTACATGGAAGGCCATTTTACTAATCATTATACACCTCTCTATCATTATGTTCAAGACTTAATTGATGATGGAGTCATTTCCATAGAGCTTGATGATGAAGCTCTCGCAACCAACAACACGTCAACTTCCACAACTTCTAATGAAGATTTGAACATTGTCCAAACTTCTATACATACTAAAATTCAACGAGATCACAATGAAGGTCAAGTATCTCTCCCTATAAACACATCTATCTCTTCTATATATTTTCTTTTGTTTATCCAAATAGACATTGAACCTATTTCAGACAACAACCTTCTCATATCACATGAAAAATTGAACTTGATTCAAGAATCCCTTTCAAAGCTTGATATAATTATTGAAATTATAAAAGAGGGCACATCATCAAGAAAATTTGACCTCAATTCTATTCTTTCACCATTGGATCTTATGCCGATGTATCTAGTCTTCTTATCAAAACATAACCACAATAAGCTTTGACACTTGCAATAATGTAGTGTTCTTTGTCCGTATTACCTCCCATGATCAATATTGCATGAATTTCATCAATGATGAATCCTACTTATCAAGAAATCTACATGCGTACACTCTATAAGGTGAATATACCTAGATTATCCTTACGTAACTTTTTCAAGCTTTAATTAAAAAATTATCATCGATAAATTTCTCCTTGTATAGAAGGAGTAACATTGAATATCATACTTTAGGACCTATCAAATCTTTCTATTCTCTCCTTTGAATTGGATCCTTTCTACCCAAGTCTCATACTTCAGGACCTATCGATCTTTCGATTCTCTCCTTTGACTTGGACCTTGTCTACCCAAGTCTTGTAAATCAGTACTCCTTGAATCTTTTGATTGACCTTGTTGACTTGGATCTTATCCACCCAAGTATTGTAAATTAGGAAAATTAAAATTTAATAAAAATGGGCCTTTTAATTGATGAGTCCATTTCAAATCCTCATCCTTGAAAATTGAAAAAAATTAAAAAGCATAAAAATAAAATAAAACACCATACGAAACCTTTTCTTGAATAATTTTTTGTATAGCAGAAGTGAAAAATTAAGTACGAATAATATTAATCATTCCATTTATTAGGATATATCTTACTCATGCCATTATCATATCCTCACATTCTTCACCTATCATGACACATGTTAACCTTAGTCCTATTAGGCATTGTGTGTTTCATCCCTGTTATGGATACTACCATTTCAGATCTTTTTACCAATGGTTTTGTCTTGAATCTTACTGATGGAAAGTCCTCCTTTCAAATAAGCTCCCCTTTAACAAAAATCTCAAACTTATTTACCTAGAATTTTTGACCGTCCATATCAGTCTATGGTATTGAACCCTTATTTCCTAATAGATACATGTGGTTGAGACTTGGGGATAGAAATTTACTTCCTAACAAACTCAATATCAATAAACAAAGAAAAATTAATATAAAATATAAAAAAATATAAAATCATTATACCTTTTTTTCTTCATAGTCATCGGTGATGATCCCATACTTCTTACTAGAAGTATGTGACTAGAACGAGGAAGATGTCCTTACCTACATTTTTCTTTAGTGTTGAGCCCTTACTTCTTACTTGGTGGCATAAGGAAAGATGTAAGGAGTCACTTTAAAAAAACAAAAAAATCATCCATAATAAAGCCTTTAGAAATATGAATCAAGGTTATTAATTAAAAACATCATAAGAAGTTGCTTATGTTAAGATATAAAATAATTCCTTCAAATGGACCTTATTAATCTGTAGGCAATCAATGGATCTAGTTCTAGTAAAAACCTATTAAGCAGAATCATATTAGAATCATTCGGATAAGGTTGGCTTGAGATGAGTTACATTTTTCTTACATGGATCATTATTACACCTTGTGTCTTAGAATCCATCATCTTCATTTTCATATCACTATTCACCTAGTTTTCACATCCTTCTTGGCTTTCGATGATGAGTCCTCACATCTTCCTAGTTGCGTGGAATCATGTGTAAAGTGAGACATCCTATCATTACATCATCTACTTTATGAAAATGGAATTAAATGATTCTAATTGTTTGAACATGTGTTTAAGTAGTGGATCCATTTTATCAAGTTTTAAGAACATAAAACACATTCAAATATGTTTAAAAAAATTCAAAAACAATATAAAATTGTTAAACAAATAAAAAACACTATAATTTTTTTCTGATATCCAAAAAAAGTGTAAAATTGTAAAAAATAAAATATTCAGATAATGTTTGACCAATTTTCAGCAACTGAATAATATAGTTCAACAATTTTTCCATTTGATGATGCTCCTCATGAGACATATCCTATTAGTCCTTCATATTCCATCTATGAGACATCTCTTGGTAGTCCTTCATCTTACATCTATGGGAGACCTCCTTGCAGCCCATTATCTTCTATACATGGGCCACATTATAGTAGCCATTCATCTTCTATATATGGCTCAAATCCTAGTAGCCCATCATCTTCCATACTTGGGCCACATCCTAGTATCACTTAATATTCTATCTATAGCTCACCTCTCGGTATCCCATCCTCTTCAATCCTTGGACCATATCATCTTTGTCCATCATATCATCCTTCTATCAAATGTGGCAAGCCCACCATCATCCCTAACATTACTATCATCAATCCTAAACATCCACTTTCTTCTCCCACTTCTCAGAATTAGAAAAAAATACATTAGTTAGTATGAAATATTTTTTTTAATTCATTAAGCTAATATCAAAACTCCAAAGGGCTCCAAAGCTCCAAGAAAATCCAACACCCAAAAAACTAAAAATCAAACATGATTCAAGAATGCACACCAATGCAAACACTAGGTATGGAAAAAAGTGTAGAAACCTATGGATAGGGAACTCATGATTCCACATAAAAAATCCATATTGAAAGATAAGTCACAGTCACTTATCGTATATGATCTCACAACGGTCACCGAGATTGGAGATAATACCAATCTTGATAAGCAAATAATCCTAGTGTCCCTCATTAAAGGAATCACAAACATTGGTATTGGATCCTTTCATGTGGAGTGAAATTATTGGTCCCAAATTATAAATCATTCATCTTCATCATCTTCTCCCTTCACGGTTTTCCCTTCGTAAAACCATCCAAAAATTCAAAAATAACAAAAAAATAAGAACAAAATAAAAACATTATAAAAATTAAATTTAAGATACAAAGATCAAACATTGTAATCAGGTATTACATACACATGGATTTCCTTTCTTCCCTTTCTTTCTATTCCTTTGCAAGTCATCCACCATGTTCATCCCTTGATGATATTTTAGTTAGTCTATTCACACTCATTTTGCAACATTTATCTCTATAATATCTGTTTGACCTTGTTATTTCATCACCTTATTAAATTAAAGGACGAATGGCCTCTTAGAGACCATATCACTATCTACATCTAATAAAATTGTTACGAATAAATTTTGGATGTATTCATTAACACTAGTCAATGTTGTCATCATAATCAATTCCAAAACCTTACATCAAGCCATCAGTGTTTCTTAACCCCTCATCAAAACAATTGAGAGAGATGAAGTAATTTTTAGAAATCAAAGAATCAATCAAAACATCAAAAATCAAAAGAAAATCAATATATAACTCTCTCTTGGGTTATTTCTAGTATCTCTATCAAGGCTATGGACACGACTAGTAGTAAAGCAATGCTTTGTGAAAAGAATCAAATACATCTTTATTAGGGCTATGGATGTTTGGCTGGCAGTGGAGAAATGTACGATTCTCCTTCCACCCTCCATTCACAAATCACCTATAAAAATAAATCATTCGTACACATTGGCTAACGTGTCTTCACTTGTTGTCTATAAAATATTCCCTTCAAGAAGTAATTAATTTCCATGTGCACACACTGGATCTCTATGAGAAAACATGATTAGTATGTTACCAGGTGTTGTTTGGACCTTGTTCAAACTCTTACTTTAGTCCTTATTTTGACTCACGATTTGTGCCTTTGGCTAATCACCTTTTCATTGCAAGGCTTCTAGCTACATTTTCCATATCCTTCCATAGCATTCACATTGTTCTTCTACTTTTTATAACATCCATGTGTATAAGATGTCCTTTTACCATGTTTACGGGAACCTTTTTCCCTTTTAATAAAACAATATTCTACTTCTTTTCTATCATATGTTTCTTAGCCAACTTGCATTGGGGGCATGCTCGCTCCTTCTTAGCACTTCATTGGTTTGAGTTCATCATCATGTTGAACCTATCCTTTGTGGCCTTGATCCAACATATATTCTTCTTGTATATATGCGCAAAGATTTTCCCTTGTATATTCCCATCTCTCATTGGGGCATATTTGCATCTTTGTTTTTCCTGTACATAGCTTCGGAAAACTTTCAAAAAAACCCTAAAAACATCATAAAAAATAATTAAAAATCCAAAAAATTGGTAAAATTTCCAAATAATTCTAAAAATTGTTAAAACACAACCTAAAAATGCATAAAATCCTAGAAAATCCAAAAAATTGGTAACATTCAAAAATCCAAAACATTGGTAAAACATTCAAAAATCCAAAATATTAGTAAAACAATAAAAAATTCAAAAATTAGTAAGAAGCTTGCACATAGATAAAGCATTTATTGGACACATTGTCTTCAAAGATAATTTTTTCATACAAAACATATTTCTTTGGTCCTCAATTTTTCTCACAAATGACTCGCAGATCATCTGGATCTACCTCCATTAACAAAGATGGTTTTCTTACTATGTCTATACTCCCTTGCATAACAAGTTGCTTAGTACTGTTTCATAGTGCACGATTTATTTTTCATAGGACCCTTGTGTCCTCCGTATATTCACCTCACATGTATCCTTTCTTGGGGTGCCATTTTAACCCTTTTCGTTAACTCAAACATTTGGGAACTGAATCTTGATAACAAAAACATTGGTACAATTGTCTTGAACGTTGTTTGTTTGAATATGTTTATTTATACTTGTTTCCCTTTCAAGGTAGCTTGTTTACTTTCTCGTATTGCATTATGTTATGTATGTTGCATTGAGTTAGTGTTTTAGAAATGAACAAATGTTAGTATTATAACTTTTCATGTTATTTTACACTTTTTTTGTATGCTTATATTATAATAAAGGGTTGATGATGTAGATCATAAAGCAAAATGATGAAACAAAGTTTCTCTTGAGCTAAGATGGATGAAAGCTATCTCCATTTCTTTTCATCTTCATTTTTCTTCATTATCATTTTATCCTATCATACTTTTTCTTCCAAAAAGCACTGGGTAAATAAGGATTATATTTATTCCCCCTACACCCCTTATTTCTTCTATCTACTTCCTTTATATTTTTTGATCTTTGATCGACCTCTTCCATCATGCCATCGGCACTCGAGGGGAATAATTCATTATAATAATTTTTCTTCCACTCCTTCAAAATTTAGTTTTTTGTACTTGTCTACTATCTTTGAAGTGGCATTGCTTATGCCACCCCAAAGAGGGGCAAATGTAGACACCTAAAATGCACCTACTCAGTTTTAATACTAAAATTACACTAATTTTCCTCTTTCCCGTCATTTTTGTAATAATTAGCACTTTTTTGCTAATTAGCTAACATTCCCCTTGATTTTTTTAATTAATTACATTTCATTAATTAATTAGACTTCCTATCACTCCATATTCCAATTGACGACCTTTCATTAGTTATAATCCACTTCTAAGTGATTAATTAAACATTATTAGTTAATTATGCCTTCTATTTTAATCAATAAACCCCTTTTATTGGTTAAATTACCCTCTTACATCCCACAAATCATGTTAATTTTCCTCTAAATCCCCTCTACATAGATTCTACAAGATTATCCCTACCTATTAATTAATCACATTTGATTAATTAGACCCCTCTCAATTCCCATAAAGTGCACATCCTTTATTAATTCTTCTAAACATACATATCCTTTTCATTTCTTCTTTGGGATTTGTCCCACATCCACCAAATTGCAAGCCTTTCCCAAACATGCAAGCTATATAAAGAACCCTCCTCCTTCCTTTCTTCTTACACCACATTTTGATTAGTGAAACCTATAGGAATTTTGATTTGAGCATTCTCCATTGTTTTGGAATAACTTCTTCATCTCTTGCATCCATTCTCTCAAATTGAGTAGTATGGGAAGATCCAAATATGGATTTGTAGCCATTTCTTGGTGAGATATCATCCTCATTCTTGAGACAAACAATTTTTTTAAATTTCTTAATGATCTAATTAGGTTCATATTTTGAGTAGTAATCACACAAGAGTAGGAATGGCTTAACATTAGGTGTTTACTTTCATGTTTATGCATTAAGATAGTTATTTCCTTTAAGCTCTTATCATGATGTTAATGGTAGATTAATTTTTCTTTGAAGATACTTGGTGTTAGTTTCATTTATATTAGCTTAATTAGTTTAACATGCATACATTTGGCACACTTGGTGGGACACCCCTTTGTCTCACATGCATTCTTTATTTTGGTTAAGTTTATTTTTGCATACTAACCCTTTTTTTTAAATATATTGACATAACTTGTGTTTCTAACCATATTTTGTTGAGTTTGCATGTGTTGAATATTCCTTGTAGATATAAAGGAGGTGAAGTTATGTCCAAATTGGATCTCGATGTGAAAAATTAAAGCTTTCTCCATGTTTGCATTTTTGAGCTTCATTTTTCATCATTTTATATGCTAGTTTTGTCAATTTGTTGAAAATGTTAAGGTTTTGAGCATGTATGTTAAATTTTGATAGTGTTGAGTCTTCTTTACATATATTAATGATGTGGGTTGTTTTCCAAATGAGATATTGATGAGAAAAATTCAAGATTTCTCCATGTTTTCATTTTTAGAGCTTCATTTTACATGCTAGTTTTGTCAATTTGTTGAAAATCTTAAATTTTTGAGCATGTAGGTTAGTGTTTAATAGCGTTGATAGTTTTATTCACACAATAAGGAGATAGGTTGCTGTCAAAATTGAATATTTGTGAGAAAAATTCAATATTTCTCCATGTTTTCATTTTTAGAGTTTCATTGTTCATCATTTTGCATGCTTGTTTTGTCAATTTGTTAAAAATATTAAGTTTTTGATCGTGTATGTTAATTTTTGATAGCATTGAGTATTATTTGCATATATGAGATGGGTTATTGGAAAAATTGAATCTTGGTTGGAAAAAATTGATCTTTTTGCAGATTAAGAAACGTTTTATTTGACATTTTTGAGTACATGTTAAGTGCATACTTGTGAGTATAAGAGCATATGCATAACCTATCTTCCGAAGGCCATAAATTTTTCTCCCAAACTCGAAACGAATCCATTTTTTTGTGATGGAAAGGTATTGAAGTGAACTATGAAATGAACACATAAATTTCAAGTTTTCCTTTATTATAAAACTGGCCATTTTTGATGAACACCATGTATGATCTTCTCTTACGCTTTCGAGCAACCGTGAGAATCAGAAATGGATATGACTATGGATATTTTCTAACACATTTAAATGATTTAATGAATATTATTTTTCCATTTTAACTTAGTTAGATCAAAGTTTATGTATGCTCTTCTCTTACACCTTTTAGCAATTTTGAGAATTGAAAGCAAATTTGGTCTTCTTTTCTAACATTTTGGATTAATTTGGAATCTTAATTTAATTATTTCTTAAGGGAATGAGTAATTTGAAGAACATATTTAATAGTCCTTGAATTTAGAGTTTTCCATTACTATCACATTGGGTTACTTTTTGTGTATGCTCTTCTCTTGCGTCTTTTAGATGATCTTGAGAATCAGAAACAACATTTGATCCTCTTTTTTAAAATGTTATAAGTTTCCATGGAGAACTACTAAATTTTGAGTACATGACCTTATTCACTTGTCAAAGAAAAAGGATCTAAACCAATACTAAATACAGTTTGTTGTAGGTTGCCAATGGTGTGCAAAACCACATTAAGATCAAAAGATAAAAAACACACCACTTTATTCAAAACATTGTATTTGTAGGTTTGGATAAGAGCTATGGCTCATCCACTTTAAACTATGGGAAGTATCTTGGCATAAGCCATAAAAATCATTATGAGGATTACAACAAGAAACCTGGAGTAGTCCACACCTTGAGGGAATTGGTGAACAAAAACAGAAGTTCCCCCACTACCAACTTGACTAGTTGAAAACCCATGTGATAAAAGCTTCATGTTACCCGCATGAGACCCCATTCATTAATTTGATTGTGTTTTAATGGTCAATATTTCTAGGAGAAATATTAGAAGTGTGTACCTCTCTTAGGTAAGAATTGGTGAGTGTTGCAAAAAAATCCATAGGGAACCATTTGGCATTGGGGCCAACTTTACCTTAACCAATCATGTTTCAAAGAACTCTCACAAAGTGACAAATTTTTCAGAGTCAAAACCTTGTTTGTCGAATAAGGGGAGAGTCCATAAAAGTTGGATTTGTGTGTTACTCATCACGAAACTTGCTACGCATTACTTTTTCTTAGTTTCTACCTTATTTTTCAACAAGGTGAAACTCTGTCAAAGTCGGGATAAGTTTGTTTCATCCCCACTTGATCTATCTCCTTTTCTCTCTTGTTGATATTTTTGATCAAAAGAGGAGCAACATATGAAGTGTTACTCAAAATCGTGTCCACCACTTTTGCACCCGCTTACATCCTTCCTTATTGTGACTGCAATAGTAAGCGTTGAAAGTGTGTTGGTACATCTTCATATTTTGGGTAACCTTGTCTTGACACCCAAATCAAGACATCTCATTGTAACTAGAATTTATAATCATTGATTGTCTCTTGAGTTGGTATGATGCTCACATCATATCAATAACATTTTGATACTTTTCATCACCGAATCACAACACCCTCCCATTAGCTAACATTTGTGATCGAGGCAATCAGTGTGATTGGGTAACATGGAGTTATCTCAAGGTGTGGGAATTTACAGTTGAGATAACTCTCTAGAGAAGGCTGGTTCCTCCTCCTAATCTAAGAAACTAATACCCCTAAATACAAGAAAAACACTATCTAATCCTATCCTAACAATTTTAAGGAGATAGAGAGAGTACATGAAAGAAGGGAAATCCTACACTAGGGAGGTGATAACACCAAGGAGGGGTAGTTCAACACTCTCCAAGACAGAAAAATAAAGTATAAATGGAGATAGAGAGGATGTTTATAAATTCAAAGTACACAATACACATTTAAAACACCATTTAAGTGAAACACAATCATCTAGAGCATGCAAGAACCATTAAAATGCAAAAATTATTTTAAAATGTAATGCAGAGGTCGAGAGAAACCTATAAAACAAAAAAGGGTTGCAATATAACCACAAACCTGATTTTATTTCTTCAAATATCGACACACGTCTAATACAATGAAGAAGTAAGGCATGAAATCCTTGTAAAATGCTCAAAATGGAGGTTTTGAGCTCACAATACACCTGCAATACCTACAGAGAATATAAGGGAAAAATATAAAAATTTCAACCCTTAGAAATGGGTCTCCTTTACAATATATAAGAAGAATCAATGGGAAGAGAGAGAAGGAGCTCGAAATACTATTTCATCCACTCACAAAAAATAATCATCTCATCTACAAAGGGGATGAGATAACTTAAAAACCCATACCACCTTGTACCTTGGCTTGTAGGAGAAGGAATGGGCATATATGTCTTCATTTACTCCCTTTTATACACCGGAAGTGATTAACTTGACTCGGGAATTTCCATTGGTTTATCCTTAACCTAATCCACCAAACCCTATTTTTAAAATAATTTCATGAGACAGGGCTCTGAATCACAATTAACATTAATATAATTTTGTTAAAATATGATAAGTAGGGAAGAAGTTATGATATTTTTTGTCTGGTTTAATATTTGGGCTTTCACTTTAACTCAGTGCATTGCCTTTAATATTATCATCCAACTCACAAAACCCCAAAACAACTCACCTCACCACCCCTAAAAACTTCCACTCACCTCTCAAAATTGGCATGGTTTTTAAAGAAGCTCGGTAGGTAAGAATTCAGACATGGTGGGTTTTGGACATCGACGACATCTCCCTCTACTTTGCTAAAAATCTCGAGTACCCGACCTTTGAATCTGAAATCCTATTCTACCTTGGGAAGCTCGCCAAATTTGGGTTTCAAGATCTACCCATTATTGGACATTTTTTTCACTTGGCGTTCATCAAGCCCAACAAGCCGTTAACCTCCAAATTGGTGTTGACCTTTGAATTGGCTCATCAGACTTTAGAATTTGTGTTGCATCAAAATTTATACCCTTCACCACATGTAACATACCTAAAGATCCCCAAAATAATGAAGAGCAAAAAAATATAAGCCAACAAAAATCTAAACTTTCTCGAGGATCTTGTCAATATTTCCTTTCCACCATGCCTTGCTGCGTACCAACTCTATCACCTTGATTCCAACAACTCTCTAGGCCCATCATACACCGACTAAACAAGAATCTTTGTTTCCTCCTAAGCAATGTCGATCCAAGATAGCTTGAAGTGTTCACTAAACAACCCGATGCAACTTCCTTATAGTGACATATCCTTGACTCACCAAGTTAACTCCGTGATCCATTCTACCTCATTCTCTGTCATGTTGACTCCATGGTTTGCTAACTAGCTCGACGAGCCCTTCTTTGCTTTAACCCACTCGACATGAACTCACCCTCACCTCACTCGATGCACCGAGCTAAATATTTTGCAAAGTGCCTCTATTTCAATGAATTGTTGCGAGATAATGAAACATATAAGGGTAAATAAGCCAAGAAGGAATACCTATAGTCACATGGTTGAAGGTTGAGTGTGCGTGTTCTGATTTCTGATCCAAACTAATTGTGTGAGTTTCCCTTTGGCTAGGAGGATCCACGTGTAATGCAAAACAAACCACAAGATATAGTCAATAGAAAAATGTTGGTGGATTGCCTAGAAGGAGATAGATACACGCAGTGTTATACTTCCTTGACATTTGTCAATCCACCAATATATATAATTCAATATAAAATAAATGAACATACAAATAAGAGAATCTAATGCTAGTGTTCTGATTTAGGTATCTCATATTACTATCAATGTCAATCTAATTAAATGCTTTAATAATTAAATTGGTGAAGGTACCGAGTCAGGTTATAAGTTGGGTAGATGGTTTGTGATCCACGAGATAGGGTCTGGGTAAGATCTGATAAAGTTTGGGTTGATTTTGGATGATTAGGAAGCTTTTTGGTTTAAGATAGTTTAACAGGCACAAATACCGACGTCGGTCGTGGTGTGACCGATTTCGGTTTAGGATAACTGATATTAGTTACTACGGATAATGGAAGAATGTTAAAAGTGGGTGTCTAAGCTCTCTCTATATCTACACAAAGAGTTGGGGAGGCATGTGGTGAGGTTGTAAGTGAGGTATCAGATTTGGGTAAGGTTTTGTGAGGTTTTGGGGATGTTAGGGGTAGTTTGGTGAAAATGACAGGGGAGATAAGAATCGACATTAGTCAGTGACCGATACCGGTGAAGAGGAGAAACCGATGATGGATAAGGTAACCGAAGTTAATAGTGAAAAATGGTGCTAATTAGATAAGCTTTATTTTGGGCTTCTCTGTGATTGTCAGAGAATGGAGGGAGGATGGTTAGGCTCGTAAAAATGCTAGGAAGGCTCGGGAATGCCTAAAAGTTAGCTATGGAGAAGTAGAAGGTTGTGGGTGGTAGGTTGGGTAGATTGGAAGAAAAGTGGGGGTGGAGGAATGCAGGAAAGAACAAGATCTAGTAAAAAAAGATAAATAACCTATTAAGTACATAAATGATTGAAATCTAACACACTTACTTGTATTTGCAGGCATGGTTGGTGAAGGATGGAAGTGGTTGATCCTTGAGGAACTTGGTGGTTAGTGTCATGACAATGCTTCCAAGAGTGCTCTTGTGAATGCAAATGCATGTTGACAAGTATCAAGTATTTTCTTGGGCCTGTGGTTGAATGTATTCCGTCATGTGGATGTTGAGAAAATCTATGGTTCGTGCTTGAATACAGATATCTCTCTCAAAACTCGAAGTGATCAACCTAGGAAAAATGTTACAAAACTATATAAATGGTAAGAGCTGATGGTTAAGGTGACTGATATTGGTTGAGGGTTAACCAACATCGGTTAAGGTAGAAAATTCTAGGTTCACCCAAAATAGTAGATCCTTGCTATTTTTAGCATGCTCTAATTATTCATTTGGGTCTTAAGTGCTGGTTAGTACTTAGATTAGAAGGAGTGTTGTTGGAGAAGGAATATTACTTTAATGTTAGGGTTAGACTAAGTCCTAGTTGGTTAAGATAAGTGGATACTCAGTCCTAGTTAATTAATAGACTAAGAATAAGTCCATGGTGAGGTGTCTAGGTGATGTGGCTAGGTGAGGTGTAAATTAATTTAATTAAAGTAATTAAATTAATTAATAGTGTGAGGATGGGAATTAATTCAATTGTAGGTAATTAAATTAATATGAATGCGGGGTAAGGGGTCATGGTTAGGTGAATAAGTTACGTTAATTAATTAAAGGGGACCAAGGGGGTGTGACCCAAATTTGGTGTCTACATTTTTCCCTTTTTGTTGCATAGCTTGTATTAGTAAGCGATGCTTGACAAAAATAGAAAGTGGTTGCCCAGAGATATAGGTAAGAGTGGGGTTTTCCCAAGTAGGGTTAAAGGTAAGGTTTCTGATGTGTGGGTGGAGGTGATCCCCCTCAAACAAGGAGCTGATGAGGTGTTAGATGGATTTGGTGAGTTGTTTTAAATTGGTAAGTGATGAAAGTGAGGGTAGGTGGGTTGTAGGTAATGGTATGGTAAATGTAGGTAATGGGTAAAGGTATCTTGAATAATAGGTAAGGGTTATATTGGGTAATGGGTAATGGAAATCAAACACAAGCACATGTATAGATTGCAACATAGTACTAGGTGGAAGAGCTTGCAAAATCTACGTCATCCAAGGTTGATAGGTTTATTCGAACAAGGTTGAAGTGTTTCAAGTATCTAGGGTACATGATATGGTCAGAAACACAACTAGGTTAGATGAAGGAATGTTTAGGTATGATGTGGTACACCAAATTTTTGGTCGGGATAAATAACATGAAAATAGGAAAGGTAAGGTCACTAGGCCAAACAACACGAGTAATGGCATTGCAAGGTATAACAAGTACACAAATTCCATTTTCACAAAAGGAAGTTCAGGTCATGGTATGTAGGTCATGACACAGGTAAGGCCAATGTATAGGTAAATAACATCTCCCTAAACACAATTAAGGAAATGTATATGTAATTTGGGCTTGTGGGTAGGGTGTAACGATTGTTGGTAAGGTTAAACGTTATTGGGGCACTAATCTTTTGAGGAAAAATGGGCATATAGGGCTCTTAGAAGTTTTTCTAAAACTGAAGAATAGGGCTTTCCTAAAGGAGTGTAATTGCATTGCTCTCTTCTAAAGTGAAAGGTATGCACAGGGAAAGGTTAGAGGAAGGACTTTCTTGGTTGGATGGATGGGATTGGCTAACTTTTTAAACTACCGCATTGGCAGATCCTTTGGATTTGGAATAATTATTTTGGGGTTTGGAAGAGGAAGAGGCATCATTTGACTTGAATGCAGTGTTTTTGTTACACAATTGAATTTTCTTCTTTTCTATAGCACATATTTCAAGTTTTCGGGCCATGATAAATGTGTCATCAAAGGTGTGGAAGGTTTGGACCCCGAGAGTCAGTGATATATGTCTAGAAAAAGCCCTAGTAAAAAAATCTATAAGCTTAGTTTAAGGTAGTTATATGTGAGCTAGTTGATGAGGCTTCGCCAACGAGAGACAAAATTTACGATAAATTCATCTTCGTATTATCGTGTTGACTAAAAGTCAGTCATGGTGACCTTCTTGATGATATTGATCAAAAATACGTTGTAGGAAGGCTTGAGCCACTTGGTTGAATGAGTAAATGGAATTTCTAGGTAAACCACTATACCAATCCAATGTAGGTCCTATCAAGGACATTGGGAATGTCCACAAGAGTAGAGCGTCATCATGAGTGATTAGATAACACCCATGTTTGAAAGACCGCAAGTGTTGTTATGGGTCTTCTTTTCTATTGAACTGGTTGAATTTGGGAATTTCCCAATGCGTAGGGTATGGACGAATGGGAATAGATGGATGAATGGGCTCATTTCATATTTTTTCATATGTCAAAGAGTTACGAGAGACATAAATCGATGCTTCCAATGTCTACATCTTTTCCATCATCATTTTAATAAGGTCATTGGTAGGTTGTGATGATTGGGCACCCCCTGTAGTATAAGGGGGTAGATGATGAATGTATGATGAGGATGAAATCCCAGTATATGGTGGTGTCAAGTATGAGAATTGTGAGGGGGGAATAGATGTAGGCAGAAAATATCTTGAATAGGTGATAGATGAGATAGGGGGTTGTTGGTGATATGTGTAAGTAGGTGGGGTGGATGTAACGACTCTTGTAGTGATTAGAGGTAAAGACTACGGGATGGAGAGGATGATGTTTTGGAATGGAGTATGGGTTGCCGACACCATGGGTGGCTGCAATGCAATAGGTATATATGAGGTGGTGGGTGCAGACAAGGCTATGCTCAAGGTGGTTGATGAAGGAATGATTGACACCATGGGAGAAACTGATGTCAATGGTGTGACAGATGTTGTAGGTGTAGTAGATATAGATGTTGTGGGGTCAAGTTATGACACCATAGGTGGTAAGGTGGATGAAGGTAAGGTCGAGCTAGTAGTAGCTAATGCAAAAGTCGGTGTGAGGGTAGGAGGAATGGAAACATGCATTCCATATACTAGCTGTCCTGATGAATCTCAAGTGGATGAATGGGAGAGATAATATTGTAAGGTAGCGGGGTTTTGGTCAAGGAGTCTTACAAACTCCTCATCATTGGTGTAGATGGTGATAGGATGACTAGGATCCATATGTGACAGGATGGAAGGCGACGATGGGCTAGGCGGGATCAGCTGAAAGATAACATGGAACACGAGGGCGTTGGCTTGGATATGAGTAAAAACCATGTGAGTTAGTGTAGACCTAGTAATCTATCTCTGTAAATGACACAAAGGAACAAAGGAAATGGAGAAAATATGTTATGGGAGGTAAAAATGGTTGCTATTTTAATTAAAAATTAAAACACGGGGAATTGAGGACAGTTTGGTAACCAATGAAGGTGTAATGCCCCGCCTCGGGACACGGAAAAACTATAAAAATGTGCAACTAATATTTTAGGTAATTTTTTTAAAGGTGAACTAAATCTACTACAGTTGTATTTTCTTAATCCATCTTCCCCCACGTTATTTAATTATAATAATTTAATCATGTTCAAAAATCAAATGTATTATTAGCCCCAAACAAATTAATTACCTAATTCAATTAGACTTACTAAAGTTACCAAATAAATACACACATCTTTTAAAATTTATTTGTTTTCCCCTTTAAAATTTTGTCCACACATCCCCTTTTAATTTATTTTCTTTACATGCACATACACTAAACTTTATTTCCCACTTAAATTTAAAAATACCCATGTCTTAAAAGTGAACAGGTTATTTGTGAGCCCTTGGATCAAATCTGATCTTGACCCTTGGTTTTGAAAATGCCCTAAAGTTTGCCCTAATCCTCTCTTTGTTATTTTCTTCTCTTTCTTTTCATTCTATTTTCTCATTTTGTTTGTTTTATCATTTCCATGTGCAGGTTTGTGTTGGAGGAGCCATGGAGTTATACCAAACCAACATTGTATTAGTTTTAGAATTTTATACAAAACAATAATGTTTTCTTTTTTTGAAATGCACATATTTATTTATTCTTTTTTTTGAAGGGGAGAGGGGTGGCAGATTTGAAAGGGAAGCAATGTGGTGGTGGTAGAGGCGACCATGGGAGATGTTGGCATGGTGGATGAGGGTTGGGACAGGCGTGGAGGAGGAAGGGGAAATAGGACATACGGGATAGGGGAAGACGTGAAGGGGGGCAGTTTGGAGGGAACCGTAGTGTGTGGGGGCACGCATGACAAGATGCAAGAGGATAGCGGATGGGGGCAGGTGCTGCGTGGAAGTTGTGTGGCTGGGATGTGTGGGGGAAGGGTTCGGCCCTCCCCCACATGAAACAATACAAACAAACAACAACAAAAAAAAACATCTGCTTATTTTTTGTTTATTATTTCTTATTTAGATTTATTAATATATAATACTATATATATATATATATATAAATACACATTCTAAATGCAATTCTCACACGGTAAATAACAATGTTGTATTATATATATATACATATATATATATATATATATATATATATATATATATATATATATATATTTAATATATAATATGCATTTTAAATAAAATTGATTATTATTGTTATCTATATATATGTAAATATATATATAGTCCATAATAAGTATACTTTTCACTGAATAAGACTGCAATACAGATTTGTTTTAGGAAGCCAATAAACTAAGAACCTATTAATGTGTTAATTTTGAATACAATTTTTTTTTGTACACAATGAGAGATAATGGTGAAATAACAAATTTTAATTTTATTATTTTTGAAGCAAAGAGAAAACTTAAAATTTCCAACTCTTCAAACTAATAAATTATCTACTTTGTGGTAAGGAAAGCACAAGTACTTCAAATGATAATACTAAACACAAACCATTGACTTCTACATGGAAAGGAATTCAAAACTATTCACACTCCATTTAATAATGTTTCAAACTAAGCAAGAGGAAGTTCTTTCTTTCCCATTGTAATGCCAAACAACCATTCAGATTTTTTTTTAAACAAGCAAAACTTTCAACAAGGGAAATTATTTCTTTGATAAAAACACCTTTCCATTAAACAACTTTTCATTACACAATCTTCCACTTCAAAAA
Source organism: Taxus wallichiana var. yunnanensis (assembly GCA_018340775.1). Lineage (NCBI taxonomy): Eukaryota > Viridiplantae > Streptophyta > Pinopsida > Cupressales > Taxaceae > Taxus > Taxus wallichiana. Next base: position 272,278,106 of record CM031244.1, read on the forward strand.
ATATTCAAATCAATGCTTATTAAAGGAATGTAATTATTTTCTTTCCAATGCATCTTGAAGAAGTATAAACATTTTACAAGCCTTTATTTGTAACATTCCTCAATACAACATATTTCAAACATGCTGAAATACATAAGAAACAAACTAACAAATCCCCTTCCCAAGATTGAAAGAAGGCTTTTAATTTACAAAAAGAATACAATCTTACAAGTGGTGTCCAATACACAAGATGGAAACTTTTTCATGCCAAGGAATCTTCCCACATAGCCATACTTTAAAGGTTACAATGCAAGAAAGTTTCATAAGGGAAGAGAGAACAATGAGAGCCCAAGATGCCACCAACTCCAACTTTGAGATTCCACTTCCATGCCTTTAAGAAATCCAACCAAGGAGAAGAAGCTTGTTTACCACCCAACCATAGGCATCATTACATGCCTTTCCCAAGGTTGGGATGCATGCTAGCCTCCCCCAAGCCCATGGGAAAGAGGACAACAATCCACAACTATGCACAAGAATGAGGGTGAACAAACAATGATACATCCACATGAAGCACAAGACAAGTATAAACAAGACTCCAAATTTTACAAGATGAAAAAGAGGAGAACCCAAATTCTACCTCTAAAACAAATGGGGAAGAGAGGAGAGAAGTTCTCCAAAATTGTAACCAACAATAGTTGCATTAAAACAATATCTCCATGCCCTCCTTATTTCTCCTCCCTTTCACCAAATCCTTCTTGGAAGGATTTTCAAACCCCAAAGGGGTTTCCTTTCAAGAATGGGGAAGGAGGTTCAAGCCAAATGAACCAACTTCCCCACCTTAACCAATTGAGGGGAAAAAACTAAATCCTACAAAGCTTTCCCATTAAGCCTATGAGGATTGAGAGGGAAAATCCATCTCTCTTCCCCCACAACTCCAAAACTCCATCATGCCATATGATGGAGGGAGCAAAAACAAGTAACAATAAATAAAAATCCACATGCAACAACCACATTTCCAAGTAAACAAATCTAACAACTAGCATGAATACAACACATACAATAAGGCTTAAGAGACCTACCTCAAAGAAATCTCTCCAAAAATCTTTCCAACTTCAATCTTTTCCACTTCTTGACTCAAGCACACTCTAGCTCCAAATCCACAAGCATCCAAGCAAAAGCTCCAAAAAAAGTTCTCTTCCTTTCCCATGAGGGGGAATTTGAAGAGGAGCAAGCAAAAATCCTCACAAATGAGGGGGTGACATGTGTCACCCCTCTCCTCCTTCAAGGTCAAAGATTCCAAAACAAAAGAGATAAATGGTAAAATACCTTTTATCCCTCTTCTCCCAAATTACTCTAAATGTTAACAAGACAAAACTTGTGCAACTTTTAACAAGCACACTAAATCATACCCCTTACATGTATGTGACCAAAAAAGAGGAAAAAAGGGAGGAAAAACTCCCTGTAGCCTTGAAATAAGCCCCCTACCTAATAGGTAGGGTCCAAGGGATTATTTTTATGTTAAGGGAACTCGCAAACTAAAAAAGGGTCCCTAAAAATGCCCAAAATAACCCAATTTCGGGTTTGGAAAATTGGCACATTGGTGGAGGGTGTGGGGACCACCCAAGGGTTCACATGTGACCCTAAACCCTCTAGATTAATTACATCATTAATCCAATTCAAAACTTAATTCAAGTGGGGTCATTATTTCCCCCAAAACTAGTTTACAACACAAACTAAGCACCCTAAGAAAAATTAATAATTACAAGACATGTTACATTACAAATGAGAGTCACCCATGGTGCCCAAAACAATAATTCTAATGCTAAGGCCTCAAGTAATAAACATGGCTAGGACTTAGCCCATGGGTTGCTTGTGCAATGTTGCATAGCTAGCATGAGTCCCACGTTATCCTGTGACCTTTTGCTTGCACATTCATTGCACACATTAAACGCACCTGTCCGATAAAATATAAATCAACTACTAAATAAGATATCAATGAATTTCTAGACTAACATTTCATGTTTCTGGAATCGAAAGTATGACAACGTGCACAACTATACAGAATTCACCATAAGTTAGTCACAATGATAAAATGACATGTATCCATAGAATTCAACATGCAAAAACTCGAGTATCCATTAATATAACTATGTCCCAAAACAACATCATATATATTATTATCCATGACATCATAAGATAATGCAAACAACATAGTAATCAAGCTAAATCGACGCTATACACCTAAATGTCCATACATGCCTAATTAGATCAAATCTCCTAATGTAATGTCCAAAATATAACAAATCTCTATCAAAACATGTCTATGAGAAATGAGCAACAAGTAACATATCTATAAAAATGTGGGCACTACTGAGAAGGTGACAGAGGGTGAAGCGATGACGGTTAGGGTGGCGACACCGGTTACTATGGAATAATCAAAAGTTTGATAAATGTGGTAATAAATGATGAAAATGAGACAAAATATGGATTTGATAAAGTGATTTCAAAGGTCCAGAGGTATGATGATGTATCTGAGAAACCCTAGAAAGAATAGAAATGTGATGAGTGTTGTTTTGGTGAAATAACCCAAAAAAGTAGGAAACCAACAATGGTTAGGTAAACTGATGATGGTTAAATGTAAATTGGTGACAATCTTTATACTAAATTGGTCACTGTGAAATTTGAAAAGATGAAGAAAAATGGGATTTAGTGACTTAGATTAGATAAAATACCAACCCAGAAACCTGAGTATGGTAATGATGAACCCTGACACACTTAGAAACAATCAGAATACACCAACTATGATTATGGAGTGTGAAAGGAAGAAAATAATGGAGAATATGACCTCATAACTCAAAACACAAATCAAGAAAAAACTAAGAAACACAAAATCCTATTGGTGAATTTTATGTTTTAGCTTATGCTATTTAGGACTGACTTGTGAATATAATAGAGTTTTTGGTTTGATAGAAGGTACCCTATGAAAAGCCAAGAACTAAGGATGGTTTTAGGTAAATTTTTGTGGGGTGGTCCTTTCTATGAGATAATGACTAGACAGAGAAACCAGCCTAGTGCCCACTGTCAATCCTTTGATCATGTGATTGTTGACAACTTCTTTCAAGTAGGATGATGTTTAAGAAGATGTGTAAATTTTTTAAGTGGTTTGGTATACAGAGTGTGCAAAGTGAACTACGATTGAATTAGTAAACTATCAGCTGGGAATGACTTCCAGTGTATAGGTTTCCCTCAATTAATGTGAGCTACAATTCAAATAAAACAGAATGAAACATAATTTTTTAAGCCCAAATCCACAATTACTTTTGATGTAGCAAATGGAGAATAGGAAGAGGAATGCTCTTTCACTAACCCAATGCAATATAAAGAAAGACATGTTCTTTTTAAAGCACCAAAAATGAATTCTTTTAGATAATAAAAAGAAGGAGAAGATTCCAAAGAAGAAAATTAATGTGAATACTTTTCAAAGGGAAATAAACACATTTTTTTTTACCTAGGAATGAACAAATGTAACGGAACCCCTAATGGGTCCAACAAGGCATGCCAAAATGTATCACTAAATTGTTACATATAATGAAATAGAAAAGGGTAAATAAGCCAATGAGGAATACTTGTAGTCACATGGTTGAAGTTTGAGTGCGTGCATTCTGATTTGCAATCCAAACTGATTGTGTGAGCTTCCCTTTGGCTAGGAGGAACCACCTATAATGCAAAGCAAGACCATAAGATACCATCAATAGAAAAAGGTTAGTCAATTTCCTAACATGAGCTAGATCCAGGAAGTGTGATACTTACTTGATGGTTGTCAATCCATTGATATATATATCATTTAATATAAAATAAATGAACATGCAAATAAAATAATCTAACACTAGTGTTCTGATTTAGGTATCTTAGATTACTATCAATGTCAATCTAATTAAATGATTTAATAATTAAAATAGTGAAGGTCCTAGATTAGGTTTCATGTTAGGTAGGTGGTCTAAGGGTCATAGATAGGGTTTGGGTAAGATCTCGGTGCATTTTGGGTTAATTTCGAAGGATTAAGAAGATTGTTGGTTTAAGGAACTTTAATAGGTGCAAAGACTAACATCGGTTAGGGTGTGACTGATCTTTGGTTCATAATGACCAATATCAGTTACTATGGATAATGGAAGAATGTTAAAAGTGGGTGTCTAATCTCTCACTCTTTCTCTATCTACACAAAGATTTGGGAGGCCTGTGGTGAGGTTGTAAGTGAGGTATCAGATTTGGGTAAGGTTTTGTGAGGTTTTGGGGACGTTAGGGGTAGTTTGGTGAAAATTGATAGGGGAGATAGTAATTGATATCAGTCGGGTGACCAATGCTAGCAAAGAAGAGAATTCGATGACGGTTAAGGTAACCGGTGTAGGTAGGGGAGAAATGGTGGTAATTAAATAAAATTGGCTTTTGGGCTTCTCTGTTATTGCACAGAGAATGGAGGGAGGATGGTTGGGATCGTAAAAAATATAGGAAGGCTCAAGAATGCCTAAACGTCAGCTACATATAAGTACAAGGTGGTGGGTGGTAGGTTGGTAGGAAATTAGGTGTGGAGGATTGCAGGAAAGAAAAAGATCCAGTAAAAAAAAGATAAAGAACATATTAAGTAAGTACAAAAATGATACAAGTCAAATACACTTACTTGTATTTGTAGGTTTGGTTGGTGAAGGATGGAAATGGTTGATACATGAAGAACTTGGTGGTTAGTGCCGTGGAAATGCTTCCTGGAGTGCTCCTGTGAATGCAAATGTTTGTGGATGAGTATAAAGTACTTGCTTAGGCCTATAATTGAATGTATTCCATCGTCTGGATGCTAAGAAAATCTTTGGTTCATGCTTGAATGCAGATAGCTCTCTCAAAAATCAAAGTGACTAACTTGGGAAAAAGGTTGCAAAAATGTATAAATGGTAACCGAAGACAGTTAGGGTGACCGATGTTGGTTGAGGGCTAACCGACATCGATTAAGGCAAGAAATCATAGGTTTACCCAAAATAACAGATCCTTATTATTTTTAGAGTGCTCTGATTGTCCATCCAGTCTCAAGTGATGGTTAGCACTTAGATAAGCGGGAGTGTTGTTGGAGAAGGAATATGACTTTAATGTTAGGGTTAGGCTAAGTCCCAGTTGGTTAAGATAAGTTGAGACTTAGTCCTAGTTAACTACTATAGTAATAATAAGTACATGGTGAGGTGTAAATTAATTTAATTAAAGTAATTAAATTAATTAATAGTGTGAGGATGAGCATTAATTCAATTATAAGTAATTAAATTAATATGAATGTGGGGTAAGGGGTCATGGTTAGGTGAATACATTACATTAATTTATTAAAGGGGACCAAGGGGAGTGTGACCCAAATTTGGTTTCTAGATCCTCCTCCCATCCTCCGAGATCCCCATCTACTCTACCTGCTGACATGAATAACTTGTGTTTACAAACCATGCACCCTATTGGACTACGCCATCACCCAAACTCACCGCCAACTCACTCGGGGTCACTGTGACCTAATCTGCGCATAGATTAACAAGATATTTTACATCTTGGCCCACCCCTAAACATATTTCTTGCCATGCAAATCTCACCAAATTATTTTCTAATTTGCCCAACAACTCAACGAGTTGTTTTGAATTCATGGGCATATTTTGGCTATTTTACAAATTCTCTTGCATTTTTGAATTTTTCTTGATTTTTTTAGAGTTCCAGGAGCTATAGAGTTGAGTGGAATGTCCCATGGAATAGTATCCATTTTAAGCCATTTTTCAATCAAATTTGGGCCTTGGGGCTTGCTTTCTCACCTTGGACAAACTCTTGAACCTCTAAAACCAAGAAGAAAAATGTTACTGAATGATTCCAAACTTCCCTAAAACACTACGAGATGCTCCCAAAACTTGATTTTCACCTAAAATACCCCAGATTCCTTCATGAATTCCTTTTCTAATGCCCAAATAAAATTCTTCTCATTTATCCATTTTTACTTGGGGTAAAAATGGAGAACAATTTGGTGACTCAAGAGGACATCTTCCTACTCGATGAGTTGATCAATGGCCTTGAAATTTCCATTGGGAATGAAGTTAGCTTGGTAAACATGAAATGATATGAAATTGTTAAATTTGGCCTCAAAATATGCTTGAAGTGCTGTTTGAGCCAAGAGTTGATCCACTGCTTTAATTTTCTAACTTTAATAAGAAAATATTAAAATTTGCATGAGTGGAAAATTGTTTTAATTTGAAATTCTATTTTCTTCTTCATCTCTGCTATTGATCTATTAGGATGAAAATGAATACCTAAAATTTCTCTCAAAATCTGATTTGTTTCAGTCTTGAAGGATAATTGAACTGATGGTTTCTTGGCAAGGATGAAACACTACATACTTGGAAACACTTCTTGATTTAGGGAATTGAGATTTGTTGTTAAGAACCGATTTTTCACTTTGTAAAATTCTCATAATACTACCAAAGGCTGGAGATGCTCACTAAGACATAATGTATTCAACTAAACAATGGGAAAAAGGGTGAAAATGGAGGATTTGAGGTTGATATTTTCTCAAAACCTAAGAGGAATTTGAATGAATTTGAGGAAGGATGCCCCCTAAAACTGATTTTCTAATTTTTCAAGAGGAACTAGAGGCTCAAGCTATAACCGATCTATAGAGAAAAGAGAATAAAAATATTTAAATATGTCCACAACCTTGTTTTAGTTGCTCTATATTTGAAACCTTTTGAGGATTGCAACGTTTCCTACAACTTTGAGCTTCTTGATACAACATTATTTCCGGGAGGCACACTGGTGTGCAAGGAGACCACTAGGAGAAATATAACTTATGCAAGGCACTTAGGGAAATAAAACCTATTCTAATAATAGAATAGTGTGCTGAAAGAACTTAGAGGAATTATAAATACTAAACTTATATGTATAAGGATCAGAATTTACTTTAGTAACAATGTTTAAGATGGATTCCATTGACTGAAATCTATATCTATTCTCCATCAAAATTAGATATTTGGTAGGAATTGTTACATTTGTACCCCATGATCATATAAGGACCACTCAATGTGGCATCAAATTTGGAATTCTTTCCTGGTTTTTCCCTTTCATCATCCCACTTTAGCACCAAATCTCCCTCTTAGAAGCTCCTGGCCTTATCCTTTTTGTCAAAAACCCTTTTGATCAAAGATTAATCCTTGTCCTAGGTTTACACCACTTGATTTCTCATCTCTTCCAACTCCTTGAGTTCTACATATCTAGCTTCCATGGGCTTAAATTCAGACAATTCTAGTTGTTTGAGAAGCTACAATGCTAGTAATTTAAGAGATATGGGAAGCCTTTCTTTTCTACCATAGACCATCTTGTATGGAGAGCTATTAGTTGACATTTTTGTTGTGTTCACATCAGCCCACAAGGCTGATTAAAACTTGGTATACCATTTCCTTTGTTTTTCATCTAGATTCCTTTTGATAATCCTCAACAAGTTCTTGTTTGTGGACTCAATTTTCCCATTACCCTAGGGGTAATAATTAGATGAAGTGCTCAGATATATCATGTTCTTGAGAACCCACTTGGAAATATTAGTACCAAGGAATGGTAGAGAATTATATGATATGATAGTGGCTAGGACACCAAACTTGGTAACAATTCCCTCATAAAAGTCTAGTATACTAGACTCATTTGCCTCTTTGAGTGCTACTACCTCAGTCCACTTGGTGAAATAGTCTATTAGTGTGAGGATCCACTTGTGGCATAAGATTGAGTTCAGATTAATGAACCAAATGAAATCCAATCCCCACTGTATGAATGGTTGGTAAACTAAGATTGGGTGGAGTGGTAGTGTTGCTAGCTTCTCCTTTCCTATGAAGAATGCACATTTCTTACACTTCTTGATCCATGTATAATAGTCACTAAACATTGTAGGAAAATAGTAACCAACCTTCATGATCTTGAGAGATGTTACTCATGGATAAAAATGACCTCCAACTTCTCCATCATGGAACTCATATAACACTTTCTCAATCTGATTTATTAGAACACATCTCAAGAGAAATCCATTCACGTCCTTCTTGAATAAGATACCATCAATCATAACATATGGAATGGATTGAAGTCTAAAATTACGTATTTTTATTTTGTTCAAATTATGGAGGGCATAAATCTTCCTGAAGTAAGTGGATCATGTTTTGGGTACAACAAGGAATGGGCACATCATCGTTATTTGTTCTTGATTATCTTGTAACACCAAAATAGTTCCTTCTTATTCCTTATATTCAAGTATCTTTGATTAGAAGATAGTTATTCACATAGGTCCTTCCTACGGTCCAGATTGGTTACCTTGATTTCTATGTCATACTTCATGACATGGGTGTTCCAACCTTCCCCTTTCTCATTCAAATCCTCGGTTACGAGAAAGTATTTTACCTTGGCATGAGACACTAATAATCTGAATCTTGTTGTTTAAAACCAAGTGTCTCATTTTCTTCAGGATCCTTATAACATTGAGGACATTCTTCTAAATAAAATATTACATCACCTCACAATCCTCCAAGATTTGACTGGAGAAAGTAATGGGCTGCTTGGATCCCTCCTTTTTCAGCTGCACTAAAATGGCAGAGATTGTTTCTAAACCACCAAAAAATAGAGGATGAAATCATTTAAAAATTATGGGTTGATGAGAGTTGGAGCTTGAGATATGACATGCTTAATAACCTAAAAATATATTTTCCCTATGATGTTAACTTAAATACCACATTCTTCTTAAACATCATGGTTAATGGCTTAACAAGAGTGGAAAAATTAGGCATAAACCTTTGGACAAAATTGATCTTCCCAAAAATATCGAAGAGATTTCTTGTGACTTAGAAATGGTACAGAAAGAATGGCTTCAAATATCTCTCGGGTCAATTATCAATCCCTCCTAGACACAATGTGGCCTAAGAGCTTACCTTCATGAGCTAGGAATATACATTTCTTCGGATTCAAAGACACTCTGAATTTCCTACATCTTTTGAACACTTTTTTGAGGTAATAGAGGTGATTATCTACGTTCTTGGAGAATACAATAATGTCATCTAAGTACATAAGAACCATATTGTTTATCATCCCCTGGAACACCATATCCATAGCCTTCTAGAATGTAGCCACGACATTCAATAACATGAATGGAAGTTTCTGTAATCATATGTGCCCCATTTTTTGGTGAAGGTTATTTTAAATTGGTCTTCCTCTTTCACCATGATTTGATTATAGCCTAAATATCCATATAGGAGTGAGAACCTTTATGATACGGTTATTACTTTCAAGATTTTCTCCATGAAAGGAAGTGAATAATGGTCCCCGAGAGAAGCTCTATTAAAATCCAAGAAATCCACACAGTCTGATTTCCACATTTATTTTCCTAATTGGAACCAAATTTTCTACCCACGATGAGTGTTTTATTGGAAAGATGATACTTTCCTTTATGATTTTGTTTAGTTCCTTTTTATGAGAGGCTCAATATAAGGGTTCAATGGATTTTTCTTTTGTCTAATGGGTTTTTCTTCTAGATATAGCTTGATATTATGTTGTGCCAATCCAAGATCAAATCCCCTCAAATCTTCATAAATCCAAGAAAATATATCTAGATATTCCTGAAAAAGTCGAATGAAATCATATTTTTCTTGATGAGTACTTACCTTGCCAATTTGGAGAACTTTACCCTATCTAACCAAAATGGGCTCTAAATCTTCCCCCTTGACCTAAATATTATCCTTTTCTTTTCGGAACTGGTCATTAGGATTGAAAATGGATTCAAGAGTCACAAGTCCTTTATGTAATTTGTTCATTCTCAAATGGACCACTTGATCCCCATATTGCTGCTCTAATTTTTCCTAATTCCTTGCAGAAAATTAAAATTATTCATGAAGTAAATGTTATCCAAAATGAGCCCACCGCTTATTTTGGCTAACTTTCCTTCATTCTTTCCTTCCTTGTGATTCAAATTCAATTTTTTACACATTTTAAGAACTCAAAGGATTCTGGAAATGGTTTCATCAAATAGGATTTTTCTTCCCCTTTCTATAAAGGTAAAAATTTCCTCTTAACTCCAAATATTTCAAAAGTTATGGCCCGACAAAGTTTTTGGGGAAATTTTCCCTTAACAGCGAACTGCAACTAATGAGAAGGTGCCACATGGCAAGAGAGGTCGGGCCGATAGAGGTAAGTTGGAAATTTTTCCAAAGAGGGCAAAGGATGTAAAGGGAAATTTTGGCCCCCGCAGGCTTGTGGAGCAGGATAGAGAAAAATTATAGAAGACCCATGACCAATGAGGAAGCAACACATGTCCATGATAGCAAGTGGCGGAGTCGAGGCATGGAGGAAACTTTGGTTTTTTGCCAAAGCGACAGAGGCACAAATGGAGAAAAAGAAGCACACCCCGCCAAGCAACCAAAATATGACAAGTGCCACTGGAGCGGCGGAGCGAGGGGAAAATGTGGGAATTTTGCCCAATGTGAAATCAAAGGAAAAAGGCAAGGTTTGGGCCCACGTTTCCATTAGCGAATGGGAAAGTGCCACGTGTCACCGGGAGAGCGGGGTGTAAACTAATTTTGGGAAATTTTCCTAATGCAAAAATCAAAGGGGAAAAGCGATGTTTGGGCCCATGATCCCATCGGTGAACCAAGAAGCGACATGTGGCAGCGGAGTGGCGGGTGTGGGGAATTTTGGAAAAATTTCTAAATTCAAAAATGGAAAATTTTCAAGTTTTGGCCTACCAACCCGAATTTTGCTTTAAAATTGCCATTTTTCCCTAAATCTTCAGAGGGGCATAACTTTCGATCCCGAGCTCGTATTTTCACGTTCTTTATATCATTGGAAATATATTGAAATTCTCTACATGATGGAATCTTAAATTTTATTTTTGATGGAGATTTGTGGGAGAAAAATGGAAAAATGTATTTGGCATGCAAAAAACATAGAAAATGACTCCAACCACAAAAATTAATGAAGTATGGGCCTTTGTTTTTGCTCTGTAAAGCAATGTGCTTCAAAGTATGGGATTTTTTTATGGAAACCCATCATTTTTCAGGCCCATTAGATGAATATTTTCAGTGATTAAAGTCCCAAATCAATTTTCCTGCATTTTCTCCTTTCTTCCATTCTACTTGATGGTTAAAAGCCAATTTTGGCTCATTTGTAACAAGTTGTTCATCATTCTTCTTTATCTCCCTTATTTTCTTCCCTAGGGTCGAAAATGGAGTTTGAACCTCATCCCTTGATCTGTAATGGAATTTTTACCTCTTACCAGTAAAATGATGTTTTGTGTAAACTTTTGGAGCAATAACAAATGTGTTTTGTGATGCATTTGTCCATCCTTGCTTGTTTTGCTTGTCTTCTTCTTTCCTCTCTTCATTGCAAGTATTTGTGAATGTTTGAATGTTCATTGCAGGTTTTGGAGCTATGTTCATGGATTTTGGAACAATTTTTATGTGAAATTTATCATCGGTTTTGTGATGAACTTGTCCATCCTTTCCATTGCTCACCTCTTCTTGTTCATGGATGTTTTGATAGATGTTTAACATTTTCCTTCTTTGGTGTATCACTATTTTAGTGTAGGATCTATTTTCCTCTCTTTTTTCTCTCTCTCTCTATGTCTTCTTAGCATAGTTAGATTAGCATTATATTATCTTGCCTAGATTGGAATAGTTTGTGGTAGGTAGTTTAGGAAGAGGAACCAGCCTTCTCTGGAGAGCTTTCCCCATTTGCAAAGGTCCCACACTTTGGGAAAGCTCAATGTTGTGCATTCACACCAAATGACATTACCTTAGAAAAGAAGATCCATAGGTCATTTTGGGGGTGCTGTGAATTTGCACTAATAGTTTTGGCATGCCTGGTGGGACCTTAGAGGTATTCCACTTTATTTTTGATAGGTTGGTGTGTTCCTGTTAAAGATTCAACCTTTGGAGGCATATTCAAAAGCACATCTGGCGACTCCATCTGGTAAATAACTCATTCTCTGAGTTACATACCCTCTTTCCATTCATTTTCATTCATTTTTCATCCATTCTTCCTTCCATCTCTTCCATCTTATTTCATTTCATGAAGTTGTGCAATCATGACTTCATTTCCATCATGGAATTCACATTTACAACAACAGTATATTCCACCTCCAACATGTTTTACAACTCCTTCAAATCAACATTTTGATCAAATTCAAAATCAGTATGCATATCCATATGAGCAGTAGTGCCAAAATCAGTTTGGCTATGGTTCTTTCCAAGAGTAGGAGTATGCAAACAATGAAGACAATCAAATGGAAGATGCTGATTTTGTGGAGAAGATCCAAAAAATGGAGGTTGGCATGGTGCAATCAAGAGCAACAACTCAAATGAAGGCTTTCAAAATTGGTTGCAGGGCACCTTGTCCATGGGTTGGCCCTTTTCCAAGACACTTCAACCCTCAGGAGAAGCTAGACTTCATGATGGAGATGCTGCCCCAACTTAGACAATGGAAAATGGAGATAGAGGCCTATAAATTTGGTGTTGAGAAACCTTGTCAATGGGTAAGTTCTACACCATCATCTAGTTTTTCTCCTTCCATTCCTCAAGCAACACCATCTCATTTTGAATTCCAAATTCCAAATCCAGCCCATGCTGCCCCAAGAGTTGATTCCATTTCTCCATCCCCTAGTCTTCCATCCCATCTTATTTTTTTTCTCTCTTCTCTTCCAAATCCAAATCCCCTCCATAAGAGAAAAAATAAATACCTTCCACTCCAAGGAAACAAGAAGTTTCATCTCCTCCACCACAAAAATAATTGCAAAATCAATTGAGTTACAACCCACCCCTCCTCTTGCATTCCCAATTCCATGTGGGGAAGAAGAAATTACAAAAATTAGTCATGAAGGACAGCAAGAAGAAGAGCCAAACAAAGAAGAAAAAATCAGAAGTTTGGTAAGCTTGGCTCTTAAATTCGGGATTACAAAAATCCCCTTGATGGTGAAACCAACAGAGGAGGCCAAGGTTGAAGAACAAGTGGTGGTTAGGACTGATTTTGTTGCAGTAGAAGAAGAGAAAAAAGAAGAGGAAAATCAGCAATCAATTTGCTCAGAATGTAGTGTCCATGTTGGCACTCTACTTGAAGAAGATGCTGATCTAATTCAAGTTGCACAATCAGCCATGGAAGAGGAAATATCTAAAAGAGATCTTGCAGCCCCAACTCATCCTATAGAGCAGTAGATTGAAGAGTTTGACTTGAAAAATTCATGCTAGAGGAAGAGTTCAATCAAGAGCAAGATTGTCTTCAAGCAGAGAGGAAGGAGAAGCTGCTCCAAATCCAAAAGAAGAGGAGCACATTCCAGCTGTGGGGAGAAAAGTGCAGATCCAAAAGCTTTGAGCACAAAGCAGGCTATAGAAGAACCTTTAGTTCTTCTTTCTACTTCATCTCTCTTGACTTCTAGTGTTGAAGAAGAGTTTGATCTCTCAAAATCAATGTTGGAGGATGAAATAAACCATGGTGATCAAGTTGCAAATCAAAAGAACACCATGGGGGAGGTTGAGCATTTGTAGCAGGACAACAATGAGGTAGTTTATCTGTCAGATTTGGAAGACTATTTTGATGAAGAGGAACCGGTTGAAATCACGCCATTTTCTCCTTCATCACCCACATTCCAAACACAAGAACCTTTGCCATGAAGGAGAGCATTCATTTGTAGCAGCCTGCATTTTATAACAGCCTTTTGGAGCCAAGATTGGAAGATATTAATCTTCCATGTTCTTCATTGGAGGAAGAAGGAAAACAACAGAAGAACTTCATCACTTCTCCCACATCATCCATCCAAGAAGGTCTACAAGAGGACTCCATTTTTGGAGTTGAAAATTAGTGCAATGGGCATATCAAATGGATTAGACCTTGCATAATAAGGTATTTGGCTTCATTAGAGCCAAATGAGAAATCATAACCAATCATGCTTGCTTCTCTAAGCATGAGGATGATCATCTAAGCACCAAGGATCAACTACAATACCTCTACAATCCAAATGCAAAGCAACTAAAAGAGGTATCTAACTTGTTTTCAGTTGACACCTTGTTGATATGGGTAGAATACTAGCTTCTTGTTGATTTTCCACTCATCCTAACAACCATGATCAGCTCTAAATCAATTGCATGGCTGCCCATTTTGAAGAAAGGAAGCTATTTTGCACAACTAGTTACATGGAGGTTTGTTTACTTTCAGCAGTAAGAAGTGTTTGCTTGCACACTGCATATCCCACTTGGGGTATGTATGATTTCTAATTTTGTACATAGATATTTGGTGTTCTTGTGTTGCTCTTGCATAATCCATTTCAATGGGTTTTGGTGAAGATAAACTCCAAGTTTTAGTGGGTTTCCAAGTGGCTCAGAGGTCAGATTTTCATAGTTCAGATCAGAATCGGTTTATTAGGCTTGACTCCATGCCCAATGGATGCTTCAAAGGCCACTGATCATTCATCTAATAGGTAGATGACCCCTGAGAGTCACCAAATTGTTATCCAAAATGAGCCCCCTACTTATTTTGGCTAACTTTCCTTCATTCTTTCCTTCCTTGTGCTTCAACTTCAATTTTTGCACATTTCAAGCACTCAAAGGATTTGGGAAATGGCTTCATTAGATAATATTTTTCTTCCCCTTTCCGTAAAGGTAAAATTTTCATCCTAACTCCAAATATTTTGAAAGTTATGGCCTGATAAAGTTTTTTGGGGAAATTTTCTCTTGACAGCCCGTGGCCAATGAGAAGGTGCCGTGTGGTAGTGGAGGTCAGCGGTGGAGGTAAGTTGGAAAATTTTCTAAAGAGGTAAAAAAGGCGTAAAGGGAAAATTTTGGCTTGCACGCAGCCCTGGAGGAGGATGGAGAAAATGTTACGGAAGGCCCGTGGCCAATGAGGAAGTGACACGTGTCCATGATAGTGGTGGGAGTCAGAGGCGGGAAGGAAAATTTGGTTTTTTGCCAAAGCGACAGAGGCACAAATGGAGAAAAATAAGCATGCCCCCGCCAAGCAATCAGAAGCCGACACGTGCTACAAGAGTGGTAGAGCACGAGGAAAATGTGGGAATTTTTCCCAATGTGAAATCAAAGGAAAAAGGTGAGGTTTGGGCCCGTGTTTCCATCAGTGAATGGGAAAGTGCCACGTGTCACCGGGAGAGTGGGCGCGGACTAATTTTGGGAAATTTTCCCAATGTAAAAATCAAAGGGGAAAAGCGATGTTTGGGCCTGTGATCCCATCGGCGAACCATGAAGTGACATGTGGTAGTGGAGTGGAAGGGTGTGAGGAATTTTAGGGAAATTTTCCCAAATTCAAAAAATGGAAAATTTTCAAGTTTCGGCCCGCCAACCCGAATTTTGCCCTAAAATTACTATTTTTCCCTAAATCTTCAGAGGGGCATAAATTTTGATCCCAAGCTCATATTTTCATGTTCTTTATATCATTGGAAAGATGTTGAAATCCTCTACATGATGGAATCTTTAATTTATATTTTTATGGAGATTTGTATGAGAAAAATGGAAAACATATATGGCATTGAAAAACACAGAAAATGACTCCAACCACCAAAATTAATGAAGTATGGGCCCTGTTTTTTGCTATGTAAAGAAATGTACTTCGAAGTATGGGATTTTTATGGAAAACAATCATTTTTTAGGCCCATTAGATGAATCTTGTTAGTGGTTGAAGTCCCAAATCAATTTTCCCACGTTTTCTCCTTTCTTCCATTTTGCTCAATGGTTAAAAGCTAGTTTTGGCTCATTTGTAACAAGTTGTTCATCATTCTTCTCTGCCTCTCCCTTCTTTTCTTCCCCAGGGTCAAAAATGGAGTTTGAACCTCCTCCCTTTCTCTGTAATGGCATTTTTTTCCTCTTACTAGTAAAATGATGTTTTGTGCAAACTTCTGGAGCAATAAAAACATGTTTTGTGATGCATTTGTCCATCCTTGCTCATTTTGCTTGTCTTCTTCTTGCCTCTCTTCATTACAGGTATTTGTGCATGTTTGAATGTTCATTGTAGGTTTTGGAGCTATGTTCATGGAGTTTTGGAACATTTTTTGTGTGAAATTTATCCTTGGTTTTGTGATGCACTTGTCCATCCTTTCCATTGCTCACCTCTTCTTGTTCCATGGTAGTTTTGATAGATGTTCAACATTTTACTTTCTCGGTGTATCACCATTTTAGTGTAGGCTCTATTTTTCCCTCTTTTCTCTCTCTCTGTCTCCTTGGCATAGTTATATCAGGATTAGATTAACTTTCTGCATTGGAATAGCTTGTGGCGGTGTAGTTTAGGAAGAGGAACGGCTGCTCTGGAGAGTGTTCCCCATTTGCAAATGTTCCACACTTTGGGAAAGCTCAATGTTGTGCATTAACACCAAATGACATTTCCTTAGAAAAGTAGATCCATAGGTCATTTTGGGGGTGCTGTGAATTTGCACTAACAATAAATTTATGATTTTTTAATCACTCTCGAACAATTGCTAACGAATGTTGTTTTATAGAACAACTGGTCTCACAACCACCTTGATATGATGTTGATTTTGATCTTTCTTGATACTCTCAACCACATTAAATGATTACCTAATTTTTGCCACCTTATCTCAGTAGCCTCATTTTTATTTCTTGAGATGGAATCAATTTTAAAAGATTCAAAGTCTTCAATGAGATTCAATAATTGGTTCTTATATCTCTTGAGAAGGTAATTTTTAGTAGCATTAAGCCATCTAATCTGGTTTACACTTAGTTCACTATCTCTAAAAACTTGTAAGTTCTTGATATCTCCCTTCCCTTCCTAGTGTAATCCATGAATCAATGCTTCATACTTAGTTGTGTTATTCAAGAAACTAAATTGGAATAAGAAAGTTGAGTAGTATTTGTTACCTTGGTTGGATATGAGCATTTCTCCTCCTCTTGAACTTTATTTGCTCTTTGAACCATCAAGGAACAACTGCCAAACTTAATTGTCATCTTTTTCATCTAGTTTGGTAAGGCTAGGAAGAGGTGGATTTTATTCATGCAAAAAATAAATGCCCAAATCATCTTCCTGCATTTATTTATATAGATCATAAGCATGCATTTTGTGATCCCATTCATCTAGTGTCATATCTCGAATGCTTCCAATTTTAGTATCTATTTATGGACAGTCTCCTTCATCAAATATTGTGAAATTAGAATTGATTGGGCTCAACATGAGGATTGATGAGGTAATTTAAAATTGGATTTGACCGATATTATCCTTGGCTCCATACCTTGTTTTGATAAATATGTGAGACCAATCAGTTGATAGGTACCCACCAATTTTATCCGTGAATTCCCTTGACAAGCACAAAGAAAAGAGTGGTGGTAGGTCAATCACTGATACATCTTATAAGATCGTGTGACATTGGGAAAAAATGCGAGTGTAGGACCCAATCCTCTTATGATTCCAACAATTGTTACTACTTTCCTGTCCAATTACATCACTCCTTTAGAGGTAGTTTCATATTTTAAACCCAAACTGATCTGGAATTTGTTTAGGCATTCTTGAGATGCTTTCACCTAAGTCTATCATAGAGTTGTGTACAATAATATTTCCAATTATCAAAGATACATAAAATGGTGGAGGTTTCATATTTCCCTTTGGATGACCTCCTTCTTATTGAGTTGCATTGGTGAGCACCTTTTCCCGATCTCTAGATACCTAATTTGGAATGGATAATATTACCATGACTTCTTGTAATAAATGCCTTTGTCCTGGAATTGTCAGTGACTCCCACATTGATATGCTTACATTTTTTTCATTTGATAAACAAAAGTGGTATTTCCTTCTATTTCCCTTTACTTAACACAACTTTTTTCGCATATGGGCTGCTACAATAGGTACTATAGGATGATTTTGTGAGCTTCGAGATGCATTTGAACTACTAACCCCTTGAGGTGTGGTAGAAGGCTGAGAAGCATTGGCATTAGATGAATGTCCTTCCTCTATATTCATTTACTTAGATCTTGTGTTGGTATCCCAACCCCGAGAAAGAGACCGATTCATCCCATAGAAGTCTTTAGCTTGCTAGTTCACAAGTGAAGTCTCACTTGGAGGTGCTTTTTGAGTGCTTTCTTGATAATAATTGTCTTCTTGATTTATTTGTTGAGACACACCAACATTTTTCACTATTAAGGATTGATTTAGAGCACTATCAAATCATGTTGCTTGTTTATGTGGTTGTCTATAAGGGAAAAACCACTTATATTATTTTGTAAGGTTGTTCTAGATCGGAACCAAGGCTCTAGATGAAGAGGTTGCATTTGGATTATAAAGTTAAAATGGCATGATAGTTGTCCTTAGGTCTGGTTTTTATTTGCATCTTGAGCTGGAGGTATATTCAACTGAAATGAAGGCCTATTTGGTTGGGCCTAAGAATTATAAGGTCTGAAGTTTTGGGCATGTTATCTCTTGATTGTTACCAACTCATTTCCTAGATTCTAAAATTTTTTAATGACTTCCTAAAGTTCAATCGAGGTGCAAAAGAGGTGGAAGCTTAATTAGAATTCTGATTTTTAGCGAGAAGGAATAGGGGCATATGTAAAGTTTGACCTGAAACTAGGATTCCCGTTTCTGGATAAATAGGCATAGGTAGCCTAGGTGTAAGTTTACCGACATGAATTACGAAATTTTCCACCCTAATGGCTATGTTGCAAGATCTTGATAAGGTTTTCCCTCCCATAGACTATATCATCATAGCTATATCAGAATTAAGAGATTTAAGGAAATAGAGGAATGCACTTTCAAGTAGCTAGTCTTACAGTAAATTGGAATCCTATCCCAACTTCCTTAGAATATTAAATTTAAGTTAGAAATCTATTAATTTAGTGCTCTTTTTATTGTAGTCAACTAATCCAAAGATATAAATTATCTT
Organism: Taxus wallichiana var. yunnanensis; assembly: GCA_018340775.1. Classification (NCBI taxonomy): domain Eukaryota; kingdom Viridiplantae; phylum Streptophyta; class Pinopsida; order Cupressales; family Taxaceae; genus Taxus; species Taxus wallichiana. Next base: position 272,296,989 of record CM031244.1, read on the forward strand.
CCTTTGTCCGAATGGTCGAGGAGAAAGAGTTGTGCACAATTGATCCCAATTCTAAATTGATCCTTTTCTCAAAGCTTCGAACCATTGTAAATATTTTCATTTGAAAGAATAAGCTAAAAATTCATGCCACATCCATCTTGGAAATCTCATGTATAACACACACATTTTTAATGTCCTAGATATTATCAATTTGGGTTATGTGATTTTATCCAATGAAGAATGGAATGTTCTTTAATGATGCCATTGGGATTGGGTTCTGTGCATTAAGGGAAAGTGTACTACTACCTATAAAATTAAAAAAAAAGGATTTGGAGATGGTCGTTAAGCCATTCTGATTGGTCTAAAAACCCCGGTTGATTAAAGAAATGGCTTACCAGGTGGAGGTATTGAAAGAGTCATGTTTAGTGGAGATGGAGATCTTTGAACTTTCCTTCCTCTTCTTCCTCTACTTAGAGATAGCTACAAATAATCAAAATAACATTTTTGTCTTGTTGTTGATTGTGTTTGAATATTTATAATGAATTTGAGATACCCTGTGCTCATGAAACTATTTAAATTATGATCCTAGGAGTTTTCAGATGTGCTATCACAATGCCTCTAAAGGATGAAATTACAAAAAGAGCACATCAAATTACTATAATAAAATGAAGACCACATGCTATATGGAACACCTACAAAAATGACTTCCTTGTGGTCCCACCGGGTGTTCCATAACTGTTATCATCAAATCACATCACCCTCGATTAGCTAGCATTTTTGACTAAGGTAATCGGTGTGATTAGGTAATATGGATTTATCTCAAGGTGTGGGACCTTGCAGGTAAGACCAAGCTCCAGAGAATGCTATTTCCACCTCCTAATCTAAGCAATTACTACCCCTAAAAGAAATCAAAACACCTATCTAATCCTATCCTAGCAATTCCAAGGAGATAGGGGAGAGAGAGAGAGAGAGAGAGAGAGAGAGAGAGAGAGAGAGAGAGAGAGAGTATGAAATAAGGGAAATCTTACACTAAGGAGGTGATAGCACCAAGGGAGGGGTATTTGTAGTGCCCACATTTTTATAGCCTCAGTTATCTATTGATTTCTTTATTCATAGACATGATTTGATAGGGATTTGATATATGTTGGACAATATGTTATGATATTTGACCTTCTTGGACATGTATGGATATTTGGGTGCATAGCGCCAATTTGATTTGATTAGTATGTTGACAACTTTTTCATTTGATGTTGCGGATACTAACTTATTTCGATGTTGGTTAGACCTAATTGAGATATATTAGATACTTAGTTAGTCACATGCTTGGATTATATGGATGCGTGTCACTTTTATTTATCTCTATGGCTAACTCATGGTAAATTGTGTTGTAATTATGCATGTTGTCACATTTTCAATTTCAGGATGATGATATGCTAGCATAGATTTCATTGATTGCTTATTGAGTAGTTGATTTACATTGTATCGGACATGTGCGTTTAATGTGTGCAATGAGTGTGCAGGTAATAGGTCACAGGAGAATGTGGGATTCAGGGAAGCTACACAAATTTTACACAAGCAGCCCATGGGGCTAAGTCCTAACCATGTTTATTGTATGAGGCCTTAGTATTAGATTTCATTATTTTGGGCACCATGAGTGACCCTCATTTGTAATGTAGTATGTCATGTAATATTAATCTTGTTTAGGATGTTTAGTTGCTTTGTAAACTTGATTTAGGCACTTAATGTCCCCCACTTACATTGAGTTTTGTGTTTGGGTAATGGTGTAGTTAATTAGAGGAGATTAGGGTCACATGTGAACCCTTAGATGGGACCCACATCCTCTACACTTGTTCCCAAATATGCCAAACCTGAAATTTGGCTATTTTAGGCATTTTAAGTGACCCCTTTTAGTTTAGGAGTTCACTTAGCATGAAAATATGCCCTTGGACCCTATCTAATAGGTAGGGGCTTAATTTCAAGGAATAGTGGGAGTTTTCCTCCCATTTTACCTCTCTTTGGTCACCATCCATGTAAGATGGATTGGTATGTGTGTTTATTAAAATTTGCACAAGTTTGTTTTGTTTTTCATTTTTGGGTAATTTAGGAGAAGAGTGTTAAAATTTAGTTAATATTTTCTCTCTTTTATTTTGAGAATCTTTGACCTTGAGGGAAGAGAGGGGTGACACATGTCACCCCCTCATTTGTGAGGATATTTGTTGGCTTCTCTTCAAATTCTCCCTCATGGGGAAAGAAGAGGACTTTTTTTTAGAGCTTTTGCTTGGAGGCTTGTGGATTTTGGGAGCTAGAGCTTTCTTGGATAAAGAAGTGGAAAGTTAGAGTGTTGGAGAGATTTTGGAGGTAGGATCCTTGAGCTCATTTTATGTTTTATATTATGTTAGATCTTAGTCTTGTTTTGTTTAAAATGTGTGTTTTTTTTTGTGTGTGGCTATTTGTTGATTATGCTTGTTGTTTTATTTTTCTCCATCCATCATATGACATGATGGATTTTTGAGTTTGTGGGGGAAGAGAGAGGGATTTTTCCCTCTCAAACCTCATGGCTTGATGGGAAAGCCATGTAGGATTCTTGTTACTCCCCTCAAATGGTTTGAGGTGGGGAAGGTGGTTCATATGGTTTGAACCCCCTTCCCCATTCTTGGAGAGGAAACCCATTGGGTTTGAAAATCCTCCCAAGAAGGATTTTGGTGAATGGGTGGAGAAATAAGGAGGGTTTGATGACTTTGGAGGAATAAGGAGGTTGTGGAGATTATTGTTTATGTGCATCCAATGTTGGACTACACTTTTGGAACTTGGAGATCTCTTTCTTCTCTTCCCCATTTTGGAGGTAGAATATGGTTTTCCTCCTTTCCTTCTTTGCAAAATTTGGTGTTTTTCTTAGTATTTGTCTTGTCTTATATGTGAAAATAATGTTGGATTGTCTCCCTTAATCTTGTGCAAAGTTTGTGGAAGCTAGTCCTCTCTCCCATGGGCTTGGGGGAGGCTAGCATGTCTTCCAACCTTGGAAAGGCATGTAATGATGCCTAAAGGTTGGGTGGTTAAACAAGAATTTTTCTCCTTGTGTTGGTCCTTTGGAAACATTCAAAGTTGGAGCTCAAGTGGAAGTTGGTTGGAAATTTGTTTTTCATTTTGGATTCTCATTGTCTCCTTCATCCTTTTATGGACATCACTCTCATTACAACTTTAAGAACATGGCTATGTGGAGATTTTTATTATCTTGTAAAATCCCTATTTTGTATTTGGTATTACTTGTAAAACTTGGGTCATTTTTGCTTGAGAAATTCCCCTTCAATCTTGCAAAGAAGTTTGTAACATGTCTTCTTGAGTAGTTCATGAATCTTGAAAATAATTTTCATATTGAACTTGAAATTCTTGGAATAAAATCTTGTAATAGATGTTTCCTTTAATATGAACTTGTTGTAACTCATTTTTGAAGGAAGGATGATTTATTGGAAATATTGTTATTTTGTTGTTGATCTCCTTCTTGTTAAATCTTGTAAAATGATTGTATGTAAAATAAAGTACCATTATTGAAATACATCTCTTCTTTTAAATTTTAAAATTTAGTGAATAGAATAGAGCTAGTTTTGTCTCTTTCCTTATTACCAAAAAGAAATGGATATAATAGTTAATCACTTATGAATAATTTTGGGTCTAAAATTGTATATATATATATATATATATATATATATATATATATATATATATATATATATATATATATATATATATAAAATTAATTTTGCATAGTTCACGTAGTTTGAAAACCAGATTTTATTACTCACATCTTGTATTTGTTTTCATCCCATAACATATGATATAGTTATGTTGAAATGTATTCCTTATAGTAGTATTTGTAAACATAACTATAGAATGTGGTAAAAAAAAGTATTCATTAATTAGAGTTTATTTTATTACCGTAAATATATTATTATCATATTAGAAAAAAACGTATTGTATCGTTTATCATATATATATATATAATTGATATAAATTGTTATAATGTTTATAACATATAATAAATAGTATAAATTAATATACATGTACACAATATATTATATATATAAATATGATATATTATATAATAATATTTTAACGTTTATTACGAATGAAAATATAAACAAAGGAATTTTATCATTGAAAGGTTTGGTGGGAGAGTTTAAATATTTAAAAAAAAAAAAAAGATTGGTGGGGAGGGTCGAACCCCTCCCCAACTCGTGCATTCTCCCTTTGTACCACCATTTCCCCCACCTCTCCATGCCTCTACCATTACGTAGACCCCTCACCTGTTGCCGCCACTTCACCCTCACTATCGTCACGGCCCTTCCCTATGTTGTCCCCACCTCCTTCCCACGCAGCCCCAACACCCCCTTCCATGTTGCCACACACCTCCAAACCCTTCCTCCTCTTCCATCACCCCATTCACGTTGGCCCTTATCCCTCCAAACCAACCCCCACTCCATCCTCAAATCTACGGACAACCCTTCCCTTCTAAAACCTCCACACAGGTGCACATTAAAACCAGATATCCTTCCTTCCTTGACTCTCAATCAAAACATTGTTAAAAACAACAATACCTCTCCATATAATTATAGAGATTTTTATTTTCAGTAGAATGTCTTCCAAAAACACATATTTACATTCAGATATTTGGGGCACTCACCATTAATCCGACCAAGGAAATGTGTGTGGAAGACACTGGTAAAAACAAATAATAATATGAGGAAAATAAGGATATTATCCTTTTGCTCCATGAGATCAAGCTCCATAGATCTCCAAACAATCTGCACATAACAAAAATAAACAAAATGAGAAAGGGAAGGAAAGGAAAAGAACATAAGGAAAATTTAGGGCATCCTTAGGGAAAAACTTTGATCAAGGGCTAAGATCTCTTTGATCCTAGGGTTCCTATTCAATCCTAAACCCTCTTAAGTCATGGAAATATTAATGGGAATGGGAAATAATTTAGGAGTGGGCAAATAAATTAAAAGGGGTGAATATAACAAGAGGTGTAAAGATTTAAACTTTGTGACCCTAGTAAATACTTAGTAGAATAAAATAAATGAATGGTGTTTGGGCTACTATTTATAATCTTGGGTAAAATAAAATAATATAAATAAATTATTCATAGGAATGGGGTTAAGAAATGGATTAGCATTAATTGATCACCTTTAATAAAAAACTACCCAAATTTTTTGAGTCAAATTTTAGTGTCCCGAGGTGGGGCATTACAAGTATTTCAACACTCTGTAAGACTTAAAATAGAGTAAAAATCAAGATAAAGAGGATTTTTTTATAAATTCATAGTATATAATACACATTTACACCACCATTTTAGTGAAACCCAATCATCTAGAGTATACAAGAACCATTAAAATGCACACAATTATCTTAAAATGTAATTTAGAGGTCGAGAGAAACCAATAAAACAAAACAAAGGGCATGCAAGATAACCAAAAACTTGATTTTTTTGCTTCGAATTGACACAATCCAGAATAATGAAGAAATAAGGCATGGAATCCTTGCAAAACTCTCAAAATGGAGGTTTTGAGCTCATAATACAGCTATAATATCTAAAGAGAATATATGGGCAAAATGGAAAAATTTAAACCCTTTCAAATGGGTATCCCTCTACAATATATAGGAAGAATAAATGGGGATAGAGATAAGGAGACCAAAATCCTATTTCAACTACCCATAAAAAAATCATTTCACCTAGAAAAGGGATGGGATCACCTGTAAAACCAATATCACCTTGTACCCTGGCTTTTAGGAGAAGGAATGGGCCTCCATGTCTTCATTTACTTCCTTTTTGCACCAAGAAGTGATTAACTTGACATGAATCATTCCTCCAATGTATGCCTTACCTAATCCATTAACCCCTAAATTTTTATAATGTCATGAGATGGATCTCGAATAATGATTCCAAGTACTATAATTTTGTTAAAATATGATGAGTAGGGAAGAAGCTATGATATTTTTGTCTGGTTAACTATTTGGGCTTCCACACCGACTCAATGCATTATCTTTAATGTTGGCAGCCAACTCATTAAACCCCAAAAAGTCACCTCACCACCCCAAAAACTCCTAGCTCACCTCCCAAAATAAGCTTGGTTTCGAAAAAGCTCGGTGGCTCGATTTAAGACATGGTGGGTTTTGGACATTGGTTGACATCTCCCTCTAACTTGCTGAAAAATGCCTCGACCTTCGACTCGAAATCCACTTCCACCTTAGCAAGTTCCCTGGACTTAAGGTTTTGGGATCTATCCAACATCAGAAATTTTTTTCACTTAACATTCATTAAGTTGTGAAACATTGTGTGCCCAAAATGCCAAACACCTCGATAAGATTTTGACCTCTGAATTAGCACGTCATACTTCAAACTTAATGATGTATTAGAATTTTGACCCATCACCACATGAAACATATCCATCAATCCCCAAAATCAGAAAGTGTCGAAACTCGGAGCTAAAAAAGCTCCAAAATCGCTTAAGGATCCCACTTGAGCTTTTGTCTCCACCATGCCTCACTGCAAATGAACTCTACCACCCCGACTCCAACAAATCACCGGGCCTATCAAAAAGTGAATCACCAAGATTCTCCATTTCCTCTTGAGAAATGCCAAGTTGAGTGAGCTCGGTTGGCTCTCCAAAGAACTTGACGTAACTTCCCTATGGTGACATCTCCCTAGCTTGCTGAGTTAACTTGGAAAGGCCTTCTACCTCATGCTTCATCATGCCAAATCCAAGTCTCACTAACTAGCTCGATGAGCCCTTCATTTTTATGCCCACTCAACAAAAAATCTCCCTTACCTTATTCGTTACACCGAGATAAATGGTTTGCACCACCTCCTCCCATTCACTCATATCCCGATCGACTTGTCCCGTCGACATGACTAACTCGACACATTAACAAACCCTTCACTCCTTTGGGCTGCGTTATCACCCAAACTCACCGCCAACTCACCCAATGTCAATGTGACTGACCTGCATATAGCTCGACAAGCTATTTTTCACCTTGGGTCATCCCCCAACATCCCCGCTCGCTATGCACAACTCGCCCAATATCTCGGTGATATGTTTTGAGTTCTTTGGTCAATTTTATCTATTTTTCCAAATTCTCCTACATTTTTTGGATTTTTCTTGAATTTTTAGAGTTTGAGGGAGCCATAGAGATGATTGGAATGTTGGGAATATTATCCATTTTTAACCGAATGTGAGCCCAGGGCCTACCTTTTGCCTTGGAAAACTCTTGAACCTCTCGAAACCTAAAGGAAGAAAAAGTTACCAAATGATTTTAAACTTCCTAAAACACTACGAGATGCTCCAAAAGCCTGATTTTCCCATGAAATACCCTTGATTCCTTCATAAATACCATGTCTAACACTTGGTACTAATCCTTCCCAGCTTATCCATTTTTACCTAGGGGTAAAATGGATAAGAATACCTACATCTTGTTTTTGTAAAACTTGATATAAGTTTCTAAATTCTATAGTTATGCTACTCTCATATTGAAAAATCCTTTTTATACTTTGACCTTTTTTCATTAATACATTTATTTGAAATTTGAAAACTATTGTTTTTATGTTGTTCAAATTGTATTAATATTATTTTGATACTAATATCTTACTTTTCGCAAATCTTGATTAATGTATCCAAGTGGTATTTTGGGCCCCTAAAATATTGAATAAGTATGAAGGCACATGGACGCGTGAGACCCCGGTTATAGGATGGCATGTAAGGAAAAAGCATGCAAAAAGAAAAGGCTCAAGGAACCATATAGTGCGCATGGCGCACGAAAGGAGGTTAGGACTTAGCTGATTCAAGAAACAAAGGAAGAACACGTGAAAAGCATGATCGGTTACACGTGGATAACATGTCAGCCTGGCAATAGGTGGCCCAAGAAAGAGCATGTCAGCAAAGGAATCTTCTAGAAGACCATCATGAGATGGAGTGGAGAGCTCAGGCTTGAGGAAACATGCTCGCCGAGGGACCACATTCAAAACTACTCTTTGGTAGCATGGGAAGGTGATAAATACAAGTGCCTGTGGACCAAGAAAAGAGAGACCTAAGAGGAAAAGATAGGAGAGATACACATAGAGAGAGTTAACATGGGTAAAACTCTGCAGGATTACTACAAGTGGGGCTATGATGTAGAAATGAATGTATTGAGCTTAGCATTATAATTTATTTTCTATTTTTGCGTAGTTTTCCAAGCCTAGTGATGTGCATGACTGCAGTCTACCCGCTATGGCTCTTTGTAATGAAACGATGAATACAATGAAGTTACCTATTGCAATTAGATATGAATATTAGTGGGTTCCATGTATATTTTGTTTATAGAAGTTCTCTTTCCTTTCATGCTATGAATGAATGGTTGTAGCTTTCTTTTTGTTATATTATATGTTATGGAGTCTTTTAGAACACACAGTCTAAAGAAGCTACAAGGATTTAGAGGTTTTCTGAGCCCTATAATCCTTGTATGTCTAAACTTCCTTCCTAAATACTCCTATACTAATCATTGATGAATGTTTCCCACCAAAAACTCACATAAAAGAGAGACTCAACACCCATGTGTGCCTCGGGTGAGCGCTCAACTTCTGCTGGGTGATAGGCCGGTGCGCATGGGATTCATTCCTCTTATAATGGGAGTAAAATTGACTACATCTTGGTTCCATTTCGGGACCCTTTTTTTGAAGTTGTAGTGGGATATAGCATGCATCATGATCTATGTAAAGAGTAATGATGGATCGATTAACATTGGAAAATGTTGAATCATGGTTCAAGAGCACAGAGGGTGAATTTTCCCAGAGATTCAACACTGGACTTGAGTTTGATACACGTAGATGGGTAGAGGAGAATCTCTACCATGACCTATATGAGACTTTTTCTACTACTTCCTAGTAGAGTTATTTGGGTGGCTTTCAGCCTATGCATCTAGATCAAGTTGGCATTATGGATCACGGATATGGACCAAAGAAGACTACTAAAGGTTACAGGATGTAGATCTGATGTGGACCCGTGCTATAGATCACTGGTGGGGAGGAGTACTAGCTAGCTACACATCTGGAATATGCCATTTCCACGTATTCTTGTCCAGAGGTTGCTGAGTTTGAGTTTCTACGAGAACCTAGGGGATCGTTTCTACATGCTATCCCTCTAGCTATGAAGATATTGATGGTTACCATGAGTCTAGAAGCGCTCCTAATGGCCAACTAAACCATTCTGAGCACTGGGTAAGGAAGCTCGGGTAGAGAAAGATGGCGGATGACATAACGAAAAGGAGAGGGAAGAAAGATGGCTCAAGTATGGCAAAGCACATGAAAGGGAGATTACTAGATGATGTGAAGCCACTAGTGTGATGGATCTATGGAAGTAGATGTTGCGGGAAGGAATTGAGGTTCACATGGAGGATGTGGAGCCTGAGCAGTCTATTCTACCCCATCTTGCCAAGTGTGTGAGGGAAACCCCTTCAGCTTCTGGTGAGAGTTTGTTGCATGGAGAAAGGAGAGTCATTGGCACATATCTAAACCCACCCAGTGACTGAGCCCTAGCACTTGGTTTTCCGAACCAGGACGAAGTATTGAACTAGTTGAAACTAGTGGAAGAAACAGATCCATGCCTAGGAGATACAATTTTACATTCCCTTCTTCTATGACTACACATATTCCAGTATTTGGAGGATTTTTTGGACAAGGGGCAAGCATACAAACTTTTGGTCTCACACCAGGGAGTGGTGTGGGACAAAGTAGCGGTTATGGGAAACCGTCGTCACGGCCAATCGGTGCGCCGATTCGGTGGGACCATGGGGGCACTTGGCAGCTCCTATAGGCCCTATTGGACCCAGTGGTCCTGGTGGATCTTATGGCTCTAGAGGTATAGGACCCGGTGGACCTGGTGGATTAGTCGGTGGAAGAAACACTTGAGGGAACCAAGGCTCGGGTTCGTCAGATAAGGACCCTAGCCACCACCTCAAGTTTTATTTGAAATGTCTCGCACTTACCAGACACGAGGGCATTGAGGATACTATGGAACTTGTTCACAAGTGTGAATTGCTATGGCACACAAAAGGTATCAAAACCCAAAAACGAAAGGCTATTCAATTTACAACCACGTTACAAGGGCGCATGCATAGCTAGTATAGAAAGTATGATCCTCATCAAATAGTGGTGGATTACACTACCTTAAAGAATTCATTCCTGGTAGAGTTCCACATTCCTAAGTTTGAGTAAAAAAACATTAGTGTTTTGAAGGAGATACAACAAGGAATGACAAAGAGTGTGTGGGAGTATGATGCGCGCTTTAAGACTCTCTTGTCTAAATTATCATATGATATACATCCTTTTCAAAGCATGCACAAGTAGTTTTTTAGAGGATTGATCACCCCTTTTAGAAGGGCCCTATCTCATAAGACTTTCACAGATCCACACGAAGCATTGGAGGCTTCCTTATGCGCCAAAGCTGTTGGTAGTATTGATATTGGCATTAGCCCATTCTTGGAGGCTCAGATTGCTGCTATGGCTAAATAGTTGGAAAAGCTATCTGTGAACTTGGTCCATGAGACTTGTAGTGGTTTGTGGTGCATAGATTGTGAGATAGAGGGGCATGTTAAGGATAATTTCCCCCGGAGGATGGTACGCATTGTAACATTAGATTGTGAAATTTGTCATGGGGACCATGATGCTAGTAGATGTCCCTTGCTACAGCGTGTGATCAGAAAGAATGTATCCTGTTATTACAAGATTTGCACCTCCACGACCCATGATACTAAAGACTGTAGGCTCATTGATCAGATACATGAGGCCATTGATCATGGGGTGCACCAAACCAACATTACAGTAGTTCTAAAAAATATGATCACCGTTATGAGGAGCACGTAGATGGAGGCGTGTGAGGAAAAGGTTTTCGAGGAGGATTATGTGGATGAGGTAACCATGGAGGAAGGAGTGAGTTCCCACAAATCATGGTGCAGAAAGAAGCATAAGTATGAGGAGTGCCCGGAGCTATATGAACATATGAATCAAGCAAAGACTTTGAAGGACAAAGGCACTGTGATGGTTAGCATCAAGAAGGAAGACATACAATGGATGCCTTGGGTAACATGGGATGAAAGTTTGGAGCCTATTTTGGTAACAACAAGGGAAAAATCCACGTGTGCAAGAGAGATACCAAGATAGAAGAGCCTCGTTTCAAGAGAAGAGATCATTCATGGAAAGTCTGGACCTGCGCATTAAAAGGAGATATATCAGGACACCATGGATGTTATTTGAAGCTTGCAAGGGGAGATCCAGTGTCTAAAGGAGAAATCTAGGAGGGAGGAACAAGGAAGGAGGATCGAGGTGCAGAAAGATGACCTAGATGAGGTCAAGGAAGTGTGCAAAATGCTAAGGTAGGAGAACATCATTCCTTTGCTAGGATCCTGGTTGAGGGAGAAGGTACCACACGTAGGAGAAGAGCACGAGAGGTAGGTCTTACATGCAAACCTTCCCCCTCACAGCCTCGACTATGATAAGGAGATTACATTGAATGTAGTTGTGGATGGATGGCTCCTTAGCAATATACTCATTGACACTGGCGTGGAGGTTAATGTTTTGACTTTGGATGCATGGCATCAAATGGGGAGACCTGCATTACATCCATCTTCAAATGTGTTGTATATGGAAAATAAGACTAAGGAAATGCTCATCAGTGTCTTGAAAGATGCAGCTATTACTATGCAGAGAACCAAGTTTTTTGGGGACTTTGAAGTTTTGGCACTCATCGAGGTGGATAATTTCTCAGACTACTTGGGTGCCCTTGGTGTTACAAGAACAATGCGGACCTCCAATTCAATAAAGGGTACATCAGTTTTGAGAACAAAGAGGAGTAGGTCATTATACCCCTGGTTGATGGGAAGTTAGCACCCTACATTGAACCGTTGGGAGAAGAGGTTTTGGACAAGATTTATGTGTGCTCAATTAGAGACCCTGAGATGGTACACCCTATTAATGGGGTTATCCAGTTTGAGGATGCTCAGTCAGTGAGTGATACCACCAGCCTGACATGTGATAATTGGGTGCATGGGACTTACGAATTAATGGGACGGTAGTTGAGAGGATCGGTGACCAAGGTAACTAAGGCACACATGGTTTGGTGCCTTGGGGGAAAAGAACTGCCCAAGTACTCTAGAGGAGCCTTCCTTGAGATCTTTCTGTAGGAGATAGAAGCTCAGTGGAAAAATGAAAAGGAATGAAGGGGGATGTTGAGTTACGTCTTGCTCAAGATAACAGCTCGTTGGTGGGCCACGCATCAGGAGAGCCTTTTAGAATGGCATGAGGTAATAATTTCTCTCTCTATCATATTTTCTAGAAGTAATATACCCACCATCATCAAGGAGTACCATGGGAAGGAGCCTTCCTCTTTCCATATCCAGGAGTGTGAATGGGTGGAGAGAAGGAACAGAGGTGTTACCACCATCCCTCCGGGTGCAAAAGTTGTATTCTACACTACAGGGTTATGCGCACGCATGGTACATTCATTCGGAGACATGCCGTCAAACAAGGAATTGGCAAGAGATTGTGGCTGATCTTATTTAAGCCTTTGAGTATCGGAGTACATAACCATTATTTGATAAGGCCTTGTAAGGTATCAAGTGCCTTACAATGGGGATAGTGCCATGACGGAAGATAGGTCATTGGAACTACTAGGTGAAACTGGGATTGGGGGTGTGCTTCAAGATATTGAAGAAATAGAAGAATCCTAGCTTGAGCGCGCGTGTTTGGAAAAGGAAAAGGGAATGTTCGTATATGTGATTGATGGAGAGGAACCAAAGAGTTTAACTATTAGCCATTCGTGGGGATGCGCGAAGTAGTGGGCAGCGTAGATGCTCACGTGCATGCCTACCATGAGCCTTTAAAGACAAAGAAGGTTAACATCGGTTCGGGAGAAGAACCTAAGGAAGCTATTATTGGGGATTATTAGACAGAGAAGGAAGTATCAAGGATCATTGATTTATTGTGTGAATTCGAGGATTTATTCTGTGTGGGTACTTGCACGATGGAAAAGTGACAAGTGAGCATGGGAATCTACAAGTAACTCTTCCTCGCATCTCGACCTCCCGAGGTCATGCCGAGACAGACGATTGGTGGGGATGGAATATACATGGGCCATTGATAAAATAATTAGGAAATCTTATATCTTCGACGGGCACTAATGGAATCTGCAAATCTAAGGCAAAGAAGGCCCTCCTAACCTAAATTGGTGTGATAGATCGTTCGGCGAGGATGAATGCTCGAACGCTCTAATCAATATCGAGATTTGGCATGATCCGATCTATAGGTTGTGGGATACGTGGAAGATAACCTATGGGTGCTTCATAGATATTCCCTGATAGGGTCATAAAAATGGATGATGGATGTATGGTGGATTCTATGGTTGATTCTCTAGTCTAGTCCAGAAATCCTTAGCTTGATTAGTTGCTATGTCTAGTGAGGATAGTTGTGCGATAATGATTGGTGGAAGTGGAGAGGATCTAAATACTAATGTGCATAAACCAACATCAATGTCTGATTGACTTGTGGGCCCGTTGGGTTGTGGGACCTGTGGATCACAACCGTAAGTTTGTGGTCGTTGTGGACCTCCTATGGTCATGTGAAGAATCAATCCCTAATCCCTAATACCTAGTAGTCATATCCATTTTTGGCCTCTATGTTTAGAACTAAAAGTTACGTGATCTTCTCAAGTACCTTACGGGCGTTCGGTAACTTGAATACTTAAACTAGTGTCTATGTCAATGAGGATGTCTCTCCCGCATCCTGTTTGTGGGACAAAAGGATCACAACCAAATGTTTTCTCTCTTTCAAGCCTTTCTATAGTCATGTGGATATCTATTTAAGGCAATATGTAGTTTGGCTGGTTTGACCAAAATGTATGCACTTTTTTTTCTTCTATGTTTAATCCTCTTAGCTGTGAGCTGATTTCTTGTAGGTCTATTGTTGTTCGAAAGACCTGAACTCCGAGATTTTGGTCTATGTCGTTATTGCTTCAACCAGATTGGGTTGAGGCATGATTGGCTCGAATATGTATTCTCTAGGCTCCCTAGGTTCCTTGATTGTCATACAAGATCAAATAATATAAATCTAACTAAAGAAAAATAAACTAATTATGCAAAGTGTATCCACAACATATATACATTTTCTATTTTTGTATTTTATGAGAATTTTGAGAATTGAAGATAAAAACTATTTAATATATCTAGAAAAATGATAACTAATCTAATAATAGAATTAAAAACAAACAAAGTATCGAGTATAGCCACTTATCTGCAAGGGTTGTGAATCTACTCTAAATAACTAGATAAGCGATGTAATTTAATTGAAAGATTTTGATCCTACCTCGAAGTGAGGAACGAATCATAGTTTCTTAGAAACTATCGATCTCCACACTTCCTTGGTAATATCGAAAATGAACGTAGCTGAAATGAATTAATTCGCCATCGTATTTGGTATATTTTAACTAGAACTTTAAAAGCTTGAACCTAGATTTTGCAAAATAGTGGTGAATCAATTGTGTGTGGCTTTGTCCCCTCGGTGTGGTCTCCTCATTCCTTCGTGCTCATGTGAATCTAGAAAAGGGTCTAATGTTAGCATCAACGAAGTAGGTTTTGGAACAATGGCAGCTTTGGATGTAGGCCGAATACAATGTGAGTAGGAGAGGGATAGCGCAAGAGAGCAGAGCTTGGCTTATGTAATTCCTAGCGGGATTCATTGCAAGTCATGCAAAGACAAAATATCCGAGAACCTAAAACTATCCTTATTTAACAAAACCTTTAAATCTAATGGATTCGGGCTGAAAATGAAACTATCCTACCTCAATTGATTGTATGAAATAGGATTAACACTAGAAAAAGAAGATAATGTGGCTTCTAAATAGCAAAATAAGACTAACTATACATGCAACAAATGAAAACTATTGAATTCCTAAGAAAGAACTGAAAGACTAAACTATTGAAATGAGAGGATGAGGGTAGTTTTGAGGGCCATTTTCTTGTAATCAAACCAGCTATTTATAGAATTCCCATTCACCCAAAGGTAACTCCAACTAGAACTCTTTTACTATAAACAATGGAGAAACACTATTATAATGAACCAAAATCATAAATACAAGCCAAGGCGGTGGAAAAAGCTGGTAAAAGTTAAAAATTTACGTGAGTCACATTCAAAGAAATGTGATGGAAAACACATGAAGCAACTTGTCACCCCGAGCAAGGTGGCGGTTACAAGACCGCCCCCCCTGCTGGGCGGCGGTCACAAGACCGCCGCTTAGGCAGGCGGTGGTTTCGTCATTGAAGACAAAATGTAAAGGAAAAGAGGGGAATAGAGAGAAAAAGAGCACATGGAAGCAAGCGGGGCATGCGGGATGTTAACATACACTTGGGGAGTTTTTCTAGATCCCAAACACCTCATGCGAGGAGACTCTGTATCATCATTGGGGCATATGTAACATCATTCTGGTAGTGCAAGTACCCTTACAATTTTGGGTACATACATATTTCCCCCTCGGAGAAGCATTTTAGCCATGAAGAGGTGTAAAATGGTGGGTCCGAGTATGGTGGTCCCAAAATGGGAAGCTAGAAATTATACCTGACATGTCTATGTGTCGAAATGACACCATCCAAAATTCCCGCTACCTATAAAATGAAAAGAGGACTCAAGTGCAGATAGATAAAATAAATTGAAAAATAAATACTAAAATAATATGAAGTGAGGACTTACCATTTACATGGGGATAAGAACTTACCTCCGTCGGTGCTCCAAACCTATGAAAAGGGCATTCAAAACGAGTCAAAATGCTATATATATAAAAATGGGCCCATTTTCCTATTCATTTGCGCGTGTTGATTTGATTGATTTTGAGCTCTGGGACCCACAGTGATGGTTTCTGATGAGAGTATAGTCAAAAAATTTGTGACAAGATAGCGATCATGCCTTCGCGAGTAGATCCTCGACTCGCGAGATCTTAGGTTAGTTCTTCTCGATTTAATGTTTTTGCACCCAATATGTAAAAATGATGAAATCTTCGCCATGGGCGGGTAATTTTTGAAATTTTTAGTTTTAAATGTTTCCTTAGGGGGGACGCCTAATGGGTAGGCTCTTATTTTAGTGAAAATGGTCATTTTTTGTGTTTTTGAGCATTTTTTAGGGCATGTGACCCATTTAGAAACGTGGGACACGACCACTGCCTTGAGCGAGGTGGCGATTCTGAGACCCATTTGCCTTGCGGGCGGCGGTTCTCTTTAATGTTAAAACTACATTAATTTGAGTTCATTTTTGCAATTTTAGCATTTTTACTTGTTTTAATGATTTTTCCAATGTGATTCCAATACTTACTCTTTTTTTACGTGTTTTTGTGTGTTTTGCAGAAGAAGGAAGAGTACATCAGATGGAGCGTGAGAGAGAGTGTGATTGGCTTCCAACAATTTTGGATGCACTTTCTCAGGATGAGTAGGATACTCTTTAAAGGGCTGGCATATTACGTATATCACGGGTTCCTCATGTCACACCTTCTAGTCACATACTATGTGACCTGTTTTCGTATTGGGATGTTGATCGGAACACTTTCTAATTTCCAGGAGTCAGGGGTGAGTGGACTATCACCCTGGAGGATGTCTACCACATCTTGGGAGTCCCGATCATCAAGAGACAACTTACACTTGAGACAGTAGGGTCGCAGGCTCGAGATAGCTTAGTGGGCTACATATATGGGAGACACAGTTGTCTCCACTGGTTAGAAGAAGGGGTGAGAGTCTATTCCATTCCTAGCTTGCCTATCCCTTTGATTCGTCAAGCCATTATGGGGATGCTTGCCTTGAGATTGATCGGGGACAAGGAAGGGGACATCTTACTCTACCGTTTGGCCCCTTATTATTACAGATTGAGGCACATGGTCGATTTATACTGGGAGCCGATATACTTGGGACCACCTATCACGACATGACGGGGTGGTTCACTTACAGGACAATATTTGAGCCATCCAACCTTGGTTATGAGCGCGTCTATGAGCGTATCATCCCTTATGGGAGAGGTGTAGAGGTGGAAGATCCTGAAGCCATTAGGGCAACTAGATGGAAAAATATGTCAAGATACTTAGAGCACCCCACCAACGATTGCTTCCCGAATACGATGATATGGAGGCCACACCTTATTAGGCCATGGTAGGGTTATGGGGCGAGGATATCTTCACTTTGATTTCCTAGTGTACTATAGGGAAACTTGTGGATAGGATGGGGAAGGTAGAGACACACCCCTTTGATTGAGTGCCTCAGTAGTTCGGCCTTGCTTATGTTGACATGCTTCCCCGGTGGTGCCGGTGTTCGAGATTAGTTTAGGAGGATAGGGGAGGTTCTAGAGGGGGTTGGTGTTGTTACTCCTGGTGTGCCTATTGCAGCTAGGTGGGTGGTACGTGCCTGAGAGAGATTTGGTGCTCCTCAGGGACCTTTACTTCGGATTGCTGCCGCGATCCTGCCCATAATAGTGATGACCCTATTGATATAGACTCCAAGTCTGAGGAGTTCACAAGGGGAGAGACAAAGGAGGATACCGAGGACATGGAGGTCAGCGAGTCGGGTGGAGAGGAGGATAGCGATCCCAAGTGGCATGACACTCAAGAGATCTTACAGGCCGAGAGGGTAGAGCAGAGTGCGGAGAGGGTGACCCTAGTCTCAGAGGAGTTGCCCTCTCAGGACCTAGGTGGAGAGGATGAGTTCGTAGTAGGACATTATGTTGCCCTAGACACAGGAGGAGGACATCAGGTTAGTGGTGGCATCCATGGTAAGTGCTGATCCTAGGGATCCCTCTTGGAGGCCCAGAGATCCAAGTGAGTTGTCACTCTTCTTTTAATATTTGTTTTTAGCTAGGATTTCCTTAGTTGGTATCTCTCCTTTTATTCATCTTTGTCTTTATTTTTATTTTCTAATTTGTTTTCTCCTTTTCTTGTAGAGACTACTGATGAGTGTCGAGACTTGATTTGCTGGGTATGTACTAATACCCTGATGCTCCCCATGGAGAAGACTCGCACCGAGCTATTCATGGATGCGGGGGAGCCTTCAGCAGCTGCAGTAGGCATACCGATGTTTTTTCCCCTGTCTGACATGTGGCCAAGATGGTGACATCCCTCCATACCAAGTTAGCAGAGTATAGGACTGGTGAGCGGCGATGAGGAGCTGCTCTCATAGTGAGGCTACAACTATTTCTTGGGACCGTGAGCCCTCGGTGCACTCTCATTGTTGGCGTAGCTGCATTCCTAGACGTGGTTGTACACCTTTTGAGGGATCTCATAGGGGCTAAGAGGCCACTTGGCTCTTTTTGTAGTGACTCTTACTAGATTTTTATACGATCGGTTTGTATGTTCTGGGATCATTAAGCATTTTGACCATGCCAAACGCATGATGGCATTGTACAAAACTTCATTATATATATATATATATATATATATATATATATATATATATATATATATATATATATATATATATATATACACTTATTTTTAGATCAAACTCTTGGTGTCTAGGATCTTGTGATTCATTTCCACATGTATATTAGATGTTTATTAGAATTCTTTTTTATATGCTTTTCAAAATGTATGCAATGGAGAACAAATGACAAAAATGCTTTCTTTATTTTTGCATTTTGTGATGCTGATGTAAATGAACTTGTGATCTTGAACTTTATCTTCTATAAGAAACTTTCTTGTACTTCATATTTTTTTGACAAAATGTGATGACGAACTGGTATGATGAGCAGATGCACTTGCCCCACTCCTAACTCCACGCAACTAGTAAGATGCGAGGGCTCACCACCGAGAGCTAGAAAGGGCACAACCTATGAGGTGTGTTGAAATGGTAATGATGGAAGATAGACAAAGAGTTGGTGGAACCAAATTAGAATGCTACAAACCTACCCTACTCAAGTGACTCCATAGTTTAGGATGTGACTTACTTTGCAGTTTATCTAGACTTAGATCCATAGATGGCCACTTGGTTGACAAAATCTGGTTTTCAAGGTTTTAAACTCTCTTGGAATTTTGGACATTTGATTCATTTGTTTTTGACTCAAGATTTCAAAGGTTTATTTGAACTATTTTCTTATGACCTTCAACGTTTACTGTCAAGAGGACCCCCTACACCTTGCCCCATGCTACTAGTAGGAAGCATGGGCTTATCACCGTGGACAAGGCACAGGTGAGTAAGGGCATTCCCATCCTTTCCCAACCCTACGTCACTAGTAAATGTGTAAAAGTAATTTTTTTGTTTGATCTATATTTGACTTATTTATTTGAGAAAAATGTCAGTATGTTCTTATTTCCAATGAGATCTATATACGGGATAGATGTGACACCATGAAGCTTTTAGAATAGACCATATGCAAGACACCTATCCTAGGAAGAAACAAAAGTGAGAAAAAGCATGCAAGCCTTGGTATGGCTACCGTTAAGACTTTGTCATATCTAGCTTTAATTGATGAAATGATTCTGAAACAGTTGATGATGTTATGAAAATGAAGAATTATGATTTGAATGCTTCTATCAATACCGTCAAAAGCTTGTAATGAATTGCTTAAGAGCAAGTCCCTTGATCACCAAGTTTTACAAAACTAGTGAACAAAATGAACCTATCTAAATGAATATGTAATGTAGATATAATTATACAAATAGTGTCGATGCTTCATGCATAAATCCATCTAAGGTGCAAGGAATTGACAGTTTCACCAAATTCCTCACCTTCTAGCATGCACAAGAGATACACACCATTTCCATAGTCCTTCATGACTCAATATGGGCCCAACCACTTGGGCCGAACTTTCTTCCTTCACCGATTTTCTTATCGATCCGGCTGTCTAGTCTTAGAACTAGATCTCCTTCATATATTTCTCACTCATAGACCCTTTTGTTATACTCTATCGGGCATCATCCGGTCAAGCATAGACTCTATGCCACTATTTAGTGTTTAACTTGGCCTCATGTAGGATTTCTAGTTGGGAGAGGCATGCCTCTCTCTATAAGCTTCCTCATCCAGTAATCCCTTGTAGTGAGATACGGAGACTAAGTATTTCAACCTTAAGTGGGTGAAGCTCGCTTCGCTCGAATACCAATGACAAAGGAGTTGCTCTGTTGGTGTTCTTCTTGAGGTTTGGTGGGCCCACAAGGCTGGATATAACTTTAAATTCCAATATCATTTGTTTTCTTTTACTATTTTGAGGAGAATAGCTTTCAACGTCTTGTTTGTTGCTTGACTGCCGTTGACTTGAGGATAGTAAAGAAAGGTTGTGTGATGGTTTATTTTGAAATTGCTACATAGCTCACGAACCTCATCATTCTTAAAGGACATGCCATTATCCGAGATAATGATTTGTGGGACACCGTACCTATAAATTATTTGGTTCAAAATGAACTTGGCGATCACGACACAGTGCACAAAGTGGTAAGAGGAATAACCTCTACCCATTTGGTAAAATATTCGGTGGTCATGTGATTATGAAGTTATGGCCATGCATTGATGAGGGAGAGAATTTTCCTATTAAATCCAGATGCATGTAGAAAAGGGCCATGGAGTAGTGATTGGTTGTAGAAATTGTGCCGGCATGTGAATCTTGTGGGAAAATTCTTCGCATTTATGACATCTGCGTACAAAATCTACTGCGTCATGTTCTAGAGTGGGCCAGAAATAGCCCATCTGATGTATTTTGTGGGCAGTGGCATGACCACCAAAATGGCCTCCACATATCCCACTGTGGGATTCGTAGAGAATCTTCTTGGATTCTTCTTTGTCAACACACCTTAGAAGCATTCCATTGAAAGCCTTACGATAGAACACTTGTTCTATAATAACATATTTGGCTATGATAATGCTTAACCACCTTCTTTGTTGTAGTGTAGAACGTTTTGGATACATATGGTCCATGATAAAATTGATAATATCAGTATACCAAGGACATTCAGAGATGGGAGGTCTAGTTTTGATGTAATATATGCATTCATAAGGAAAATCTAGATCTACTAGATCACCTCCATCTAACAAGATGTCGGCTAACCAATCTTTAATGATTTGTCCCTTAACAGACTTCTGGTTTACAAAAGTTAATTCAAATTCTCCCATTAAGGTTTTAAAGCATCTAGCCTTTTCAGACAAGGACCCTTGTGTGAGGAAAGTTTGTAAATGGTCTGTTTTTACAATGATCCTTGTTTCTTGATTTAGCATGTAATTTCTTAAGTGTCCAGTTACAAATAATATGGCAAGGCATTCTCATTCTACTTGCTTATAACATGTTTCATAATCGAGTAATGTCTAGCTAATGAAATAGATCGCGTGTTCTCATTTATGGTCGTCTTCTTGAGCCAAGCATGCAAGCCAACGAGACATGAGTGGCTCATGTGTATAGGATCAAAGGGTGGTCGGCTTGGGAGGCATTAGCATGGGAGGAGACAGAAGAAGTGTTTAGCTGCTTTGAAAGCCTCATTGCAATCTTGATCCAATTAATACCTTAATATTTCTTGATTAGATTGTTGATTGGATGAATGGAAAATATTAAATTTGGGATGAATCTTCGGATTGCACCGAGATTTCCAAGAAATGATCTAATGCCGAGTTGTCGATGGTGGGATCATCTCAAGAACAACCAGATTTTGGCTAGGTCTACATCTATCCCTCGTGATGATATAATATAACCTAGGAATTTCCCTCTTGTTACACCAAATACACATTTTTGTGGGTTTAGCGTGACACCGTATTCGATCAAACGTGAAAGAATGATGCGGAGTAATTTCAGTGATCATGATGCTTCTTGGCCTTAGCCAATAATTCATCTACATAGGAATCCACAATTTTATGAATAAGATCATGAAATATGTATGTCATTACCCACTTGGTATGTAGCGCCAACATTCTTGAGACTGAATGGAATGAAAGCATAGCAATAAGTTCCCAAGGGGTTATAAACGTGGTTTTGGCTTGATCTTGTTTAGATATTCTGATTTGATTGTATCTTGAGAACCCATCCATGAGAGACAAAATCTCAAATCCAGTTGTTGCGTCAACGATGACATCAATGGATGGTAACAGGAAGTCTTCCTTGGGGCACGCCTTGTTAATGTCTCAGAAGTCTATGCAGATGTGTATCTTCCCATTCTTTTTGAGAATGGGGACAATATTAGATACCCACTGAGAGTAATCGACCGGTTTGATGAACCCTACCTGGAGGAGTTTCATTACTTCTTCCTTCACCATGAGAGCTACCTTGGGTTTCATTGGTCTCAATTTTTGTTTAATTGGCTTTGCATCTGATTTGGTGATGACGTTATGTACCACGATGTGCGGTGCAATTCCCATCATTTCTTTATAATTAAATGCAAAATCCTTTTGATGCTCTTTGAGGATTTGAGTGTGTATTTCTATCTCTTCTGGAGTTAACGAAGATCCTAGTTTCAAGATCTTTGGTTCTTCCTCCATTCTAATGTTAATATCAATCGTTCCTTCGATTAAAGAAGCATTACCTTCTTCAAACTCACGCGGGGCTAGAGGTAGTTCCTGGTCTTCTCCATTCTCTACTACATATATGTCAAGTTCCTTTTGTGGGGGAAGCTCTACCATGGGATTTCCAAAGTAAGAAAACAAATGTGGGATTAAGGACAAATCCACCATGTGATGGGCGAGATGTAATTCTACATAGGCATTTAGGTAATCAAGAGTGGCTTTATCACGTCAGCGTGACCTAAGATAGTAGATTTATTCTTAGCTATGTGCATTAGAAGAGGGTTTGTTGACGTTTTCTTTACTAACGGTTCAAGACACGAAGGGATACCATGAAATGGGTGTCTTCCAACTCGTTGTTTGGAGTAAAATGTGTGAAGCGAGGTTGCTTATCAAATTTGTGAGAAGGTTTTGTTCTCGTGGGATTGCTTCAATTGATATGAAGTCAAATCCATTGCTCAAATTTAATACTGTTGTTTTGTAGAGCTGTAAGTGTTTAGCTCTAGTCTCATACACCTTAGAGACTTGGTTTGCTACTAATTGAGAGTATCCTAACACTCTAATGTCATTAGCACCGAGCCTTTTAGCTATGATGAGACCAAGGAGGAGGGATTTGTACTCAGCATCATTGTTTATACATTCGAAATTTAATTTAAAGGTAAACGGTAGGATCTTTCCCTCGGGAGAAGTAAAGATCACACTGCCCTAGCCCCATAACGACATCTAGCTCCATCAAAGTGGAGAGTTCAATGTTTATTTTGGAAGATGGATGTTGGGACATTTGTGACAACTACTTCTTCTGCTTCGGTTACTTCTACCATGCAGAGTTCCTCTGCTGGAAGAGAACCAATTCCTAGGGTACATCCCATCCCTGTGCAATCAAATGGTAGGAAAATTGGAAAATATTACTCTAGTAACTCAATAATTTTTGCAGTAGTTCCTAATGACACCATTTCTACAACATTAGCTTCATCCTTGAGTGTTGAGATGTTCTTGACTAGGTTCGTAATTTCTAACTCCATTGTAGGTATCAACTTTTCTTCCGGTTTTGAGTTTGTTGGTATTTAAGTTGGTTTGTTGGGAGTTCAAACTCGAGTGAATGCCGGCCATTTCTTCAGTCTCTTTAGGTGTATATCAAATGGTTTTAGATCACCTTTTGCTATGAATATCTCTCCTAAGTGCAAGAATCTTATTTCCTGAAAAAACGTAGAAGGGATTGCCTTCATACAGTGTAACCATGGTCGGACGAGGATCATATTATAGTTGGTTTCCAGATCTATAATATAAAACTTAGTGAGGATTTTTTTGGGTCCTAAGGTGACTGGTAGTATTATAGTCCCAATCAAAGTGGATTTAAGGCTATCATAGCCTCTTAGTGTATTCTGAGTCGTGGAACAATTTATTTCTCCATACCCTAGCTTTTGAAGGAAAGAGAAGGGGACTATGTTAACTGCTGCCCCATCATCAACCATTGTTTGTTTAACATAATTGTTATAAACCCACACTTGTAAATCAAAGGATGGATCACCTCTACGTGCAATCTCGGTGTCGTTGGAATTTTGTTTACATCGAATATAAAATTGGTATCCCTATCCGATCGCCTCGGAGGGTGGACATCAAAGTCTATATCGTTTACCTATATGTTTTCAGAGGTGGAGTGATGTTAATTAAATGACATAAACCTAATGCTTCTAAAAGAGAATACCTATGGGTGGGAGAGTTCTTCAACAAGTCCAAAAAGGAGATGTGAGAGAAGGTTTTTCTTAGGTCATTAATTAAATCATAGGCACCTACGGGTTTTACTAATGTTTGTTGAATGTTATTTGGCTCTAGTGGGTAACTTGGATTTGGCTGAGAGGAATACTCTCATGTCCTTTTTATGGCTTCCACATGTAGCTCAGTGTCTAAATCCACTAAATCGACTATCTTGGTTCATGGCTGACTTCCTAATTGCGGTGCGATAGATGGATTTAATGAAGTTGAGGCTTCATGATCATTGTTTCCTGTCATTACACCCTTGTTCGTCCCATTTGGATTTTATTTGTTATTATGATTTGGGAGCGGATCATTGAAGATCTTGAGGGGTGTGTTTTGAGGAGACCACCCCTATGAAAGTGCTTGGTGCGGGTGATGCAGATTTGCTAAGAACATATCCATGAGAAGTTATCTTTGTTCTTGGTAGATGTTGCATGAACTTATTGTAATCACGACAAGTCCTAGTGTCATGGCATCAAATTTTATGGAAACCACAATACGAGTTGGGATTATAACTCCTAGTTTGTTGGTTTGGCACGTGTTGTGGTCCAAAACTATGATTAAACCATTGACCATTAGGATTAAAGTTTTGCGTTTGTTGCCTTTGGTTTTGATATCCAGTTGAGTTTTGACTTAGACCCTATGTTTGGATCTGCCATTATTGTTGTTGTTTTTGTTGTTTTAGATGATTAAAATACACTATGTTGATTGTTGGGGAAATTTTTTTGTTTCATTGATTGTTAACCTAGGTGGTGGAGTATTTATAACATTTGCCTTATTATTTGGTCAGTTACTCCATCTGTTGTGACCCCGCAGTTTTTGTTAACGATTTTAGGTCCTTGATTGGCATTTATGGTAGTAGGATAAGTCATAGTATTTTGGTTGGGGATGATTAACCTCCCATTTTTTCCATATGCCTTACGACCGCTATCTATTACAACTTGATCTATTTGGAGAGCACTCTCAAGCACCTCATCATTAGTTCTTAGTGGGAACTTCTAGACTTCTTCCTTTATCTCTCTGCTGAGAGAATAAAGGAATAAATCACATAGTTCCATCTGATCCATGTTTGGAGTGCTTGCTAAAGAATAGAGGACTATATGCCATCTTTGGATGAAATGAGCAACAGATTGATTATGTTCTTGCTTAATATGCAAGAATTCCCTGATTCCTATTCTCAACAATTTGTTCATGTTGAACGCTTTGATGAGATATGAAATGAGTTGTTTAAATGAATGGATGGAGGCTTCAGGTATTCTTTAATACCAATCGAGGGTAATACCTTCTAATGTTTTGGGGAATATTTTAGCAACAACTCCATCCCAAGGGAGTAGTTCTCGAATGGTTATGGCATAGGCCTTAATATGTGCATTTGGGTCTCCCTCTCCTTTGTACTTGGGAAAATCGGGGAGAGGTCTTGGAAGCATGATGCTTCGTATAGTGAAGTCTAAGGGCTCTTTCAAATATTCTGAATAAGTC
Source organism: Taxus wallichiana var. yunnanensis (assembly GCA_018340775.1). NCBI lineage: Eukaryota > Viridiplantae > Streptophyta > Pinopsida > Cupressales > Taxaceae > Taxus > Taxus wallichiana. Next base: position 272,322,720 of record CM031244.1, read on the forward strand.
CCTATCGCATAGGTTTCGACCATCGATGGTGTCTGTTGAGGGGGTGGAGGTGGAATGGGTTGTTGATATGGCATAGCATATGCATTTACAGGGACATAAGGAAATCCCTGTGGTTGAGAAAACATCCTAGGAGAAGAGAACATATCTCCTTGTGGTGATTTGGAATACATGTTCAAATACAGAGGAGCATTGCTTAGGAATGGGTTATTTTGTGTTAGGTTGGGAGGTATCATATTTTCCATTGGAGTGGTGTTTGAAAACGTAGTTCTAGTTGGCATTTGTTGTGAATACTGAGGGGGCATGCCCAATGTGCCTGTCCCTGTGAGGAGGTCTACTTGGCTAGGATGATGTGGAGGATTGGAATCTCTTGCCTACATGAATTGCAAATTTTGACTTGCTTGAGCAAGTTCCAACCCTCTAACTTTCTCAACTAAGGCTGAGATGACCTCGTTTGGTGAAGATACAATATTTTGCCTTAGTGGTGTTTTTTGAGGTTATATAGGCATATGATACCTATCTATGAATTGATCGGTGCCTTGCCAAGCTTCACTGAGGGAATTTCCTATAGGTAATGGCATGGAGGTGTTTTCTTGAAAAGAGACCTCGGGTTGTGTTTGTAAACTTCCTATAGGTGGGTACATACTCTAAGAGCATTGTTCACTCCTAGCATAACGTGCTAAATGTTCATCATCTAAAAACATATATGGATATGATTATCTATTGATTTGTGGTCTAAGCAACACCTGAGGAGATGAACCAGATTCTCTAGTGAGCGTCATGTTGTTTGAGTCTGAAGGCTCTAGTTGTTGCGTTGAATGAGCTGATCCAACTCCTCTATTTGGAAAGAAGAACTATATCTAGTCCTTTGAGGTGGATTTTGTGTTGAAAGCTGATTAATTGAATAGTTATCACCCCATGCCGAGAGCAAGGGTCATGGTTGTCTATTCATTTGATCGTAGTATGCTTAAATACCTAGGAGAGGTCTGCCATATGCATCGAATCCCGACATATTCGGGGGATATATGAATACCCGCAGAATAATGGGAAGAAGTGAAGATGGATAAAACTAAAAGAAGAGCGTGAAAGTGAAGAAATTGTTCCATTAATATCAGATTCACTAATATTGGGGGTGAAGCTGATGTGAAGGCTAATGAGGTGGAAAAGACAAAAAGTATACTAATTAGAAGAACAAGTAGAAATATGACTCCAAACCAGAAAGTAGGAAGTTCACGTTGGGTTCACCAATTTTGTATGATGGAAAAGTGAAAAGCGAGCATGGGAATCTACAAGTAACTCTTCCTCGCACCCGACCTCCCGAGGTCATGTTGAGATAGCCGGTGGGGATGGAATATATGTGGGGTGCAGACAAACTAGTTAGGAAATCTTATATCTTCGACGCGCACTAATGGAATCTATGAATCTAAGGCAAAGAAGGCCCTCCTAACCTGAACTGGCATGATAGATCATTCGATGAGGATGACTACTGGAAGGCTCCAATCAATATCAAGCTCTGGCATGATCTGATCGATAGGTTGTGGGATACGTGGAAGATAACCTGTGGGTGCTTCATAGATATCCCCTGATAGGGTCATGAAAAATGGATGATGGATGTATGGTGGATTCAATGGGTAATTCTCTGGTCTAGTCAAAAAATCCTTAGCTTGATTAGTTGCTACGTCTAGTGAGGATAGTATTGTGATAATGATTGGTGGAAGTGGAGAGGATCTAAATACTAATGTGCGTAGACCAAAGATCGACATCCGATTGACCTATGGGCCCATTGGGTTGTGGGACTGTGGATCACTGGTTTGTAAGTTTGTGGTCATTGTGGACCTCCTACGGTCATGTGAATAATTAATCCCTAATCCCTAATACCCAGTAGTCGTATGCCTTTTCGACCTTTATGTTTAGAACTAAAAGTTATGCGATCTTCTCGGAGTACCTTACAGGCATTCTGGAAACTTGAATTCTTAAGCTAGTGTCTATGTCAATGAGGATGTCTCCTACATCTGGTTGTGGGACCAAAGGATCACAACCGAATGTTTTCTCTCTTTCAAGCCTTTCTACAGTCATGTAGATATCTATTTAAGGCAATCTGTAGTTTGGCTGGTTTGACCAAAATGTATGTACTTTTTTGTCTTCTATGTTTAATCCTCTTAGCTATGAGCTGATTTCTTGTAGGTTTGTTGTTGGTCGGAAGACCTGAATTATGAGATTTTCTCTATGTCAGTTATTGCTTCAACCAGATTGGGTTGGGGCACAATTGGCTCGAATACGTATTCTCTGGGCTCCCTAGGTCCCGTGATTGTCATACAAGATCAAATAATATAAATCTAACTAAAGCAAAATAAACTAATTATGCAAAGTATATCCACAACATATATAAATTCTCTATTTTTGTATATTTGACAGAATTTAAGATAACAACTATTTAATATATCTAGAAAAACAACAACTAATCTAACAATGAATTAAAAACAAACAAAGCGGCTAAATATAGCTACTTGTCTATGCGATTGTGAATCTATTCTAAATAACTAGATAATTGATCTAATTTAATTGAAATATTTTTGATCCTACCTTAGAAGTGAGGAACAAATCATAGTTTCTCGAAACTATCGATCTCCACAGCTTCTGCGCAATATCAAAAATGAGCGTAACCAAAATGAAGTAATTCACTACTCTATTTGGTATATTTTAACTAGAACTTTGAAAGCTTGAACCTAGATTTTATAGAACAATGGTGAATCTGATTGTGTGTGGATTTTTCCCTCGGTGTGGTGTCCTCATTCCTTCATGCTCACGTGAATCCGAAAATCATGTAATGTTAGCATCAGCGAAGTAGGTATTGGAACAATGACACTTTGGATGTAGACTGAATACAATGCGAGTAGGAGAGGGATAGCACAAGATAATAGAGCTTAGCTTATGTAATTCCTAGCGGGATTTATTACAAGTCATGCAACACAAAATATCCGAACCCGAAACTATCCTTCTTGATGAAAAAAACCTACAACTCTAATGGCTCAAAGGCTAAAAATGAAACTATCCTACCTCAATTAATTGTATGAAATAGGAATAACACTAGAGCAAGAAGATCATGTGGGTTCTAAACAAAGCAAAATAAGACTAACTATACATGTAACAAATGAAAACTATTGAATTCCTAAGTAAGAGCTGAAAGACTAAACTATTGAAATGAGAGGATGAGGGGTAGTTTTGAGGGGCCATTTTCTTTTAATCAAACTAGCTATTTATAGAATTCCCATTCACCTAAAGGTAACTCCAACTAGAACTCTTTTACTATAAACAATGGAGAAACACTATTATAGGGAACCAAAATCATAAATACAAGCCAAGGTAGTGGAAAAATTAGGTAAAAGTTGAAAATTTACGTGATTTGCATTCAAAGAAACATGTTGGAAAACACGTGAAGGACCACTACCTTGCCTAGGTGGCAGTCACGAGACCGCCACCCAGGAAGGGCGGTGGTTTCGTCAGTGAAGACAAAATGCAAAGGAAAAGAGGAGAAAAGAGTGAAAAAAATCATGTAGAGGCTAAGTGGGGAATGTAGGATGTTAACGTGCACTTGGGGATTTTTTTGGATCCCGAACACCTTGTGAGGAGACTGTATCATCATTGGGGCATGTGTAACATCGTTACGCGGTGCAGGCAAAGTACCCTTACAATTTTTAGTACGTATAGGTACCATGAGCTAAAAGGCATCCACCATTCCTTGGGGAAATGAGGATAAAATTGAAGGAAGGTGCATGCCTGGTTAGAAAAAGGCCCTACTGGATGAATCCCAACTTACGTGTGAAGGTTAAGGAGGAGATAGATAAAATGATAGCTCGGGATCATTAAGGCGAGTAGAAGAATCGAGAATGGATAAGTCTAATGGTAATTAGCATCAAGAAGGATGGATGGATTAGAATTTGTGTGGATTATAGGGAATTAAATGTAGTTTGTGTCATTGATCCATTTCGACCCCCTTCACCGAAGAAATTCTAGAAGGAGTTATTGGGTGTGAAATCTATTCCTTTACGGATGGATTTTCAAGATACCACCAAGTCCAGATTGTAAAGGAAGACCAGGAGAAGACCACTTTCACCACCGAGTGGGGAATTTTTGCATACACGGTCATGCCCTTTGGGTTGAAAAATGTGCCTGCTATCTTTTCACGCATAGTAGTGCAAGCATTCTAGGACTTCATTCATAAGTTTCTTCAGGTTTACTTGGATGATTAGATAGTATATGGTCTAGTTAAAGACCATTGTGACAACTTGAGATTAATGTTTGAAAGGTGTAGGCAGTTGAGGATATCCCTCAACATTAAGAAGTGTGTGTTTGCTACACCCTTTGGGACTTTATTGGGGCATATCATATGTAATAAGGGCTTACTGGTAGATCCTGCTAAGATTGTAGTTATTATGGGGTTAAGGTAACCTATTATCCAGAGTGCAGTGCGTGGATTCCTTGGGCATACGGGATATTACAGAAAAATTCATTAAGGGGAATGCCAAGATTTCCATGCCTTTATAGGAGATGCTTAGACATAAAAGTACCTTCCATTGGGGAAGGGTGTAGTAGAGGGCATTTGATACATTAAACGATAGGCTTATTACTTCACCTATTTTGTGATTTCCCTCTTGGGAAAATCCTTTCCATGTCCATGTAGATGCCTTAGGAAATACCATTGGAGTAGTACTTACACAACCAGGTGAGGGGATTGTTGATCATCCTCTCTGTTTCATGAGCAGGAAGTTAACACTAGTAGATCAAAATTATACCACAACCGAGTGTGAGGCATTGTCAATGATCTATGCACTTTTCAAATTTTGATAGTATCTATTGGCAACACCTTTTTTATTCTACACCGACCACATGACATTAAAGTATTTAGTAAACAAACCCATTCTTTAAGGGCATATATGTCGATGGGTGTTGTTGTTTCAAGAGTTTGAGTTCACCGTTGTAGTGAAGCCTGGAAAAAGTAATTGTGGACCTGATCATCTGTCAAGAATTGATTCAGGAGAGGATGTGTAAAGTATTGAGGAAATAATGCAGACGTGCAACTTTTTAGATTTTGGCGCGCGCCTCGACTTGGAAGAGATTGTTTTATTTTTAAAACAAGGTGTGGTGCTTGATGGAATGAAGGCATTGGAGAAAAAGCTAGTTGGCCATATGCGCCACACCCTACATATTTATTTTTGGAGATTTATACAAATTGGGACGTGATGAAGTTTTACGTAGGTGTGTGTTAGAACACGAGAGGAAGTTTGGGTGTGCATTACGTAGGTGATGCCACCATGCATGCAATATTTTAATGGCAGGTTTATGGTGGGAAACCTTGTATAGGGATTGTAGAGATTATTGTAAAGCATGTGACCACTGTCAGTGCATTGGCAAACTAGGAAGGAGAGATGAAATGCCTTTGCATCCTATTCCTAGCGTGGAGCCTTTTGAAAAGTGGGCGATAGACTTTGTAGGACCTATTGCATTGACAAAATGTAGGAATGGGTCACGTTATGTCATCACTTGCATGGATTATCTCACAAGGTGGGTGGAAGCAACCCCAACTAAAGATTACATGGTAGTAATGGCGACAAGGTTCCTATGGGAGAACATTATCACAAGGTATGGATGCCCTTTAAGTTTGACCAGTGATAGGGGTACACATTTTCTAAATGATATAGTGAGGATCCTACTATCTGAGTTTATGGTGGCTCATCATAAGACTACGCCCTATCACCCTCAAGCAAATGAAACCGTGGAAGCAATAAAAAAAATACTAAGTCATACCTTGACCAAAATCTTTGATGTTGGAAGATAGGATTCGAATGACAAGATATCAACAGTTTTATGGACTTACAGAACTACATATAAAAGACTAAATAAAGCCACACCTTTTCAATTGGTGTTAGGTGCGGAAGTTGTTTTTTCGGTTGAATTTATGTTACCTTCTCTGTGAATAGCACGTGCAGGAGGATTAGCCGACAAACAAGTGCTAAAAGAAATAATTGATGAACTAATGAAACTAGATGAGAGACGATCACTTGCTCGTTGGATCCAAATAGTGGAAAAGGCAAAGCAAAAGGCTTGGCATGATCACCATATTAGAAACAAGAAGTTTGAGGTTGGGAAGATGGTGTTACTGTATGATTCTAAATTTATGTGCCATCCTGGGAAGTTAAAATTCCATTGGTTAGGTCCCTACACAATCTCATACATCCTTGATTCGGGTGCATGCTAGTTACAAGCACTAGATGGAATGGAGTTTCCTAGACACTTCAATGGTAGTAGGCTAAAGCCCTACTATAAATAAGTCTTCTTGGTGTTTGTAAATAAGGTAGTTTTTCCAATTAATCTAGAATTTTCCCTTACGCTTTTTCTTTTCCTTGTGTTTCCCTTTTACGTTGTTGTTTTGTTTTACGCCTCAACCACCGATAAAATTATTTCTATTTTTTGGATAATTTATGAGTGTACAGAGGACCATGCATCATTTAAGTGTGGGGTGGAGAAAAGTGAAGAAGCACGTGTTTTAAAAGTACCAAGGAAGTTGTGTTGAAGAGCCTTGTTGAGTAGCTCGGTTAAAAGAGAGATGAAGAGAAAAGAGAGAATGGTTGGTGCTAGGGTAAAGCTACTCATAGATCCCATGTACAAAGGAAAATGAAGTGCATTTAAAGAAACATGAGGTAGGTGAAAGAAATAATCTGGATAGAAGAAGTGCCTTCGGTGTGGGTTGAGCACGCGTAAGAGTCTCTTGTCAGGTTGGTTTGGTTGTGCACCAGAAGGTTGGACGATTTCTCACGTAAGTGAAGGTGCTGAAGATAGGTTTTGTTTTAAAAAGCCGCATTAAATGAACAAATTATGGGGTAGGTAAAGTATAATTTAATGACGAGAAAAAGGAAAAACTATAAATAGAGGGTCGGGGTATTCTCATTTTACTTTGCGAAAACAAAGAGTTGGAGATATAAGTGAAAGATATAAGCTAGGAATTTTTCAGATTCGATCAAAGAGAAGATCTGTGTGATCAAACAAGTAAAGATCTAGTTTGAGATTGCTAAACCAGAAGGAAGGAATTACATGGGTGTGGAACGAAGTGAAAAGGCATTGTCTTGTGAAGAATGTATTGAAGTTAGGGTTCAAAAACTAGGGCACGAGTTTAGGAGATTTGTATCACAGATCTAAGATTGAAGGTTGGGAGAAGGAAACCAAAGTAACAAGGAGAGGACTAGAGTAATACAATTACCTCGACCATGGCAAAAAAGAAAGGGAAGGGCAAAGCGAAGGCTAAACAACTAGAACCCGAGGTGGAAACAAACGAAGAATGGTATGCATAAATGCAGTACCCTGACGGAGTGATAATGGGGAAGGAATGGGAATCCCATTTGAGAAGCATACCAGTCAGTGACTATAATCACTGCACCAACACTATAGAGAAAGAAATGACATTAGAATTGGTACGCCCAACCAACAAGTGAACACCTGAAGGGTTTCCTATCTACAATGATGACGTGAAGGTCAAGTTGGCGAAGGCAGGGTTGTTGCAACTCTACGAGTTACCTTATTTTGGGAAGTCAGATCACTTATACAAGTGGTTAATGTCTCAGGTGCATGAGGAATACTTCCACTTTGTTGGGCACAAAATGCATGTAACTGCCCAGTTGATTGCATAATTTACAGGCCTCATATGTGAGGGAGATAGCCTGGAAGATGACCTTAGCGACAAAGAAGCTATTCAGGAGACCATCACAAAGTATGCCTACAAGAAAGGGTCATGGTATTATGACATCTTAGACATCAAGGACTCAGTTATGAAGATGGTTGTGAACCTGGTAATGAAGTTGAATGGCCAAGAAAGGTGGACACAAGTCAACAAGCCATGGTGCGCATGTCCGCAAGAAGATTACGAGAGGGGAACATTTACAACTTATCTGCATACATTGCTAAGGAAATTGTAAAGTACGCAAAGGAAGGGGACATGATCCTCTTTGGAAATGTCCTGTTCACCATAGTATTTGCATAAATCGAGTGTCAAATGCACTAGATAATTTTGTGTGGGAGTACCTATCCGAAGACCCTTTTCCGGAAGAGGTTTGAAAAGTATGCATGTGATACAATAACGGATCCCCACAAAGCGTGGATCGAAAAATGGTATACACACCTAAGAAATGCATTTGGGATGGAATGGAGGATCCCTAAACAACTCCCAAGTAGCCACACAGAGAAGAAGCTTGAGTTTACGGTGTACCAAATCTATTTCTTAGGTAGGTTTAAACTTGTTGATGAATCGTGGAGGCCTTGAGTGCAAGCTCCTTTCACGTTCACTACCCAATACTTCCAAGCGGGAGTGAACAAAGTTAAAGAATCAAAAAGATAAATTTGGAGCTAGGAAAATTGGACCAAGAACATAGAGATATGAGAAATAAACTAAACTATCCTGGAGGTAAGCACGTATACATGGAGAAGTATGTGTCACACGAGATCCACATGACTAGACCAATAACACTTCCTATTGTTGGAGGATCCATGGCATGCGTATGCATGCGCATAACACCAAAAAAATGAAAATAGTGTGTACTTGGTGGATGAAATCTCCATACTTGAAGACCCCTTAGGAATGAAGAAGCTAGTGTCTAAGAAGAGGGGTAGAGGAGAGGAAGGAGCACCAATTGTATGAAGCTGCCTGCGAACGGTGAGCATGCCTTCTACGAGTGCCAAGCCAAGCACCTATGTTCGAGAGGAAGACATCCCAAAGAAAGGAGAAGACACTAGTAGGGGTGCCCGAACAACCCACCACCTTAGAGGAGTCACAAGAGGAAGAAGAGAAGGTAGAATCTCTAACAGAAACAACCTCTCGAGAAGAAGCAAAAGGAAGAAGCTGACTCAGAGGTGACTAACAGCTTGGAGAGATATCTGGGAGAAGGAGAGGATGAGAGTGAAGAGGGTGGAGACAATGAAAAAGAGCCAGAAAAAGACAAGGAACCTTTGGAACCTCACATAGTTAGTGTCTATGACTCGAGAGGAGGAGAGTGGAGAAGAAAATCAAGAGTTCATATTCACACGGTGGAAAGGCGCACAAGGAGATGAAAGCACTGAAGATACAAAGGCAGATGAGAGGGATGTCGGGGGATAGAGGGCCACAAATTTTACAAAGGAGTAGATAACTGAAGTAGCAAAGCAAGAAGCGAAGAAGATGCTCGAGTTCCTTGTAGACTAGGAATTAGAGAAGAGAAAAGACATAGTGCTAAAGGAAGGGAAGGAAGAGAGCAATGAAAGGGGACATGACAACTTAGGAGGCCCTACTTTGTGACGGTCATCTTCCCCAAAGGCGCATGCTTAGGTAGAAGACCTCTAGATGTAGAAAAAAGATAGATAATGTGCTATGTGGATGAATCAAGGAAGGTGCTACACGCACGATTCCAGATCACGTTACCCACCAAAATACTTATAGCCATGGGATCGTTCGAGAAGGAGGGTGCGTACCCCAGGACCAAGAAGATGCTTTCTTGGGAATTTAAATCCCATGTCGATGAGCCAGAATTTGAAGTCTACCAAAAGGTTCTTATCATGCTACTAGAGTCTAAGGGAGACAACCCCTTAGTAAATTCCCAGGAGCTCACATACAAGAAAGTATGTAATGCTCTAAACAAGGTCGCAGTGGAAATGAAGGAAAGACTATTTGTGCAGGAACGACAACATAAGGGATTTAGAGGGAAAGTTGGCCAAGAAGGAGGAAGAGTTGGCTAAGGTGGCTAGAAGCTTGAAATAGGAGGAATTAATTAGTGCACAGCTAAGACACGAGCTCAAGGAGGAAAAGGCAAAGGTGCAGGAGGTCTACAAGAAAGTAGACTCGATAAAAAGTGCCATCATCTTGAAACACCCAAATCTAATGCCTATCCCCCAGAGGTATGCATCGATGCTGGAATTCCTAGAAGACTTAACATGCATCCTCACCATGGAGAGGTGACCCTTGGCATTGGAATCTGTGGAGGAAGTAGCCACGTGCCTGAAGGAGGAGGACCGGTTAAAGGTGATAGCACTGGTTGCCGAGTATAGCAAGGTGCTCATAGATGTAAAGGTTGCTTCCCAATCTGCTGAGGCCGCATATGACACATGTGTGGATAGAGATAAGGTGGCAAGATCCTTGGTTACCACACTTGAAGTAGAGCTGAAAGAGTTCTAGGAAAAGAATAAAGGAAACAGGCGGAGCGGGATAGAGTCCTAAGCGGAAGTAGAAAGAAGATCCAAGGAGATTGAGGCACTAAGGGGCTCAACCAAGACATGATTGAAGGAACTATATCCTCAAATTACCTAGAAGAATGGACAAGCTTGCAGACCTGGGTAAAGATATGGAACAAATTGTGGACACTTTGGGTGCCTAGGGAGCTGGCCTAAGTTTTGATGAGGTAAACCTCCTAGTTGGCGACCTCTGTCAGAAGGCATAAAATGAGGTCGATACATGGAATAAGTTGGAGGCAGTCTTGCAGAAGGACTTCCCCATCCTTTTGGTTTAATGTTCCCCCCCATTCTTCATTATTTCCCCTATTCTTTCATTCCTTATTCATTTTTGTAATATTTATCTACATCTTGGTTCCATTGAACCAACTTGCACCTTGGTCGAGTAGAATGTTTCGAGGGTGGAGAATAGGCGTAGTGTGGGGTGATGTTGGGCCCTTGAAATATTGACTAAGTATGAAGGTGTGTGGGACTCTAGTTATAGGATGGAACACAAGGCAAAATCATGCAAAAGAAAAGGCTCAAGGAAGCATATAGCGCGCACGACATGTGAAAGGAGGTTTAGGACTTAGCCGATTCAAGAAATAAAGGTAGAACACGTGAAAAGCGTGATCGGTTGTGCACGGTTAACATGCTAGCCTGACAACAGGTGGCCCAAGAAAGAACATGCTAGCAAAGGAATCTTCTAGAAGACCATCATGAGATGGAGTGGAGAGCTAAGACCTGAGGAAACATGCTCGTTGAGGGACCACATTCAACACTTAGCAACGGATCTGAGGGTGCGACAAGGAGAGATGGTAGTGTGGGTAGGTGATAAATACAAGTTCCTATGGACCAAGAAAAGAGGACAGACCAAAGAGGAAAAGATAGGAGAGATACACACAGAGAGATTTAACATGGGTAAAACTCTGCAAGATTACTATGAGTGGGGCTATGATGTAGAAATGAATGTATTGAGCTTAGCATTGTAATTTCTTTTCTATTTTTGCATAGTTGTCCAAGCCTAGTGATGTGCATGACTACAGTCTGCCCACTATGGCTCTTTGTAATGAAACGATGAATACAATGAAGTTACCTATTACAATTAGATATGAATATCAAGTGGGTTCCATGTATATTTCATTTATAGAAGTTCTCTTTCCTTTCATGCTATGAATGAATGGTTGTAGCTTTCTTTTTGTTATATTATATGTTATGGAGTCTTTTAGAACACACAGTCTGAAGAAGCTACAAGGATCTGGAGGCCATCCTGAGCCCTGTAATCCTTATATGTCTAAAATTCCTTCCTGAATACTCCTATACTAATCATTGATGAATCTTTCCCACTAAAAACTCACATAAAAGAGAGACTCGGCACCCGTGCATGCCTCGGGTGAACGCTCATATTTTGTTGGGTGACAGGCCAGTGTGCATGGGATTCCTTCCTCTTATAATGGGAGTAAAATTGACTACCGTTATTTTTCCACTACTCACATTCGTAACTTCCAATTTTTGGGGATTTAGGCCTTGTTTGTATCTAAAATTGTTTTAGTATACCTTGAGTCGGAAGTCACCTCAACCCTTTTCTAATACTTAAATCTTGTTTTCCTAAAACTTGATTTAAGTGTTGGAATTGTGTTGTCATCTACAAAATCAAACTTTGAGACAAACGTACAAACATTAGGGAGTTAGTTTCATATTTGATTGGTCTTTGGTTTGAAACTTACTAGTGTTTTCCTTGTCATTCTTTTTCAATTCTTTGTCATTCCTTCTTTGACATTCATTGTGACATTTACAACTATCACGTTGCTTGATTTTTTCCTAGGTTCATTGTAGTCCTTGTACACATTTTTCAAACCTTAGAAATTTTTTTTCCTATCAAGCAACTTTTGAGACAATTTGAACATTGGAAAAGTTTCCTTTGTAGCCATTATGTTGCTAAATTTTGATAAACCATTTTGACATTTACACTTGCAACTTATTTTCCAAACCTTGTTGGATTTTCAAAATTGTGTCATCAATATGTTTGTTTTCCTTAGATACCCTTTGGAAAATCACACAAGCATCCCCTATTTGTTTGCAAAATGTCTAGTTGGTCATCATTACACTACCCGAATCGACATGGAACTTATTTCCATTTATAGGATTTCAATCACACTATCTAGGTTTAGGAAAATTTTCCTAATGATGTCAAACATGAGTAATTATCACATGGCTCTTCACACTTACAAAAATAAGGAACATAGTTTTAGGAATTTGCATAAAAATATGCCCATCACGACTAATTCTTGATTGGTTCTTTCATTTAGAGAACTCGTTCGAATACCCCTTTCCCCACCTTCATCTCATAGTCGATGGTATGATTTTGATGATTCTAATCCATGTTATTATTCATATTACCCTCATTCTTATAATTATTCTAAACCATGTTATTCTTCTAATTCCCCTCAGTCTCCTAATTATTCTAATCAATGTTATGATTCATATTCCCAACGGTCTTGAGCCTCATCCAATCAAATTTCTTCTAAGGAATAATCAGTCACCTAAACAAATTTTTCCTCCTCTAAGTATTTGTGTCACTAAAACTTCTCCACATAATTCCTCTAATTTGAATCCTGAGTTGTTGTCCTCCCTTTCTTCGTAGGACCCCTTTATAAGCCACCTCAACAGTGTCTTCCTCCTTTGAAGATCCATGCAACTCCAAATTCCTCCAATCAAACTTCTAATTTGAATCTTGATTTACGGTCCTCCCTTTCTTCACAGGACCCCCTTTATGAGTCACCTTAATGGTTTCTTCCTACTTTGAAGATCTGTGTGACTCCAAGTTCCTCCCGTCAAACATCTATTTCGAATCTTGAGTTAAGGTCCTCCCTTTCTTTGCAGGACCCCCTTTATAAGTCACCTCAATGATATATTACTCCTTTGAAGATACATGTGACTCAAAATTATTCCAATAAATCATCTAACTTGACCCCTATATCACAATCTATTGCATTTCTACATGATCCTCTTTTTCTACCTACAATATGTCATCTTATAGGTAAAAAATACCGGGATATTTAAAATCCACATCCTCTTCCACTCGCGAGACATCTAAATCCAAATCTACATCATTTGTTATGTCATCTTCTTCTATTAATCAAACATATTATAAATCTTCCACACTTTTATACCTCTTTCTTCTAATCAAATTACTATGGTCAAACAACTATGACCCATACTGATCATTTTATTTCACAATGAAGAAGAAATCAAAGAATTCATGGGGCTACATGATGGCATTCCTCTAGAGGATAAAGATCAAGGATTCTCTTTTGACCTCGATGCGTTCGGGTATTTTGGGAAGAAGTTTATTCCTTTGTCAAAAATATAGGAAGATCCTATGATCATCAAACTTGATCCTCTTTTTGTTCTTCCATTTTCACATTACCCATTACATGGAGAAATTCCTAGGTCTGTCATTGATCCTTGACCTATCTACTCATCACCCCATCATTCTTTAAATATCAAAATTCCTCAATCACAATTTCTCTTTGGGTCACCTCTTGACATTGCATCATCTTCATCTATATGTGGGCCACCTCTGAGTATCCCTTCATCTTCTATTTGTGGGTCACCTCTGGGTAGCCCATTATCTTCTATTCTTGGGCCACATCCTAGTAGCCCTTTATCTTCTATTCTTGGGCCATGTCATAGTATATCCTCATCTTCTATTCTTAGGACACTTCCTAATAGCCCCTCATCTTCTATTATTTCTAGCCAATCCTGAGTGTTGCACTAAAATCATTACTCTTCTAACTACTACTCGTATTCCTTCCACTACTCATTTGGATGTTGTTTATCAGACATTTGTAGATGCATTTTCTCAATATATTACTTTTTCATCTACTATAGCTAACAATATTTCTATGTATGAAAATAATATTCCTCTATATATATGAATCTTTTTCAATAACTTGGGAGTCAAGTGCAATTTAGTCGATATTGGATCTGAGCTCAATCTTTTCCTCTATCATTCATTAAATCTATAGGTATTCCCATGTATATTCTTAAACCAACATCGATATTTGTTTGAGCATATGATTTTAGTACACATCCACATAATCATTATCACCTTGTCACTCACAGGTTGGGAAAAATACTATTTCGAGTTCTATTTCTTTTCATTGATTTCCCAGGTTTCATATCATTGCCTACTTGGTAAGCCATAACTTCATTGAATGCAAACAATGACTTCTATAGTTCATCAATGTGTTAGATTCTTACATGAAGGATTTGAATATGAAGTTCCCACTGATACTACACCATTACAATATTGCAACCTAGACCCAACCATTACATTACCTATTCTGAATTCTGCCACTATACATCCTTCTTCTAATCAATGACCCATGCACTATCTAGACAACTTTCCTCCACTCGAGGGAACCATTTGTACACTAGATGTTGTTCCATCTAATTTAGAAACCCCCTTCTATAAGTAGTATGGTACTTTTTGAAGGGGTTGACCAAACATCGACATCATACCACCTTAAGTATTTTCTCATGAGCAATCTGCATCTACACTTCCTCCCTTCACATGCACTCTCTTCATGAATAATTCTTACTGTCCACACATTCCATTTGATCCCACTTGCTCTGACACTATTTGCACACATGATGGCTTGACTTGGCTTGGGTTTACACTCGATGATATCTTACCTCCACTACATTCACCACATATATATCATGGATATGTTTGTATTAATGTTTCTTATCCCCTCCAATTATTTCATTTATTAGTATTTGTTACCCACAATCTATGCATTTCACTAATTATTCTTGGAAAATCATGCCTCAAGTAAATTAGTGGCACATTAGATCTAATCATATCAAAATTTCATTTCCCATTCCCTTTGGACACTTTTTTATTTGTAATTAATCATTTCATGAATATTCATAATACCTTAATCATTGGTATGTATATGGATTTCCATTACCACCTTTCACCTTTGACAATGAATATGTAATGGGCATGTATAAATTAGGCCGTAATGGCTTTCTATTGGATGAACAACATACTATATCCTATCAAGTCTTACACTTCTTGATACAATTGTATTTTCATTACTTGATGACGCCTTGATCATGTGCTACGGTTCACACTTGACTATTGAGGGCATACTAATATTCATGAACCTCACATCATAAAAACTATCCATTTCACACTCGAAAATTTCACGAAACATCTTTCTTTGTATCACATTTATCACAACACACTCCCTTATGATGCATTCTATTTCCCAGTTCATACTTGATTGTTAAGGATCTAATTATGAAGTGAACCTCACCAAACTCGTGTACTTTCAATGCTCTATGATTTATCGATCACATATTTCTAGGGCATAATTAAAACTATTTTCCTTTGATGCATTTATGTTCTATGGTTCATTCTTGATTGCTGAAGGGAATTTATAAATGAACCTCATCTCATATATACTCATTCACATTCCATCGAGGGGCATGTTGCTCTATCACACTCACATTGCATTTCATTCCATCTCACTCATCCACAACATACTCCATATCTTGGTTTCACATTATTCTTTCTTACTTATACTCGCATGTTACATATTGCCTATTATGTTAGCTAGATACATTGTATGTCATTATCTATATCATACACACATGCACATTTACTTGCCTTCTAGTTGTGATCACAAAATTTATGTAGATCATTACACATAGCATGGATGATTTGTATTGTACCTCTTACTAGTCCGACAACAAGCTTCAAGGGGCATCCACTTCCGTACACATCACATGTGATATTAATTCATTTTATACTACTTCCTATTCATACTAGCACACTACTATATTAGATCATACACATTTTTACATACTTTATATATTTCTAACATGCTAACGGATGCTTCATGTGTAACGTTTTCTTTGAAGGAACTATTTGCTACCATGGTTGTCTATTACATTGCTTACTATTTTATGTCATTGTTTTCCATTATATGACATTGTTTGTAGGATTTTCCTTTGTATTTTGTCAAGAATGTATGTTTTATTTCACTTTGGTATTGATTTTTTGCAACATCATGAGTGATGTCCCATGTTTGCAACCCAGTTTTTGTAGTCTACATTGTATTATTACTTATTTGGAATACATATTGTCTTCTATATGCGTGTTTGTATTATTTATACTAGCACTTGTTTTCCAGCCACTTTGTTTTCATGTACCTTGGTTTCTACCAAGTATATTCCCTCCACCTTTTGGGGCATTAGTTTCAACACAACGTACGGTCCTCCTTTGGACTTCATCTTCCTTGTGACATCACATGCACCCCAAATGAAGGGGGTATCATTGGGTGAATCAGTCACCCCATATAACAATTTACAGTCATAGTACAACATAATTCAATACTGGTACATCATAGTCTTTAGTCTTAGAAATGATCCATAACCTAACTTGGGTCCTCAGCACAACATAAAAACAATGCCTCGACACGAGATACAATTTCCTAGGCACACTTGAACCTTCGTGGGTGCCTATGACTAGAAAGGCGATTACACAATTTTTCTCAATTTGGCACAATTTACATAGTGGCTTTTACAGGACAAACAATCCTTCAAAGACTTGACATGCATGTATTCTACCTTATTTTCTATTTTCTTGTTGGATAAAAATGGATCAGATTTACACACACCATTTGTAGTGGTGTTTATACTTCGAGAAACACTCAACAGTTAGAAAATAACACTAGACCTTTCTCCCTAATCTTCTTTCATACCTAGCATGAGATCACCCCAAAAATCACACTTGGCATAAGCTGGTGTAAGATCACCCAAAAAAAAATTTTATACAACATCCGTAGGATCCTTTCTATCTCTTACACTCATCAAGGATAAAGTACATATGTTCTTTTTGTATTTTTACATACTTTTACACAATTTTCACATGTTTTTGATCAAACTTTTCATATACACATATTTGAGTACTCCTTTTATCTTCTCTTTTACAAGTCCATCCTTACGAGAAAGAACAGTCACATCATCTAAAATAAATCAACATAACCAATAGGTACAATGCACACACCTACACATACACTCTCATCCCTAGCGTCATTTTCACTTCCTCTTCTCTAGATTCCACTCTTCACTTTTTATGACTCTACGCTTTTTCTTGTCTCCTCGAGAATTCTTATTGTCATCGATCTAAATGTTTATCGGTACACATCTCTTATCTACTTTATGTTATCGAGAATCGATTAACAACATAAAGTGGGGGAAAATGTAGACACTAAATCATGCACTTTGGGTATATTTCTAGCTTTGATCACATACCACTATTCATATGATTCCTAAGTCGAAATGTACTAATTGAATACTATCCTTGGCATCTTTGCTTGCTTTCTATTTTCCTTCTTAGTCTTATACACTTTATTTCCCAGTCTTTCTTTTAATACTTCAACATTTCTAACTCTGGACACCAATGCCCACTAGGATGCCATCTCCCAAGGGCCACTATCCCCTCTAGGTGTTCCTAACCTCTTTGTATCTTACACACATATTTTGGGTCCTTTCTAGCCATTTGAGATCTTATTTCTTACCATTCAGAATTTTAGTGGTTAATTATGAAATTTAACCAAGGGAATCATGTGAATAAAAAGCTATGTGATCATAATAAAGGACCAAGAACTAAACATATAATATCACCACCTAAGGTTGCATCCAAAGGCCATTACAAGAGCATCAAAGCATCTATCTAGCATCGACACAAGGGAAAAGGGATTGATTTTTTTGCATACACTTCATCACAAGGGAAGTTATTTTTTCATTCACATATCTATCTACATTTTATACATCTAGCTATTGATTGATATTCAAGTGTCCGGCACAAGAGGTACGTAGGGCACAATTCTACACACACACAAAATTACATGGAGTCTAAAATGTAGTGCAACTCCCAGTTCATAAGTTCACTCAATTGAGTGACCTTCACATTCATTCTGAATCCCCATTTGCATCTTTTTCTCTGTAGGATTTGATGTGTTTTGGGGTTTTATAGGTGCTATTTCTCTTTGCAAGTTTTAGGAGAATTCGGTGATCCGGAAGAGAAGTACATGAGACAAAAGGAGACATCCAATGAACATCTTGTGACCCTGTGAAATTGGTTTTTTGAGGTTTTGAGAAGTCAATGGTGCCTAGAGGAATTGTCAGAGTGCCCAGGTGCACCCTTAACACCTGTCTAGATGCCCTACTCCCGACATTTCCAGCATTTGCACAACTTTCGGGGCTTGGTTGCAATAGTCTACCTTCCTATTCAAGTAGTTTTCCATCTTGGCACACCTTTGGGATCTTTACGAATCGAGATAAGTATTTTAACCTCTCTCTTGCAACTAGGGTTTCATAATTTTCTAGCTTACTTTCTTATGTCAAATCTATATTTTACTATATATATATACATTAGTAACTTATCTATAATTTAGCAATTTATTTCCAATATTTTTAAAAATCAGCCACCAAATAAAAACATCTATATATATCCAGATGTTTATACCTTCATTCATATATATATATATATAATGTTTGTAAATGGGGGCATAAGTTTTAAAATTTATAACTATGTAGACTTTAGGAATATTAACCTAAACCTATGTAGGTACTATGTGAACCAAGATTGAGTAATCTTAACCAAAATTTTGGAAAACTTGAAGTATGATTTATATGGCAATAGATGTGAAGGAAGTAAGGAAATATGTTTCAAGGAAATTAAGGTGGAAGGGTTTTACGTTTATGGAATTTATGGAATGATTAGATTTATTGGGAATGGGTAGCTTCCTCTAGAAACTAACGTAATTATATCACATATGTTTCCTTTTTCAATCTCTTATTGATCATTTCACTATTCTCAAACACTACTATTTTTTTGGTCATACAAGTAATGGCTTTTCTCCTCACTTACGCCTATGTTTTTGGTCATAGAAATGATTGTGAGAAAGGAAACTATGTGACTTTGTGGAAAAATGAAATATTTCAATATTTTTACTGTTATTTTGATTCTAGAAGAAGGATACATGATAAGAACAACAAAATTTAGCAAGAACATGTGTATATTAGGCATGAAGCACATTCCTTATTCTTTGTAACACATTTTTTATAATTTGATAATGGTGAATTGGTGTATTTTATCATTTTTCTTAGAAAACATGGTTATACAATTATAAATTTCATTTACATATGGTATTTGCTTTACATGCAAAAATAATAATTGGGTATTGTTATTTTCCCTTATTTGGAATGAGATACAAACTAGGTTGATGCAGCCTATAATTTACGGATGACACCCTAGTCACACTAGCACATCACTCACCTTGACTTGAGCACTCACCCAAAGTGCACAAAGGTACCAGGTCCCTCTTTAGGGTTGTTGTAGTAGGATGTTAGCATGATGAAGGAAGAAACATATATATTCATAACTAATCCATTATTATACAATGCATGATCCCCTACAATCGATGAAAGAACAAGCTTAAACAATAATCATGATTGAATTAATAACATGCACTACTCAACTACACATAGAATGAAACTTAGATTCAGCCAATATATTCCATCTATTAATAAATATAGAAGCTCCTTACAATATTGTCAATCTATACCAATGCGCATATGGAACTGATACAATAATTCAGTCATATGCATATACACACATACATACACACACTTCACACTCACCCACACACTTCTATTATGTACCTAACATCATATATATAGGGTGGGGACTTGCCCTTCACCGCTTATCTATTCCAAAAATAGGCCGCATGCTATTGATAGCCACATGCCATTTACAAGCATAGCCACACATGCAAGTGTGCTATCTATAGTCCTCTTGCAGTTAACTGAAGTGTCAATTCTATTCTCATCTCGTCTCCATGCAAAAATGCTTCGATATACTTCTCCAAAGATAGACAATGCATGGCATGCATGTCTCTACATTGTTGGTGTGTTCCGCATGCCATCTTCTAAAAATAGGTCTTCATGCTCAAAATCAGCTAAGTCCTAAAAGATGAACTTGCCTTCGTGCATGGGTCCTTCCTGTCCTTCCATGCCCTTGGTTTTGGGCCTTCTATCCTACGTGGAATCCTTATGTGATCTTTGAAAAGTATTCTTTGATCAACATTACCCCACACTAATCTCATTGTCATCCCGACAATGGGTATCTCCAAAAATTAAAGTAAAGAATAGAAGAATGGAAAGAATAAGAATGAAATAATGTAGATAAATAAATAATTTCTATGATGTTAGGAGGTAGCCTCCTCTGTATCAGTTTGTAGTATCAACTCTAGATACTCCTTTATTTCAGCCTCTAAAACCTACTTGATTTGCTTTTTCGAGATGTCCACAACAATGGATTCCAACTCATCCCTCACAATCTCTCCTTTCTCATTTTGTAGAACCAAGGCGACACTGGACATTGATGTCATTCTTCCTTCTAAAAGATCCATTCTTCTATGTAATTAGATTCCCAAGCTCTTCCAGCTGAGTCTTATGCGGTTCTTGTGCCGCTACGGGGCCTCATGCTTCTCGCTTAACCATTGACAATATTTCGTGCAACCTAATGTCTCATCTTTCATCACTTTTTGGACCTCATTGTTCTCTTCTAGGGTCTTGATGTTGATAAGTGCCTCTGGAGTTATGCATATGTTTAAAGCCTGGTCTACTTTCTTCAATACTTCATGTAATGCTTGCAATAACCCTTCATAAGATGCAATTTTTCTCATCACTGATGCTTTCTCTCATTCGACATCTTGTTTTGATATTTTTAGCGCTTGCATACATAGAGGTTCATATTCAAGTACCAAGTCCACCAACTTTCCCACATAGTGTATCACTAAAGGAAATGTCTGTGGTACCTTGGCCTCCAAGTGTGGCCTTTCTCTAATGACATTGTCCCCAATCTCCTCTGCGATTGATAAACACCTCGTTATTCTTCTGCATGAAGTCCCTCTCCTATGTTATGTGTGCTATCTCTACATCCTTTGTCTTTAGATCCTCGTGCAGTGCTCGATCATGGAATATTTATCCATGTTTCTTCTAGCCACCTCAGCAGAAAATTTCACTAATGCATTCGACCTGCTCATCTGACATGATAGTAGGCTTTACTATCATGTGTCTAGCTTGGGGTGTCTTCTTCAGTTGTCTCAAAACGCATGACTCTTCATACACATCAAATTCAGGCTCATCCATGTGGGTGTGCATTGACCATGATAGTTGCTTTCGAGTGCACATAGTCACCATATCCTCATCCATTAACTCCCAACTAAATAAATCCTTTTGTGCTATTGTGCTCTGGAAGCGGGTGCGGAAAATTTTTCCTACATCCTCTGCATACCCCATGGTTGGTGGAATGTGCTCTCCACTTGTTCTTCTAGACCATTTCTTCTTAGGAACTTTATCTTCCAAATTTGGGACTTGTGTCTCCATATCCTGAACATTCTTTATAGCTATCTCCTCAGGTCTTTTCTCATCAACTTCTTTTCCTATGATTCCTCACCTTGTTCTTCTCCGTAATATTTGGAAGTGTAGGAGAATTAGGCACGCTTTCCTCTAACTCTTTTAGATCCTCGTTAACTTTAGTTTCCTCCTTATTTGTACGGTTACCTCCTTCTATGGAGAGAGTCTAGGTGATTTGCACACAATGGTTAGAGTAGCACCTTGGGTCCTTGTTCTCCTAAATACCCTCTTAAACCTGTGCTCCCCTTGGACTACATTCAAGTCCTCATCATCCCCCTCTTGTGGCTGAGGTGGTGTAATAACATGCTCAGCTTCACCCTTATTTGTAGGATGTCTCCTACCCCTATGCTCCAAACCACCACTATCTTCGTGCTCCTCCTCCTCATCCTCCACTTCAATTGGCTTTGTGGGCTTAGGCACTAGGATGTTCTCCATTGTATGCTTTCCCTTTGGTGGTGTTGGAAGTGTGAAATCACCTTCCACATACTTGTACAACCAGACTTATTGGCTTAATATTCAGCACCTCCAAAATGATCCTCTCTGTATAAGCACTTTTGCTAGGATACACATACTTCTTCCTCAATGTATGGTAGTCACAAAGATAACTTATCGCATTGAAGACAAGTCAGCGTGTGTCATTAAACATATGAACATATGCTTGGAAATACTTCGTAGTGAATGCGTAAGGCAATTTACACTAAGGGATCCATACTCCATATTTAATTGGTAAGTGTGTGATGTAGAAATGTGGATATACATAAAACTAAACTCTTATCCCTACCATTCTTTGGTAGGTCCTTTGGGATGCTCCACTCTTCCCCAAATGCTACGCAGAGCTTTGTCATATTACTTCTCTACCCTTTGCTTTACATCATCTATCATGGTCCCCTTGCATAGGTACTTTTTCGAATCTTTCAACTAGGGACTTGTTCTCTATGGGGTATTCCCATATTTTTCCTTCGGCCGATCGATACTCTAATATCCATGAATATTAGTGATAGTAAAACAGCCCCAAAGATGATCTTCCCTCCTATGCGTGATTCTTTGACTATTTTCTCTACAATATAGCCTGCAATGTTGTAGATTATCCCTTCTAACATCTTATGCGACACATGTAACCACATAGTATTTACCTGTGACCACCGCTCCGATCATTCAACTTTATAACAAGGTGTGCCGCATCTTGTGAAACTAGACACTTCTTCAATTTTTTTATTTCCATTCCACGCGCACCCTTTGTGTACCCCAACTCCTTTCTGGTCTTTATAATCATAGCTTTATCTCGTGAGGTCACCTTTTATATCCTCTCCTATCACCTTGGACACTGTGAACTAATGAGACAAGTGCAGATGTGATTCTAACTCAACATCCCGCAAAGCAAAAGAAGTCCTTGTGCACCACTGCCGCTCATGAGCCATTGATACAAGGGCTCATACTTCCCAAAATATGGAAGCTCATATAACTGGTATACCCTAATTGTATTCAAAATTGTCTCACCCACATCTTCATAAAATAGCATGTCATTCATCATGCACTTGTTCATTCTAGCAGTGAGCAAGGAATCGAGCTCCTTCTTGTTCTCCAAAGTCATATGATTGTATTCACTTACTTTTCTCTTTCTGATGGGTGAATCCCATTCTGGCTGATGATGACTCCTTATGGATATTGCATTTTTGAAAAATGGATTTCGAGTGCCATCTCTTCCTCCTCAATGACCACCTTCTTCTTTCCTTTTACTATTGCTGTAGATGCCTTCTTCGGTGCCATTTTTACCTTGCAAATATCTCCTCTTCAACTCTACAACTTTACGAATCAAACCCTATCTTGTTTTAATCATGCCCTAGGTTGAAAATTCATAACCTAACTCTTTTTTGTCTCCCTACTTCACTCAAACCCTTCACCACTATGGACGCAAGCTTTTGTCACACTGAGATCTAGTTGTCATGATTGGTTGCACACCCTTCACACCTTAACTCGATCACTCGACTCTTTGCACTTATCTCTTTCCTCAAATACTCTTAGTTGTAATGGTAAAAATGAATCCGAATTCCATCCTTACATAATTTTTTAAAATTTTGATGCATTTAGTACTCCTTCACCTACCAAATATCCCCTCATTCATTGACCAAATTCATTCATTCCACGTGGTACATCTTCACACCCCAAATTTAACCTTTTAGCGCACCTTCCTACCCTCTGGTCATAGACTTCTCTTCACCGTGTGCTCCTATGCCCAAGTACCTCCTCACTTGAACCTTCTCCTAGTAGCTATCGTGGCCTTCGCTTACATCACATTGTACTTTATTCTTTCATTCATCTCTATCCTTGGTCACTTTTGAGAAGAAATCTTCTTTTACTTAAAGCACACCCATAGCAACTTATTCCTTTCACCTTTCAATTCCCACAGTCTTTTTCTTGGATAACTACAACCACCCCACACTAAAAGTATGTGCAGTCCTCTGCGCATAAACATTATTCATATAGTAATTAGCTTCATGTGTGCAAGCATGCTTATTACACAAAAATAACAACTAAATTGACAAATCATAGTGACAATGAAGGAAATACATTAAGGAAATTCATAATTGAAAACCTAAGCTAAATGGTAGTACTTCCTTATTACAAACACCAAGAAGACTTATTTATAGTGGGGCTTCAGCCTACTCCCGTTAAAGTAACCAGGTAGCCGTGTTCCAACAAGTGCTTCTAACTGGTAAGAACCTAATTCAAGTATAGAAGTGATAACATACTACACCAACCAATGTATTTTGAGCTTGCTTGGATGGCACAAGAACTTTGAGTCATAAAGAAGTACCATTTATCCAATCTCAAACTTCTTATCCTTTATGTTTCTGTCATGCCATGCCTTTTGCCTAGCCTTTTCAGCTTCTAACTCCATCGTGCTATGGCTTGGCACTCATCCAGTTGAATCATCTTTTCGTTATGCTCTTCTAAAGCCTATTCATGAGCTAGACCTCCAATGTGCGTAATGCATAAAGAAGGTAAAATAAATTATATAGGGAGAATAGCTTTCGTGCCAAACACCAACTGAAATGGTGTGGCTTTTTTCAATCTCTTGTAAGTTGTTATATATGACAAAACAACAACTGACACTTTTTCATCCCAATCCTTTCTTCCAACATCACAAATTTTTGTCAAAGTTTGGCTCAAAATCTTGTTGAAGGCCTCAACAATTTCATTTTCCTAAGGATGGTAAGGTGTAGTTTTATGGTGTGCAACCATAAAATCATCTAATAGGATCCTGATTGTCTCATTCAAAAAGTGTGTACCTCTATCACTTGTCAAGCTTAAGGGACATCCATATCTTGTAAGAACATTCTCCCATAGAAACCTAGCTGTTGTAGCTTCCGTACAGTCCTTGGTAGGTGTTTTCTGCTCACCATGTGAGATAATTTGTGTAAGTAATGATATAGCGTGATCTAGTCCTACGTTTGGCTAACAAAATAGGCCCGAAAAGTCAATGACCCATTTATCAAATGGTTCGACACTAGTAATCAGTCTCAAAGGCATCTCGTCTCTTTTCCCTAGTTTTCTAGGCACCGAAAATGATCATATGCCTTACAATATTCTTTATAGTCCTTATACAATGTATCCCACCATAATCCAACAAGTGGGATCTTCCGGTAGTCGCACAACCTACATAATGGCCTCCTACAATACCACCATGAGCTTCTTCCATGATATCCTTATGCTCATGCTCTAATACACAATGACGTAATACTTCATCTCTACCTAGCTTGTAGAGGTCACCACTGATTAACATAAATGGTTCCGTGCATATACAAGATGCTTCTTTTCTAATGCTTTCATTCCTTTTGGTGCCATACTGTTTGTAGAAAGACAACAATGTCTTCTAATTCCATGGGCATGCATTGTAACCTATATAATTATGCATCTGGCATTGTTTCTTCAATTATCTGTGCATCCTCTCTTGAATTGATTCTAGATAAATGGTCTGGTCTAAAATTGCTTTTCCCTAGCTTCACCACAATTGTGAAGTCAAACTCTTGAAATAGGAGCACCCATCTGCATATGCGCCCTTGTAAGATGAGCTTGTTTACCAAGTACTTCAATTCCATGTGATTTGTATAAAACATAAATGGTGTTGCTAACAAGTACTATCAAAACTTTTGCAATGCATAGATCATTGAAAAAGCTTCATGCTCTGTAGTTGTATAATTCCATTTAGTAGGAGTCATCTTCCTACTAGAAAAATAGATTGGATGATCTATAATACCTTCACTAGGTTGAGCTAACACAATTCCAATGGCCATGCTAGAAGCATCCACATGCACATGAAATGGTTTATCCCATGAGGGAAAGTGTAGAATGGGTGTGGTAGTAAGTTTCTCTTTTAATATCTCAAATGTGCATTGTTGCGGTTCTCCCCAATAAAATGTACCTTTCCCCTTCAGTAATTCTTCCAAGGGTGCAGCAATTTTGGCATACCCTTTTATGAATTTTCTATAATACCTTGTATGACCTAAAAATCCATGCACCTCACTTTGACTGGTAGGCACTTCTAGGCCTAAAATGACTACAACCTTGGCTAGATCAACTAGCAAACCTTCCTTGTAGATTATATGTCCTAACAATATCCCAAATGGTGTAGAAAATATGCACTTCTTGATGTTCAAAGAGATATTCAATTGTCTACATCATTCAAAAATTAATCACAGATTGTCACAATGATATTTCACAAGCACATATACTGTCCAATCATCTAGGTAGACCTGTAAGAAGTTGTGAATAAAATATTTGAATGCTTGAACAACTATGTGCAAGAATACAATAGGTGCTTTTTTAATCCAAAAGGAATCAAAATATAGGCAAAACTACCCCATTCAGTAGTAAATGTTGTCTTTTCTTGATCCTCCTAAGAAATCCTAACCTGATGATACCCAGAAAACCCATATGTGAAGGAATATATTTCATGCCCTGCAACTCCTTCTAGTATTTCCTTAGTGAATGGCATAGGGAATGGATCTATGACGCATGTAGCATTCAAATATCTGTAGTCCACACATATTATAATTCATCCTTCCTTCTTGATACTGATCACCATTGGGCTAACCCATTCTAACTCATCAAGGGGCTTGATAATTCCATATTTCAACATTTTATCAATTTCTTCTTTTACCTTTTCATGCAAATTAGGATTCATTTTGTAAGGTCTCTTTCTAACTGGTCATGTACCATACTTAAATTTGATCTTCATTTCCCCAAGTGATTCATGCACACCTTTAAGTTCATGATACCCTCAAGGGAATAACTCATGATAATACCTGAGTAGCTTGATAATCTTTGCGACCTCCGAGTCTAACTAGTAGTCTCCAATTATGGCATCCTTAGGCTTAGCCTCTGAACCTATATTCACCTTCTTTATCTTCATGGGTTCATGGTAGGTGCACGTATCCTTGTCTACACTATCCAAGACCTCACGCACCCCATGTGAATGTTCAAAACTTCCTTGTCATCCACAACGTAAACAATCTTTCCTTTCTCTTTCTCAAGGAAAGAGAATTCAAGTAGTATGGAGTCCATTTCTTCTTCCTTTTAAAAACATGCTTCGAAATCTACCTCTCTGAATAATTCCTGAATATGCTCTTCTAATTTTTCACTATCTCCCATAATTAAGCACTTGAAAAATTTTAATGCCTCTTCTACAGAAGGTTTAGTCGAGAAGTAGTCAAAAGTCTGGATCATTCCTGCAGTCAAATCCTGCCAGTTTCCAGTTCCTCGATGGAGTTCTATATATACATACTAGGCACATGTGCATCCTTGTAGCATAGAATACAATCGATGCACCCAGAGTGAAGGTGGTAATGCTTCCTGTCCTACTATCTAGAGTCTCTCACACTGGTGAATGTGATGTTGAACAGGTTGATCACCATGATAAGTGTAAATTTTTGTAGGTGTATTATTTCTTATAAACCTAGTAGAAAAAGTGACTCCAATTTCTTCCTAGTTTATAAGATTATCTCTGTGGACTACCCACCAGTGCGTTGTTGTCCCACGTAGTGTATATACTAACATATCTCTTCTCTTAATTTTATCTATCCATTGTGTTTCCATGGCCTTCAAAAATGTAGGAAGATCTTATGCTCTGTATACCAAGGTACTGTGCTACCTATCCGTCGAATCAAATGAAGTCCATTCTTATGTGCAACCACACTTTTCACCTCACGTCCTACTAATTCATATGTACCATGAGCCCAATTTTTGCAAGAAATACTCGTAGTATCACTAATATAATGAGAATCCTCCCACTGTAGGATGCCTTCTTTTGATGGCTCATTGACCTATGGGTCCTAAATAGCATGTACATAAACTTTGTTTAAGTCCTCCTCACTTAGAGGCTCAACATATGGCATATAATTTCCATTTGTTAAAGGTATCACAACCCTTTTCTCCTTGTTTTCAAAGCTGATATACCCCTTATTGAATCTCAAGTCAGCATTATTCGCATAACACCAAGGGCATCCAAGTAGGGCTAGAAAATTGTTTGCTTCTGTAAGTGCTAATACCTCAAAATCCCCAGTGAAATTGGCCCCTTATATAGTTATAGATACATCTTTCAAAACTCCTATAGGAGTGGCCTTAGTACGATTTCCCATAAATAACACAGTAGATGATGGCTGTAATGGAGGCCTCCCTATTTGTACCCATACATATTATGTAAGAACATTTACTTCCACATCTGTATCAATCAATATGTTACTCAACAACCACCCATCCACAACAACATTTAGAGTAATTTATTTTTCATAGTCAATGCTATCAGGGGGAATATTTGCATGTAGAATCTATTGTCTAGTCTCAAGACTTGTGCGTGGAGTGTTCCCTTTTAACCAACTTCCTAATAGTGGAATAATGTTCTCCTAGCGCAACATCTTGCACACCTCTCGTAGATCATCGATATCAGTTTGGACTATCTTTAATGATTTATTCTAATCCTTTAGGTACTATATCTCACCCTAAAGATTCCTTAGCACTTCGGTAGTATCCGGTAAACTTCCTTTTGATGAGCGGGATCTTGGTATCTTCGCATGCAAAACCTGCTCCTTGGTGATCGTAGGATTCTAATGCAATGCCTCTCTTACGCGCACTACTTCAGCACGTGTAGTAATCTTCACTATCAATGCCTTAGGTCCTTATGCTATCTTGGGCATCCACTTATCTTCTACCGTATGCTAGATTCTAACCATCTCAATGCCTTTGTTTTCTTTCTTATGCTACTTACTTATATGCTCATATAAGTCCAGGCACTCTTTATAGCTATGGTTCTTTCCATAGAAAGAACATGTAATATTCTGAGGACATTCACACCTATAGTGGTCAGGAGATCCACTCATATAACATCTTCCATCGGGAACTCACCTCTTCCTCCACCATGGCCTTGTCCTCCATATCCACCATGATATCCACGTCCCCTTCCATGAACTCCTTCAAAAATCCCCTCATTCCTATCATAGCATGTTTGATCATGATCCCAATCTTGGTGCTCATTCATACCCTTAGAATTATCTATTATACTTTTCTATCATACCCCAAGTTCTATAGCATCCTGGATCTGACCAATCAGCCAACAATCCTCAGTATCATGGGTCGTGGAATTGCAATTTTTGCAAAAGCAAGATACATTATTCCTTATCGCACATTGTAACAAAGGACAATGAATAACATCATGATTCAAATGAAAAATATCATAGTCCAATAGTAATGAGTGTAAAAATCTGTGAGGGAAACTATCCTTGGTGTGACCTTCCACTTCACAATCTATACACCAAATTCCTGAGTGCGTTTTATGGGCTGAATTTTCTAATAGCTTATCTAACTACTTTTCCATAACTACAATCAGTGCCTCTATAAATGGACTAATGACAAAGTGTCAATGCTCCCAACTACCTCTACATGTAAAGCTGATTCTAGTGCTTCGCATGGATCAGTGTATTTCTTATGTGATAGCACCCTTCTAAAAGGTGTAATCAATCCTCCAACAAAACACTTGTGCATCTTTGACTAGCGTGAATATCATAAAATAGCTTAGAAAAAGTGTCTTAGAGTGAGCATCGTACTCGTGTGCACTCTCGGTAGTGCTTTTCTTGATATCCTTGAGCACACTTATACTCTTCTACTCAAACACGGGGATATGGAACTCTTTCAAGAAAACATCCCTCATTACTACATAATCCATGGAAGTCGATGAGGGTCAAACATCCTACACAGATGTGTGTGCACCCTTGTAATGTAGTGGAAAATTGAATTGAATTTTTCTCGGTGGTTGTGATCCCTTTAGCACACTACAATATTTCACACATATGGTCATGTTCGGTAGCATCCTCTATACATCTATATTGTGGGACACGAAGAGACATCTCCATATAGATATTTTGTGGTTCTTTGCAAACCTTGACCACCTAATCAAGAACCTCCCATGTTCCCTCTATCTCCAGAACCACCAGATCCACTAGAACTAGAACCACCTATACCTCTTGATCCACCACTTGTAGTTGGAATAGGACCTGTAGATGTACTCCCTTGTGCTCCAATAGTAGTACTATACTGAACCCCTACATTCTTTGAGGTAGTTACACTTCAAGAAGTGAATCCAACATTCTATGTGGATGATGTGCCTAATAATGTTCCTCCAAATGACATTGAAGCCATCTCTCTTGCAATTGATATACTTGATCCTTGAATTACTCCTGCTCTCCTACTACCCAAGTTAGTTTTCTAGTTATTTCTTGTACTAGATACTGAAAAACCAAGTGCAAGGGCTAGGTCACTAGGTGGATTAAGATGCACAACCATGGTCTAGGTAGTCTCTATTGGTGCACTTCGATGTGAGGCCAAGGGGGATCTCTATCATGATTTTTAAGATGGGGGAGTTCCTAATGCTTTGGCTCCATGTCTTCTACGTGAGTTGTAAATCCTTCACGAGCCGTCTCTCTCCTCCACGCCATAATTTCTACAATGGAATGCTACTTCTCTATCTCCCTCTCACGTGCCTCATTATACTTAAGCTACATTTGCTCTCTCTGTCTCTCTGTCACTAGGTCTTCCATCTTAAACCAAACCTGTTTGTGCCCTCGCACTTGGTGAAGTTTAGTTAGCCATTGGTTTACTCTCCAGGTTCAAAGTTACCATCAAGATATTAATTGCAAATGGAATACCTTACAAATATGTTCCTCTTGGATACTGAAAAAACTATAATTCAGCTACCTCCATGAAAGAGTACGTTGAAATTGAATATTCTAGAATATAACTATTTAGAACACCATGCAAAAACGTATCCACACAGTAGCGAGTTCAAATCATATCAACATCATAAAGGGTCTAAAATTATTCATGTGTCCATACAAGTGCATGATACCTCTAATTCCACTAAGATGCATAATCAGCAAGCCACTCATATAGTTCTACTAGAAAGATAGTGAAAAATATCTCATATAAGTTGTCATATAAATTTTGTTCTACCCAAGTGCATGCATTAAATTCAAATCCACTGTTGAACCATCATGCATATTCTTCCTCCAGATCGTGTATCCATTCCTCAATACTTTCTAGAGTTAACCAGTACGTCTTCATCACGAACCATCTTGAAAACAATTAAAAAAGAGGTCCCGCAATGGAACCAATGATGCATCCTAGAATTTACTAGATAACACCCTAGTCATGTTGGCACATCACTCAGCCTTGACTGAGCACTCACTTGAAGTGCGCAAAGGTATCAGGTCCCTCTTTAGGGTTGTTGTAGTAGGATGTTAGCATGATGAAGGAAGAAACATATATATTCATAACTAATCCATTATTATACAATACATGCTCCGCTACGATCTACGAAAGAGAAAGCTTAAACGGTAATCATGATTGAATTAATAACATGCACTACTCATCTACACACTGAGAATGAAACTTAGATTCAACCAATATCTTCCATCTATTAATAAATATAGAAGCTCCTTACAGTATTGTCAATCTATACCAATGTGCATATGGAACTAATACAGTAATTCAGTCATATGCATATACACACATACATACTTTGTGATGCCTGCTTCAACTACCACTTGAGACCAAGAAACAAACTAGGAAAATTATGGAATATTTTTTTTTATAGGAAGAGCCTACAACCAAGTTGCAAGACACTAGTTTTAAACTAAATAGGTTCCAGAAAAATTCTGATTAACCAAACACAATATTTCTATTTTTATCTTATAACAAGTTTACAAGGTTTCAATTTTGAGGTTACAAATTTTACTAAGGTTCAGGAGAAATTTATCGCTGAGCTTGCTCTCTATCAAGCCCCTGAATGTCAACTAGATTTTTCCCACAATTAGGTTTATCAAAAAAATTTTAAACTAGACTCATTAGATAGGAAATTTCCTCACCTTTCCAACCATATAAAGAATTCCTCCTAACTCCTTGTAAAACTCAAGTTATGGCCGGGCGGAGTTTTAGGGGAAAATTTTCCCTTGGAGGTCCGCGGGGTTAGGGAGAAAATTGGGAAAATTTTCCCAAATGCCACGTGTCGTCACGTGATTGGTGCGGGAGAGTGGGTCGAGGGAAAAAAGTGAAATTTTTTTCCAAAACCAAAGTCTCAATTTTCCAAAGGAAAATTTTCCTCCATGCCTCCGCACTTGCTCAAATGGCCACGTGGCGCTTTGTGATTGGCCGCGGGCCAGCGGAAGAAAAAGTGAAATTTTTCCAAAAGTGTAAAAAGTTAAGTTTTCATTTCTAAATCCATGGGCCCTCCCTACCACGTGTCAACACGTGATTGGTTGGGGGTCGCAGAAATTTTTAGGAAATTTTTCCAAAGTTCAAAATTTAAATTTTTCTAAGGTCGAATTATTTCATTTTTGGTTTGGGATGGCCATTTTGAAGTAAAACTTCAAAT
This sequence comes from Taxus wallichiana var. yunnanensis, assembly GCA_018340775.1. Classification (NCBI taxonomy): domain Eukaryota; kingdom Viridiplantae; phylum Streptophyta; class Pinopsida; order Cupressales; family Taxaceae; genus Taxus; species Taxus wallichiana. Next base: position 272,355,367 of record CM031244.1, read on the forward strand.
GGCCATAACTTTTGATAGGAAGCTCCATTTTTGGAAAACTTGGACTTTCCAGAAAGCTCTCGGAGTCCTATTTGCACAAAAATATCAATTTTATAATTTGGTAAAATTTAGAGGGTCAATTTTAAGAAATAGATCTGCAGGGTTTATAATTTTAAAACTGGCAATTTTCAACTTATAAGATTTGATTCAATTTTGATATTTCTTCTTCTGAGCATGTAAATTGAACATGGAGAACTGGTCTAGGGTGAGTTTAGGATTGTTTTCAAGGTTCAAATTGGTGTTTTCTTTGCCATTTTCATTTTTACATCTTTTGACAGGAAAACTGATATGTAAGCTGCAATTTTGATTTAATAAAGATCTTAATAGCCATTTTCATTGTTGAGTTTTCAAGAGGTTCCTTAAGTCTTATTAAACCTAAATTTCATTGTTCCATTTCTCAATTTAAGTCATAAAACTAAACTGTACATTAGTTACATTATTTTTAAAAGCCAGAGTTATAAATTATAAGAGATTTCTTTCTTCCACGAGTTTACAGTTTAATGTGCAACATTCAAATGTGGAAAAACATATCAGTTTTGTTCCTCAAACATCTAATTGATTCAACACACCCTTACATTCAATATGCAAAGTGAATTTCAATTCTAAAACTCATTTCAAAGTATCCAAATTTTTGTCATTTCCTTTATACGGGATTCTCTTTTCCAACACAGAATTCATAAGATATAACAATCATTAAATTTCTAATACAACAATGCAATACATTTAATGACAACACTTTTTATTTATTCTCTTTCAGAACAGAGTCTCATTCTTTCACGTGATTTTCAAAACAGAATATGAGTAATATTTCTTTTCATTTCCCAAATGAGATTCAATCTTTCATTTCTAATGCAAAGCATCTTTTCATTACAACCATGTAAGTCATAATAGCTACAATCCTTTTATTGAATTCTAATAAGGACATCTTTACAACTGAACTCCTTTCCAATTTGTATTAGATTTCCAACTTTCAAAATACAAGTATAAAACTCCTTTCACATTTTCTTTCCAAGGTAAAATAGAGAGATAGGATTCTTCTCTACATTCCTCAATGCAAATACAATCACTTCACATTACAATATATAAATATACACTCATCCACTCGAAGTGGGAAGGGTTACATTAAAATTTCTCAAAGGAATGACTGTCAAACTGTGATCTTTTTTTTTTTCTTCTCCAAACAGCAGCATGCTGATTTCTTCATTCTTGTAACTTGAATCACAACAAGGAAGGGGGAAAGGCAACACTCTCCACCCAACCAAGATACCCAATGGGAAAATAGAAGCCATCTTTCCCCATTGGCCCCCGAGCCCCAACCATATTGAAATGGAGCATGATAAAACAACACATGGCAACATAGCTTCTTTCACATATAACATACATTCACATGCACAAGGAAATGCACAAACAAAAAGATGTAGTTCTCAACTACAACAACAATTCCAATCAAAACAAATTCTCCTTCTCTAAGCAAGCAAGCAAAGCAAGAGAAAGAACTATGGAGGTCTCTTTATGCCTCCCATGTTGAAATTGGACATCCACCTAAAACAAACAGCCAAAACATAACCATCCCATAAACCTTATCCCTCCTCAACCCCTCCTTATCCCTCCTCCAAATTTATCCCTTATACCTCCCCAAAGTAAGAAATGCAAGCATATTCTTTTCCCTAGGTGGATCCCAACCAACACTCCCTCCACAAGACAAGTGCCAATGGTAAATCCCTTATCCCTCCTCTGATAAACCTCATAGTCTTCTCTCCACACCATGCCCTAAGCATTCTACCCATCCCTCTAAGAATTGCAAACACAAATACATTCAAATTTCATGCTAAAAGAGGGAACAACAACAATTTTAAAAAGTGAGAGCCTACCTCTCCATGATGGAGACTTGCTTCCAAAACAACAGTCTTTATTACACCAAAACCCAGTCCCAAATCAACAAGGTAAATGTATGCACAATCAAATCCTCTTCTTCCACCAAGAAAGCTCCAAAATGCAAGAGAAATTTGACCCAAGAATGAAATTTCCAACCTTCAACAACCTCAAAATGAGGAGGAATTCAAATTTTAAAGGAGAGGGTGGAAGAGGATGATGTGGATTCCAAGTGGGATGCCACATCATTTTTCCTCACCCTAAAATGAAATCAACATCAAGTCAATTAAATCCTAATAAATGTGAATGACAAACCACTTACACAATTCATTTTTTCCCATCCTAAAAAAAAAAATGCATTTCAAATTTGTAAGATAAGTGCAATCAATACTTACAATAAATCATGTCAAAATGTAATAAAATAAGTTGATTTTGACTCCAAATTAATAAACAAGGTTGGTGGAGGATTTTGAGAGGTGTGGGACAAGTTTAACTTGTCCCACAAGCCTCCAAATTTGTCCTCCAAGCTCAAATTCGAATTTCAAGAGAGAGATGGAGTGTTTGACCTTCCAAACTCTTCTTACAACCTCTTACAATTTCTTACACAATCTATCACTTCACTTACACAACCCATACTTGGTAACTTACACACTCTTTTAAAATGTATTTATTTCTATGACATTTATTTACTACAAACTTTAGACATAACCATATATTTAATTACCATATGGTTATAAAATATATAAATAAATTTCATTTTCAACCAAGACAATAACATTTAATTTCACCTTCCACATCCTATTTAATTTAATTAAATTTTAACTATATGACTCTCACATCATACTATCACTTTTAAATAATTAAAACAAAATCACATTACAAATAAAATACACACAACAATAATTAAAAGGGAACACATAATAAAAACACACATATGCCCCTATGGTCACAATAATGGAAATCCCCCCATGGGAAATCCTAACAACTAAACACACAATCAAACATAGTTGCCATGGTGACCTTGTTGATTTCACACTGAATTCCAATATGGTTAGTCTCCAGTCCCCCAACATTGTTGTGATTTTAACCTGCAAAATGCAAAATACCTCCTTCGGCCTCGTGGCCACATCAGAACATCCAAATGACATAAGCAACATAAAATTATTAATTTTAAATCACAACAATATCAAGGATTCAATATTTATCATTAAAATTCAATTTGTAACTATATCATCATCCAATAGATTTCTATACTAGAGCTATTCATAATAATCAATGTCACATGTCTAAAATTAACATCAATAACCTGTCCATGTCAACTAGTATATCATTATCCACATAATAATAAAAATGTCTCAATGATCCTCAAGCACAATAACTGAATCCAGATCAATATTAATCCATAGTCTAACATCTAACCATCATGCTAATCAAAACATGATAATGTCCATAATGATCCATGAGCTAGTATATACACATCCTGTTACATCAAAATATAATAATATCCAAAATATGATCAATAGAGTCAGGATCAGTATCTAAACAGTGTCAAAGGGAAGTGGGCACTACACATACACACACTTCACACTCACCCACACACTTCTACTATGTACCTAACATCATATATATAGGGTGGGGACTTTCCCTTCACCGCTTATCTATTCTAGAAATAGGCCGCATGCTATTGATAGCCATACACCATTTACAAGCATAGCCACACATGCAAGTGTGCTATCTATAGTCCTCTTGTAGTTAACTGAAGTGTCAATTCTATTCTCAACTCATCTCCATGCAAAAATTCTTCTTGATCTCGCTTCTCCAAAGATAGACAATGCATGGCGCGCACATCTCTACATCATTGGTGTGTTCCACACGCCATCTTCTAAAAATAGGTCTTCATGCTCAAAATCAGATAAGTCCTGAAAGATGAACTTTCATTTTACATACGGGTCCTTCTTTTCCTTTCGTGCCCTTGGTTCCGGACCTTTTATCCCACGAAGCTCCTTATGTGATCTTTGATAAGTATTCTTTGATCAACATGGGTTAAGTTATAATGAGTCTATAGTATAAATATAAAAACTTAGTATAGTTGTTTTTGTGAATATGGATTGTTAATAAAATGGGTATCATTACTTTGTGACCTCAAATGAAATATGAACGGGGTATAGTTATTTTTCATAACCATGGATTAAAGTGAGAATTATGCATAGTTTTTTTGTGTGAATGTGAATGCATGTGATTTTGGTATAGTTGCATGAGGCTATGAGTAGCTATGTGACTCATTATGAATCGATTTTCTAATATGAGATGGTTTAAATTGGATATCATTTTCTGTGGAATTGTGAACACATTTTGATGATTAAAAACTAAGCATAAATTGGGTATTCATGATTTTTTTATTGATCTATTTGTTTATGTATGAGGAAGAGTATAATGAAATAGGTACATTGAGTATTTGTGAAATATGCAATTATAGGATTCATAAATGGTTATGTTGTATTTTATTGTTTGATAAGAAAATAAAATAATTAGAGGTAAAGGATGTGCCGTTAAAATCTGTGTATTTAAGTAAGGATATGAAAGGAAAAATTTAGTACTATTGTTGATTGCATTTTAAGGAGGTGAAATGTTTTTCATTGGGGATTTAATATTTTTTAACAAGTATCAAAATATCATTGTTTCAAGTTACAAATATGTATATAACAATATAATTTCAATAATACTCTGAAGGGGTTTGTGTGTTAATGGATAATGTAAATACCGATGTAGTATCGACCATGGTTGTTATCTGTAAAGATATATGAAGAAATAAATGAGGAAATGTAAATTTTCTACTTATTATTTTCTATATTTGGTTCCATCTTGGGGTCTAAGAAACATTATAGTTTATTTATTTTGACTTGGAACAACTATAGATAGGTAGTTAAATAATGATCTTTATTTTTGAAACTCGATAGCTATAATTAATTATTACATTCAAGTAATGAATTTTAAGCTACCAATATATGGAATGGTCTTGAATTGTAATGGATATTATGTTGTTTGGTTTGGGTTAAAATTTAGAAATTTATGATAATGTTGATTTGAGTATATTACTTAAAATTAAATATCATGATGATATGTTGATTGAGAATTTTTATTTCAAACTGATAAAAAAGATAACATTATGATTGAATCTTTAAATAGATAATAGGTTTAACTTTAGTATGATGTAATGTTAGGTCAAACCCTGTCTATTATTATCATTTTAAAAAATTAGGATATAGAAAACGAGGAGGCTATTTCATGCCAGTTCCTATGAATTGACACATGTATATTTTATCTTCTAATCACTATACAAGTAAATAAGGAATCCATGAAGTGATTACCTAGGTTGATTATAATACTTCTAAAGATTTTGGATCATTTGGATATTTGTATAAGAAATCCTTGTTTAATATAAACCTCGAGTTGTAATGTCAATCTCATGATGAAATACTAAATGAAAAAGGGTTGAAGACCCTGATGTATAGTTGTAATTATGGAATTATATAGTGAGAAGTTGTTTTACAATCTTGTAAAAGTTTTGGTATTAAATAAATTATGAATACCTATTTTTGTTACTATGTGTATAGGTAAACTTTGTCTGTATTTATATTTTATGTCTATAATATATACAATCAGCTTATAGAATAAATTAATAATGGTATTTAGAACCTTAGCAGAAATAATAAGTTAATTACTTATTCTAAATCCTTTATTCGATTAAGTACATGATTATAATATCAGAAATTAAAATATAGTGGTGATAGGTTATTCTATACAAATAATAAAAATCCATAATGTGTTTCTTAATGGATGAATCACATTTAAAATTAAATGCAACTTTGTTTAAGAACTTATACTAGGATGATTAAGTTAATGAATGTAGAATATAATCTTAGTGGAAAAAAAGGAGTATGTTTATCATAAAACAAAGATTCTTAAGTCACTATTTCTTTAGGAAATGTTAAATTAAACCTCATGAATGAAAGTTATTTCCATCTTTAAATAAGAGATCATTTTATTGAACAAGGTCAATTAAGTTATTCAGAAATTTATAATCATTACTAAAAATTAGATTATAGGCGATGGTAAATAATTTAAATGCATAACACATTTAAATCGAGAAGTTATGGGTAATGTAATTAAATGACATGAAGAATTTATAACAAATATCATATGAACAAGACTTAATCAATTAGAAATAACCCACTTGTGAAGAATGTTAGTGAGATGTAAGGTGGAATTGGTTGTAAACTTTAATAACGATGTAGATTAAATATAATATCATGTAATCAACCATATACTTTGACATAGTACTAACTAGGGTTAGTTACGAAAAATGGAAAGAGGACATAATGGAAATAATTCCATTAATTTTGGTCTCTCCCTTTTCCCTAAGAATCCTGAGTAAGTCGAGGATATTTTCATTTACAAAGATGCTCTTATAAATAACACTTTCACCTTCTTAACATGTTAACCTTCATAAATAAAAAAAAATCCATATAACTATATCGAGATAACTGTTTAGTGACAAAATACTATATCTATAGGTTTTGTGCGGTCTCGAGATACGTTGGTTTTGCACAAAAAGAAAACATTGGCCAAGCTGATGCAAATGTATGATTACACTATTTGTTCACCGTATACTTAATATATATATGTTAAATACCGAGAATATAAAAATTGAATTTTGTGGTAGATATATAAAGATGGAAACATAATTGTCTCAACCTTGAAAAAGGTGAACCTGAACATACTAAAGATTGTATGATTAGTCTTGATGAGTGTCTTGAATAGAGAAACGTATAACCCTTCAATTGCATAAGGTTTATACATATAAGAGTTATCATATGGATCAAACTAAACTAATAGCAAGTAATCATAATTGATTGCTCTAAATAAGCTTTATTTTACTTATGTGATTAAATATGAAGATTATTGTTTAAAAAAAAATTTGGTTATCAAGAAATTAAACCGTGTTATATTTTGGTATTAGAGCTAAAGGTTCTAGCTCTTAGACTTGATGGGTTCATTATGTTAATACGAAGTTACTTCTATTTCAAAATAACAAAATGGTTAGAATAAAAATGAACAATGATGCTACAACCAGCTCAACAAATCATGATGAAACAACTAATGAAAAATATAATGAGATATTATTAGTTTTCCAAGATACATGCAACTTTATTTATTCCCTAGAGCAACGAGGTTGAGGGAAATTGTTCATAACTCAAGATTTGGAATGTTTCACTAGACATCTGAAATATGTTCCTTAATATAATAAATATGAGAAGTTTCAAATTCCTAAATTCATTATGGGATTAAATACTAACATAGGGGTGAAGTGGATGTGCATGGACCATCCACTATGGAGGAAGTCTTTGAAAAAGCTATTAAATAGGAAAAAAAAGTATGAGAAATTTTTCTTTAAGAGAGGAAAAATGTAAAGATGTAAATAATGACTCCTCTCCCTCTATTTCTAAAAGATATAGAAAAATAGATTTGAGAAGAAGGGGAAATCTAAAAGGATTTTTTTGTAGAAAAATATGCTATGGATAACAAAAAGGAGGGACAAAATATATCTAGTTTTTATAATAAATTTGAGAAGAAGGGACTTGTAGAGGGGCTGTTTGATCACTATGCTAACAATTGTCCTTAAAATAACTGGGGAAATAATCAGTAGTGGAAAAATAATTCTTGGAACAAAGAGACATTTCAACAGAGGATTCATGTTGCTTTAGGTAACTATGAGGTAGAAAATGAGGCCTCTCCTATAGAATTTAAGGGTAAGTTATTTAGAATACCTATTACTATTTTATTTGATCATGGAGAAAATGAATTTTTTGTTTCCTCTAAGTTATCTTCAATTTTTATAAAAATAAGGATACATGGAAAATTTGTGGAATGTTAAATATGGTAATAATGTTGTCCATAGAGTTACAATTTTTTGAAGTAACTTTAGAAATGCCAAAGTGTACTACTCTTGAATTGAACCTTTATGTCACTCATTTAGGGACTTATGATGTTTCAATAGGAATGAAATGGTTATATAAACACTAAGCATCTATATATTTCCTAAGAAATAATAATATGCCTTGATGATAAAAAAAAACAATAATACAAGGTATACAAATATATTTTGTAGTGAGAAAAATATCTGTTATGCGGTTAAAAAAGAAAATAACAATGGTTGCATGTTATATGTAGTAAAAATAAGAGGTTTTAGCGAAGAAAATGAGCCAAAAATAGAGGATTTCCTTCTTTTAAATGATTTCAAAGATTTTTTTCCTAAATAAATACTAGGATTACCCCCAAAATTAGAGTTTTACTTTGTCATAGACCTCAAACCAAGAATTGAGCCACTTTCAAAAGAGCCCTACAAAATGGATACAATAGGGTTAGTGTAATTGAAAGCACAACTTCATGAGCTTCTTTCTAAAGGATTGATCTGCCCAAGTTTATCACCTTGGGGAGCACTAGTAATCTTTGTAAAGCAGAAGGATGAATCTCTAAGATTGTGTATTGACTACCAAATGTTAAACAATATAACCATAAAAAATTATCCCTTTCCTAGAATTGATTATATTTTTGATCAAATTAGGGGTGCTTTAGTTTATTTGAAGATTTATCTTCGGTTTAGTTACCATCAGTTGAGAACTAAAGATGAATACATACAAAAAATAAATTTAAGAACACATTATGGGCATTACGAGTTCATGGTTTTACCATTCAGACTTACTAATGCACCTACAACCTTTATGAATTTAACAAACAATGTGATTTGGGAATTATTAGATCAATTTGTGTTAGTAATCCTTGATGATATACTCATATATTCAAAATATATAGAGGAACATGATACACATTAAAGATTTTATTTGTATATTTTGAGGAAGGATAAACTAAATGACAAGTGGTCCAAATGTACTTTTTATCAAAAATAAGTGCAATATTTGGGTCACATAATCAGTAAAGAAGAAATTTTAGTTTATTAGTACAAGGTAAAGGCTATTCTAGAATGGCCATCCCCTAAAGATGTACACGCAATGAAAAGTTTCATGGGATTGGATGGTTACTATAGGAAGTTTGTCAAGGACTTCTCTAGAGTGGCAACTCAAATCACTTTCTTGAGAAGGAAAAACAATAAATTTATTTCAGATAATAAATGTGAAGAATATTTCAACTCATTAAAGAAAAATCTTACTTCAACTCCAATATTAAAGGTTCCAGATCTAAATGGTAATTTTATAGTTGTAATAGATTCTTAAGGAGAAGGATTTGGAGGAGTCATTAAAAATGAGTAGGTTATAGCATTTTCAAAGTAGAAAACTAAAAGTACATGAACACAATTTTGATCCTCATGATTTAGAGCTTGCTGCTATTGTTCATGCATTGCGGGTTTGGAGACATTATCTATTAGGAAAACCATTTGAATTAGAAACAAACCATCTGGGTTTGAAATACATCTTTACAAAACCAAATTTAAATAAAATATGTGTAAATGGTTAGAATTTCTATCCCAAAATGATTTTGATATAAATTATATAAAGGGAAAATAAAAATAGGTAGCAAATACCTTAAACCATAGAAAACACATTTCTTCTATTGTTACTTTAAGAAACAGATCAAGGATGAAGTTAGAGAACAAATTCAAATAGATCCTTATTATCATTAGGTTAGAAAACACTAGAAAACAATCCTAATGACAAGAGGTATGATGGTTTCAAAATTAAACACAAAGGAATTATGTGTTATTTTAGCAAAATATATGTACATGTAGGGAACAAATTAAGAACAAGACTACTTAAATAATTTCATGATGCACCTTATTCAGGTCATCTATGAGTAATAAAATTGTTAGCTGATATAAAAGGAAATACTTTTGGAAAGGAGTGAAAAAGGATGTTATAAATTATATAGCTCATTTATTAGAATGTCAAAGGGTTAAAGCTAAACATTTACATCCAAAATTATTGTTGTATCCGCATGAAGTGCCACATTATAAGTGACAAGTAACTAGCATGGAATTCATCTAAGGATTGCCCATATTAAAAAAATAAACATGATGTAATTATGGTTATGGTGGATAAGCTCACTAAAGTGGCACACTTTATACCTAGAAATATGAAAGATGATTCACTGGTACTGGAAAGAAGATTTATTCAAGAAATATTTAGATTTCATGGAATACTGAAGATGATCATATTAGATAGAGATCCTAGAATGACTTATATATTTTAATAGATGCTTAATATATGCTTAATGTGGCCTTGGGAATAAAATTGAATTTTAGTTCATCTTACCACCTAGAAACCAATGGATAGAATGAAAGGGTAAATCAAGTCCTAGAGGATATGCTAAGGATGTATTGCATGGATCAATAATACAAGTGGGAAGAATATATTCCTCTGGTTGAGTTTTCATATAATAATACTTATCACTCATCCTTGAAAATGGCTCCTTTTGAATCCTTTTACAAGCAGAAATACAAAACACCCATCAACTAAGATAGTGTTGAGGATAGGAAGTCAGTAGGACCTAAAATGCTAATGGAAATGGAGAAACAAATGAAACTTATCCGTGAACCATAAAATGAATCAGAAGATATAAAAAGTGTTATGCTCATCTAAAAAAGAATTCAAAGGAAGTTTAATGTAGGAGATAAAGTATTTTGAGAGTGAAACCCAAAAAGAGTTACATTACTTTTGGAAAATATTCCAAGTTATCACCTAGATTTGTTGGACCATTTGAAATTTTAGAAATTATAGGTCTTGTAGCCTATAGGCTAGCTCTACCTCCTGCATTTTCCAAAATGCATGATGTCTTCCATGTATCCTTGCTAAAAAATTATGTTGTTGATTTAACACATATATTAAATTGGGATTCATTGTAGGTACAAGATCCTAGAATCATCACAGTTGAACCTATAAGAATCTTGGAAACACATAAATTGTAACTAAGAAAGTGCAAGGTCTAATGGGACCAATACACTTAAGAAAGTGCAATTAGGAAAAATATGGAATACTTAGACTACTTTTCCTTTTCTATTTAATTAAGTTTGAAGTAGAAAAATACTTTGATAACTATTATTTGATTTTAAGTTACTGTACTAATGACCATCTAATTCATGACTAATTTTTAAGTTTTGAATTACTAATAATCCAAAAAAATGTTAGTGTTTATAGAAATCATGTAGGTGAATATTTTCTAAAACACAATTAAAATTTCTGGAAATAACTCGATTATTGTAATGGTTAATTTTTTTGTGCATGAATATGTCATCGGACAATGACTCTTTTTAGGGGGAAAGTATGTAACATCCTTATATTTTTAGTCCCAACTTTTTTAATCTCGGAAAGCGAGTCAATAGATTGTCATTAGATTTATATAATCATTAACACACACATACTGAAAAAAAAAACATATACTATTCTAAGTTACATTGAACATGTGAATAGTGTTTGGTCAAGGAAACACCTAAGCCGTTACATGGCTTTCACTTCAAAATTCTAGGTACATAAATGTTATGGCATGCAAATTGATGTCTGTTTATGAATGGAAAATAAGGTAATGTATTAAGTTGAGGCATAAGTTAACATTATTGAATGAAGGTATAAACATATGGATATATATGGATATTGTTAGTTGGTAGCATATGCTATATTATTACATGAAATACACACACACACACACACACACACACACAATGTTGTTGTTAAATAGGGAATAACTTTTAAACTTTATAATTATGTATACTTTGGGAATATTAACCTAAACCTAGCCATGCACTATGTGAGCTAGGATCAAGAAAAGTTTACTAGAGAAGTTTGGAAAATTTGAAGTATGGATTATGTGGAAAAAATGTGAAGGTAGTAAGGAAATACATGGCAAGGAAATTAAAGTGGCATGGTTTTGAGTTTATGGAATTTATTGTATGGCCATAATTCTTAGGAATGGGTAGATTCTCCGAGAAACAAACCTAATAAGGTCGTATCTCTTTCCTTTTTAACTCTCATTTTGATCATTTCACTATTTGGAAACATTGTTAGTTTTTTTAATCATGGAGGTAATGGGTTTTATCCTCCATTGCCCATGTTTTTGGTCCTGGAAATGATTTTGAGTAAGGAAATTGTGTGGATTTTTGGAAAAATGAAATTTTTCAATATTTATATTATTATTTTTATTATGGAAGAAGGTTATAGGAGGAATAAATAAAATTTTAGTAAGAGCATGCACATACTAGGCATGAAACACCTTCCGTATTCTTTGTAACATGTTTGTTATAATTTGATACGAGAGAATTGGTGTATTTGGTTTGTTTTCTTGGAAAACATGGTTATACATGTATAAAGTCCATTTACTTATGTTATAATTCTTTTCATGAGAAAATACTAACTAGGTATTGTTACTTTCCTAATTGGTATTGAGATACGAACTAGGTTAAGTTATAATGAGTCTGTAATATATATTTAAGAAATGAGTATAGTTATTTTTGTGAATATGGATAGTTAAGTGAAATGAGTATCGTTAATTTGTGACCTTGAATGAAATATGAATGGGGTAAAGTTATTTTTCTAACCATGGATAAAAGTGAGAACTAGGCATATTTATTTTTATGTGACTATGAATGAATGTGATCCGGGTATAGTTGCATGAGGCTATGATTAAATACATGGTTAATTATGCATTGATTTTCTAATGTGAGATGGTTTAAATTATAAATAATTTTTTCTTGCAATTCGAAGACATTTTGATGATTAAAAAGTAATTAGAAATTGGGTATTCATGATTTTATTTTATTGATCTATTTTTCATGCATGAGGGAAGAGTATAATGAAATAGGTATGAGTATTAATGAAATATGTAGTTACAAGCTTAAAAATGGTTGTGTTGTATTTTATTGTTTGATTTGAAAATAAACTAATTAGAGGTAAATGAGGTGCCATTAAAATATGTGTATTTAAGTATGGATATGAAAGGAAAAATTCAATACTACTATTAATTACATTTTAAGGAGGTGAATTGTTATTTCATTGGGGATTTTATCTTTTAACAAGTATCAAATTATAATGGTTGTAAGTTACATCTATGTATGTAACAATAGGTTTTATTTAATACTCCTAAAGGGGTTTATGTGTTAAAGGATACTGTAAATACTAATGTAGTATTGACCATGGTTGTTCTCTATAAAGATAAATGAGAAAATTTTGATTGTCTACTTATTAAGTTTTGGATTTGGTTTCGTCTTTGGGTGTAAGGAACATTATAGTTTATTTATTATTACTTGGAAAAACTATAAATAGTTAAATATTGATCTTTATTTGTGAAAATGGATACCTTGTAGGTAATTATTACATTTAGTAATGATTTTTAAGCTACCAATATATGGACATGGTCTTGAATTATAATGGATATTATTGTTTTGGTTTGGTTTGAAATTTAGAAATTTATGGTAATGTTAATTTGAGTATTTTAATTATAATTCATTATTGAAAACAAAATTATAGGGTTATGTGGCTATAGGAGGGTGATAGGAATACAAAATGTTTCCAACTAACAACTTCAATTCATCAAAAAAGTAATACTATCTTGGAAATTGTTGATAGGAGAAATGTGAAAATAAAAAATGAGTCGGAGATCTCTAGAGGAATTCATAAGTTTATTCTCTACTTTTATTGCTTTAGGTAGGGATCCAGATTCTATTAATGAGTATAATATTGCCAATTTATTTCATCATATTATCAATAACCAGGAAAATAATGTAATGCTTAAAATTCCTTTCCTTGAAGAGATTAAAGGTGTTGTTTTTTATTTGGAAGTTGAAAAATATTCTAGGCTAGATGGATTTCTGACTTTATTTTTTCAGGTTTTCTAGGATATTGTCCATGAATATGTTGAAGATGTTTTACAATATTTCTTTAGGAATGGTAAACTTCTGAAAGAGGTAAATAATTCTTTTATTTCCCTTATTCTAAAGGTTCATGGAGCTGAAAAGGTTGCTGATTTTAGACCTATTAGTTTATGTAATACTGTCTATAAGATTATCACTAAAATAATCTCCTTTAGAATCAAAGGTTTATTGGAAGGTTTTATCTCTCCAAATAAAGGGCATTTGTGGAAGGCAAATAGATTTTAAATAGTGTTATTACTATTCATGAAACTATTCACTCTGTGGATGTTTCTAAAAGGGAGGCTATGTTGTTAAAAATTGATATGAATAAAGCATATGAGAGGGTATCATGGAGATTTCGAGTATCATTATGAAAATACTGGGTTTTCATGATCATTTCATCAAAATGATAATGGAATGTATTTCTACTCCCAAATATTCAATACTTATTAATGGTAAGTCTAAAGGTTTCTTTTCATCAAGAAGAGGATTGAGGTAGGGAGATCCACTATCACCCTTTCTATATATTATTATGGTAGAAACCTTAGGCAAAATTTGTGTTGATTGAAAGAAAAGGAATATTCTTAATGGGTTAATCATTTCAAATGGTGCGGATCTTATAGACTTGTAATAGTTTGTTGATGATACTTTTCTTTTAAGTAAGGAAACCCTTTTAGAAGCAAATGCTTTCAAGGATATTTTTCAAGATTTTGAGGAGGTTATAGGTCAACTCATTAATTTCCACAAAAGATCTATTTTCTTTATGAATGTGGATGAAGATATTCAGAATAGAACTATTGCTTTTCGAGTGCCAAATTATATATTTTCCAAGTTCTTATTTGGGTATGCCTCTCTTTAAAGGGAAAATGGTTCTAGACAATTGGAATAATCTTGTCAGTAGATTTCAAAAACATTAGCTTCATGGAAAGGGTCTTTGTTGTCCCGGTGGGAAAATTACAATTTATCCAAAGCTCCTTACAGAGTTTAGTGGTCTACCTTATGTCAGCCTTCAAAATTCCATCAAATATTAGAACTATCATTACTCAAATTCAACGGAGGTTTCTTTGGTCAGGTATAGAAGCTAAGGACAGGATTCCTCTGGTGGCATGGGATAAAGTAATGATCCCAAAGAGTGTAGGAGGACTTGGTTTGAAGGATATTAAAAGTATGAATATGGATTTAATTGTGAAATTTGGGTGGAGGCTTATGCGTGAGGATGGATTGTGGGCTAAATTCTAAAGGCCAAATATTTGTATAGGGATCAGGGGGATTTTCTTTCTAATGATGTTCTTCTGAAGGCTCATGTTTTGGAATGGATTATGCAAATGTAGAGGTTTACTTTGAAAGGAAGTAAGTGGGAGATTGGGGATGGTACAAGGATTAGATTTTGGGATGATTGGTGGTTCAAAGAAGATCCCTTAATCAATCAAAGGTAGTGGAGTATCTTAGCTCCTCATTTTAAATCCTCAATGGGAAGCCTTCTTAGTGACTATTGGGTGAAGACTAGATTAGGGTGGACTTGGAAACCTCTTGAATGGGTAGGTAAAGATGAGGATTTTAAGGAGGATATAAGAGTGTTGAATACTAATTTAGGTGGTGTGTATATACCTTCTTTTCCTAAAGAGGATGCTTTGATATGGGATTTGACTAAGGATGGAGATTATTCTGTAAGGACTGGTTATGGGGTGGCTCGTAATACCCCTCCCCCAAATCCTTTTGGAAAAACCTTTGGGATAATGCTCTTATTCCAAAGGTTAATTTGTTTATGTGGCATGTGGTTCAAAATTTTTTTATAACTATTGATAATTTGCAAGCCAAAGGTATGATAATACTGAATAGATGCATTTTATGTAAAAAATCTAGTGAAATTGTTGAACATCTTTTCCACAATGCTCCTTTTCTCAAAGAGTTTTAAATAATGTATTGAGAGTTTTTCAGGTTACTTGGGTCTTTCCAAAAATTTTTTGACTTGTACATGCAATGAGAAATTCATTTTTCTTCCCTCTACTTTTCAAATACATTGATTTTTATTTTCCCTCATCTTTTATGGGGAATTTGGTTGCAAAGGAATAACAAGATCTTTAAGGAAAAAAATAAAAGCTCAACCAGATTGGGGAATATCATTTTAGGGGAAATGGCTAATAACCTATCCATTATCAAATTCAAGGAGCTAAAATGATGTCCTAATCATGAAACTAAGATTATTCAAGATTAGAGAATCTGTCAAATCTCCATTTAGAAGAAATATACTAGGAATAATGTAAAATGGGAAAACCTCGAAAGGATGGTTGAAACTTAACTTTGATGGAGCTGCAAAAGGAAGTTCTAGCTTAGCTAGAATTGGTGGCATAATTAGGAATGAGGAGGGATCTCTCATTTTATCTTATAATGAGCCCATAGGTAATAAAACAAATAACTGTGTAGAAGCATATGCTTGTTCCTAGTGGTATTAAATGGGCTATCTCTCAGAGAATAAGGAATATTTATATAGAGGGAGATTCTTTATATATTATCAATGTTATGAAGGGTATTGTTAAACACCATGTTAGTATTAATTCTATCATTGTGGATATAATGGGCCTTTTACCTAAGTTTGAAGATACTCATATTGGGCATGTGTATCGGGAGGCCAATCATTGTGTGGACATATTGGCTAATATTGGAGTACGGGCCCATGCCAAATCATTATGGCGAATTGAGGAAGAATTACCAGATAGTACAAAAGATATCCTCAATCCAAAAAGTAATTTTAATGTCAAGTGTGTGAGAGGGATTCGAGCTATCCTTTTCATTATTTTAGGTTATGTGAGGGATCAGATCATTTATTTTATTGCAAGAATTGGTTTTTGTGGGTTTTATTACTAATTGGGTTCAGGTTTCATAATCAAATTTTGGCTATGGGTGTGATTAGGGCTAAGTTTGAACCTTCTTCGTGCGTTGGAGAGGGAATCTGTCATCTAGGATATTTTCAAGGATAGGGGATTACTCATTTCCTTCAAAATTGAGAGGTCATGATGAGAACCTGTCGAATGAATTTGCTACAACTTGGGATAATAGTGTTGTGACAATTCATGGAATTAGTGTGTTGGTTTTGAAGGAGCTCATAGGTCGCATCACAAGAATGGACTGTTATGGTAGTAAGATATTAAAATATGGAACTAGGATTTAGAATAAAGTTTATAATTTCTTAGAGGATGATGAAAAAATATGCTACATGGAGGACGTAATTTCTCACACGTCACTTCCCAAGTAGGTGGCCTGAGGTATGATTCCATCTAATGAAAAGTTTAGAAAGATTCATACACAACATTTTATGTTTCTCAATCACTTTAGGAGGAGTAAAAAGATGAGTATTCCATTTTATCTTTACAATTCTCTTGAAGTTCCACTCAGAGACTTTAAAGCTGAGAAAATTGTGGCTCCCCTCCACTAGGGGATTATATTATTACTTGTGAAGGTGAGTAACCCGGTTACTCAAACTAGGGTTATTATCTCTAGGTTGGGTGAGGATTGGGAAGATAGTATTACTTTGGAAGATAGACTGAAACTTCAAAAATGAAAGAAAAATCCAAAAAAATTTAATGTTGTGAGTGTGCTTCAAAATTTAGAAGGAAAAAATGTGGAGGATGGTCCTACAGATGGGTTGATGGGGGTTAATACTCTGTTAAATTTCCTTGTTAATAAAATCTATGCCTTACAGGACATTGTAGATAAAGTTAGATCCAAAAACAAGAATTTGGTAAGGGGTTCTCGAGTACTATAACCGAGATGGTGGCCCTGGGTCATTGGATCACGACTTTAAAGGGTATAGTTGTAGCTAAGAAAGGGAAGAGGGTGAAGCTTGCTATAAGAAGTTTAGAATATGATGAACACTTCAAAAATAGAAAGAGATTACAGGGGATGAGCTCTAGGATGAGGGAAAATGTGTTTAGGAGGTCCTTTATTGCCTCTTTACTGACCGATCTTGTGGTTTTTTGTTCTTAGTCTATTTTTTTGGTCTCGTCATTTGGTCTATGTTTTGGATCAAAATTCCAGATCTGTGGGAGTCAATATCCTTTTCAATGGATATTTTTGATATATGTATTTGTATTATGAGAGCTTCAATGTAATATCTTATGTACAAGGACCTGGAAACTTTTCCGAGTATTATCTATAAAAAAATTCCATATCATCATGATATGTTGACTTAGAATTTTTATTTCAGATCGATAAAAAAATAACATTATGATTGATACTTCAAATAGATAATAGGTTGAATGTTAATATGATGTAATGTTAGATAAAACTATGTCTACTATTATCGTTTATAATAATTAGGATAAACAAAATGCGGAGGTTGTTTCATGCTAGTTCCTATGAATCGACACGTATATTTTATCTTCTAATGACTGTATAGGTAAATAAGGAAGCCATGAAGTGATTACCTAGGTTGATTATAATACTTATGAATATTTTGGATCATTTAAATATCTTTATACGAAATTATTGTCTAATAAAAACTCGAGTCAGAATGTCTATATTATGTGAAATCCTAAATGAAAAAGGGATTAAGATCTTGATGTATTGTTGTAATTATGGAATTATACAACGAGAAATTGTTTTACAATCTTGTAAAATTTTTGATATTAAATAAATCACGAAGAACTAGTTTTTTTACTATTTGTGTAGGTAGACGTTTTCTACATCTATACTTAATTTCTATAATATATACAATCGATTATAGAATAAATTAATAATGTATTTAGAACCTTAGTATAAATAATAAGTTAATTACTTACTATAAATCCTTCATTCAATTAAGCACATGTTTATTGTAACATAAAGTAAAATATAGTGGTGATTGGTTATTCTATATAAATATTAAGAATCCATAGTGTGTTTCTTAAAGGATGAATAGTGATTACAATTAATTGTAACATTATTTAACAAATTATAGTAGGATGATGAAGATAATTAATTTGGAATATAATCTTAGTGGAAAATGAAGGAGAATGTTTATCACAAAACAAAGATTCTCAAGTTACTATTTTCGTAGGAAATGTTATATCAACCATCTTGATTCTTTCATAATCATGGTGATAACAACAAAATAAGGTTTATCTAAATTTTACTCTATAAATGATGCTCATGCTATGAGCACATTTATTTCTATCCTTGTTCAATTCCTTGCATTCTTCATATCAACCAATCATCCACCACTTTACTACATCACCCACATGCTTGAGGTGGCATTCCCTTATTATCCTACTTTGGATGGGGCATTTGAATGCTTCACTAGGGAAAATCCAAACATCTACCATGTTTTCGTGTCTTCCGTTCACTTATATGCATATGTATACTATCTTTAAAATGATATTACTTCATAATAACACTTTAAAGAGGGGAAAATGTAGACACCCCAAAATCACACACTTGTTCCCAGTATTATCCCAATTCACATCCTAGTTCATACCTTTTACGATGTATTAATTAAATTGATTAATCATGCACATTCACCTTATTGGGGTCAATTAAATTAGTCTATAACATAATTTAGCTAGCTTAATTATCATTTATTAAATAAATTATTAATTAATTATCTTGCACATTATAGACAATTTAAATAAGTTAATTATAAAAATAAACCTATTTTCCTAGTCAACTACCACTTAGGTTCCTTTGGACCTCGGTTGGACTCAACTTCACCAGTCTAGTCAACTCAAATTCTATAATCCTAGAAAAGTGGGGGTAGTTAAATTACATGCACAACCACCTTTTGGTTTCATCTTCTACAAATGAATTTATTTATTGCCTCTTATGGGAATAAATTCACCCAAATTGTTCAACCTCCTCGCTATGGAAAATCACAAAGCACCTCTTATTTCTTGTAAGTGAATGGTTGAGGTAGTTAATGTGATTAGTCAAACATGGAGTTATCCTAAAGTGTGGGAATTTACAATTGGGATAACCCTCCAGAGAAGGCCGGATTCCTAACCTATCCTAGTGCCAACTACTCCAAAGTGTAGAGAGTTGTAGATCTAACACTAATATAATGTTTTCCCAAGGAGAAAAAGTTAGAGAAAATGCATGAAAATTAAATCCCACTCTAAGGGAAGGTGATGCACCAAGAAGGAGTGTTGAAAAACCTACATAATAAACACATCACAACTAGAATCTTGCAATGAAAACACAACAATACACAATAACCTTGCATGCAATGAAAGATCAAGAAGATGTAATAGAACACAGAAGAGGGTTTGAAACATCCACAGATCTGATTTTATTTCTCTCAAGTTGATACAATACATCACATTTATGGCCAAAGGCACAAATTTTGCATTACAATGTCTAGTAGGGAGGTTTGGAATCTCCAAAAATATCTTACAGACAAGAAGAAGAAGGGAGGGGCATATATAAGGTGTCCAACCTTTTGAAATGAGCCCCTCCTTACAATATATAGGAAGAATGAGAGAAGGGAGAGAGAGAGAGAGACGACTTTGAAATCTTGTTACAACCAACAAAAAATGCATTAAACTCACCTATAACAATGATGGATGCCACTACAAAACCCATACCTCCTTGTAATTTACCTTGTTGGAGAAGAAAGGAAACCCATACCTCATCATTTGGGTAGGTGAGAAACCTGGAAACACCCTCTAAAATGGTGGACTATATTTATTTATTTTTAAATACTTATCCTTACTAAAAATAAGAAAACTAAGTCACAATTGTGTATAGGACACGATATCTTTGCAAAAAGTCTAATTTTGTACAAATCGAGCTTCCAGTCAAAAGTTATGGCCATCTAAAGATGAGGGTGCCATACTGTAATAAATGCAAGTGGTTGGCTCTATCTTTTTGGACTCTAAATTGGATAACAACCTCTGAAATCCAAAATTTCAAACTTTTAGGATTTGTGACTTGAGGATTTTTGAGATTTAGGGGTTCGGTGTTTAGGTTTTGGGGGTTCGAGTTTTAGGATTTCGGGGGTTTGGGTTTCGAGGATTTTAGGGTTCAAGATATCAGGTTTTCAAGAATTTGGGGTTTGGATTTTGGGCCTGTTCATCCGCCCAAAATCCCAAACTCTAAATTTCAGACTTAGGGTTTCAGAATTTTCTCCCTCCCACATGACACTGCAACATTCATCGCGAGCTCCCAAGACTCGAAAATCTTAATTTCACCTACTCTTTATGTGTTGACCTCTAAATTTTAGAGCTTTTCACTCCCTATCTCTAGGTTTCACCATTTTTTGCTTGGGCCTACCTCTGAATGACCTCACCTCCAAAGTCCAAATTTCAGACTTGAAGCTTCTTCATTTCCTAAACTCCTCTGTAATGTGCTCGGCCCTCTTCAACCTATTTGACCAATCCTAAAGTGTGAGCTCCCATGGCTAAATTGATCCCTCATTTTTTTTTTGCGGAGTCATGTTTGCCTAATTTATCCTAAGGGGAGAAATTGCATAACACTCCCTTAAGTGTTATTTTTAGCATGTGCATTCAACCACATGTAACCACTTCAAACCACTACTCAACCTCTATAAATTAGCATGTTTATCCCTTTGTAAATCCTATTGATACATCTTGGATTGAATCAAGAAAACTATGTCAACTTTGTTATCCAATATTTACATATTGGAACTTATATCAAATCCAAATCTGTGTTTGTAGCATTTTCAAATCCACATTTGGAGATAAAATTTAAGAGCACCCATAATCATTCATTTACAATGCTACACAAGATCAAAATATTCTTATCATGGAGGTTTTCTAGGAATAATTGACTAGAAGGTTTGTTTATGTATTTTTATTTTCTTTCATTTTAGTTAGATTTTTCATGCTCACACCATACATATAGGTAAGGACCAGATGTAATTTTTGACCAAACTTTATGACCTTGACCAGGGATGAAAAACATGTTAAATGAAGTTTTTATTCTATTAGGTTGACTTAATATGTGGATTTTATGAATTATATTCTCACATGTGTATTCATATCAATGTGTAAGGATAAACAATCTAGACAAGAGACATTAAGATGTACTAAAGGGAATATAAAGGACATTTTTATCTTAATAAGAGTACATTTTCAAAACCAATGACGTCAAAGAGTAAATTTCCAACATTGAGTTTCTAAATTTTCCCCCTTTAAGCATGAAATGCAAATTACATGCTTAAAAGAAAAGATACACAAGTGTGTAGGCACACATTGTATTCACTTGGAGTTTATTTTGTAGGGTAATGTTGTGATTTGTGTTGGCATGCTCTAGGATGAAACACATAGAGTGTATTCAATATAAATAATTGAAATTTAACTAAAATGTAAAGTGTAACATAAAATATTTTCATTTACATAAAAATGAAATGAAGGGATACACATAATGAAAGGATACACCTATTTTATTTGTAGAGGGAGAAGCTCTCATGATTTTATTTTACTTAAATATTTGTATTGTTGAGATTTCATAAGGATTAGGGGTAATCATTCCCCATTTGTGCCAAGGAGAACCAAAGTGTTAGGTGCATACAACCTAACATGGAAATGAGAGAGAGAGAGAGAGAGAGAGAGAGAGAGAGAGAGAGAGAGAGAGAGAGAGAGAGAGAGAGAGAGAGAGAGAGAGAGAGAGAGAGAGAGAGAGAGAGAGAGAGAGAGAGAGAGAGAGAGAGAGAGAGAGAGAGAGAGAGAGAGAGAGAGAGAGAGAGAGAGAGAGAGAGAGAGAGAGAGAGAGAGAGAGAGAGAGAGAAGAATGAAGTACCAAAGTAACCCATGTACAAGGAAGGTCATGTATCAAATTCATTCAACATTCTAATATCTTCCCCTTTTAATGTAAGAGGAAAGGAAAAACTATGTAAGAAGAACTTAGCCACTTTGGTACCTTCTGCAATCCCATGTAGCAAACAAATGCATATGGATCTAGGATGAATTTGTAAATTAGGAAACACATTAGAAAATAAAATGAGTGTCCCCATACCCTTCTCATGTACTACACAAATGAGTATATAAACTGAATAGAAACTATAATATACTAAAATGTTGATGAAAAAAAGAGACCCACACCCCTAAGATTTTTTAAATTGTAGTAGAAATTTCATTTTTTTGGTGAAGAAGTGAAGTATTACATGCCCCCTATAACTAATCAAAACTAAGTGAAGTATATGTGAAACTATGCTAAAAACTTGTACATAAGGTGAAAATCTAAAACTAATGAGAAATTTTATGTAAATCTCCCTAGGTATAACCTTGTGAAAGGGTCAAGACTGCTCTGCAGTCTTGAAAAAAATTGTACAAGTTTGAACCTATGCCTAATTTTCTAGATATTTTTTCTTGAATGTGTTTCTAAGTACATGTACCATGTTTGTACATGTATGAACTCTAAAAATTCTTCCTGTGTTTGTTATATGTGTAGAATATATCTTAATCAATGTCCCCTCTTTGAAGGCATGAACGAAAAACCATTTTAAGCAAGTGAATCAAAAGAATAGATGCGGGCCCATATAATATATGTTTGAATATTTGTAAGAGAGTGTAGGAGGATAAATAGGTGTCCAACTTGAAGAACATGTACCTATAAACAAGAAGCTTATACGCATGGTGGAAACTATTCCACTTAACAAGAACAATAATAAAAAAATAGATAAAATAAAAATAATAGTAATAAGACATGTATAAGAAAATAACTGTACAAACAATGAAGTTAGAGTAAATAGTAGGAAAACAATGTCACACAAAAGGTGTAGAGCTCAGTAAATATGGGACACCCAAGTGTCACAAGAAAATGAATGCCTATAGTCCTACAAGAAAGAGCACATAAGATAGGTATAGATCCAAAAACATGGGTGTAACAACCTATACTCAAGTTCTTAGAAAATATGTTTGCATGTGTGTGTGTGTGTGTGTGTGTGTGTGTGTGTGTGTGTGTATAACACACACACACACACACACACACATATCCTACCAGAAGAGGATTTCTACTTATCCTTTCTTACCTTGTTAGCAAGAAAATTTTTGGGTGGAAAAATTAATGGGTTTCTTGCCAATTCTCTACAAATCAAAGTCCCTCTACTTAAACCATGCATCTTCAGTATTTTCATGTACATGAAAAAATGTATTTTTTTGTTGGAATTGTGGCTAGGATCTAACGGGGGCACTCCAATGACCCTATGGAAAAGCTACCAATATCTTTCTAGAGAATACTTTTCCGGAGAGTGAAAAAGGGAGTGAGAATAAGAGATAGGAGAACTAATATTTCATGTAAAAAGATAAATTCATCACACACTAGTTAAAAATTGCATCACATGTATTTAAGAGAAGAAACAACCAAAACTTCAATGCTACTAGCTAGAGGAAACCATGCATACAAATATGCACACATTCATGTGCCTTGGAAAACTAAAACTTCTTCCTTTAGTAGCATTTCAATTAGTGTTGTAAAAATTAGTGAAAATAAGGAAACATATGCAAGAGGAGAATGGAAGAAAGTGGCTATCTCCTTTGTTATCTCTAAGTAAAATTAACTCTCAGTTTACAAAATTGATCACCAACCCTTTGAAATGGGAATGGATTTACAATTTATAGGAAGAGAAATGAATCTTCATATACCCCCAATGACCCTTCATATGTCTCAAAGTTACTTAAAATCTTCATCTTACTAGAAAAACATTTAAGTCCCTTTTAGAACATAAGGTGACTTTAATACGTTAGGAAAATTAAAGTTACTTTTATTACATTGGAGACATATGAAAAATTTCAACCGTAACGAAGAATTAGATTGAGGAGAGAGAAAGTGGGGGAAGAGAAGAGAGAGAAAGGGGAGATATAGAACTAAGGAGTGCCAATGAAAAAGAACCTTCCTCTGACGAAGTCCACAAATCCTTGTCAGATGATCCGATGAAGTGTTGTACTGTAGTGAACTATGAATCCTTGAATGTCTCACACCATTAGAAAACTCTTGTAGATGGCTCGAGAGACCCCTTGGATTGAGTGTTTAAAAACACTACTGAATGGTTCTGCTGATGACCACGAATGTGACTCATGAAGATCCCCTTAGAAGAGATAGGAACTCAAAACTGACCTGCCAAGTTGAATGAAATGTTCACCAATGATTACAACCTCCGCCTTACACATTATATTCCTACAACTTGAGCCACGAAGTGAGTGTTGAAAGACATTTTCAAGGTCTCCTGAGATGGATTCTAAATGATCTATGAGAAATTCCTATGACAATCCCAAATGGTGATATTGACTCGAATAATTATCCCCCTACGTCTCATTTTGCCAAAACTACCCCTTGAATGTGACTTACTATTTTTAGCAAGTGCCCAGATGGGAGACTTACTATATTTAGTAAATGGTGATTTCTGCCTTTCTAAATCATCTTGATGAGGTTAGCTTCTTTATTTACTCCTTTGTATATTGCCTTCACCTTGACCACTTCTTGGAATGACTTGCTATTTTTAGTAGGTACCCATATAGGGAACTTACTATTTTTAGTAAGTGGTCATTTTCATTGTTTTCTACTCTAAACAATCATTCTGACCTCATGATTATCTTCAATACACATTGTCTTTGCCACCACTACTTCTGATGAAGACTAACCATAAATAGAAACCTTGTGTAGGAAATATTACTATTATTGGAAAATGGATCTTTGGTGATTGGTGTGTGAGGGAACATATATTTTTGGATTTAGCTTGTCATCGCAATCTTATCCCCCAAATTTCACTTGATTTTGCCCACCAGAATGCTTGGAAAAAATATTCACCTAGCAAGGGCTTCTAGCATGAAGCTACCATGACAACCATTAATGGATTCATGAATATTTTTGCAGGTATTGTTTTCACCTCTGATAGTGATGGAATTAAATCCATTGGGATAGGTTTTTCACTTGAAATCTATGTGTAAATTTTTAGCTCAATCCAACTATCGGATTGGCGGGAAATTTAACGAATGTGAGCTAGGGCAAAAAATGGATTTTTTTTTTGAAAAAATAATCTAGGGAATCATTTGATCTCCTATTTGTTACATCTTGATTGTATCTAAAAATGAGGAAGTCTGCAAAAAGATGACATCTCAATCCATGCTCTAGATTGAGAGAAATGAGCATTTCTCCATTTTTGACTAGGTTTTCTAAAAAAACATTCTTTTTCTATATTTTTTTCCTTTTTGATCAATTTTTTTTGTTATTTATGTGTTTTTGGATGAAGTATAATTTCATGGATTTGATCAAATTCAAAAAAATTCACTTTCAAATCTAGAGAATATCCTGCAGAGTTTTGGCAACATTGAGCCATGGGGGAGAAAATGATGAAAAATTATCGAGTGTTGATATGTATAGCTTAAAAATGGAAGAAGATGGTATGGGTGGGAAGTTTCTATCCCTTTCATACCTTTTTAAAATTTGAAAAGGGGACATGAAATTCCCCTTCAATCTAGGCTTGATCACTTGTCATATTTTATTTGATGAGCAACTTGGGAGAGGGGGCTGAACTGGGTAAGTACATGGTCATATTAGTGACATGAAGACTAAATGGGGGGAGGGGGAATTTTATGTCCATTTTTTCCTTTTAAAAGGGAAAAATGGGACAAGTAATTCTACCTTAACCACAGGCTACCATGTGTCCATCTTAAAAAAATGACTAAGTATTAGACAACACACCTTGGGAGCCAACTATCAAAGACGATATCTTGAGCTCCCGAATTATTTTTGGGTGAAGTGTTATATGATTACGCCTCCCAAAAAATAAATAAATATAAAGGTGATGGTAAAAATATATATTTTTACTAAAACTCCTTAAAATAGCTCCTTAGAATGGCCCCTTATTTCTTCGGATTTCTTGTTATGTGTCAGAAGAATGAGCTTCCTAGACTAATGCAAAAGGTTTCAAGAAGTCCCATTTTTTCCAACATGGAGGGAATTGAAAATTATTTCCTTTGATACTTTTTTGGGATTTAAAATCATCACATAACTCCCATAATATTTATTTGAATCTCAATTCCTCTTTTACGATGTGTGCTTGTTTAGGCCCAAAAACCCGCTTCTGACAAACTGGCCCCAAAATTTCCAAATCTTTACTAAATCTTCAAAAATATTTTCCTTAATTTTATTAGCCTTGAATAATCCTCCATGATGGATTTTTACCCTTTAGTCGCACTAGGGGTGGTGTACGGGTCCTAGAAAGGTTGATGGTAGCCCCTCCTAAAACTGCTTGAAATCTTGAATGTCCCAAAAGACCCTAAATCACCTAGGGGGACACTTGAAATTCATGTAGGGATCATTGGACTGACAGGATAGGACTGGTGATTGGGATAGACTAACATAGGGGTGTCTTGGGAAGGTATGACTTTGAAAATTTTTGACATTGTGGTTTTTTTCATGCTTGAAATTTTGAAATTTTCTTGTTACACATTTGCATGAAAACATACCTATAATTATTTCCACCTCATAACCTTGTATTGGGTCTTGACGTAAATACATCATTAATTATCCATTATCTCATCAATGTATAATCACGTACATATGCTCTAGACATTATCAATTTGTTTTATTAACTTAATAATTTAGTGATGATATCTTTTCATACTACTCTAGTACTAATTTAGTTAATTCACTCTTTTCATTTATTTCTCCAGCTAGTTCCATATCAAGTCTTGCATAATGATAATTATGCACTAGGCCTTTAATAAAGGTTAAACCATTCATCCAATGTGTTTAGTTTAAGTAACATTGTATCTCACAATTTCTTCAATGAAGGGAAAAACCTAATAATATCCTTAATTAGGATATTACAAATTACAAGGTGATACCAAATTATAATAATAACTCAGTCTAATTGATTTATTGCTCATTTTATACTAGCATTATACGTATGCTTATAGATATTGGCTTAATTTAATCTTGAATTGTTGTTCTAGTTACAAGTTATGAGAGCATTCTTTAGTGCCTACCACCAAGCTCATAACTCATTTGCAGCTTCCATAACAAAAGAATGAATAAACTATCATGCCAATGAGTCATGCATTTCCTTCATATGCAAATAAGAAGAAGCTCCTTTAAGCTCCTTCATAGACAATATTGATCTTGTCATGATTTAGTTAGGGTTCTGCCCATAATTTTACTCATCTTCCTATTTGAATATTTAAAAATATTCTCTCAGATAATAATCCCATAACAATTACATAGTTGATACCAAAAGTAGTATTCAAGTGTATAGACGTAACCATTATAAGTCTTTCTTTCATAATCACATCTTTAGAATGATAACAATGAATCAAGTTATATCTAACCCTAAAACTTTCCATGTAGTTCATAACCAATATCATATACAACATGTTTTCTTTCATTCCATCAAACTCAAGTCCAAAAGGAGTTATAATAGCCATAACTACTTAGATTCCTATTTTTGTCTTAAATTAACCTTTGGGTTATTGATTATTTGGATAAAGGAGAACACCAATTATAGTAAGAGGATTTTCCTCATTTTACAAAGCGGCTTAATGTTCTTCTTAAATTCTAAGACTAATGTCAAATAAGGAACAACCATAGTTGCTATAAAAATATAATACAAACTCTATTAACAAGATTACCCTCTTTATTAATTATTCCTTCCTCTATGAATATCTTTGTGAGGATAAATATTACATTTCTCGTTCCTAACATTTACATGTTATTTCCTTGTGAATTCTTGACCAAATAATCTTTCTTATAAGATTTATTACAACCTTATTGAAATTTTAAGAAAATAATTAATTGAATCTCTCCTTTTGAGTAATAAATTATGGGAATCTGTTATCCAAAATGAGCCCCTACTTATTTTGGCTAATTTTCCTTCATCCTTTTCTTCTTTTTCTTCAAATTAAATTTTAACACATTTTGAGCACTCAAAATATTCTGGAAATGGCTTCAACAAATAGATAATTTCTTTCCCTTTCCAGAAAGGTAAAGAAGTCCTCCTAACTCCTTGTATTTTTTGAGTTATGGCTCGGTGGAGTTTGGTGGGAAAATTTTCCCTAGGCGGGCCCACGGAGGTAAGGAAGTATTTTTGCCAAGGAAATTTGGTGAGTTGGTGGAGGTGTGGAGAGAAATTAGACACTTAGCCTTTTGCCTAAAAAACTCAATGCTAAAAATTTCACCCACGAGCCCACAAAGGAGAATGGAGAAAATTAGGTTAAGGCCCCGCACCAATCATAATACACCATGTGTCCAAGTCAGCAGTGGGAGATGGGGGGTTGAAAGGATTTTTGGTTTTTTCCCAAAACCATAAATGCACAAAGGTGAAAATTTAGACTACATCTCTATGACCAATCAGAAGGCACCACATGTCCACATCAGTAGCAGAGGTCGGGCCGGTGGTGGACCTTGGGAAATTTTTCCCTTTGTAGGAAAAAGGGGCAGAATGTTATTTTGAAGGCCACAGACCAATCAGGAAGCACCATGTGTCACCAGAGAGGTGGGCCGTGGAGATTTTTGGAAAAATTTTGGTTGGGCCCCTATTTTAGCTTCCAAAGCTTAAGGGCACGTAAGCGCACATGGCCAGGGGAAGTGCGAAAGTGTAGGCGCACAAGGCAGAATTCAAAAGGCTTCTTGAAGAACCCAGGATGCACACACCAAGCGAAGAATAATTTGGGACTTGGCCATTTTTGGCCTTTGGGACAGAACACATGAAGAATGTGTTTCGCTTGGATAAGGTTCTAGCCTGGTGACAAGGTGTCCTGGAGGTAATACACCTTACGATATAAAGATCCAAAAAGTTAATCATGACATGGAGAGGCATGTGCCTAGGGCAACCCACACCTTGACACTTGGGGCCAAATATGAGGCTGCAGAGGAGTTTGTTAGAGCTTAGAGGCCTATTTATACATGCACCCTTGACAAAGAAGGAGAGATAGAAATGAGGTAGCAGAGCTCTGTAGAATTACTGCGAGAACTATGGGATGAAAATGGGCATGAAATTCAAGGATGTAATGGGGAAATGGGGAATGAAATTTTTATCTTGTGAGAATACATGTATGGATCCACATATGGCGCATGACTACAGTATGCCGCTTCGTAATCTTTTATAAGTAAACACTATGAATGAATGTGATAAGGTTGCCATGACAAATGTATCAAGACTCTTTCTCTGTATTATCTACATATTACTATTACACTTCAGTTCTTATATAGTCATAAATCTTGCTTAAATGGTTAAGTATAGAAAAGTAGATGTATAACTATTAGTTTTATTATTTCTATTTTGTGCTTTGGTTCTATTATAATTGAAGGGGTGTAGAAGCCATCCTAAGCTCTATAGCCCTTCATGTCTATTAAATCACTAAGTCAGAATCATGGGCTATGCCTTCCACTAGACTCACATAAAAGAGAGACTCGGCTCCCTCTCGTGCACCTCGGGTGAGCACCCAGTGCCCACTGGGTGATAGGTCGACACGCATGAGGTTCCCTTGTTCTTAGTGGGTGCAAAAGTGACTACATCTTGGTTCCGTTACGGGACCTCTTTTCGAAGTTGTAGGGAAGCATGGCATATATCATGATCTTTGTAAAAAGTGATGGCGGAATGATTAACACTTGAAGGTGTTGAAGATTGGTTTAAGAGCACGAAGGATAAATTTTCTCAGAGATTTAGTACTAGATCTGGGTTCGATATGTGAAGATGGGTGGAAGACACTCTTTATCATGAGTTGTATGAAACCTTCTTCTGTTGTTTCCCAGTAGAGTTATTCGAATGGCTCTCAGCTTATACATCTAGATCAGGGTGGCATTATAGATCATACCCTTGGACCCAAGAAACATATCAGAACCTGCAAGATGCTGATCTAACGTGGACCCATGCTATAGATCATTGGTGGAAGGGAGTACTAGCTAGCTACACTCTGGAATACGCTATTTCCATGTATTCCTATCTAGAAGTTGTTGAGTTTGAGTTCTTGTGAGATCCCAGGGGATCATTTTTGTGTGTTATTCCCCTTGCAATTAAAATCTTGATGGTAACCATGGGTTTAGAGGCATTCCCTATGGCTACCTAAACCACCCTGAGTGCTAGGTGAGGAAGCCAGGTTGGGGAAGGATGGCTGATCTGACGATTGAACAAGAAAGGGAGGAGAGGCGACTCAAGTATAACGAAGTGCGTGAAAAGGAGATCAATAGACAATGTGGGATTACAAGTGGGTTATGGAGCCAGACATGGTGGAAAGGAGTTGAGGTTCATGCAGAGGATGTCGAACCCGAACAGTCTGTGGTACCCCATCTTGGTAAGCATGGAAGAGAAAACCTTGTGGCTTCTAATGAGAGTCTGTCACATAGAGAGAGAAGATTCATTGGCATGCATCTAACCCCACCTAGTGACCAGACCTTGGCACTTGGCTTGTTTGAATGAGGGAAGAGTACAGTTGATCCATTTGATATTGGTGGAAGCAACCGATCGGTGCCTAGAACATACAATTTCTTGTTTGGGACTTCTATGGCTTCACACACTATTCCGGTATTTGGTGGAATGTTTGGGAAAGGCACATATATGGCTGGTTTGGAAGTACATTAGGAGGTGGTGGAGTAACTATGACCTGGGAGTGGTACTAGTTCGCAAGCTATCAACATGCATTTTAGTGGGATGACAGAGCACTCAAACATGACAAACATAGGTCTTGTACCTAATACAGGAGGATCCGGAGGTGGAAGTGTTGGAGCTGGTGGCTTAGGATCTAGTGGATCCAGTGGAGGAGGAAACATCGAGGGAAACCAAGGGACTGGATTGGGAGGGCAAGGGCCTTAACCACCTCCTCAAGTCTTTTTCAAGATGTCTCTACACTTTCCATATTACACTGGAATAGAAGATGCCATGGAGCATGTGCATAAGTATGAGTTGCTATGGCACGCGAAGGGAATCATGACCCAGGATCAAAAGGCTGGTTAATTTGCGATGACCTTGCAAGGATGCGCGCATAGTTGGTATAGAAAGTATGACCCTCATCAGACTGTTGTGGATTATAACATGCTGAGAAATGCATTCTTGGCATAATTCCACATACCTGAGTTTGAACAGAAGAGCATTATCTCTCTCAAAGAGATCCAACAGGGAATGGCAGAGAGCGTGTGGGAATAGGATGTGTGCTTTAAAACTCTATTGTCTAAACTATCTTATGATATCCACCCTTCACAACATGATCAGTGGTTTGTTGGAGGGTTGATCACACCCTTTAGGAGGGCCTTATCTCATAAAACGTTCATAGACCCATGCAAAGCATTGTAAGCTGATTTATGCACTGAAGTAGTTGGTAGTGTTGACACTGGTGTTAGCCCATTTCTAGAGGCTCAAATTGCTGCCATGGCTAAGCAATTGGAGAAATTGTCTGCGAACACAGTTCCAGAGATTCACGGAGTAATGTGGTACACGAATTGTAATGTGGAAGGAAACACAAAGGATAATGGTGGGATATGTACTCAGAAGGTGGTACGCATCGTGGCAGTAAACTACGAAATATGTCACAAGGACCATGATGCAAGTAGGTGCCCCCTATTGCAGCGTGTGATCCACAAAAATGTATCTTGTTATTGCAAAATATGTACCTCAACCACACATGACACCAAGGATTATAGATTGATTGACCATATTCATGAGGTAATTGATCTTGGTGTGTGCCAAAATGGCATTGCTAGCAGTTCCAAAGGAGATGAACATCGGTATGAGGAGCACAGAGATGGAGATGCATGTGGAAGAGGGTTTCATGGAGGATTTTGTGGTCATGGTAACCATGGAGGAAGAAGTGAGTTCCCATGTGGGACGTGTTTTAATTGTGGAGCCACAGACCATTATAAGCATGAATGTCCAGATCTTCTACAATGCTCCTGGTTTGGAAAAAAACATAAGTATGAAGAATGCCTAGAGTTGTACAAACATATGAGTTAGCAGCACCGAAAGGATAAGGGCACTGCTATGGTGAGTATTAAGAAGGTGACATGCAATGACTTCCGCGAGTAATACGAGAATCGAACTAAAACCTATTATGGTAACAATGAGGGCGAAATCCACATGTGTAAGGGAAGCACCTAGGTAGAGACCTTTGGTTTCAAGAAAATAAGTAGTACATGGGAAGTATCCAAACCTGTCTCACCGTAAAGAAGTTTACCAAGAAACCATTGATGTAATTTGAATTTTACAAAGGGAGATTCAATGCTTAAAAGAGCAGACTAGAAAAGATGAGCAGAGGAGACTAGTAGAAGCACAAAGGGATGACTTGGATGAGGTTAAGGAGGTGTGTAAACTACTGAGGTAGGAGAATATTATTCCCCTACTAGGGGCATGGTTGAGAGAAAAGTTCCCATGCATTGGGAATGACATAAAGGTAGATCCCGCATCTAAACCTCCCACCTCATAGCCTTGATTATGACAAGGAGATTACCCTGAATGTAGTAGTGGATGGATGGTTGCTTAGCAACATCCTCATTGACATAGGTGTGGAGGTTAATGTTCTCACTCTAGATGCCTAGCATCAAATGGGAAGACCTACATTACAGCCATCTTCAAATGTGTTGTATATGGAAAATAAAATAAAGGTGATGCCCATAGGTGTCTTGAAGGATGCAACCATTACAATTTAGGGGACTAGGTTCACTGGGGATTTTGAAGTCTTGGTGCTTGCCGAGGCAGATAATTTCCCAGCTCTACTTGGGCACCCATGGTGTTATAAGAATAATGTAGATCTCCAATTTAACAAGGGGTACATAAGCTTTGAAAACAAGGAAGAGCGGGTAGTTATACCACTGGTTGATGGGAAGTCCACCCCTATACTGAACCCCTTGGGGAGGAAGTCCTGGATAGAATATATGTGCACTCCATAAGAGATCCAGAGACCATCCACCCTACAGAAGGAGTCATCTAGTCTGATGATGCTTAATCTATCAGTGATACTACCAGTTGTTGGTCATCAAATAGGACTTCACGAAGAACAACAGTCAGGGGACAAGAAGTCCCTCCTCTTTAATGGGAGAGGTTCCCTTATTCAGAAACAAACCTATTTACACATATACAAAACATTATTTTCTTGTGGAACTTGGATATTTACGAAAGTATTTTCTATAAGGATCATCAATTACAAAAGGACTGAGGAATGAGAAAATGAGATCGAGCAGAAAGGCACCATTTAGAATTATAGATGACAGAGTAATTCTTTATGCATGCGAAGGTACATTGAATTGAAACAAGATCATTTGTATCATACTAATAAGATGAAATTTGAAAGACACAAAGTTCTATCAATAACATCTGCAAGAATACAAAGCTTCTTAATATAATATAGACAAATGATCTTAACAAGATTAAATGAAAAGCTTAGGGATAAAAGAGATAAGATAAACAAAGAATGAAAAGCCCTTCTGTATTGATTTCTTTATGATTTATTTACACTTTTAGAAAATAAGCCAAGTTCTTCCTCCTTCAAAATGGCGAGGAGAGGCCATTATATAGTTTACAATTCAGTTACTCTTGGTAACTACTTCTTTTAACTAAAGATTAGTTAAGGATTGCCAATCACAATACCTCAACTTATTACAATAAATCTGAGAGAAAGAATTGGAAGAGAAGAGAAGAATAAGGAGAAGAAGACAGGTGGTTATGACTGGGAGGGACCCACTGACTTCAAAATCCACTGCCTGAATCTCTTCAACACCTCGGCTATGTCTCTGCCACATGGGACTGACGTGTTGGCTATAGACTAGGTCCAAAATCCGAGGCACTTCTCCATTTCCTTATCAAACTCGACATGAGTATGATAGTCTTTATTTGCTTCTTCAATAGCAGATTAAAGAGAGCAGATCTCCTTCATTTTCTCTTTGGAAATGGAGCTTTCCTTGAACAGATTTCCTTTGACAAAAGCTCTGAATTGAGCTTTGATTTCTTGTAGGGAGAGAGACACACCAGAAGTTTCATCCTGAAGATGACAATGTATATCTTTGAAAGCAGATACAACTAGTGTTTTGAAAGCCTCTCCCTTCTGCCAACTATTCTTCAATTCTCTTGAAGCCTCCTCAGACCTTGATCTTCCACTCCATGCTTTGTAGACCCGTGGATTTTGACAGATTATCCTTTGCATCATCAAAAACCTTATGCCACCCGCACCTTGTAGTTGTCACTGTCTTGATTGAACAGGGCCTGTGCTTGATTCTGGGAGACAACTATGGCATTATCCATTTCTGGAATCCTCAGTGCAGTGCCAATGGTGGCAGCATCAAGTTTGGCAATGAGCTCCCCATGTATATTGGTCAATTCACTCGAATCAGGGTTGAAATGAGCTCCGCATGAAAGCACTGTATCTGCACATTACACAGAGATTGGGAAACCACCAGTGAAAGCCAAACCGCTGTCATGAATCATCTATGCCATTGGTGTAGGGTTTGTCTGTCATCCTCGACCAAAAATCACTAAAGTCAAGATGGTGAACTTCACTGTCCCCGATATCGGGAACGACAGACTCTAGTGGTGAGATTTGTTCTTGCCCCTAAAATTTGATCTTCATGTTGGTAGTAATTCGGAGGGTGAAGCTGCAAGCTAGACTTGGGAAGGAATTACAGAGGAAAATGGATACACACGCAAGGAATTTAGATTGCAAAGGTTCGAGCAAGAGATAGCAAGAAAGCAGTGTGCAAAACACATAGGGGGTTCACTTGTTATATAGCCGTTTAGGAGAGAGAAAGGTAATGAATGCGCATTTAATACATACCTACCAAATTGAATAAGCAAGATATTCGGGTAGAGTGGGAAAAATTAGCACGAATGGCACTTGGTTCATTTGG
This sequence comes from Taxus wallichiana var. yunnanensis, assembly GCA_018340775.1. NCBI lineage: Eukaryota > Viridiplantae > Streptophyta > Pinopsida > Cupressales > Taxaceae > Taxus > Taxus wallichiana. The sequence goes on from CM031244.1 coordinate 272,390,945, forward strand.
GACATGTGGGACGCGAAAGCGCGAAGTACGTGGCTCGGCCGATTTGGGCGAAAGCAGGGAAAAGATGCACAAATGCTCTTGGAACACATGGGACAAAAGTATGATAACGTGGCTCGGCCGAGTCGACGAAAATGGAAACAGGTTGGTCCTGGGTGAACTTGCGACATTTGGGACATGTGGGATGCGAAAGCATGAAGTACGCGGCTCGGCCGAATCGGACGAAAATGGAACAATTGGTCCGGGTGAACTTGGGACATTTGGGACAAAAAGTTCCGACGGGCCCGAAAAGAACAAACTTCGGGTGAACCGGCTGATCAGGGAATAGAGGGCCCAATTGAACTTGGGACACGTGGGACAAAAATGTCCGACATGCCCGAAAAACACGCAAAATGACCCAAAAACGTAGATTTCTCAATTTCTTTGGCATTTCACATTATCGATAACAATGGGGAAAACACTTAAACTCAAAATTTTAAATTTTCACTTTCTTAAGAGCAGGGGAATTTTGAGTGGACAACAGCTGGCTCCTTCTAGGGATGACTTGGCATAAATTCAAGGAATGAGACAAGGCAAGAACTTAGACAAACTCGGGGAAGTAGACCAGTACCTTATCCATTGGGCAACGGAGTCATCGAATCAAACCAATACAGAGGACAACACACCAAAACAAAGGGAAAGAAAAACAAAACAACGTTGTACAGAATATACAAAGGACTCCCTAATCACCTATGACTTGAACAATTTCAGGTACTGCCCACTATAAGGAAGTGGGAGAGAAGAACCATCCATATAATCAAGGTAAAAATAATTCTTACCAGCAAAGTGCCTGATCTTGAAAGGTCCGAGCCAAAGGGAATCAAACTTGCCATGGCTGCCACGAGGTTCATGCCTTTTATCCCACAACAAAACAGTGTCTCCAACTTGGAAATCTCTGAACCTGGCTTTCTTATCAAACAGGACCTTAACTTTTTGTTGATGAGCAGATATCTTATCAGCAACTTCCAATCTATCCTCATTCAATTTGTGAAGGTACATTATTCTCTTATCCAAAGCATCATTGAAACTGGTATCTTCAATGGCCTTCATTAGATGCAAGGCTGGCAGCTCCACTGTTACTGGCAATTGAGCTTCTACTCCATATACCACTTGAAAAGGAGACATTCCAATGGCTCTCTTAGGTGTGATCCTGTCTGCCCAAAGAGCATCATAGAGTTTCTTGTGCCAGTTTCATTGAGACTCATTGACTAATTTCCTTATTATGGTCACTGATTTTTATTAGTGGATTCTACTTGTCCATTTCCCTGAGGATAGTAATCTGAAGAGTGAGCCAGAGAGATGCCATATCCATAACAAAAATCCATCATCTCAGTTGAAGAAAAATTTGAAGCATTATCTGTCACAATCTTGTTTGGTACACCATACCTTACCAAGATGTTTTCTTTGATGAAACTGCACACCACTTCAGAAGTAGTACTCTTTACTGGAATGGCTTCTACCCATTTGGTGAAATAATCTGTAGCAGTTAATACATGAGTATGACCAGCACTAGAAGAGGGATTAAGTGTTCCAATGAAGTCCAAACCCCACTGTTGAAAAGGTTCTTCAATTACAACTGGCTTAAGAGGCAAAGAGGCCAATTTGGGTCTACCCACGAAAGTCTGACAAGCCTCACATTTATCAACCCACTTGGATGCATCTCTGAATAAGGTAGGCCAGTAATATCCTCCACGAAGTATCTTATGAGCAGTGATGGTTGATGAGTAGTGCCCTCTCGCATGCTTGATCATGAAAAGCTGAGAGTAGCTTTTTCTGTTGTTCCTTGTCCACACATTTCAAAAACCTTCCATCTAACCCACGTTTAAACAAGGTGTTTTCCCACAACACATATTGCACTGACCTTAGTTTAACAGTCCTCTTTTCTTTGGCAGTCAAATGAGAGGGGCATTCTCCATAGGTGAGAAAATGGGTGATATCAGCATACCATTCGTCAACTGAGCTAAGAAATAGAACTGTAGGAAGACCAATTTTATCCTCCAGTAACTCATGTCTAGCTCCTTCAGCGATGAGTTCACAAAGGCCTTTTCCATGGACGAGCTTGGTCGGTTTGATGTCAATATCATATTCTTGAACCTTAGCCACCCAGTTCCCTCTCTTGGATCCAAATTCCTGCTGTGTAAGAATTGACTTAACAGTTGTATCTGGTACCAACACCATGGAGTGAGAGTTAAGAATGTAAAAATGAAACTGCTTAACAGCTTTAACCACTGCAAAAGCATGTTTTTCCATCATGGTATATTTTAACTCATGATATTTTAGAATATAGCTCATAAATGCAATTGGGAGTTCGTGCTCATTAGAATCTTCCTGAGTCAAAACCACAGCCAAGGTGTTATCTGTGGCGTAGCAATAGATAATAAAATCTTTACTAAAATCTGGACATGCTAAAACAGGAGTTTTAGCAATGGCTCTTTTAATATCTTCAAAGGCTTCTTTCCCTTCAGAAGACCAACCAAACGTTTGTTTTCCTTTCATCATTTGGGAGATATTTAGAGTTAGTTCTGTAAAATCAGGGATGAATCTTCTCAAAAAATTGATCTTACCAAAGAAAGAGTGCACACCCTTTTTGCTGGTTGGGAGAGGAATTTGCTGAATAACTTGAACTCGCTCAAGATCAATTTTAATACCATCTTTGGAGACGATGTGCCCTAATAATTTCCCCTCTGTGACACAAAAGATAGATTTTTTAGGATTCAAAGAGATCTCATGTTCTCTACATCTTAGCGTAACCGACTCCAAGTGCTGAAAATGATCCGCCCTTGTTTTAGAATACACAGTCAAGTCATCAAGGTATACAACAATACACTTCCCTTTCAAACTTCCAAAGGCCAGATCCATAGCTCTCTGAAAAGTGGCACCAACATTAATGAGCCCAAAAGGCATTCTTTTGTAAGAAAAGGTACCCCAAGGGGTAGTGAAAGCTATTTTGTGTTGATCTGCAGTATTAACTTCTACCTGATTATATCCTGAGAATCCATCAAGCATAGACAACATTTCAGATCCTGTTACTACTTGTAAGACCTGATCCATCATAGGTAAAGGATAATTATCTTTCAAGGAATCCTGATTCAGATTCCTGAAGTCAACACAGATACGAATCTCACCATTTTTCTTTCTAACAGGTACAATATTGGCAATCCATGTTGAATGATGGATAGGAAAAATGATTTTGGCTTTCAACAACTTCTGTATTTCTTGAAAAATGGTGTCAGCTATTTTGGGATTATATTGCCTCTGCTTTTGTTTAAAAGGCTTAATTCCAGGTTTGAGAGGAATAAAATGCTGCATCTCTTTTGGTTGGAAAGCTTTTAAATCTTCATAAGAGTAGGCAAGAACATCCTTATACCTCTTTAACAGATCAATTGCTTTCTTCCTCTCATCTGCTGTGCAACATTTTCCAATGTTCACGAACTTAGGGTCAGTAGAACTCCCAATATTAATTTTTTCATATTCAGCTGATTGTTGAGGTCTAGTAGAAGCTCTAGACTTTACATACCTATCGTGTTTATCAAATAGTTCCTCTAAACTCACCAATCCTTTAGGAATCTTGTTTCCCTTGAGTTTAATGCATCCATCCTGATCCGTTTCTTCTCCTTGGGTGGCTTCTTTGTCAAAGGGCACACTTTCACGAGGTAAATTGTCACTTCCTTCAAAGTACAATTGTTCAAAATTATCCTTGAGTTCTAAGAAAGAAAGCAAGTGCTTGATCATTATTGAAAACTTGCCAGTTATTTGTATTATCAGGTACACTAGGTCGATGGATCATCTCAATGGTGAACTTATCTTGGGAAAAGTCAGGATGAGGTATAAGCAGTGACCCAGAGACTGCTAATGAATCAGCCCTGGTATTCTTCTCCCTAGGTATTGCTTCAATGGAGAAAGCATCAAGAAATTCAATGGAATCCCACACCTGATTCCTGTAATGTTTCAACCTTCCATTTTTCACCTGGAAGAGGTTTCTAACTTGCTTTACAATCAATTCCGCATCCCCACGAGCTAGAAGATTCTTCACACCTTGTTCTTTTGCCACCTGTAGTCCAAGAATGAGAGCCTCATACTCTGTTGTATTATTGGTATTTTCAAATTGCAACTTGAATGAGAAAGGATGAAGGCTTCCTTCAGGTGACACCAGTATGACACCAGCTCTAGAACCAGCTGAGGAACAACTTCCATCAAACTCTAAAATCCAAACACCATTAGAATCTTTAGGTGATACTTTGGGGAGTTGGATTTCTTCAGGAGACATAATCATGTAGTTGCCATGCCCCATATCCTCATAGAGTATTTGTGCTTTGGGATCATCCGTTTTTTGTACAATATACTCAGATTGCTTCTCAGGCAGCAACTTCTTCATTTGTCCATTAACAGGTATGAGGGCATGTGACCAATCCATTTGAATTTCTCCACCCACATCCTTACAGAAGTTTCTGCTTAGCAACATCCCGTATGAAGGAGGAATATCTGCTACTAAGATGGTAGCCAAAACTTTCTTCTCAGGCAAAGCAGCAAAAGCCACTTGTGCATCTTTAATTCTTCCGACTAAGGGCACTTCCTTACTCTCCATAGAGTAACAAGATCCATAAGTGTGTGTGAGAGTCAAGCCTAAGGCATGAGCTACTTTAGCAGGCATCACATTATCTGATGCTCCTGAGTCTATGACGTAATTGCTGAGCCTATGGCCAGCTATAAGAAGTGTCACATAGAATGGTTTGATTTTGTCATTGGGTGAGGTGACAACGGCTACCAGATTAGGTTGTGGTGTAGAAGGAGTGGGTAAAAGGCCTTTAGAGGTAGTTTTAGAATGGGAATTGACAAAGTGAATCATTTTAGCAAAGGCCTTAGGATGGGTTTGATAATATTCAGCTTCTGAGATTTGAACCTTAGTCTTTTTTAGGTGATCAATAATATCGAAAGACCCAGAAGTGGATGGGCTATCATCATTTGAAATCTTAGGTTTATCAACTTTAGGAGAAATGGAAATAAATTTAGTAGCAGAATTGACAGGACTCACCTTTGGTGTAGATGAAACGGGGATAGGAGATCCTCTTTTTGTAATTATGGGGATAGTTGTCGACTGTTCTTTAGATTTCTTGGTGGGCTACATCACTTTCTCCCTCTGATTTGTCTGCTCTCGAGTCATGACAGCATATGATTTTCTATTCATGTCTGCTACTATTTCATCATAATCATCCTCATTATCAATGCCCTCAGTGGTGAAGAAATTAACTTGAGATCCCTCAAGTTCATCTGCTTCATCATCAACCTCTTCAACAAATTCCTTGCAATCTTCATTAACCTCTTCATCTTCAGGTTCCTCAACTTCATGGGTTACATTGACGGGAACTTTAATAGGAGTTCCTTCAAGTGCTAGCCTTGTTTGAGCAGCAGGCAAATGATTTCTGGGCTGAAAATTCCTCCTTGGAACGTCTGCATAGGGAGCATGCTGAGCCAATTGTTTCTTAATGGCAATGAGATCATTTGCAAGTTTTTGTACCAATGGATCAGTATTAGGTCCAGGGGTGGAAGAGGAGGAAGAAGCAAATTTAGATTTAGAAGGGTCTCTCCTCAACTTCCCTGACATGATTAAATCATCTTCGACACTAACAGCAAGAGTTTGATCTTCAGCCAATGTTGCGAGATTAGCCCTTCTTAGTGCATAGCTAACTTCAGGTGATTGAGCATTTAGGAAAAAACATTTTTGAATTTGATCTATAGGTCAAGTATTTGGTGGAATTTTGTTAATCAACCTGTTGAATCGGGCCACAAATTCTCTCATGGGTTCTTGTGAATCTTTCTTTATTTGAGAGATTTGGGCTAGCAAGGCATGCACGTCTTCTGCTGGCTTGAACCGGTTTTCAAACCTAGTTCTCATTGTATCCTAGCTGGTGATAGCACCGGAAGGTGATAGAACCAATCAGCAGCATTATCTTGTAAAGTCTCAACGAAAAGTCTTACGGAGACATCTTCATGTTCAACTCCCAGAACTCCACATGCAACTATGAAGGCTGTGATGTGTTCATCAGGATGCACTTTACCATCTCCTTTGAATTTAGGGAAGTTCTTCCGGTTACCTCTGGGTAACTCATGAAAAGGGCGAGGAAGGGCAAGGGGCCCGACATGATGACCCCAGGGAAGTGGTACCGCCATTCTTGGAAAAATGGCTTGAAGAGGAACTACAACACCAGCAAGAATCAAAGCTCGAAGATTAGGACTGATTGACTCTGAAGGAATACCACCCATAGGGATTCTATCTTGGATAGGTGGAGTACTTGTTGAACGAGTCTTTCTATTTCTTGTTGAAGGGAAAGGAAAACCCTGCTGCTCCAAAAGCTGAACTGAGAATCTTCAATACCAAGGGCCCTTCTCCCTCGAGTAAAACACAGAGTCGCCAGATCAAAGGATGATCAATAATTACAGAACTGGAATATGATTTCCCCAGTGGAGTCGCCAAAAACTGTTGGTCATCAAATAGGACTTCACGAAGAGCAACAGTCAGGGGACAAGAAGTCCCTCCTCTTTAATGGGAGAGGTTCCCTTATTCAGAAACGAACCTATTTACACATATACAAAACATGATTTTCTTGTGGAACTTGGATATTTACGAAAGTGTTTTCTATAAGGATCATCAATTACAAAAGGACTGAGGAATGAGAAAATAAGAACGAGCAGAAAGGCACCATTTAGAATTATAGATGACAAAGTAATTCTTTATGCATGCGAAGGTACAATGAATTGAAACAAGATCATTTGTATCATACTAATAAGATGAAATTTGAAAGACACAAAGTTCTATCAATAACATCTCGCAAGAATACAAAGCTTTTTAATATAATATAGACAAATGATCTTAACAAGATTAAATGAAAAGCTTAGGGATAAAAGAGATCAGATAGACGAAGAATGAAAAGCCCTTCTGTATTGATTTCTTTATGATTTATTTACACTTTCAGAAAATAAGCCAAGTTCTTCCTCCTTCAAAATGGTGAGGAGAGGCCATTATATAGTTTACAATTCAGTTACTCTTGGTAACTACTTCTTTTAACTAAAGATTAGTTAAGGATTTCCAATCACAATACCTCAACTTATTACAATAAATCCGAGAGAAAGAATTGGAAGAGAAGAGAAGAATAAGGAGAAGAAGACAGGTGGTTATGACTGGGAGGGACCCACTGACTTCAAAATCCACTGCCTGAATCTCTTCAACACCTCGGCTATGTCTCTGCCATGTGGGACTGACGTGTTGGCTGTAGACTAGGTCCAAAATCCGAGGCACTTCTCCATTTCCTTATCAAACTCAACATGAGTATGATAGTCTTTATTTGCTTCTTCAATAGTAGATTGAAGAGAGCAGATCTCCTTCATTTTCTCTTTAGAAATGGAGCTTTCCTTGAATAGATTTCCTTTGACAAAAGCTCTGAATTGAGCTTTGATTTCTTGTAGGGAGAGAGACACCCCAGACGTTTCATCCTGAAGATGACAATGTATATCTTTGAAAGCAGATACAACTAGTGTTTTGAAAGCCTCTCCCTTCTGCCAACTATTCTTCAATTCTCCCGAAGCCTCCTCCAGGACCTTGATCTTCCACTCCACGCTGTAGACCCAGGATTTTGAGATTATCCTTTGCATCATCAAAAACCTTACGCCACCCGCGCCTTGTAGTTGTCACTGTCTTGATTGAACAGGGCCTATGCTTGATTCTGGGAGACAACTATGGCATTATCCATTTCTGGAATCCTCAGTGCAGTGCCAATGGCGGTAAGCGTCAAGTTTGGCAATGAGCTCCCCATGTATATTGGTCAATTCGCTTGAATCAGGGTTGAAATGAGCTCCGCATGAAAGCACTGTATCTGCACATTGCACAAAGATTGGGAAACCACCAGCGAAAGCCAAACCGCTGTCATGAATCATCTGTGCCATTGGCGTAGGGTTTGTGTCTGTCATCCTCGACCAAAAATCACTAAAGTCAAGATGGCGAACTTCACTGTCCCGATATCAGGAATGGCAGACTCTAGTGGTGAGATTTGTTCTTGCCCCTAAAATTTGATCTTCATGTTGGTAGTAATTCGGAGGGCGAAGCTGCAAGCTAGACTTGGGAAGGAATTGCAGAGGAAAATGGATATGCACATAGGAATTTAGATTGCAAAGGTTCGAGCAAAAGATAGCAGGAAAGTAGTGTGCAAAACGCATAGGGGGTTCACTCATTATATAGCCGTTTAGGAGAGAGAAAGGCAATGAATGCGCATTTAATACATACCTACCAAATTGAATAAGCAAGATATTCGGGTAGAGCGGGAAAAATTAGCACGAATGGCACTTGGTTCATTTGGGACATGTGGGATGCGAAAGCGCGAAGTACGCGGCTCGGCCGATTCGGGCGAAGCGGGGAAAAGACGCACAAATGCTCTTGGAACACATGGGACAAAAGTACGTGAAATACGTGGCTTGACCGAGTTGGACAAAAATGGAACAATTGGTTTGGGTGAACTTGGGTTATTTGGGACATGTGGGACGTGAAAGCACGAAGTATGCGGCTCGACCGAATCGAACGAAAATGGAACAATTGGTCCGGGCGAACTTGGGACATTTGGGACAAAAAGTTCCAACGGGCCCGAAAAGAATAGACTTTGGGTGAACCGGCTAATCGTGGAATAGAGGGCCCAATTGAACTTGGGACACGTGGGACAAAAATGTCCGACAGGCCCGAAAAACACACAAAATGACCCAAAAACGCAGATTTCTCAATTTCTTTGGCATTTCACATTCTCAGTACAACAAGGAAAACACTTAAACTCAAAATTTTAAATTTTCACTTTCTTAAGAGTAGGGGAATTTTGAGTGGACAACACCAATATAGCATGTGATAACTAGGCACGCAAGACTTATGAATTGATTAGGTGACATCTGAAAGGATCAGTAACCAAGGTAACAATAGTGCATATAGTTCGGCACCTAGGAGGGAAGACAATAACAAAGTATTATGGGGTGGCATATACCCTGAGGTATTTCGAGAGAAATGGAAGATCACTTTGGAGAGAGGACGAATGATGAAGTATGCTAGGTTATGTTTTGATAGGTACAACAACAAGGTGGTGGGATGCGCATAGTGAGAACTTGTTGAAATTGCACGAAGTTCGCATTGTGCTCACTATCTGATTCTCTAAAAGTAACATACCCACCGCTATTAAGGATTACAATGGCAATGGACCTACCTCTTCCCACATCCAAGCATGTGAGAGGGTTTGGGGAGAAGGTGTGGAAGCTCTACCACCCTCTCTTTAGGTGCATAAGTTGTATTCGACACTCCAAGGTTGTGCGCGCATGTGGTATATACATTCTGAAACACACCGCCAAACGGGAAGTTAGTAGGAATTAATGGCTGACTTGGTCCACACATTTGAGTATTGAAGTACCAAGTAACCAGTTGATGAGGCATTGCAGACTATTAAGCACCTCACTCTAGGGGATTGCACCATCATGGAAGATAGGTAAGTAAACTTACTCGGTGGACCTAGTTTAGAAGCGCAGTTCAAAGAGGAGGAACCAGAAGACATACAATTAAAGTGCGCATGTGCTGAAAAGGAGAAAGGAAAGATGGTATAACTTGTTGATGGATAGGAGATAGAGAGCCTGAATGTTGACCATTTGGTTGGGCGCACAAAGTAGTTGACAGTGTGGATGTATGTGTGCATGTATCATGAACCACTCAAAACAAAGAAAGTTAACATCAGCTCGAGAAGAGGAGCCCAAGGAGGCTATCAGTGGGGACTATTGGTCAGACAAGAAAGTATCAAAGATCATTGATCTCTTATGCAAATTTTAGGATTTATTCCCGTGCGGATACCATGAGTTGAAAGGTGTCCACCATTCATTGGGGGAAATGAGGATAAGGTTAAAAGATGGTGCACACCGGTCAGGAAAAGGCCTTACAGGATGAATCCCAACATGCGCGTAAGGGTTAAAGAAGAACTAGACAAGATGATAGCATCCGGTATCATTGAGGTTGTGGAGGAATTAGAGTGAATAAGTCCAATGGTTATCAGTATAAAGAATGATGGGTGGATTAGGATATGGTGGATTACAGGGAATTAAACACTGTTTGTATAATAGATCCTTTTCCCACACCCTTATCTTGAAGAGATTTTGGAAGAAGTTGTTGGGCGTGAGGTCTATTCCTTTACGAGATGGATTCTCGGGATATCAACAGGTAAGGATTTCCAAGGATGACCAAGATAAGACAACTTTCACCACCGAGTGGGGAAGCTTTGCATATACAGTCATGCCCTTTGGGCTGAAGAATGCGCCCACTATATTTTTGCACATAGTGGTACAAGCATTTAAGGACTTCATCCACAAGTTCCTTCAGGTATATTTGGATGATTGGATAGTGTATGGGTTAATAAAGGACCATTGTGACAACCTAAGGTTAATGTTTGAAAGATGTCGGCAGTTGAGGATCTCCCTCAACATCAAGAAATGTATCTTTGCAACTCCTTTTGGGACGTTGTTGGAGCATATCATATGTAATGAGGGATTATTGGTGGATCCCGCGAAGGTTGTAGTTATTGTAAGGTTAGGGGAGCCTACCAGCCAAAGTGCCATGTGCAGATTTCTTGGACACACTGGGTGCTACAGAAATTTCATTAAGGGATATTCCAAGATCACCACCCTTTGGAAATATTGCTCAAATAGAAGAGTGCCTTTTAGTGGGGATAGGTGTAGCAGAGGGCATTTGACACTCTAAAAGAAAGGCTTATCACTGCACCTATTCTATGATTCCCATCATGGGATAAACCTTTCCATGTCCATGTGGATGCCTCCTGCAGTACAAGAATAGGAGCCACTCTTGCTCAACCAGGAGAGGGGATTTTTGATCATCCTTTGTGTTTTGCAAATAGAAAATTGACACCAACAAAACAAAATTATACAACGACCGAGCACGAGGCATTGTCAATGATCTACGCGCTCCAAAAATTTAGGTAATATCTATTGGTAAATCCTTTCATATTCTACACTGACCATATGGCCTTGAAGTATCTGGTAAAAAAAGCAGTGTTGCAAGGGCACATATGCCATTGGGTTCTTCTATTTCAGGAATTTGAATTCAAAGTGGTGGTAAAACCGGGAAAGAATAATTATGGGCCAGATCATTTATCAAGGATTGATTCAGGAGAGGACATGTAGAGTATCGAGGAAACCATGCCAGATGCACAATTGTTTAGGTTACGGTGCATGCCCTCTAAACTAGAAGACATTGCTATCTTTCTCAAAGAAGGTTTGGCACCCGAAGGGATGAATTCTCTGGAAAGGAAAAGGTTAGCCATACACACACCGCCCTTCATGTTTATCAATGGGGATTTGTATAAAATGGTCCGTGATGAGGTTTTATACTGGTGTGTACTAGAACATGAATGCGTAGCTATAATAGAAGAGGCCTATGGTGGGATTACTAGAGGACACTATGCAGGGAATGCAACTATGTGCGCAAGATCCTAGTCACTGGACTATGGTGGGAGATGATTCACCAAGATTGTATTGAGTTTTGCAAGGCTGTGACCACTACCAATGCCTTGGAAAACTTGGAAAAAGGGACAAGATGCCCTTACGCCCCATCGCTAGTGCGAGAACCTTTTGAAAAGTGGGCAATATATTTCGTTGAACCAATCTCACCAACTGCACAAAGGACTAACTCGTGGTATATTATTACCTGTACTGATTATCTAACAAGGTGGGTAGAGGCCATACCCACTAGGATTGCACCGCAGCCATGGCTGCTAGATTTTTATGGGAGAACATTATCAGTAGGTATGGGTGCCCATTAATTTTAACAAGTGATAGGGGCACTCACTTCTTAAATTAAACAATTAGGATTCTATTAGCAGAATTCATGGTAGCCCATCACAAGACTACCCTTTATCACCCTCAGGAAAATAGGATTGCAGAGGCATTCAAAAAAATCCTTAGTCACACATTGACTAAGATATGTGATGTGGGTAGGAAGGATTGGGATGACAAGGTGTTAGTAGTCCTTTGGGCATACAGAACAACATATAAAAGGTTTAACAAGGCCACACCATTTCAACTGGTGTTTGGTACGGAGGCTATTTTGCGGTTGAATTTATGCTACCATCATTGCATATAGCGTGCGCAGGAGGGTTGGACAATGAACAAGTACTGGAAGGAAGAATTGATGAATTAATAAAGTTGGATGAAAGGCGCTCACTAGCAAGATGGAGCTAAACAACTGAAAAAGCTAAACAAAAGGCATGGCACGACCGCCACATTAAAAACAAATAGTTTGAGGTTGGCTAGATGGTATTGCTATATGATTCTAAATTTCTACAACATCCTGGAAAGTTGAAGGTGCATTGGTTGGGTCCTTATGTAATTTCATACATCCTTGATTCGGGCGCATGCCAGCTACAAGCGCTAGATGGAACAAAATTACCTGGACACTTCAATGGGAGTAGGCTGAAGCCCTACTATAAATAATGCTTCTTGGTGTTTGTAAATAAGGCGATTACTCCGGTTAGTTTAGAGTTTCCTTTTATGATTTTCCTTTCTTGTTTTTCCCTTTCACGTTGTTGTCTTGTTTTGCGCCTTGGGTGCTAGAAACCTTATTAATTTTTAAACTTATGATTGCGCAGAGGACCGTGCATCGATTTAGTGTGGGGTGAGGTGATTAAGAGAGGCATGAAATTATTCTGCAGGAAGATTGAGTTGGTAAGACCATTCGAACTGGCCTGTTGAAAAGATGCATTAAGAAGGTAGATGGATGACAAAATAGAGTTCCATTGGAAATCCATGTACAAAGGAGGAAAAAGTGCAAAAACATGAGGTAGGTGAAAGAAAGAATCATGAGGATGGAAGAGGTTCCTTTGGCACTAGTAACACATGCACAAAATTCTTCTCTCAAGATGGATTGTCTGTGTGCCAGAAGGTTGAAAAACATTTCACGCAAGGATTGGGCACGGGTGAAAAATGTTTTGTGCAAGGATTGGGTGTGGGTGAAAAACATTTCGCACAAGGATTGGGCACACGAGGAAAAGCACTAAAGACGGGTTTGTTTGAAAATGCCACATTAAATATCATTGTATAGTGGTAGGTAGCCTAGCATTTAATTTGTAAAAGCAGGAAAAGCTATAAATACAAGGATGGAAGGGTATTTTGCAACAAGTTGGGGAAAAAAATGGGTCATAAGTGGACATCATATTGCAAATAAAAACATAATATCAACTTGTAGGGATTATTAGAAATACATACACTCAAAATTAGAAAAACTTAAATTAATATGAATGTAGCATCCGAATCTAGTTTCTAAAATGCTAATTTTTTTTTTTTTAAATGGACAATATTAGCTATACTAAACACTCAAAATTCAATGACTTGGTATTTGTTTTTAAAAATGTCTATAAGATTATGGTCCATTTGCCCACGATTTGGATTTGGATGACCAATATATATATATATATATATATATATATATATATATATATATATATATATATATATATATATATATATATATATATATATATATATATATATATATTTCCTTTAGTGAGAAGTTAGATGCCACTATTTATCTTGGGATGGATTTTATTTTGTATTTTTTGAGAAATATTTTATTTTTATAATTTTTTCGTGAAAGTGGTATGAAAACATAAAGAAAACAGAGCACTTTCCGTTTGCCTACCATAACTTCATCAAAAAATATTGAAATCAAATAATTTTTTTTGAACATGTATATAATTTCACCACGGTTGGGATGGTATAAGTTTTATCACATTCTGATAAGTGAAAAAAATTTGTAGTCTTAAACATCGACATAAACATTCATGGGAAAAAGTGTCTTAAAGACCTACTATTAGTAAAAAAATATAAAATGATATTTATCCTATTCTATTCACTTTAAAATCAGTATTTCTACAAAGCTAATAGTCTCCCTATGTAATGGTACCATTTTATGACATTTTTTTCTTTTCGGCATGGTTCAAGTCTGTGGAAGACTAAATTTGATGTTTTTTTGTTTTTAATGTAAAATTTAGGATTTGATGTCCACTTAATTTTCCCCAACTTGGCGCACTTACCCGGAAAGTTCATTATTTTACTTCACAAAAAAAAGAACAATTTTCTTTCAAAAGCTAGGGTTCAAGAGCTAATTCGTGTGAAGGAGAATCTTAGAAACTCATGCGCAATCAGTCCAGTTGATCTACAAACTAGAGCAGAAGTGATTCATGGGTGTGAGGAATGTTGGGAAAGAGCACCGTGATCAAAGGAGGAAAGTCAGAATTAGGGTTTGTACCTAGGGCATGGGGCGCATGAAGAAAACTCTTAGAAAACTCGAAGGCAACCAAGGAATGAAAGCAAAGGGTAAAATGATGGCCACAAGACCAGTTGATAAGCCTGTAGTACAATCCAAAAAGGGAAAGGGGAAGGGAAAGGGAAAGAAGAAAGAAGATGAAATCCCCTTGGATACCAATGAGGAATGGTACTCAGAGATGCAATACCCGGATGGGGTTTTGCTAGGGCAAGAGTGGGAGTCCCACATCAGACAGATGACTGTAATTGATTACAATCACCGGTTGAGTATAATTGTAAAGGAAATGGCGTTGGAGCTGGTGTGCCCCACAAACAAACAAACACCTGATGGGATGTTGATTTACAATGATGTAGTCAAGGTAAAAATGGAGAAGGCAGGGATTCTCCAGCTTTATGAGTTGCCCTACTTTGGGAAGCCCGAGCACATGTACCAATGGTTAATGACACACATGCACAAAGATTTATTCTGCTTTGTAGGGTGTAAAATGTGCATAACCCCACAATTAATCTCACACTTTACAGGCCTGAGCTGTAAAGGGGACGCAATCCTAGACGACCTCTAGGATGAGGAGGAAATTAAGGAAACCATCACATCCTAGGATTATAAGAAGGGATTGAGGTACTACGACATCACGAGATATCAGTGATCTGGTGATGAAAATGGCCGCACACCTCGTTTCCAAGCTAAATGGACAAGAGAGGTGGACCTAGGTGAGCAAGCCCTGGTTGAATGTCTATAGAAAGGTCGCGGAAGGCACCATGTATAATATCTCCCAATACATAGTAGACGAGATTATAAGTAGCACGAAGGATGGAGGAAAGATATTGTTTGGGAACATTCTATTAACCATTGTGTTCTCAGAAATCGGGGTGCTAGATGCATCTGATAAGTTCATATGGGAGTACCCCGATGAAGACCCTTCACCCACGGATAGGTTCTAGAAGTATAATTGTGAGTCAATGATGGGGGTGCACAAGGCACGCTTAGATAAATGGTATACGCGCCTTAGGAATGCATTTGGGGTAGAATGGTGGATCCCAGAGCAACTCCCCATGGTGACTGAAGGAGAAGCAGAGTTCACGGTGTACCAACACTTTTACATTGGCAGATTTATCTTGGTGGATGGTAGTTGGAGTCCCTGGTGCAAACTCCCCTTCTCTTTTACTGCCCAATTCTTCCAAGCAAGGGTAAACAGATATAAGGAGTCAAAGAAGTTAAGACTCGACCTGTCCACCCTTGATAGTGAACACAAAGAGATGAGGAAGAAGCTAGTCTATCCAAGAAAGTGCACGTACATTGAAAGGTACGTGTCGCAGGATGTGCACATCGTAAGGCGATGACCTTACCGATTGTTGAAAGTGCTTCTACCAGAATTTACTTGTGCATAAGACCAAAGTTTGAAAAGGGCACGTATGCGAGAAAATGAAATATCCATCCCAGATGACCCCATGGGAAGGAAGAAGCTAGCGCTAAAGCGTAAGGAGAAAGAAGAAGAAGAGGAAGAACAAGGGGCGGTGGAAAGGCAAGATGTAGGTACCATGGGGCCGAGTACCTATGTCTAGAAGAAGAGAAGAATGGTGGTCAAGGAAAAGACCCCGGAGCCTACGAAGCCACCATCCCCTGAAGAACCTTCAGATGAAGAAAAGACATCCCCCACTCTAGAATTTTCTGCAAGAGAAGAAGAACAAGGAACGGAGGAACAAGGGTCTGAAGATATAACGACCTGAACGCCTATGTAGGCGAAAGGGATGACAATGAAGGGGAAGAGCTGGAGGTGGACCAAGAGCCAATTGATATCCATGACTCGAGAAGGAGAGGAGGATGAGAATGCAAATGATGCCTTCATATTTGTAAGAAGGAAAGGCACCCGAAGGGAGGAAGGAATGTGCGGCGAAGAGGGGAGTGAAGGGGCTAGTACCAAGGAACTAGATATGCCCAAGCTCACTCAGGAGGAGGTGGATGAAAAGGAAACAAGGGAGGTAGAGAAGATAATTGATGCCTTGGTCAATGAAGAGTTAGGGTGCAACGTAGAGCTCGTGCTCGGTGAGTTCAAGAAGGAGTAGAGGGAGAAGAGTGGAAGTAACATGAAAGGACCAACTCTCTCGGTAACTGTTCCCAAAGGTGTGCGCATGGGAAGTAAATGCGTGGAAGGGGGAAGAACAACAATGAGTTAAATTGATGACCCCAACAAATTTTTACGTGCACATTTCCAAAGTATCATGCCCACTAAGGATCTCACTGCCATGGAGTCCTTTGACCTTGAGGGTGGATACCCACGAATAAGGAAAATGCTATCCTTGGCATTCGACTCCCACCTCGATGAGCCTAAATTCAAGATTAACCAAGGAGCGGTATTGAAGCTGTCTGAAGGAAGGGGGAACAACCCCATTGTAAACATGCAATAACTATTGGACAAGCAAGTGTGCAACATGCTAAACAAAGTCTCAATGGAAATCGAGGCTAGGCTCTTTAGTAGAAATGACAGGGTTAGAGTCTTGGAGGACTAGTTGGAGAAGAGGAAGGAAGTAGTGGTGAAGCTAGTGAAGGATCTCATCCTCAAGAAATTAATCAACGTTCAACTATAGAGGGAGATTCAGGAGGAAAAGGCTAGGGTACGCAAAGTTTCCAAGAAGGTGGAGCTCATCTCCCAATCAATTATCACGAAGCACCCAGACCTTAACCCTCTTACACAAAATTATAGATCCTCCCTGGAGTGCCTAGAGGACTTGACTCAGATCCTCACCATAGAGAGGTAGCCCTTGGCATTAGAGTCGGCAGAAGAGGTAGCGGCGTGCTTGGAGAAAGAAGACAAGTTGAAGGTCATCACACTCGTGGACGAATACAACAAGGTGCTCATCAACATAAGATTGGCTGCATAAACCATGGGGGTCACTTACGACCACTACGCAGATCAAGACAAAGTGACAAGCATACTGCTTGCCAGCGATGAGGCCGAGTTGAAGGAATTCAGAGAGAAGAATAAGGGCAATAGAGCCAAGCGGGAAAGGATCATAGCCGAGGTAGAAAATAAATCCAAAGCCATTGAGAACCGGTGAGTCTCAATCAAAACCCAACTAAAAGATCTCTACAAGGTCATCACAAGGAAGATGGATGCCTGGAAGACCACGCTAAAGAACTAGAGACTATGGTGGAAACCATTACCACACAGGGGAAGGGCTAACTTATAACGAGGTGAGCACCTTGGTTGGTGACATATGCACTAAAGTGTAGAAGGAAGTTAGTGCTTGGAGTACACTAGAGGCCGACCTCCAGTAAAACTTTCCCCTCCTCCTTATTTAGGAAATTTCCTCCTATTCTTTCTCTTCCCCTTTCTTTATTCTTTCCCCCCATTATTTTCCAAGGCAAGGCCTTGCATTCTTTTGTACTACATTCTTTGAGAAGGTTCCTGAGGGCGGAGAATAGGTGAAGTGTGGGGTAATGTTGGGCCCCTATTTTAGCTTCCAAATCTTAAGGGCGCGTAGGTGTGCATGGTCGGGGAAGTGCAAAAGTGTAGGCACACAAGGCATAATTCAAAAGGCTTCTTGAAGAACCCAGGATGCGCACGCCGCACGAAGAACAATTCAGGACTTGGCCATTTTTGGCCTTTGGGATCAGAACACATGAAGAATGTGTTCCATTTGGATAAGGTTCCATCCTGGTGATAGGGTGTCCTGGAGGAATATACCTTGCGATAGAAAGATCTAAAAATTTAATCATGACATTGAGAGGCATGCACCTGAGGTAACCCACACCTTGACACTTGGGGCCAGATCTGAGGTTGCAGAGGAGTTTTTTAGAGCTCAGGGGCCTATTTATACACTCGCCCTTGACAGAAAATGAGAGATAAAAATGAGGTAGCGGAGCTCTACATAATTACTGCAAGAACTATGGGATGAAAATGGGTACAAAATTCAAGGATGTAATGGGGAATGAAATTTTTATCTTGTGAGAATACATGTATGGATCCACATATGGCACATGACTATGGTCTGCCTTCTGTAATCTATTATAAGTAAACACTATGAATGAATGTGATAAGGTTGCCATGAAAAATGTATCAAGACTCTTTCTCTGTATTATCTGCATATTACTATTGCACTTCAGTTCTTATATAGTCGTAAATCTTGCTTAAATGGTTAAGTATAGTAGTAGATGTACAACTCTTAGTTCTATTATTTCTATTGCGTGCTTTGGTTCTATTATGACTAAAGGGGTGTAGAAGCCGTCCTGAGCTCTATAGCCCTTCATGTCTGTTAAATCACTAAGTCAGAATCATGGGCTATGCCTTCCACTAGACTCACATAAAAGAGAGACTCGGCTCCCTCTCGCGTGCCTCGGGTGAGTGCCCAGTGCCCGCTAGGTGATAGGCCGGTGCGCATGAGGTTCCCTTGTTCTTAGTGGGTGCAAAAGTGACTACAATTTCCAAATTTGAAAAAAGAGGAAAAGGGAGGATTTTGGCCCGTGAACCTAATTTTTGCCCTAATTTTTCCCTATTTGCCCTAAATCTTCAAAAGGCCATATCTTTCGATCTAGAGCTCATATTTTCATGATTTTGGTATCAATGGAAAGCTGTTGAAATCCTCTACACGATGGACACTTTAATTTTAAATTTTGATGGATTTTTGTCAAATAAAAATGGGAAAATGTCTCTGGCATGGAAAAATTGTAGAAAACAACCCCAACCACCAAAATTAATGAAGTATGGGCCTCTTTCTTACTCTGCGAAGCAATGTACGATGAAGTATGGGATTTTTCATGGAAACCCATCATTTTTTAGGCTAATTAAATGCATCTTGTTAGTGGTTGGAGTTTTAAAATTGATTTTCCTATGTTTTCTCATTTCCTTCATTCTATTCGAGCGATAAAAGCCAGTTTTGGCTCATTTTGAAAAAGGTTGTTCATCCTTCTTCTCTGCCTCTCCCTTCTTTTCTTCCCTAGGGTCAAAAATGGAGTTTGAACCTCCTCCCTACTCTGTAATGGTATTTTTTCCTCTTACCCATGAAATTATGCACTGTGTAAATTTTGAGCAATAAAAAACATGTTTTGTGATGCATTTGTCCATCCCTGGCTCATTTTATTTGTTGTTTTCCTTACCTCTCTTCATTACAGGTATTTTTGCATGTTTTTATGTTCATTGCAGGTTTTGAGCTATGTTCATGGGGTTTTGGAACATTTTCTATGTGAAATCCATATTTGTCCGTGATGCACTTGTCCATCATTTCCATTACTCACCTCTTCTTGTTCCATGGCAATTTTGATAGATAATCAACTCTTTCCTTCTCTGGTGTATCACCTTTTTAGTGTAGGCTCTATTTTTCCTTGTTTTCTTCCTCTCCTTGTCTCCTTGGAATTTTGATTAGGTTAGATTAGCTTGTTTACCTTTGGAATAGCTTATGGCAGGTAGTTTAGGAAGAGGAACCAACTTTCTCTGGAGAGCTTTCCCCATTTGCAAAGGTCCCACAGTTTGGGAAAGCTCAATGTTGTGCAATCACACCAAATTACTTTGCCTTAGAAAAGCATATCCATAACTCATTTGGGGGTACTGTGAATTTTCACTAACAGAACAACATTGTGCCAAGTATTGGGTTCTCAACCTATTGTTATATCAATATCTTATAACTTTGTTCAAGAGTTATCCTTGCTTGGTTAAAATAAATATCCACATGTTATGAAAAATTCCTACATTCATAACCATTCTAACTCATTAGTATCTACATCAAGTATCTTTCTTATTGAATTCATAAGGCTTTATCAATTATACTATGTTTTCCCGTACCTGTCCTAAGCATAGGGAAGTTATCATACTATTCAATTCATAACCATCTTAGCTAAGGTAAACATTGTAATTCATTCATTTTGAAATGTAACAGTTATATAGTTCCATTTCTCGTCATGGAGGCTTAAATAGACTTACCAAAGACTTGTCATATTCCTTAAATTACCTTTTTACTTTTTACACATATAAGTACTTTCAGGGAGAGGAACAACAATTAAAGTTATAGCCCCTGTTTTAGTTGCATCTGAAACTCATGAGTAAGCATATGATTTAGATTACTAAAAGAATGATTTCATTATGCACCCACAAGGAAACCAATTCATGTGGTGATTGTTTGCAAGCCAATCTAAGGTATTGCTTACTTACCAAAATAAGTATATAGACTTATATTCACAAAATAAGCATTATCTATAATAACACAATACCAATTTGGAAAGATTATATTGTATTAGCACTATTGTTATGCAGTAGTTCATTGTAGTAAAGACAAGTCCACATTAGAGTGACAAGTCATGCATTAAAGTCCCCAAATGATTCAAACAAAATAGAAGTTAAACTATGATAGCTTTTGCTTGTATTCATTAGCTCAAAAAAAGTGTAGAATAGAAAATGGTTGATCCAAAGTTGGGAAATTAATAATTAAAACACATTGTTATAATTTCATAACCAATCCATAATGGGGAGGAAAGCCATCATACAATGAGATCAGGGTATATCATAAGCCCCCGAATAAAAGACCTAGATACACGCATACATTTAGAACTATGTTTTACAACTGTCCCCTAAATGGATCATCCACAAGGCATTACCAAACTGTTTTAAATAATCTCTAACAAGTTACAACAACACATACTTTTCAACAAGTAATACCTAATTCTTTTTCTATACAATTTAGGAAAGTACATTCATATTATGTAAGTGGAATTCCATTTTAGATTCATAATTTTTACCCTTAACCTTCTTTCACTGCAACAAGAAGATATTATTATTTTTGAATAATAAGAAAAAATCTTCTATTAAAAATACAAGAAATAAGAAACTACCAAAGAAAGAAAAACTAACCAAATTAAAACAAACAAAACCTCGATTGCAACCTTCTTGCAAACCTCAAGAAGATCGTGAAACATTTTCACTTCTAGAATCCTAACCTTTGAATGGTTTTGGGTGCTCTTGATTAATTTTCCAAAGGATGAATGTAACTACTAAAAGCTTCAAAACACAAGGACATGGATGTAAAATTAGCAAAAGTTGGATATAATTTTCTCAAAGCTTATAGGGATAGATTATAAAGGAATGACCTACATTTTATAGATGAGGGTGAGGCCATGAGAAGTGGACAATAATTTGAATGGGCTCTAGGGTAATAGTTATAATTACATGAAATAGTCGGAGGATTCGGTCTGTGTAGTTGTAGATTTGTAGGGGAAATCATTATCTTTGAATTCATCCAAGGAGTGGTTATATGGGCATTATTGCTTCCCCAACATTGTAGGATTTTGGAAGTGTAGTGGAGTGGATTGTAAGTAGATAAATAATATTATTTTAATAATTAATTTAAATATTATTTTAATTATCTTAGCCAAGGAGTGAGATTTAGGAATTAATTTAATTAATTACAAGGCATGTAGATTAGAATTAATTGAATTAATTCTAAATTAGGTAGAAATATGTAGCTATAATTAATTCTAAAAGGGTGTATGAAGTGAAATACAATTAATTAAATTAATTCTAATAGGAAGGAGTTATGTATATAATTTTGGGTTGTCTACATTTGAACCTATTTTAAGTATTATTCGGGGTAATAGAATTTTAAATATAGTAGACATACATTATTTTGGGTTGTTTTCATTTTCAATATTTTTTGATGTTGGGGATTTTCTAGCATGGACAAAAAATTTACCCCATTGAAGCATTAAGTTTTCCCTAGATAGTCGAAAAGAATTGGAAGAGGAAGAAAATAGAAAAATTAGGGTTGTAAAGGGGATAAATAGATTAGTGGGAGGGTTGAGAGGCATCGTGACACATTTGTGCTATCGATCCCTTTGTGATATTTGAGATAGATTTCAGCTATGAGTTGGTAGAGAAATGGCTAGATGAGTGTAGAGGAAACACCTTGCCAATCATGTTCTAGAATATGGATAGAGATTAGACGAGGTGGAAATGATAATTAACACAATAAATTTGATTTTAAGTGCATCAAATTCTTGTTTTTGAAAGAAAAATGATTTTTAATTCTAGAGCATGCCCTTGAGTGCACTAGCGTAACCCAAAATATGCCCTAGTGTGCATGTGCATGCGGTAGTGTGTAATTAGGACAAAAAGAATTAACCAAGAAATACGCTAGTGTTTTGAACGTACTAACATGTTATTAGGAGCAAGAGAGTTAAGGTTAGTGTGCTAGCATTTAGCTAGATATGCTAATGGTAAATGCACTAGCATACATGTGCACGTGCTAGCATACTAAAGAGTTTGGTAGTGTGTTTAGGTGATTTTTAGGAAGAATTTAGAAGGTTGTAATGAAAGAAAAAGTATTTTAATAGTTTTATCGCATGATTTGATGGGGATCTTTGTTATCATTAGGACGTTTGAGAGCATCATGGACCACTGCAGCTTTTTTCATAGGACTTTCACTTAGTGAGAGAAGAGAGATTTGATTGCATTATTATAGGTTACATGATTAAACGACATTGTAGAGTTACTACCTATCACTCTAGATCATTTGTTTATTGACTGCGCTGGCTGAGTGGTGACATAGGGAGAACCAAATGTTTAGGATTCCCATAGAAGAGATGACTATTAGACTAGAGGATGTCTTTCGAGATCCTTTGGGTGCGAGATACAAGGAATTATAGTGGAGTATGATGGGAATGTGGTCTGCATATGAGAACATATTTAGGATGTGTTTTATTTAGAGGATATACCCAGGGAGGGGATGGGGATACACTTATATGAGTGTTTTGATGACAAGAAAATATCATGAATGTTTGTCTATTTTATGAATCTTATCAATTAATACTTACTTGTTGATAGGATTCATGACATGGTTCATAAAAGGAGAGGTGCTTTCATGGGGAAAATGTATCCTAGAATATTTATACAAATATCTACACTTGATTGTGTACAAAGTCAAGAGGATCTTGAATCCAGCCACACTATTGAGGATATGGGTATGGGACTACATAGCCATTGGATGACCATCTGCGGGTGCTAAGGGTTAGAAATCCAGATGATCCTTCATCCATCGGATGGGAGACAAGAAATGCGGGCCATAAAGGCCACATTGGTGACATAGGTTTCAACTGACAAGCCTTGGATGACTTACAGTTACGTATGGTGACTTGGTGACCATAAAAATTATATTAGTGACATACT
The DNA here is from genome assembly GCA_018340775.1 of Taxus wallichiana var. yunnanensis. NCBI lineage: Eukaryota > Viridiplantae > Streptophyta > Pinopsida > Cupressales > Taxaceae > Taxus > Taxus wallichiana. The sequence goes on from CM031244.1 coordinate 272,414,470, forward strand.
GATTCCATAAAGTTGTGTACTGCAGAGATAGACCATGTTATTATTGGCATCCATAACCACATCATGGAGATGCATAGATTTGACAGAGTCCAATGACATCTCAGAGTGATATAGGTTACACCTGGTGGAGACTAGTATTTACCTCTATCCTCTAATACTTATTTTAACCCCAAGTACTCGATCTATCACCCAAGTGTTGGGCCCTCAATCGAGGCACTCACGGGTGCCAAGCCCCTCCTTTATGTGAGCTTCATGATAATGCTCTCCCATTAATGGAGGAAAGGTTTGTAGAAAAAGAACACATGCATTTAATCTAATACAAAGATAGTGGATCTAGTTCTAAACATAAAGGATCCACGAGATAAAAAAAAACAACACAACATCCTAATGAAAATAGACATGAACCATGCATAACATGAAAAATTGCTAGGGTTTAGTCCATAGACACAAATATACAAAAAAAGCTCCATATATTGATTAAATCCATTTACAGTAGCCATATTACATCAAATGGGGTCATCTCAGACCATATACATCATGAAATAACATTCTAACCTTACAAAACTAATCTAAACAGAGATCCTAGCTATGCTTTCCCATTACAGCCCTTGTTCAAACCCAAGCGCATACATATATGCTTAATAACATCATTCTTATAGCACTTCGTTACCTCTAAAGCCTCTCCAACTCTAACTCTCCCTCTAACTCTCTTTATTTTGGACCCAAGCACTCCTTTAAATAGAATCTGGATTCACTGCCATAGTTTCACCCATGAGAAGATCACATGCCAAGTGGAAGTGTGGTCCTCCATGATCGAGTGCTTATGTCAGCTTGCAAAGGCCTCCACTAACTGTAATGATCCTCTTGGGAATATTCTCTACGTGGAATATTATTTTCTTGACCTCCAAGGCTCTAGGATAACACCTTATCCATTCATCACATGTACTCAAGCCCTCACATGTTTCTCCTATGATACCACCTTTGAAAATGCGGCTAAGTCCCCAAACCCTCTTCTACTTCCATGTGCCAACCTATTATCCCACGCCTAGAGCACCTTCCTACTCACTTGTATTTCATGCACACGCTTCTTCTACCTTCGGACTTATTCAATTCAAGGCCCATTATTACCCCACACTATCCATGTTATCCATCCCCGAAACACTCTAATCTTTCACAAAACAATAAGGAGTAGGAGAAATGAAATAATCTAAAATTGAACAAATAATGGAAGAATAGAAGAATCCTGCTACTTGCGCATGAGGAGTGGGATGTCTCTCTTCTACGGATGCTTCAATTGTATCCCAAGCATCTACCTCACTCTATGCTTATTGAAATAAATCAACCAAAAATGTGTTAACTTCATAAAAACTTAGCTCATCCCCCTTATCCTTTAGTGTATCTCTAATGTTTTCCATATGCTTGCTACGATCACCTAGTATATCCATCCTTCCAGGTGACTTGTGGGTAAAATTCCTTCAGTTTATTTTTAATTGAAACCCTCAAGGTTTTTATCACTTCTGATTTCTTCTTGACCTCTACCAATATATTATTTCACTCCACCCTATTTGTCTTGTCTTTCTCTTGAAACTCCTTCAAATCTACCTCATGGGTAGCAACCAATATGCTTGCTACTCTATCTCTATCACCACAATTATCATACAAAACTTCTTCCATTTACGCTTAGGTCTTCACTAAGTAAAGAAACTTAGAGTACCAATTTATTACCTCCTCAATCTTCAACATTTGTTCTTTCTTCTTGCGTGCCATCACCTCTTATGCCGACTCCAATGCAAGTGGTTTCCTCTCCATAATGATTATGTGTGTCAAGTCTTCCAATCAGTGAATGGTCAACTCGTACTTCTACTCAGTAAGGGCCATGTATATGTGCTTTAAGATAATGGCATTTAAAATAACCTCTACCTTCCTGTAGACTTCGCGCACCTTCTTCTTTTCATCTCTTAGCTCACACCTTAATTTCACATTGATCAATTCCTTTTGCTTTATCTTAATGTCTATCTCAATAATCTCTTCATTATTTTTCCCAAGATCATCCTCTAAGAATCTTATTATGTCATTCCTACCAAAACATCTTTCTTCTACTTCCACCGATTCTTTGTTGAGTGAGTTATAAAATTTCTCATCCGACAACTACTGGAAATACACAAGAGGGTTTAATCCCTTGGCATCGGCATCTTCATCAATGAATCACTATTAACCTTGAAATTAGGCTCATAAACATGGGACTCAAAATCCAAAGATATAAATTTCATTGTGCGCGGTATGCACCCTATTCATCAAAAGAATACCAAGCGAGGAGTTGGTTTGTGGGTAGTGTGCTTTGAAAACATGCTCGTAGCACCTTGTTTGGATCATTGATATAATTCATGGCATGTTCTTACGCCGTTACTATATCATTTACACCTATGCACACTACCTTAAGGAAACTTCTTTGTTAGGTGGGATCTTCGCCCATGCTTCCATACACTTTCCCTACACTCGCGCTTTCCTCTTTTTCATTTAGCACTTCATCGGTGTTGTGCTCCACCTCATTATCCACCAAATTCTATATAATAACCACCACCTTATTCTCTACTATCTCATCTATTTGTTATTTAGTCGGGGTTTGAGTCTTCCTAGCATGCATGTCCACTTCCTCACTTCCTCTTATATTATGAGCACCTTCTTCATAGTCCTTCTAGTCTTCATTAGAATTTTGTATATCATGAACATGGGGACTCTTACCTTCTTCACACTCTTCATCCTCCTCCTCAGAGTCATCACCCTTCATCCTATTTGTCTCCTAAGAGTCTAATATTTGTGCCACTTTCTACTTCTTCCTCACTTTGACAACTCCTCTAACACAAGGGACTCTTATTTTTTGGTATCTTTTCCTTAACATGAGACTTCTTCCTCCTTGTGTAGGTACTTGGTTTTTTTCCGAATCCTACGCTATTGTATTATTAACGGTACATGTGCTCATCACCTTGATTTCTATGGTCTCTACTCTTTCTCTCTTTGTTCCCTTCTTCAAGGCAGGGTCCTCCAGGATGGATACATCATCCTCCAAGTATGCTCCCTTCTCAAACTTGGGCCTTAGGTGGATATACACCCTTGCCATTGTTTTACCTATAATAGGAATTGACACTTGGCTTCATCATATGTACTTCATGGGAGACATACTTCTCCACATATGCATGCTTCTTAGGGTAAACTAGACTTCGGCGCAGCATGCGGTAATCCTGATCTACCTCACTTAGATCAAATTTGAACTTATTTTCCTCCTTGAACTTATTGATTACATTTTAAAAGTACTATAATGTGAAGGAAAAGGGTATTTTACACCAAGGGTTTTTTGTTCCATCAGTCAAAGTAAATCTACCTATGTAAAAGTACTGGTATACATCGAACTTAGCCTCACCATCCACTAAGGCTGGAAGTTTCTCTATGATTCTCCATTCTACCCCAAATACATCATGAATTCACTTGTACAACTTCTCCAAGCCTGCTTTGTACAGTGCGGTCATCGAGTAACAAGTGTAGGATTCAAACCTCTTCGTGGGGGAGGGGTACTCATTAGGGTGTTCCCATACATAACTATTCAGCCCATCGAGAACTTTAATATCTAAAAACACACTAGTAAATAGAAAGTTACCATACATAATCTTATCTCTATCATGCCTTTGTATCTATAATATCCTTCGTAATGAAGGACAAGAGGTTGTATATTTTTTCCTTCGAAATATTCTTACAAATGTTCAACCATCTCTTGTTTACTTGCATCCAAAACTCCTATCCATTCAACTTGGTAAGTATATGTGTGGCCATATTCATAGTTGGGTTTGTGATCTTTCTAATGTCAAATTAGCATGAAACCTTCTTATACTCTTACTTTATGACTGTCTCCTTGATGTTGTCCTTGTCATCCAAATCATCTTCTGTTGATTCCCCTGTGTATATAAGTCTAATGTACTTTGAAATCAACCAAGCAAAGACGGTGAATTATTATTCCTACAAAGTAGAAAAAATCCTCATGTATGCATGCCATCAATAATCTGGTAAAACCTTTCAGGTTTACAAAAATAGGGAAACTCATAGAGTTACAGGAGTCTGAGACATCTCCAACATGGTTTTCACTGAATCGTCATAAACATGTTTATCATCCTGCGTCCTCTCTCCATTCAAACAAACTAAGTCCAGATTACCATATCCTTTTCTAGGCTATTTTTATCGACTATAGTCACTTATGTCCATCTTACACATATGAGAAACTCACTCCATTACCATAAAAATGCCATCCGGGTACTGAATTTCGTGTGTACCATTCTTCACTAAAACTAGTTGATACAACAAGCTTTCCTTTGTTCTTTCCCTTTCCATTCTTCATTGAAACATTATATCCCTTCCTTGGTGACATTTCTTCTCATCCGGTCCTTTTGAGCTCTTCCATACTTCTTTCCCTAACTCTACTAAGTCTTACGGATTTAATACTTACAAAAACTCCTCCAAATCCCGTGCCCTAGCTCTAGAAACCCTAACCTAGAAAGTGTTATGTCGACATTAAAATTTTCATCCGTAATTTCTATTTTATTAATGTATGTATTAGGAATAGGATGTTGTTAAGTATAATTAGTAGTGGCTTCCAATAGAAGATAACAATCTTTGTCACAAGACGGTGCCACCAATAAAGTAGAGTATGGTAATAGTCAAAGTACAAAAGGAATGTTGTGGTAAAAAGTAATTATTTGTCGTAAGTGGTCCGGTAATGTTAAAATGTCAAAGTTGGGGTAGGTAGAGAAGTAGGGTCTACATGATTAGGAATTAGAAATATTATATTTTTAATAAGGACAAGGAGTGATGTCATAAATATTTTGTGTATTTTATTTGTGGAAAATACTAAAAAGGTGGAACTCATGTGAGATGATAAGGTTTATCTCATCTTAGAAGATAAGCCTACATGTAAAGACAAGAGTTTAGGCATGGAATATGATTAGCCAGAAGAGATTTCTTATCCTATCTTAGAGATAGGGTGGATAAGCCTGAATTCCTATAAATAAAGAGGTCACCTTCCCTCATATAGCATAGAAGGAAGTAGTGAGAAATATTGTATGAGTAAGTGTGTAAAGGAAGCCATCATTTTGAAGGTGTGTTAAAGAAGCCATTAAGAGGTGTAATTGTGAATTTTCTCCCATAGTTATTGTTGGAAGGCAAGTGAATTCAGTAACACTTGAAGTACCTCATGGGTGAGATTGTAACAATTTCGTGTTGATATTATAATTTACACTTATATTTTAGATTTATCATCATTCCTTCTTATCATAGTCTATGGTATTCTTGTGTTATGTTTGTTGTTGTGTTTCAGATTCCATCCACCAAACTAAAAGTTGTGCATTAGTAAATAATCATAGCACGAGGAGTTCCCAGTAAATAATTATCATAGTGCCGGATTGGTGATGACATTTTGGTTCCATTGTCGGGACCATTCCTCGTTGGTGGATTTTCTAGAGAAATATTCCCACTTAGTCAAAAATCATTTGGAGGGTAACCTTGTTTTTACTGTGCATAGTAGTTACCATGGTAAAGTCACTTTTTACCGTGAATAGTATTTACCATAGTAACTTTAATTTTTACCGTGAATAGTGTTTACCACAAGTAAAGTCATTTTTTTGCGAGTAAGTCAAGTTTTACCGTGGTCATTCCTATTTTATTGTAGAAAGGTGTAAAGTCATTTTCTATTGTAGTGAGTCCAATTATTTGTGCACATAAGTCTTACTGATTGTACTTGTGAGTTGGCTTATCACTGTGGTTACTTTTTAAAATGGGGAAGATTCCTTTTTTCAGCCCAAATCTAATGAAGATGCTTCATCTTTCATTTAATATTTTAAACGATCTTGTATTTGTAATTGGCTTATAAGAAGGGAACAATGGACTGAATTTTTTCCTATCTTTTTGGATGGTTCAACCCTTAGGTGGTTTGAAACACTAGGTGATAATGTGAATAATTCATGGGATTTATTAAGCTGAAATTTTTCTTGAAGAATTTGGTGAACAACAAAAATATGCGAGATCTCATGATCGATATCACAAAGCTTTCCCAAGGAGAGAAGGAGAAGATAAGGGATTATCATGCTCGTGTTCTAGAGCTAAGGAGGAAACTCGATGCCCAGATCGGAAGGAAGGATTAGTGGATGGGTTGATGAATGGCGTGGATAATATCCTCTGTAAGCACTTCATTCTTGGGATGAAGCCGAGAGATCGAGATAATGAGTGAAGTATGACCATCCAGCTACCATTAGACAAGTAAAGGAGATTGCAAGAAGGCAAGAAGAAAGCATGGAAGAGGAGCCCAAAGAAATTGTTGCTAAGGTAGAGCCTACACCAACACCTTTGGTCCAGAATCCACAACCACTCTCGGTGAGCACAAATATTTTTCCTAGTACATCTATTGAGTATGAAGATATGCTCAAGAAGATGGGTCAATTAACTATTAATCTTCTTTAAGGAAAGGAATTTAGTTCTCAGGGAGGAGATAGAGGTCCAAACAGAAATATTTTTGAATTTGTATGTTATGGTTGTTATAAAAAGGGTCATTATAAGTATAATTGTCTAGATAGAGCTTCTACATCTGGTACAAGAGATAATGATAAAGGAAAAGAACTTGTGAATTCTTTTAATGTAGTAGATAAGAGCATAAATAATGAATTAGATGTGTTTGTAACAAAAATAAAAAAAGAAAAAGATAACCAAGATGGAAATGATCCTAAGAAGATGAAAGGAGAAACTAGTAAGAAACATACGAGAAGAAAGTTGGGTGTGCAGGATTTTCTAGTTTCACGGGGAAAGGACTATACTCCATCTTAGAAGATCTATCCAAAAGGCCTACAAATATTACATATGGTCAACTTGGCTATGTCTTCGAGAAGAGGTGGGATCTACGAAGTGGACTTAATACTCGGACGAAGTAAGGAGGTTGAGGTATTTGTTTTGGAGGTAGAGGTGGATCTCTATGCTCCACAAGCTGAGGTATTATGTAATGGTATTTCAATTTATCATGTCTTAGTTGATGGAGGTGCTGCGATTAATGTAATGATGAGTCTCAGTAATGAATATGTTGGGTTTAAGAATTGATCTCCCCTCAACACTTATGTTATGGTCATTAAATAAGAGAAAAACTAAACGAGAAGGTGTTGTTTCAAATGTGGCAATATTTGTTATGGGTGTTATATGTGTGGTAGACTTTCGGGTGATGAAAAATAGTACTTATTGCGTACCCAATGTTGTTGGGATGACCATGGGTAAGGAGAGTTCATGCAAGAAACTACTGGAATAAAGGCTTCATGACACTTGGACGTGGTAGAGAGAGGGTGAAGATAAATGTGATCCCTTGGCATCATAAGAAAAAACTCGTGGATTCAAGTGATGGCGATGATTGGACATCCTCCGATTACTCTAGTACCAAAGTGAAGTGGACATAGAAGATGAAGAAAGTGAGTTTGATGTTTGGTCATGGATATCCTTCTAGTCACACCGACTCATGAACCCATAAAATTATCTGAAGAAGAAATTGATGATCGTCTCCAAAAAATAAATATTGGTAATGTTGTGATGGAGAGTGAGAAGGAATGCTACCTCCGGCTCTTTCGAAGGTACATACACCTATTCAATTTTTATTACAAGGAACTCCATCAAGTAATTTGGGTAAAACATTCTATTGAGCTAGTAGATGGTGCTAATCCCATAAAGCAAATGCCATATAGAATAAATCCTAATTTTTCCAAGACTATAAAAGAAGAAATAGATAAGTTGCTTAATGCAAGATTCATATTTGCTGTGGAGAATTCAGAATGGGTTTCTCCCATTGTGATCTCAATAAAAAAGAATGGGAAGCTACACATTTGTGTTGATTATAGGAAGCTCAATAAGGAAACAAAGAAGGATCATTACCCTCTTCCATTCTTAGATCAGATCTTGGATGAAGTAGTGGCAGGAGTGCTATAGTTTTGTTGATGGATATAGTGGATACAACCAAGTTCGTATAGTGGAGAAAGATTAGCTGAAGACCACGTTCACCACTCCTTGGGGAACATTTGCTTATAGAGTTATGCCTTTTGGGTTGTGTAATGCTCGAAAATGTTCCAACGTTTGATGAATAGGGTGTTTGAACCCTACATTGGGAACTTCATTAGAGTATTTTTGGATGATTTTTACATCTATGGGAGCAAGATGGACCACCTGCACCAGATGGAGATAGAATTTCAAAGGTTAGATGAAGCACAAGCCTCACTAAACCCTACAAAGTGTGTCTTTAGATTTTTTAAAGGTGTTTTGTTAGGGCATGTTGTATCCAGAGATGGTATTTAGTGCGATCGATAAAGTTTCAAAAATCAAAGAGTTACCATTTCCTATGAATAGAAGTAAGTTAAGATCATTTTTAGGCCATGTGGGTTCTTATAGAAGGTTCATCAAGAATTTATCAAAAATTACACAACCACTAAGAAGGAGTTCTTGAAGAAGCTTTTGAACAAGCTTTTGAAGGAAGGAAGCCTGGTGTCTTCACCTGTTTTAAAGAATCCATATTGGAGCAAGCCATTCATTGTGTATATTGATGCCTCAGATGCAACACTAGGAAGTACTCTGAGCCAAAAGGATGAAAATGGGAATGATCATCTAGTTTACTTTGGGAGCAGACAAATGAGCGATCTTTGAGGTAAATTATACTGTAAATGAAAAAGAGGCTCTAGCTATCATTTTTTCCGTAAAGAAGTTTAGAAATTACTTGCTAGGGAAGAAATTTATAGTTGTAACAGATCATCAAGCTCTAAAATATATTTTAAATAAGCTTAACTCATCAGGGAGGATAGAAAGATGGATAATTTTGCTACAAGAATTTGAATTTGATAATATAGATAGGCCAGGAAAGAAGCATGTCAATGCAGATGCACTCTCTCAAGCCTATGAGGGTTTAGGTTCATCTTATGATGATGATGATTTCCCAAATGCAACATTGTTATCCCTTGACACAATCCCTAGTGAATACATAGATATTTGGAATTATCTGAATGAATTCAAGTTTCCTGATGGTGCCAATGCAAAGACTAAGAGGAAGATTACTCAAGCCAGTCATCCATATTCTATTTTTCATGGAGTATTATTTCAAATAGGACCTAATGGATAGTACAAGAGAGCAATTAGATGTGATCAAGGGAAGGAGCTGATAGAAGAATTCCACAATGGTACATGTGGAGGACACTTCTCTGGACAACTTACAACAAGAAGGATCTTGGATACAGGTTATCACTGGCCCACTCTTTTTAGAGATTGTTATAATTATTATAAGACATGTGATATTTGTCAAATGCATGGTAACCGTAAGATCTCATCAGCTCCATTATGCCCTATTCTTCCACTTGGTCCCTTAAAAAAATGGGGAATAGACATTGTAGGTCCACTTCCAACTACCCCACGCCAGAATAAGTATATTGTAGTTGCCACAGATTATTTAACCAAGTGGGTTGATGCTAGGCCATTGAAAACCACTTCCATGGATGAAGTGGCAAGGTTCATATATGAATGCATTGTCACCATATTTTGTTGTCCATTAGAAATTGTAATAGATCAAGGAAGCCACTTCATTAATGAGGTGGTAGAAGTCCTAGTCAATAAATTTTCTATTAAGCACACAAAGAAGGAAACAACAACAACATACAAGCCAAGCACAAATGGACATGTGAAATGAACAAATTTTATGTTATGTCTAAAAAGATGCAGCCTTGCAGTACATAAGTGGGATAAAAGAATTCATGCAAAGCATTGTGGGCATATAGGGAAACATCAAAGTTAGCAACAAGATACTCCCCATTTTAGTTGGCTTATGGCATTGATCCAGTTCTTCCTATTGAGTTTGATGTTCCCACGGTGAGAGTTATGAAAACGAAAGGATGGATGAAAGTGATTGATAAAATAAAGGTTGGTGCATCTTCATTTGCTAGAGGAAATGAGGGAAATAGCAAATGATACAAGCTATAAGAATAAAATGAAGTAGAAGGAATACTTTGATCAAAAGATCCGTTGGTCTCCATTTCATGTGAATGACTTAGTTCTAGTATATGATTCTAGATACAAAAAAAGAAGGCAGAGAAAATTTCTTCCCAAATGGATGGGGCCCTACAAAATAGTAGTTGTGCATGAAAATGGTACATACCGACTGGAGGAATTGGATGGTACTCCCATTACAAAATGGGTCAACCATGACAAGTTAAATATTTTCCAGGCACCAGCTTCAGAATGTCCATAAGAGTCTACTCGAGGACAGAGTAGAAGCTAGGAAGGGGGAAAATGTTGACATTAAAATTTTCCTCCGTAATTTCTATTTTATTAATGTATGTATTAGGAATAGGATGTTGTTAAGTATAATTAGTAGTGGCATCCAATAGAAGATAACGGTGTCATCAGTATGGTGCCGCCAATAAAGTAGAGTACGGTAACAGTCAAAGTACAAAAGGAATGTTGTGGTAAAAAGTAAATATTTGTCGTAAGTGGTCCGGTAATGTTAAAATGTCAAAGTTGGGGTAAGTAGAGAAGTAGGGTCTACATGATTAGGAATTAGAAATATTATATTTGTAATAAGGACAAGGAGTGATGTCATAAATATTTTGTATATTTTATTTGTGGAAAAGACTAAAAAGGTGGAACCCATGTGAGATGATAAGGTTTATCTTATCTTAGAAGATAAGCCTACATGTAAAGGCAAGAGTTTAGGCATGGAATATGATTGGCCGGAAGATATTTCCTATCCTATCTTAGAGATAGGGTGGATAAGCTTGAATTCCTATAAATAAAGAGGTCACCTTCCCTCATATAGCATAGAAGGAAGTAGTGAGAAATATTGTATGAGTAAGTGTGTAAAGGAAGCCATCATTTTGAAGGTGTGTTAAAGAATCCATTAAGAGGTGTAATTGTGAAGTTTCTCCCATAGTTATTGTTAGAAGGCAAGTGAAGTCAGTAACACTTGAAGTACCTCATGGGTGAGATTGTAATAATTTCATGTTGATATTATAATTTACACTTATATTTCAGATTTATCATCATTCCTTCTTATCATAGTCTATGGTATTCTTGTGTTATGTTTGTTTGATGTGTTTCCAGATTCCATCCACCAAACTAAAAGCTGTGCATTAGTAAATAATCATAGCACGAGGATTTCCGGTAAAGAATTATCATAGTCTTTGGATTGGTGATGACACTTCCTTCCATAAGATGACATAATACCCATGGGAATCCTCCAAACACACTTCTCCACCCACACCCATGTACTCCCTTTCCACTCTAGTTCAAAAATCCATTGAATCTTTTTCTACACATGCAATTATCCAAAAATAATTTTCCTCGCAAGGATGCCCTAGTTTACAAGAGATTTTTAATGAAACGTAAGGTAAAAGAATAACTCACCCTCAACCTTCTATTTATAGATTTTTTATTTTTCCCACACAAACTCCAATGCCACCTACCAATATACGAATGCATTAAAGTTAGCTTTTTCCAATGACATCCCTCTATGCATTTTGTCCAGTGCTTTCCCTCTATGCTATAAAACATGCAATAAATTATGCATCCTTTTGGCTTGCAAGAATTATTTGAAAATGGACTAACTTATGCACACCCCTGTGCCAAACTATGTCAACCTTTGTGTCCTTTACCAAGCTCTTTCCTTCACCTACCTCATGTTGCTTCTACACTTTTTACCCTTGTATGTGGTTTTCTCAAAGCCTTTTGACTCAATCTTATCTTATTATCACCTCTACTACACGTGCTTTTCTTAACCCACATGATTTTTATTTTCTTACTCGGGCCACCTATGCACATCACTCTTGACACTTATTCTTTGAAATCTTCCACCCTAGACTAAAAATATGTGTAGTTCTCTATGCATACAAACCCTTTAGATAATAACTAGCTACCAACACACATTCACTCCCATAACAAAACAAACGAAAAGTTAAAGAAAAATAATGAAGAAGGTAAACACATGAAAGGGAAATTGCATTAAGATAAATCCTAAGTTACATGGAAATACTGCCTTATTTACAAACACACCAAATACTTATTTATAGTATGTCTTCAACCTACTCCCATTAAAATGACCAAGCACCACTATTCCATCTAGAGCTTGTAATTTGCAAGCGCCACACTAAATTATATGAGATATTACGTATGAACCCAACCAATATACTTTAAGCTTCCCTGGAGGTGTAAAAACTTAGAATCATACAACATGACCATCTCCTCAACCTCAAACTTCTTGTTCTTGATGTGCCTATCATGTCATGCCTTCTGCCTTCCTTTTTCCATTTTCTGGCTCCATCACACTATTGCAAATATTTCATCCAACTACATTAACTTATCAATCCTTTCCTCAAATGCTTGTTCATCAGCTAAACATCATACGCATGTAATACGCAGTGATGGTAACATGAATTGAATAGGTAACACATCCTCCACACCAAACACCAATTGAAAAGGTTAGGCCTTGTTCAATCTTTTATATGTAGTCTGATATGACCAGAACACCACATAAAATTTATCATCCTAGTCATGTCTACCAACATACCAAATCTTGGTCAACGTGTGACTCAAAATTTTGTTAAAATCTTATGTTGTCCCATTAACTTGTGGCCTCTACCTTAGATTGGCTGGAAAAGGCATGGCTTCTAGGTAGCTCTCTCTTAACTAGGTGTCAACAAAATATTTGATTGAGCACGATGCTATTACTAGCTGACCACTTTACTTTACCCCTTTTGAAACCCTGGGAAAAGATCTTGCTTAGAATGAATCACACTGGGGTCTCCACTAAGCATATACGTGACTCTAACTCATAAAGCTTTACTAGTCGGGTAAGAGAAAAGGTTCCCATTTTGTCCACCTATTCTCTCAAGGTGTGGACTAATTTGGTTTTTAGAACCAGCCCCTTTGTTGTAGATAAATGCTTAATCGAAGGGGTTATTTTTTAGTTAAGCGGTCGAGCCATAACTCTTAACCGAACCAAAATACAATGTTTTGAATGTGGTGTTTCTTTTATCTTTTGATTTTAATGTGGTTTGATTGTACTCCTTTGGAAACCTATAGTTAGTAGTTTTTGAGTGTTTTATCCACCTTTTTTTAGAGTGGGTCCTATAAGAAAAGATTAAAAAAATCTCGGAAGGAGGTAAAACACAAAAAATAGAATAAACTTCACGCATTTGATTTCAAATATCACTTTAAAAAGCGCGAGGAAAGAGCATACATGTAAAACAAGCTTTGATTAAAATAAATAAAAGAAAGGTTAATTACCAAAATAAAAGAAATAATCACGTTTCTGATTTCCAAGATCAATTTGAAAGTGTGAGGAAAGAGCATATGCGTGAGGTTGTTAAATTAAAAAGACAAATTAAAGTTAAAAAATACTACAGTTTTTTAATTTTTTAAAAAACAAGTAGTAGGAGAAATGAAACCATAATTTTTACTCCAAATCAAAAATCATTTTCTCATTCATATATCTTTTAGTACCATTCTCGTAAAAAAATCATTCTAAATTCGGGAGCAAAAATTATGTCTTCGGAAGATGGGCTACTGATAGTGCTCTCAATGAAAAATTTGAATGTGGGATAAATGCCTTGATAGCTAGTTATTTTGATTTTCTTACTTTTGTACTTCATCTAAGAAGCTAAAATTTTGATAGAAAGGTTAGAAAAGAACAAAAACATAAATAAAGAGTTAGAACACAAAATTATTAACTAAAATGAAAAAAAGGAAAATGTGGGAGTCCCAGAATCATGCAAAAATGTATGAAGAGAAAAAACTATAGTAACAAAAGATACACAAATAATAATGTAAACCTCCCTATAATCGTTCAGTGCAAACCTCTATAAGGTTATGGAAAATTCATCGTGGTAAACTTGTAAATGTCTGTGGGTGCTCTTGAATATTCTCCAAATGTGAGTGCAATTGCTACAAATGTAGTTACTTTGGAAAGCTTCAGATTGCAAATTGACAAAGTTTATTTGCAAACAATTCAGGAGGATTTGTAAGAGAGTAAGATTATAATTTATAGAAGCAAACATGGTTGGAATTTGGTTTAACACGGTTGAATGCACATGATAAAAATAACATTGGAGGAAGTTACAATAGTGTCGGGGCATTTAGGGGTAGTAATGGATTTAATTGCAGAAGTTGCATCCGGGAAGGTGGTTGTACGTGTAATTCAATTGCCCCCACCTTTATAGGATTCTAGAAGTGTAGTTAACTAGGATGAGGATGTGGAGTCCAAGTGGCTATTGACTGAAATAGGTGGAATTAAATAACTAAATTTAATTAGTATTTAATTGTGAGGAGATAATTAACCATTTAAATAAATAAATGTTTAATTATATTAGCTAGAGAAGGTTTTAGGAATTAATTTAATTAATTCCAAGAGAAAGACAAGAGGAAAAAGGAGGAGGTGGATATTGATAGCAGCCAGATTGATGATATCTACAAGAAGCTAAACTCCTTAGACTCCCGTTTAGGGAAGGCCAAAACTTGACATGATTACAACATGGCCATCTTTAGGGCGATTGAGGAGTTCATTGAGCAACATGTCAAAAGTGTCTCCAACCTCAGCGGTGTTCCGGCAACACTTTGGGGTAACGATAAGGAAAGCAAAAGGACCATTGAGCAGCTGGATAATACTGACGCTGCCCACATGACAACTTTGGGTATGTTCCACTCCTGGAAGAATATCAAGACCAACATTGACAAAGTTGCCAAAAAGTAGTTGTAGATGCTTTAGCTGTTCTTGTATGTTTTTATGCTGTTTTTTGCGGTCTCTCTACTACTTTTTGCACAGTATTTTTGCTATTTTGTCTCGTTTGGGTAGCTATTTTTTGGCTACTTTGAGCTTCATTGTCACATTTGGATTCTGATCCTTTTCTCTCTAGTTCTCATTCATATTCGGCTCCGAGGCCATCTTTTTGTACTCAAGGGTATAGTCCCTTTCAAAAACTATTTTGCCAATAACAAAAAAAAATTAATTAAATCAATTTAATTTAATTTAATTTAAATAATTAAATATTTTATTTTATTAGCTAAGATGGTGTAGAAATTAATTTAATTAATTCCAAAGGCATGTTACAATTAAATTATTAAATTCTAATGGGTAGGAATATAGCTTACGTAATAGAATTAAGTTTAATCAATTCTAAAGGGAATATATGGTGATGAAATTAATTTAATTAATTCCAAATGGGTGTACTACGGTGAGCTATAATTAATTTAAGTAATTCTAATTAGATAGAAGCGGGATAGAATATGTATGTATTTCTAGGGTGTCTACATTTTCCCCCTCTTTAAAGTGCTATTGTGAAGTAATAGTGCTTTTAAAGATAGTAGACACATGCATACAAAGTAGTAGAAAATTATAAATCATCAATATGCCCGAATGTGCAAAATGCTAAAGGAATACCCCTTAAGTGGGTGGATGACGCAACAAGGTAGCTGACAACTACTTGATAGGAAGTAAAAACAAGGATTGGAACAAGGATGGTAAAATTACTGTGTTCTTAGCATGAATATTATTTGGAGAGTAATATTTTTAGAGAAACCTGATTTTGTTGTTGCACAATAGAGTTGTCACCATGATTATGAAAGAATCAATATGGTTAACCCAGATGTGCGTAAACAAACACACATAACAAAGAAAAGATAAAAAGGAAAACAAACCCAATATACAAAGTAGGTGCCGACATCAGGGTTATAAAGAAAAAAATATTTAATCACACTACTTATAAGTGGTCAAAAAAGAGTAAACATCAACAATTCAACACAAATTCAAAAAATAAGACAATCAACTATGCCCCTAATGTGTGCCACAATGATGATTAAGTAGATACAAATGCTCCCAAATGGGAATAGGATCAGGATGGAATCATAGTTAAACTGAATTCTTATGACACTCTTGATGAATCCATTGTGTAAATGATTAAGGTTGAAATTTCCCTAACAAATTTATATCGCGGAGGAAAAACAATTTAGTGACTTGCTGCAATCGGAGTTAACATATCATGTAAAGGGAAAAAAGTGATAATTGCAAGATCGACACAATCACAAGGGTAATAGATAAAAGTATGACATTTATCAAGATTGTATTGAGATGTTGAATGATTCACTTCAATTGTTTTCTAACTGTAGGATTTCTATGATAAGTGAATGTTTGTTCGAAAGTTTTGTAATTTTTTTATTTATTTGGATTTTTGAAATATTTTATTTTTTTTTGGATTTTCACAAGTTTTGAAATACAAATGACAACAAAAAGGAAGACAGTCCATATCTTAAATAAAATAGTAGAAAAACACAACATGTGCAAGTGATTAGAAAACATGAAATGAGCAATGAAAAAAATCGATATGAACAAGAAGAAAGACAAACCAAATTTATATGTGAACTAGGTTCTAATAAATTTCCTGTAATTGGTCTACAGTAAAGATAAACAAAGTAAAACAAAATGACAAGCTGAAAGAATAAAAAGCATCGTCACAATGTTAACAAACTACAACAATACAATACAACGTACAAAAATGACATCTAATGACACTCTAAATGTGTTCCACATTGAAGAACTAGACAAATTTGAATGCCCCCAAGCAATAGCTTAGCATGTGAGAGGATTGGATTGGGGTGAAGAGCGGAGTGATACTTAGATACTCCAAAAGATACTCTTGTCAGATCCCATTGAAGTTTGATCTGTATTGGATTAAAATGTAAAATCCAAATGTTCCCAAGAAAATTTATATTGCAAAAGGGTAAATGATTGCCTCAATCATAGATATACACCACGGGAAAGAAAGATGAGTATGATCTAGAATGATCATGAGGAGTGCCATCAAATGGCGAAGTTTTTGAACTATGTTATCTAGTTGTAATTTTTTTCAAACATTATATGAATGTTTTGTTTGTAATGATTGAAACTATTTTTGGAGTTTTGGACAATTTTATATTGTTTTTGTGTTTTTGAACAATTTGATATTATTTTTTTAAAGTTTTGCGAGACCTTTTTAATTTTATAACTCGTTAAGAACATGCACTACTTGAAATTAGGTAAAAATAATTAAGAGAATTCCATTCTATTGGTAGAAATGTAGAAGATAAGATGATGATGTGTGTCACTCCACTCATGGCTCCATGTAACTAGGAATATGTGAGGGCTTATCACCGAGAGCCAAGAAGGACGTGAAAATGAGATGAATAATGATATGAAAGGTGAAGACAAAAGATGTGATGACACAAGCTGTAAGAATGATCCATATGAGAAAAATGTAACTCATATCTAGTCAAGATTATCGATCGATTATAAGATGATTTTACTTTATCGGTTTAGAATTGACTTAGATCCATTGATGGCCTCTTGATTGGAAAACCCTAGGTGAAGTAATTGTTTGTCTCTCGTTATCATGAGCAACTAAATTAATTCTTGGGATATTTTTGATTAAGCACTTTGATTTATATTTAATTAAGGCTTTATTGAATGATTATTTATTGATTTTTATGAAGGACACCCTACATGTTGCCCCATGCCATTAGTAAAAGGAAAGGGCTCAAGACTCGAAGAAAAATGTAGGTGAGTAAGGGATTTCTCTGTTTGAGTCTAATACTAATAGTAAGAAGTATGGGATTATCACCGAAGATTGTGAAGGATGAAAGGTGTATTAATTTTATAATTTTTTTAGTTTTAGATAGATTAAATTTTCCTTGTATGTTGATATCATGCTTGTTGGGAAGGAACACTCTTCCCCCAAGTCTCAGCCTCATGTGACTAGTAGGACACAAGGGTTCAACACCATAGATTGAGATGGGTGGTCAAAAAGGACTGGGTATAGAATTTTAGTGATTTCTATTAAAGAGAGAGATTATTTGAAAGGAGTTTTCCATTAGTAAGCTTTAAGACAAAACCGTAGGTAAAAAGATATGAAATGGTGGAAACCATAACAAAAATGAGACACACAATGCCCAAGAGGAACAAGGTTAACATGTTTAGTAATAGATGAAGAAGGAGAGTATATGATAATGGTATGATGAAGGTTTCCGTCAAAAGATGGAATGCTTAACATTATTTTACGCACTTTGTTGTTTCGATTGGAAAACAATGCTCTAATATAGAGTTTTATTCTTTTTGTGATTTTTGAGTTTTCTAAATTTTAGAGGATGGAGGTTTGAAATGGATTCTTCGGAGAAAAGGTCCATGCTTATTGAAGTTGAATGGTCCTACGATACAAGACTTATGT
This sequence comes from Taxus wallichiana var. yunnanensis, assembly GCA_018340775.1. Classification (NCBI taxonomy): domain Eukaryota; kingdom Viridiplantae; phylum Streptophyta; class Pinopsida; order Cupressales; family Taxaceae; genus Taxus; species Taxus wallichiana. The sequence goes on from CM031244.1 coordinate 272,432,757, forward strand.
AGAAAAATGCAAATCAACGATAAGTCCTGAAATACAAGACTTGGATGGACATGAGCATAGTCAAAGGAGTGGAACCAAAGTTTCGATACGTATTGTAATATGAGACTTGGGTAGATAGGATCCAAGTCAAAAGATTGAATCAAACAATTTGATGGGTCCTAAAGTACTAGACTTGGGCGGGCATGATCCAAGTCAAAGGATGTGTGATTAGATAAGGATTTGATGAGATCGAGAGACATATGTGATGTTAGAAGAAGATTTTTGATGTAGGGAAAATGTTGAGATACATATTCACCTATGAGTAAAGAGCACGAGGAAAGAAGGATAAATCTCTAGATGTAGACTCGGGGTTCTTTGTAATCCATAGAGAGGAAATAGTCAATGTTTCTCCTTCTAGGTTGTGAATTAGTTGATTTGATGAAATATTTACAATTAAATCTTGAAACAGTTGAATAAGGATATTCCTGGGTATATGTACCTCAAAGAATGTGCGCATGTAGATATATTGATAGGTAGGAATCATCATTGATGAGATTCTTGTAGGATGGATCATGTGAGGTATAATGGACATAGAAGGTTGCGTTGTCGCAAGTGTCCAAGCTTGTTGTGGTTGTATTTCAACAACAAGACTAGAGATGTTAGGCATAGGATCTAGAATGGGAAGAATGGAATGAATCTCAATTATACTTGATGATGGACCCTCTTTTTCCATGTTAAGGGTTGAAAGAGATTCTTGAAGCAAATGCAAGTTCTTGTTAGGTGTTAGAAGATGATCGAAACATGTTCAATGTCTTTTTGGACTATAGGAAGAAAATATGTAGAAGAAATGGATTGGTTTGAAGGGGGAGATACTTGACCTTTTATCGTGATCTCACAAAATGTTAGTTTGAATAGAAGTGGGAATAAAAATCAACTCTTCATTTGAAGGTGTGGAAGTTGACATGTCATCATTTGTGAGAGCTTTATTGTCAAGATCTACAAATATCTCTCCGTCATCAATTAATTCTTGGACATAGTTCTTAAAATGCACACACTTATCTATTGAGTGTCCATCAATACAATGAAAATCACAATATGTATGTGGTTCGTACAAATGTGGCTTAGGTTATCATTCAATCTAAGGTATTTGAAGGGGATATTTTATCATCCTAGCCACTTTGAGTTGATGAAAGATACTAGAGAGACTTTCGTCGAGGGGTGTAAACTTACATTTAACTTTGCATGGCCTAGTGTATTGGTCAGGTTGTATGATTGGATTTTTGATTAATTTGTCATGTATGTTGGCCATATTGCAATTATCCGTGACACCAACAGTGATGACATTGTGGTTACGATTGATGTATGAATACTCATCATGAGAAGTTCTAGTATGGTTATTATTGTGAGTGAGGTTGAATGATAAATGTTTGACAAACGTTTCTAAGAGTTCCACAAAAGTGGTGATGGATCCCTTTGGAAGGTGTAATAACTAATCAAAATCTTTTCCTCCTAGAATTCTAGGAAAAATGCACAAGATAAAGGTATCGTTATATGCCACTTTATGGCATAATATGGAAAATTATTTAATATGCTATCTTGGATCAATTTTTCCCTTGTATTTATTTAATTTGGGCATCGAAGAGACTATGGGAAGGGTATGCATAAGATGTCCAATATTTTTGTGGTTTTAATGGACATGTGAGGTGTAATGGACATAGAAGGTTGCATTTCTACTAGTGCCCAAGCTTGTTGTGGTTGTATATCAATGAAAAGACTAGAGATGTTAGCGTAGGAGCTCAAATGGGAAGAATGGAATGAAGCTCAATGTTTATTGACTATGGACATTCTTCTACCATGTCTATATTTTAAAGAGATTCTTTAATAAAATGAAAGTTCTCGTTAGGTGTTAGAATATGATCTGAAACATATTCAATGTATTTTTGGACTATAGGAAGAAAATATGTAGTAGAAATGGATTGGTTTGAAGGGGGTGATAATTGACCTTCTTTGTGATCTCGTGGAATGTTAGTTTGAGTAGAAGTGGTAATAACAATCAACTCTTCATTTATAGGTGTGGAATTTGACATGTCATCAATTGTGAGAGCTTTATCATCAAGATCTACAAAGATATCTCTGTCACCAATTAAGTCTTGGACATAGTTCTTAAAACACACACACACACACTTATTAGTTTAGTGTCTATCAATATAGTGAAAATCACAATATGCATGAAGTTTGAACCAATATGGCTTAGGTTATCCTTATATCCAAAGTATTGTAAGGGGATATTTTATCATCCTAGCCACTTTGAGTTGATGAAAGACAATAGAGAGACTTTCACTAAGGGGTGTAAACATTACATGGTGTAGTGTCTTGGCTAGGTTGTATGATTGGATTTTTGATTGATTGGTAATCTATATTGGACATATTGTGATTATCCGTGACACTAGTAGTGACAACATTATGGTTGCGATTGATGTACCAAGACTGATTATGAGAAGTTCAAGTATGGTGATTCTTTGTGAGTGAGGTTGAAAGATAAATGTTTGACAAACTTCTCTTAGAGGTCCGTGAAAGTGGTGATAGAACTCTTTGGAAGGTGTGATAACCAATCCAAATATTTTCCTCCTATACTTCTAGGAAAAAGGAACAAGAGAAATCTATCGTTATATGCCACTTTGTGGCATGCTATGGAAAATTCTTTGATATGTTGTCTTGGATCAGTTTTTCCCTTGTATTTATTAAATTTGGGCATCTCAAAAGACTGTGGGAAGGGTATGCATAAGATGTCCATATTAAAAGGGTATGGACACAATTCATCAAAATTGAATTTTTACATTTCTTTTGCATACCCGTAATAGCTTTTTTTTCATCATTTTCCATTCTTGGGAAAAGGATGAATTGTATAAATCCACCATTGTAATGAAAAATTAGAGAGAGTGAAGAAAGGTACGATGAATAACACAACCCTTAGAAAAGTGAATGTTAAGATGGAAGTGATTAAAATGTTTGAAAACCTCGACTCCTAGCAAAGTGAATGCTAAGATGGAAGAGGGAATAAGATGGAAAATTTTTGACATGTACCAAAATGAGTGTTAAGAGGAAAGAAGCAAAATTTTTAGTCCAGTTCCCACCTCTTAACAAAATGATAATAAAGAGAAAAAGGTTTAACTAGAATTTAGATGCACTCTATTTCATAACAAAAATAAGTCACGAATGAAGAGATACTTGACAAGGTGAACTTGATCAACTCGTAATCCAAATAAATTATAAGAGTTATGAAGAAATGTAAAAGGTTACGGAATAGAGCACATCTAACTATCACTACATGTTTCCCCATGCCATCAAGTAAAAGGCAAGGGCTCAAATTTTAACAAGATGAATGGTAAAATGGGAGACTTGAGAAGATGATGATCAATGTAAAATCTTAACAAAAGGTGTGTTCAAAGATAAGACACGACAAGGAAATGAAAGTAATAAAAGAACAAAAAGGTAAAGGTCATCATAAGAAATGAATAAACAATGATAAAAAGAGTCTGAATCTCACAAAAAATGGAGATAAGAGACAAGGAGGAAGTGATGGATTAGTGATCTCAAATTAAAATAAAGTGAATGCTTTTAATGAGAGAAGTGATGAAGTGATGATGAAGAGAAAATATGACAAGAAAAATAAATGAATGTCAAGTCCAAATAAGGATAAATTTGGAGATAGTGAACACAATAGAAGATGAACCCAAATAAGGAGTATTTGGGATTTGAAAAGAAGGTGAAAAATAATCCAAGTAAAGTGTACTTGGAAATATGAAAGGAGAATGAATGTAAAATCCAAACAAGGAATGTTTGGAAAATGAAAAAATATATGAACATGAAAGATGGATCCCAAACAAGGAGTGTTTGGAAAAAATAAAGTGTGGAACACTACGAAAAGAGAAAGAAAACAAAAGAAGAAAATAGAAAAAGAGTTCTTGTTTAATTGTTTGTTTGTGGCCTCTACCTTAGATTGGCTTGGAAAAGGTGTGGCTTCCTAGGTGGCTCTCAACTAGGTGTCTACAAAATATTCGAGCGAGCACGATGCTATTGCTAGCTGATGGATTTAATTTACCCCTTTGAAATCCGAGTAAAGATATTTCTCAGAATGAATAGCATTAGGATCGCCACTGAGGATATCCGTGACTCTAACTCAAAAATGATTTACTAGTCAGGTAGGAGAAAAGGTTCTCATTTTGTCCACCACCTCCCTAAAGGTGTGGACTACTTTGGGGTTCCTAGAACCACCCCCTTTATTTTAGATTAAGTCTTATGCCAAGAGGTTTATGTTTTACTTAAGAGATCAAATTGTAGCTCTTAACCGAACTTGCAAATACAATGTTTTGAATGTAGTGTTTTTTTATATTTTGATTTTAATGTGGTTTGATTGTACTCCTTTGGCAACCTATAGTCAACAGTTTTTGAGTGTTTTATCCACCTTTTTAAGAGGGGGTCTTGTAAGAAAATATTATAAAGTTCTCTGGAAGGAGGTAAAAGACAAAACAACAAAAGAAAGTTCACGCTTTTTATTTCCAAGATCGCTTTAAAAAGCATGAGGAAAGAGCATACACGTAAAACAAGATTTGATTAAAAAATAAAAGAAAGGTTAACTCCCAAAAAAAAGAAAAAATCATGTTTTCGATTTCCAATATCACTTTAAAAGTGAGTGGAAAGATCATATGTGTGAGGTTGTTACGTTAAAAAAATTGAATTAAAGTTAAAAAAACTACATTTTTAATTTTTTTTTTTAAAACAAGTGTTAGGAGAAATGAAACCATAATTTTTCTGTAAGTCCAAATCAAAAATTATTTTTTCATTGCATATATATTTTCAATACCTTTCCGTAAAAAAAAAAATTCTTTCCATGTTTGGGATAAAAATTTAAGGCTTCCAGGAAATGGGCTATAGTAGTGCTCTCGGTGAAAAATTGAACGTGAGAAAAATATACGTCCTTTGGTTTTTTTTATTTTTCATACTTATGTACTTCACCTGAGAAGCTAAAATTTTGATAGCAAGGTTAAAAAAGAACAATAAACATAAATAAAGAGTTAGATCACAAAATTATTAACTAAAATGAAAGAAAGAAAAATGTGGGGAGTCCCACCAAGCATGCCAAAATGTATGCAGAGAAAAAAACTACAGTAATGAAAGATACACAAATAATAATGCAAACCTCCCTGTAATCCTTCAGTGCAAACCTCAGTAAGGTTGTGGAGACTTCATCTGTGGAACCTTGCAAATGGATGTGGGTGCTCTTGAATATTCTCCAAATGTGATTGCAAATGCTACAAACATAGATACTTTAGAAAGCTTCAAATTGTAAATTGACAGAGTTTATTTGCAAACAATTCAGGAGGATTTGTAAGAGAGTAAGCTTGCAATTTATAGAAGAAAAAGTGGTTGGAAGTTAGTGTAACACAATTGAATGCACATGCTAAAAATAAAATTTGAGTAATTTACGAGTAATGTTAGTGTAGACACTAAAATTAGGTCACACTCTCCTTTGGTCCCTCGAAAAATAAACACCCTTCATCACATTCACCTAGCCATGGACCCTTTCACCTCACTAATATTAATTTAATTAAATTAATTCATTATCCTCACTATATTTTTATTTAAATATCTTATTTTAAATAATATCCACACATTCGAGTTCACTTAGACACCTCACACCAAGCCAGACTTAACCTAAGACCCCTTCTTAGTAAGTTGCCATAACTAACTAAGACTTACCCAAACCATGAAAATCAATGCCTACATTCCTTCAAACCACATTCTCACATGCTTACAAGAAGCTCCTAGTCTAATCCACGGGTTAACAACATGAGATCTGAGGAAATCAAGAGGATCTCCCTAGTTTAGTAAACCTAGGAAATCCCGCCTTAACCGACGCCGGTTACCCCTAACTATCGTTGGTTAATCGGGACCACCGTCGGTTACCCTTTTAACCCCAAAAAAACTTTATTATCAAGGTTAGAGGTTGAAAAAAGAAGGTTGGTAAACATTGGTAGAAGGTTGGTGAGCATTAACACATCTCAAAGAGATAACACATCTTCAAAGAGTGAATTCCAACGAGAACATGCATGCAAGCAAGGAGATCAAGCACTTTCTCTTGCACAGGCATCCCAACCATGATCTGATCTAACCAAGCAAAGAGAAATGTACATGCAGCCCATGCAGAAGATTTCTTTCAATTGGTGATTACTTGCAACCTTCAAACCTCCCATCAACACCTCCATCCCTCAATCACAAACATCCAAGACCAGAATCTCAGTAAGTATAACATCATAATTCTCTGGTTTATTTCATTTCATCATTATTTTATCATCTATTGTTTACCTACCCACCTATTTACCTTCTCTAACACTTCCACCTCCATATACCCATTAAAATCTCACCAAATCCTACCCAAGTCACCCAATACCTCATCCTGACTAGCAAAATCCTTTGTGTAATCACAAAGGAGACCCAAAGCTTGTTCTGTGGCATTCCCATATTTCCATAATAACTGGCATTGGTTACACCTAACCACTATCGGTCACCCCTAACCGACATCGGTCTCTGTATTTGCCCATACAACCTGCACGAGACCTACCCACCTAATTTCATCTCATCCTCATCCATTTGCAAAATATACGAGACCTCTATCGGACTTGCGGTGATCCATGCTTGATCCACTTGACCTTCGGATCCTATTCGACCTTTCTGTTAGATTATATCTATTTCTTATTGTGTTTTAAGTGAGATACCTAAATCATTTTGAACTACAATAGGATTAACTTTGTTTACAACATTAAATTGTTTAAAATAGTGGACTGACAACCATCTAGGAAGTATCACACTTCCCGGATCTAGCATATGCTAGGCAGTTCATTGCATATATTGTTTAATTCCTTCTGGTGGTCTTTCTTTTCATTACAGGTAGTTCCTCCTAGCCAAAAGGAAGTTCTCACAATCAGCTGTGGATTCGGAAGTCATACGCGTGTAACAACCCATCAACTAACATTTGAACAGGTATTCCTCCTACGCCCATTACCCTATTTGTTTCATCAATACTTCAAAGAAATGATCTAGAATCAGGTGAAACAATCGGAGCATTTAGGGTCGATAATGGATTTAATTGCAGAAGTTACATCCGAGAAGGTGGTTGTATGTGCAATTCAATTGCCCCCACCTTTCTAGGATTCTAGAAGTGTAGTTAACTAGGATGAGGATGTGGAGTACAAGTGGAGTCCAAGTGGCTGTTGACTGAAATAGGTGGAATTAAATAACTAAATTTAATTATTATTTAATTTACAAGGATATAATTAACCATTTAAATAAATAAATATTTAATTATATTAGCTAGAAGGTGTTAGGAATTAATTTAATTAATTTCAAGAGAATGGTATAATTAAATTAATTTAATTATGAGGAGATAATTAACCATTTAAATAATTAAATGTTTAATTATATTAGCTAAGAGGTGTAGGAATTAATTTAATTAATTCCAAAGGCATGTTAGAATTAAATTATTTAATTCCAATGGGTAGAAATATATCTTAGGTAATAGAATTAATTTTAATTAATTTTAAAGGGAATATTTCAATAATTAAATTATTTTAATTAATTCCAAAGGGCTATACTACGGCAATATATAATTAATTTAATTAATTCTTATTAGATAGAAGTAGGATAGAATATGTATGTATTTTTAGGGTATCTATAATGAGTACCCCTATAACTTGTTAAGCTCAATAGGCATCCATACCTACCGATTATATTTTCCCATAATAATCTAGCTATTTTTGTTGTCGTGGAATCCTTGAGGCATTGATTCCACCCACTATGTAATATATTCTTTGCATCTAATGATATAACATGAACCTATCCTTCACGTAGCTAGGTAAATAGGGCATATGAAGTCAATTCCCACTTCTCGAATGCCTCTGCCGCATTGGCGATAGGACTTAATGGAATTTCATCTCTTCTCCCTGGTTTACCAAGGTGCTAGAAATGGTCAAAGGCTTTGCAATACTTAATAAAATCCTTGTAAACTATTTCCCACCAAATGCCAGCTAAAAGGATCTTGCACGCAATCACATTCCTTGCATATTATTGTCCTTTTATTCTACCATCAGCCTCTTCTATGATTCCAATGCATTCATGCTCTAGCACACACCGATGCAAAACCTCATCACGACCTAGCTTGTATAAGTCTCCACAAATTAACATATAGGATGTGACGCATATGGATAATTACTTCATTTCTAATGCCTTCATACCTTCTAGCACCCCACCCATTTGTAGGAACAATGCAATATCTTCCAAGTTAGAGGGTGTGCATTGTATCTTGAATAAATGTGCATCTAGCATCATATCCTTAATGCTCTGCATGTCCTCACCCGAAGTAATTCTTGACAAATGATCAGGTCCCAAATTACTTCTCCCTGGTTTCACCACAACTATAAACTCAAAATCCTAAAACAATAGTATCCAATGGCATATGCACCCTTGCAAAATGGTATTTTAATGTCATGTGGTCCATGTAGAAAATAAAAGGAGTTACTAGAAAATATTGCCTAAAATTGTGCAGTAACGTAGATCATTGATAAGGCCTCCTACTATGTGGTGGTATAATTTTTCTTTGCTAGAGTAAGATTCCTAATAGAAAAGAACAAGGGATAATCAATGATATTCTCTCCGGGATGTGCTAAGACTGCTCCAATCGCCATCCTAGATGCATCAACATGCACATGAAAAGGTTTATCCCAAGAGGGAAAATGCAAAATGGGCATGGTGGTATTATTTTCCTTCAACATGTCAAATGCCACCTGTTGCGCCTTTCCCTAATAGAGCTTACTTTTATGTTTCAATAGATTTTCTAGGGTGCGAAAATCTAGTCATATCCATTGATGGATTTCCTATAGTACCATGTATGCCTTTGGAACCTATAAATGGTGCTTTTACTGATAGGATCCTCTAATCTGACTATAACTACAACTTTTGTGGGGTCTACAAGTAAGGCTTCTTTACAAATAATGTTTTCTAACAATCTTCCAAAAGGGGTGGAAAAAACACACTTCTTAATATTCAGGGAGATGCTCAACTACCTGCATCTCTCAAACATAAACAGTATATTTTCACAATGGTCTTTTACTAATCTGTAAATCGTCTAGTCATTTAGGTAGACTTGAAGAAAATTGTCAATGAAGTCCTTAAATTCCTGAACCACAATGCCCAAAAACACAACAGACATGTTGTTTAGTCCAAAAGGTATTACTATATAGGAAAAAATTCCCCATTCAGTGGTGAAAGTTGTCTTCTCTTGGTCTTCCTTTACAATTCAAACTTGGTGATATCCCAAAACCCATCTGTAAATGAATAGATCTCACACTGGATACTCCTTCCAGGATCTCCTCAGTGAATGAGGTTTGGAAGGGATCAATTACACATACTACATTTAAATCCAAATCCTTATTCTCCTATCCTTATTCTCACATCCTTTTTATACCTATTACCATCAGGCTTACCTATTCAGATTCTTCAATGGCTTCTTTGATCCCATATGCTATCATCTTATCAATCTTATGTTTAAATATGATATGTAGATTTAGATTCATCCTATAAGGTCTCTTCCGAATAGGGCACGCACCATAGTTTAACTTGATTCTCATTTCTCCTAGCAAGGGGTGAACTCCTTTAAGTTCATGGTACTCACATGGAAAAAATCCTCAAAATCACACAGAATATTAATAATATTTGAGACCTCTTGGTCCATTTAATAGTCCCCAATAATAACTTCCTTTGGTTCACCTGTACAAATGTTAACCTTCTTTGTATTTAATGGCTTGTGGTAAGCACATGCTTTCTCATTAGTGTTATCTAACACTTCACATGTACCTTCTGTATGGATAACATCCAAGTTCTCCACCTCTTCATCATCTATCAAGTAGACCAACTTTCCTTTCTCCTTCTCCAGGAAGGCGTGCTCAATCTGCACTTCTTCCGATGCTTCCTCCACAAAGTGCACCCCCAACTCGGTTCACCTAATAGCTCTAGAATCATGTCCTTCACCATGAAAATTTATCCTAAGGTAAGGTGCTTGACTACTGCAATACCTCATTCAATGATGGATTAGTACTCTAATATTAAAATGTTTGAAGAAGATCAATTGTTAACTCCTACCGGCTCCCTATCTCACTCTACAACTTTGAATGAATATACCATGCATGTGCACAACCCTGTATCATGGAATAGAACTTATGCACCCATAGGGAAGAGGGTAAAGCTTTTATGCCTACCATCTAAGTCATCTCACACTTCTAAACATGACATGATGCATATCCCTTCCCATCATAGTCACATATTTGAGATGGTGCATTGCTTCAGAGAAACCTAACGGAGAATGTGATTATCACTTCTCACCACTCTAGAAGATTATCTTGATGTGTCACCCACCAGCATGCTAGTGTCTCACGCAAACTATAGGTAAGAATATTCCTTCTCTCTAGTTGACACCTCGGCTAGGTCTCTATTTCACACAAAAAGGTATCAGGGTTAGCTTCCCTTATGTAGCATGGAAATTTCCTTCCTCCCAAGTTCCTAATTGAGCACATTCTGACAACTTGAGTCTTAGTATCCTTTAGATTCCTTCCAAGTAAATTGTATATCCCATGCATCCAGATTGTCACAAGAAAGACTAGTTTTATTAATTATGGATTGTGCAACATCCTATTGAATCAACCCTTCCTTTGATGGTTGAACAAAGTATGGGTCCCTAATGGTCTACACATATATCTTGTTTAAGTCTTGTTCACCCAATGGCTCCACATATGGCACAAAATTTCCATCATTCAATGGAATGATCATGTGCTCTTCCTTGTTCTCAAAAATGATGTAGCCTTTATTGAAACACAAGTTAGCATTGTTTTTGTAGCACCAAGGGCACCCAAGTAATTCTCATAAACTATTAGTCTTAGAAAGCTCTGGGACCTCAAAGTCTCCAGTAAACCTTTCCCATGCGTAATAATGGATGCACCTTTCAAAATCCCTAGAGGTATGGCCTTCGTCTATTAGCCATGTACAACACATTCGAAGATGGATATAATGGGGGCCTCCCCATTTGATTCCATGAATATAGAGTAAGGACATTCACCTACATGCCTATGTCAATCACTATATTACTTAGGAGCCATCCATCAATAATTACATTTAGTGTGATCTCCTTATCATAATCAATGCTCGATGGGGTAGATTAGCATGTAAGACTTGTCTCTTGTTCCCTCCTCTAGTGAATGGTTCCCTCCTCTAGTGCATGGTACCTTCTCCCTCAACCATTCTCCCAACATAGGAATAATGTTCTCCTACCATAACATTAAAAAAAATTCCCTAACCTCATCCATATCATGTTGAGGAACCTCGGTGTTCTTATTTTTTCTAATTGGTATGATTGCTCCTTTAGAATCTGGATTTCTCCTTCGCAAACTCTTAATCTCATCCATATTTTCTTGGTACAATTCCTTTAGGTGGGTAGGATCAGGATATTTCCCATGTAACACTTATTCTCTTGTGATAAGGGGAATCTTCTTTGGTTCCTTTCGGGCACGTTTAGTGACCAAAATAGGCTCTATCTCAGAGTTAAGCACTACCCTCGATATCTTTTATCGGTCGGTCCTCTTTACACTTACCATCGCTGCACCTTTATCCTTCTTCTGATTCTTGATCATGTGGTCATAAAACTTCAGGCACTCTTCATACTTGTGCTTCTTCCCACACTATGAGAATTGCAACAAATCAAGGCACTCACGCTTGTAGTAGTTTTAGTCAATCCATAGTTGTAACAGGTCCCACAGGAAAGTCACCTCTTTCCCACATCTGTTATGACCTCTAAAACCTCAACAAAAAACCTCTTCCTCGACATCCTCCATCCATGTACCCTTCATATTGATGACCATCATATTTGGAGATACTTGAAATATTGTTCTGGCGCACATATAGATCAATGGCGTCATGGATTTGGTCTATCAATCTGCAATCCTTGGTAGATTAGTAGAGGTATAAATATTACAAAAAAAATACACATTTGTATGGATTGAAAAATGAAATAATAGGTATATTCTTGCATCATGATTTTTGTGGAAAATATCATAGTTTACTATGATGGTGCACAAAAATTTCATGGGCAATTGTCCTTTGTATGTCCTACTTCACAATCCATGCACCATAAACCACTATGAGTCTCATGAGCTAAGTTCACTAAATTTTTTTCTAGCTTCTTTACCATGGTATCAATTTGGACTTCTAGGAATGGGCTAACTCTGGTATAAATGCTTCTTACTACCTTAGTGCATAAGGTAGCCTCTAAGGCCTCGCACTTAATCTGTGAAGGTATTATGTGAAAGTTCCCTCCTAATAGGATTATCGGTTCTCGTATGAACCACTAAACATGTTGTGATGAATGGATATCATACGATAAATTTAACATGAGATTCTTAAAAAACATGTCATAATCCTACATAATCTCTTCCATACCTTGTTGGATCTCCTTCAATGCACTGATGCTCTTTTATTCAAACTGAGGAATGTGAATCTCTGCTAAAAAGTCATTGCGTAACATAGTATATTCCATCACTATATGATGGAAGTCATACTTCCGGTACCAGCTATGTGTGTGCCCCTGCAATGTAGTTGTAAACTAACTATCCTTCCTCTTTGAGGAATTGATTCCCTTTTTGTGACATAGAAACTCACATTTGTGCATATGCTCTATAGCGTCTTCCACACCCTTGTAATTAGGAAAATGCAAAGACATCTCAAAAATACTTTTGAGGTTGTTGAGGCCCTTTCCCACCAGATCTAGAACCTTGACCTCCTCCTAAATTTCCACCACCACCAGCACCACTAGATACACTAGCTATTATCCCTCAAGATCCTCTAGATCCTCCTCCTGTTGTAGGTAAGGAGCTTGACATAGTTTCACCCTATGAACCCACCTCAGCGTTAAACTTTACACTAATAGTTTTGATACCAAACCACTCCTAGATGTGTTTCCCTCACCAATTCTAGACATGATACCAAAACTTTGTGAACTCACACCCTACCCAAACTATGTGATAGTTAAAATACCTCCAAACAATGGAAATGTCTGTGTAGTCATAGATTAGTGTAATGTAAAATGATATCTACTTGAAGCTATTTACTTATCAACACCAACTAAACTTGAAGTAATTATATCAGATACTGGAAAACTAAGCACCAAGGTTTGGTCACCAGGTGGGATAAGATGTGCACCTATGGCTCTCATTTCTCTATATGACGAGCTCTCACTAGAACCTAAGGGGGTTTCTCTCTAACATTTTCCAAGATGGGGTAGCACATACTACTCAGGTCCCATGCCATCCGCATGAACCTCAAATCCTTCCCATAATGTATGCCTCCATAAGTCCAACATAATGAAAACTTCACATTGTCTCGCCAACTCCTATTCTTGAGTGTCATTATACTTAAGTTGCCTCTCCTCTCCAACTACCTCTACCGCAAGGTCCGACATCTCCACCACACTAGCTACCGCACCCCACACCTAGCGAGATTTTATCTAGCCATAAAATTTATTCCAAACTCAAAGTAATAATCAAAATTTTGATGGCTAATGATAAAGCACACAAGAACGATTCTATTGGATCTCTTAAGAAATCAAACTCAGTTATCTCTAGGAAAGAATACACAGAGATCACATTTTTCAAGGTATATCTAGTTAACACACCTCTCCATCAGTGATCAATAGCATGAGTCTAGGTCAGATCAACATCCTACAACTACGATATTCCTCCGGGTCCAAACATGAGGTCTATAGTACCAACTCATCCTCGATGCATATGTTGAGATCCATTCATACAACTCTACTAGGAAACAACAAAAGAATGTCTCATAGAGCTCATGATACAGGTTCTCCTCCACCCATTTATGTGCATCAAACTCAAATCCAGTGTTGAACCTCTAAGAAAACTCATCCTATGTGATTTTAAGCTAGGTCTTGATGTTTTCCAAGGTCATACGCTCCATCATCACACATCATTCTCACAACAACTTCAAAATAGGTCCCGACAATGAAACCAAAATGTAGTCTCATTTACCTCTATCCTATAATCTTTATTTTAACCCCAAGCACGTTGACCTATCACCCAAATGATGGGAACTCACCTAAGGCATGTGTGGGTGCCGAAACTATATTTTATATGAGCTTTACAAGAATGCTCCACCATTAATGGAGGAAAGGTTTACAGAATAATAACACATGCATTTAATTTAATACAGAGGTAATGGATCTAGTTCTAAGTATAAATGCTCCATGAGATAAACACAAACATCACAACATCATAATGGAAATAGATATGAACAATGAATAACATGAAATTACACTAGGGTTTAGTCCACGAGAAAAAAACATACAAAAAAATCTCCATATATTGATTAAATCAGTTTACCATAGCCATATTACATCACGGGGTCATCTTAGACCTTATGCATCATGAAATTACATTCCAACCTTACAAAACTACTCGAATAGAGGTACTAGTAATGATTTCCCATTACAATCCTAGTTCAGACCGAACGCATACATATATTCTTAATAACAACATTCTTGTAGCACTTCGTTACCTCTAGAGCCTTTCTAACTCTAACTCTCCCTCTAACTCTCTTTATTACAAACCTAAGAACTCATTTAAATAGAATTTGGATTCACCGCCATAGTTTCACCCATAAGCAGATCACATACCAAATGGAAGTGTGGTCCTCCATGATCAAGTGCTTATTCCAACTTGCAAAGGCCTCCACTAACTGTAATGATCCTCCTGGGAATATTCCCTACATGGAATATTATTTTCTTGACCTCCAAAACTCTAGGTTGGCACCTTATCCATTCATCATGCCTACTTTCTCCCTCACATATTTCTCTAGCAATACCACCTTTTAAAATGTAGATAAGTCTTCAAAACCTCTTCTTCTTCCGTGAACCAACCTCTTCTCTTGCATGCCTTTCCTTGATTTCCTTCTTTGCTCATTTGTCTTGCAGTGCGCACTTCTTATACCTTGGGACTTAGTCAATTCAGAACCTAACATGTGTGGCACATGAGAGATATGATTTTGGGCCACATATCAAAGTGTGGGTGACTAGGTTGAGATCATTTGAGGTCATGCCATAGGAATGGGATAATAAGGAAGAGATAGTAAATCTAGGCACTAATCCTAATTACACTACATGGTATGAAGTGATCATGCTAAGGTAGATTACTATTCTATGCAAAAATCTAGTGACGGGTGTAGTGGAAATGGCTATGGGTGGGACATAGTAGAGGAGAGATAGAGGTAGAATGTGATGGGAAAAGGTAGAGGTAGAGGTCTAGGTCCAAGGAAAATCACATGTACAAGGCATGTTTGTATAGATTCCAAATATTTAGGTGGTACGGGGATACCAATGTAGGTACATGGTGTATACATTCTAGTTTCATAAGTTATACAAGTGCCAGTAACACATATTGCATAGTGACACATAGTCCAATAATTTCTAGTTCGCATAACACAAAAATTGTTACAACAAAGTTACACAACATATGTAAATACAAAAATTAGGGATATAGATGCAAGTACCCATACAGGTACCTTTACATATGTCAATATCACCGCCTAAACCAACGAATCTAGGTGTTTTAGCAGGACATGGAGGATATGGGGAGTAGGGTTATAGGTACCACCACATGCATTAGCTCTAGGTTTAGTATGTGGTCTATCAATGACCATATTACAGGTTGAGAGGGACAAGTATGTACTTTTGGGTGATGTTACTTTTATCACCGAACACACTCTACTGAGAGGTAGATAAACTAGAGGGCAATTAAGTAGGGTGGCACGAGACTACTTATACAATAGAGGACTGCAGAGAGAGATCATGTGACTATGGAGAGAGATCGGATAAGGATACAAAAACAACTTGTTATGATAGAGTGAGATACTTTATACCATGTGGCACCAACATGCATTATTTTTATGTGGTTATAGAGCTTGTGGTGGAATCTGGGGGAGGCTAGATATTATAGAGCATTATATCAAGCTATAGTACGAGAGGCTCAGAGAGTGCCAAATTATAGTAAGAAACTACGAAGTTGATTTACAAGGTCACATAGGCCATCATGATCATTGAGGTCGGTGAAGATTTCCCCACCTAGAGATAGGTTGGGAAGTCTTGGAAAATGAGAGAGTTAGGGATGACTCATGTTAGATGAGATTGTATATGTATATTTTTGTATATGCCTCGTGATGAAGGCACATATTTTTATCAATTTCCATGATGTCATATTGGGATTTATATGATTTTTCTCAAGATACATAGTGTATAAAGACATTTTTTTGATGATATACTCTATAGTTGATGGACATTATGACATGACACATGATGCTAATATTTATTTTCTTATTTTATGTAGTTGAGATGATGTGAGCATAGATTATGTTGGTATTTGATTTATCATGGATAAATGATGTCATAGTCATGTAGCTTAGCTTCCATGTTTGTACCTTAGCCACTAATTGATTTTGTATGATGATTTATGAATAGATGATGATGTAATGATGTTAAAAAATTACTTGTAAGTAACCACAAAATAAAAATAAAATTTAAAAACCTAAAATAAACACAGGAAATAGGAAGAGCACACCAAAGCTTACTTAATAAATCAAGATGACGTGAAAAAGCATGTCAAAAAAAAACCCAATATGAATAGGGGTTAAAAACATTAAAGGTATATGTGAACTAAGATGTTTAATAATTCTCTCAGAGTTTATTTACAATACGAGATAAAAACAAACTAACAAGCTAACAAAATTTGTCAATCTTAAAATTTAAAAACAACAAAAAATGTAATAATGAAGTCCAATGACATCCAATGCATTAAAAATTGAATAAGTGAACAAATATAAATTCCCTCAAGTGATTTCTTATACACACAAGGAAAATGGATCGACCACTAGATGAGAGTTATGCTTAGATATTCCAAAAATACTCTTGTCGATCGATGATAATTTGATATGTATGAGTATTTTATTCAAGTACACCCCTAAGAAAAGTTCTATTATGAGTGATTAATTGGAAGATGTTCCCCAAGCATAGATATATACCAAGGGTAGGGAAAGTGGTTATAAAAAGATAACTGGAGTGAGTAGGAGGATTGCGGTCAAATGATGATATTGGATACTTGTGTTATTTACTTACAGAGAATTTGTTAATCATTTTCTAAATGTTTTTCATTCAATTATGTCAATTTATTATATTATTATCATTGTTTGAGTTTTGATCAATTTAATACTATTTTTGGTTTTGTGGACATATTTCAATGTTTTTGGTATTTTGAAAACATATTTGAATGTTCTCGATTTCACTAACATACTAAGGACGAAGGAAATTTGTTCCCAACCATATATGAAGCATGGTATAACCGATTTAAACCTTTTTAGAAAGAAAGGTGTGAAATACAATGGAGGATTAAAAGGAGGGATGAAATAAAGGATTCCTAAGTTGACCTAGAAAAATCACATGAGGAAAACACATTGAATGAGTTGAGGTATGAAACAGGTGGTTTACACCAATACTTCCATAAGACAAGGGTTACTCTTTTAAAGCTCGGGAATCAAATTTTTAGATGAATAAAATTTAGAGGATCTTTAATCTCTTTTCCTTCCATGTCAAATAATATATCTGCTCTAGATCTATTGGTGAAATAATTTTTATATGACAAATTATGTGTTTCCACTAACGCTCAAGGGGCTACACCCCTCCTTGTGTATGGCAAAGATCCCATTATTGAATGTAAACTAATACACTCTTATTTATTGTTTTGGTGTGTCTAAATAGGCTAGGGATCACCTAGACACACTTCAGTGAGCCTATGGCAAAGTTCTCGTATGGGGTAAAAGGGAGAAAATTGCAGCGATGAGGGGTGAAGGAGAGAAATTAGGAAAAGGAAAGGTTATTGTTGTGAGTAGGAAATTACAAAGTTTACACCCAATAAATGGAGTAGTTCAAAATTCAATTAGATGAAAGAAACAATGAATCCATTAGTGAGAATAACAAACCCAGACACGTGGTTCTTAGATACATTCATCAAGGATACAAAGCTCTTTCTTGATCACTATGATTACAAAGTGCATAAAAGAGAGAAAATAGAGGAACACAAAAAAGGAAATGTAAGAAAAGTATATTTTATTTCTTGTGTTGGTGATAAAAATGCAATACCCAAATCACAATCCATAATTGCTACGAAGAGCTAAAATTTTATATTTTAGGATTTCAGGATCCTTTGGAATGGAGAAGCCATCCCAATTTATATCAATGTGAATTGACCTTTCAATTACCCCCACATGAATATTCACAATCACATTCAACTTGTGACTTTACATAATTCTAGAAAGTGTAGTAAAAATTAACACACTTACTATTACATCTATCTTGCCAAATATGTTATTTTATATATAAATCTCGAGTAAGAAAATTATTCACTAATGACCTATCCCCTAGTCTTGTCGTTTGTTAGTTGTTCCTTGTCGTCATTTTTTTCTTGCACAATTGTTAGTTGTTTACACAGTTTTGGTCATCTCTTAGGAGTCTCAAGTGTCGTGATTTGGTCATTTTTCATTTTAGTCTTTGACTAAGGCACTTAGGATAGAATTTGGGGTGCCCATGGGTGCCCCAGGTCCTTATTTTAAGGTGTCTTGGTCCCAGCAACACTTGTGTCTAATTTAGAGTTTCGAGGTACGTATTTGTAATTTTCCCTCTTATTCCCATAAGTACTAGTCGACATGTTGGGTCATTAGTGTCAAATTTGAGCAAGAGATCCCTATATAAAGATAACATACCTACTATCTTATGGGTGTATTATCTACCACCAAGGGATAGCTATCTACTAAGGTAAGGGAATGCATTTGGACATCATTTCATCACACACATTCTATAGGAATGGTTTTATTCATTCTATTTCATCTACCATTTTCATATTACATCTAGCTATTTCCCCTATCTCTACGTCATTGATGTTAGGGCACCTTAGGTACACAATTGCACACATAAGAACATATAACTACATTGGGTCTAGAATGTAGTGTAACACTTAGTTGTAAGTCCACCATTGTGGTAGCTAAGTTCAGTGTAACCCCTTCATATGCATATTTATTTTTAGGGATTTTATGTTTTGTATGGGGTTTTATAGGTAGATCTTCATTATAGGTTTACAACAACATAAGAAAAGTTAATGTGATAACCAAATGACAAGGATTGAGACATTGCGAAGATCTAACGACACTTCTAGATTCAGGTCTTGAGTTGTTCTACAAACTAGAGCACCCATACTATAGACTAGGGCACCCAAAGGTGCCCTAATCATCTCCTAGGAGCTCCGGTCTAGTCGATCTCCATCTCGCTGCAATTTTCTAGGTTGTACTATCATCCTCTACTTCAGTCCGGAATGACAAGTGAGGTAAGTTATTATCGTGGCACATCACCTGTTGATCCGAAATCACGGTGAGGGAATTTTTTATCGAGTTAGTACCTTATCCCTCCTATTTCAATTATTTCATTTAATTTAAATATTAAATAAAATTAGTTAACATCTACATTTCAGTTTACACTATTTATTTCATTGTTATACTATCTAGATTAACTCTTAAATTCCATATTTTAGTTAATCATTTTGGTGAACCCATACTTTAGAATATATTTCCCTAGGAATTGTTTAAAACCCTAATGGCTAAGGATAGTTCATCTTCTTCACCTATCATCTCTCATTTTATTTCTAACCCTTTCTATAATGAGGCTTCCATCAATGATCTCACATCTCTCTATGGTAATCCTACTCCCATGCCATATCATATCAAACAAAAAAATCTAGATGGTCAATAGTATGTGTGTACTCATTTTGAAGATTCTCGCATTAGAATTAGTATTGTTTATGATATAATAGACTTCACTCATTATACATCATGTTATACGACTACTTTTATCCCACTTCTAACCTTTCTATCCTACTTCTAACCTTTCTAAGAAAATTTTAGACGATTATCTTATTGATTACTTACTTGGTATAGAAAATCACTAACATGTGCATATTGATTTTTCTCCTAGTCAGACCACTTCTATAGTTCCTTATTATGATTCTCCTACTTTTGATATTTCTTCTCATGATACATCTCATACTAGCTTGCATTCTCCATATTATGTTGATGATCCTATTGATAACATCCTTAGCGACATTCTCATTTCTAAGTCTCTATCTAATACTGATGAGGCGGTTGATAGCCATGGTTCTCCTTCTTTTCATACTTCGAGTGTGAATATCCTATTCCATAATTTCCTTCTCCTAAAATTGCATCTAGCACTTTGCATGAGTCACCTCCATCTATCACTTCTTATTCTCCTATTGTTTCATCTCCTCTTATTACATCATCTACACCCATTCGTTCATCTTCCCATATAGATGTATTTCCATCAGTCACCTCACCTATTAGAGATGTTTATGATGTTATTCCTACCAATTATATGGATATTCCATCTACATCATCTATTATATCTTTATCAACACCTACTACTAGTGTGACCTTAGTATCGAAATTCTCTTTTATCATCTCTAGATATTCCCATGATCACTCACAATGGAAAATTACACCCTCTTAATACATTGTTTCCATCTTCCACTATTCCTTCATAGAATATCATTTTTTTCATGCATGTTGTAGGTCAATTACAATATCAGGTTCAATATCTTACTCTAGAAAGTAGGGCTTACTATGCTTCTATTGATAACAACTCATTACATGGTAACCCTATCCCTAAGAAGATTCATAATTCAACATTTCCTAAGGACTTTATCATGACTTTATCATGCTCACCTTCTACACTAACACATGCTTATGACCTCTTATTCTGATGATATATTATTTCTTGAGGTGTTGCAATGGTACACTCATCTTCCCTTTGGGTCCATTAGTACTTACTATGACATAGAGGACGCTTTCCTCCATCAGTTTATCATCAAAAACAACCCTAAAGTTACTTATGACTGCTTACCTACTTTACATCAAGGCTCATTTGAACCTATCAAGGATTATATCTTATGGTTCAATGCTTGTATACATGAACTAATATTCCAACCTATTGATTTAGAAAATAAATTTATTTTCTGTAGTGGTGTGACTCCCACACTTAAGTAAATATTGCAATATGATACATGTGATTCATTCATTCTTCTCTACTACAAAGTCCTAGATCTAGAGCAAGATCTTATTTCAGTAAATGACATTGAAACTCCTCATACATACCCTTCTATTATACCATCTATTTCTCCTCCATCGAAACCAGTTGAGCATCCTAAATAGTCTCTAAATTTTCCTCCCGTGAAAAGCAAACAACCCCAACCTACTCCACCACCACAACATACTTTTTCTCCTACTCCAAGATAATCTTCTTATCATTTCACTCCATATATATCACATGACCCATTAAATTTATCACATCATGCTATACCTCATGATGTGTTGTTTACCTTACTTGAAAATCACCTAATTCTCTTACCATCCAACCAACATCATCCATAACATAGGCTACAATGTCAACATGACCAACCTTATTGTAATTATCATCACATAAATGGCCATAGGGACAATGAATATCTTTCCCTTCATGATAGATTGTAAAAATTAGAGGATAAGGGAATCATCTCCTTTGGATCTCACTCATGTGAGTGATCCATCTCTCCTCTACTTGGTAAGAGAGTTTCTACTACAATTGAGTTCTCTCCTCTACTTGGTGCTCATGCCATGGTACCTCCACCACTGTAGCTCATTATATATGTGTGTTCTCCACCACATCCATACACCGAGTCATCATTAAATCCATCTCATACACTACATTCATGTTATCCACCACATCATGCTACCCCTTCATGTTGGCTTGCATGCAGCCACGCCTTTGCACATACCACTGCAACTCCAAATGACATTTAGTTTGGCACATATTTTCATGTTTCTTCCATCCTAAATACTCCCACCACTTTACATTTCCTTGGTATTTTTAGGTGATTACTATCACCTTACCACCTAATGATGTGCTTGTGTTATTATGGTTCTTACATGAGTGTTGAGGGTTTTTCTCTAAGAACCATTTATCACGTGCTCTATTGTTCATCTAGCGCACCCAGTCATTTCTCAATGATGCACTTGTGTTCTTATGGTTCTTACAAGAATTTTGAGGTTTTTTCTCTAAGAACATTTAATCATGTAATATTTCTTTAATCTAGCACACCCAATCATTTCCTAATGATGCACTTGTGTTCTTACAGTTCTTACATGACTTCCTAGTGTTTTTATATAAGAACCTTTCATCATGTGCTCTATCGTTCATCAAGTGCACCCAATGATTTCCCAATGATGCACTCTTGCTTTCCGTGGTTCATTCCAAAATATCTTGAAGGGTCTTAATTAAATTAACCTACTCATCCATATGCTAGGGCATCCCTAATTCTTCCCCATTTATCACACTAACATATTATGATTACATTACATTATCGTGACACACATTCATCACAACACATTAGTTTGATCATAATACATCATCGCTTTTTACATTTAGTAAACTATCAACATTATAATGAATATACGTTACAAAATTCCATTTAATAAACATTAACAATATACAAAAACATCACATACATCCCAACACTAATCACCCAATCATACACATCAATACACCACAAAATAAGCTCATCATATATAAATCACATGTGTCCATACATATATAGTGAATATAAAAATCACTGGGGGAAACTCCCCTACATCATAGAAAATAATATTAATCACACATAATCATCACTATCACTCTCTAGTAATGCAAGATCCCTAGAAATAAATTCCTCGCCACTAACTCTATTCTACTATTCATGGCCTCAATAACTCTCAACTTGCCAACACAATAATGTGTTCTCTAAAAATTAGTCTAAAATTTGATGATTCAAATCCATGTATCGTATAAACACATACGCACCAAAGGACCACCACCCACCGAATCTCTAGCTTGTCGATTCCACTCTCATGCCTCATCCCTCTCACCTATCAACACCTTTGTGCACATCACGCTTTTATGGCCACTAGCTCAAATAAATGGGCATGCTCGCCCGCTATATCATCCAATCACTCAAGTATACCTCCACCAAGTACATCCATTGGAACATTCCGTGTCAAGGTGTGGATGGTTGTGTCAACTATTAGGGACCAATATGCATCACCTACAAAACACATAACACAACATGTTAGATAATCACCACTATAACATAGGCAAACAACAATGTACATAACACAATTTTCCAAATACTCATGCTAAGCTATAGCTAATTCTACATTGTTAGGGTGCATGGGCTTCCCCCTCTCCTCCTCCATGTGGTAACCCCACTAGACCCACAAATAATGGGAAAACTATACCCACCGGTGTGTCACCCACCATACACATTACTCCTCTTTGCAACCCACATCTTCTAAGTCTATCAACTCTTTTTCCATGTGTACCTCATCTAACCCTGGGAGGTACTAGATGATCTCATGTGGTCCCTATTCTAGATTCAACCCTCCCGGGTGTTACGATAGATCTTAACCATATATATGGCATTGGGGCACACCCGAACCATGTCAAACTATCCCGATACTATCTCCTCCTAAAAATATTGGGCACACCTACGAATCAATCCTCTCACAACATAGTCCTCTCGAATACACCAAAATGTACATCATCCTACAACCATCCTCTTTAGTCATGGTATGGCCTCTATGTAAATTCCTTGGGCCCCATGATCTATCCTATATATTAGTACCCTATAGGTATTTGTCTCCATCCTATGCCCATGAATATTAATCCACCTCCTCGCATATATCTCTAGCCTAGCCCACTCTCCTCGTGGACCTCTAAATAGTATCAACACTGCTATGTGCTCATAATCCCATACATGCAATAATGTAGTGGCTCCTATCCCACCACTATGATCATCGGAGTAAATCAATATATATCTCTATATAGGTGGGCCAACACACACCACACCCATGTATATATAGTGTTCTCCTCCTCTATCCACCGAGATATATCATGCATATTACAAAAGATGCCTACACCTCCTCCCTCCACTGCTATAGATGAAACAATCACAACCATTATGAACTTATGTGAGCATGGAACTCCAAACCGTAAGATGGGATCCAGATTGATATGGGCCTCGGAAGGTACTTGAGTCCCCATAAAATACCATCTAGTAGCACATATCTGTCTCTCCATATCATCAAATGTCATCACTGTAATCTCTCTCAGTAATAACCATTAATCACAATATGTGATATAAATCCTCTAAATTAATGGTCATCTCCCCCTAGTCATCTAATGCATGCACATATTTGTACACCACCTCTCACATAGTGCAGTCAACATAGGCATATTATGGGGCATATTCCCCATCCATACTATGTGCCGCAGGATGGCATGGTTAATGAAATCCTTATCCTCATCCGATAGGCACAATCCAAGCAACGTACTCAAATGATGACCACCATATAACTCCTTTGAGTGAATATCCCTCTTTACATAAACAAAACTACAAAAATACAGAGTTAGAATAGTACACAAATAAAAAAGAACTCTCTTATCATGGTACTATACACTACAATTTTTATTTTCACCATTCTAGGCCACATACTCACTTTTGGACCAGGGCACCTAGATGCAAAACTGGGCGCCCAAGAGCGGACAAGAGTGCCCAAATCTACGCGCTCCTATCCCGGGGTATCTAGCACCCTCAATGCTCTTGTCAAGGTCTAAAAGAATGAGAAAATTAAAGATCTCCATTTTACAAAAAATAAACAACTACTACATCGCACATTTTTCAAAAAATAACACACTAACTTCGGTGTTGTATGTGATGTTACAAAAGTTGCAACTATCTCAAACCGGCTAGGATGTGTTGCTCTCACTTGTAGAATTTTCACTCACTTTATGCTTAATCTCACAATCATGTAACTAAAAATTATGTGACTAAACACTTTTTCACTTTACTACTTATAGTTAGTTTTTCACTTTCTTTACTATAGTCATTATTTCGCGCTTATTCTCATAACTAATACTCACTACACCATTTTTGTCATATCTTGAGCATTTCTACTCCAATTTACACCCCGTTTACGGAATTATTTTAGAATTCTTCCTACCACCATAAAATACACATTACACATGCATTATCTCTCATTGATTTTGTCTTCCATCTAATTCATACACATTTTTGGTGATTGTTCACTTTCTATCTATTTCGTGCTTATTTTTGGCTTAGCGTTCATTCTTTTCATCACTTCCACTTTCGCCAAAAGGGGGCATATCATTGGGGTAATCATATAATTTCCCTTATATTACCATGTGATTAACAAACACTACCAACTCATCATTTTCAAACATTTACTAATTCACTATGCAACATATCACTATTAATTCCCCTAATGACCTAATCTAGGGGCAAAAAATATACAATTTTTCTATGCGACATTTTATCACTTCCCCCTAATGACCTAAATCAGGGAAATATGTGTTAAAATCCTCTCCATGTGATATTTCACTAATTTCTATCGATTCCCCCTAATGAGTTAACCCGGGGAAAGTAGCGTAAATATCTCAATGAGTAACCAATCAATCAATCAATGCATTCAAATTTCTAACAATCGTAATCATATCATCAACACAAATTCAACATAATAATCCTCCTAGATGAAATAACTTAGGAGTTATGTGCATCCTCTCAGATGACCTAACTTGGGTGTTATATCCATTACTTTACCATATGACCTAACGTGGGAATTTATGTTATCTATTTCACGTTTTCTTCTAGATGACCTAACTATGAAGCCATTGTCCATTTCACATTTTCTTCTAGGTGGACTAACTTGGAATCTATCACATTGGGTGACACCCATGGAGTAGGGGAAAGAGTGCCCTTCCTATACCACTCCTATATGGGTCAACTGTTTGATTAAAAAAATTTGGATCCAAAACCGTAAATAATTGATTTGAGTATGTTTGCGGTGGCTAGATCTTGAGGATGTAGTTAGATATTGGAGAATAATACAATTTTCTCTATGCACTCTTCCTCTAGTGACAAGATGCCCAAATCCTTTGGTTGATTATTCATGTACATGTGTTTGGGTCGGGAATTGATCACTCCCTACCTCATCTCATCGTCATCATACAATGTTCAAAATCATCAATCATCTAACATTTCCATCATCACTCTTATTTAGTACACTTCATCTTGAAATTACACTTTTCACTATGTTGCATGGATCAACATGCTTATCCATGTTTCAACATACTATATGGTTCTTGTTATCCAAAATGTGCCCCTGCTCATTTTTTGTGGCTAACTCCTCTCATTTTTTCCTCTCTTGTGCCTTAGTCATAATATTTTACTTTTCAAGCACTCAAAACATTCTGGAAATGACACAATTGGATAGAGCTCTTTCTCATCTTTCCAGAAAGGTAAAGTTTTCCTCCTAACTCCATGTATTTTTGAAGTTATGGCTTGGCGGAGTTTTTTGGAAAAATTTTCCCCTGAAAGGCCCGCGGCCAATGAGATGCTGCCACATGGCACCTAGAGTGGTGGAGTGCGGGGAAATTTTAGAAAATTTTCCAAATGACCAAAAAGGTGCAAAAATTCAAATTTTTGCCCGCTAACCCGATTTGGCCCTGTTTTGCCCTAAAACTTCAAATCGTCATATCTTTCGATCCAGAGCTCGGTTTTTCACGTTCTTTATGTCAATAGAAAGCTGGTGAAATTCTCTACAAGATTCTAGGGTCAATTTTTCATTTTGGTGGATTTTGGAGAGAGAAAATTAAAAAATTATTCTAGCACGTGGTCATGAACTGAAATGACGTTTTAACCACCGATTTTAATGAAGAATGGCTCGCATTCTCTCCCAGCATGGTTAAAAAGTCAGGGGATGGGTCCGTCAGGTCACCCATGTTGTTTTGATGGCATTTTGGTCAATGGTTGAACCCCTTGCATGTTTTCCCGTGTTTCTCTCTCCTAGGGTCGTGATTTACACTGTAAAAGCCAGAATGAGTTCATTTTTGCAAAAGAGAGACACTTTTCAGTTCTGCAACTTCCTTTTTCTTCCTCCTTGGTAGAATTTGTGAAGAAATTTTACCTTTCCATGTAATGCAGCACCTTTTCTTGCCTCTGGATCACTGTAATGTACTGTATTGGATCTGAGATGTTGATATATGTTTTGTGATTAAAATCCCTCAATCCTTTCATATATCTATCATTGTTTTCTTGATATTTCATTACATTTTGAGCATTTGTGCATGTTTTTTGCTGTGTTTCCTTGTGGATTGTGTATTTCATGCAGCATCAGGTGTCTACAACTCCTTTGGTGCATCACCTATTAGCATTAGTTCTTTCTTTTTGCATTCCCTATCTCTGTCTCCTTGGAATTTAGAGTAGATTTAGGAGTTTAAACCTTTGCAATTATGCAAGTAAAATAGCTGATCAGAGGAGTTGAGGAACCAGCCTCTAATCTAGAGATTCCTTTTCCATTTTTGTGAGTCCCACACTTGGGAAGAGGATTCAATGTTGTGCAATCACACTGGATGCATAGGGTGATCAAACTAGAAATCTGATCAACATCCAGGGGGTGCTGCTGATTTGCCATAATAGTTTTGGCACGCCTGTGGGACCTTAGAGGTCTTCCACTTTATCTTTGACAGGTTGGTGTGTTCCTGTTAAAGATTCAGCCTTTTGGAGGCACTTTCAAAAGCACATCTGGCGACTCCATTTGGTAAACAACTCATTCTCTAAGTTGTAGACCTATTTTCCATTCATTTCCATCCATTCTTCTTTCCATCATTTTCATTCTTTTCCATTCCATGAAGTTGTGCAATCATGACTTCATTTCCATCATGGAATTCACATTTACAACAGCAGTTTATCACACCTCCAACATGTTTTACAAATCCTCCAAATCAGCATTTTGATCAAATTCAAAATCAGCATGTCTACCCATATGAGCAAAGAGTGCCAAAGTCAGTTTGGATATGAAGCATGTCAAGCACAAGGGTATGCTGGTTGTGAGGGAAGTCAAGAAGAAAATGCAGATTTGCTAGAACAAATCCAAAAGATGGAGGTAAACATGGTGCAATCTAGGGCTCATGCACAAATGAAAGCATTTAGAATTGGTTGTAGAGCATCTTGTCCATGGGTGGGACCTTTTCCAAGGCATTACAACCCTCAAGAGAAGCTAGACTTTATGATTACAACACTACCATTGCTTGTAAAGTGGACTGAAGGAATAAAGGTGTATGAGAGGAGTATTCAACAACCTTGTCAACAGGTAAGCACACCATCTCATGCCTTTTCTCTCCCTCTTTCCCAATCTGTTTTATCTCAGTAGTGTCAAGTTTTAAACTCTCCATTTGTTGTCCCAAGTGTTGAATCCATTTCTCTATTCCCTAATCTTCCACCCCATCTCAATTCTTCTATCCTTTTCCCTTCCAAACAGCCACTCCATCCAAAGAAACAAGAGTTACTACCTCCTCCACCACCACAAAAAATTGCAAAATCAATTGAGTTACAATCCACTTCTCCTCTTGCATTCCCAAATCCATGTTGGGAGGATAAAAATCAGAATGCCAATCAAGGAAAACAGTACAGAAAGAAGAGCCAAACAAGGATGAAGAAATTCAAAGTCCAAGAGTTGGGCTCTTAAATTGGGATTACAAAAATCCCTTGATGGTGAAACCAATAGAGGATGTTGAAGTTGGTGAAGAAGTGGAAAACAAGGCTGATTTTATAACAGCAATGAAGCAAGAAAAATAGTAGTTTGTTGGTGATGAGTTGGGTGTCCATGTTGGAACTTTGCCCAAAGAAAATGCTGATCCAGTTTGCACTGCAAAATCAACCATTGAGAAGGAAGGAAAACCATCTCAAAACCCCATCTTTGAGGAGCAAATGGATGAGGTCAAGTCATTTTTTACAACAGTAGAAGAAGGAAGCATTATTGATACATTTTTGCTTTCATTTGAAGGGGCTGATTTGATTGATGAAGCCATTATGGAGGTGAACAAAACAGGTCCAAATTGTGAGAAAAATGCACAAGAAATTTCATGCTTCTCTCCCACTTCATCTCTCCAACAATCTGATTTTTGGGATGAGTTTGGATTGACAAGTTTCATGTTTGAAAATGAAGTTATACAGGGTGAAGAAAATGCAGATTTGGAGGCCACCATACAAGAGGGAGAGACTTTGCTGCAACAAGACATTCAAGAGTTTGATTTTCCATCAGACTTAGAAGAATGTTTAGATGAAGAGCTAGCTGAAATTACCATGTTTCCTTCTTCACCATTCATTCTCCAACAACAAGAACTTGTTGCCATGGACAAAAGAGTTCAAGGACAACAGCCTACAGTTTGCAACATGCCTCTTGAATCAAAGCTGGAAGAATTTGATCTTCCAAAAGCTACAATGGAGGAGCCCCAAAGCCAACAATGTATTGCAGTAGGTAACAACAATGTAAAAGCAACTTCATTGGATGTTGTAATCAATAACGAGGAGTTGCAAACTATTGAAGAGTTCCATGTTGCCATGAAGGAAGAGAAAGGGCAGAAAAGTCCTACCATTACTTGCACATCACCCACCCAAGAAGGTCTACAAGAAGACTCCATTTTTGGAAATGAAAATCAGAGCTATGGGCATATCAAACGGATCATACCTTGCCTAATAAGGTATTTGACTTCATTGGAGTCAAAGGAGAAGTCACAACCAGTCATGCTTGCTTCTAAGCATGAGGGTGAGCTACAAAGTACCAAGGATCAGCTATCATACCTCTTCAATCCAAATGCAGAGCAACTAAAAGAGGTATTGGATTTGTTTTTTAGTTGACACCTTGATGATTTGGGTAGAAGACCATCTTCTTATTGATTTTTCACTCATTCAATCAGCCATGTTCAGTGCCAAATCAGTTGCATGGTTGCAACTTTTGAGAAAGGGAAGCTATTTCTCCCAACCAGTTGCAGGGTTTGTTTAGCCCACTTTTGCTTCTAGTTAGAGTAGGATAGGTAGTTTTTATTTTAGTAAAAGAAGTGCTTGTGCACACTTTGCATGTTCCATTTTGGAGCATGTATGACCTTTAGTTTTGTACATAGTTTTTGTGGTGCTGGTTTTGCTCTTGCAGTCCATTTCAGTGGGTTTCCAAGTGGCTCAGAGAGGAGGTTTTCAAAGTTTAGATCAGTTTGCAGGCTACAACTCATGACTCCATGCCCAATGGATGCTTCAGGCAACTGGTAACTTCATCCAGCAGGCAGATGACCCCTCTGAGTCGCCAAAATTGTTATCCAAAATGTGCCCCTGCTCATTTTTTGTGGCTAACTCCTCTCATTTTTTCCTCTCTTGTGCCTCAGTCATAATATTTTTCTTTTCAAGTGCTCAAAACCTTTTGGAAATGACACCATTAGATAGAGCTCTTTCTCAGCTTTCTAGAAAGGTAAAGTTTTCCTCCTAACTCCATGTATTTTTGAAGTTATGGCTCGGCGGAGTTTTTTGGAAAAATTTTCCCCTGAAAGGCCCGCGGCCAATGAGATGCCGCCATGTGGCACCTAGAGTGGTGGAGCACGGGGAAATTTTGGAAAAATTTCCAAATGACCAAAAAGGTGCAAAAATTCAAATTTTTGCCCGCCAACCCGATTTGGCCTTGTTTTGTCCTAAAACTTCAAATCGCCATATCTTTCGATCCAGAGCTCGGTTTTTGTGTTCTTTATATCAATGGAATGCTAGTGAAATTATCTACAAGATTCTGGGGTAAATTTTTCATTTTGGTGGATTTTGAGAGAGAAAATTAAAAAAATTATTCTAGCACGTGGTCATGAACAGAAATGACGTTTCAACCACCGATTTTAATGAAGAATGGCTTGCATTCTCTCCCAGCATGGTTGAAAATGTCAGGGGATGGGTCTGTCAGGTCACCCATGTTGTTTTGATGGAATTTTGGTCAATGGTTGAACCCCTTGCATGTTTTCCCATGTTTCTCTCTCCTGGGGTCGTGATTTGCACTGTAAAAGCCAGAATGAGTTCATTTTTGCAAAAGAGAGACACTTTTCAGTTCTGCAACTTCCTTTTTCTTCCTCCTTGGTAGAATTTGTGAAGAAATTTTACCTTTCCATGTAATGCAGCACCTTTTCTTGCCTCTGGATCACTGTAATGTACTGTATTGGATCTGAGATGTTGATATATGTTCTGTGATTAAAATCCCTCAATCCTTTCATATATCTATCATTGCTTTCTTGATCTTTCATTACATTTTGAGCATTTGTGCATGTTTTGTGTTGTGTTTCCTTGTGGATTGTGTATTTCATGTAGCATCAGGTGTCTACAACTCCTTTGGTGCATCACCTATTAGCATTAGTTCTTTCTTTTTGCATTCCCTATCTCTGTCTCCTTGGAATTTAGAGTAGATTTAGGAGTTTAAACCTCTACAATTGTGCAAGTAAAATAGCTGATCAGAGGATTTGAGGAACCAGCCTCTAATCTAGATATTCCTCTTCCATTTTTGTGAGTCCCACACTTGGGAAGAGGATTCAATGTTGTGCAATCACACTGCTTTGGATGCATAGGGTAATCAAACTAGAAATCGATCAACATCCGAAGGGTTTGCGATTTGCAACAACAGCTTCTTTCGACACACTTTTACTACCACAACTACACATTCTTCTACAATAGGTGGTTCTCTGGATTTTATCTCAAGTACACTTCTATATATACTTTATGTTACCGAGTTTTCTACTCACAAACATAAATTGGGGAAAATGTAGTCACAAGATCACGCACATACTATTACACTTATAGTGCCAAATATTTTATTTTATATATAGATATCACGTAAGAAAATTATTCACTAATGACCTATCACGTTGTCCTCTCATCGATTAGCTGGACCTTTTCATCATTTGTCTTGCACAATCATTAGTTTTTTTCACAATTCTAATCATCTCTCAAGGAATCTTAAGTATCGTTATTTGGTCATTTTTCATCTCTAGTCTTTGAATATGGCACCTAGGGTAGAACTGGGGTGCCCATTGGTGCCCCGATCTTTATTTTTAGGAACCATGGTCCCGAAAACACTTGCATCTAATTTAGAGTTTCAAGGTCAGTCTTTGTAATTTTCCCTCTCATTCCCCTAGGTACTAGTTGGCATGTTGGGTCATTAGTGTTGAAATTTGAGCAAGATATCCCTATATAAACATAACATACCTAATATCTTATGGGAAAAATATCTACCACTAAGGGATAGCTATATACTAAGGTTAGGGAATGTATTTTGGCATCATTGCATCACACACACTCTGAATATGAAGGGTTGTATTCATTCTATTTCATCCACCATTTTCATTTTACTTCTAGCTATTATCCCATATCTCTACTTCATTGATGCTAGGGATCCCTAGACACACAATTTCACATATAAGCATATAGAACTACATTGGGTCTAGAATGTAGTACAAGGCTTAATTTTAAGTCGACCATTGTGGAAGCTAAGGTTAGTCTGACCCCTTCATATGCTTTTTTTTTAGGGATTTGATGCTTTGTATGGGGTTTACAGGTAGATATTCATTATAGGTTTATGGTGACATAAGTGAAGTTATTACGACAACCACATGACAAGGATCGAGATATTGTAAATATCTAATGACACTTCCAAATTCAAGTCCTGAGCTGTTTCTATAGACCAGAGCACCCATATTATAGACTAGGGAGCCTAAAGGAACCCAAATCATCTCCCGAGATGCCCTTGTCTAGTCAAATCTCCATCATTTGTAATTTTCTAGGTTGTACCATCATCTTCTGCTTCATCTCGCACATCATCCTGTTTAGTCCAAAATCATAGTGAGGTAAGTTATTTTTAGGTTAGTACCTTATCTCTCCTATTTCAATTATTTCATTTCATTTAAATATCAAATAAAATTAGTTAACATCTACATTTCAATTTACACTATTTATTTCATTGTTATACTATCTATATTAACTCTTAAAATCCATATTTTAGTTAATCGGAAGTTAAAACTAAGTTCCCTTTTTATAAATTAAAGCCACTTTTACAATAGAAATTTAGAAAGTCACTTAAGTGAATGAGACAAAATACAATGATTACACTCAATGAATAATTAGAAAGGGGAAAGAAGAAAGAGGGAGAAAGAGAGAAGAGGGAAGAAGTTTCCATATTTGATGAATAAACCCCTTGTGATGAAGAAATTATTGATTCATACCTCTGATGAAAAGTTTCAGAACAAGCTCATGTTCCTTGAATTCCATACTTAATTGAGATATCGTTTGTAAGTGCCAAAATATCATCCTCTAAAATTAAAATTCATCTTAACACCTTGATCCATTCCCCAATAACTTCATTGATCTTTTTGAACTAACTGAGCCATCCTTCATGATCCTGTCCAATTTCAGAAATATAGCTCCTTATTTTTGATAGGGACTCTAAAATGTCTTCTTTTAAGGAAAGAGAGTCACCTAATTTTGTCTTGATTGTTAGAACATAATATTAAGTGCTCACAATATTTAGTTTATAATTAAATAATATAGAATATAGTTTATATTTTTTATTATTTAATATAAAATTTATATTAGGTTTATTAGTTATTTAATAACTAATTATTTATTAAATTGGGGTGTACCCTATCACTTAATAGTTATAAACCTTTGGGTTATTTAAATATGTCCATGGGAAATAATTAGATGCATCAAATTACTCTGGGTTAAACACATGGAGCAGAAATGAGGAAGAGAGTTTTAAACTAGTTAATGGTTTCTCATTTAATGAAAAATTATTAAAATCACATCTCTAGGAGCATTTTATAACACAAGGACCTCCTTTACAAATAGATGCAATACACTAGACTATATACCATAAAATCTATTAGCTTACATAGATCAAAAAATATCATTAACAATACTTTATACTAGAGAAGAAGTATAGAGGAGGAGTCAACAACCATCCAACCATTAGGAGGATATTGTTATATTGAATTGAAAAAGAAGTTGTTTTTCATTCATAGTTAACTCAGAATAACTATAATTTTTGTGGTTTATTGAAAATAAACTAGAAGAAACTATAGCTAAAAACATACAAAAAGGTGGATTATTTATGTATTAAAGGTTTTGCTTCAATTTCTTAGTAGTTTATTAAAAAATAGAAATATTGTTCATTATTGGCATGAAAAAATGATCATATATAACATGTCTAGGCTTAAAGTTTCCGTATATATTGAAGGATTCCTACATGATCATTTTTAAAGAAAAATCCACTTAAATCCATGGGAAGTGTCCATAGTTAGTGGATCATGTTTTTAGTGAATATTGTGATTATTCTTGTATGATTTGATTATCTATTCAGATATGTTATCTATCAAGTCTTATCTCATTATTTAAAATCTTAGAACAAGATAATGAAGATGGATATGTTTTTGATAAAATATTTCTAATATATCTTAATATGTGATTACTAAAATATTATTATATGCATATCAAATGACACTTGAGGATTCCTTTGTCTTTGATTGGAGACGTTCAATACGATTGCATCTAATATATATTGACAGGAGTAATATGTTGAAAAGTTTAAACATATTTTAACATGGTTAGTTATCAAGCATATTGTTAGTTATACAACTAGTGTTTAAATTTTGAAGATGGTTAAAAGTGAAATCAATAATTATTTATATGTATATGCTTATTATGATGTCTATATGGATATTGTGTCTCTAACCATGTTGATGATGTGTGAGATATAAACTATTTGGATATGTGCTCAATTTTTTTGTGCAAGAACCATTACTTGGAACAAAAAAAGTAACCAATAGTCACCATTTCTTCTAATGAGGTAAAGTATAGAAGATCGATGGAAGCAATGAAGAAGCCATGTAGCTGAAGTGATTGTTGGAATAAATATACATGGAAGCTAAAGGAAGTATTCCTATTCTATATGGTTGTCTTATTTGTATTACTCTTGCTAAAGAATCTAATTTAACATCAAAGAGTGAAGCATATTGAATTTCATATGCATGTTATCCAAGAGAAGGTTCTTTGTGGTGATAGAGATCTCCAGTAACTCCATACTAAAGATTATATTGTAGATATGTTTACAAACCATTGTGTGTTGTAAAATATTACAAGTTTTATGTAATGATTGGCCTTTCAGAGTTTCCATTGAGGGGGAGTGTGCATGGAAATGTCACCTCCTAATGGTTGGTCATTTGTTGACTCCTTCTCCTCTATAATTCTTCTATGGTATAAAGCATTGTACAAAGATATTTTATGATCTATGTAAATTGATAGATTTTATGGTATATAGTTTAGTGTGGTGCATCTATTTGTAAAGGAGGTCCTTGTGTTATAAAAGGACCCTAGAGATACAATTTTAAGAACTTTTCCATGAGAAACAGTGGGATGTAGTCTCACAAATCATATTTATGATTTATGGATTCCAAGTCCTTTAGTACCATAAGGTAAGTTGAGCATGATGAAGGTGTTATAATTCTTTCAAAAAGACATATGCTAGCCTAAACCTTTTCTAATGGTTTATGGATTTGTAAATCATGGTGTAGAAACATGTAATGTTGGCATATGGATCCCCACTTAATATTAAGGAGGAGTATTAAAACATAATATTAAGTTTTCATAATATTTATTTTATAATTAAATAATATAGAATGTAGTTTATATTCTTTATTACTTAATATATAAATTTTATATCAGGTTTATTATTTATTTTATAAATAAGTATTTATTAGATCGGGGTGTACACCATAATTTAATATTTATAACCTTTTGGGTTATTTAAATACGACCATGGGACATAATCGGATGTATAAAATTACTCCGAGGTAAAAATCATGGAAGTGAGGAATGTCGTTCTAAAGCTGGTTAATAGTTTCTCATTTAATGGAAAATTATTTCCATGGTTTTTTACCCCTTTGGGGTTTTCCACGTTATATTTGGTGTTATGTGTAAATGTGTTATTTTATTTTATCTTGATAAATGTTTGATGTTTGGTTGATTAAATTAATATTCTATATAATTTATTAATATCGCATGATCCTAATATTGACCATCTCATGGAAAAAAAAAGATAAGTTCATCTAATGATGAATCTTTAGTGAGTGAAGGGAACTCATGTTTATGACCATAATTATAGGCATCATTCAAGATCACAAAATCATGGTTCCCACAAGATTCTAACTTATAGATTGCATTTGAACATTCCATATCTCGCATCCATGATGTAAATCCAAACTTGAGAAAAAATATCAACATCTGAAGCAAACACATTCTTACTCATGAGAGTGTGTGAGTAGAAGGATCTCATCCCAAATATGAGTGGGAATACCTCATCGAATTGATTTACCTCTTTTTTAAACTCTTCCTTTTCTTTATTTACTTGAAAAGGTTAATAACATGCTTCTTGAGAGAAATCTTATCTATAAACAATACCTTTCCTTACTCAACAATTTTCTCAATCCACTTCTTGCTAGATTTCCCTATATTTCGTAAACTTGTTCTTTCTTGAATTCTTCATGATAAAAAAAATAATTAGAATAATTTTTTCTACTAGAAGAGAAGATGTTGAGTTAGGTTCTAAGAAGGGTTGAATGTAAGCACTGAGAGATTTTATATGTTCCTCCATTTGTATAATTGTTTCCTTGTATTCTTCATTCTAAGAAAGGATGCAGGAAGATGATTCCTTGAGCATGATGAGAGTCACCCTAATGTGATGCTTGATCCAATGATATATGGGTTGATCATAGTATGTTGCATTCATTTCCTCAATAGGATGTTCATTATTAGGCCTAGAAACTTCAACACGGTGATTACGATATGTCACTAAAGAAGTGAGATGTTGTTTATGCCTTATCTCTTTGCATGTACTTTAGAGTTCTGAGATTACATCAATACCGGGAATGATAGAAATTTTCACTATCCTTTGCTCACTCTTGATGATTTCTCGAATCCATGGAAATGGCTCTTTAGGAGGTTACATAATGTTGGTCACCAAGAACTTTCGAGAGCTTGTTGTGGAATCAAATCTTGATCACCGTGGGAAAACTGTGATAATGGGGATGAAATAAATAGATAAATTTGAAGAGAAAGGATTTGTAATGAATCACTCATGCTTTCCTTCACTTGGATTAGTTCAAACAACTCCTTTCAACTCACTCAATGAGCTCACCGAGATCAACCGACTCGATTCACCTTAAACAACTCACTAAGCTCACTCAACCAACTCATCGGGGGAGTGTGGATTGTTTCAAATTGATTTATTATTTACAATGATGAAATTTAGATCTCATTATCCTTCTTAAATACTTATATTCTACACAATGTCTCTTTTTTTCCAATGTTGCATGTTAGAATGCTCTGTCTCACCCTTGTACATAAGCATGTAACCAAAATGATGCCTCGGGATCCTCATAAAGGATTTATTACCTTGTTTGATATATGCCTCCATATCAAAACCCTATGAAGATGTCAAAAATAAGTGAGATGAATGAAAAAAGAGCCAACTGCAACTTTTTATACCTAAAATGGATATTTTCTATTTTTAACAGGTTGAACTAGGACCTGTTATTTTTTTGATGTTTTTCTTGTTTTGCTCAAATTTTTACTTATTGATCATTTGACATACTAAGCTAAGCTATGTTGATTATAATTTTATATTTTTGGAAACTTAACATTTTTAGATAGTTACCTTTTCTTTTTTTTTCTTTTTTCAACTTTTTTTCCTTTTTAGTCAAAAGTTCCTAGTTTATCATTTTCACTATTCATTGAGTGCCTGTTATGAGGGTACTTACTATTTTTAGTAAGTTAATATATTTATTAATTGAAGGCACAAGTACTTACTATTGTTAGAAACTACATTTTCCCACCTTGGATTGTAACAAAACTTTATCATCTGTATTAGGCTCGCTCCCAGGATTCAAGCGTTCAAAGTTTAGTTTAATATTCATCTTTGGAATATTTGGAAACTCAAAAAGAAAACTATAGGGAAAAAATA
Organism: Taxus wallichiana var. yunnanensis; assembly: GCA_018340775.1. Classification (NCBI taxonomy): domain Eukaryota; kingdom Viridiplantae; phylum Streptophyta; class Pinopsida; order Cupressales; family Taxaceae; genus Taxus; species Taxus wallichiana. The sequence goes on from CM031244.1 coordinate 272,470,908, forward strand.
AGCGTTTCATAGAATTAAAAATTTATATCACCATCTATTTTTCTATTAGATTCTTGTTGTAGGCTCCTGGGATGAGGAGAAACTGTTAAAATCTCGTTCGATTCATTCACCTGTTTGAAAGATATGAATATCAAGTTTGAGAGAATACGACAACTTTGGAGAAATTTGGGTAGAATGTCTAGAAAATTTATAAGTTTTATGGATGTTTTTCAGCAACATTCATGGTTCCTTGGATAAAATATGAAGTGGAAATGAATTATAACAAGTTTTATAACTTGAGATAACACTTTCTATTCACGTGCAAGAAAGAAAGAAGAAGCAATGAGTTAAAACACTTAGTGAAATTTTGGGTTTTCCAACAACTTGGAATGGGGTGATTTTTTTGTACTAATTATCCCAAAGGGATAGGTATATATGGGGCCAAAAAATTCACCTTGATGTGAGCATGAGAAGTGACAGTCAGTGAACCAGAGCAGGGGAAACAAAAAGGGGCTTAAAATTGCACTATAGAGAAAGTTTCAGTCATATGATAAACCATAGTACATGAAAAGCATGGGGCACATATTATTGTCCCAACTATCTCCAAGGTATAGGGACAAGGGATAGAAAAATACACCCTAACCCCGGGTTGATAAGTGGCACTATTACGTCATGGAGCTTCAACAAGGTCATATGATGAACAAGAGGGAATAACTAGGGTTGGGCGTAATTTCTTCTCCCATCTATCTCCAAGAGATAGGAAAATAAGGGTCATAAAAATCTTCCATGCACAAGGAGGTGACATGTGTAATCTTAAAAAAATATGATTGTAAAAACATACCTTGAGAGAGACCTTGAAGATGGCATTTTTGGAGCTCCAAGAGGTTATTTTTTATGAAACCATATATGATTTTGACTCCCAATATCTTTTAGAAGATAATGGGATGGTTCCCAACATCCAATTCTTCCTAAACCCCCTCAAAAATATATTTTTTTGGGACATCTGGGTGTGCTTGTATATATTAAATCACTCACTTGGGTACATTTCTATGTCCTAATCATTGTAGTACCCAACTTAAAACAAAGGAAAAAAGTAAAAAAGAAAAATAAATAATAAATTTGAAGTGTGCAGTAGGAAAATGGTCGTATATGGAGGAGGGTAGCTTTCTCGGCCTTTACAGGTTTGAATAGTGACTCATCCTAATTGTTCTCAGTAAATCTATCCTTTCCTTGCGTAATAATACAATAACATTATTTGATATCTCGAGTGCGAACCACATTGAAACCCAAGTTAAAATTCTAAAATTATAAATAATTAGATGGTCGTAGCAAGTACAGGGTCTTGCACTCTCATAATTGTATAAACAGAACATTTTAGGGAATCATGCTAAACAGAGATATACCAATAGCTAATCTAAAATTAGTCTCATTATAGGTTAATAAACCTACGTGTGGAGATACATATGTATCCCTAGTATCCCCTCATTTTACTATATGCAAATGGATTGATTTGCATCTTTATCTATGTTTAAAGTGGGTTCAATTATCTCCGAGATGAAATGAGGTTGAGGAGGCACTTCATTTGGTATAAAATCTAGTTGTTTTACCATGTCTTCTTCTACTTCTGAGCACATGTGCTACGTGCACCATAGGTGTTTGTTATTACTTACTCTATTTTTATAATATTTATATTTTATTTCAAATAGTTGTTATAGTGATTCAAACATTGGGAGTGCCCTTTCCTGTTATTCCCGCATGTCTTTACCAATTTGTCTCTTGCACTCTTCCTCTATGTGAAAGCCCCTGCTTGTCCTTTCTCATCCGAGAATTTTGTGTGGTAACTTAGACAAAATCCTAACCTTGAAAAATTGTATTGCTTCTTAATTTTTTTGGGTTAATGGATAATCTATATAAATATTTCAAGATTTCACCTGGGATTCTCATCTATGATTTTAAGACACTATAAAAACTCAAGATTATGGAAATCATAGGATTTATGGAACATCAAATCAAATAAATTATTTAAAAGGACCATATGTTCCTTTGTTTGTCTAGTAATAAGATAGATAAGAACATATTTGCAAAAATTTAGGAAGCCAACTAAAAAAGGGGTCACTATAAATATTTGTTAAGAAAAAATTTGTAAGCTTTATGAGAAATCAACCCACTTGTGTAAAATTACGAGCATTAAAATGAAATGGATGCAAATGGATGAATTGTGGTTTCAAACAAATTGTTTCCAGAATGCCTCAAGTTGATGCGGTCTCATCGAATGTGGTGATTGTGAGTTTGGCATAAAATAGGTATGGACTTTCCCTTTTATTCTTCACTAAATTCTGCTTTCACCATTTATTGCATTTAGAAATTAATTGTTAATTATTAGGAAATGTAACCTCTACCAATGATAAAATATTAATAGATAATTTGGAACTGTCAAACATCAAAAGATTCTCGACCCCAATAGTTATACACCCAACTTTACCGCAAATGTGAAACTCCTAGTATGAGCTCTTGTAACATAAGGAACCGAGGGAACCTTAAGCGAGTTGTTTGAACTTATTTAACGCCCCTAAAAGTTGAATTTCTAATCCCACTTAGCTTATCAGTCATTTCTAGTGACATGCTCATTTTAGTAAAACACAAACAGTTTCGGCCTATAGCTGCTTTGCTTAGTTTGAGAGAAAATGAAAACCACTACCACCTACCTCTAGAATTCAAACAAGATAATATTAACCCACCTTCATTTCAATGAAAACACATTTGGAGATTATTTTTCAAGTGGTTTTAGGGCTCCTCAGTCCTTTGAGTGACAAGAGTCGATTGACGTAATTACATTAACTGGCCTTGGAGTTTCCTTTGTAACTTTAGCTTTACTCATCGTAATCAAATTTCAGTAATCACGATGAATTTTCTATATATGGGGGAGTAATTATGAATCATAAAAATTCATGATCAAACTTAAACCAAGTGTTTTCAAGACCCAATTTTTAAGAACTTTTGCTATTTTTTTCAGTTTTCTCAACTTGCTACTTCAGCTAGAATCTCCTTCTAAGAGCCTTGTTCGACTTCTAGCCATGCGTGTGATCTCATAATACAGTAAAAATTCTAGGTATAATATTATTAAATATTTTATCTTGTATGAATGGATTTTGAAATGTATGGAATTTTCTCTCTCCAAAAATGACTATGATACTTTGGTTGATTTGAAAATGTAAATGAATTGGGAAATGTAAATTGGTTTGAAATGAAATGAAAATCGAGATGAAATGGAAATGGTTACAAAATTGTGAATGTAAGATAAAATTTCTCTTAACTTTCTCTCTCTCTCTCTCTCTAGTACCAAAATGTTAAGTGCAAATAAATGTGAAAGTGTGAAAGCATGAGAAACAAACTCTCTCTTCTTCTCAGTCCATATCTCTCCCTCTCTCTTATATTAATTCAAAATTGTTTTAAATGATGAATGTGTGGATTTATGCTTGAGCATAGGGGATTTCCATACCATTTCTAGGGCTCACCCTACGGTAGTTGCTTTGCTTGTACTGGAAAAAGGATAAGTAAAATGACACTTGTGTATTTTATTAGCATGCATTCTAAAGGAAATGTCATTTTTAGAATATTTCAGTGATATTGTTGTGAATAGAATGAATTATTTTCATTATTTCCATGATGTATATGATAGTGTTGTGTATTGGGAAAATGTACCATTTCATATGTAGTTGTAATTTTTCCTATGTGATGAATGTTAATTTTAGTTGTAATTTTGTATTTTCTGTTAAGTAAATGAATTTGATCGTATCATGTTGCTTGAGAAAAATAATGTCAAAAAAGCATTTCTTTTAGTGTCAAAATAAGTATAGGAGGATGAAACTAAAACCTTCTCATTAAAAATTTTAGTGCCATCGTAATTTTGGATATGATTGTGTGAGTACAATTATTTCTACTAATTTAAAATGGTGTGTTTTTACCTATTTGCTAGTGTTGCATTGACATAGGAAATCATTTAATCTTCAAAGAAAAATATCAACTTACATTTGTGTGTTTATCATTTTGAACAGGAAGGGAAATAACAAACATATAACTTGAAATATTTACCTTTTTTGAATGTAATGATAATCTCTGATAAACCTTGAGTTATGTTTGATCCAAACATATTTCGTATTCCTAGAGACTTAGAGGTACCAATTTTTTTTTGTGTTTTCATCCTTAGGAACCTAAATGAGAGCATTCACATGGGTATGAAAATGTGTAAGATTCCTTACTGGGAGACATAATGTCACTTTAGTGGTATACAAGATGACATGTTGAACTTGAAATATCATGGTTGTTTTAGAGACTAAATAACATTAAAAGTGGAATCTAATGAAAAATGGTTAGTACTACAAGGAGAATTATGTTATGCATTAATGGACTATTAAATTTTTTAATTGTAAGGGAAAATTTGCACTTTTCCCTTTATTGAGAATGTACCCTTGTGATGTTGGCCTGATAATTTTAAGTTTCATGGAGATTACTCACAACATAATAAATCCTTCTTATGATGTGAAAGTGGATGTGAATTGATCCATGTGAGAAAAAGTGATTGAGAAAACATAGTTTCTCATTTAAGAATCAAAACTTAAAATGTGTAAATGTTAAGATAATTGAAATTAGTAATTGAGTGATATATTTTAATGGGATGTCAAATAAACTAACCAAACCTAATGGAACCCTTTATAAGCTAAGTGTTAAATGAAAGTGAGAAAATGTAGTCTTTGAATACCTCAAGTGGAAAAAGGCTTTATAAGATAGGGACATTTGGTTTCTCTAATTTTTCTTGTGGTAGGGTGTAGAGACCCCCAAGTACTAAAAATGTAGTAGATCGAGTGACCTCTCATGATGTTAATGGAAAAAGGACATATGATGTATGATTATCGAAGATTGTAAATATTTCTTTAGAAGGATTTTGAATGCGTAAAATTTTATAAATTTTTCATTTGAACCCCCTTTTCCCCTCTTAGATAAATGTGTCCCTTAGTGTGTAGTAGTGGATTACCACATGCTACTTATAGGGTTTAGTTTTCCCCCCATCCATGAATGCTTTTGAGGTTAATAGATTATGGAGCCTCTCTTAAGGGTATTGGTGAAATAAATGTTGATGCATATTTACTAAATGATTTAAATAGTTAATGTTATACAATTTTACACACATGGAAAAATTGGACAACGGGGTCCTATTATGATCACATTACAACATTAGTCCCAAGGTCCCATTTCTGGTCATCACGGGATAACATGATTAAAATAATTAATAATTTACATAATTGAGCTCACCTAGCATTAAACGGGCCAAATTGAGATAAAATTGGTAACAACTAGGTGTTTTATCGATTAAGAACTTAGTTGCTACCATCGGAGCATAACTCAATGGGTTGGCTAAGCCCAACATTGAAAAAAGTCAACTCGAGTTGAGAAAGTATGGGAAAGTTTCCAAAAATAGAAGGATTTTATAAAATGTTCCAAGGGCCATTGAAGAAAAAAATTAGCTCTCCGAGTAGCTCGGTGAGCTACTTGGCAAGTTGGCCAAGTTGGAAAGGCATTTAGTTATAATAGAGCTCAGTTGAAGGAGTCAAGCTCAATATTGACCCATAACAGTTAAAGTAACGGAGAATATGTCACAACTCGGAGATGACCTCCTGAGAGAGCTCAATCGAATGTACCTCATCCGGGTTGTGTCTTGAGGGTATAACTTTCCAATAGAGCTGAGGCATTTAAAATTCAAATTCGGAGTGTAGTTGAATCAACTAACTCAACCAAGAGTGGGGACTCTTAATAAAAGCTTGCGAATATGAAGAGAATAGAGCTCGGTTTTGTTGAGTGACCATGCCAACAAGTGTGGTGCAGAGAGGAGTGACTCAAGGATAGGTACTCACATCAGGAGGATCAGAGCACATTAGGGAATTTGGAGGTGGTGGCGGATGACCAATGAATGGCTTGCACAAGGAGAAAGGGCTGAGTAGCTCATCAATCGATTGCATGGGTGAGGATGATGAGGCTCTTTGGTTATAAAATCCTGCAAGGAGATTCAACTCAGTAGGTCACAACATTCTCGAGGTATCTAGTTTTGAGCTTAGATGTGTTATAGGTGAGTTTGGAGCTCTTCCATGTCAGATATCAAGGAGTTTCATAGGGGCCGAGTTGACTAAGCCTTCAGATGAGCTCAAAAAAAGGATTATGGACATGTGAAGGAGCTCTTAAAGACTCATTCGGAGGCTCAAGTTCAAAGGATAATCGAGCCATGTTAGAGCTCCCGAGAAGAGGCCAAGTAGATTGAGACACTCATTATAGATTGGTCAAGGCTATGAGTAAATAGGGCTAGGTTAGATGTTTCCTAGGGGCTCACACAAGAGAAACGGGAAGACAAATTAACCATGGGCATACAAAATGGTTTGAGCTTAGGGAAATTATGTCGCCACAATGAGTGAATGCAGAGCCAAGGTGTGTAGAAAAGTATGTATATTTCAAGGGTTCATTTTGGAAAATTAAATTTTGGTGTTTCAAAGTTATTTATTTCAGGCTTTCAGATATTTTGTGCTCAAAGACGTCATGTGAGTTGGAAAAATTCCAAAGTCCGAAACTCAAATTCGGAGTTTCGGGTTTTAGGGGTTCGGAAGTGTGTGGATTTAGAGACCAGTCTATTTCCGTAATGTTGGGTGAGTCTCCGAAGGATAAAAAAATGTTGGAGAATTTTGAGGAGGTGTTCTCATGAAGATATCCAACTGAATCATTCAATTACATGTAGAGACGTCATGGTCTAAGGCCAAATGAATAGGTTAAGCCACCAATAGTGGAATAACATGAGTAACTCATTAATTCTTGAGGATGGAAAGTAGTATTTCTAAAGAAATATGTATTGAATTATTGGAGGATCTTGGAAGGCGAGCTATTTAAGCTAAGGTCAAAGTTGAGCCATAAGACGAGTTACTTGGTAGTGAGCTTACAGGAGCAGGACTCATGGAGTCAAGTGCGAAAGAGATTGACTGAGTTATTATGATCGAGTTTGAGAGATATGCGAAGAAAAATCAAGGAGCTAGTGTGGAGCTCATGAATGCAGATTTGGCTCATCATGGCAAGTTTGGTAGATCAGCTAGGTCATGATAAACTTGATGTCCGAGTTTGAAAAAGAAGTATTAAACAAGTCATTGTTTTAAGATGAGCTCCCAAGAAGATGAGTTTAAGACAACTCGAGTGATTGAGTTGGAACCTAGGAAGAATATGAATCAGTCAAGGAAATATTTCATGGAGACGAGTTGGCATACATGTGAATAAGGTTAAGTTCATGAATGTTGGCCAAGTCTGCTAGGAAGAGTTTAATAAATTTCTACGTAATGGCATGTGCAGCCTAGGAGCTCAAATTGGTAAAAGGTTTCCGAGGAGGATTCCCGAGCTAAATAAATATGGGAGGATCTGTCAAACAAATCTCATGTGAAATGAAGGCTAAACCAACTCAGTTTTCCATAATGTCGAAATGAAATGGATCAACTTCGGAGTGACTAAAATGAAGGATCAACTCGGAGTAAGTCACAAAAAGCTACTCGATTTTAGGAGTTTGATGTTGACACGAGATAGCTCACCAAGTTAGAGTGAATGGTAGCTCGACAGACTCATGAATAGGTAGCTCAGATCAAACATGGAACATGTCAGGCTCGTAAGGGGATTGTAATGATCGAGTCATGAAGAGGCAAGCAATTAAATAAGTTCAAATTCATTGATGGTGATTCAAGCCCACATGAAGAGAGGTTGAATCAACGGAGCTCGGTTGCGGTGGAGATAAACTATCTGGACTCCAACTCGGTGAGTTGGCTCGGTGAGCCAACCACCGAGTTGGGCTATTTTTGGCTTTTTTCCATAATTCCCCCTTCACTACAAATCAATCCTAAAGGGGACCCACTAGTTTTTAATTAATTTAATATTTTTATTTAAATTTTTAATAATAATATTTATTATTATTATTTAAATATTATTTTAATTAATTAAGAAGACTATGTCACAGACATTAATGATGCATGATGGAACCTTTTAAGTGGTTCAACCAAATGTAATAAATGATACATCATGTGCCTTCCATTTAGGGAGGGATTTTATGTCTCCTTCTCTCCTCTCTCTCAATTTCTTCTATAAATGTAAGTTGGAGGCTCATTCCAAGGGGTTCCAACAAGTAGGTTCCGACAAGTCATACAAGTTGGACAAGTTAGACACTTTCCAAGCTTCCCCTCTCTTCACAAGCTGAGATGTGTGATTTGTAGGCTTTCAAGCCTTTCTTCTCAAATTGTAATGGCAGCCTATGCCTTTTTCACTGATGTAATGGCACTGTGAAAGTGTTTGAAGTAATGAGAATTGTGCTTTGTGATCATTTATATGTCCTTTTCATGATTTTGTTGCTTCTATCTACCTCTCTCATGTTTTTTCGGAGTAAAGCTGTGTAACTAGGGTTTCCTTTTGTAAGTTTTGAGGTCATTGTACTTATCAAGGAGTGAAGTACCATATGTAAAAGTGGGTTTGTAATGCATATCATTCTTTCTCATGATCATATCTCTTCATCAGAAAACTAGAAATTTTTCTAGCAACACCCTTTCTTGGTGCATCACCACTTCTAGTATAGGTTTTATTTCCTTGCAAATCTCTCTCCCTGATCCCATGAAATGTTAGCATAGGTCTAGTTAGCCATTTTTATTGCATTAGGAGAAGTTTAGTACTTAGTTTAGGAAGAGGAAGTCAGCCTTCTTCGGAGGTTCACCTCAAGCCCAAGTCCCACAGCTTGAGAGGTGATCTCATGTGTCCCAATCACACTAAATTTCATATTTACATTTTAGCCATTCGGAGGGTGCAATGATTTGTTGACAACAGTTCCTTGGAAGAAATTTGAGAAGCATATAGTTTTTGGTTTGTCTTATTATGTGTTTAATACTTGAGTTTTTAAGAGAGATGAAATGAGTAGTGATGTGCAGGGTCACCACTACTTGTAGTCATGAATCCCTAATTGTAAATGATGTCTCATTTGAATTAAAATTATTCTAAAGTAATTCCAACAAGTGATACCAAAGTTCCATGTAAGTGTAAAGAGTATAAGAGTAAGAAATATTTTTGGTGAGGAATAATGTCATACTTGAAGTCCTTATAACTTAACTAGACATATTCATGTTGTTAAAAAAAATAAGAATTTCTCTTAGTGAGATAAATTTTTCAGAAAAATAAGTTCTTAAATATATATATATATATATATATATATAAAATTTCATGAAGTGAAAATGTTGTATTAACTAAAACAAGTAATTGAATTATAATAACTATAACAAGAAAATAAAGGTATCATGATGGAAGGATGTTTATGGGAAGAGGTATCTTGAATCTAAATCTCCCTTAAATCCTAATATTTCTTCCTTGACTTCACATTATTTCCCCTTGTGTAACAAGGGTAAAATTTAAACATCAAATAAACATTTGAGAAGAAGAACCTTAACATAAGAATGAGAGCATTAGGAATTTTGTATGTGTTTTGAAATGTGGAAAATAATTATTTAGTTATGGAGATTATTGTAAGGGAGAAAGAGCCAAATTAAGTGTTTTTATTGTAAGTTGAATGTTAAATGAAATTAAGAATATGTAGGTGGAAAATGAGAATTTATCCTTGCATGATAAATGCTCTTGGAATTTTAATTATAACTAAGATGTAACCATGGTAATGATGTGTTGTGGATTTGCCAATCCTTGGGTCCCTTTTATGGTTGGGTCATTTCTAGTATTTTTTCATTAGGGAAAGGACGTCATTGATGTGTATATGGTGTTATTGTGTTTTCTATGTGGGTCAATGATTTGTGTAAGTGTCTTATGTGATGTTAATTTCTCTATTAGAGCCCATGTGGTGTTCTTTAGTGAGCATTTAAAGACAAAAAATTATTCAGATAATTTTCTGTTATATTTTTATGTTGAAAATATGGGCATGAAAGTTGGTATCGAGTATAGTTTCATAATCTTTTACCTCTAGGATAATTGGTGTGTGATGGTTATGCATAGTGGTGGAGGATATGGGAAGAGTAATATGATAATATGTTGTGATGTGACAAATTGTAATTGTGTATTGTTTGTGTTTTCCACTTGGTGGTCCATATCTATGTTTTTGATATGTTTTGTGATGAGAGTTCTCTTTGCCTCTCATGAATTAAATGTGTATTACCCGTACGTTACAACCTTGTTGGTTGAAATTAATGTTAATGTGAACAAGTGAAGGTGTGGTGGAATTTCGTCATCTTGTAATGTTGTGTGTGTGTATCAATGTCCATTGTACCAAAGGGCGATTCTTGATATTTTGTATCATATCATGTTGTTGCCACCATATTATGATGTATCATGAAGGATGTCACGACAATTTTTTTATAATTTTGTATATGTAATGAAATTAAACACTATATTCATCATATGTATTCATGTGTTATGTGATAAAATGTGTGTCATGAATTAGGGGCATATGGTGATCATATTTCCCTATTGTGTTGTACTTGCACTTTTGGTGAATTGTGTGGAAATTTTATCTTATTGTAAACCACGGAACATTGTTATGATATATTTGTAATTTTACCAGGCATAAGACACTATGGTTATTTGTTCGTATACATGATTGTGTTAGTAATGTAGTTAAATGTGCTTTTTTTGTACCTTACACTAACTGAACCTAAGGGAAGCTATCGGTAAAAGTATATATTGGGAGAGATGAGGTGTGAACCAAGTTTCCATAACCTTGAGTTGAGTATGAGTTAGTAATTGGAGTCTCGGGTAGACCGAAAAACCACTTCTATGTATTTGGTATACTTTGAGCTTGTTATGTATATTGTAGATGGACACCATCTTAGGCTAAACTTTCCTGCTCTTTCCTATGTGGGTTGTCCATTGAACAATCATTTGTGCTATTGACTATGTGTGATCCATAGGGATCCAAAATGACTCTACTTTATCAAATCAGCCAACACGAAGAAGAAAAAAATATACACAGAGGTTCTGTCTGTTTAGTGACAGGACTGCCACCTTGTGTAGGGAAGAAGTTATAAAACCACTAGTCCACTAGGCGGATTTCTGGGACCTTTGGTCTACATTGGGCGGTGGTCCTGGATCTTGTGGATAGAAAATAAAATATGACACGAACAGTCCTAGAATTCCAAAGGGTGTCCATGTCTCTTCTTCTACATGAATTTTCCCATTCTCCAGTGCACAAGAGAACATGAGAAAGATTATAAATGCATGTTATGGAAGAGAAAAAGGCATCGAAGCATGAAGCAAGTAAGAAGATCTTAGTGTTGGAATTGTGATTTGTAGAAGTAAGGATTAATTGAGTCAGAGCAAGCAAGTAACTGGGAGGAAGTGTGAGATATTACCTACTTCTCTTTCATACTTATTGTAATTTCTATACTTATTATTGAATTGGCCGATAAAAGTGGGAAGAAAGAGCAATTGCCCTTCCGACTAGTTTTTCCTCCTCTGGAGGTTTTCTAGGATAAAATTGTTGGTGTATGAGTCTATATTCTTTCCCTTTCTGCAAATTGTTGATTCTAAGCACAAGTATAATTCATTCACTAGCTATCTCTGTTATTTTCTAATAGAAAGTAGAACAATAATGATTAATTGTGATTCTGTGGATAATTCCAAAGTTGAAGAGTTTATAGATCATTTTGGTATCAGAGCTAACAATTATCCAGGAATGTGGTATTCGTTCTTGGATTTGTATGACAGTGATGAGATCTAAAGGTGAAGAGGCTTTACCTTGCGATCCATAAATTTCTATAAAGAAGTGGAAACAGAGAATTTAGGGACAAATGGAGGAAGAGAACTTGGTCCGTAGATTCAAGATGTTGGATACTATATGATGGAAAAGTGACAAGCGAGCATGGGAATCTACAAGTAACTCTTCCTCGCACCCGACCTCTTGAGGTCGTCTTTGAGACGATCGGTGGGGATGGAATATATGTGGGGTATAGACAAACTAGTTAGGCAATCTTATGTCTTCGACGTGCACTAATGGAATTTGTGAATCTAAGGCAAAGAAGGCCCTCCTAACTTGAATTGGTGTGATAGATCGGTCGGTAAGGATGACTGCTCAAAGGCTCCAATCAATATCGAGCTCTGGCATGATCCGATCTATAGGTTGTGGGATACGTGGAAGATAACCTATGGGTGCTTCGTATATGTCTCCGATAAGGTCATGAAAATGGAAGGTGGATATATGGTGGATTCTATGGTCGATTCTCTGGTCTAGTCCAAAATCCTTAGCTAGATTAGCTATTACATCTAGTGAGGATAATTGTGCAATAATGGTTGGTGGAAGTGGAGAGGACCTAAACACTAATGCGCGTAAACTAGCATCAACGTCTGATTGACTTGTGGGCTCATTGGATTGTGGGATCTATGGATCACAGCCGTAAATTTGTGGTCGTTGTGGACCTTCTATGGTCATGTGCAGAATCAATCCTAGATCCCTAGTATCCAGTAGTCATATGCCTTTTTGGCCTCTATATTTAGAACTAAAAGTTGTGTAATCTTCTCGAGTACCTTACATGAGACATTCCGCAACCTAAATTCTTAAGCTAGTGTCTATGTCAATGAAGATATCTCCTGTGTTTGGCTATGGGACCAAAGGATCACAACTGAACATTTGCTCTCTTTCAAGCCCTTCTACAGTCATGCGGATATCTATTTAGGGCAATATGTAGTTTGGCTAGTTTGACCAAAACGTATGCGCTTTGTCGTCTTCTATGTTTAATCCTCTTAACTGTGAGCTAATTTATTGTAGGTCTGTTGTTGTTTGGAAGACCTGAATTATGAGATTTTGGTCTATGTTAGTTATTTCTGCAACAAGATTGGGTTGAGGCACGATTGGCTCGAATACGTATTCTCTAGGCTCCCTAGGTCCCGTGATTGTCATACAAAAGAAACAATATAAATCTAACTAAAGCAAAGTAAACTAATTATGTAAAGTATATCCACAACATATATAAATTCTCTATTTTTGTATTTTTGACAGAGTTTTTAGTAATATTATGATAATGACTATTTAATAGAATTGAAAGAGCAATTTTTTAATATCTAGAAAATGACAACTAAGCTAATAACGGAATTTAAAACAAGCAAAGTATCCAAGTGTAGCTATCTTCCTGTGCACTTGTGAATCTATTCTCGAATATAACCAAATAACTGATCGACCCCGATCTTTCCTCAAAAGTGAGGAATGAATCATAGTTCCTCGAAAATATCAATCCCCATGACTTTCTCGGTAATATCAAAAGTGAGATTAATCGAAATAAAATGATTCACTACTCTATTTGATATGTTTTAACTACAACTTTGATAGCTTGAACCTAGATTTTGTAGAATAGTGGCGAATCCGATTGTGTTCATAGTTGTCACCTCAGTGTGGTCTCCTCGTTCCTTCGTGCTCACGTGAATCCAAAAAAGCATGTAATGCTAGCATCAACAGAAGTAGGTATTCGAACAATGGCAGCTTTGGATGTAGACTCAATACAATGTGAGTAGGAGAGAAATAGCGCAAGAGAATAGAGCTTGGCTTATGCAATTCCTAGAGGGATTTATTACGAGTCATACAACACAAAACATCCAGATCCTGAAACTATCCTTCTTGATGAACAAAACCTAAAAATCTAATGGCTTCAGACTAAAAATGAAACTATCCTACCTTAATTAATTGTATGAAATAGTAATGACACTAGAACAAGAAGATCATGTGGCTTCTAAACAACAAAATAAGACTAACTATGCATGCAAAAATGAAAACTATTGAATTCCTAAAAATAATTGAAAGACTAAACTACTGAAATGAGAGGATAAGAGGCAGTTTTTGAGGGGCCATTTGCTTGAAAACCAACCAGCTATTTATAGAATTCCCATTTACCCAAAGGTGAAATCCAATTTGAACTCTTTTACAATAAACAATGGAGAAACACTATTACAGGGAACCAAAATCATAAATACAAGCAAAAATAGATGAAAAGGTTGGTAAAAGTTGAAAATTTACGCGAGTCGTGATTAAAAGAACATTCTGGAAAACACGTGAAGGACCGCCGCCCAGAGCAGGCAGCGGTTTCATTACTGAAGACCAAAATGCAAAGGAAAAGAGGGGAAAAGAGAAAAATAAAGCATGTGGAGGCTAAGCGGGGCATGCGGGATGTTAATGTATACTTGGAGATATTTTCGGATACCAAAAACCTTATCAAGAGACCTATATCATCATTGGGGCACGTGTAACATTGTTTTGGTGGTGTAGTACCCTAGAATTTTTGGTATGTACATATTTCCCCCTTAGAGAAGCGTTTTAGCCATGAAGAGGCGTAGAATGGTGGGTCCAAGTATGGTGGTCCCAAAATGTGAAGTTTGAAATTATACGACATGCTTGTGTGTCAAAATGTCACCATCTAAGTTCCCAATAGCTACAAAATGAAAAGAGGACTCAAGTGCAGATAGATAAAATAAATCAAAAAATAAACACTAGAATAATATGAAATAAGGACTTACCATTTACGCTGGGATAAGAACTTACCTCCATCAGTTGCTCCAAACTCGCGCAAAAAGGGCATTTAAAATGGGTCCATTTTCCTATTCATTTGCGCATGTTGATTTAATTGATTTTGAGCTCTAGGACCCACGGTGACGGTTTTTTACGGGAGTATAGTCAAAACATTCGTGACGAGATAGTGATCATGCCTCCACGAGTGAAACATTGACCCACGAGATCATAGGTTAGTTCTTCTCGATTTAACATTTTTACCCTCAAAATGTTAAAATGATGAAATCTTTTCATGGGGGGATTATTTTCAAAAATTTCAATGTTAATAGGGTCACTAAAGGGCGCGCCTAATGGGTAGGCTTTGTTTTAGTCAAAATAGTCATTTTTTCGTGTTTTTAGGGCACATGACCCATTTAGAAATGTAGGATACGACCGCTTCCCTAAGCGGGGTATCGTTATAGGACCACCACCCTTTAAGGCAGCGGTTACAGAACTGCCACCCTGCTAAGGGTGGTGGTCCTTTATAGAATGCCAAAATAATAGTTTTTTGAGCCCAGCTTTGCATTTTTAGTATTCTCATATGTTTTAATTATTTTTCTAATACAATTTGAATACTAACTTACTCCTTTTTGTGTGTTTTTAGGTGTATGCAGAAGGAGGAATATATCAGATGGAGCTAAGAGAGAGTGTGTGGTGGCTTTAAGCGGTGTTGGATGCACTTTTTAGGCTAAGCATGATACTCTTTAGAGGGCCAACATATTACGTATATCACGGGTTCCTCATGTCGCACCTTCTAGTCACATACTTTGTGACCTATTTTCGTATTAGGATGCTGATCGAAATGCTTTCCGATTTCAGGAGTCAGGGGTGAGTGGACTATCACCATGGAGGATGTCTACTACATCTTGGGAGTCTCGATCATTGGGAGATGGCTTACACTTGAGATAGTGGGGTCGCGGGCTCAGATAGCTCAGTGGGCTACATATATGGGAGACATAGTTATCTCCATTGGTTCAAAGAAGGGGATGAGGGTCCGTTGGATCCCTAGCTTGCCTATCCCTTTGATTCATCAGGCCATTATGGGGATCCTTTCCTTGAGATTGATTGGGGACAAGGGAGGGGACACCTTACTCTACTGCTGGTCCCCTATTATTGCACAGATTGAGGCACATGGCCGGATTTATGCCTAGGAGCCGATATACTTGGGACCACCTATCACAATTTGTATTGGGTGGTTCATTTACAAGGACAGTCCTTGAGCCATCCGACCTTGGTTATGAGTTGGGTCTATGAGCATATCATCCCTTATGGGAGAGGCGTAGAGGTGGCGGATCCTGGAGCCGTGAGGGCAGCTAGATGGACAGAGATGTCGGTGCTTAGAGCACCCCACAAGCTAGTTGCTTCCCTGATCACTGATGATATGGAGGCCACACCTTATCAGGCCATGGTAGGGTTGTGGGGCAAGGAGACCCTCACTTGGATTTCTTACTCTACTATAGGGTATCTTGTGGACAGGACGGGGAAGGTGGAGACACACCCCTTTGATCGAGTGCCTCAACGGTTTGAGATTGCTTACGTTGATATGCTTCCCTTAGTGGTGCTAGTGTTCAGATCAGTTTAGGAGGCTAGGGGAGGTCCTAGAGGCTAGGGTTGGACTGTTGTTACTCCTGGCATCCTTATTACAGCCAGGAGTGTGGTACGCACTCGAGGGAGAGTCAGTGATCCTCAGGCACCTTTACTTCAGATCACCGTTGGCCCTTCCCATAGCGGTGATGACCCCATTGATATAGACTCCGAGTCTGAGGATTTCACAGGGGGAGAGACGAAGGAGGAGACTGAGGACATGGAGGTCAGTGAGTCAGGTAGAGAGGAGGATAGTGATCCCAAGTGGCATGACACTCAGGAGATCTTACAGGATGAGAGGGAAAAGTAGAGTGCAGAGAGGGTTACCCTAGTTTCAGAGGAGTTTCCATCTTAGGACCTAGGCGGAGAGGATGAGTCCATAGTAGGACGTTATGTTGCCCCAGACACTAGAGGAGGACATCAATCATTGGCTACATCCGTGGCGAGGCACTCGATCCTAGGGATCCCTCTTGGAGGCCTAGAGATCCAAGTGAGTTATCACTCTTCTTTTAATACTTGTTTTTAGCTAGGATTGCCTTAGTTGCCATCTCTCCTTTTGTTCATATTTTTTTATCTTTTGATTATTTCCTAATTTGTTTTCTCCTTTGCTTGCAAAGACTCGCTGATGAGTGGCAAGACTGATTCGCCGGGTATATACCAACACCCCGATGATCCCCATGGAGTAGACTTGCACCGAGCTATCCATGGATGCAAGGGAGCCTTTAAAGCAACTAGTAGGCATAGTGATGTCTTTTCCTTGTCTAGCATGTGGCCAAAATGGTGACTACCCTCTATACCGAGTTAGCTAGGTATAGGATAGTAGAGCACCTAATGAGGAGTCACTCTCATAGCGAGGCTGCAACTGCTCCTCGGGACCGTGAGCCCTTAGTGCATTGAGTGCCGGCGTAACTGAGTCCTAGACATGGTCATTTTCCTTTAGAGGGATCTCATAGGGGTTGAGAGGCCACTTGTCTCTTTTTGTAGCAACTCTTACATTATTTATATGATTTATTTTTTATTTCCCTGGGCTCATTGAGCATTTTGACCATGCTTAGCGCATGATGGCATTGTACATAAAACTTGATTATATATATACTTCTTTTTGGATCAGACTCTTGGTGTCTAGGATTTTGTGATTTGTTTCCACATGTATATTATAATGTTATTTTTATATGCTTTTCAAAATGTATGCAATGGAGAACAAATGACACAAATGCTTTCTTTCTTTCTTTTTGTATTTCGTAATGCTGATATATGATAATGTAGACACAATGTGATTTTGAACTTTAGCTTTCATAAGAAATTTTTCAAGACTTCATATTGTTTTGACAAAATGTAATGATAAACTGGTATGATGAGTAGATGTACTTGCCCCACTCCTAACTCCACGCAACTAGTAATATGTGAGGGCTCACCACCGAGAGCTAGAAAGGGCACAAGCTATGAGGTGTGTTGAAATGGAAATGATGAGAGATAGACGGTGAATCGGTGGAACCAAATTAGGATGCTACAAACCTACCCTACTCAAGTGACTCCATAGTTTAGAATGTGACTTTCTTTGTAGTTCATCTATACTTAGATCCGTAGATGACCACTTGGTTGACAAAATCTGGTTTTTAGGGTTTTGAATTCTCTTGGAATTTTGGACATTTGATTCATTTATTTATGAATCAATATTTCAAAGGTTTATTTGAATTGTTTTCTTATGACCTTCAATGTTTATTTTCAAGAGAACCCCCTGCACCTTGCCCCATGCTTCTAGTAGGAAGCATGGGCTTATCACCATGGACAAGGCACATGTGAGTAAGGGCATTCCCATCCTTTCCCAACCCTGCGTCACTAGTAAGAGATGCAAGCTCATCACCGAAGGTTGGTAGGGAAAGGAAATGTGTAAAAGTAAAATTTTCTATTTGATCTATATTTAACTTATTTATTTGAGTAAAATGCCGTATGTTCTTATTTCCAAAGAGATCTATATACGGGATAGATGTGACACCATGAAGCTTCTAGAATAGACCATAGGTAAGACACCTATCCTAGGAAGAAACAAAAGTGAGAACAAGCATGCAGGCCTTGGTATGGCTACCATTAAGACTTTGTCATATCTAGCTTTAATTGATGACATGATTTTGAAACAGTTGATGATGTTATGAAAATGAAGAAGTATGATTTGAATGCTTATGCCAATACCATCAGAATTTTGTAATGAATTTCTTAAGAATAAGTTCCTTGATCACAAAAATTTTACAAAATGAGTGAACAAAATGAACCTAACTATATGAAGATGCAATGTAGATATAGTTATACAAATAGTGTTGGTCACTTATGCATAAAATCATTTAAGATGCAAGGAATTGACTTTTTCGTTGAATTCCTTGCCTTCTAGTGTACATAAGAGATACGCACCATTTCCATAGTCTTTCATGACTCGGTATGGGCCCAACCATTTGGGCCGGAATTTCCTTCCTTCACCGGTCTTCTTATCGATCCGGCTGTCTAGTCTTAGAACTAGATCTCCTTCATATATTTCTCACTCATAGACCTTTTTGTTATATTACCGGCACATCCAGTCAGCATAGACTCTATGCCATTGTTGAGTGTCTAACTTTGGCCTCATCTAGGGTTTCTAGTAGGGAGAGATGTGCTTCTCTAGAAGATTCTTCGTACAAAATCCTTGTAGTGAGATGCGAGACTGGGTATTTCAACCTCAAGTGGGAGAACTGCCTCGCTCCTTATACTAATGAGAAAGGAGTTGCTCCTGTTGGTGTTTTTATTGAGGTTTGGTGGGCCCACAAGGCTGGATATAACTTTAAATGTCAATCTCATTTGTTTTCTTTTACCGTTTTGAGGAGAATAGCTTTCAACGTCTTGTTTGTTGCTTCAGCCTACCCGTTGGCTTGAGGGTAATATAGGAGGTCTGTATGATGGTTTATTTTAAATTTACTACATAGCTCACGGACCTCGTCATTCTTAAAGGAAGTGCCATTATCTGAGATAATGATTTGTGGGACACTATACCTATAAATGATCTGGTTCAAAATGAACTTGGTGATCACGGTACTGGTATAGTGGTAAGAGGCATAGCCTCTACCCATTTGGTAAAATATTCGGTGGCCATGATTATGAAGTTATGGCCATCTATTGATGAGGGAGAGAACTTCCCTATCAAATCTAGGCCCCACATATAAAAGGGCCATGGAGTCACGATTGGTTGTAGAGCTTGTGTCGGCATGTGAATCTCGTGGGAAAATTCTTGGCATTTATGAAATTTGTGTACAAACTCTACTGTCTCATGTTCTAGAGTGGGCCAGAAATAGCCCATCCGATGTATTTTATGGGTAGTGGCATGAACTCCAAAATGGTCACCACATATTCCACTGTGGGATTCGTAGAAAATCTTCTTGGATTCTTCTGTGTCAACACACCTTAGAAGCATTCCATCGAAATCCTTATGATAGAGAACTTGTTCTATAATAACGTATTTAGCTATGATAATGTGTAACCACCTTCTTTGTTGTGGTGTAGCACCTTCTGGATATGTATGGTCCATGATATAATTAATAATATCAGTATACCAAGGACATTCAGAGATGGGAGGTCTGGTTTCGATGTAATATATGCATTCATCAGAAAATCTAGATCTACTAGATCACCTCTGTCTAACGGGTTGTCGGCTAACCAATCTACAATGATTTGTCCCTTAACGGACTTCTGGTTTACAAAAGTTAATTTGAATTCACCCATTAAGGTTATAAAGTGTCCAGCCTTTTTAGACAAGGACCCTTGCATGAGGAAAGTTTGTAAATGGTCTGTTTTTACAATGACCCTTGTTTCTTGGTTTAGCATGTAATGTCTTAGGCATTTGGTTGTGAAGACTATGGCAAGGCATTCTCGTTCTGCTTGCGTATAACATGTTTCATAATTGAGCAATGTTCAGCTAATAAAATAGACCACACATTCTCGTTTATTGTTGTCTTCTTGAGCCAACATGCAGGCTAGCGAGACATCTATAGCTCATGAATATAAGATCAAAGGATGATCTGGTCTAGGTGGAATTAATGTGGGAGGAGACAGTAAGAAGTGTTTAACTGCTTCGAAGGCCTCATAGCATTCCTTTTTCCAAATAATGTAGAAATCCTTTTTCAAAAAATTGTTGATTGGATGAAGAGAAAATCTTAAGTTACTGAATGAATCTCTGGATTGCACCGATATTTCCAAGAAACGATCTAATGCTAGAATCGTCGATGGTGGGATCATCTCAAGAACAACCCAGATTTTTGTTGGGTCCACATCGATCCCTCATGATGATATAATGTAACCTAGGAGTTTCCCTCCTATCACACCAAATACGCATTTTTCTGTGTTTAGTGTGACTTCGTATTCAATCAAATGTGTAAGAATGATGCGGAGCACTTCTGGGTGATCACAGTGCTTCCTGGCCTTGGCCAACAAGTCATCTACATAGGATTCCATGATTTTATGAATAAGATCATGAAATATGTATGTCATTTCCCGTTGGTATGTAGTTCCGGCTTTCTTGAGACCAAACAACATAACAACATAGCAATAAATTCCCCAGGAGTTATAAACATGGTTTTGGCTTGGTCTTGTTTGGATATTCTGATTTGATTGTATCCCGAGAATCCATCCATGAGGGACAAAAGCTCAAATCCAGCTGTTGCATCAATGATGGCATCAATGGATGGTAACGGGAAGTCGTCCTTGGGGCATGCTTTGTTAATGTCTCGGAAATCTATGCAGATGCGTATCTTCCCATTCTTTTTGAGAACAAGAACAATATTAGATACCCACTGAGAGTAATCAACTGGTTTGATGAACCCTACTTGGAGAAGTTTCATTACTTCTTCCTTCACCATGAGAGCTACCTTGGGTTTCATTGGTCTTGATTTTTGTTTAATTAGCTTTGCATCTAATTTGGTGATGAGGTTATGTACCACGATGTGCGGTGCAATTCCCGTCATTTCTTTATAATTAAATGCAAAATCCTTTTGATGTTCTTTGAGGATTCAAGTGTGTATTTCTATCTCTTCTGGAGTTAACAAAGATCCTAGTTTCAAGATCTTTGGTTCTTCCTCTGTTCCAATGTTAATATCAATTGTTTCTTCAATTAAAGAAGTGTTACCTTCTTCAAACTCAGGCGGGGCTGGAGGTAGTTCTAGATCTTCTCCATTATCTACCGCATATATGTCGAGTTCCTTTTGTGGGGAAGTTCTATCATAGGATTTCCAAAGTAAGAAAACGAATGTGGGATTCAGGAAAAATATACCATGTGATGGGTGAGATGTAACTCTTCATAGGTGTTTAGGTAATAAAGAGTGGCTCTATCATTGTCAATGTGATCTAAGATAGTATATTTATTCTCAGCTACATGCATTACAAGAGGGTTTGTTGACGTTTTCTTTACTAACGGTTGAGTGTGAAGGGATACCATGAAATGGGTGTCTTCCAACTCACTGTTTGGAGTGAAACGTGAAGCTGAGGTTGCTATTGAATCTACGAGAAGGTTTTTTTCTCATGGGATTTCCTCAATGAATATGAAGTTAAATCCTTTGCTCAAATCTAATACTACTGTTTTGTAGAGCTGTATTCAACTCTAGTCTCATACACCTCAGAGACTTGGTTTACTACTAATTGTGAGTCTCCTAACACTCTGATGTCATTAACACCGATCGTTTTAGCTATGATGAGACCAAGGAGGAGGGCTTTGTACTCAGTTCCATTGTTTGTACATTTGAAATTTAATTTAAAGGTGAACAGTAGGATCTTTCCCGTGGGAGAAGTAAAGATCACACCTGCCCCAACCCCATAACGACATCTAGCTCCATCGAAATGGAGAGTCCAATATTTACTTGGGAAGATGGATGTTGGGGCATTCATTACATCTATTTCTTCTGATTCGGTTACTTCTACCATGTAAAGTTCCTCTGCTAGAAGAGAACCAACTCCTAGGGTACATCCCATACCTGTGGAATCAAATGGTAGGAAAATTGGGAAATCTTGCTCTAGTAATTCAACAATTTTTACAGTAGTTCCTAATGACAATGTTTCTATGATGTTAGCCTCATCCTTAAGTGCTGAGATGTTCTTGACTAGGTTTGTAACTTCTAACTCCGTTGTAGGTATCATCTTTT
Source organism: Taxus wallichiana var. yunnanensis (assembly GCA_018340775.1). Classification (NCBI taxonomy): domain Eukaryota; kingdom Viridiplantae; phylum Streptophyta; class Pinopsida; order Cupressales; family Taxaceae; genus Taxus; species Taxus wallichiana. The sequence goes on from CM031244.1 coordinate 272,493,204, forward strand.
CTTCTAGTTTTGAGTCGGTTGGTTTGTTAAGTTGGTTTGTTGGGAGTTCAAACGTAGAGTAAATGCTTGACCTTTTCTTGAGCTACTAGGTGTATAATGAATGGTTTTGGATCACCTTTTGCTATGAATATCTTTCCTAAGTGCAAGAATCTTTTCCTGAAATAACATAGAAGGGATTTCCTTCATACAAGCAGTGTATTCATGGTCACCGAGGATCATATTATAGTTGGTTTCCCAATCTATAATATAAAACTCAGTGAGGAGTGTTTTGGGTCCTAAGGTGACTAGTAGTATTATAGTCCCAATTGAAGTGGATTTAAGGCTATCATAGCCTCTTAGTGTATTCTGAGTTGTGGAACAATTTGTTTCTCTATACCCTAGCTTTTGAAGGAAAGAGAAGGGGACTATGTTAACTACTGCCCCATCATCAACCATTACGCATTTAACGTAGTTGTTATAAACCCACACTTGTAAATGTAAGGCTAGATCACCTCTACGTGCAATCTCAACATTTGTTGGCATTTTATTTATGTCAAATATAAACTCGGTATCCCTATCCAACTTCCTGGAGGGTGGATATCGAAATCTATATGGTTTACTTGTGTTTCGGGAGGTGGAGTGATGTTAATTAAATGACCTAAACCTAATGCTTCTAAAAGAGAAGCCCTATGGGTAGGAGAGTTCTTCAACAAGTCCAAAAAGGAGATGTGGGAGAAGGTCTTTGTTAGGTCATTAATTAAATCATAGGAACCTACGGGTTTTACTAATGTTTGTTGAATGTTATTTGTCTCTAGTGGGTAACTTGGATTTGGCTGAGAGGAATACTCTCATGTCCTTGTTATGGCTTCCATGTGTAGCTCAGTGTCTAACTCCACTAAACCGACTATCTTGGGTCGTGGCTGATTTCCTAATTGCGGTGCGATAGGTGGATTTAGTGAAGTTGAGGTTTCATGATCATTGTTTCCTGTCATTACACCCTTATTTGTCCTATTTAGATTTAATTTGTTTTTATTGTGATTTGGGAGCAGATCATTGAAGATCTTGAAGGGTGCATTTTGAGGGGAAACTTCTCCCATGAAATTATTTGGCACAGATGATGTAGGATCTGCTAAGAACATATCTATGAAAAGTTGTCTTTGTTCCTTTGGAAAATGTTGCATGAATTTATTGTAATCGTGGCAAGTCCTAGTGTCATGGCCTCAAATTTTGTGGAAACCACAATACGAGTTAGGATTGTAATTCCTAGGTTGTTGGTTTGGTGTGTGTTGTGGTCCAAAACTCTGATTAAACTGTTGATTATTAGGATTAAAGTTTTGCATTTGTTGTCTTTGGTTTTGGTTTTGGTTTTGATATCTAGTTGCATTTTGTCTTGGACCCTGTGTTTGGATCTACCGTGTCATTGTTGTTGTTGTTGTGGATGATTAAAATCCACTGTGTTGATTGTTGGGGTAAAATTTTTGTTTCGTTGATTGTTAACCGGTGGTGGAGCATTTACAATATTTTCCTTTTTAGTTTGGTTAGTTACTCCATCTGTTGTCACTCCGCGATTCTTGTTAAGGATTTTAGGTCCTTGATTGGCATTTACTGTACTAGGATAGGTTGTAGTGTTTTGATTGGGGATGATTAACCTCCCATTTGTTCCATACGTCTTGCGACCGCTATCTATTGCAGCTTGATCTATTTAGAGGGCACTCTCAAGTACTTCATCGTAAGTTCTTAGTGGGAACTTCTGGACTTCTTCCTTTATCTCTCTACTGAGAGAATGAAGGAATAAATCACATAGTTCCATTTGATCCATGTTTGGAGCACTTTCCGAAGAATAAAGGACTGTACACCATCTTTGGATGAAATGAGCAACAGATTCATTGTGTTCTTGCTTAATATGCAAGAATTCCCGATTCCTGTTCTCAATAGTTTTTTCATGTCGAATGCCTTGATGAACTCTGAAATGAGTTGTTTAAATGAATGGATGGAGGCTTCAGGTATTCTATAATACCAATCGAGGGAAATGCCTTCTAAAGTTTTGGGGAATATTTTAGCAACAACTCCATCCCAAGGGAGCAGTTCTCGAATGGTTGTGGCATAGGCCTTGATATGTGCATTCGGGTCTCCCTCCCCTTTGTATTTGGGAAAATCGGGAAGAGGTCTTAGAAGCATGACGCTTTGTATGGTGAAGTCTAAAGGTTCTTTCAAATATTCTGAATAAGTTCCTATCGCATAGGTTTTGACCATCGATGGCGCTTGCTGAGGGGGTGGAGGTGGGATGGTTTGTTGATATGGTGTAGCATATGCATTTACAGGGGCATAAGGAAATCCCTGTGGTTGAGTGAACATGCCTGGGAGAAGAGAACATATCTCCTTGTGGTGACTTGGAATACATGTTTAAGTATGGAGGAGTATTTCCCAAGAATGGATTATTTTGTACTAGACCGGGAGGTATCATATTTTCCACCGGAGTGGCATTAGCAAACGTGGTTCTAGTTGGTGTTTGTTGTGAATACTGAGGAGGCATGCCCAATGTCCTGTTCCTGTGAGGAGGTCTACTTGGCTAGGATGATGTGGAGGGTTGGGGATTCCTACTTGTCCAAAATATGAATTCTGATTTACTTGAGCAAGTTCCAGCCCTCTAACCTTTTTAGCCAAGGCTGAAATGACCTCTATTGGTGAAGACAATATTTTTCCTTACGGGCATTTGTTGTGTCATTTGAGGCTGCAAAGGGGTATGATACCCCACTATTAATTGGTTGTTATCTTTCCAAACTTCACCGAGGGAATTTCTCATAGGTGGATGAATGGGGGATTTTTCCTGGAACAAAGTATCATATTGTACTTATAAGCTCCCTACTAGTGGATACATGCTTTGGAAGTGTTTCTCACTTTTAGTGAAGTATGCTAAGTATTCCTCATCCAAAAAAGGGAGTGGGTCTGACTGTCTACTGATCTGTGGTCTGAATAAGACCTAAGGAGATGAAATAGATTCTCCAGTAAACATCATATTATTAGAGCCTAAAGGCTCTAGTTGTTGTGCAAGCTGATCGAACTCCTCAATTCGGAATGAAGAACTTGAGCTAGCTCTTTGAGGGGGAGTTTGAGATGATAAGTAATTATTTGAATAGTTATCAGCCCATGCAGAAAGTGAGGGTGATGGTTGTCTATTTGTTTGACTATAGCTTGTTTCAAGACCTGAAAGAGGTCTGCCATATGCATCGTATCCCGACATATTCGGGGGTATATGAATACCCACAGAATAATGGGAAAGAGTGAAGGTGGATGGAAGAAAATAAAATAAAAGAGGAAGAATTGTTTGTTTCACGTCGGGTTCACCAATTTTGTTGGTGAAGCTGATGTGAAGGCTAATGAGGTGGAAAAGATGAAAAGTATACTAATTGAAAGAACAAGTAGAAATATGACTCGAAGAAATTAGGAAGTTCACATCGGGTTCACCAATTTTGTATGATGGAAAAGTGACAAGCGAGCATGGGAATCTACAAGTAACTCTTCCTTGCACTCGACCTCCCGAGGTCGTGCTGAGATAGCCGGTGGGGATGGAATATACGTGGGGTAGAGACAAACTAGTTAGGAAATCTTATTTCTTCGACGTGCACTAGTGGAATTTGTGAATCTAAGGAAAAGAAGGCCCTCCTAACTTGAACTGGTGTGATATATCAGTTAGCGAGGATGACTTCTCAAAGGCTCCAATCAATATCGAGCTTTGGCATGATCCGATCAATAGGTTGTGGGATACGCAGAAGATAACCTATGGGTGCTTTGTATATGTCTCCCGACAAGGTCATGAAAATGGAAGGTGGATATATGGTGGATTCTATGGTTGATTCTCTGGTCTAGTATAGAAATCCTTAGCTAGATTAGCTATTATGTCTAGTGAGGATAATTGTGTAATAATGGTTGGTGGAAGTGGAGAGGTCCTAAACACTAATGTGCGTAAACCAAAGATCAATGTCGATTGAATTGTGGGCTTGTTGGGTTATGGGATATGTGGATCATAGCCATAAATTTGTGGTCATTGTGGACCTCCTATGGTCTTGTGCAAAATCAATCAATCGATCCTTAGTATCCAGTAGTCATATGCCTTTTCGGCCTCTATATTTAGAACTAAAAGTTGTGCAATCTTCTCAGAGTACCTTACAGGTGTTTTGGAAACTTGAATTCTTAAGCTAGTGTCTATGTCAATGAAGATATCTCCTGTGTTTGGCTATGGGACCAAAGGATCACAACCAAACATTTGCTCTCTTTCAAGCCCTTCTACAGTCATGTGGATAACTATTTAGGGCAATCTGTAGTTTGGCTGGTTTGACCAAAACGTATGCAATTTGTCATCTTCTATGTTTAATCCTCTTAAGCGTGATCTAATTTATTGTAGGTCTGTTGTTGTTCGGAAGACTTGAATTTTGAGATTTTGGTCTTTGTCGGTTATTTCGCAACAAGATTGGGTTGAGGCATAATTGGCTCGAATACATATTCTCTGGGCTCCCTAGGTCCCGTGATTGTCATACAAAAGAAACAATATAAATCTTAACTAAAGCAAAGTAAACTAATTATGTAAATTATATCCACAACATATATAAATTCTCTATTTTTGTATTTTTGATAGAGTTTTTAGTAGAATTAAGATAACAACTATTTAATAGAATTGAAAGAGTAATTTTTAGTATCTAGAAAATGACAACCAAGCTAATAACGGAATTTTAAAAAAACAAAGTAGCCGAGTGTAGCTGCTACCTGTGTAGTTGTAATCTATTTTGAATAACCAAATAACTGATCTAATATATTTGTAAGACCCCTGATATTTCCTCAGAAGTGAGGAATGAATCATAGTTTCTCAGAAACTATCAATCCCCATAGCTTCCCTGGCAATATCGAAAGTGAGATTAACTGAAATGAAATGATTCACTACCCTATTTGATATGTTTTAACTAGAAATTTGATAGCTTGAACATGGATTTTGTAGAACAAGTGGCGAATCGATTATGTGCAGTTTTTTCCCCTCAATGTGGTCTCCTCGTTCCTTCGTGCTCACGTGAATCCAGAAAAGTGTGTAATGCTAGCATCAACAGAAGTAGGTATTGGAAAAATGGCAGCTTTGGATGTAGACTGAATAAAATGTGAGTAGGAGAGGGATAGCACAAGAGAACAGAGCTTGGCTTATGCAATTCCTAGCAGGATTTATTACGAGTCATGCAACACAAAACATCTAGAACCTAAAACTATCCTTCTTGACGAACAAAACCTACAACTCTAATGGCTTCAGACTGAAAATGAAACTATCCTACCTTAATTGATTTTATGAAACAATAATAACACTAGAACAAAAAGATCATGTGGCTTCTAAACAGCAAAATAAGACTAACTATGCATGCAACAAATGAAAACTATTGAATTCCTAAACAATAATTGAAAGACTAAACTATTGAAATGAGAGGATGAGAGGCAATTTTTAGGGGCCATTTTCTTGAAAACCAACTAGCTATTTATAGAATTCCCATTTACCCAAAGGTGAAATCCAATTTGAACTCTTTTACAATAAACAATGGAGAAACACTATTACAGGGAACCAGAATCATAAATACAAGCAAAAATGGATGAAAAGGTTGGTAAAAGTTGAAAATTTACGTGAGTCGCGATTAAAAGAACATTCTGGAAAATGTGTGAAGGACTTACGCTTTGAGTAGGGTAGTGGTCTCAGACCGCGCGCCTTCCCGGGCGGCGGTCACGTGACCGCCGCCCAAGCAGGGTGGCGGTTTCATTACTGAAGACCAAAACACAAAGGAAAAGAGGGGAAAAGAGAAAAATAAAGCACGCGGAGGCTAAGCGGGAATGCGGGATGTTAATGTATACTTGGAGAGATTTTTCAGATCCCAAACACCTTGTGAGGAGACCTGTATCATCATTGGGGCACGTGTAACATTGTTCTGGCGGTGTAGTACCCTACAATTTTGGGTACGACAGATACCATGATGGATAGGATGTTTAGAATGCAAGAAGAGCTTGCTGATTTATGAAGACAACTTCACAAACAAGACTCCATGGACTTAGTGGTTTGGGGCTTAGCTGAAAATTTTGGCATAGGAAGGAGCCACCATGAGGAAAGTTATGGGGAAGAACATGAAGAAGATACTTATAACATAAGAGAAAAGGTAAAATCTGATCATGCTCCTTTTAAAGTTGAAAGTTGAGATTAAAATAATTGAAGGATAAGTAGATGTAGAGTTGCTTGATAAATGGTTAAAATAGTTAGAAGTCTACTTTAGCATCCATAATGTCACTGAGGCATAGAGGATCACATTTACACGTCTCAAGATGGAGGGAAATTCTCTATTTTTTTGAGAAACCCATCTAGCCACTTGTGAAAAGAAAAATGTCCTATTGTGTAATCTTGGTAAGAATTTAAATAACTACTTAGAGATAACTTCTATCCTATTGGCCATAAGACTGACCAATTGATTAAATGGTAGTATTTTAAACAAGGCAGTGGTCAAAGTGTATAGGACTATACTACGAGTTTTAGAGGCAAGCCATGTTGCTTAACATGGACTTGGAGGATGAGGATATTCTGACCAAGTACTTGGGAGGACTTCACACTCACCTTCGAAGAAAATTCATCTCCACAAAACCCAAAGATCTCAACAAAGCATGCGTATAGGCGTACTACATAGATGATGAAAAGAAGCAAGGAGAAGCAGAGCCAAGGGTAAAGCAGTCAACAAATTAGTAGAAGAAAGAGTTTGGGAAAACAAGTAACAAGGGTAAGTGGAAAGGGAAAGGTAAACAAACTACCACTACTTTGAATACTTGTAAATATCCCAAGAATTTTTGCAAGAACTGTGATATCAATGGTCATACTAATGCTACATGTTGGAAGTTACATTCAGATTTGCATCCGAACAATCAAACAAAGGAATCAAAGAAGTCCATGATAGTTGTGAAAATAGAAGGGGAGGTTGAAATCAAAGATGAATTTGATGTAAATGAGAAGCTTGGATACACGGCCACCAACATGGACAACTAGGAAGAGGAGATGAGTAGACTATTCCAGATCAAAATCCAAATCAAGAGAACTAAGGTAAATGATTTGGTTGATATCGGTTCTCGTCTAACTTGATTTATGAAGTAGTTGTAAAGAAGCTTGGTCTTGAGACTTATGAGCATCCACACCCTTATCCTTTGGGTTGGGTGAAGAAGGGTGTTGAAATTCAGGTAATAAGAAGATGTAAGGTCAAGTTTGGGATAAATTCCCAATATATTGATGTTTTTGAAGCTGATGTTATTCCACTTGATGATTTTGATGTTGTATTTGGGAGTCCTTACTTGTATGTTAGGGATGCTATATGTATGAGGAGGGAAAACCAGACAAATGGGTCAACCATGGGATCAACTACAACATCCGGGAACACCAATGTAAGACAAGGGTTATTATGGTAAGTGCTAACAAAGAAAAATGACTTATTCAAGTAAATCATAATAAGTTTTGTTTACTTTTATTGAAGGATAAAAAATGGGGTAGAAGTTGTAGATATTTATAACTAGGAAATCATGATTTTTATAGTATTATTAAGTATTTTTAGGAAGTATTTTAGGCTCCTAGCGGGTTACCACCAAAATGGGAAGTAGAGCATGAGATTCAGTTATTGCTAGAATCCCCTCTACCAAACATCGGATTGTATAGGCAATCCTTGCTTGAGAGTACTGAAGTAAAGAAATGACTCAAAAACTACTAGACCAAGGGGTGATACATCCAAGCACCTCACCATGTGGTTCACCTATTGTGATGGTGCCAAAGAAGGATGGTTCTTGGCGAATGTTCATCAAATACCATGCTTTGAACAAGATCACCATAAAGAACAAATATCCACTTCCCTTCATAGATGATCTCTTGGACCAGCTTCAAGATGCCAAATTTTTCACGATGTTGGATCTCAAGTAAGGTTATCACCAAGTAAGAATGAAGGAGGATGATATATGGAAGAGTTCCTAGAAGACAAAACATGGTTTGTATGAATGGTTAGTACTTCCTTTTGGGTTATGTAATGCACCGAAACATTTATGAGATTGATGAATGTTGTATTGTGAGATTTCATATATTCATGTGTTATTGTATATCTAGATGATATATTGATTTTTAGTGCCACATAGGAAGAACATCTAACTCATTTGCAACAAGTCTTCGCAAGTTCTCTGGGGAGAAACAACTACGTTTTAATATGTAAAAATGTGAATTTTCCAAACATTCACTTGTCTATCTTGGGCACGTGGTTGGAGGAGGAGAGCTACAAGTGGATCCAAAGAAGGTGGAATCCATCACTAATTATCCAAGACCAACAAAAGCCACATAAAATAGGAGTTTTGTGGGAGCAGTACAATACATGTAGAAGTTCATTTTGGGCTTCTCCATGATCGCAACACCTCTACACACAGTGGCTGCAAAGAGTAAGAGTTTTGACCAAGGTAAGGAACAAGAAAAATCCTTTGAGTTATTGAAATACAAGATTAATCATGCTTTAGTACATGCTCTTCCTAATTTGCAGCAGCCTTTTGAAGGAGAGACATATGCCAATGATTACGCCATGGGCACAATGTTGCTTCAAGGAGGTAAACCCATATGTTATCATTCTGAAACTTTCACTTCAGAAGTTAAAGGATATTTAGTATATGATAAGGAAATGTATGCACTAGTTTAGGTAATTAAAAAATGGAAGAATTATTTGTTGGGTAAAGAAACTATTGTGCACACTGACCACAAACCTCTCTAGTATTTGTAAGCACAGTCTAAATTACAGTAGGCAAGGCACTAAAAATGGATGGGGTTCCTTCATCAGTTCCATCCGTCTGGTGATTAAATATGAGAAGGGTAGTACAAAATTTGTGGCAGAAATGTTGTCTAGGCCACCCACACAGGATAATTTTTCATGTTTGGCCACTATCTCTCAGATCGATCCCTTCACAAAGGAAGCTTACGAAGAGGCATATGCCCAGGAAAAAGACTTTGGGGTGACATTTCAGTAGTTGCAGTCCCAAGGGGCTGAAAGGATAGGGATTGAATATTTTTATCTCAAAGATGGGCTACTCTACCAATGGGGGAAGCTTTGTATGCCAAAAGAAGAGTGAATTCTATTGATGAGGGAAGCACATACCTCAAAAGTAGTGGGACATTTTGGTGTTGGTAATACCCTAACCCACTTGCAAAGGTACATGTATTGGCCCAATATACAAGAAGAAGTATAAAAATTTATACGGGGATGTAAACTTTGTTGTACTAGCAAGCCTAAGACTAGGAAGGAAGGTTTGTATATGCCTTTTCCAGTACCTACTTGTCCATGGGAGGACATTTCTATGGATTTTGTAGGAGGATTACCTATGTCTAAACATGGCCATGACTATCTCTATGTTGTTGTCAATAGATTTAGTAAGATGTGTATTCTTATGGCATGTAAAAAGATAGTAAAAGCACATGAGGCGAAAGATCTTTTCTTTGCTAATGTATGGGTGCATTTTGGTTTTCCAAAGTCTATTATTTCTAACAGGATTCCAGGTTCTTGGGAAAATTTTGGACTACTTTTTGGGACAAGATGGATACCAGGTTACAGAGGAGCACAACTTTTCATCCACAGATAGATGGAAAAATGGAGGTGGTAAACAAGACTTTGGTATAGTTGATTAGAGGTTATAACAACAAATACCTAAGGACTTGGGATGATTCTTTATCCTACATTCAATATTCCTATAACCGGGTAGTAAACACATCCACTATGAAGTCACCAAAGCATGATTGGATAGCTACCTATAAAACCATTGGACATAGTAGTTGGAAAATAGGATGAGAAGGATACACGAGATACAGAGGTGACTAGAGAAAACAAATTCATTGAGAGGATCCAGAAAATCCATCTCAAAGTCAAGGAACAACTAGAGAAATCTCAGGCCAAGTACAAAGCTAGGCACGATTAGCATAGAAGGGAACATAAGCTTCATGTTGGAGATAGATTTTGGCTTTACTTGAGCAAAGAGACTACAAGGTCAAGCATGAAAGCTCAAGCCATTACAATATGGACACTTCACCATATTGGAGCAGGTTAGAGAAAATGCCTTTCGACTTGATTTTCGTCATTCATGAGGATGTACTCTGTAGTAAACTGCAAGTACTTTCACCTATATGAGCCATCCATGCTAGATGAAGATGAAGAACTACAGTTGCTACCTCCCATTGAGGATTACATCTTGGACTCACAAGGAAAATTGGAGGATGTAGTACTGCATAAAAAGATCAGAGAGACCATGCATGGTACGCAAGAGTCTTGGTAGATTGGATCTGAAAGGAAAGACACCAAGGTAGGCTTGGTGGTACTTGAAGGAGCAAGTGAGGTAATTATTTCCTCATCTACTCCCCCACTAAGATTTTTGGGACCAAAATCATTCTAAGTAGGGGAGGTGTGATCCATACGAATCCACAATGACTCTACTTTATCAAATCAGCCAACATGAAGAAGAAAAACAATATACACAAAGGTTCTGTCTATTTAGTGATATGACCATGGACCTATGGAGGGTGGAAGTTATAGAACTACTGCTTGCCCCACCAAGGTGGTGGTTCTGGGACCTCCGTTTTCATTAGGGCGTGGTTCCAAGCAATTGCGGAAAAAAATAAAATATGATGTGAACAGTCCTAGAATTCCAAAGGGTGTCCATGTCTCTTCTTCTACATGACTTTTCCCATTCTCCAATGCACGGGAGAACATGAGAAAGACTATAAATGCATGTTATGGAAGAGAAAAAAGGCATCAAAGAATGAAGAAAGTGAGTAAGAAGCTCTTAGTGTTGGAATTGTGATTTGTAGAAGCAAGGAGTAATTGAGTCAGAGAAAGCAAGTAACTAGGAGGAAGTGTGAGATATTATCTACTTCTCTTTCATACTTATTGTAATTTTGTACTTATTATTGAATTGGCCAATAAAAGTGGGAAGAAAGAGAAATTTCCCTTCCTAACTAGTTTTTCCTCCTCTGGAGGTTTTCTAGGATAAAATTGTTGGTGTATGAGTCTATATTCTTTCCTTTATACAAATTGTTGATTCTAAGCACAAGTATAATTCATTCACTAGCTATCTCTATTATTTTCTAATAGAAAGTAGAAAAAAATGATTAATTGTGATTCCATGGATAATTCCAAAGTTGAAGAGTTTACAAATCAATGTGGATCCTCGTATATGTGATTGGGAGATATATGGATATATGCTCATTCTTGTTATGTGTATTTTGCAGGCTAAGGATCAATATCCAAGTGCAATAAAATTGATTAGGATCCATTTGGTGGGTAAAGAAGGGCCACGTAGTGATCATGTTGTCATGCAAATGTTTAACAAGAAAATTGATAATTTTTGAACATGACAATTATACCCCTATGTCAAAAATTTAAAATTTTACCCTTCCAAGGCACCCTGTGTCTACACAAGTTAGTCTAGTGACCTCCTAGTTGATGTTACATCAGCCACCTAGGTGATTTAGGAAAGTCAATTCAACCCCTAGGTGATTTTAGGAGTTCTTGAAGATTGCTATTTTGGGTAGTGTTGGGAAGGGGTACCATTGGTCTTCCCAAGCCCGATGCACCCCAGGCCAAAACAGAGGAACAAAATCCAATGCAAAAGTGGATTAAAAGTATAGAAACATCAAATAATTTATTTTGGAAGATTCAAGAAGGATTTAAATAATTTGGAGTAGTTTGATCAATAATAGGGTTCTGAGACCTAGGCAAAGTGCATAGGGCCAAAAAATATATCTTGAACTGAGAGGTGATTCTCGGGAGTTCGGATGGAGTTAGGAGCCAAAAAAACATCATCGAAAGGTAATTTAGAGATATACAATATGGAGAAATTAATTTTTTCACAACACCTTTGATGCATAGGTAAGGATCTAGATAAAAATATAATTTTTCAGGCTTAAATGGAGGAATAAATATCCGAGACTCCACCATTGGATTCTCAAGGAAATTTTCAGTCAATATCATATACAATTTTTCCAAAATAGTCCATTGGGATCTATAGTTATCATAGTTTCAATTCATCCTCCTGGGAAGGCTTCAAACCTTAGTCAAATTTACAAGATGACACATGTTAGCTCTAGGATCATGGTGCAATTTTGTGTCCCTTTCGTCCCTCAAGAAAAGGGAAATGAGAAAAATAAAATCTTCCTAGCCTCAATAATCCTTCAGGTCACCCATGTGACCCCCTCTAGTGTAATTTATCAGCCCCTAGGAGGTAGTGGAGCTAAACACCTCAAACGTCAAATCTCTACCAAGTTTCGTTGTAAGGCATACAATGAAAATTGATGTCCCTCTCATCCCTTAGTTCTTGAGGGACATAGGAGACATGAAAATGTACCCATCCCAAGGAATACCTCATGGTTCCTCATGTGACCATTTTCTAGCTTGCTTTTGGGCCTAAATACTCGAGATGTCAAATTTACGCCATGTGTCGACTAGGCGTGATGTGAAAATTGATGTCCCTCTCATACCTTAATGCTTAAGGGACATGAGGGATAGAAATATTTACCTCACCCCTACTTTGTATTTTTTGAATGCTTTAAATCTTGCTTTCTACTTTCTTTCCCACTTCTTACTTTCCACAACTTCACCATGCCATAGCTCTGCAACTTGCTCACACCCAATACACCATTCTTGAACTTCAAACTAGATTCACCAAATCCTCCACTCCATGATATTATACAGGTATCCGATGAAGGATTAATCAAATGAAGAAGAATAAATGAAGAATGAAGATGAACAAACAGAAATCCATCTAAAAATCTCCATTATCATGAAACAAAAATTCCAAGATATCTTGCAAACCAAGCGACACCGAATAAAAAAACATTTTTGTTGCATTCTTTGTTCTCGAGAGACCACAAAACCTCACCTTGATCTCCTATTTTCAGCAAGGAGTATTCATAGCAAATAAATCTCTTTCATTTCACACGTAGAGGAAAATTTAGATTTCCCATAAAACCCACAATCGATTTGAAGAAAAAATTCTTTGGTGGAACAAGAATCAAAAACCCATATCAAAAAAATGATTTTCATCAGGAACGTAGGATAAAAATAGACGTACAATGTTCAAACTCCATTAATGGTTGTCGTATTCAAAGCAAATGAGAGGCTAAAAATTTGAAATTTAACTATTGATTGGGTAAGCAAAAATTTCGAGGGGCGATATTAGGAAAAAACCCATATCAAAAACTTCGTTCCATAAAATACAATGACCGAAGCTCAATTTATAAAAATAGTAGGTCTTCTAAATAAAGGGTTGTTATTTAAGGAGAGTCATCAACCGAAGAACCTGCAAAGGAGATGGTGAACACAAAAGATGCAATGTAGGGAGAAAACATCGAAATGGTCACCTTGGTCAAGAATTGACACTTACTAAAAATAGTAAGTGGCCCCAAAAATACCTACCAAAAATAGAAGACCGGTCCAGAAAGTGAGAGGAGCACGAGAGAAGGATTTCCAGTTTCCACATCCGTGGCAAGGTTTGAAGGAGTTGATTTTTCATACTTGCTAAAAATAGTAAGTTGCTTTTTGACACTTACTAAAAATAGTAAGTCATTCCAGAGGGTGATTTTCACAAGAGGAGCATTTTGAGAGCTAAAATTCCAAATTAGCGGTTTGAGTAGGAGTTTGGAGATGAATTTTCACAATTATTAAAAATAGTAAGTTGTTTTTTCCTGAAATAATAAGTGTCAAGAGACGGCGGGACTCAAGTTTATAAAATGGGCATTATCACTAAATATTTCCTTCACCAAGATTCAATGCCCATCTCTTCAATGTGTTATCTATGCCAGTGAGTTGTAAAATTTTCACAAGAATTATCTTTGGCATCTTTCGTGGATCTTTCAGAAATCATCTCGGGAGACCCTAGCAGTGTCTCTCGACACTCACTACATGGTTCGGGTCACAAGTTGAAAGTAGCAAGCATCAACGGAATATTTCATTCATCCTAGCAAGGCTAGTTTTAGCTCCTATCTCTTCGAAGGGAATCTTCATGAGTCGCATTCTTGGTCATCATCGAGAACCATTCAAGTAATTTTTTTAAACACTCTTTCCAAAGCATCTCGTGATCCATTTGAAGGAGTTATACAAGGTGCAAAGAGTTCAAACATCCAAAATTTCACCACATTAGAGCTTTGCATCAACAAGGATCATCTAACTTCATCATGAGAAACATCCTCTCTTCTTTCGCTTCTTCTCTTTCTTCCCCACAAAATTTCTCTCTTTAAGTTTTCTAATTATTTGTTGGGGTTTAAACTTTTATATGCCTCTAAGTCATCTAAAGGTGACCTTAGACACATAATGTAAATTAAATCACCTTGATTTTATAAAAGGGACTTAATATTTTGTAGGAATGTGAATATTCTAAATTTAGAAATAAGCCATATGGAGGGTCATCGGGAAAGAAAGAGTCATTCCTCTACTATAAATTTTAATAAGATCCTAACTTAAAGGGGTTCTAATTCTGAAATTAATCTAGCTAGTTGTACTCTTGTAAGTTCATGAGAGATATTTCGATTACTCATGAGCTAAAAGAGTTATCCTTTATCCCTATTCTCAATGTCTTCCATTCTCATACTATGTACAATTTCTCCTTGAGCATCAATGCAAGAAGAAGAATTTTCTAACATTTTTTTACTAAGGGGTTTACTATTAATTTTTGTTCATTAAGTTATAATTGGTCTTGTTACTATTTGTAAAGTTGTTTCTTCTAAAAATGTATGTGTTGAAATTTCTAACTAGTGTGTGTAGGAATCTGATTTTCTACCCGAAACATTAGTTCTTCTATCTCATTTTTCACTCTCCTTTCTTGCTTTACGAGATAAAGAACTCTCTAGCAAGAAATTTATAGCTTTGTCATAGGTTCAAATGCACGAGTGCCCCTATTGGATCCTTGGTGGAAATGCCACCACATAAATCCATTTTTCATGCACATACAAACATGGAAGTTGCACAATTTAAGTAGAGGGACTTAGATTCCGAGAGCATTGGCAAGAAATCCACAAATTTTTCCCCGAAAATTTTCTCACCAATAGTTTTGGGCACCCACCATGGGGTAGACTTGGCAACATCTACACCCAAAATATGACCACAAGGACTAAAAATCTAAAAAAACAAATATTCAAAAAATAGAAAAAATCAAATTTCAACATAAAATCATTTTTGAAGGCCACTACGTCAAGGACCGAATCCCTTTCATGTTCATTTCCCACATCATGAAGAAGTTTCATGATTGGAGTGAAGTACCAATGAGTGGCGGTAAAGAATAAGAAGAAGAATAAGATATCGACTGAGAAAATAAGATTGTCGATCAACCGTGGTTCCCAACTAGTATTTGCAAAAGAGAAAATTTTAAGATGGTAAAAGAGACTCCTTCAAGCAATAATTTGCATCTAGACAAAGGAAAGAAGAAAGAACTTGT
The DNA here is from genome assembly GCA_018340775.1 of Taxus wallichiana var. yunnanensis. Taxonomy (NCBI): domain Eukaryota; kingdom Viridiplantae; phylum Streptophyta; class Pinopsida; order Cupressales; family Taxaceae; genus Taxus; species Taxus wallichiana. Next base: position 272,508,672 of record CM031244.1, read on the forward strand.
CACTAATGAAGAGGAAAGTAGGGAGATGTTGGAAAGGATTCAAAGGAGACATAAGATAAGGTATGAAGCTCAAGAATATGCCAAATTCTTACAAGAGATGTACGAGCAACTTGAAGTGGCCCATAGCAAGGAAGAAGAAGAGGATATTTTCCTATAGAGGAAGATCTTGAAGATCATTCGTACCATAGGGTTTTCATCCCTGAAATTTTATTGAACATTGGTGAATAAAATCCCATCCTTAAGTCTTCCAATGATGATCAAATCAGCATTCAAGAAGATGATGAAAGACAGGATGGTGTAAGATCCAATAAAAAGATATTTGAAATCTCGCACAACTGACTATAAATTTGATAACATTGTCCCTTTTATTCCACTCTCTTGATGAATTCATTGCATATGGTGATGGATAAATAAACATATTAAAAAGAGAATATGTGGAAAGGCTTCAAAGCATAATATAAGGAAATTTTGATCATGAATCCTATCAAGAGATTTTGAGGTACACTCTAGCTTTACAAAGAAGTTACAAATACCTTGAATCACTTCATGTTATTCTCAATAAAAGATATCAAGAGGATATTGATGATTTTCTGTGCTATGAAGTGTTCATCCCTCGATATTCTTGGATGATCCTAAAGAATATCATATCCTTGAACCTTCCGATGAGTACCAAAGCAACATCATGGAAGATGATGATGAAAGAGATATGGAGGTGGAACCACCATTCATCAACTCTTTTGGCTTAAGGAACAGTCCCTTTGGGAAGTAATATATTCAATAGAGTATTATTGTTTCTTAATATATGATCAAGTGATTTCTAAAGACTCCACCAATGATGAAGACAATGGTGAATTTGAAGTAAGCATGAATAATCCCCCTTAAAAATTTTATTTTTCAATTAATGATGAAATGGACATGTGCAAAGAAGTGAAAGAAATCCACCTAACATCATGGACCAAAAATGATGAATTCAATATGGTCATGGAGGGTTTTCCCTCCTATTTTGATCCTTCAAGTGATGTAGAGATGATTCATGAAGAAATGAAGATAGTCAAAGAACAAGATTCTCTTCCTGATTCAATCATGGATGATCTGATGGAAGAATCTCACTTCCTTTCCGAAGCCAAGGAGAATGAATAGTTTGAACACAATCTCTTCTCACCCAAGGAGAAAAATGATCATCACACGGTGAGTATGAAGTCTTTCATTGTCCATATGAGAAAGAGGATTCAATAATGGATGATCAGGATAATGTTGAAAGTTCTTCCCACATTGCTACTTCAACATGGTCACATCAAGAGGATGATATGGATTTTGAGCTCGAAGGATTACTATTCCCAAAAATCATGGACCTCTTCTCCTTTTCATAAGGTGTCATGAATCAAGTGTGTTCGTGATTATAAAGAAGTGAATCTTGGGAAATAAAAATTATGGAAGAGGTGAATGAGGATATTTCAAATGAATCATGGACACACATGGATCAAATTTTCAACCATTTCTTGAAAGCACAATATAAAGAATCTTTCAATAAAAATGAAGATGAACCTATAGAAATATCAAAAGAACTATCTATGCAAGACCTCTTGAATACTACGGAAGAGACTGAAGACCCTCAACTCAGCCTTGAACTCTTGACTCGAGCTGTGGAGATGCAAAATAAGCATGAGTCAAGTTGTGATCCTCTTTTTGATATACCAATGTTTGATGCCAATATAGAGCTAATGGGTGGGTTTGATGACTTCCCCAATTCCTTGGTTGATGAGGGGGAATGTGAAGATATTTATTTTTCTTCCACATTGTATGAGGAAGGTTGTGAATGCAAAAGAAGGAAGGTCCTCAAATATCCTTTGGAATTCCTCAATCTTGAAGATAACATCTCTGTTGTGGGAGATGATAACAGGGAAAATATTGAGTTGATTTGCATTGAAGAAAGTTGTTCGGAACATGGTAAAAAGCTGCAAGAGTGTTGGGAGTATATTCAAAACCAATTTTTCCCACCACTTTAGAATGCTTCACCAATGCAAAATAAGAGTTCATATGGAAAAATCCATTGGAGGGTGAAGAATGCTTATATGACCAAAACAAGAGTTACAATTTTGTAAATGATACCAAGGTGGAATTCAAGCAGATGGATATTGATAATGACCACCGGAGCAACGAAGTGAGAATGTGCATGACTCTTGTCAAGGAATTCAAAATCAGATTGCACTCACCATCCTCCAAGCTCCGATTTGTCTTGAACATGTTTTCTGCTGCAACAATCTCTCGAGGATGATGAAGACCTTTGGATCAATGATTTAACCTCCATCTCCAAAAGCAATTACATGAAGCAACAAAGTGGTATGTTTAGAAAGGTGGTTGGATGTGAAGAAGATGAGTTTGTTCTCACTCCTTCAGGGTGTCTTGCTAATGAAGGAGATGATTTCATGTTGCAACCCCAAGATGAAGTATATTTCTATGACAAGGTCAATGCTTCCAATTCTGAAAACATGGAGGAGTGGTTTCTCACGATCGCAGGAAAACAAGAAAAATATTCAAGAGGCAAGAGTTTCAAGAAGGTGACCAAGTTCTCAATGGATACGATAATTTTCTCGGTGCAATGAAAACATGAACATGGATTCTTGGTATGTCTTCTTCTTCTCAATTTATGCAAGGCCATCAAAAAAGCATGATTTGATCAAATAACAATTTTTATGCTTCAAAGGTCAGACTTCAGTCCACTATTCCATGATGGCATGTAATTTTCTCAACCTCTTTCTGGGTATGTGTATATTATTTCCCACCTCTATAGATATCGCTCCATTTATTTATAATTTCCCTTTTGTTTTGTGTTTGTTTTTCCGCTTCGGTGTGTTTTCCTTTCTTTGTGTGTGTGTGTGTGTTTCCTACTTCGCTCTCTCTCTCTCTCTCTCTTACAAGTTATACATGACTCTACAGGGTTCAATGGATAAGGAACTAGTCTTTGTATTGAAAAGTTGAGATTTTGGGATTCTTCATGTCATATCTTCACTACGATCAGTCTATGACATGTCCCCAAGATAGTACAAGTTGTTGTCATGCAAATGTACAAAAATAAAATTTTAAATTTTCAAACATAACAACTATACCCCGTGTCGAAACTTTAAATTTTACCCTTCCAAGGCACCTCGAGATATACCTAGTCGGTCTAGTGACATTACGGTTGATGTTAACTTAGTCCCCTATGGATTTTAGGAAATTTAATTCAACCCCCTAGGTGATTTTAGGAGTTCTTGAACACTTCTATTTTTGGGTAGTGTTGGGAGCGACTACCATTGGCCTTCCTAAGGCTGATGTACCCCCACAGGTCCAAAAAAGGAACCAAATCCAATATGGAGGTGGATTAAAGGTATATAAACACCATGGAAGTGATTTTGGAAGATTCAAGAAGGATTTGAAGAAGTTGGAGCAGTTTGATCAAAAACAGGGTTCAGAGGCCTAGGCCATGCACAGGGCCAAAAGAGATGTTGAACTTTTGGAGGTGATTCTGAGAGCTCTGGATGGAATTAGGAGCCAAAAAAACATCTTAAGAAAGGGAATTAATAACTCTATAAGATGGTAAACTTATGTTTTTCACAACACCTTGGAGGAATATCTACGGGTAGTTTTTCTCATACATAGGTAAAGATCCAGATTAAAAATCCAATTTTTTAGGGCTTAAATAGAGGAATAAATATCTAAGACCCCAACCATTGGATTCAACAGGATTTTTTCAGTCAACATCATGTAAAATGTTTCCAAAAATTTCCATTGGGAGCTATAGTTATCATCGTTTAAAGTCATCCTCTAGGAAGGCTTCAACAGTTAGTCAAATTTACAAGAGGACATGTGTGAGCTCAAAGAACTTGGCACAATTTTTGTCCCTTTCATTAATCAAGAAAATGGAAATTAGGGACAAAAAAATTCACCCAACTCTAATAAGCATTCATGTCACCCATGTGACCCCCTCCAGTGTAGTTTCTTAGCCCCCAGGAGCTAGTAGAGCTAAACCTCAACCATCGATCTCTGCCAAGTGTCATTGTGAGGCATGCCATGAAAATTGATGTCCATATCATAAATTAATTATTTAGGGACATAAAAATTTTCCCATCCCAAGGAATGCCTCCTGGTTCCTCATGTGACCATTTCCCAGCCCTCGAGATGCATCCAACTTTCTTGTTTGCCTAAATACTTAGTCCTTGGATTTCCACCATGTGTCTTGAGGAGGAACGCCATGAAAATTGATGTCCCTCTCATCCCCTAATTCCTAAGGGACATGAGTGACATAAAAATTCGTCCCATTCATACTTTTTATTTTTTGAATGTTTTAAATCTTGCTTTTCCCATTTTGTCCCGCTTCTTACTTTCCACAACTTCACCCTGCCATAGCTCACAAACTTAGTCACACCCAGTCAACCTTTGCTGAAATTTGAACCAGCTTCAAAAAATCCTCCACTCCATGATATTATACAAGTATCATAAAAATTATTGATCAAATGAAGAATAATAAACGAATAACGAAGAAGAAGAAATAGAGAAATCCATCTAAAAAGCGTCCATTACCATGAAACAAAAATTTGAATATATATTACAAACAAGTACATGGGAAGAAAACCTTTTTAATACATTCTTAATTCTCAGAGACCACAAAAACCTCACCTTCAGATCCACCATTTGTAGCAAAGAGTTTTCAGTGAAGAAATCTCTTTATTTACACAATGGAGAAAAAAATTGGATTTCCCGTTAAACCGGCAATTAGTTTGAAGAAAAAATTCACCGGTGAAACGAGAATCAAAAACCCATATCAAAAGTGTGATTTTAATCATGAAAAGAGGAGAAAACCATGCCTACAACTTTGAATCTATGTTAATGGCTGTCGTGTTCGGAGTGGTCACTAGAAGAAAATTTTGAAATTTTAAAATCTCACCAACTATTGATCGGGTAAGCATGAAATTTCCAAGACGTGATATTGGGTAAAAAACCATATCGAAAAACTTAATTATGCAAAAGTTTGATAACCAAAATATTGGTTTCTAAAAAGAGCTAATCTTCTACATAGAGGACTGCTATTTTAGGAAAGTCATTAACTGAAGAACCTTTGAAGGAGACGGTGAAAAAAGAAGATGTATTGCAGAGATGAATCATTAAAATGGCCACCTTTTTCAAGAATTGGTACTTACTAAAAATAGTAAGTGGTCCCATGAATACCTACCAAAAATAGAAGACTAGTCCAGAAAATGAGGGGAACATAGAGAAAAGGAGGATTTCCAAGTACCACATCCAGTCAAGGTTTGAAGGAGTTAATTTTTCATACTTGCTAAAAATATTAAGTTTCTTTTTGGAACTTACTAAAAATAATAAGTCATTCTAGAGGGTTATTTTTACAAGAGAAGAATTATAAGAGTTGAACATCCATATTGGAAGCTGCAGTTGGAGTTTGGAGAAGAATTTTAACACTTAGTAAAAATAGTAAGTTGTTTTTCCTAAAATAATAAGTGTTAAGAGATGACGAGACTCAAATTTATAAAATGGGAGTTGTCACTAAATATTGCCTTCATCAATATTCAATACCCATCTATTCAATGTGTTATCTCGCACCACTAAGTTGTAACATTTTCACAAGAAGTATCTTTGGTGTATTTTGTGGATATTTGAACTCATCTTGAGAAACCCTAGAAGTATCTCTTGACACTCACTACATGGTTCAAGTCACATGTTGAAAGTTTCGAGGCATCCTTGGAACAATTCATTTAACCCGACATGGCTATTTTTGAGCTTGTATACATTCCGAGGAAATCTTCATGAGTCGAGTTCATGGTCATCGGAAGAACCATTCAATAGTGTTTTTAAACACTCTTTCCAAAGCATCCATGAGCTAATTTGAAAGATAACTATAGGATGTAAAGAGTTCGAAGTTCCATAATTTCAACACCTTAGATATTTCCATCAACAAGGATCATCAAAAATCATCGGGAAAAACATCCTATCTTCTTCTCTCTCTTCTTTATCTTCCCCCAAAAAAATTTCTCTTCAAGTGTTCTAATTCTTCATTGGGGTTTGAAATTTTGGTATGCCTTGAAGTCATCTAAAGGTGAACTTAGACACATAATGTAAATTAAGTCACCTTGATTTTATTAAAAGACTTAATGTTCGGGAGGAATACGAATGGTCAAAAGTCATAAATAAGACACATGGAGGGTCATCGGGAGATGAAGAGTCATTCTGTGCTATATATTGTAATATGATCCTCATTCAAAGGGGTTCTAATTGTGAAATTCTTCTAGCTAGTTGTACTCTTGTAATTTCATGAAAGATATTTTTCTTACTTGTGAGTAAAAGGAGTTGGCTATATTCCTATTCTCAATGTCTTCCATTCTCATACTATGTACAATTTTTTTCTTTAGCATCAATAAAAGGAGTTTCTAGACTTTTTAAATAAGTGGTTTACTAATATTTTATGTTCATTAATTTCTAATTAGTCTTGTTTCTATTTGCAGATTTGTTTCTTCTCATTAATGCACTGTTGAAATTTCTAACTAGTGTGTGCAAGAATCTAATTATCTACCTTTAACATTAGGTCTCCTATCTCATTTCTCATTCTCATTTCCTTCTTTACAGATAAAGTCCTCTCTAGCAAGAAATTACTAGCTTTACCATAGGGATAGTGGAGTTCCCTCTCTGTATCCCCCGGTCAAAATTCCACCACAAAAATCCACCTTTTCACACGCATGAAAACACATAAGTTGCTTCATTTAAGTAGAGGGAATTAGATTCCTAGAGCGTTGGTAATAATTTCACCAATTTGTCCCGAAAACTTTTCTAGCCAATAGATCATAATGTGATATTTCTATGTTCGTATGTTATTCGTAAAATGACTTTTATCTCTTCTTGTAAGAACCAACAATTTTCTTGATTGACGTGTTCTTATATTTTGGGAATTTAGATTGATTTGGTGCTTACAAGAGACTTTTGCATCACTACAGCTAATTAGTCATTTGTTTTTCTTAGTTTGATTTTTTTTTTTCAAGTTTAAAATTTTTCTAGCTTGATTTCAAGGCTTGGAATTTTTTCCACTTGGAATTTGAAATGGATTTTTATGTTTGTTTTAATGTCGTTATCTATTTGAATAGGGTCATGGGATTCAACATGGAGTGGTTGGACATATGGAACCACTTTTTTATATGGGGGTATGCCCCAAGGGGGTCATATGGTTGTGTAGTATTGAACTATAGGTTACTATGGCACTTGGGTGGAGGTGATGTGGATCTATGTGCCTAAGAACATAGGGTGACCTGACCTCATTAAATGGAGAGATGAGGTGACAAAATTCTTGGTTGAGTGACTTAATATGGAGAAATAAGGACACAAGACTCTTAGTGAGTGACTTGATATGGAGAAATAAGGATATGGGGCTATATGGTGAGTTACCCAACATGGATAAATAAGGTGACGGGGCTCTATGGTGAATTACCCGGATTGGTTTTGGCACTATGATTATTTCTCTATTAGGAGGCATATGGAGTGGTTTTGGGAGACTTATGTAGTTGTGTGGAAATGTCTTATTCTATATTGAGACTATGTTTCTTTATGTAAAAATATAAATTCTCCCTTTGTGACATCTTATCATTTGGCATTCTTTCATATCAAGTGAATATATATTTGTATTGTGAGACACAAAAAAATTGTTTTAACCTCGTACATCAGACATACCACCATAAGGAAAATTATGAAAATAAACTTGTATAAAACAATCCTAAAAGGAAATGCTTGTAGCTAATCTTTCTTACCTTGTCTTGCAAGACGAAAATAACCTCCTATACTTGAAAAAAACCACTATGGTGTTATCATGTTGTCTATGTGGGTTGATTTTTTGTGTAAGTGTCTTATGTGATGTTCAATTCTCTATTAGAGCCCATGTGGTGTTGTTTAGTGAGTATTTAAAGACAAAAATTATTTGGATAATTTTACTATTATATTTTGGTGTTGAAAATGTGTGCATGACAATAACATACCTCTCTTCATATGATTCCTATGTAAGGAAACTAGAAATTGACATCCATATTTGGTCTATTTTATGTATTTATTATTTCCTCTTTCTTGTTTCACACCCAATATCCTAGTCTGATCTTCATTGCTTTATCTTTATTGACTTTGGACTCCGATGCCCAGCTAGGAAGCCAACACTTAAAATCCCTCATCCCCTTTGGGTGTCCCAACCTCTTTGTATCTTACTCACCTATTTTGGTCCTCTTTTATATTTTGGGAATCTTGTTTTCTTATGGGTCTTCCTTTAGTTGTCAATTGTGAAATTCAAACAAGGGAATCATATAAATAAAAATCTATGTGACCAAACTAAATGACCAAGCTCTAAGCATATAATATCATCACCTAAGGTTGCATCCAAAGGAATTATAAGGACATCAAGGCATCCATCTAGAATTCACTAAAGGGATAAGGGACTGCATTTTCCACATACATGCATAGTAGGGGAAGGTCAATTTTCCATCCACACATCTACTTAAATTGCTACATCTAGTTATTGCTCGTTATCAAGTGCATTTTGTACAAGAGATTCCTAGGGATCGATTCTAGACACACACAAAACTACATGGTTTTTAATAAGTAGTGTAATGTTCAGTCATAAGTTCACTCTATCAGTGCCCATTAGGGTTAGTTCGACTTTGCATTTACATATGTTTCTTTTTAGGATTAGACGTTGTTTGGGGTTTTTCAGGACACTATTTATTTTAGGTTATAGATGAATTCTACGGACATAGTGTGACAAATAAGGAAGGTTAGAAACATTGGTGCAACATAAGATAAATTAGTTTTTAAGGTTTTTTGTAGAAACAAGTGCCCAAAAGAAGTCTCTGGTGCCTAGGTGCCCTTGACCTAGTCCAGTGCCCCAAGACAAAAATATCGACAATTACATAATTTATTAGGCACAATTACACATTTTCTTCCTCATGTTCATCGGTCTTCTAGTCTAGCATACTTGGGAATAATTGTGAAATCAACTAACTCTTCTATTCCCTCTCTTACACCTAGGGTTTTAATTTTCATTATCTTGTTTCTTGCGTAACATTTTTAATTTATTGATTATCTATTATATGTGACTACGAAATATGTAGGGTTTATCATAATTCCATGTTTATTGAATAATTTCATGGATCCAACTCATTGCACACTCTTGGACCCTCATTTTTATTCTTTCTTGGATTTTAAAGATCCTCAAGTACCCTTGTATTAATTACTTCAAATGCACCCATCTTGTAAATACTCTATCAAAAACTTTGTACACTCTATTTTCCTCCCTCTTGATAGAATATCTTCTCAATTCCGTGTCATCTGTGATCATCTTTCGATGATTCTATTGGTCCTAATATCAATAAATCTATTTGTAAATCCATTCAAAAGCTACATTCTTTATTTCAAGATAGATTTTAGGCTATGGAACCCATGATTACATATTTTAAATCTAAAATCCAACATCTTAAGAATGTTTCTCAGGATCATGCTAGTTCTTCTTCTCATCCTCACTCTATGTCCTCTACATGTGCTCATATAAGTGAACCTAAAGTATTACCATTACCAAACCTCTCAAGTTTGATCTCAATGCTAAGTAAAAGATATTCATCTGTATCTCCTTAAGCATCAATTCATCAAATTGTCATATACCCAATGCTACCCTTCTTATTATCTTACAAAATATAAAGGTCATCCATATTGTAATTACTATAGAATCAATGGAAATAATTAAAATGATTGATATTATCTTGTTGTCTAAATTTCTCATTCGTAATGAAGTTAATACACTAGCTACTATATAAACTAGCCAAATCGAAGGATAGAAGGTGTATGTTACCTTAGATACTTGATGGTTGATACGGGTGCTAAATGATGGATTGTTACTATTGCTAAACTTGAAAATAATAATCAAACATGATTTGATTAGATAAATAGATGTGGGGGCTTCTCGAATAATTTTTATTCCAAGAAGTAGTTAGCTTCCTTGGTAGATGTCAAGCCCTGTTTGTTTAGATAAGGATGAAATAAAGAAAAATCATGTAAAAAAAAGATGTCTTGAATCTTAAAAATGGAAAAAACTAATCTAAATCTAGTTAGATGGAAATAGGTAATAATTACAAAATGAAGGTTACCTAGTCCGGGTCAACAAAGTGACCCAAAATTTACAGAGGTAGATCGATGACGACCTAGGAGGATGAATCTAGAGCTTTATATGGAATATGCGAGACTGTAAAATCCTAGGAGAAATCTAGAAACTAATAAGGACCTTCATCTACTATAGGAGGATGTGAAAAAGAAGTTAAGGAAGAAAGGTGGGGAAAAGGATAGAAAAATGATGACTTAGGAAGATTATTTGATGAACAAGATTGGGATGAGGCTGAAAAGAAATAGCTGAATATGGAAACTTGTAAGCACTAGGACTGGAACAAGAGGTTGTTATGTGGTGGTTGGATGCTACTTTGGACCTATACAAATTTAATCTACATAAATCAAAGATAAAATGATAAAATACTTGATAAAAGCACTATAAAAGCAAGAAAACTCATGAAGGAAGATTAGGGTGATGTAAAACATGATGGATGATGGATGGGATGTCTGTAGCTGTTATAGGAAGCTCTAGAAGCTGCGAGGAAGCTTTGATAGCTCTCTGATTGCTTGATTGTCAAGTGATTGCCTCCTGATCATCATAATGAAAAGAAAACACTTGTTTTAAAGCGGGGTGATAACCAGTCGGGTCAAATCGATCACGAGGAAAGTCTCCCTCTTGGGATTGATTTTTTATTTAAGGCAAGATTTAGATGCTTTTAAGGCTTAGGTGAGTGCTTCAAAGAATATTGATAGGATTAGACGACTTGGGGATGAATCTAAGGTGGTTAGGGCATAAAAATTGGTGGGATGAAAGATAGAAAATTAAGGTGATTTGTGTGTAGGATAAAAGATCCTAAATAGATGGTTGGTTGGGGTAGTGAGGATCTTAAATGATTAATTAGTTAATTAATTAATATTAATGTGGATAGGATACACATGTAAAATATAATGATTAATTAATTAATTAACAAGGATTGGATGGGCATTTGAATGAATTAGAAGGATGAATAAATAAGTGACTAAATATGTGCACGCATGTGAATAAGGACATAAATATTGATTTTAGGTGTCTACATTTTGCCCATTTTTTTGAGAGGTTTGTTCTAGCAAGCCACGAGACAAAAAAATCTTTGGATGAGGATGAAGGATTGATGATAAGATCCTCTTCAAATTAGGGATTGATGATGTTAATGAATCGATGTCATGTTTGAAAAAAATTAGGTGAAAAAGGGCGGTGGGTGATAAAAATATGGGTGAAAGCATAACCAATCAAAATTCCCTAGGAAAAAGGATTCGAGAATAAGGATGGAGAACTATTCTGGTGACTCCAATATCACATTGGAAGGGGAAAATTGTGGTCTCAATGGAGACAAAAAACAAAATTTTAGGGACCGATCGGTGGGTGATGATCACTATAGTATGGATGTCGGTTGGGATCACCAATGGTTCATGGTTAAGTCATCAAACTATGCAAAACTATATGCAAAAAGTATGCGAAATCCTTCATACACAATAAATTAGATGAATAGGTATACATCTATAAGGGATGAAGATGCATGATATGGTGTCCAATGGGACATGAAAAAATGGTTGAGAAAGGAAAATGGAAAAGTGAGTGATGAAATAATATGTCCGAAAAGGGGAAAAAATGGCCGCAAAGGCAAAAATGGAAAAAGTAAAATATGCCCTTAGTGGAGAAAGGTATATCCCAATGAGAATTTAGAAAAGTGTATATGCCTAAAGTATAGATATGGCCATCACTGTGGACTTTGATGAAAAACAATAATGGTGCCTTGAGGAAGGCATGGATATGGCCACAATAGTGGAATTCATATAATATGGCCTCAAATGAGGACTTGATATAATGAATGTAATTCCCAAATGGGAGGATGAGTATGACCATGAGTGTGAACTTCGTGCACATATTGGAGAGGATTGTAAAATAAAATGCCCAGTAGAGGAGTGATTATGACCATGAGTGTGGAATTATGGAATAAATATGATTAACATGCCAAAGGATAAAAAAGATAGCCATGAATGTGGACTTGAAGAGTATGTATGCCCGAAGGAAGATTGATGTTGTATGAAAATTCCCAAAGGGGAAAATAGATATGACCATAAATGTGGATTTAAGGTCAACAAGAGATAATGCCCTAGAAAGGGATGCCAGAAAGGGGGGAGAAAACCCAAAATGGTTGGTGGTAAGGCCAGTCGATAACGAATAAGGCAAATCGATGATGACCCAAGGGGGTCGATGACAACAAGGTGTCGGCCGAGCTATATAAGCCCAATGGTCAGCCAAAAAAGCTCATTTGCACGTGAAAAGTTGATGAAAGAGTAGAGAAAGGAAAGATTGAGAAAATGTAGGTTGTTGGGCTGTGAGGAAGTTCTAGAGGGTGCCAAGGATGGCGAGTACAAAACTCACATTTTTTATTTAATTTGATGTTTTATTTACTTTTTTTGCATTTTTTTCAAAAATGGATGGCACCAAGGGTAGTTGGTGGAAAACCAGATGGGTAATTTTGATTGGGCTTTAGGGCACACCGATTTGACAAGAATGTCTTTGACGACCTAGGTTGGCATTGACTTGGGTAAAATTGCATAAATTAGAGTATGATTGGATTTTGGATGAAAGTTAATTTTTTTCAAATGTATTTTTTGGATTATGGATCTAATGTGTACATGCTTTGTTTTTTATTGCAGGCTAGGAGATTTTATATATGAGAGATCGAGTTCCTTCTCTATGTGATCATATCGAGTGGATGTGAGATGTTGAATGGGATCATTTTTCCGTAATTGGAGAGGGGGTATTAGAGACATTATTAGAGGATCCCACGGGATGTGGGGCTTATGATTTCTTTGGTAGAGAGATGGGATCGATGGACTTGCAAATTTTGGTTTAAGATATGGGAGATGACTATCACCCTAGAGGATGTGTATCATATCCTCAGATTGCCAATATAGGGGAGAAGATAGTCCCCATCACTAGTGATGATAGGTTAGAAGTTTTGACGTGGATATTTGGAGCTGATGTGCCCCAGATCATATTTTCTTCATGGGATTTTGTATATATGAAGAGGTATGAGGCTGAATGGCACACAAAAAATTTATTTTCATGGTTGTGGTTAAAGTGTCCTACTATAATTTTTCAGACTCGAGAGGAGCTCAGTTTCCATGGGATCAAGTTGGGGTTATGACTGATATCATAGACCACCAGACAATCTTTTCATTTAGTACAACCCTATTAGCTCATGTGTATCATGAGCTATGCGGATCTGAGTCTAGTAGGAGATCAAGGTTGGATGTCATATTATTACTACAAAGTGTAGGGATTATAAGCATATAGTAGTGATTAGGTCACCAAGGCTTCCATGGGTCATATGGGATCATATTAAGTCTGGAGGTTGGATTTTTGAGGTGGAGCACCAATCAGGCCTTTAGAGATAGAGGAAACCATAGAGTTGATTCATATATTGACCGGATAATAGAGCTTGATGTAGATCAGGTCAAATGACATCCATATAGGGATTTCCCCACTTAGCCTGGTGTGGATGTATATTTTTATGGTATGAGATGGACACAATGGGTCTAGAGATAGAGGCATGTGATGATCGATGTCATACAATTTGAATGGGTATGATGATACTTTGGAATAGTTCAATTAGTACCTCATGATCCCATTTTTTTATAGGTGGGAGGAGATGGGTAGAGAGATGTTGAGTCTTATTATGGAAGACCCACTAGTGGAGGAGGCTATGTTTTGGGATGATGATGATGATGTAATAATAGTAGCGGGGTAATCCAATTAGCATACACCAACATGGGTAGCAGGGGGAGCGAGGAGGGAGGAGAGGAGGTGATTGAGGAGATGGAGGTAGATGTTGAGGTGGGTCCTTGAGAAGGTGGTGGTGATGGAGTAGGATACTCTACAAAGGTTTCATGCTTACGTGTTGAGATAGACCAAATGAGGGTCAAGAGAGACCAAACATGTGTAGAGAAAGACATAGCTCTACAACAATGGGATGTGGTCATGTAAGAGTGAGACCAAGTTTCTTAGGAGGAATATTACTTTAGGAAAAGGGAGGCGTACGGGGTCTATTCGGATAATTAGCTACCATAGTAAAGTCGAGTCACCAATGGTATTCGGGAAGTGCTAGAGGGGTCAAGATAAATGGAAACCCTTGGCATGATTGGGATGAATAGGTACCTATCATTAGCCATCAAGGAAAATTATTACAAGAATATCATGATTTGATACCGGGAGAATATCAAGAGGTAGGCGGGAGGTGGAGTTGGGAAATCAAGGAGTATAATGAGTGTAGCTTAGCCACAACAAGAGGAGAGAGGCCAAAAGCATGGAGATGACACATAAGGTTTAGGTGTTATACATGCCCATAGAGGAGAGGTTTTGAGAGTATCGAGATGTAATTTACTTGAGTTTTATAGTTTTTCGGCTGTAAAATAACCCCATAGAGGTCCATGATGTATTGAAACTCATTTTTGATACATGATAAATTATGTTGTCTCGTGGATCATGATGTGTTATGTTTGAACATGTGTTTATTCAAAGATGTGATGATTTAAATTATATATGATGTGATGATTTCAGATTAGATATTTATGATAATGGTTGCTTAGATGAGATATGATAATGATGGTTACCTTGGAATGCATGTTCGGTTTATAATTGATAATGATGGTGAAATACATGTGTGATTAGATGGCTATTTTAGATCCAAATGTGAGTATGGATATAAATGTGTGATGTGAAGACTATGACTATATGCTTCATGTTTATATTTGATGATGATGATAAGGCAGATATAGGATTAATTGAAATCAAAATGTGTATGGATGTGATACGAATGTATGATGTGGTAACATGTTTTAAATTTGAATTTTGACTATGGTGATTAAAATGTATAGATAAGATGTGATAAAAATAGATTGGAAATGGATGTGATTAAAAATAAATGTGTTATTTAAATAGATAGGTAACATGAAATGAAGAGAGGTGTGTTGAGGAATGAATGTGATGGGGCTAGGATGAAGAAAACCTCATAACGGTGGTAATCCATAGGTGCAAACAAAACTATGTTATGACTTGGAAATATGCATCTAACCACATTGGAGGTTAATAAGAAGAGACTTGGGTAATGCAAGACACATGTGACCAAAGAAGATGTTATAAAATAACCAACAATAGTTATTCATTGTGCAAAACAAAAGGAAGCAATGGATGAGATGATCTCATAAACCGAATGTTGACATGACAAAAGGGGTTTGAGATGCACTTGTACAGAGGAAAGAGGGTTCTCTAAAAGTGGTGTTCCCTAAACTATGCCCTAGCTCTAGAAAGGGGAAAGAGAAATTTGATCAATGTGGGAAGCCTGCTAATGCCATAATGAGTATTCATCCTTCAAGGGTATGGTCTAATTTTCACAATATATAGATGGAAATAATAAATGATAGCCATCCTTCGAGGGATCAGTCTATTATTATTATTTAATGAATTAATAGTTTTCCTTTGAGGGATCAGTCTATTTTTGATAACTTTGATTTTGATTTGAGAATCTATAATTTTTATTTTCCATGGGGGGAACTGAAACCAGCTAAGTAAACCACTTATGTGGGGATAAATGATGTACAAGAGACACCCTAAGACCCTTTACATGGCTCCAATAGATGAATAATAGGGTGATGGATGTAATTATTGTGGAGTTATCACCAACGAGGAGAACCTATCAATAAGTAAAATTATACGAGAGGAGTCGTGGTGCCTATATTTAAGGTCACATCTAGGATGTGAAGGAAGACAACATAGTTCCAAATCATCACAACGAGAAATGGAAAGGGGTGAGATGGAGGAATTATCTGAAGCCATGACTAAGGGCACATTGGTAAACGTGCTAATAATAGAATGGTCACAAGTGTAATGCGTTAAGTGGTTCCACTTTCAATTTACCGATAAGAGAGGCTAGAAGATAGGATGCCGATCCATACTTATGTGTGATAATGTATGGTCCAATATAGTCAGGGGAAAAATTTCCATGTTCGATCCTTTCTAGAGTAGTGACGTTTTGATAATTTTAAGAAATTAGCGTCACACTTTTGAAGATGGGATGAGATAAGAAAGAGAAATTAATATAATGGGTTGCCCCTTAAGGAAGTGAAAGATATGCATCTAAGATGAGTGAAATCCCCCTAGAAAGAGAAAAATGTGATTATATGACGGATCAAAAAATCGATATGTGTCGGGACCGGAGGAGATAAGTTAATTACAAATTTTAAAATGGATGCACTACGATGATGAGTTCTTAAATGAGAGCCATGGTGCTTCCAAAGGGAGGAAAAGATATGGCCACAAAAGTGGTCATAAGAGGAAATAATGAAAGGTACAATAGGATAAACTAATGTAAATGAGATAAGATGATGCCAAATGTGAGGAGAGACTAATATGTGAAAACAAATTTCCTAGAAAGAAGTCCCCCTAGCACATGAGGATGAATTGATGGAAATGAGAAGAAGGATGCTAAAATATCAATAATGGGGGGAAGATGCTCCCCTAATGAAAGGGATGTGGATAAGATAGTGGATGTCAAAGGATATGGATGTTAGGAAGATGGTGTATCGAGGAAAAATAAATCAATGAACAATGAAGGACACTCATCAAGAGGCTGATCAGATGAAGATGCGATGAAAGGGATCAGATGTGCTATAGATGAAGTAGTGGATGGTTAAGGGGACTCATTGGGGAGGTCCTCTCTATCAATAAGATAGTGGAAAATGGTCTAGAAATACTCATTTTTATGGCTCGGGGTGTGATGATAAGCAATGATGCGGTGAGAATTGAAGCATGAGGCCTTTTGATGGTTCGGATCGAAGGATGTGATAGGTGGAAGCGTGATGGTAGAATTCTTAAGTTAATTTGGGAGGACCTCCGTATATGATTTGATATGGACACTAGGAAATCTTTTATAGGATGATGTGGATGACATAGGTAAAGGTGGATTGGATTAAGGTCTAGGTGATGTTGAAGAAGAAGTGGTGGTGGATGATTTAGGCCTGGATGAAAGGATAATTGGAGGTATATTTGATTAATGAGTTGGCCCTAGGAAAGAATCAAAGCTGTTTAGATTTGAATGGGTTGATTGGTCGTGATGAAGAGAGGGTCCTAAAAGAGAAGGATGAGGTCCTAGGATGGAAGACGTATATTTGGTCCTTATAGGGGGGATGTCAATCTTATTGTGAGGACATTCAAGGGACTACTAGAAAATGATGGCAAGGTATTTAGATTTTTATTTTTAGGATTACCCTTAATGGGGATGAAAATAATATTTACTAGGGGATCCGGTGATGGCATGGTGGCTAATGGTAGAAATAGCTTGGGATAAGGAATTCTAAGGAAGGTGAAGATTGGATATATGTGGGGATGTATGGATGAGTGGATAAAATAGGAGGGTCACCTATAGTGGTTTTCAGCTGAAGGCCTCTCCAATATAGCTTGAATGATGAAGGAAGTATAGAGGAAGAGGGGGATAATGGGGATATAGTGATAATGGTCGATGCAAGACGCATAGGTAGAAGTATGGAAAGAGGTACTATCTGAATCTATGAAAGGTGAGACATGTAAGGGTGTAATATATGTGTATAGAGGAATAGGATCTACTAGAGTAGATGGGGATTAATGGGTAGAATTTGTTAAAGTAGATAAAATAGATGTAGGTGTGAGATCGTAATAGGTGGGGTGTGGTGATAAAGAGAGGAGTTAAGAAGATGCGATTAATTATGTCTATGTGATATAGGTAAGATGGTGGATAACCAAGGATAGAGATGGAAGAGGTATAAATGCTAGTGATCACATGAGCGGATTGGGGAGGTGTGATAGGTGTGGAAATAGATGTGGATGTAGAAGATGAGCTAAGCGGGATGGTCATAAGTGACAAAAAAATTGGTAAGGATGTCAAGGTAGACATAGTATGAGGTGGTGTCGGCAAAGGAAAATAAATGTGTGATAAATATTTCAACACAATAAAGAGTCCAGATGAGGAGCTAGGTGTGGCCAAGACCATTGCAGATGTAGTGAGAGTAATACTAGATGTAGTTGTATTATAAGCAATAAAAGTAAGGGAGATAGGAAAGGTGGATGTAGATGTGATAGATGTAGGAATAATATTAGAAGGGTCAAAAGGTGCAATATGTAGGTTGGAAGGAGATGAATAAATTAGTAATATTGATGTGTGGAAAGAGGTGTTTGATGTATGGTATTGATTGAGAATGGATTAAATAGGTGTGATGTAGAAGGTGAAGATGAAATGGTTGGTGGAGGATTAGGAAATGGTTTTCTAAAGATGTCATGTGACAAAGATGGGATAGATTGAGAGGATGTAGGATTATGGTAATAAGTGGGATCATAATGAGATTATAGAGATGGGGAAAGAATGGGGAGGTCTAACATGACGGGATCATCAGAGGTATCCCTCGGTGAGTCAAGAGGAGAGATGTCATAAGATGGGGTAGGATGTGTTGACTGATACCTACGGAGAAGGAAATCATAGATGGGGTTATCATGAGGAATATCCATAAGAGATGTGGGTATGGTGATAAAATTTGACACGGGAAGGGAATGAGGTAGCAAGACCAAATAAGATGGGGAGAAGAAGGAATGGTGCATGGGGATGAGGCTAAAGATGATGAAGATAAAGGTGATGAGATATAAGGAAATGGAGTATAAGGTGATGGAGATAAATGGGATGATACATAAGTAAATGAGGGTGAATCATGCTCTGTGGACTGATATGGGAGAGATACATGAGGTATACAATGAATATATTCATAAATATGGCTAGAGGAAACTTTAGAAGTAACTGATGGTCTAGATGGGGTCACATAGGACTACTGAAACGCTTGAGGAAAATTCTGGTTCCATTTTTAAACAAGAAAGAACGAAAAAAATTCCTTTTTAGCTCTGATTAAGAATGTATGAAGATGATGAATTTGAAAGTTCCTAGGAGATGGAAAAATATGTTTGGTATTAGGTAAGTTATGGCTGGGAGATGTTTGAAATAGTCTCCGGTTGTGTGATCAAATCTCAATCAGTGAACCATGTGAAGGATTGTTTTGATATGTCCATTGATTTGTGAAGTTTTATGTTATTTTTATAAGACATGTGATGCATAAGATTAAACCTCCTATTTAAGCTATGTGAGAAAGCAAGATGCACAAGGAAAGGTTATTTTTAAGCCTAAAACAAGATGTGACATTTGATGAGTACATAGACAAGAAGGGAAGGTATGATGCGAAAGGAAAAAAATAAGAAAATAAGAATACATGTATAACAATTTTCCTATTTTTCTGCACTTTTGAGTGATGGGAAATCCAAGCCACGAGTTGAGAAAGCAATAAATTGAAGCCTCACGGTGTGGGGCTAGTGTAAAACATGAAAAAATAAGATATAAAAAGAATGAAACCACCAAAAGGGTGGTTCCACCTGTGCATGCAAAGAATTTTGTCCAAATTTCTCATTCATAATGAAATTAATGCACTAGCTACTAAATAAACTAGCCAACTTAGAAGGATAGAGGGTTTATGTTACCTCAAATGCTTGATGCTTGATACGAGCGTTGAATGATGGATTGTTACTATTGCTAAACCTACAAATAAGACTGAAACATGATTTTATTAGATAAATCGATGTGGGTCCTGTCTAAACAATGTCGGTTCCAAGAAGTAGTTAGCTTCCTTGGCAAATGTCAACCCCCATTTTTTAGATAAGGATGAAATAAAGAAAAATCATGCGAAGCATAGATAACACTTAATCGAAAAATGGCAAAACTGATCTAAAGCTAGTTAGATGAAAATAATTTCAAAATAAAGGTTACCTGGTTTGGGTCGATGGTGACCCACCCTCTACATAGGTAGATCGATGGTGACTTTGGAGGATCAATTTGGAGATGTAGATGGAATATGCGAGACCTACAAAAGTATGTGAGTAGTCTAGAAACTTATAAGGACCTGTAGCTATTATAAGAGGATGTCTAGAAAAGAAGTAAAGGCACAAAGGTGGGGAAAAGGAAAGAAAAAGGTTGATTTAGGAATATTATTGGATGAATAGAGCCATGTTCAATGATGACCAGGAGGATTGGTGATAAGTAGAATAATTATGATGATGCTGAAAATAAATAGTTGAATATGGAAACCTACAAGCACTAGGACTAAAAAAGAGGTGCTAAGAGTGGTTGAATCTTGCTCTAGACACTGTAAAATGTTTATCTGAAAGAAATAAAATATAATCTAATAGAAGACTTGATAAAAGCACTATAAAAGTAAGAGATCTCACAAAATAATATTATGAGTGATACAAAACACATTGGATGATGGATGGGATGTTTGTAGCTATTATAGGAAGCTCTAGAAGTTACGAGGAAGCTTTGATTGCTCTTTGATTTCTTGATTGTTGAGTTATTTCCTCTTTATCGTCATAATGGAAAGAAAAACTTGTTTTAAAGAGGTTCGATGGTGAATAGGTTTATCGGTGTTGATCACGGGGAAATTCTCCCTCTTGGGATTGATTTTTGATTTAAGGTGGGATTTGGATGCTTTTAAGGCTTGTTTGAGTGCTTTAAATAATATTAGCAAAATTAGATAACATGGGGATGAATCCAAGGTGGTTAGGGCATAAAAATATGTGGGATGAAAGATAAAAACTCAAGTTGATGTTTTTCTAGGATAAAGCATCCTAATTAGAAGGTTGGTTGGGGTAATGGGGATCTTAAATGATTGATTAATTAATATGAAATAATTAATTAATAAATATTAATGTGGATGGGATGAGCATGTAAATTATTAAAATGATTAATTAATTAATATTTCTTAATTAATTTACAATGATTGGATGAGCATTTGATTGAATTATAATGATGAATAAATAAATGACTAAATATGTGCATGTAGGAAAATGAGGGCATATATACCGATTTTAGGTTTCTACAACTCTACACCAAAAAATTTGGCCACCTTAGGCGTTATGGTATTATATTATTTTATACACAAAATAATGTTACATGTTCATCTTCAATTACTACATCTCATTGGGTTCCTAAATCTGATTCATCTATGTCTAATGAGCATCATGCCATCAATTTTAATGTTCCATGTTTGGTCAATCAAGCACCACTTATTTAACCCATTCCAACTAAGCAACCACCTCTCAAAATTAGTCTAACACCTCCTACACTGAAGTCATCTATGGCACTACCAAGTAAAAATAATAAACCACCTCTCAAAATAAGTCTAAAACCTCCTCCTCTCAAGTCATCTATAGCACGAGCAAGTAAAGCGAAGAAACCACCTCCTAAAATTAGTCCATTTTCCTCTCTTATCATGTCTTCGTAGCGTCATAAATCCCACATAAGCTCTAACAAATAAATATTTTCAAATAAACTACTCCTTATACTAATGGCCAAATCACATTTCAAAATCATGCAACCATGGCATGGTCCTAATATTGTTTCTTCCTATTATTATGATGGCTCTCTCTCTCTCTCTCTCTCTCTCTTATAATGACACGAGATAACACTCTCCCACAATGTCATGGTATCTCTCACGTCACTAGATAGATCTCCATCATTGACACACTTAGGGTGCATCATGTTTATTCATCCCCCTCCTAATATCATCGGGGTCTTTCATTTCTACTATCATGCTATGTGCTTCATATTTAGTCTTTCTCATTCATTTTACATGTATTGATACACAAAAATTGTATCCTCATTACACTATGATGCTCTTTAGTGCTATGGTTAACACTTAACTATTGAGGACACACTACATCCATGAACCTCGAGACACTACACAATTCATTCTCTGTATTTCTTGATAAATCTTTATAACATACAATTCTCACACATCATACTACCCTATGATGCACTTTAGGTCCATAGTTCATACTCTACTCCTAAGGGTGTAAATATAAAATTAAATTCACCACATTCACTCTTTGTGATACATGTTTCATCGATCTATATTTCTAGCACACATAGTTCAAACCATTTCCCGATGACGCTTTCTTGTTCTATGGTTCATTCTTGAATTTCAAAAGGTATTTTATAAATGAACATCATATCATACTCATCCACATCCATTTGAGGGCACAAAATTCCTATCATGCACACTCTACATTCTATTCCCTTCACACTCACAACATACTACATATCTTTGTTTCATTAACTCTTAAATACTTATTCTTAAATGTACACTTTATTTCACATGCTAGAAAAATACTTAGTATGTCATTATCTTTCTATATGTACATATGCACGTTCACTCGGTATTTATTTGTGAATGCGAGAATCCTTACAGATTAACACACAATATTGATGCTTGGCATTATACCTCTTATTAGTCCCATTGAGCCTTCCGAGGGCATCTAATTTTTAAACACTACATGTGTTATTGTTTCATTTTATACTACTTTATATTCTTTCTAGCACACCACTCTATCGATATATAGCCATCTTGACATATTTTGTATATTTCTAACACGCTAATGAGTTCATCACATGTAGCATTTTCTTTGTAGGAACTATTTGTCACAATGGTTATCTGACACTTTTCTTTCTTTTTTCTTTGATTAAATGCCATTTTTGTGGGATATTCCCTATGTATTTCTTGGTCATTACTTGTATTATTTTGTATTTTTCATCCTTGATTGTCTTGTGATATTGTGAGAAATGTCCCATGTTTGAAACCCACTTTGTGTGGTCTACATTATCTTCTTTCTTTCTAGATTAAAAATTGTCTTTTATATCCATATTTGTCTTGATTGTACTAACACATGTTTCTAGCCACTTTGTTTGCATGTGCCTTGGTTTCTACCAAGCATATTCCCTCCCATATAGGGTTACATTTTCATATCAGAGATTGCTCCTCTCCTTTGGACCACATCCTCCTCACGATGTGGATGCACCCCAAATGAGGGGAGCATACATTCAGTGAATAAGTCACCCCATACATCAGTACATAGTTGTATTTTAGGCCTATATAGTACATGAACAAGATAGCCTATAGTTTCTAAGACAACCCATATTCGACTTGGGTATTAGTTTAACACAAACGATAGCACCTAGATACAAAAATGAGTTCCTGGGCATTCTTGATCTTTCCCGAGATCCTATGACACGGGAGAAGTTACAATTACTTTCTTAGATTTTCATATTTTTCAACATCTTACAATGTAATTTGCATAGTACAAGCACAATTCTCCAACAATAAGAATGTATTATACTTTAATTTTTTATTTAGATTGAACTGGAACAACATGGATCACACCATATACGGTAGTGTCTAAATTTCTGGAAGCATTCGGGGATGGAGAATAACACTAGATATTTTTCCCCAACACTCTTTTGATGTGGTGAGAGATCTCCCAAAAACTCACTCTTGGTGTGAGATCGCAAAAAAACTCACTCTCCTACAATGGTTCATGACACTTTGTAACCTTTTCTCTAATCATGGATCAGTGCACATGCTCCCTTTTTACTACTTTTTCACATTTTACACTATTTGTACATGCTTTCACACCTTTTTACTTCCTTGGATTGGATTTTCCACATATACACAAATTTGAATAATCTTCACTCTTCTTTTATAGGACCATCCTTAATATGTAACAATAAGTAGTCCCACATCACTAAGCATAAGTGACAACAACAATAGGTAAAAACATGACACAACACATACACTTTACCCCTAGGGTCACTTCCTCTTCCTTTGCTTCCACACTGCAATTTTATTACTTCACACTTTTTATTGTCTCCTTAGCATGCTTTCACCATAAATTTACATGGTTATTAGGTATGCATCTCTTATCTAATTTAATTATTCGATTATTCACTCAAAAAAATAAAGTGGGGAAAATGTAAACACTAAATCATGCATTTGGGTACATTTCTAGGTCCCAATCATATACCACTATTCGTATGATTCCTAAGCGAGAAAACTAGTAATTGACATATATATTTAGACTCTTTTCTATTTTATTATTTCCTCTTTGGTATTTCACACCCCAAAACCCAATCGATCTTCATTTCTTTATCTTTATTGACTTTGGACACCATCGCACAACCAATATGCAAACACCCAAGCACCCTCATCCCCTTTGGGCGCCCTAACCTCTTAGTATCTTACTCACCTCTTTTGGGACTCTTTTATCTTTTGAGAATATTGTTTTCTTATGGGTTGGCCTTTTATTTTTCAATTAAGTAATTCAAACAAGGGAATAATACAAATATAAAGTTATGTGACCATGATAAAGGACAAATCTCTAAGAATCTACTATCATCACCTAAATTTACTTATGAAGGAATTCTAAGGTCATCAAGGCATCCATCTAGCATTCAATAAAGGGACAACGGAATAAATTTTCTACATACACGTATAAGTGGGGAAGTTAATTTTATCATCCATACATCTACTTACATTGCTACATCTAGCTATTGTTTACTATTAAGTGCATCTTGCACAATATCTTCCTAGGGCACAATTCTACACACACAAAAAACTACATGGAGTTTGAGATGTAGTGTATATCTCGTTCATAAGTTCAATCTGTCAGGTGACCACTGGGGTTAGTTCAACTCCCCATTTGCATATTTTTCTTTTTATTTGATGTGTTTTGGGGTTTTACAGGAGATCATTTGTTTTGTAGGTTACATAAAATTATGCAGACATAGTGCACCATACATGAGACCAAAAGGAATTTTAGTAAAATTGGTGTGATAAAAGAAAATGTAATTTATGATGTTCTTCATAGACATAGGTGCCCTAGTCTAGACATATCTGATAATTAAAACATTTATCAGGTATTTTTCCAACAATTTCTTCCTCTTATTCATCAGTCTTCTATTTCAACAAACATCGACATCAATTGTGAAATATGATAAGTATTATATTCCCTCTCTTACACCTAGGGTTTTAATTTTCATTACCTTATTTCTTGCATAAAATTTGTGCTATATTGATTATCTATTAAATGGGACTACGAAATATATAGGGTTTAGCATAATTCTTTTTATTAAATCAATGCTTGTTGAAAATGGGTTCTAGAAAGAAGCACATGAGTTTGAAGAAAATATTAAGGTACCATCATTAAGAGAATTGAAATATATTTTCAGTGGTATATTTTTACCTCTAACTCCTTACGAAGCTCCCAAAATCACCTTCCAAAGCTTAGGCATAATTTTGAACTACAAGCTCCTTCACTTTCACTAAACTTGTTCCTAAACCTTCAAATCTTCCCTAAAATTTCCTAAATCACTTGAAATATGTTCTATACTCTAAAACATCACTTATTAATTATTTTTAACTTTGAAATCTATCCCATAGGACTCACACATGTCCTAAAAAGACCAAAAATAACCTTTCAAGATTACTGAAGAATTCTCCTTTGAAAGCATTGCACTGAAATAAGTGAGTCACCATGTCTCAACATTTCCAAAATTAGGGAAAGTGTATACAACACATGAGATATTTAAAGGATTGATATAGGAATGGAATGAAGGGTAGAATGATCCAAAGAGGTGCTCAAGAGATTTAAAAAAAATGACACTAGGGTACAATTGTCATGTTTCAACATTGAATTTTACCCTTGTAAAAAACATAAAAACAAGATCCATACTTAGTAGTGATGATGTAGGGCCCTAACCATTTATGTTTAAATTTCCCTTCTTCTCACCTAGATTTGTAGTATTGTTTTTTATTTTATTTTCATACCAGTCGTTGATCTTGAGCTGTTAAGGTTTTATATTTTTATTATAGCTACAACATAGTCGAATTTGATACAGTCATAGATGATCTAAGGCATGAAATCATATTGTGTCTATAATTTTAAGTTCTAAAAGGTTTTCTTGGCGGTAATCCTCTTCGTGAAACAAGTTTTGGAGGGATACATAAAGGGAAGGGAGATAGACCCAGAGGGTGGGATATAGTTACATATGACAATTGTGACCATGTTTATCAACTATATTTTATAGTATGGATTTGATAATCTTATTAGAAGCTTTAGAATTTCCATTGAATTAAGGGTAATATGGAGTTTCCCATTATAGGCACATATTATATTTCTTGGCTAAGGCTTTGACATTTTTATTTTTGAATGAGATATCATTGTCAGTGAAAATGGAAGTGGGAATACCAAAATTGAAAATTATATGGTTCAATATGAATTTGGAAATATTACACCTAGTGATGTAGGTAGGAGGTATAGCCTCGATCCACTTGGTGAAATATTCAGTGGTAACTATTATGAAGGTGTGGCATTCAAATAAGGTGGGATTTATCTTTCTAACTAAGTCGAGCCCCTATTTATAAAATGGCCAAGATGAAGTGATAGGATGCAGAGCTAGGAAGGTACATCAATCACATTACCATGTCATTGACACACTTGAATTTATTTTTAAAAAGCTATATGTATTAGTCTCCATAGTAGGCTAGTAGTGTCTCGATTAGCTTTTTATTATTTGAGAATTCTTAGGGTGTTAGCAAGGATCGTATAACATGAAGAAAATTGTGCCAAGGCACTTTTGATAGATGAATTCATATTGGGAGGATAGGTTTATGTTTGGATGAATGTATAAATATCATGCTACCAAGGATTTTTATGACCAAAAATATCACAAACAATGGTGGAATATGGAAAATTATATGTGGGCACCAAAATATGTTCCATGAGAAACTTTTTATGAGTTTAGTTTCATCAAATACGAGGGTGGTATGAGGTAGTTGCTATGACATCTATTACTTTATTCTACGAATGAGGAACTTGCTCAAATGTGATTATCTAGAAATACCCCTTTAGAATATCAACCATGAACTTATATGGGATGTAGTTATCATATTTGAATTTATATTCAGCATTTACCTACTTAATAATTAGCGAGGAGTCACCGAAGACTAGTAACTCTTGTAGTTGACATGAAATAGAAAATCCTAGGCCTGTTATTAGTGCTTCATACTCAACAATGTTATATCTACATGGAAATCCAATGCAATATGATTTAGGTATAATATCCCCATCAAGTGTACGTAAGATGATTCCATATCTGAGCCACATGTACTTTACAAGAACAATAAAAATAAAGATTCCATAAAGGAACTACATATATGTATGATAAATCTTCATTTGGGAATTCAAAGTGTAACATTTTAGAACTTGGTAGTGGCGCTGCAACTAGATGATATGTCGGTGCCTACCCTTTGATATCCTTTTGATTATTGAATTAAATTTCAAACTCAATTAAGATCATGATCTAGTCAAACATCCATCTTATTAGAAGTGGTATTGATTGTAGATACGAGAGGATTTATTTTTGTGATAAGCTTTGTACTATGGTTTAACAAGTAGTGTCGCAAATGTTGAAAAGTGAATGTGACTACCAAATAAAATTTCTCTACATTTGAGTATTTGATTTCATGATTGAGAAGAGTTATGATTAATTAATATATTATTTTCTCTTTTCCCTTATCATTGTGTTGTGCTACTAATGCCTTGATGGCATGTTCAGTTATAGAAGTGTATAATAACATAGGTTTATCTTAGATTGGTGGCATGAGCACCGAAGGAGTATACATGTACTATTTCATATTGGTGAAATATTCTTGGCATTCTCATGTCCACTTAAATTGGACACATTTTTGAGTAGTTGATTGAAATTATACTTATCCGCAAGATAAGAAATAAAGCATTAAATAGATTGAAACTTACCTTATAACCCTCGTAGTATACAAAGATTATATAGAGGTGAAATTCCAATTATTTCCTTAAATTTGGTATGGGCCACTTCAATTCCCCTTCATGAGATAATGAATCCCATAATTTTTCCTAAAGTGACACTAAAGACACACATTTTATTATTAAGGCACACCTTATATTCCATTAATTGTTTGAAGATAGACTGAAGAATGGTTAGGTGGTCAAATCTAGTTTTTGATTTGGTGAGTATGTCATCAACATAGTCCTCTATGATATCATTATGAAGGTCATAAAATATAACATTAATTGTGTCTTGGTATGTAGCTCTTGCAATCTTAAGACCAAAAGGCATGACCTTGTAATACAAATTCCCCATGTGGTTGTGAATATAATGTTTTTTTGATCTTATTCAATGATCTAAATATGATTATACTCTAAAAAACCATCTGTTAGAGATAACATCTCATGGCCTACCATAGAATCAACAATAATGTTGATATTTGGAAGAGGAAAATTATCCTTAGGGCATGATTTATTGATGTGAAAATCAGTAAAAATCTGAATTATAGGAGTTTATTTAGCAAAAAGTACCATGTTGGAGATCCATTTAGAATAGTCTATTATTATTCCCTAAAATTTACTAAGTCCCAAGGAAGAAGCCAACATGCACATGGGAGGCAAGTAAATAAGGAATGCACTCAGGAAAAATCACACAATGGAAAGGCACATGGTAGAAGAGGTTGGTGCAAGTGGGAGCAGGAAGGTTTAGGGACTTAGCCATATTTTGAAGGAGTTTTTATAGGAGAACCACATGAAAATCTTGAGTAGGAATCTTTGAATGGATAAGGTGTCAGCCTAGAGTCTTAGAGCTTAAGAAAAGAATATTCCATGTAAGGGGTATTCCTAGGATGATCATTATAGGTAGTGGAGGCATTTACAAGTTGACATAGGCATTCGACCATGGAGGACCACAATTCCACTTAGCATGTGATCTACTCATGAAGGAAACCAAGGTGGTGCATCAATATTCTATTTAAGGCGGTGTTTGGGTCCAAAATAGGAGAAGAGGAGAGTAACAACAAAGTGCTGAGGAAATGAAGGGTTAAAGAGGGTTTTAAGTAGTAATAAGATGCTTGAGAAATACTTACAAGAATGATATTGATCATATATGCATGGTTTTGGGTATGAACAAGGGTGGTAATGGGTATAATAGCTAAGACATCTCTCTACAGAGTATTTTTGTAGGGTTTAAGATAATATTCCTTGATGTATTCGTTCTATATGACCCTTATCATGTAATGAGGCCACTGTAAATGTTTATAAATTAATATATGTGTTTGATTCTAGTTATTCATGTTATTAAGTGTAATCCCTTGTGTTCTTCATATTATTATGGGATAGATCTAGTTTCATTATGCTTATTTACATTATTCATTTCCATTTATGATGCATCGTACGTGCACGAATGCATTGATTGTATCTTCCGTTTTGAGTGAATGTCTAGGTTTCAATTTTTGCAACTCGTTTTCAATCAATGGTAGATCATTCTCATGAATCTCACATAAAGGAGGGGATTATCACACACACATGCCTCGGGTGACCAGCTAACGCATGTTGCATGATAGGTCGACGCACTTGGGGTAGAAAGAAGATATATGAAGAAATGGCTACATTTTGGTTCCATTGTTGGGACCTCTTTTCAAATTTGTTGTGAGAATGGGCTGTGATGATGGATTGATTGACCTTGGACAATGTAAAGATAGGATCAAAATCATGGAGGATGATTTTTCTCAGAGGTTTAGTATTGGATCTGAGTTTGATGCATGAAAATGGGTGGAGGAGAACCTATATCACGAACTCTATGAGACATTCTTATGTTGTTTCCCAGTAGAGTTGTATGAATGGCTCTTAGCATATGCATCAAGGAAAATTTAGTACTATAGACCTCATGTTTATACCCAGAAGGAGTATCAATGGTTGCATGATTTGATCGATCGACATGGATCCGTGTTGTTGATTCTTGGTGGAGTAGATAGGTGACTAGTTATACCATGGAATATGTTATTTCTACGTATTATTACCCGAGAGATTGCTGAGTTTGAGTTCTTGAAGGAGCCTAGAGGATCATTCTTGCATGTTATTCCACTAGCTATCAAGACCCTAGTTATTACTTTGACTTTGGAAGGTTTTCCTATGGCTCACTAGACTCCTACTAGGTGTGGGAAGTGGAAGGTGTCATGGTAGAGGATGACAGAGACATTGCGGTCGAAATGGAGAGAGATGAGAGGTGGATCAAGTATAATGAAGTTCAAGAGAGTTATTTGGAAATATAATGTAAATCTACAGGAGTGATGGATTTATGGAGACAGACATTTTGGGAAGGATTTGAGGTTAGCGTAAAGGATGTAGAACTGAAAGCGATCTGAGCTACCCCATCTTGGAAAGCATGGAAGAGAAACCCCTTAGATTCTAGAGAGATATCATCATATGAAGAAAGGGGAGATCTATAGGTACCCATCTTAACCCACATGGTGACTAGACCCTTGTGCTTACTTTTTAAGTTCCTTAGATAAGTTTTCATAATCTAGTTGGTATCGATATTGGTAGTTGAGTGACACCAAAGAGGTATAATTTTTCATTTTGTACATCTATGGTTGCACAGTAATTTCTTGTATTTGGGGGTATTTTGTCTAGCATATCATTTGGGAAAGGTGTGGTTTTACAAGGTTTGAGTATACCATCCGGAAGTGGCATGGGAAACACATCTTGGAGTGGTTCGGTATCAAAAACTATTGGCACGTATTTTAGCACGACAGTGGGTTCTCAAGGAGAAGTTGCTTAAGCACCCTTACCCACTAGGGAGGAGGATCTAGAGGGATAGAAGCTAATAGATATAATGGGTCTAGTGGTGGAGAAAACACTAGAGGGAATCAATGTTTTAGATCTGGTGAACAAGGTTCACAACACCATCAGTAGGTGTTTTATGAGATGTCACTCCTCTTACCTAATTACAAGGGCATTGAGGATGCTACGAAACATGTACACAAGTATGAGTTGCTATGAAGCATGAAGGGAATCACTTCCTGTAGAAAAAAGTAAGTCATTTTGTAACCACATTTCAAGGAACACACATATCTGGTACAAGAATTATGACCCACACGAGAGAGTGTTGGATTACGTTATGCCACATAATGCCATTTTGGCAAAGTTCCACATACTTGAGTTTGAATAGAAAAGAATTAATGTGTTGAAGGAGATTCAATAAGGAATGGCGGAGAGTGTGCGGGAGTATGAAAAACATTTCAAGACCCTATTATCTAAGTTGTCTTATGACATTCACCCTTTACAACATGCTCAGTGGTTTGCTGGAGGAATGATCACATGATTCGGGAGGGCCATTTCAAAGAATACTTTCATAGATCCACGCAAGGCCTTGGAGGTTTCCTTTAGCACCGAGGTAGTAAGAATCATTTCTCTAAGAGTTATTCTATTCCTAGAAGCCCAAATTGTTACAATGGAAAAGTAGTTGGAAAATTTTTACGCAAATATGACTCATGAGACTCGTAGTGGGTTATGGTGTATGGATTTTGAAGTAGAGGGTCATACAAAGGAATATTTCGAGAAAAGTTTGGTTTGTACCATATCACTGGTGTGATATATGCTATAAAGATCATGATGCAAGTAGGTGTCCATTACTAAAACACATGATCAAAAAAATGTGCCTTGATATTGCAAAATTTGCACCTCTACTACTCATGAAACCAAGGATTGTAGATTGATTGACTAGATACATGATGCCATTACTGAGATCTTGGTGAGCACCGGACCGGTGTTGTTAGTATTTCCAAGGATTATTGTCATCATAATGAAGGGAACATAGATGGAGGAGGTTGAGGTAGAGGATTTCAAGGAGGATTTAGAGGTTGTGGCAATCACATGGATAGAAGGATTGAATTCCCTCGAGGAACTTGCTATAATAGTGGATCTACTGAGAACATTACAATTGCGAGTGTCCTACTTTTACGTAGTGATCTAGGTGTGGGAAAAACTACAAGTTTGAGGAATGCCCAGAATTTTTGGACACATGAGCCAAAAGTAGTGGAAGGATAAGGGTGTTGGGATGGTGAGCGTAAAGCATACTTGATCAATAGTGGATGAAAAGGGTGGTGTGTGACTCGAGTTCGAACCTATACTAGTGATGACATGAGATGAGGATGCACATACTAGGGAGATACCAAGTCAAAGACTGCCTATTATAAGAGAATAATTGGTACATGGGAAGTATCCAAACCCTACTGATTAGAAAAAAATTTATCAGGAAACCATGGATGTTATTCAAATCCTACAAAGATAGATCCAATGCTTTAAGGAGAAGTCGCATCGGTTAGAGTAGAAGAAGAGAATTGAGGCTCCACATGAAGGATATTAATTAAGTCAAAGGGGTATGCAAGATGATGAGATAAGAGAATATCACCCGTCTATTAAGACAATGCCTAAGAGGAAAAGCACCAAGTGCCAGAGGAGAGCACAAGAGGTAGGTTTTACTTGCTAATCTTCATCCTCACAGTCTTGACTATGATAAGGAGATTATGTTGAATGCAATTGTTGGTGGATGGATCCTAAGTAATATTTTGATTGACATGGACATGGAAGTTAATGTTCTCACCTTGGACACATGGAATCAAATGGGAAGGCCCCCATTATAGCCATCTTTAAATGTGATATATATTGCTAACAAGAAAAATTAAATTCTTTTCGGTGTCTTAAAGGATGCTAATATCACTATGTAAGGAAAATTTTCTTGGAGACTTTGATGTCTTGGCGGTTCTTTGAGGTGGAAAACTTTCCAGTGTTACTTGGGTGCCCCTGGTGCTATAAGAATAATGTTGAATTATGTTTCAATAATGGGTATATAATATTTGAGAACAAGGAAGAATGTGTTATCACTCCTTTGATGGATGGAAATTCAACACCCTATCTTGAACCCTTTAGAGAAGAAGACCTGGACCAGATCTATGTGCGTAGAATCATAGAACCTAAGGTCTTGCATCCAACAAAAGAATGTGTTATTCTTTGGGAATATGCTCAATCTATAAGTGATACAACTAGTGTGACATGTGAAAATTGGGCACATGAGATATGATTTTGTTGGAAGGTAGTTAAGAGGATTTGTGACAAGAGTAAAAAGGAACGCTCAGTCGGGAACATAGGAGGAAAAAAATTGTCGAGTTACACTCGGGAGCCAACCACGATGTTTTCCTACGAGAAATGGAGAGCCAATGGAGATGTGAGATCAAAAGGAGAAGTATTCTTAGCTATACTTTTATTAGGACCACAACACATTGGTGGGTGACCCATTGAGATAACCTACTCAAATAGTGTAGGGTGAGAATCATGTTCTCTATTAGGTTTCTATGAAGCGGTGCACTCTTGCTATACCGGACTATCATGGGAAGGAATCTGCCTCATTTCACATCCATGCATGTGAGAAGGCTTGGATGGAAGGTGAAAAGTCTTACCTCCATATTTATGGATCCATAAGCTTTACTCTATCTTACAAGGCTACGCGCGTATGTGGTACATTCATTTAGACTTGTGCCGTCGGTTAAGAAACTAGCAAGAGTTGGACGGCTGATCTCATTTAAGATTTTGAGTATTAGAGTACTAAACCATTAGTGAATGAGGAACTATAGGTTTTTAAGCACCTAACCATGGGATATAGTTCCATGGTGGAGGAAAGAGCACTAGATTTGTTTGGTGAACCTTGCCTAGAAGCGCACTTCGATGAGGAAGAATAAGAGGATGTATAGATTAATCATGCATGGACAATGAAGAGGTGGAAAACTTGGATGTTAACCATACTATCAGTATGCATGAGGCTATGGGTAGTTTTGATGAGAAATCACGTGCCTACCATGAACCCTTGAAAAACAAGAAGGTTAACATTGGTTTGATGGTGGAACCTAAGGAATCTACTATTGGAGGTTACTAGATAGAAAGGGAGGTTTTAAAGATTATTGATTTGTTGCATGAATTTAAGGATTTGTTTCCATGTAGGTACCATGTGTTTACAAGATTTCACCACTCTTTGGGAGAAATTAAGATCAAGCTAAAGGAAGGTGCACACCCAATTCGAAGAGCTGTATGATAGAAAACTAACATGCGAGCATGAGAAACAACAAGTATCCTTTCTTCATAACGGACCTCCCAAGTTCATGCCGAGATAGTTGGTGGAAATGAAATATATGTGGATGTAGAAAAAATAGTTTGGAAATCTTATATCCTCAACACGTAATAATGGGATCTACGAGTCTAAGGCAAAGAAAACTCTCCTAACTTTGAATTAGTGTAATTGATCATTATGATATAATGGCTTCTCGGAGGCTCCAATCAATGTCGAGCTCTGTAGAGATCATATCTATTAGCTATTGGTTGTGTGGAGAGTGACCTATAGGTGCTTCATGTATATTTCTAGACAAGGTCATGAAATTGGTAGTGAGAGGTGCAGTGG
Organism: Taxus wallichiana var. yunnanensis; assembly: GCA_018340775.1. Lineage (NCBI taxonomy): Eukaryota > Viridiplantae > Streptophyta > Pinopsida > Cupressales > Taxaceae > Taxus > Taxus wallichiana. The sequence goes on from CM031244.1 coordinate 272,543,045, forward strand.
ATTTGTAGGAAACTTTGGGTGGTTTTCTGGTCTAACCCAAAAAATATAAGATCGATTTCCTTCTATGTTCAATATGGAATATTGTGTTATGATATCTGGAGGGAGTGGTGAGGATCTAAATATCATCATACATAAACTAGTGTCAATTTTTAAGCGATTATTAGGTCCATTGGGTTGTGGGATGCGGGGATCACAACCATGAGTTCTTGGTAGTTGTGGACCTTTTATGGTCATGTGGAGAATCAATCTCTTCTTCCAACTATCTAATAGTCGTAAGCTTTTTCATCTTCTATGTTTAATACCAAGAGTTATGCGATCTTCTCGGAATACCTAATGAGTGTTCTAGCAACTTGTATATGTAGGCCTGTGCTTATGTCAATGAGAAGGTCTCATGCATTTGGGTGAAAAAATAATGAATCACAACCAAATGTTTGCTCTCTTTCGGGTTCTTGTATGGTCATGTGGATATCCTATCAAGGCAATCTATAGTTGGGTTGATTTGACCAGAATTTGTATGCTTTGTCATCTTCAATATTTAATTCTCTTAATTGCTCACTAACTGCTTGTGGGTTTGTTGTTGTTTGAAAGACGTGAATTCTAAGACCTTGATCTATATCATTAATGTTGTGAAGAGATTTGGATGAGGTATTACCGGTTTGAATACGTAATCTCTACGCTCTCTGGGTCCTGTAATTTTCATGCAAGAGATAACCAAACTTAACTGAAAGAAGTAAACTAATTATGAAAATTTGTATTTTCAAAGATGTGAATTTGAACAAAATTTAAAGAGAGATTGTTCTAATATATTCAGATAACGAACAATTAATCTAATAACAGGATTAAAACAAGAAAGGTAGCCAGATGTAGCTATTTTCTTGTGCATTTGTGAATTGATCCTAAATATAAATAACTAATTTAATTAAAAGACCTTCAATCTTACCTCAGAAGTGAGGAATAAATCATAGCTTCTTAGAAGCTATCATTCCCCACAGCTTCCCTGGTAATATTGAAAGTAAGCTTAACTAAAATGAAATGATTTGCTATTCTATTTGATATATTGTAACTATAACTTTGATAATTCAAACTTGGAGTTTACAAAACAATGGAAAATCTAGTTGTATTGTGACTTGTCCCCTTAGTGTGATTTCTTCATTCCTTCGTGTTCTCGTGAATCAGTAAAAGTGGGAAAGTGGCATCGGCGGTAGGAGAAGATGTTCAAATAGTGGAAACTTGGACATAAGATGAACAAAATGCAAGTAGGAAAGGGATAGTGCGGGAGAACAGAGCTTGACTATATGATTCCTAGTGGGATTATTATAGGGATACAATAAAAGCACACCAAAATCTCTAGGACTCATACTTCTTGTGATGAAACAACAACCTATAACTCTAAGCAGAATTAAGATTCAAATGAACATAATATAGAATGAGAAATGTTTATGCTACGTCAATTTTTTTAGAACAACAATGGAACAAGATGAAACTAGAGAGATCCAGTGATTTCTAAACCGAACTATGGATCCTTGAATCGAGAGGTTGAGAGATTTACAAAATATAAATCTATTGAGACTTATTAAAGAACTTTCAAAACACACTAGATAATAAATCATAGAGGGAGAGGGGCCACTTGCTTGTAAACAAGAATGGTATTTATAACAATTTGATTTACCAAAGGGTAAGATTGAATTGAACTCTTCTATTATAAAAAAGAGGAATTACTATTTACAGTGACTAAAAATTTAATGCAAGTAAGAGTAGTTGATAATTATGAGCACAACTTGATTTTTTACGTTGAAAAAAGCATTGGAAAGTTTTGGAAAACACACACATGACCACTACCTAGCGTAGGGTGATGGTTATAGGACCGCTTCCTGTCTTGGGTGGTAGTCATGGGGCTGCCGCCTGTGCAGGCGGTGGTCCTGTAGCTAAATACCAAAATGCAAGGAAACAGGGTTAGAACAAAGCACATAAAGGATGGATAAGGAATTTTACGATGCAAATGTTTACTCAATGAGATTTCTTGATTCTAAACACCTTGTGAAGAGATTTGAATCATCATTGGGGTTTTTGTAACATCTTTATGGAATTATAGTGCATATAATTTTTGGTACATACATATTACCCCTCGGAGAAGTGTTTTAGCCATGAAAGGGCATAAAACAAAGTGGGTCCAGTATGGTGGTCCTAAAATGGGGAGTTAGAATCTAAACCGACATACCCGTGTGTCACAATTTCACCTTCCAGATTCCCACTATCTACAAAATGAAAAGTGGACTCAAGTGTAGATAGATAAAAGAAATTGAAAAATAAATACTAAATTAAAATGAAAAGAGGACTTACCATTTACGTGGGGATAAGAACTTACCTCTGTTAGCACTCTAACTCTACGAAAGAATATTCAAAACAAGTTTATAATGTTCTATATATATATAAAACAAGCTCATTTTCTTATTCATTTGTGCATATCGATTTGGAAAATTTTGAGCTATGGGACCCACGGTAACCATTTTTGATGAGATTGGAGTCAAAACATTCGTTGTGAGATCATGATCATGCCTTCGAGAGTAGGAAATCGACTGCGAAGTCATAGATTAGTTTTTCTCAATTCATTGTTTTTAAACCTAAAATATAAAAATGTTGAAATCTTTTTCTTGGGGGCGTTATTTTCAAAAATCTTAGTGTTAAATGAATCTCTAAGCAGGCTGCCCATGGGGTAGGATTTTATTTTGCTCAAAATGGTGTATTTTTGTTGTTTTAAAGCATTTTTAGGGCTTTAGGGCGTACATCAATTCGGCAAAGCACCACCACCCTACACGAGAGAGGAGGTCATGGGACCGCTTCCCCTACATAGGGTGATGGTTATGAATAGAAAGCAAAAAAAGATGCCTAAATTAATTAATTTTGCATTTTTGACATTTTTTCTGTGTTTTTGATGAGATTATCTATTTGATTATGTTGTTAACTTGCTCTTTTTCTCTGTTTTGGGTGGATGCAGAAGGAGTATATTTGGTGGAGTAGAGAGAGGGAGTGTGATTAGTTTGCGACATTACTAGACATGCTGACTCAGAAAGAGTGAGACTCTCTGTAGAGGGCCGGTATTTTGAGGATTTCACAGGTTCCTCATGTTGCTCTTGCCAGTCACATATTGTGTGACTTATTCTTGTACTGGGATGCGAGACTGGAATACTTTTTGGTTTCTAGGTGTTAGGGGTGAGTGGACTATCACCCTGGAGGACATTTATCATATACATTGGGGGTTCTGATTCTTAGGAGGCGGTTATCTCTTAAGACAGTAGGATCTAGGTCTCAGATGGTTCAGTGGGCTACTTATATGGGAGATGTTGTTGTCTCCTTTGGCTCAAAGAAGGGGGTGAAGGTCTGATCTATTGCTACTTCTCCTATCCCCATCATTTGTAAGGATATTATGGGTATCTTGGCCTCACGGTTGATTGGGGATAAGGGAGGAGATACTCTACTATACTCTTTGGGCTCCCATTATTACATAGATTGAGGCTCATGGCCGTACTTATGCTTGGGAAGCAGAAATTCTTGGGACCACATACCATGACCTATACATGTTGGTCAAGTTACTGGGGGGCATACTTTGAGTCATCCTACTCTAGTTATGAGTCATCCCACTCTAGTTATGAGTTGGGTGTATGAGTGTATCGTCCCCTATGGGAGGGGTGTACTAAAAGAGGACCTGGGGGTTGTTAGAGTAATAAGGTGGATGGGGATGTCAATACTCAGGACACCACATCACCCAGTGGATTCATTGACTATTGCAGATATGGAGGCCACTCCTTATCAGGGCATGACAGGAGTATGCGGAGAGAAGACACTTACATTGATTGCCTTATTTAATACAGGTCAGCTAGTAGACATGATATAGAGGGTATAGGTCCACCCATTTGATTGAGTCCCTTAGCATTTTGGCCTCCCCTATGTTGATATGCTTCCTCTAGTGGGGCCAGTATATAGGACTATTCGTGAGCCCAGGAGGTTCTAGAGAAGATCGAGGTTGGACCATGGTTACTCCTAAAGTTCCTATTGTAGTTAGGTAGGTGGTTTGTGCCCGAGGGGTATCTAGTGTTCCTTGAGCACCCTTACTTTAGATTGTATCTTCTCATGCTTTTAGTGGGGAGGAGGATGAGCCTATTGATGTGGACTCAGACTCTAAGGAGTTCATAGGAGGGGAGACTGAGGAGGAGATGATGGGAGAGGGAGTTGGAGGTGAGGTCAGTGGGATGGCTAAGGAGGATGATAGTGATTCTGAGTGGCATGAAACTTAGGATATCTTGAGGGTAGAGAGGGTGGAGGTGAGTGTGGAGAAGGAGACCTTGGTCTTAGAGGAGTTTCCTTCTCAGGACTTTGAGGGAGATGATGAGTCCGTGGTAGGATGTCATTTCTTTCCAAATTTTGGGGAGGCTCCACAATCGGTAGCAGCATCAGTAGTAGGCACAGATCTTAGAGACCCTACCTGGATTTGTGAAGATCGAGTGAGTTACTACTCTTTTCTTGACCCTATTAGTTAGAGATGTTTGGTTGATATTTCTTTTTTGTTGTTTTGTTTGTTTTTGACTTGTTTTTGGTGATTTTATAACTTTTTATTTCAATTTTTATTTGTAGCGACTACCGGGGATGGAGGGATTTGATTTTCTAGGTGTGTGCAGACACCCTTTTGCTCCATTTGGGGAAGACCCAGAGCTCAAATTGCTGAGGATGTCAAAGAGCCTTTAGCAGCCGGCCAAGACACTGATGTGTTTGCCCATGTTTGGAAGGTGGTAGAGTTATTTTCCTCCCTTCATAATGAGGTAGTTGGATATAAGTCTATTGAGCACCTGATGAGGTGGAGCTATTCTTGTAGTGAGACCACAGCTAGTGGCCGTGATCATGAGCACTCCCATAATTCAGTGCACTCATAGCGTCATCATAGCAGGAGCCCTAAACATGGTTGTGCACCCTCCGAGGGATCCCACAGGGATTGAGAGGCCATTTGGTCTTTCTCTAGTGATTTTCTAGATGTTTATATGAGTTATTTTTGTATTTTTCGGGCTCATTGAGCGTTTTGACCATGCCTAGTGCATGATGGAATTGTATGTAAAACATGATTCCTATATATATATATATATATATATATATTTGGATCTAGATCTTCTTTATATCTAGAGTTTTGTGATTCATTTCTCATGTGTATTCTAGATGTTTTTAGAATCTTTTCTTTTATATTATTTTAGAATGTATGTAATGGATGATAGGTGATAACAAGTGTTGAACAAAATGTTTCTCTTTTTGTTTGTAATGTTGATATGTAATGATGCAAACATACATTGTAGTACTGAAATTTTGGCTTCTTTGGGAAATGTTCGTTGCTTCTTCTTGTTTTGGAAAAATGTGATGAATATGTAGTGATAATGAGATGAAATTGCCCCACTTCTAACTCCATGCAACTAGTAAGATGTGAGGGCTCAACATCGAGAGTTGGGAAGGGCACAAATTGTATGAGTTTGACTAAACGGAAATGATGAGAGAAAGACAAGGTATTGATAGAAACCAAATTTAGACCTACGTACTTTTTCTTACTCAAAACTACTACATAGCTCATAATGCAACTTACTTTCTAGTTTATCTAGACTTAGATCCATGAATGGCAATTTGGTTGACAAAATATGGTTTTGAGGATTTGATCTCTTTGGAATTTGGATGCTTAATTTCACTTAATACACTTTTCTTTGAATTTTTAAAATACTAAGATTCATTAATTTATGTGAATGGACCCCCTATGCCCTGCCCCATGCTACTAGTAAGAAGTATGGGCTTATCACCAAAGGTAGGACATAGGTGAGTAAGGGCACTCCTTTCCTTTCTCAACCTCACACCACTAGTAAGAGATGCGGGCTCATCACCGAAGGTTGGTAGGGAAAAGAAGTGTGTAAAATAAAATATTCTATTTTGTTTAGTATTTTTATTTAATTTGGCTTTGACATTTCTGATCTGTGATTTTGGAGTATCCTTGTTTCAAAGAGACATAAGAGGGATAGATGTGACACCAAGAAGCTTCTAGAATAGACCGTAGGTAAGAACAACTGAACCTAGTAGAAGAAATGAGTATGACCAAGTATGCATGCCTTTAGTATGGTTTTTGTCAAGACTTTGTTTGTCGAATTGATGAGATGATTTTGAAACTATATGATGATATTATGAAAATTAAAGATATATGATTTCAATTCTTTTTCCAATATTTTTAGAAGCTTATGATAAATTTCTTAAGAAAAATTTCCTTGACCACAAAATTTTGAAATGAGTGAACAAAATGAAACAATTGAGTGACTAATGCAATGCATGCAGATATAATATACAAATGGTGATGGTAATGACTTATGCATAAAACCATTTAAGATGCAAGGAATTGATAGTTTCATTGAATTCCTCACCTTCTAGTGTACACAAGAGATACACACCATTTCCGTAGTCTTTCATGACTCGGTATGGGTCTAACCACTTGGGCCATAATTTTCTTCATTCGTCGGTTTTCTTATCAATTCGGTTGTCTAGTCTCACACTAAGATCTCTATCGTATATTTCTCATTTGTAGACCTTTTTGTTATATTTCCAGCACATCCGGTCAGCTTAGGATCTGTTCCATTATTGACATTTAACTTTGGCCTCATCAAGGCTTTCTAGTTGAGAGAGGTGTGCCTCTCTATAGGCTTCTTCTCCCAAGATCCCTTGTAATGAAATGTGGAGACTGGGTATTTTGACCTCAAGTGGGAGAATGGCTTCTTCACTAAATACTAATGAGAAAGAGGTTATCCTTGTTGGTGTTCTTATTGATGTTCGATAGGCCCACAAGGCTAGGTATAATTTTAAATGTCAGTCCCATTTGTTCTCCTTAACTGTTTTGAGGAGAATGGATTTTAATTTTTTGTTTGTTGCTTCATCTTTTCCATTGGCTTGGTGGTAATAAAGAGAAGCCATATGATGGTTTATCTTAAATTTGCTACATAACTCATGGACCTCATCATTCTTGAAGGATGTTCCATTATATGAGATAATGACTTATGAGACACCTTACCTATAAATGATTTGATTCAAAATGAACTCAGTGATTATAGAACCTAGTACGGTGGTGAGAGGCATGGCCTCTACCCATTTAGTAAAATATTATGTGGCCGTGATTATAAAGTTGTGGCCATCTATTGATGAGGGAGAGAATTTCCCTATCAAATCTAGGCCCCACATGGAAAAGTTCCATGGGGTTGTGATTGGTTGCAGAGCCTATGCTAACATGTGAATCTCATGGGAGAAATCTTAGCATTTATAAAACTTGTGCACAAATTCTACTTTGCATCATGTTCCGAGTAGGCCATAAATAGCCCATCCGATGTATTTTTCGAGTCTTGGTGTGGCCTCCGAAGTGGCCTCCAAATATCCCACTATGGGATTCGTAAAGAATATTTTTGGATTCTTCTGTATCAACACATCTTAAAAGCATTTTGTTGAAGGCTCTATGATAGAGTACCTATTCTAAAATAATGTATTTAGTAGTGATAATGCGTAACCGCATTCTTTGTTGCGATGTGGCACCTTTTGGGTATGTGTGGTCCATGATGAAATTGATGATGTTAGTGTACCAAGGACATATAGAGATGGGGGCCTAGTTTCGACAAAATATACACACTCATCGGGAAAGTATAGATCTATCAGATCACCCCCATTCAATAGATTGTCATCCAACCAATTTGTAATGATTTATCCCTTAATAGATTTTTGGTTTACAAATGTTAGTTTAAAATCACCCATTAAGGTTATGAAATGTCCAGAATTTTTACATAAATACCCTTGCATGAGGAATGTCCATAAGTGATATGTCTTTACAATGACCCTTGTTTCTTTATTTAGCATGTAATGTCTTACATGTTTTGTTACAAAGACTATGGCAAGGAATTCTCTTTCTTCCTGTGTGTAACGTGTTTCATAATCAAGCAATGTCATTGATGAAATAGGACCGCACGTTCCCATTTATCATTATCTTCTTGAGCCAACATGCAGGCTAGCAAGGCATCAGTATCCCGTGAATACAAGATCAAAGGATGATTTGTTCTAGGAGGCATTAGCATGGGGGGAGACAACAAGAAGTGTTTAAGCGCTTCGAAGGCCTTGTTGCATTCTTCCATACAATCAATGCTATAATACTTCTTTAATAATTTTTGATTGGATGAACAACAAAAATTAAGTCATGGATGAACCTTTGAATTGCATCAAGTTTCCCAAGAAATTATTTGATACCAAACTCGTCTGATGTTGGAATCATTTCAAGAATAACCCGGATTTTGGTTGGGTCAACATCAATCCCTCATGATGATATAATGTAACATAGAAGCTTGCATCATATTACACCAAATACATATTTCTCTGGATTCAATGTGACACCATATTCGATCAATCATGAGAGAATGATACGGAGCACTTTTGGGTGATCACAGCGCTTCTTGGCCTTGGCCAGCAAGTCATTTACGTAGGATTCCACAATATTATGAATAAGGTAAAGGAATATGTATGTCATTTCACATTGGTATGTAGTGCGGTGTTCTTAATACCGAATGAAATGAAAACGTAACAATAAGTTCCCTAAGAAGTTATAAATGTAGTCTTGGCTTGATCGTCTTTAGATATTTTGATTTGATTATATCCCGAGAACCCATTCATGAGAGACAAAAGCTAAAATCTATTTGTTGTGTCAACAATGATGTTGATGGATGGTAATGGGAAGTCATCTTTGGGGAAAGCTTTGTTAATGTCCCAAAAGTCTATGAAAATGTGTATCTTCCCATTCTTTTTTAGAACAGGGATGATATTAGATACCCATTGTGAATAGTCAACTGGTTTGATGAATCCCACCTGGAGAAGTTTCATTACTTCTTCTTTCACCATGAGAGACACTTTTGGTTTCATTGGTCTCAACTTTTTCTTAATTGGCTTTGCATCTGGTTTGGTGACAAGATTGTGTACCACGATATGTGGTGTAATTCTTGTCATTTCTTTGTAATTAAATGTGAAATCCTTTTGATGTTCCTTGAGGATTTGGGTATGTATTTCTATCTCCTCTAGAGTTAACGAGGATCCCAACTTCAAAATATTTAGTTCTTCCTCCATTCCAATATTTATGTCAATCATTCCTTCGATTAAGGAAGCGTTGCATTCTTCAAATTCAAATAGGTAGGGCCGAAGGTAGTTCAAAAATTTCTCCATTCTCTACCTCGTAGATTTCGAGATTCTTTTACGGGGGAGATTCTATCATGGGATTTCTAAAATAGGAAGAGGAATATGGGATTAGGGAGAAATATACTATGTGATGAGTGAGATGCAATTCCACATAGGCATTTAGATATCCAAGAGTGACCCTATCACTATCGAAGTGATCTAGGATGGTAAACTCATTCTCAGGTTCTATATGTGTCAAGATCGGGGTTATTGGTATTTTACACACCAATGGTTCAAGATTTGCAGTGATACCATGAAATTTTTATTTTCTAACTCACTACTTGGAGTGAAACGAGAAGCCAAGGTTGATATTGAATCAGTGAGAAGGTTCTTTTCTTGTGGGATTGCTTTAATTGATATGAAGTTGAATCCCTTGTTTAGATATAATGTTGTCATTTTGTAGAGTTATAAGTGTTCAGCTCTAGTCTCATATACTTGAGATACTTGGTTTTGCAACTAATTGTGATTCTACTAGCACACTAATGTTATCAACGCCCATCCTTCTGGCTATGATGAGGCCAAGGAGGAGGGCTTCGTATTCAACCCCATTGTTTGTATATTCAAAGTTTAGCTTAAAGGAAAAAGGTAGGATCTTTCCCTCGGGAGAAGTAAAGATCACACCTGTCCTAGTGCCGAAATGACATATAGCTCCATTGAAGTGGAGAGTCCAATATTTTCTCAAAAAAATGGATGTTGGAACATTCTTTGTGTCTGCTTCTTTTCCTTGGCTACTTATACCATACAAACTTCATCCATTGGAAGGGAGCCAATTCCTAGGGTACATCCTATACCCATGGAATCAAATGGTAGGAGAATAGGTAGATATTTATCTAGTAACTCAAAAAAAATTATGGTAGCTCCTGATGATACTGTATGTATGACATTATTCTAATTTTTGAGTGCCAGAATGCCTTTGACTAGATTCATGACTTCTAATTTTGTTGTAGTTACAAACTTTACTTCTGTTTTTGAATTGATTTGGTTTGTTAAGTTGATTCGTTGGGAGCTCAAACTCAGAGTGAACACTTGGTCTCTCTTTTAAATATACTAAGTGTATGTCAAAGGGTTTTGGGTCACCCTGTGTCACAAAGATTTTTTCTAGGTGTAAAAATATTATTTCTTGGAATAACGTGGAAGGGATTGACTTCATGCAATGTATCCATGGTCGACCAAGAATCATATTATAGTTGGTTTCCTGATCTATATTATAAAATTCAGTGAGGACTGTCTTGGGTCTTAAGGTGACTGGTAACACTATAGTTCCAATTGAAGTGGCCTTGAGGCTATCATAACCCCTTAGCATATTTCGTGTTGTGGAACAATTTGTTTCTCCATATCCTAGCTTTTGAAGAAAAGCAAAGGGGACTATGTTAACTACTACCCCATCATCAATCATTGCGCACTTAACATAATTATTATAAAACCATACCTGTAAATGCAGGGCTAGGTCACCTCTATGTGTAATTTCAGTGTCTGTTGGCATTTTGCTTATATCAAATATAAACTCAGTATCCCTATCTGGGTGCCCTAGAGGGTAGACATAAAATTTTACATGGTTTACTTGCATTTTAGGAGGAGGAGTGATGTTAATCAGATGACCAAGAACCAATGCTTCTAAGAGATCATCCTTATGAGCGGGAGAGTTTTTCAACAAATCCAAGAAGGAAATGTGAGAGAAGGTCTTTGTTAGGTCATTAATTAGATCATAAGCACTTATAGGTTTTTCCAGTGTTTTTGAACATTTTCTGGTACTAATGGGTAGGTTGGAACTAGTTTAGAAGAATAATCTCACGTTCTTGTTATGGTTTCTACATGTAGCTTGGTATCTAACTCTACCAGACCAACTATCCTGGTTTGTAGTCGATTTCCTAATTGGGGTGCGGCTGGTGGATTTGATGAAGTTGAGGCTTCATGATCATTATTTCTGCCATAACACCCTTGTTTGTCCCATTTGGATCTAACTTGTTATTGTTAGAGTGATTTGGGAGAGGATTGTTAAAAATCTTGAGGGGTGCATTTTGAGGGGAAACTGCTCCCGTATAGGTGTTCGGTGTGGGTAATGCAAAATTTGTTAAAAACATATCTATAAAGAGTTATCTTTGATCTTGGAAAATGTTGCATGAATTTATCGTAGTCGTAGAAAGTCCTAGTATCATGGCCTTGAATCTTGTGGAAACCACAATACAAGTTGGGATTATAGTTTCGAGGTTGTTGGTTTGAAACCTGTTGTGGTCCAAAATTCTGATTAGGTTGCTGGTTGTTAGAGTTAAAATTTTGAGGTTGTTGCCTTTGGCTTTGGTTCTGATATCCAGTTGGGTTTTGGATTGGACCTTGTGTCTGGATTTTCCATGTTTGTTGTTGTTGTTGTTGTCATGATGGACAATTAAAATCCACCACGTTGATTGTTGGAGTAAAGTTATTATTTTGCTGATTGTTAATGGGTGGTGAAGTGTTTATGACATTTTCCCTTTTGACCTGGTTTGTGACTCCATCTACTATAGCCCCATGGTTTTTGTTAATTATATTGGATCCTTGATTGGTATTCTTGACATTAGGATAAGTCGTAGTGTTTTGATTGGGAGTGATTAATTTCTAGTTCGTTCCATATGTCTTACGGCCACTTTGTCTATTTTTGCTTGATCAATTCAGAGAGCACTCTCGAGTAATTCATCATAAGTCCTTAGTGGGAACTTGGACTTCTTCCTTTATCTCTATATTAAGATAATGAAGGAATAAGTCACATAGTTCCATCTGATCCATGTTCGAGAGAATTTGTTGATGAGTAGAGGACTGCATGCCTTCTTTGAATAAAATGAGTATCATATTCATTATGCTCTTGTTTGATGGGTAAGAATTCCCTGATCCCTATTCTTAATGTATGCAATGGAATGTTGCAAAAGCTATGGAATGAGGTGAAATATCCTTAAAGCTTCGCTAAATCATCCACACACCATGAGATTAGAGCTAAACAAGAGAAACTAACATGCAAGCATTACAACTTTGACAAAAATATCAAAAACTAACATGTATACTACTCTCTACTCTATGAAAGCTTAATGAAAGTGAACCTAGTTAGATTCTAAGTAATCAAATTATGTTTTGTTTACTCAAAATAGTGAAGAGACTCTCTAAGTTGGCTACATGGCCAAACTTTAGATCTTCCCCTACTAACTATATTTGGAATGTATGGATGCAAGATGGAGGAGCTTCAACAATGGAGCATAATCGAGATCAAATTCCTATTAGCTTGGCTAATGAAAATGAGGTCTAATGCTAATATCTCCAAATTTGAGAGATATTTTTATGTAAACAAGGTGTGTCTTAGAGAGGGAGGGGTGACCCTTCTATTTATAGTTTTTCACTTGGGAGAGTTTGGAATTTGGGTGCATGTGGGGCTGAAGCTCAAAAATCACTTTTAAATTAGATTAGGATAAACATACTTTAGGCTTAGATAAGCTTGGTTTATGCTAGTTAACTAGGATTTAGGCTAGTTAATCTTGATTAGTAAGTGATTAGAGACTCGTTGAGAGTTGGTAGGGCTCTAGATAACTAATTGTGAATGATAGATAGCCTATGAAGCCAATAGAAGTGGTCTAGACAAAACCGGGGAGGTTCTAAATGGTCGAAAGGAGGAATGTTTAGCTAATAAGATAGATATTAGCCAAATAAGCTGATTTATAGGAGGAATATGACCAAGAAGGTGTTGTAAAAGGGCATACAAGAATGGATTAAAGAATGGGGAATTAACAAAGTGTTTTCAATTGGCTGAATTGTAGGTAATGCTAAGTGTAAGCATGTTTTAGTTGTCTACATTTTCCCCTCTTTGGGATGGCGTAAGTGATATCACTTAAAAGAAAGTAGACAAGCAAAAGCGAGTAGAAAATTTGAAGGGATAGAAGAAAAATGAGTAAAATGAAGGATGCCCCCTCGATTGTCGATGGGGTGATAGAAGAATTTTATTGATGATCGAAAAGATGAAGAAAATAGAACAAAAGAAATAATAGTGTGAAGAAGAAGAAAATAACGGGGATATAGAAGAAATGGAGTATGAGGAAGAGGGAATGAGCTAACATCCATCCAGTTCCTTTTAAACAACTTTATTTTTCATCATATTGCCGAGTGATCTTCATCATCGAGTCCTTATTAAAAAGAATGAACAAAAGTGTAGTATGACATGAAAATCCATATACAAAAAAATGTCCATTGTTAAAAACACTAACTCCATGCAACTTACAAAAATTCAATGCAATAAGAGAAATTAAAATATGCCTAACTCCATGAAACATACAAAATGCAACGCAATACAAGAAAGTAAACAAGCTAACCTAACAAATAAATAAGTACCATGTTTTTTTATCAAGCTTCAATTCGAACCTACCTGAATTAAAGACAAGGGTTATGATGGTTCCCCATGCAAGGATACATGTAAAGGGAATAACGGAGGAAACTTGGGTCCGATGAAAAATCAACATGCACTATGAAACAATACCGGGAAACTCATTGTGCCCCAAAGTACGAGAAGAAGTAAGTAGCTAGCTTTTGTTGATGGAGGTAGATTAAGATGATCCACGAGTGCACCAAAGAGAAACATTTTTGCAGGATGATTTATATTGTTTTTGATGTTTTCTAAAACATATTTGAATGTTTTTTTTTTTTTAACATATTTGAATGTTTTTGATATTTTCTTTAAAAGTTTTTTGAAACTATGTACATGAAAAAAATAAGTGTGGATGCCCCTAGCGATAGATGATATGTACAAGGGCATAAGGCCATATGCATATGAGAAAGGTGAAGATGCAAAAATTCCCTAGTGATTAGGTGGGAGTATTCAAAGGAAAACTCTTCACATGTAGAAGCGGAACCCAAGGCCATTATGGATAGGTTCAACATGATGATGAACATAAACCAATAAAGTGTTGGGAAGAAGCAAGGATTCCCCTAGTGTAAGTTATCCTAAAAGCACATGATAGAAAGTAAGTAGAATATTATTTTTGTGAAAGGTGACAAACGTGTCCGCAAACATGGAAAACAAGTAATCTTATACACATGAATGTTCGAGTGAAGTAGAAGAATGATGTGAATGATATGAATGTAGCCTAAAAGCCTCATGATGAAGAAGTGATTAGCCAAAGGAACAAATCATGAGATGAGATATGGACTAAAGGAAGAGTCTGAACAAGGTCTAAAAAATGACACTTGGTAACATACTAATCCCGCTTACTCATAGAGATCTTTTGTGTGCACATGCAAAAGAATTACATTGAAGGAAAGAGTTGATAGAAAGTAAGTGAAGACACTAGCTAATGTGTAGGAATGATTTATTTTAAAGGGTGATTTGTGAATGGATTATGGAAGGAGAGTCGTACATTCCTCCACTTCCGCCAAGCATCCATAAGCGTCAATGGAGATGCATTTGATTCTAATCACAACATTTCTCTACTACCAGTTAGGCATCCATAGCCCCAATAAAGCTTATTATAATACCCAAAGAGAGAGTTATATATCAATTTGCTTTTTCTTTGTAGCTTTTTGCTTTTGATTTTGATTGATTTTTATTCTTTTTCTTTCTAAAAACTTATTTTAGCTCTCTAGTTTGACAAGGGGTTAAGAACCATAGATGCCTTGATGGAAGGAGGTAGAGGTTATTATGATGATGACATTGGCTAGTGTCAACAAATATGTCCAAAAGTTCTTTGCAACAATTTTATTAGATGTTGAATGTGATAGGATCTCGAGAGGTCGGTTGTTCTTTATTTTACCAAGGTGATAAAATACTAGGGTCAAATGGATACCATAGAGATAAATGTCATAAAATGTGTGTGAATAAGCTAACCAAAATATCACTGAAGGATGAAACTAAAAGGAAGACTTGTAGAAGAATAGAAATGAAGGAAGAAATAACATCCATGTGTACGCAATACCTGATTGCAATGTTTGATCTTTGTACCTTTGATTTTTGATGTTTTTTCTAATGTTTTTTTGTATTTTTGCATTGTTTTGATTTTTAGATTTTTGATAGTTTTTGGAAAGTTGGGAACAACAAAGTCAGTTTGCATGATAAGATCCAAAAACAATGTTTACGACTTCCTTGATAAGGGAGACTAGGCATGTTTGTTTATCAAGAGTCATGTTATCTCCAATCTTGATGATCGAGGTGAGATCATACTCAAAAAATGACTGTGATTTATCTTGAAACATGGATTTCATATGTGGGAGATTTAATTCCCCATCCAGAGGTTTATGCACTTTGCACCATACTTGATGGTTATGTTGATGTGCATTCTTGAATTGTGCTTGATTTTTAACCTTAAGATTGTTTGATTTTTGGGAGCTATAGAGCTCTTTGCAGTTTTGATCTAAGCTTGATTAAGAAACTGTTTGGGTTTCTTATAAGCTGATGCATGACTTATTTGATCCCAAGAAATGAGAGAAGAACATGGACATTTAAAATTGATGATAGGAATGATAGAAATGATGGTGGGCTTGCCACAATATTTGGTAGAAGAATAATGTGATGGATGAAAAGGATACCGTCTAAGGATTGAAGAATATGGGATACTGGGAGGTGAGCCATAGATAGAAGATAAAGGGCTCTAGGATGTGGCCCAAGAATAGAAGAAGAATGGCTACTAGGATGTAACCCATAGATGTAATACGAAGGGATACTAGGGTGTGGCCCAAGAATAGAATAAGGGATAATAGGATGTGACCCATATATGTAAAATTATGAGCTACTAGGATGTGGCCCAAGAATAGAATATAATGGACTACCGGGGTGATCCATACCTAGAAGACAAGGGGCTAGTTGGACATGCCCCAAGAATAGAATATAGTAGACTACTCGAAAATTTCCCACAAATAGCAAAGGGAGGGCTACTAGTAGGTGACCCACACCTAGATGAAGATGAAGAGCTACTTGGCATTGACCCCATAAGGGATTATGATTGAGGAATTATGATAGACAAAGGTTTATTGGGTGATGAGAAGATAGGCCATGGATTAATGCGAGACAAGGAGTTTCATCACATAATGAAGAATGTGAAGATGGAAGAATAAGAGGAGGATCAAGTTGCATGATCGAGTCTCTTCCTCCATTTCTTGATAAAGCGAATCAACCTTTTCCTCATAATATGCAGACACATCAAAGTCTAAAGAGAATCCTATCTCATAATCTACTCAAGGAATATATTCATATGCCCCTATAAATTCCCTGATTGTTTCTTCATTTTGAAATAGATAGATCGATATGAGTTATTGATCGATCACTAGGGGTTGATTGGAAGAAAGATGTTCACTTGGCATGTAAGACTTAGAAGATGTTTAATGATGACCGATTAAATAAGATGATGTGGGGGATGAAGAATATGTGTAGCTAGATGTCTCAGGAGTAGAAGAAGGTGGTGTAGACCTACCTATACAAAAGTATATCTTCTGTAAACTAGTAGGATTAAGTCCAAAGTCTATAGATTACGACGCATGGTTTGATTTAGACGTTTGACTCAAATGACTTTGAGTCACATGAATCTTCAAAGAAGGAAGACTTAGTGGGGGTGATTTATGAATAAGGTCTTATGAAGAAGGGGAGGACCATGATTCAATAATATCATTGGAAGAATAATAACAAGGGTCTTGCAAAGAAAGAGAGGACCGTGATTCAAGAATTGTATTAGATGTTTGATTGGAGGGATTTGGAGTTGCACATATCTTCAAAGGAAGAAGATGTCATTGAGGTGATTGATAAAAGGGGTCCTGCAAAGAAAGGGTGAACCATGACATAGGAGTCATATTAAATGTATGATGAAGAGGTTATTGTAAAGATAGGGAGGACCATGACATATGAGTCAAATTAGATGAATCGAATAGTAGTTTGGATCTGAATCATCGAATAAATGTTTGGATTGGAATCCTTAGAAGAAGATAAAATGTTTAGATTGGAATCCTTAGAAGAAGAGGAAATGTTTGGATTAGAATCGGAAGAAATGTTTGGATTGGAATCCTTAGAAGAAGAGGAAATGTTTGGATTAGAATCAGAAGAAGAGTTGGGGAAGCCTAAATAATAATTTAGATCAGAAGTGTCCAAACCATACCACCAACTATGAGATGAAGGTGGGGAACGGGTTACCCATATGGGTTCTCTAGCATGAAGAACCAAATGAGATTTGGTCATGATGGGCGTATTTTGATTTGTACACCAAAACTTTGATTCCTTATTGTCATATGTATAAGGAACCTTACGATAATCAATCATCATTGGCATATTTTTAAGTTCAAATTTCTAGATTTAGACAGTGTGATGGAACTCCTTCAAAGTGAAGGAAGTGACATGTTGATTTAGGGAAAAAAATGACAACTATCTAGACATTTCATAAGTATTGATATGCATGCGTGATTTTCTAAAGAAGGTCTAAGGAAAATAGACATCGTGGTGACACTTTATTGATGAGATCAAAAGGGGTTGTCCTAGAAAATATGTTTTCTTAATGAATAATCACAAGGAATAATCATGAAAGTGTGAAACACAAATCCAATCAACAAGGAAATACACCATATGAAAATGCATGTGGAAAGTGATAGTTCGATGCAAAGGTGATCAACACAATGTGAATATTTACGTCAAGATCAAAATGAACAAGGCATAAATATTAAAAAGGGGTAGATGTGACTCCCAATCAAAGGATACCACGACAAGTTCAATAACCAACAAGGCCTAAATGTTAAAGAGCGATGTTTACAAATGTAAGCCATGTAACCACACAAATTGGAAACGTGTATCAAGCTTGGTGTAGAAGCAAGATATTAGTGTCAAAGTGGTATCGAAATGATGTAAAAAAGTAATCCACACCTTTCAAAATTTGGGACAATTTTTGAAATCAAACTAAGTCAAAGTATACTAGGGATGTGTTAAACCGTGGGCAACGTAATGCCACAATGCAGACGCTTAGATCATGTTTATGAGAAACATGACATAAGTATCTTAATTGTGTCAAGACAATGCAAATGAGGTAACATGTCAAAGGGAGATAAAATGATGAATCAATCCTAACTATGATGACGATCCTGACATGGGTATCAAGATCACAAAGGCTACCAATGATATAAATACATCTCCACACACTTTATATGTTTAACTAACCCAGCCTACAAACATGGATGGGTGTAAACAAACAAAAAGGTGGTGAGATAATCAATTGATAATGTAAAGGTAGTCACTCCTCTTCTGATTAACAAAATGTCAAAAGAAAGGGAAGGAAGTAGATAAAATGGGGGTAAAAAAATGTTGGCCTCACTTCGACAGAGTTTCGCCTTACCTTAGGGTAAGTTAAAAACTAAGAAAAAGCAACATGACACATGTTTCATGGTGAAAAATGGATCACAACATCAACATTGTTTTGAAATGGTCAAAGTGGGCTCCTAGCCAAAGAATATCTTCCTAGGTGGTTCTCTCATCCTAGGTGTTACAAAGTTGTCTTAAGCGAGCGTAATTTACCCAAATAGTCCTGACTATCTTGGGAGTATCTCAGCTTTACTTTACCCCCTTCGAGCACAAAGGGAAACTAGTGCATCCATGTGTGCTCTCCCTGGGGTTTCCATACGGACAACCGGTAATGCTATCTCACAAGGTAATACTAGTCAAGTAGGTAGTGCGGAGCACTTCCCGTTTCATCCACAAGGTTCCCTCTTGTGTGGACTACTTTGGGGTTCCTGGTACCACCCCCATTGTTGTAGCTTAAGGTGTTATTCCAAAGGGGTTATGTTCCAGTTGAGTGGAGAGGGATGTACCCTTTTTCGAAACTTGCAATATGGCATTTTGAATTTGGTGTGTTTTTTTATCTTTTTAACTTAAATGTGGTTTTAAGTGGCACACCATTTGGAAACCTACAAGAAACACGTGTGTTAGAGGGTTTTGTTTTTTTGTCTCCTTTCTTCAACAAGTGATTATGTCCTACAGATAACGTGTTTAGTAGTTTTTCATTTGTAAACTTAAGAAAGAGAATTTACACTTTACTTTTGATTCCTAAGATCGCCAAAAAGGTGTGAAGGAAGAGCATACGCAATGTGAAAATTCCACTAAGAAAAATCATATGGAAATCTATTTTACTTTTTTAGCATCATAGAAAAAGTGTTTTTAAAGTATGACATAAAGTTTGAACAAGTGTTTTTGATCTCCAAGATCACTAAAAACGCGCGAGGAGAGAGCAAACACACTTTACAAGTTTTATTCAAGCTAAGAAAATGAAAAAACTTAATCTATGCAAGTTGAAATAACAAAACAAAACCCTGTAACCAACTGATTAGTGTCACAAAACCTTTCAAAGTGTTAGAATAGTCAAGAAAACAATTTTTTAGACTTTAAGATACATTAGAAAATGATTATTTACCTAATAATGTAAACCATAAATTTTCTATAAGTCAAAATCCTAATTTTATGATTTCATTGTGTATTTCTCTTCAATACCTTTCTAACACAACAAAAACGGAGTCATTTCAAGCTTGAGAACAAAATTTATGGCCTCCAAAACATTGCTAATGATGCATGCGCTAAGGTTTGGGCATGTGTGCCATAGTTTAGGCGTGTGCGCAAGTATTAGTGTATGTGCGCTAGGATTAGTGTAACTATGCCATAGTTAGTGTACCTACACCATGATTAGTGTACCGTGCCATGGGTTAGTGTATGTGTGCAGATTAATGTATTTGCACCATAGTCGGTGTACCTACACCATAGATTAGTGTATGTGTGCTAGGTTTAGTGTACCTATTGTTTCACCTTTTTCTTAGATTGTTTCTTTGAATTGTTAACGAAATAGATATATGCTTGGGTATGCATAGGAGGTATACCTATTCAAATTTCAGTTGATGGGTTATTGCGTGCGTAAGACTTCGAATCAGAGCTAACCGTGAGAGCTTCCTTTTGGTTAGGAGGAACTACCTGTAATGAAAATAAGACCACTAGAAGGAATTAAATAATATGGGCAATGAACTGCCTAGCATAAGCTAGATCTGGGAAGTATGATACTTCCTAGATGGTTGTCAGTCCACTATTTAAAAAAATTAATGATGTAAACAAAGTAAATCCTATTGTTATTTTAAAATGATTTAGGTATCTCACTTAAAAACACAATAAGAAAATAGATCTAATCTAATAGGCTAATCTAGAATAGAATCCAAAGGTCAAATGGTTGGTTCGGTTTTTCTGAGTTTGACAAAGGTCTCAGGTAGATCACAAGTGAGTGAGGGTGAGGTAAAATTAGGTGGGTAGGTCTTTGTTTAAGTTTGTGTGGGAAAACACAGAGACTGGTGTTAGTTAGGGGTGACCGACGATGGTTAGGTATAACCGGTGCCGGTTAATGTGAGATCTGGAAATGTCACAAATCAGGGCTTTGGTCTCCTTTGTGATTGCAAAAATATTTTGGTTGGTCGAGATGAGGTATTGGGTATTTGGAGTAGGATTTTGCTAGGTTTTAATGGGTTTATAGAGATGAAAATGTTGGATAAGGTCAATAGGGAGCAAGATAAACAATGGGTGATAAAATAATGGCGAAATGTAATAAACTAGAGAAGTATGATGTTATACTTACTTGGATTTCATTCTGAGGGTTTGTGTGTGAAGGATGGAGGTGCTTGATGATGGGTTTGAAGGCTACAAATGATCACCAACTAAAGAAAAGCTTCTCGCATGGGCTACATGCACACTCCTCTTTTCTTGCATAGATCAGATCATGGTGGGATGGCTCTGCAGAGAAGATTCTCAATCTCCTTCCTTGGATGTGATTTTCACTAGAATTGGCTCTCTCGAAGATGTGTTATCTCTCCGAGATGTGTTCTTGTTGGTCAAGTTTCTTGCTTCCCACTTCCAAATTCCATCCTTGAGAATAAGGTTGTTTTGGGTTAAAAGGGGTAACCGATGGCGGTCCATCTTAACCATAGATGATTAGGGGTAATCGATGTCGGTCAAGGCAAGATTTTCCTAGGTTTACTAAACTTAGGGAGATCCTCCGATTTTCTTGAATCTCATGTCGTTATCCCATGGATTAGACTCGGAGCCTCTTGTGAGCATGTGGGAATGTTGTTAGAGGGAATGTAGGCATTTATTTTTAGGGTTTGGGTAAGTCTTAGTTAGTTATGGGCTCTTACTAAGAATGGTCTTAGGTTGAGTTGGCTTGGTGAGGTGTCTAAGTGAATTGTATGTGTAGATATTATTTAATTAAGATATTTAAATAATAAATATAGTGAGGATAATGCATTAATTTACGTTAATTAATTAAATTACTATTAGTGGGGTGAAGGGGGTCATGGCTAGGTAAATGTAATAAAGGGTGCCTATATGTCAAGAGACAAAAGGAGAGTGTGACCTAATTTTAGTGTCTATATTTTTCTCCTTTTTGTTACATAGCTTGTATTGGTAAGTGATGCTAACAAAAATAAGATGTGGTTACCCCATCTAAGGGTGAAGGTGATCCCCCTTAAACCAGGAACTAACGAGGAAGCAGGCTGAAGCGGCGAGTGGTTTGATAAAAGGTAAATGTGAGGAAAAGGAAAGTGGGCATGGGGAAAATAGGGTGAAAGGTCTACTCAGGAAATCTAGGTAAAGGGTTAGGGTCAAAGGTAGAAACATTCAAATGCACACACACGTATAAACTGCAGCACGCTACCAGGTTGAAGAGCAAGTAAAATCTACATTTTCTAAGGTCAATAAGTTTATCCAAACAAGGTTGAAGTGAATCGGTATCCAAGGTATAGGATAAGGTCGGGAAGCACAACATAGGTTAGGTGCATGAACGTTTAGGTATGTTTCGATACACCAAGGGTAGGGTCAGGATAAACGCTCATGACAATAGGCTAGGTAAGGTCATTAGGTGAATCAACATAGGTAACAGTGCCATAAGGTATAGCAAACACATAAGGTCAAAGGTCACTAGTGATGGTCCAAGTCCAAATATCTAGGTCACTGTACGGGTAAGGCCGAGATAGGGGTAAAATAATACATCCCCAAAGGAGGAAAAATGGAGGTAGTAATTGATGAGGTCAGGAAAGGTAAGGTAATGGGTTTGGGTAAAGGTGGGGTGGGGTAAAATGGTGAAGTAAAGGAAATGTGTAGGTAAGGATGACTGATGGTGGTCATGGATAAGCGACATCAAGTATAGGAAAATGGCGGCGGTTAGGTAGGGCACGAGAGCGATGCCAGTCGAGGGGAACTAACGTCGGTTAGGTCGGGTTTGGTATAAAAACAAAAAATCCATGTTTTTTGTTATTCATTTGTGAAGTACGAAGTAAAGAAAGGAAAAAAAAAGAGAGAAAAGTGAGAAAAAGCATCCAGAGGTTATGGGACGGTGTGAGTGGCGGGGTGATTTGACGGTGGTTGGGTTGGTTAGTAGCGGGTCCATGAGATCTTAGTGAGGGATTCGATTGGCTGGAGTGTGGGTGGATAGGTTGTGATGGCGAGGCGGGGAGAGGGATCGAGTGGACCACAAAGACAATGGCGACATGCCACAAGAGTGGGCATGATGCGAGGTAAGCGCCTAACTCTTTAATGTTAATTAGATAGAGTAGATGGCATAAGAGTTGTTTATTTTTGATGTGGGTGGGTTTGTGTATTTTGTGGGTGGGAAAAAAAAGTTAAATTAGGTATGGGGGAAAATGGGCAAAAAGAGGGGGAGGGTAGGAAATTTTATAGGTGGGGTGGGTAGGGTTTTGGGGTAATGTAGGTCAATGTAGGTGGAATAAAAGGGATAGGTGGGAGGGTTTACAAAAATTGGGGGTTTGGGAAGTCATGGATTTTACGTGATAGTGAGAGTATAGGGAACATCAGTGTCTAGTGAGAGAACGAAATCCGCACACAAAGGTGTGTGGAGAGCACATGTATTCTTTAAGTTATGAGGCCCGATTAGTATGAGGCCACTAGCGCACGGCGACCAAAGTGAGGTGATGTGACAAAGGCGAGGCACGGGAGGCCAAGGGTGCGGGGACACAGAGATGGAGGACATCCGGTGAGATGTATGATATGCGGCCACCCAAGTTTTAATGCATATTAGTGATTATTATATATACAAGCACTGCGTCTGTGAAGATAGTTGTATTTTTATCACACATGCGCCTACGTGTCAAGACAAAGTGAGGATGTACGATTGATTGTTGTATATTGTGAGCATATACCGACCTACGTACAATGAAATTTTGTATTGTATATTGGCTGTGTGCCAACATTTTGAGATGATGGCCATTATGAGATAGGCATGTATTTTGAGATACATAGTTATTGATTTATATCATGAGATTTATGGTATTTTGTGATGTGTTAATATTTTTATTAGATATTGGTTTTATGGCTTGTGTTAGATGAGATATGGATTTGTTACTTTGATGTGGTTTGAAATTAGGTGAGTTAGGCATGGATCGAGTTAGGTTTGGCTAGGCATGGATTGAGTCAGGTTTGTTAGGAATGGTTGAGTCAGGTTGGTTTAGGCATGGTTGAGTCGGGATGGTTAGGCATGGATTGAGTCAGTCGGTTTAGGCATGGTTCATTATGGTTTCAAAGAATGATACTATGGGTCATATGTGAAATGTGGTATAATCTATACATAGTGATGATAGAGAGATGGTAGGTTTAGTAAATGTATAAAATGGGATACAACTTGTTATGTATGTGGCTTAATTTCCAATTTTGTTAGAAAAGGGGAACGAAGTGAAATGTGGGGTAAATGGTGAGTTAGTCATGGTTGATGAATTTTTAGGGTAGAGAATGGTCGAGCTAACCTCCAGGGCCCCATGCCCTCATAGTGCTACCTACATAGTCCCGGTGAAAAGGGACCTCAGGCCAAAGGAGTTCTCTCATGAGCTAGGGAAGAATATTAGAATGAGTTGGTAGGGTTGTGGGCATGTTTTGGGTTTAGGTTTAATAGGTGTGGGTAAATTATAGGTAAAATGTTATAGGTGAAGGTGATTATGGCGAAAGGAGAGGATTACCCCAAAAGTAAGCGTCAAGGAAAAAATCCTACATAAGGTAATAAAAATGTAAACAAAGATGGTTAAAAGATAAGAGGGGGGCAATAAAGCCACCTGATTGGGTAGGATCATACCGAGTAGATCATACCTTGAAGGGGGTGGTGAACACAAGACCCGAAAGGCATTGCATGATTAATTGTTCTACGGTGAAAGTAGTCAGGATCACCAAATGTCGAAATTCCAAGATGTCCCTTGAGGTGATTTAGGAAATGAAAGTGGAAATGGTAAGGTGGGTGAAAGGTAGTTAATTTTATATGTTTGGGAGTGACAGGTCTTTTGGGCAAGAGGTCCGAGGTCACAATGGGCAATTCCATGACTAAATTTTTTTTTGTTTTGATAGACTGATTGATGTGGGAAGTCTATATGGGATAAATAATATGGTACTTCTTAAGGTCTTCGTGAAGCTGATTGATACGAGAAGCTTCGGTTTCTCTCATTTTTTGGTTTTTGAAAGCTTCACATAGTGGTCCTTTGATGGAGCAAATCTATTTATAAGTAGCAATTTAGTCAAGAGGAATATGTCCTTTTGAGGGAGTCATCTTTTTTATAGAAGTTTGACTCAAGGAGTTTGGTCCCATTAGAGGTCTTTGAAATCATGGACAAGACCAAGGTGAAGGATAAGACTCTTATTCAAAAGGCGTGGTGGAACAACCATGGGATCTCATCTAAAGGTAGATGAAAAGTAGCCATGAGAATCATGCCACGTGCAAAGTGCCATGGTACACATATTCAAAAGAAGATAACAAGTGACGGGTACTCACATGATTCTTGTTTAAGCATTAGGGAGGTGTATGAAGTGGATAGCACTCAAGGGATGAGCTGTTAAAGAGACAAAGGGTGAGGTAGGACAACGAGTCAACAATAAAATGGTCAAAGATGCAATGCATTAAGGGCTCGAGTTCAGTTTACCCTTAAGTGAGGACAAATGATAGGAACTTGAACCATAGGTCTGAGTTACAATGTATGGTCCATGCCAATTAGGAGCAAATTTTCCTCGTTTACTTTTTTCTGCTTTGGTTACGTGCTGATTTTCTTTCAAGACAAGGTCACCGACTTGGAAGGTTCATTCATGAACACATTTTTCATAAGCACGTTTGATATGTTGTTGGTAAACTTGAAGGTGATCCAGTGTTAAGATGACATTCATCTAATAACTCTAGTTGTGCTAAGCGGTCCTGACGAAATTCATCATCAGTAAGCATGTCATAGAGAGAAATGTGAAGTGAGGGTATCTGGACTTCGAGAGGTAGAACAACCTCTGTACCGTAGACCAGAGAAAATGGTGTGGCTGTAGTGGAAGTGCAAATACTAGTGTGGTATGCCCATAGGGAAAAAGAATGTGCGTATGCCAATCCTTTCCAGTATTGTCAACCACTTTTATGAGAATTTTGTTGAGGGTTTTGTTAGTGGATTCGGCTTGGCTATTGGTTTGTGAGTAATAAGGTGATGAGAAACTAATCTGAATGCCAAAGGCATCGCAAAGTTTTTGCGGTGTTTTGTTTTTGAATTGTTTTCCATTATCGGTGATGAGGTGATGAGGACACCAAATAAGAAAATGATGTGATGGATAATGAAATCACATATTTTCTTGACTTTCGTGGAGATGAGCGGAATGTCTTCCAGCCATTTTTGTATTATTCGAGTAGCATTTATGATGTATTGATGACATTGGGAAGAATGAGGATTGATTTCTCTCGACAAGATCCAAACCCCATTGAGAGAAGGGCCAAAGGTCACAAGTGACTTGTGAGGCATGACTAGGTGTATGATGAAGGTTGGAATGTTGTTGACATTTCAAACAACTTTTGACATAGTCGCAACAATCATGGTTAAGGGTCAACCAATAATAGCCTAGACGAAGAATATGCTTATTGCAATAGCAAGGCCACTAAAGTGACCTTCACATATGCCATCATGAACCTCCTTAATGGTATAAGGAATTTCAGAACTTGTGAGGCATCGTAAGAGAATCTTTGTAAAATTTGCGCTTATAGAGGAGTCCCTCTAGGATAATGAAATAGGAGACCTTTTAAGGAAGGCACGTTGTACATTAGGGATGAGATTAGGAGGTAAGATGGAGAGGAAAGGTAGTTAGAGTATTTTTATACCAAAGGTCACTCGGGTTAGGGGTGTCACTTCGATTGATTAAACATCATGAGGTAAATAAGAAGGTGAATGGAGGCATTGTACGGTGTGAAATATTTTAGAATCTATAGGGAAGTGGGTATTTGGGAAGCTAAGTAGGTCATGGTATCTGCAAATTTGTTGGTTGAATGTGGGATGGTTTGAAGGGTGTAACAATCAAAGGTGGTCAAAAGTATGTCTACATGATATTTATACTTTTGAAGTATCTTGTTACTGAAATTGGTAGGTACCATTGACTTGGTTTATGACCAATTATGAATCACCAAAGATGTGGATTAATTTTACATCTAGGGTATATGCATCCTAGAGACCTAGGATGAGCGTTTCAGTACTAAAGCAATATTGTTGGTGCATTTAAAGTATAGTTTAAAAGACAAATTCATGGGTTCTCCATCTAGAGGAATGATGATAACACCAGCCCCACCCCCACGCTGACACTTAGAACCATCAAAGAACAATGTCATTTGGTAAGGGGTTCATCCAGGGAAAGGGTAGTAATGGATTCATTGGGAAAGTCAAAATTAGAGGGTTGGTCCCCGAAATAGGTAAATCAGCCGGTTGGTTGGTGATAGCCTAGCCCTTAATGGAATTTTGGTGAATTAATTTGAGGTTAAGATCAGCTAAAAGCATAAGTCATCTGCGCAAAGACGCTGATTTTGATAAGTTTTGGCATACATGTAGTGTAAAGGATCGGTGTTGGTCATGACATAGGTTTTGTGGTTGAGTAAGTAATGGAGAAGTTTGGTGGCAAGGAAAACTAAGGCTAAGCAAAAAAATTTGGATGGTTGTATTGAGTTTCATAGTAAAAAGAGTATGTCTTATGTAATAAACCACTGCTCCCTATGATTTTCATTGTGACGAGTGAGCATGGCCCCCAAGGAATGATTGGTAGCTGATATGTATAGGTAAAAAGGTTGATCATCTTTAGGTGGAATGAGTACGGGTGGTTGGAGAAAGTATTGTTTTAGGGCCTCAAAAGATTTGTGACAGTTATCATCCCATTTAAAGGAGACATCCTTCCTAATCAGATGATGAAATGGTTGACACCGATCAGATAATTGTGAAATGAAACAATGAATGGACTGCAATTTACCTTACAGGCTACGGAGTTGTTTAAGGTTAGTGGGTGGAGGCATTTCCAGAAAGGCCTTGAATTTAGCAGGGTCAACTTCTATACCATGGAGGGAAACAATAAATCCCAGGATTTTTCCTAAGAGAACCGTAAAGACGTACTTTTTAGGTTGAATGTGAACGCAATATTTAATGAGGCAGTCAAATATGGTTTTGAGGATGGCGAGGTTCTTGGCGCAACGTTTAGATTTTCCAAGAGATCATCCACGTAATATTCCAATATGTGATGCATGATATCATGGAAAATGTAAGTCATAACACATTGATATGTAGCACCAGCATTTTTAAGGCCAAAAGGCATGACTCGGTAGAAAAAGTTTCCCCAAGGGGTAATGAATGTGGTCTTGTGTTGATCTTTCGGGGTAAGAAAAATTTGGTTATAACCTAAGAAACCATCCATGAGTGAGAGCATCTCATGACTAAAGTGGTGAGTCAACCAGTTGATCAATATCGGGCAAGGGAAATTTGTCTTTTGGGTAGGTTAGGTTGAGGTCATAGAAGTCCGTGTAAATGCGGAGTCCCCCTATTGCTTTAGTAATAGGGAAAATGTTAGAAAGACAACAAGGATAATCAATGGATAAGATGAAGGAAATGAAAAGAAGGCGCTGAATTTCTTCTTTAACGAGAAGAGCAATGCGAGGGTGCATTTTCCTCAGCTTTTGTTTGATAGGTTTTGCATTAGGAACGGTTACAATATTGTGGACCACTATGGTGGGGTCAATATCAGGCATGTCTGTATAAGACCAAGTGAAAGCATGGTTATGATCTCAAAGAAAAGAAGTGATGGCTTTCGCTCAGCGAACATCTATAGATTGTCCAATATTTAGGATGTGCGGGTCATCCCGAGTGTGAATGTTGATCTCGATAATCGATTCATTTAACATGGTTTGTGTCTTAGAGGGTAACAACCGATGAAAATATGAGTCTTACGCACCAAGGTAGGTGATTATGGATTCATCATCTTGACATTGAAACAGCGTTAATGGTAGGTGTTTTGTCGTCCATCATCTCAGGATACATGAATGGAAGAGTGGAAGGGGCCTCACCTTCACGTTGATAAGTCAAAGGCCCCAAGGAAATGGTGTTTATGAAAAAAAAATTAGGAGGGATAGATTCAGGATCCGTCGACTCTATCGGTGAGGGTGGTGATGAAGGTGGAGAAGGGCTAGGGTCCTCAATGAGTTCAATGTAGACCTATTTGGTAGGAGGTTTGGGGAAGCCGATACCACTACGGTCATTATGTTTGTGGGTGGTACATGGAATAATGGTATGGCGGCCTTGCTCGTAAAAGCCAAAACAAAAACCCTTCCACGCATAGTGGTGCAAGAAGGTGTGGGTGAAACATGGTGATTGGTAAGTGATTGGAAGTCAACAGAAAATGGGTGGGGTTGTGATGGCGGTTCAAGTGTGTAAGTGGTAGTATCAAGTCCCCTATAGGTGATACTAGTATGAATATGAGGAGGACCGTAAAGGAGGTGTTCTCCTATACGGCGATCAAAGTGGGGATGTTGGTGAAGACTTCCATACTTGTGCAGAGTAAGGAATGTGTTGACACTATATAAAGGCGGTACTCCCCGAGTGAGGCATTGAAAAACACCTTCCAAGGATCGGTGGTTGGTATGTGGGTAGATTGTATGGATGATGTGTTGGAGGTCAATACGAAGGTAGAGTTAATGGATTAGGAAGCTAATG
Organism: Taxus wallichiana var. yunnanensis; assembly: GCA_018340775.1. NCBI lineage: Eukaryota > Viridiplantae > Streptophyta > Pinopsida > Cupressales > Taxaceae > Taxus > Taxus wallichiana. Next base: position 272,572,277 of record CM031244.1, read on the forward strand.
GGTCAGGTGTGGAGGTTATAGTAGTGGTAGGAATAGAGGAGGTGTGTGTGGTGAAATTATTTGTTGTACTAGTAGGTGGAGGTTTAGGTGAAGTGGTATTGGTTCTTTGAGGTAGATGGATTGTGGTATGAGTACATCATTAGGCCGGTAAAGCATATTACATGTTTTGAAAGGGGATGGGACAGCTGGAATGGTATAAGTGTGTCCTTGTGGTCAAAATTTACACAACAATGCAAAGTGGAAGGAGCACAACCCTTGACATGGATCCAGGATCTACCAAGCAACAAGTTATTTTGGAATTCCCCCTCCAAAACATAAAACAATTCTGGAACAGTGCGGGGGCCCACGCGAAAGTGAAGGATGATAGTGGCTAGTGTGGAGGTGATAACATCATTGAATGAATGCAACATGACTAGATGTTTATGCATGTAATTATTAGGTATGCGCATTTGAGAAAATGCATGGGATGAAATGATGTTAATGTTAGTGCATCCATTAATCATCACACGGCATACCCATATGTCATCAATGTGGATAGAGATGAAGAGGGTTGAGTCCGGGACATCATTTTGGTATGGAATTATCTCTTCCTCCGAGAAGCTAATGGAGGCCACTTGGTGAACAAGGTGAGGTGAGGATGAAGGTGGTAATTTGGTGAGAGAGGCTACATGATGGGGTGTGATGATGGATACTACCGGTGTAGGGTCATTGGGTAAAACCTCAATAGTTTGAAGAACCTCCATGAGAGCTTGACGATGGGATTTCGAGGTTTGGATGAGGCCATATAAGGACATTTTGAGGGAGATTGGTGTAGTTGTTTGAGCATGGTACGATGTGTGATGCCATTAGAAATGGGGTACATGGGGCCTCAAATAGTTATTTTAGGTATGGGTGTAGATGGTATGTTGGGTATAGGATTGGTTTGTGGGTTAGCTACCTTTTCTTAACCCTTATGTGCACATGTAGTGACGTGTACCATGTTGATTCGACGGAAGTTGGAAAATGGAGGTGTAGGGTAAGTGGTATAACGATAGGAAGGGAAAAAACCTACTGGAGGAGAAAATCCTTGTGAGGTTAGTTGGTCGCAATGACATTTGGGTGGTGGTGTGGTAGTTTTGTTGATGTGAACCATGTTAATTTCAAATTTTGTGTATGGCTCTAGGAGTTGTGAGGGTGGAGGTTTTGGTTGTGGAGTGGGTAGTGTGGGAATGGGTGTTGGGGAAGAAGGATCCTCGTCAAGAAGGTCATCATCGTCAAAGTTGGTACAGTGAACACAATTAGACAAGGATGGTTTTCAAGGCCTTACAGTTCTCCACATCATGCCCGGCACATGATGGTATGCGCAAAATTTTGTATCATCAAACCCCTTTGGCTTGGGTTTGAGTGGGGTCGAGTGGTGGTAATGTGATAATAGAAGTCTCGAGGAGGTTGGTCAAAATTTTGGCATAGGACCCGCTAGTGGATTACAATGGGAAGTGAATGTGGGTTTGGGTGTAGGTGTGGTTGGTTGTCGTGGAATTGTTTTGGAAGATTAGGAATGGGTCAAGCTATGGGTTTAGGTGCCGGTGTAGTTTGGGGTATTGGTTGGGTTTTTCCGGGTAGGGGTATAGTAGATGGATGGGTAGGAGGGTGTGGGGTTGTTTGACTACCTAGTTGTGGGGTAGTAGGGTTTTGTTTTTGGGCCGCACCTTCTTGGGTAAAGGTGATGTGGGTGTATGAGGTCTAGAAGCAAAAGCGAGATGGAGGAAGATGGTGAGTTACCCACAGGGGATGATGTGGGTTGTGTATGGGGTGTGAGGGACAATGACCGAAGTGTAGTGGGTAGTGAAGAAATAGTGAAGGTATTAGAGGTATTGGTGGTAAAGAGATTGCAGTGCGGGTATAAGTCGTGTTGTGTGCTGGTTAGGTTAGAGATTTGTGAGGAAGGAATGGGTTGTTGTGTTATTGGTTTATGAATGGGTGAAGGTACTTGACCATGTTTGGAAGCCGAGGTCTTAAGGTAGATGGAACAAGTGTAGGTGTGATTGGTGAGGTCGGGGTATGAGGTCGATGAGTTTTTTTCTTTGGTTTGGGTGTCGGAGTAGGTGTGGTATTGACATTGGAGGATGTAGCTAAATCCATTTTAATATGTGGATGAGTAAGGTTGGTGGTTGGGGTGACCCCTAAAGTGGTAATAGGTTTAGTGGAGGTAAATGTTGTGGGTATGGGTTTGGGTTTAGGTATAGGTCGGGTTATGGGTAAGGGTGTGGTGTGAGTGCTAACAGGTATCGTGGAAGGGGTTGCGATAGCAATGGTTGTATTTAATTTGATAGGTTGAAATGTGTTTGGGTAGATAGTGGAGGTATCAGCAAGGGATCTCTGCATCGTGTGGAGACAGGAGTAAGAGGTTCCTCCATAGTAAAGCCCTATCCACATAATCTAAGTGGTCACCAAACATGAGAATGACATGTTTTTGGGTGGATTTGGTGAGGACCTAATGGTAATTCCCATAAAATGCATCATAAAGATGGGAAATTTTTCAACTTCAGCTTTTGTGTGTAAAAGAGCTGAAAGTAGGTCCGCATTGGATGTTGGGTAGCTGATGGAGAATGCTCACCAAGAGGTAAAGGTATCTCCACCGGGTCTATGACGGGTGGAGGAGATGATGGGTGCTCCTCTATGGGTGGAGGAGGTAATGAGAGCTCCTCTATGGGTGGAAGAGGTATGGTAGGTAAAGGTTCTCTAAGTGGTGAGGCTAGGGGTCGAGGGGCTTGATGTTAGTGGAAGACTCCTCCATTAGTGATGAAGGAGATGAAAGGTGTTCCTCTGTTGGTGAAGGAATGGTGAAGGTTGGTTCCAATGTGGAAGGAGGATTTTGGGCTAGGAATTCCTCTATGGAAGGGATGTGAGCTAATTGAGAGGTGGTACCTCGTTAAAGATTGCATGAACCTCACGGGTATGGGTATCGTGAGTGGATGTCTCACCGGTTTGATTGGATGAAGGGGCATGGTTAGGAAATAGTTTTTGAAGATTTTGTAAATTTTTGCTAGGCGTGGTATTAGGATTATCCACAGTTAACTCACATTTCTCAAGAATTTCTTGTACAATATTATTGGAAGTGATGTATTTTTTGTCACTATGACCCTTCACTTGGTGATAGTTATAGAAATCATGTTCCTTATACCACGCGGGCATGGGGCAAGTAGGGTAAAATCCAGTGTGTGATTTTATGGGTGGAAGAGTGATGGCTCTAGCTTTGATAAGATTTTCTAAGAGAAGAGTAAGGTTCCCTAATTGGGGTATATTATCACTTCTCTTGTCTGAATCGAAAAGATTGGATAGGTGATAGATTAGATAAGGGTGTAGTGTGATTAGATGGATGAGATGGGGCAGCCTTGAGTACCACCGTGTTAGTGGTACCCTTAGACTTTGAATAATTGGTTGGTGGTTTAGAAGAGGAAGAGGTTTCATTCAACTTGAATGGAAAATTGTTATTTTGTAATTAGATTTTCTTCTCTTCGATGGCCCGAATCTCTAACTTTCGTGCCATAGTGAATGCCTCATCGAATGTTCGGAAGGTTTTGACCTTCAAGGTCTGGGGAGATATGTTTGGCACAAGATCATGTGAAGAGTTCAATGAGTTTAGTTTGTGGCAGTATGAAGGTAAGTTGATTGATTAGTCTATGCCAATGAGCAACAAAATCTTCGATAGATTCGTCCTCGTGACCGACGTGTGGAATATAGATCAAACATGGTAACTTTCTTGGAAATAGTGATAGAGAAATGATCCAAGAAAGCTTGGGCTACTTGATTGAATGAGAATATAGAGTGTTTGGGTAACCCAATATACCAATCTAATGTTTTTCCAGTGAGGTACATGGGAAAATTTCTCAAAACCAGGGCATCATCATGAGCGATCAGATAACACCCGTATTTGGATGAGCACAAATGTTGTTGTGGGTCTTCCTTACTATTGAAGCGGCTGAATTTAGGCATTTCCCAATGTACAGGGTATGAATGGATAGGAATGGATGGGTGAATAGGCTCGTTGCAAGTCTCATCATAGGTGAGAGTGTTGTGGGAGCCGGAAACCGATGCCTCTAGTGTCTGCATCTTGTCCAACATCAATTTAATTAGGTCATTGGTGGGTTGTGATGATTAGATGCCTCCTATAGCATGAGGAGGTTGGTTTTGGGCATATAATGGGGATGGAATTCGGTGTACGGGGCTTTATGTAAGGTGGTGGAGATTAAGGTAATGAAAAAGGGGCACGTACCAAAATGAATGATAGATGAAAAAATCAGTTGTTAGTAGTATGTATATGGGGGAGGAAGGGTCGTGTGGTAACCTTAGTGGCAATAGGGGCTAAGGATTTTGGAATGGAAAGAACTACGTTCTGAAATGGGGTAGGGGTCACCGAAACTAGAGGTGGGAATGTAGCTACAAGTATGTGTGAGACATTAGGGGTAGATGAGGTTGTGTTTGGGGTAGTCGTCGAGGGTATGATGGATGTAATGGGTGCCACAGAGAGATAACAGACACGCATCATGGTAGGTATAGAACCTAAGCTGCGAAATGAATGGGGGTAAAGTGGATGTGGGTAGCACAGAGCGAGACGGGACCGATGCGGAAGTTGGTGCGAGATTCGGGGATAGATACGGGCATAGCGTATATCAACCGACTTGAGGCATCTTGAGTGGACGAGTGGGAGAGGTAAAGCTGCGCAAGGTGGAAGGGTTATGGTCAAGGAGTTGTTCAAACTCCTTATCTTCGTAATGATAGTAGTAGGCTAGATGGGATCCATGGCTGGTAATAAAATAGAAGGTAGTGAAGGACTAGGTGGGAGTGGTTGGTGGACCTGGTGTGAAACATGAGGGCACTTGCTTGTCTTTTGGGTCAAGCACTATGTGAACTAGTATTGATCGAGTAGGGCTGCCTCTTTGTAAATGACACAAAGATTAGTACGAATAGGTGAATCTGGTAATAAAAAATGGATGAAGTGAAAAATGGTGGGTGGAATGTGAAATAGGATAATAGATCTTTGGTTAGGGAAAACTGATTTCGATTAGGGGTAACCATTGCGATCACTATAGAAAATGGACAGTGAGTAAACAACAAGGTAGAAGGAAAAATATGACAAGTATGCCAAATCTGGGGATGTGTAAAATGTCAATGGGAAAAATGATAGTGACAGAGACTATGGAAAGTGGAAAAAAGTGAAGTGAAATTGTCCTTTTGAGTAGGTTAGCAAAAGGACCTAGAACCGATGTTGGTTGGGTTTAACTAATGGTGGTCAAAGGTAACCAATGATAGTTACTATGAAATTGAGATAGTGATGAAAGAAAGTGGTTGTGAATTAAAATCTAATGTGGAATCAGACCCAGAATTCTAGAAATGATGATGATATGGCCCAGGCACACTCAAGTGAAGCTAGAATACACCAGCTATGATGAGGAGCATGCAAGGATGAACAAAAAAAAGTGATGAACGTGATATTTCACCTCAAAACACAAGCCAAGTAGAAACACTAATAAAATATGATCCTAGGAGTGCCCTTTATATTATGTGTGTTTAGCTTATGCTATTTAGGGACTGACACATGAATTGTGAAATAGAGTTTTTGGTGAGGATGGCTTCCTACAAAGAAGGAGATCTAAAGGGTCAGGTTTTAGGTATGTTATGGTGGGGTGGGCTTCACTCGAGGTATGACTCGACATAGCATCAAGTCGGGTGACCACCGTGTCGTGATCGTGTGATCACCTACGCCTTCTTCCAGGTAATATGTTGTTTAAGAATGTATGTATTTTAATTTTTCTATGGTTTGGTAAGACTCAAAGAAAGAGAAAAGGATAGAATTTTTTTCTATGATTTGTTTATCAACCATCGGCTGGTCATGACCTCCAACATATAGGTTTCCCTCATTTAATGTGAACTAATGTAGTAAATCAAAATGGAATGCAATTGTTTTTAAACCCAAATAGAAAAAATGAAATTGGATGACACAATAAGATGAAGAGGAAGAGGGACACTCTTTCACTACAATGTAGAAAACTGAAGAAATGATTCTTTTAATTACACCAAAAGAAAAGTTTCCTTTAGAGTAAATAGAAAGAAGAAGAGGATTACCAGGAAGTAAATTAGTGTGTACACTTTTAGAGGAAAAAAACACAACTTTTCCTAGGAATGAATGAAATGCAAGGAACCCCTGGATGGGTCCCACCAGTGCGTGCCAAAATGTTTCACCTTTTTCTTAGATTGTTTCTTTGAATTGTTGATGAAACAGATAGGAAACGGGCATATGAGGAATACCTATTCAAATGTTAGTTGATGGGTTTTGTTGTGCGTATGACTTCGAATCCAGAGCTGACCATGAGAGCTTCCTTTTGGCTAAGAGGAACTACCGTAATGAAAATAAGACCACCGAGAAGGAATTAAGCAATATGAGTAGTGAAATTCCTAGCATAAGCTAGATCTGGGAAGTATTATACTTTCTAGATGGTTGTCGATCCTTTATTTTAAACAAATTAATGTTGTAAACAAAGTAAATCCTATTGTTACTTAAAAATGATTTAGGTATCTCACTTAAAAACACAATAAGAAAATAGATCTAATCTAATAGGCTAATCTAGAATAGAATCCAAAGGTCAAATGGTTGGTTCAGGTTTTACAGTTTGACAAAGGTCTCGTAGATCACAAGTGAGTGAAGGTGAGGTAAAATTAGGTGGGTAGGTATTTGTTTAAGGTTGTGTGGGAAAACATAGAGATCGGGTGTCGGTCGGTGACCAACAATGATTAGGTATAACCGGTGCCGCATTCGTGAGATATGTAAATGGCACAGATAGGTTTTTGTCTCCTTTGTGATTACACAAAGGATTTTGGGTCGGGGTGACGAGGTATTGGGTGAGTGGAGTAGGATTTTTGACGTTTTAATGGGTTTATGGAGATGAAAATGTTGGATAAGTTCAATAGGGAGCAAGATAAACAATGGGTGATAAAATAATGGTGAAATGAAATAAACCAGAGAAGTATGACATTATACTTACTTGGATTTCATTCCTAAAGGTCTGTGTGTGAAGGATGGAGGTGTTGATGATGGGTTTGAAGGATGCAAATGATCACCAAGTGAAGAAAAGCTTCTGCATGGGCTGTATGCACACTCCTCTTTGCTTGGATAGATCAGATCATGGCTGGGATGGTTGTGCAGGAGAAGATGCTCAATCTCCTTCCTTGGATGTGATTTTTCACTGGAATTGGATCTCTGAAGATGCATTATCTCTTTGAGATGTTTTCTTTCTCGTCAAATTTCTTGCTTCACACTTCCAAGTTCCAACTTCCAACCTTGAGAATAAGGTTGTTTTAGGTTAAAAAGGGTAACCAACGACGGTCCGTCTTAATCGGCGACAGTTAGGGGTAACCGATGTCACCAATGTGGGATTTCATAGGTTTACTAAACTTAGGGAGATCCTCCTAATTTTCTTGAATCTTGTGTCATTATCCCATGGATTAGACTCAGAGCCTCTTGTGAGTATGCGGGAATGTGGTTAGAGGGAATGTAGGCATTGATTTTTAGGGTTTGGGTAAGTCTTAGTTAGTTATGGGAACTTGCTAAGAATAGGTCTTAGGTTGAGTTGGCTTGGTGAGGTGTCTAAGTGAACTGTATGTGTAGATATTATTTAAATAATAAATATAGTGAGGATAATGCATTAATTTAATTAAATTAATATTAGTGGGGTGAAGGGGGTCATGGCTAGGTAAATGTAATAAAGGGTGCCTATATGTCAAGGGAAAAAATGGGAGTGTGACCTCATTTTTGTGTCTACACCTATATGCCACATTTAGTGTACGTGTGTGCCTCTATCAAAAAATTAAATTCGAGTTGTACAGGCAACACGAATGGTATGTGCACTCCCTTTCTTGTAGGTGGCTAAAAAAACATGGGATTTTTCAAAAATAATCTCAAAAATATCAAAATTTTATCAATTTGGTTCAATTTTGGCAGCACTTCACCTCCTTTGATCCTACAAAGAGCACAAAAACAAGACAATCCTAGCTAAACTAGCTAAGAAACTTGATATTTATCCATTAATACAAGAAAGGTTAGTGAAATTAAAAACTTGAAACTAATCTAAAAAACTTTGAAAAACTAATCTAGAAACATTGAAACTAAAAAATTTAGAAACTAAAATAAAAGCTTCAAAATGACTCCATTAATGGAGGATGGACTAAGATTTCCCACCGGGCGTGAGAAATGTATGCAATGGAAAGTTGAAAATCTATGGAATGAGGCTAAAGAACCTCATAACTTCGCTTACTCATCCATGCACCATGAGATTAGAGATAAAAAAGAGAAACTAACATGTAAGCATTATAACTTTGACAAAAACATCAAAAACTAACATGTATACTACTCTCTACTCTATGAAAGCTTAATGAAAGTGAACCTAGTTAGATTCTAAGCAATCAAATTGTGTGTTGTTTACTCAAAAATAGTGAAGAGATCTCTAAGTTGGCTACATGGCCAAGCTTTTGATCTTCCCTTACTAACTATATTTGGAATGGATGTATGCAAGATGGAGGAGCTTCAACAATGGAGGATAGCCAAGATCAAATTCCTATTAGCTTGGCTAATGCAAATGAGGTCTAATGCCAATATCTCCAAATGTGAGAGAGATTTTGTTATGTAAACAAGGTGTGTGTTTGAGAGGGAGGGGTGACCCTTCTATTTATAGTTTTTCACTTGGGAGAGTTTGGAATTTGGGTGCATGTGGGACTAAAGCTCAAAAATCACTTTTAGATTAGATTAGGATAAACATGCTTTAGGCTTATATAAGCTTGGTTTAGGTTTAGTAGTTAACTAGGATTTAGGCTATTTAAAATTGATTAGCAAGTAATTAAAGACTCGTTGAGAGTTGGGAGGGGTCTAGATAATGAATTTTGAATGATAGATAGCCTATGCGGCCAATAGAAGTGGTCTAGAGAGAACCAGGGGAGGTTCGAATGGTCAAAAGGAGGAATGGTTAGCTAATAAGAGAGATATTACCCAAATAAGCTGACTTATAGGAGGAATATACCAAAAAGGTTTTGTAAAAGGGGCATCCGACAATGGAGAAAAAAAGGGGAATTAATGAAGTGTCGTCATTGATAGAATTGTACAAAATGCTAAGTGTAACCATATTTGAGGTGTCTACACTTAACAATTTGTTCATGTCAAAAGCTTTGATAAATTCGACACAAGTTGTTTAAACAAGTGTATCAAGGATTTAGGTATTCTATAATACCAATCAAGGACAATACCCTCTAAGGTCTTAAGGAATAATTTAGCAACAACTGCATCCTAAGGGAGCAATTCTCGAATGGCCATGGCATAGGCCTTGATATGTGCATTTGGATCTCCCTCCTGCTTGAATTTAGGAAAATCAAGAAGAGGTCTTGGAAGCATGATGCTTTGTACGGTGAAATCTAGAGGTTCTTTTAAATATTTTGAGTAAGTCCCTACCGCATAGGTTTCAACCATTGATGGTGCCTGTTGAGGGGGTAGAGGTGGAATAGGTTGTTGATATGGCATAACATATGTATTTGCAGGGATGTAAGGAAACCTGTAGTTTGGTGAACATCCTAGAGAGGATAAAATGTCTCCCTATGGTTATTTTGAATAAATGTTTAAGTAGGGAGGAGCATTGCTCTAATATGGGTTGTTTAGTACTAAACTGGGAGGTATCATACTTTAAACTAGAGCAAAGCGTTTGAAAATGAGGTTCTAGTTGGTGTTTGTTGTGGGTAGTTATACGAATGTTGAGGAGGCATGTCTAACATTCCTATTCCTGTGAAGAGCTCTAACCGGGCTGGGATGATGTAGAGGGTTGGAAGTTTCGCTTGCCGGAATGTGAAGTTTGATTTACTTGAGTGAGTTCTAGTCCTCTAACGTTCTCAACTAAAGTTGAAATGACCTCGACCGGTGATGACATAGTGTTTTTCGTTGAAGGTTTTGTTGTACACATTGAGTTTACAAAGGGGTATGGTACCCTACTATGAATTGATCATTACTCTACCAAGCTTCACTAAGAGTATTTTCCATAGGTGAAGGGATGGGGTGTTTTCTTGGAGCAAGTGTCAGTTGTGTTTACAAACTTCCTATAGGTGGGTACATGTTTTGTGTTTCCAAACTTCCTTCTAGCATAGCATGCTAAGTACTCCTCATCCACAAATGGGAGTGGATATTGCTACCTCTTGATTTGTGGTCTAAACAAAACTTGAGGAGATGAAATGCATTCTCTAGTAAACGTCATATTATTAGAGCCTGAGGGCTTCGGTTGTTGTGTTTGTGTGAGCTGGTCGAGATCCTCAATTTTGAATGAAGAACTAGAGATATTTATTTGAGGAGTTTTTGATGACAAGTAGTTGCTTGAGTATTTTTCAGGCCATGAAGAAAGTGAGGGTGAAAGTTATCTATTTGTTTGACCATAATATGCTTTGAGACCTGAGAGAGGTATGCCATATGCATTGTATCCCAACATATTCGGGGGGTATATAAATACCCATAAAATAATGGGAAGGAGTGAAGATGGATGAAAGAAATGGAAATGAAAAGGGAGTAGTTGTTGCGTTCATGTCGGGTTCACCAATTTTTATACGATAGAAAAGTGATAGGCGAGCATGAGAATCAACAAGTAGCCTTTCTTTGTAACCGACCTCTCGAGGTCATTCTGAGACAGCGGGTGGAAATGAAATATATACGGATGTAGATAAACTAGTTGGGAAATCTTATATCCTCAACATGTAATAATGGGATCTACAAATATAAGGAAAAGAAATCTCTCCTAACCTGAATTGGTGTAATGGATCATTTAGATATAATAGTTGCTTGAAGGCTCCAATCAATGTCGAACTCTACCAAGATACTATCTATTGGCTATTGGATGCGTGGAAAGTGACCTATAGGTGCTTCGTGTATATTTCCAGACAAGGTCATGAAATTGGTAGTGAGAGGTGTAGTGGATTTGTAGGAAACTATGGGCAGTTTTCTGGTCTAACCTAGAAAATATTAGCTCGATTTCTATTAGCTCGATTTCCTTCTATGTTCAATATGGAAAATTGTGTTATGATATATGGTGGGAGTGGTTAGGATCTAAATACTAGCATACGTAAACTAGTGTCAATGTTTAACTGATTAGCAGGCCCATTGGGTTGTGGGACCTGGGGATCACAACCATGAGTTTCTGTATAATGTGGACCTTTTATGGTCATGTGGAGAATCAATCTCTTCTTCCGACTATCTAATAGTCGTCGATTTTTCATCTTCTATGTTTAATACCAAGAGTTGTGATATCTTTTCGAATACCTTATGGGTGTTCTAGAAACTTGTATATGTAGGCTGTGTCTATGCCAATGAGAAGGTCTCATGAATTTGGGTGTGGAACTAATGAATCATAGCCAAATTTTTTCTCTCTTTTAGGTTCTTGTATGGTCATGTGGATATCCTATCAAGGAAATCTATAGTTGGGTTGATTTGACCAGAATTTGTATGCTTTGTTGTCTTCAATATTTAATTCTCTCAATTTCTCACTAACTACTTGTGGGTTTGTTGTTGTTTGAAAGAGGTGAATTCTAAGACCTTGATCTAAATCTATTAATGTTTTGAAGATATTTATTTGAGGTATTACCAGTTTTAATACATAATCTCTGGGATCTCTTGGTCATGTAATTTGCATGCAAGAGATAACCAAACTTAACTAAAAGAAGTAAACTAATCATGAAAATAAATACACACTATGCTTATATTCTTTTTTTTTATTTTCAAAGATGTGAATTTGAAGAAAATTTAAAGAGCAACTATTCTAATATATTCAGATAATGAACAATTAATCTAATAATGGGATTAAAACAAGCAAGGTAGCCAGATGTAGCTATTTGCTGTGCATTTGTGAATTGATCCTAAATATAAATAACTAACTAATTTAATTGAAAGACCTTCAATCTTACCTCAGAAGTGAGGAATAAATCACAGCTTCTCAGAAGCTATCATTCCCCATAGCTTCCCTAGTAATATTGAAAGCAATATTAACTGAAATAAAATGATTTGCTATTCTATTTGATATATTGTAACTATAACTTGAAAATTCAAACCCGTTGTTTACAAAACAAAGTGGAAAATCCAGTTTATTGTGACTTTTCCCTCGAGTGTGATCTCTTCGTTCCTTTGTGTTCTTGTTAATCTAGAAAAGAGGGAATGTGACAGTAGTAATAGGAGAAGATGTTTGAAGAGTGGTAGCTTGGATGTAAGTGGATATAATGCAAGTAGGAGATGGATAGTGTAAGAGAAAGAGTTTTACTATGTGATTCTTAGCGGGATTTTACAAGGATACAATACAAGCACACCGAAATCTCTAGGACCTAGACTTCTTGTGAAAAACAACCACCTATAACTCTAAGCAGAATCAAGATTCAAATGAACATAATCTAGAACCAGAATTGTTTATGCTAAGTCAAGTTTTTAGAGAACAACAATGGAACAAGATGAAACTAGAGAGATCTAGTGATCTCTAAACCAAGTAGAATTTTGGATAACTTGCACAAATTCTTTAGTCCTGAGCCAGTAGAATTGATTCAAGGCCAAAAATCATGTTTTTGGGGTCCCCTTGGCTTCTCTCTAACTTCCCCATCTAGGAAAAAACCCAAGAAGTTAGAGAAAATTGGAAAAAAATCTGAAAATGGGCTCATTTTGGTGTTTTACAGAAAATAAGACATTTTTGTCCCAGACGGTCGGTAAGCGGTTAGGACACGAGTATGCACGGGACGTGAAAATATGATTTTTCCACAAGTTAGTGCATTGTGGGTGGTGTGGAGAATTGTTTCCAGGATAGTTGGGACAAAAGTAATCACGGGACGTGAAAAGCCAATTTTTCGCAAGTCAGTGCATTGCGGGTGGCGCGAAGAAATGTGTCCAGGACAGTCAGGACAAAAGTATGCGCAAGAAACGCAAAGGAAAAAATCCACAAAAGGAACCATACATTGCAGAGAATGTGGAGGTAAATGTCCCTCACGACCCAATCAATGATGAACATGTAAGGACAAGGAATCTGAATTGGACGATGTGGAGATTTTTTCGGGGACAAACCACGACATATAGACCCAATTTTGCCGAAATAGCTACAATGAAGCAAAAAAGTCAGTGTTTGACCTACCAAACTTCAAATGGCCATAAATTTTGACTATGAGCTCTGATTTTCATAAAATTGGAGTTACGCTAAATTAAATGCTCAGTCCCGTCAAATGACAGAAAATGCCTGGTAGACCCAAAATAACTACCTGCACTCAGAAGGTCATAACTTTTGCATTTGTCAACAAAATCACACAAAATTGGTACCATTTGAATTGTATTTCCAATCTCAATGCACGAAAATCAATAAAATTGGGATTTAATGAGAAATAGATGGATATTTTTCATAAAACCTGGCCGGGTACATTACAATGTTTTATTTGGTAGTTGGGAGTGCAATTAAGAGGCATGGTCATCATTCTTTCTCTAATGCAACACTTGGGATAGTATGGGGATAATTTTGCAAGTAACATACAATTATTTCACTCAATTTAATTCCTCTTATAAGATGTTGAAGGGCATATTTCAGGATTTCCATTTTCCCTTCTTTCTCTCTTCTCATTTTTCTATAAATTGGAGTGTTAGGCTCATTGTAAAGAGGTAGTTTTGTTGTAGCAAAGATCTGTCAAAATTTCTTTGTGAAGCCAATGTACTACAAGCCCTTGTAGTGGACTCCTTGCATGGTGATCTAGGCCCTTGTCTTGTAATAGATTGAACTATGCATATCATGAAGCAATATAATACAAGTTTATGGATGCATCTTCCCCTGTTGTGTTTGTTTGCACTCTTCTTGACATTTTAACCTTCATTACAAGAATATTGTGTCTATTTTTATGCTCCTACAAGGACTTATTATTATTGTGTATGTATGAAATATTGTTGTGAATGCATTTTCCAAATTATGGAGAACTGTTATCACCCCTTCTAGTATGCATTTTACTTCTATTTTTCACACATTGGAAAACTACTCTCACACCCCTCCTTTTCTGGTGTATCACTACTGTAGTGTAGGATTTTGTTTTTATGCATTCCCTCTCCTTGTTCCCTTGGAAATTTAGATTAGGACAATTATTTTTTCCTACATTAGAGTAGATTGTGGTAGGTAGTTTAGGAGTAAGAACCAACTTTCTCTAGAGGTCTATCTCAAGTAGCAAGTCCCACAACTTGGAGATAGTACCCATGTTATCCAATCACACCGTGAGCTCAAGTAGATGCACTTGTGTAAACATAAGGGTGATTTGATTTGGCAATAACATTATTATTTACCAGGTGGCTAAAACTTTAATGCAAGCAAGAGTGGTTGAGAATTACAAGCGCAACTTGATTTTTTACGTTGACAAAAGCGTTGGAAAGTTCTAGAAAATGTGCATAGAACCACCTCCCAACGCAGGGCAGTGGTCATAGGACTGCCATCCAGTCAGGGTGGAGGTCCTATAACTAAAGACCAAAATTCAAGGAAATGGGGTTAGAACAAAGCATGCGAAGGCTGGATAAGGATTTTAGGATGACAATGTGTACTCGGTGAGCTTTCTGGTTTCCAAACACCTTGCAAAGAGATTTGAATCATCATTGGGGTTTATGTAACATCTTTTCGGTAGTACAATACATATAATTTTTGGTACGCATAAAGACCTTATCGAATGAATCTAAATTTGCAAGTCAATTTCAAGGAGGATTGACAAGATGATCGCATCGAGGCATCAATAAGGATGTTGAGGAATCAAAGTGGATAATTTCAATGATCATCAACATTAATAAGGATGTGAGGATAAGGATTTATGTTGATTACAAATATTTGAATGCGATGTGTGTCATTTATCCTTGTCCACCCCTTCACTATGGAGATCCTAAAAGAGAATCCATGTGTAAGATCTATTCTTTCACAAATGTATTCTCAGGATATCATTAGGTTATAATTACAAAAGAGGACCAAGAAAAGAAAAATTTCACAATTAAATGTGGAAGCTTTGCCTATACTTTCATGCCTTTTGGATTGAAGAATGTCCCTATTTTGTTTTCACGCATCATGGTTGAGGCATTTCAGGACTTCATCCATAAATTTTTACAAGTCTACCTAGATGATTGGATGGTGTATGGATTAGTGAAAGACCATTGGGACAATCTGAGGTTGATAATCAAGAGATGCGGGAAGTTGAGTATATCTCTCAAATTTAAGAAATGTGTCTTCTCTACTCAATTTGGCACCATGTTGCGACATATCATATGTAAAGAAGGCTTGTTGGTAGATCTATAAAAGTTACCCTAATTTTGGGATTAGGAGATCCTACCGGCCAGAGCGTGGTGCATGCATTCCTTGGGAATACGGGGTATTAATAGGATGTTTTTAAGTGGTATGCTAAGATTTCTGCACCACTTGAGGAGCTTCTAAAGCACAAAAGTAGAGGCACAATAGATGGTGTTTGAAACATTGAAGAATAATCTTATCACTGCACCCATATTATGCTTTCCCTCTTGGACAAGCCTTTTCACGTGCTTTTGATGCATGCGGGATCATGATTGGATCAGTCTTAACACAACCTGGAGAGGAAATTATTGACCATCCCTTGTGATTTTCTAGTAGGAAGATAACCCCAACAGAAAAAAATTATACTACCACAGAGTTCAAGACATTATCGATGATCTACACATTGCAAAAATTTAGGAAATTTTTTCTAGCCACACCTTTTATCTTTTACATGGACCACATGGAATTAAAGTACTTGGTGAACAAACCCATCTTGTAAGGGTGCATATGCAGGTGAGTCCTATTATTTTAGGAGTTTGAGTTTGATTTTGTAAGACCAGGTAAAAGTAATTTGCAGCCTAAAAATTTATCAAGGATTGGCTCAGAGATGATGTACAAAGCATTGAGGATACAATGTTAGATGCAAAACTATTTAGATTACAGTGTGCACCCTCAGATTTGGAAGATATTTCTATGTTCTTAAGACCAAGTGTGGCACCATAAAGGATGATGGAATTAGAAAGGAAGAAAATAGCCATACATGTTGAGCCATATATGTTAATTAGTGGAGACTTATACAAGTTGGGCCATGATGAGGTTTTACACCGGTGCATGCTAGAGCATGAGCACATTGTAATCATGGAAGAGGCTCATGGTGGAATTACAGGAGGACACTATGTGGGGAATGCAACTATGTGTAAGATCCTCTTAGCTAGCCTTTGGTGGGAGATGGTTTATAAGGATTGTATTGAATATTGCAAGGCCTATGATCATTTCCAATGCCTTGGTAAGATAGGAAAAAGGGATGAAATTCCATTAATACCAATAGCTAGTGCTAAACCATTCGAGAAATGGGAATTGAATTTGTAGGCCCTATTTCATGTGTGGAGAGAAGGACAAGTTTGGTACATAATTACTTGCACTGATTATCTAACATGGTGGGAAGAGGCAGCACCTATAAGGGATTACATGATGGGCACATTAGCAAGATTCCGGAGGAAAATATAATCAACAAGTATGGGTTCCCTCGAGTTTTGACAAGCAATTAGGTTACTAATTTTTTTAATGAGACCGTCAGGATTTTCTTGGAAGAGTTCATGATGGCTCATCACAATACTAGTCCTTATTACCCTCAGGCTAATGGGATTGCTGAGGCATTTAACAAGATATTGAGTCATACACTTACTAATATTTGTGATGTTGGGAGGAAGGATTGGGATGAAAAATTCTCAGTCGTGTTATGGGCATATAGAACAACTTACAAGAGATTGAAAAAATCCACACCATTCCAATTGGTGTTTGGTGAAAAAGCTAGTTTTCTATTAGAATTGATGTTGCCCTCACTTTGTGTATCATGTACATGGGAGGTTTACTTGATGAAAAATCACTTGATGAAGGAATTGACAATTTAATATAGTTGTATGAGTGACTTTCCATAGCATGATGGATTCGAGAAAAAAGAAAAATATAGGAAGAAGGCATGGCATGATCATTACATAGAGAATAAATAACTTAAGGTTGGGCAAATGGTTTTACTTTATGATTCTAAGTTTCTATGACATCTTGGGAATCTCAAGATCCATTAGTTGGGACCATATTATATTACCCATATACATGATTCGAGATGATTTCTAGCTATAGGCATTGGATGGAATTTTCTGGGTATTTCAATGGATGTAGGCTAAAGCTCTATTATAAATAAGCATTCTAGGTGTTTGTAAATAAGGCAGTATTTCCAGTTGTCTTAGGATTTACCTTAATGCATGCTCATTTCTTTGTGTTTCCCTTTCTTGTTGCTTTGTTCCTTTTGGTTTGTTTTGGGCACATGTGTGTACTAGTGGCTAATTACATCATCAAGGTGTTATGCGCAGAGGACCACACATCTTTTTAGTGTGGGGTGGAACATAAAGGGGAAGCGAGTAGGACATGGTAAGAGTTGGAAGAAGTGCATGAAGTAATGTTGAAGTAGTTTCCTAGGTTGTAAATTCAAAAATGCGTGGGTTCAAAAAAATCACCCATAACAGAGGTGATCATTAGAGGAGATTGGTGTCAAAAGGATTTGAGAAAACCATATACAAGGATAAAAAGTGTAGGAGAAACATGAGGTAGGTAGTAGAAAGAACTTGGTACAAGACATAGAGGAAGATTGAATTTGGTGTAAAAGAAAGTGTGAAGAGTTCTATGGTTGAGGAAATTACATGCTAGAAGGTTACGGAAGTGTTCAGGTAGGTTTGTATGTGGAGGAAAATAAGCTGTATAGAACACGTGGAAGGATAGCGTTGGAAAAAGTTGACTTTAATGCATTTGTACATTGGTAGGTGGCATCGGGGTTTGTGTAGAAAAATAAAAAGATATAAATAGAAGGTCGGGGGAGAATTATTATTTCACCTTGCATTTTGTTATCGAAGAAGTTCTTGTGATCTAAGGTGATTCTTGTGAATAAATTATGGAGAGTCGTGTGTGGATTTGAAGAAATTGATGAACTTGTGAACCAATGTGGAAGAAAATTGCATGGGCATATGCAAAGGAGTTTGTTTGTGGGTTCCTGTGGGTGGATATGATGTCTTGTGGAAGTGCTCTAGGTTAGTGGTTGTTAGGGCACAGGTTTTTGTGGAAATTTCACATAAGTAGAGCATAGGGTTTGAGAATTAATAGAACTTGACCCAAGGGAGAAACTACATAGGACTGAGGAAGAGAAAAATGGCACCAAGGAAAGGAGTGACCACTTCACTGAAGAAGGGAAAGGGAAAGGGAAAAGGAAAACTCACCATTTCCACCAGTTTTAATGAAGAATGGTATGGAGAGATGCATTACCTAGACGGTGTGTTGCTAGGGAAATAGTGGGTGTTGCATACAAAGAAGATTGCCTTGAGAAATTATAATCATCGCACAAGCACCTAAAAAGGAGATGACCCTAGAGTTGGTTCGCCCAACAGAAAATAGGATGCAAGATGGGAAACCCATCTATGATGATGAAGTAAAAGTTAAGTTAGAAAAGGTTGGGCTTCTATAACTTTATGAGTCTCCCTATTTTGGAAAACCGAGAGGAATTTAGCAATGGTTAATGTCTTGCGTACATGAGGATTACTTATATTTCACAAGAAGGTAGATGTGCATAACTCCTTTGTTGATTTCTAAGTTCACTAGCCTAATATTTGAGGGAGAGCCATTGGATGAAAAATTTTATGACAATGAGGCCATCAAGAAAATGGTTGGGGCATATGATTACAAGAAGTTTTCTTCCATTCTTCCATTCTTTATTTAATCTCAGATTCTTTCATTTTCCCTATTCTTTATTCTTTGGTGGAAGGAAGAGTGTTTATGAGGATAGACAACATGTGTAGTGTGGGGAAACGTTGGGCCCTGAAATTGACTAAGTTTGAAGAAAGAATTCTGCGCACATGGCAAGTAGTAAAGAAATAATGCACTTAGGAAAAATTGCACAATGGAAAGGTGTAAGTATAAGAGGTTAGCACAAGTGGGAGTAGGAAGGTTTAGAGACTTAGCCATATTTTTAAGGAGTTTTTGTAGGAGAAACACATGAAAATCCCGAGTAGGCATGTTGAATGGATAAGGTGCCATCCTAGAGCCTTGGAGGTCAAGAAAAGAATATTCCATGTAAGGGATATTCCCAGGATGATCATTACAGGTAGTGGAGGCATTTACAAGCTGACATAGGCATTCAACCATGGAGGACCACACTTCCACTTAGCATGTGATCTACTCATGAAGGAAACTAAGGCAGTGCATCCATATCCTATTTAAAGGAGTGTTTGGGTCCAAAATAGGAGAAGAGGAGAGTAACAACAAAGTGCTAAGGAAATGAAGGGTTAAAGAGGGTTTTAAGTAGTAACAAGGTGTTGCAAAAATACTTGCAAGGATGTTATTGAGCATATATGCATGGGTTTGGGTATGAACAAGGGTTGTAATGGGTAGAATAGCTAAGAAATCTCTCTACAGAGTATTTTTGTAGGGTTTAAGATAATATTCCTTGATGTATACTATCCATATTACGCTTATAATGTAATGAGGCCACCTTGAAAATGTTTATAAATTAATATGGGTGTGATTCTAGTTATTCATGTTCTTAAGTGTAAACCCTTGTGTTCTTCATATAATCTGCAGGTCGAGATCTAGTTTCATTATGCTTGTTTCAATGTTCATTTCCATTTATGATGCATTTGTGTATGGATTTGTTGCATGTATCTTCTATTTTTGAGTGAATGTCTCTTAGACCATTCTTGTGAAGCTCGCATAAAAGAGTTTCTTGGCACCCATGCACACCTCGGTTGATCTCCCAATGCACAATGGGTCATAGGCCAATGTGATTGAGGCAGAAATAAGGTTTATGAAGAAATGGCTACATCTATGGACCATATGAAATGCACATCTAGAAATTTTTGGAGTTCTATCTTGACAAGTAAAGTGACCTTAGGATGCATTTTTATGTAGCTTTTACTTGACATTTTTACATCCGGAGAACCAAAAGGTGATGGACCATTATGAAAGGGTCAAATCCTAACATATAATTGTAAGCCTAAGAAAACACATCCTGAAATTCTATGAGAAGTGATATAAATTTCTTAATTTATGTCTTTGATAGGCTCACTCAAAGTTGTAGTAATATAGGTTGATCATTTGTCCCAATGTTGATAGTGGTGGTATCTTTTACTAATAACTTTGAAGTATCATTTTCTTGAAATAATGCTTTAGGTTTATGTAGATCTTATGATATTTTTTTACTATAGTCTCCTATCTCAAGTGCCTCGAAAGGTTTTTCTTGGATATGCGTCATTTTTATTTTATTTCTTTTTCTCCTTATTTAATTTTTCCTTTGCGCATAACCCTTATATATTTTTCCACTATGCGAGATTTGATTTTTATTTTTGTTTTTTTAATCTATTTTCTATTTTGTGGATTGGAGAAATAAATTTCCTTCTTGAATTATGTAGTAGTGTCAAGGTTTATATTGAAACCCTTATTTTGATTTGATAAGGGAATAGGGTCTCAAGTCTCAAAGAACTCTTTGATGACCTCATCATTCTCAAAGAGGTCCATGGAGATATGAAATTATTGATCTTGATTAATGAGGGAATGGTAGATGATGTCAAGGGTACAGATGGATAATTCTTCAAGGAAGAGAGTGGTTTTAGTAAGGTTCTTGAAGAGGATATGTGTGGAGCTGGTCTCAACTTCAAAGTTTGAGTCCTTAGCACTAGTCAAGACATCAAATATTATAGGACTCTTTTTAAAGGTCTCATATACTAGACCATATTGGTAGATATTTTTTTTGCATAATATAGGTTTAACAATACCTTGTTCTTGTGGGATGACTCCCTTACCTTTCCAATTAATAATCTTTAGTATTTTATGCACTTTGGTATATTAAATCTAATCAAATCATTTAGCCATTTGATATTCATATAACCAAGAGTTATCGAGCCTTGAATAATTTCATAATCTAAAAATCCATATCACATCAAAAGAGTATTTCCAAGATGATAAATTATACGTTTCTATAAATAAGGGCATTAGGTCATCCATAACGCATGGGGATGGTAGGGTTGGCCACCATGAAAATATTTTTCAAGGGTATACTCACCAAGACCTTGATGGGAGAATTTAAATTCAAAAAATCTCTTGGGCATAGATGGTTGTGAAGTTATATACAGAGGTGTGCAAATGTATAAGTTTATTAGTGTCAATACGAGTTTCATCTATGGGGATAACACGAGGTTCAACGGATTTATAAACAAATGGACAATAGTTATCATTATTATACCTTGTTTCTAATATTTTTCAGTACTTGAAGGGTTTTTTTTCAAAGATAAAGGTGAACTATTTTCCATTATGTGAGAATTTAATGCATTGATGAAAGGTGGAGGAAAAAACTTACATTGCATGTATCCAAGGTCTACCGAAGAAGGAGATTGTATGATATTTTCATATCAACTACATTATAGAGGGTTTCAAGAAGCTGAGGTCCCACTTATATGGGAAGGGTAATGGTGCTTGGGAGGATTGTTGCGTACTATTTTCATAACCATGAATGTCTATAAGATTGGCTCCTAAGTTTTTTTGTATCACTAAGACAACATAAATTTTTATGGAATAGATGTTTAGGGCTGCTCCATTATTAATTAAAACTCTTTTGACTTAATGAATTTTTATGTACACTTCAATGTATTAAGAGTTATTTTTTTGAAGGTTTGTGTTCAATAGGTCTTAAGGACCAAATGACAAGATGGGAGTAATCTTGGGTGATAGGTTAACAATCATGGATTGAAATTGTTGGACATTATGATTATCAGAACATGACCTTCATAAATAACATGAGTAAGAATATCTTGGAAGTTAGGTGATTATTTTAATAACTCCATAAGATATATGTGTGAAGGTGTTGTCGCTCACTATTTTAATAGGTCATATGGACTTGAAGTGGAATATTTTGCATTAGACACTAGCTTTGGGTTACTTAAAATCGTAGGATTTTATGCTTGAGGCTCATTGGAAGACATGGATGGTTGGTTTGGTGTGGGTACCCAAATTTTCCTCTAGCATGTGGCCACCACATTATTTGAGGTTTAAACTTGATGGTAGCAATAGTAGGAGGAATTTATTCAACAAATGAAATAATCAAGTTAAAAACAACATTATTTGAAGATTGGCCTTATTTAATAGTTTTCTTATTTTATCCATGCTTAGGGAATATATTATAAAACACTTTAAGATTGTAGTTGGGTATTTTATTTTGGTGTAGGGTCTTCAATTGTGATATCTCCATTGTCAAGGTGATCTTGGAAATAGTGACAAATTCAAATACATTAATTGGTTTCGTGGCCATGAATGTGATGAAAGTCACAATATTTGTTAGGCTTATACGAATATGGATTTGGTTCTCATTCAATACAAGGTTTAGTTATAGGGTAAGAAACCATATTGGAACTCGTCGATTTTTGTAATACATTTGAAAGGGGTTTTCCCAAAGGTTTGAAATGTCGGTGTTTATTGTTGAGAGAAGGAGGAGCCTCTTTTCTTGGGATAGTAATTGGTAATCTATATTTGTTTGTTTGTGATTATCCATTTTGGACACTTTGTGTATTTTGTGATTATCAATGACACCATCATCGACAATGTTGTGATTTCTATTGAATTTTTTGAATTTTAATGATGAGAGCCAATATTATTATGATTATGGTTCCCATTATATTTTGAATGAGGTTTGATTAAACCTTTTGCGATAAGGGAATTTTTAATTTGATATCCTTTTTTTATGACTTCCTTAAATCTATTAAGGTAATGCATTTTTATATAAAATGATAATTCATTGGTGAGGTTTGGAAAAATGATCCTAACTAATTGTTTTTTTGGGATAGAGCATGGGAATGGACTAGTAATTCCCCTCCATCATTGTAAGAATTTTGTGAAACTTTAAGTTGGTTTCTTCTTGGCATTACACAAATCCATCATAGTGAGCTTAGAATCTAGGTTGAAGGAAAAGTGTTTAAGTAACCTCTTCGAGAGGTCCATGAAGGTAGTGATTGACCCCTTTGGAATGTGTAGAAACCATTCCAAATATTTCCTCCTAAAATTCAAGGAATAGGTGTAAGAGGAAGATATCATTATAGGTGACCTCCGACATGCCATGAAGAAATCTTTGATGTGTTCTCTTGGATCATTTTTTCCCTTATATTTATCAAACTTGGACATCTCAAAATATTTTGGAAAGGGTATACATAATATATCCTTATCAAATGGGTAAGGAATTAATTCATAAAATTTTATTTATTTATGTTGGTGTTGCATACTCAGAATTGTTTCTTTCATCATTTATCATTCTCAAGAAAATGGTGAGTTATTTTTTGGGATGAAGGAAGTATTATCATTCTTCAAATTGTTGTTCTCTTTATTTGGTGTAGTATGGGTTTTAGATGGATCGTCACTTTTTTTATTTGATTCTTTGTCATTCATGTCAGTAGTGACTTTGGAAGATATGAGAGCTAGTTGTTTTTCCATCACATTTATTTGATCAATTAAAGCTTGATTGGAATCAAGGGATGAAGTACTAGGTTTACCTTTATCATTAGTAGTTATTTTAATCGGTCTAGATCCATCATTTTTACTTGATGTTGATGGTATATCATTTGTGGATTTAGGTTGGTGAGTAATTTTTTCATAATGTCCTCATCAAATTTTGGAGGTAATTTTTCTCCCATATCGAGGAGACAAAGCAAAATTGGTCCTTGTTTGTTTGTAAAATATTTTTGATTTGGGCTTGTTCCTCAAAGGAAATGCTATTTTGGTGATCCTCAAGATGATCATCATCTCCATAGTGGGAAATGTGAAAAGTATTTCTATCGCCTATTCTAACGGGACTATAGTCTATGTGTCTTGTTCCCACCATTTTTGAAAGAGGGGAGGAACAAAGAGGATGTGATAGATCACTCAACCATTAATAATGTGAATAATAAGATGGAAGAGATTTTAGAGATTAATTTTAAAGGTAGCTCGACCCTTAACAAAGTGAATGCTAATATGGCTAAGGGGTTTGGATGATTTGAACAAAACAACCCTTAACAATGTGAATGCTAAGATATAATCAAGTGATAATGAAGAATAAGATAAATTCAAACCTTAGAAATGTGAATTATAAGATGGAAGAGGGGTTTGATTTTATTGAATGAACTTATACTTTAGAAAATTGAATTCTAGAATGGAGGAGGGTGATGAAAATATTGATTGTGTTTGACGTAATAAACCCTTAACAAATGGAAAATTAAGGTAGATGAGGCTTAGTGTTGAAAATATAAGACTCAAGTATTAACAACGTGTTGAGAAAAGAGGTGATGGAAATGATGATACCTAAAATTTAATAAAGGGATTGTTAAATTTATAGACACAAAATAGACTAATGTCTAAAGTTTAACGATTTCGATGTCAAACTAAAGGACGCAAGAGAAAGATAGATAAGATAAAATCTTGATGAAAGATAAGATTTTAAGGATGCTTGATCGTGATAAAGTAGATATGATGATGTCAAGACTTAAATCATGAATGAAAGTTCTTGAGTAAGGATGTGAATATCCACAACTCAAGACTTAATTTCAAATGGAAATAGGGTTCTTAAAATTTATAAGAGTGATCCAAAGATTCAATATGAAGATAATATATGAAGAAACTTGAGATGAGAAAAATCCAAAGGTAGAAATTTGGTGATTTTAAAAAAGGTGGATGAAAAATCCAAATAGAAGATGTATGGAAGATTCAAAAAGAGATGAAAGAAATTCCAAAGAAAAGATGCAATATCCAAACAAAGTAGATGAAATAAAATTCCAAATAAAGAATATTTGGAAGAAGTGAAGAAAGACGACGATCAATCCAAATAAGGAGTATTTGGAAAGTTTGAAAAGAGAAAGTGAACAATCCAAATAATGGAGATTTTTAAAGTTAGAAAAGAGAGGGAAAGGTATAGATGAAAGAGATTTGAAATGATTCAAAAAGAGATGGAAATAAGTCCAAATAAGGAATATTTGGAAGTTTGGAAAGAGACAAAAATGAGAAGAATGTATGATATGAGTGTCGACGCAAAATTTTATAACATAAAAAGAATAAAAGAGAAGGAAAAAAATGTTTGTTTATGGAAGGTGGGCCTCCACTTTAGGCTAGATTGGACAAGGCGTGGCTTCCTATAATAATTTCTCTTCCTACGTGTCAGTAATATGTCCGAGAGAATGATATAATATTTTTATTTTCTGGATTTAATTCACTTGCTGATGTAATAAAATGGATTTTACTCCATTCAAAAGATCATGCTACGGTGACCACTATTGATATTTATGACTCTATCTTCTCATAAAGTCTTACCATTCAGTTGGGTGGAAGTAATCTTTCCATTAGCTAGTTCACTCAAGGTGATAACTAATTTTGGGTCCATATGGTACTCCTCATAGTGAGTTTCTTGCCCCTCGTTATGCACTTCCCATAGTTACAATTAGAAGAAAGAAATAATCCCAACTCTAAAAATTTTAAATAAATTAAATTTTAATAAAATTTTAAAAAAGGTGATAATGGAGTTTGTTTGATCCACAAAGAATGCAACCAATAGTTAGTAGTTTGATTGTTTTAAAATGAAATCCTTTAGATCTAATCCTATAAACAAGGATTAATAAGTTTTCCTAAGGTAGGTGAAAAGGACAAGACACAATAAGTAAGCCCACATTTATGATTTTGAAGATCACTTAAAAAGTGTGCGGAAAGAGCATACGCATGAGGTTACTTTGATTAAATGAAAGATAAGTTAATTTCTTAACAGAACTTGAGATAACTAAAAATATTAGATATGTAGAAAAAGAATCAAAAAATATCTGAAACATAAAATATAATAAAATAGTACGTTGGAAAAGTAGAAAATTAAAATAAAATAGAAAGTATATGCTAGCGTGTATAGAAGGATTTTAGTGCTTGCACTTGAATGCCATAGCATTACAAAAAAACATGAAAAAATAAAATTTTAGGTAGAAAAAGTAATTAAATGCTAGCACGTTTTAGGAATACACTAGTGTAGACAAGTGAATGGTAGTGCATTCATATTGAACACACCTACGTTATACAGAAACTTACAAACAAAGTTTGAAATATGTAGAACACTAGCGCATTCAAGTTAATAGAAACACATTTTAGGAGAAAATATTTGTAATGCTAACACATATAATGGAATGGTATCGTGTATATAGTGATGGGAACACATACAAGTGAACTCTAGCACATGCACATGTACGCTAGTTGATATTTCGGGAACTCTAATATAAGGAGTTCGGAAAAGTTTAAATGTGATAAATATGGCTATGAAGCTGATTTTTTTAGGTTTTTCAGATTTTGTGCTTCACTTGAGAACACGAAACTTGTACAAAAAGATTAAAAGAACACAAAGAACACACAAACAATGTTATATTACTAACTAGTAAACTAAAAAATCTAAATGAAATGTGGGAAGTCCCACTGGGTGTGCTAGAATGTAAGCAATGAAAACTATAGATAAATCTGTAAATAAACATAGGGAAAACCTCAATTATATCATTTTTGCAAACCACAAGAATATTATGAAGCACGTGGACTTGTATAATCTTAATATTTGAATGATTTTGGGTTCTCTTGATTTATTGTCTTAAGGATTAATGCAAATGCTATGAAATTTGAAACAAAATGATGTGGATGTCAAATTGGTAGAAGTTAGATACAAATTTCTCCGAGATCCCAAGGATGGATTACAAAGGAATGAACTACATTTTATAGCTGAGGGTGAGGCCATGAGAAGTGGATCTTAGTTTGAATGGGCTTTAGGATAATAATTATAATTACCTGAAATAGTACAAGGATTCGGTTTGTGTATTTGTAGCTTTGTAGGGGAAATCATTATCTTTGAATTCATCTGAGAAGTGATTGCATGGGAATTATTTATTCCCCTACCATTGTAGGCTCCTAGAAGTGGAATGGAGTGTAATAATATGAATAAGATAATCTTAATAACTTATTTAAATATTATTTTAATTATCTTAGATAAGGAGTGAGCTTTAGAAATTAATTTAATTAATTCTAAGGGATGCAAATTAGAATTAATTTAATCAATTCTAAAAGGGCTAGAAATATGTAGCGAAAATTGATTTAATTAATTATAAGAGGGTTTATTATAGGAACATATAATTAATTTAATTACTTCTACTAAGACGGTATGAGGTATGTAATTTAGGGGTGTCTACATAAAATAATATTCATCATTTCTTAACATGTACCGCACAAGATGGTGGGTTGGCTTAAAGAACTGACATGATTATTATTCCAACATATTTCCATAAAATTTTGTGTGCAAAGAAATTATCAAGGAAGAAACATGTTTTCTATTCTTATTATACCATTTAAGTGTCATAATGGCTAGACGAGAATCAAACAAGAGAGAGAGAGAGAGTATTGTTATTTTATTCCTCTTCATATCATGTCCAAATTAACAGGGATCTAGGAGAGGGACACAAAAATTCACCCATATTATTTGTTGCATCTAACCCACAACCAAAACCATATTCATTTTTCTAAAATAATACAGTCAAGACAACCTAATCGCAGAAATAACAAATTAAACCACTAAATTACTCTATGCACATTTAAAATGGTATATCATTAGCATTTTAGGCCTATATACACTTTAATTCCCATTCAAGTAGGAATATAGGTGAATGCACACCTTTTCCCATACACACAGATACATATATTCAAATTGGGAGATATATTCTTGTAAGAAAATATACACGATCATAGTCTAGATATCAATGAAATAACAAGTGAAGATAAAACCCCATAATTATGTAACCAATGGAATGAAAACATAATATGTCATCCATACTAGAAACATTAGAGTTATACACATAAATGATTATGCAAGAATAGAGAAAGAAAACTAATGCCTAAATTATCCACAATGAAAGTTATGCCCTGAACAAGAAGAGTTCTTTCTCATGTATGCACGGTTGCACCCCAAGCACACACACACACACACACACACATATATATATATATATCACCTTCTAGATCACTAATACATGCATCAAATGAGTACAATCACCTCCATACTAACCTCCATGCAAAATATTATGCTAAATAGTCATGCAAGAATTAAAACTACATGTAGATTTAGAAAATCTTGTGTGACCCATACAAGAATAAAAACATTCATAAAAATATCTAGGGTTTCAATATTATCCCATGATCTCACTCAAATGATTATGCCTCAAGTTATAAATCCTATTTTAAAATGGATTTCAAAAATTTACGAATTCCTTCTCATATTTGGTCGGGTCCATGACCCTCTCCTTTGTATTGGAGGCATTACAAAAACATAATAATTTTAAAAATCAAATGCCAATACGCAATATCTCCCGTCATATGTCATTTAATCATTGTTTAGTACTAGTTACATCAACATAACCATCATATATTTTAATAATAATGTTTCACAATTCCTTTTTGATGAAAAATGTTCCCATGTTCCACTAAATTATCATGTTACTATAACACAACTTCACAAGAGGTTAAAACATGTTTTAATTTCCAATTTAACCAATACTTCATTTGTTATAATAATTTCAAGCTAGGATTAAGGGTGGATATATAATGTTGATGATCATTAATACCTGTATAGAACCCCAAATGTGCAAATGCAAATATAATCACAATGAAATATTGAATTCAAGGATAAAATCTGTCACAATTAAATGATTTATCAATAAAATGTACCTTATATTGATCGAAATAATATTTCCTTTAACAATGTTACCACAAAAAACAACCAACAATAATAATTTTAAAGGCAAGGTTAGTAAACATACCACACAATAATACTCCATTTTGAGGTTAGGTCTATAACCAAAGGTGGTCTCATTAATTGTTAATGTCAATGATAATTTCTAATTAACATAAGATGACGAACAACCTAAAATTCATTGCTAAGTTTCTACATAGGATACATAATCTTTGTAATACTCCTAGAACAACGATGCGAGAGGATAACATATTACCATACTACCTCATTAAAAACTTAGGTGGTATACTATTAGCTAATATCAATGTTACAAGCGTAAGATGCAAGTATAAATATAAAATATTAATGACAAAACCATTTATCCTTCCACACAATAATCATCACGGTCAAAGATAGTTCTTCTTAACACGTAGCTACTAAAAGGTAATATGAATATTTACAAGTGCAAGGTCTCTTTGATAATGAAGTTATCATAGTCTATACATTTGATAACATCTTATTTCAATAACAAGTAGGTGAGACCTTCAAGGTTTGCAACATACACCAATATCAACTATACACCTTCATATTGCTTGAGAGCACAATGCCTTGATAAGTAATTTTATAACTTAATGGATGATGTCAAGTGTGAGTTAATATTCTTGGTGTTTAATTAACCTTTATTAAACAAAGCATACACAATTCTTTAATTAGTTAATTACTTGATATCACCTTTACTAATAAATTCATGCCTATTGAGATCTTTCACACTCATCAAATTTAGGGATCCCAAAATGGGATATGACAATGGGACACCCATGACGTCACAAGATAAGTAAGGTACTCAATCCACAATCTGTGAAGCAAGAAAGTAGTAATGCACACACAAAAAAAAAAGTATGTATGAAAACTAAAAGTGTCAGAACATGATGAAATGATACAACAAATGATATAGAAATAGGCATATAAAGAAATATGTTTCAAAGTTGCACAAGAAACATGTGTTAGTCATATTATCTCAAAAGATAACATGTACACAATATATGTAATCAAGTGTAATAATGAAGTAGAGAGGAATCATGGTACAATAATAACACCTATGTGTAGTGTAAAATATATGCCCTCATATGTATAGAAAGTATAGGTAATAGGACGACCAATACTTGTCATCGTGTACCACTATGTATGTGTCCTAGATAAAGCTCAATATACCATGTCAACACATATGTGTAAATACAAAAGAGATGTTATTTATCAAATATACATTGAAACATAACATGTTTAACGTAAAGTGAAAACTACTCAATATAAGTGTACACACCACCAAAATATCCACATCACATTATAAATGTTATAAATCATGTTAAATCATTTTCCCTATCTAGAATTAATTTAATTAATTCTATTTACACCTTATCACCCCCTTAGCTAATTTTATTAGCTAATTTAATATCAAAATAAATAAATAAATCCACATGTCCACTTTCACATTTAAATAAATTAAATAATCCTCAAATCCTATCCACCTCCTTAACTCAAGTCTTGACTAGAGCCAAAAATCATTATTTTAATCAAAAAGATGTGTTCAAATTGACTCAAATCAGCATTTGAGTTAACTAAAGCTATCTTCCAAGTCATGAAAATCCAAAATCAATCCAAATTCTTCCAAAATCCAACTATTCACAACACATTTTGGGTGAATAAAAATTAGAAATGGAATTTTAAATTAAAAACATGTGCAACCCCTTTTACAACTAGTCTTGACCCACTCTTACAAATCAAGAACAATAGTATAGCTCTCCAATCAAATCTGGAAACTCAGGTAAACAAGATCAATCATGTTTAGTTATCTCTAAATCAAATCAATCACAACCTATCTTGAGGATTCACTTTCCCCAACTATAAATCAATGATCCTTCCTTTGAAAATCATCCACCAAATCTTAATAGAATCCATACTATTGTTTTTTATGTTCATTTGGTGAATCAAATCATTCCTCATACCGTTACACTATTCAAATCATGCCAAACCCATTAATCAAAAACTCTCATGGCTTAGCTCATTTCATTCAGGATACTTGAAGAATCCACAAATCAAGTATATCTTACACTCAAATGGATCCTATAAAGAGTGTCACTCAACCCCGTTCATTTAGCTACTCCAAACCAAGGTTTCTTTGGGATTTTTAAAGGAAGGTTTTATTTTCATTTATGTTTTAATTTTCCTCTTTATTACACTTTCCATGGTATACACCGAGGGTACATGTAACCATTTTCTATTTTTGTAAATATAAGAATGCTTTGTATTTTGAAAATATGTTAAGGTTTTTTTATTATTTGAAATTTGTAGTTATGCATAAGAAATAGGGGTAAAATGAAATCTATATAATGAGAACATCATTAATACATAGAGTAATTTTCGGGAAGATGGAGGCTCAGGCCTCAATTGTGACTCAGATGCATGTGGTATAATAGTGGTAATGTTTACCAAATAAGTCGTGTGAGACGAAGTAGATTCATTAGTAGTGTGTGAAGTAGAAGATGTGTGGAGGAATTAAAGAATGAGTATGATGATACATGTCATGGGCACTATAAGACCGGTGAGAAGCTATTGAGGTAGTAGTTGTACTAGATGACCAATAAGGGATCCTATGGGAGTGATAACTATGAGAAATAGTGTGTGAAACTAAAGGCCTATTAGGATACCTAGAGAGATATAGCCGTGAGAAGAAGTGTGTGTAACCAAATTCCTATTAAGATACCTAGGAGAACTAGAGCCATGAAATGTAGTGTGTGTAACCATAGGTTTTTCAAAATACCTAGGAGAATTAGAGATGTGAGAGCTAGTATGTGCAACCAAAGGCTTTTCAGAAGATATAGAAGGGATAAAATGACGGGAGATACTATGTAGAATCTCGGCCCTAGAAAATAACCTAAGAGTGCTAGAGATACTAGGGACATTGTGTGAAACCAAATACGTATCTCGTAGGTGCATTAGGGGTAGGAATAAGAGTTGTAGAAGAATGAATAGGAAAAATATGAGAAGGAACCTCAAATAGAACACATATAATTGTGAGAACAAGTTAAATATGAATAAACTTGACACATTAGTGAATGATCAATGGAATATCATTAATAGAGAATAGCCAAGGAGACCTAAATGTATTGCACTGGAGGTAAGAGTAGAAGAAACCCAAAATGAAATCTGGTATAGTGGTAGAACCAATAATGATAGGTAGAGTGATGTTCCATTAACAAGGATTAGTATCAAATGTAATATTCTATGTAGAAATGCTAAGATATTGAAGTAGCATGAGAGAGAAGACACTATCCTTATATGTGGATCATCAAATAACCATGCATATTTAGTTGATTAATAGAGACAAGGATGGATAGATTTTATGAAACATGAAATTAATCTATATCAGAGTCATTGAAAGTAACACCGATAAACTAGGTCACCAATACATCTATGATAATAATAGTAAGTATTGGCATATAAATTTTACTTTGAAACTTTCTCACATAAACCTCAAACAAAGTGGAGGGAGAGACATGATATTACACTCAAGAATTTATTTCAATATAATGTGTGGGGCATATGGTAAGTGAATAGACTATCATCATGTCGGTTGAAGTTCGATCTTATTTACCCGATCCATAAATTTAATATTATCTTTAGAAGTAGCCTCGGTATCATTAGTATTTCCTTTTGACATGGGTTTTCTTGAAAACTTGGCATTAAAATTGTTAGGATTTCTATTAATGTACTTAGGTTTTTCATATGTAATAAATTATATTCACACTCTTTGAGGGTGTGACATAAGTGGTCAAAAATATTGAAACTTGTAAAATATGGCCAATTATTGCAATGGAGGATTTTTTTGGTACAAATAGGTCTTATAACACACTATCAAGTAAGATATTTCTTATCTTAGTAAGCATGGTATTATATCATAAGACACAATTATTGATAATTTCCTTTGATCATTATCGCATTATATATAGTTGTGTGTAATTTTTTCCCGCAATTGTTGATAGATAATTATGACAAAAACTAACTTTCCAAAGTGGTAAAAGAGCACAAACAATGTATGGGGATATTATAGATCCATTGTAGGTAAAAGTCATTAATAATTATAGGGAAGAGTTTAGTGAGTCGATGTCATGAGAAGCATAATCAGAGCAAGCCATATTTAATGGTCGAAGACGTTTGGTGGAATCCCCTTTGCCATCATAGATATGGAATTTAGGAGAAACAAAACCAATAGAAAATGCGAAATAAACAAATTTAGGTGCAATCGGGTTACGTAGTAACTACAAAGAATCCATAGTATGATATTAAGTGGACACACCTTATTGTAATTGTAATATTTGATCTTGTAATGTATGAATAAGGATTTCAAGATCTTGTGTTCTAGATGAAGAAGTTTGCAAACCATTATCAATGGATATAGGATGTTTAGTAATAATATTGGTTACATAAAGAGGCATAGAGATATTTTGGATTGATAGATAAAGAACCCCCAAGGATGTAGGAACTGTATATATAGGGATATCATATGTATCTCTATGAGATAATGAATCATGTTGAAGTTGATCTCTTGAAACATATAGAAGAATACCAATATTAGTGGGATTCGTTATAAGAAGTGTGTAAGGTGATGTGCCTCACATTTGAGTAGAATATTTGAGTGATTATCAAGATTATTATTGGAGCATTCACATTTTATAGGATCAACATTAATATTAAAGAAAAAAATTGGAAAATATATCAGTAGTAGAATAAGTCCAAACACTAGGAACCTGATTTGTAGGATCAAAGAAAGATGATCTTCCTCTTTGCTTTTAGATACAATACCAAAATCAAAGAGGAAGATCATATAAAATATCGAGTCACGAGTCATAGTCACCAAAATTTTTACAACCATATTATATTATGTGTAATCTAGATTAGTGAACTAAGTACACTAAATAATATAAGGGGATCTACATGAGGTTATTATAATTAATTAACTTCTAACATTAATTATGTAAATCAGAAAAATGCATTAAAACTTGTAACTAATGTACGAAAAAAGATATAAACTTGAAAACATAAGAGGATGAGTGTATGTATCTAGTTGCAGATGGATCTCGTAAGTTACGGGAGTCCACACTACTAAAATAGGGATATATGAGATTAACGATGCTTTGTTTCTAGAAATATGACTAGATATTGGCTTGGTTTAGGAATGTACAACTTATCTCTATTTGACCTTGACTATATTATACGGTCAGGGGCTTACTTAGATTATATCTTTGTAAATTTTTGGGTCTGTATCCTACTTATAAATTTCTATTTATTTCAAACCCTAGTTGGCGTTCATGATATGTATATCTCTAAGATTTACAAAAATAAATCAAACCCTTACTACGGATAGGAAACCCTACAAAATAAATGTTAGTTGGGTTTTGGGAACCCCCATAAACCACCAAATTTTACAATACTCGAAGAGACCTCAAAATAAGCATATTTCTCCACCTATTATGTGATGTTTGATTGAATTCAACTAGACTTGGAAACTTATTTGAAAATTCTTGAGTTAAGTTTAGCTCTTGCTAAAATACTTAGAGAGGGGTATGTTTGAGTGTGTGTAGATGAGAGAGACTAATGCCTTGAATTGGTAAGAAGATTTATCATTGTAGAAATTTCTTCCCTAATGAATTTAAATGAGATTTTTCAATATTTATGGAGCATGTGGTGCCCTTTTCAAGTGTTTGAAGTGAGTGCATCAATGCGGTGCTATAGGATTTCTAGGTTAGAAAATAATGTAGTGTTAACTTGTTTATACAAGGTTATGAAGGGGAAATTATCAAAGAAAGGGATATATAGAGGGATTAAAGGACCCATCAAATAATTTTTAACTGAAATAAAATATGGAGGATATTCGATACAAAACCATATAGATAGGTCGGGGCTTGATGTAAATTTCTTACCAAACTATACGACCTTTACCATGGATGAAAAAAATGTTTCATGAATTTTACATCCTATTAGATTCACTTATTAAATGTATTTTTTTCTTTGTTTTATCATAATGTGTTAGTACATAAATTTCCAAGTATAAAAAAGCTAAAGAAGAGACCTCAACATGCACTAAATGAGAATAGAAAGGATGTGTTTATCTTAGTTTTGAAAATCAACAACGTCAAAAAGTAAATTGTAAAATTTGAGTTTCTACATCCAAATTAAAATAAGTTTTGATAAATCATGATCATATTGAATGGTTTTCATCTTGCTTATTCTCAAATTCTTATGGTTTTGTCCCAATTTTAGTCACTATGTGAAAAAACATTTGTATATTTCTCTTCTTACCTCTAATTAATAGAGTCAATTATGAAAGCTTTGGTATTTTTATCTCAATTCACCAAGATTTAACTTTATACCCTAACTTGTATGTGATGGCCATGGTGGGAGTTGTATATATTTCTGTGAATGCTATAAACTAGGTTTTGGTTGAAGGCATTTTCTTTTTGGGATTGATACTTGAATAACTAGTTAATTGTAATAACATAGATGATTCTTTTATTATTTTGATTAAATATGATAAACACAAATATTTTTGTGTAATTCCTTAAAATTTACCATGCCACTCTTGGATCTAGAATGCAATGATGAAAAATATAGTACCGCATGAAATCCATTTGACCTCTACCTTGGTTTAACAATTTATAAAAGAAGCTGTATTTAGCATGGTGAATCCTTCCAAGTCCAAGGAACCCCTTTTACATTCCAAGAATTTATCTCTTTTATGTAACACTACATAATATAAAGAGGAAAAAATATTTCCTATTAGATCACTAAGTCCCTTTATTTACTAAGAAAATTTCTCCAAAGTTCCCATAGTTACCCATGTCTATTATTATTCTTGTTGGGTTCCTTCTCAGGATTCTTATAAAAATATTCTAAAGCTTCATAGATATTTTTACTTGCTAGTTTTAAATATGGGAAGGGATCTCATCAATTTTATTTATACCCTTTTTGTCTTCCCAAAAACTCCAAATTGTTAGGGTTGTTTATATTAAACACCAAGGCACAATGTTGTGTATCGAGTGGATTATTCTAATAAGTGAAGGAAAAGAATCCTATAAAGTTATTCTCCATAATTACATCCCAAAAGGAGCTTGGTAGTGTCACAAAACATGACAACATAACATCACAAAATACCAAAATCTTATTATTTTATTTTCCGTTATTCACGAGAAGTAATTTGTTATAAAACTATTGAATAGTTTACAAAGTGATTCTATTCAATATATTGTTAAATAATTTTATGGCCACAACGTATATCCAACCTTTCTCTCTTCTGCTAAAGAAGGCTATAAGTCCTTCAAGTGTGCTATGAATATCAACACTTAATGACCGTTCTTGTTAAATAATCCAAATTATGAGTAGAAATTAATTATAATTTAAGACATTATTTTTGTAAAATCAAAATACTTGATTCATAATAGATAAGACACTATGGTACTTCATCCTTCATAATATCTTAATTTACCATTAAGCTCAAGTAATCAAACCGAATTATCATTTCTAATAAATTACGTAACATATATGAAAGTAGATTTATTTTACTTAAGAATATAATTTTTATATTATAAACACTTGTTCACTACCCTATAAAATTATTTTCTTTCTCTTTTTATTAAGGAATTAAACATTCAAGATTAACTATAACAATTTGAAAATAGTGTTTGATTTAATCTAAACTAAATTAAATCTTTTATTTCAGGTAACTAATGTAACAAATTATATTCTAATAATTATGTATAATATTAACAAGAAATAAGCATTTACTAATGTAAAACCCTAAGAAAATGAGAGAGAAATGATGACTTATTTGATTTTGTTTAACCTAGGAATGATATCAATTGTGTATCTACTAGAATGTTGGAAACAATGTCTTCAAGACTCGATGAGGGTTAAGAAACCTAGAAATGTACAAAAATGAAGCACCCACAATAGGATAGAAGTTCCCAAGCACTAGTGACTGATCTAGGTGCTGCATCTTCTCGGATGCTCAGGTTTTGATCTTTTTGGGTTGGAGAATCTTTACTTCTACTCGCTTATTTGTCACTCTAGTTTTGTTATTACATCTTCGATCACACATGTAACTTGCAAAAAAATGTCTACCTACACATGTCTGCAAACTACATCAAATCTAATGAAAAAATATGTAAAATGTGGATTTATTGACTCTGGTAGTCACTCAAAAGTGAACTTATGGCGAGCAAGTTACACTACATATAAGACTCCATGTAGTTATTTCACTTTTGTGTGTAATGATGCCTTAGGTTTCCCTGGTTGCATGATGATAACATCATAGATATAGATTGTTGTAAGTATGTAGAATGTGTGTGATGGAATAAAATGAACTCACCTCCTATGTTGTGTATGCACATCAATGCAACCCTTGTATGAATGTGCTATATGTATGTATTCTAGTTCTCTTGTACCTTTGTTCAAGCTTTGGTGGTGATAGATAATGCTTATGGTGCTTAGTCCCTTATTTGAGAGAATTAACTAAGTATATATATATGATTCCCTTATTGGAATTTTGAAACCGATAACTAAAAGGCTGATCTAAAATTTTAAAAGGTGACCAAGAAATTAAAAATACATGAAAGAGTAAAAAGAAGATAAAGAAGGGCATGATCACCCAAGAGGGACAAAATCACACGGGAGATTTCTTCCTAAATGGGTTCTAGTGTTTGAGGTCATTATATGATAAATTAGTTAAGTTAGAAAAATCGTAATACATGTAAAGCTAGTAAAGTGTAATAGATAGTAACAAAAGGCTTAAAGGAGTTCTCAAACACTATTTTTATTTCTTAGGAATCGTGTATACATTAGTATGATTTAGGACCTAGAAATGTACCCAAATGCATATATTTTGTTTATAAATTTTCACCTTCTTTATGTTGTTGAGTAAATAATAAATAACATAAAGTAAATAGAAGATATGTACCTTGCAAACTGAAGAGAAGTATATCCGATAGTGTCTTTGAGTGGACAAGTACCCATATGAAGCGTGAAGTGATCATAATGTGAGGCATGGAAACTAGGAAAGGGAGGTAGACCATAGGGGTGAATTTTATGTGTGATGAAATGTTGTTAGATCTTGTGCTTGTTGGTGTGAGCTACTTCTTGTAAGTAAAAACCTGTAAAAGAAGATAAAAAGAGTAGTCAAAGTCTTGTATGTGAAAAATCATAGTAACATGTGTATAATTCAGTACACCTAATGTATAAGAGAGTATATGATAGAGAGGTGTCATATTTTCTTTGGATATGTTGTTGGATTTGGGCATCCTTTCACCAAGGGTGAGGTTTTGGGTGATCTCACACTAAGAGAGATTATTTTGGGTAATCTCACGCCAAGGGCATATTTTTAGGAGATCTCATGACAAGAGAAGAGTGTTTAGGAGAGAGGTTTATTTTTCTCTCCTTCCATGATGCTTCTCAAAATGGCACTACATAATGGCACATCTTGATTTGTAACCAAATTTTAGTTGATTATAACCAATTGAGTGAATTATGTAACTAAAGGAAAGTACCAATTGTAGATCCATACTGTAACCTACTAGAAACTATATTGAACTGAAAATATTTTGATTTTCCCCAGGACATAAGTGGCTATTTGGGACATAAAGGCCCACCCTTCTTGTATGATATTGGGTGCTAGTATCGATATGTGTTTGTGATCCAATTCTGATTTTGGACCACTTTGTCACTATGTTCATGTGCCAATTCTATATTTTTATGTTCTAGATCTCTGAAATGATCGAAGGGTGATTTATCCACCCAATAGATTCACATCTTGTTTATGGTGCATGTGATGAATGTAGGAGGAAGCGGACCAAACGAGAGGACTAAAAACTAATATACA
The DNA here is from genome assembly GCA_018340775.1 of Taxus wallichiana var. yunnanensis. NCBI lineage: Eukaryota > Viridiplantae > Streptophyta > Pinopsida > Cupressales > Taxaceae > Taxus > Taxus wallichiana. The sequence continues at coordinate 272,611,032 of CM031244.1, forward strand.
TATATGAGGCTGGATACTTGAGGGTAGGGTATGTGTATGGTAGAAACTAAGGCACATGCAAATAATGTATGCTAGAAACAAGTATTAGAGGAAAAGAACTAACATGCAATAGAATATAATGTAACAAGAAAATGTTAATACAAGAGGGACCTTTAAAATTGGGTTTCATACATGGGACATCACTCACAATATCACAAGACAATCAGGTAAGAATTGGTCATAAGAAAACAATGATCAAGGAAGACATATGTCATATCCCACAAACAATAGAAAATAATAATAGATAAGAAGTGATATAATACCATGGTTGTATAGAGTCCTACAAAGAAAATTCTACACATGATGCACCCATTAGAATGTTAGAAAGATAAGTAGTATGTCAAATCATGTATAGAGAAGTGAAAGGTAAGTGCTAGTGCTAAGAAGTAGTGAAAATTATAAAAATAGGACTGTGAAGTGTAGAGTATGAGATTAGTGAAGGTATATGCCCCCATGATCCTAGAGGGGATTAGAAAAGAGCATAAGAATCTATAAAAGTCCTGCATTCACTTCAAGATACCATGTGAACGTGTATTTGCATATAGAAAACTATAATGAAATATGAAGTATCCAACTAGAATAGGAAACAAAGTGTAACATGTAAATAATATAAGCTAATAAGAGAAAATACAACTAAGATGTGTAGATGTTGTGTAAAAGTGATGGTGTGTTGTGATATGCAAGATGTGCGAGATGATAAGGAGACATGTTTCACCTCAGTAGATGTGCATGAGATGAGGTTTATTTTAGAAATTTTCACTCAATAGTCAAGTACAAACCATAGAACAAGAGTGTGTCATCGGGTGGTAAAGGTATTGCATGTGATTGAGTGTAGATGCTAGGAAATATTTATCGTGAAGCAAAAAGTGTGAAGTGTAGTAAATAAGATATGATTAAAAGATATATATAGCCAAGTGTGATGTAGGAGGATAAAGTGAAATACCCCTAATTATATGAGTAAGGTTCATTTAATTCCCTTAATAGTCATGTATGAACCTTGAGAACATAAGTGTGTCATCGGGTAATGATGGTATAGTGTGTGTACCAGAGATGTGATAGTGCTCAGAAAGGTAGACATGAAGCATGAAGTGTGAAGTGTAGTAAATAAAATATGAGTATACAATAAATAGATCCAATAAATATGGGGGAGGAAGTACTATTCCCTCAAGTGTGTGAGGTATATAAGGCTAATTGACAATAGTGAAGAGTGATGACCCCTTATCTGGTATCTAAGAAAGAGAGGGAATGTGACCATGGTCTAGAACTGGTGGTGTAGGAGAGTATATATGTATATGTGAGGGAGACCGATGTGGTAAAGGAGGTGGATAAAACTTATAGGAATGGGCTATCTAGGTAGGGGACTTAGGATGACAGGATGGACTCATGGACTAGTGTGGATGATGGGGTCATGATGTAGGCCTTGTATGAATTGGATAGCTAGGTGTGGAGATATATTTAGACTTAAGAGATACGAAGGCCTAGATTTTGTGACTAGTGTTGAAATAGAGGCAAGAGTGGGATGAGGTAATGGTGTATGTGGTGGAATAAATTTAATGGTGAAAATTTTCTTTTTATGAATGAATGTAAGACATAAGTGGAGCATGGAAGGGATAAAATTGGTAGCTTGGATGTGAGAGTTAAGAACATGTCACAACCCTTGATTTTAGATGTAATGAGGAATGATGTTGGTATGGTAAGGGACCCAACAATATTGGTAAGGATGACACTACCATAAGAATAAGGGAATGGAAATGTGATTTGAGAGGTAGGAAAGTTAATAGATAGTAAGAGTTCCACATAACATACATTGGAAAGGGCCAAGGGATGGACCATAGTATTATTGACTATATGAGCACCAATAGAAGAATTGATATGTAGTGAATTAGAGGAAAATTTATAATGGTAATCATGATCCAAGAATTTAATAAGCTGGTTATCGCATTTCAGAGTAGTAATGAGAAAATATAGCGGCCACGATGAAGGGAGGCACAACATAATATGCATGATTGGAATATGAATCAATGGCTTATTATTGTCATGTTTTGGTAATGGGTCATTGAATATTTTAAGATTTTAATTTTCATTGATGAATTTATAATTCTAGGGATCTAGTATCTCAATTGCATTATTATCAATGATATCTTGAATGATATGTTTAAGCTTAAAATAATGATCGCTAGAATGCCCATTGTATTGGTGATAATAAAAGTATGCATTTTCATTGTAGTTATGGCCATATGGGTGAGAAGGATCTATATTGAGTAGTGGATGGATAGTAATCATATTTATTTCAATGATTTGCGGTAATAAGAATCGATGTACGAAAGTAGATTAGTAAAGATGTGTCTCATGGATTGTAATTAGAGCTTTTCTAGTGGAGAAACAACATTGACAATAGCTTTAACGTTGGTAGGCTTATGAGATGGTTTGAGTGCAGATTTAGCTTGAAACTTGTTGGAAGATGTGGAGGAATAAGTATCATAATACTTCAATTTGACCATACATAGTTGTTTTTTTACACACTTTGAGTGTGTGACACAGCTGATCAAAGGAATGAGAAGTCTCAAAAATGACACTTGTTAGTAATTGTATGTTTGTGTTATAATTTATGTCAACTCCATTGATGGAAAAGGGTGCCATGTGGTCATATGTCTCTTTATGAGGTTTCAATAGGGTTTTAAGCATGAAGAGTGAGTGGTTATGTCAAGTTTAATGATTCGTCATGGTGTCGTGGTGCATGGTATAGTGAAATGAGTCATAATATGATTTATCCCAGGTGATTTGATGTGTTTCATAAGGTCAAACATGTTCCATATGATGTTTCATGAGCGTACATGGGTGCTGTATGAGGTCATCATAGTCATGTCACGAGCTTACATGGTTAATTCAGGTCATTCAGGCTTGTTTCTAGCCCTAGAGCATGCAAAATGGTATAGAGGTGTGAGATTTAGACCTAATTAGTATTTTTAAAGCATGGTGATAGTTTACCGAGGTGTATGGTGAATTTCATGTCATTTTTCCAAGATTTGGTGGTGGTGTTTTAGGGTCCTTGGGAAGCAAGCAGGTGAGAAACAAACAAAAAAATAGGTAAGTCACTATGGATGGAGTGTTTGAGATGAATTTCAGCTATTTTATTAGTTTTAGAAGTTATAGGATGTTTTCATGATGCTTTATAACAATTTTTGGGACATTTTAACATGGGAATTGAAAGTTATAAATTTTTTGGTGAAACTAGGAAAGTTTTGGTGGGACCTAAGATATTTGGAATATATTATTAGGTCATTTATGCATATTTCATAAAAATAATGAGGTGGTTTTATCTACACGTTTTTATGAATGATCATTAAGAAGGTAAAGTGGTTTGAAACCTAGTTAAACCCTAACTAGGAGTAGCTTGTAGAAAAGTGAGTATATAGAGACTTATTTTTTTCTATTACCAAATTGATGATTAGAAGTTGTAGAGGAGTCTTCTAGATTTCCGAGAAAGGTATGTTAGAGCATGTAATGATATGTGGGCCCCCCTTAATTTTATAGTTTCCGAAGAGTTATAGTTTAAGGAGATTTTTTCCAAAGAAGGTAATGAATAATTTGGAATTTACGTTAGCCTTGAAGTTTTCTTGATTTCCATGATAGTTTCAAATCATGGTTAAGGTTAAAAATTTCAAAGTGTCCCTGTTTATGATGATTGGTTTTGGTGCGGTATGGAGTAATTTTTAGTAAAATTAACATTGCATGAGCTACAAGAGGAGATAGGACTCAATTAAATATTATTTGTGAATATGGTTCAGATAAATTTCTAAAACTTGATGATCGGATAATGTATGCAAAATTTATGATAAGTTCTTTTAGGGTCAAGTTTTAAGGATGATTGTTCTCGCGAGGTGCAAGTGACTCGATGAGGTAAAGTAATTATTATGAGTTCGTATTGATTGGTGAAGGTTTATAGGTTATTATGCATCATGCATAAGTGTGATAAATTCTTTTTTAGTTTTGAAGTGTGTTTTGGTATGATGGAGTAGGTTGAGCTCATTGTTTAGTTCATGAGTCTAAGAAGGGGTAAAATGAAGATTCCAAAGATTGGCTTGGTTGAAGGCCTTACAATTCGAGTTGGAAAGATTTAAAATATATACTATAAATAGGATTCAGATAGGATTCCAATATATCTTGTCTCATGGTGAGTTTATTTTATGGCTCCTTGGTCATTTTGTGAAGACGTTTATATCTTTGGATTTTAAGACAATTTTTTTATTGCTTAAGGATTGAGTTTTTGAGGCATGAGATGGATGAGTTGATGACTTATACCACATTTAAATTGAATAATAGTTCATACTTAAGGAATTTATATGTCTTTAAAGTATTAGAAATGGTGAAAAACTTGTTGAGTTTACAAAACCAGTTTTTAGGAAGCTTGTTTTGGTGAAGGGTAAAGTTGGTATGGTCTCAACATATGATTGTTTCATGAGCTATAAAATCCATATAAGTTTTCTAAAGGTTATTTTATTTCCATATAGTGTTAACATTCCACATTTTATTTCATATTTAGAGGTCTTGAGGTGCAAAGGTAAAACCATGGTGTTGGAAACAATTGTTTTGTGAAGGATATGAGCTAGTGGGCCCATTAAATGAAATAATTTGATTGGTTAAATTAAATGTGAGACTATGTATGATGATTTTATGATATATTAATAATTTTTGTGAATATTCGATCTTGGATAAGCATGGTTTTTTTATGAGTGTATTTTTATAATTCTAGCAATAAAGTTTTGAGGCACTTTGGTGCTTGGTGAGTGGTTTTTGTCTTAGCTGACCTATTTGGGTCATTTGTCACCATTTTAATGGATGTAATGGAATGTTTAAAAGTTTTATGGGTATAATTATTAATGAATGAATGATATCCTTTGAGTTTCGATTAAGATAAGCATATAAAATCATGTTTTTGGGTCATTTGTGCACTAGTTGCTTGAGAGGAAAAAGTGTGACCTAGAGGAGAGTGTTTTAAAGGTATGAAGGCATGATTTGAAGTATGATAAAATGTGTTTCAGGTTGAGTAATATTTGATAGCATGAGAGAAATTTTATAGAGCCAAGAAAGGTTGAAGAAGAAGAAGAAAGAGAAAGCTGTGTGAATGAGGGTTTGAGAAAGGGTTTAAGAGCTAAATTAGTGATCTCTTTAGTTGTGGCGAAAAAAAAATTAGAGATAAAAATTATTCAGGTGTCTAGGTTTGTTCTTAGTAATCCTATAGGGTTATATCCTCCTTGTGGAGTGGGTGTTTCACTAAATTAGGGATTAGTGCTCCTTATAGGGTTGGTGCTCCTTATGGGGTTGGTGCCTCACTAAATTTGAATAATGGATAAATAAAAGATTATGTTTCAATGGGTTTTATTCCCCTTGATGGTTTCCCACTTAATTTTGGTGTTCATGTGTACTTTCTTGTTCTTTCTCATGTGTATGGTTATTTATATGCTTAAGTAAACACATATGGTTCATGGTTGATTGAATGGTTTTATAAATGATGATAAATGGTAAATGAATTGAAATATTTTTAGGAATGATTCACCCCCTTCTCATTCCATCATGCTTCCAATAATTTTTATTAAAGAAAGTCCTTGAGAAGTAATTCTAATAGCTTGAAGGAGATACTAGAAACAAAAATGCATAAGTTAGTTGATCTTTGGAGGATAAAGTATGAGATTTTTATTATTTGGTTTTTTTATTACAAGATAAAATGAGTGAAATGGATAAAGATCATGATCATGATATCAAGATTTTGGAATCATAGGTTGAAATTTTGTTCAAATCCCTATGAGAGATAAAGGATACTTATTCTAGGTATGAAGAGATATTTAAAGCTTTGGAATATGATTAAGAGGATGCTTCTAATATGTTGAAAAATTATGGAAAGTTAGAGAAGATATATATATCTCTTCATGGGATTTTAGAAGGCCAAAGGGTGGCTTGTGACAAATCAGGCATGGGGTTTAAAGGAAAACAAAATTAAAATGATGATGATGAATTCACTCTAATGAATTCATTCTATTCACTCTCCGATTCATAAGAAGATGAATTCACTTAGAGTATGGGATAATTCAACAGTGATAAGGTATGTTAAGTGATCTCTCATGAGTTCTTGAGTCTTGTTAGGCATCTATGTTGGACTATTCTCATCATTCATGTGTCATGATTCTTCAATGTTGTGGGAATGGTCATAAAGAGGTGCGTAGTCCGAGTGATGTTCTTTCAAGTCAATTCTAATTATGATATTGTCATGGGGAGTCAATCTTATGAGTCCAAGTCTGGAAGTAATAATCTTTGATTTGGTTTTGGTCTATAAGGTAAAGAATTGTCATCATAAGAGATTCACGTTCTTATTGAATATATGTTATAGATATGTATCAATGTATGATGATGTTGAAGAGTCATGTTAAAGGATATTGATGTCGAGTAAGTGTCTTAAGGCCAATATTTTGAAGCAAGTATCATCATTATCTTGTAAAATTCCTTTTAGAGGTATGGTTATATTAAGAAACATAAAATGTGTTAAGAATCTCTTAGGATCGGAATGTGATCATTAAGGTCTTGTTTTAAGTCAAAGGAAGAATCTTGGTATCTTTCCTAGATATTAATATTCTTTTCATTACATCAAAATACCCTATCAAGTCTATACAAGATAATCAAGGGAAGTATAATGTGATCAAGGTTGTGTCAAGTGTGATTAATCGAGGTCAAGTTGGTTGGATTGAGTATGAATATTTTTAGTTCTTCAAGATGATTTGGTCATGTTTTTTCAAGTAAATCTAAGAATGTCAGTCTATGTGGGGTCATCTCAACATCATTCTTAAAATTAAAAAGGTGTAATATATGAATGTCTACAAGTGAAAATTAGTGAATACATGAAGTTACTCTCATTTTCCTATGATGACATGCTACAAGATTATCAGAAAGTCTTTAAGGTACTTGTTTGTTATTTTAAGGTCCTTCATACCCTATCTTGTGAAAATGTGTCACGAAAATCCTATAAACTCATGTTGAAGTCAGTTTCATGTTGAAAATTTCCTAAGTGTGAGGTCTTAGCACTATCAAAGTGTTATAGTGCTCTATAGTAAAAACTAAGAAGTTATGGTTAAAATAAAGCATGTATACATGAAGAAGAAACTATGTGTATCCTGCTATTATCTAAGATGTCATGTCCATGGAAGAATTTTTCAATTTTAAAGATGTGATCTTGATCGACATGTTTATGATGTGATCTAAGTAAATTCTCGAATTATGACCATGCATCCTATGGATTAATTATATTTGTTGTGGAATATCTTCATATTTCTCAACGCATTAAAATACCAAAATGATGACCTGTAAGTTTTGAGGAGTTTATTGAAGCAAAGGATGTTTCTCTTGTCGGTCATTGAAGTTTATAATAGTACTTGAAGTTTTGAGCATATGCAAAGCCATCTATTACTTGTTATTCAACATGTTTAGGGATATTTTACAAAGTATTAAATTCAAATTGATTGTTATAGGTATGAATATGAATGTGCATCTTTAGGTGTCTATGAAAGTAAAAAATTGTTCTTATATCCCTTAAAGAAGTGCATATTTTTGAGATGTTTTCTATATACATCAGAGACTTGGTATGATATTTTATAGTCAATTATGGCACAATATCAAAAATTATAAAAGAGATTAAGTGGTTTGCAGAGGTTGGAAAATGTGCAAAGGATACTGTAGGTATATTTCAACTTTTGGATGCTACGAGTGCTACAAGATTATAAAATGTAGAAGTTCATAGTCACAACAAAATTGCAAAGAATGTGATATTCTCTCTTTATATCACAATTATTAGGGTTGAGTATGAATGGAATAATATACTTGAAAAGGTATGAAAAAAATTAGTAAAAGGTTGGATCACCTTAATATAAGGGTAATAAAGCTTCAAAATGGCATTCACAAGTCGAGTTGGACTTGAGCTCAAGGTATCAAATCTTGTAATGTGTAAAATAAGAAAAATAGGTTTACTGATCCACAAATTCTTATTGAAACAAAAATCAAGGTGTGTCATGGTTATGATATAAGAAAACATGAAGAAGTAATATAAGATGTTTGTTGGAGGAAAAAAAGAAAGTTTATCATAGAAAGAAAGATAAAATGAATATGCGAGGCATTTGAGTAGAATCAATATCTTTAGTAGCTGAGGTTTGTGAGTTTGAAGGCTATGATTCAATATTACCATATGATTTTTGGGCATATGTGTCATGAGATATGCAAATCATGAAATCATACATCATGATATGAGTCGTGAGTAATGACACTCAAGCTAAAGATAAAACATTGAACTTTTGATCTAAGAATGTGATTAGTGAAGAAAGAAATAGGGATATAATGATTGACAAGGTCTATTAAGAATTTTTTTATGAAAGGTTTCTAAAATATGGGATATTCATTATCACAAACATGGTGAAATGCTAATAAAAATTACTCAAATGATGAAGAATAATGAAATGTATCTCCCAAGAAATATTTGTAACTCGGAAGCTTGTGATATGGTTGTTGGGGTGATAATGTCAAGTGGGATATTTACCACTACAATATGCCCCAATATTATTTTAAAATTTTGTCTATCAAACTTTGTTATGAAGATATTCCATAAATATCTTCCAAATTTTAAGAGTGAAGTGGCTTTACTGATTCACCCACCCTAATGATTAGGGTGATCCCTATCGAGGATTGGCTACGAGCAATGAATATATTAGTAGTGATTAACATTAGACTATTATGATCATTGTATTGAATGATTGTGAGACATAGCTTTGTAATCATTCTGTGAGACCAAGGAGTGAAGTGGAAGTTTTGGGTAAAAGATGTATCATAAATTCTTAATAATAGACCCTAATTTATTAAATGCGGTTTTTTACCTTCACATTTTCCCCACTTAAATCTGGTGTTATCGTGTATTTACTCACTGTTATTTTCTTTCAACTCATGATATTACATTCTATAATATGCATACTATAATATATAATATTTAGCATTTATTTTGTGGATATATAGTTTGTTAGTTATATGTCCCTTCATTTCCCTAACATGGTATTGGATACGGTGATTATGTGTGTGCAGGATTGATCTAGAAAATTTTAATTAGCTAGAGAGAAAAATCTTGAAGTATGTTTATGGATCTGCAAAGCCCTAATTACCCCACGGTCATCTTCAAGATAACCATGTTTAAAATTCCAATTCCTACCTAAATATTTTTAAAATGTTAATTAAATGGTTGTTCAGATCATGTTTGAGTAATTGTCGGCTTATATCTTTATTTCTACATCTAGTTACAATCATTTTCAGTTTAAATATGTCATCTATGAATGTATTTTAAGTTTTCATGTCACTTATAGCTATTTTTATCTTTAGATACAAAAGGATTTTCTTAGTTCTAATTAGTTTGTGTGGTTAAATCCACCCCAAATTTATGAATATTTATTTTTTGTTAGATCTATTTTTGTGAATCCCAATCCAATTGTTTTACACCATCTAGATTTTCTCTGTCACTTTTTATTTACATCCTATCGGTTTCAAAAATCTTGGAATAATAAATTTATCCAAATAGATTTGTTGTCATATTTTCATGTTTGCAAAGAAAAATCCACTCATAGAGTGCCAAGTGGCTTCACTCTGTCATTATTTTGTTGAATTTTTCAATTTCTTCTATGGCAAATGTTGATCCAATCATTTTTTTCCATCTAGCTTCACATTTTTTTAATCTTTTTTTATCTTTTTGTCATTTGTGAAGTATGAACCAATAAGGTTGGTCCACACACATCAATTTTTTTGTAATTTGAGAAACATGAGACAATAAGGGATTTATGCATGTATTCACATTGTTAGAATTGTCTTTACTTTCCTCTATCATTTGTGAAATCCTATCTAATCAGGAATCTCAAAATCACTTTATATTTCATGTTGTCGGATATTTAATTAGCATGTTACTATCTTTGTGAAATACGAGACCAATATAATTACTCCATATTTCACATTCTCAGTCTTGTGTTTGTATTCTTATGTCATTTACGAAGGATGATTTAATAAAATTGCTCTAAGTATCTTTGAATTTCACAATTGTCAATTTTTCTAAGTGTGGTAGTGGGCTATCTAATTATATTTTTCCACCTTTTTACATTTGTTAATCTTTATCGAGTCTTACAAAAATCAATCCATTTAAAAGGCTCCACATGTTTTCCATTTTCATCTTAGTCTTTTTGGAAGAAGCTGCAAAGTGTGAACCAATTAAATTTTGACATGTATTTTAAATTTTTGTTGTGTCATGTTTTCCAAGTGTCAATCTCTGTCTTACGGAGTGTTAATTTCTGCTTTATCTCAGCCACTAAGATTGTGACATCGCCTTTAGATTTTGGACCCAATTATTTTTTAAAGTTTGGTATTTTATGGGAACATTAAGTCCGCTCATGGCAATCTATTTAAATTTTATACAGAAATCCACCAAGTTTCTTTTTTAAGTCATTAGATCTTTGACAAGTGGCTTCATTTGACTAAGTCTTTACTTTCACATTTTGTTTGAATTTTTTTGAGTGTGAAATAGCAAACTAATTAATTAAAGACATGTGTATATGGTTTAGTAGTTTTTTTCTCTTCTATTTAGTCTTCTAACTTGTTTGAATGTGAAAGCGCAATCAATAGAAAATATACATGTGTATCTATCATTTCGCAATGTATGATTTTATTTCCTTAGTATCAAGTCGTTTAATTTCTCTTTGCATCATGGATTTTCAAATTTCCTTTATACCGTGGGTTTTCTATTTTTCTTCATTACGTGGATTTTAAAATTCGCATTCCATGGGTTTTTCTAAGTTCTTTGTCTCACTGATTCTAAAATTTGAAAATCTTAGATATTTTCTCTGCGACCTTGTGGCTTATGCTGTTTCACTTTTAGCTAGTTTTACATACGTATTTCTTATAAAATTATTTATAGATTGTTATTTTTCTCTGTTTGGATTCTTTGATTAAAAATTTTTAGTTGTATTTGTTTCAATGTCGTCGACCATTAAAAATTTGTAGCTTTGCTAGTTTTTTGTTGGGTAAGTCTCAACTATTAAATGTAACGAACTATAGCATTTGGACAATGTTGGGCCTCAAAATATTTGCTAAGTGCTAAAGGGAAAGTGCACACATGGGGCCAGGAAGAATAAGGGCACGTAGGGGAAAATCCCACATGACAAGGGTTTAAGAAGGGTTTAAGAGAAATAGGGGCACGCACAAGGATGGAAAATAAGATCTAAAGACTTAGCCATATTAAGCATTCTGAATACACTTGAGGAAAAACGTGACCCAGATAGGCATTCTGAATGGATAAGGTGACATCCAAGGGTTTGGTGGTCAAGGAAATAATATTCCATGTATAGAAGGTTCCCGAAAGACATCATTGCGAGAAAGTGTAGAGCTCGAGAATATAATAAGCATGCTCCACTAGAGGACCATATGGACACTTGGAAAATGATCTAATCTTGGAGGAAGGCATGGAATTAGGTGTTAAAAATATTTATAGAGATGCTCTAGAGAAAATAAGACACACTGAATGGAGAAAAATTTGATAGACATCGGGTGCAAGATCATGAGGGAATGCATCAATAGTATGATACCTGCTTGAGTAATATTAGGATTTTAGAGAACTTAGTGCTTTGAGGGTTCGATGGATGTAATAGGCCTCTTTATGGAATTAGAATCTGTAATAAGGAATGAAATGGAAGGGCATAGTTAGAATGTCACACCATGGAAGGTTTGTAAGAGATAAGTCTAAAGTCCTTTGATATGTATGGTCTGTAATGGCCACTTTTGAATGTAATGTGGTTACTAGTACTATGATCAATATGAATATATGGCTCTGTTCTGAATATTTGGTTTATGGGGAAAGGGCTAGTGTCTCTTCTTCATGTTATGAATCATATATGTTCTTTATATGATGTTTCTCTTGTTATTTTCATGGGTATATAGATGTAATATCTCATCCGATGCTTTCAGAATGAGTGCATGAACATTTACTTTTCTGCATCTAATTTTCTATCAATGGCAATATCTTCTCATAATTATCACATAAAGGAGGGATTGGTGCCCGTACATGCCTCGGGTGAGCACCCATCACCCTCTGGGTGATAGGCCAATGCACATGGGATTATAAAGTTATATTGAAAGTACATAAAAATGGCTACATCTTGGTTCCATTGTCGGGACCTCTTTTTAAAGTTATTATGAGAATGATGCATGATGATAGAGTGCTTGACCTTGGAAAATGTCAAGGAATCATATAATAGCATAGAGGATGAGTTTTCTTAAATATTTAATACTAGACATAAGTTTGATGCACACAGATGGGTAGAAGAAAACTTGTATCACGAGATATATGAGACCTTCTTTTGTTGCTTTCCAGTAGAGCTATATGAATGGATTTTAACATATGCATCTAGAGAAATTTGGTATTATAGGTCTCACATTGGGACCCAAGATGAATATCAAAAGCTATAGGATGCTGATCTAACTTGGAGGTGTGATGTTGATCTTTAGTGGAAGAGAGTGCTAACCAGTTATACCCTAGAATACACTATTTCTACATATTCTTGTCCTTAGGTTATTGATTTTGATTTCTTAAATGAACCTATAGGATCATTCTTGCATGCTATCCCTTTATCCATGAAGATCCTTCTCATTACACTAAGTTTAGAAGTATTCCCTATGGCTAGCCAAGCTTCTCTGAGTGTTGGGTGAGGAAGTTAGGGTGGAGGAAGATGACAGACAATGCGGCTGAAAAAGAAAGAGAAGAGAGATGACTCAAGTATAGAAAAGTGCATGAAAGGGAGATGGATAGAATATGTGAGGTTACGAGAGAGATGGATTTATGGAGGAAGACATTGCAGGAAGGAATTGAGGTTTACATGGAGGACGTGGAGCCTGAGAAGTCTATGCTACCCCATCTCGGAAAGTGTAGAAGAGAGATCCCTTCAACTTCTGATGAGATTTCATCACTTGGAGAAAAGAGAGACATCGGCCCACATCTGAATCCACCTGGTGACCAACCCCTGGTGCTTATTCTTCCAAATCAAGAGATAAGTATTGCTAACATAGTTGGTATCGGTGGAAGTGACCGATATGCACCTAGGAGATATAATTTCTCATTTGTTACATCTATGGCTACACAATCATTTCTGTGTTTGAAGGGATATTGTCGGAAACACGTTTGGTAAAAGTGTGGGTATAAAAATCTTGGGTATCACATGCGGGAGAGATGTGGGACACACATTTGGTAATAGTGCAATATCACAAATTATGGGCATGCGGTTTATTTGGACGTTGGGAATGTTAGGCGTGACCACTTCAAGCCCTTTACCGATTCACATGGAGAGAGATCTTGTGGTATAAGAGCTAGAAGACCTAGTGGACATGGTGGATCTAAAGGATTGAGTGGATTGGGAGGAATGTAACCTAGTGGATTTTGTGGTGGAGGCAACACTAGAGGGAATCAAGGTACTGGTTCAGGTGGACAAGGACCTCAACCACCTTAGCAAGTATTTTTTAAGATGTATTTGCACCTACCGGACTATAAAGGTGTTGAGGATGTTATAAATCATGCACACAAGTTTGAAATGCTATTGTACATGAAGGGGATCACTACCCTGGAGTAGAATTAAATTCAGTTTGCAACAACATTGCAAAGATACATGTGTAGTTGGTATCATGGAAGTATGAACCCCATAAGCACGGTGGTGGATTACACCATGCTATGGAATGCCTTCTTGGATGAATTTCATATCCCTCGGTTTGAGCAGAAGAACATCAAGTACACTAAAAGATATCCAACAAGGAAAGGCATAGAGTGTGTAGGAGTATGATGTCCATTTAAAGACTCTCCTATAAAATATATCCTATGACATTCACCCCTCTCAACATTCTCAATGGTTTGTTAGAGGATTGATAACACTTGTTTAGGAGAGCACTTTCACACAAGACTTTCACAAACCTGTGTGAGGCCTTGGATGTTTCCCTACATGTTGAGGTTGTTAGAAGCATGGATATTGTTGTTATCCCCTTCCTTGAGGCTCATATTCATATAATGGTGAAGCAGATGGATAAACACTCTATGAAATTGGCACATGAGACTTGCAGTTGTCTATGGTGCATGGATTGTGAGGTAGAGGGGAATACAAAGGATAGTTTACCTAGGAGATTGGTATGTGCCATGACAGTGGACTATGAAATTTTCCATGGAGATCATGATGCAAGTATATGCCCACTTCTATAGTGCACGGTCTATAAGAATGTGTTTTCTGCTATAAGATCTTAACCTCTACTACCCATGATACCAAGTATTATAGATTGATTAACCGGATACATGACACCATTGACATTGGTGTGTGCCAAACCAAGCTCATGAATAATTCCAAGGACAACGGCCATCACTTTTATGGGCACATGGATGGAGGGCACATGGAAGAGGCTTATGAGGAGGATGTTGTGGTCATGGAAACCATGGAGGATGAAGAAGTGAGTTACCACATAGAACATGTTATAACTATGGATCTATGGAACACTATAAGTACAAATTCCCGATCTTCTACAATGCTCTCAATGTGGGAAGAAGCACAAGTATGAGGAGTTCCCGGAGTTGTTTGAACATATGAGCTAACAACACCGAAAGGAAAAAGGCACTGAGATGGTAAGTATGAGGAGGGACTATTCACAATGGATGTCACGGGTTATGCATGAGTCGAACTAGAACTTGTACTAGTTACGACATGAGTGAGGTTACGCATGCAAGGGATATACAAAGGAAGAGACTGCTGGTTATTAGAGATTAAATGGTGTATGGAAAGTATACATATCCTACTCATCAGAAATAAGTGTATCAAGAAACCATGGATGTGATTTGAAGCCTACAAGGAGAGATCCAGTGCCTAAAAGAGTAGTCAAGATAGTTAGACAAAAGGAAGAATGTTGAGGCTCCACAAAAGGATCTAGATGAGGTTATAGAAGTATGTAAGAGAGGAAAGAGAATATCATTCCCTTACTAGGAGAATGGTTACAGGAGAAGGTACCATGCACTAGAGAAGGGCATGAGAGGTGGGTGCTGCATGCCAACATTCCTCCCCACATCCTTGATAATGACGAGGAGATCACCTTGAATGTTGTTATAGATGGGTGGTTCTAAGAAATATTTTGATTGGCGTGAGTGCAGAGGTCAATGTTCTCACACTAGATGTATGGCATCATATGGGAAGTCCCCCATTATGGCCATCTTATAATGTGATGTATATGACTAAAAAAACAAAGGAAATTCCCATGGGTGTCTTGAAGGATGTTGTTGTCACTATCCAAGGGGAAAAGTTCACTAGGGATTTCAAAGTCTTGGTGCTAGCTGAGGAAGAAAACTTTCTAGCATTACTTGGGTGCCCCTGGTATTACAAGAATAATGTTGACCTAAGGTTCAATAAGGGATACATAAGTTTTGAACAAAAGGAGGAATGGGTCATCATCCCTTTAACCAATGGAATATCAATGCCATATCCGAGCCCTTGGGAGAATAAGTTCTTGACATGATCTATGTGTGCTCTATTAGGGACCCCGAGGTGATTCACCCTACAGAGGGAGTTATTCAATTTGAATATGCTTAGTCCATGAGTGATACAACTAGTGTGGCATGTGAAAATTAGGTGCACATGACTTATGAGTTAATTGTGCAACAACTAAGAGGCTCTGTGACAAGGATAATGAAGGTGCGCTCAGTCAAGTGCCTAGGAGGGAAGAAGTTACCAAGTTATTTTGGAGGAGCCAACCCTAATGATTTATTACAAGAAATGGAGTCTCAATGGAAAAATGAGGTTGAAAGGACAGGGATGCTCAACTTTAAATTTCTTGAGATGACAACGCATTAGTGGGAAACTCACCACGATAGCCTTCTAGAGTGGCATGAGGTAAGAATCACGTTCTGTTAGGTTCTCCCAAAGCAATGCACCCACTGCAATACAAGACTACCATGGGAAGGAACCCACCTCATCTCACATCCAAGCATGTGAGAAAGCATGGATGGAAGGTGTGGAGGCCTTGCCACCTTATTTATGGGTACATAATTTGTATTCCACCTTATAAAGATGTCTGCATGTATGGTATATTCACTTTGAGATGTGCCGTCAGATAGGAAATTGGCAAGAGTTGATGGCTGAAATCCTTCAATATTTCGAGTATCAGAGTACTAAACCATCGGTGGATAAGGCATTACAGGTTGTTAAGAAATTGAGGATGGGAGATAGTTCCATGGAAAAAGATAGAATACTAGAGTTATTGGGTGAACCTAGTTGACAACCGTTCTTTGATGAAGAAGAGTCAAAATATATGCATCTTGAGCATTCATGCATGGAGAAAGAAAAGGGAAAGATGATCGAAATGATAAATGGAGAGTTTGGATACTAACCACACTTGAAGGTAATCATGGAGTTATTGATATTGATGATGAGAAAGCACGTACATATCATGAACCCCGAAAATAAATAAGGTTAACATTGGTTCGGAGAAATTTGAAGCTAAGGAGGCCACTATTGGAGACTACTAGTCGAGAGAATGAAGTCTCAAAGATCATTGATCACATTACACAAGTTTTAGGATTTATTTCCGTGTGAGTATCATGAGCTTAAATACATTCACCACACCTTAGGAGAAATGAAAATCAAGTTTAAAGAAGGAGCACACCCAATTCGGAAGGGACCTTATCAAATGAATTTGAATCTTTGCTTCACGGTCAAGGAGGAGATAGACAAGATGATCGCTTTGGGAATTATTGAAACTATGGAGGAATCAGAATGGGTAAGCCCTATGGTCATCAATATTAAAAAGGAAAGAAAGATAAGGATTTGTGTTGACTACAGGACCTAAATGAAATGTGTTTCATTCACCCTTTTCCAACCCCCTTCACTAAAGAAATCCGGAAGGAGTAGGCTGGGAGCGAAATCTATTCCTTCATGGATTTATTCTCGAAGCTACCATCAAGTTAGAATTTTTAAAGAAGACCAAGAGAAGAGAAATTTTTCCACCGAATGGGGATTTTTTTCCTATGCGGTCATTCCTTTTGGAATGAAGAACATGCCCACTATGTTTTCACGCATAGTGGTCCATGCATTTTATGATTGTATCCATAAGTTTTTGCAAGTCTACCTTGATGACTAGATAGTATATGGGCTAGTGAAAGACCATAGTGATAATTTGAGACTAATGTTTGAGAGATGTCGACAGGTTGAGGATATCCCTCAACATTAATAAGTCTATTTTGCTACTCCATTTGGGACCCTGTTGGGTCATATCATATACAAGGAAGGTTTTCGGTGGATCCCACCAAAGTTGTCATTATTGTGGGGTTGGGAGATCCTACCAGTTAGAGTGAAGTGCATGGATTCCTTGGGCATACAAGGTACTACCAGAATTTTATCAAGGGGTATGCCAAGATCACCATGCCATTGGAGAAGTTACTAAAACATAAGAGTGCCTTTCACTAGGGAGAGGCACAACAGATGGTGTTTGACACTTTAAAGGATAGACTTGTCACTATGCCCATATTACGGTTTCCCTCTTGGGATAAACCTTTCCACATTTATGTTGATGCCTTAGGGACAACCATTGGAGCAGTCCTAGCACAACTTGGAGAAGAGATTATTGATCACCCCCTTTTCTTTGCAAGTAGGAAGTTGACATTAGTAGAATAGAATTACACCACTTTTGAGTGTGAAGCACTTTTTATGATCTACGTGCTGCATAATTTTAGGAAGTACCTGCTAGAAACACCCTTCATATTTTACAAAGATCACATGACCTTGAAGTACTTGGTGAACAATCCCATTTTGCAAGGGTGAATATATCGGTGGGTTCTGTTGTTTTAGGAATTTTAGTTCAAATTTTTTGTGAAACAAGGAAAGAGTAACTTAGGGCGACCATTTTCCAACAATAGATTCGGGAGAGGGCATGTAGAGCATTGAGAATGCTATGCCGGACATGAAGCTATTTAGGTTGTGGCACACATCCTTTAACTTATAATATATTGTTGTGTTTCTCAAAATGGGTGTGGCACCAGAAGGAATGAAAAATTTGAAAAGGAAATAGTCAGCTATATGCGTCATGCCTTACATGCTAATTAGTGGAGACTTATACAAGTTAGGTCATGATGAGGTTTTACATTGATGAATGTTAAAACAAAAATGCATTGAAATCATGGAATAAACACATGGTGGGATTGCAAGAGGGCACTATGTAGTGAATTCCATAGCGTGGAAGATACTCTTGGTAGGGATTTCATGGGAAAGTATATACTAGGATTACATTGAGTTTTACAAGGCCTGTGACCATTGTCATTGCCTTGGAAAGCCAAGAAGAAGGGATGAAATTCCCTTAAAGATGATAGCAGTGCAAAACCATTTGAAAAATGGGAAATTGAATTTGTAAGACCAATTCCACCTATTTTTGAAGGAATGGATCATGCCATATCATCACTTACACTGATTACTTAACAAGGTGGGTGGAGGTAGCGCCTACAAGGGACTATACAACAATGAAAACTACTAGATTCTTATGGGAGAACATAATCAGTAGGTATGGATGTCCTTTAAGCTTGACTAGTGATAGGGGTACACATTTTTTGAATGAAATAGTCAAGATTTTGTTGGTAGAGTTCATGGTGGCCCATCATATTTGGGATGTGGGAAGACAATATTAGAATGACAAGGTATCATCCATTCTATGGGCATACATGATAACCTACAAGAGATTAAACAAAGCCACATTGTTTCAATTGGTATTTGGTGTGGAGGCTATTTTTTCGGTTGAATTTATGATACCATCACCGTGTTTTGACCTTACAAGAGGGTTAGTGATGAAAACACAATTCAAGAGTGCATGGAGAAATTAATGCACTTGATGAAAGGTGATAACTTGATAGATGGATTCAAAAGACTCAAAAGGCATGACATGACTTCCTATGAAAAAAAAATAATTTGAGGTTGGGCAGATGGCTTTTTAATATGATTCCAAGTTTACGTGCCATCTAGGAAATTGAAAGTCCATTGGTTAGGGTCATATATCATCTCATACATACTTGATACGTTCACTTTTTGGTTACAAGCGCTTGATGGAACACGATTACCAAGTTGTTTCAATGGGATTAGGCTAAATCCCTACTATAAATAAGTCTTCCTTGTGTTTGTAAAAAAGGTAGTATTGTCATTTATCCTAGGATTTCCTTTTATTCATTTCTTTTCCTCTTGTTTCCATTTCTTGTTGCTTGTTCCTTTATTTTTGGGTTGTTGTTTTGCACACCTTATGCACCGATATCCACTTATTATTTCCAAAATCTTGTTTATGTGTAGAGGACCACACATTTATTTTTTTGTGGGGTGGAGTAATGTAAAGAAAAATGGAATATAGTAGTGGAAGTTATATTTTGATGGCTGGATTTAAGGATATAGCCAGATTGAAGGATGAAAAGTGCATAGTGTTGAAGAGAACATGTTGAAAAGGTGTACACAAGGAATTTTGGTGTTAGGATAGCTTTGCGAAGACCACATATAAAGGATGAGAAGTGCAGGAACAACATGAGGTAGGCGAGGAAAAAATAGGATAAGGAAAAAGAAGTGCCTTCAAAGACTCCAAGTACGAGCATGAGGATCTTTGGTTAGTAGGGATTTTTGCATGCGGAAGGTTGTATGGATTATTTGAGAAGGATTGGGCTTGGGGATAGGAGCACTTAAGATCATCTTTAGTGGAAAAAGCTACATTTAATGTTAAGTACATTATTAGGTGGCATAAAATTTATTGTAGGAGATGAGAACAAATTTATAAGTAGAATATTGGGAGCCTCATTGTTTACCTTGCAATTATGATATTGAAGAGATCTTGTGAACTAGTGCATACCTCGTGAAGAAAAAGTTGTGTAGAGGGGGAATTATTTAAATCTAATTGCATGACTAGTGTCATTTATGTACCAGAGTGGAAGGAGTACATGGGCCTAGGGAAGAAGGGTTTAGAAGAGTATGTCGTCTTGTGGAAGGGTTTGTCAGGTTAGGGTTACGTAGCTAGGGCATGGGAGTAAAGTGATTCTTTGCGAAGTTGAGCCACATATTTCAAGTAGAGAAATGAAGAGTTTATTTTTAACCCAACAAGAAAATGACATGAAATAAGGAAACCGTCACACCTAATAAGGGAAAGGGAAAGGGGAAGCAGACTTTCGCCACCGGTTTCAATGAAGAGTGGTATACGAAGATGTAATACCCAGATGGAGTGTTATTTAGAAAGGAATTGGTATACCACCGATTTCTACTTCCAAGGCCAAAGAATACGCATAACCCCTCAACTAATATAACTTTCGGCTTGGTCTATGAATGGGAGCCACTAGATGATGACTTGGAGGACAAGGAAGCCATTAAGGAGATAGTACGAGATTATGATTATAAAAGGGCTTGTGCTATTATGATATCGAGATATCTCCAACCCAATGATGAGGATGGCCATGCATTTTGTATCCAAGTTGAATAGACCAGAAAGCTAGACACGAGATAAAAAGGCTTGGTTGAATGTGTGTTGAAAGATTGTAGAAGAAACCATCTATAACATGACTACCTTCATTTCAGAATAAATCGGTAGTGTCATGCATAAAGGAGATACGATCGTGTTTAGAAACGTCCTCCTCACCATCATCTTCTCGAAATTTGAGTGTCGGATGGGCGAGAGAATTTTATATGGAAGTATCTAGATGAATATCCTTCCCCCTGAAAGAGGTTTGAAAAATACACTTGTGACACAATGATGGCCACCCACAAGGCATGCTTGGAGAAATGGTACAAGAGGATGCGCAATGCATTTGGGGCTGAATGGAGGTGTTGGCAAAAATAATTGTGAGAGCGGGAAAACTTGTGGATTTCTTATCAATGCTCTGGGAATCTAAGTCCCTCTACTTAACTGGTGCAAATTTCGTATATGCATGCACATGAAAAGGTGGATTTTTGTGGTGGCCTTTTGACCGGGGATCAACAGGGGCACTCCACCGACCTGTGACAAACCTTGCTTGAGCAGATACCTTCAAGAGAGGACTTTGTCTAAAAGTGGGAGAGGGAGTGAGAAAAGAGGTACGAGAACTAATGCTTCGGGTAGAAAATTAGATTCCTACACATGCACTAGTTAGAAACTTCACTACATGCATTAAATTAAGAGGAAACAACCATGTGAATGACAATAAGACCAAATACAATTTGATGAACACAAAGTATCATGAAATTCCTTAGTCAAATAAATATAGAAACTCCTTCTTGTATTCATGATTAAAATAAATTTTTACATATTGTGAGAATGGAAGAAATTTGAGAGTGGAGGAAAGTAGAAGAAAAATGGCTATCTCCTTTGCTTTCTCTAGGTAATATGCATTCTTGATCTTACAAGATCAATCACCAACCCTTTGAAATGGGAATGGCATTACAATTTATAGAGTGAGAGGTGACTTATCATCTACCCCTAATGGTTTTTCATATGTCCTTGTGTAAATTGAAACTTTTTGAATTCTTAGGAGAATGCTAAGTCCCTTTTTATAATGTAAAGGTGACATATTACATTAGGAACATTAGGACATGTGAAAAAGTGCAACCCCAACACAAAATTAGAATATTGGAAAGTGATAGAAAGTTATGGGTAGAAGAGGATACATAAAGAGAGAGAGAAGAAGAGGAGATGTCATTCCCGATGAAGTTTATTGATCCTCACTGATGGAAAGCTCCAAATGTAGTGAAACTCTAAATCTTTGAATTCCTTTCACATTGTGAAACTCTTTCAAATTTACTCACCAATAAATCTTCAAGTTGAGTGAATTGTTCTGCTGATCATCGTAATTGTGGTACCATTGTCAGATTGGATGGTTCATGTCTTAAGCTTGTAGTGGAAAGAGCAGGATAGGACTAGCTCAAGACTCTGGACCTTTGGATGTCGGATGTCCCGGCAGGTGAACAAGCCACTTGTGAATATTTGGTCTTTGATCCTCCTTCGGTCCTTGGAGGCCATGCGAGTCTTAAGGTCATTCAGGTCCATGTATGAGACATCGTTGTCTTCCACATCATACTCATAGGTGAAGGGTTATGTTGGATTTTGACCCATCCATTTCGGCTTCATGTCTCCCTTAGAAAAATCAACTTACTATTTTTAGTAAGTGTGAAAAATCAAGTCCCCGCTCTTCAACTGGATGTTGTGGCTCAGTTTTCCTCTTTCTCCCTATGTTCCTCATTCCTTATGGATCAACTTTGTATTGTAGTAGGTGCTCGAGGGCCCACTTAATATTTTTAGTAAGTGTGAAAAATTCCCATTTTGATGAATTCTCAAAGTGCAGTGCACCTCCAATGACTTCGTCTCCTTTGTAGGTTCTTCAGCAGAGGACTTTCCTAAAATAGTAGTTCCTATGTAGTAAACCTACTATTTTTATAAAGTTTGCTTATGGGAGTGATTGACGTGGAATAACGTTTTTTATATTATTTTTTCCTAATATCACCCCTCTAAAATTTTGGGCTCTCCCACTTAATAGTCCAAGATATTTTAAAGATTTAATTTTCAGACCTGGGAGTGCTTCTACATGTTGCAGCCATTAATAGACCTCAAAATTTGAGGTCTGGTTTTCTCCTCCATTTATGATGAAATAAATTTCATTGTGATAGGTTTCTTCTTCTAAGCTTCATGTACAATTCTACTTCATTTCTCCCTACGGTTTGACAGATATTGGATTTTTTCTTCGTTGAGCTAGAAGTGGGATTTCTTCATTGTGGATGCTCTATAGCCTAAAGGGAGAGTTTGAAGGTGTTTTTGTTGGTGCAAAATCACAGTACCCCAAATGAGTTCTATAGATATGATTTTATAAGGTAGAGTCATTTGGTGTGATCCACATAACATTGAACTTTCTGTAAGGTGTGGGACCTTGCAAATTCAAAATCTCTCAGATTAAATGTTGGTTCCTATTCCACTGTTTAGGTGCATATATGAGAGCTTGCAGAGGATATATCTCTATACCTAATCTAAAATTTTCCAAGGAGACAAGGATAAAAAGGGATATAAGAAATAAGAAATAAGAAATGACTAAACTACAAGGTGATGCACCAAAGGAATGGTGAACATTAGTTTTTTGATAGATGAAACAAACAAAATACATACAATAATCAAGCACAGATAACTAGATTTATAATGAAAGACTAGATGCGAGAAGAAGAGACATAAGGGATCTAGAATCAATCACAAACATGTTTTATTGCTCTATAGATTGATACAATGCATTATAAAACATCCAGGAGGCTAGAACATACTACAATTTTAATGGAAGGCACGAACTCCATGAATTCCTTTTAGAAGGAAAAGGAGCTTGTAAAACAAAAGAATGTCCAAACCTTTACAATAAACCCCACCCCTGTATTTATAGATTCGTCTGAGATGGGAGAAAAATAAAGAAGCAATAAAAATTGCTCCAAGCTCAACCACCACTATTTAATGTCTCCCATAAAATTTGTTCCAAATTTTTCTTGATTGCATCAAATCCTTATTCTGCACCTCGAAGGAGGAAGAAGTACTGGAGTAGATCGAATCTAATCTGGTTATTGAGACAAGAAGATCCTGCATTAATTCCTGAAAGACATTTCTCCATTTTTCACCTACTAGGGCCTGAAAAAATATTTTTTATCTTTCCATGGCATAGAGGACATCGAGATGCTTCCAACGGTGTAAGATTTGCAATATTTCAAGCCCTGAGTCGAAAGATATGCCCCTTCAAATTTTGTATCGGGTCTATAAAAATGGGCGGGAAAACAGTTTGAAAAATGGATCTCCTTTTTAATATGGGGCATGTGGCAGCCAGATTAGGGAAAAATCAAGTTTGCAGGTCCGTGATTTATCTTTTTCCCCCTTTTCCGTAAAAAAATGCAAAACTCAAAAAACTCCCATGGCCCCAACGCTCCGCTTGGACACGTGGCACCCTTTGGTTGGTTAGGAGATGCGCTTCAATTTTTATCTCTGTGTCTTTTGACAAAAGAAAATTTTTCACCTTTTCCTCCGACTCCCCGCTTTGACCTTGACTCGGGCTCAAGCACTTTGAATTTTTCCTTTGGGAAGAGTTGCAGCGCATTTTGTAACTTTTACATCTTTGGAATAACAAGGGGAAAAAAGCAAACTTTCCCCCGATGGCCCACTTTAGCACTGCTAGTTTAGGCTTGCCACATGGTGCTTCCTCCGCTTCTGCCTAATTTCTATATTTTGGTTAAGTCCTTTGCTCGGTAGGGTCATATTTCTTGACCTAGGACACGCGACAGTCTGGCACTCATTTGGAAACCCTTTCTCAATTTGATCCTTGAATTAGCATTGTTTGGACACTTAACACTCTCCACCGGTCTACCACATATGTTTACTATTCAACTGACTCTATCCATTTTTAGACTGGACACATGGAGGCACCACACTCGCTTGAAAGTCGATTCAAAATTTTCCTTTGAAGGAGTGTCGAGTTGACACTTTGCAGCCCCCGTAGGTCTATGGAATTTTCAATGGTCCCTTTTATCCTTTTGGACTTTGGGCCACGTGGAGAGCTCACACTCATTTGGGTCTCCACCTTTGGAATAACTCTTGGAGATGCGCAAATCGACACTTGGTGACCTCTCGCTTACACTTTATACTTATCCAATTTTGAACTCTTTCTGAACGGTTTTGATTCGAAAAACTTTGAAAATTCATCTTTTTCTTGCTTTTGGTTCCTCTTTGGCACTACCCCTTCTTTTATGGCCCTTCTAATCCATTGTTGAGTCTATATGTGACCTATTTGCAAGATCTAAACGAGTTTTCTCGAGGTCCTTTTTATGTAGGGTTGTGGCTGATCCAATATTTGCCCTGGGGAAAAATATGGATAGCAATTTTCTTGATGGCCTTGGGTAGAGGAATGAACATAAAAATATAGCTTGTGGTTTTACACATCCATTTGGGATATTTGATCAACTTTTTGTTTCATAGCCATGGAGTTTTATTTGTGTTTCTCCTTCTTTGTTTTATGCTTCTCCTTCTGTGTTTGCTCCAATTTTCCTTTAGGACCTGCCTACATTTTTGGGTTGGAAGAGGAGTAGCTCTACTGATGAGGTCTAATATGATCTTTAGAAATGTATTAATGGATGTGAGAAGTTATAGAGGAATAATGGAGGAAAATTGTACATAGGAGTGGAAGCAACGAGAAACACTAGAACCACTGAAGCGGCAGTTAGATTTTTAAAATTTTTGAAATTATGAGAGGAGAAGTTTGGGTGAATTTTTCCATACTATATGTCCCTAACATCAAGGAAATGAGGGAATTTGAATTCCATGGTGGTCAATAGGATGACACATGGCGTCGATCCGACGGTAGGGAATGAAGGTGAGAAAAGTTGCTTTAAAGCACTAGGAGCTGAAAGTAGGTCACATGGATGTCTAAAAGGCTCCCCATAAGGGGATGGGAAAAATTTTCCATGTCTAATGTCCCTCATCTCATGGATATAAGGGACATCAGTTTTCATGTAGTCCTGCTTGGTGACATGTGGCACTTGATCCGACGACGACAGGGAATGGATGCGCTAAAAATGCATCACGGGGATGAGTTGTCAAGTCTAGATATCACATGGATGTCCAAAAGGCTCCCCAAAGGGGATGGGAAAATTTTAAAGGTATGATGTCCCTCAACTCTAGGAAATAAGGGACATCAGTTTCACTGATGGTCCTAGGGATAACACATGGTGCTTGATCGAATGGAAGGGAATGGATGCTCCAAAAATGCACCCAGGGGCTAAACTATCAAGTCTGGAGGTCACATGAGGGTCCAAGAGGTCACATTTGGGATAGAAAATTTTTCAATGGTTTGTGTACCTAAACTTAGGACATCATGTACATGAAATCCCACCATGCTCCTAGTGCTGACACGTGTCCTCCTGAAAAATGACTAAGTCTGAACTACCTTTGAGAGGGTAACTTGGAATAATGATAACTTGAGCTCCCAGTGGAATTTATTGGTAAAATTTTATATGATATTAACTGGAAATAGAATTTTTGATCCAATTGTGGGAGTATAATGTATTTATTCAGCCATATGATCCCTAAAAAATCATATTTTTTATTTGAGACTCTACTTATTCTTGAGAAAAACTGCCTTCCAATCCTATGCGCCAAGGTGTTGTGAAAAATATTATTTCGCCATCATTTAGGGCTTAGAATTATCTTTCTGTAAGTGTTTTTCTTATTTCTAACTCCATCTAGAGCTCCCAAACTCTTCTTCTGAAGCCCAACATCTTTTTAGGCCTATGAACTACCTAGGCTTATGAACCCTATTTTTTACTCAGACTACTCCAAGTATTTACAAACTTCCCCAAGGCTTCAAAAATTATTTCCATGATGTTATAAGGTCTTACATTCACCTCCATGTTGAATTTTTCCCTTCCATTCCACTCCAGGGGGTTTGATCTAGTCTTGGGAAGGCCGGTGATAGCCCTTTCCAATACTGCTAGAAGATAACATCTTTTTAGAAATCACTAAAATCACCTAGGGAAATTAATAGACTTTCATAATCACCTAGGGAATGAATTAACACCAATAAAGAGGTTCTTGGACTGATTTGGATAGACTTGGGGTGTTTGAGAATGAAAAGACATAAAAACTTTGACACATGGGTATTGTTGTCATGCTCGAGAATTGTCAATTTCCATGTTGCACATTTGCACGACAATGAGTTGGCTCTAGCTTGGGGACATGCAATGGACTTAGCACAGTGAAGACATGACATGGGAATCTAGAATCTCAATTTTAGACAATACAATTCATTGACAGTGCCTTATCCATTGGGCATTCATGAGTCATGTATAACCTATAACAAAAGAGAAAGAAGAAGGAAACACATGTACAGGAAAAGGAAGAAAAAGAAACACATGAAACACAACAGGAAGGGAAACACACACAATAGAAAGGAAAACACACCTAATAATCACCTATGGTATAGGGTGGGGGAAAACCCACTTTCACTGAATCACTTTCCATTTCTCAAAATTTACCCATGAGTGGGAAACACTAATTGATGATGTTATGTGAATCCATTGATGGGTTCCAGAAAGTACCCTCCCTCCTCGGTTGTTTATGGAAGATATGTGCTTCCATGATTGGGTAAGTGCACCAAGTTGGGGGACAATTAAGTGGACATCAAATCCTGAATTTTACATTAAAAACAGCAAAACATCAAATTTAGTCTTCCGCGGACTTGAACCATGCCGAAAAGTAAAAACTATGTCATAAAAATGGTACCATTGCGTAGGGAAGACTATTAGCTTTGTAGAAATACTGATTTTAAAGTGAATAGAAGAGGATAAATATCATTTTATAATTTTTTACTAATAGTAGGTCTTTAAGACACTTTTTCTGTGAATGTTTATGTCTACGTTTAAGACTGCAAAATTTGTTTCACTTATCAGAATGTGATAAAACTTATACCATCCTAACCGTGGTGAAATTATATACATGTTCAAAAAAAATTATTTGATTTCAATATTTTTTGATGAAGGTATGGCGGGCAAACGAAAAGTGCTCTATTTTCTTTATGTTTTCATACCACTTTCACGGAAAAAATCATAAAAAATAAAATATTACTCAAAAAAATACAAAATAAAATCCATCCCAAGATAGATAGTGGCATATAACTTCTCACCAAAGGAAAAATATATATATCAAATTTTGGTCATCCAAATTGTGGGCAAACGAACTATCATCTTATTGGCGTTTTTAAAAAAAAAAAACAAGTCATTGAATTTTGAGTGTTTAATATAGCTAATCTTGTCCATTTTTTACAAAAATTAGTATTTTAGAAACTAGATTCTAGATGCTATGATTCATATTAATATAATTTTTTCTAATTTTGAGTGTATGTATTGCTAATAATCCCTACAAGTTGATATTGTGTTGTTATTTGCAATATGATGTCCACGGATGACCCTATATTTGTCTATCAACTTGCTGCACTTACCCGATTGTCCTTTTACTTTGTAGGAGTGAGTCCATGTGAGCTTCTTGATGCTCAAGTCCTTGCTTGGAAATTCCACTTCCTTCATTTTCTTTGAATTCAGTTTCATAGTGCCATTTGCCTTCCATGTTTATTAGTATAGCTAATTATCGATTGAGCATATCATTACGCCCCAAAGTTGATTTTCATTCCAATTCCTTAGATATTTTGAGTTACTTTATTTCTCAGGTCTATGCTCATTGACATCTTCTCCATGAGAAACATTTGATTCATCCTTTATCTCTACTCCATTGTGAGGCATTTGAGTACTGATGGGAGGATTGAATGCAACCTCATACTTGTCTTGTATGTCCATGGCATAAGTGAAGAGATGAAGGATATGCTTAGGATCTTCCGTAAATTCTACTACATCCAAGATCTCTTGCATGGAGTTATGCTTCATCATTTCATGCAGCTCCTCTTTGTACGCCTTTGAAGAATGCAACTTGAGGTAACTATCTAGAGGAGTTACTTCATCATATTGGGAATCATTTTCTCTATCGATCCTTCATCAAAAATAGATTCATCTTCAAAGGCCTCGAAACTTCTTTCTTTAGTTTGTTCATCATGGAAATATTCTTCCTCTTCAAATGGGAAAGAAAATACCTCAATTTCATCATTGTATCCACTAACCATTAGATCAAGAAGGACATCATATTTCGCATCTTACTTTGTTTCAACATAGCTAACCTTCACACTAATTGAGGCTTCCAAGTCAGCTTCATGTTTTTCTTACATATTCATGGCTTGCATCGGGCATTCGACACTTATCTTAGGGTCTTGTGTTTCTTCCACAGCTCTTAGCAATCCTTGTATAGAGATTTATTTCAAGCCTTTCAAAGGGTCATCCCTAGATGATTTTGTCTCTCTATAGATGGCCTGATTGAGATTATCTTCATCCCCAAATGGGAATGAGAATAAGTACTCATCTTGGAAAAGCATTCTCCTTGAAAATAATCAAGTGTCATTTCCTCTTCCTCATGTTCAACATCATCTAGAAATTTGGGTTTTCCCTCTTGTAACTTGAATCTCTTCAATGCTTATTCAAAGTCCAAATCTCTTCGGGAAGGCATGTATGAACCTATCAAGATGGGAATATCCTCTTCCTCCTCAGTTGTCATAAAGTGATTCATCCACCTACTACCTTGGTACAAAATGTTAACTTTTGGGCTTCCATAATTTCATACTATGTACCTCATCTTCTTCTCGGGAAGCAATTTCTCCATGTCTCCCTTCACTGGTATGGTTGTAGAAGACCAATTCATCTGAATTTCCCTCCCAAGTCTTGGAAAAAATTTCTACTCAGCAACATTCCAAATGAGACTGGGATGTATTCTACAAAAATCATTGCTAAAACTTTCTTGTCTGGAAATCTGGTGAGAGCCACCTATGCATCTTTGAACTTCCCTACAAGCGAGACCTCTTTTTGTTAGGAATTAATAGAATCTAATGTGGAATAATTCCTCAGAATCGCAATAATAAGAAGTATGAATAGAATTATAGAAATGAAATATGCACAACATGCAGAAAATATTTAACGTGGTTCACCCAATGTGGGCTACATCCACCAAGAACACTTGCTCAGATTTTATTACAAGCCAAAAGTATTCACAATTACAATAATCAGATCTTTTTTGGAGCTGCACTCAACAAACCCTCCCAAATTCACACTTGAATTCACACACACTATTTACCTTCACAAAACACATCGATCTCTAACCTATTGTATGTCCATCTATTTATAAGTACATCAATAGGTAGCCAAAGAGGTGGTTTTACAAAACAATGGGCGAAAATCCAACAACCCATAACGGTTACCCATTACCGATGGGTTAATAAACCACCCATGAAAATTTACTTGAGGGATTTTCCTCAACCCCCTTGACTTTCTCCTTTGGAAAGCGGGACCACCGTAAAAATATTTGAGTGTAACACATGGAAGGTGTACCAAACTCTAACATGAAAACAGGTCCGAGAAACATAACAATCTCCCACTTGGGACCGATTTCCACTAAGAATGCTTCTCAACCCTTCACTTTGTCATCTGCGAAGGCCAACCAAAGCTGAACATAGCTTTATTTTATCCCTTGTGACCACCTTGGTCATCATGTGCGTAGGATTCTGACTAGTATGAATCTTCTCCAAATTCAACTTATCTTCCTCCAAAGTTGTCCTGATGAAGTGATATCTCAAATGTATATGCTTTGTCCTAGAATGGAAAGCAGAGTTCTTAGCTAAGTGAATAGCACTCTAACTATCACTATATAGATTTCCAACTTCCTGCTTATGCCCCAACTCATCAAGAAATTTTTTTAGCCAAATCATCTCCTTGCTAGCTTCTGTAGTAGCAATATACTCAGCCTTAGTGGTTGAAAAAGCCACAACCTTCATCAGAATCTTGTGAAATCCGGATCAACTGCTTTGTATCACCTACGGTAAACACATAACCTATTGTGCTCCTACATGTCCAAATCTCCAGCCATGTCTGAGTCAACATATCCACACAAAGTAGTGTCTGATCCACTGTAACACAAAACAATACCCATGGTCCCTCTCAAATACCGAAGTATCCACTTTACTGCCTACTAATGCTCATTTCCTAGATCACTCATAAACCTACTCACTGCTCCCACTACATGGGAAATATCTTTCCTAGTGCATACCATAGCATACATCAAACTGCCAACTTCTGATGAGTAAGGTACCTTGGACATATTGAATCTCTCCTCCTCAGTCTTGGGACACTACTCCTTTGATAACTTGAAGTGACCTGCCAAAGGAGTCCTAACTAGTTTAGCATCTTGCATATTGAACCTCTCCAAGACCTTCTTTATGTACTCTTCTTGAGATAAATTTAGTTTCCACTCCTTCCTATCCCGAGTTATTCTCATACCAAGGATTTGCTTTGCTACACCCAAATCCTTCATAGCAAAGGAGTCACTCAACTGCTTCTTGAGTACCTTAATTTCCTACATGTTCTTACCTACTACTAGCATATCATCAACATACAGACATAAAATAATGTAGCTATCATCATCAAATTTCTTTATGTATACACAATGGTCAGAATGACACCTAGAGTATCCTTGTTCCATCATGAAACTGTCAAACTTCTTGTACCACTACCATGGAGCTTGTTTTAATCCATACAAGCTCTTCTTTAGTTTGCACACCAGGTTCTCCTTCCCATTGACCTCATATCCCTGTGGCTACCTCATATATAATTCCTCCTCCAAATCACCATGAAGGAATGTAGTCTTCACATCTAACTGTTCTAAGTGCAAATCTTCAACTGCAACTATCCCAAGAATAGTTCTAATAGAAGTCATTTTTACTACTGGGGAAAAAATCTCATCAAAGTCAATACCTTTCTTTTGTGCAAACCCCTTGACCACCAACCGAGCCTTGTATCTTTTCTTGCCTCCATCCTCCTCTTTTATTCTATACACCCACTTATTCTACAATGCTCTCTTGCCTTCAGGTAGCTTGACCAAATCCCAAGTCTAGTTTTCCATGAGAGATCTATGCTCCTCATCCATGGCTAGCTCCCACTTATTTCTGGCATCCACCTGCATTGCTTCATCAAAGCATTCTGGCTCTCCACTGTCAGTGAGTAATAAATAATTTAAATATGGAGTAAAACATTCAGGTTCTTTTCTTACCCTACAAGACCTTCTCACCTCAGGAGTTTGGGGTTCCTGAGGAGTAGGTACCTAATCTGGTTCCTTGAAAACTTTTCCATCTCCAATATCTTCTAACACTGTGTACTCCTTTTGTTCCCTATTTTTCTGCAACTGATCCTTATACATGACTTTTTCATTAAAGATTACATCCCTAGATCGGATTATTTCCTTATCCTTAATGTTCCATAAATGGAAACCAAAGTCATCCACACCATATCCAATAAAAGTGCATTTTTCAGATTTAGCCTCTAACTTGGTCCTATCATCCTTGTCAATATGAGAAAATGCTTCACATCCAAAGACTTTAAGAAATGAATAGTCAACTTTCTTACCAGACCAAGCTTCCTCAGGTATGCCTCCATCCAAAGGCATTGAAGGTCCTCTATTAATCAGATATACCAGTTGTGCTAACTACATCTACCCAAAACATAAGAGGCAAGCCCTGCATGTAACCTCATGCTCCTAGCATGCTCCATGATTGTCCTATTCATCCTTTCTGAAACCCCATTCTATTTTGGAGTTCCTGGAACCATCCTCTGTCTTCGAATTCCATTTTGAGAACAATAATCATAAAATTCATTACTGCAATACTCACCTCCATTATCTGACCTGAGGCATTTCAACTTGAGACTTATTTCATTCTCAACCAAGGCTTTCTGTTTCTTGAAAGTTTCAAACACGTCATATTTCTTCTTAATGCAATATACCAAAACCTTCCTAGTTGCATCATCAATAAAGGTAACATAATAATTTGAACCACCAATGGAAGATACCTGATCCAGTCCCCATTCATCCGAATGTACTAGCTCTAACTTTTTCTCCTTCCTTATGGGTCCAACCTTGAGAAACTTTACCTTCTTCTATTTCCCATACACACAATCCTTATGGAATTCTAGATCAATATATTTTAATCCGGGTAACCTGTCCTTCAAAATATGCATGCCTTTTTGGCTCATGTGACCGAGCCTATAGTGCCACAAAGTTACATCTCCATCTGTAGCAACTAAATTACAGTAATCAGCACTACTAGTTAAATATAAAGTACCAACCTTCTTACCTATTACTACCATAAGAGCACCCTTGGTCACCTTCCAAGAGTCTGCTGTAAAACTAACCATACAACCATCACTACCCAGCTGCCCTGCTAATATTAAATTTCACCTCAACTTAGGCACATCTATGACATCCTTCAGTAGCCATGTGTTCCCATTCTGCATCTTGACCTAAACACATCCTTTTCCAACTATACTGCAATGCTCAACATCACCAAGATAAACATTTTCAAAATATCCTTGAGCATAATTAGTAGAATAATGCCTATGTGGAGTAGCATGAAAAGAAGCCCCCGAATCTAATACCCAAGACTCGTGCAATGTTATCCAAAGAAAGAATTAAAGCATCTGACAGATAATACCTTCGACACATTCACCTCTCTTGTTTCTTCACATTGGTTTTTATTTTCTCGAAGAGCCCAATGAATACTTATTCACATGACCAATCTTTCCATAGTTCCAACATTCCATCTTACTCTTGGATTTAGATCTTCCACGACCATTTTACTTCCCACGGTTACCTTTTCCTCTAGTCCTCAATCTCCCTCTACTCTCCACTAATAAAGCATTCCCTGAAGAATAGGATTCCCCGGATCTTTTCCTTCACATTTCCTCACTCAGGATCACACCTATAACATCCTCAAACTTCAATTTTGCATTGTTAGAAATAGAGTTACTCACAACCATAACTAGGCTATCCCAACTATCTGGTAAGGAGCATAGAATTAATAGAGCCCTTATTTCATCATCAAAGTTAATCTTCACAGAGTTTAACATACTCACAACCGTGTTAAAATCATTTAAATGATCAGCAACTGAGCCATTCTCAGACATTTTCATATTAAATAATCTTTTCATCAAAAATATTTTATTTGAGGCGAAGGTTTCTCATATAACTTCCCTAATGCATCCATGAGAGATTTTGTAGTCTTCTCCTCTGTTATATTGAATGCGACTGAAGATGAAAGGCATAACTGGATGGCCCCGAGTGCTTTCCTATCAAGCAGCTCCCAATCCTCATCCTTCATACTTGTTGGTTTCTTTGCTCTTCCTTCCAGTGGAATATGAAGGTCCTTCTGATAGAGAAAATCCTCCATCTGCATCTTCCATAGACCAAAGTTCTTCCCGTTGAACTTCTCAACCCGATATCTATTATCATCTGCCATAGCTCCCACTCAAGCTAATAACCCTTCCTGTGATTCAACACTTCAGCAAACACAACCAAAGCTCTGATACCAATTGTTAGGAATTAATAGAATCTAATGCGGAATAATTCCTTAGAATCGTAATAATAAGAAGTATGAATAGAATTACAGAAATGAAATATGCACAACATGAAGACAATATTTAACGTGGTTTAGCCAATGTGGACTGCATCCACCAAGAACACTTGCTCAGATTTTATTACAAGCCAACAGTCTTCACAATTACAATAATCAGATCTTGTTTCAAGCTATGCTCAATAAACCCTCCCGAATTCACACACACTATTCACCTTCACAAAACACGCTGATCTCTAACCTATTGTATGTCCATCTATTTATAAGTACATCGATAGGTAGCCGAAGAGTTTTACAAAAGAATGGAAACCAAAAAGTCAACAGCCCATAATGGTTACCCATTACCCATGGGTTAATAAACCACCCATGAAAATTTACTTTGGGGGCTTTGCCCCTGAACCCCCTTGACCTGCTCATCGGCGAGCGGGACCACCGTAAAAATATCTGAGTGTAACACATGGAAGGTGTACCAAACTCTAACATGAAAATAGGCTCCAAAAACATAACACTTTTTATTCCAAAGAGTAACAAGATCCACTAGGTGGATTCATGGTAAGTTTGAGAGTTTCGGTGACCTTAAATGGCATCATGTTGTCTGAGGCACCAAAATCTATTATGCAATTGTTCAGTACATATTCTCCAACAAGAAGGGAGATGTAGAAAGGTTCAAATTTATCGGTATTTGATGCACTTAAAGAAATCATGTTCTATAAGGGAGGTGTAGGTGAGTTTGGTAGCATGCCTTTAGAACTAGAAGTTACAACATTAGGTGTTAGAATACCACTTCTGATATATCGGATGAACCTCTCAAATTGTTTAGGATGAGTCTACAAATATTTAGTTTTAGTAATTTGCAATTTTGATTTGTTTGGATATTCTATGAAGTCAAAGGGAGTAGATGTGGACAAGGGGGTGAAGGGACTGATTTTGGAGTTTGGATAGGATTAGGAGCATGATTTTATGTTTGGGGAATGGATGGTATTTTTAACGACACACTAGGAGATTTCAAGGTATTAGATTTTATAGGAGTAGATTTCAATTTACAATTAGAATAGGTATCGAGAAGACTTACTTGGGATTGTGAGAGTCTTCTTACTTGATAAAGAGTCAGGATTTAACAATGCAGACTTCATGGAAGATGGAAGTGGGGATCCTCAACTGATTATTTTGTTTTGTAGACTCGCCACAAGAGGATCATCAACCTTGTTTTCATTCATATTAGTGGAAGGATATTTTCCTTTCTTAGACTCGGGAATGAGTGAATACCACACATGAGAAAGCTGGGTGCATCTTCTTCTTCTTCTTCTTCATCACATCCAGAATACTCATAGAATCTGATTTGTGTATCATTCTCAAACTCTTCATTTTCAAGGAAATCACCACATTCACTTTCTTGTTCAAGATCTTCTTCACCTTCTTTGAAATTTGTAATTTATGTTCATGGGTGGGGACTCCAAGGCAAGCCTTTAGGGTTCTCCTGCAATCTAATTTATTTTTCTCCTTTGAGAAGATAATCGTTCAAATAATTCCCTCTTTAAAGATGCCATCTCATTTGCCAACTTTTACAGTGACAGATTATTTATCTCGTCTCTAGGATGTTGGGTCTTTCCTTTGATGGATTCTTGATCTTTTTGGAGAGGATGAGATCATCATCAAGTTCAATGGCCATCCTTTGAGCTTCTATAATGTTCCTTGGTTGGGATCTTTGCAGAAAAACCCTACTTACGGTGATTGAGCATTGATGAAGAATCTCTTGACATTATTTTGAGATGGTAAATCCTCTTGAGTATCCTAAAATCAACCATTCGAAATGAGCCATGAAGTCTCTCATGGTTTCATTTTCTCCTTTCTTCATTTGAGCTAATTGTACTAAGAGGTCTTGATCGTCTTGATTGATTTAAATATTTCCTTGCAAGCGAGTCTTGATGCCATCCAAACAGTGATGGATCGGCGAACCAACACAAACACACTCACCTAACCATGGCCCCTTTCATCCCACTCTAATATTAATTTAATTAAATTAATTCATGATCTCATAATATCTATTATTTAAATATCCTAATTGGGATAATGCCCACACCACCACCTCACCTATACACCTCATCTAGCCACCTCACCCTAAGACCTATTCTTAGTATGTTTCCATAACTAACTAAGACCTACCTAAACCCTAAAAATCAAAGCCTACATTCCCTCTAACCACATTCCCACCCATTAGAAGGGAAGCTTCTATTCTAATCTACGGAGAAAGATGAACGAGATCCAAGAAAATCAAGGGGATCTGCCCATTTTAGTAAACCTAGGAAATCCTACCCTAACCGATGTTGATTACCCTAAACCACTGCCGGTCAGACCAGAACCATCGTTGGTTACCATTTATACCCCAAAACAACCTTATTTCAAGGTTGACACATTTTTGAGAGCAAGCGATGAATCTAGAGTTACATGCAAGCAGAACCAACATTCATACACATCAGAGCATCCACAACCAACATCAGAAGTAAATCACAGAGTCATTTACATTCATGGGAGCATCTAGGGAAGCACCATCACCACATCAAACTCCATCCATCTGATCAACTACCATTGCCATCCAGCCATCAAGCTCATATAACAGTAAGTGTTTTATTAACCAACATTCATCCATTTTCATTTTAATAGACTCTTTTACTTTTGTTATCAGTTCTACTTGTATTCCCATGCACCCATCATTTTCCTTCATACAAACTTGATCATTCCTTCACCCACACCATTAAATTTCCCATATCCTACTGATAACTACCCCTGAGCACACCTAAGACCTACATAGACCTCACCATTGCCCTCTCCATTTCCATTTAGCCCCATATCTGTCATCACACCAAGATTTTATTAAGTTTCCTCTACCTCGACCATACCGACGTCGGTTACTAACAACCATCACCTGATTCACTTAAACTAACATTGGTCATACCAGACTAATGTCAGTCTCTATGTTTTTACCCTTAGACCAAGAACAGAGCCTAAAATCTCCACCAAATACCCAAAATAGCCTAGAATCAGACCTTTACCAGTACCCTGACAGAGACCTTGACCTTCATATTTAATCATAGCCTAGCCTGTTGTGAGAAAATATGCTTACTATAGTCGAATGAGATACCTAAATCATTTTAATTGTAGTATGGTTTTATTTATTATTAACATTGAATTATTTTAAACAATGGATTGACAACCTTCTAGGGAGTATCATACTTCCCGGATCTAGCATATGCTAGGTAGTCCACTGCATATATTGTTTAACTTCTATTTGGTGGTCTTGTTTTCTATTTCAGGTAGTTCCTCCTAGCCAAAAGGAATCTCTCACGATCAACTATGGATCAAGAAGTCATACACGTGCAATAACCTTCAACCAGCTTTAATAGGTATTCCTCCTAGCCCATTTACCCTTATTTGTTTCATCAATATTCAAAGAAATGCTCTAAGAATCAGGTGAAACATTTTGGCATGCTGGTGGGACCCATTCGGGGTTCCTTGCATTTCTTCATTCCTAGGTGAAAAGTTGCATGTTTGTTTCCTTTCTAAAAGGTTCTCACACTAAAATTTCTCCCCTGGAATCTTCTCTTCTTTCTATTTGTCTCAAAGCAATCATGTTTTGGTGCTATAAAAAGAACATTTCTTTCCTTTCATTAGTATCACATTAGTGAAAGAGCATCCCTTCTCCTGTTCACCTCTTTGTGTCATTGAATTCAACATTTTGATTTGGGCTTAAAATTAACTTGCATTTCATTCTACTTTACTGCATTAGCTCACATTAAATGAGGGAAACCTATATGTTGGAAGTCATGCCAGCTGATGGTTGACAAATGAATCGTAGAAAGAACTTTCTTTCTCTTTCTCTCTCTCTGAGTCTTACCAAACATCAAAAATTAAAAATATACACATTCTTAAACAACATCTCACCGAAAGAAGCTATAGGTGATCACATGATCATGGAAAAGTGGGCACCCAACTTGTTACTTCTGTCGATTCATTATCTCAGAAGATAGCCCACCCTCACCATAACATACCTGAAACCTCTCCTTGTAGATCTCCTTCTTCATAGGAAGCCTTCCTCACCAAAAAATCTATTCTACAGTTCATGAGTTAGTCCTTAATAGCATAAGTTGAACAAACATAATAGAAAAATCACTCTTAGGATCATATTTTTCTTAGTGTTTCTGCTTGGCTTACGTTTTGAGGTGAGAGGACACATTCTTCACTTTTTTCATTTCTCCTTGCACGCTCCTCATCATAGTTGGTGTATTCTAGCTTCATCTGAGTGTGCCTAGACCCCATTTTCATCATTCTCATAATTTTGGGTTTGATTCCACATTTGATTTTAACTCACAACCACCTGTTCTTCATCTCTATTTCAATTTCACAATAACTAGTGTCGGTCCAATGACCATCATTGGTTACCCCAAACCATCATCGGTTTTACCCGACCGGCGTCGGTTTAATGTTCTTTTGGTTAACCTACCCAAAAGGACACCTGATTCACTTTCTTTTCTTTTCAGAGTCTCTGAAGCTCTCATCATCTTCTTTGTCCTGATAAATCCATCAACATCTTATCTACTTGGCAGATTATTAGCCTTACCTTGTTTTGACAAACTGTCCATTTTTCATAAAGTGATGATGCGGTTACCTATGACCAAAGTGTTAGTTTACCTAACTGGCATTGGTTAGCCTGTTCAAATTTTCAGCTGACATTTCATACCTAATCCACCTACCACCACCTATTTTTCCTATATTTGCTATATTTCTGTGTCATTTATAGAAAGCAGTCCTACCATGTCAGTACTTGTTCACATGGTGCTTGATGCATAGCCAAGAAAACACCCTCATATTCCATGCTAGTTGTCAACCACTCCCACCTAGTCCTTCACCACCTTTCTATTTTTTCACCCATGGATCCTACCCAACCTATCACTATCGCCACAGGGGATGAGGAGTTCACATGACTCCTTGACCAGAACCCTGCCACCTTACAATTCTATCTTTCCCACTCATCTACTCGAGATGCCTCGGGTCAGTTGATATATGGTATGTCCATCCGTATCTATCCCCCGACACTTGCTCCTACTTTTGTGCCAGCCTCTGCTAGCTCCACGCTACCCACATCTACCTTACCTCCAGTCATTTCTCAGATAGGCCCTATACCTACTATGATTACCATCTGCTACATCCATTACACCCGTAACATCCACTATACCTTCATCCACCACCCTTAAAATAACCTCATCCATGCCTATTGTCTCACATATACCCATAGCTACACAACCACCCCCAGTGTTGATGACCACTACCCCTTTTCAAAACATTGTCCTTTCTATTCCACAATCCTTAGCCCCCATTGCTACTAGAGTCACCTCGACCCTTCCACCTCCATATACGTACTACTATCAATAGCCTCCCGTTTCATCTATCTATCATCATGTTGGGTACGTACCCCTATCTCACTCCCTCCTTCTCAATCTACCTATACGACATCACCATATACTAGAATGCCACCTCCATCATATGTCCAACACCAACCTCCTTATGCTACAGGAGGTACCCATCCATCCCAACCTACCGATGACCTAATCAAGTTAATGATGGACAAGATGTAGACATTGGAGGCATTGGTTTCTGGCACACGCAACTCCCTCACCTACGATGAGATTTGTAATGAGCCCATCCACCCATCCATTCCTATTCATCCATATCGTACATTGGGAAATGCCTAAATTTAACCTACTTCAATAGAAAAGAGGACCCACAACAACACTTGTGGTCTTTCAAACATGGTTGTTATTTGATCACCCATGATGACACTTTGCTTTTGAGGACCTTTCCCATGTCTCTAACCGGACCCGCATTAGATTGGTATAGTGGGTTACCTAGACATTCTATCTTCTCATTTAATCAGGTAGCCCAAGCCTTCTTGGATCACTTCTCCATCAATGTTGTTAAGAAGGTTACCATGACTAACCTCTACTCTACGCGTCAATATGACGACAAGTTTATCGTATTTTTTCACTCATTGGCGTAGCCTAATCAATCAACTCACGTTCCAATTACCACAAACCAAAATCATAGAACTCTTCACTCGGGCTTGTGCTAGACATATCTCACCGACCTGCAAGTGCAGACTTTCCGAACCTTCGATGAGGCATTCACCATGGCACGAAAACTAGAGATTCGGGCCATCGAAGAAAAGAAAATCCAACTACGCAATAAGAATGCATCATTTAAGTCAAATGATAACTCTTCTTCTTCAAAACCATAAAATAATTATTCAAAATCCAAGGGAACCGCTAACATAGTGGTACTCAAGGGCAGGCCAGCTCATCCATCAAATCAGCCTAAGCCCTCATCCAATCTTTCCCGGTCTAGACCTTTCAATTCAAATGAGAAAAATGGAAATACACCCCAATTGGGGAGCCTTATTCTTCTATCTTGGAAAATCTCATTAAAGCTGGTGCCATCACCCTTCCTCCCATAAAACCACACACTAGTTTTGATCCTGCTCGCCCCACACCCACATGGTACAAAGAACATGACTTTTGCAACTATCATCGAGTAAAAGGTCATAGTGATGGAAATTGCATCACTTTCAAGAACATTGTCTAGGAAATGCTTGAAAATGGTGAGTTAGTCTTGGATAACCCTAACACACTTGCCAACAAAAACTTGCACATCTTCAAGAAACCATTTCCTAATCACACCCCTTCTTCTGATCAAACTGGAGAGACCTCAAATAATGATAGCCATACCCATGAGGTCCATGCTATTTTTAGTGATGCACCAGTTTCTTCCCAATTACCTCATATTCCTTCCATAGAGGAAATCCTATCCCGAAGTCCTCCACCTACACGTGAACCCACTTCACCTATTCCTCCACCCACAGAGGAACACCCTTTGTCTCCCCCTCACCTATGAAGGAGCCTTCTATTAACATCGAGACCACTTCACCTTTGGCTTCTCCACCTAGAGAGTTGTCACCAGCAATACCTCTCTAACCAATGGGAGACACTTTTACCTCCTTCACCCATAGAGGAGCACCCATCATCTCCTTTGCTTATCAAAGATCCAATAGAAATGTCATTGCCTCTAGGTGACCATTCTCCATTAGCTACCCAAGATCCTGCAGACTTACTTTCAGCTCTCTTACCCACAGAGGCTGAGGCTAGCAAATTCCCCATTTCTAAGACACATTTTATGGGAATCACCATTAGATCCACATCAATCCCACCCACTGCAATGTAGTGTCATTCTCACACTTAGCAGACCACCTAGATTACGTGGATAGAGCCTTACTTTGGGGGGTCTTCTACTTCCTATCTCAACACAAATGCAAATGTCACTCGTTGACACTTCCACTATCTATCCAAAAATATTTTGGCCAATCAAACCAAACACAACCAAAACTATCACAAGTTCCCCCATGATACCACTCATGGCTCAACTCACACCTTTACCCATAACTCGACATGCTTCTACATCCAAACCTATGCCTACATCATCTTCCTTTCCTAAACCTATTACTACCTTAGGGGTCATCCCAATGGCCAGCCTTACTCATCCACCCATCAAATTAGATTTAGCTACATCCTCCAAAACTAACACCAAACTTAATCCGGCCCCCAAATAGAAGAACCCATCCCCTAGATCTCGTACCCCAACCTCACCGATCACACCTTCATCACCTTCACCCCTTCCATCCATCTTAGGACCTAGCCCTTCTAACCTAGTTAAGAAACCTCCACCCATCGGTAAACTAAAAACAAGCAGCCCATTCCTCCCTCGCAAACCTCTAACATACCCAAACACCCAACACAACTTCTGCCACCTACACCTGCAACATTTTTACCACCCATACCTCCTATACCATCAATGACTTCTTCACTACCCATGACACTTTAGTCTCTTTCCCTCACACCTCCTGCATGACCACGTGCCATCTACCTTCACAACACCTCGGTTATCCCCGTGGGTAACTCACCCTCTCCCACCATCCTACTTTTCCCTCTAGATCTCATGTGCCCATATCACCTTTACCCAAGAAGGTGTAACCTAAAGGAAAAAATCTGCTACCCTCCAATAAGGTAGTCAAACCAACCACACATTCTATTGCTAGTTCATCTGCCATGCCCCTACCAAAGTAGACATGACCAACAC
The DNA here is from genome assembly GCA_018340775.1 of Taxus wallichiana var. yunnanensis. Classification (NCBI taxonomy): domain Eukaryota; kingdom Viridiplantae; phylum Streptophyta; class Pinopsida; order Cupressales; family Taxaceae; genus Taxus; species Taxus wallichiana. The sequence continues at coordinate 272,653,363 of CM031244.1, forward strand.
CCAAGACCACACCAACACCTAAAACTGTAGCTCGACCCACTCCCCCTCTTGCAAAGACCCTTCCTATACAAACCTAACTACACCTGCACCCAAACCCACATTCACTTCCCATTGTGATCCACTGGTGGGATCCTATGCCAAAATTTTAACCAACCTCCTTGAAACTTTTGTCATCACATTACCACCTCTTAGACCTTACGACCCACTCAAGCCCAAACCAAAAGGGTTTGATGAAACCAAAATTTGCACTTACCATTGTGTTTCAGGACACGATGTAGAGAACTATAAGGCTTTGAAAACCATTCTTATCCAGTTATGCCCTCTTGAAGAAAACTTTGATGATGATGACCTTCTCGATGAGGACCCCATTTTTCCAGCACCAATTTCCACAGTTCTTCCTTCATTTCGACAAGTGACCAAAACCTCCACCCCCACAACTCTTAGAGCCACCTCCAAGATTTGAAATTAACATGGTGTGCATCAGAGAACTTGCCAAACCTCCACCCAAATGTCGGTGTGCCCAACTCATCTCACAAGGTTCCTTCCCACCTCTTGGCTTTGCCCTTCTTATTGCTATACCTTTCATGGCTCACCTACTTCACCTACCTCCCCACCTCAAATCAACATGATCCACATTACTACCCGCACACATAAAAGAAAAGGAAAGAAAAAGCAACCGACCCACCTACCAATCCGATACCCAACATACCATCTACACCCACACCTAAAGTCACTATCCATGGCCCCACATATCCTATTTCTAATGGGGTTACACATCACACGATGCTCAAAAATTACACCAATCCTCTCTCAAGATGTCCCTTTATGACCTCATCTAAACCTCTGAATCCCATCATCAAGCTCTCATGGAGGTCCTTCAATCTATTGAGGTTTTACCCAATGATCCTACACCCATAGCCTCCATCATCACACCTCATCATGTAGCCTCTCTTACCAAATTACCATCTTCTTTTACACCTCCACCCACTCACTAGGTAGCCACCCTCAGCTTTTCAGATGAAGAGATCACACCGCACCAAACTGATGACCCAGATCTAACTCTTTTCATCTCTGTCCACATCGATGATATACATGTACGACATGTTATGATCGATGGGGAATTAGCATTAATATCATATCCTCCCATGTGTTTTACCAAATGCGCATACTCAAAAATTACATGCATAAACATCCTATTATGTTGCATTCATTTAATGACGCTATCACCTCTACACCTAGCACCATCATCCTCCATGTTCGCATGGCCCCCCACATTTTCCCAGAGTTGTTTTACATTTTGGAGGGGGAGTTTCAATATAACTTGTTGCTTGGTAGACCTTGGATTCATGTCATGGGTTGTGGTTCCTTCCACTTTACACCATTATGTAAAGTTTGAGCATGAAGGACACACTTATACCATTCCAGCTGATCCATCACCTTTCAAAACATGTAACATGCTTTATTGACCCAATGACATGCTCATACCCATTAAAGCATCTTCATCCAAGACTACTTCCTCTTCACCTACACCTCCACCCACCAGTGCCACCGCTACCTCAACCACGCCTATATCCTCCATTCCTACTGTTGCTACAACCTCCACAGCTGACCCGTCCACCTCCCAATTAGTTGGCTCCACCTCTGATCCAACCTCCAACACATCGTCTATCCCAACTACCCACATATCGACCACCGATCCCTTGGAAGGAATTTTCAATGCCTCACTCTAGGGGAGTACCACCTATATAGTGTCAACACATTCCTTATGCCACAAGAGTATGGAAGTCTTCACCAACACCCTCGCTATGATCACTACATAGGAGAGTGTCTCCTTTATGGTCCTCCTCACCTTCGCACCAACCTCACCTATGGGGGACTTGATACTACCACTTATACACCTGAACCACCATCACAAACCCACCCATTTTCTGCCAACCTCTAGTCACTCACCAATCACCGTTTCGCCCACACCTTCCTGCATGATGTGTGTGGAAGGGATTTTTTTGATTTTATGAGTAAGGTCATCATACTATTATTCCATGTACTACTTAAAAACATAACGACCGTAGTGGTATTGGCTTTGTTGAACCACCTACCAAGAAGGCCCACATTGAACTCATTGAGGACATCAACCCTTCTCCACCTTCTTCACCTGCTCCACCTTCTTCACCACCTTCACTAACAAAGTCGATGGATCCAGAATCCATTCCTCCTAACTTTTTTTTTTCATAAACACCATTTCCTTGGGGCCTCTGACTTATCAACACGAGGGTGAGGCTCCTCTTCTCTTCCCTTCATGTATCCTGAAATGATTGATGACAATACACCTTCCATTAATGTCGTTTAATGTCAGAATGATGAATCTATACTCTCCTACCTTGGTGTAGAAGACTAATATATTCACCGGTTTTTACCATCTGAGATGCAAACCATGTTGAATGAATAGAATATGAAAATTAACATCCATACTTAGGATGACCCACACATTCTAAAGTTTGGCCAATCTTTAGATATTGTTGAACAAGAAGCCATCACTTCTTTTCTCAAAGATCATAACCATGCTTTTACTTGGTCTTACACAAACATGCCCGGTATTGACCCCACCATAGTGGTCCACAATATTGTAACCATTCTTGATGCTAAACCCATAAAAAAAAGATAAGGAAAATGGACCCTCACATTGCTCTCTTTTGGTCAAAGAAGAACTTTAGCACTGCTTTCTATTTCCTTCATCTTACCCATTGATTATCCTCTATGGATTTCTAACATTTTCCCTATCACTAAGGTGACAATGGGACTCCAAATTTTCATAGATTTCCGTGACCTCAACCTAGCTTGCCCAAAAGATGACTTTCCTCTACCCAGTATTGACCAACCTGGTTGACCTTACCACTGGTCACAAAATGTTATCACTCATGGATGGTTTCTCGGGTTATAACTAAATCTTGTTTTCTCTAGAGGATTAACAAAAACCAAATTCATCACCCCTTTAGGGACCTTATGCTATCTATTCATGAATTTAGGCCTTAAAAACACTAGTGCCACATACCAGTGAACGGGCTATGACTTACATCTTCCATGACATCATGCACCGCATTTTGGAGGATTACGTAGATGATCTCCTGGCCAAATCTAAACGCTGCTCCAAGCACCTGCCATCCTAAAAACCATCTTTGACTACCTCATTAAGTATTGTGTTCACCTTCAACCCAAGAAATGAGTCTTTACAGTTCTCTCGGGAAATCTCCTGGGATTTATCATCTCCTTAAGTAGCATAGAGGTTTACCCCACTAAATTCAAGGCCATTCTCGAAATGCCTCCACCCACTAACTTACGAGACTCTTCGTAGCTCTGTAAGGTAAGTTGCAGATCTATTTGCCGTTTCATTTACAACTATCTCGATTGGTGTCAACCATTTCATCACCTTCTCAAAAATGATGTTTCCTTTAAATGGGATGAGGACTATCATAAAGATTTTGAAGCCTTAAAACAATACCTTCTCCAATCACCTGTACTCATTCCACCTAAAGACAATCAACCCTTCTACCTATACATATCAGCTACCAATCACTCCTGGGGCCATGCTCACTCATCGTGATGAACAACACAGGGAGCAGGTGGTTTATTACATAAGCTGTACTCTTTTGGACTACAAAACCCGATACACACATGTAGAAAAACTCTTCTTAGCCTTAGTTTTCATTGCCACCAAACTCCGCCATTACCTACTTAATCACAAAACCTATGTGGTGACCAACACCAACCCCTTACACTTCATGTATGCCAAACCTTACCAAAATTAGTGAGCTACACGTTGGCTTATGCTTCTGGCCGACCTCGACCTTGAATTCACCCATCAAAAGTCCATCAAGGGCTAGGATATTGCTGACCAATTGGCTGATGCACCTATTTCTGGGGATCAACCCTCTAACTTTGACTTTCTAGATGAGTCTATTACTACCCTTTCCTTGGACAAACCTGCGTACCAAATGACACTCTTCTTTGATGGTTCCAAGTGTCAGCGTGGGGGTGGGGCTGGTGTTATTCTCATTCTTGCTTGATGGTGAACCCATGCCTTTGTCTTTCAATATCGATTTTGATTGTAAAATAATATTGTTGAATATGAAGCACTCATATTAGATCTCCAAGTTGCATATGCCTTAGATGTTAAGTCAATCAACATCTTTGGTGATTCTTAGTTGGTCATAAACCAAATAAATGGTATATACTTGGTGTCGTAATGAGATCCTTCAAAAGTATAAGAATCATGTTGAAATAATTTTGACCACCTTCGACCGTTACGCCCTTCAAACCATCCCACATTCTACCAACAAATTTGTAGATACCATGGCTTGCTTGGCTTCTCAAATACCGCTTCACCCACCGATTCTAAAATATTTATCACCATACAAAGACTCCAATCACCCTCTTATTTACCTTGTGAATTTTATTCTATTAGAACCGCCACTCCTAACCCGAGTGACCTTTGGTATAAACAATACTTATATTATCTTTCCCTCTCTATCTTACCTCCTGACCTCACTCATAATGGACAATGTGCCTTTCTTAAAAAGGTATCTCATTATGTCATAATGTGTGGCCTCCTCTACAAGCATTTCTTTGATGGTATTCTATTACGGTGCCTTACAAGTTCTGAAATTCCTTATACCCTTAAGGAAGTTCATGATGGCATATGTGGAGGTCACTTCAGTGGCCTTGTTATTGCTAAGTGTATTCTTTACCTAGGCTATTACTGACATACCCTTAACCATGATTGTTGTGATTATGTTAAGCATTGTGTAAAATGCCAACAACATGCCAATCTTCATCATACACCCAGTCATGCCTTATAGGTCACTCGTGACCTTTGGCCCTTCTCTCAATGGGGTTTAGATCTTTTTAGAGAGATCAATCCCCATTCTTCCCAAGCCACATCAATAAATAATCACCACTACTAAATATTACACTAAATGGGTTGAAGCCATACCTCTCATCTCCAAAAAGCTGAGAAAATATGTGAGTTCATCAATCATCACATCATTTTTCACTTTAGTGTTCCACATCACCTCATCATTGATAATGGAAAACAATTCAAAAATAAAACCTTGCAAAAACTTTGTGATGCCTTTGGTATTCAACTAAGTTTCTTGTCACCTTATTACCCACAAACCAATGGCCAGGTCAAATCCACTAATAAAACCCTAAACAAAATTCTCATGAAAGTGGTTAACGATACTGGGAAGGACTGGCATACACACATTCCTTTTGCCCCTGTGGGTGTATCACACTAGTATTCACACTTCCACTGCTGCCACACCTTTTTCTTTGGTCTACGGTACAAAGGTTGTTCTACCTCTCGAAGTCTAGATTCCCTCACTTCACATTTCTCTCCATGACATGCTCAATGATGATGACTTTCTCTAGGACCATTTAGCACAACTTGAGTTATTAGATGAACGTCATCTTAATGCTCTTGACCATCTTCAAGTTTACCAAAAATGTATCAAACGTGCCTATGAAAAACATGTCCATGAATGAACCTTCCAAGTTGGTGACCTTGTCCTAAAAGAAAATCAACATGTAACAAAAGAGGAAAAAAGTAAACGGGTAAATTTTCTCCTAATTGGCTTGGACCATACATCGTGACTCATACTTATGGATCAAGTGCTTATCGATTATCTTCACTAGATGGTAAATCCAAACTTGAGCCCCTTCATGCCTTGCATCTTTGATAATTCTACTGTTGACTTTCAGTCGTACTCCTCACCTCCTATCTCTTTTCACACTCACCCTTAAGCGCCTTGCATTTTCCTCCTTTCACTATGCCACCCCAAAAATTAAACAAGAATCATGTGTGTACCCGTCACTCTTTTATCTTCTCTTAAATATGTCTACCATGACATTGCACATAACATGATTCTCATGGATACTTTTTGTTTGCTTTTAGATGAGATCCCATGGTTGTTTCACCTTGATTTCTAAACAAGAATCCAATTCTTTACCTTAGTCTTGTCCATGACTTAAAATCTCTCATGTGGGATACAACTCTTTGAGTCAAACTTCCACTAAAAAGATGAATCCCTCAAAAAGGATGTCTTTCTTTCTACATCTCTACTATAAATAGACTGCTCCCTTGAAGGACACCTATGTAAAGCTTGCTTAAAAAAAAAAAAGAGACGAAGAGAATCTAAAGCTTCCCGCATCGATCAGCTTTGCGAAGACCTAAAGGATTTAATTTCCTCATCCCATATATACTTCCTACATCAATCAGTCTATCTCAAATACACGTCAAAAAAAAAAAAAGTTTTTGTCATGGACTTGCTCATTGTGATCTTGGATCTCTTTCCAAAAAGGCATACTACCTCATACCATATAAACTAACCACTTTTCACCATCTCACCATTTACACCTTCATTTCCTACCGCCTCAAGGGACCTACTGGAACTATGAAATTTGGTGATCATGTGACTATTCTTCACCTTTAGACTAATCAATCATGTAATTTCTTTAGGGTCTTAAGTTCATCAACCTATCTAAGGTATGACCCACCCATTATGATCCTTTCTAATCGGTGGATTTCTTGCTTTCTGTTGTTATTTCACCTTCTTCATTACGTCTTGATCATCTTATATAAGACTAAATCCTTGATGCTTATCTATAGGAAATTTCCCTCTTTCACCAAAATCAACTCAACATCACCCATAAAAATGTGCCCACAATTCACCCATACCTAAAATACCTAGACTCAATCATGCCTATACTACCAACTCATTCTCATCCTTCCTCGCATTTTCTCCCTAGCTTATGGGAGAACTACATTGGCCTAAGGACTCTTTTTGTTGGGACTATGTAGGCAACACCCCGAGGCCATGGGGGCCTTAGGGGTTAGCTTGGCCACTCTCTACCCTAACCAATCCCCTTTTTCCTTTTCGTGATCACAATCTACCCTCGTTAGTTTCCTTTTTACATCAATAATTGGAAATTAAACCAAACAAACAACAAATTGCTTCACATCTTTATCATCATCATTCATACATTCATTATGTCTACCATTTCTTTACCATTATCATGCATGTTACTATAAAACATCTCAACATGACTCATATCATCATTAATTACACAAATTAATGAATTACAAACTCAACCAATTTTGACTCACCATAACTAAACCAACCTAAACTCCATCCATGCCTATGACCTAACTCAATCCATGCCTATGACTTGACTCAACCATGCCTATGACTTGACTCCATCCATGCCTAAACCTGACTCAATCCATGCCTATAACCTAACTCTATCCATGCCTAAACTTGACTCCATCCATGCCTATAACCTAACTCCATCCATGCCTATAACCTGACTCCATCCATGCGTAAACCAAAAACATGACTCGAACCATTCCTATAACCTAGATCTACCATGCCTACGCTACTTAGTTTTCATCACATATATAAATCAAAATAACAAGATAACCTCAACCATGTATACATCATACTATTAGTGCAAATTCACAACACCCCCAAAATGACCTATGGATCATCTTTTCTAAGGTAATGCCATTTGGTGTGAATGCACAACATTGAGCTTTCCCAAAGTGTGGGACCTTTGCAAATGGGGAAAGCTCTCTAGAGAAGGTTGGTTCCTCTTCCTAAACTACCTGCCACAAGCTATTCCAGTGTAGGCAAGCTAATCTAATCCTAATCTAACTATGCCAAGGAGACAAAGAGAGAGAAAAGAGGGAAAAACAGAGCCTACACTAAAATAGTGATACACCAGAGAAGGAAAATGTTGAACATCTATCAAAAATACCATGGAACAAGAAGAGGTGAGAAATGGGAAGGATGGACAAGTGCATCACAAAACCAAGGATGGATTTCACACAAAAAAATGTTCCAAAACTCCATGAACATAGCTCCAAAACCTGAAATGAACATTCAAACATGCACAAATACTTGCAATGAAGAGAGGCAAGAAGAAAACAAGAAAAAATGAGAAAATATGGACAAATGCATCACAAAACACGTTTTTGTTGCTCCATAAGTTTACAAAAAACATCATTTCACATATGAGAGGCAAAAAATGCCATTACAGAGTAGAGGAAGAGGTTCAAACTCCATTTTCAACCCTGGGGAAGAAAAGAAGGGAGAGGTAGAGAAGAATGATGAACAACTTGTTACAAATGAGCCAAAACTGGCTTTTAACCATGAAGCAAAATGGAAGAAAGGAGAAAACGTGGGAAAATCTGATTTTGGACTTCAACCACCGACAAGATTCATTAAAACAACAAGGGAACCTCTATAAATCCACTTCCCAATGCATTCAAGCCCACAGGACAAGAAATTTCCCATACCTCATTAAATCTGGTAGATGAAAATCTAATTTTTTGTCTTTTCCAGTGCCAGGGACGTTTTTCCAAATTTCTCCCATGAATCTTCACCAAAATCAAAAATTGAGGGATCCAATGTGTAGATAATTTCACCAGATTTCCAATGACATAAAGAATGTGAAAATCTAAGCTCTGGATCAAAAGATATGGCCCTATGAAGATTTAGGGAAAAAATGGTGAAAACAGAGTCAAAATTCGGTTGGCGGGGTCAAACTTTAAAATTTTCCCTTTTGAAATTTTTTCCCAAAAACCTCCACACCTCTACCGCTCTGGGACACATGTCACTTCCTATTTCACTGATGGGATCGTGGGCCCAAACATCACTTTTCCCCTTTGATTTTTACATTGGGAAAATTTCCCAAAATTAGTCCGTGCCCTCGCTCTACCGGTGACACGTGGCACTTTCCCATTCACTGATGGAAACGCGGGCCCAAACCTCACCTTTTCCTTTGATTTTACATAGGGAAAAATTCCCATGTTTTCCCTATGCTCTACCACTGGGTGGCATGTGTTGGCTTCAGTTGCTTGGCGGGGTGTGCTTATTTTTCTCCATTTGTGCCTTTGTCACTTTGGAAAAAAAGCAAAGTTTCCTCCGCGCCTCCAATGAAAGTGCAGCAACAAATTTACACAGGAAATAACACAAAATAATATTATATTTTCTATATTTCATGCTAATACAATGGCTATTATATAGCCAGGAATGTTGTTGAACAACTTCCTATAAAATAGGAAGTATACAAAACAATAACCTTCCCGTACTAATATATTGTTATACATTTGTTATAACAATATAAACATACTAACCAATTATAATAAACCATGTGAATACTAATTCCTAACATTCCCCCCCTTAGTGTTTACATGGTAGAAAAACATCCACACACTCAACTGCAGTATGCTCACCCCTGTGGCATGTCCAACTCTGTGACTCATGACCTTGATCCAAAAGAAAGGCTCTCTCCTTCCATGGTTTTAAACAGGCTTACCACAAACCTTGAAGTGACAGGAACCTCATCAACTGTCCACCTCGTGTGGTTTTCTGGATCCTCCCACAAACCCTTTCAAGATCCATGAACTGACTTACTCTGGTGCTACTGTTCACCACTATGCTTATACATCAGGGAATTATGTAGGAAACACAACATGCATATCTCAAAACTGCACAATAGAAGATATACTGAAAATATTTCACATTACTTCCTATAAGAATCGTAATGTTCTTAATTGTAGTCTCTGTCATTGATCGCTGCCACTCGATCTCGAACAAAGCATAGAAAACTGCCACTGCCACTGGAAGCTTTCCTTGACTAAGCCATTTTGGGTGCAAAATGGGAATGGAACATTGGTATGTATTCCCCCCCACAATGTGAAATTCCACTCATATAGATACTGAGAAGCAAAATGAATTGAACAACACACTCCTGAATGGATCTTGCTAGTTAGGTCTACGCACATGGTCACTAATGCTAATGAACGTATTCTCCTACCTGACCATCTTCCAACGAAGTACGGCAATCAGAGGATCACTTGACATTCATCTGTGCTCCAACACAAATCTCTTTCCAACATCCATCAAATACCACACAAAACAGGAACACTGCAAACTAAAGCACACTAAGAAAATGGAAACCACATTGAAAACCATATACTCACACCATACATATGCCACCATAGCTTCTGCGTGGCCCCGTCGTTGGTGACTGACGAGAGGTCGTTGTTCGACCTCCTTCCTCCGATGCCTCCTTCCTCCAACCATATGGGTGCTTAACTCAGCCGGATCTAAACATGAGACTACATGGTTTCCACATTGTATTTATTTAAGCTTCTCCCCTCAATGTGAAACCTTTTATTTTAGGACGTCGGGTACAACCGATAATGCGTCCACAAGATGGCCAAAATAGAGGGTGATTTTCAATTTTTTTAATTTTCTCCCAAAATTAGAACCACTAGGACGGGAATAAAAAAATATACACTTTTGGAAAAAACGGCACTCGATTTCGAGTTACCATGCAAAAGTTATTGAAGTTACAATTTCCCGTAAAAAGACCCAATTTAATTAAAATTGGCTCAACGATTAAAAATTTACTCAAGATGGAGAGCAAATTTATCGTGTGACCACTCGTTGGAACCGAGAGGAAATGTAGATTCCAAAAATATTTATAACCTCAAGAACTCGGACAAACAAGTATTAATTTGGCCAAAAATGTATTATTTTCCCTCAGTTTGCAACTATTTAAGCAAAAACTATAGAAAAAATAAATATTTTCAAACTATAGTTTTGCAAAACTATAAAATAATTAGCCAATCAGAAATGGCTGTGGTAAGGCAAGAAACTCACGGCTGCTTTTTTTTGAAGTGACCAACAATGATTTGTTCATAACTTGAGAACCAGAGCTCCGATTTGCAAACCGTTTAATGCGTGGGAAAGCTTATTTCCAGAGCTTTGCAATGGTACTCATTTTGTTTTATTTCATTGCATGATATGAAATCTGTTCTTGACTGAGTTTGACGCCTAAACCGGCTAAAAAAACATGCTTTCTTCCTCTTTTTTTTCTTTTTGACAGCTGCAAGAAGTAATACGTGTGGAAACAATATTCTGTAGTTTCAATAACACCTTTCAAACGCCTTTTATTTTTCCTGATTACACTGTCTAAACAATAATCTTTGAAAAAATAGAACAGATGATGCAGGTCAGTTTGAAATGCAACGAATCCAATAAAGAGCACACCTATAGGTAAAATAATAATGCAATAAAATCACTACCATAACAAGGGCGACCATGAATAACTTGGATCCACCCCACATAATGCTCAGGAATCCATAATCGCTCTGATGCCAAATGAAAGTGCAGCAACAAATTTACATAGGAAATAACACAAAATAATATTATATTCTCTATATTTCATGCTAATACAATGGCTATTATATAGCTAGGAATGTTGTTGAACAACTTCCTATAAAATAGGAAGTATACAAAACAATAACCTTCCCGTACAATATATTGTTATACATTTGTTATAACAATATAAACATACTAACTAATTATAATAAACCATGTGAACACTAATTCCTAACATCCGATTCCTGCCACTATCATGGACACATGTTGCTTCCTCATTGGCCATGGGCCTTCCGCAACTTTTTCTCCATCCTCCTCCGCGGGCCTAGCGGGCCAAAATTTTCCCTTTGCACCCTTTTCCCTCTTCTTGGAAAATTCTCCAACTTTGCTCCACTACCCCGACCTCCACCACCACGTGGCACCATTTCATTGGCCGCAGGCCTGCCTAGGGAAAATTTCCCCAAAAAAATCTGCCGAGCCATAACTTTCAAAATATTTGGAGTTAGGAGGAAAATTTTACCTTTCTAGAAAGGGGAAGAAAAATCCTATCTGATGGAGCCATTTCTAGAAACCCTTGAGTGCTTAAAATGTGTGAAAATTGAAGTTGAAGCATAAGGAAGGGAAGAATGAAGGCAAGTTAGCCAAAATAAGCAGGGGGCTCATTTTGGATAACAATTTGGCAACTCTCAGGGGTCATCTGCCTACTAGATGAATGATCAATGGCCTTTGAAGCATCCATTAGGCATGGAGTCAAGCCTGATAATCAATTCTGATCTGAACTATGAAAATATGACCTCTGAGCCACTTGGAAACCCACTGAACTTGGAGTTGATCTTCACCAAAATGCCACTGAAATGAATTGTGCAAGAGCAAAACCAGCACCACAAAAAACTATGTACAAAAATGAAAATCATACATACCCCAAGTGGGATATGTAGAGTGTGCACAAGCACTTCTTCTACTGAAAGAAAACCTACCTATTCTACTCTAACTGGAAGCAAAGATGGGCTAAACAAACCCAACAACTGGTTGTGAAAAATAGCTTCCTTTCTTCAAAATGGGCAGCCATGCAATTGATTTGGAGCTGATCATGGCTGTTAGGATGAGTGGAAAATCAACAAGAAGCTGGTCTTCTACCCATATCAGCAAGGTGTCAACTAAAAACAAGTTAGATACCTCTTTTAGTTGCTTTGCATTTGGATTGAAGAGGTATGGCAGTTGATCCTTGGTACTTTGTAGCTCATCCTCATGCTTAGAAGCAAGCATGACTGGTTGTGGCTTCTCCTTTGGCTCCAATGAAGCCAAATACCTTATTGGGAAAGGTATGATCCATTTGATATGCCCATAGCTCTAATTTTCAACTCAAAAATGGAGTCTTCTTGTGGACCTTCTTGGGTGGATGATGTGTAAGAAATGATGAAGTTCTCATGTTATTTTCCTTCTTCCTCTAATGAAGAACATGGAAGATTAATACCTTCCAATCTTGGTTCCAATGAGCTGTCATAAAACACAGGCTACTATTTTTGAATGTTCTCCTTTGTGACAACAGGCTCTTGATGTTGGAGAATGAATAGTGGAGAAGAGAATGTTGTAATTTCAGTTAGCTCCTCCTCAAGACATTCCTCTAAGTCTGATAAACCATCAAACTCTTTGCTGTCCCGCTACAACAAAGCTTTCCCTCTTGCATGGTGACCTTCAAATCTGCATTTTCTTCACCATGTGCAACTTCATTTTCAAACATGCAACTTGCCAATTCGAATTCATCCAAGAAATCAGATTTTTGGAGAGATGAAGTGGGAGAGAAACATGGAAATTATTGTGCCTTTTGCTCATAATTTGGACCTGTTTTGTTCACCTCCATAATGGTTTCATTAATCAAATCAGCCCCTTCAAATGAAAGAAAAAATTCATCAATAATGCTTCCTTCATCTAATAGCTTCAAACATGAATTAATCTCTTCCATTTTCTCCTCTTAAATGGGGTTCTGAGCTGGTTTTTCTTCCTCCACAATGACTGATTTTGTAGTGCAAATTGGATTAGCATTTTCTTTGGGAAAAGTGCCAACATGGACACCCAACTCATCACCAAAAACTGTTGATTCTTTTCCTCTTGTTCTTGTTCTTCTTCTACTGCAAACTCATCCTCAACCACCACTTTTTCTTTAATTCCAACTTCCTCTTTTGGGTTCACCATCAAGGGGATTTTTGTAATCCCAAATTTGAGAGCCAAGTTCAATTTTTTTTTGATATTTTCATCCTTGTTTGGATCTTATTCTTGTTGTTGTTTTCCTTGGTTGGCATTCTTAATTTTATCTTCCCAACATGGATTTTGGAATGGAAGAGGAGGGGTGGGTTGTGACTCAATTGATTTTACAATTTTTTGTGGTGTTGGAGGAGGTAGAAACTCTTGTTTCTTTGGAGGGAATGGCTGTTTGGAAGGGAAAAGGACAAAATAATTGAGATGGGGTGGAAGACTAGGGGATGGAGAAATGGAATCAACTTTTGGGACAGTAGATGGAGAGTTTAAAACTTGACACTGCTGAGATAAAATAGATTGGGAAAGAGGGAAAGAAAAGGCATGAGATGGTGTGCTTACCCATTGACAAGGTTGTTAAATACTCCTCTCATACACCTCTATTCCTTTAGTCCACTTTGCAAGCAATGGTAGTGTTGCAACAATGAAGTCAAGTTTCTCTTGAGGGCTATAATGCCTTGGAAAAGGTCCCACCCATGGACAAGGTGCTCCACAACCAATTCCAAATGCTTTCATTTGTGCTTGAGCCCTGGATTACACCATGCTTGCCTCCATCTTTTGGATCTTCTCCAGTAGATCTACATTTTCTTCATGACTGCCCTCATAATCTGCATACCCTTGTGCTTGATGTGCTTCATATCCAAATTGATTTTGGCATTGCTCATATGGGTATGCATACTGGTTTTGAATATGATCAAAATACTAATCTAGAGGATTTGAGAAACATGTTGGAAGTGGAATATATTGTTGCTATTGTGAATGAAAATTCCATGGGGGAAATAAAGTCATGATTGCACAACTTCATGGAATGAAAGAATATGGAAGAGATGGAAATAAGAATGAATGGAAAATAGGGTCGTAACTCGAGAATAAGTTATTGACCAGATGGAGTCACCAGATGTGTTTGCAATTACCTCCAAATGTTGAAATCTTCACAGGAACACATCAACCTGCAAAAGATGAAGTGGAAGACCTCTAAGGTCCCACCAGGCATGCCAAAATTGTTAGTGTAAATTCACAGCACCCCCAAAATGACCTATGGATCAAAATTTCTAAGGAAATGTCATTTGGTGTGAATTCACAACATTGAGCTTTTTCAAAGTGTGGGACCTTTGCAAATGGGGAAAGCTCTCCAGAGAAGGTTAGTTCCTCTTCCTAAACTACCTACCACAAGCTATTCCAGTGTAGGAAAGCTAATCTAATCCTAATATAACTATGCCAAGGAGAAAAAGAGAGAGAAAAGAGGGAAAAATAGAGCCTACACTAAAACGGTGATACACCAGAGAAGGAAAATGCTAAACATCTATCAAAATTGCCATGAAACAAGAAGAGGTGAGCAATGGGAAGGATGGACAAGTGCATCACAAAACCAAGGATGGGTTTCACACAAAAATGTTCCAAAACTCCATGAACATAGCTCCAAAACCTGAAATGAACATTAAAACATGCACAAATACCTGAAATGAAGAAAGGAAAGAAGAAAACAACCAAAAACGAGCAAGGATGGACAAATGCATCACAAAACATGTTTTTTATTGCTCCAGAAGTTTGCACAAAACATCATTTCATAGATAATAGGAAAAAAATTCCATTACAGAGTAGGGGAAGAGGTTCAAACTCCATTTTTGACCCTGGGGAAGAAAAGAAGGGAGAGGCAGAGAAGAATGATGAACAACTTGTTACAAATGAGCCAAAACTAGCTTTTAACCATGAAGCAGAATGGAAGAAAGGAGAAAATGTGGGAAAATCTGATTTTGGAGTTCAACCACCAAGAAGAATAATTAAAATAGCAAGGGAACCTCTGCAAATCCACTTCCTAATGCATTCAAGCTCGCAGGATAAGAAATTTCCCATACCTCATTAAATTTGGTAGATGAAAATCTATTTTTTTGTCTTTTCCAGCTGGGGACGTTTTTCCAAATTTCTCCCTCAAATCTTCACCAAAATCTAGAATTGAGGAATCCAACGTGTAGAGAATTTCACCAGCTTTCCAAGGACATAAAGAAAGAGAAAATCCAAGCTTTGGATCAAAAGATATGGCCCTTTGAAGATTTAGGGCAAAAATAGTGAAAACAAAGTCAAAATTCAGTCGGCGGGGTCAAACTTTAAAATTTTCCCTTTTGAATAATTTTCCCAAAACCTCCGTGCCTCTCATTGCTCCGGGACATGTGTCACTTCCTAGTTCACCGATGGGATTGCGGGCCCAAACATCACTTTTCCCCTTTGATTTTTGCATTGGGAAAATTTCCCAAAATTAGTCCGTGCCCCGCTCTCCGGTGACACGTGGTGCTTTCCCATTCACTGATGGAAACGTGGGCCCAAACCTCACCTTTTTCCTTTGATTTCACATTGGAAAAAATTCCCACATTTTCCCCACGCTCGCCACTCCGGTGGCACATGTTGACTTCTGGTTGCTTGGTGGGGGCACACTTATTTTCTTGATTTGTGCCTCTGTTGCTTTGGAAAAAAACCAAAGTTTCCTTCGTGCCTCGACTCCCGCCACTGTCATGGACACGTACCATTTCCTCATTGGCCATGGTCCTTCCATAACTTTTTCTCCATCCTCCTCCACGGGCCCGTGGGCCAAAATTTTCCCTTTGCACCCTTTTCCCTCTTCTTGAAAAATTCTCCAACTTTACTCGCTACCCCGACCTCTGTTGCCACATGGGACCATTTCATTGGCTGTGGGCTGCCTAGGAACTTTTCCCCTAAAACTCCATCGAGTCATAACTTTCAAAATATTTGGAGTTAGGAGGAAAATTTTACCTTTCTGGAAAGGGGAAGAAAAATCCTATCTGATGAAGTCATTTCTAGAAACCCTTGAGTGCTTAAAATATGTGAAAATTGAAGTTGAAGCATAAGGAAGGGAAGAATGAAGGCAAGTTAGCCAAAATAAGCAGGGGGCTCATTTTGGATAACACATACCAAATCATCCATCTCATCATATAAATATGTATATCCATTCAATATACACTGATACCAAATAATATAAACCATAAAAAAATCTCATATACAGCCTCACCATCTTCGGTACGCAGGATGGTATATGATCAAAAATACAAAAACTCTCATATACATCCTCACTCTCTTTAACACGAAGTCGGGATATATAACAAATGAATAAATACATCAAAATGGAGGGACATACGTTAGGAATCATCCTACTAGATATCGGCCCATATTGGTCTCTCTCCGTCTTGTCCTCCCACTCGGCTCTTGTCCGGCATCCCGATAACATCTCACCACCTTCCACGGGTCATGGTTGGGTCCCCGATGGTACATCACTTGGGGCTGGTCTCCATGAACGGTGGCCTTACCTTGATATCTTTGTCTTAGGGCTTGATGGCCCCCTATGCTTTCCACACTGTGGGTATGGGATCTTATCCTCTCACTCAATGCTTGTTGTACCATGTACTCTCCCTAGGATAGAAAATATATCCTTTCCACCATTAGCTGGTCTTGACAATAATTGGCCTCGCCTAGGCATCCCACAATTTGGATAAGGGCATTGTCCAGTAGTGGCCCCATCGGCCTCTGACCCTATACGTGTCCTGTGGGATCCTATCCCACCCCTACCTATGACTATGACCTTGTCCCAGTGCATGTGGTGGTGCCATCAGCCTTGCACCGTGTGCCTATGCTCTGGGCCTCGTAAGTCCTCAATCAGCACTTTGTGTAGTGGACAATTGACCCTACAAACTTATAACACCGCACCCGTAGGGTGGCCACCTGATCATCCTCACCATCTCCACCCTGGGCCATCTAGGCCTATAGAATGACCACCTATGCATGTAAAGCAGCCACCTCCACCTCTGACCTTGCCAACCAACCCCGTACCATCCCCAACTATGTAATCAGGGTCACCACCTACCCTTGTAGGGTGTCTCTCTGCAGTGATGGTGGCTAAATCTGGTTGTCCCGACTTGGGTGGTACTACTCATAAATGAGCCACCCACCACTATCTATATCAGTCTGTCACCCCAACATCATCAATCCTTTGGTCTATCACCTACTCCTCCTGCCCTATAGATATTATTGGCTGTGGTAGCTATAGTGGTCTCTCCACATCATCTCTCTAGTACTGTAGGAAGGGTGGTGGTATGTCTTGTGGTAGCCAAAACTGTCATCTAAACCTATCAACCAAGATAATCTTGTGTTCCCCTACACAATGCCCCTCAATCCACCTAAGTAGCTACAAGCCGTCTATCTCATCAACCATCTATCTGTAAAAGGGATAACTCTTATACAGTCTCCAAATAATGTCCACATCAAACAATCCCTCCAAATGCTTGCTTTGTAGTATGTTACATCATGAGTAGCCCTATCTGATCGATGCTCTCCAATCACATGCACCCATCACATGTAGCCTACCCAAACCAAACCCGACTCGAATGCATCCACCTGACGTATACGAATCAGAAAAACACACACAATGTGCTCATAGGCCCAATAATGAAGAATAAATGTGTAGCATAATTTGAACCGGTGGAGCCGCCCATACACCCATAGCTCTCTATACAATTGCACAACGAATGTTGGATCCCGGGTAAAGTAGTACCTATCCATCATCATATCATGCAACACCCCCATCAGTGATCATGGGAATCTCCCACCCTCTGCATCCAATAATGCAAAACAACATACTGCCTCTATCAATAACACTACTAGCCTCATCTCCTCTGGACAGGTTAGGTACATCTCTCCATAACTCAAGCTAGCACTATCAAATGTCATCTCTGCCAGTCCCTCATTGAATACTATCAACATAAACTCCTCAGATGCCTCTGAGGAGATCAAGTATACCTTTTTCCCCAATATAGGTAGTCGTAGGATTCTGTACATGTCCTCTAGGGTGACTATCATCTCATCATTCGGTAAGTGGAACATGTTGGTCATTGAATCCCATCTATTGATGAGGGCGACCATCAAGCTCAGCTACCGGAGTACATGCCGGTAGCATCTAACCCCACTCAGGCCCACATTTGTGACATGCCTCCACTCCTCATTATGCAACCACATGAAATATCATGAGAAGGGGTGGTACCCTATCTCGCATCCTCAGCTAATCTCTCACCTGCATCCAGTAAAACATCACATTACTACACCTTAATCATACCCACAATCACTCTCGACACCTCAGCTATACTTACCACCCTACATCTCTTTCCCTAAACCTCCTTACCTTCGTATCCCATCTTCTATCTACCCACCTCAACCATAACCCACTATCATTCACCCTAACCTATTTTCCCCCTTTACCTATGTTTTGATTTTCCCCACAACATCTTCTCTTACCCCTACCCACCTCACCCACCCAACTTAAGGCACTTTTGAACCATATTTTCCCCAAAATGTGACAAGTCCTAGTTATCTCTAACCAACCCTGGTCCCCCATAAACCGGCATCGGTCACCCTTTTTATGACCGATACCGGTTCACTACCACCGACGTTGGCTAATCCTTAACCAACGCTAGTCACTTTTTTTGTAAAAAACTGCGACGCACAACCCCCCCTCTTCCTAAAAACTTCCTTTCTATCCCTTCTACCCACTCAATCCTACCTCACTCCCACCTCCACCTCTCCCCACCCCTAATTTACCCAACCACCTCCCTCCCCATTCCTATTTTTACTCGATTTTCCCTCCCACAAATGCAAAATTCATTTTCCTCCCAAACCCATTTTCCCCACCCGACCTCTAAACCAATCTAACTCACAAAAAAAGAAAGGTATTGAATCTTACCTCATCATGTTGTCGTCACCGCGGTGGCATGTTGAGCCACTATCTTTGGTGGTCCACCTGATCCCTCTCCTACCTTTACCATCACCCAATCAACCTATTCACCTCCAACCAACTGAATCAATCAATCTGATCTCATGGACCCGCCTATCGACTACAAATCACCTACTACACCGCTTGCCAACTCATCTCTCCATTCCACACGGATGCTTTCCACCTTTCTCTCTCTCACCTATTATTTTCTCCTATTTGGCAAGTGACAAATGATTCCATAAAAAGTAGAAATTTCCTTTTTATAACCTACCCGACTTGATCGGTGATGGTTTGACCTTGACCGACATCAGCCACTTTCCCTAGCTTACCGTGGTTGATCCATCACTTTTGGCATCCGTTCCTTCAAACCATCATCGGTTATTCTACTTAGTCTTTTCCCTCCCCTACCCCTAATTTGCTGACCTAAATACTTTTGGCCTCACCCACACCTAACTTGGACCCTCCACTTTATCCTCCTAACCTCATCATTTATTACCTCACCTCGTCCTCATTTGGGAACTCATTATTTTACACATACCTTGGCCCTACCCATGTCGTGACCTAGTTACTTAGACCTAGAACATTTCTAGTGACCTGTGACCTCATGTGCTTGTTATACCTTGTGGCACGGTTTTGTGTTGATTGAAATCTGTCCTTACCTTGCCTCTTGTCATGAAAATTTATCCCGACCCAACTCTTAGTGTATCGTAACATACCTAAACATTTCTACACCTAACTCGCGATGTGTTTCCTGACCATATCCTATACCTTGGATATTGGAATCACCTCAACCTTGTTTGGATAAACCTATCGACCTTAGACAATGTAGATTTTTCCTGCTCTTCAACTTGATACCATGTTGCATTTTATACGTGTGGATGTGTTTGATTGTTCCTACATTTGACCCTAACCCGTTACCTAGATTACCCGATTAAACCTTTACCCCTTTTTACCCCTGTTTCCCACCTTCCTCTTCATCACATTCACCTTTTATCAAACCACTCACCGATTCTACCTTTTGCCTCATTAGTTCTTGGTTTGAGGGGGATCACCTTCACCCACACATGGGGCAACCACATCTTATTTTTGTCAGCATCGCTTACCAATACAAGCTATGCAACAAAAAGGGGCAAAATGTAGACACCAAAATTGGGTCAAACTCCCCTTGGTCCTCAAGTAAATAACCAATGTGAAAAACTCACCTAACCATGGCCCCTTTCATCCCACTCTAATATTAATTTAATTTAATTAATTCATGATCTCATAATATCTATTATTTAAATATCCTAATTGGGATAATGCCCACACCACCACCTCACCTATACACCTCATCTAGCCACCTCTCCCTAAGACCTATTCTTAGTATGTTGCCATAACTAACTAAGACCTACCTAAACCCTAAAAGTAAAATCCTAGATTCCCTCTAACCACATTCCCGCCTGTTAGAAGGGAAGATTCTATTCTAATCCACGAAGAAAGATGAACGAGATCCAAGAAAATCAAGGGGATCTTCCCATTTTAGTAAACCTAGGAAATCCCACCCTAACCGACGTTGGTTACCCCAAACTACCACCGGTCAGACCAAAACCATCATTGGTTACCATTTATACCCAAAACAACCTTATTTCTAGGTTGGAAAATTTTCTGAGAGCAAGTGACAAATCCAGAGTGGCATACAAGTAGAACCAACATTTGTACATGCATCAAAAGTAATCACAGAGTCATTTGCATTCACAAGAGAACCCAAGGAAGCACCATCACCACATCAAACTCCATCCATCTGATCAACTGCCATTTCCATCTAGCCATCAAGCTCATACAATAGTAAGTTTTTATTAACCAGCATTCATCCATTTTTGTTTTAATAGACTCTTTTACTTATGTTATCAATTCTACTTATATTCCCATGCACCCATCATTTGCCTTCATACAAACTTGATCATTCCTTCACCCACACCATTAAATTGCCCATATCCTACTGATAACTACCCTTGAGCATACCTAAGACCTACACAAACCTTGCCATTTCCCTCTCCATTTCCATTTAGCCCCAAATTCGTCATCACACCAAGATTTTATTAAGTTTCCTCTACCTTGACCATACCGACACCGTTACCAATAACCATCGCTGGTTCACTTAAACTAACATTGGTCATACCAAACAGATGTCGGTCTCTATGTTTTTTACCCTTAGATAAAGAACAAATCCTAAAATCTCTACCAAATACCTAGAACAACCTAGAATCAGACCCTAACCGGTTCAATACCCCGACAAAGACCTTGACCTTCAAATTTAATCATAGCCTAGCCTATTATGAGCAAATCTACTTACTGTAGTCAAATGAGATACCTAAATCATTTTAATTACATTATGGTTTTTTTATAGTTAACATTGAATTGTTTTAAATAGTGGATTGAAAGCCTTCTAGGGAGTATCATACTTCTCAGATCTAGCATACGCTAGGTAGTTCACTACATATACTATTTAAATTCTATTATGTGGTCTTGTTTTCTATTTCGGGTAGGTCCTCCTAGCCAAAAGGAATCTCTCACGATCGGTTGTGGATCAAGAATTCATACGTGCTTAACAATCTTCAACCAACTTTATCGGTATTCCTCCTAGCCCATTTACCCTTATTTTTTCATCAATATTCAAAGAAACACTCTAAGAATCGGGTGAAATAGTCGTTAAAGAAGCAACGTGTTCTTTTGGATGTTGTGTGTTGTCACCTTTGAAACTTTGGAAATTTCTTACGGGGACTCATTGGTATATTTTGAAGTGGGGGTTCAAGAGAAAGTAGGATTGTATTCCTTCCCCATGGAACAATGGGTTGAGGTTTTTCTTATTCATCTTCCATTATTGTTTCTACTTCTGCTCTTTCTACTAAATATTCTTCTTCTTCTAGGAACTCAATGGTCAATGGTGGTTGAAAAATAGGAGAATTCAAAGGGGGTGTATCAACGAGGAGTCTTGACAAATTTTTTTAGGTGAACTGTTTGAAGAGATGGATGGAGAGGAGGCTTGAGATAAGAAGTATGGATTATCTCTAATTTTTTCTTGTTGATTTTTCCAAGCCTTGAAATTGGAATTAACAACACCTTTCGACCTGATCAACCTCATGTATCTTCCTTCAACTAGCTTTTAGAAACTTTTATAGTGGAAACACGAAAGGATACTGTGGAATGTGAAAAGTCACATGTAGAAATCAACAATGTATCTTTCGGCAACGAACTTTTATGAACTTTTTTCAATATTTTATTTTTTTTAATTTTCAAACCTTACGGTCATATATTTGGTGTAGATCTTTGCTAAATTGCCCCATGGTGGGCACCATAACCTGTTGGCGAGAAATTTTTTTGGGTGGAAAAACTTGTGGATTTCTTGCTAATGCTCCTGGAATCTAATTCCCTCTACTTAACCAAAGTCAATGCTGTTGTATATGTATGCACATGAAAAGGTGGATTTTTGTGGTGCCCTTTTGATTGGGGATCCAACATGGGCACTCTACCGACCTTAGAAAATATTGTAGATACCTACAAGATAGGAATTTGTATGAAATTGGGAGAGGGAATGAGAAAAGAGGTAGGAGAATTAATACTGTAGGTATAAAATAAAATTCTGCACATACACTACTTAGAAACTTCACCACATGCATTAAATTAAGATGAAAGAACCCTGTGAATGAAAACAAGACAAAATATAATTTTATGAACATAAAGTATCATGAAATCCCTTAGTCAAATAAAGCTATAAAATCCTTATTCTTGTATTGATGCTTAAACAAAAGTTGTACATAGTCCGAGAATGTAATAAATTTGAGAGTGGAGGAAAGTAGAAGAAAATTTTCTATCTCCTTTTCTTTCGCTAGGTAAAATGCACTCTTGATCTTACAAGATCAATTGCCAACCCTTTCAAATGGGAATGGCATTACAATTTATAGAGTGAGAGGTGACTTATCATCTACCCCCAAATGGATTTTCATATGTCCTTGTGCAGCTTGAAACTTTTCAATTTCCTATGAGAATATTAAGTCCCTTTTTATAACATAAAGGTAACTTATTACATTAGGTACATTAGGACATGTGAAAAAGTGCAACCCCAACAAAAATTATTATATTGGAAAGTGAGAGAAAGTTGGGGGAGACAAGGAGAGAGAAAGAGAGAGAGAATAAGAAGAGATGTAATTCCCGATGAAGTTCATTTATCCTCACTGATGGAAAGCTCCAAATGCAGTGAAATTCTGAATCTTTGAATTCCTTGCACATTGTGAAACTCTTTCAAATTAGCTCATGAATCACCCTCATAGTTTAGTGAACTATTCTCATTTGATGATTGTAATTTTGGTACCATTTTCAAATTGGATGGTTCATGTCTCGGGATCATAGTGGAAAGAGTAGGATAGGACTAGCTCGAGACTCTACATAGACACTGGGTGCCCTACAGTGATGAACAAGCCACTTGTTAGTATTTGGTATTTGATCCTCCTCCAGTCCTTAGAGGCCATGCGAGTATTAAGGTCATTGAGTTCCATGTAAGAGACATCATTTTCTTCCACATCATACTAATAGGCAAAGGGTTGTGTTGGCTTTGGACCCATCCATTTTAGTTACATGTCTCCCTTAGAAAAATTATCTTAATATTTTTACTAAGTGTGAAAAATCAAGTCACCGCTCTTCAACTGGATGTTGCGGCTAAGTTTTCCTCTTTCTCCCTGCATTCCTCATTTCTTATGGATCAAATTTATTTTTTTAGCAGGTGCTTAAGGGCCCACTTACTATTTTTAGTAAGTGTAAAAAATACGCATTATGGTGAATTCTTAGTTGTAGTGCACCTCCAATGACTTCATCTCCTTCCTAGGTTCTTCTATCAATGAATTTCCCAAAATAGCAGTTCCTATGGAGTAGACCTAGTATTTTTATAAAGTTGGCTTCATGGATTTAGATTGACGTGGAATAAAAATTTTTGATATGGGAATGAATTAACACCAATCAAGAGGTTCTTGGAATAACTGGATAGACTTGGGGTATCTAAGAATGATAAGACATAAAAAATTTGACACAGGGGTATTGTTGTCATGCACTGAAATTGTCAATTTCCTGTTGCACATTTGTACGAAAAAGGAGGATACCTAAAAAAAATATAGTGCTAGTGTAAGAAGAGGCTGAGTTTCTTATTTACCATCATTTTTACATTTATAGATTAACAATGAAAAATGAGACCAAGAGCCCATGGTGTAAACTACCTTTCTTGTTTACCGCAAAATATTTCCATGAGGGGTCAATCACATCAAGGAGGCAAAAATATTAAGGGTCGACCTCAAGAATGTGGACCAAGAAAACCACGGGCTATGCAGAAAGCTATTATACCCCATGAAGCACACTTATGTAGAGAAGTATGTCTCCCATGAGGTGTGTATGACAAAACTTTGAAGGTGTTAGTTGTTGGAAGGACCGCAACAAGGGTATACCTATAGATCGAGAAAAAGTATGAGAAGGGAGTCTATTTGGAGAGTGATGTTTCCATCCCACAATACCCCACCTGGAAGAAAGAAGGTTGCACCAAGGAAGAGGGAAAGAGAAGAGGTGCAGAGAAGAAGGTACCAAGTGTGAAAACCACACAATCTATGGGCATGTAAGATTTAGGCGTGAATCCAAGCACATATGCATGGAGGAAGAAGTCCCTAGTTAAGGGAAAGGAAAAATCACCCGAGGAAGAGGCGCGGAGAAATAATATCCTCCTACTAAGAAGAATCACCAAAAAGGAGTCACCTATCGAAGAAGAGGATAATGAAGAGTCTCCTATACTAGAATCACTAGTTAGGAAGAGGCAGAAGGTAGCAGAGAAGGCAGACTCGGGAAGAAATGCGAGCCTAGAGGCCTACAGAGGCAAGAGAGATGATGATGAGCATGACCATCTTGTGTATGATGTGCATGACTTCAATGATCCATAGGGATCCAAAATGACTCTACTTCATCGATCACCAACACAAAGAAGGAAAAATAATACACAAAGGTTATGTCTTTACAAGAACATGACCATCGCTCTGTGCAGAGCGGTGGTTACAAAACCGCCACCCAACTAGGGCAGCGGTCATGGATCTTTTGGATAGAAAACAAAAATATGAAATGAACAGTCCCAAAATTTGAAAGGTTGTCTGTGTCTCTTCTCCTCCATGACATTTCCCATTCTCTAGTGCATGGGAGGACATGAGAAATTCTATAAATACATGTTTGTAGAAGAGAACAAGATCATAAAATCATGAAAGCAAGTGATCAAGAAGTTCTTAGTGCTATAATTGTGTTTTGTACAAGAAAGGAGTGTTGAGATAGAGAAACCAAGTAATTGGGAGGAAGTGTGAGATATTATCTACTTCTCTATTATACTTATTGTAATTTTGATACTTATTGTTTTGAATTGGCCAATAAAAGTGGGAAGAAAGAGAAATTTCCCTTCCCAACTAGTTTTTCCTCCTCAAGAGGTTTCCAAGATAAAACTTTTTGGTTTTTATGAGTTTATATCCTTTCCTTTCCTACAATTTTGGATTCTAAGCATAAGAAAAATTAATTCACTAGTTATCTTTGTCATTTTCTAATTGAAAGTAAAACAACAATGTTAAATTTTTATTCGTGGATAATTCCAAAGTTGAAGAGTTTACAGATCATTTTGGTATCGTAGAGCTAACAAGTATTCAAAGACTATGATATGCGTTCTTGGATTTATATGACAGTGACTAGATCTAAAGGTTAAGAGGTTTTACCTTATAATCTAGAAATTTATACATAGAAGTGGAAATAGAGAATCGGGGACAAATGGAGGAAGAGAACCTTATATGTAGAATCGAGATGTTGGAGACTAGGATGGATAGGATGTTTAGGAGGTAATAAGAACTTGCAGATTTGTAGAGGACAACTTCGTCAAGAAAGAATCCATGAACTCAGTGGTTTGAGGCTTAGCTAAAAAAATTCATTGGTAAGAGCCACCATGAGGAATATAATGGGGAAGAGCATGAATAAGAGACTTCAAATGCAAGAGAAAATGTAAAATCTGACCATACTCCTTTTAAAGTTGAGACAAAAGTTGAGATTAAAATCTTTGAAGGACATGAAGATGTAGATTTGCTTAATAAATGGTTAAAATAGTTAGAATTCTACTTTAGTGTCCATAATGTCACTTTGAGGCACTGAGAGGATCACCTTTGCACATCTAAAAATGGAGGGACATACTCTAGTTTTGTGGGAAACCCATCTAACCACTTATGAAGATAAGAAGCATCCTATTGTGAAAAATTGGCAAGAATTTAAAGAATTACTTAGAGATAAATTCTATCCTATTGGCCACAAGACTGACCAAATGATTAAATGGTAGTATTTTAGACAAGGCAATGGTCAAAGTGTGTAGGACTATACCACTGAGTTTTGGAGGTAGCCCATGTTGCTAAACATGGACTTGGAGGATGAGGATATTTTGACTAAGTACTTGGGAGGACTTCACACTCACCTTCGAAGAAAATTCATCTCCACAAATCCCAAATATCTCAACGAGGCATGTGTGTAGGCATACTACATAGATGATGAAAAGAAACAAGGAGAAGTAGAGCCAAGGGAAAAGCAGTCAACAAATCAGCAAAAAAGAGTATGGGAAAACAAGTAACAAGGGTAAGTGGAAAGGGAAAGGTAAACAAGTTGCCACTACTTTGAATACTTATAAATATCCCAATAGTTTTTGCAAGAACTTTGATATCAATGGTCATATTGACACTACATGTTGGAATTTACATCTAGAGTTACATTTGAAGAACCAAACAAAGTATTCAAAGAAGTCTATGATAGTTGTAATAACAGAAGGGGAGGTGAAAATTGAAGATGAGTCTCATGTAGATGAAAGGCTTGGATGCATGTCCACCAACATGGATATCTAGGAAGAGGAGATGAGTAGACTATTTGAAATCAAAATCCAGATGAAGAGAACTAAGGTAAATGCTTTGGTTGATATTGGTTCTTAGTCTAACTTGATTTCTGAAGTAGTTGTAAAGAAGCTTGGTCTTGAGACATACAAGCATCCACACCCTTATCCTTTGGGTTGGGTTAAGAAGGGTGTTGAAATTCAGGTAACAAGAAGATGTAAGGTCAAGTTTGGGATAAATTTCCAATATATTGATGTTTTGCAAGCTGACATTATTCCACTTGATGATTCGATGTATTATTTGGGAGTCCTTACTTGTATATTAGGGATGCTATATTTATGAGAAGGGAAAACCAATATAGATGGATTAAGGATGGGATCAACTACAACATCCAAGCACACAAGTGTAAGACACAAGTTACTATGGTGAGTGCCAACTAGGAAAAATGACTTATTAAGGAAAATCATAATAGGTTTTTTTTACTTTTGTTAAAGGATTAATAAGATGGGGTAGAAGTTTCAGATATTTCTATCCAGGGAAAGCATGATTTGGATAGTATTATTTAGTATTTTTAGGAAGTATTTCAGGCTCCCAATGGGTTACCACCAAAACAAGATGTAGAGCATGAGATTAAGCTATTTCCAGAGTCCCCTCTACCAAACATTGGGTTGTATAGCCAATCCTTGGTTGAGAGTACTGAAGAAAAGAAAAAACTCCATAAACTACTAGGGTGATACATCCGAGCACCTCACCATGTGGTTCGCTTATTGTGATGGTGCTAAAGAAGGATGGTTCTTGGAGAATGTGCATCGACTACCTTGCTTTGAACAAGATCACCATAAAGAATAGATATCCACTTCCCCACATAGATGATCTCTTGGACCATCTTCAACATGAAAAATTCTTCATGAATTTGGATCTTAAGTCAGGTTATCACCAAGTTAGAATGAAGGAGGAGGATATATGGAAGATTGCCTTCAAGAAAAAACATGGTTTTTATGAATGGTTAGTACTTCCTTTTGGGTTATGAAATGCACCCGATACATTTATGAGATTGATGAATGATGTATTGTGATACTTCATAGATTCATGTGTCATTGTATATCTAGATGATATCTTGATTTTTAGTGCCACATGGGAAGAACATCTAACTCATTTACAACAAGTCTTACAAGTTCTTAGGGAGAAACAACTGCTTTGTAATATGAAGAAATTTCAATTTTCCAAACAATCACTTTTCTATCTTGGGAACATGTTTGGAGGAGGAGAGATATGAGTGGGTCCAAATAATGTGGAATCCATTACTAATTGGCCAACACCAATAGGAGCCACAAAGACTAGGAGTATTTTAAGGAGTAGTATAGTACATGCGAAGTTCATTATGGGATTCTCCGCAATCGCAACACCTCTACACACAATGGCCGCAAAGAGTAATGGTTGTGACTAGGGTAAGAAACAAGACAAATCCTTTGAAATATTTAAATACAATATTATTCATGCTCTAGTACTTTCTCTTCCTAATTTCCAGCATCCTCTTGAAGTAGAGACATATGCCAATGATTACGTTAAGGGCATAGTGTTGCTTCAAAGAGGTAAACCCGTATGCCATTCTAAATATTTCACTTCAGCAAATCAAATGATATTCAAGTATATGATAAGGAAATGTATGCATTAGTTCAGAAATAAAAAATTGAAGCATTATTTGTTAGGTAAAGAGACTATTATGCACACTAACCGCAAACCTCTCTATTATTTGCAAGCATAGTGTAAATTGAAGCAGAAAGGCACTACAAATGGATGGGGTTCCTTGGTAATTCCATATGGTGATTAAATACAAGAAGGGTAGTATAAATTTAGTGGCAGATATGTTGTCTAGGCCACCCACATAGGAGAAGTTTTCTGTTTGGAAACTATCTCTTAGATTGAGCCCTTGACAAAGGAAGCTTATGGAGATGCATATACCTAGGATGAAAACTTTGGGGTGACATTTCAGAAGTTTTAATCCTAAGGGACTGAAAGGATAGGAATTGAATATTGTTATATCAAGGATGGGATGCTCTACCAATGGGGGAATCTTTGTGTGCCTAAATAAGAAATAATTTTATTGATGAGGGAAGCACATACCTCGAAAGTAGTGAGACATTTCAGTGTTGGTAAGACCCTATCCCACTTGTAAACATACGTGTATTATCCCAATATGCAATAATAAGTATCAAAATTTATACGTGGATGTAAACTTTGTTGTACCAGTAAGCCTAAGACTAGGAAGGAGGGTTTGTATATGCCTTTACCAGTACCTACTCATCCATGGGAGGACATTTCTATGGATTTTGTAGGAGGATTACCTATGTATAAACATGGCCATGACTATCTCTATGTTGTTGTTGATATATTTAGTAAGATGTGTATTCTTATGGCATGTAAAAAGACAATAAAAGCACATGAGGTAGAAAATATTTTATTTGCTAATGTATGAGTGCATTTTGGTTTGCCAAAGTCTATTGTTTTTGACATGGATTCCAAGTTCTTGGGGAGGTTTTGGACTACTTTGTGGGAAAAGATGGATACCAGGTTACAAAGGAGGAAAACTTTCCATCCACAGACAGATGGACAGACAGAGGTGGTGAACAAGAATTTGGTACAATTGATCAGAGGGTATAAAGGAAAATTCCAAAGGACTTGTGATGATTCCTTAGCCTACATTTAACATTCCTATAACTGGGTAGTACACACATCCACTATGAAGTCACTATTTGAATCATGCTTGGGATATCTACCTACAAATCTGCTCGACATAGCAATTGGGTAGCAGGATGAGGAGGACACATGAGACACAGAGGTGACTAGAGAAAAAAATTCATTGAGAGGATCTCGGTAAATCTATCTCAAACTCAAATAACATCTAGAGAAATCTCAAGCCAAGTACAAAGCCAGGCATGATCAGCATAGGAGGGAACATAAGCTTAATGTTGGAGATAGAGTTTGGCTTTACTTGAGCAAGGAGAGACTACAAGGTCAAGCATGGAAGCTCAAGCCACTACGATATGGGACCTTCACCATATTGGATTAGGTTGGAGAAAATTCCTTTTGACTTGATTTACTATCATTTATGAGGATGTACTCTATAGTAAACTATGAGAAATTACACCTATATGAGCCATCCATGCTAGATGAAGATGAAGCACTATAGTTGTTACCTTCCATTGAGGATCACGTCTTGGAATTATGAGGTGAATTGGAGGAAGATGTAGTGCTAAAACAGAAGGTCAGAGAGACTAGGAGAGGTCCAAAGGAGTATTGGTAGATTGGACTAAAGGAAATACACTAAGGCAGGCTCAGTGGTACTTGAAGGAAAAAGTGAGGGAATTATTTCCTCATCTACTCCCCCACTAAAATTTTGTGGTACCAAAAGCTTCCTAAGCGAGGGAGGTGTGATCCATAGGGATCCAAAATGACTCTACTTCATTAGATCAATCAACATGAAGAAGGAAAAATAATACAATGAGTTTCTCTCTTTATAATAACAGAATCGCCACTGCGTGCAGAGTGGTGCTTACAAAACAACCACCCAACCAAGGCTACAGTCCTAAGAACTCCAGTCTACATTGGGCGGTGGTCCTAGATATTTTGGATAGAAAACAAAAATATGAAACTAACGACACAAGAATTTGAAAGGTTGTCTGTGTCTCTTCTCCTCCATGACATTTCCCATTCTCTAGTGCACGAGAGGACATGAGAAAGGCTATAAATACATGTTTCTAGAAGAGAAAAAGATCATCAAAGCATGAAATCAAGTGAGTAAGATGTTCTTAGTGCTATAATTGTGTGTTTTTAGAAGAAAGGAGTGTTGAGACATAGTAAACAAGTAATTGGGAGGAAGTGTGAGATATTATCTACTTCTTTTTCATACATATTGTAATTTTTGTACTTGTTGGTGTTTATGAGTTTCTATTCTTTCATTTCTGTAATTGTGGATTCTACGCATAAACAAAATTCATTCACTATCTATCTCTATCATTTTATAATGTAAATTAGAACAACAACATTAATTTGTGATTCTATGGATAATTCCAAAGTTGAAGAGTTTACGATCATCCGAAGGTAAAGAAATTGAATAAAAGGATGGAGAAAGGGAAGGAACTCATGGAAAAGGGGGAGTGACGAAGTGAATACTAAGGGTCAATCGACTCTAAGCCTCACCAAATAATAGATAGAAGAGGCCATGGAAATAGAAGTAGCGGGCATAATAAAGGCTTTGGTGGAGTAGGAGGTGGAGAACAATTTTGACGAGGTGCTCGAGGAAATAGAGGAGGAAAGCGAGGAAAAGAGTATGGGAGCATGGACGGAGATCCCAACTTAGCAATAAGCTTTCCAAAGGTAGTGCACATAGGAGGGAAGATCGTGGTACTAGCATAGAAGTACGATGTGAGTTACAAAAATGATCCACATAAGGTACTGTGTGCATACTTCTAGAGTACCATGCCCATAGACCAACTCCTTGCATGGTCTTCCTTCAAAGAAGAAGGCGTGTACCCACGAATGAGGAAGATGTTATCTTAGGATTTTGAGTCCCATGTTGATGAGCCTGAGTTTGAGGTTAGTTAGGGAGCGATGATGAAGGTACTAGAGAACAAAGGAATAAACCCACTGGTAAACACTCAATAGTTATTAGATGAGAAAGTCTGCAATGCCCTCAACAAGGTATCGGTTGAGGTTGAGGCAAGGCTGTTTGGAAGGAATGATAGGGTAAGCTTCTTAGAGGATGAAATGGATAATAATGAGGAACTCATTAAGAAAGGAAAGGTTATAAAGCGGGAAGAGGTGATCACTTTGCACGCTTAAGGCACAAACTAAGGGAGAAAAAGGAAAAGGTGTGAGAGGTGTACAAGAAAATTGAAATGATCACGGATGCCATTATCCTGAAACACCTAAACCTAGCACCACCTGAGAATAAATATGAGTCAACCTTGCAATGCTTGGAATAATTAACATGCATCCTCACCATGGAATGGCAAGCACTTGCATTAGAATCAGCAATAGATATTTTGGCATGCTAGAAGGAATAAGAAAAGAATATGATTAGGAGACATTCGCTCAATATTCTAAAATCCTTCCCATTGTACAACTTACTACGTGTATGACCTGAGGAAGTGTATGATAAATTTGTTGATAGGGACATCGTAAAAGTATATTAGTTTTTACACATGAGGAGGATCTGAAAGAATTCCTAGAAAATAACAAAGGATATAGGGCATAATGAAATAATATCCTAGCCAAGGTTAAAAATAAAATGGAAGCAATCAAAACCTTGTGAGGTTCAGCCAAGAATCAGCTCAAGGAGTTGTACCCCTAGGTTAAGCAAATAATGGATGTACTTGACAACCTTAGCAAGAAGCTAGAGGGAATTGCATATACACCGAGTTATAAGGGAGATGAAATGAGTTTCAAAGAGGTGAGCACTCTAGTGGGCAACCTACTCCAATAGGCGCAGGGTGAAGTAGATGCATGGGAGAAAATCAAGGCAACAATGAGGAAGGATTTCCCACTCCTTTTATAGCAATAACAACATTCTTCATTCCATCATTCTTTATTCAAATTACGTAAGTCCCGCCATTCTTAATTCTTCGGAGGATCGGTGTGTGTTTATGAGGTTGGAGAACAAGCTTAGTGTGGGGTGATGTTGGGCTTCAAAATATTGGCTAAGTGTCAAAGGTTGTGTGTACATGTGGGTCCAAGAAGAAGAAGGGCATGTGGGGGAAAAGTGCCGGGATAAGGGTTTAAGAAAGGTTTAGGAGAAACTAGGGTGCATGTAAGGCATGACAATAGGATCTAAAGACTTATCCATATTCAGCATTCTCAAGACATTTGAGAAAAATATGACCTAACTAGGTGTGTTGAATGGATGAGGTGATAGCCTAGAGGCTTGGTGGTCAAGGAAATAATACTCCACACATTGAAGGTTCCTGAAAGACATCATTATAGAAAATGGAGAGCTCAAAACTAAATAAGCATGCTCCATTGGAGGACCACATGGACATTTGGCAAGAAATCTACTCTTTGAGGAAGGCATGGTGGTGGGTACTATAACTATTCATAGAGATTCTCTAGAGCAAGGAAGACACACATGAATAGAGAAAAATCCAATCATTGCAGCCTAGAATTTACCAATAATAACCTGTGCACTAACACATCACTCTCGGCCTAGGCGAGGGCTCACTCAAAGTGTGCAAAGGTACTAGGCCCCTCTTTAGAGTTGTTTATGTAGGATGTGAACATGATGAAGAATTAATGCATTCATATCCATAAACAATATACACTTTCCGTAGAGCATATTCTAGATCTAGATCTTAAAGAATCATGAATCAAATGATAAAAATAATGAAATTATCCATGTAATAACTAGTTACAATCACATTTGACACCATTATTCATCCAATAGACTCCATTATATTAAAACACAATGAACACAGAAGCTTCTAACAATAAGTAGTACCATAAGTTCATGCCCGCATTAGTTATGTAAACATAAATCCATAATAGCTCATACACAATACTCTCTTAACCTACACATATTAGTACATATTTATAAGAGTGGGGATTTCCCATCACCTCTTACATAATTCCCAAAATAGGTGGCATGCTGAAAATAACCATGTGATTTTACAATAATAGATACACATGCAAGTGCGCTAATAATAGATCTCTTCTAGTTAATGGCAGTGTAGTCCTATTATTAACTCATACTCATTCAAAGTGCTTTGTAGAGATTTTTTCAAAAATAGCATTTGTGTTCTGTGTAAGTTTCCATCTGCAGTTGTGTGTCCCACACGCCATCTCCAAAATAGCCCACAACCATGAAAATGGTTAATTCCAAATTCATTGTCTTTCACACGTGTTTGTTTCCCTATCCTTCGTGCCTTCAAACTGTCTTACTACCCCTGCAAGAATCTTTCGTGCACCTTCTTCTTAGTTTCATACTTTGTCTTCTCAACATTACCCCACACTAAACTGCATTTCCACCCCAGTAATGGTTTCCTTTTGATACTTTAAACAATAAATAATGGGAATGAAAGGAAATTAAAGAATTATTGTACAAAGAATGAACTTTCACCCTGCAATGTC
Organism: Taxus wallichiana var. yunnanensis; assembly: GCA_018340775.1. Taxonomy (NCBI): domain Eukaryota; kingdom Viridiplantae; phylum Streptophyta; class Pinopsida; order Cupressales; family Taxaceae; genus Taxus; species Taxus wallichiana. Next base: position 272,687,637 of record CM031244.1, read on the forward strand.
CTCTTTTTCAACTGGATGAATTAACTTCGGATATTATTCTTTTATTTTATTCTCTAATGTTTGAAAATCACTTAGCGTGGCTTCTACCTTTTCAGGAATATCTGATGTAATAGAATCTAAATCCTCTTGCGCAATATCTTCTTTCTTATTCTATAATAATAGAAAAATGTTGCACATTATAGCCACCCTTCCTTCCAGAAGCTTCCAAATTTCATCCATTCTTTCTTTATGTCAGTATTGGACTGTTGTAAGGGCCTCTCAATTTTTCTTGACTAGTGATAATTTCTACGCATGCCCCAAAGTCTCATCCTTCATCACCTTCAGGACTTCATTATCTTCTACCATCATTTGGATTATGATTACTGCTTCTGGAGCTGCACAAATATTCAATACATGGTCTGCTCTCTTCATCTCTTCCTATAAAGTCTAGACCAAAGCTTCATAAGATGAAATATTTCTAACTACTAAGGCCCTTGCTCTCTCCACTTCCTATTCAGGGTCCTTTGGTGTTGGCATCCGAATCAGTCCATCCTCAAGCACCAAATCAACTAAGGTACGCACATAATGCATAGCCAAAGGGAACCTTTTAGGTACCTTGGACTCCAAGTGTGGTCTTGCCTTCAGGACATGATCATCGATCTCCTCTGCCATGTTGATGAGGGCCCCATTCTTCTTTTTCTCTAGGTCCTTCTCTCCTTTTAGACGCACTATTTTGGCATCTTTGGCCTTGTTTTCTTCTTATAGTGCTCTAATAGTGGCAGCCTTACCTATGTTCCTCCACTTTACTTTTGTAGATACCTTAACTAAGGCATTGTTTACCTTCTCATCGGACATGAGAGTGGTATTTATAGTTATGTGCTTGTTCTACGGTGCCTTCTTCATTCTTCTTGACACACAGGACTCTTCACATACATCAAAATTGGGCTCATCCATGTGATTTTTCATGGACCAGGACAATTGTTTCCTTGTGCACGTGGTTTCCATGTCTGGGTCCATCAACTCCCATCCATACAAATCCTTGAGAACCTTTGTATTTTGGAATCGGACACAGATAATTTTACCTATTTCCTCATCATAGCCCATATGCGGAACATTGTATTTCCCACTTGTGCGCTTCGTTCTTGGCCCCTTAGGTACCTGAGTGCCAAGGTTTGGAGCTGGATCTTCTATGTTTAGAGTGGTATCATGTTCTGGTTCTCCTACCTCTTTATCCTTTATATCTCACTCCCTGGGCTCTTCCACTTATTTTGGTTGTACAAGGGATCCAAAAACACTCTCTATAGACTCCTTGTCCTCCTCAATCAGCTTGACTTCCTCCTTTTCTTCTCATTTTTATTTTTTTAAGGAGATAATCGTGGCGACCTCCTAACAAACCGAGTTCCTGTGCCTTGTGTTATTGTTCTTCCGAACACCCTCTTATTCTAAGTCCTCTTCTTCTTCTAGTACCTAAGGTGGGGTACTTATGCACTCGAGTCTCCATTATATCTGTGGGCTTCCTCTATCCTCTATGTTTTAAGCCGCCACTATGCTCATCTTCCTCCTCATCATCTACCTCTATAGATTATATCCAATTTTGGGCTAGCACATTCTCCACTGTATTCTTTCCCTTAGGTTTCCCTAGGAGCGTGAACTCATTCTCCAAATATTTTTATTCTCGGCTTGGGCTTAAGTTTTGAACATATACAAGCACTATTACGATGTCCCCAGTTTCCAATCTTACATGCTTCTTGCTTATATCATCTAAAATGAGCCTTTCAACATATGAAGTTTGGCTTAGAAATACATATGTCTTCCTCAGAGTGTGGTAGTCACAGTCTACCTTGTCTACAATAAAATGTAGGTGGCACGCATCAGTAAAATGGTAGACTACTTCCTATAAGTAGTATGCTATGAAGGCATATGGCAGTATGCACCATGGGCTCCATCTCCCATCCCTTATAAAACACTATGCGATGGAGAAGTACATGTACACTATGAACTATACTGCCTTACCAACTACCATAGGTAGATCCTTGGGGATGCACCACTCCTCTTCAAATGCCATGCGGAGTTAATCATACCACATCTTCACCATTTGTTTAAACAGCCCACTCATGGACCCTTCACATAAATAATTGTCAAATATCTATGCCAAGGAATTATTTTCCTTGGGATATTCCCAAATCTTGTTCTTTTTCCCATCGAGCAATCCAATTTCCATAAATACTAAAGAAATTAAGATAGCACCAAAACTGATCTTATCACCTATGTGCACTTCTTCATTGATGGTTTCTGCAATGTATCTTGCTATGTTATAGAATACTCCCTAAGACATATTCCTCATGACATGGAGCCACATTGTATTCACCTGTGACCATCTCTCTTGATCATTCAACTTGGTCACTAGATGCAAAACTGCTTGTACCACTAGGTACTTCTTCAATTTATCAATTTCCATTCCATGCGGACCCTTTGTGTACCCCAAATTATTTTGTGTCTCCATTATTATTGCTTTATCGGTCGTTTCACTAGCTGTGAGTCTACCCTCATGCCTTTTAATCTTTTCGGTTGTCGAAATTAGGGCTTCTGTAAACCTTACCCTTCATCTGGAAAAATAGAAGAAGTCCTCATGGACTTTTCTCATAAGCCACTAGTATAGAGGTTCATAATTGCCAAAATATGGGAGCTCATATAACTGATAGACTCCCACCTATTTTAATAGTTTCTCCCTAACATCATCATATATTGGCATATCTTCCACCGTGCACTTGTTGGTCTTTATACTCAACAACTCATCCAGCTTCTTTCTTGTAATCACTCACCTTATAGCTACGGATATGGGAATCCCATTCTTTCCCAATTATCACACCTTTTGGATATTGTATTTATGAGAAATTACTCTTGAGAGCAATTTCAACTTCTGTTTCTACTTTCTTCTTTCCTTTGGCTCCTGCGGTAGGTGCTTTCTTTGGTACCATCTAAAAATCTCAACTTTTTTTCTGTGTAGTGAGCAATTCAAAACCCTAGCTTGAATGTGTGCTCTAGTTCAAAACCACATGCCCTAGCTCTTTCTCAAAATTCCTCTTCACTCAAACCCTTCACCAATGGGGATGCAAGCTTCTTCTATGCACAAATCCTCTATCTAGGTCTTGTTTCACACTCTCTTCACCTTAAAATGACTCTCTCAACTCATTTGCACTTAGCTCATTCAAAAAAATTGATCATAAAGGTAAAAATGAACTCACATCACGTTCTTATATAGATTTTCAAAAATTTAGTGTATTTATTGTTCCTTCACCTACCAACAATCCTCTCATTAATTGACCATTTTCACACTTTTTGTGTGGTACATATTCACACCCAAGCTATAAACTTCTAGCATGCCTTCCCACCTTCTCGTCATAGACTTCTCTTTAGCATGCTTCCATGTGCCCAAGTACCTCATCACTGTGCCTTCCCTTGGTAGTCTCCATGGCCTCTGCATACCTCGCATTATACTTGTTCCTTTGTTTATCTCTATCTATGGTCCTTTCTTGGAAGCAATATTCTTTCCAACAACTATCCAAACTTGAATATCACCTATAGCAATTTTTCCTTTAAGTGTGACCATTTTTCAATAGCCACCCACACAAATGGTATGTGTAGTCCTCTACGCATAAAAATTATTCAAATGGTAATTAGCTTCCAACACGTAAATGTTCTTATTACACAAAAACCAACTAAAGTGACAAAGCATAGTGACAAACAAGGAAATACATTAAGGGAATACATAAATGAAAACCTACTCTAAATGACAACACTTCCTTATTAAAAACACCAAGAAGACTTATTTATAGTAGGGCTTCTACCTACTCCCATTGAAGTAATCGGGCAATCATATTCCATCAAGCGTAATCATTAACTCATCCAATAGAATTCTGATTGTCTCATTCAAGAAGTGTGTCCCCTATCATTGTTCAAAGTCAATGGGAATCCATACTATTGGTATCCAAATTTGTTCTCCTTTTTAGTCTGAGTAGCACCATAGATATGTCATGGAGCTTAAGGACAGATCAGACCATGTTTTATGTCATTGGTAGAAAGGGATATGATCTAACTCGCACTCAGGTTTGTGGAAAATGGATAGCACTCCAATACGACTTGATCTTTTCCTAGTTGTTTTAGGTTGTGCCTCACAACCAAGGTAAGAGGACCTATTTTGTAACCTTGTGATGGTGAAGGAGGTGAAGATGTCCTTCTCTTTGCTTGGAATTCTATGATGGAGACCTGATGAAAACATGATCAACACCCGATCTAAACTCTCACAAGTTGTCACTTCTCAAAACATGGGTATGTTCTCAAAACAAGCCAAAGGTTACTAGAGACATTGGAAATCCTGATTTGTTATGCATACTTTTACAACTAGATTTTGATCTTTTGTAGGTATACAAATGCAAATCGGGGATAGCACATGACATTATCATTGTTGTTAGATGATTTTATTGGTGGGGGATCGACAAGACAAACCGGGATAGATCAGATCTTTGACAACCACCACTACAATACTTGAACAACTATCAGATGAAATGCCTAAAATAATCAAGATGTTCTTTCAACCGGAAGAGGCACAAATGGAAGCCTGTGTTTCACCCTTCACACAATTTTGAGAATTCACCACAAAATATTGAAGTAAAGAACTCAATTAAACACAAAAATCCATCATCAAACCATGCCTAAGGTAACCCCAAAGGCTTACAAGAGATCTCTATAGTCAAGGAAGGTAAAGTGATTTTAAACTTATTTATCTCTTTATTAGATGAAGGTTATTCTAAACATGAGATTTCAAATGGCACTAAAATATCAACAAGAAATGGAGATTTTGTGTGATTTCTAGAGACTTTTAGTGCAATATTGCAACAAGAACAATGAAAATTATTTGCAAGAATTTAAAAATGATAATAGTCATCATATTGCCCAAAGAAAACATAGATTTAATTCAAAACTTGTTAGATTCAACAACAGGGGAGAGTTACATGAACAATCTTAGAGTGTGTGATGGCTATACACTTGTAACCAACTCACATACATGAATTTCCAACACATGAGACATTAACTGGTTCTTTGGTCGATTTTGCGTAGAAAATGAGCTTTCTCTCACAATTTACCGTGATTTTCAATTCCCTCCCTTTACAAATTTCTCCAAAATGCACTATATACCTCATGCCACATTGAAGCCTTCTTTCCCAAGCAAAGAATATGCCATGGGTTCAGTTTTGTTACAACAACTCTTCATGATTCAATGAGAATGACATCAAATGAAAAACACTCGCATGTTGCTAAGTGTAAAAAGATTAAATCATTACAAATATTTGGATCATTATCCATCCCGAGGCATGTTTTTCATCATTGAGGCATGCACGAGACACCTCTTAATCATCATTTTCACTTTTTACCCTTTTAATCTACCTCGCAACTTTTGATTTTTTCATTTCACGTGCTTGCTTGGGTTGGGGCAAAAATCTTCTTCAAAAACATCACAAGTCAAAGAATTAAGCCATGAAAATGATTCTAAAGTTCTCAAAAGGCCATGATAACACAAAATCATATAAGATTTGATGAAATTTGATAAATTTGATGTAAAAATGTGATTTCCAAACTTCTTGGAGCTCCCATGGCGAGAAAAAAAAATGAAATTACACAATAAGTTGATCTTACATCAACCTTTAATATCAGCCCGCCACATGGAAGATGCAATCCAAAAATATGCTCAATATTATCCTTTTAAAACTTTGGATAAGGTGTAAAACATGTCAAAAAATGATTGGATCGGGCCCATGCCTTTAAAAATGCATTTGCGAACTTTTGAAAATTTGGAAAATTTTGACTTTTTTCTCCGCCCCTCCACCTTTGAAATTTGGAGCTGACATGTGGCATATGGTGGGCACCATCGGGATCATGCTTCAATTCTGCGCATTTTGACCTTTTTTCAAAATTGGGAAAATTTTCAATTTTTTCCCCATGGCCCGCATCTCCGAATTTTCTCTTGCCACGTGTCTCCTTGAGATTTGCTAGTGGGTCGGTGCTTAAAATTTTGATTTTGAGCATTTTTGGCAAAAGGAAAAAATTTCCTTACTACTGTGCACCTCCAAATTTTCCCTTGCCACATGTCTCCTTATGATTCGCTAGTGGGCTAGCACTTCAAATTTTCATTTTGAGCATTTTTGGCAAAAGTGAAAAATTTTCTTCCTGCCTCTACACGCTTCTGCCGACTCGCCTTGCCCTCGCCACGCGTCCATCTCTCATTCGATGAGGACTCGCGGGCTTAATCTTTTTTTACTCCCTTTAAGCCAAGGGGAAATTTTTACTTTGTCTCCACAGGTCCCGTGCCTCCGAAATTATCCCCGACACGTGTCCTCTCCTGATTTTTGTGGGGTTTTGGGAAAAAATTTACTTTAACCCCTTTTGTGAAAAGGAAAAACCCCTTTTCCCCGCCGCCTGTCAAGCCACTCTGCGCCACCTTGTTGCCATTTTTACTCCTCTTATTGGAGTGGGGAAAAAACTAATTAAGAAACCTTATAAACTTAGAGCCAAAAAAATCTAAGTCCCCCCGTGGCCCACACTTCCATTTTGAAACTTCTAGGACACGTGTCATCATGCGATTGGTCATGGGGCTTTGGACCAAATTTCAACTTTAAAACCTATGCAAGACTAAGGTAGAAAAACCTTAAGTGAATCCGACCAGCCACCATCCCACCTACCAATCAGATCATACCATGTATAGGCAAATTTGGAAAAAATGGGGCCTTGGGCCCGAAAATGCCCCATTTGCTTTGAAAAGGTGAAAACTAACAATTTAGAGCGCCTCCCCACCTTTTCACAGCCAATGCAAACCCACCACATTGCCAATACCTATTAAGCATAAATTTGATGGGAAAATGATGCTTGTTTGACCGTCAAAATGTAAAAAATTCAGGGTAGCTCTAGAATTCAATTTTTTCACCAAGGATGGTAGATTTTTTGATTTTGAATCAACTAAAGCATGATTTTACAACATTTTCGACCTTAGGATTGGATTTTCAATTACAAACAAGTATGAATTGATCAAATTTGATTTTTTCATGATATGGCAAAGGGAAAAACAACATAGCCCATGGAATTGGAAAAACAGGGGCATAAAAGGGGGTAAATTGGAATATTTCTTTCAAATTAGGGCAAAACAACAAGTTTGTGAGCATTTTGAAGCATTTCAACAAGGGGGAGAAATTGAAGGTCACCAAATCAAAGGGTAAAATGTTTTTGAGAAAATACGTAGATGAAAAATTAGGGCACACTATGTCAGCTTAGAAATGGCACCAACATCGACTCTTGCTTGGGTGATGGGCACTCCCAAGTGAGTGCCACAAGGACAAAACGTAGACCAAGTGCAAAAATATCCATTGGGCAATGGATTCAAGAGCCAAAAACACCAAAAACCAGCCAAGAACCCGACAAAAATTCTACCACAAACAAGGCAAACCACAAAATCGAAAAAACACCAAAAATAAAAAAAAACAAACACTATACATTATACAAGCTTGTGCACACCTCAAATTTGGGGTTTAATCCAAGAAATGTTTCAAATTTCTGCCATTAACAAGCAGCTCTAGTAATTCCCCATCCAAATCCTTGAGAAAGAAGGTATGTTCACCAATTATAATATCAATGGCATAAGGGCCCATCCATAATGCATCAAATTTGCCATGCTTGCCCTTGTCTTCATGCCTACTATCCCATAACAAGACTAGATCTCCAACATTGAAGGCTCTAGGAGTGACCTTCTTATCAAACAACCTCTTCAATTTTTCTCTAAATCTGACATGCCTTTGATGGGATGCTCTTCTCTCCTCATCAAGCTCAATAATCTGATTGATCCTTGATTCATATGGGCCAAGCTCTTGATCTTCCAACTATTGGGAAAACTGAAATGAAGATAATTACAGGTGTAAGGGCAGAAAATCCTGAGTTCCATACACCAATTCAAATGGGCTTTTACTAGTAGCTCTTTTAGGAGTTATCCTATCAGCCCAAACTACAAATTTCAATTGTTCACCCCATTTCTTCTTGTTTTGCTCCAAGGTTCTTCTAATGATCTTCAACAAATTCTTATTGCTAGACTCAACTTGTCCATTCCCTTGGGGGTTATAGTTTGAAGAATAAGTCAGATTGATTCCATATTCATTGCACATTGCCATTAAAGGTTTGGCTCTAAAGCACATGGCATTATCAGCTACAATCTTGACTGGGACTCCAAATCTGCATATGATTTGATTCAACAAGAAGTCCATAACTATTTGGTGTGTTGCTTTCTTGGTGGGGATTGCCTCTACCCACTTTGTAAAATAATCAGTGGCTACAAGGATCCACTTATGGCCAGCACTAGAAGGATCTGAAATCTCACCAATGAATTCCATCCCCCATTGCTTGAAAGGAGCTTTAATTGATATAAGCTGCAAAGGAAGGGAGCTGAAGCTTTCGATCTTCCAAGAGAAACATTTGAAACTATCACATTTTCTAACCAAATTGGGTTGCATCTTTGAAGAGAGAAGGCCACCAATAACCAACTCTTAAAATCCTATGTGTTGTTACAATTCCAAAAAAGTGTCCTCCACAAACTCCCCATGGAAATCAGAAACTATCTTGGGAGCTTCATCTTCAGTTATGCATTTCAAGAGGACACCTTCTGTGGTTCTTCCAAGCCAGCCCAAGGTCAGTGGTGATGTAGTTTTGAGAATCCATCTTGAGGAATCTTTTCTAATTTTTATTTAAATGATCAGGACAACAAAGGTGTCTAAGGTAAAATATTACATCCTTGTACCACTTAGAATTTACCAACTTTGCAAGCACATCTATCCTTTCTTCCTCTAGCTGATTCACTTCCACATTCTGCAAGTTACTCTCAGCCATGAGCTTAGCAAGACCTAAACCTCTTACCAGCTTTGTGGTTTGGATTTCCATATCATACTCCTATAGTTTTTTCACCCATCTACATCTGTTACTTGATATATCCATCTTTGATAATATGTCTTTCACCATGGTGTGGGGAAAATAAGCAACAACTTTTGAACTCAATATATAAGGCCTGATAACTTTTGTTGCTTTCACCAAGGCAAATACTTGTTTCTCCATGATTGTATACTTTAACTCAGATGCTTGTAAAGCCTTGCTAAAGAATGCAATAGGTATCTCAGCCCCATTCTCATCCTTTTGCAGCAAAAACCAAAGCAATGGTATACTCAGAGGCAAAGGAAAATATTTGGAAAGGCCTCTTGTAGTTTAGGGCTGCTAAAATAGGTGCATGTTTAAGTGCATCCTTAATTCCTTCAAAAGATTGAATGGAAGCCTCCTCCCATTTGATAGCTTGGTCCTTATTTAGCATGCTTTTGATTGGAAGAGTCAACTTAGAAAAGTTGGAAACAAATATTCTAATAAAATTAATTTGACCAAAGAAAGATTGGTTGCCTTTCTTGGTTCTTGGGATAGGTACCTTGTTGGTTTCTTCCACTCTCTCAGGATCTATCATAACACCATCTTTTGACACAATGTGGCTAAGAAACTTGGCCTTTTGTACACCAAAATGACACTTCTTTGGATTAAGAGAAATGCCATACTCCCTACATTTGATCAACATCTTCTCCAAGTGCTGCAAATGATCACCTCTCTCGCCTTGAAAATGCGGTCACATCATCTTGGTAAACTGCAATGAACTCATTGATGTAACCAAAAAAGCAACATTCATTACTCTTTGAAAAGTGGCACCAACATTCATCAAACCAAAGGGCATCCTAACAAAAACATATGTTCCCCAAGAAGTAGTGAATGTTGTCTTAAGTATTTATGATTCTTTAACTACCACTTGATTATATCCGAAGAAACCATCCAATGTAGAAAGCAATTCAGACCCTGTCACAAGCTGCAACATATTTTCCATATTTGGCAAGGGATATTTTTCCTTCATGGATGCTTTATTTAGATTTCTGAAGTCTACACAAAGTCTGATATCTTCATTCTTCTTTCTGACTGACATAAGGTTTGCAACCCAAGATGAATATCTAGTGGGCTGAATAATACCTCAATCTCTCAACTTCTTTAACTCCTCTTACACCTTCATGGAGATAAGTGGATTAATTGGCCTTTTCCTCTATCTGAATGGTTTGGCACTTATTTCAAGAGGGATCTCATGTTGAAACAAGTCTTCTCTATATGATTTTAGCTCTGAATAGGACCAAGAAAGGTAGTCTTGATATTTTTTCAACAATTGGAGGTATGACTATTTTTCTTCCTTGTTTAAACTGTTTCCTAACAAAAATTTCTTGGTTTTCCTTTGTACCTGATTTATGATCTTCCACATCTATTGAGGTAGACATGTTTCTATTTATGATGCAATCAGCATTGTTAAAATTTGAATCAAGTGTAACAAGACCTCTAGGAATGGTGTTTTTTTCAATTGGATGATATCTTTTCCAAACAAAGTCTATCTTCCTTCAGTCCTACACACCATTGGCCCCAATCAATATTCTAATTTGCAAAGTCACCTTGTTTTGCAAGAACCTTAAGACTTGAGAATCATCATCAAACACTTGCCAATGCTTGATGTTGTCGGGACAAAGGCCTAGTTAACACTTCAATGTTGTATTCACAATAAGGTGAAATGGTGAAATATTCAAATCTTGACCCCAAAATTTTCAAATTATCAGAAACAACATTCAAAATTCTGTCATGGTGCATAATATTGAAGGAATCAAACATCTCAATTAAATCCCAAACTACATGCTTGTATTGTTTCATACACTGATTTTTTGTGGCATACAATTTCTTATTTGTTTGACAACCAACTCTGAATCTCCTTTTTGCAATGAAGTCCCCGACACCATACTTCCATGTAATCCTCAGACCCAACAACAAGGATTTATACTAATCAATGTTGTTACTACATTCAAAATTAAGCTTGAAGGAAAAAACAAATTCTTCCAAGCTAGGAGAAATCAAAATTACACCAGAACCATTTCCAAATTTGGAGCAAGCTCCATCAAATAGCAAGGTCCAAGGAGAACATACCTTATCAAGGCACTTTGAATGATCCATTTTATTTTCTTTTCCATCAGCAAAACCAATGAAATTCTCAGCATCTACATCAACAAACAACACTTCATAAGAAGCATTGTTGGGATCTTCAATTAGGTGCAACATCTTCTTTTCACCATAAATTTTGGCAAGGTTTCCCTCAATGGGAATGGTGGTAAAATACATATCCATCTAAACACTTCCACCAACACTTGTATCCCATTTTCTTGACAAAATCATACCCCATTTGGCAAGGCAGTCAACAATTACAACATCAAGTTTCAAATTATTTCCCGGATAGGCTGTAAGTTGCACTACCAAACCTTTCACACAACCAACCACTGGTACTTCCCTTGAATCCATGGACAAGTACACTTCCCATATGTAGTAGTCACTTTGATATCCAACTCATTCATGACTTTTGAGGCATGGCATTACATGATGCACTTGAATCAAACATACAATTGTGAAGTAGCCTATCTTTTATGAGAAAAGTTGTAAAGAATGGTTCAACATTCAATTGGGAATCAACCAAGGATGTCCCCAAATATACCTCAGGTGTCTCTCCAGAGACTCCACTACTAGTGGTGTTTCAATGTCAACAATGATTTAGAGAGGAGTCTCAACAACATTTACATTTCTACTTGGGGTGATCTTCTCTTCTTTAATCCCAAGTACTCAAATCTCTCTTCTTATGCTCAGAATTCTAAGAAACTCAATGATTGGAACACTCACTTTAATTTGGCTCAATACTTGGGCTATGTCATAGGGAAAATCTTTGGCAAAACAACATTGGAAGGGATACAAGAAGATTCATCAGATGGTAAAGGATTCTTAGCAACTTGGGCATGATGAGGAGTGTAATTTTTTCTTAAGACAACAGAGCTTTTAGCAAGTGTTTATTTCTAGAGCTTCTTTTGGAATGCTTGTGAAAGGTTGTTTTAGGTTTGGCTTGAGACCCAACTCCCTTAACAACTTTGCTTCTAGTGTTATAAGTCCTTCTCTTGAGCTATAAAAGCATTCATCAACAATTTTCTATCTTCCTTCAAGGATACCACCATCATACTTCTTAATCTTCAAATCTCTCAAGTATTCAAAGTCATTATTAGGAATTTCAAAAGCTTCCACTACATCAAATTCAAGAGCATGAGGGGGGAGAAAGACTTGTACCCATTTGATGCAATCCCAAAAGGTAGCAGTAGTCCTAGCACTTATTACTTCAGTAGATGTTTTTCCTCCTTGTGAGCTTGAAGAGTAGGCCACCATGAAAATATCATCATCAGTTACATCCTCATTATAGATTCATCAATTTTTTTGGTCCACTTCACATGGAGGATGAGGAAGAAAACATCTATCACACCAATCCATATCAATAACTTCATCAATAGTAGGAACCCCTGAAGCTAGAGGATCAGAACCAATCTACTTTCACATGCTTGGGGTTGTCTATTTCCCCTTCCCATAGGTCCTTTACATATATCATCTTGTCTTTGATCACCCCTAGGATGATTACCAAATCTATCTTATGTCTCATTTGCCTAGGCCTGACCTTGTAAAGTCCGCCCAATTCCCTTCTCAACTCTTTCCAACTTGTATGAGATTTCTTGATGACCCACCACCAAAGTTTTCACAACCTCTTCTAAATCAACACCCTTGCTAGCTTGAGGTTTCTCATGGTTAATCAATTTTACAACATCTCTCTTGAGAGGTTTCCCAAAAGCCTTGATATTGTTCTCTTGATTTGAAGTGCCATGGTGAAAGCTTGTCTTAGATTGGTTGGGTTCTTGTCTCTTAGGTAATAGGATGCATTCTTATCAAATGCATCTACATATTTGATTAAACAAGATTCATCACAAGGCCTCAAACAAATAGGAATCCTTCTCAAAGTTTTGTTAAACCTTGTGTTGAAGTCATGGAATGATTCATTAGGGTTCTTCTTGATATTCTCAAACTTAGATAAAAGAAATCTAAGATCAATCCTTTCACCATATTGCAATCTAAATACATTTTTCATTTCAGTCCATGAATCAATAGAATTATCAGGTAGAGCCTTGTACCAATCCCTAGCATCTTCTTCTAGTGTATGAATAAATAACTTAATATACACATCTTCAAACTCTATCTCAAAATATTCCATCATATTATCAAAAAGTTTGAGATGTTGATCACTAGTAATAGCATTGTTACCTTGGAATTTTGGCAACCTATTTCTGACATCTTGTGGGACAAAGTTTGGGTAACCATCCATTCCTCTAAAATTTATAGGACCAAAGGTGTTAACAAAAATGTAAGTCTAGGCTAAGCCATATTGTTTGGTGGGGTGATCTTGGAGGTGAGACAAGATGATGAGGAGTGCTATATCTTTGGGGCTTAAGTATGTGATTCACAAGACTGGTATTCTCTAAGTGCTGATTTTCTTGGAAATTAATACTCAAATTAAAACAGAGAGGTATAGATTGGAGAAGGAACTTATGTGTATAAGCAGAAGGACCTTCACTAGCTAAGGCAAAAAAATTTATGAGAGGATTTCTTGAATCAGAATCACTTGAAGAAGAGTGATAATCCTCTACCAAAGGCTGATATCTCTCACCAATGGCTATATCTTTCCCGATGTCGACCTTTAACCACTTTCTAAACTCTTCTCCCTCCCAAATTTGAATTTCTTGACTCGAAAACAATTTCTTAGTAGAGTCTCTAAGGAAGAGAGATCTTCTTCCTTCAAGTTTTGTAGAGGTTAAGCAACACAAAAATAAATGACATGTAAAGCTTAAGACATCGGTATTTTTAAGATAAAATCAGCATGGAGTCGCCACTAGTAATTTCACCTTAGTTGTGTAAGAATGCACTAAAATAATTTGTCAAATATTTTCTAGCACTCGAAAACCTTGCAAATCCTTATAAATCAGACCTTCTTCTTCTTAAATCAATCAATCACAATGCACCCAAAGTGTATGAACTCGCTAGTAAATGGAAAAAAAGGGCAAAAAAACTTGAAACCCCTTTTTAAAACTTGTTGATCTGAAGCATAGGATGATATTTTAACAATGTAGCAGCTCAAATAATTGAATACACAAAATTCTCAAATTCCTCAAATACCTCAAAAACTAAGAAATTCCAAGAACTCCCTAAAGCAATGGTGCCACTCGTGTTGGTATCCAAATTTGTTCTCCTTTTAGTATGAGCAGCACCATAGATATGTCATGGAGCTTAAGGATAGACAGAACATGTTGTATGTCATTGGTAGCAAGGGATATGGTCTAACTAGCACTGGTTTGTGGAGAAATGGATAGCACTCAATAGGACTTGATCTTGTCCTAGCTATTTTAGGTTGTGCCTCGCAACCAAGGTAAGAGGACCTATATTATAACCTTGTGATGGTGAAGGAGGTGAAGATGTCCTTCTCTTTATTTGGAATTATATGATGGATACCTTGATGAAAACATGATAAAAACCCCAGATATGAATCACACGAGTCAGTTGTCACTTCTCAAAACATGGGTATGTTCTCAAAAGAAGGCAAAGGTTACTAGAGACATTGGAAATCCTGATCATTATGCATACTTTTGCAAATGGATTTTGATCTTTTGTAGGTATACAAATGCAAATCAGGGAAAGTACATGACATGATCTTTGTTGTTAGATGATTTTTTGGTGGGGGATTGATAAGACAAACTGGGATAGATTAGATCTTTGGAAACTAGTACAATACTTGAATAACTATCGATGAAATGCGTAAAATAATCAGGATGTTCTTTCAACCAGAAGAGGCACAAATGGAAGCCCAGGTTGCACCCTTCACATAATCTTTGAGAATTCACCACAAAATCTTGAAGTAAAGAACTCAATTAAACACACAAATCCATGATCAAACCATGCCTAAGGTACCCTCAAAGGCTTACAAGAGATCTCTGCAGAGTTAAGGAAGGTAAAGTGATTTTAAATTTGTTTATCTCTTTATCGGTTGAAGGTTCTTTTGAACATGAGATTGCAAATTTCACTAAAGTATCAACAAGAAATGGAGATTTTGTGTGATTTCTAGAGACTTTTAGTGCAAGATTGCAACAAGAACAATGAAAACTATTTGCAAGAATTTAAAAATGATAGCAGTCATCATATTGCCCAAAGAAAACACAGATTTAATTCAAAACTTGTTAGATTCAACAGTAGGGGAGAGTTACATGAACAATCTCAGAGATGTGTGATGGCTATACACTTGTAACCAACTCACATACATGAATTTCCAACACATGAGACATTAACCTGGTTCTTTGGTGGATTTTTAGAAAATGAGATTTCTCTCAGAATTTACCTATGATTTTCAATTCCCTCCCTTTACAAATTTCTCCAAAATGCACTATATACCTCATGCAACATTGGAGCCTTCTTTCCCAAGAAAAGAATATGCCATGGGATCAATTTTGTTACAACAAATCTTCATGATTCAATGAGAATGACATCAAATAGAAAAACACTCGCATGTTGTTAGGTGTGCCAAAAAGATTAAATCATTACAAATATCTAGATCATTATCCATCCTGTAGGCATTTTTTTCATCAATGAGGCATGCAGACACCTCTTACTCATCATTTTCACCTTTTTACCCTTTTAAACTACCTCTCGAAACTTTTGATTTTGTCATTTCACGTGCTTGCTCGGGATGGGGACAAAATCTTCTTAAAAACATCACAAGTCAAATAATTAAGCCATGAAAATGATGTCAATGTTCTCAAAAGGCCAAGACAACATAAAATCATATAATATTTAATGAAATTTGATGCAAAAATGTGATTTCCAAACTTCTTAGAGCTCCCATGGTGGCAAAAAAATGAAATTGCACAAAGCAACCATTGATCTTACATAAACCTTTAATATCAGCCCTCCACGTGGAAGATGCAATCAAAAATACACTCAATATTATCCTTTTTTAAATTTGGATAAGGCGGGACATGTGTCAAAAATGATTGGATCGGGCCCATGCCTTTAAAAATGCATTTGTGACCTTTTGAAAATTTGGAAAATTTTGACTTATGTTGCTATTTATGATGCAATAAACATTGTTAAAATTTGACTCAAGTGCAACAAGACCTCTAGGAATGGTGTTTGTTTTCAATTGGATGATATGTTTTATAAACAAAGTCTCTCTTCCTTCATCATACATACCATTAGATCCCAATCAATATTCTGATTTAAAAACTCACCTTGGTTTTGCAAGAACCTTAGCACTTGAGAATCACCATCAAACACTTTCGAATGCTTGATGTCATCGGTGATAACGATTCCTAGTCAAGCACTTCAATGTTGTATTCACAATAAGGTGAAATGGTGCAATCTTCAAATCTTGACCGCAACACTTCCAACTTGTCAGAAGCAGCATTGAGACCTCTGTCATGATACATAATGTTAAAGGAATTAAACATTTCAATTAGATCCCAAACTACATGATTATACTATTTCATACGCTGATTTATTGTAGCATATAATTTTCTTATTTGTTTGACAACCAGCTCTGAATCACCTTTTACAACAATGTATTTTACTCCATACTTCCATGTAATTCTCAGACCCAAAAACAAGGCTTCATACTTAGCAATGTTGTTAGTACATTCAAAACTAAGCTTGAAGGAAAAAATAAATTCTTCCAAGATAGAGAAATCAGAATTACTCCAAAGACATTTTTCAAATTTGGAGCAAGGTCCAAGGAGAACATACCTTATCAAGGAACTTTGATTGATCCATTTTATTTTCTTTTCCATCAGAAAAACCAATGAATATCTCATCATCTACATCAACAAATAACACTTCATAAGAAGCATTGTTGGGATCTTCAATTAGGTGCAACATCTTCTTTTCACCATAAATTTTGACAAGGCTTCCCTCAATGGGAATGGTGGCAAAAGACATATCCATATGAATGCTGCCACCAACACTTGCAGCCCATTTTCTTGACAAAAGCATACCCCATTTGGCAAAAGTTAGTCAAGAATTACAACATCAAGTTTAGAATTCTTTCCTATATAGGTTGTAAGTTGCACTACTAAACGTTTCACACAACCAACCACTGGCACTTCCCTTGAATCCATGGCAGTACACTTCCCATAGGCAGTAGTCACTTTGATATCCAACTCATTCATGACTTCTAGAGGCATGACATTACATGATGCATCGAAATCAAACATATAATTGTGAAGTAGCCTATCTTTTATGAGCAAAGTTGTAAAGAATGGGTCAAAATTCAATTGGGAATAAACCAAGGATGTTGCCAAATATACCTCAGTGTGTCTCTCCAAGATCTTCCACCGCTGGTGGTGTTTCAAGGTCAGCAATGATTTGAGGAGGAGTCTCAACAACATTTTCATTTCTACCTAGGGTGATCTTCTCTTCTTTCAATCCCAAGTACTCAAATGCTCTCTTCTTATGCTCAGGAATTATAAGCAACTTAATGATTTGAACACTCACTTTAATTTGGCTCAATACTTGGGATATATCATAGGGTACACTCTTTGGAAAAACAAAATTGGAAGGGATATAAGAATATTCATCAAATGGCAAAGGATTCTTGGCAACTTGGGCATGATGAGGATTGTAATTTTTTCTTGGGACAACAGAGCTTTTAGCAAGTGTTTCTTTCCTAGGAGATTCTTTTGGAATGCATGTGAGCAAGGGTGTTTTAGGTTTGTCTTAAGGCCCAACTCCCTTAACAACCTTGCTTCTAGTGTTATAATCCTTCTCTTGAGCTATAAAAGCATTCATCAACAATTTTCTATCTTCCTTCGAAGGGATACCACCATCGTACTTCTTAATGATCAAATATCTTGAGTATTCAAAGTCATTGTTAGGAATTTCAAAAGCTTGCACTACATCAAATTCAAGAGCATGAGGAGGGAGAAATACTTGTACCCGTTTGATGCAATCCCAAAAGGTAGCATCAGTCCTAGCACTTATTACTTTAGTAGATGTTGCTCCTCCTTATGAGCTTGAAGAGCAACCCACCATCCAAATATCATCATCAGTTACATCCTCATTATCATCTTCATCAAATTTTTGGTCCACTTCACATGGAGGATGAGGAAGAAAACATCTATCACACCAATCCATATCAGAAACTTCATCAACAACAGCAACCGTGGAAGTTAGAGGGTCGTAGGAACCAATCTACTTTCACATGTTTGGGGTTGTCTATTTCCCCTTCCCATAGGTCCTTTACCTCTATCATCTTGTCTTTGATCACCCCTAGGATGATTTCCAAATCTATCTTGTGCTTGCTACCTAGGTTAACCTTGTGAAGTCTTCCCAATTCCCTTCTCAGCTCTTTCCAACTTGTATGAGATTTCTTTGACAACCCCTGCCAAAGTTTTCACAACCTATTCTAAATCAGCACCCTTGCTAGCTTGAGGTTTTTTAAGGTTTATCAATTTTACACCATATCTCTTGAAAGGTTTCCTAAAGGCCTTGATATTGTTCTCAGTTTGAAGTGCCATGGTGAAATATTGTCTTAGATTGGTTGGGTTCTTGTCTCTTAGGTAATAGGCTACCTTCTTATCAAATGCATCTGCATATTTGATTAAACAAGATTCATCACAAGGCCTCAAACCAACAAGAAGCCTTCTCAAAGTTTTTTAAAATATTGTGTTGAAGTCATGGAATGATTCATTAGGGTTATTCTTGATATTCTCAAACTTAGATAAAAGAAATCTAGGATTAATCCTTTCACTATATTGCAACCTAAATGCATTTTTCATTTCAGTCCATGAATCAATAGAATTATCAGGTAGAGCCTTGTACCAATCCCTAGCATCTTCTTCTAGTGTATGAATAAACAACTTAATATACACATCTTCAAACTCTATCTCAAAATATTCCATCATATTATCAAAAAGTTTGAGATGTTGATCACCAAGACTAGCATTGTTACCTTGGATTTTTGGCAATCTATTTTCGACATCTTGTGGGACAACATTTGGGTAACCATCCATTCCTCTAAAATTTATAGGCCCAAAGGTGTTAACAAAAAATAGAGGTCTAGGTTGAGCCATATTTTTTGGTGGGGGTGATCTTGGAGGCGAGGTAAGTGATGAGGATTACTATATCTTTGGGGCTCAAGAATGTGATTCACAAGACTGGTATTCTCTAAGTGTTGATTTTCTTGGAAAGTTTTACTCAAATTAAAACATAGAGGTACAGATTGGAGAAGGAACTTACCAGGTATAGCAGAAGGACCTTCACTAGCTGAGGAAAACAAATTTATGAGAGGATTGCTTGAATCAAAATCACTTGAAGAAGAGTGATAGTCCTCTACCAAAGGCTGATCTCTCTCACCAATGGCTATATCTTTTCTTGATGTCTTGACCTTTAACCACTTTCCAAACTCTTCTCCCTTCCAACTCTGAATTTCTTGACTCTGAGAACAATTTATTAGTAGAGTCTCTAAGGAAGAGAGATGTTATTCCTTCCAGTTTTGCAGAGGTTAACAAAGACAAAAATAAATGACAGAAATCTTAAGACACTTTGGTATTTTCAAGATCAAATCAGCATGGAGTTGCCACTCATGAATTTCACATTAGTTGTGCAAGAATGCACTAAAATAATCTATCAAATATTTTCTAGCACTGAAAACCTTGCAAATCCTTATAAATCAAACCTTCTTCTCAAATCAATCAATCACAATGCACCCAAAGTGTATGAACTGCTAGTAAATGGAAAAAGGGGAGACAAAACTTGAAACCCTTGTTTAAAAAAATTACAGATCTAAAGCATAGGATGATATTTTAACAATGTAGTAGCTCAAATACTTGAATACAAAAATGCTCAAACTCCTCAAATACCTCAAAAACACTAAGAAATTCCAAGAATTCCCCAGTAACGGCGCCACTCATGTTGGTATCCAAATTTTTTCTCTTTTCACTCTGAGCGAGAACCATAGATATGTCATGGAGCTTAAGGATAGATTAGACCATGTTGTATGTCATTGGTAGCCTGGGATATGGTCTTGCTAGCACTCAAGTTTTTGGAGAAATGTATAGCACTCTCTAATAGGAATTGATCTTGTCCTAGTTTTTTTAGGTTGTGCCTTGTAACCAAGGTAAGAGGACCTATTTTATAACCTTGTAATGGTGAAGGAGGTGAAGATGTCCTTCTCTTTTCTTGGAATTATATGATTGAGACCTTGATGAAAACATGATCAACACCCCAGATCTGAACTCTCATGAGTTGTCACTTCTCAAAACATGGGTATGTTCTCAAAAGAAGGAAAAGGTTACTAAAGACATTGGAAATCCCGATCTCATTATGCATACTTTTGCAAAAGGATTTTGATCTTTTGTAGGTATAAAAATGAAAATCAGGGATGGTACATGATAGGATCTTTGTTGTTAGATGATTTTTTTGGTGGGGGTTTGAAAAGAAAACTAAGACAGATCGGATCTTTAGCAACCACTACAATACTTGAACAACTATCGATGAAATGCCTAAAATTATCGGGATGTTTTTTCAACCGAGAAGAGGCACAAATGGAAGCCCAGTGTTGCACCCTTAACATAATATTTGATAATTCACCACAAAATCTTGAAGTAAAGAACATAATTAAACACAAAAATCCATGAACAAACAATTCCTAAGGTATCCCCAAAGGCTTACAAGAAATCTCTGCGATCAAGGAAGGTAAAGTGATTTTAAATTTGTTTATCTCTTTATCGATGAAGGCTCTTCTCGAACATGAGATTGAAAATGCCACTAAACTATCAACTAGAAATGGAGATTTTGTGTGATTTCTAAAGACTTTTAGTGCAAGACTACAACAAGAACAATGAAAACTATTTACAAGCATTTAAAAATGATAACATACATCATATTGCCCAAAGAAAACATAGATTTAATTCAAAACTTGTTAGATTCAACAACAGGGAGAGTTACATGAACAATCTCAAAGTCATGCGATGGCTATACACGTGTAACTAACTCACATACATGAATTTCCAACACATGAGACATTAACCTAGTTCTTTGGTGGATTTTATAGAAAATGAGCTTTATCTCATAATTCACTCATGATTTTCAACTCCCCTCTCTTTTACAATTTCTCCAAAATGCACTATATACCTCATGCCACATTAGAGCCTTATTTCCCAAGAAAATAATATGCCATGGGATCAATTGCATTACAAAAATGCTCATGATTCAATGAAAATGAAATCAAACAGAAAAACACTTGCATGTTTCTGGTGTGACAAAAATATTAAATCATTACAAATATCTAGATCATTATCCATCACGGAGGCATGTTTTTCATCATTAAGGCATGAAAACACCTCTTACTTATCATTTTCACCTTCTTACCCTTTTAAACTATCTCTCAGTAACTTTTGATTTTGTCATTTCACATGCTTTCTCGGGCTTGGGAAAATATTTACTTTAAAAACATCACGAGTCAAATAATTAAGTCATGAAAGTGATGCCAATGATCTTAGAAGGCCAAGAGGACACAAAATCACTATAAATTTGATGAAATTTGATGCAAAAACATGATTTCAAACTTCCTTGAGGAAAAATGGCGGCCAAAAAATGAAATTGCACAAAGAACCGTTGATCTTGCATCAACCTTTAATATCAGCCCTCCACGTGGAAGATGCAATCCAAAAATACGCTCAATATTACCTTTTTAAACTTTGGATAAGGTGGGACACGTGTCAAAAAATGATTGGATCAGGCCCATGCCTTTAAAAAATGCATTTGCGACCTTTTGAAAATTTGGAAAAATTTTCCACCTTTCCCCGCCTGCCTCTTGGGCACACCACGTGTCCAAAAACAATTGGGACTGAAATTGGGATCATTTCGACTTTTCCACATTTTTTGGAAAAATGGAAAATTTTGACTTTTTTCTCCGCCCCTCCGCCATTGAAATTTGGAGCTAACACGTGGCATATGTTGGGCCCCATCATGATCGTGCTTCAATTCTATGTATTTTGACCTTTTTTGGAAATTGGAAAATTTAAAATTTTTGCCCCATGGGCCCACACCCCTGATTTTTCCCTTGCCACATGTCTCCTTGTGATTCGCTAGTGGGCCAGTGCTTCAAATTTTGATTTTGAACATCTTTGGCAAAAGGGAAAAATTTCCTTCCTGCCTCCGCTAGCCCGCCGACCTGCCTTGCCCTCTGCCACGCATCCATCTCTCAGTGATTGAGGACCCACGGGCTTGATCTTCATTTTTACTCCCTTTAATCCAAGGGAAAATTTTCCACTTTGTCTCCGCGGGCCCACGCCTCGAAACTATCCCCGCCACGTGGTGCCCTCCTATTTGTTACGGGTCCAAATCTCCCTTTCTTCCTTCAAACTTCCCTTACAATTTTTTTGAAAATTCACAAACTTCAATGTTGACCCGTGCACCCCTTTTGACCTTTTAGGACACGTGTCCTCTCTTGATTTGTTGCGGAGTTTCGGGCCAAAATTTTCCTTTTATCCATTTTGCAAAAAAGGGGAAAAATTCCCATTTCACTCTGCGGCCCGCATTTCCTCCAACCCTTCATGGACATGTGTCCACCTATGATTTTTCCAACCCACTCGTGCCACCATGCTACCACATGTCCTCCTCTAATTGGAGTGGGGGAAAAATTGATTTTGAAACCTTATAAAATTAGAGCCAAAAAACTCTAAGTCCCCCCACGGCCCACACTTCCATTTTGAAACTTCTAGGACATGTGTCCTCTTGCGATTGGTTGCGGGGCATCAAACCAAATTTTGACTTTAAAACCTTTGCAAGACTAAGGTCGAAAAACCTTAAGTGAATCCGACCATCCACCATCCCGCCTGCCAATCAGAACATGCCACGTAGGCAAATTTGTAAAAATGGGTGCCGGGCCCGAAAATGCCCCATTTTCTTGAAAAGGCAAAAATGAAAATTTAGAGCACCTCTCGCCTTTCCGCAGCCAATGCAAACCTACCACATTTCCAATACCTTTTGAGGATGAATTTGATAGGAAAATGACACCCGTCTGACTATCAAAATGTAAAAAATTCCAGGGATGCCCTAGAATTCAATTTTTTCACCAAGGATGGCAGATTTTTCGATTTTGAATCAACTAAAGCATGATTTTACAACATTTTCGACCTTGGGATGGGATTTTCAATTACAAACAAGTATGAATTGATCAAATTTGATTTTTTCATGATCTGGCAAAGGGAAAAATGACATAGCCCATGGAATTAGAAAAACTAGGGCACAAAAGGGGCAAACTTGGAATATTCCTTTCAAATTAGGGCAAAACAACAAGTTTGTGAGCATTTGTAAAGGATTTCAACAAGGGGGAGAAATTACAGGTCACCAATTGAAAGGGTAAAATGTTTTGAGAAAATATGGACATGAAAAACTAGGGCACACTATGCCAACTCAGAAATGGCACCAACAGGTCCTAAAATTCTTCCCGTCGTCTAGACAAGTGTGTGATACCTCTAATTCCTTTTAGATGCATAAGCAACCATCCACTTGTATAGTTCTACCGAGAAAAATAGAGAAGAAGCTCTCATACAAACTATCATACAAATTTTGTTCCACCCATATGCATGTGTCAAACTCAGATCCAATGTTGAACCTCCATGCATACTCTTCTTCTATATCTTTTATCCACTCCTCAAAACTTTCTAGGGTTAACTAGTATGTCTTCATCATGAACCATCCTGAAAACAACTGAAAAAGAGGTCCCAACAATGGAACCAATGATGCAGCCTATAATTTACCAATAATAACCTAGGCATCTTTGGTACATCACGCATCATAGATTAAGCACTCACTCGAAGTGCGCAAAGGTACCAAGCCCCTCCTTAGAGTTGCTTGTGCAGGATGTGAACATGATGAAGATTTAATGCATTCAAATCCATAAACAATATACACTTTCCACAGAGCATATTCTAGATCTAGATCTTAAAGAATCATGAATCAAACGATAAACATAATGAAATTATCATGCAATAACTAGTTATAGTCATATTTAACACCATTATTCATATAATAGACTCCATTATATAATAACACAATGAACACATAAGCTTTTACAATAATTAGTACCATAAGATCATACTCGCATCAGTTCTAGTAGCATAAATCCATAATATCTCATACACAATACTCTCTTAATCTACACAAATTACTACATATTTATAAGGGTGGGGAATTTCCCTTCACCACTTACATAATTCCCAAAATAGGTCGCATGTTGAAAATATCCATGTGCCTTTACAATAATAGACACACATGCAAGTGCACTAATAATAGATCTCTTCTAGTTAGCTGGCAGTGGTAATCCTATTATTAACTCAAACTCATGTAAAGCGCTTAGTAGATGTTCTTCAAAAAATAGCATTTTTGTGCCACACAAGTTTCCATCTAGTTGTGTGCCTCGCACACTATCTCAAAAATAGCCCATAACCATGAAAATGGCTAAGTCTAGATTCATTATGTCTTTTGCACGTGCTTCCTTCCCTATCCTTCCATGCCTTCAAACTGTCTTACTACCCTACACAAATATTCTCGTACTACTTCTTCTTAGTGTCATACTTGTCTACTCAACAAGTGCGTGTGCATGTTGGGGAAAAGAACCTAGAACAAGGGTTTAAGAAGGGTTTAGGAGAAACCAGGGCATGCACAAGGAATGAAAACATGATCCGAGATACTTATTCATATTTAATGTTCTAAAGACATTTAAGGAAAAACGTGACCCGACTAGGCATGCTGAATGGATAAGGTGATATCCTAGAGGCTTGGTGGTCAAGGAAATAATATTCCATGCATGGAAGGTTCCCAAAAGACATCATTATAGAAAGTGGAGAACTTGGAACCGAAAAAGCATGTTCCTTTTGAGGACCACAAGGGATCTTGGTAAGTGATGTAGTTTTGGAGGAAGGCATGGCGGTGGGTGCTAAACCTATTTATAGAGATGCTCTAGAGAAAGGAAGACACATCTTGAATGGAGAAAAATCGATAGACATCAGGTGCAAGATCATGAGGGAATGCATCAAGAGTATGATGTTGCAGTAATATTAGGATTTTAGAGCACTTAGTGCTAAGGGTTCTAATGGATGTAATAGGCCTCTGTATGGCATTAGAATCTATAATAAGGAATGAACTAGAAGGGCATAGTTAGAATGTCACACTAGGGAATGTCTGTAAGAGATAAGTCTAAAGTCCTTTGATATGTATGGTCTATAATGACCACTTTTGAATGTAATGTGGTTACTGGTACTATGATCAATATGAATATCTGGATCAATTCTCGAATATTTGGTTCATGGGGAAAAACCTAGTGTCTCTTCTTCAGTTATGAATCAGATTTGTTCTTTATATGATGTTTCTCTTGTTATTTGCATGGGTATATAGATGTAATAGCTCATCTCGATGCTTTCAGAATGAGTGCATGAACATTTACTTTTCTGCATCTAATTTTCTATCAATGGTAAGATCTTCTCATAATGCTCACATAAAGGAGGGCTCGGCACCCACGTGTGCCTCGGTGAGCACCCGGCTCCCTTTAGGTGATATGCCAACACGCATGGGATTAGAAAGTTGTATTGAGAGTACATAAAAATGACTACAAATAGTTCATTTCAAATATTGTTTTATGGGAAGGATACTATGGGATCTTGTAATCGGTATGGAGAAATTACCCACAAGGAGACATTATACCCTTGACAATCTTAACTCCTTCTCTCGAGATATCGGGAAGCTCTTTCCATCCCTTTACAAAGCATAAAAGATGAATTATTGATGCATATAGGTCATATATACTCCCGTGCTGATTTATGGAAACAATTAGAGATAATGAATGAAGGCAATCATTTGTCAAAAATAATTAATCTTATTATGGATTTGGTTACAAATCCTATAAAAGAGGATGAGATTATAGTCAACTATTTAGCTAAAATCGAGAACATTAAATCTCAATTAGATGGATGTAACTATGAATTGTATCAATATAAGCTTTTTAATTCATAATTTGGATAAATATTATTGATAAATTTAGAAACTACATCTCAATTATTAATTATAAGTATCGAATGAGAATGATGTGTCCGATTCAAACACTTTTTCTTCTCTATTGATTCAAGAAGAGTGAGTAATGGAAAATTTTGATTCAAAAGAAACCGCTTCTTAAGTTGTGTTCTCTCATTATCATAAGTCTACTCTTAATAGGAATAATAAAAATCCTAATCACAAGTCTAACTTCATATCAAGGTTTAAATAAAATTATAAGCCTAATTTTTCTATAGTCGAATTTTAACATCAAACTCAATAGAACTTCTGCAACAAGTGCATAAAATTTGGGCATAAAGAATTTGATTGTAGGGTAAAAATTAACAAATTAGTTAAGAAGGCTAATAAGAAAAAGTTTAATAATAAAAGAAATAGCAAAATTAGAATCAAAATCAGTCAAATGTAACTAAACAGTCCCTTTCCCTATATACTTCCCTTTAATCTTCAAATGATAATGAATTGATTCTTGGAGGTGGTGCATCTAGGCACATGACTTGTACCCCTAGTATCCTCTCAGATGTTATCAATAATTTGATGAAAATATATATCTAGGAGACAACTCCATTATTATATCCGAATCTTGTGGGAATGTTAAAGTGTTAAATGGGGTAATTTGGAATGTTTTGTATGTTCCTCGGTTGAAAAATCATCTTCTATCTTGCTCTCAATGAATCTGAAGAAAATTGTAAAGTGGTTTTCCTGCAAGATAAGTGGTATGTTAAAGATAATTTTTTAATTTTATAGCTTATGGTATTCAGAAAATTGCCTTGTATATCTTTGATGGTTTTGTATCGAGTATTTATTTTCTTATTATTCTAGGAATAATATTCAACTTTGGCATGCAACATTAGGTCACAAGCTTGGATGAAATGTCTAGAATTAACCTTGTTGTTGGCCTTCCTAATATAAAATCTGATCATGAGCCATGTGAGAGTTTCTTGCATGCTAAGAAACATGTTGAACCAATTCACAAACATCATGATTCTAATTCTTCTTAGTTATTAGAACTGATTCAAAATGATGTAAGAGAACCACTTGAATTTCCTTCTCTTAGTGGTGATTTGTATTCTTTTTCTTAAATGACCTGGTCTTACTTCATTAATAAAAGTATGATGTCTTGTTTAAATTTTAGGAATTTAAAGATTTAGTCGAAAATCTTCTAATCTAAAAATTAAAAGAATTAGGAATGCTAATGGAGGAGAATATGTCAAAAAAAAAGTTTGTTGAGTTATGCATGTCCCGTGGAATTCAAAGAGAATTGACCACTCCTATTCCCCACAACAAAATGATATTGTATAAAGTAAAAATAAGATTGTATTATAAATGTCTTTGACCATGGTTCATGTTATAAATTACCTAAATTTCCATGGGAAGAATCTATGAATACTACGGTTTATATTATTAATAAGATTCCTACAAAATCCCTTCATCAAACTACTCCTCATGAAGTATGGACAAAACAAAAACCAAATGTCTCTCACTTAAATATATTTGGTATCCATTCTTCTATCTTTATTCCTAAAGATAATAGGAAGAATATTGATCCAAACTCTGTTGTATTTTTGGTGGATATGGACATAAAATTAAAGGATTGATATTTTATGATCCTTTAGAGCATGAAATTTTTAAAACAGAAATGTTCAAGTCTTGGAAAAGACACTGTGATACTTCTCATGAACGTCCTCTGCTACTCTTGAGATAAAGCCCAGTAATATTTCTCCTAAATTTATGAGAAAAATTTCAAGATGTTGATTATCCTAATCTAGATATGATGGAGATTGAGGGGGAGTCTTCTCAAAATGTATTGCATCACAAGGTTCCTAAAGAGGGTATAAGTATTCTTCAATAATATCATCTTGTTAATATTATAAATTTAACTCGTAGTCAACACTCTTATCATGCCTTGATGACCCTATATGAGATAGAAACAAAATATTTTGAAGAATATTTTCAAGATGATAGATGGATTCAGGATATGAAAGATGAATACAATGCTTTGATTAAAAATAATACTTGGGAACTTTTACCCCTGCTAAGTGAACCATTATAGAATCTAGGTGGTTGTATGAAATCAAGTATAACTCTAAAGGGGAAGTTGAAAAATTTAAGGAAAGGCTAGTAGTTTGTGTTTTCTCTTAGAAATTTGGTCTTGACTATGTTGAGACTTTTAATCCTGTAAGCAAGAGGAGAATTGTTAGAATTCTTCTAGCATTGGATTCCTAATATGGTTGGGAAATTCACCAAATGGATGTCAAAAATTTTTTTCTTAATGGTGACTTAAAAGAAGAAATATACATGAGACAACCTAAAGGTTTTCAAGAACCTGGAAAGGAAATTTATGTCTGTAAGATGAAAAATTATTTGTATGGTCTTAAATAAGCCCCTAGAGCCTAGTATGCTAAAATTAATAGTTTCTTTCAAGATATTGGTTTCACTAACTATTGTTCTGATAATGATATGTTTGTTAAGTATGAAAAAAATCATATTATCATTATTGTTTTGTATGTAGATGATCTTTTGATTACCAACAATGATAAAAATTTAATTGTTAAGATCAAAGAAAAGTTAAAGTAACATTTTGAAATGACTGATTTAGGTTTATTAAATCACTTTCTTGACATGGTTATATTATAAGATCACAACTCTATTGTTGCATCTCAATCTCAATATGTTGTGAATTTATTTATACGATTTAACATGATTGACTATAATCCTATTGTCATTCCTATTGAATTTGGTGTTAAATTATATCCTAAACTTGGTTTGTGTTAAATTTGATCCTACTCTATATAGATAGCTAGTTGGTAGTCTAATTTATTTGACTATTACTAGACCTAATATTTCTTATGCAAAGTAGGATTAGTTTCAAGATTTATGCAATAACATTATGAGGATCATTGGAAAATGGAAAAAGTATTTTTAAATACATTAAAGGAATGATCAACTATGGTATATTTTATTCTTCTTCTAATGATGCACAATTATTTGGATATTTTGATTCTAATCATGTTGGTGATGCTACAGATAGAAATTATACTTCTAGATATGTTTTCAAGTTGGGTGTAGGTTTCATCACTTGGAGTAGCAAGAAGAAACCAACAATTTTTATCTCTTCTACTGAAGTAGAGTATAAAAGTGCTATGGAAGTTGCAAAGGAATCTATGTGGCTGAAAAGACTATTGGATGAACTGCATATGGGTGTCAAAGGAAACACTACTCTTCTATGTGATAACTAGAGTCTCATTTATCTTACAAAGAATCCATTTGAGAATCAAAATAATAATAATATTGAAGTTCATATGCACTTTATTCAAGAGAAAGTCCTGAATGGTGATATTGATCTCAAGTTTTGTTCAACTGAAGATCAAATTGTAGATATCTTCACAAAGTGGTTGTGTTTTATAATTTTTGTAAATTTATTACCTCTTTGGGGATATCGGAGTTTCATTGAGGGGAGTGTACATGAAAATTCCACCTCTTAACGGTTTTTTGAAAATTTCCAATACTTCCTTTATTTTATAATAAGTAAATGTGCCACATTATGTAAAGTTACTTGTAAATCCCAATGAAGCATTAGTTAAGTGAATTCCTTGTTTTATAAAAGGATCCATAATTTGATATAACTCTTTATATATAAAGTAATTACCCTTCAAATTTATTTTGTATATGTTCCTTTATATCCCAGAATTTATAGGATGCTTGGAACACTATTTTGAACTATGGAAAAATATTTGTCTCATGGTCTTGATAAAATTAACAATACATTTTAGTTATTTGTATCTTTCCCAAGTGCTCTGGGGACACTACGGTATTGTACCACAAAATTGAAAAACCCGTAGGACTCTACTTTAGTGCACCACATAATAGAAAACCCACAGAATAATTGTGCATGACTTGTAGAAGTCCAAGGGACACCGCTGAAGTATACCGCAGAGTTGAAAAACCTACAAAACTCTACTTTAGTGTACCACGAAACTACAGACCTAATGGTAGTGTACTACAAAGTTTAAAAACCAATGGAACATATGTTTTTGGTTTTCATCCATCTTGGCATTAGGAACATATGTCAATATGGTTTTTTGCATGATCTTACCCACTTAACATTAAGGGGGAGTTTTGGGCTGATAATGTCAAAGATATTTACAACTTTAGTACACCTCAATAGTATTTTAAAAAAATTCTATCAAACTTTATTATGACAATATTCCACAAAGATCTTCATCATTTTAAGATTGAAGTGGATTGAATGATTCACCCATACTATTTATTAGGTTGATCCCTCTTGAGATTGGCTATGAGAAACAAATATATTAGTACCAGATTGACATCATACTATTATGATCATTATATTGCATGAGTGAGATACATAGCTTTGCAATCACTTTTGAGATAATGAGTGAATTTGAAGTGCTAGATAAAATATGTATCAGAAATTCTTAATGATAGACATTTCTTTATTCAATGATATTTTTACCTTTAGGTTTTCCCCACTAAAATCTAGTGTTATCATCTCTTTCTTGGACTTTTATTTATTTTAAACTCATGATATTACATTTTGTAATCTACATACTATAATATAGAATCTTTGAAATTTATTTTATGGATATATAATTTGTTAATTATATTTCCCATAATTTCCTAAAAATGGTAAGTATTCCTTTTTATGATAATTTAAAATATGATTCTAACAGACTATTATAGGAAAATGATGGAAGATTCAAGAAGATATGATTGAGAATGTTTTCATTTATAGGTATGTGTGTTGCTTTATGGACCAAGATGGTTGGAAGGGTCTGAGTTCTATGAAGATGTCAAGTTCTTAATTTTATGAGAGGACCTAAGTTGAGACTACTAAACAAAAGGTACGACCTCATGTTGAAAATGAGGTTCTTTATACTATCATTATGATCTACAAGTGTAATAAACCTCAAAAGATAGAAGGGTGATAAGGTACAAGATTGAATTTTTTTGTAAGGTAGGGTGAGCTTGGTTAAGCTCTTTAAGAATGAAAAAGGTGTGATGAATAATTGATAAGCAAAAATGAATAGCAACCAAATATAAAAAGTTTATATTGAAATGAATAGATACAAATATATTGTTTACAACAATATAACAGTATGAAATAAAAGACAAATATGGTTGATTAACCATATAACCAAATAACAATTATTATTTAATTAATAAAATTAAATAATTTAAACTATGCATAATTAATATTAGGATAATAATATTTAATCCTAACATTCCCCCCCTTAATTGTGCATTGTCTGAAGAGATGAGGAGAGAAATGCTCTGAACAACTCGAACTTGTCACGTGCAAGTGACTTTGTGAAAATATCTGCTCGTTGTTCAGCAGTTGGACAAAACTGAAGCTGGATGTTGTGCTTCAACACATGTTCACGTATGAAATGAACCTGAACTTCAATGTGCTTTGTTCTCTCGTGAAAAACTGGATTGCGAACAAGTTTGAGAACACCTTCATTGTCAACATACATGGTGGTCGGTTTGTCCTGTGGTATTCCAAGTCCTTCTAGTATGCGACGTAGCCAAATCGCTTCACAGACAGCTTCTCCTATAGAACGATACTCGGCTTCTGTGGAAGAGCGAGAAACAAAGTGTTGTTTCTTACTTCCCCATGATATTGGTCTAGATCCCATAAAGAATACAAATCCAGGAAGTGGATTTTCTATCATCAATGTTACTGCGTGATGAATCGAATATCCGTCAAGAAGAAGTTTTCATTCTTCTTGTATTCTAGACCAAGATCACTTGATCCTTTGAGATATCTCAAAATGCGCTTTGCTGCTTTCGATGACAAATTTTGGGTTCTGCATGAACTGGATAGATAGCTCACTGCAAAGGTGATATCTGGTCTAGTGTAGGTCGAGTAAATGAGACTCCCGATCATTTGCCGATAGAGAAGTGGCACTTACCTCGGGAGATGGATCGAGCGAGATAAGCTGTAATCTGTTCTCCATAGGTGTAGTGATTGGTGTGTAATCCATCATCCTAAACTTCTCGAGCGTTGTCTTGGTATATTTCATCGAGAAACAAAGATGTGATTCTCTTTCTGCCATACTTCTAGTCGAAGACGGTAGTGCATAAGCCGAGATCTGTCATGTCGAATGATCGCTTAAGATCTTTCTTCGTTTCATCAATCATCTTCACTGAACTGCCATTGATGACTAGATCATCGACATAAACTACAACAATCACCATCTCCCCCTTGCTTTTGAGGTAGAGATTGGGATCGTATGGATTTCAGCGAATCCATGTTATATGAGATGCTCATCAATCTTGATGTACCATGCCGGGGTGCCTGTTTGAGGCCATACAGAGATTTCCTGAGTCTGCATACCTTTTCTTCTTGACCAGGTACAACATATCCCTCAGGTTGAGTCATGTAGACTTCTTCTTGTAAATCTCCATTCAGGAAGGCACTTTTTACGTCCATTTGGTGAACTTTCCATCAAAATGAGTGCGGCTAGAGCAAAGATCATCTGATCATTTTGATCTTAGTTGTGGGAGCAAATGTCTCCTCATAGTCGATGCCTTCTTTTTGTGCGTACCCCTTTCTACAAGTCTTGCTTTGCACTTGTCCACTGTCCCATCTGCTTTGTACTTAGTTTTGAATATCCATCTGCATCCAATGGGTTTCTTCCCTGGTGGAAGATCAACAAGCTGCCAAGTGTTATTCTTCATCACTGATTGATATTCAGAATCCATGGCATCTTTCAAGCTTTTGGTGTAGGGCTTCTGGGTGTAGAGGGCTCGTCGATTCAATAACTCTACTCATCAAAGCAAAGTTAACTTCTTCTCTTGCTTTACTGTGAGTCCGTGGTCCAGGGGTGGATGTATCGGTGGAGCATCCAATCTTGCATCTCGTAATGTACTTGTACACCATTTAGGCATACGTTGACTGTTCCCATGGGTTGTGGTTCTATCGATCAACACCATCATCCCCATCATCACTTTCATCTTACGAGGGAACATTAGCTTCAATTTTACAAGTAGGTGAAAAATCTACAT
Source organism: Taxus wallichiana var. yunnanensis (assembly GCA_018340775.1). Lineage (NCBI taxonomy): Eukaryota > Viridiplantae > Streptophyta > Pinopsida > Cupressales > Taxaceae > Taxus > Taxus wallichiana. Next base: position 272,720,742 of record CM031244.1, read on the forward strand.
CTTGCGAGTCGGAGGAGGAGTCTCTGCTTCCTTCTTCTCGAAAAACTCAACATCTCTGCTTGTGTAGACTTTTACGGTCTTAGGATCCATCGATCTATACCCAAGAGTCTCTTCTTGTATCCAATGAAGATGAGATTTTGTGACTTCATATCTAATTTCTTTTATTTGTTTGGGTATGTGCATGCTGGCTTTGCACCGAATACTACGAGGTGTGCGATGGATGGTTTCCTTTTTGACCATGCTTCTTGTGGTGTAATTCCATCAAGAGCGAGTTGTGGGCGCTCTGTTCTGTTTAACAAATACATGCTTTTTTTTTGCTTACGCCCAAAATGTCTTTTTGCAAGTCGGAATCATCGATCATGCATCGCACCATTTCCATGATAGTACGATTTCTTCTCTCAACAACACCATTTTGCTGCGGTGTGTGTGGAGGAGGCATTTGTCGGCGAATCCCGTGAGTTTGTAGGTAGTCTCTGAACTCATCACTTTGGTGAATTCCCCCTCGATCGGCGGAGAGTTACGATGTGATGACAGTTTCTTTTCATTGCACTTTGAACTTTTTGAATGTTTCAAAGGCTTCACTTTTCTTGCGAAGACAAAAAAATCCACATTTTCGTGAATAGTAAATCAACCTGAGCATGAAATCTTGGAACCACTGAATGACTTGGCTGCATCGGACCGCCTAGATCGGTATGAACAGGTCAAGTTTACCATGAGCTCGAAAAGTACTCTTTTGGAATGAAACTCTGTGTTGTTTTCTGCTTAGCGGTGAGGACACTTGTCTGTATCTTACGAAGAGATGGTAGCCCATGTACCATATTACACCCGGTGAAGTGTTTGAGATATTTGAAACTTACATGACCAAATCTCTCGATGCCACCCTAAAGGTGAGGTGGAGTTTTTAGCCACAAGTGCTTGATCATTTTTGTGAATGAAATCAAGTTGAAACATTCGTCCCACATTTGAGGCTTTTGCAATTATTTTTGAGCCTCACGGATTTATCTCGAATCAAACACATTTTTCTTGCGGATTGACTATCAAAGTCAATTTTAGGTTGTGATCTAGGAGTTGTGTAACCAGAAAGAAGATTCTTTGTCAACCCAGGGACATATAGAACATCTGATAGTCTGCATTTGCGTGAACCAAGGGGTAGAGAAATGTTTCCAATCCCCTGAACTGTATATGAAGAATCATCTCCCAACGAAACATGATTTTTCGATGGCGTGTCCCTCATTGAAATAAACCAGTCTCTGTGGCCGGTCATGTGTCGAGTGGCTCCCGAATCAACATACCAGACGTCACTAGATGACGTGGATGGTTCACTTGATCGAGCAGTGAACAAGAAGTCTTCATTGTCTGACTGTTCTTGTTGCTCAACAATATTACCTTGCTGGTGGGGTCTTCTTTTCCAGTTCCCCTTTTTTTGCCCGTGATAGTTGTTTGAATGTCCCTTGTAAGTTTGTTGTTGTTGTGGTCCAGAATTGCTTGATGAACCTTTCTTATAAGTGTTAAACCAACATTCTTGCAAGTCATGTCCTCTTTTGCAAATTGGACATCACTTCTTCTGTTGATTGTCCCCATGATACTGATTTTGATGTGGGGACTTCTGATAGGATTTAGGTTTTCCTTTACCTTTTCCTTTCCATTTTTGATGTGAAGATAGTGCCTGCTCCTCTTCATCATCCTTGTTGTGCATTGCTTCCTCTTGTTGCAGTAGGTTTACTAGCTTGTCAAAACTAATTGTCATATCTGACAAGTTTAGAGTTGTGACAAAAAATGGTAAGAAGAAGGAGAGCTCTCGAAACAATGGGAGCGAGAGATTCATCTTTGACCTCTTCTCTCAGGGCTAGAAGTGAAGCCCTCAACTCTGCTGACTCTTCTTAGGAAGGCTTGATTTTCTCATTACTGCTTGAACTTCAATGTATGTAACTGACTCTGCAAATTGAGTATGACATTCTTGTTCTTGGCCTCATATATTGTGCTCAGCTTATCCCATGCTTCTTTTGCTGATGTGGCATCTCGAATGTGGGCTTGCACATCGTCGGACACTCCAAACAAGATGATGAGTTTTGCTTTCTGATCTGCTCTATCAAATTGTCGTTGTTGTGTTGCATCAGTTGGTGATCTGGTTAGAGTACCGATCCTGACAGGCAGATTTCTTCAAACTCAAGTTGTGTCTTTATTTTTGTCTTCCATGTAGCATAGTTGCTTCCTCACGAGCAATTGTGAATCGGAAGAAAAAAATTTGGGGGCATTGGTGCCCATTTTGCGAGATCAGCGAGGGTTTGGCTCTTATCACTCCAGGTATTAGGTCTCCCAATCTATATACCGTCGAGTCGATATACGAACCTTTCTATATATGCGCCCTTCGATATACCCGTCGGTGCGTGGAAGAAGCTCGCCCTTTCTATATACCGTGATGCGTGAAAGAGGCGTTAACGTACGTGAAAGAATTCAATACGTGGTACGAAGCATCTTGATGGGGTGCATGTGATTATTGACACCGGCTCAAAGAAATATCCTCATACATGCGTAACTTCACTATATACTCGGATAATTTCTCGATCGGATTTATGTCTTGCGATCGTTCACTGAGCGGATGGGATGGTTCATAGTGTGTGCCTTTGTGACCTTATTACTCCCGTCGATTTATAGGGACGATGCCCGGGACGGCGTTGTTGCAGCTATATTAGGCGTTAAGTGCGGTAGTAGTCATGCGGCTTTACAGTAAGCGCTTCCCGGAGGCCTTTGTATATATCGAGCAGCTGCGAATGAGATCTAGGATCTCGTGAGTGTTCTGAGAACCAATTTTACTATTTTTATTACAATTACTGCGGTTTACGGCGATTACAAAGTTTTGCAGTTGACTATGGCAACCTGCAAATTAGTACAATATGCAGCAGTATACAATTTACATTCAAAAAAATGTACAATTTGAATGACAGGCAAAAAATTTCAGTTTCGGGGTCCTGGTGGCCTCCTGAGCCCAATATGACCCAAAATGCTAAAAATTGCAAAATAATAGCTGAAAATGCAATTTTTAGATGGGTCTCCTTTTGCAAAAAATGTCTGGAATGAAAAAACAGACCAGATGGGAGAAAAATTTTTTTACCTAAATTAGGGATTTCTCCGCTAAATTTAGTTAGTTGTAACTAAATTCAAAAAAAATCTGCTAAATTTAGCAGTTCACAAAAATTCCGCCAAGATGCAAAAGGTGAGTTTTGAGTGTTTTGGTGGGATTTGACCCCAGGACCTCTCACTCCCAAGGCGCATGCACTAACTTGACTTGCCCACTTAGGGCGCTTGGAGCTATGAAAGGAAGGAACTTGTATTTATTGACAAGTAAAATGACTTACCTCTTAAAAATGCGACTTGGTTGAGAAGATGCCACGTGGTGCATGCTGGTGAAGGGCATTTTTAGGGTTCCTTTGGCTTGAAAATGGATCTGAAGCTTTGTTTTTGTTTGTTTGCCTTTGTATGGCGCCTCCTTTTCTCTTCTCCAGCCGCTTTTTTTTTTTCCACATTTTGCTTTTTTTTTGCCACTTCTGCCAAATTTTTGTTTGAAGATTGATCACTATTTGTTTTTTTTTTGAGTCCAAATTTTTTCCTTCCCTTTTTTTTTGCTCTTTTGCTCATTTTTGCTTGTGCATTGCTTTGTTTTTTAGCGCAAATTTGAGTGATAATGAGGTCGTTTTTGCTCAAAAAGCGTTTTTTTTTTTTGGAGCCACTTTTTACTCTTCTTTGGCCGCGTTTTTTTGTTGTTTTTTTTCTTTGACACTTTGTGTTGGGTGTGCGAGGCGAGGCATGAGGAGGCGGATGCGTGGAGAGTGGATTTCCACTTTTTTTTTTTTTTTTTTTGTTTTCTTTGTGCCAAAAAAAACACACCCGAGTTTTTTCTCCTTCATGCTTGCTTGATTCACCTTTGTTTTTGCTTGTTGATGACTTTGAGTCTAACGAACTTCTTTTCACATAAATATTAGACCAAGATTGGTAGATGATGTGGCGTACAATGATGCTTTCTTTGCTTTGCTTTTGTATTGGTTTTGGCAGTCGCTTGGAGAGTGGGCGAGAGCCGCATGGACCAAGCTTTTAACACTACAGATTTGATCGAGTTCAAATCAGATCGAGGAGAATTTGTTTGTTCTGCTGCAGTGCATATACACGAGACCTCCAAAACAAGAAAAGTGACTTCAAAATAATAAATAAAGACCAAATGTAGAGACAAAACCCTTATTGGAAAATTTTTTTTTAGTATTATTTCCAATACTGTAGCAAATTTTGCACAGTCTTTGAGTGCACCGAGTGAAAAAAAAATTTGCGTTCAAACACTGGAACTAAACGGGAGGTTGTGGAGTTTGCGGGGATTTTGGGAGGAGTTTGCAGGAGGCTGCACTGGCTCTCAAATGTGCAAATTTCTTCTCCACGAATCTCCTCTCTCTCTGCTGCTCTCTCTTCCACACCTCACGGGGCTTGATTTCGCTCACGGTACCAAATGATGATTGAAAAAGGGACGGAAGCTTTGATAATTTTATTAATCTCAATCAATCTAAAAATTACGAGAGAATGGGCTGCAATATTTATAGATATTGCATGACCCAAATACATCGGGAGAATAAGTTTGCGGAGTGTGACCAAATGCGAGAATAAACAAGCTTCGATAACATCGGGAAGCGGGAAATGATAGATACAAATATATTGTTTACAACAATATACTATGAGTATGAAATAAAGACAAATATGGTTGATTAACCATATAACCAAATAACAATTATTATTTAATTAATAAAATTAAATAATTTAAACTATGCATAATTAATATTAGGATAATAATATTTAATCCTATAATGTCTACTCTATTGATGGAAAAGGGTGTTATATGGTCATATTTATCTCCATGAGGTGTCAATAAAGTGTGAAGCATAAAGAGTGAGTGGTTGTGTCAATTTTTGTGAGTTATCATGGTTTCTTGGTGATTAGGATAAAATGTAAATATACATGCCTAATCTAATGCTATTGTAGCAATAAATAAATATGTACATAAGTACTGAAATGATACTCAAGAAAACCAAGCAATAAAGTACCAAACCCTATTTACAATTAGAGGTTGATAAGCCTTCAATGATTCATAGTGAAATGTGAAGCTGTGTTGGAGTGGTAACTAGGTGAATAGAATGGTAGGAGCATCACACAGAGACCCAAAAAAATGTCAATCTAGAGAGATAGTTTGGAATGGGATGCCTGGAGAGGGATAGGGGCACCTATGAACACCCTAGGAATGTTTTTGGGTGCATGGGTGTGTGGATTATCTTAGAAAACATCCTCTAAGGTTTCTCAAGGTCTCTTTAGTCATTTTTGGTCACTTTGAGGTCACACCGAGTCACCTGTAAACTTGCAATGAAATAAGAACCTACAAAACCCTCAAATAGACATTAAATCCTAAAAAAGAAAGATGCAAAATGAGGGGTCAAACTATCCTAAGTTTTCATAATGGTGAACTTACAACTGAGAGTTGCATTATATCTTAAATCCAATGTAGTTCTTATGTGTGTTTGAAATTGTGCCCTAGGTGGCTCTTGTGTCGAGCACACTTGATGGTGAGAAAATAGCTAAATGTAAGAAATTTTAATATATGTGTGCATGGACTATAATGAACTTACATCCTACAAAGTGTATGCATAATAACCAGCCCTTGTTTCCCTTGTGATGGTGTTAGATGGATGAAATGAAGATTTTAGATGCCTTGATGGATGCAACCTTATGTGGTGATAGCTAATGATTAGTGTTTGGTCTTTTATCATGATCACATAAATTATATTTATATGATTTCCTTTCTTGAATTTTGTAACCAACCCTAAAAATTCTGACTACCAAAATGATAATATGATTGAACAGATAGAAAGGATGTGAAAAGTGTGAATGTAACATACCGAGGTTAGGGGCACATATAGGGGAAGAGGGTACCTAGACTGGTGTCTTGGCTAGGCACTAGTGTGCAAGATGATAAAAGTTTGAGTATAATAAGGAAAAATGAGAAAGTAAAGGTGCAAGAATAAAAGGACAAAAAAAAGACAAATAAAGGTGGCCAAATACATGGGTTAATTAGTAATTTTTTTACTTAGAAATAATTTGAATAGTAGTATGTAATCAAGTCTAGATAACTAACCAAAGTGCATGATTTTGTGTCTACATTTGCCCCACTTTATGTTGGTGAGCGGAAAGCTCAGTAACATAAAATAGATAGAGATGTGTACCTAATAACCATGTAGATTGATGATGAAATCATGTCGAGGGACTAGACAAAGCATGGAGTGATAAAAATGTGAAGCATGGATGCTAAGGAGGAAAAAGTGTAAAAAGTGATGATGAAAATGAATCGAGGGAAAAAATGCATGTTTAGATGTCGCGATGTACTGTTGTTGATGTGAATGATGTGGATGATGTGGATGATTTGAATGATGTTCACCACTACTTCAATACTGAGATGGACCTATAAAATAGAATAATAATTAAGTAGTCAAATAGGCATGTATATGTGTTAAAAGTATGTAAAAATTATGAAAATGTGAAAAGGAACATGCACACTTAATATGTAATGTGAAAAAGGGTGTTGAAAGGATTCAGAAGATGTCGATGAAGGGCACATTTTTTGGATGATATCATGCCATGGAAGAAGTATAGGGAGGAAATTCTATTGTCATCCTCCAACCTTTAACTTCTTCTATAAGTTTTAGAAAACTCGGAATGTTAGTTTTTTTATCCTATGAGATGGCGAAGTAGTGTAGAAAGTAAAGTATGGTGTCATCGTCTAACCTTCAACTTCTCCCCAAAATATGGAACCCATTGCAGATGGTGTGTACTTATACTCAATGTAAATTTCTCAGTGCTAAAGGACTCTCTGCCTTGTCAAAAGCCTCGTGACATTCTAACAAATTGTGTAATTGCCCTTGGTTAAAGGCATGCATGAAGGAAATTGATGTGTTAAGGATCCAATTATTATTCTTAGCCCTATATAAAACCAATAATTGTACCATATCGGTACTATTTTGTGTTTTGTATAACATTTTATGGGGTGACTGATTCACCCACATGATACCCCCCTTGTTTGGGGTGCATACAACACTACTAAAGGAGTATGCAGCCCAAAATAGGATGAATGTTGTGCTAAAAATTTTCCCTACAAGGGAAAGAGAATTTTCTTGGAGAAAACTAACGTGTACATAAACAAAGTGGCTAGGAGACCCGTGTTAGTATAAGAAAAAATAAACATGCATGTATAAGAAAAATGTAAGCTAAGAAGACAATGTGTAAGCTAAGACGCAAGTAAACACACAATAAGATAATGTATACTATGAAAAGTGGGTTACAAACATTGGACATCACTCATGATGTCAAAAGACAATCAAGGCCATAATAATTGGAAGTAGACAAGTTTGTACACAAGATAAATGGAACAGCCCACAAATAAGAGTAAGCAATGAAAAATAATGTAACAAACTACCATTGAGACATGTAACACTACATAAAAAATGTTGCACATGAAGTACCTGTTAGCATGTTAGAAAGATAAAAAGTATGTCAAAACATGTATAAGTTGATAAAGTAATGTGTTATGAAACAAAATGAAACAATAACACCTATAGTGTACAAAATTGGATGCCCCAGGAGCCTTTGTGGCACCGGTACGATGTATATGCGCCAAGCATCCATGTTGCGTATAATAAATTTGTATAATCTATGATCACAACTAGAAAGGAAATTAAACATGCATGTGTGTATGATAAAGATAATGAAATAGAAGATATCTGTCTAACATGTGTAATAAGATGTACATGTAAAATTATAACTAAGAAAGAGTAAATGTAAAAGGATATGATATGTTGTAGATGGTACAAAATGGAATTTAGCGTGAATGATAAGAGCCATGTGATCCTCGATTTTATGTGTATGCATGTAGTGAGGTTCATTTATTTATGCCTCCTCGGTAGTAAAGAATGAACTATAAATGAGAGCGTGTTATTAAGAAATGTTTTGAATGTATGTAATAGAAAGATGTGATCTTCAAAGTCTAAAGTGTAGAGTGTAAGCATGTGAGTGATTTATTGAGTGAGTGATTAAACATGTGAATATGATGAGTTAAATTTTAGATTTATACCCTAAGAAATCGAGTTTGGACTGCGAAACTAGAGTGCATCATAGAGTAATGATTGTAACATGTATATGTAAATGTAGGATAGATATAGTGTAATATTTAGTGCAAATGTGTAGAGTGAATAAGATGAAAAGTGTGTAGAAGATGTTGTGAGGGAAGATGTCATATGTGTATGATACACGATGTGTGAGATTTGTAATGTGTAGTGTGACTAAGAAATGATAGACATGTGTATGGTGAATGTGTCTAGTGTAAAATGTGTGACATGGTCAAGTGTGTGAGATTGTGTGGTGTGTATAATGTGTAGTGTGTGTGGTTCATGTGAATAGTATGAACTCAATAGTCAAGTATGAACCATATCACAAGAATTATTCATCAAGAAAATGACGATGCAAATGTGTTGAGATGTGTATGATCAATGTAAAATACTAGATGCAGTGTGTGTAAAATGTATGACAATTAATAATGCTAAAAGGGCCGAGGGAGTAAGTGCAATACCACCCTAAGTGTGTGATGATAAGTGTGTTATTTTATGAATTATGTTTGGAATAGATAGATGGGTGAGGTGTGAAGATGTTGAAGTGTAATTGATATTTTATAGTTGACGTGGTAGTTAATGAAAATTTTTGTTATATGCAAGACTAGCGAAAAATAATAATAAATGTATGTATGTATGTATGTATGTATGAGAGATTATGTAATAGATAGAGATGTTGATGAATCATGTAATGCGAAGATGAAACGGGGTTCTTATTGTAAGATATCCCTCAATAGTCATGTAAGAATTTTAAGAACACAAGTGTGTCATCAATAAACTAGTGATTTGAACATGTGTCAAGATGTATATATCATATGTGAAAGTGAAGTGATGAGATGATAAGACACTTGTTAAATGTTAGGGGGGATAGGTGTGATGCCCCCAAGTGTGTGATGAGAAAAAGATAAAGTAATTGTTATCCCAAATTTACCCCCCGGGTTAATTTGGATAAACCATCATAAATGGACTTAGCATCAAAGTTTAACCCCATTAGAAGAGAAACGAAGATCGTGTTTTGCTTCGTAATATTTGGTATTTAGTTGCAGAAAGCTAGCAATTCATAGTGAATATCATGGTTAGACGAGTCAACTTGGTTGGTCGGTAGAGCCAGTGTGTCGGGTTAAGGTTGGTCGGCTAGGGGTTGGACGTTACGACCGGTGTGTCGGGTCAATGTTGGATGGTTACAAGTTAGAAAAATGCAGGTTGGATGGCTATAGGTTGGATGGCTATAGGTTGGACGACCGCAGTTAGACGACATATAGGTTGGATGACTATAGCTTGGATGACTATAAGTTGGATGGCTGCAAGTTGGATTCCTAGAGGTTAGATGGTTATAGGTTGTACGATTGTAGGTTGGATGGGTCACATGGTTGGGTGGCTCACGAGTCCCAAACTAGATGATGGTAGGTGAATGAATGATAATTCAAAAATTGGATCTAATGTGGTATGGTGCCCATGTCTTCATTTGACAGAAGTACCCTCAGGAAGAGAATTTTTATGGGTTCATGTACCTCTTTAGTGAGGGTGGGTGAAAATTGTGTATTAAATAACTCAAACCCCTAAGTTTTAAGGGATACATTCTAGGAGTTGGGGAAACTCTTGAAAAAATTTCCCTTGGCTCCATTTGAATTGTAAGCCTTCTCATGCGCTTGAAAAGCATATTTATGCCTCTGAGCATCAATGTAATGGTTTGTGCATACCTTAAAGCAATAAAATTGTGTTTTGTGGTGTTTCTTCAACCCTAGCTCATTTTTATTGTATTTTCTTGCCTCTCCATTTCGTGTTTGTTTTTTGTGCATGTTATTTCACTTACAAGTTTATGATGTTATGTTTCATTGAGTTCGATGGGGGATTAGGATCTAGGTCTATGTCACATCTGTTTGACCTCCCTCGGCCCCCTTTTCCTTGTTTTTCCTCCCTCAACAGAGTATCTCACCCCTTTTCTTGGTGTTATCACCTCGTTAGTGTAGGATTTCCCATTTCACACACTTTCTCTCTCCTTGTCTCCTTAGCATTGTTAGGATAGGTGTAGTTAGGCGTATTTTCTACATTAGGAGTAGTTTAGCATTAGGATTAGGTAGAGGAATTCGGCCTTCTCCAAAGGACCATCTCAAGTTCACAAGTCCCACAACTTGAGAGATGGTCCCATGTTATGCAGATTACACCAGATGCCCCATTCAAACTCGGGCCATTTGGGGGTGCTATAATTTTGCATTAATAGTTTTGGCATGCCTAGTGGGACAAGTTTGAAGCACCTTACCACTTCATTTCATCAGGTTGATGTGTTCTTGGTGAGATTCAGCCTTTGGAGGCACATGTAAAACACAATGGTGACTCCATCGGTTAATAACCCATTCTATGAGTTCCGAATCTCCTTCCATTCATTTTCACCCTTTCTTATTTCCACACCTTTCATTTTCTACCATTCATGAAGCTATGTAGTCATGGCTTCATTCCTATCTTGGAATTCTCACTACAGTAGGAAAACAAAGAGTTTGATTGCTTATCGACTTAGAGGAATGTTTTGATTAGGAGAGCGATTATGAATTACAACTTTCACTACCCCATCATTCATCCTTCAACCACAAGAAGCATGTGTGCCCTAAAATTTGTGTGTCCTAGCCTGCAAGTGCTCCCCTTCGTAAAGAAGTTCGGAAGAAAATCCCATCTTTGAGATTAAGCTTCAAAGTAATGGGAAAATCAAAAGGATCAGACCATGCCCAATCGGATATCTATCTAGCCTAAAGACATAGACAGAGTTCAACTAGTCATGCTCACTTGAGCATGACATGAGCTTCACTTTGTGTGAAAGGTCAGCAACAATGCCTCCCAGATTTAAGCGTAAAACAACTTCAGGAGGTGTATATTCTATTTTTGATACTTTGAGAAGGGTGAAACACCATCTCTGCAATATGGTTTTTCACTCTTGGTTCCAACCATGTTCAATGCCAAATCAATTACATGGTCACAATTTTTGAGGAAGGGAAGCTACTTCTCCCTCCTTATTAAAGGTTTTACTTGAGTGATCCTTGCCTCTAGTTAGAGTAGGGTAGTTTAGGTTTTATTTTAGTAACACAAGTGTTTGTGAACACTCTGCATGTTCCAATTGGGGTATGTATGATTTCAAGTTTTGTACATAGTGTGTGTTTTGACATGTTGTTTCTCTTGCACTATCCATTCTTCAGAAGAAATGGTGTTCTTGACATAAAATCAGATTTTGGGGTGGTTTTCAAAGAAAATATTTCAGACCTAATAGATCGATTTACAAGTCCAGAATCCTTCCTTCCCTTTCCTTGGAAAATTTTCAATTTTGGGGCAGTTTACAGGATTTATCCAAAATCCCAAATCAGCTTTAGGAGCATGCCAAGGAAATTTCATCCCAAGTGCTAAGTTCATGCGAAGACTAGGGGACAGTTCAAAAGGATCAGTTTTTCAAGGTTAGGCTTGACCCCATTATCACTATTGTTATCCCAAATTTACCCCCCGGGTTAATTTGGATAAATCATCATAAATGGACTTAGCCATTCATAATTCTTGGATGTGTGGATGACCATCAAAGTTCAACCCCATTGGAAGAGAAAGGAATCCCATGTTTTGGCTTGGCCAATTTGGTATTTGTTCATGGAAAGCTAGTGAGCCATGACAAATATTATGGTTAGATGAGTAAACCTGGTTAGTCAAGATAGCTAGGTGTGTCGGGTCAAGGTTGGTTAGCTAAGGGTTGGACGGTATGGCTAGATATTTTGGGTCAAGGTTGGATGACCTGCAAGTTATACGGATAAGGGTTGGAGGGTATGGCCAAGTGTTTGAGTAATATGTCAGACGTTGGTGGTTGGATGCGTACAGTTGGACGGCTAGGGGTGAGACGCCTAGAGGTTAGATGGATGTAACTTGGATGGTTACATGTTGGATAACTATAAGTTGGATGGCTACATGTTGGACAACTGTAGGTTGAATGGCTATAGGTTAGATGGTTATAAGTTATATGGTTGGGGGTTGGATGCCTAGAGGTTGGACAATTTTAGGTTATATGACTACAGGTTGGACGGGTCACATGGTTGGGTGGCTCATGAGTCCCAAGCTAGATGAGGGTAGGTGAATGAATGACAACTCAACAAATGGATTTAATGTGGTATGGCACCCATGTCTTCATCTGAAAAAAGTACCCTTGGGAAGTGAATTTGTATGGGTGCCCATACCTCTTTAATGAGGGTGGGTGAAAATTGTCTATAAAATAACTCAAACCCCTCATTTTTAAGGGAGACATTCTGGGAGTGGGAAACTCTTGCAAAATTTTCCCTTAACTCCATTTGAGCTATAAGCCTTCTCCTACACCTAGAAAGTGTATTTATGCCTTTGAGCATCAATGTAATGGTCTGTGCATACCTTGAAGTAATAAAATTGTGTTTTGTGGTGTTTCTTCAACCCTAGCTCATTTTTATTGTATTTTCTTGCCTCTCCATTTCGTGTTTGTTTTCTGTGCATGTTATTTCACTTGTAGGTTCATGATGTTGTGTTTCATGGAGTTTTGATGGCGATTAGGATTTAGGTCTATGTCACATCTGTCTGACCTCCCTCAACCCCTTTTTCCCTGTTTCATCCTCCCTCAATGAGTATCTTTCCCCTTTGTTGGTGTTATCACCTCATTAGTGTAGGATTTCCCATTTCATGCACTTTCTCTCTCCTTGTCTCCTTGGCATTGTTAGGATAGGTGTAGTTAGGCATCTTTTCTACATTAGGAGTAGTTTAACATTAGGATTAGGTAGAGGAATCCAGCCTTCTCTCGGAGGACCATCTCAATTTTGTAAGTCCCACACTTGAGAGATGGTCCCATGTTATGCAGATTACACTAGATGCCCCATTTACACTCAGTCCATTTAGGGAGTGCTGTAATTTTGCATTAATAGTAAGGTCATCTAAGAGGTCATCATTTTTAGGATCAAAGAAAAAAATTAAATCATATTATACATGATAAGAAATAGTATCATGTTTATCATGTAATCGATCGATTGTGTATTCTTCATTAGTGAAAATGGGTAGTGGAGAACCATGTGAATACCAACATGTAAGATTTTTTGAATATCTGAGAAAGGAATAATTGTAAATGAAAACACGACCAAAAGTAATAGGAAATGATATTTCAATATGGTTAAGATCTAGGTTAACCCCAATATAGTCAAGCCAAGAATGTCCAAGTTTAAGGGGAGTAACATGAGAATCTCGTGTAAGAAACATCATGAGATAAAAGATGAAAATCCCATAAATTGTAGTAATTTGGATGATACCATGATAAAGATGAGGAGTATAGGGTGAAGGAAAGATGTCGTTAACTATAAATCCTATTAAATCCAAGCCATAATGTGTGCATATAGTGTCATCACAAGTAGGATCAAATAGAATATTCTCCCAATATGAATCATTCATGAAAAGTATACATGTAAAGGGAGGTCGTGCTAATGGTGGATGCACATGTGATAGTGAAGTAGGTGGAACAAATTCCAATGTGTGGGTAGGCCCTAGATAAAGTACCATAGTAATAGTAGCAGGAGGAGGTGGTGTTGTAGAAGGGACTATATCGAGCATGCAAATAGCACCTTCAAGTGGTGGTAAATGATCAAAAGTATATATGGGTTGCGGTTCATTTGTATTATCGGATCGTGGAGTAGTAATTATAGTTTTGGTATCACATTCGCAATATTTGAATGGATCGCAATCACTAGAACTATATATTATATGCCCTCATATAGGAATTTTACACAATGATGGACCATAGAAGGTATTGCTTGCATGGCATGGGTCCATGATCGATGAAGGAAACATTATACAAAACATGAAAGTCAATGACAAAGAAAATTGTGTTAATTGTTTTGGTCCTTATAGTGATAAAGTGAGTAATGTGACCTATGGATAGATGACCAAACCATCATATGCCCAAAGGAAAAACATGATGGACTAAAATTTGTAGTAGAAAGACCAATATTTTCAAGGAATGACATAGGACATAGATTGAGTTCAGATCCATTATCAATTAAAGTATGTTTGATACCCATATTGTAAATGTGAATCATGATATGCAAGGGTGGATCATTTTCAAAAATAGAAAGATCAGCATGAGGATTAGATGGGAAAGTAATATGTTGGGATAATGCCTCGATAAATGTTTGATATACTGAATTTAGATGCATATTAGCAAGAATTCAAGTGGTAGCGAAGAGAGTTTTGATTCTATCTCTTAATTGAGGATTGATAAGCAAGAAATCATTAATGGAGATACTCATGATGATGATTTCCTAGAAATATAAAAGCAATGGTGGTATGAAGATCCTACGAGTGTTTAGATCAAGTTCGGGATTACCATTATGATTAGGCTAAATGTAAATATATTATCCTAATTTGATGTTATTGTAGTAGTAAATAAATATGTAATTAAGTATAGAAATGATACTCAATAAAACCAAGCAATAGAGTACTAAACCCTAAGTGTAAAGAGATGTCGATAATCCTTAACTAATTCACAGTGAAATATGGAATTTGTTGGAGTGGTAACAAGGTGAAAAAAATGGAAGGAGTGTCACACAAAGATGCATAAAAATGTAGATCCAAAGAGATAGGCAGGAATGGGGCACTTGGAGAGGGACAAGGATGCACTGCGGGTGCCCTAAATATTATTCGGGTTCCTGGTCTCATGGAAAATTTTAGAAAACATCCTCTCGAGTTGTCATAAGTTGTTCACTTTTTTTACTTTGAGGTCACACCAATATCTCTGAGGTCTTTGTAAACCTTGAATGAAATATGAACATGCAAAACCCTCAAATAGACATCAAATCCTAAAAATGAAATATGTAAAATGAGGGTTCATACTATTCTCATTGTCATAATGGTGAAATTAATACTATACATTACACTATATCTAAGACCCAATTTAATTCTATGTGTGTGTGTGTGTGCGGAATTGTATCCTAGGTGGCTCTTCCGTAATTCACACTTGATAGTGAGAAAATAACTAAATGTAAATAAGTGTAATAGATGTGTGCATGGAATAGAATGAACTTCCCTCCAATGAATTTTATGTAGAATAACTATCCATTTGGTCCCTTGTGATGTTGCTATATGGATGCAATGGAGCTTGTAGATGCCTTGATGGATGCAACCATAGGTGGTGATAAATAATACTTAGTGCTTGGTATTTTATTATGATCACATAAATTTATATTTCTATTATTCCCTTGAATTTCATAACTAACCCTAAAAATGGTAACTACAAACAAGATAAGATGCTTAATTCACTAGAAAGGACCTGAAAAGTGTGAACAAAGTATTTTAAGGTTAGAGGCACCTATAGGGGACATGGGTGCCTAGGGATGATGTCCTCACCGGGTGCTGGTGTCTAGGATGATAAAAGCTAGATTATAATAAGGCATATTGATCAAGAAAAGGTATAACACTAAATGGAGACACAAAATACAAAGAACGGTGGCCAAATACATGGTTTAATTAGTCATTTTCTTACTTAGGAATCATATAAATAGTAGTATGTAATTAGGACTAAATAATTACCCAAAGTGTGTGATTTTGTGTCTATATCCAAAGTGCATGGTCTAGTGAGATGAGTAAAAATATGAGTTCTCCCAAGTGATTTGATGTGTTTCATAAAGTAAAACATGGTTCATATGATGTGTCATGAGTGTACATAGGTCCGTATGAGGTTGGCATGGTCGGGTGATGAGGTTACATGGTTGAGTTGGGTCATTCTATGTTTGTTTCTATCCTTGGAGCATGTAGAATGGTATGGAGGTGTGATATTTTGACCTAATTAGTCTTTTTGCAGCATAGTGACAATGCACATGAGGTGTATGGTGAGTTTAAGGTTAGTTTTCAGAGATTTGGTGATGTTTTAGGGTCCTTGGGGAGAAAGCAGGTGAGAAACATGGAAGATAACATAGGTAAGTCATTATGGATGGAGAGTTTGAGATGAATTTTGGCTATGTGGTGAGTTTGAGAAGTTATAGGATGTTTTCATGATGCTTCATGAAATGTTTCAAGTACTTTTGATATGGTAATTTAAATTTATGTAAGTTTTGGTGAAATTGGGTAAGTTTACTTTTTTTTAAGACAAAGATGGACCTTTTGATGCTCATTGTGAATTATATGCTTTTCATGGGGACCTAAGATATTCAAAATAGATTCTTAGGTTTTTATAAATATTTCACAAAAATAATGAAGTGGTTTGATCATCGTGTTTTTACAAATGATCATTAAGAAGGAAAAGTGGTTGTAAGCCCTAGCTAAACCATAAATAGGAGTAGCTTACAAGAAAGTGTGTATAGAAAGCTTGTTTTGATTTCTATTTCTAAAGTGATGATTGTAAGTCGTAGATAACTCTTCCATAATTCCGAAAGGTATGTTAGAGCATGTGGTTTATGAAGAGTTTATGAAGAGTTCCAATTTAATGATATTTTATCCAAATAAGGTAATGACTACATTGGAATTTATGTTATCCCTAGGGTTTTTCTATATTTCTATGTCAGCTTCAGGTCATGGCTAAGGTGATTTTATCCCAATCAAAGTCATTAGGTGAATTTAGACAAGCAGATTAGAAGGACCACATACAACAAAATGGGAAAATATAGAATTATGGCTTCAGAACACTCTATAACATTGATCCTTAGCTCCATGGTATTGAAAAGTATAAAAATCTACACGAAGGTTGGAAGAATAAAAAATTTATCTTTTGGTGCAAGAATGTTATTCTTGAATCCATTCGAGTTATTTCTTAGCTCATCGAGCCGTCATATGGTGCATCGATCTTTATAATCTCTACATTGCCAACAGAGCCCATCTAGTAGGAGATCAAAGTTATCCTAAATGGAACAAGTTACTTAATAGCCACCGAGATATTACCACAAATTATGAGAAACCTAGAAAGGTGAGAAAGCTACTCGAAAACCATTGGGCTATATACAAAGATAAATACACACTACCAAGATGTTGTAATGAGAGATGAGCTCATCAAGCTCATAGCCGAGCCCCTTTACATGGTCAAGTTACATGAGTATGAGCTGAGTTCTCTAAATTGATTTGTTATTTAGGAGTCCAAGCCATTTAACAAATAATTTTTTTACACTTTCTTCCAAGATCACATTATGAAGTGGAAAACTCACACCCTGAATTTGACCAACTACACAATAAACCAAGTTGTACACTAGCAACACCGAACGACATGGATGATGTAACTTGCCAAGCTATGAATTATCAAATGACATAAAGTTCACATGGTAATGAAAGGCCAATCTTATATGTCACATAAACAAGACATTGAGTGAGGCAAGATAGTACTTTGAAGGGAGTCAATTTGTTTCCAACACATGCAAGCCAAATGCCTTTGCTTGAGAAATAAAAAATTTCCTAGACGAGTGAAACTTAACCAAAAGTGTAGAAGAAAATGGTTTGGCTCGCTAAGCCAAATTGGTATGTCCACAGAGTTGAAATAGCTCCTTAAATTCATGCAATGTTGTAAATTTTGAGAAACATGGCTCAAGTGGCCCGATTGCATTTGGGTCGATTGTGCGTGAAATCCTTGAACTTACGATAGTGGTCAAACTTTGCAAATAAGGTAGAAAAGGTTGGCACAAATGACCCAGAGGTGATTTTTTCCTCATAAGACCTAATCACATGAGATCATAGACGAATATAGGAATGCAAGTATTGTCCCAGTCAATGGATCGAGTAAGTCAAGGGGGTCGGTGTTGAGTTATACGGGTATGTCAGATTTTAAGAGCACAAGTGGCCCACATAAATTTAGGTTGGCCAGAAATCCAAACCCAAGTTGACTGATATAAGAAAAGAGTGGTTGAGGTGGAATTTTTTGTCTTGATCGGCCCAAAAACTCATGAGCTAGGTTCTCCATGAACCACATTGACCGCAATGCATTAGGTGAGTCAACGGGTGGTTGGAATGCAATGCCTAATTAACAATCATATGAGCACTAGGTGGGGGTAAATTTATATCTAAGCTACCAAGATGGGAGCTATAAGGTGAGTCATATATGCATTCAAATATCTTGGCATACAAGAAAAGAGGTAGATGGGATGCGAAGGAAGATTCAGCTCAACCGACTTGCAAATAACTCAAAATACCCCAACTCGCAAATAACAAAGAAAAGAAATAAATTTAGACCCACCTAGATTTTTATTTTCTAGATCATAAAATGATATGAAAGAGACATTAGGAAAGAGGGATAAATATTTAAATGATGAATTCCAACTTCCAAATTAATACACATTCCGTGGAATACAAGCAAACCTATGAAAACTCAAAATAGTTACCTATAATCGAAGCTCATATCTTGAGTGTTACTCAACGAATTTTCACAAAATTTTAACTTGTTGGAATCTTGGATCTGAGACCTTTGCAAAGTAGTTAATAAATCCATAAAGTGATGAATATTTATGGGAATTTTAAATAAAACAATCCCATTTCAAATTGGTGTTTAGAGAGTGGTTGAAGGTGCGATTAATGGGCATGAGAAATGAATTTCTCTCACATAAGGTTGTAGATCAATCAAGGATGGATTTTTAAGATTTGATATCATGATTTTCACCCACTTTTGGTACCTTGTAATTGATGCAAAGTGAAAATCTGAGCTTTCTTTTTCTCTCTCTCACTCTCATTTTCCTAAAAATTGAGGTGTTGTCTCATTATAGACAAGGGATAATTCTGGTAGAAAACTCTGCCATTTTTGTTTTGTGAAACCAATGTGTTGTAGGAATTTGTAGAGGAATTCTTACATGATCATCCTATCCTTTCTTTTGTCATAGAACAATCTATGCATATCAATGAAGCAATAGATGCAAGTTTTGGATGTATATTCCCTTGTGTTTATTTACATTCTTCTTGCCTCTTTATTATTTTTGTAGGTGTATTGTGTCTCTCTACTCATTGTGTAGAGTTCATTATATTTTTGCTTCTATGGAAATGATGTTGTCAAAATTTTTTTAGCATGTGGAGAACTACCATCACTCTTTCTAGTTTACATTTTAATCAAATTCTCCCACATTGGAGAGTTATTCTCACACCCTTCTTTTGGTGCATCACCTATGTAGTGTAGATTTATTTTACTTGAATGTTATTTCTCTCTCCCTAGTCCCTTGGAAATTATAGGATAGATATATTCAGTAGTTTTCTTTCATTAGAGTTAGCTTACACTAGATTAGGAAGAGGAACCAACCTTCTCTGAAGGTATATCTCAAGTAGAAAGTCCCACAACTTGGAGATAGTACCCATGTTACCTAGTCACACTGTTTTCTTTGACACACTCAAATGCTAAACAATCAGAGGGTGTTTTGATTTGATGATAACAGTTCTAGCATGCCGAGTGGGACCAGAAGAAGTCTTCATATTACTACAAAAGGTTTGATGTGCTCTTGTTGTAAAACTCCACTGTAAGAGGCTTTGAAACTATACATTTGGCGACTCCAAAAGGGAAGAATTTACTGATTTTCACATCCCAATCTTGTCACACTTATGAGGACTCAAACAAGGTCAAGAACTAGAGAAGTAATTTTAATACTTTAAGCTATCTCTATGCAAAGGAAGAAGGGGAAGAAGATCTCAAAGGTCTCCATATCCACCAAATAGAACATTATCAACACCTCCACCTGGTAGGAATTTTATTAAATCAACTAGAGTTTTCAGACCAATCAGAATGGCTCATCAATAACCACCACCATAAAAATATCCCTATTAAAACTTCATAGAAAGCAAACAACTTTCTCTCAATGTAAAAAACCTAATCCAAGTTACAACATTGAAAATCATTCCATATTTCACTAGGGAGAATGATAAAACTCGATTGATCACATTCAAGACATTGCAAATGTTTGTGTTATACATGAGGTTAATGAAATGGATGTGGCTGTCAAATTATTAGCTTCTTCTTTTAAAGTTAAAGATCTACAATGGTTTAGGATCCTAGCAGCATGATCAATCAACAATTAGGATTAGTTGTGCATAGATATTTGTAGTCAATTTAGGAAAAGGCATAAAATATGTCTCTATTGGAACAATTGACTACAATCAAGAGAGCACCAAATGAGTAGATGGTTGATTTCAAATTCAGATTTCAAAGAACATGGGATAGGATTCCACTTACCGTGAGACCAACAACTAAAGGTGATTTTCTATACTTTCTAAAAGATTTAAATTATGATATTTCCATGATGATACAATCCATGAGAGGTATAACTTTACCCGTAACATATAACACCATGATTAGAAATGAAAATTAAGCGATTCAAGTTGGTAAACTTACACCTAGGCCACCTATGCCTCTTTATCCATAATTAGGAAATCCAAGCACTAGTCAATCACTTACATTAGCCCCTATCCCTACTCCCGAAAATTGGAATTATGCTAAAGCTTATACCTCTTCTTCTAGTACCTCAAATGAGCTCCAAGAAGTCATGAAGCAGTTGCAAAACTTAGGAAATGAGTTGGTGACAATTAAGAGGTAAAAAAATCAAAATTTTAGATCATACCAGCCTCAAGCCCAACCTAATAGACCTTTGTATTAGCCTAATAGGCCACCTACTCAAGCTACAAATCAGAACCAAGTAAAACCTCCTACTAATAGGCCATTTCAGCCTTATAATTCTAATGCTGCATCCACATCTCAAGCCTTGGTGCCAGTGAAAAATAACATGGCTCAAGAGTATGATTGGTGCTTCCCATGCAATCAACCTCATAATCAGTCAACATGTTTCAATGGTTATTTTATTCAGGACTTGATGGTGATGACAGTTGGCATGGAACCATAAACAAAACAAGTAGAAAATCAATAGCTAGAAGTTACTCAAGAAAAACCTCTAAGTGATACCACTCTTGTGAATTGGAAAGTTGAAGATTTTTGTGGAATAAATTAGGTTCCATCTCGGGTGTGGTAGATAACACATGGTATAAGAAGAGGAATATTGAAGAAGGATAGTTTTCTAATCTAAATTCTTTTAGCCCACTATTACTATACAATGTGTTAGCAATCAAAGTGCAGCTCAAAACATGCAGAATCAACCCAAACCACCTTCTAGGCCAACACATGTGCCAGTTGTAGCAGCTCATGTGCAAGAGAAGGTTATTCAAAACAAAGGACAACAGAAAGACAGTTCTTATCCTTTCAACATTATTGACAAGATGAATAAAATCAATGTAAACATCTTAATGTGGGAGTCATTAGCTATCCGAGCCAAACAAATCTATTACAAGATTCCATGGAAAATTTGTCCGTATAAAATCAGTCATCAAAAGATCAAGATATGGTCCTCATAAATGTAGCTCCATAAAAAGGAAATCAAGGAGGTAAAATAGGTAAGAACATGGAACCTCCTCCATTTTAATTATCTATGATCATTAGGAACATCCTTGTGCACAATTGCATGAATGATTCGGGTACAATTAGTTCGATCATGCTAAAAAAATAGTTGATCACTTGGAATTTAGTATGAGGTCATTTCTAGAGGTGTGGTGCAATTGGATGGAACAACAGTGAAAATGTTGGAGTAATCAAGGTTTTGAGCCTTACACTGCATACATACCTAAATGTCATAGTCTTGCAAGATGTCTCAGTAATTGACTTGCCACCACTCTTTGCATTATGCTTATCAAGAGACTTCACAACTAAAATCGGGGGCTTGTTATCTACCGAGTGGACACAAAAGTTATTTAGAATGAGGTATGGATCTAAGGATATAATCATGTCTAAACCAATTGAAAAATTCCATATTGAACCTTATATACCAAGTCCAATCAATGAAAATTGATCATATTTTGATTAAGAATATTTCCCAAGTACTCCAGGAGGAAAATACTAACGTTGGCGGCATTCCAAACTTAACTCTTGATTAATGGGAAAATAAAATGGATGAATTTGATCCCTACAAGTAAATGGAAGAAGCTGATATAGGTATTTATTACTTACATGAAGAAAATCCACCTCTCCCGAGCATCACCAAACCAGATCACAAAAATGGCAATGAGGTATGACAGCTATTCTTTAATGGTCCAAGGAGTAGGCAAGGTGCTTTGGAGGAGGAGATATGTTATTTCCAACTCAAATTAAAAGATATTGTTTAGATTTTTGTTTTTAGTTTTCTTTCTCAAACAACATAAATGAGTACAAAGCTTTGATTCACAAATTGCATTGGGCTAGGAAAAGAGGAATTAATAACTTACAAGTCTTTGGGGATACCGAAATGATCATGAATCAAGCTAGAGGAAATATTTTTATTAAGAACGATCTTCTAAAGAACTACAAGAATTCAAGTATGGTATATTATAATAGATTTTGAGGCTTTTAACATCATTTCCATCCTAAGGAAGAAGAATGAGGCTGCAGACAAACTTACAACAGTTGGAGCAGCATTTGATGCTTTTGAAAGTATCAATAGTGAGAAAACCCATCCTCATATCAAATTTGTTGTAAGAACAGATGTTTGAGATAACAATGTGAGTTGGAAAGTCTTCCAAAGAGATCAACAAATCATAAATTTTTACGGGAAGAAGCTAAGTTCTTTTCTAGAAACCAAGTTAAACTGGAGCAACAATATGGTGACCAAGTTGTTGAATGGAGAAGTAAAAATTACTTGTTGACAATTATCTTTGCAAATGAACCATCGAGTCATGAGATACCTTAGGAAGTGGGAATTGCGCCATAAGATAACCTCTAGATTTTAAATAAGCTATCTCTTCTCTATGGTGAGGGGTAAGGTTAGAGGAAAATTAAAATGAAGTACAAAACTAACTAAGTCGATGCACCTTGAAATAGATATTAAAAAGATACAAAGATGAATCTGAAAAACTAATTAAAATAATGAAGAGTGTTTAACATGATCTACTACTTTAAGAAGTATCTTGGATTAACAAATCATGAGAAAGTGTAAAACATAACAATATGTAGATGATAGATGCATATAGAAAATCCAAGGGAAAATAACACGATAGATCTTTAAAATTATCTAAAAACTACCAAAGCAATGAAAGATGAAAGACATAATATTGAAAGCTAAGATGTAGAAAACAAGAACTCTTTATTCATAGATAAAATAATACATAAGGCCAATATGGCACAGATTACAACTTCCTTCTACAACAGAGTCTTATTAAGGCTAGCCAATACAATAACTAAGCCTAGAATCCCTTTTCACAACTCTAGTATGTTTTCTTTTCTAGATTTCTTCCTTCCGTTTATGGATTGGAACATTCCTTTATAGATCCTTTTAGCTCTCACTTCAATGTCTAGAATCAGACCTTCCACCGACAACATTCAATTTTCTTACAAGATCTTTCATTTTTGGATCAATATCTCAACTACCTGTTGGTGATATTTCTAATTTCCTTTAATTTGTCCAACTTGCACTCCTTCGGTCGGTGATGATTCTTCTTTGCCACATCAAGGTCATACGCTTGTTTGAGTTCCTTCCCTAGGGATTTGTCTTACAATTTGCACTGAGAGACACGTGGAGGGCACACACTTATTTGAGTACCTTTATTATTTTTCTTTATTTGAAATTATGCTCAGGTGACATGTGGAGACCCTATGTGTATCTATTATGTTCTTGAATTTTTAACCCACTAAGGAAACGTTTTGAGTCCTGGGACACAAGGGCGATGTAGAAAAAGTTTGAGAACATTCCTTCTTTGCTTCATTCCCTAAGTGTGTAAAATGGATGCGTGGACACCTTTCACATTCAACTTCATACTTAGTTGAATTTAGGCTCAAGTGGAAAAAGAACTAGGGCTGGGGTACCAAAAGACGGTGGCCAATAAAAGAGTCTTATATAAAAAAAAATCTACAGTTATGATGACTCACCAAGGGACTCCTTATCAATCACGGAAGGATTCAAAAATATTCTCAGCCTCAAAGTTCAAAATATGGCTTACAAAATTCCTCTCGAGCCACTCTAAATATGTCCAATATCTAAGCCATTCCACCTAAATTTGGTAGGTTATTCTCTACAAGTCTGGAAGGCTCGGTCCATCTTGATTATATCCTTATGGGAAAAATTTTGGAGACTCTACACTATTGTGTGTAAGCGGAACTCCAACTGCATGATGGGGTTCAGGATAGCTTCCACCTCAACATTGGAGCTCTCTTTTAAAGACTAAAAGATAGTCTTGTCTTGTCATTTGGTGATCAAGAGCTATTGAATTTGGTCCTTTGATAGGATTGTAGAGTCATCGGGGAAGGGGGAGGGGAAGCCTAATTAAACTAATTCATTGATGCTCTGCTTTCACTCTTTTATCCCCTATTAGAGCTGAGCCAAGAGATTATGGAATTTGATGGAGGCTTTATTGCAGCTCAGAATCTCATTGATCTTCACAGTAATCATCCACCTGTCAGTGATTCCTGGCCCTTATAGGGAGGAGTTAGAAGCATCGTAAAGTTTCTAAATCAATAAGATCTTGATTCAAGAACTTTGACGGATCCTGTGCTACTAATGGTGGAGGCTCTGGTCTCCATATTTGAGCATAGCCCTTTTGCATTGGATATAAATCCAAGTGTGGGGGCTAGATTCATTGTCGTGGTGGAAATTCGGTCATAGAAAGAAGCATACAACTCCTGTACTAATGTTACAATTCCCCTTTTATAGGGTTTTTGTCCCAATTTACGGGTCAAGTCCTTAACCGCATCCTCGAGATGGTTTCAATATTTTCTAGAGGCTACCCTTTTCTACCTTGATGGCATGTAACTTAGCTTAGATTGCAGCCACCTCTACCTTTCTTGAATCAACCTCCTGTTAGAGGGCTCCTTTTTCCTATGAGAGCAAATTGGTTGAGGCTTCGGATGTGGCGAGTTAGGTTGCTAGTGTTTTAGCTTCCTTGAGAAGCCACAAGGAATTCTTGTGATAGAGCTTCCTTTAATTCCTTGTGGAGATATTTTATCTCTTTTCCCTTTCCCTTTAGCTCGGCTTGTTGGTTGGCCACGGTGGCTTCTACCCTATGGAGGCTAGATTGTGCCTTTTCAGCTAGTTATTGAGCTTAAGGTAGTCTATCATGACTACCGCCATAGTTTCATTCATTAACTCGATCTTATCTTGAGGCCAAAATTCGAGAGGTCAACCATGATAGTGCTAATAGAGTAGTCATCGGGCTATATCGATTCTATAGATTTAGATGCTTTAGGGGACGAGCCACACGATAGTCAAGGAGCTCTATTGATGGTCATATAATGACCACATTTGTTTCGTTTCTCCTGCCGACATTTCTTTCTTCTTCTATTTTTTCAATCTACTATATCGAGCTTCCTTAGTGGTTTTGGCTTGACTTCAAAAATATGAGGGAGAAGGTACAACCCCACCCACAAATGGGAACCCAGGTGATAGACCATATTGAATTGTAACTTGTGGTTAAGGCATTGAAGTTACTAGAGCTAAAGAATGACATGTAACTACATGGGGAAGAAAGTTACTATTATGGAGGGAGGTTAAGGAAAAGAGGGGCTTCATGTAGAGAGGAGAGTTTGAGATGGGGTTATATATAAGGGGATACCCATTATAGGATAAATTAGTGGTGGAGGAGATTAAAATGGAGCTCCGGGAGGAGGGAGAGGGGAGGAGAAGCCCGATCCATGACCAAATTTAATTTTTTTCATGGGGGAATTTTCATTGATTCCTCCGTAGGTTCCCCACACTTGGGGCGATGTGAGATGCGGTGTGGGTGCATAGACCAAATGTCCTTATTGAAAAATGGACGGAAGGGACGATATTGGAAATTGTTGTTGAGATGGGCTTGAGAACTCGTAGTTGATCTTAGAGGCTTCTCTAAGGTTATTTTTACTATGTCCCCACTCTCCACATCATACCCATTATCTTCATCTAAAAACTCCTCCCATTGTTCATCACTTGATACGAGCTCAAAATTGAGGGTGGTTTGACTAATCTCCTACCTATACTTCCAATAGGATTCAATTTTAACTGTGCTCCAGTCTCTCTTACACAGAGATACTTTGAGCCCTTTTTTCATGGTTAGGATGGGGTCATACATGTGCTTAATCTGGGTGGAATGAATCCTAGTATGAAAGCTGGAATGTCGCTAAGATCGATAAAGATTCAAGTGACTCGATCGACAGGACCACCTTGCTTCAAAAACATTCCATGGAATCGTGCTTCGCAGGAGTTTGAAACCTTGTTATGAACTACGAGTCACTACCATAATCCCATTCGGATCATACCTCCTCGAGTATTTAATTAAGGTGAAGAAATAAGAGGCCAAATTTTGTGTGACGCCATGCTCTACCTTTCTCTTAATCACGGTGCTTCCGCCTTCCTCAAGGGGAGATCAAAAAGTGCCTTCTTTTTTTGGTTGGATCTGAACTCAATGTCTAGTAGTACTAGCTACCTAGCTATCTCAAGACCCACCAACTAAGTTTTGAGGACCCTTGGGAGCATAAATGATTCATCTTGAAAACTAGGTAGCTAAATAATAGAATGTCTTGCTGCAAAAAAATAATCACAAGGGTGTAGGGGGTCTGTAAGGATGGATTGAACCAAGATACTCATTCTATTGTTGACCACTTTAGGGTCAAGTTTGAGCAGGAGGGGCTCAAAAAATAATTAAAACATTCATTTATGTCCGATGAGTGGGATAATATATGATTCCAAGTAGACAATGGAATGATCTTTTGGGGATCAAAATCCACATCCCATAGAGTCAGAGTCATGAAATGACTAAAGTAATGAGAATTATGATATAGAATAAGGTGGAAAAAATATGAAGAATACTTGAAGGTGGATTTTACTAGGAATTTATCAAGCTTCTCACAAATGGAATCGCAATGACTTCGGTGAATTCGAAGAAATACACCTTCTCTTTAATTATGGATCTCATTCGAACAAGGCCACCATCTGAAAATCCTAGACATTCCTATCTGAATCTTGGCCAAAAATGAACATTAGCATGGATTAGGCATCCAATGAATCTGCCATTAGTGACTTTAGGGGAATGGGGAGGCCTATAGTTCCCAAACCACATGAATTTGTCTTCCTTAACTCCCTATTAAGGAATTAAGCTTTATTATTATACTAAGCCTAAACACTTTGGAGTTTGGAAATATCATAGAAAATGGTTGTTGGGTCATAGATTAGAGCTACCATGTCCCTAATAGCTTGAGCTGTAATTACCACCGTTATATTCCTCCACACGATGGTATTGGTGTTGGAGTTGAAATAGCCCATGTACATCTATATGAGCTCTAGGTACAAGTGCATGAGAGGCACCATATATTGGATGAGTCTTGTACTCCATATTATTGAGCCAAAATCTTTAGAATTTCCCAAGTTAAGAAACCTATTGTAGGTGCCTCCCTCATAGCTTTAGGCTTCTTATTAGGGATAGGTTTGAAGACGTCATTAAAAAGTTAGAAACCATAGAAGGGTCACTAGACCGAGAGCCACTATAGAGGAATCTCAACCTTGGTTGGAGATGGCATGGGGGTATGGGCTATCTTGCATAAATATTTACTTGTGGTGCAGATTTAGGATTCGCCATGGATTTTTTTAGGACTAGAATGCTCGATTCTTTTTCTTCTACACTTGGAGACTGATTGGAAAACTATAGCATTTGAAATGAACCTATTGGATGTTCCCAACTATCTTAAATATTCATGTTAACTTGGAGATTAATGCCTTGCATGTATATAGAGTCACTTCACATAACGACCCCTTTTTAATTAATGACCCTAAGCACTAAACTCTACACTTTTCGAGAGATTCTATATCAATTCTCAATATTTTTCCTCAAATATCCTAGGAGGACATTGGATCATTAATTTCTAGGAAAATTACAAATATAAGATCCCTACAAAACTTCGAGAGAAGAGGTAAGGGGGTCTCTGAGGGACACATGTCCGAGACACTTATTGAAAGGGACAAAACAAACGAATAAAAAGAAAGAGGAAAACAAAGATATACATATGTTACAATATTAAAATGAAGAGAATCATATGATGAGGCTTTCCATATTTTTAAGGTGTGATTCAATCATCCCATAAGGTTGTTTTTATATTTTCATGCCGTAGCCTCTTAGTTTCATTCCCGTTCTTTTTATGATCATGATCAGGTTTTTGTTAGTAGACTCTTCCAAACCATTTCCTTGTGGGTAATAGTTGGAGGATGTTTTTAGATAGATCCCATGCTTTATAGTAAAGTCAGATACTTTGGCCCCAAAAAAGGCCTTAGAATTATCTGATATAATAGTGTGGGAGGGTCCAAAGTGGATAGTGATATCCTGTAGGAGTCCTAGGATTACATTCTCGGTGGCCTCTTTTGGTGGAACTACCTCTATCCATTGGGTGAAGTAATTGATTGGGGTGAGGATCCATTTGTTTATGATGTTAGAAACTAAGTTGACCATTCCAATGAAATATAAACCCCATTATGTGAATGGTTCTTTAATTTTCATGGGGTTAAGAGGTAATTTCGTGTTCCTCTAAAAACCGGTATAAACTTGATAAACCTTGCATCTGTTTTTCTCTTCTTGACTTTCAAAGCAAATAGGGTTTCTAAAAACTATCCTTCTTAAAGGATTTTTATGGCTATGGATTGGGTAGAAAAATGGCCTCCAGAGAACCCATGGTGCAACTCATGTAATACTCTTTCAACTTCTTCATTCTCCAGGAACTTTAGCAGGATTTCATTAAATTTACTTTTAAAAAGGAAATCACCAATCATGCTGAAATTCGATCCCTATTGCCTATAGTACCTCCTATTTTTAAGGAAAGATGGCTTGGGTATTTCCCTATTTGCATGAATTAGATCCTATTTGAGACCCAACTACCTGAGTTACTTTCTTGGATATAGAGTATCCCTTCGGGCTCATTGTTAATTAGGGGCATGGGGTCCTGTGTTAGATGTTGACATAAACCCCTTCCCCATACTCACTTTGTATGTTTTACCTCAATGTTGTATTCAAGGATCTTAGTGATCCAGTTATATCTTTTATCTATTATCCCACCCTTTTTTATATATTCTTTGACATTAGAGTGTGCCACCATAACCTGGATTTAACTATGAGTGGTAAGGTTCTGAATTTCTTTAGACCCTTAACTATAGCATAAGCTTGTCTTTCTAAAAAGTTATACCTTGTTTCATAGTCATGGAGAGTTTTTGAAAAGAAGGCAATGTATGTTCTTCTCCTTAAGACTCTCACTTTTGTGTCGGTGTAGAGTCTATGCTATGTTTACCCCTGTATATGTACATGATGAAATCCTTTAAAAAGTCAGGGTTACACAGTACTAGGGTGGATGTGATATCCCCTTTAAGTACCTCAAAGGCCTAATGACCTTCAGGGGTCCATTTAAAGTTAAGGTCCTTCTTAAGCATTAACGTGGTCGGGAAGATTGTCTCGAGAAAAGTTGGAAATGAACTTGCTAAAAAAATTTATCTTTCCTAAAAAATATTGGAATGATTTCTTATTGACTAGTAAGGAAATCCCCATGATGGATTCAACTCTTTCTAGATCAATAGAGATTCCTTGTTGAAATAATGTGTCCCAGGATTTTTTCCTAGGGTACTCATAAAACACATTTCCTTAGGTTAAGAGAGATCTAGAATTCTTCCCATCCCTTGAACACAACTTTTAAGGCATCAAATGAATCCTCTGTTGTCTTGGTGAATACCGTGAGATCATATAGGCATATAATAATTACCTTATTGATCAGTTATCCAAACGTGGAGTCCATGGATCTTTGAAATATGGCTCTAGCATTTGTGATTCTAAATGGAATTTTTGCATATGTGAAGCTTCCCCATTTTGTTGTGAAAGTGGTCTTATATTGATCCCTTTCTGAGCCATATCGATTATAGCACTGAAAAACCATCTAGCAAAGATAACCTTTCCGAGCTTGTAAATATTTGTAATATCTTCTCCATTGAGGGTAAAAGGGTAGTGATCCTTTAGGGACACTCTATTTAGGTCTTTGAAATCTACACAAAGCTGAATTTCACCATTTTTCTTCCTTACTGATACTAGGTTAGAAACCCATGTTGTGTTCTTGATAGGGAAGATTATTTTGATCTCTAGAATTTTTCTCGAGTTCCTCATCCATGAGGGATTATATTTTTGGGTTCACGAGTTACTACTTACTGCACACGGGCTTAGTTCCTTCTTTGAGGTCAATGGTGTGTTGGATGATATCCTTATTGTAATCATATAGGTCATCGTATGTCTAAGACATCACTTTATCATACTTATGGTATAGAGCCATGAGTCTTTCCCTTTCTCTTTGAGTGACTAATCTCCCAACCTTTAGCCTTCTCCCTTTTGTCACTTCTAGCTCGACATAATCCTCCTTTACCACTGCAAACTTCCTTCAATTTGAACTAGCATCATTAGAATAAAAATGATTTCTAGTGTTATCAACTATTTTGAAAGTTTGTTCATCTTTAACTGAATAATCTGATCTCCATAAGCTTCTTTGATCTTGGGTTAGAGTTAGTTTGCAAACTGGTCAGATTGTTGGAGGAAGTGTATAATCTTCGATCACTATTAAAAACCTTCCAATGATCAATGTTATCAAGTATAGAAGGGCATATGATCAATTTCATGGTACTTTCATTCGCTATCATGTCCTGTATTGGGTCAAATTGTGACCCGATTAATGCCATCCTATCAGCCTCTATATTTTGGTCTCTGTGGATAAACTTGATATTAAAGGCTTCAAAATATTCGATGAGATCCCACACCATATGTCAATAGGAACTTGTTATTTGGATTTGATGCCTTC
This sequence comes from Taxus wallichiana var. yunnanensis, assembly GCA_018340775.1. Lineage (NCBI taxonomy): Eukaryota > Viridiplantae > Streptophyta > Pinopsida > Cupressales > Taxaceae > Taxus > Taxus wallichiana. Next base: position 272,751,699 of record CM031244.1, read on the forward strand.
CTTTCCATGTCGTGGCCAAGCCATGTTCTAAGGCCTCATAATATTCTTCATTATTGGTACAAGAGAACTGGAGGCGTAATGCCTAGAGTATATTCTTTCCACTTGGGGATAATAAGCATATTCTAGATCCTGAGCCTTTTCTACTTTTAGCTCCATCAAAATGCAGGGTCCATATCTAGGAATCTCTCGTGATTCCCTTCTCTTGTATCCTTTCCTTTTCCACATTTGGAATCATAGAGTCTTCGTTGAAGATAACTTAAGTACCCAAACCCATGGAATCAAAGTTCTTGAAGGGATCACCTCGGGGAAGGTTGGCTAGATGACTACTGCTTTGAAGATTACACTCCACTATATATGATTCCTCTTCTCTAGTGATCATAGCATGGGAAGCCTCAAATCCCTAGACCACTTGGTCTGTTATATGTTCCTTAGCAAGAGGTTTTGATAATACCTTCATCTTAGATCCATACTTGGTTTGCATAATTAGATGGGATCAATCAAGAGACATATAACCTCCTATTTTAGCTCTAAAATCATGAGAGAGACATAACCCAAATACTATTGGAACGTTAATTACTACTATATCCTGTGGAATAGTTATGTTTAGGTAGGAATAGAGATGCAATGGGAGTCCCTTGATAGCTCATATGGTTTGGACTAATTTTCCATCCAGTTTCATGACTCCTTTCTTTAAGGGCTCATATTCAATTCCTAAGGCATCTATAATTTCTTTGGGCATGACCGTAGTGCTTGCGCTGGAGTCTATCATGGAATTATGTAATAATATTCTACCTATGATAAGATTCATAAAAAAGGGTTTGGGATTTGGTTTACTTACTTCTCCCTTTTGATTTAACAACACTATTTTTGTTTGGAATCAAATTGATTTTACCCATTCCTTCTTTTTCCTGGTGGTAGTTGGTTCATCATTTGATTTAAGTTATTTTTGGAGCAAATCAGTTCATTATGGAATTCCCTGAATATCCCATAAGGATGCATTAGCTAGCGCTTTCTTGATTTGTTGAACCACATAAATTGATCTAAGCAATGTTTTTTGGATGATGACTAATGTTTTATTCCTTCAACCACAAGATGGGGGCATCCCGATTCTAGACGGTTCTTTGATATTCTTGTATGATTGTCGGTGGTGAGATTGTGATGGTTGGAGGCTCTTTTTCCATCTTTCTAGTTATGCTAGGGATAGGAGCTTCTATCTCTATCATCCTTTTTAAAATCAAGTGTTGTAATTAAATTGAATGGGCTTGGAAGCAACTACCTCATTCGTAAATATGAATTCCTCTCCTTCTACCTAAGATAAAAGGGCATGCTCTGGTGTGATCTCTGCTACATCTTCTAGGGACATCCCTTGAATCTGTACAACAAAGGTTACATTTTGGACTCTCATGCGGACTAGTAAGGTCCTTATGCCTTAACATCATAACCTTCCCTTGATCTTTGTTTGGATAGATTTTTTTCTAATATCATTGGGACAGTCTCTTAACATGTGGGAAATGTTATAGGGGAAGCACCATGCATTGGGATCTTTTGCCAAATGGTTTTTCCTTGGGTATAATTTCTCTTCCACTATTGGGTGGGATAGTCTGGAGTGGTGTTAACACCGAGACTAGCTAGTTAGATTATTTCATAGATAGTGACCTCTGGGTATCCCGATGTTGAAAGGGATAGGTAGGCCTTCCACCCCGATATCTTTGACAATTTTTCTTGATGAAGATTCTTGATTCCTTTTAAGATTTACTATCTCATTAGAGAAGTTTTTGAGGATATTTTTACTTCCTCCATTTCAGGAGAAGAGGATGATGATGTTGTAGTGGGAATTGGTGTTGGATGAGAGGATGGGTAATTATATAGGGACATAGGGGCTTGGGTAGAGCTCAAGACCTGTGCTTGTGGAAGGGGAGCTATTTCGGGGTATATTGGCAAAGGGGCTCTTGGGGAAAAGATTCCTAGCATCTATTAAATTGTTCTCATCTTGGATCGCAATATCATATGCTTGTGGTAAAGAGTCCCCTCCTAATGATTGAATCATCACAGAAATATCTGAATTCAGAGCTTTTAAGTAAAAAACAATAGCCATACCTATAGGTGGCCTCACTAGAGTAGGAATCCTTTTCCATGTTTTGTGAAACCTGGTGTTAAAATCAGTCATAAGCTCTTGTGGACCCTTCTTAATTTTGATAAGTTATTGTAGAAGCGAGGATCTATCCCCTTTCTTGTTGAATCTTTCTACCAATACATTTTCCAGTTGGTCCCAAGTGTTGATAGAATTAGGAGTTAGGGATCGGTACCAATCCAGAGCCTTCCCCTTAAAGGAAGTAGCTAGCAACCGTAAGGTGACATCTTGTTCCCTAATATAATGTATTGAACATATTTCACTACGTCTTAGAGGTGTTACTCAATATATTTGAAGTCTTCTCCACTAAATTTAGGTAGTTCTTTTAGTGTGTTAGTCGGAATAACATTCCATACTACTAGGGGTGTGGAGTACGATGAGTGGAATCCCTTGATTCCATGAAAAAACCACCTCGGGGTTGAGCTTGGAGGGTTCTAGTTGACTATAAGAAGGGCATACCTAGTGGAGATGTTGAGAGATTATGGTTCGAAGAGACGAATACCTCCGAATATGTCTACCTCTTCTATTAAACACTGGAGATAAGCTGTAAGTATTTAAACACACCTTCTTCCGTTTTCCTCACTCTTATTCACATTTGTCTTATAAACTAGAGAATATCAACTTAGTGCTGCTGAAATCAGTAGATTTTTGATGATCGGTATCAAGATGTGTAGATTTTTGTGTCCCATTGGGCATGCCAGGGAAAAATGTTGATGATTATCTTTACGGATGAACCATTAGATTCATAGGATACCTTTGGGAATTGGGACATGAACCCTAAGATACCCTCTAAATTTTAAAGAAGTTGGATCTTATCTATGGTGAGGGTAAGGTTAGAGTAAAATTAAAACAAAGTACAAAACTAACTAAGGTGATGCAATGAAATAGATCTTAAGAAGGTACAAAGATGGATCCTAGGAAACTACTTAAAATATTCAACGAGTGTTTATCATGATTTAATATTTTTAAAAGTATCATAGATTACAGAGATTGAGAAAGTGTAAAACATAAAATTATGTAGATGATAGATGCATATAGAAAATCCAATGGTGTATCACATGATAGATCTTCAAAATTATCTAAAAACTACCAGCAAGAATGAAAGATGAAAAAATAGAATATTGAAAGCTAAAATACACGAACAAGGACTTTGTATTCATAGAGAAAATAATACATAAGGCCGATATGACACAACTTACAACTTCCTTCTACAACAGAATCTTATTAAGGCTAGACAATACAATAACTAAGCCTAGAATCCCTTTTTGCATCTCTAGTATATTTTCTTTTCTAACTTTATAAGTTCTCATTTCATGATCAAAACATTCCTTTATAGATCCTTTTGGATCTTGCTTCAATTTCTAGAATCATACCTTTTCGTCAAAAACATTCAATTTTCTTCCATGATCTCTCATTTTTGGATCAATTTCTCAATTGCCTATTGGTGATATTTTTGATTTCTTTTAATTTTTCCAAATTGTGCTCCTTCGGTTGGTGATGATTCTTCTCTTCCACGTGGAGATCACACACTTGTTTGAGGGCCTTCCTCGGGGCTTTATATTTCAAACTTTACCTTAGATACACATGGAGGGTGTGCATTTGTTTGAGGGAATTTCTTTTTTTTTTATTTGAAATTGCAATGAGGTGACACGTGGAGACCTTGTGTGTCTCTACTTTTTCTTGACTTTTCAACCCGTTGGGGAAACTTTATCGGGTCTGGGACACGTGGGCAATGTAGAAAAATTTGAGAACACTACTTCTATGCTTCATGCCCCGAGTGTGCCAAAGGGACGCATGAACACCTTCTCGAATTCAGCTTCATACTTGGTGAAATTTAGGCTCAAGTGAAAAAAGAACTAGGGCCGAGGTGCCAAAATAAGGTGGCGAGTAAAAGAGTATTATGCACAAAGGAACTCTACGGTGGCCAATAGAAGATACTTCAGATTGCATTCCATTCCATATGCTCTCATTGATGACAACTTATTTAGAAAGGACATGAATGGAGTTATTATAAGGTGTGTCCCAATAATTTAGATTGAGAAAGTGTTGCATGATTTCCATGATGCAGAAGCAGGAGGTCACTCTTCCCCATGAGTAACAACTCTCAAGATCATGAAATTTGGTTACTATTGGCCTACAATGTTTAGTGATTGCTACTCATGGATTAAGAAATGTAAAAAGTGTGAATTATTTATGGGAAAGGAGAGGTTAATAGTGATATGCCTTCATCCCATTTCCATTGATCAACCGTTCATGCAATGGGGATTGGACTTCATTGGAGTTATCAATCCAAACTTGATCCAAGGTCACAATTCAATACTCATGGAAACATACTATTTCACCAAGTGGACTAAATTGGGTGCCCTTAAGGAAGGAAATGAGTCTAGCATCTTGAATTTCTATGAAGGGATAGTCACGAGGTTTGGTGTCCCCTCCACAATCATATCATAAAATGCATTAGCTTTTCTTGGCACAAAGATAAATAAGTGAGCTTTTAAAAATGGAATCTATCCTCAGCATTTCTTCTAATTATTACCCCTAGGGTAATAGCCAAGTAGAGTCCACAAACAAGAACCTACTAAGAATCATTAGAAGAACACTTGATGAAAATCAGCAAACCTAGCTTATGAAGCTCTAATACTTGGAAGAGACAAGAGAGCATGTAATTTAAACCATGGAGAAAGATCAAGCAAAGAGAAGATTTGATTGGAAAGCTAAAGCTAGGACCTTCCAAGATGGAAATTTGGTACTAAAGTGGGATGTTGATCGGGAAAATACGAGAAAACATTCCAAATTCGATGCAATATGGAGTGGTCCCTACATGATCATGGAGTGCAAAAGTAGGAATGACTTCTGACTCGCTAAGTTATATGGTGAAGAACTACAGATTCCACTCAATGGAATCTACCTCAAACATTGCTACTAGAAGAAAGATGTTTCACTCTCTTACATATAAGTTTAATATTTTGAATTCCTCCAAGTGCTTGTGCACATTGTCCTATTATTATAATAGGTTTTAATTTCACTAAGTGTTGGTGCATGTATCAATTTTTATGTCCTTAGAATAACCTTCTAATCCCATGCATGTTAGCCTATCACCCAACAAATGCTTTGGGCACTCATCCAAGGCACACGCAGCATTGAGCCCATCCTTTCTATGAATTTTGTGAGAATACATTGCTTATGGAAAGAAAATTTGATGTAAAAAGGTAAAGGTCCATGCATTCATTTTGAGAGCCTAAGATGAGTTATTATATCAATACACCCATTTAGATAACAAGAGAAACATCATATAGATAGTAGATCTGATTCATAATATAAAGAAAATGCACTAGGGTTTACACTCATACAAAATATATATTTAGAATAGAACCATATATTTTTATTAATCATAGTTCAATAACCACATTACATTCATCGGGGTCATAAGATATAAGTGTATCAATTTATATAATACTTGTGCATCGAATATAAGTGTATCAATTTATATAATACTTGTGCATTAGAAGCCCTCACTATTCTTCCCATATTACAAGAATTGTCATAGACCTATCCCTTGAGATATGTCAATATTACTATGATACTCTAAAGATAACTCCAACCCTCCTCGAAACCTCCCATTATATTTCTGAGATCTTCACCTTTCATCCTTTCTATGATGATGCCATTTTTTTCAAGAGTAGTCTCTCTAGTTCTAATGCCCAGTCTCCTCTTTTCCTCTACCCGAGCATCTCTATATATAGGTTTATCACCCCCACCATGCCTTCCTGAAGTAGAAAATTAGTTGCCAAGTGTCAAGGTGGTCCTCTAATGGAACATTTTTATTCTTATTAGGGCTCTCCACTCTCTATAATGATGTCCTTATGGATCCTTCTATCGAGTGGAATATTCCTTTCTTGTTCACCAAGTTGAAGCTGACACCTTATCCACTTTGTATGCTTGGTCAGGTCACGCTTTCCTCGTGTGCTTCTTGGAATTCTGAATATGGCTAAGTCCTAAGACCCTTTTTTTTTCTTACACGCACATTGTGGTTTCTACAAAACCCTTCTAAAACCCTTGTCTTGCACACTTTTCCCCGCATTCCCTTCTTCATATTGGTCCCACACGTGCACGTGCCCTTGGGGACTTAGTAAATATTCTGAGGCCTAACATCACCCCACACTAATCTTGTTCTCACTCCTTAGAAACATCCTTCTTTCAAAGAATAAAGAATGGTAGGACTCTAAATAGTTAAAACAAAGAATGAAGGAATGAAGAATGGAAGAATTAAAGAATGGAGGAAAGAATATGAATACATTTATTGCTAAAGGAGGAGTGGGGAATCCTTCCTTATATCTATCTCAATCTTCTCTTAGGCATCTTCCTCATTCTGCGCTTCCTTGAGTAGGTCACACACCAGAGAACTTACCTCATCAAAACTCATCTCATTCCCCTTGGCACCCATTGTATCAATGATCCCTTCCAGTTGGTTTCAAAAGTCATCGAGCACATCCATCCTATGGGTGATCTGGGGATATAATTCCTTCACCATCTTTTTAATCAATACTCTCAGGGTCTTGATGGCTTCAGACTTCTTCTCCACCTCATCCAGGATCTAATCCCACTCTACTCTATTACCCTTATTCTTCTCTAGAAACTCCTTGAGTTATTCCTCATGAGTAGCAACTAGGATGCTTGCTACTCTATCCTTATCATCATAATTTTCATAAGAAGCTTCAACTACCTATGCAGAAAAATTTATAGTGGTAAGGAGTTAGGTGTACTGGGTGAATATCTCCACAACCTTCAAATTCTCCTCCTTCTCCTAGTGCACCAATGCCTCTTCTACTAACTCTAGGGTGAGTGGTTGTCTTTACGGTTGTAAGGATGCAAGTTAAATCTTCTAAGAATTTGAAGGTCAATTCATATTTCTACTTAGGCGGTGATAGGTCTAGATGGTTTAAGATAATAGCATCTGTAATCATTTCTACCTTTTTATATACCTCACACACCCTAGCATTTTCCTCCTTCATCTCGCGCCTTAACTGTGCATTGATTAGTTCCTCTTACTTTAGATATTTTCTCTTTTCAACAAGCTCCTCCTTTTTCTTCTCCAATTCCCCTTCTAGGAATCTCACCTGGTCATTCCTTCCGAAAATTCTTGCCTCAACTTCAACTGAAACCTTGTTGAGTGCATTATAGACTTGTTCATCAAATAATTGCTAAGAATTTACCAATGGGTTTATCCCTTTTACCTCTAGCATCTTCATCAACGCATCCCCTTGGCTTACTTTGAACTCAATTTCATCAACATGGGACTTGAACACCCAAGATAACATCTTCCTGGTTCGCGGGTACATGCCTTCCTCATCAAATGAAGACATCACCAGGAGTTATTCTGTTGGCATGGTGCTTTGGAAGTGCATGCGTAGCACTTTTTTAGATCATTGATATAACCCATTCCCTACCCTTGTGCTACTACCATGTTCTTCCTTCTTATTTGCGTAGCCTTTGAAAGCTCATCGCTAAGTTGGGATCTTCACCTATGCTCCCATACTCCTTCCCTATGCTCTCGTATTTTATCTCCTTGAGTATCTCATCTATGTTCGCTCCTCATATTTCTCCACTAACTTCTTGATTATTCCCAACTTATATCTCTTTGGCCTCTTCTATCTACTCCTTGGTGAGGCTAGGGGTCCTTTGATCTTTAGTGTTCACCTCCTCACTAACCCATTTTCCTTGGGCGTCCTCCTCATCTCCATTATTTTCTTTATTTCCTTATTCTTCTGAATCATGTGAATCATACAAAAGATGATTATTAACTTCTTCATCCTCATCATTGTCCTTCTTTCCCTTGTAGGATTCCAAGTTCTCCATCTCCTCTGAGTATACCTTTCCCGCTACCTTTTGTTTCTTCCTAGCTAGGGATTCTTCCTCTTCCTCAGCAGGTGATTCCCTTCTAAGTGACTCTTCTTGTTTTGGACACCTCTTCCTCAAGTGTCTTCTCCTTCTCCTTGATGGGATACTTCTTCCTACGTGCATATGTGCTTGGCTTGGTGCTTGACTCTGGCGTGCCCATAGATTGTGTTGTCTTGACACTTGGTGCTTTTTCTCGGTACTTCTTTTTTTAGGTTCTCTTCCCTTTCTCTCTTCTTTGGTGTGACCTTCTTCCTATGGGTGGGATTCTTAGGGATAGAGAAATAACTCTCCATATAGGTTTCATTCTCAAACTTATGCTTGATGCACAAATACACCCTCACCGAGGTCATCCTAAAATTTGTAGTGTTAAGGGTTACATCATCTATACTTTATGGGAGACATACGTCTCCACATATGTATGCTTCTTAGGGTATAAAAGCTTCTTGCATGACTCATGGTAGTCCTAGTCCACTTCACTAAGGTCGAAAATTATCCTTTTAGCTTCATTGAAGTGGTTATCCCCTTCTTAGAAATATTTTATGGTGAAGGAGAAAGGTAGTTTGCACCATGGAATTTTGGTCCCATCTATCAGAGTGAATCTACCAATGCGAAATATTGGTATACAACAAACTCATCCTCTCCATCTACTAGCATGGGAAATTGTTCGGGTATTCTCCATTCTTCCCCAAATGTGTCACGCATTCACTTGTACCATTTCTCCAGTGCACACCTTGTGGGCAACCATCATGGTATCACAAGTATACTTTTCAAATATTTTTTGCGAGTGAGGGATCTTTGTCTAGGTACTCCCATATGAACATTTTTGGCCCATCCAACACTCCAATATTTGAGAAGAAAATGGTGTGAAGGATATTTCTTAAGATTATCTTATCCCCTTCTTGTGTGCTATTGATGATCTCATCTGCAATATAGGTGGACAAGTTATAGATGGTTCCTTCTGAAATCTTCTAGCATACATTCAACCATGCCTTGTTTACCTGCATCCACCTCTCTTGACCATTTAGCTTGGTAACCAAGCACGCAGCCATCATCATTACAAGGTCGGGGATATCCGCGATATCAAAGTAGCACAAACCCTTTTTATAATCATAGGCCTCCACAATCTCCTTAATGGCCTCCTTATCCTCCAAGTCATCATCTATGGATTCCCCTCGCAAATCAAGCCCGTAAACTTAGATATGAGTTGGGAGTTATGCAAATTTTCTGGCCACAAAATAGAAGTGGTCCTCATGCACTCATAAATTTATAAGGCTTGCTAAAATAGGGAAACTCATAAATTTTTAGCAATCCAACCTTTCCCAACTTCACCTTTACCTCATCGTTGTAGATCGACATTCCCTCTGGTGTCCTCTTATCTATCAAACAAACCAGTTCCAACACCATCTCCTTCTCTATGGTACTCGTGTGATGATTATAGTCATGCACGGTCATCTTCCTCATGTGTGATACCCATTCTTTCCCTAGTGACACTCCATTTGGGTACTACATCTCTACATACCACTCCTCATTAAAAATTGTAGTGGTATTTGCCTATTTTCCTTTTCCCTTTCCCTTTTTCGGTGAAACAGTTTCCTTCTTTGGTTCCATCTTCCTTGTCGGGTTAATAGGGTTAAAATCTAAAACTCAACTTCCTCGATCTGCTCATCTCTATGGCTTAACTTCGCAAAACAATCCTTCTACTTTCGTGCCCTAGCTGTAGAACCCTAACCTAGAAGAATTCTTCCACAAGATGGTGTACTCCTCTGAAACTTTCTTCCCTACGCCATGTATTCCTTCCACTCTGGTTCATAGATCAGCCTATTCACGCACTCATATTTCTATGATTCTCCCTTTGCACAAATATTTCTTGTGGATGCCCTAGTTTACAAGAGCTTCTTCAATCTCGTAATAGCAAGGTAAAATAATAATGTGCCTAACTTCATACTTATAGATTTTTTCTCTTCTCCAACAAATAAATGTTATGCCACCCACCGATCTACTTAGCATTAAATGTGGTTTTTTCCACTAAATATGACCCTAAGTTCCCTTACCCATACACCAAGTCTTGCACGAAACCTTCTACAACCTTCTAGTGCACAAAAATCCTTACCGACCAAAGACTCTTACGCAGCATCTACAGTGCCAAAGGCACTTCTTCTATCCTTGACCTGATTTTTTCCCTCGCCTACCTCATGTTGTTCCTACACTTCTTATCCTTTATACATGGTCTTTGTTAAGCTATCTTGACACCAAAAATTCTTGTCCACCATTTCCATGCGCGTGTTCTTCTATCTTTTGTGCCTTTAATCCTTCAATCCGGGCCATACAACTTTTACTACCAGCTTGTATTTCACTTCGCACTACTCCACCCCACACTAAAACAAATGTGTGTCCTCTCATGCATACACAACCTTTTGAAAGTAATAAGTGGTTACCAACACACAAGGTACAAAACAACACAAACAAAAGAGAAAAAATAATGAGAAAGGGAAACACAAGGAAAGGGAATGCATAAAGAGAAATCCTAAGCTAACTGGAAATACTGCCTTATTTACAAACACAAGGAAGGTTTATTTATAGTAGGGCTTTAGCCTACTCCCATTGAAATGGCCAAGTAATTTTGTCCCATCCAACACTTGTAATTGGCATGCACTTGACTCAAGGATGTATGAGATGATGTATGGGCCCAACCAATGGACTTTCAACTTCCCGGATGGTGTAGAAACTTGGAATCATACAAAAAACCATCTACCCAACCTCAAATTTCTTATTCTTGATATGACAATCATGCCATGCCTTTTTTTGCCTTTTCATTCTTTTGACTCCATCTAGCAAGTGATCACCTTTCATCTAACTACATTAACTTGTCAATCCTTTCCTCAAGTGCTTTCTCATTAGCCAATCCTCCTTGCACATGTTATATGTAGTGATGGTAATATGAATTCAACCAGAAAAATAGCCTTTGTGCCAAACACTAACTGAAATGGTGTGGATTTCTTCAGTCTCTTGTAGGTTGTCATGTATGCCCATAGAACGGATGATACCTTGTCATCCCAATCTTGTCTTCCAACATCAAAAATTTTAGTCAATGTGTGACTTAGTATCTTGTTAAATGCCTCAGTTGTTCCATTCGCTTGAGGGTGATAAGGGGTATTCTTGTGATGGGCCACCATAAACTCTGCCAATAAGATCCTAACCATTTCATTTAGAAAATGTGTTCCCTATCACTAGTTAAACTCAATGGACATCCATATCTATTGATTATGTTTTCCCATAAGAATCTCATTGTTGTTGTTACTTGTTATGCAATCATTTGTAGACACTACCTCTACCCATCTTGTCAAGTAATCAGTGTAAGTGATGATGTAACATGAGCCACTCCTTCTTCATACGGTAGGTGAAATTTGTCCTACAAAGTTAATTTCCCATTTTTCAAATGGTTCAGTGCTGGATATTGGTCTCAAGGGAATTTCATCCCTTTTCTATGGTTTTCCAAGGCATTGGAAATGGTCATAGGCCTTGAAAAATTCAATACAATCCTGGTAGATGCTTTCCCACCAAAGCCTTGCCATTAGAATATTCCACGGGGTGTCATTCCCTGTATAGTGTCCTGCAATCCCACCATGTGCTTCCTTCCATAATTACAATGTGCTCATGTTCTAACACACATCAGCACAAAACCTCATCACGACCTAACTTGTACAAATCTCCACTAATCAACATGTAGGGCATACACATGTATAGCCAACTACTTCCTCTCCAAATCCTTCATTCCTTTTAACGCCATACCTATTTTAAGAAACACTGTAATATCCTCCAAGTAGGAGGGTGCATTGTAACCTAAATAGTTGCACGTCTAGCATGGTATCCTCAATGCTTTGCATGTCCTCCCCGAGTCAATTCTTGATAAGTGATCAGGTCCTAAGTTACTTTTTCTTAGTTTTACCACAACTAAAAACTCAAATTCTTGAAATAACAGGACCCAACGACATATGTGCCCTTGCAAAATGGGCTTATTTACCAAATATTTCAACATCATGTGATCTGTGTAGAATATAAATGGTGTTTCCAGTAAGATATAATGCTTGAACTTATGTAGTGCGTAGATCATTGACAATTCCTCACACTTAGTAGTTATGTAATTTTTTTCTATTAGTGTCAACTTCCTACTAGAAAAACACAAAGGGTGATCAATAATCCCCTCACTAGGTTGTGCTAGTACTGCTCCAATGGTTGTCCCCGAGGCATCAACATGCACATGGAAGGGCTTATCCCAAGAGGGAAAACATAATATGGGCACAGTGACAAGCCTATCCTTCAATGTGTTAAATGTCTTATGTGCGCATCTCCCTAGTGAAAGGAACTCTTGTGTTTAAGTAAATTTTCCAAGGGCATGGCGATCTTGGCATACCCCTTAATAAATTTCCTGTAGTACCCCGTATGCCCAAGGAATCCACACACCACTTTGATTGGTAGGATCCCCTAATCTCATAATAACTGTAACCTTGGAAAGATCCACCACCAAGCCTTCCTTGCATATAATATGCCCCAAATAGGGTTCCAAATGGAGTAGTAAAGACACATTTCTTAATGTTGAGGGATATCCTCAACTTTTGACATCTCTCAAAATCAGCCTCAAATTGTCACAATGGTATTTTACTAGCCCATACATAGTCTAGTCATCCAAGTAGACTTGAAGAAAATTATGGATGAAGTCTGGAAGGCTTGTACCACGATGGAGAGAACACATTAGGTGTATTCTTCAGCCCAAAAGGCATGACCGTGTAGGAAAAATTCCCCATTCAGTGGTAAAATTTGTCTTCTCTTGGTCTTCCTTTGCAATTCTAACTTGGTGGTACCCTGAGAACCCATCCGATAAAAGAATAGACCTTGCACCCAGCTACTCCTTCCAAAATTTCTTCAATGAAGGGGGTTAGAAAAGGGTGAATGCCACACACTGCATTCAAGTCCCTATAATCAACATTGATCCTTATCTTTCATCCTTCTTAATTCTTATGACCATTGGACTCACCCATTTTGATTCCTTCATAGCCTCAATGATGTCCTGATGTTATCATCTTGTCTATCTCCTCCTTGACCCATACAAACAAGTTTAGATTCATTCGATATGGTCTCTTTTGAATAGGGCACGCACCTTCCTTCAACTTGATCCTCATTTCCCCCAAGGAATGGTGAATTCCTTTGAGCTCATGGTACCAGCGTGTGGGGGAAAAATCCTTGAACTTAGGTAATAGATCAATGATCTTGGAAACTTATTTCTCTGACCAATAATCCTCAATGATAGCTTCCTTAGGTTCTGCCTCTAACCCAATGTTAACATTAATTTTATTCAAAGGCCCTAGTATGGTAGTGTGCGTGCTCTCTCATCAGTGCTATCCATGACTTCAAACATGTACCTGCAAAATGGTTAACATCTAGACTCTCATTTCTTCTCCATCTATCACATAGACCATTTTTCCTTTTTCTTTTTCAATACATGCATGCTCAAGCTATATCTCTTCATATTCATCTTCATCAAAATGTGTCTCCAAACTAGGTTCACCCAATAACTCTAGTACCCTATCTTCTACCATAACACTATCTCCCATTATAAGGTGCTTGACAACTTGTAATGCCTTATCCACTAATGGTTCTTTGTACTCGATACTCTAAATCATGTAAGAGGTTAGATATCAACTCCTGCCAATTCCCTATTTGATGGCATGTCTCTGAGTGAATATACCATGCATGTGCACAACCTTGTAAGGTGGAATATAACTTATGTACCCATAGAGAAGGTGGTAAAGCTTCTATGCCTTCCATCCATGCCTTCTCACATGCTTGGATATGGAAAGAGGCGGGTTCTTTGCCATGATAGTCTTGTATAATAGTGGGTACATTACTTCTAGAGAACCTAAAAGAGAATGCGACTCTTACCTCGTATCACTCTAGAAGATTCTCATGATGTGGTTCCCATAAGTGCATTGTGGTCCCGAGAAGGTTATAACTGAGCATACCTCTTCTTTCATTATCATTTTTCCACTGATCCTTTATTTCTCATAAGAAATCATCAGGGTTAGCTCCTCTAGAGTAACTTGTTATCTTCTTCCCTCCTAGGCACTTGATTGAGTGTGCTTTTGTTACCCTTTTCACCAATCCTCTCAATTGTCTCCCCAATTAATTCATAGGTCCCGTGTGTCTAATTATCGCATGTTATGCTAGTTGTATCACTCATTGACTGAGAATCTTCAAACTGAATAGCTCCTTCCGTAGGATGAATTACTTCAGGGTCCCTGATAGAGTGCACATAGATTCTATCGAGGACTTCCTCTCCTAAGGGCTCAGTATAGGGCATTGAATTCCCATCCATTAAAGGGATGATGACCCATTCTTCCTTGTTCTCAAAACTGATATACCCCTTGTTAAACCATAGGTTAGAATTTTTTTGTAACACTAGGGGCACCCAAGAAATGCTAGAAATTTATCTACCTTTAGCTAGCACCAAGACCTCAAAGTCCCTAATGAACTTGGCCCCTTGAATAGTGATAACTACATCCTTCAAGACACCAATGGGAATTTCCTTTGTCTTGTTTACCATATACAACACATTTGAGGATGGATGTAGTGTGGGCCTTCCCATTTGATGCCATGCATCTAAGGTGAGAACATTGACCTCTGCACCCGTGTCGATCAAAATATTGCTTAAAAGCCATCCATCTATAACAACATTCAAGGTTATCTCTTTTTCATAGTCAAGGCTATGGGGAGGAAGATTAGCATGCAACACTTGCCTCTCACGCTCTCCTCCAACGTGTGGTACCTTCTCCCATAACCATTATCCTAACAAGGGAATGATATTCTCTTGCCTTAACATCTTACATACTTCCATGACCTCATCCAGATCCTTCTGCGGAGCCTCAACATTCTTCCTTTTTTTCAAACTGCCTTGACTGCTCCTTTAGACACTAGATCTCTCCTTGTAAAATATGAATCACATCCATAGTCTCTTGATATACCTCTTTTTGATGAGTAGGGTCTGGATACTTTCCATGTACCACTTCTTCTCTCATAACTAGTCTTATTTTCCTTGGTATCTCCCTACCGCAAGTAACCTCTGCTTATATTGTCACCATTATAGATTCTAATCCTGACTCACGCACCAATCTTAGCATCCACGGTGGGTCAACCTTCTTTATTCTCACCATCCCAGTGCCTTTGTCTTTCCGGTGTTGCATGCTCATGTGATCAAACATCTTAGGGAACTCCTTATACTTATGTTTCTTTCCGCACCATGAGCATTGCAATAGATCAGGACTCCCATGCTTATAATGCTCTCTTGACCCACAATTATAATAGATTCCACATGGGAACTCATTTCTCCCTCTGCCATAGTTTCGCAACCATGAAATCCTTCATGAAAACCTCTTCCATGTGCTCCTCCATCTGTGCACCCTTCATAGTGGTGATCATCATCCTTGGAACTACTTGCAAGGCTAGTCTTGCACACACCGAGATCAATGACATCATGAATCTAGTCAATCAACCTATAATCCTTAGTGTCATGGGCCGTAGAGGTACAAATATTGCAATAGCAAGACACATTCTTGTGGATCACACATTGTAATAGAGACACCTACTTACCTCATGATCCCTTGTGGTAGATTTCATAGTCTACTTTCATGGTGCGTACCGATTTTGGGGGAAACTATATTTTGTATGCCCTTCTACTTCACAATCTATGCACCAAAGACCACTACAAGCCTCATGTGTTGAGTTTGTAGACAACTTCTCCAACTGCTTAGCCATTGTAGTAATTTGAGCTTCCAAGAAAGGGCTAACACCAGTATCAATGCTTCAAACAACCTCAACGCATAGGGCCACCTCCAAGGCCTTGCGTGGGTCTATGAAAGTCTTCTGTGATAGTTCCCTTATAAACGGTGTTATCAATCCTCTAAAAAACCATTGAGCATGCTGAGAGGGGTGAATGTCATAGGATAGTTTTGACAAGAGAGTCTTGAACCATGCGTCATATTTCCACACACTCTCTACCATTCCTTGTTGGATTTACTTCAAAGCATTGATGCTATTTTTATTAAAGTCGGGGATATGGAACTCTATTAGGAAGGAATTTTTTAGTGTAGTTTAATCCACCACCATATGATGGGTTCATACTTGTGGTACCATCTATGCACATGCCCCTACAACATTATTGTAAATTAACTCACCTTCCTCTCTCGGAGGTAGTGATCCCCGTTCATGCGCCATAGTTAGTCACACTTATGCACATGCTTTGCAACATCCTCAATACCTTTGTAGTCTGGTAGGTGCAACGACATCTCAAAAATACTTTTGGAGGTGGTTGAGGCCCTTTCCCACCTAACCCAGAACCTTGGTTTCCTTTGGTGTTTCCTCCACCACCAAACCCACTAGACCCACCAGGTCTATCCCTCTTGATCCACTAGATCCTCTAGATCCGCTAGGCCGACCAAGGGCTTTGGATCTACAACACCAAATCCACTTCTTGTAGCTGGAAAAGGGCTTGAAGTGGTCATACCTAGTGTTCCAACATCCCACTAAACTATGCACCGATGGTTTATGATATTTCCCCGCTACCAAATGTGTGTCCCATGCCACTTGCGATACCCAAAATTTGTGTACTTTCACCTTGCCCAAAAATTCCTCCAAACATAGGAATGGTTTTTGCATCCATAGATGTCCCAAATGAGAATTTATATCTCCTAGGTGCAGATTAGTTACTCCCTCCGATACTAACTGGGTTAGCAATGCTTATCTCTTGATCTAGAAAACTAAGCACTAGGGGTTGGTCACCAGGTGGGTTCAGATGCATGCCGACAAATCTCCTTTCTTCACATGAAAAACTCTCATCAAAAGCTGAAGGGATCTCTCTCTTGTGCTTTCCGAGATGGGGTAGCATAGATGGCTCAGGTTCCATGTCCTCTGCATGAATCTCAACTCCTTCCCATAACATTTTCCTCTATAAATCCATCACTCGAAACCTCACATTATATCCATTTCCTTTTCATTATCTTCACCATAATTGAGTTGTCTCTCTTCCCTCTCCTTTTCAGCCACAATGTCCACCATCTTCCTCCACCCTAGCTTCGACACCTAGTGCTCAGAGAAACTTAGCTAGCCATAGGGAATGCCTCTAAACTTAACATAATGACCAAGATATTCATAGCCAACAAGATAACATGTAAAAATGATCCTCTAGGTTCCCTTAGGAACTTAAACTCAAATATCTCTAGATAATAGAAATGATATATTCTAGGTATAAATTATCAACACGCCTCTCCACCAATTATCAACAACACATGTCCAAGTCAAATTCGCATCATACAACCTCTGGTAATCATCTAGGGTCCACATGTGTGATCTATAGTACCATCTATATCTAGATGCATATGCCGAGATTGAAAACAACAAAATAAGGTCTCATACAACTCATGATACAGGTGCTCTTATACCAATCTATGTGCATCAAACTCAGGTCTAGTTCTAAATCTTTGAGCAAACTCATCCACCGTGCTCTTAAACCTTGCTTGACATTTTATATGGTCAAACACTTATGTCATCACATGTCAAAGGAACCAAGATGTAGCCATCAAAAATTTGAAAAGAGGTTAAAGGAACCAAGATGTAGCCATTTTTATGTCCTTAGAATAATATTCTAATCCATGCATGCATGCGTTGGTTTATCACCTAGTGGGAATTGGCTTCTCGGATAAGGCATGCGTGGTGTCGAGCCCCTCGTTTATGTGAGTTTTTGAGAATACATTACATATGGACAAAAACTTGGATGAAAATTGGTAAAGGACATGCATTCATTCCGAGATCCTAATATGACTTATTATATCAATACACCCATTCAGATAACAAGAGAAACATCATACAGATAGTAGATCTCGATTCATAATATAAGGAAAATACACAAGGATTTAGACCATAAACAATATGTTTTTTTGACGTAGACATACATTCATTTGTATTGATCAATGCAAATAAGACTTATGGATTAGAAGCCCTCACTATGCTTCCCATATTATAAGAATTATCATAGACATATCCCTTGAGATATTTCAATATTACTATGATACTCTAATGGTAACCCAACCCTCTAAACCTGTTATTATGTTTACAAAGCTTTTCCTTCCATCCTTTCTATAATGATGCCACTTTTTTCAAGAGTAGTCTCTCTAGTTCTAATGCCCAGTATCCTCTTTTTCTCTACCCAAAAATATCTATATATAGGTTTATTGCCCACCACCATGCCTTCTTGAAGTAGCAGATCGGTTGCTAAGTGTCAAAGTGGTCCTCTAATGGAGCATATTTATAATAATTTAAAATCTCCACTCTCTGCAATGACGTCCTTCTAGATCCTTCTATCACATGGAATATTCCTTTATTGGTCACCAAGTCATCAAGATGGCACCTTATCCCTTCTGCGCATGCTTGGTTAGGTCATGCTTTCCTCATGTTCTTCTTAGATCACCAAATATGGCTAAGTCCCGAGACCCTTTATTTTTTCTTGTACACGCGCTGTGGTTTCTTCCAAACCCATCTAAAACCCTTGTCCTGCACACTTTTCCCCACACTCCCTTCTTCATATTGGTCTCTCATGTGCAACCACCCTTGGAGACTTAGTCAATATTACGATGCCTAGCAATGCACATGTCCTATTACTTCTAGTGTGCATTATTGCATAGTTCATAATGCTCTTGGAAAGAGAAATTGTAGCAAAGAAAGAAACTCGAGTGTCAAGTAACAATTTCTATCATCAAGAAAACTCAAATGTAGAGCAACTAAAATCAGATTAAGAGACATATTTTAAAAATTTCGATTCTTTCACTTCTTCAAATCAACAGCTGAGTTTCTCATGCCCTTCACAAAATTAGAAAAATTAGTATTGGAGGTTGTTGTAGTATTGTAGCAAATGGAAGTCCTCGGTGCTTTTCTTTGTCTTCAAGTAGTTTTTAAGCAATAAATGTTATCCACCAAGCATTCCTCCAAGGTTTGATAGTAGTCCTTGCAGGACTTCAATAGTGCTTAGGTAAGGGGTTAGAAATGTAACATTCAAACGAAGAAAGAAAATTAGGTTTTAATAGAGTTCCATGATGTCTTAACCTAAAGAATGTATTAATTGAAGCTTTGCAACATGCAACACATGCCAAACATCATCTATTTTGTGTACTTCATACTT
This sequence comes from Taxus wallichiana var. yunnanensis, assembly GCA_018340775.1. Taxonomy (NCBI): domain Eukaryota; kingdom Viridiplantae; phylum Streptophyta; class Pinopsida; order Cupressales; family Taxaceae; genus Taxus; species Taxus wallichiana. The sequence continues at coordinate 272,770,949 of CM031244.1, forward strand.
GGCAGATCTAGGTTACAAAAAGGAAATGATGAAAATTACATGTTCAAACAACTTTCCACTCTCAAAAATTTTAACTTCAATATTTTCTTATGAAAAGTTGAGAGTGAAAACACCGAGAGGTGCTTCAAGATCCAAATAGCAATGCTTCAACATCCCAATAGATAGTTGTAAGGCCACTAGTTAGACCATTTAGTAGGAAAAAGGCCTCATCATTCACTAAATTGTTATCCAAATTCACTCCCTATGCGAATTTAGAAAAATGGAGCAAGGAACACATGCAACAAAATGGGAAAATATAGCATTATGGCTTCATAACACTCTCTAAAATTGATCCTTAGCTCCCACAGTGCTGAAAAAGTACAGAAATATCTAGGAGGGTTGGAATAATACAAAAAATTGTTTTCGTGTAGTAATGTTATGCTTAAAATCTAGTAGAGTTATTTCTTAGATAATCAAGTTGTCATATGGTGCATCGAGCTCTATAAGCTCTACATTTCCCATCGAACCCATCTAGTGGGAAATCAAGTTTTCCTAAAGGGACCGAGTTGCTTAATATCCACCGAGATCTTACCACAAATACCGAGTCATCTAGAAAATCATATGAGCTACTTAGAAAACCATCGGGCTATATACGAATAAAAATAAACACTACCAAGCTTCACGTAATGATACATGAGGTCATCAAGATCATATCTAACCCTCTTTGTATGGACGAGTTGCATGATTCGACGCGAGTTCTCTTAATCGAGTCATTCAAACCGAGTTGTTCCTCAAGATTCTAATATTTTTAATAAATAATTTTTTTGCACTTACTTCCAAGATCACATTATGAAGTGGAAAACTCGCACCTTACATTTGAAAAAATACACAATAAACCAAATTGTGTACTAGCGGCACTCAACTACATGGATGATGTAACTCACCAAGATATGCATTTTTATCAAGCATCAAGTTCACTTGGAAAATAAATTATGAGCTCATCTAATGCATAACCATTTGAGTGAGGAAAGATAATACTTTGAACGGAGTTGAGTCATTTCCAACACATGCAAGCCCAACTCATTTTCTCAAGAAATAGAAAATGGCCTAAGTACGAGTTGGGAACTTAGCAAAAAGTGTGGAAGAAAATGGTGTGGCTCACCAAGCCAACTCGGTGATTCCATAGGTTAAAATGGCTTCTTGAAGGCATGCAATGTAGAAAAGTAAGAGAAACATGGCCCGAGTGTCCGGTTACATTTGGGTCATTTTTGTGTTGATCTGTAAACTTATACTTTGTAAATTCAAAAATCACAATAATATTTTGTTCTACTTTCTACTTTGGAAAATGACAGTTTCGAGCTTTAGTGACTGATTAACTAGTGCTTAGAATAGAATTGTAGAGAAATGCTAAAAGAATTCCACACACAACATAAGAATTTTATCCTGGAAACCCCCAATTCAAGGAAAACCAGCCGGGAAGGGAAACTTCTCTTTCTTCCCACTTGTATTGGCCAATTTTAAACAATTTATAGATTACAATAAGTATAGAGAAGAATAACAATGTAAAATTCCCCTCTAGTTACTTGTTTTCTCTGTTTCTTACACCTTACTCCTTAAATTCCACTCCAACATTGAAGTCCTTTCTCACTTTCTCTCATGACTCAAATTTTCTTCTTGATCTCTTTAGATCTTTGAAATTCCCATTTCTCTTCCTCATTGTATTTATAGCCTCCACAATTCCCTCTTGTGCACTGGAGAATGGGAAAGGTCGAGAAGGGAAGAGACACATGTCGAGACTCTTCAAATTTGTGGTTGTTCATGCAACCACCACTCTACATAGAGGAGTGATTCGATTTAAATGTTGAAAAATCCTCCTTTCATTCATTTTTATTTACTTTTCCTTCTTGGGGCTAATGGATCTTATGGAATGGTGTATTTTTTCTAGATCCCTATGGATCATGAGCGAAATCCCGAACTTGCCGCACTCATTGGGATTTATGGATAAGGTAGAAAAGGGTGGTCTAAATGGCCCGGGGAAAGTTTGACCTCATGGGCCTAAATCACGTGAGATCACCGATGAAGAGAGAAACATGGGTATTGGCCTAGTCAATCTGCATAAGTGAGTCAAGATGGTGGTGTCGGGTTATGCGGGTATGTTAACTTTTGAGAGCATAGGTGGGCCGAATAAATTTAGGCCATCCAGGAGATAAAAACTCAAGTTAACTCGACATAAGAGAAGAGTGGGAGAGGAATAGTTTTCTATCTTGAGTGGCTCGGACCATCATGATCCGGGTTCACGCGGATTACATTGACCCACAATGTATTAGCTGATTAAATCGGTGGTTGGAATGCAATACCGAGTTGGCGAGTCATATGAGTGCCGGGAGGGGGTAAATTTATATCTAAGCCACCAATATAGGAGATATAAGGTGAGTTGGCTATGTATTTGAAGACCATAGAATCCAAGACAAGGGTTAGATGGTGTACAAAGGAAGAGCCAGCTCGGCCCGGTGATATAACTATGTTATAAATAAATCAAAATCCCCAACTTACGCAAATAATAAAACAAAGAAATAAATGGAGACCCACCTAAATTTTAATTTCCCAGATCATGAAATAATATGAAAGAGATGTTATAAAAGAGGGATAAATATTTAAATGATGAATTCCAATGCCAAATTAATACACAGTCTGTGGAATACAAACAAATCTGTGAAATCACAAAATAGTTATCTGCACTCAGAAGATCATATCTTGAGCATTGCTTATGATTCACACAAAATTGGTCTCATTGGAATCGTGGATTTAATAAATTTTCAAAAACATCATCAAATCTAGAAATTGATGAAGACTTAGGGTGGAATTTTAAATAAGAAAATCCTAGTTCAAATTGGTTGTTGGAGAGTGGTTGAAAGTGTAATTAATGGGCATGGGAAAAATTTTCTCTCACTGCAGGTTGCATATCAATCAAGGATGGATTTTGAATATTTTCTATCATGATTTCCACCCACTTTGGGTACCTTTTAATTGATGCAAAGGGAAAATCTAAGTTTTCTTGTTTCTCTCTCTCTCTCCCATTTTCCTATAGATTGAGGTGTTGTTTCATTATAGAGGGGATAATTCTAGTAGAAAAACTCTACCATTTTTGTTTTGTGAAACCAATGTGTTGTAGGACTTTGTAGAGGACTTCTTGCATGATGATCCTGGCCTTTCTCTTGTAATAGAATGATCTGTGCATATCAATGAAGTAATAGATGCAAGTTGTGGATGTATCTTCCCTTGTTATGTTTATTTGCATTCTTCTTGCCTCTTTATTCTTGTTGCAGGTGTATTGTGTCTCTCTACTCATTGTGCAGAGTTCATTATAGTTGTTCTTCTATGGAAATTATGTTGTAAATAATGTTGGTATACTATGGAGAACTATCATCACCCTTTCTAGTCTGCATTTTACTCCCATTTTCACACATTGGAAAGTTATACTCACACCCTTCCTTTTTCCATTACCTCTATAGTGTATATTTATTTTAATTTAATATTATTTCTCTCTCCTTAGTCCCTTGGAAATTTTAGGATAGATATATTTGGCAGTTTTCCTTCATTAGAGTTAGCTTGCACTAGATTAGGAAGAGGAACCAACCTTCTCTGGAGGTATATCTCAAGTATCAACTCCCAAAACTTGGAAATAATACCCATTTTACCCATTCACTCTGCTAAAAAATCATATGGTGTTGTGAGTCTATGAAAATAGGTGAAAAGTGCAAAGTGTGCCCTATTAATGAAGACTAGTTTTTGGGGAAATTTTGAGCATCATCAGTAAAGCTGAAATTGCACAAGATACAACAAGATCTAGGACTCCATTCAAGTTTTTTTGTGAATATGGTTCATATATATTTCCATTTTTATATCAAATTTGATAATTTTATAATGTATGAAAAAATTATGAGTAGTTATTTGAGGGTCAACGCTAAAGGATGCTTGTTCTAGCAGGGTCTTGAATGACTTGATGTGGTGAAGTGATTATTATGAATTTTTATTGATTAGTGAATGTTGGTTATTTATTAGGAATCATGTATAATTATTATCCACGCTTTGGTTCATTGTGAAAATGTTTTTTGGTATGATGGATTAGGTTGAGCTCATTGTCGGTTCTTGAGTCCAAGTAGGGATAAAAATTAGTTTAGAGAGATTGGATTTGTTGAAGGAATTAAAATTGCATTTGTAAGGAGTTAAAATATGTTATGGAAATAGGATTCATATATATATAATTATTTATGGCTTGTCTAATGGTGATTTAATTTCATATCTCTTTCAGGTCATTTTATGAAGAAGTTTGTATGTTGTATTTCAAGACAGTTGTGTTCTTGTTAAAGAATTGAGTTGTTTGAGGCATGAGATGGATTATTTTATTTTTTATAAAACCTAAAATGTGAATAGGGGTTAATTTTTCATCTATTGAATAAATTTAGATATCTTTAAAGTATGATAAATGGTGCAAACTAGTTGAGTTTGCAAAATGGGTTCTTGGGGTGACTTGTTTTGAGGAAGGGTACAATTGTTAAGGTTTGAACATATGATTTTTTTATGAGCTATAAAATGCATAGAAGTGTTATAAAGGTTATAGGATTTTCATATGGTTGTAACATTCCATATTTTAGTTCATCTTAAGAGGTCTTGATTCCCAAATGTAGAAATTTGGGTGCTTGAAACAACTGTTTTGTGAAGGATATGAGCCAAGAGGCCCATTAAATGAAATAGTTTGACTAGTTAAAGTAAATTTGAGACCATGTATGGATGTTATGATATTTTAATCGTGTTTGGTGAATTTGTGATCTTGAATAATCATGGTTTTGTGATGAGTAGATTTTTTCCATTCTAGTGATAGGGTTTTGAGGCATTTTGGTGCATGATGAGTGGTTTTTGGCTTGGCCAACCTATTTGGGTCATTTTTACCATTGTAATAGATGTAATGCAATTTTTAAATTTTACTTGGTAAAATTTTCCTTGGATTTTAGATCAAGAGAAGCATATAAAATCATGATTTGGGGTCATTTGTGTGTTGGTTGGTTGAGAGGGAAAAGTGTGACCTAGAGGAGAGTGTTTTTTAGGTAGGAAGGAATGATTTGAATGCTTGATCAGATTTTTTCAGGATTAGGAAGTTTTATAGAATGAGATCAAGTGTTTAGATCCAAGACAGGTTGAAGAAAAAGAAGAAAGAGCAATTTTTGTGAATGAGGTTTTAAGCAAGGGTTTATGAGCTAAATTAGTGATCTCCATCAATTATGGCAGAAACAAAATAAGAGATCAAACATATTCAGATGGATCAGTTAGTGCTTAGTTAAACTAGGGATTGTAGCCTCCTTATGTAGTTAGTGCTTCAATAAATAATGGGTTGGTACTCCTTGTAGGGTTGTGGCTCTGCTAAACTAGGGGTTGGTGCTCCTTTTGGGGTTGGTGCCTCACTAAATTTGAAGAATGGATAAATAAAGTTTATGTTTTAATGGGTTTTCTTCCCCTTGAGGTTTCTTGACTTAAGTGTGGTGTTCGTGTGTACTTTCTTGTTCTTTATCATGTGTATGGTTGTTTTTATGCTTAAATAAACACATATGGTCTATGATTTATTAAATGGTTGTATGAATAATGATGAATGGTAAATGGTAAATTAATTGAAATATTCGTAGGACTGATTCACCATACCCTCTATCCATTGTGATTTCAAAAAAATCTATTAGATCAAAGGTAAAATAATTTGAATGAATAGATATTGTAGTTTTGAATTAGCTAGAACATTGGTAATTTTGACAAGGTTGTTCTTATACCATAAGACATAGTCTGCAAGATGTTCATTAGATCCTTGTTTGATTTTATCTAGTTGTACATAGAATATATTAGTGCCAATGTTCATAGGAAAATGTGCTAGGAATGCATGAGATAAATATGTGAAATATGTTACCAAATGAACCAATATATCGTAGAACCATCACATAACATAGTTATGTAAAATTTGAGTGAACAATTTAGCCAATAGTGTAAGGTCATCGGTGTAGTCAAGACATGCAACATAAAAGGATCGAAGGTACTCTTGAGGCTCACCATGGCCATTGAATATATGAAAGTTAGGGGTGATGAAGTTCAGAGGAGGTGGATAAGAGGAGATGGTGGGTGCAAAAGGGCTATGAAGGAGGAGTGATGAATCTAGAGATGGAGAGAAGGATGAAGAGACTTGTAATTAGAAATTTTTGTTTTGAAAATCATGGTATAATGAGGTTTGATCATGTGATCCTAAAGAGGAACTAGGTTTTTATGGCAAGTATTGAGAGGAATAAGGGGAGTGGTGGTTATAGAAATAGAAATAGGGATGGTAGAAGTTGAGGTAGAGGTCATGAAGGTCGAGGAGGTGTTTGTGAGAAAAGTTCTCGGTTGGAAAAATTAGGTGTCTCCACCAACATTCACAGTGGTTACGCCCTTAAAAATGAATGGTATAACTCCCATTATTGAATGATAACTAATATAATACTATATAAATGTTGTGTATTGGCTAAAAAGCCTAGGGATCATAGAGGGGAATTCCATTGAACATGCAGTTAAGTGCTTATACGGGGTACAATGGAGGAAATCTAAATGATGAGGGGTGAAGGATAGAAAATATAAAAGTAAGATTACTGTCATGAGTAGGCCAATTGTAGAGTTCTCACCTAGTAATCGAAGTAGATAAACATTCAATATATAGGAAATCAATGATGAATCTATCTAGTGAGATAGAAAAACCTAGATACCAAGTTCTTAGATTCATCTATCAAAGATACAAAGCTCTTACTGGATCACTATGCTTGCAAAGTGCATAATAGAGAGAAGTATAAGAATACAAGAAAAGGAAAATGGAATAAATGTAGGTTTTATTTCATGTTTATTGGTGATACAAAGCTCAAAAATAGATCACAATCCACTATTACTACAGAGAACTAAAATTTTTAGGATCCGTTAGAATGGAAAAGTCATCCAAATTTATAGCAATGTGAATTGACCTCTCATATTTCCTCATATGACTCTTCGTGTTCATATTCCACTTGTGAATTTTCATTTTCCATTAGAAAAGAAAAAATAAGTATTTCTCTTATAATTTTAAGAAAATAATTTTACAATTTTGAAAATATGTCACTTAAGTGAATAGGAAAAAATTCAATTATGAATCTCAATGAATAATTAAAAGGATAGAGAAGGAGGATGGATAAAGAGGGAAGGAGAGAGGAGATGAAGTAAATACAATCCTTGTGATGATCCAATTTAATTACTTGATGCAGTCATAAAATATGAGTGAAGAATGCTGAAATTCTATACTCAAATAATCCTCATCCTAAATGGTGAAAACTTACAATCTTGAGATCTTTTTGCATCATGAGAAACCTTTCTATGAATGATTAAAAATTGCAGCCCATCCGCCACATTGAGTGAAGAAATGGGAAGAACTTGATCACTAGACTACTTTAGATAATGAAAGATGCCCCAAAAATACTTGATCAAACAATGATCAACTGCCACCCCATTGTAACCGATCATGCATAAGAACAAAGACTTAGGAGAACTTTTTTTGCAATATACAACTATGACGTTTCCCATTAGAGCATCCTTAAGGGTTCTTTATCAAATCATTTCTTTATCGCTGTGGGAAACTTTGACCTTTAAGAGGTCATGCTCAGACGCTTGGATGTTTTACAATGAATTACCCCATCCTTATGGATATTTCTTATCTTGAGATATTAAACCTAACTTTTTAACTTAGCCCATAAGTTTAATTAGTTTGGTTCACTTTGAACAACTTTTTGAGCTTACTCATCTCGCTCACCAAGGAAGGAAGATTCCTTGAAATTGGTTGAATATTTAAAATTATGATCTCTAAATCTCTTGAACCCTTTTGAATATCCTCTTTGAATACATGATTCTTCTCATTTGTAAATGTTGCACCCTATAATGTGCTTTTGTTCTTATGTACACTAATGTGACCATAGTGATGTCTCAGGATGCCCCATAGAGGATAAATTACCTCATTTGAACTGTGAAACTATCGTACACTCATGGGAAGATGTTGAAAATAATAGAGATGAATGGATATAGAACTAACTACAACTTCCAATACTCAAAATATGAATCTACTATATTTATAAAATGCCATTTTTACCCTTTTCAATTTTGATCACCTTTTTTTTCCTATGGATGTTCTCTGTACACACTACCTTTGAATAATTTTCCCACTATGATAATTTACTATTTATAGTAAGTTTTCATGTAGAGACTTACTATTTTTGGAAAGTGGCTCTCCCGACCTTGTATTTCAATGAAACCAACATTTTTGAGATGGGTTTCTCTTTATCTCAGATACAAATTTTTAGCTCAAACCAATCTCTGGAACGGTGGGAAATAAAATTTTACAAAAATAGGTCATGAAAATAGGGGTTTATTTGTTTTTAAAATATGGGGGTCATTTAAAATTTTGTCATTTTCTCCTTGATGGCATTTCAAAATGAGGAATATTGCAAAAAATCCCACCTCAATCCATGCACCAGTTTATTAGATATGAATATTTTTTGATCCAGGGCACGAAGTCAATCAAGAAACAAAATGATAATGGAGCTTATAAAAATGTAATTTTTTTTGAGATATTTCTTTGGTGGAACTACGAAACATGGAAAATGAAAAGGAGGAGAAAAAATGGATGCATGAAATTCAATAATTTTTTTCTAGATTTTGGGGTTGAAATGGAGAAAAAGTGGGGAGATTGAAAAATGGATAAGTGTTGGGTTTTATGTTTAGAGAGAGATAGAGGGAAATTTTTCCCACTTATCCCCTTGGAAAGGGAGGAAGGGACAAATAAATTATGCCTTATCCCTTATATTATAAGTGGCGAATATGCACTAGTAGAGATAGGAGCTAAAACATGAGAAAAAATTGGTTACGAGAGACATCCTAGGGTCATGTGGTGGGGGTGGAATTTATTCTCCCCATGTCCCCTTGAAAAGAGAAAAAGGGACAAAAAGTGTGAATTAGTGCCATCTTTGACATGTGGCCTTTGGAAAAAATTGGTAACTTTGAGAGCATCCTTGAGGCAGAGCTTGAAAACAAAGTTTTGAGATATCTCAAAGATATTTTCGAGCACTTCTTTATATGATTCTGAACCCAAACATAATTTTTCAGAAGAATGCAATGGGTTAGAAGGTTTGGTTAATCCTAAAACCCCTTAAAACGTGACCTTCTTCCTCAAATCAAATAGTGTGCTCCCAATAATGAACTCCCTTAAGAAGTGTTAAGGGATTATAAAAATATGAATGTTCCATATTGTATAGGATCCTTTTATATTTTAAATGAGTTATTTTTTTCTCCTAACTCTTTACGGAACTCTTGCAATCCTCCAATGAATATCAGGTACCTATTTTAATTTCTTTATCCTCCCAGGGACTGAGACTAGGTCATATGAAAAACCATGTGGAAACAAGGGGGAGGGTGAATTTTCTTTTCCCCTTAAAAATGGATGAAGGGGCACCAAAATTTTTCTTTTTACTAATGATGAAAAGTATTAAGCATGCATGAGTTGAAATGAGGGTGTAACACCTCTAGCATAACCGGAAACTATAATGAATTATACTATAGAAGGTACAAACATTGACAATGATTTTGTCTTAAGACGGTGTACTCTTATGACTTTGGAAATCATGTTTATAGTAGAAAATAATTCATCTGTTGAATAGGTACATTCTGACATGATTTTTGTTAATTTAAATGGAGTAATCCACCTCCTTTATGTAGAATTAATTCACTGCTTTGAATTGGTAATAAAGGCTTGTTTTCATTAATTCTTCTTTCTAAACAAAATTACCTTGGATCAATTCCATTGATCCAAGGTATGATTTTAATTCATGAATTTTTGGTCATAACGACCAAGTTAGATAGATTAGGTGATCTTTAGATTCTAACTATGCTAAGGAAAGAATGAAGTCCTTAGACCCTGTTGCATATTTGAATTTCAATGATAAGGCACATTATTCTTTTGTTAGTAGAATGCATACTTGTTTTTATGGGGAACCTATTATAACTATGTTTTAATGTTAGTAACTATAGCCTAAAGCTAATTCTAACCTATGTCTCTATGATCTTTTGTTAATTAGAATGTTATGACTTAAACTAAAGACCTACCTATGGACCTATGTTGATTTCCTAAACTATTGTTAGCCTAACTTAAGGAATGGATAACCTAAGGGGACCTATGGGATGACATGGTAAATGAGTTGGTCAGTGAAATCGATTACTAGACATTAATGGGGAGTTAATATGGTCATCCTTTCATGCTACCAATTTTGGCATGGTCATGAGGAAAAATAGTGAGGGATGAGTGGCACCTTAGCCGGCTTTAGTTGCATGTAAAAAATTGAATTTAGTCATCGCTAAATAAGAAGATGGAGGTGGCGTGGAAATTGGAGGGAATTGACAATCATGTTGAGAATTTAATGTTTTTGAAATTGGCAAAAAAACCACCTAGGAAGGTGCATGAGGGGTTTTAGTTGTTTTGATCTTTTGTTTCTTTCAAGCTTGGGATCTGCATGATGTTTTTTTAGATCTTCAAACCACCAGTTTGATTCTTGCATGAATGTTATTCTTTCTTTGCATGAAACTATTTGAGTGGGAACTTTGGAAACTATAAAAGGATTGGAAAGTGTTGAAGGTTTTGTTGATGTTTCATGGAAAGGAAGAAGCTATTGAAGTTCTGTTTGGAGATCTTCTATGAATTTGGTGAAGGTGAAACACTATCAGGCATGATAGGCTCTACCCATTAAGTTGTTTTTATTTTACTTAAATGATTCATTAAAAGATTTTTGCTCTTAAGGATATCATGGTTTTTGATTGGTTTATAAGATTAATCTTCTTGAGACTTCATTTATTTATTTCTTTTTGAGAATCCTTTTCGACACTATTTGGAATTTGGAAATTGTATTCTGGGTGGAGAGTTTCATACTCTTGAGTAGCTTGTTTTGTTCATTCTTTCTGTAGAGACTTGAGAGTAAAGTCTAGATCTATTTTTATTCAGATTTAATCTTGTAGGTAGCTTGGTTTGCTTAATCTTTGGTACTACTCTGAGATGATCTTGTTTGAAAAATGTAGTTATTAAACTATTTCAAAAAACATCAACTGTTTATTAAATCCTTATAGTTCTTATTGAAGGATTAATTTTTTTTTATGTTTTCTTAAATTTAATATTTTGAGTACTGATGAAAGGCTCAAAACCTTGGGAACTTGTATGAAATATTAAATCTGTCTGTGATAGAGATTATGGGTTTTTAATACTTTTATTTTGGTTGCAGACTTCTGACTCTGGGATATCTAAAAAAACAATTGTTGGGAAATTTCTTGACAAGTGGTATTACATCGATGGACTTGTTCAAGTAAGTTGGTTATGTTATTTAAGCCTGTAAAATGTTTACTTCCTCTATTTCATTGGAAATGTTCAGTCATTTTCAAGGCCTGATTTTGGAAGCCCATAAGGGAATATTATTCATTTTCTTGTAATACTTTTGGGTCTTTTTGGTAACCTTAGATGGTAGGGCATTTGGAGCTACAAATGGGAAAACTCCCTTGGTTACAATTCATTATATCTTGGTTAGAGCTGTCGACTTGAGCTTTAGATATTTCTATTGACATCTTTGTTGTAATGGGTTAGTCGTTTCCTAGATCATGAGCCATTATTACAATTTTTGATTTTTCATATCTTAGGCTATATTCTTGTGAAAAGGAAATCGATACTCCTATTTTGGCTTATAATATTGTTCTCTTCTTTACCTTTTTGGGGCTGAGTTGGGTAGTTGGTTTAGACTTACCCTTCTGTTGAAATTATTCTTTACATCTCTGTATCTCTTGGTAGATGGTTTATTTTTATCTGTTGTATTCATGGAAATATGAATCATTTCCTTAAATGATGGGAGGATAGGATTGTGTTGCTCTTCGTTCTCCTAGGTTTTTATCATTCAACTCGAACCCCGATTTGATCTCTATTTGTGATTTTGGTTGTTACATTATATGTATTACCATGTCATTTTATGTTCATTGATACATATGGTTCTATTTTGATCATACAAAGGTGGGTGGGTAGTGATCTCTCTCTTCCCCTCCTTAATCTAAATTTTATTTCAACTTCAACTTAGTGAAGATGTTGTACTTATTTGGTTTGTTTCATTATCAACTTCTTGACTTCCTTATAAGAATGTTTGCATAAAGTTGTTATGAAAGTATAGCTGAAGTTGAATTTAATTGGTTGAAGTGTTAAGTTTGGTTAGAAGTATCGGGTTTGGTATAATGTGTTTTTCTAGAGTATAAACTTAACTATTTTAAATACTTAAGGTAGGGAATGCAATGATGCATATTTTTAAGGATGGAATGTAACTCTTTTACTTGTTGGAAGTAATCCTACATATTTAAGTGGTTTGATTTCTTGTTTGGTTGTTAACTTGATATGGATCCTAGTTCGAGTTTGGCATTAGGATATTCTAAACCTGGACACTAAAATGTTATGATGATATGGTTATTTTACCTTATTCTATGATATTTAGGTTCAATGGTTGGAAGCTCAGATTTTAGGATGGATATAATTTAAGGAAATATTGAGATGGAATTATTGTTGTAAATATTCTATTGTTGAACTATGCTTAAAAGCTAGTTAGGAAAGTTACCTTCTTCTGTTAAAAGGTTTTAACTGAATGAGTAATCATAAAAATAAATGCAAGAAAATAGTAATGAATTCTGATGAAATGTTTCTTACCTAAATTCTATTTTAATTCTTTTGATATAAATTCAATAGCATGGAAGGTTGAAGTTGGTATATTTTAGGACTGTCTTTATTTCAATTTGTTGTAAATCCCTCTTTCTCTCTTTTATGTATTATTGTAACTCCTTTTGGTATGTCTTTCGAATTGCTTCTAGATTTGCTTCATAACAAAGAGAGTTATTTTTATGAAATAGTTATCTAAAAGCACATTTTTTAATGTTTAGTTCTTATCATGCTCAGTTGAATGATTTGAACCATGCTAGAAAATTTTGTAGATGGACTTTGTAAGTGATGAAAGGAGAAATATTTTAGGAAGTTACATTTGTTTATTAAGAGACTGGATCTTTTTATGATGAAAAATGATTCATTACTGAAATGTACTTGATGGAAACTAAAGGTGTATCGAAAGTGATTGAATGTCGTTGTTTGATACTTTGCACTATCTGAAGTGTTTGAGCTTGTAAATGTATGAGTCCTTCATGCTAAATAAAAGATGTGTGCTATTTTTTACACTTGATGTAATTCTTTTTGGAATGACTTGAATGGAAATATTAATTAATACTTTGTCTTTTAGTCAGTAACATACCTTATGGTTTGGAATAGAATAAATATAGATATGAAATAATGTTGTACTACCTTCTCTAAGTGAAGAGGAAACTTGTAAAGTTGACATTCTTGCACTAATTATCAAACAGTTCATTAGACTATAAAATAAACAAATGATTGTTGAGAATTACACCTTAATAATATTTAGAAAGTACAATGGGTTTATAATGGACTTTAACCCTCAATAAGGGTAAGGAAAGACAATTCCTTTGAAAATAATCTTAGTCTTAATCTAAAGACCTTTTTGATATGAATCCTGAATGTTATTTGTAGTTGGAAAAGGGTGTTATTTCTCATGTAGAATTCCTTAACTAGAATGTAGGAAAGGAAAAATAAATGGGATTAGACTTCATTTCAATGAAGTCTAATATAAAAATAACTTTCTCAGAACTTATATAAGCTAGGGCTGATTTAAGTGAGAAATTAAATAACACTTCCTAGTGTGTTGGATATGTTATGTAAAAACAAGAATCAGAATGTCAATTGTTTAAATCATAGCATATGAATTAGATAGAAAGTAGATTTATCTACATAAATTTATTTATCATAGTCTTAGATATGAATCTTAATAATTAAGGAATCTATTTGCTCGAGTAGGGTTGATGAAATTGATTTATAAAGAGAAAACTAATAAGATATAACTTCTAAGTATGGTTTTCCAGGATGAGAAAAACTCGGATGGATGTTGACACACGCCCAATGCAGAAAAGTACCTTCATAAAGAATAGGGTCTTCACGAGGATACTATGTTGTAATTGACATGCTTGACACCCTTTCAAGCTTATTCAACTAGACTAACATAAATTCGACTTGATCATAGTTATACCCTACGTAGAGATACGGGCATGACCTAGTGTCGGGTTCAACTCATGTTAACTTAGGATAAATAGACATGCCCAATTAAAATAAGTCGATTTAGTATATCTAAGTACCCTTAGCCACTTTGGAAGCAGTCCTCAAACTAGGCCATGTTACTAACCTTGGCTAGGGTTTAACCTTGAACAAGTGAAGCGACGAAGTCGGTAAATACCATTCTAGATAATAGATCAAGTAAGGTAAAGGATGTATTCCATTTGAAGAGTATATTGTCTAAGAATATAAAAATGAACAGTATGTTTAAAATATTTGGCCAAAGTATCACAAGATGCTGGTTTCATTGTCCTATATCACTCACTTTAAGAAGCGGGATTTCAACTTTATATTGGTAATAGATATTCAAATAGGCCTCTTAAATAGATCACTTGATACCTCCAAAAGGGTAACAAAACTAAGTGTATGTAGTATACACATTATAAGGTTAGCATGAGAAATTGGTATGATACCAAGTCATGAAATGAGAGATCGGTGTTTCTTTGAGTCATGAAATGAGAGTTCGGTGTTTCACCGAGTCATTTAGAGTTACGAGATGGTATTCTATTATGAGATTATTTGGTTATGAATGTGTGTTATAAATTATGTTAATTTATAAAAGAGACATTATGAAATAAAAAAATTCCCTTGTTCCTAAAGTCTTAGGATGGGAATGTTACTGAGAGGGCTAGAAATTTGGTAAAGGTTATTATCGGAGCCCCACATGGTCGGATGAAGGGTCCATGAGGCTTAAGGTGGATGGGAAAATTTGTATGCCCCCTTGTCCACTTGGAAAGGGATAGAATGAAACCAAAATTTTCTATTAGCCTTATGGTGACACGTGTTACCAACTTTTTTCTCTACGCACGAAGCTTGTACCACGGAGAGGAGATTGAAAATGACATTGCCAAAGCTCTTGGATGAATTTTTAGGCACTTATTTATATGATTTTGACTAGAAAAATAATTTTTAGAAGTATGGGATGGATCTTAAGGTATTATTCAACTTGAAATATTCTCAAAAATGACATTTTTATTAGGAATACCAGTTTGTAACTTGCGAATATTGAGTTGTGGAAAGAAATGTATGGGTTTTGTAAAAATATGATATTACCACCTTGTAAGGCATTGAATAAAATTTACTTTGATATTTTTGGTCCTCCAGCTCATTTTAGATCTCCCAAAATCATCTCCGAAGCTCGGAGTGCTTTTTTACGATGCAAGCTCCTTTGACCTCAAAACATGCATTTTCTGAACTTGCTACTAAATCTCCAAATCTTCCAAAACCACTTGTATAAGGATCTTGGATCATGAAAAAAATTATTGGTTAATTTAGGAATTGAAATCATCTCCAGAGGGTATGCACCAAGCTGTAAATGCTAAAAATGGCCATTCCTAAGCCTACCAAAAGATCCACCTTGAAAGACATTGTCTCGAAAGAATCCTGTAAAAAAATTGTCCTCTTTTCAAAACACGGGCAAGGGTGGGACCATGAGACATGGACATTATGTGGAAATTTATAATCCTTGTATATGGGGAACTAACTTGGTGAAGAACTCAGGAGGTTTTACACACAAATGTTTTAACACTGGGTTCTATTGTCATACTCAAAAATATGAAATTTCCATGTTACACATTTGCATGACAACAACTAGATATACTTTGGGGACATATTGTGTATTGAGAATTGTGATGAAATACTATGCAATAATCCTAGAATCTCAATAAACTTTGTGGACCAGGTGTCTTATCTATTACATTTATAGATTAATTTTTTCCCTCCACACACACACAAAACATGTAGAAGGGAAATACACCAAAATCGGAAACAACACACAATGGGACGAGAATTATGTTACAAGGAGAGATATTTATAGAGGTTGGGAAAGAATGTACACATACTCAGAAATGGGTTGGTAAAAGTACATTCCATCATGGAATAACAGAATGAAGGCTGGCCTTCAAAGCACAAAATTTGTTATCTAATCATACCATGCTCGTGTGATGGCTTTGCATGGCTTCACAAGAAGAAGACACACTAATATTTTTTATTCATACTTAAACTACACCATGAAAATTCTTACATCCAATGAACACTTTATTATCTTCTCAAAATTCTTTCCCCTTTAGGCTTCCTCTTGATGGCCTGCAATTACGAGAAACCATTTTTCTATATCCTCAATAGTGGGAAAATTTATCATTTCATGGAAAAATTATTCATCCTTGAATTATAGTATGTAAAAATCTATTGAATCAAAAATTCTATTCACATTATTCATAATATATCAAAAAAATCTATCAAAAATCTATTCACATTATTCATCCTTGAAACTAGTTTTTTCCAATTTAAATGACTTCTCTGAACATCTCACTTTGTTTCCTCATGCGAGTTTATTTCAAAAATGGAGGTTACATCATCCTTGAGAAATTTCTGCATCATGGAAACATGTTTAAGAAAAATTAGAGCTTGGGAAATGGTGAGTGCATTATGATTTTGAATTCTTTCACAAGATCCATGTGTATTATCGCTTTGTTGTTTGGAACATTTTTTCAACATCCATCCACTCCAAAATGGTTTCGGCATCATTTACGATTTGATCATAGAATAATTCTTCACCCTTGAGTGAATTTTGTAGAGTGGATTCTTTTTCCAAATTTTTAGGCCATCCAATATTTTTGAGAACTAATTCACAAGACTCATGTAACTTTTCTCCTTGTTCTAAACAACTCTCTTTCATGAAAATCATCTCAACATTTTCCTCACTATCCTCCTCCATAGTGGAGATGTATTCAAAATTTGGAATTTTCATTGTGGATTCAAGAATCTTAGTCCTTTTACATTCATGATCTTCTTCACAAAGTGTGAAGGAGAAATACATACTTTCACATTCACTCTCACCAACCAAGGCATTGGGGAAGACATCAAACTCATCCATCTATTCGTATCAACATAAAACATTGTTATATCAAAATGAGCCACACAAATTGACTCATACATGTCATGCATTTCCCTAGCTCGAGTCATGAGGTCAAGACAAAGTTAAGGATCTTAAATTGCTTCTTTAGCCTTCAATATGTCTTTGAAGGATGAGTCTTTTTAGTTTTCCATATACACATTCTCATCTTCATTAGAAGAATATTTGCATTGTGCCTCCAGGAGATGGTTGAAAATATGATCCACACATGTCCATGATTCATTTGAAACATCCTTGTTTACCTCCTCTTATGCACTTTCTATCATATAAGTCTCACCTTCATGTAATAATGGGCATGCTTGGTTCTTAACATTATCTAGAAAGGAGAAGAGATCCATGCTTTATGGGAAGGGAATTCTATCAAGCTCGAAATCAATTTCATCATCCTCTTTGTGGGAGAAGAAATATGGGGACAATTTTCAAATCTATCTTGATCATCCATTGTTGAATCTTATTTCTCTTATGAAACATGAAATTTTTCATACTCAATTTGATGATCAATTTTACTCCCATGTGGTCATCCATAAGGGAATCAAGAATAGAATTTGATTATTTAATTGTCTCCCTCTCATCACTCAACATTTCTTCATCACTTGAAAATTCAAAATTGGAAATAAAATTATCCATGAATATCTTGCATTCATTATCTTGAGTCCAAGGTGAAGGATGGATTTCTTGCACTTCTTCATGATTGATGGAGTGGCTTGCCTTAGATCTTCTATTGTGCAAAAATAATCCTCCTCTCTTGAATTAATTGTTTCATCAATGGGTTGTGCCTCAAGACAAAATGAGTTGATGAATGGAGGAGAAACTTTCATGTCTTTATTATTGTTCTCTTCCAAGGTAGTGATTTGATTTTCATCATAAGGTTCAAGGATAAGATCTTATTCAAAATCATCCAATAATTTTCCTAGGATGAACACCTTATAGTAAGAAGAGTCATCATGATGTTCCTCTATAGGAAAAATATTCTCTTCTTCTTCTTTTCTATGATGTACCTCAAGTTGTTCATACATTTCTTCCAAGACCTCATTATTTTTCATAATTTTGATTTAGGGGTTAGAATCTCCATGTATAATGCTCATGATTCTTTACACATACTCAATCTTCAATGCTTCCATTTTTTCATTTCTCTATGTAAGAAATTTATCCCAAGAGATATTAATGAAAGATATGGTCTTGATATTTTCATTTAGTTATGTGATATTGAAAGTATTATATTTAGAAAATGTTTGGTCTTCATGGGCTTCAAACAACATATTATATCTTCTTTGTATCTTTTTCAACAATTTCTTATGTTATTCTTAATCGACAAGTCTTGTTTTCTTTCCTTTTTCTAATTATAGGTTATTGATTGAAGTAAGAGACCATTTTACCATTCTAAAATTATCCTCTTTGCAAGAACTATTCCAGAACCATGGGTGATCAAAAATTTGCATTTCTCAACAACCATCTTATTCTTCTTCTTCATTGTCACTCATTGGTGCTTTGCTCCAGTCTAGAAACTTATTTAGTATGTTATAGGAAATGAACATGAGATGGATTCATTCCCTAATGGAGTCAGCTTCAAGAATGATTCTCTTTGAAATCTAATTTTTTTAATTTTATGAATGTATATTTTTGTATTTTTGGGTAAAGATATTTTTGGCACACTTGGGAAAATATCTTCCCAGTGAGCACCAACACTTATTGGTGAGAAAATTTTCAGTTGGGAAAATTAGGTGTCTCCACCAATTTTAATGAGGCTACGCCCCTCTACATTGAATGGTGCAACTCTCATTTTTGAATGATAACTAATCTGATCCTACCTAAATGTTTTAGTTTGGAAAAAAAAGGTTGGGGATCACACAGGAACACTCCACTAAACCTATGAAAAAGTGCTTTTATGGGGTATAAGAGAGGAAATCACGAGATGAGGGTTGAAGGATGGAAATTAAGAAAGGAATACTACTTTCGTGAGTAGGCCAATTGTATATTTCACACCCGATGAATCGAGTAGTTTAACATTCAATATAGAGGAAAGAAATGATGAATCTATCTAGTTATATGGATAAACCCAGACACCAAGTTCTTAGATTCATCTATCAAAGATATAAATATCTTACTAGATCACTATGTTTACAAAGTACATAATAGAGATAAGTAAAGGAATATAAGAAAAGGAGAATGGAAGAAATGTAGCTTTTATTTCATGTGCATTGGTGATACAAAGCTCAACAATAGATCATAATCCATTATTGCTACAAAGAACTAAAACTTTTAGGATCTGTTTGAAGGAGAAGCCATCAAAAATTATAGTGATGTGAATATACCTCTCATCTCCCCTCACATGACTCTTCATGTTCATATTCCACTTGTGACTTTTCATTTGTCATTAGAAAAGACAAATTAAGTATTTCTCTTATAATTTTGAGAAAATACTTTTACAATTTTGAAAATATGTCACTTAAGTGAATAGGACAAAATATAATGATGAGAAAGGGAAGGAGAGAGGAGATGAAGGAAATTCACTCCTTGCAATGATCTAATTGAATGCCTTGATGCAATCATGAACTTTGAGTGAAGAAAATTGATATTCCATACTAAAATAATCCTCCTAAATGGTGAAAACTTGCAATATTGAGCTCTTTTGCATCATGAGAAACCTACCTTTGAATGATCAACAACTACATCCTATCCACCACATTGAGTGAATAAGTTATAAGCACTTGATCACTAGAATACTATAGACAATGAAGAATTCTCCCAAAATACTTGATCAAGTCATGAGAAATTATCACCCCTTTCTAACCGATCATGTATATGAACAAAGACTTTGCAAACTTGTTTCAGACTTTGCAACTATAATATTTCCCATTAGAGAATCCTCAAATGCTCATTTTGGAATCAATTCTTTATCATTGTGGGAAACTATGACCTTTGGGAGGTCATGCTCATACACTTTTTTTTTGCAATGAATTACTACCTCTTGATGGATCTTTCTTGTCTTACTCACCTAGCCCACCGAGTTCAACTAGTTTTTCTCACTTTGAATAGCTTACTGAGCTTACTCATCTCACTCACACAGGGAGGGAAGATGCCTTCGATTTTATTATATATTTTTACTGATGATCTATAATGATTTCAAACCCTTTTAAATATCCTCCTAGACTACACGGTGCTTCTTGTTTGTAAATTTTACACCCTATAATTTTCTTATTTTCTTATGCACACTATTATGACCATAGTGGTGTCTCGAGATGCCCTGTGGAGGATGAATTTCCTTGTTTAGACTGCCAAAATTGTCACACACCCATGGGAAGATGTTGCAAAGTAGAGAGATGACTAGAGATAGAACCAACTACAACTTCCAGCACTCAGAATGAGGATTTACTAGTTTTAGAAAATTCCATTTTCACCCTTTTCAATCACCTTGTTTGCTCCTCTGGATGTTCTTTGTATACACTACCTTTGAAGAATTTTCTCACTATGAGAATTTACTATTTATAGTAAGTGCTCATGTAGAGACTTAATATTTTCAGAAAGTGGCTTTCCCAACCTCATAATTCCATGAATCCATTTTCTAGATGGATTTTCCTCTTTATCTCACATAGAAAATTTTAATTGAAGCTGGTCTCTAGAACGTTGGGAAATAAAATTTTACGAAAAGAGGGCATTAAAATGGGTGTTTCTTTTCGTAAAAATTCGGGGGATCATACAAAATTCCTTTATTTTATCCTTGGTGTTGTTTTTAAATGAGGAATACTTAAAAAAATGCACCTCAATCCGTGCACCGGTTTATTATATATGAATATTTTTTGATCTAGGGAATAGAGTCAATCGGGGAAAAAATGAGCATGAAGCTCGGAAAAATACAATTTTTATGGGATAGTTCTTTGCTATAATTAAAAATCCATGGAGAATTAAATAGAGGAGAAAATATGGATGCATGAAATTCTAGAAAATTTTGCTAGAGTTTGGGTAAAATGGAGAAAAATAGGGGAGATGGAAAATGGATAAATGTTGGGTTTTATGCTTTGAGAAAGAGAGAGAGAGAGAGAGATACAAGGAACGTGGGGAACATAGTTTTCCTTCTTCTCCTCTTCAAAAGGGATGAATGGAAACAATAAATTGTGCCTTAGCCCCTAGGTGACAAGCAGCAGACATGCATTGGCAGAAGTAAGGGCTGGAAAATTAGTAAAAAGTGCTTATAGGGACCTCTCGGGGTCATGTGGTGGGTCCAGGGGCTCCAAGTTTGGGGGGAAAAATTTATCGTCCCCTATTTCCCCTTAGAAAGGGAAAAAGGGATACCAAAAGTGCACATTAGTGTTATGCTAATATGTGGCACTGGAAAAATGTTCTAACTCGAGAATGTCCTTGAGAGAGCTTAAAAACAAAGTTCCGGAGCTCCCAAAGGTCTTTTGGGAACTTATTTATATGATTTCGACTACAAACATCATTTTGAGAAGAAGGAGATGGGTTTCTAGATCTGTTTCTTTGTGAAAACCCTTTGGAAATGACCTTATTCATTCGAATCACATAGTGTGCTTGCCAAAAAAGAGCTTCCACGAGAAATGCCAAGGGTTTGTGAAAAATATGAATGTTCAATATTTTATAAGATCATTTTATCTTTTTAATGAGTGTTTTTTTACCTCCTAAGTCCATATGGATCTCCCAAAATCCTTTGAAAAAGATCAAATACCTGTTTTGACTACATTCTCCTCCTGGGGGATGATACTAGGTCACATGGAAAACCATTTGTAAGAAAGGGGGAAGGGTACATTTTATTTTCCCCTTGAAAAGGAATGAAGGGACACAAAAATTTATCATTATCCTAGTGATGAAAAGTGTCAAGCATGTGTAAGTTAGAGTGGGGGATAAAAATTTTCCAAAAGGTGCTTATTGGAACCCCAAGGTTGGAAGAAGGGTCCATGAAGCTTAAGGTGGGGGAACATTTTTATGCCCCCTTTTCCCCTTCTAAAGGGAAATAGGGACACCTAAAGTGTGCATTAGCCTCATGTTTAAACTTTTCATTAAATTTTCTAGCTAAGTATGGAGCTTGTACTTTGGAGAGGAAATTAAAAATGACATTTTGGAGCTCGAGATGAATTTTTAATCATTTATTTATATATATATTTTTAATATTGGCAAATAGTTTTTGAAAGGGACTATACCCTTGAATACAAAAAGAAGGCACGAAAGCGAATAAGAGTGAGAAAGCAGAGCTGATGGAACAAAGTCCAAGTATTACAATGAAGTTCTACGTAGCCCGAAACAGACTACACAAGCGAGACATAACAAAAAACAACAAAAAAAACAGTGAAGTCGATCGCCAAGACACAAAGCAAAAATAACAACTAAAAGCGGCGAAGCATCGGGACTACTTCTTGGCAGCTTTATCAATACGATCTTGACTCTTTTCCAGGCATGAAACATACCCAATGCAGTCATGTGGGCAGCATCCGTCTTATCGAGCTCCTCGATGGTTCTTTTGCTCTCTTTTTCATTGCCCCAAAGTGCGGTAGGGACACCGAGGTTGGAAACACTTTTGGCATGACCCTCGATGAACTCCTCGATGGCCCTAAAGGTGGCAATGTTGTAATCATGTCTAGTCTTAGCCTTCCCTAGGCGGGAGTCTAAGGAGGTTAGCTTCTTGTATATGTCTTCAATCTGACTGTTATCAATGCTCCCTTCCCCCTCCATGCTTTTCTTACCTTTTTGCTTAGCTAGGTTTTTGACCTCATCCTTCAGCAAATTTATCTCAGCCTCTAAGGCCTCCAGCCTCTTAGAAGAGCTATCCATCTGTACTTCCTGGGGACTGGCACTACTAATGTTCAGCAGGTCACGTGCAATGTCAAGTTCAACAGGCTCCTTCCCACAGCAAGAGTCTCAAGGTTGAGTCTCCTGGAAGCCCTGGTGATTAGTCTTTTAGAGGTAGAGGTGAGGTGGGTGACAGGAGCAGCAACAGGAGGAATTGAAGGAGAAGCTTGTGCAGCCGGCATGGGGGTAGAAGACGCCGGTGGCGGGGTAGCAGCAAGGGCAACAGGGAAACAGGGGGCAACATGGAGCCCATCAAAGGGGAGCCGGGCTAGGAGAGGAAGGAAGACCAGGTACTTAAGAAGGCAACATTTGTGAATTAACAATATAAGCCCTTGATGCAAGGGAACCACCGGGTGTGCTTCTGGAACTCCAAAATGGAGCGCTCAAGGGAGTTTAACAGATAATGAGGGAAGCAAACCAATCTATTCCTACGGAAGTGGTTTAAAAAGATGAGATGCTTAGCAGGGACAGTGACAAACCTACCTTCCAAGGAGATGAATCGAATCATCATGCGAGTGACTTCATCATAGGGTGATGGAATTGAGCTGACAAGCAGACCCACTGTGCTAAATATGAGCTTCTCATCTTCCTCCACAAATCTTCTTTCTTCAGCTTCTTTGATAACCCTTTTGTTGAAGAAGCGGTACCCTTCCAAGCTGAGGCCGGTCGCTTCAGCAATGAGATCTTCATTGACAAGTATCTTCTGTCCCCCATAGTCGACAGTCCTCTCTTTCCACTCCTTAGCAAAGCGTACAGAAATGCTTTGATCATGTCCCTGCACCCTATCAACGAAGTTGGTGAAGCCGCCTATGCTGAGAATGTTCCAAAGCTCAGTGTTTTCCTTCCAGTCGGGGTCCGCGCACGGCTCAATTTGACAGGGAGGTCCTCCCATCTTCTCTGTGGTATACTGGTTACAACTATTTCTCGAATGCCTCTCGAGTGTGAAGAAAGCAGTCTTTTCTTCTTTGTTGAAGGTTGCATAAGGCGGGAACTATAGCCATTGGTCTTCTCACGAACGGCTGCGAATCGCTGCTCAACCGAGCCTGCGGGAAGTCGCGTGAGATAACCCTTTCCCTGTCAACAATCACATTGCATTTATCATCGGTTTTCGTGGGGCTTAGCATCCGGATATCAACAGTTGTTGTACCTCCCGCGTGCGTGATTTTCAAATCTAGATAACTCCACTTGAAGTTCCCTAAATAATTCTTGCTATCATTTGAAATTGATATTATTTGCCTCGCCATATTCATTAAAGCAGCACGTGTGAAAGTATTAATGATTCTGATCTTCCTCCAAAGATTAAGGCTCATCTCTAGGGATTGCTTGCTTATTAAGGTCTGCTTGGATGCTGTTGTGTAGCTGATTAGGGATACTATCATTATCCCAGACGGTAAAATTTATATTAATGCCATAATTGGCCAGTGCATCCACCAATTTATTGCCCTCCCTATAAGTATGTATGATTCTGATGCTATTGAAGGTGTGACTAATGCTTATGGATTCAGAGATAAAATCTTTAATACTCCAACTGGGAGATGAGGACTGATTAAGAAGTTTAATGATATTAAGGGAGTCCCCTTCAACAACAAGGTTCTGAATATTTTGAGCCCGTGCAACTCTCAAGCCCCAGAGAGCAGATAATGCTTCAGCAAAATGATTGGTTTGAATTCCCATTTTTCCAGCATATGCAGCAATCAAATTACCTTTGTGGTCCCATATTGCTCCTCCTCCTGCTGTTGTCCCAGGGTTTCCCTTAGAGGCGCCATCAAAGTTCAGCTTGTACCAATTAGAGTTAGGAGGATGCCATTTAACTATAAAATTAATATTAATTTTACTATAAAATTAAAATTCATTTTTATTTTACTATAAAATTCATTTTTAGAAGTATGGGATGGGTTTAAAGGTCTTATTAATATTTAAATCATCTCAAAAATGACCTTTTTTAATCAAGACAACCATTTATGCCAGCAAAGATTGAGTTGTGGAAAATATGCATGGGTGTTGTGAAAAATATGAGATTACCACCATGTAGGGCGTTGAACCAAATTTAAATTGGTATTTTGTTTGACCTCTTGTAGACACCAAATTTGGGTCTTATGACACCTTGTGCCCCACATCTTGTCTCACAACCTAACCCTACCTCACCACCTAAACCTTACACACTTAATTATTTATTAATTACCTTATAATTAATAAATCCACATCTCCAACCCTGCCACCTCACCTCGCCACCTCACTATGACCTAACCCTAACCCTAAACTAACCTAACTAAGACCTATAACTCAGTCCAGACCCACACCCATGACTCATCACCCCTCACCCACACCAAAATGAACCTAATAATGACTTGACCAAGCCCACAACTGACCCCTCGGGAGAAAAGGAGGGAAAGTTGGCTATTTTACTAAAAATAGCCAACTTTGACCTAACCGACATTGGTCCCTACTGACTGGCATCGGTTAGGTAACCACCATTAGTTCCCTGTAAATGACCTCCCCCAACCAAAACCGAGAGGATCCAAATTCATTTGCAAGAGAGAGACAAGTGAGAAAGAGAGAAAAGGTTGCAGAGAGGAGTATTGAGCCCAAGACTGTAACTGAGCAACTAGATCACTGTCACACTCATCCAAACATTGGGAGAGTCGGAGGATAGCTTCATCAGCTCACTTCTAATTTCTGGATCATCCCAACTGAGCCTTGCCTTCACCACTGCATTCCTTGGACCTGCATCCACATCAAAAACTAGTAAGTAGTCTCTTTTATTACCTTGTATGCTTCTAGACACTACTTTGTGAACTTTTGATTCATAGGGATTATAAGCTCACTCCTGGATCTACCACCCAATAGTACCGTACACCTAACCTTCATTCATCCATCTATATATTTCCTCAAAGACATCCTTCTCACACTCGAGTCTCTCTATCACCCTACAACTCCCTCAACCATCTACCAACCTTCTAAGCCCCATAACCATGTTGTAACCAACCTCCATTTAAAAGCCCCTAAATCAATGCCCTTACCGATATCGGTTATCCCCTACCAATATTGGTTTTATAACGCGTGGTTGATTATCCAATGACCGGTGCGGTCACATGTGACTTATACCAAAACCAACCTTTCACCTATTTACCTCCAAACAATCTCATATTCAGCTTTTTTATCCTTGTAACTTGATCGAATGTATCAATAATCGGTGACCAAATAAACAACTTGAAATTTTATTATTGGTAGTTTAGTCTCTATTGCTTTTAGTAACGAGGTACCTAAATCATGATTTCACAATAGCTTCTTTATTATCATTTGCATTAATTGGTATTAAAAGGGAACCGACCACCTTTGAAAGGAAGTCTAATATTTCGGGCCTAAGGTAGTTCCCTCACTTATTTTCTAACAAACATCTAGTGGTATTGCATTCTTATTTACAGGTAGTCCTTCCCTGACAAAAAGGAGCTCTTCACAATTGATCTAATCTCTCGTGGTATGCGCACACCTTCCGAACACTCAACAGGTATTCCTCCTAGCCCTAACCCTTATCTATTTCTCAAGAGAATGAAAAGATAGAAGTAACTCTATTCTAGAACAAAAAAAAATTGTGTGAAACACCTCCATCTCATTTAAAAGCTCCCAAATCATATCCCGAATATTAGGTTCCTTTTTACGATGCAAACTCATTTGAACTCAAAACCTTCTTTTGTTGAACTTGCTCCAGAATCTCTAAATCTTCCCTAAATCTTCCTAAATCACTTGTATAATGATCTTGTCTCATGAATACAATTCCTTGGTGAATTTAGGACTTGAACTCATCTTTAGAGAATATGCACAAGACCTAAAAAGGCTAAAAATAGCCATTGTTAAGCCTTCCAAAATATCCACCTTGAAAGACATTATATCCAAAGAATCATGTGAACTTGTTTTCCCCTTTTCAACACATGGGAAAGGGTGGGAACACAAAAATGAACATTATATGGATAGCAATAATCCTAGACACGGGGAATTGACATGGGAAGTACTTAAGGGCTTTTACACAAAAAACTTTTGACAACGGAATTTGTTGTCATGATCGAAAAAATAAAATTTTAATATTACACATTTGCATGACAATAGGAGGAATCCATGAGAGGGATATTGGTAGAATCGATAATTTTAGAAAAAGTAAATAATTTAATACATTTGGAATATGTTTAGGGTGGGTGTGTAAAGAAAAATGGAAATTGATGAGTTTTTCAAGTTGTGCATGATCAACATTACTATCCTCATCATATGCTTGTTCAATATACAAAGGAAAATCAACACATGAACTTCTTCACACCTGACTTCCTAAGGTCATGCTGGCACAACCGATGTAGAATGGAAATGGATGTGTGTGTGGTAGAGATGACCAAGATAACAAAGAAACCTTATGTATTCAACATGCAATATCAAGATTTGTGAGTCTAAGGAAAATAAAGTCATCCTAAGATGAAGTAGTGTAATGGAATGGTTGGATAGAATAGCTACTTGGAGGCTCCAGGTTATATCAAGCTCTGTCAAGATTCTATCTACTAGTTGTGGAACATGTAGAAAGTGACATGTGGATGCCTCATATAGATTTCCAGACAAGGTCATGGAAGTGAGAATGAGAGGCATAATGGAACCAAAAGGTCTATGGGAGGTTTTCCGATCTAGTCCAGAAAGCCTTAGCCTAATCGACTACTATGTTCAACACTAAAATTTGTGCAATGATGTCGGTGGAAGTGGTGATGATCTAAATACTAGTGCATGTAAACTAGTGTCAATGTTTAATTGGTTAGTAGGCCCATTGGGTTGTGGGACCTAGGGATCACAACCATGAACTCGTGGAGGTTGTGGTATTTGTATGGTCATATGTGTAATCAAGCCTTGTTGCTAGGAGTAGTCCAATAATCATAGGATTGATCAGCTATAATGTTTAATGTGTTTAATTGTTCTATCTTCTCAAAATACCTAGTAGGTGTGCATAAAACTAACAAGCGTAAACCTATATCAATGTCGGTCAACAACTCAGGCCCATTGGGTTGTGGGACCAATGGATCAAAACTAAACATTTTATCTTGTTGTGGACCTTTGATGGTCATGCGAGAATGAATTGAATTGATCTTGATAAAGAAAACTAACTATCAAAGGAAATTTAAACTATATTTTTGGTATTTTCATAGTATATCCGAACAAAACAATGGAAGCAAACTAATCTACCAAATGTAAATATTTTTGATCTTTTTTGATTTTAAATAATTATTATAATCTAATAAATGAAATTAAATAAAATTAATCAGCTGGTTGTAGTTAATTACTTGTGCAAGTATGTGAATCTAGATCTAAAACAACTAAACTAATTTAATCAAAACCCTTTTAACCCTACCTCGAGGTAGGTAGAGAAAAATTATAACTCTAGAAGAGATATTGTTCCCCACCACTTCCCCAAGTAATGTCAAAGAGCAATATATCTAGTTATTTTGTCTATTTGTAATTTCTTGATTAACTGAAATGAACAATTTTGCTACTCTATTTGATATCTATTTGAAATGAATAACTCAAAATCGATAACTTGAACAATTGAAGACAAAAAAGAAATAATTCCATCCTGGATAAGCAAGAGCTCTAGAAAATATCATTCTATATGTTTTTATCCCCTCATTTTATCCTTTCCTTGTCTATGTGTCTCCATATGAGTCCAAGGAATTGGGAATGCAAAGGCACTAACAAGAGAAGGTGCTTGAGCAATGGAATCTTGAAGGCAGTCTGGTTACAATGCAAGTGGAAGAGGAATAGGACAAGTGATTAGAGCTTGGCTATGCAATTTCCAGCAAGATTTTGGCAACAATACTATGCAAGATACAAAAAATTATTAGGTAATTTGCTTGAATACAAGCATTGAATATACAAGAATTGGTTAGGATGTGCCTTTATGCACAATCCAACCTTGGAGTACCAAATCATTGGGTTAAGATGCAATTCAAAATAATTGAATTTATTTAAAAATAGAAGAGGGAGGAATACCATGTAATCAAGATGATTTTTATGTAATTTGGTTCACAAACGCACCTTAGAATTCAAGTTAAGTGAAATCACGCGTGTTAAAACCACACATGAAGAGTTTTGGAAAAAGCACATAGGACCACCACCTTACCCGGCCGGTGGTTTCAAACTTGTTGTTAAGGCAGGTGGCGGTCCTAACACTAAAGGCAAAAACATGCACAAAAATGAATGGGAAGCTGGAAGAAAGCATGGAAAATTTAAGTAAGGATGTCTAGGTTACAAATATACACTGCGAATGGGTTTAGGAACTGAACACCTTCTAAAAGGACATGAATCATCATTGGGGACTTTTGTAACCATTTTTGATAATGTAGCACATGCAATTTTGGGTGCATACATATTTCCCCCTTGGAGAAGCATCTTAGCCATGAAAAGGTGTAAAACATAAAATCGAGTATGGCATTCCCAAAATGGGGAATTAGAAGCTATACATGACATGCCCATGTGTCAAAATGTTGTCATCCAAAGTCCGCTACCTCTGAAAATGAAGAGAAGAGTCAATTGAAAATAGATGAAATATCGAAAAACAAACACTAAATTAAAATGACAAGAGGAATTACCATTTCTACCTGGGAGAAGAACTTACCTCCATTAGTGCTCCACCACCGAGAACATATGCACTCAAAACACACAAGTTATAACATCATATATATATATATAAAAAACCCCATTTTTAAAATTCATTTATGCATATTGACTTGGTGATTTTTGAGCACTGGGCCCATGGTGAGCATTTTCATTGAAAGAATAGTCAAAAAATCCATTGAGAGATCATGATCATGCATCCGCGAGCAAGAGATCAACCAACGCTTCTTAGGTTACTTTTCCTCACTTATGTGTTTTGAGACCTAAAATGTAAAAATGTAAAAATATTTGTCTAGGGGGGATCATTTTTCAAATTTCTTTTTTTAAATGAGTCTCAAGGGGAGCCCATAGGGTAGTCTTTTATTTCATTAAAAATGGTCTTTTTTGCATTTTTAAGCATATCTAGGTAACAAAGACGTACGAAAAATCAGTTCGGGACCTCCACTTGAGTAGGGCGGCGAGTCTCAAAACCGCCGCCCTACTAGGGCGAAGGTTTTGAAACTTCCTCCCGCACTAGGTGGAAGTTCCGAATGCAAATTTCAAAACTCATGTTAACTTATTTTTTTTGGATTTTTAATGTTTTGTTATGTTTTTGATGAGCTTGTTTCTTGAAATATGTCACTAACTTTCTCTTTTCCTATGTTTTGGTGGATGTAGAAGAAGGAAGAGTATATCTATTAGGAGTCACAAGAGGGAGTGTGACTAGATCCCAATGATATTGGATTAGTTGACTCAAGATGAGACCGATACTCTTCAGAGAGTAGGCATATGGAGGATTGCACGGGTGCCCCATGTCACTCATTCCAGTCACATACTATGTGACTTGTTTTCTTATTGGGATGCAAACCAGAATACCTTCTAGTTTTTAGGTGCTAGGGGTGAGTGGAAAATCACCCTAGAGGATGTGTACCATATTCTTGGGGTTCCCGATATTGGGTAGATGGTTGAATTTGGAGACAACAGGATCTAGAGCCACGATGTCTCTATGGGCCACTTATATGGGGATGCCATGGTTTCCTTTGGTTCGAAGAAGGGGATGAAGGTCTAATCCATTGCTACTACTCCCATCCCTATTATCCGTAAGGCCATCATGGGTATCTTGCCCTTGTGGTTGATCGCGGATAAGGGAGGTGATACATTAATTTATTATTGGGATTCCATTATCATGGAGATTGAGGAATATGGTTGTATCTACGCCTAGGGGGAGATATCCTTGACAATACCTATCATGACATGTATTGGATTGTCAAGTTATAGGGGTAGTATTTGAGCCACCCCACATTGGTTATGAGCTGGGTGTATGAGTGGATCATCCCCTATGGGAGGGGAGTGCCATTACAGGACCCAGGGGCCATCAAGGACAATAGATTGACAACTATGACACTTCTAGAGAACCTAATCACCAATGGTGGCTCCCTTGACCATAATGAAATGTCACCACTCCATACTAGGACATGAAAGGATTTTGGGGATAGGATGGGACCACAGTGGTGGCTTGTACCACTACTGACTAGTTAGTTGACAAGATGGGAAAGTTTGAGACTCACCCATTTAGATGAGTTTCTCGAAGTTATTCCTTCCTTATATTGATATGCTTCCTCCAGTGGTACCTATGTATAAGGACTCGTGAAGGAAGCTAGAAAAGGGACCCTCACAAAGATCCGGGTTGGATAGTGGTGATTCCTAGAGTGCTTATTATACTTAGGTGAGTTGTTTGTGCCTAATGGGGGAGGTGGTGCCTCATGTGCACCCTTACTCTAGATTGA
The DNA here is from genome assembly GCA_018340775.1 of Taxus wallichiana var. yunnanensis. NCBI lineage: Eukaryota > Viridiplantae > Streptophyta > Pinopsida > Cupressales > Taxaceae > Taxus > Taxus wallichiana. The sequence continues at coordinate 272,802,363 of CM031244.1, forward strand.
GGCCGTACTTTCTCACAGTGGAGAGGAGGATAAGCCCATAGATGTGGACTCGACGCGTTGGGGGTATACTAGGGGATGAGGCGGAGAAGAGACTAGTGATGAGGGATGAGGGGTTGGGTGGTGAGGCTGATGGGGAAACTCACATGGAGGAGGATAGTGATTCTACGAGTGGCATGATACTTGGGATGTTATGAGATCGGAGTGAGAGGAGGTAGTCGCAGAGGATGAGAAACTTGTCTCTGAGCGACTACTTCCTCATGAAAGAAAGGGGGATGACGAAAACGTGATGGTAAAACATATTACTTCTAGTTTTGGGGATGCCCCAATCATCACATTAGAAGCATTAGCTACCCGAACCTATATGGATGCCTGGAGATTTGAGTATGTTAATCCTCTTCTCTTAACCTTGTAATTCATAAATGTTAGTTGGTATTTATTTTTTTTTGTTTTTGTAACTTTCTAACTTGTTGTTTCTTCTCCTTTTTTTTCTTAAAGAAACTGCACAAGAGTGGCGAGAGCTTATTTCATGGGTGTGCATGGACACCTTATTGATCCCTTCAGGGAAGATTCAAGCTGAGCTTACTAAGGACACAGGAAATACAGTTGCATCTAACAGACACATAGATGTGTTTGTACACATCTGGAGGGTAACGGAGGTCATGACTTTTCTCCATACTCAGGTGACTACATATGAGATAGCTTAGCGATTTATGAGGCATAATCACTCTCTTGGTGAGACCAAATCTAATGGATGCCACCACAAACACTCCCACCATTTAGTGCATTCTCATCATCATAGCTAGAGTAGGATTCGCAGACGCTTCCGTGCACCATATTAAGGATCCCACAGGGATTGATAGGTCATTAGGCATTTTATTTCTTATTTGTAATTTTTTAGGTATTTATAGGATTGTTTTTTGTATATTTTGGGCTCATTGCGAGCATTTTTACCACACCTAGCGCATGATGGCATTGTACACAAACTCAATTTATTATGATATATACATACTCTTCTTTTTTATTCAGTATTTCATTATATCTAAGTTGACTTCCTCTTGGATCACTTCACATGTGTACTCTAGATGTTTAGAACTTCTGTTTTTATATGCTTTTCAGAATTTATGCAATGGATATGAATGCTAATAGAATGCTTTATTTTTTTTTGTTTTATAATGTTGATATATGATAATGTAGTCACATTGTAATATTGAACTTTAGTTTCTCTAAGAAAATTTTGGTACTTTGTATTATTTTGGAAAGACATGACGAAAGAGTGATATGATAAGTGATGAACTTGCCCCACTACTAACTCCACACAACTGGTAATATGTGAGGGTTCAACACAAAGATCCAGTGAGGGGCACAAGTTATATAAATTTTTGAATGGTAATGATGAGAGAAAGAAAAGGATTTGGGAAAAAACAAATTGAGACACTACAACCTTATTCTACTCAAGTTTTATTCATAGTTTAAAATGTGAATTGCTTTCCAATTTTATGTCTATAATTAGATCCGTAGATGGCCACTTGGTTGACAAAATATGGTTTTGAGGTTTTATACTCTTTTGGAATTTGGACATATAACTCACTTTGTTTTGATTTATGATTTCATAGCATTTGAATGAACTGTTTCTAATTTTCAAAATTTTCAAACATACCCCTCCACCTTGCCCCATGCTAATAGGAAGTATGGGCTCATCACCATGGATAAGGCATAGGTGAGTAAGGACACTTCTCTCCTTTCCCAACCTTACATCACTAGTAAGAGACAAATGCTCAACACCGAAGGTTGGTAGGGAAAAGAAATGTGTACAATAAAAATATTCTATGGATTTGCATTTGACTTATTTATCTAGGAAAAATGTCTAGGATGTTCCTATTTCTAAAAATATGTTTATGGGATACATGTGACACCATGAAGTTTTATGACGGAATATAGGCAAAGATACCTAATCTTGAAGAAACAATGAGTAACCAAGTATGCAGGACTTGGTATGGTTCTGTCAAAGGTATGTATTATCTTGCTTGAATTTATGAAATGATTAGAAACAATTGATGATACCATGAGGATTTGAAGAAATATGTTTGAATGTTTTGCCAATGTTTTCAAAAGTTTTTTAGGAATTTCTATAAGAATAAGTACCTTGATCACAAATTTTATGAAATGAACTGAAAAAAGAAAATGCGATGCGGATGTGATAATAATATACATATGGAAATTCTAATAGATCATGCATAGTATATCTTTAGGTGAAGAGAGTTTATAGATGCACTAAACTCCTCACCCTCTAGTGTACAATGGAGAACTTACCCATTTTATAGTCTTTTATTACTTGATATGGACCCAACCACCAGGCCTAAATTTCCTTCCTTTACCTTTATTTTTGTTTATTTGGTTTTGAGTCTTAAAACAAAATCCCCTCATATATATATCATGCTTGTAGACTTTCTTTTTGTATTATCGATCCATTCGGTCGGTGTATACACTATGTCATTGCTATTCAACATTGAGCCTAGCTTCATAAAGGATTTATAATTGAGAGATTCATGCCTCTCGATAGCCTTCTTCTCCCAGAATTCCTTGTAGTGAGATACATTGACTAGGTATTTCGACCTCAAGCGGTAAAACACCAAGCACCAAATACCAAAGAAAAGGGGTTTCCCTGTTGTCATTGTTCTTACTAATGTTTGATAGGCCCACAAGGCTGGAAAGAGATTTAAGTTCCAATTTCATTTATTCTCCTTGATAGTATTAAGGAGAATGGATTTTAACATCTTGTTTGTAGCTTGGCCTTTCCATTGGCTTGAGGATAATAGAGAGAATCATACCATGATTTATTTTGAACTTTTCACACAATTCAAGTACTTCCTCATTTTTGAAAGATGTTCCATTATTAGAGATAATGACTTATGAGACCCCATACCTACAAATGATTTAGTTCAGAATGAACTTAGTGATCATACATCTAGGCATGGTGGTGGTAAGAGGGTATGACATTTACCCGAATTAGTAAAGTATTTTTGGATGTGATTATGAAGTTATGACCATGTTGATGAGGGAGAGAACTTCCCTATCAAATCGAGTCCCCACGTGGAAAAGGGTCATGGTTTTGCAATTGGTTTTAGAGCCTCTTCCGATATGTGGATCTCATGGGATAACTCTTGACATTTATGGAATTTGCGCACAAACTCTACGCTATCATGTTCTAACATGGTCTACAAATATCCCATTTGATGTATCTTTTGAATAGTGGTATGGGCCAAAGTGACCTCCACATACTCGATATGCGATTCATAAATAATATTCTCGAATTCATCTTCATCAACACATCTTAATAACATTTCATCAAAGGCTCTACGATAAAGCACATGCTCTAAGATAATGTACTTAGTGGTTATAACATGTAACCGTCTTCTTTTTTCTGATGTCACCCCTTATAGATATGTATTATCCACTATGAAATTAGTAATGTCAATGTACCATGGGAAAGTTGAAATGGGAGGCTTGGTTAAAAAAAAACACACATTCGTCAAAGAAGTCTAGATTTACTAGATCGCCTCCATCTAATAGGTTATTAACCAACTAGTCCACAATGATTTTTCCTTTGATAGATTTCTGATTAAAAAACATTAACTCAAACTTTCCCATCAGAGTTATGAAGAGTCCAACTTTCTTAGATAAGGACTCTTGTGTGATAAATCTCTGCAGATGATCCAATTTAACAATGACCTTGTTTCTTGATTTAACATGTAATGTCTCAAACACTTTATTGTGAAGACTATGGCAAGGAATTCCTTTTCTTCATATTTTTAATGCATATCATAGTCAAGAAATGTTTGACTAATAAAATAGACTACACGTTCTCATTTATAATCATTCTCTTGAGCTAACATGCAAGGCTAATGAGACATCCATAGCTCGTGAATACGTAATTAAGGGGCAATTTGAATTAGGCAACATGAGTGTGGGAGGAGACAGTAAGAACCATTTGACAAACTCAAATGCCTCATTACACTCTTTCTATCAATCAATGCAGTAATCCTTTTTTAATAAATTGTTAATTGGGTGAATAACAAAGGTTAGATCAAGGATAAACCTTCATATTGCACTGAGTTTTCCAAGAAATGATCGATGCGGACTCGCCCGATGGTGGAATCATTTCTAGTACTACTCGATTTTTGTCTAGGTCTACATCAATCCCTCATGAAGATATGATATATCCCAACATCTTGCCTCCCATTACCGAATACACATTTTTATTGATTTAATGTGACATTGTATTCGATTAAGTGAGAAAGGATGATATGAAGCATGTCGGGATGATCGCAACATTTTTTGGCCTTAGCCAGAAGATCATCCATGTAGGATTCACAATCTAATGGATAAGATCATGGAATATATAAGTCATCTCTCATTGGTATGTGGAACCAACATTCTTAAGTCTGAATGACATGACAACATAATAATATGTTCCCCAAGGAGTGATGAATGTAGTTTTGGTCTGATCCTCCTTAGAGATTTTGATTTGGTTATATCTAGAAAACCCATCCATGAGAGACAAAAATCATAATTAGTTTTTGTGTCAACAATAACATCAATGGATGGTAATAAGAAATCATCTTTGGGACAAGCCTTGTTGATATCCCGAAAGTATATACAAATGTGAATTTTTCAATTCTATTTTAGAACGGGGATGATATTAAATACCCATTATGAATAGTCACTGGCTTGATGAACCCCACTTGTAGGAGTTTCATCACTTCTTCTTTCACCATGAGGGCCACCTTTGGATTCATAGGTCTCAACTTCTATTTAATTGGCTTAGCATCTAGCTTAGTGACGAGGTTATGAACTGCAATGTGTGGCATAATTCCCATCATTTCCTTATAGCTAAATGTAAAATATTTTTCATGCTCATTGAGTATTTGGGTGTGTATTTATATCTCCTCTAGAGTTAGAGATGATCCTAGCTTCAATTTTTGGTTCCTCCTCCATCCCAATGTTTATATCAATTATTCCTTCGATTAAGGAGGTGTTACCCTCTTCAAATTTAAGTGGGGATGGAGGTATCTCTAAGTATCCTTCCTCTTCTACTTCATAGACCTCAAGACCTTCCGTAGAGGAAGGTTCTATCATGGAATCTCCAAATTAAGAGGAAGAGTGTGGGATGAGAGAAAAATCCGATCTTATGATGAATGGGATGAAAAATTTTGTAGGCATTCAAATACCATAGGATTACTTCATCATTTTTAGTGTAATCTAAGGTGATAAACTCATTCTGGCTTCTACATAAGCCAAAATGGGGTTTTTGGTATCTTGTGAACCAAAGGTTCGACATGAACTAAACCATAAATCTAGTGTCTTCTAACTTGTTGTTTGGGGTAAAATGAGAAGTAGAAGTTGTTATAGAGTCAACAAGGAGGTTTTTCTCTCGGGTATAGCTTGATTGAAATGAAATCAAAACCTTTACTTAACTTAAGGATGAAAGTCTTGTAGAGCTGCAGATGTTCATCCCTAGTCTCGTATACTTCAGATACTTGATTTACAACTAGTTGTGAATCACCTAACACCCTAATATTAAAAGCACCCATCCTTTTGGATACAATGAGACCAAGAAGGAGAGCCTCATATTCTACTCCATTGTTAGTGCATTTGAAATTCAATTTAAAGGTGAAGGGCATGACCCTTCCCTGAGGGTTGGTAAGTATCACACCTACCCCAACACAAAAGTGACACTTTTCTCCATCGTAATTCAAGGTCCAATAATCATATGGGAAGATTGAAGTTGGATTATTTATTGTATTATCTTCCCTTACTTCTGATACCTCTACCATGCATATGTCATTAGCTGGGAGAGACAAGTCCCAGGGCATTTCCTATACCCATGAAATCAAATGGAAGAATAAGGGGTAGTTCATTCTCCAATAACTCAACTATTTTTTTTTCATTCTATTTACATTGTATCTCAACAATTATAGTTTTTCCTTCACGCCAAGAAATCCTTCAATCAAACCCATAGTTTCTAGTTATTTTTAGGAACCATATTTTCTTCTAGCGTTGATTATAGGTTTTTTAACTGGTTTACAGGAAGCTCAAACTTAGAATGAACCCCTAGCCTCTTCTTTAGATTAGCTAGATGTATGTTGAAGGGTTTTGGGTCACCTGTGCCATGAATACCTTCCCTAAATGTATGAATCTTACTTCCTGAAATAAAGTGGAGGGAATCACCTTCATGCGATGAATCCAAGGATGAATGAGGATCATATTATAGTTGGTTTCCCGATCTATAATATAAATTTGTTTAGAACCATCTTAGGTCCAAGGGTGACTAGAAATACTATAGTTCTAATTGATGTCACTTTGAGGCTGTCATAGCCTCTTAACGTGTTTCGTGTTGAGGAGAAATTATTCTCTTCGTAACCTAACTTTTGAAGGAAAGAGAAGGGGACTATGTTGACCGCTGCCCCATCATCAATCATCACATGTTTTACATAGTTATTGTAGATCTAAACTTGTAAAAATAAGGCCGGATCACCTCTATGAGCTATTTCAATGTCCATGGGCATCTTGTTGATGTCAAATATGAATCCAACATCTCTTTTAAGCTTCCCTAGAGGATAAACATCAAATTCTATATGGTTTATCTCGTGCTTCTAGAGGAGGGGTGACATTAATCAAATGCCCAAGACCTAGTGCTTCTAATAAAGTGGCTTTGTGAGTAGGGGAATTATTTAACAAATCTAAGAAGGAAATGTGAGAGAAGGTTTTGGTTAGGTCATTGATCAAGTCATAAGCTCCTATTGGCTTGCCTAGTGTTTCACAAATGTCATCTGATATAGTTGGGTAGATTGGGATAGGTTGTAAAGAATAATCTTTGGTTCTAGTGGCAGCGTTAATATGAGGTTCGGTGTCCAATTCTACTAATCCCACAATTTTTTTGTTGGTGACCATCCAAAGGAGGTGTTACCTATGAGTTTGATGAAGTTAAGGCTTCATGATCATTGGTTCCTATTACAATTCCTTTGTTTGAACCGTTGGGATCTACTCTACCATATTTTGGTGTAGGGAGAGGATTGCTAAAGATACTAAGTGGTGTGTTCTGTGGGGATATTAGATCCCATGTAAGTGTTCTGAGTTAGTGTTGTTGGGTTTTCCAAAAACATGTCAACAAATAATTGTCTTTGATCCTCCGGAAAACATTGTAGAAATTTTTTGCAATCACGACATGTTCTTGCATCATGCCACTGACCCTACCCTATGAAAATTATAATACAAATTGGGATTTTAATCCCAAGGTATTTGGTTATATTTTTGGGATCTGAAATTCCAATCATTTTTAATTGAAGATTGTTATAATTAAAATTTGGGAACCCTTGCCCTTGATTTTGTAATTGGTTCGGATACCCCACCGGGTATTAACTAGGGCCTTGGGTCGAACTTGTCTTAGTTATTGAGGTTGTTGTTTTCAATTGATGTTGTTTTTCTACTATTACGAGGATGATTAAAATCCACAACATTGATTGAAGGTGAAATTTATTATTTCTTTGATTATTTCCATTGTTGTTTTTGTTGGTAGTGTTTATATTGGGAGAGAGCTAACAACATTAGGTTTGTTGGGCTGATCGGTAACACCATCAGTTATAACCCCATGATTCTTATTAAGGACCTTTGGTCCCTAATTATTGTTTGTGTTGTTGGAATAATGAGTTACCTTTGTTAGGAGTGACTAACCTCCCATTTGTTCCATAAGTCTTACGACCATTGTTCTAGCTACTTGATCAATTCAGAGAACACCCTCTAGTACCTCTTCGTAGCTCCTTAGTGGGAAATTTTGGACTTCTTCCTTTGTCTCTCTATTGAGGGAGTGGAGGAAAAAATCACAAAGCTCCATCTGATCCATGTTTGGAGCACTTGTAGAGGAATAGAGAACCTATCACCACCTTTGAATGAAGTGGGCAAGATTCATTGTGCTCTTGTTTGATATGAAGGAATTCTCGATTCTATCCTTAGAAGTTTTTTCATATCAAAATCCTTAATAAAATATGACACGAGTTTCTTGAAGGAGTGTATCAAATCCTTTGATATCCTATAGTACCAATGAGAGTGATACCTTCTAGTGTCTTAGGGAAAATCTTCATAACAACTACATCCCATGGGAGCAACTCTCGAATGGTCATTGTGTAAGCTTTGATGTGTGCATTAGGATCCCCCTCCCCTTTGAACTTTGGAATATCGGGAAAGGGTCTTGGGAGCATGAAAATATATGGAGAAGTCTAGAGGCTCCTTAAGATATTTGGAATAGGTCCCCATTATGTATGTTTCAACCATTGAAGATCCTTGTTGGGGAGGTGGAGGTTGCATCAATTGTTAAAATGGTACAATGTATACATTTGTTGGGGCATATGGCATCCCATGTGGCTGACCATATGGACTTGGTAAGTGTACATATCCCCTGTGGTGATTTAGAGTACATGTGTATGTAAGGGGGTTGACTGTTTTGATATGGAGTTGAAGGCACAAAGCCAAGGAACATTGCATTTCTAGATGGTATGGCATTTGAGAACACACTTCTAACTAGTGCCTATTGTGGATATCCATATGTGGCATGGGGGAATACCCAAGGTGCCCATCCCAGTTAGAAAATATTTAGGGCTTGGAGGCCGAATAAATCGGAGGAGTCTACATGCAGTAGGTATTTTCCATAGCTCTGCGGATAGTGAGAAACTATTACTTTCCCCACATATGAATTTTGAGTGTTTTGGGAAAGCTCTAATTCTTTGACTTTGTCTACTAATGCCAAGATGAGATGATGTCACCTGTTGATGGGGTGGTGTTTTTTTTTGGTGCTTTTATTGAACTTTTGGAGGTTGTTGAGGAGTGTGGTATCCTGCTATGAATTGTTTTTTGTTCTACCACCCCTCGTTGGTAATGTTTTTGTTGTTGGAGGGGTAGTGTTATTATTTTGGAGCAAGACATCAACATGTCCTTACAACCTATCAAAATCCTAGTTTATATTCTAGAAGCGTTGTTCACTTCTGGCATATCATGCTAAGTAATCCTCATCTAGAGGTGGAGTTGGTCCGACTACATGCTAATGGGTTGTCTAAACAAAACCGAGGAGATGAACTTACCTCCCTAGTGAAATTCATGTTGTTAGAACTTGACTTCTCAGGAGGATGTGTCTGTGTGATTTGGTCAAGCTCCTCAATACATACAGAGGAACCAACATTGGTTCCCTAAGGAAGAGGATTTTGAGCCTGAGTAGTTGAATGGTTATCTTCCCATATAGAGTTAAGTTGATTGTTGTTTTTATACCTATTTGATAGTTGTACACATTGAAAATTGAGAGGGGTTGACCGTATTCATCGTATCCTGACATATTTGGGGGGTATAAGAATACCCGTAGAATAATGGGAGAGAGGAAGATGGATGAAGAAAGTGGAAATGTTTAGAGACTATCTCTTCACATCGGGTTCACCAATTTGTACAAAAGAAAATCAACACATGACCTTCTTCACACCCAACTTCTTAAGGTCATGTTGGGACAACCATGTAGAATGGAAATGGATGTGTGTGTGGTAGTGATGAACAAGCTAATGAGGAAACCTTATGTATTCAACATGAAATATTGAGATCTGTGAGTCCAAGTAAGGAAATATTTCCTAAGCTGAAGTGGTGTAATGGAATGGTCATATAGAATAGCTAATCGGAGGCTCTAGTTGATATTGAGCTCTATCGAGATTATTTCTACTAGTTGTGGAACACACAAAAAGTGACCTACGGACGTGTCACATATATTTAGAAAAGGTCATGGAAGTGAGAATGAGAGGTGTAATGGAACCATTGGATCTATGGGAGATTTTCTGGTCTAGTCCAGAAAGCCTTAGCCTGATCGAATGTTATGTTCAATACTAAAAGTTGTGTAACAATGTCAGGTGGAAGTGGTGATGATCTAAATACTAGTGCATGTAAACCAATGTTGATGTTTAATTTTTCAGTAGGCCCATTGGGTTGTGGGACATAGGGATCACAACCATGAACTTTGGAGGATATGGTCTTTGTATGGTCATATACATAATCAAGCCTTATTTTTAGGAGCAGTCCAATAATGTAGGAATGATCAAATGTAATTTTAATGTGTTTAATTGTTCTATCTTCTCATAATACCTAATAGGTGTGCATAAAAATAACAAGTGTAAACATGTATCAATTTTAGTCAACAACTTAGGCCTGTTGGGTTGTGGGACCAATGGATCATAACTGAACATTTTCTCTTGTTGTGGACCTTTGATGGTCATGCGGAATGAATTGAAATTGATCTTGATAAATAAAACTAACTATCAAAGGAAATTTAAACTATGTTTTGGTATTTTCACAATATATCTAAACAAAATAATGGAAGAAAACTAATCTACAAAAAGTAAATATTTTGATCTTTTCTAGGATTTTAAACAATGCTTCTAATCTAATAAATAAATTAAATACAAGTAATCAGCTGATTGTAGTTAATTACTTGTACAAGTATGTGAATCTAGATCTAAAGCAACTAAACTAATTTAATCAAAACCCTTTTAACCCTACCTTGGAGGTAGAGAAAAAATCATAACTCTAGAAGATCTATTGTTCCCCGCCACTTCCCCTTTAATGTCAAAGAGGAATCTTTCTAATGATTTTTTGTATTTTTAATTGCTTGATTAATTGAAATGAAACATTTTTCTACTCTATTTTATATGTATTTGAAATGAATATATCAGAATTGATAACTTGAACAAATGAATAAAAATAATAATAATTCCAACCTAGATAAGCAAGATCTTTGACAAATTTGGTTGTATATGTTCTTGTCCCTCATTTTATCCTTTCTTCTCTATGTGTCATATGAGTCCAAAGAATTGGGAATGAAAAGGAAGTAGTAGGAGAAAATGCTTGAGCAATGGAGCTTGATGGAAGTCTGGTTACAATGCAAGTGGAAGAGGGATAACACAAGTGAATAGAGTTTGGTTATGCAATTTCCAGCAGGATTGTGGCAACAATACTATGTAAGATACATAAAATTATTAGGCCATTTGCTTGAATACAAGAATTGAATATATAGGAATTGGATGGGATGTTCCTTCATGCACAAGGAATCCTTGGAGTTCCAAATCATTAGGTGAAGAGGAAGTTAAAACTAATTAAATCTATTTAAAAATTGAAGAGGGAAGGAATACCATACAATCAAGACTATTTTTAGGAAATTTAGTTCACAAATGCACCTTGGAAGTCAAGTTAAGTTAAATCATGCGTGTTAAAAACACACATGAAGAGTTATAGAAAACATGTGCGGGACATCCATGCCATACACAAGGCGGTAGTCACGGGACCACCGCCCCTTCCCGGGTGGTAGTTTTAGAACCGTTACCTAGGCAGGGTGGTGGTCCTGACACTAAAGGCCAAAACATGCACACAAACGAACGGCAAGCTGGATGAAAGTGTGGAAAATTTAAGTAAGGATGTCTAGGTTACAAATATATACTACAAATGGGTTTAGGAACTCAAACATATTTTGAAAGGACGTGGATAATCATTGGGGACTTTTGTAACCATTTTTTGACAATGTATCACATGCAATTTTGGGTGTGTACATTCACTGTTAAAAGTTTCAATGTTTTCAAGAGGAATGCTAGTTGGGTTAATAAGGGGATTATCATAGTTATCCATTGATCTAGATATCCTACCATTAGATGGAGGAAGCTCAGTGTGTTGAAGAGGACCAAAATGACCACTATGGGTGATGGGCATAAACGAAGGCCTTTAAGTAAGGTAGGGTTCGAGTGAATGGGTTCACCAAATGATTTAATCTAAATTGAATTAAATATTTTATTTCAGATTAACCACTACAAAAAGTGATATTCTTATAATTATGTACAATATGCATAAGAAATAAGAATTCAAAAATGTAAAACCCTAAGCAAATGAGAGAGGGATGATGACTTAGATTATTCTATGTAACCCGGAAATGATCTCGATTATGTATCTACCTGGAATAGTCTAGAAATAATGACATCAATACTCCATGAGGGTTTACAACCCTAAACATTTATAGGAAAGAAGTGCCCATTGGAGTAAAAGAGCACTCATGTGCTAGTGACATATCTAGGCATCTTTGTTTGCTCATATGCTCACATTCTCATCTTTTCTCGGTTAGAAAATCTTCACTTCTACTCACTCTTTATCACTTTGGTTTTTCTGTTAGATCTTTGATAGTACTGTAACCTACAAAACTAATATCTACTTGCACATATCCATAAACCACATCAAAACTATTAAAAAATATGTAGAATGTGGAATTTGACTAACCCTGAAGGTCACCTGAAGAGTGAACTTACAACCGAGCATTGCACTACATCTTATAATCCATGTAGTTATTTTTTCTTGTGTGTGTAATTATGCCCTAGGTTTCTCAAGTTTCACAATTATAATGGGCTAGATATAGATTATACTAAGTATGTAGAATGTGTATTATGGAATTGAATGAACTCCCCTCATATGTTGTGTATGTAGATCAATGTATCCTTTGGCCCTTAAATGAATGTCCTTGATGTATGCCTTATAGTTTTCTTGTGCCTTTGTGCAAGCTTAAGCAGTGATAGATAATTCTTATGGTGTTTTGCACCAAATTTGATAGAATTAATTAAGTATATATATGATTCCCTTGTTTTAATTTCATGATTCACAATGAAAGGCCAAACCAAAGTTTTAAGAGGTGACCAAGAAGCGAAAAGGACCTAAAAGATTAAAAATAATATAAACAAGTGTAGGAGTGGCTAGGAGGGATAGGAGCACCTTGGCTCTTCCTTCCTAACTATGTGCTAGTGTCGAGGGCATCAAACGATAAATAAACTAAGTGCCGATAGAGATGTAAGATGTGTAAAGCCAATAAAGTGTGAAATATAGTAACTAAAAGTCCCAAAGGATTTTTCAACCACTAGTTTCATGCTTACGAATCATGTATACATTAGTATACTTTAGGACCTAGAAATGTACCCAAGTACATAGATTTTTTGTCTATAGTGTTAAACTATAGCAATTTGAAAATACAATAATACTATTATTAATCCCCAACCGTATCATTCACAAGATGACTATATTCATCAAGTTTCCATTATATAAGAAACAAAATAAAAGTATCTACAGGTGTAAAAATATTTTACATCATTCCAAACTAATAGTCGTAATCTAATCCTCTAGTTCAAGTCTCATTGAGTATCACATCCATTCAATAAATAAATTTTTAGCATTTTTTGTAAAACAAGGTCTAAAAACCATATGTATAAGTAATCATTATATGAGATGAAAGAGTATATATCAAAGAAGAACATCAAAAATAAAAACCTTGATATGAAATAAGGACAATACTAAATAGTATGGGGAGAAATATGCACTATAATAATATGCTTACTAGGTAAGATAAAGGAATTATCCAACCAAATGTGTAAGGATAAGTAAAAATGTAAGTATATTAGTTATAAATTAATGGATCCATAAAAATCATATTCCTAACATGTATAAATACTGTAAAGAAAATAACTATCATAATATGGATATGACTGGTCACAATATTACATGTTAAGCAATTATTAAACATGGAAGTATAAGGACTTATTTAGTCCACACATTAGGTAAGATCCCTTAACATTGAATTATTTCAATAATTAACTCCATTCTCAATAGAAATAATGACATGAGATAACACAAACTTGATTACATCTTCTTACTTCACTACAAATGAGTACCATTCATTTTCAGTCACATTTTAAACAAAAGATCATACTAATTCCTCAATCATCATCTTAATAATTTTTAATAGTTGATAAAGTGTGAAAAACAAATTAGGGATTAAAATTTATCAATATTAAATATTATTTATGAAATATAGTATGCAAGTATGCATATTCTTTGTATATTAACAATTACCAACTATGAAGAATAATGAGTAAATTTTTTATTAGTTCTGCTAAAGGCATTGAGTCTAAAATATTTTACTTATCAAGATTAAATACCCCAAAGAAACATTCAATATACTTTCCTATTTATTATATAATCTCACTTGATTTAAGAATCTCCCTATTATTAGATGTGATGTTATGATAAAAATACCCATGAGTTAAATTTATGTTATACAATCAATGTGTTGACATACAAGTGGAAGGACTTCTACAACAATCTTAATCATAACAATAAATTAATAGAACCCAAAAATCTATACAATCTTAATATATATATAGTGTGTGTGTGTGTGTGTGCACGTGCGTGTGCATAGACTCTCTCTCTCTCTCTCTCTCTCTCTCTCTCACACACACACACACACACACACACACAAAATATATATATATATATATATATATATATATATATATATATATATATATATAAAGTTAGTGTGTGTTTTTTGTGTGTGTGTGTGTGTGCACGCGCATGCATAGACATACACACCATCTCAACATTTCATTATGCTTACACATATGAAATAATTGTTACATACCTATTTCAGGTCATATTGCACATGAAAAATGTAAGTGAATTCCAATAATAGGCCAATCAATGTATGAAATAATGTTAAGGGTCTTTATGCTCCATTTATATTAGGATTACCACATTTTAAGAATAATCCATTCCTATGCTAGTCTAGAATTCAATATTACACTAGATAGTCTCACTCGAATCATAGTACATGATCCATAACGAAATATTGTTATAGAGTGATGAAAAATTCATGATTAAGTATGTTATTTAAAGAAAAACACTCATAACCATAATAAACATTATAAAATGAAAAAAGATCACTCTCAAAATATAATTTACCTTTAGAACCACAATTATCATTATTTTTTTACACAAAAAAAATCACACTCTCCATTCACAATACTTCCATTGATAGAACCTAAATTACAACATTACATAGTTTCCATACGATTATTTCCACATACCCTTCCTTTGCAATGATATATTAACTCTCTCTTAATTTCTTCCCTACATCCTCATCTCATTCTGTTATTCTCTCTTCTAAGTCACACATTTACCTCTATTTATAGGTTTTGGATCTATCAAATTATTCCCCTTAGGTTCCTTTTAATTTGAGATAATTCACTACCTAGTTAGCAATGTCTGGGTAGACCATGATAGGCATGTAATTTTGGAACCTATGATCTCTAACCATCTAAAAATCTATGCTTCTTGTACCACCACACATCCATTAAAAAAAAAAAAATCACCCCAATGCATGGGTTATTTACATTATGTTGGTGGCCTATCTTTTTCATCCATGTGGATATTGTTTGAAGTTATTATCCCTGAATAAATTTATTATTCATCCCCAAACAATTTTTTTCATTCCCATCCTTCACATAGTACATTCATAACATTGTTTCTCAACTAAATTAAAGAATAAAGAATCAAATAGTAATTCTCTACCCATCCCTCTATACTTCAGGTTCATTTTCACTTAGTACGGTTAGCTCGACACTAGTCCTTATGTATCTAGATAATACTCATTCCATCGATCCAATGTAATCTGAATATCCTTATATAAATTTCACAAATAAATCATTCACTGGAACTTCATCGAAGGATATAATGCATTCTAAATATTCCCTTGGTCCTTTTCCCAATCCCTATTAACTACCTTTAAAACCATTTAGACAACTTATATCCCTATCTTCCTTTTTCCATAAAATCATTTCATAAGACCTTGTAATCTTTTATCTTATGATTAAGATATGTGCCATTATGTTTTACTTCCTATAAAAACCTAGTATTTACTCCATATCCACTTATTTTCTTACTTTATCATATATTTTTAAAAAGCCAACCTCTTGCTTGCAAATCTCTCCTCCCTATATTCTCCACAGTAACACAAAATTTCCCATCATAATCCTGGGCTATTGAACTTCTTGCAATATTTTTACTTGTTCACATGATGTTTCAATTTCTACTCTCAATTTTTCCCACTCATAAGATGTTGAAAAATTATCTCCTTATTCTACCAATTTTTTATCGGGACTAAATGATAATCAATATGTGGCATCAAATTTATCAATAAAGTTTGTGAATATATCTAGCTTCCTATCCATGATATTTGTGTAAAACTCCTCCACTAAGTTTTTCAACAAATTCAACTTGGAATTTATCATTTAGTGGGCCTCCATCTCCTCCAAAATATCATTAAAATAGGTATTCTCTTCAGTTTCCAAATTTTGACATCCTTTAGCAATTTTTTTTTAAGGCCATGACCATCATGGCCATCAATTCCTTGAGTGGAAATTTGGTTTTATCAAAACTTGTGCCCCTTTTCTACCCCTAGTGGATAGCTACCCCTCAAAAGGAATCAACCATCTCCCGAGAGTTCAAAATAACACTCCTCACTATGGTGCTTCCCTAATAAAGATAAACACTCATACACAAAAACCCTCATTTGTGTCATCATTTCTAATCCTTCTATGAAAAATATTTCCTCTACATGAAAATTTTACTCATTCTCCCTACCAAAGTATATTCCTCTTCCTCAATGTATAGATACATCATTAGAATTTTCTACAATATTTCTTCTATAACCTTGTCTTTCCCTAACTTCTACAAAGTGGGTATTCCATCTCATGTCAAACCATCGATAGTTCCTTCTAAATCTTATGGTAAAATCACCTAATTTGGCATCATGGTGGTTTCATCAACCATGTATGTCATTAATTCCTAAAAAGGTGTTATATAAATATTTTCTCCTAATGATTTTCCTATGCAAATACCATCATGTCCTAATTGTGCTTTTGATTTCCCTTTCATTATAGGTTCCACCCTTACCTTTTGTGCTCATGCTTCCTCCCTTCATTGAGTGCAACCTTCATCAATGAGTGATCCTCCTTGTGGTTTTGTAGACACTATTGAAGATACACTCACTATCCTTACACTACTATTAAGAGGATATATATATATATATATATATATATATTATATATTTATCCTTACACTACTATTAAGAGGATTGTGTGTGTGTGTGTGTGTGTGTGTGTGTGTGTATATATATATATATATATATATGAGATTCTCATCTACTTTAATATATAACGATATTTGTAGCTCCATTTTATCGTTATCCAATTCATATCTGCAAAATAATGTTTCCTTCACCCCCTTAGTTTATAAAAGGGATGGTAGATGTTTCCTATCTATTAAATCTAATTCCACATTAGGCCTTTAAACTCCTTAAACAAATCCAATGTCATCTCTTAGTAATTTGTACTAAATGTATATGGAAACATCACCCATGGTGTGATTTTCCTATTTTTGGTGGTTATCTTAACCAAGAAGATATGGTTCGTTACTTGGAAATCCATAATTATGAAATAAAGATCTAGTAACCATCTCAATATCCTTTCTTATATTTCCTCAGGGTTCTAACTCAAATAAATCATATCTCCTACATATTTTTTTGTGATATCGGGATACATTCTCAATGTTATATGCATTAAATTTGTTGGTAGGATTTATCCTCCCCTTGAATTTCCCCTTATAAATTTTTTTGGCCCCATATAAATTAAAATCTCATAAAAATCAAATCACCAAGTAGTTGTCCCAAAAACTTTGTATTTTGGTCATGTACAAACTTGAGAGTCTCGTTTAGGTAAAATGCCAAAGGTGTTGCATGATTATACTTGAATCCACATATTCCAATGCCAAAAGCTATGTATAAAGTACTATGTGAGATTGTGTTAACATCCTTCTCGTGTAAAATAGATGTTAACAATAATATGGTGGGTGCCCTAATTGTAGAATGGTGATCGATCCTACCTACATCTTTGTCCCTCTCATGTTTAATTTTAGTACTTTCATAATCTTTTCCCTCATTAATTTCTTCATTAATGCCTCAGAAAATTTTTTTCCCTCATTTGGTAGCTATGATACCCATGTTATTCTCTTGGCATTAATGGGAACCATTCTCCCGCGATGTACATTTTAGCTAGTATGCTTGAGTTAGGAATACTCGAATAAACTTCTGTAGATTCATGGAAAATGGTAAATTCAAGAAGCTCAGGATGTGGATTTATACAAGGATTATATGAATTAGTCCTCAATTACCAACTTCCATCTCTATCTCTTTCATAATTTTTTTTTTTCCAAGTCTTCCTCTTCCTATGATTGAAACTAGTTATTTTGTTCCATAACACCAATTTATTAATTGTCTCCTTTTCCTTAATTGTGTTAGGAAATTATATGAATGGAATACTATTCTCCATGTCCAGAAAGATTTTCAATCATTCAACCGCATCTTTTCTCTCTTCTTCTAATTTCCTCATTTTTATTTTCCTTACATCCATCACAAATTTTAAATTACACCACTTATTTTGGCTATAATTGCCTCAAGGATTTTCACCTACTTAAGACAAGAGGCTCACTATTATTTTCCCATTATATATTGTTCTCAAAATTAATGCTATTTCTTTCCAATGCTTTCTTTTCGAAGCATGGTTATGTAAAACTACTATATTATAGTACCATCTGATTTCTCCCTTTTTCTTCTCATCTTGTATGACATCCTCATGTTCAAGTATACAACTATCCCATTACATGGTTTACATCCAAAAATTATTACATAGACCCTATAATATGTTCATTGAAAAGAAATATTGTGGAAAACATATATACGTAGGGATTTTATATATTAAATACTACTACTATATATATATATATATATATATATATATATATATACTATATATATATTATATATATATATATATATATATATATATATATATATATATATATATATATATATATATCGAAGTTTAACTTCCTTATGAACTAAAGTGGCATGCATTGGGTTTCAACCTTATTTGATAATATACCTTCTCAAATATAGTAATACATACCATCCACATGCATTTTATCTAACACATGGATAACGAGAAGGGGTCCTATTCTATGCATAACATATTTATGCATTAGTATGGTGGTTTTACATAACTTTCATGGTGTTTCATTAAGTCCCTATCTAATGCACTATTTTTTCTTATTTTTTAACATCAGGTATGATTTTGATCCATGTTTTATTATATATATTTCTTCATGCACATTCATTTCTTGACGCCTTCCCCACATGGTCCATTTTTTATGCTCTATGTATAGGATTATCTACCTTCCCATACTCCATTGTTATTTTTGTACATCCATATTCCTTATATTTTCTAATATTTAAATTATTTCCTATTATATCTCAACAAATACCAAACTCCAATGTTCACCTTATATGGACCCAAAATTTTTACACTTATTAGAGGTGGTGAAATTATCATTCATTACGGAGATATGAAATTTATTTATCTAAAGATGGTGTGTTCTTCTTTATGCAACATAGTAATATCCTTCAAGTCATCTTGGTTATATTCATTTTTATAGCAATAAATATCATTCATATGTTGTGCATCTTTCATATCACCATAAAATTGGGCTTATCACTCCTACAACATGAATCCTTTCAAAATCCCTAAGAATTCTTGTATATCTTCTCCCTGAAATATCATATGACTCTTGGAACCATATTATCCTTGTCATACTAGAAGAATCCACCCCATTTAGGTTAAAATTGATTCATTCTTTCTATGACGTCAATTTACATAGTGTTTCATCATCCTTGGTTTCCAATTTTCGGTGTATGAATGCCGCAATATAATATCAACAAAGATAGCCACCTCATATGATTCATTCTTGAAGATCCAATCTATTTATTTAAACCTCATCACCATGTGGCTATTATAACACCATGGGAATCCAAGAATATTTTGATAGTGATCCTGTATTTCTATCTCGATGAATTCAAAGTATCCAAAAATGGGACTCCAGTGATGCTAACATCCACTCGTGTAAAGCACTAATGGGTCACACAATGTTTTTTAGCCATGAACATCATACCCATTTCGAGTAGAGTCTAGGTCCTCCCATTAGTGACACATATTTGGATATTATATTAACTTTTGAGATGGTTTCAACTAGTATTCTACATAATTTATACCCATTTATACTTTCATAAACTATGATTTCTTGGTCAAATAACTTGTACAAATCCACCTTTTTATCAACTCTTTCTGTTGACATCTTAGGCCTTATGCCTCTTGATTTGTTACTCTAAGGCTACCCATAATATGCTTTAACCATGTATTTAGAACATTTACCATTCCATATATCTTCAATAGGGTTATAAGATTTGTTCATTTAGAAATATTTATAGACCTTATCCTTTTAGTTCCCTTGGTAGCCCAAGATTATTTTTGGTCCTCTACAGTCTATAATTCCCATTTTAGTTCATATAAAACCTCATTTTCCTTGGAATATACATATTTATGTGCCAACACATTGGGGTATGTGATTTCCTTACATTTACAAGTATGTTTGGATACTACCTTTTCATTTTCTCATATTTCGATCCTTCATAACAATAGGCTAATCCCCAACAAACCTAGGTAGGACTGTAATATTGTCACTACCCCTTTCATTGTATGTCTTTCATGACCCTAATTACTCCTTATTACTATGCTATCACCTTTGAGACCTACACAATCCATGGGTCTCGTGACTTTGTATTTGGCCTATTGTTATCATTTTCACCGTCTTTTGTGACATACCTCCATGTAAAATTTTCTCCTACATATTTTGATAACATTCAGTCCAATGATCTCCTCCACAACCTACAAAACTTGGAAACTATTTACACACCATTTTATAATGGTCTATTTCTCTACATTTATAACATGATCCCATGTTTGGTCAAATCATAGGTTTGGACAAACTCTCTTGTATATCATTCAAAAGTGTATCCTTAGTTTTTATTTTGATCCGAATATGGTGAAATTACCATTACTTTCATCTCATCAATAATTTTTTTCCATGGTGTTGTGTGTATTTGTATAAAAATATTACACCAACATAAAACCACCACCTAATTTTTCCCTCCTTAATCTTTGGCATGTCTTTGTGTCATTTATTACTAGGAAAATTCACAACTAAATTTTGTGAAATGAACACATTTCCTTGAGAAAATATATTTAGTATGGAATTGTTATCACATTCTATGTACCTGATTCCCCTTTGTGTATCTTACACATTATCCTCTGCATTAGAATTTTTAAGTTGCAATACAATTTGTAACTAATGGCCCTCCAAAAACATGTTAATGCCCATATCTAAATTTCCCATGAGCTCCACTCTCAAGGCCGCATCCAATGCCTCACATGAATATATATGGACATCGAAGCCCCTTCCCCCCAAAACCATTAAGAATGTGTTTAATGGGTGGATGTTGTATGATGTTTTGAAAATAACATCCTAATTCATGCATAATACACCCAAATTGTCTTTGTTATATCATTTTTAATATCCTTAAGAATTAAAATACTTTCCTTATCAAAATTTAGAATGTGAAATTTTTTTAGGAATACGATTTTTAGCACATCAAATTCCATAATAGTTTGATTAAGATCATATTAAATGTACCATAATTTTTATCTTCCCTATAAATTTGTTCCAAATAGACTAATCTTGATCTCAAATATTGTTATGCTATTTTATCTCCATAAAATTTCAAATTTATGCACATGTGATCTGTAGAGTCTTCTAACTAGTGTACTTTACTAGATTAACTTTTACCAGTTATACCACATGAAATTATGGTGGTTTATATGTGGGTTTATGTTAATCTGAGTTAAATACCTTTCACACAAAGCCATTATAATGATATTTATAAATTGAACTATTTATACCAATGATATTCTAGCCTTTTAATTAATTGGTGTGGAAATTGGGATCATCATAGTGTAAGCCACTTATGGGGATCTTGATGCTAAGTTTCTTAGAACTACAAACATAGGAAATAATCTCCTCATCCATTCTAATATTTCTATTAGTGTATGAATTCATTTACTATATTACCACATAGTATTTAATATCCCACAAGACACCCTAGTACTTTTTTCAATCAAAATTAATTATATCCCACTTAAAATAATTATCTCCTCAATACCCTTATCCCCTCCTCATCACTCGAGGTCCCATTCTATGGTTACACACTAACATCTATTTAGCAATGAGTCTAATTGAGTTTTTCCTTAAATTCCACATGTTCCTCATCTTCCTTTGATAATTCACCATTTTTGGGTCAATAACCTCCTTCTTTTGCAATACATCAGTATCCCTTAGGCAATTCCTTATGTTAAAGTTTTCCCCATGCTAACTTTGATATTTTACAAGTTCCATCTTCATTTTCTTGGTTGAATGCACCACACTCCTTGGGTGTCTTTTATTGACATCTCTCTATCAAAAATCTATATATCTATGTAACCTTATTTATATTTCTATTATGTCCCACATCAAAAATTCCCACGTTACCCCTAAATTTAACATTCATTTACTTCAAATTCTACTTAACACCACCTTATCCTCCTACCTTATATGCTCAAATCCAAAATCCACTAAAATTATATGCATCCTCAATATTATATTTGTAATAAAATAGCCACAATGATCTTAGAAGAACTCAGACTTCACTTCTTTTGGAAAAGAGTATGTAGTTACTATACTTTTAAGGACATAATCTTATATTATTCTCTGCCACCATATACCTACTACACACATCCACTCTTCATTGGTATCTTTTAACTTTATTATCTACTCTTATGTCCACCCTTTCTCTCTTGAAATATTTTGATACCATCCGATTGTTAGTAATGCAATCCACACATAAATATGCTAGGAAAAATCTTCAACAAAAATTCAAAAAGATAGTTGTAAATTTAATGATCTAGCCATGTTATGTGGTTCCAATTATATTTGTAATCTATCTTCATAATAAATTATAATGTTTTTCCTAAAACAAATTTAATTTTTTTCTCATGTTATTCATACTTGTAAACCTTGTTCCATCTACCGCACCATACTTCATGACATAATTTAATGAGGTCCCAATAATGAAACCAAATGTTGGGGTTGTTAGGCTCTATATCTCCTAGGGTTACTAAATTTTAAGCATAAACCATTCCTATGGTTGCATATAATATTTTACTTGACAACAGTACCAAAAGCACAATATGATATCCATAAGGACCTAAATGTTGTAGATTTACCCAAAGTATATAATTGGTGAGTTTCGTTGCACAAAATCACTCACAACCATAAAACACATTACAAAATGATAAACCATCATTCTTAAAGGATGGTTTAGCTTCACAACCCAAATTATCATTATATATTTACATATAACATCACACATTTTCCATTAAAAATAATTACATTGATATAACATGAATTATTGCATTGCGTATTTTCCCTATGATCCTTTACCCTTGCCCGATATGTTAACTCTCTCTGAGTTTCTTCCCCGCCTCATTGTCTCAATTTTTTGTGTGTCTCTTTTCCTCTATTGAAAGACACACATTTACATCTATTTATAGCTTTTAAAATATTCCTCTTAGGTTCATTTATATTCTAGATACATTTCCCTATATGATTAGCACTTAGTTGGCAATGTTTGGGTGGATCTTGAATTAAATACACTTCTATTTCTGATATCCCTTATCATCCATAGATCTATCCTTCCTATACTACAATACATATATTAAACAAAAAAATCCCCATCACATGACTTTGTAGTATGTTTGTGGCTTAACATGTCTCATCCATGCCATTATTAATTGAGGTCAATCCCAAAGTACATTGCTAAAAAAATTACATGGATAAATAACAATGAAAGTGAGATCCCATAACCACCTAAATAATTAAATAGAATACACATGAGTAAATCCTTTTCTTATTTAAATATTTAAGAGAAACCCACACATAATTTATATTCCATACAACGAGATGTTTCAAACCAAGTATAGGAAATTTAAAGTAAGATTAAAAGTAATAATTGTTGAGCATGGGGTTTAAGAAACACAAATATGATTATCACGGTCCTAAAAGAAAACATAACAACTTCATTATATAAACACACATTTCTTAATTATACAAATAACCCTTGCATATGATTGTATCTCATTTAGATGAGGATTAAGGTATTTAATGATCCATAGAAAACAATATGCCCCTTATTGTTTTCCTTATTTAAAAAAATGATCAATTACTTATCAGTTTTTGTGATTTATATGAATCAAAACTAATAAAAATATGATTTTTCACGATATGGATTGATCAGAATTGAATTTAAAAATCACAAAAAAATAACTTATTCATCTATGTTATCTTAATTGATCATAGAAATCAAGAATTTTTCCTAAACTCGGAGATTCTTTTAGTTGGATCAACCTTTTGAAATGGTCTCCTCAAATGTAAACCCATTCTTTAAAATGGCTCCGAGTGGGAGGTATGTGATGGATATAAAATTAGGTTTGTGGATGATTGGTGGTTTAAGGAATGTCCCTTTATAAGTCACTAGCCTTGGTCTCATTTATCTCCTTTTTATAAGGATTCTATGGGACTCTTTCTTAAGGATTATTAGAATAAGGAGGTTTTTGGTTGGTCTTGGAAGAAAATTTAGAACTTGGATGGAAGTGATGATGGTGAAGATGTCATTAATATTATTAACATTGATATGGATGGATTTTACATTACTTCTAGTTTTAAGGTTGATTATATTATTTGGGATTTTATGAATGATGGTAATTACTCAGTTAAGTCTAGTTATTTGGTGGTATGTTAGTTTCCTTCTCAAAACCATTTTTGGAAGGAAGTGTGTGATAATGTTTCTATTCCTAAAATAAAATTGTTTCTTTGGCTGGTTATTGAAAAAAGTTCCCACAATTGATAATTTGTGGCAATGTGTAATGACTATCCCTAACAAGTTTGTTTTATGTAAGAGGAATAATGAATTTGTTTTTCATATTTTCAAAGAATGTTCCTTCACTCATAATATTTTATGTTGGGTTATTAATTATTTTAATATGGCATGGAATTTTTTGGAGTCTTTTGCTTAATTTTTTGAATCAATACTAGAAATATCCTTTATCTTCCTCATGTTTAAGAAAATATTAGAAGATATCTCTTCCTTAAGTTTTGTGGAGAAAGCTGTTTGGATAGAAACAATAAAATTTTTAAATACAAGAACAATTCTAAAAAAGGTTAAGAAGTAGAGTGGTGTGGGCTATTAGAGATAATTTTTAGTCAAGTTAATTTAAAGAAAAAGAGATATTCCCTCTCATGAGAGTTACATTAGTCTGTCTTTTTGTTTCCTAAAAACTTTGAGTCATCAACAAAATTCAAAGGTTTTTTCTAATAATATCTGTAAAATGGTCTAAAATTAGTCTAAATTGGTTTAAACTCAAATTTCATGGAGCTTCAAAAGGTAACATTGGGTTAGCAAGAGTTAGAGGTATTTCTTGAAATAGTTTGGGTGATATGATAATAGCTTATGCAGGTCCCTTGGGATCTCAATCTTGTAATGTTACTAAAGCCACTTCATCTTTGTGGGGCATATCTTTGGCAATTTCCCTTAATATTGAAAGTTTACATGTTGAAGGGGATTCCCTTAACATTATACAAGATGTGAAGAAGGAGATAGGGGTGAGTTACAACATTAAAAATATTATGGAAGATATCCATAGTTTATTACTTAGGTTTGATGGAACTATTATTAACCATATATACCACGAAGGAAATAAATGTGTTGATTACTTAGAAAACTATGGGGTAAAATACCATACTAAGGTTTCATGGAAAAGTGGGGGTTTTGTACCCATGCCAGCTATTAGGTTAATTAATGAAGACATATAACATTCTTTTTCACTTGTGAGGTAGATTTGGTGCACTTATTTCCATGATTGTTTTTTTCTCAAGTGTGCGATGATTTCTCTATTTGAT
The DNA here is from genome assembly GCA_018340775.1 of Taxus wallichiana var. yunnanensis. NCBI lineage: Eukaryota > Viridiplantae > Streptophyta > Pinopsida > Cupressales > Taxaceae > Taxus > Taxus wallichiana. Next base: position 272,828,241 of record CM031244.1, read on the forward strand.
CCATAGTAGGGTTTGTAGGTTTCATTTTTCCTTTGGTTACCCTTCATTTTTTGAATATTTTTTTATTTTAGTTCTAAGATGGGTAGCATTTGTTTGTGAGTGGAGCCCACTTCCTACATTATATTACATAGATACAAATTTATTTGGGATATTTGGAAAAAATGGGTCTCACAAACTATATATTTATTTTTAAAGGTAGTGATCCTTTCCTCTCTCGATGATTTCACTACCACCTATGATAATGTTGTTGTGTACATTAGAGGGGTTTATTTGCATGTAATTGAGGATTTTATTTCAAAGGTTTCAAATGGCCTCAAGATATTAAAATATAGATCTAGGAGGAAGGAATAACTAGAGTTTTTTCCATGCTGATGAAAGAATTCTCTTTATGGAGGATGGAATTTCTCAGTAGCACTTTTAGGTAGATGGCTCAAGATTTTATTTCATATTATGAAATACATTACTTTGGATGGTAAATTTGAAAATTTTCATACTCAATGATTCTCCCTCCTCAATCATTTTTGTCACAATAAACATATGATTTTTTTCTTTTTCCCTATTTTTTTCTTTGAGGAACTATGTTTTGGATTTCCATTTTGAGAAGGTTGTATCCCCTTTCCATCAGGGACTTATCCTTCTATTGGTTAAATTTAGTTCTATGGTTATTAGCCCTAAGGTTTCATTAAATGAAGGGGTTTATTTCTCTAGTGGATATTTGGAATACCTCCTTCCGTTCTCTAGATGAATCAAGAATTTTAAAAATAATATCAAGAGGGATAAAGATGTCATTTTAGATGTGGTTTTTGTTCTTCATAGTCCGACTAGTGGGTTTATTTTGGGACATAATTTTGGGTAGAAATGGAGGCTAATTTTTTTGAGATCATGTTTCAAAATATGGAGTCTATGGAAAAAATGGTGGCCTCTCTTAAGGTGGACAAAAATAATCTAGTTAGTATGGTTAAGAAGTTAAAGGTTGATGTTATTGTTCAAGGGTAGAGATTGGATGTGATTCAGGATAAGAGGGATGAAGAAGTGGTTAAGGGTAAGAAGTTAAAATTAGGTCTAAGTAGCTTTGACGATGAGGCCAAGGAAATCATTGAACAATTGATTATAAATGAAGGGCCTAGCTATAGGACTAGAATTGATTCAAAGATTCTTTACCACCTTTTCGATGCCTTTTTGTGAACTGTCTGATTGGTCATGTTCTTGGTTTTTCTTTGAGTTTATATTTTTCAAAGGTTTTCCTTTGGTTTTTTGGATTTAATGTATTTTTTTGGTGGTTTCTTTATGGTTGTGATATTATTTTAACATCTTATGTAATGGCACTCAGATCATATCCAACAATTACTAATAAAAATATGTTCAATCAAACAATCCAAGTTTCACTTTTATTGATTTTCTCTTAAATATCATAAATCGATAAAATATACTTGCGTGAATTTTAATTTGACTAATTAAATGTGGAAAATAAATAAAAAATCAATAAGTAGACGACACCGAGAATTTTTATGGAGTTCGACAAATGCCTACATCTTCGAGTTCATTCGAATGGATCTATTTAAATTGTCCCAAATGTAAGTACAATTAAACTTATAATAAAAATTAATATATCAAAAACCTATAAATGTTTGTCTTTATACTCGTTATCCAAATTCACCCCGTGGTTAATTCGATAACATACATCGAAATTCTCAAGTCCCGTGCAAATTGATTGATTCAGGGCAAAAATCATGTTTCAGGGTCCCCTCGATTTTTTCTAACTTTCTGTCGGGAGGAAAAGAACAAGTTCTGAGGAAAGGTGAAAAAAGTGGCAAAAACAGCTTGGGACAAGAAAAATCGTGAAAATTGGCTAAGTCCTAGTCCTCACAACAGTAGGGACGTGAGGGACATCGAGACACGGATCGGCCGAAAAGCCTCCAGGCGGCCTGCGAAGCAAAGGGACATTTGGGACAGAAGCACGCACAGGGCGCGAGAAGCCGATCCGGCTGAAGGAGGAAGCAAAATTGACTAACTGCTGAGCAAAACAGTTTGGGACATTCGGGCCGTGAGGACGCGAACCACCCGGATCAGCTGAAATAGAGAACTTTAGCACTCGGGACAGTCAGGCCAGAAGTACACGGTGGACGCGAACCAGCCGAACCGGGTGAATCGGAAGAATTTGTCCCAGATAGTCCGGGAGCAAGTGGGACAAAGGTACGTGAAGGACGCGAATCGGCTGGCGGGTTCGGCGGAGCGGGAACTTTCACACTTTGGGACATCTCGGGCCGTGAGTGTGTGGAGGATGCAAACCAGCCAGTTCACCCGAAATAGAGAAATTTCGCAAAGGGACATTTGGGACAAAGGGACGCGTGGGACATGGATAGCAAAAAAGCGAGAGCCAATCAAAGTTGCGCCACGTGTCATCGGCGCAGATAAGGGACAAGGAATCCCATTTCAGGTAGATTGGAGGATTCTGTCCTAAACAGCACAGGGACATCCAGGACAAAATGACGTGAAGGGCACGAAAAGCTAGCAGACCCGCGGACCAATCAAATCGTGACATGTGTCACAAGGGAGAAAGTCCAAAAGTCAAAGGGCGAGGTTTCAAGCACTGACCCGAGCCAATCAAAAGAGGACACGTGTCCAATGAAGCAAGAAAACCCATGGGACAAAGAGGAGAGAGAATTACATATCCAATCAGCGCATGCCACGTGTCATCCAGGTGGCAGAGTGCGGGAAAAAATTTCAAAACGCATTTTCACCTGTTTTGTGCCCTAAATCTTCAGATCGACATATCTTTTGATCCAGAGCTCAGATTTACACGTTCTTTATATCAACGGAAAGCTTGTGAAATTATCTACATGATTTTGGGGTTAATCTTCAGCTTTGGTGTAGTTTGGATGGAGAAAATTTAGAAACAGCTCTAACGCGTGTTCATGGCCTAGTGACATTCCAATGACTAGATTTAATGCGAGAATGGGTTGCATTCTCCGTAATCCGGTCAAAATGATAGGGTATGGGTTTTTAAGGTCCCCATGTCATTTTAATGCACTGATCAAGAAGGGATGGGCTCTCATGTTTTTGTACATTTTCGTCCCCAGGCTCGACCCATGTAATGTAAAATCTAGATTTGGCTCATTTCCAAAGGGGGAACATTTTTGGGCATAGCAGCTTATTCTTTCAGCTCCATGAGTGGTGAAGCAAGGATCAGATCTCTCCAAAGATTGTAACAGTTTTCTTTTACCTCTCGAGGGTGTAATGCGTGTTTTTGACACTAAAAAGATAATGCAATCTCTGTGAATGGGTTTGATCCTCTGTTTGTATTATTTGCTTCATTTTAGATCCTAAATTATACCTTATTAGTCTGTGTATGTTTTATATTGTGAACTTTGGTCTGTGTTTATTTGCATGTCAAATATGTTTCACCACTCCTTTTGGTGCATCACCATCTTTAGTTAGTTTCAATTTTTGCACTTCTACTACCCTGTAGCCTTGCAAGTTAGAGTAGGATTAGGATCTCGAACCTCTGTAGTTGTAAGCATTATATCTAAATTAGAGGAGTTTGAGGAACCAACCTCTAATCTAGAGATTCCTCTCTCGGTTTCACAAGTCTGCACACTTGGAGAGAGGTTTCCATGTTGTGCAATCACCTTTGGATCTTTGGAGTGATCAACCTAGAAGCGATCTCGCATCCAGGGGGTCCGTGAGTCTGCAACAACAATACCTTGAAGACTCGAAGATCTCATTTTCATCTTCCACCTTCCTAAAGCACTTGTAAAATCTCTTCCCTTCATTATCTATCCACAAGTAACTTTTACGCCCTAAACAAACATCAAAATAATTCAAAATGGAAAATCATATATACATCAAGAGCGTCTTGGAATTTTGGACAAATTTTTAGTTCACACCAAGATCCAAAAAAGTCCCTAAGATGTTCATAAATTTACTTTTCTAAAACTTCCATGTTACAAGAAAAACACAGTCTAAACCATTAACTTCAACAAAATCCAATTCACTCATTTATAGTTTTATGGATGCCTTATGGCTTAACGATTGGGAATTTTTTTGGAGTAATGTGGTTGGGGCTTCAAACTACCCCAACCACCCACCATTTAGTTTTATTTTTATGGGAATTAAATACCACATTATGTGAGTGGAAATGAAAGATAATATTTATTAAGCTTTTGGTTGTCCACTTTACACGTGGCTTGTGCCACACATGATTTTTTAGCCACCTTGTTTGTAATTCCCACATGGGAAGTGGCATGTATGAATAAAATCAGTTGGAATATTTTCCATGTATAAAATTTTGGATGTTATGGGAGCCCAAAATGGAGATTAGTAAAGACTTAATATGGCGGGCTCATTGAAATGGTTAGCATTAAAATTGTTAGAGATAATGCACCCAACTTAGAGAAGGTTGGTGCATGGTAATTTATATAATTAAAAAATTAATGGGATTTCCGTCATACATCATACCAATATAATCTATGGAATTGAAGTAAAAATTATGATAATGGTAATATGAAGTTACAGAGGAAAAGGCACCCCTCCACAAAAAAAAGTTTATTGACCCTGGTGATGGCCCTCGGTTAGAAAATAATAGGGCCCACTTGTCTGAACTTGAGTGTCGAATAAAAAAACACCATTTTACCATTTTTATAATTTTTACACTACCACATGTCATATTCGATTGGTCGGCTGCCCCTATTTTTACTCCTCCAGCTAGAAACTTATATGGATGGTATTTTTCTCAAACGGAGTCCATTTTTCTTGTTCAAATAGGTGATGAAATATCTCATATTCTTATATAGTGCTATAATTATTTTTGGAGATTTTGGGAAACTTTGTCCCATAATTTATCTCTAGATCATTTTCTCATGCAAATAATTCTTAATCAAGGAAAAATTAGGGTAAGAGTTACCTAATTTAATTTTTACTACGTACTCACCACAAAAAAATAACATGACATACACATTAAAAAAATAAAAATACCATCACCGTTGGTGTCATAGCATTAATCATGATAGGTTTGTGACCAAACCATAAAAAAATTCCATCAAGAAGAACAAACACACACACACACACACACACACACACACACACACACACACACACACACACACACACACACACACACCATTATATATTATCATCATCTTATACATTGTTACTTCAAATAATTTTTAGGAATGTCACTGTAACCTAAATATTACCAACATATATGTAATGGAAAGGAATATGACATTAGAGTGAAGGAATTATAGCTCAATAAAGTAATTTTTTTCCAATAACTCATTATATTCAATTTTTGTCCAAAATTACACCCCATGTAATTTTAAACAACTTATCAAAAGGACTTAACCATTTTTTTACTCTATAAAATCTAGAAGATAATTATTCGAGTCTTCTATGGATTACAATAATTTCATGTTCCATGGGTTTTCCTAACCCATAGAATAAGGGAATGAGAAGTTAGGAAATTCAACAAAAATTGGTAAAAAAAAAAATTTGTGCAAGCATCTCTTTAGCATTCCGATCGTAATGAAATCAGTCCCTCATAGGTCAATTCAAGACAAATCACCATAGATTTGCATATTTTTGGGAGTTAGAGAAATTGGATATGTTTCAAAAGCCATTGGAAGATCCATAGGATAAAGGAAAGTGAGAAGCACTTATTGATTCTATAAAACATGAATTTTATAAAGAATCTAACAAGTACAACAATGTAATAATTGAAATAAATTGGTATAAAAATGCTAAGTAATTAATTTTATAATTAAAATGAAATAAGATAGCATGGTAAAGGCACTTACCTTATTTAGAATTACCCCACAATTATTTTGGACTAAACAGAGTGATGAAATGGTAGAGTAGAGTGTCACAATGAACCTCGAGAAAATAGCAAGCAGAGGAAGATTTGGCGGTGGTGCCCTTGCAGAGGGATAGGGGCACACGTGGGAATCCTAGTCTTAAATTTAGGTGCCCTATCTATGAAATAGCTTAGAATCTAATCTTGATGTGGTCCCTAGAAATTCACAATAATTTTCCTTTGGTCGAGATAGATGTCACACTTGGTTTTTACGGTGTTGTTGTTAATCTCAATGAAGAATTACCTACAAAACCCCACACAAAGCATCAAACCCTAAAAAATAAAGATGCAAATGAATGGGTCAGATTGTACTTAGCTGCCAAATGGATGGACTTATGACCAATTGTTACACTACATCTCATACCCGATGTAGTTATATGTGCGTATGTGTGCAATAATGCTCCTAGGGTTACCCAACAATCAATGATTCCAAAGTAGGGAAATAGATAGATAAAATGAAAAAATAGTAAATGGAATAAAATAGAATCCCCTTCCTATGTAATGTGTGATGTAGAATAGTTCCCAATTACAGTCCCTTGCTTTATGTAGATAGCTATCCCTTACTATAAATAGTCTAACGTCAAGGTAGTGTGTATGTTATGTTTATATAGGGATATCTTGTTCAATTGTTGACACTAATGACCCGAAATTTCAACAAGTACCTAGGGATATGGGAAGGAAAACTATAAATACCAACCTCAAATGTATAAATTAAAACTAAGTAGTACGAGGACCAAGTTGCTTAGAAATCAAGACCAGGTACCCTAGGCACACTAATAGTTATCTACACACCTTATTCAAAGACTAGAGATGAAAACTAAGTGAACTATAACAAATAGGAGCCCCTAAAACCTAATCGAAAAGCAGTGGGAGAAACTGACAAATGTGTAAAACAAGAAACAAAAAAGTACCAATAAGATTGACGACTAGACAACATGATGGGTCATTAGTTAATACTTTTCTTACGTAATATCCATACATAAAACAACATACTTTTTGGTATAACAATAGTATTAAGTGTGTGATTTTGTGACTACATTTTCCCCCACTTTATGTTGGTGAGTGAAATCTCGGCAACATAAAGTAGTCGAGAGATGTGTATATCGATAAAAATATAAAGAGTCCCATGTTATAGAGGAACACACAGATGTAGAAGAATAACATGCCAAATGTGAACATGTAGCATGAAAAACCATGTATCAACATGTAGATCCATGTAGTGTATCGAGAGATGAAAACCATGGTGAAGAGGACTAGACGAAAGTGATGACTATAATGTTGAATGATTGATGATCTCAAATGTTGTCTGTGATGATACAATTGGGTAGAGATTGATCATTTCCAAACCTAATTGTGTGTGTATGAAAAAATAGAGGATTTGGGTATCCTACCACTAGAGGAATAATGTAGGGAGAAAGGTGTGTTAATCTCAACCTTTAACTACATCCTCAATATCTAGTCATTGCAAATGGACTTAGATCAAAATTTTAGTGGTTTTGGATCCAAATATTTTGATCAAATGTGTTGACCCATATAGGAGTAGTATAGGAAAGTAAATGACATCTAGTTTCCCTCACTCCAAGGGTTTCACGTAGTGTATGGTGTCTTCTAAGTTAGGTCATCTGGAAGTAAACATAAAATATATCCAAGTTAGGTCATCTGGAAGTAAACGTAAAATGTAGAATAACTTCCCAAGTTAGGTCATATGGGAAAATAACAATGTAACTCCCAAGTTAGGTCATCTGGGAGACCAAATATGTTGTATTGTGTTGATTGAATGGTATGATTTATATTTTTATAGATTTGAACATATTTGGTTGATTGATTGATTGATTGATTGGTTTACTCATAGAGATATTTTACACTTGTTTCCCCAGTTAGGTCATTAGGGGGAATCGATAGAAAATGATGAAATATCACATGGTGTATTAGTAAATGTTTGAAAATGACAAATTATAAGTGTTGAATGATCATGTAGTGGTGTAAGGGGAATTATAGGATGACCCCAATTATATTCCCCCCTTTCGATGAAAGGGTAAGTGATAATGAGAATGAATGTTGAGCTGAAATTAATCCCAATCTTGGATAATGTATAATAGATATGGTGAAATGTTTTGTAGATTGAATGAAAGACAATGTGGAGGAGATATAGTTTATGTCATGTGTATGATACAATGGTAGGTAAAATTATGAATATTATTCCATAAATGGGAAAGAAATTAGAGTAAAAATTCTCAAGACATTCAAAAATTGTGTGACATGTATTAGTTGAGTAGTAAATATGAAGTATGACCATAATGAGTGAATAATGAAAAGTGACTATAAATAGTAAAGTGAAAAATTGATTATTCAACCCATTTTTATTTTTTGTGAGTGTGAGAGTGATCTATGAGTGTGTAAGGATCCCACAAGTGATAGTAACATGACCTAGTTGTTTGAGATGGTGTGACTTCCATGGTGTCAAATATGAAAACGGAATTGGTAAGTGTGATTTTTTTTTAAAATGCATATGTACTAGTCATTTCTAGTGAAATTTTACGAAACTATGATTTTGGATGTTCTAAGCATTTTAGACCTAGACAAGAGTGCCAGGACACAGGCACCGATGTCCTACTCCTAGATGCCCTGATCTTGATTCTAGGCACCCTATGTTAGAACGTGTGCATTTAATCCAAAGTGGTGGAAATGTGTTTTTTTATTATGTAGTAATGTTGCAAATGTTTATGTTTTCCTATGTGTAGTGCTCCAACACATTTTTGTTGTTGTTCGGTGTTGTGCATAGGGATATCCATTTCAAGTAGTTCCGCGGTGATATTCATTTGAGTACTTCTCTTGAGTTGGGTTATCATATGATGGTTGGGAGGTTATGGACTATGTCGACATGTGGCACATAGTGAGGATGGAGGATGTGCCCCACAATATTTATATGTTGATAGCTTTGTGTGAGAGATGGTGTGTGGATACTTGTATTTTTTGGCTACCAACTAGTGTGATGAAAGTCACATTAGAGGATATATATATCACATATTGTGATTACTAGTTATCGGGAGATGGTACACATCATGGTTGTGGAGAATATGGAGAGATAGATGTGGGCCGATAGGTGGTATTTTTTGGGGACTTGAGTACTTGCGACACAAATATTAGGTTGGAAGTGACTTTTAGGTCGGGGGTTCTGTGTTTACAAAATCTTATAGCCATGGTTTTGCATCATATATTATAATGGAGGGAAGTGGTGTGGGAATCTTATATAAGATGCATAATATTTTCCATTGGATGGAGGAGGATGGTACTAGGTATGCCTAGGAACAATGTGTGGTATCCCACTGTATAGATATCTTTACATATTTACATAGGCGTAGCATGGAGGTGGGATTGTAGTGACTAATTTATTATATGTATGGGCCTATGAGAATATAACAATACTGATTCTAGTTTATGGTCCATGAGTAGAGTGGGCTAGTCTAGACATATTTTTGGGAGATGAGTTGGTGTGCGTGGACGAGAAGATGGATATTAAAATTTATAGAGCATTGATAGATAAAATGACACTAGATGCAATGATATGGAGGCCATATTGAGATTATGGAGGATGTCCAGAGGATGTAGTAGAGTTACGATGCATACAGAGGATGATGTAGTTGGATGATCAATTTCTAGGTGTGACCAAGTTGTTTTGGTGAGCGGATATCTCAACAGTTTGGTATGGTCTAGGATTTGTAACCAGATCCATATGTGTGCGTATGAGTCATTAGAGAATCTAAGAGAATTGGAGCTAAACCAGGGACCACAAGAGAACATTTAGTACCTCCTGGGCTTGACGAGGAAGATGTGGCCATAGAGATTGTTGATGCATATGCATACATACCGTGTATGGTGTACAGTGCATCGATGGATGTTTTTGTTTTCATTGTTTACATATGCAGTGGGATTACCATAGGGAGGAGGAGTGGAGGCTAAATTACATTTTCTCGATAAATTAGCGGTGGCGATATCGGAATGTAAGTATCTATATAGTTGTGTTAAATGATTTGTTACTTATTTATGTGATGGTGATGGTTATCTAATGTGTTGTGTTATTGGGTGGAACCGACACGTATTGGAGCTTAATTGTGGACACATGTATCTGCACATTAATGTAGAATGTTCCCACCAACATACTTGCATTTAGATGGATGTTAGTGTGTGTAGATGACATTTCGGGTGAGCATGCCAATTTGTTTGAGATAATGGCCATAGAATTAGTGACGCGTATCATGATCTTGAGCAAGAGGGATAGGGCATGTGAGGAGACACAATGATCTAGAGAGGAGGTAGGATGTGGTCCATTAGTGTAGGATGTGTTTGCATAATTTATCACACTATAGAGTTTCTTTGTGGAGAAGTCTAGGAAGAAAAAAACTATTACGTAGGCGGTGGAGAGGTATAGGGGACACAATTAGTGGCACTTTGAGTTAGTAGTGAGGCTCAGATTTCTAGAGCACTTGCAATACTAGATAGTGAAAGTGATGATGATATATGATTTGTATTGATGTATTCGATGTAGGGAGTTATCCCCATTTATGATATGTTTTCTAACTTTGATTTTGATCAATATATATAGATGGATTTATTGGCATATGAAGATTATATTTGTTTTCTATTGATGTGATGATGATGTATGATTTATGTGATTGATGTTACTTATATATGACTCTTGATGTGTTTGGATATCATTTTTTTTTTTAATTGATTTTTAATGTATACCTATCAAGTAATGCGTAATGTGATGATGATATAGTGTATATGATAATAGATGATGTATGTAATGAAATTGTGATGAATGATCAAAATTGTTATATAGTCATCATAACATAAGGAAAGGTATGTTAGCGAGGATGAAAAAAGTGGGAGATTAGTAATGTCCCTGGTGTTTAGATGATGAGGTTCATTTAGATAATACCCCTCAGAGTTAAGAATGAACCATGTAATGCAAGAGTGCATCATTGGGAAATGATTTGATAGGGTGTCTTGAGATGCACTGATAGAGAGCGTGAAGAGAGGTTATTATTATAATATATCCCTCAATAATCATGAAATAAGCTGTAAGAACATGATTACGTCCTTTGGGGGTGTGTTGATAATAATCACCTACCAAAATTTGAGGCTCCGTGAAGTGGTAGAAGTGTGTGGGACGGAAGCACCATGACCGTAAAAGCCAAACTAAATTTCATATGGAGCAGAAGTGGGAGGTGCGAATGCCAAGGAATCTAATTTGAAGTAGTAGCATTAAGTGATGGATGAGATGGACAAGATGGATGAGATGGATGAGGTAGATGAAATAATGTAGCAATGGGTGGATGCAATGGAGAGCGCACATGCGATGTGACCTATAGAAATGGATGAACAATGAACTTTATACAAGATGGGGTAGACAATTGAACTAATGTAATAGGTTGTGGAAAAGGAGGAGATGTAGACTGCTCACATGAGAGAGAGCCAAAGGAAATAATTCCCTTATCCTCTAATTGTTACAAGCACTCATGAAGGGCTAAGAAATCATTATCCTTATGCTCATTGATATGGTGATAATTATAATATGGTCGATCTCATTGATGTTGTAAATGATGTGATTGATAATTTTGGTTAGAAGGTAAGAAAATTAACCATTCATTAATCAAAACACAGAGCCCATCATGTGGTCGATCATGATGAAATAAATGTAATGAGTCATGCAAAACAAGTGTAGAAGATGGAAGTGTAGCTTGACACGAAGTAGGAGAAGAAGGATGCTTCTATGATGTAGTACATTGAGCTTTCTTAGGAGGAGTAGATGGAGATCTTGTAGGAAAATCAATTAATGGTAATGGAGAATAACTAAATGATTTAGTAGTGGCGACTAGATGTGGAGGATATATAACATGTGTGGCAATGAGTTCTTGTTCTAGATCAATAACTCTATAACATAGAAGTGTGAATGATTCACATGTGTCATATTACAACCATTGTTTTACTACGTGAATTGAACCATGATAAAAGGTAAATTGCTTCTTTAGTTCGATAGGTTGAAATACTAATTGTTACATACAAGCATTGAATCGTAAGATGTAATCCTTGATAGGTTTTATTTTTCCTATATGTAAATTAGGTAGATGATCATAAGTAACTCTAGGGCCATTGTTGATGATAAAAAATGAATAAAATCTTCTTCCATCTCATGATAATTGCTAATAGATCCAAATGGTATGTGATTCTACCATTGCAAAGCTTCCTTTGGTAAGACTATGTCAAAAGGCTTTAAGCAATAATCGATTATTAGAATATGAAGCCATAGCCAAAGAATAATGTTTGAGATGTAAGTAGGGGTTTCCAGTACCATCAAAATATGAAAAGGTAGACATGATAAAAGCCTTAGGAAATGATGAATTATGAATATTCTTAGGAATAGGGTTTCCATGCAATAAATTTTTATCAATGGAAGAATAATAGGCCTTTCTTTATAATGTAAGTGATTGAAATTGAGATTGTGAGTGACCTGATGACATGCATGAGAGACAAGATGACTTGTGAAGGAATAGTATAAGATTGCAATAATGTGTTAAGAAGTTGTAAATTTCCATTATGAGTAATCATAGGGATGTCTAGAGAAGACAAAGGAGATTCCAATGCTAAAGGAACACTGGGTACAGTGCCGAATAAGTGATAGTTGATGAAGGACATGGGATATCCATAGAAGTAGTAAGACTAGCATCAGAAACATCCCTAGGAGATGGAGTTTCTGATGGAGATGCAACAATAGGAGGAGATGAACTAATAGATGGAGATGGAGTGATAGGAGAGGATGAACTAATAGATGGAGGTGAGTCATGCATAGTGGTAGATACAACCTTAGAATAATATGACAATGGAGCATGAGATTCACACTCAACAATATGTAAAGTAGTAGAATCATGAATATTAATTGTTTCGTCAAAATCAGATAAAGACTCAAATATGAATATGTCATTAAGTGTCTCATCAACTAGATCATCGACATAGTATGAAAGAGTATGTAAATTTGTACATGATGGATGATGAGAAGCAGTATCAGAAATAGGATAATCATGAGATGTAACTATAGTAGTGGCCTTACTAGGAGGAGAATCAATATGCACAGATGTACCATTGTCAAGACCAAGCATGAAATCAATAAGAGAATCATCTAGAACTTCTTTAGAAATTTTTTAAGGAGGGTCATGGCTAACTATATAACATGGTGTACAACGAGTGAATCTCATCGGATCATAAATAATGCCAATAGTATAATTTTAAAAGCTAGTAGGTACATGGCATTCATAGGCTAAGAGTTGTTGAATATGGTCAGACATAGTAACATCACTATATAGGTAACGAGTGCAATGATGGTGGCCTCATCATAGATGGGATTAACACTCACATGAGGCATGATGAATCGAGAAGGAGATGAGCTATCCTTATCCATTTATTATTTTAGTGGATCTAGGGAAAAAAATTCTAATCTACGGGTTCACCAAAATGATTTTATATAATATGAATTTTATTAAGAATCTAACAATTAAAGTAATGTAATAACTGAAATAAATTAATATAAAAATTCTATGTAATTTATTTTGTAATTAAAATGAAATAGGATATAAGGGTAAAGGTATTTACCTAATTTAGAATTACCACATAGTGATACAGGAATAAATAGAGTGATGAAATGGTGGAGTAGAGTGTCACAACGAACCATGGAAAATTGCAGCAGGGGAATATCTACCCAGATTGGGGACCCTAGAGAGGGCTAGGGGCGCCTGTGGGTGCCCAGTATGAAATCTGGGCACCTTGATTTTTGAAACAACTTAGAATTTTATCATGATGTTGTTTCTAGAGATTCATAATACTTCATATTTAGTTGGATGGATGTCACACTTAGTTGGATTGTGTCATTGTTAATATTTAATGAATAATTTCCTACAAAACCCTACACAAAGCATCAAACCCTAAAAAATAAAGATACAAATGAATGGTTCATATTGTCCTCAGTTTTCAAATGGTTATACTTATGAATGATCATTGCACTACATCTCAAACCCAATGTAGTTCTATGTGTTTGTGTGTGTAATAATGTTCCTAGGGTTCCCTAGCATTGATGACACCAAATTAGTGGGAAATAGCTAGATAAAATACAAAAATAGTGGATGGAATAGAATAAAATCCCCTTCCCATTCGAGTGTGTTACATAGAATAGTGCTGAAATGTATTGCTTGTAGCTAAGTAGATAGCTAGCCCTTAGTAGAAATAGTCCACTCTCGAGGTAGTGTGTATGTTGTTTTTATATAGGGATCTCTAGTTCAAATTTTGACACTAATGACCCAACATGACGAATAGTAGCTAGGGAGATCAAAAAGGAAAACTATAAATACCAACCTCAAATGTCTAAATTAAAACCAAGTGTGATGGGGACCAGGGCACCTAGAAATCAGGATGAGGGCACCCCAGGCCCCCTAATCCCTATCTAGGTTCCTAGTCAAGGACTAGAGATGACATATAAGTGAGCTAAGATAGATAGGAGCCCCTAAAAATTTACCAAAGCTGTGGAAATAAGTGATGAATGTGTAAAAACATAACAACAAAATACCAACAAGATTGATGACTAGAAAATGGGATGGGTCATTATTGAATACTTTTCTTATGTAAGATCCATATATAAACTAACATACTTAGTGGTATAATAATAATAGTAAGTGTGGAAGGTTTTAATTTCATGCCATACTTCAAATCAAAATGCCAACCACCCCAACCACACAAATTTAATTGAGCATGGAGTCCTCCACAATCGATGGCGTGTAATAGAATCGATAGGTTTTGTCATGGTTGTTGAATCTCACTTCATAAAACCCATGCTTGTATTATAATCAAACTCTGTATTAATTCATTTTGTCTATGCTTATCTAGCACATTTTCATGGGTTGGATTCCAACTCATTGGTCCTTTCTTCTCTCTCCTCCTTTTCCTTCTCCATTCCATGAAATTTTATAAATGTAAGTGCTTTCGCACTTTGCAATGGTTCTTCTCCCTTTTCCTTCTTTACATATCTTTGAGATATTCTATGTGAAACTTGAAAACTTCATTCCTTCTGCCTCTGAACTCGCAAATGAGAAATTTTTACCTCGGATGTGTATTTAAATTGTAAAGGATCAAATAATGCAAATGTGGTTTTTTTTTCCTCTAAATACTCTATATTTGGTGTGAATACCCTGCCCTCTTCTATTTTTGTAGTCTTTCACTTGTTTTCTTTGGATCACGTGCATTGTTATAGTCCCGGTTTGACAAAATTGCCTATATGTTATCTAGAGCTGGGAAATTTCCACCTTATTTTGGTGTTATCACAACCCTTCTAGATTAGTTTTCTTATTGATGCATCTTTCTCTTATTATTCCCTTGGAAGTGTTAAAGTAGGATTAACTATAAGAATAGTTATAGTACTAGAAGTAGTTTTTTTCTACATGTCTTCCAAATCCACAAAATGAGGAAATCATCCTTATTCAGAGTTATGTATCAAGCCACAAGTCCCTCACTTGAATACGGTCCCATGTTGCCTCAAAATTTTGAATCTCCATTATTCATATCGGGGTGAAATTTTGAGCTCCACAGGTTTGACATGCCTAGTAGGATAGTTTAAAGGATATTAATTCCATTTCTAATAATTTTTGTTGTGTGACTTATTGGTTTCAAACTTCAAAGTATTTATTCAACACATGACAATTCCCCATCAATAAAATCTTATTATTACAATTAGTTTGATCCTTCTTGTTTCATGATAAGAGTACAAACGAGGTCGGACATATCCACGGGTGAACCATTTTATTAGCTACAACTCTCCCCACGTAAAATAAGAAGAGAAAGATCTCCTTAGAGATCCACATATCTTCTAAGTAGATATTTTAAACTCCACCTTTGGTACACCATTTTCACTTCCTATCAAAATTATCATACCTATTCCATTCATTTCACATAAAATAAATTTTCCATTTGTAATTTTGTGGAAGGAAGTCCATTTATTGTATCCATACAAAATGATATTCCCATATATGATTTGAAGATTATTCCTTTTTCACAGGAGAAAACTCCAACACACCTAAAAATCATCTCCAAGATTTTTAAAAACATTCTTAGTGCACATAGTGGTGGAAGATGATGTTGTGGTGTAGATTTTTACATCATACCTAAAAGGAAAATCCTTGCGGTGGTATAAAAGTTTATATACTACTTCAATCTACACGTGGGATGAACTTGGAACCACTCTTTATCATAATTTTGTTGATGAGAAGGTGTATAACATTTATTTTATTGAGAAGCTTACCATAATCAAGTGATATCCAAATAAGATCATGGAATATTTAAAATTTATATTTTAGAGAACATGGGATAGAATTCTAGTTCTTCCAAGAAAAAACCCACAAAACTCATTTTTATACTTTTTTAGAGCTTTTAATTTTGATATAGAAATGATGATTTAGTATATGGGTGATATTAAAATACCAAATACTTAAGTAATAGTCATTAGGGTTGAAAAATGTTTAATCCAAGAAATAAACTTATCCTCTAGATTGCATATACCTATTTTCCTTAAATTACAACAAAACACTCAACCCATTATTTTCCTCATTCATCAAACCTCTACTTTATCTTCTACGTCCACATTTGGTTCTTCCTATGAATAAAATGAAATTGAAATCCTTAGTGGTTAACTTAAATACTTAACACATTATATTGTATCCCTCAAGAGACAATAAGATAAAGCTCCAAAAAATTATCATAACCCTCCCTAGGGTTATCCATAACAAGGATTTCAATATCCAAATCAAATATTCCCTCAAAGTTAACTACCAAGAAAATAACCAAATACAAACCGAAAACCCCTGCCAACTCCCAAATAAAGTAAAGCCATTGGTATAGTACAAAATAACATGGCTCAAAGTTTTGAGTGGTGTTATCCTCATGATCAGCCCCATAACCAATACATATATTAGGTTGGAATCATTTCCTTGTGATATAAATATATCATGATACAAAATCCATTCTACTCACAAGAGCAAGTTGTGACCTCGTCAACAAGTAATATAAAGGAGATAAAATAATCCTCCCACAATCCTAACTTCATGTTCAAAATTGAATATTTCTTTGTGACTAATCAAGCCACAAGCAGTTTAAATAGACAAAAGAATCATGTGCAGGACAACATGAGGTATAAGAAAATATAGATGGATGTAAGGTTTCCCCTTCTTGTTTCCCTAACTTCGTGTAATAATCCTATTCAATTTGAGGAATTGGGTGGAAATTTGGCTTCATCTAATCTATCATGGGTCACTCAACAACCACAAAAAAAACAAGTTCCTCGAACATTAAAAATCCACTCAACACCATATGACGCATGAGGTGTGAAAATTCCTCCAAGCAAAGAGCTTCTGCGAGTAGAGAAGAACAAATAAAAGTTTTCTCATTCATTGTACAAAGTAGAGAGTATTCCCCTTAAAATTATAGAATAGATGAAGAGGAAAAATCTTAATGTCACAATTTGGGATGCTCTTTCTATCCCATCCTAAAGGTATTTGTTGTAAGAATCTTTAAATCATCTTCCACCTCTAGAACTGGAATGCACAAACTAGATAATGTGGTCAACATTTTCCTAACCAAGGAAAAGAAATGAAATGAAATTGTTAAGTCTCCTCCTTTCTAAATTTATTTTATAGTTGGAAAGCACCTTGTTCATAATTTCATGATAGATTCTGATGCTATTACATTATTCATGCCAAATATAATTACAGACATCTCGAGGATTGAATACAATCCAACTTCTAAGGGTGTTTTACAACTTGATGGGTCAATAATGCAAGTCTTGGGTGTAACTAAGGATCTAAAATTAACTCTACATACTTTCCCAAACCTGGCCATAATGTACGACATTTCTTTGATTGACCTTTCACCTATATTCACCCTTTTCCTTTCTAGAGGTTTCATAGCCAAAGTGGGTGGGTATCTTTCCTCAGAATGGTCTCATATGTTGTTCAAGACAAGTTATGGAACTAATTTTACAATCAATGTTGAACCTATTTCATCTTATCATGTGGAATTTTATGATCCTAGTCTCATAAATGTCAATAACGTGATTGAAGGAGAAACAAGAAATGACCATGAACCAAATGACTCAAAGTGCATTCATCGGTTTCAATTCCTAATCTTATTTTTGATGAACAGGCTAAGGAGCACTATTAATTTTACCCCTATGATACAACCCTAGAAATTTTTCTAAGCACTCATTTCATCCATGAAGATAACTTTAATATCCCCATGTCACACATGGAAGAAGATAATGATGCTTCTATATTATAGAAAACTTATTTTGATGGTTCAGAAGTAGAAATGGTGTTAGTCGAGTGTATTCCTTGTTTCTCCACTAGATAGAAAACTCTTCTTTTGTCACAGGTTGTAATTTTCATGATCCAATAATGTGGTGGAATACAAGACATTAGTTCATGATCTAATGATTTTGGAATAAAGACAAATACAATATCTACATATATTTGGGGACATCAAATTGATCATCCACCAATTCGAGAGGTAGATGTACAACCAAAAACAAACTTATGAGAGATTATAGGAACAAAGTATGGGACCTTCTATAAATTTTTGAAGATCTCAATATTCAATTGGTTACATGGAAGAAGAACAAGGAGGAATATCAAATGGACATTTTTGGTTCTTAGTTTTCTTCCATGGATGACCTCATCCTAAGAAAATAACATGTCAAGATGGTTATAAAACCATCTATTCTAGATAATGATGTCAACTAGAATTTTTTTAGAATGATGAGTAGATTATTCAATTCATTCATAATGGAGTTGATTTCTCTTCCAACTTACAATATGGTCTACAAGAAAGATATGGTGACCAACTAATTTAATTGAGGAAAATTAAGTTACCCAATGAATTAGCTACCCTTGAAGACATATTCAATACGATGATGAGATGAAAGGGAAAATTGTAAGCATATCGTGGGTCAACATGATTGTAATTTATTTACCAATGCAAAATGAAAAGAGCTTCTTATTAGAAAGGTATGTAATTTTGAAGAAGAACACGTTTTTTCCCTGTGTTAGAAATTTCATTATGTATTCTCATGGAATTATGAAGATATTAAAGGATTTAAGGCCAAAATTTCTCTACATGCTATTGATCTTGATCCCATAGCTAATCCGATCAGATAAAAATAGATACATGTCAACCCCAATATAGAACTCCTCATGAGGAAAGAATTATCTAAGATAATTTATTCCAAAATCATGGGTGGAAAAGTTAATTCTGGTTAGAAAGAAGAATGGATAAATAAGTCTCTATGTGGAATGCAATGATTTAAATAAGGATTTATTAATGGATCATCATCCTCTTCCCTCCATGGAACAAATCCTTTAAATGGTGGCTAGATCTGAGATATTTTTCACGCTTGATGGATTTTCAAGCATCAATCGGATAAATATCATAGATGAGGATTAATAAAAAAATGTGTTTGCAATCAAATGGGAAGATATGCATATCGGAAGATGCATTTTCGTTTATCAAAAACAGTGTCATTTTTCATAAACCGATGGAAATTTCTTTCCATGAACTCATCAACCAGTTTGTCCTTGTCTATTAAGATGATATCACATTTTTCTAAAGATATGGCTAGGAATACATTGAGCATTTGAAGAAAGTATTCGAGAAATACAAAGAATTTTGAGTGTCATTAAACCCTAATAAGTGCATTTTTAGTTCCATAAGGTAATATGTTGGGTCATGTTGTTTCAAAAGATGGAATTACATATGAGCCATAAAGATTATCTATTATTTTCTCTTTGTCATTTCAAAATCAAAAGAAGGCCTTCAATCCTATCTAGGAAAGATTAATAATTTTCAAAAAATTCATTCCTAAATTCGTAGGATTAGTCGGACCTATCACCTTGATTACGAGAAATGATATTACTTTTAAATGGACCATGGAAGGAAGGGAAAGATTCACCAAGATCAAACCTATGACAACTCAAACAACAAAACTTATCAATCTATATTTTTCAAAGGATTTCATCCTTTATTATTATGGTGTAGATCTTAGAATAGCCACATTTCTAACCCGGAAGGAAAATGAAAAGATGGAGTAACATGTAGCATTTTTAGAAAAACATTGAAAGATCTGTGAGCTTAGGTATAACCATTTAGAAAAAATAGGTTTTCACCATATTGTGGGATCTCAAATAATTCAAGCCCATGCTAGCCGCTAACTACATCAAAGTCTTTTCCTCACACCCCAAAGTGTGAAATATTTCATCATGGGGTTGGAAATTAGCAAGAAGAGATTTAAATGGGTAACTAAAATCATGTAGTTTGACATAACTAGTATTTATACAAAGTTGGTGAGAGGAAGAGCATTATGTGAGAAAATTTCCTTGGATGTTCAAGACAATAAAAAAGCTTCTTTATTCATGGAAGAGGAGAAGGAATAAGTTGGTGTAGATCCACAAGAATTAGGTAATATTCAATAGGAATACTTGTGGTATAATGAAAAACCACATAACATAGAGAACCCATATGATAAAAGTTACCAGACTTGGCCATGACATTTGGATCCAAAAATGGAAACCTTCCTAAAAACTAGTAGTTACCCTCCTATTTTGAGAAGAGAAAGATGAAGACACCTTAGATTGTAATAAATTCCTTATCTTTTAATTTATTGAATTCTTTTTAGAAGGAATATTTATTTTTTCCTACTAAGGTGCATTTAAGGAAAACAAACGAATACGATATTGGTGGAATTTCATGATGGTTTCTTTGGAAGGTATTTTTCATTCAGAACTACAAAAATGAAAATCCTTAGAGTGGGATACTTATGGTCCACACTATTTGCAAATACACATCAATGACTCAAAAATGCAAGGAATGAGCCTTTTCACTTTGGTTAAAAGAATATGGTAGCACTTTCCCTTTACCATATTCGGAGGATGAACCATTCTCTCAATGTGAACTTTATTTTGTTTGTATGATCAATCATCCATCAAGCATGGGCCATATATGATTCTTGATAGAAATAAGTTACTTTTTAAGGTGGAATGAGGCCATTCCACTCAAGGATGCTACTAAATCAATTATACTTAAGTTCTTGGAGGACATTGTAAGAAGGTTTAGGGTTCTCGAAACTATCATTTTTGACAATGCTAATGCATTTTTAGGATCCAAGATCTCTAATTCGGCCCTTAGACATGTAGTATATTTGAAGAATTCCTAAAATTATTACCCACGAGGTAATATTTTGGTGGAATAAATCGACAAGAACATGATCAGGATCATGAAAAGGACTATGGAGGTTAATCAAATGCAATGGAACACTAAATTAAAGAATTATCTTTAGGCTAATAGAATCACTCTAAATAAATTAATTATAAATTCCCCATTTGTCCTTGTATATGGTGGAGAATCTAGGCTGCTATTTTTACTTGAGTTACCTTCATTGGAGGTGGCTCAACGGTTGGAATTGTGTAGATCAAAGAGATATTAGAATAATAGAGTTGGTTGAGCTTGAATAATTGAGGAAATATTTCATGGTCAAACTGGGAGAACATCAAAGATCAACCAATCAGTGGTTTGACAATAAATATAAGCAAAAAAATTTTCAAGGTAGGTGATTTTTTCCTCATGTGGGATGTGGATAGAGTTAAACCAGGGTGCCACTCTAAGTTTGATGTAATTTATTGGGCCATACATTATCATTTCTTGCAAAGAAGCCAACTAATTCAAGTTTTCTAATATTAATGGAGAGCAATTGCAAATCCTAGTCAATGGGATTTATCTCAAACACTCCCATTAAGTTGTCCAATTACATATTGTAAATATTGTGTGTGTTTGTTTGTTTTTGGAGGTCCCCTCCTTTTGTTGTGTGTTGATCATTGATTGATTTATTTCTCCTCAATCCTTGTGGTGATCCCTTTGTTTGTAATAAGTGATGTGCACTCTCTATATCTTTCACTTGAAACATGTATGATATTATTTTTATATAGAATTTTTGAATTACCCTTACAGTCATAAAAAAATATCACAAATCTAGTTTCACGAGAAAAATCGAGATAGTTGGAGTGGATTCAAATATGGATTCTTTCAGCTCCATAAGATCATATTAAACTTAATGTTAAGTTATTGTGGATCTAGGAGGTTAAATAGTTTTCTTTAGGGTTATTCTTGACTACATTCCTATTGTACACTTCAAGGTACTTTGTATTCATCATCTAATAGGAATATGTCACCTAGATTTCATCAAACTATTGTCCAAAATTATACCCCATGTAATTTTGAACAACTTATCAAAAGGAGTTAACCATTTTTGTGCTCTAGTAAATTTTGGGACACTAATTTAGTCTTCTATGGATTGTAATAATGTAGTGTTCTATGGGGTTTCTAACTGCGGATTAAGGGAGTGAGCAATCGGGGACTTTAGAAAAAAATTAGTAAAAAAATAATGATATGTGACATCTCTTCAACATTGCAACACTAAAGAAATTATTTTGTCACAGTCAAGTGAAAATAGAAAACCGTAGAGTTGCATATCCACTTTGGGAGTTAGTGATATTGGCTAAGTTTCAAAAGCCATAGGAAAATCCATAAAGTAAAGTGATAAGCATTGAAGATGATGTTCTAAGGATTGATCATCTTTGTAAGCTAAGGATGGTGTACATCTAGAATAACTGCGCACGGACCATAGTACAAGGTGATAATTTTACACAGGTTTTGAGAATGAATAGAATCCATTGAGATCTTAAAAAGAGAGGTATATACACAAAAGGTTTCAATTTAATGTCATATTTTAAACCAAAATTCTAACTACCCCAACCAAAAAAATATTGTAGAGCTTGGCATCCTTCTTTACAGTTTGATGGCATGCAATATACTCAAGGGGTTGTATTATGGTTGTTAAATCTCACTTCATGGAACCCATG
Source organism: Taxus wallichiana var. yunnanensis (assembly GCA_018340775.1). Classification (NCBI taxonomy): domain Eukaryota; kingdom Viridiplantae; phylum Streptophyta; class Pinopsida; order Cupressales; family Taxaceae; genus Taxus; species Taxus wallichiana. Next base: position 272,851,092 of record CM031244.1, read on the forward strand.
CCTGTACTATAATAAAACTCTACAAGAATTCATTGAGCCAATTCTTATCCAACATGTTTTCAAGGAACAAATTCCATCTTGATGGTCCTTTATTCTCTCTCCTCATTTTCCTTCTTCATTCCATGAAATTGTATAAATGCAATCACTTTTGCACTTTGTAAGGGTTCTTCTCCATTTTCTTCCTTAGCATATTTTTGATCTATTCTATGTGAAAGTTGAAAAATTCATGCATTTGACCTATATAACTTATGAATGGGAATTTCTTTCCTTGAATGTGTATACAAATTGTAACGGATCACAAATGCAATTATGGTCTATTAATTTCCTTTAAATATTTTTTATTTGGTGTGAATACACTTCCCTCTCATGTGGTTTTTATTATTTCACTTGTTATCTTTGGAATCACGTGCATTTTCATAGTCCCACTTCTACAAACTTACATCTGTGTGATCTAGAGATAGGAAATTTACAACTTCTTTTAGTGTTATCACCACCCTTTTAGTTTAGTTTTCTTATTTGTTGCATTTCTCTCTCCCTGGTCCTTTGTAAGTGTTAGAGTAGGATTAATTGTAGGAATAGTTTTAGTACTAGAAGTAGGTTATTTTCTATGGGTCTTCCAAATCCATGGAATAAGGAAGACAACCTTTTACAAATGTTTATATTAAGTTACAAGTCCCAACTTGCGAGACAATTCCATGTTGCCTCAAAATTATGAATCTCCATGATTCAAGTAGGGTGTAATTTTGATCTCCAACACAACCATGAAACCATATTATAATTAAACTCTTTATCAATTTCAAAATTTGTGTATCTTAAAAATGTTACACCATTCATAAAAATATGTATATATGAGATAAATTACATTATGAGTACGTTATGATCAAGAGACACGAGAGGACAAGGTTTTATACCTCTAAATGTAACATTAAACATCATTTAAAAAAAAAAATTTGAAAACTATATGGTTTAGGGAACCTTAAGTCTTATAAACTTCAAAATCCATGTTTATACATAGTGGAAATGTAACGGGTGAGAACCATGTAATATTTAAATACTCAAACAAGAAATATTGATTCACACAATTCGTATTTGAAATAAAACTATTCAATATCAAGCTCACAAGTATGATGCAATTTATCCATTAGATCTCATACAAACATATATTATAACACCTCAAACTAACTTGGTATTCAATGCTATGTAAAATGTTTTATGCAATATCAAAAAAATAGTATAGTGTACAAGCTAGTATAGTCCCACAAGCAATGAAGTATAAATAAATTCTATTTTAACATAATATTAAAATATCATATGTTATTCAAGGTCCCTAGAATCACTAATAAGGACATGCAACATGTTGTATTATATAAGAAATTCAAATTATTCCATTTAAATAATGGAAAAAACATATAATAGGACATAACATACAATGCACATGATAGTTATATATCAGAACCGATATAAAGAAAATATAACTAAGAGATAAGAATGTGAAACAAAATAATAGAATAACATTGTTTAATAAAAAAATTACACATGAATTTAGAGTGAAAATCAAGATTAATATAAATTTTTCGAGATCAAGCTTCCTACTCAATGCACTTACATGATTTTATACGAATTTGATGCAATTTTTGGTTTATCGGTCCCCTCTTCCTCCATTCCTTGTCAAAAGAGGCTCTTCATATTCTATACTTATTCTTAGATATAATTATATATTCTATAATGTTTATTTTCTATAATATCCACATATATTAGGAATTTCACAATATAACAATATTCAAAATATATTCAAGTCATCTTTTGAACCCCTATACACTCCCAACACTTTCCCAGACTTAAACATATGTTTTGACGATATGGGAGGGACTATAATATGCTATTCTATCTTATTGATCTTGATTCCCTAAAAGCGAGATAGTCTGCTCAAAGTTGACACATAGGACAATGTTTACTTACTTTCATCTTTTGTGCCTACTTAACCACCTTCACAATTTTTCATTTAAGTAGACTTTCCAAAAGACCACCCTTTCCAATTTTCAACCTATAAGAAATCCCTCTTATAAGACCCATTTTTAGCTTCAATAAAAATCCTAATCAAAATTTATGCACTCAATAATTAAAAAAATTTACTTTTTGTAAAATTATATAACACCTTAGCCTTTTTCTATTTCTCAACTTCTCGGTTGGTCTTGGTTGTAACTTTACGAGAGTGATGGATGGTGGTGGTAATGCTTTGATGACTTGATATTTTATAGTAGGATATTAGGAATGGCATATTTTTGGGTGTTATTTATAGTATTCCAAATTTTTAATAATATTTCTAGGTCTACTTTAAACACATTACAATCTATCGAACTTAATTTACTCTGCAAAGTATATTTGCAAATTGTGAAAATACTTGTATGAATTCAAATAGAGCAATAGATTTTGAATTTTATGTAATAAATGTGTAGCATTTTATATATCATCAATCATCTCTTATAAATTATCCATCATGTGTTGTGCTTACACCCATAAAAAAATATTACATGGTATATTACACTCCAATTCTCATTCTATCATTGATATTGTATCAATCTTGTAATGATGTTTGCAATGCCTTATCCACCTAATAATTTGTTTCCACTAGAATTTGTGTTTGCATTATTTTCTAGATGTTTGTATCAACCTTATTCTCACTCATGGTATTATATAACTATGTTTTGTAATCCATAATCTCAAATGTAATTTATTTAAACTACACTTCATCTTGTCATAACATCTTAGAATATTATCACAATATAAGTACTACATACTTCACTTTTTTCTTCAATTGGGTGACTTGTAACTTTAACCATTTCATAGTTTCCTTATATTTCCATTTGTCAAAATATGTACTAACCAAAGTAGTCAATTGCATCTATTTCTTCATGAATTTTTCACCAATTACTTTAGTGACAAGTTGTGGACAATTATCTTCTATTTGTGATTTAAGACTGTATAATGTTTGCTCCAAAAATGCTTTCTACTAGTCAATTAGATTATGGATGCATTGATGTTTCCTTAAAGCATATTCACAAGCCTTAAATTTATTTTTCTAATATCATATTCTCAAGATCAATCTCCTCCATACTAACCAAGGCTTTTGATGTTGTAGTTTGCACTGCTTGATTTGGGTGATCTAAGGAACTAATGTGCATACTTGAGAGGATGCAACAATAAACTTACATTTTCTTATGTGTGTCATTGATTGTGATACCCACCAAAAAAAAATTATGTCTATGTTTATGGATTCTTATATGGTGGTTAGATTTGACCTAGAAGCTCTAATATCCCTGATGGTATCTTTTTGTTATTGTTAATTCTACGCATTGATCAATTTATCTTAAGGGGTTACTTTTTGTTTTGTAGTATGTTTTGGTTTATAAACTTACACCTCTTTATTATTCTATTTCACATTATTATTTATTTGCATTAATTACCACTCATTTACAATTTGATCTTGTTCTTTCAACTTCATAAGATCTTCGGTAGTATATTATTCTTCCTCAACCTTTCTATGTTGTTCCTATCTTTGTTTATTTTCCTTGGGTAGCTTGTTCTTCCTCTTCTTTCTCTTCTTGTCTTCTTATTTTTTCTTGTTATTTTCCTCTTATTCCTTACATTTCCCTTCTTTTCTTATGTTTTTATATGAGTATTAACTATGTTTTAGATTACAAAAATTATTTTATTGTTTTGCTACCTCTTCTTCTTTGTGTATTTTTTCTTCCTCCTATTTTTATTTTTTCTCCACCTCTTCTTTCTTCTCACCTTATACCTTTTTTTTGTAATTTTTCAGTTGTCTCTTCATTCAAAATTCTCTTTTATTATGTTACTTTTTAGAGATTTCACTTGGTGGCTTCCTCCTTTTTTTCTTGTTTCCTCTTTATTTTTCTATTCATGAGCCTTTGATGATTTGAAAGGTTGAAATATTTTCACTTTGGGGTGGCTGCAAATTTAGAATTTTGGCCTCTAGCTTGGGTATCTTTAGCTCTGGATTTGTTTTTCATCCTTTTAATATTTCAATATACTAATTGAATATTTTAACTATTCCATGGGTGATTTATTCAGCCACATTAGGGGTTTGGGGAACTAAAATAATTTTTCCACATTTATACAAGTTCCTAATAATGACAACTTAACCAATCACATCAACTTGTGCTCCTTTACAACATTTTCATCTATTGGAAGAACTTTGAGAATGTGGGAATTTTTATACAAGTGTCATCCAAGTATATCTTTAGTAACGAAAATGATTGCAGATATGTGGAGAAATAACGTAAGAACAATGGAAGCTGTTCCATGGGTTCTGAACTAGTTGACTTGACCGATATAAACTATTAGCACTTGGGGTCGGGTATGACGGGTGATTGGGAGTGCTTGATGGAACATGATAAATGATGCTATCCAAACCCAATTTCACCAACTCCCTTTGTTATGCATCCAAGGAGGACATGTGGGGAATAGGAGGAACTCATGAACAGTTCATCCTATTTTTGAGAGGCCGACTTTTCCTAGTTTTGCAAAGATTTTTGCAAAAACACGGACAATTTTGACTCCTTAGGTAATAAAGCTTAATAATATGGAGGATAATTTTGAAAACAATGAATTTTTCCTTAACCTATAAAATTTGAAATTCCACCGATCCATGAAAACACCATGATTTGTAAAAATACCCAAAATGGCTTAGGGCTGGTTTTGGATTACACTACCTTCTAGCGGTTCTCTTTCACATATATGTAACCAAAAATCCAAAAAAATAGCCTAAATCGTGATTGGATGTATTATTATTTTATTATACTCTATATATGTTGCACCTTTGATTATCATGTTACTATGATTCATAGTGTGCTTTATGATTTTCATGCACACATGAGCATTCACATACTATCTTGATATGAATGTAGGTAATTTACATGTTGTCACAAGTGTGGACACCTAAAAATGGGGTGCTGACCCTATAAAAACCTTCAATTAATTAATCTAATATTATTCCCTCAGCATGCCTACTTACACAAATTTTAAATAATTTAATTATCACAATTAAATTAGTTAGCTAACTCACCTAGCCACCTCACTTATCCACCTCACCCTATACCCATTCTAAACCTATTCATTTCTTTAGACCAAGTCCCCACTTATCGTAGCCAACTTAGACTCTTTCCAACCATAAATATTCATGACCTATTAATCCTATAACTAATTCCACACTTTAATTTATGCCATTCAATGCTCTAGACCCGTACTTAAGCCAAAGACCATGCCAAATTTGGGTGAAAATACCTATTTTAGAAAATCACACCAACTATCATTAACCAACGTCGGTCATCCCTCAATTGCACTTTGGTTCTCTAACTACCATCGAGTTACCCTTAAATAAGAGTGTATAACTCTTTGCATTGGTTCTTCAATTCATTGATTCACTCAAGCATTGAAATTCAAACTCTAGAGCATTGAAGCTACGACAATGAACTAGAGCCCATCGGTTCTTCACCACATCTAGTCATCTCATCCTGACCTTGGATTGTCACGAAGTGAACACAGGATTCATTTTCATGAAATTGGATAAATTCCCATATCTTCCACGAACTCTCGTCAATCATCAACCATCTTCAGATCTAGATGTTACCAGCTAAGTAATTCATTCTTATTTGTTAAGCTTTTTTTTATCTTAAGTCTTTCATTTACATCTTCCATCTGATCCTTCTCTATCCCAAATACCACCTTTCACCTATTTACCACCTATTCCATCAACCTGAACCATTTCACCCATCCTAACAACTCTACCACCCTTACTAATCCTTAACAAAAATAATATCATCCTTCCCAAACCCCCTCAACTCTTTGTAAAATCAAAGGCGGACCCAAAACACCCATTTTTAATATGTCCACTATATTTCCCCTATGGACATCAGTCACCCAATTTGCATCAATCATTTTCAGTCACGGCATCGATCACCTAAGCGATATCGATCTCTGTGGATTGGTAATTTTGTTTGTATTAACGAGCTCATAACTTTCACTAAATAGCCCAGAATCACCCAAAAACTTTCCCAAACCTTGTCCAAAACCTCAGTGACCTTTCCTTACTAGAACCATACCTTGCATACTACTAGATTAGTTTGTATTTTTAGTACTTCACTTAATCTTGTGTATTGATAATGTTTTGAGACACCTAAATCAAAGTGTTGGAAATAATACCTTTACTTCTCACATTTATTTTTGTTAATTTGATAAAACAGTAGATTGAACACCATCTAGGAAGTATTACACTTCCTAGAACTAGCATTTTATAGGCATTCCACTACCATATACTTTTTAACTCTCTCTTTTGGCCTTGTTTTGCTTTACAATTAGTTCCTCCTAGCCAAAAGGAAGCTCTCACATTAAGTCTCGATCAAATTAGATAACATGTGAAACCTTCTCCGGACTATTCATAGGTATTACTCCACCCATTACCTAGTTTAGCGCATTACTTTGAGGTGAAACATTTTGGCATGCCCGGTGGGACCCCTTCTTGTGGGTTCTTTACATTGTTCATTCTAGGGAATATTTGTGTGTTTCTTTCTTTTTTGAAAAGTTCACATTAAATTTCTCTCTGGTAAATATTCTCTTCTTCTATTTGTCTAAAGGAAATTCATCATTTGGTGTTTAAAAATAATTCTTCTTCCTTTCTTTTGCACCTACATTTATTGAAAGAAAATCCTCTTGACCTATTCTCTATTTTCTACATCCAATTTCAATTTCAATTCAGGCTTAAAATCTCTAGATTTCATCCTTCATACGTTGCATTAGTGTTTCACCATTTTCTTTACGTTTTTGAATGACGAAATAGATAAGGGTAAGGGCCAAGGAGGAATACTGTTTATCTTTGGTCGGTTGATTATTTTTACATGTGTTCGACTTCTTGATCTAGTGCTGATTGGGAGAGATTACTTTTGGCTAGGAGGAACTACCTATAATAGAAAACAAGAGCACAAAAGAGAAGTTAAATGATATATGACAGTGGATTGCCTAGTGTATGCTAGTTCCAAGAAGTGTGATACTTCCTAGATGGCTGTTAATCCACTGTTTAAAACAACTTAATGTGAGAAATAAGTAAATTCCTACTGTAGTTGATATGATTTAGGTATCTCATTCAAGCAAGATAAGAAAATCTAATATAACATGTTATGTTATAGTCAGATCTGAAGGGTAGGTAATTGTCAGGGTGTTGGAACTAGTCAAGGTTAGGCTCATGAGTTATTTGGGTCACTTGGAAGAAGGTAGGTTGGCTCTGTTATTGGGAAATGTGTAAAACACAGAGACCAGCATCGGTCAGTTATAACCGTTGATGGTTTAGAAGGGACCGATGTGACATGTCATGGATAACTAGCTACGAAAGGGTCGGGATGAAAGGAATTTGATAAGATCTGATTGTGGGGATTGAAATGGAGCTAAAAAAAGATGGAAGGGTGGATGGGGAGGTCTGTAAAGGTCTCAGGTATACTCAGAGGGGTATGGGAGGTGAAAATGGGTGATTTAGTGGTGTGGGTAGAGGAATGGCTGAGTCTACAAGTAGGTAGAAGATTGGAAAAGAACATGCAAAGTATAAACTGATAACAGAAGTAACAAGGCTATTATACTGAAATAGACTATGTTGGTAAAAGGTATACTTACTATGGTATAGACTTGATGGCTGAATGGTGATGGTAGTTGATCAGAAGAATGGTGTTTGGTGCCACAATAGTGCTCCCTGGAATGCTTCTATGGATGCAATACCTCTGGATCTGTCCTGGTGCTGGATATGGATGTCCGGGTGTATGAAAAGACTCTGGTTCTTCTTACATGTAGCTCTCTTCTCATCCTCTTGCTCTCAGAATGTGCCAACCCAAAAAAAAGGTTGTTTTAGGTGAATAAATGGTAATTGATGATGGTTCTAGGTTGACCGGCGTCGGTTTAGGGGTGACCGACGTCGGTTAAGGTGGGATTCCCTAGGGTTACTAAAATGGGTAGATCTTTCTAATTTATTGGGCCCAATTAGTTTGTTCTTACAGATTAGAATGGAAACTTCCCTTCTAATGAGTGGGAATAGGCCTAGGGTGAGGTGGCTAGATGAGGTGTCTAGGTGAGGTGGTGGGGTAGAAATTAAGATAATTAGATAATAAATATTGTGAGGATATATATTAATTTAATTAAATTAATTAAATTAATAGTGATGTGGGGTGGAAGGGGCCATGGTTAGATGAGTATGTTTGAGCTAGTTATTTGACAAGGGACCAAGGGGAGTGTGACCCAATTTTGGTGTCTACATTTTGTCCCTTTTTGTTGCATAGCTTGTATTGGTAAGCGACACTGACAAAAATAAGATGTGGTTGCCCCATGTGTGGGTGAAGGTGATCCCCCTCAAACTAGGAATTGATGAGGTAGAAGATAGAATCGGTGAGTGGTTTGATAAAAGGTGGATGTGATGAAGAGGAAGGTGGATAATGAGGGTAATGGGGTAAAGGTCTAATCAGGTAATCAAGGTAATGGGCTAGGGTAAAAGGTAGCAACAGTGAAATGCATGCACATGTATAAACTTTGGCATGGTACCGGAGTTGAAGAGCATACAAACTCTACATTGTCTAAGGTTGATAGGTTAATCAAACAAGTTTGAGGTGATTTTGGTATTCAAGGTAGAGGATATGGTGTGGAAGCACATCACAAGTTAGGTGAAGGAACTTTTAGGTATGTTCCGGTTCATCAAAGGTTGGAGTCGGGATAAACGGCATGGTAATAGGCAAGGTAAGGTCACTAGTACAAACAACAAAGGTACTTGAGTGTCACAAGGTATAACAAACACATGAGTGTAGACACCTGTAGTTTAGATATTGACTATTATGACTAATATTGCACTAGTTGTGCTTCTCCCTGTAAACTAACGGTACACCACCGGTTCGACCCATCTAACTTTCTTTCTACGACATCCCTTTTTTCATTTTTCCTCTTGTAAACCACTTAAACAAGCTATAATAGCTTTGTTCTAACTACATTAGCTTCTTACTTTCTTCTAGTCCACTTCTGCCACCTTCTTGGTTTATCAACCCATTCAATTGGATTTATCTGACCCTTCAAAACTCTCTCAAACCCTAATCACCTCCTGAACTGTTTAATTAAGCTTAAACATGGTTTGTCACTCCCTAAAACTAGTCAATGTAAGCTTTGAGTTGTTAAAAGTGTTTTTGGAATTTAGTGTTTGTCCCACATGCACTCAAGTTTCCCTTTTTCCCAAATGGAAAACTATATATAGGGCTAGACCCCCTCTCTCATTTTCAAGAATTCCTCCCTTCTTCCTAAGCATAGATTATAGTATTTTGCATCTAGGTTCTAGTTTTCATTTCTAGATTTCATTTCTAGTTTAGATATTGAGCTATTTACTTCACTTTTGCATTGTTAATCCAATTTGTAGGGTAAAGGAGAAGAACCATTGGCTCAAAAGCCTATAATGGGGAGATCTCTTTCTCTTAATCACTAAAACTGATTGCTTAGGGCTTACTAGGTTCATTATTTTAAGCTTTCAAAGAATAGAGATAGTTTAATTAGCTTAAATTTGAGTGTTTACTTCATAATGCATGCTAGTTAGAAGATCTTGTTCATTTCTTATCGGATGGTCCACTGATTTGTTGCTTGAAGCCTTTGGGGATTCTTTAGGAATTCTTACCCCAAAATCCATGGCTTTCTACAACTTTTCTTTGAACACATTTGGCACGCCTGGTGGGACACTTATGTCCATCCTCCATTAATGGAGGTCCTTTGAGTTCTTCAAAGTCATTTTTCAAGTTTTTTTAGTTTAAATCACTTGTTATTTCCTCATTTCTGTTTTAAACCTTGGATTAATGAACTCTATTTACATGCATTTGTGGGTTTAACATAGAAATAGGAAGCTTTGACTAACCAATAACTTGTTTTCTCTTAAAATTTTGAAAATCCATGTGTTTTGTAGGTTTTTTACAGGGCATGCATAGGTGTTTTGAAGAGGTGCGTATGCGTTGATATATGCGCATCTCCATCGAAAAGGCTACGTACTCATTAGAGTGTTCTATGTGTTTTTGAAATTTTTCTCTGCAAGGATGCGCCCGCGTCTCCGTTGGCCTGTCTCGTGTCCCCGCCTCTCTGGACACGTCTGTGTAATTAATATCACTATGTAAAATTTTACAGACTTATTTTTTTTTTGGGCTGCGTATCTGTCGGTAGAGCGCGCATGCGTTGAAACCCTAGCATACCTGTTGGATTAGGGCACATAGGTGTTGGTGACTGATTTGATCTTAATAGACCCGTGTAGGTGTTGGTATAGGTGCATACCCATTGGATGGGGTGCATATAAGTTGGCTTGGGTGCGCAGGTGTTATTGTCAAAATTAAAAAAATTGCGGTCTCTTTTTCTTTGTTTTTCGACATTTTTGTGCGGAGTTTCTAAAAGATTGACAGGTTTAAAAACAAGGCTAACTCTTTAAAAATTTCAGTTTGCATGATTAAGTGTTTTTCATTCCTTAGCTTAAATTAGGATTTGTGAAACGTGCGTATGCTCTCTCCTCGCGCTTTCCAAAGTGATCTTGGAGATCAAAAGAACTTACACAAAATCTATTTTACATGTTAAAAACACTTGCTTCTTAAGGATAAAGTAACATTTTTATGTGCTTTTATTAGGACTTCCACTTTGCATATGCTCTTCCTTCACGCTTTTGGGTGATCTTAGGAATCAAAAGCAAGTGTGAGTTCTCTTTTACCTCAATCAGCAAAATGGAAAACTACTAACCAACTGTTTTCTATAAGACCTAACGTTGGTCAAAGAAAGGTGTTAAGAATGAAGCAAAAACCTATAATACATGTGTGTTTGTAGATTTCCAAATGGTGTACCACTTTTGAAACCACATTAAGATTAAAAAAGATTTTTAAAAAACACCATATTCAACACACTGTATTGCAGGTTTTGGAAAAGGGTAAGTCCCTCTCCGCTTAACTGGAACGTAACCCCTTTGGCATAACGCCTTAAGCTATAACAATGGGGATAGTTCCAGGAACCCCAAAGTAGTCCACTGCTGAGTAACCTCGTGGAAAAATGGGAAGCACCTCACTTACCCACTTGACTAGTACACCTTGTGAGATAGCATTACCGGTTGTCCGTGTGGCGACCCCAGTGATAGTACACGTAGACGCACTAGTTGCCTACTGTTCTTGAAGGGGGTAAAGTAAAGCCGAGATACTCCCAAACTAGTCAGTGTGACTTTTTGGGTAAATTGTGCTCGCTTAAGACAACCTTGTAACACCTAGTTGAGAGAACTTATTAAGGAGACCATTTTTTTATGGAGGCCAACTTTACTAGTCCATTCACATCGTTTGCCATCATGAAGTGATAACTTGTTTGGATTCAACACCTTGTTTGTCGAACACGGTAATGAACCCATTCTAAGTTGGATCTAAGTGTTTTTCATCATGAATTTAGACAAACGTATTACTTAGCTTAGCTTCCTTCTCATTTTGAACAAGGTGAAGCTCTACCCAAAGTGAAACTAAGTCTATTTTCACATGTTCTTGATCTACACCCATGCGTTCATACTTTCCATGCATTGAAAGTCAAACAAAGGCATACTTTACGTGTCATGTCAGAGATAGTGCTAGCTACTTTTTTATATGTTTACACTCATCCATGTTTACGGTTGGGGTGTTAAATGACTAAAGCGGTGGGTACGTTTTCACATCTTTGGCAGTCCTACGATCTTGACTTCAAGATCTTTGTCATTGTTACGGGTCGGTTGTGTCATTCTGTCTCTCCCTAGTTTGTCAACTTTTGCTTGCATTTTAGTCGTTTAGTATTGGCATTTACATTGTGTCTCCCATTCTTTGGGCACATAGTATGAATCCCTCTATTGTGTGGTTATCCGCTTACATCATCATAGACTTCTTGTTATACCTTCTACTTGGTTTTAGTTCGACATCATCTAGGTTTTTTGACGAGTGTTGATAACACATTATATATATCATCATGATGTTGTCTTGATATCGACGCCTTGCTTGCTTGGTTGAGATAGCTTGATAGCGTTGTTACGTTGTATCTAATTGTGACTTCCACTTTTCAATACACTTGGCTTGTTGTCAGTACTTGAGTCAGTTCTAGGTATACCTTGTTAGAGGACTTTGTCAGTATTGTGCTGATATTCAAGCCTTGTTAGATTTCTAACTTCAGCCCACATATCTGGTACAACATTTTCATTCATCTTGGTCTTTTAAGTATAGATTTGACATAACGCAACTTAGGTAAGTGATACATTTTCATCTATCCATATCGGTATCCTTTGAAAACTAGTAAACATAGTGTTGCATCTGAGTATTGGCTAGTAATGCCTAGACTTTTCAAAATGGCAAAAAAATCTAGTGAGCTTAATACAAGAGCTAATCCTTTCGATGATTTCCCCTTTAGCGGGAATAATTTAGGACCGCTCTTCTCTCAATTCAAAGATACAGAGACGTTAATCGATCATAGTGGAGGAGATTCAGACTCTTCGGGAGAACAACAAAGGTTATACCTAAACAGATTTGATGAGCTCTTATATTATAACAAAGATCAAGTACTCGCGAGAGTATTGGAATTAGGAGCTAAACTTCCGCATGAGAAAAAAGAAGAAACAAAGGTTTTGACCCTAACTTAGGAGAGCAAAGGTTCATCTTAGACACAAATAATCCCTTTGATGTGGGATATGCATCCACTTCTAGGAAACATAAGGCCATTGTTGAAGGTGAAACATCACGTAAACCTCACTTTAAGGCTTCACGTAAAGTAAAAATTGAGCGGAAAACCTCCCCTCCTCGAAATTTGATGAAGAAGAGGATCCCCTAGTTGAGGAGGAGACCCTCCAAAAATAGATCTTGAAGTTGAGTCAGAAATTAGCGAGCCTAGGTGCTTCAAAAAGAAACATAGGTAAAGACAAAGACAAAAGTAAACTTAATGAGTTTCAATTTGATCTGCATATAGACTATACCTTTAAGGCAACTCAGGCTCAAAGGTCAATATCACCTACTAAGGAGCAACTCATTCAGGATGAATTGAAATCTATGAAAGATACGATCACAACATTACAACAAGGAAATATAGGCCAAAATAGAAAGTATCTCTACGAAGAACTATGTCCTTATCCCTTCGATAAAGACATGCTATTGCAGCCCTTTCCTAAACATTTCACTATTCCAAAGCTCAACAAGTACAAAGGAAAAGGTGATCCCCGCGATCACGTCAAAGACTTTTACATGGCTTGTCAAGAGGTCACCTACAATGATAATTTTCTAATATGACTCTTTCCCCATATTTTGGGAGCTTTGGCAATTGAATGGTTCTATAGCATACCTAAAGGATCTATAATAATGTGGTTGGCACTAGCAGAAAAATTTGTGTGGCACTATTCTTTCAATATTAAAAATGATGTCACGATGAATGACCTTTGTAATGCAAAGCAAAAACCTAACAAGACCTTCGTGGGTTTCTTATAATGATGGAGAGCACTGGCTAGTCGCTTCCCTTGTACTTTACCTGAAAAACAATTAGTGAGCATTTTTTTCCTAATTTAAACATGGAGATAGCCTTCCATCTTCAGATGCATTATGGATCTAACTTTAAGGAAGTTATAGAGAAAGGTAGCCAAATTGAAAAGGCTCTTATTACCAAAGGAACACTTAAACCCTTTGTCAAAGACAAACATGAGGCCAAATCTATAGACAAACCTAAGTTCTTTAATAAGAACAAGCACGTCATTGGTGATGGAATTACTGACTCCAAAAGAGTCCAAGCTATGTAGACAGGTCTACTTTTGAAGCTTTCACAAGGACCTCATCCCAAGGCACCTACAAAACGTACATTCACAATGTTGAGTGAACCCCTGACTGCCATATTAAAACAATTAGATGATGCTAAAATGGTAGAGTATCCAAGTACCACAGTACCGTTCCCAGAAAATGCTCCAAAACCTGGTTGGTATAAAGACCATGAATATTGTGACTTCCATCATGTCAAAGGACACAAAATAGATAGATTTCTATGACTAAAGAATTTCATACAAGACCTCATTGAAGAGGGCAAGATTTCCGTAGAATCACCTCCTGATTCAGGACAGGGTCCTAATGAAAAAATGGGCATATACAAAGAACCTTTTCCCAATCACATGGATAAAAAGAAAAGGAAACCAGATCACAAGCAAGCCTCTAATGACTATCACACTACTGTGTATGTTTACCCTAGTAATGACAGTCCATTTGACTCCCTTATAGGTTGCATCCGTTCTCCTGATGAACGAGTAAACACAATCCGAATTCTTGAAAAGAGTTGTGCAGTTGGAACGTGACGTGCTCACTTAATCATACCTGATCCAATACCAACTACTCAAAGCTAGTATAATTTACTAGACCAGCTAGAGAAAACACCAGCTAAAATATCCATTTTGGACCTTCTTAAAATCTCTACTGCTCACAAGGATATATTGTACAAAACATTATAGAATTCTAGAGTCTCTATTGAGGTAGATCCCACACACTTGCAAGCTATGGTCACCCACCTTGAACCCATTGATCATATCACTTTTGATCACAATGCTATCCCACATAACAACCCTAAGCATAATTTGCCTCTCTATTTAGAAGTGGTCGTTACCCATCGTAAGATTAAAAGAGTGCTTGTGGATGGGGGATCTGGTCTAAACATATGCACATTGAAAGCTGGTCAAGCAGCTAGGCCTTTTAGAAATAGATCTGGGAGCTAAGACCATCACCATCACAGTGTATGATAATGAGGAGAGAGAATCCATGGTACTATCATAGTGCCCATGGAAGTAGGTCCAACTTGTCATGATACGACCTTCCATGTCCTGGATTTAGATCTCCCATATAACATGCTCTTGGGGTGTCCATGGATTCATGCCATGCAGGCTATCCCTTCGACATTTCATCAGTGTATCAAGTTGTGCCATGAAGGGCGTATAGTCACTATCTCGGGTGATCCTGAGTCATTCACTCACTATCGGGTGTTGCATAGTTTCTCTTGTGCAGCCTATGAGTGCCCTTCCACGGATGTTGTCATCCCTCTTAAAATAGAAGCTATGAAGAATCGGGTGGACTCAGAGTCACTCACACCTTACAATCAAGACTTCCCTTCTTTGGTCAATCCTTTTACATCTTGGGAGGCTACATCAGCAAAATATGGCCCAGGAGAGCCATTTACTCTTGAACAAGCATTATTAATTTCAGACTTATCAGTGTCACCTAGGACATGGGGTAAGCCCTATTTTTAGTTCAAAAGTACACGAGAACCATGTTCAGAACCATTGGATAAATTTGTTCATAGTGGCCTCCTATCCAAAGAAAAGATGTTGGAGGATCCCATTAGTAAGGTGCCGGAAGGAACCATGGCCTCATGCCATCAAGTGCCTCAGTATACTAAAGGACACCGCATGATGTTTGTCATGGGTTATAAAGGATACGGATGCGGAGCCAATGCACAAGGCCATCTAGAACCTATTCCTACTCACCATTTCAAATCTGAAAAGCATGGTCTTGGGTTAAAATCCTAGGATGCTCAACCCATCGAGGTTGATGCTACCTTTTCTGAGTGTGAGGACGTTTTGTATAATGAGGATAGCGATACAAGTTCCCAATGTAGCCTCTACGAAGATTTGGCTTCCACAAACCTATTTCTGAATCAAGTTGTCCTTACCCTATCTGAATCCATCCCTTCAACTGATTATCAAGTCACCCTAGTTTATCCTGAACTTGTAGATTGGGACCAACAACTTTACGTACCACTTGATATCTTTGAGAATGATGAAGCATTCATAGAATTCATGGGACTCAGGGATTTTCTTCCTACTAGGGACCACAAGAAAGGATTCCAAATTTAGTTAAACACATGTGCATACTTGAAGAAGAGGCTAGAGATGTGTGGCTGCTTGGGTAAGAATGTTGTGAATAAAAGTAAAAATACTTCAAAGCAGCCTAGTACAAAGAATAAACGGAAATATCACAGTGACAAACTCTTTGAAACACTTATAGAAGAACAAAATGCAAAGCATGTGGATAAAATAACTTATCCATTTAAAGATGATAAAGAGCTACCTCAGGAGGTTGATCTCACCCTCCCTCCTGATCCTACCAGAATGGAGGATGCATCTAAGATGCTCATTGAGGAAACCATCAGTGTTAACATTGGTTCAGAGGATTTACCCAGGATGATCAAGTTGGGGGCTTCACTCTTAGCTCAGGAATAGAAAACCTTTGTGGAACTCTTAAGAGAATACGTTGATATTTTTGCATGGACATATTTAGACATGCCTAGCTTGGATCTAGCACTAGTTGTGCACAACCTTGTTGTGCACCCAGACACCAAGCCCATTAAACAAAAATTGAGGAAGATGCATCCTACAGTTGCACTTCTTGTCAAAGAAGAATTGGAGAAAATCTTGGTTACATATTTTATCAAACCTATTGATTACTCAGATTGGATCTCCAATATAGTTCCAATACAAAACAAAGCCGTTGGCATTAGGATCTGTACTGACTTTTGTGACATCAATAAAACATGTCCTAAAGATGATTTTCCTTTTTCAAACATAGATATGATCGTAGACTCTACTGTTGGCTATGAGATGTTATCCTTAATGGATATCTTCTCAAGGTATAATTAGATAAGGATCACAGAGGAGGATCAACACAAAACTACATTCATCACTCCTTGGGGAACTTTTTGTTACAAAGTCATGTCGTTCGGACTCAAAAATGCCAGGGCTACTTATCAGCATGCTATGACTGTCATTTTTCATGATATGATGAATGATATTATGGAGGACTATGTGGATGACATATTAGCTAAATCAAAGAGAAGAGAAGAGCACCAGAAGTGCTTAGACGTATCTTTCAGCACCTCAGGGAATACAAGGTTCGTCTTAACCCTAATAAGTGTATCTTCGGTGTATTATCAAGAAAACTTTTGGGATTCATAGTATCATAGAGGGATAGAGGTGGATCCCGCCAAAGTCACTGCTATTACAGACATGCCTCCACCCACCACTCTTAAACAACTCAGAAGTCTACAAGGAAAGATCCAGGCTATTCACCATTTTATTTCTCAGCTTGCGGATAAATGTCATCCGTTTACACATCTTTTGAAGAAGGATGTTGCTTTCAAGTGGGGGCCCGAATGTCAGAAAGCATTTTCTCTGCTCAAGCAGTACCTTGTAAATCCACCTATGTTGATGCCCCCTACTCCTAGAGAGCCTCTCCTTTTATATATTTCTGCTACCCAATTTGCTATTGGTGCACTGCTTGCCCAATATGATCTTAACCATAAGGAGAGAGTTGTTTATTACCTTAGCCGTACATTGATTTCCTATGAATTGAACTATCCATAGATTGAAAAGGCCTACTTGGCAGTCGTCTTTACATTTCAGAAACTCTACCATTACCTCCTTAACAATAAAACTAAACTTATTTCCAAGGTTGACCCTCTTAAGTACCTCTTATCCAAACCCGCCTTAACAGGCCGAATGGCTAATTGGATCATTCTTTTGAGTGAATTTGAGATAGAGTTTGTAAATTAGAAGTCCTTAAAAGGAGGTATTGGTAGATCAGTTGGTAGAAGCACCTTTACTAGGGACAGAGCCTTTGTGTCTGGATCTCCCAGATGCATCTATGATGTATATCGAAGAATCCGAGAATGGCAAGATCCATTTCGATGGATCATTTACTTTTCATGGATCAGGAGCAGGAGTAGTGCTTATTACTCCCATAGGAGATATTATACCAAGGGAATTTTGGTTGGGGTTTCCTTGTACCAATAACATTACAGAGTATGAAGCACTCATCGCTGGCCTCAAGCTAGCTATCACTTGGAACATCAAGCAGCTACAAGTTGTTGGAGATTCTCAGCTTATCATTAAGCAGGTCAATGATGAATACAAGGTCAAAGATGAAAAACTTATTCCCTATAAGAAGTTGGTTGAAACCCTGAAGGAATATTTTTCACATGTTATATTTGAACAAAAGCCTAGGTCTCATAATAGATCTGTGGATGCCATGGCTACCATCGGCTCTCTCTTACGCATCCCGCCTGAAGAGAGTAAGATGCCTTTCTTTGTGGAACATTTACAGGTACCTGCATATGATATGCCTGAATCCTATTTAGCATGTGAAGTTTTTGTTCCCTATCCCCATGGTATGACCCTATTTACCAATACCTATAAGATGGAACTTTCCCACCTGATATTACCCATTCAAAGAAAAAATCCCTTATTCACCGCATAGCCCGTTATACCCTCCTAGGAGGAACCCTTTATCATCATGGCTATGACCGGAACTTTCTTCGCTGTGTAAATGTTACTAATTTGGTTCACGCGATAAAAGAGATACATAGTGGTATCTGTGGGGCACAAACTAGTGGCATGGTGTTAGCTAAGAAACTGTTGATAGTAGGCTACTATTGGCCTACCATGGAATCCAATTGCTGCAATTTCATGAAGAAATGTGAACTTTTTCAAAAGTACGGTAATCTCATACATGCACCAGCATAGGATTTTCAGCCTATTGCAATGCCTTGGCCTTTTTCAAAGTGGGGTTTAGATCTCATAGGGAAGCTCCACCCTTCTTCATCAGATGGTCATACACACATCATAACTACCACTGAGTATTTCACTAAATGGGTGGAGGTTGTTCCTCTTACCTATGTCACCGGTGCGTAAATATCCAAGTTTATCATGAACCATCTTATATGCCGTTATGGTATCCCTCACCATTATCACTGATAATGGTAAATATTTCAAAAACAAGATGGTAAAAACCTTGTGTCAATACTTTCATATCCAACTTAAATGGTCCACCCCTATTACCCTCAAGGTAATGGGCAAGCCAAGAGCTACAAACAAAACTCTTGTGCGCATTATGGAGAAAATGGTTAGTAAAACTAGTCATAATTGGCACTTGTAGATCCATCCCGTCCTCTAGGCTTATCGAACCTCCATCCGCACCCCTACTAGTGTGACCCCATATTCACTTGTCTATGGCATTGAAGCCATCATACCTTTGGAAGTGGAGCTTCCCTCCCTAAGAATATCTCTTAGGGACTACCTTGACAAAGATGAAGACTACAAAGTTGCTCGCCTGGTAGAGTTGGAACTGTTAGATGAATAGCATATCAGAGTGCTTAATCACCTTAAAGTATATCAAAATAGAGTATCCAGAGGATACAACAAACACATCATTCATAGGGAATTTGATGTAGGTGATCTTGTATTGAAAGAAAATCAGAAGAATACCACTAAAGACAAGGAAAAGAAAGGTAAATTTGAGGCCAATTGGCTTGGTCCCTATGTGGTGACCGCTAAATATGGATCAAGAGCATATAGGCTTGCCTATTTAGATGGTGAAGAGCTTCTAGAGCCCATGAACACCATTCACCTCAGGTACTCATATGCTTAAGGTATGGCTCGAATATTGAGATAAGAAACTAAAAAGTAGAAAACAAAGAAAAAACAAGCAAAAAAATTGAAAATTTGAGAAAAAAGTAAAGAAAAAATAGGTCGTCCTCGTGTGAAAACCATGCAATTGTGGCACAGTGGGCATGTCCTTTTGTGAAAACTAGTTTCCGGCACTCAAGGAAGGTTTCTCGTACACAAGTCACTCTTGTGATAAGATGGGTAACTCTTGCCACTTGCTAAAATTCTGCAATACCCTAGCTAGGTCTAGGATCGACCTCAAACTCCCTTGCAGGGCCTATGATCTGGTTTACTTATGTTATATCTGTGTGATGGATGTGGCCTATTTGTATATTCCCACATCACGTTGGGGGCACATTCACATTCCACTTCATTATACACTAACACGTGGCATTTGACCCTTTGTATATTCCTGCATCACGTTGGGGGCATTCCACATTTCTTTAAAGCTTGTACATTGCTTTCAAAACATGACCTTGAAAATACAAAAACATTTAGAAAACGATACACAAAAATATAAACATATAGAAAATTTCCCTTCTTAGGGATGTAGCTACGTTAGTTTCACAAAGTCATCTTAGGGAAACCTAGACAACAATGATGAACACAGCTATGAAAACTTATCCTTCATGATAAACTCAAAAACATTAGAAAATATGTCAATATTGTCCCAAAAACAAAGTGGTAGTTAGATTGCTTTTAGTTGTTGGTTTGTATAGTTTTGATGTACTTAGCTTGTTGTGTTGTTCATTATTTGAATAATTCTTTGTTTCCATTATATTAGATCTTGTTAGGTTTAATTATGTGTTGCACTGCGTTCATTGTTAGGACTGTTATGCTTGTAATTAATTGTTGTATGTTTCTTTGATTGCTATGTACATTTGTTAGAACTCATTTTTACTTGCTTAGATTAAAGTGTTAGATTAATCTTCATTTTAGTTGCATTGCATTGTGTTGCATGTGTATATTTGTTTAGTTTTGTTAACTTTTGCTTGTGTGTTTGTTTAGCACATTTGTTTGTTATCACATCTATCATCTATCATTTCATCACATTTATACCATCATCTATACATCATATATAAATAAAATGCTAAGTATTACATCATGCATGTATGCTAAGCTAATCATCACATATCGTATCATCAATGGGGGCAAGAGGGGTTGTGCATAATCACTAATCTATCCCCCCCACACCAATATCATCTAGTATCATCCCAAAATGCTAGCCATGTGGAATCAAACATCTCATAAATTAAAATACATGATATCAAATACATGAGTATATCATCGCTATGAAAGGAAAACATGTACATCTCTACATCTGAAAGTATGTCACATACATGAAAGGAAAAGATACAACATGAACATCAATGAAACGTAATTACCATGACAATATATCAATACATGACAAGATATACAAGAAAGTGTCCATATGATACATGTATAATAAAAATCTCAGTGTCAAAGTCTGGTATATACAAAATGCTCTGTCCATCTGCCATATAAAAGGGGCAGGGATCAAATACTAAGCCTGCATACAGAGGCATGGTGGTACATCAAAAGTACATACATCGATCAAAATCGAGCCTTCATCTAGAGGCATCCACAAAAGAATCAAAAGAATCTATACATGGGCAAAACCCACCTTCATAAGAGGCATATACAAATGAATACATACATATACAAATGGCATGAGTAGGAGACTCATCCACAACTCTCGCCCTCACCGGGGCTGCTGGGACCATGTCCTGGGGGACAAAATAATGGAGGTCATGATGGTCACCTTTTGAAGAACACGCCGGTGTGAGGAGGGACCCTGTGTACCCCTCTGTTGTGTACTAGTGCTGTGTGGCCGGTTGTTGTCTGACCTAGCTGACCTCCGTGATCTAGAGCCTGTGCGGCTCACATCAAGCTGGGCATAAGGCGTCACTCGCTCCTCTACTAGAACTACCCAAAAGTAGGTTGTCCTGTAATAGAGAGCCTCACCTATGGCCCTAATAGTGTCACGTATCAAATCCTCATCTCCTGTGGCCAAGGCTGCCTGTAGGGCGGCATCATGCTTGCCTATCAATCAACCTCTATCTGCATCAGCCTACCTAGCAGTGGCGGCCTCTCGATCTCTCTCTAGTGTGACAGTCTGTAAATCACTGCGGGCCTGGTCTCTCTCTATCAAATAGGTTTGTCCCTCAACTGCACTGGTCATGTTGGACCATGACACTATGTAACTAGCTTTGTGCCTGGTCTAAGGCACCGACTAAGCCCGAGTGCCCCTGCACTACCAACCTGTGCATTCTAACCCTACCATACGGCTCTACCACTATTTTGTGGATCGAGACATGGCTGGTCTCTCTCAGCAGTCAAAACCTGAATCTGTGCCCTAGCCTGATCTCTCTCTACGGCCACCTGAAGCTACACCACTATCGTGGCCTATAGACTACTACTGTAGTGTAGCAAGTTGTCCATCACCACCTCCTGGGGCCTGAGGAGGTGGACCCTGCTATGGTAGAACCTACTGTAAAGGGACATATATGCCCACTGGAATGCCTACTAGAGGTACTTGAACCGGATGGGGACTAATGTACTTGTCAGGAATAGGCCTAGGGCCTTGTACCTATGGCTATGGGGCCTTGCCTCTAACTTGATGTTGTGCATCGGGGCCACCCTCATCATTTGAGTCATCATCATCAATGCCACCTCTGGCACCATCATCATCACTAGGTGGGCCCACTAGGGGAGGCCTCACACCTACCTCATATGCTACCCTCGGGATGGTCAACCTATGTGGAATCATGCCATGGTACTAGGGTGCATACTCTGTTGTGCACCCTAGATCTTGAACCTACCTCAAAGGTACCCATGCAATGGGTACCACCTATGTAAAACTAGCCCAAGCTCTGTCATAGGCTATCTATGGCCCCATATCAAAATACTCACACACCCTCCATGTATACCACATATCAGGCCCTGGAACATCCTATGTGGTGCCAAACTATCACTAGCACCTATCAACTCTATAAAACTCCCACATATAGCTATGGCTGCCCATGATAAAATGATCTACTCTAGCTATAGATAGCTCTCGGGCATCCTCGAGCCACTGGAAATGTCGATATGGCCTCCATACTACACTGCCGCCTATTGTAAGTCATTGAGCTCTTGATGATAAGGATAAGGATCACCCTTGTAGGGCCAAACAAGTGTCCCAACCTGGGATGACCCATGGTAGATGGCTCCTCTGGAGCCTGAACTCTCAGAGCACCTAAGGGGCACCCGATAGCAATGTGATCCCAAGCCCATATCATGAGGAGCCTAGCTAGACCTACCGTCTTCTGACGGTAGTAGGTAATAAGATGAAGATCCCAATAAAGATGTGCCAGAATGCACTGGCCCCAGCAATAAGTCTCTCCCTGTATCAATCCAAGAATGACTCCAAGTAGTCCAAGAGGGAATGAGGAGCTGGTCTTGTCAGGGAGTAAAACTCCACTGACAAAGGCCATCATATAAACCATGACCCAATCTAGAGAGAGGTCATCAATGCAGCGTGACAATCTCACTGTCATCCCACGATGAGGTATCATCGGGACTCGAACAGTTGTGTAATGCATCCATCTAATGTTGCTTTATGTCACTCACATACTAAATGGGCTGGCCAACAATGGGAACATGCATGATGCACCAGATGTCCTCCAATGTGATGGTAATCTCCCCTGTAGGTAGCCAAAAGCACTAGCTCTTGTTGTGCCATCTCTCTACTATGGCTATGAGAAGGTCATGGTCCAATGTGATCTAGGGCATGTCAGCCACGTAGGCTAACCCTATGACATAAAGGAGAATGTCTAGAATACCCCTATCTCCATCCTTAAACTGCACCTCTATCATCTCGAGGCAGCCGTATCTCTCCCATGTCTAAAGTGCGGGTAATCTATGCTGCAAGATCAAGAAAAACAAGTGTTAGGCACTTATCTAATTTCTAGCTATCTTTCTAAGGAAACATAGTCCGTAGAGTCCTTGAACTTACTAATTTCCCTTTTTCTTCTAAATTCTTCTAATTTTTCTCCTCTACACTTTGTTATTTTATTTTTATAAGTGTGTTTCATTTTCTTCACGACACATGTGCACCCTTTTCGATGCACACGCACCATTTTCGATGCCTACATGCCTTAATCGATGCATACGTGCCCCTACCTTTTCCTCTTTTTATGTGTATGCCACACAGGACGCCAATGCACCCAATGTGACACCTACGCATCCCTCCCAGCGTGCATGCGTGCACACATCTATTCCCACTAAAAATAAAATTTCCTCCCAAGTGCCTACACATTTGGTTCGCGTGCATCCCCGTTTTCCCCCTTCGATAGATACGCATGTGCGTATACATTTTTCAATGCATACGCCCATGTGTATCTACGTTTTTTATGCATACTCATGCGCCTCCCGTATTTTCAACACATGTGCATGCACATTCATATTTGCCCCACCTACCTACCCTAGAAATGACCTAAAAGGAAATAAATGCATAATTTAAGAGCGAAGGGATAGACTACTCACGAAGGGTCCATCCGCGGGGTCTCGCTGGTACTCTCAGATCCGGTCTGCTCACCTCTGTCTCGTCGGTAACCTCTGCATCATGCTCTAGGCTCTCTCACTAACACCTTGTGGTAAAAATTTGCAAGGGCTCTAGTACAAATGAATTGATCGTGATTGTTTTTACCCCCTGGGTGGGTATATTAACTCGTCGCGATGCCCCTGGGGCATGTTTTCTCCATCGTGATCATTCTAATCTTCTTCTACCCACCGTGATAATTATTTTATTATTAAAATAATTATTTTTATTAATTTTCACATGCTGGGGCACTTTGTGCTACCCTGCAGACACTTCCTCTTGACCATGGCATTATTTACGAACGTTACAGGCACTTTCTTCTTTTTTGATTCCTCTTTTACATCTATCTACCTCCTGTTATGAGCAATAATTTTCTACAATAATTATTATCACCCTATCTTTCTTTCCATGGGGATACCCATTTTGGCTCTTTTCAGCCTCACCTTCCCCCATTCACCTCCACATGTACTTTTTAGAATATCTTTGATCTTTTGAATTCTTCTAACCGATCAAATTTTTTTAAAATTATTATAAAATTGATTTAGAAAAATCAAAAATAGTATAAAACTTTGAAAATGAACTAAAATCGATAACCAACTCATTTTTGGCTGAAATATGTGTCTTTTGCATGGCGCTCATCCTATATCCTATTGGTATTTTCACGTGTTTTGAAACAATGACTTGCGAATCACCCTAATCTACAATCATTTACAAAAGACTACTGCTTACTTCATCTGTACTTTGGGGCACTATTAGTTTCCTGGTACTGTTTCATCATGCACGTTGCTTTTTCATCGAGACCCAAGTGTCCTCCATCATTTCCCTTGCATGTGCATATTTCTTGGGGCATCACTCTTACCCTTGTCATTTATCAAAACATTTGGGACTTCAGCTTGATAACAAAATATTTGTGCAACCTTCTTGAACGTTGTTGGTTTAAGTGTGTGTGACTGTACTTATTTCCCTATTACATGAGTTTGTTTACTTCTCGTTTTGTGTTACATGTTTGTATGTTGTGCGGAGTTGGAATTTTAGCAATAGACAGTTGCTTTGTATCTTGGCTTTTCATGTCACTATACGCTTCTGTTGTATGCTCACATTTTTAATAAGGACCGATGAGGAGGTCTCTAAGCAAAATGATGATTTAAATAGTGGATACAATTAATTTGTGGATAGCTCAATATCTCTTTTCTTGTTTCTCATTCTCTTCGCATCCTACCCCTTCCCCATTCTTCTACCTATATCTCACCTTTTTCGAGCGTCGATCAACTTCTTTCATCACCCCATCGACACTCGAGGGGGCATCCTTCATCCTATTAATTTTTCTTCTATCCCTTCAAAAATTTTCTTCTCTTTTATATTTGTCTACTTTCTTCGAAGTGATGTAACTTACATCACCTCAAAGAGGGGAAAATGTAGACACTTGTAGTTTAGATATTGCACTATTACGACTAATATTGCGCTAGTTGTGCTTCTCCCTAGAAAGGCGCGGTACACCGCTAGTTCGACCCATCTAACTTTCTTCCTACGACATCCCTTTTGTTGTTTTTCCTATACCACTTAAACAAGCTATAATAGCTTCTTAGAGTCCACTTCGCCACCTTCTTGGTTTATCAACCCATTCCATTGGATTGATCTGACCCTTCAAAACTCTCTCCAAACCCTAATCACCTCCTAAACTTGTTTAATTAAGCTTAATTATGGTTTGTCACTCCCTAAAACTAGTCAAAGTAAGCTTTGACTTGCTAAAAGTGTTGTTTGGAATTTAGTTTTTGTCCCACATGCACTCAAGTTTCCCTTTTCTCAAATGGAAAACTATATATAGGGCTAGACCCCCTCTCTCATTTTCAAGAATTCCTCCCTTCTTCCTAAGCATAGATTATAGTATTTTACATCTAGGTTCTAGTTTTCATTTCTAGATTTCATTTCTAGTTTAGATATTGAGATATTTACTTCACTTTTGCATTGTTAATCCAATTTGTAGGGTAAAGGAGAAGAACCATTGGCTCAAAGGCCTATAATGGGGAGATCTCTTTCTCTTAATCACTAAAACTGATTACTTAGGGCTTACTAGGTTCATTATTTAAAGCTTTCAAAGAATAGAGATAGTTTAATTAGCTTAAATTTGAGTGTTTACTTCATAATGCATGCTAGTTAGAAGATCTTGTTCATTTCTTATCAGATGGTCCATTGATTTGTTGCTTGAAGCCTTTGGGAATTCTTATCCCAAAATCCATGGCTTTCTACAAATTTTCTTTAAACACAGAGGTCATATATCATTAACAATGTTTGGTCCAGTAGCGAGGTCACGGCATGGGTAAGGCCGAGGTATGAGTAAAATAAAAATTCCCTAAACATAATTAAAGATAGGTATAGGTAATGTAGGCTTGGAGGTAGGTTGCGATAAGGGTGGGTAAGGTCAAACAGTGGCTGGGTTGGTTAAGTTGGGTTAGAAATGGGGAAAGGGTAGTTGACAGGAGTATGACAGTAATCGATGCCGGTCATACGGAACCGTTGATGGTCTAGGTAAAGCCGAGCATGGTTTTCTCGAGCACACGACCGATGTCGTTGGGTATAACTAAGCATGGTGTCTTTAGGGCACATGACCGATGTCGATTTAGGTATAACCAACATCGGTCAGGTCAATGTGGGTATATAAAAAGAAAAAATCCATATAATATAGATTCATTTGTATGTTTTGGCTTTTGTGAAAATGACAAAGCATTGAATGAGTTGTGATTTTTGGGAGGAAAGGATGAGGATGATATCCCCATTGAGGTGGAGAGATCCGGTTGGTTAAAGGAGCCAAGTAGATGGGTCCATGAGCACAAGGGTATCGATTGTGATTGGATGGAGGTCGGGAAGATTGGATTAGGTGATTGGACATAGCGAGAGGTGGGAGAAGGTTTAGGTGGACCACCGGCATAGTGGAGAGATGTGCCATCACACCGATGGCACCGAGATGAGGTAGGATTCTATCGATCTGTATTTGTGATTGAAATAGGCTATTTAAATGGGGTTGGGTGAAAATTTGGGTGTAAGTTTATTATTGGGAATGTATGGGTAAAAAGGAAGGAAATGAGGGGTGGGAAGGTCTAATGTAGATAAAATAGGATTGGTAATGAAGCTAAGATAGGTTTGGGTAGGTTAGAGTGGAGGATTAGGGTATATTTTGATAATTTTGGGGAA
Organism: Taxus wallichiana var. yunnanensis; assembly: GCA_018340775.1. Lineage (NCBI taxonomy): Eukaryota > Viridiplantae > Streptophyta > Pinopsida > Cupressales > Taxaceae > Taxus > Taxus wallichiana. The sequence goes on from CM031244.1 coordinate 272,878,388, forward strand.
ATGGGGGTGGGTTAGACGTATTCAGCTCTGCGATAGTGACCGACGCGCCGGTCAAGGTATGGTTGACATCGGTCATGTTACACCGACATTGATCATGGATGAGTGGGACCGGTGCTATTTATAATGGACTAGTGACATTCGAGTGTAAGCGGTGTTGGTTAGATGTAATATGGCTAGAGGTATACGAAGGGTAAGAGGAAAGGTCGAGTAAAGCTGGGTAAAATAGATAGTAGGTGGGGGAAAGGAAGAAGGGATGGGTTGAAGGTCAATGTTGGGTAAAAGTGATTTTTAATAATGTGTGTGATTGGTTGAATGTAGGCCAGGGACTAGCTACGAATGAGAGATAGGGCACCTCTCTTACTCGTGGAGCTACAAATGGGTGTGATAGCTGATGACTAGTACCATGTTATAGAGGTTGGCCTGATTGGGGTCAAATTCTACTAGTAGGTAGTCTGGGAGCTAAGTTGGATGGTCTCTCTCATCGACAGATGGGACTTAGCAACCAATACCTTCCATTTATAGAAGGGTGAGATCACAGTCACCCTGGAGGATGTGTAAAGGATCCATTGGCTACCGATAGTGGGGACGTAGGTGTATTTTATCTCCTCATAGGCCTCTAAGGAGTTGATGTTGACTGTGTTTGGTGAGGGGCTGGTGGAGATTAGGTTCCATTGCACTAGTATGAGCTATGGAGATATATAATGGGCCTATCTAGAGGAGATGAGGCTAGTGGTGTTGCTGATGGAGGAATTCTGTTTGCTTTGCACTACTAGATGTGAAGAGTGGGAGATTCACATGATCATTGATGGGGGTTCTACATGAAATGGTGGAGGATAGGACCCATTTTGTATGGACTCCCGCATTCCCGGTTCGGTTATATAGAGATTTATGGTCTTGTTGGTGGTTACAAATATTTATCCTATGTTGTACTTTCGACTCGATTCTTTGGGCATATGAGGACATTATGTGTGTGTATGTTGTTGGTATGACCTGGGATGACGCATTGAAGCCAAGGTTTGTTCGGGTGGGCTTAAGGCAATGGATGCCTATGATTGGGGAGCACCTAGCTGCTAGAGCTACACATGATGTATCCTATTATAGATGAATTCTAGAGAGGCATCGGCATGGACATTAGTTGGAGGCCCTCTATGGGGTTTCCATCATATGGGTGAATGGAAAAGGATTCACGGGAGCTACTGATTGCTACGATGGATAGAGGGGTGACATGTCGAGAGAGCATGAGATGATACCACTTGTGAGTGAGATGACGAGTTTGGGTTACTTCAGGATATACCTCCACCCTTCCCACATTATAGGAGGGATGACATAGAGAGATCTCTACCTCTAGCATAACCGATAAATCTTGACGGGGTAGGAAGAGTAGGTGAGAGATCAACAAATTTATGATGTTGAGGTGGTGATAAGTACAGTAGTGGTGGAAAACACATTTACGAGTAGTATCGCTAAGGTGGGCAGCTAGATTTAACCACCATCATAGTGTAGAGGGATGCCTAACAAAGGTAGGTGGCTACCTTAATTACATAGTTGGGGATAGTGCAGAGGCAACTGACAAGATTAGAGGCAAAGGTTACTATTTTACAGAGCACAAGGGGCCACTCTATAGGCCTAGATGGTGTAAGGACAGTGCAGGACACAGGGTGGAGATGGGGATGGGGTACAGGTGGCCACCCTATAAATGTAGATTACAGGTTTGTGAGGCTAGTTGGCCACTGCACAGGTGTAGGTAGTGACTCTTTAGGCCCAGATATAGGTAGGGGCAGGACAAGGTCCTTTAAGACAAGCACAGGCATAGGGATAGGGTCCCTTAGGACGAGCTGCACAAACACATGGATAGGGTCCCTCAAGGTAGGTACCCCAAAATAGGGTCTTGAGAGATGAGTGCAGTGTCGAGGTGATGGCACCACCAAAGATAGTACCTATATGTAGGTTGAGGGATAGGTGGGGTCAATTATTATCGGGATCGGTTGATGGCCACAATGATATATTTTCTATCATATAGGGAGTATAGAGCATATCGAGGCCTCGAGTAAGAGGAATAGGTCGCGTACCCACGGTGTAGAGAGTACGGGGGTGTGGCAAGCCCTAGGATAGGGTCGAGCAAGACTACTAGTGCACGAAGGCTAGCTCCAGGTGAGGGACCATCAGAGGATAGATCAGGGTGAGGTGGAGAGAGATTGGTAGGGCACCCCACTGGAGGGGAGACTAATGAGATAGGGATGGATATCAGGTGGGGTGATGATTAGTCATCATTGATGATTATTGTATCCATGTTTTTGACATATTTTTGATATGTATACCGCCTACGTGCCGAAGATGATGAGGATGTAGATGAGAGTTTTTGTTATTTTTGATCATATATCGGCCTGCGTGCCAAAGATGGTGAGGTTGTATATGAAAGATTTTGATTATTATTTGTATCTATGTTCACATGTATGTTTACATAGACTTTTCAATTTAGAGATGATGGTATTTATAGTATGGAGGGTGTATGTGTTTTAATTTAAATTGTGATATATATATATATATATGGGTGTAAATCAAGTGGATTAGGCATGATAGAGTCACGGTTATGTAGGCATGGTGTAGTCAGATCGTTTTAGGCATGATGGAGTCAGGTTGATTTAGGCATGATGAAGTCGAGTTGATGTAGGCATGGTTGAGTTAGGTCGAGTTAGGCATGATGAAGTTAGTTTGATTTAGGCATGGTGAGTTAGGTTAAGTTAGGCATGGCTGAGTTAGGTCGAGCTAGGCATAGCTAAGTTAGGTTGAGTTAGGCATGGCTGATTTAGGTCATCTTAATGTCTAAGTTTTTGGTAATATAAGAGACAAATGTTAATATATATATTGGGTATGGTTTTTAATTTCCAAATTTGTGCCATAATTGAAATGTGAAAACGATAAATGGATAATTTGATGATGTAATAAAATGTGTACAAGTTGATACTTGTGTGAAGCTTAATTTCTAGTTATTGATATAAAATTGAAACTAACTAGGGTTTAATGTGAATAGGAAAGTAAAAAGGGGGAATTGGTTGGGGTAAAGAGGGGCCGAGCTATCCTCCAAGGGTCCTATTCCTCGAGTGCTACCTACATAGTCCCGGTGAAAAGGAACCTCAAGATGATGTAGTTCTCCCATAAGAGAGGGAAGATTAGAATGAATTAGAAGAATGGGTTGGTAAGCTCGTTAAGCATTTTTGAATGTAGGTCATAGGCTTAATTGATTTTAGATCATAGGTGTGTTCAAGTGGTTTTTAAATACATGTGTCGATGACCGAGGTCCTATTTAGGATAATCAATAAGTAATGAGGAAGGTGAATAGTAAGAAGTGGTAAAAGAGCCGCTTAATTGATAAGAACCATAATGAGTCGACCATACCTAAGAGAGGATTATAAATGTAAGACCCTAAAGGCATTGCATAATGGACCATTCTAAGGGTGAAGAAAGTTGCATGATCACGAAAATTCACATTTGTAGCAAGTCCCTTGAGTAAAGAGGAAATTAGGTGAAAAATTAAAGGAGGTGAGAATGGGTGGTATATCGTAACTTAGTGTACGACAACGTGTCTTTCACCACAAGAAACCCAAGATCAAGAATATGCAAGTCCATGACAAAAATTTCATCTTTTTCTTCATTTTTTGGTTTGTTTTTAATAGAATTATCGATGCGGGAAGTCTATATGGGATGATTATATTATCTCCTTGAGGTCTTCTTGAAGTTGTTCAATTCAAGAAGCACGTATATTTGTTATATTTTTGTAATGAATTTATATAGTTGTCCTTCAAGAGGAGCGATTTCTATTTATAGTAGTGGAATTTAGAGTGAAGAGATGTCCCCTGTTTTGGGGGAATCATCTTTTCGGAATTTTGACTCAAGGAGTGGTATCCCTTTTAATTTTTAGACATTTAAATAATGGACAAGAGTATAGAGGATGATTAGGTTCTTGTTTAGAAGACAAGACCGTAGCACACAAATATTAACTATGGAAGAGGTGGTTTCGAGTGATGAATGACCATGGGATTCCATCTTGAAGAAGATGAAAATTATCCATGAGAATCATGCTATGAGTAGAGCCGTGGTACTCATATTGAAGACAAGGATAAAAGGTGATGGGTAATCACATGTTCTTTGTTTAGTCGTGGATCCTCAAAATGGGTAATATGGAAGGTGAATGGTGCTTAAAGGATGAGTGATCAAGCGAAAGAAAATGATAGAGGACTTCCTATCAACAATAGAATAGTCAAAGATGCAAGGTATTAAGGGGCTCAAGTTTGGGGTTTACCTTGGAGTGAAGACAAATGATAAGCACCTAATCCATAGGCATGGGTAATGATATAGGGTCCCAACGAATTAGGAGAAAATTTTCCCGTTTACTTTTCTCCTCTTTGGTTACATGTTAATTTTCCTTCGGGACGAGGTCACCAACTGAAAGGTTCATTCGTGAACACAATTTTTGTAGGCATGTTTAATACGTTTTTGGTAGATTTGGATATGGTCAAGAGCATTGAGACAATGCTCATCTAATAACTCAAGTTGCACCAAAACATCCTGTAAAAATTCATTCTCATTGAGCATGTCTTGTAGTGATATGTGGATAGATGGAATATAGACTTCGAGAGGTAAGAAAACCTCGAAGACTATAGACTAGATAAAATGGGGTGGTAGCATTCGAAGTGCAAATACTAGTGTGATAATTCTAGAAGGTGAAAGGAATGTGTGTATGCTAATATTTCGAGTATCGTTGATTACTATCATAATAATTTTTTTAAGGTTTTATTGGTGGATTCGGATTGACCATTGGTTTACGGGTAATAAGCAGATGAGAAACTAAGTTGGATGCCAAAAGTATCACATAGTTTGCGGAGGGTCTTATTTTTGAATTATTTTCTGTTATCGGTGATAATGCGGTGAGGGACATCAAAACAACAAATGATGTGATGGTTGATGAATTCACATATCTTCTCGATTTGGTAGAAATGAGGGGAATGACTTATACCCATTTAGTGTAGTATTCAAGATAGTGAGTTATGATCCATTGGTTGCTTTGTGAAGAATGGGGTTGATTTCACCGACAAGATCCAAACCCCATTGAGAGAAAGGCCAAAGGTCACATGTGACCTAAAAGGCATGACTATGTGTACTATGGAGATTAACTTGTTGCTGGAATTTCATGCAACATTTGACATAATGAAAATAGTCACGGTTTAGGGTTGGTGATAATAGCCTAAGTCGAGGATGCATTTTGTGATAGCCGCGCTAAAGTGACCTTCACAAATTATATCGTGGACTTGTTTAATGGTGTAAGGAATTTGAGCTTGTAAGGAAGTGTAAGAGAATGCCATCGAAACCACACTTGTAAAGAATACCACCCATGATGGCATAACGGGAGACACTTTTGAGAAAGGTACATTGTCCATTACGAGTGAGATCAGTGGGTAGAACGGAAAGGGAAAGATAGTCTACATATTGCTTATACCAAAGGTCACTTGGGTCAAGGGAAATGGTTACGTGAGTAAACTTCACAAGGTAAATAAGAGGGTGATTGTAGTCTTTGTATGGTGACAAATATTTTAGAGTCGAGTGGGTGAAGCGGGTATTAGAGAAGCCAATCGAGGCCATGGTATCTCGCAAATTTATTGGTAGAACCTAAGGTGGTTTGAAGTGTGTAATAGTAAAATTTGGTCAAAAGTATGTCTATGTGATGCTTATACTTTTGAATAATCTCATTACAAAAGCGGTATATACCATTGACTTGGTTTATGAACAATTGAGAATCACCAAAGATGTTGATTGACTTAACATCTAAGGCATAAGCATCCTGGAGACCCAATACGATTGCTTCATATTCAAAAATATTGTTTTTACAATCAAAATCGAGTTTGAAAGACAAAATAATAGGTTCACCATCAAGTGGAATGAGGATGACACCAACCCCACCCCCATGCTGACACTTGGAGCCATCGAAGAAGAGTGTCATTTTGTAAGCGGGTTCATCCAGGGAAAGGGTAGCTATAGACTTGTCTAGGAAGTCAAAGTTAGAGGGTTGATTCCTAGAAATAGGTGTGTCGGCCAATTGGTCAGTGATAGCTTGGCCCTTGATGGAATTTTGATGGATGAATTCAAGGTTGAGGTTGGCCAAAAGCATAAGCCAACGTGTGGCATGTTGATTTTGATATGGTTTGGCATACATGTAGTGTAATGGGTCAGTATTAGTCATGACGAAGGTTTTGTGGATGAGTAGGTAATGGTGAAGTTTGGTGGCGATGAAAACTAAGGCTAAGAAAAGTTTTTAGGCATGGGTATATCTAGTTTCGTAGTCAAGAAGGGTATGGATTATGTAATAAACCACTTGCTCTCGGTGTTGGTCATCGCGATGAGTGAGCATGGCACCTAGAGAATGGTCAGTGGCAAAAATATATAGGTAGATGGGCTCATCATCCTTAGGAGGGATGAGCACCGGTGGTGAAGGAGGCATTCTTTCAAGGCTTTGAATGCTTTCGGCATTCGAGATCCCATTTGAATGAAACATATTTCTTGAGAAGATGATGGAATGGTTTACTACAGTGGAAAAGCTGCTAGATAAAACAATGAATTAATTGTAACTTTTCTTGTAGGCTACGAAGTTGATAGAGATTAGTTGGTGGCAACATTTCAAGAATAGCCTTGAATTTAGTAGGATCGACTTCTATGCCACGTAAAGAAATGATGAGCCTAGGAGTTTTCGGAAAGTACCGCAAAGACGCACTTCTTTGGTTGAAGATGAACACAATACTTGATGAGGCAGTCAAATATGACTTTAAGAATGGGAAGGTGTTTAGTTTGATGCTTGGATTTGGAAAGAAAATCATTGACATAATCTTCTAATATGTGATGCATGATGTCATGGAAGATGTAAGTCATGGCTCACTGATATGTAGCACTAACATTTTTGAGGCCAAAGGGCATGACTCGATAGTAGAAATTCCCCAAGGGGTGATGAAGGAAATCTTATGTTGATCCTTGAGAGCTAGTAATATTTTATTGTAGCCCAAGAAACCATACATGAGTGATTATATTTCATGCCCAAAGTGGTGAGATCAGCTAGTTGGTCAATGTCTGGTAGTGGGAAATCATTTTGGGACAAAGTAGGCGAGGTTGAGGTCATGGAAATCCATGTGAATACGGAGTCCCCTTATTTCCTTTGTGATAGGAACGATGTTAGAAATCCATTGGGGATAATTAATGCGTAGAATGAAGGAAACCGAGAGAAGGCACTAAATTTCTTCTTTGACTAGAACAACAATGCGAGGATGTAATTTCCATAGCTTTTGTTTGATGGGTTTGGCCTTAGAAATGATTATGATATTATGAACCATGATTTTTGGGTCAATACTAGGGATATCGGCATAGGACTAGGGAAGCATGGTGCCATGGTCCCGAAGTAATGAGGTGAAGGCGTCTGTTTAATAACATCTAAGGATTGGCCGATCTTTATAATGTGTGGATCGTATAGAGTATTAATGTTGATTTCGATGGCCGATTCACTCAACATGGTTTGCATCTCATAGGGTAACAAGTGATGAATATACGAGTCTTCTACACCAATTTAGGTGATAATGGACTCATCGTCCCGACATTGAATGATGTTAATTGAAGGTGTATCATCATTGATCATGTAAGGATACAAAGAATGGGAGAGAAGAGGGAGCCTCGCCATCGCACCGATAGGTTAGTGGTCCCGGGAAATGGTGTTTATGAAAAAAGTTAGGAGGAATAGATTCAAAATCTATGGACTCTGTGGGTGAAGATGGTAATGTGGGTGAATGAGAGGGGGAAGATTTCTCATCTTGGATAAGGTTGACACAAACCTTCTTGGAGGGTAGAGAAGAAAACCAATGCCACTATGGTTATTGTGTTTACGAGAGGTACAAAAAATGACAGTATGGTGGCCTTGTTCATAAAAATGAAGCCAAATCCTTTCCACGCGCACCGGTGGAGGAAAGTGTGAGCGAAGCGGCGGTTAGTGAGGGAGTGTAGGTCAAATTAAAATGGTTGGGTTTGGGATGGAGGTTTGGGTTTATAGGTGACCATATTAAGACCCCCATAGGTTAGGTTGGTGAAAATGTGGGGAGGGCCATAAGGAAAACATCACCGATGTGGATGTCATAGTTGGGGTGTTGACGTAGATTCCCATACTCTTGTGGGGTGAGGAAGGTATTGATATTGTATAGGAGGTATTCCCCGAGTGAGGCATTTAAAACACCTTCTAAGGGGTCGGTAGTTAGTATGTGGGTAGCGGGTATAGATGGATCACTAGATGATGGGTCATAGTACAATGCTTGCATCACCTTCTTATCTCATCCATGATGTAAATTTTGTAGGAAGAATTCAAACTCGACCCACATGAAATTTGGTATAATCAATATACTTATTACCTTTCCCAATCAATTCTACCTCAGATCTCACTCTCAATGGTAAGTGATCCTTCCTTCAAAAGGTATCTCATTACGTCTTCATAGGGGGTCTTCTATAAGCATGGATTTGATGGTATCCTCTTATAATGCCTCACTAGCTCTAAAATTCCATAGACCATTAAAGAAATCCATGACAAGATTTGTGGTGGAAATTTCAGTGGCCCCATTTGTTGCCAAACATATTCTTCACCTTGACTATTCTTTGGCCAAAATTCTTGTGACTATGTGAAACATTATGTTAAGTGTCGAATACGATAACCTTCACCACACCCCAAGTCACACCTTACAAGTTTCAGGAATTTTTCTCTTCTCTCAATGGGTTTTGGATCTCGTCGGAGAGATTAACCCTCATGTTTTATCAATGAATATCACTGCAATTGAATACTACACTAAATGGGTGGATTCCATGCCTCTCATTTCTAAAAAGACAAGAAAATATGTGAATTCTTTAACCATGACATCATTTGCCATTTTGGTGTTCTTCATCACCTCATCACTGAAAATGATAAACAATTCAAAAACAAGACTCTACGCAAACTCTTTGATAACTTCGGTACTCAACTTAGTTTCTCTTTTCCTTATTATCCTCAAAAAATGGTAAAATGAAATCAACTAACAAAAATCTCAACAAAATTCTTATGAAAGTGATCAATGATACTAGTAAGGATTGGCATATGTAAATTTATTTCTCCTATGGGCTTATCGCACCAAAGCATTCACACCTCAACTCCGCCACACCTTTCTCTTTGGTCTATGGTAAATAGGCCATCCTACCTCTCAAATTCCAAATTCCATCTCTTCGTATCTCTCTCAAATATATGTGCGGTGATGGTGACTTTATCCAACACTTTTTGCACAACTTGAGCTTCTAGACAAACGTCATTTAAATGTTCTCAATCACCTTCAAATCTACCAAAAATGCATCAAACATTCCTATTACAAACGTATCCATGAATGAACCTTCAAGGTTGGTGACCTTTTCCTAAAGGAAAATAAACACGTAACCAAAGCCGAGAAAAGTAAATTGGGAATTTTTCTCCTAATTAGCTTTGAACCTATATCGTCACTCATACCTATAGATGAGATGTTTATCATTTATCTTCTCTTAAAGGTAAACCCTAACATGATCCCCTCAATGCCTTACATCCTTAACCATTCTACTACTTGAATCAAGTACTACATCAAATTTTTTTCTCTCACATGCTCATCCCTTGAGTAAACCTTTTCCTTCCATCTACCTCATTTAAGGACCAACGAATACAAAAGAATCGTGTGATTTTCTGTCACCATTCAACCTTGTCTTTAATATGAGTACCACGGCTCTACTCATGGTATGATTCTCATGGATACTTTTCTTCCTTTTTGGATGGAATCCCATGTTCATTCTTCACTTACAACCTCTCTTTCATAGTTAACCTCTATGTGCTATGGTTTTTCCTTCATAAAAGAAGCCTATAATCCTTTATAGTCTTGTCCATGACCTAAAAGTCCAAAAAAATTCAAAAGTAATATATGGGATATTCAAATTCAAATCCTCGAGTCAATTTTTTTGTAAATAGATGACTCCTTCAAAAAGGATAAATATTTTTCTATCTTCTTGTTATAAATAGATTGCTCCATGAAGGAAAACTATAAAAATATTTCCCGATATAAATAGTCTATAAAAAAGAAGACTATTTCTATAAAAATAAAATAAAAATATTCTGAAGCTTCCCTCATAAATCAAATTCATAAAGACCTCAAGGATATATTCTATTCATCCCACAAAGACTTCTGCATTGATTAGTCTATAAGAAAATGCAAAAAAAAGAAAAAGACAACTTTTTTGTGATGGACTTGGCTATTCTGGTTTTGGGTATCTTCCAGCGGGATATGTTGTCTCACAACAAGGTTATTCTAAACAAACCACCCCACTTCACCTTCCTTCTTTTTACTTTTTCTACCTACTGAAGGGACATGGTGCACATGTGACACTTTGTGATCATGTAACTTCTTTCACCCCTATAAAATTCAATCCTACAATACCTTTAGGGGCTTAAGATCATAAGCCTATCTATGGTATGCTCATTATGGTCCTTGCCACTTATGGAGAATTTTTTCCTCTTCTATCATTCTCCCCTTTTCTTACTTATTGATTCTTCTATGTAGGACAAGACCTTCAACACTTATTTTCTAGTATTTCTTATTTTTCACCAACATTTACATTCATCATCTACTTCAATTAACTCATCTTACACATTCTATCTTACCTAAACAACCTAGACACAACCATGCCTAATCAACCTAGACATAACCATGCCTAATCAACCTAGACACAACCATGCCTAACTTACCTTTCCCATTTAACCATACATAAACTCACCAACCTACTCACCTACCTCATCTTATTCTTCCCTATCCTATGGGAGAACTACATTGTCCTAAGGTCCCTTTCACCAGGGCTATGTAGGAAGCACTTTGAGGGCATGGGGCCCTTAGAGGTTATCTCAGCCACTCTTTTCTCTAACCATTTTCTCCCCCTCAACCAACCCACTTAGTTAGTTTCCATATACATAAACACTTGGAAATTCACGTACAACAAACCATACATCATAACATCAACCCAATCATGCCTAAATCATCTAATTTCCATAAAAACAATAACTTGGAAATTTTCAACTCAACCATGCCTAAACATCTAGTTTCCATAACATCACTATAATGGAAATGAAACTAACCATACATCATTATAAATCCATGCCTACACATCTAGTTTCCATGAAAACAATACAATGGAAATAAACCAAGTGCATCATATATAAATATCATCATCCATCTATACATCAAAGGTATGTATATCAATACACTAAATATACAGATATAAATACAAGTATCTTAAAAACTCTCATATATAATATTTCATATTCGACACGCGAGGACAACATATATGTCAAAAATAAAAATACAATTTCAGATATCATCCCTTTCTCAACCATGTGAAGGGTTGGAACCTCCATTGTTATCTCCAGTACCCTCATCTAGTCCTAGTCTTTTCCCACTGGTAATATCTCCAGTACCCTCATCTAGTCTCCACCTCCGTGAACTAATCACCTCCCTTTGGCCATGCTAATGAGATTGATGACTACTTGTTGTATTGGTACTTGTGATTTCTCGGTTGGCTTCTGTTGGGCCCTATGCTCAGCGTATGTCATCACCTGAAGACCAGCACCTAAAATCTTATCCTGATAATATCTCACCTCTACCACACCATCTCTATAGTTGGCCATAGAAATCACCTGGGGTGGTATCATAGCTCTGGAATTTACTTGTAGACCCTATTCCAATATCGGTGATCCCGCCTTGTTATACGTAATGAGATACCCTATCCCAATGCCTATGCATGTATGTACGATGGGACCCTATCCCACTATTGGTGCCAGTACACCTACCTACACCTATAATGCAGTCACGTATGCATGTGATGTTGTTAACTACCCCTGTAATGTGACTATCTAGGCTTGTAATCCTATCACATGTTCTTGTAAAGATACTACTTGCCCCCATCCCCTACCTTAACCTCTGCTAGCTAGGTCTATAATTTAGCTACTTGTGCCTATATCCCTATCACATGTCCCAGAGGGTGGTCCCTTATGGCTATTCTGAGTAAAACGTAGCTATAAAGTTGTCACCTAGCCCTACAAGTGATCCCTCTACACTATCACCATAGCCAAATCTGGCTACCCTAGTCTAGGAGGTTCCACCTATAACTAGGCTACCCACTAGCACTTGTATGCATCTGTGGTGCCCGCATCATTGATGTTCCTATCAACCACCTGTTCCTCTTACCCTATAGGATCCACTGGATGTGGTGGAGACAAGGGTCTCTCCATGTCATCATGATGGTACTATGGAAATAGTGGAGGCACGTCCTGATGCAGCCCAAACTCGTGTCACACTCTATCCACTAGAATCATATCGTACTCATTGGGACATCTCCCTTGTATCCATCTCACCAAATGTAGGCCCCTCAATTTGCTCTTTCATACACCCATAAGATGGGAAATCCACATATGACTGTCATACAATATCCATAACATATAATCCCTCTAGCATTTATCTGTAATAAGTCACATCATGTGATGCCTCCTCTATCCACAGATGAGCCCCTATGGCAATCCATATCCTATAACCATATCTAGTGATGCCCTGATGTCAATCATGTCTCATGAAGTCCCTATGGGAACACAATAACTATGTGCTCATATTCCCAATAGTGTAGTAAAAAGTATAACATATACCATACTATCGAAACATCTAATAGGCATATAGTTCCCTATACGCTTGTACCAAGTAGTCTAGTGCCCATGCGAAATGAACCCGATCCTTAATCATGTCCTATAAACCCCCATCAATGCTCGGGGAAATCTTCCACCCTCTGAATCTAGGAGTGCATAACATCCCACCACCACCATCATCAATACTGCCAACCTGGTCTCCTGAAGATGTGCACCATAATTGTTTCCATAGCTGATGTTGGTACTGTGCTCACTCAAGTCACCCACTACCTCACCAAATATGGAAACCCTAGGCTTAAATGCCTCATCTAAAAAAAACTGATATATTGGCTCCCCATAATCGGTAACCACAAAATCTTGTACACATCCTCTAGTGTGATAGTCATCTCACCAGTGGGTAAATGGAAGGTATTAGTCATTGAGTCCCATCTATCGATGAGAGTGACCATTAAACTATGATCTCATCTACAATGCACTAATATTTATTCACACTAAAAACCCCAACATCTCTCATATGGTCCCACTTGTCCTCAGTTATGTTAGCTCACATCCATACCAACAACGGTGGCACCCTGTCCCACATAGTCAACTGGTGACATGCCTACATCATTACCAATTAAACTTGTCAAGCACTTACCTATTTTTAATCATCTATTCGCACCTACCTAGTCCCATCCCACACACACTTTTCCTAGCCTATCTATTTTCTACCTAAGTCACTCACCTACCCTATATTCTATCTTGCCTAAACAATTTCACATATTTTGGTTTACTACTTTCCTGCCTTCACCGATTTGACATGACTTGCACCTACAACCTAACCATTCATACCTACATTCACCATAAACCCCACCTAATTCTATCATTGATACCCCTACTCTATCTACTCCTACCTCATTACTTAACCATCTATTCTATCATTCCATCCTACTCTATTCTTACCATTTAAATCTTCATTTTTAGGACTTAGTCCCTTTTACAATGACCGACATTGGTCACCTGTATGATGGAAAAGTGACATGTGAGCATGGGAATCTACAAGTGAATCTTCCTCGCACCCGACCTCCGAGGTTGGCTTTGAGACATGCAGTGGGGATGGGATATATGTGGGGTGCGAGATAAACTAGTTAGGCAATATTATGTCTTTGACGTGCACTAATGGACTCGTGAATCTAAAGAAAAGAAGGCCCTCCTAACATGAACTAGCATGATAGATATTTCGGCAAGGATGACTTCTCAAAGGCTCTAATAAATATTGAGCTCGGCGTGATCCGATCTATAGGTTGTGGAATACATGGAAAATAACCTATGGGTGCTTTATAGATATCTCTTGATTGGTGGTCATAAAAATGGATGATGGATATATAGTGGATTCTATGGGTGATTCTCTCCGGTCTATTCCAGAATCCTTAGGTTGATTAGATGCTACGTCTAGTGAGGATAGTTGTGTGATAACATCTAGTGGAAGTGGAGAGGACCTAAACACTAATTTACGTAAACCAAGATCAATGTCTAATTGACTCTGTGGGATCATTGGGTTGTGGGACTGTGGATCACAACCGTAAGTTCATGGTTGTTGTGGACCTCCTATGGTCATGTGTAGAATAAATCACTAATCCCTAATATCCAGTAGTCATATGTCTTTTCAGCCTCTATGTTTAGAACTAAAAGTTGCACAATCTTCTCAGAGTACCTTACAGGCATTCTAGCAAGTTGAATTCTTAATCTAGTGTCTATGTCAATGAGAATGTCTCCTACGTCTGGCTATGGGGCCAAAGGATCACAACTGAACGTTTTCTCTCTTTCAAGACCTTCTCTCATCATGCAGATATCTATTAAGGCAATTTGTAGTTTGGCTGGTTTGACAAAAATGTATGCGCCTTGTCGTCTTCTATGTTTAATCTTCTTAGTTGTGCACCTGATTTCTTATAGGTCTGTCATTGCTTTGAAGACCTAAATTCGAGATTTTGGTCTATTTCAGTTATTGCTGCAACAATATTTGGTTGAGGCATCATTGGCTCGAATACATATTCTCTAGGCTCCCTAGGTCCCATGATTGTCATACAAGAGAAACAATATAAATATAACTAAAGCAAAGTAAACTAATTATGCAAAGTATATCCACAACATATATAAATTCTCCATTTTCATATTTTTGATAGAATATTTAACAGAATTAAGATAACAACTATTTAATATATCTAGAAAATGACAACTAACCTAATAACATAATTAAAAACAAACAAGGTAACCGAGTATAGCTACTTGTCTATGCAGTTGTGAATCTATTCTAAATAACTAAATAACTGATCTAATTTAATTGAAATATTTTCAATCCTACCTCAGAAGTGAGGAACGAATCATAGTTTCTCAGAAACTATCAATCCCCACGGCTTCCCGACAATACCGAAAATGAATGTAACCGACATAAAGTAATTCACTACTCTATTTGGTATATTTTAACTAGAAATTTGAAAACTTGAACCTAGATTTTGCAGAAAAATAGTGAATCCGATTGTGTGTAGCTTTGTCCCCTCAGTGTAGTCTCCTCGTTCCTTCGTGCTCACGTGAATCTAGAAAAGCATGTAATTCTAGCATCAATATAAGTAGGTATTGGAACAATGACAGCTTTGGATGTAGACTGAATACAATCTGAGTAGGAGAGGGATAGTGCAAGAGAACAGAGCTTGGCTTATGCAATTTCTAGCGGGATTTATTGCGAGTCATACAACACAAAACATCCAGAACCTGAAACTATCCTTCTTGACAAAAAAAACCTGTAACTTTAATGGCTTCAGACTGAAAATGAAACTATCCTACCTCAATTGATTGTATGAAATAGTAATAACACTAGAACAAGAAGATCATGTGGCTTCTAAACAGAAAAATAAGACTAACTATGCATGCAACAAATGAAAACTATTGAATTCCTAACCAAGAATTGAAATACTAAACTATTGAAATGAGAGGATGAGGGGCAATTTTGAGGGGCCATTTGCTCGTAATCAAACTAGCTATTTATAGAATTCCCATTCACCCAAAGGTAACTCCAACTAGGACTCTTTTACCATTAAACAATGGAGAAACACTATTCCAGGGGACATAAAACATAAATACTAGCCAAAGCGGGTGAGAAAGATGGTAAAAGTTGAAAATTTACGCGAGTCACGTTCAAAGAAACATGCTAGAGAATGCGTGAAGAACAGCCACCCTGAGCAGGGGGGCGGTTACAGGACCGTCGCCCTACCTAGGTGGCGGTCACTAGACTGCCGCCTAGGTAGGGCAGCAGTTTCATCACTGAAGACAAAAATGCAAAGGAAAAGAGGGGAAAAGAGAAAAACAAAGCACGCAGAGGCTAAGTGGGGCATGTGGGATGTTAACATACACTTGGAGAGATTTTTAGATTCCAAACACCTTACAAGGAGACCTGTATCATCATTGGGGCATGTGTAACATCGTTCTGGCAGCGCAATACCCTTACAATTTTGGGTATGTACATATTGCCCCCTCGAAGAAGTGTTTTAGCCATGAAGAGGCATAAAACAATGGGTCCGAGTATAGCGGTCCCAAAATGGGAAGCTAGAAATTATACCTGACACATCCGTGTGTCGAAATGATGCCATCCAAAATTCCCGCTACCTGCAAAATGAAAAGAGGACTCAAGTGTAGATAGATAAAATAAATCAAAAAATAAATACTAAAATAATATGAAGTGAGGACTTACCATTTGTGCGGGGATAAGAACTTACCTCCGTCGGCACTCCAAACCTGCGAAAAGGGCATTCAAAATGCTATATATATATATATATATATATATATATAAATGCCCATTTTCCTATTCATTTGTGCATGTCGATTTGATTGATTTTGAGCTCTGGGACCCATGGTGATGGTTTTTGATGAGAGTATAGTCGAAACATTCGTGATGAGATAGTGATCATGCCTCCGTGAGAAGATCCTCGACTGTGAGAACTCGGAGTCAGTTCTTCTCGATTTAACATTTTTATACCTAAAATGTAAAAAATGATGAAATCTTCACAATGGGGGTGTAATTTTTGAAATTTCTAGTTTTAAATGTATCCTTAGGGGGGGACGCCTAATGGGTAGGCTCTCGTTTTGGTCGAAATGGTCATTTTTTTAGCATTTTTGAGTGTTTTAGGGCATATGACCCATTTTTAAATGCGGGACATGACCGCCTCCTTGAGTAGGGTAGTGGTTATAAGACTGCCACCTTTCAAAGCGGTGGTTACGGAACCGCTGCCCTACTCAGGGCGGTGGTCCTTTCCAGAATGATAAAACAACCTTGTTTTTAACTTGTTTTTTCATTTTCCATTTTCTTGTATGCTTTAATGATTTTTCCAATGTGATTCAAATACTAACTTACTCATTTTTGCATGTTTTTGGGTGTATGCAGAAGGAGGAATATATCAGATGGAGCCGAGAGAGAGAGTGTGATTGGCTTCCAGTAGTGTTGGATGCACTTTCTTAGGATGAGCAAGATACTCTTCAGAGGGCTGGCATATTATGTATATCACGGGTTCCTCATGTTGCACCTTCTAGTCACATACTATGTGACCTATTTTCGTATTGGGATGCTGATTGGAACACTTTCCGATTTCCAGGAGTCAGGGGTGAGTGGACTATCACCCTGGAGGATGTCTACCACATCTTGGGAGTCTCGATCATTGGGAGATGACTTACACTTGAGACAATAGGGTCATGGGCTCAGATAGCTCAGTGGGCTACATATATGGGAGACGCAGTTGTCTCCACTAGTTCGAAGAAGGGGGTGAGGGTCTGTTCCATTCCTAGCTTGCCTATCCCTTTGATTTGTCAGGCCATTATGGGGATCCTTGCCTCGAGATTGATCGGGGATAAGGGAGGGGACACCTTACTCTACTGTTGGTCCCCTATTATTACACAGATTGAGGCACATGGTCAGATTTATGCCTGGGGAGCCGATATACTTAGGACCACCTATCACGACTTGTATAGGGTGGTTCACTTACAGGGACAGTCTTTGAGCCATCCAACCTTGGTTATGAGCTGGGTCTATGAGTGTATCATCCCTTATGGGAGAGGCATAGAGGTGTTGGATCCGGAGTGTGAGAGAAGCTATATGGATAGAGATGTCGGTGCTTAGATCAACCCACCACCTAGTTCCTTCCCCGACTACCGATGATATGGAGGCCACACCTTATCAGGCCATGGTAGGGTTATGGGGTGAGGAGACCTTCACTTTGATTTCCTGCTCTACTACAGGGCAGCTTGTGGACAGGATGGGGAAGGTAGAGACACACTCTTTTGATCGAGTTCCTCAACAGTTCGGCCTTGCTTACATTGATATGCTTCTCCCAAAGTGGTGCCAATGTTCGAGATCAGTTCAAGAATCTAGGGAGGTCCTAGAGGTCAGGTTAGACTGTTGTTACTCCTGGCATCCCTATTATAGCTAGGTAGGTGGTACGTGTGTGAGAGAGATTCGGTGCTCCTCATGCACCTTTACTTTAGATTGCCGCCGGTCCCACCCATAGCAGTGATGACCCTATTGATATAGACTCGAGTCTGAGGAGTTCACAGGGGGAGAGACAAAGGAGGAGACTAAGGACATGGAGGTCAACGAGTCGGGTGGAGAGGAGGATAGTGATCCCAAGTGGCATGACACTTAGGAGATCTTACAGGCTAAGAGGGCAGAGCAGAGTGCAGAGAGGGTGACTCTAGTTTCAGAGGAGTTTCCCTCTTAGGACCTAGGTAGAGAAAATGAGTCTGTAGTAGGATGTTATGTTTCCCTAGACATAGGAGGAGGACATTAGTCGGTGGCAAGCATATGTAGTGCACGCGATCCTAGGGATCTCTCTTAGAGGCTTAGAGATTCGAGTGAGTTGTCACTCTTCTTTTAATATTTTTTTGACTAGGATTGCCTTAGTTGCTATCTCTCCTTTTGTTCATCTTTGTTTTTATCTTTTGATTATTTTCTAATTTGTTTTCTCCTTTTCTTTGAGACTATTTGATGAGCAGCAAGACTTGATTTTTGGGTATATCGATACCCGATGCTCCCATGGAGAAGAATCATGCCGAGCTATCCATGGATGTAGGGGAGCCTTCAAGAGTGAGCATAGTGATTTCTTTGACCTCGTCTCGACATGTGGCCAATATGGTGACTTCCCTCCACATCAAGTTATTTAGGTATAGGATCTGCAGAGCACCTAATGAGGAGTCTCTCTTATAGCGAGGCTACAACTACCATTTGGGACCGTGAACCCTCGGTGTAGTCAGAGCGCCGGCATAGCCAGAGTCCTAGACGTGTTCATGCACCTTCGAGGGATCTCATAGGGGTTGAGAGGTCACTTGGTTCTTTTTGTAATGACTCTTGCTAGATTTTCCATATGATCATTTTGTATTTTTGGGCTCATTGAGTGTTTTGACCATGCCTAGTGCATGATGGCATTGTACATGAAACCTGATTATATATATATATATATATATATATATATTCATCTCTTTTGGATCTAGATCTCTTTGTACCTAGAGTTTTGTGATTCATTTTCACATGTATACTAGATGTTTATAAATTTTTGTTTTTATATGCTTTTCAGAATGTATGCAATGGAGAAAAAATATCACAAATGTTTTTTTTTTGTATTTCGTGATGCGTTGATGTATGATGATGCAAATGAACTTGTGATCTTGAACTTTATCTTTCATAAGCAATTTTCGATACTTCATATTGTTTTGACAAAATGTAATGACGAACTAGTATGATGAGTAGATGCACTTGCCCCACTCCTAACTCCACGCAACTAGTAAGATGTGAGGGCTCACCACCGAGAGCTAGAAAGGGCACAAGCTATGAGGTGTGTTGAAATGGTAATGATGGGAGATAGACAAAGAGTTGGTGGAACCAAATTAGGATGCTAAAAACCTACCCTACTCAAGTGACTCCATAGTTTAGAATGTGACTTGCTTTACAGTGTCATCTTGACTTAGATCCGTAGATGACCACGTGGTTGACAAAATCTGGTTTACTGTGGTTCGAACTCTCTTGGAATTTTGGACATCTGATTCATTTGTTTTTGACTCAAGATTTCAAAGGTTTATTTGAACTATTTTCTTATGACCTTCAATGTTTACTGTTAAGAGGACCCCCTACACCTTGCCCCATGCTACTAGTAGGAAGCATGGGCTTATCACCATGGACAAGGCATAGGTGAGTAAGGGAATTCCCATCCTTTCCCAACCCTACATCACTAGTAAGAGATGTAGGCTCATCACCAAAGGTTGGCAGGGTAAGGAAATGTTTGATCTATATTCGAATTATTTATTTGAGCAAAATGTCGGTATGTTATTATTTCCAAAGAGACCTATATACGGGATAGATGTGACACCATGAAGCTTATAGAATAGACCATAGGCAAGACACCTAACCTATGAAGAAACAAAAGTGAGAAAAAGCATGCAAGCCTTGGTATGGCTACCGTTAAGACTTTGTCATATCTAGCTTAAATCGATGAAATGATTCTGAAACAGTTGATGATGTTATGAAAATGAAGAAGTATGATTTCAATGCTTCTTCCAATACCATTAGAAGTTTGTAATGAATTTCTTAAGAGCAAGTCCCTTGATCACCAATTTTTACGAAATGAGTGAACAAAATGAACCTATCTAAATGAATATGTAATGTAGATATAATTATACAAATAGTGCCGATGCTTCATGCGTAAAACCATTTAAGGTGCAAGGAATTGATAGTTTCACCAAATTCCTCACCTTCTAGTGTGCACAAGAGATACACACCATTTCGTAGTCCTTCATGACTCGATATGGGCCCAACCACTTGGGTTGAAACTCTCTTCCTTCACTGATTTTCTTATCGATCCAATTGCCTAGTCTTAGTACTAGATCTCCTTCATATATTTCTCACTCATAGACCTTTTTGTTATAGTTCTGGCACATCTGGTTAGCATAGACTCTGTGTCATTGTTCAGTGTTTAACTTGGCCTTAGTTAGGATTTCTAGTTGGGAGAGGCATGCCTCTCTATAAGTTTCCTAATCTAGAATCCCTTGTAGTGAGATGCAGAGACCGGGTATTTCAACCTCAAGTGGGAGAATGGCTTCTGCTCCGAATACCAATGAGAAAGGAGTTTCTTGTTGGTGTTCTTATTGAGGTTCGGTGGGCCCACAAGGCTAGATATAACTTTAAATGCCAATCTCGTTTGTTTTCTTTTACCGTTTTGAGGAGAATAGCTTTCAATGTCTTGTTTGTTGCTTTAGCCTGCCCATTGGCTTGAGGATAGTAAAGAGAGGTTGTGTGATGGTTTATTTTGAACTTGCTACATAGCTCACGAACCTCATCGTTCTTAAAGGACATGCCATTATCCGAGATAATGACTTGTGGGACACTGTACCTACAAATTATCTGGTTTAAAATGAACTTGGTGATCATGGCAACTGGTACAGTGGTAAGAGGTATAGCCTCTACCCATTGGTAAAATATTTGGTGGCCGTGATTATGAAGTTATGGCCATTCATTGATGAGGGAGAGAATTTTCCTATTAAATCTAGACCCCATGTAGAAAAGGGCCATGGAGTCACGATTGGTTGTAGAGCTTGTGCCGATATGTGAATCTTGTGGGAAAATTCTTGGCATTTATGGCATCTCGCGTACAAACTCTAGTGTGTCATGTTCTAGAGTGGGCTAGAAATAGCCCATCGATGTATTTTATGGGTAGTGGCATGACCACCAAAATGGTCTCCACATATTCCATTGTGGGATTCATAGAGAATATTCTTGGATTATTTTGTGTCAACACACCTTAGAAGCATTCCATCGAAAGCCTTACAATAGAGAACTTGTTCTATAATAACGTATTTAGCTATGATAATGCGTAACCGCCTTCTTTGTTGCGGTGTAGCACCTTTTGATACGTATGGTCCATGATAAAATTGATAATATCAATATACCAAGGACATTCAGAGATGGGAGGTCTGGTTTTGATGTAATATATGCATTTATTGGGAAAATCTAGATCTACTAGATCACCTTTGTCTAACGGGTTGTCGGCTAACCAATCTGCAATGATTTGTCCCTTAACGGACTTCTGGTTTACAAAAGTTAATTCAAATTCACCCATTAAGGTTATAAAGCATCCATCCTTTTTAGACAAGGACCCTTACATGAGGAAAGTTCATAAATGGTCTGTTTTTACCATAACCCTTGTTTCTTGATTTAGCATGTAATGTATTAAGCATTTGGTTGCAAAGACTATGGCAAGGCATTCTCATTCTACTTACATATAACGTGTTTCATAATCGAGCAACATTTGGCTAATAAAATAGACCACATGTTCTCATTTATCATCGTCTTCTTGAGCCAACATACAGGCTAGCGAGACATCCATAGCTCGTGAATATAAGATCAAAGGATGATCTGGTCTAGGTGGCATTAACGTGGGAGGAGACAGTAAGAAGTGTTTAACTGCTTCAAAGGCCTCATGGCATTCCTTTGTCCAAATAATGCAACAATCCTTTTTCAACAAATTTTTGATTAGATGAACAAAAAAACTTAAGTCCGGAATGAATCTCCGGATTACACCAAGATTTCCAAGAAATGATCTAATGCTAGATTCATCTAATGGTGGGATCATCTCAAGAACAGACCAGATTTTGGCTGGGTCTACATCGATCCCTCATGATGATATAATGTAACCTAGGATTTTCCATCTGTCACACAAAAACACATTTTTTCGGGTTTAATGTGACTCGTATTTGATCAAACATGAAAGAATGATGTGGAGCACTTCCGGTGATCACAAGTGCTTCCGGCCTTGGCCAAAAAGTCATCTACATAGGACTCCATGATTTTATGAATAAGATTGTGAAATATGTATGGCATTGCCCACTAGTATGTAGCACCGGTGTTCTTGAGACCGAATGGCATAACAGTGTAGCAATAAGTTCCCCAAGGAGTTATAAACATGGTTTTGGCTTGGTCTTGTTCATATATTCTGATTTGATTGTATCCCAAGAACCCTTCCATGAGAGACAAAAGCTCAAATCTAGTTATTGTGTCAACGATGATGTCAATGGATGGTAACGAGAAGTCATCCTTGGGGCACGCCTTGTTAATGTCTTAGAAGTCTATGCAGATGCGTATCTTCCCATTCTTTTTAGAATGGGGACGATATTAGATACCCACTAAGAGTAATTGA
This sequence comes from Taxus wallichiana var. yunnanensis, assembly GCA_018340775.1. Classification (NCBI taxonomy): domain Eukaryota; kingdom Viridiplantae; phylum Streptophyta; class Pinopsida; order Cupressales; family Taxaceae; genus Taxus; species Taxus wallichiana. The sequence continues at coordinate 272,901,338 of CM031244.1, forward strand.
CTGGTTTGATGAACCCTACTTGGAGAATTTTCATTACTTCTTCCTTCACCATGAGAGCTACCTTGGGTTTCATTGGTCTTGATTTTTGTTTAATTGGCTTTGCATCTGATTTGGTGACGAGGTTATGTACCGCGATGTGCGGTGTAATTCCCATCATTTCTTTATAATTAAATGCAAAATCCTTTTGATGTTCTTTGAGGATTCAAGTGTGTATTTCTATCTCTTTTAGAGTTAACGAAGATCCTAGTTTCAAGATATTTGGTTCTTCCTCCATTCCGATGTTAATATCAATCGTTCCTTTGATTAAAGAAGTGTTACCTTCTTCAAACTTAGGTGGAGCTGGAGTTAGTTCCAGATCTTCTCCATTATCTACCGCGTTTATGTCGAGTTCCTTTTGTGGGGAAGTTCTACCGTGGGATTTCTAAAGTAAGAAGATGAATGTGAGATTAAGGAAAAATCTACCATGTGATGGGTGAGATGTAACTCTACATAGGCGTTTAGGTAATCAAGAGTGGCTCTATCACTATCAACGTGACCTAAGATAGTAGACTTATTCTCAGCTATGTGTGTTAGAAGAGGGTTTGTTGACGTTTTCTTTACTAACATTCAAGACGAAGGGATATCATGAAACGGGTGTCTTCCAACTCACTATTTGGAGTGAAACGTGAAGCTGAGGTTGCTATCAAATTTGCGAGAAGGTTTTGTTCTCATGGGATTGCCTCAATGGATATGAAGTTAAATCCTTTGCTCAAATCTAATACTATTGTTTTATAGAGTTGTAAGTGTTTAGCTCTAGTCTCATACACCTCAGAGACTTGGTTTGCTACTAATTGTGAGTCTCCTAACACTCTGATGTCATTAACACCGATCCTTTTAGCTATGATGAGACCAAGGAGGAGGGCTTCGTACTCAAAGCACCATTGTTTGTAAATTCAAAATTTAATTTAAAGGTGAATGGTAGGATCTTTCCCTCGGGAGAAGTAAAGATCACACCTACCCCAGCCCCATAATGACATCTAGCTCCATCAAAGTGGAGAGTCCAATGTTTATTTGGGAAGATGGATGTTGGGAAATTCATTACGTCTACTTCTTCTGCTTCAGTTACTTCTACCATGCAGAGTTCCTCTGCTGGAAGAGAACCAACTCCTAGGGTACATCCCATACTTGTGGAATCAAATGGTAGGAAAATTGGCAAATCTTGCTCTAGCAACTCAAAAAAATTTGTAGTAGTTCCTAATGATATTGTTTCTACAATGTTAGCTTCATCCTTGAGGGCTGGGATGCTCTTGACTAGGTTCGTAATTTCTAGTTCTGTTGTAGGTATCAACTTTTCTTCCGGTTTTGAGTTGATTGGTTTGTTAAGTTGGTTTGTTGGGAGTTCAAACTCAGAATGAACACCTGGCCTTTTCTTTAGGTCTGCTAGGTGTATATCGAATGGTTTCGAGATCACCTTTTGTTATGAATATCTTTCCTAAGTGAAAAATCTTATTTCCTAAAATAATGTAGAAGGGATTGCCTTCATACGGTGTATCCATGGTTGGCCAAGGATCATATTATAGTTGGTTTCCCAATCTATAATAGAAAACTCAGTGAGGATTGTTTTGGGTCCCAAGGTGACTGGTAGTATTATAGTTCCAATCGAAGTGGCTTTAAGGCTATCATAGCCTCTTAGTGTATTCTGAGTCGTGGAATAATTTGTTTCTCCATACCCTAGCTTTTGAAGGAAAGAGAAGAGGACTATGTTAATTACTGCCCCATCTTCAACCATTGTACATTTAATGTAATTTTTGTAAACCCATACTTGTAAATGCAAGGCCGGATCACCTCTATGTGCAATTTCAGCGTCTGTTGGCATTTTGTTTACGTCAAATATAAATTCAGCATCCCTATCCAGCTGCCCCGGAGGGTGGATATCAAAGTCTATATGGTTTACTTGTGTTTCGGGAGGTGGAGTGATGTTAATTAAATGACCTAAACCTAATGCTTCTAAAAGATCAGCCCTATGGGTAGGAGAGTTCTTCAACATGTCCAAAAAGGAGATGTGAGAGAAGGTCTTTGTTAGATCATTAATTAAATCATAGGCACCTACGGGTTTTACTAATGTTTATTGAATGTTATCTGAATCTAGTGGGTAATTTGGATTTGGCAGAGAGGAATACTATCGTGTCCTTGTTATGGCTTCCATGTGTAGCTCAGTGTCTAACTCCACTAAACCGACTATCTTGGTTCATGGCTGATTTCCTAATTGCGGTGTGACAGGTGGATTTAGTGAAGTCGAGGCTTCATGATCATTGTTTCCTATCATTACACCCTTGTTCATCCCATTTGGATTTAATTTTTTTATTGTGATTTGGGAGTGGATCATTGAAGATCTTGAGGGGTGCATTTTGAGGGGAGACTACTCCGTGAAAGTGTTTGGCGCAGGTGATGCAGGATCTACTAAGAACATATCTATGAAAAGTTGTCTTTGTTCCTCTGGTAGACGTTGCATGAACTTATTGTAATCACAGCAAGTTCTAGTGTCATGGCCTCGAATTTTGTGGAAACCACAATACGAGTTGGGATTATAACTCCTAGGTTGTTGGTTTGGCACGTGTTGTGGTCCAAAACTCTGATTAAACCGTTGACTATTAGGATTAAAGTTTTGCATTTGTTGCCTTTGGTTTTGATATCCAGTTGAGTTTTGACTTGGACCTTGTGTCTAGATCTTCCGTTGTTATTTTTTTTTGTGGACGATTAAAATCCACCGCGTTGATTGTTGGGGTAAAATTGTTGTTTTGTTGATTGTTAACCGGTGGTGGATCATTTACAATATTTTCCTTTTTAGTTTGGTCAGTTACTCCATCCATTTTCACTCCATGGTTATTGTTAAGGATTTTAGGTCTTTGATTGGCATTTGTGGTAGTAGGATAAATCGTAGTATTTTGGTTGGGGATGATTAACCTCCCATTTGTTTCATATGTCTTGCGACTACTATCTATTACAACTTGATCTATTCGGAGAGCGATCTTGAGAACCTCATCATAAGTTTTTAGTGGGAACTTCTGGACTTCTTCCTTTACCTCTTTCCTAAGAGAATGAAGGAATAAATCACATAGTTCCATCGATGCATGTTTGGAGTGCTGCTTTGAAGAATAGAGGACTTTATGCCATCTTTGGATGAAATGAGCAAAAGATTCATTGTGTTCTTGATTAATATGCAAGAATTCCCTGATTCCTATCCTCAACAATTTGTTCATGTCGAATGCCTTGATGAACTTTGAAACAAGTTGTTTAAATGAATGGATGGAGGCTTTAGGTATTCTGTAATACCAATCAAGGGAAATGCCCTCTAAAGTTTTGGGGAATATTTTAGCAACAACTCCATCCCAAGGGAGCAGTTCTCGAATGATTATGGCATAGGCCTTAATATGTGCATTCGGGTCTCCCTGCCCTTTGTATTTGGGTAGATCGGGAAGAGGTCTTGGAAGAATAATGCTTCGTATAGTGAAGTCTAAGGGATATTTCAAATATTCTACATAAGTCCCTATCGAATAGGTTTCGACCATTGATGGTGCTTCACGAGGGGGTGGAGGTGGGATGGTTTGTTGATATGGCATAGCGTATGCATTTCGGGGACAAAAGGAAATCCCCGTGGTTGAAAAAACATCCCGAGAGAAGAGAACATATCTCCATGTGGTCATTTGGAATACATGTTCAAATATGGAGGAGCATTGCTTAGGAATGGGTTATTTTTGTTAGGTTGGGAGGTATCGTAATATCAACTGGAGCGGCATTTGAAAACATGGTTCTAGTTGGAGTTTGATATAAATATTGAGGGGGTATGCCTAATGTGCCTATTCTTGTGAGGAAGTCTACCGGCTAGGATTATGTGGAGGATTGTAAGTTCCTGCTTGCATGAATTGTGAATTTTGACTTACCCGAGCAAGTTCCAACCCTCTAACCTTCTCAACTAATGCTTAGATGACCTCGTTCATTGAAGATACAGTATTTTGCCTTAGTGGTGTTTGTTGTATACCTTGAGGTTGTATAGGCATATGGTACCCTACTATGAACTGATCGTTACCCTGACAAGTTCCATCGTGGGCATTTCCCACAGGGGGAGGAATGGAGGTGTTTTCTTGAAAAGAGACCTCGGGTTGTGTTTATAAACCTCCTATAGGTGGATACATACTTTGAGAGCGTTGTTCACTCCTAACATAATGTGCTAAGTATTCATCATCTAAAAATAGATATGGATCTAATTGTCTCTTGATTTGCGGTTTAAGCAACACCTGAGGAGATGAACCAGATTCTCTAGTGAGCATCATGTTGTTTAAGCCTGAAGGCTCTAGTTGTTGCGTTTGAGTAATCTGATCCAACTCTTCTATTTGGAAATAAGAACTATATCTAGTCCTTTGAGGAAGATTTTGTGTTGAAAACTAGTTAGTTGAATAGTTGTCATCCCATGCTAAGAGCGAGGGTGATGGCTGTCTATTCAGTTGATCGTAATATGCTTCAAGACCTAGGAGAGGTCTGCCATATGCATCGAATCTTGACATATTAAGGGGGTATATGAATACTAGTAGAATAATGGGAAGAAGTGAAGATGGATAAAACTAACGAGAAGAGTGTGAAAGTGAAGAAATTGTTCCATCAATATCGGGTTCACTAATCTTGGGGGTGAAGCTGATGTGAAGGCTAATGAGGTGGAAAAGATGAAATGTATACTAATTGGAAGAAAAAGTAGAAATGTGACTCCAAACTAGAAAGTAGGAAGTTCACATTGGTTTCACCAATTTTTTTGGTGAAGCTGATGTGGAGGCTAAAGAGGTAGAGAAGATGAAGCTGTTTGTTTGTTTCATGTCGGGTTCACCAATTTTGTTGGTGAAGCTGATGTGGAGGCTAAAGAGGTAGATAAGATGAAGTGGTTGTTTGTTTCATGTGGAGTTCACCAATTTTGTATGATGGAAAAGTGACATGCGAGCATGGGAATCTACAAGTGACTCTTCCTCGTACCTGACCTCCCAAGGTCGTGTCGAGACAGCCGGTGGGGATGGGATATGCATGCGGTGTAGATAAACTAGTTAGGAAATATTATGTCTTTGATGTACACTAATGGAATCTGCGAATCTAAAGCAAGGAAGGCCCTCCTAACCTAAACTGGCATGATAGATCGTTCGGCAAGGATGACTGCTCGAAGGATCCAATCAATATCAAGGTCTAGCATGATCCGATCTATAGGTTGTGGAATACGTGGAAAATGACCTGTGGGTGCTTCGTAGATATCCCCTGACAGGGTCATGAAAAATGGATGATGGATATATAGTGGATTCTATGGGTGATTCTCTGGTCTAGTCCAGAATCCTTAACTTGATTAGCTGCTACGTCTAGTGAGGATAGTTGTGCGATAATGTTTGGTGGAAGTGGAGAGGACCTAAATACTAATGTGCGTAAACTAGCGTCAATGTCTGATTAACCTGTGGTCCCATTGGGTTGTGGGACCTATGGATCACAATTGTAAGTTTGTGGTTGTTGTGGACCTCCTATGGTCATGTGTAGAATCAATCCCTAATCCCTAATATCCAGTAGTCATATGTCTTTTCGGCCTCTATGTTTAGAACTAAAAGTTGTGCATCTTCTCAGAGTACCTTACAGGTGTTCTGGAAACTTGAATTCTTAAGCTAGTGTCTATGTCAATGAGGATGTCTCCTGCGTCTGGCTGTGGGACCAAAGGATCATAACCAAATAGTTTCTCTCTTTCAAGCCCTTCTACAGTCATGCAGATATCTATTAAGGCAATCTGTAGTTTGGCTGGTTTGACCAAAACATATGCGCCTTGTCATCTTCTATGTTTAATCTTCTCAGCTATGCACCGATTTCTTGTAGGTCTGTTGTTGCTCGCAAGACTTGAATTCGATATTTTGGTTTATGTCGAGTTATCATGTTGCAATAGTATTTGGTTGAGGCATGATTGGCTTAAATACATATTCTCTAGGATCCCTAGGTATCGTGATTGTCATACAAGAGAAACAATATAAATCTAACTAAAGAAAAGTAAACTAATTATGCAAAGTATATCCACAACATATATAAATTCTCTATTTTTGTATTTTTGAAAAAATATTTAACTGAATTAAGATAACAACTATTTAATATATCTAGAAAAGGAAAACTAACCTAATAAAAAAATTAAAAACAAACAAGGTAGCCGAGTATAGCTACTTGTTTGTGCAATTGTGAATCTATTCTAAATAACTCGAACTAATTTAATTGAAAGATTTTCAATCCTACCTCGAAGTGAGCAACTAATCATAGTTTCTCGAAACTATCGATCCCCATGGCTTCCCGATAATATCGAAAATGAACGTAACCAAAATAAAGTAATTCACTACTCTATTTGGTATATTTTACTAGAAATTTGAAAGCTTGAACACGGATTTTGTAGAACAATGCATTCGCGAATCTGATTGTGTGTGGATTTTTCCCTCAAGTGTAGTCTCCTCGTTCTTTCGTGCTCACGTGAATCTAGAAAAGCATGTAATTCTAGCATCAATATAAGTAGGTATTGGAACAATGACAGCTTTGGATGTAGACTGAATACAATCCGAGTAGGAGAGGGATAGCGCAAGAGAACAGAGCTTGGCTTATGCAATTCCTAGCGGGATTTATTGCGAGTCATACAACACAAAACATCCAGAACCTGAAACTATCCTTCTTGAAAAAAAAATCAGTAACTTTAATGGCTTTGGACTAAAAATGAAACTATCCTACCTCAATTGATTGTATGAAATAGTAATAACACTAGAACAAGAAGATCATGTGGCTTCTAAACAACAAAATAAGACTAACTATGCATGCAACAAATGAAAACTATTGAATTCCTAAGCAAGAATTGAAAGACTAAACTATTGAAATGAGAGGATGAGGGGCAATTTTGAGGGGCCATTTGCTTGTAATCAAACCAACTATTTATAGAATTCCCATTCACCCAAAGGTAACTCCAACTAGGACTCTTTTACCATTAAACAATGGAGAAACACTATTCCAGGGGACATAAAACATAAATACTAGCCAAAGCGGGTGAGAAAGCTGGTAAAATTTGAAAATTTATGTGATTCACATTCAAAGAAATGTGCTGGAAAGTGCATGAAGGACCACCACCCTGAGTAAGGGGGCGGTTACAGACCGCCGTCCTTTCGGGGTGGCGGTCACGAGAGATTGCCTAGGTAGGGCGGCGGTTTCGTCATCTTGAAGACAAAAATGTAAAGAAAAAGAGGGGAAAAGAGCACAAAAAAGCACATGGAGGCTAAGTGAGGCATGTGGGATGTTAACGTACACTTGGAGATATTTTCTGGATTCCAAACACCTTACAAGGAAACCTGTATCATTATTGGGGCATGTGTAACATCGTTACGCAAAGGCACGTACCACTTACAATTTTGGGTACATATAGTCACCCTGATGATACTAGTCACCCTTTATCCCCACTAATGCTTGCAAGCCTCTACCGACTTTGGTTGATTCGATGGCATTGATCACTAGTTCAGATCCCAAGTGGAACACCCATACCCTTGGTTTTCAAAAACTTGAAAAAAATTCGTAAAACCCTACCGAAAACCCTTAAAATCCCACCCATATTCATTTTACCACCTACTTAACCTACATTTGACCCTCATAGAAATTTTTTAACCCTTTCTACTCAAATTTCAAATCAGACTTCACAAACCAAATTCCTTAATTATCTACCTTAGTTTTAACTAATCCTACCTCAACTCAATGTCGTCTCCTTGGTGGGATGTATGGTATTTGACTTGGAGGTCCTCTAGCTCATTCTCCTACCTTTGCCATGGCTCAATCACTTTCCTTAGCTACCAACCAATCCCATCACACATAAAAATCTCATCGGTCCTCTTGACTCAATCAAACTCGGTCGATAACTAGCCCTATAATTTTCTCCCATGTAAAATCTGAAGTCCACTCTCTCTATCATTTTCCAAATTTAGCAAAGTACAAATACACCTTTTTGAACATGGGTTTTCCATTTTAAACCCAAATCGACCTAATCGATGTTAGTTAGGTGCCCTAGTTAACCGGTATTGGTTTCTCTTTGACTAGTATTAGTCATCCTACTTAAGCCCACTATGCCACATTTCATCACATTTGATTATCTCATTGCAATTTTCTTACTACCCCACCCTTACCCAAGCCCTTGTGGCTCACCCTATCACCTTATTACCTAGCCTACAACCTTCATTTCAGTTGTGGAAATTTTTTTCCTATACAACAACCTTACCCATGTCCTTACCTATAAACCCCAACCAGACCTCGCCCATTTGACACTCAAATTCACCTACTTGATATACCTTGCGCAATGATGCTAGTTGTGTTGTTTATCCTATATCCCATTCCTTTTATGATTTTTGAATTTTATCTTGATTAGACCAAACCTTTTGGTGCTTTGGAACCCACCTAATATACATTCTTGCACCGAGCCTTGTTGTGTTTGAAGACTTATATCCTATACCTTGAATACCTGGATCACATCAACCTTGTTTAGATAAACTATCGACCTTTGACAATGTAGTTTTTTTGAGCTCTTTAGCCTAGTGCCTCTTCACATTCAATACTTGTGTGTGCATTTGAATTCCCTTGCCTATTACCTACACCAAAAAAAAACCTTTCTTGCACCCGAACCTTACCTTATTTTTTTATCCACCTACCATTTTATCAAATTCATCACTGATTTATGCTACTCCTTCATAAGATCTGAGTTTGAGGGGGATCACATCAACCCATACCTATGGAAACCACTCTTATTTTTTAACATCACTTATCAATACAAGATATGCGACAAGAAGGGGCAAATTTAGACAACCAAAGTTGGTTTGCAACCCTCTAAACCACTTTCGATTAATTAATCTAAACTTATTCCCCAACCATTCCCACTAGCACACATTTTAATTAATTTAACTATCACAATTAAGTTAACTATCTAACTCACCTATCCACGTCACCCTTTTAACGTCACCCTAGACCCATTCTAAACCTATTAATTTCCTTAGACCAAGTCCCCACTTATACTAACCAACTATGACTCTTTCCAACCATAACGATTCGTGACCTATTAATCCTCTAATAAATTCCACACTTTTATTTATGGCATTCAACACCAGAGACCTAGACTAAGCTAAAGACCCCGCCAAATTTGGGTAAAAACCCTTTTTTGACAAATTAGACCAATTCTCCTTAATCGATGTTGGTTATGCCTCAGTAGGTGCCGGTTCCTTAACCACCATTGGTTACCCTTAAATAATAGTTTCTAACTCTTTGCACTAGTTTTCCAATTAATTGATTCACTTAATCTTTTACATTCTAACTCTCGAGCATTCAAGCTACCTGATGATGAACTAGAGCTCATCGGTGTATTCACCATTATCCATTCATCCCATCCACAACTTTGGATCGTAATACCAGAGCACACACAGCCGCATTGTCACTACACTAGACACATTCTCGTATCTCTCATGAAATCTCATTAATCATTGACCACCTTTAGATCTATGGGTTACCAGATAAGTAATTCATTCTTATTTATTAATATTTTGTTTTAATTTTAAGGATTTCATTTATGCCTTCCATCCGATCCTTCTCTATCCCAAATACCACCTTTCACCTATTTACCACATATTCCATCAACATGAACCATTTCACCCATCCTAACACCTTTACCACCTTTTTGAGCCCTAACAAAAATCATATCATCCTTCCCAAACCCCCTCAACTCTTTCGCAATCACAGAGAGACCCAAAACACCCATTTTTAATATTTCAATTATATTTCCCCTATCGAAACCCGTCATTTTCTAGTACCAACATTTATCGCCTAATCGATACCGATCTTTGTGATTGGTAATTTTTTTAATAACTGAAAGCTCATAACTTTAACCAAACAACCAAGAATCACCCAAAAAATTTCCCAGACCCTTCCCAACACCTCAGTGACCTTTCCCTACAACAACCACACCTCGCCTAATACTAGATTAGTTTGTATTTTCAGTACTTTACTTAATCTAGTGTATTGATAATGTTTTGAGACACCTAAATTAAAGTTTTAGCAATAGGACCTTTACTTCTCACATTTATTTTAATTAATTTGATAAAACAATGGATTAACAACCATGTAGAAAGTATCACACTTCCTGAAACTAGAATTTGCTAAGCATTCCATTACCATATACTGTTTAACTCTCTCTTGTGGTCTTTTTGTTCTTTACAGGTAGTTCCTCCTAGACAAAAGGAGGCTCTCATATTCATTTTGATGAAATTCAATAGTGTGTGCAACCTTCTCCGAATTTTCACAGGTATTCCTCCTACACCCATTACCCTTATCTATTTTATTACATTAATTTGAGGTGAAACAAGATGATGTATGATGTTTGACCCTATCAATTATCAGTCCCACTAAGGCTTCTCGTGGAATATACCTTTCCTCAATTACTATCAAGATCTATCATTGTTATATTTCACATTTTCATTCATATATTTAGATAACACATTGTCTCATACTATTTATCTTCACTAACATGCTAATAAGTGCTTCATATGTAGCATTTTCCTTGCAAGAATTATTCTAATCATGGTTATTTGATTTTCTTGTACCTTATTTTTCATGTTTTGCATGTTATTCCATTTATTTGTTTGATTTCCTTATTTTCATAAGCCTTGATGGCTCTATTTTTTAATGTGATATCTTGAGTGGTGTCCCATGTATACATGACCAACTATGAACTAAGCCCTTTTTCCTATATGTTGTTACTTAGTTGTTATTTTAGTGTTTATTCTTTGTTTGTCATGAACACTTGTATGTTATCCTTTTCCCTTGTTTTTATTACGTCATGGTAACTATCATGTGCATAATACCTGTTCCCCTACATGATTCCTATATCAAATGTGCACATTAGTTTCAGTCTTCCCCATTTAGAATCCATCATATTTTTTCATCTCAAACACCCCAAACAAGTGGAGGTAAACATTGGGTGAACCTTTTCACCCTTGTATTAGTCACAAAATAGAGTTACGAAACACCAACACCAGGAAAAGAATAAAAATCAATTACATAATAGGGTCAAAAATAGACTTAGCCACAAAATTCAGCATGTACACAAGTTCTTAGATTAGACAAGACTGCATGGGCTCTAGTTTCCCATATGGACACTCCTTTCCTATGGGTAAACATAGTTATAGAGTAGTTTTAGAAGTTGTGTAGTCACAGTTTTCTCTAGTTTCAACAGTTACAAAGCTATTTTCATATTGTAATTAGTTAGTAATAGGAACTAACTATTAATCCAGGAACCAAAAGAAAGAACTAAATAAGGGATTGACACCTAGGGAATATGTAGGACAATGATATGCCTAGTGCCTTTGTGTCACCCAAGGAAAATTAAAAATTGGGTTTTTTATCATCTGTAATGACACTTATTCGTAGGGACGTATTATTGGTTGGAGGGAAAATAGACCACTCTCCCAAGATAATTTTTCTTAGTAGTGACAATATGCCTAAATCTAAATTTTAGCATCGAGACACTTAAATCCCTAGTTTAATACTAGGACACAAAAATACTTCATGTTATTTCAAATAGCCCCTAAAAATTAGGTCTACAAGAAAGAAACAAATTTCTATCTCTTTCTCTTTCAACACTCCAGGTGCATTCTAACCCCTTGGTTTAGTTTTTCCAATATGCATTTCCATTTTTTACATATTTTCAAAGTTAACATTCAATTGCATTCAGTTAGAGTATTGTAAATACTTATTTTCTTTTGCAGGTCCTATCTTATCCCAACGAATATAAAGCACACTCCAACAAAGATGACATCCCAAGGAACTACACACATGCATCATTATCACTCCACACACATAAAGGTCACCCCTAGGATCCTTATCATTCCCTCTCCTTATAATTTCATAATACATATCTTACATTGTTCCATTTGGAATGCTACAAAACTCATTTCACACACTATCGGGTGTAATCTTCATTTGAATATATGAGGTACACTTTTCTATTCTACATTATGCTACTGAATCCTTATTCACTAGCATAAAGTGGGTGAAAATGTAGTCATTGAATCATAAAATTATTGTGTACATCTAGTCTTTAAATACCTCATTAATATGCATGATTCCTAAACAAGAGAATTACTCATTGACACCCATTTTCTTTGACATTACTTTTATTCTTATCACATTTATTATTTGTTAATTTTAATTGACAACTTACGTTTTGAATACTAGATGACATATTACTCATATCTAATTACATTATTTCATCCTTCTAACTCTTTGTAATAAGGGATAGCAGATCTCGAGTGCTATTCTCCCCTCTAAGCATCTATGTCCTCTTTACCTCTTTTTTTTAATCTTGTAAATGATACTTTTCTCTTATATTTTAATAACTCTTGGTCTTCCTTTTACTTTTTAATGATGAAACTTAAGAAAAGGAATCATATATATATACATGCCTTATTTAACCTCATTGGGGGAAAAATATTCAATAAACGCATACATCTATAAGGAGCTAATATTTGTTATCTACTACATTAAGGACTACATTTTTGAATGCATACTTAAGTGCATATAAGGGTTTATTTTGAATTCCATACCACACATTTACATTTGGGAAAAAGTATTTGTATCATTCTATCTCTTTGTGCAACTATAAGCAGGGCATCCTAGCTCAAGAGATGTTATTTCAATCACACACACACTGATAAGAACTATATAGAGTCTAAAATGTAGTGTAGTGTTAGGTGAAAATCATGTTGGGATGACCACCGAGGTTAGTCTAACTCAAGAATATGCATTATTTTATTCATTTAATGTGTTTTTGAGTATTATGCAGGTATCTAGGGTGTATTTTTCAAGTTATAAGTGTGATACAGTGAGTTTGATGCAACCCATATCAAATAAGGATCGACACTAAGTGACATAGAAGGAACCATACCCCAAGCAATTCATCATAGACCAATTCCCATAATATATGCTAGCTCTTGGGTGGCCCTATCCCATTCCATGGGCTCATGTCCTATATATCACCACTTTCTAGAATTATGCATAGAGCTTGCATAGTCCATAATTGGACTTTACAGATCAATATCCAATCCAGAATCAGTTTGGACCTACAAATATAAGATTAGTCACTCATTAACCCATATCTACCACTCTTGCTTCTATTTCTTTTACTTGACCTTTCTTGAATATTTTTATATCCATTTAAACAACAATTTCCTTATCTTAGATTGAATTATGTTAAATAACTTTGGTATATTTTATGATACCCTCTTCTTCTACATAAATATGCATAGAAAATAAAAACAGAGAAACATTCTCAAATTATAAAAACATTACAATAGTTACAAAAATACAAAACAATACTTGTGTTTTAGCATACATTTTTTTCACTTTCCATTATACATACATGTTGTTTATTGCTTATGTTTGATAGATATCATTTCTTATTTACACACATACATTCATGAGGTATATTGAGCATTGTGTAGGACATACATAGAGTAATACATAATGAGAGGTGGTGTCATGACCCTTACTCATACTACTTACCTCTAGGGTATCTACTTTTTCATACTATATTGAGTTGTTATATCTCAATTATAGCTCTTTTATACCTTCATTACACTTGGTTACATATATATTGTGTATTTGTTATCTTTTGAACTCACAAGACTAACACATGTATCTTTTAACACTTACAATTATTTCTTCATTGGATCTTTTATATCATATGTTATGTGTTTCATCACATTTGGATGTACACTTTTTTCATACATTCTTACTAGTTGTATATGTGTGTATGTTTTTTTATTACTCCGATTGTGTCCTAAGGGTATTGATTTTCTTATGATGCCATTTGTCTCCCATTTTTTAGGAACTTAAGTATTTGTGTGAGATTATTTGATATATTTGCACTTATTTTTACATTGTATGAACTTATTTGCTACTTAGCATATGGCTTACTAATTATGCTATTATTATTTTGATGAATTGAAACTATTATGGTTATCATGTTTCTTGTTATTTTTCTCATATTTTATGTCATAGTTTCTACATTGCATGTACCTTTTATAGATATAAATTCATCTTGGTAACCACCAAATCATTATTTCACTAGTTATACATAGATTCTTAGACACTGTGTATGCATTTTTATTTTGACCCGCATGCTTAATTTATTCATTGTAATCAACTCAAATGAGGGAGCAATATATGAGGATTATTATAAATTTATATAAAACAAAAACATTTTTATGGGAATAGACATATGTATAGGCAAAAATAAATGACTCGAGTTAGACTCAAACATAGAGATTTAGCAAAATCTAGACAAGGTAATAAACATATAAATTGGTCATGACCGTATGGATGGTTCTAACTTTACTATATTATTTTTTCCATATGTTTTACGAGTTATAGATTTTTCACCATTATACAAGAGTTTTTATATGGTTTTAGACTCATATTGACTAATTTTGGCATAGATTCAAGGGACTTGAATGATCAAATTCTCTCTCTCTCTCTCCATAGTACTCGATTTTATTCTCAATTTTTCGCACATTATGGGCATGGGTCTTCTCTATCTATTCATAATTCAACATGCATCATTTCTACCCAGTTTCTAATTATTTGTGTAGTGTAGTGCCCATTTTAACAACCACCGAGACCCAAGAAACAACCTAGGGTTAGCTAGAAAATTATGGGATATTTTTTTTTAATTGAAGTGTCTACAACCAAGTTACAAGAAATTATTTTTCACTAACAGGTTCCGAACAAGAGCAATGTACCACAACATATGTTCCCTTCATTAAATAATAACAAGTTCACATGGTTCAAATTTTAGGGTTATATGTTTTAGTTAGGTTCAAGGAGTAATTTACCCCCATGCCTTCTCTCTAGTAGCCTTAGAGTTTCAATAGGATTTTTCTCATACTTAACACTTCCAAAATTTCCCTAAATCATTACCAATGGATAGGAAATTTTCTCACCTTTCGGTGATATAAAGAAGTCCTCCTAACTCCTTACAGAACTCAAGATATGAGTGGGTAGAGTTTTTAGGTCAAATTTTCCCCTAGGGGGACACATGTCAAGAGGTGGGGAAAGCACCTTCAACGGGTTGGTAGGTCATGGGGCAGCTTGGGGAATTTTTCCCATCGCGCGGCACAAAGGAAAAAAAAAAATTACGCTCTGCGGGTCCCTGGTGGACACGTGTCGAGTCCTGGCACAAAGTGGAAAAGGGGTGAGGGGTTGGGGGAGTGACGGAGAAGATTGCTGAATTTTTCCAAAGGGAGAATGAAAGGGAAAAAGGGATGCGTGGGTCTGTGCACCCACAAAAGAAGAAAATTCCAAGGTGGGGTGGAAAAATGGAGCCATGGGGGAAATTTTCAAAATTTTCCAAAGGCCAAAAACACAAGGAAATCGAATTGGTCCGCACCCACACTGACGCCATGATGCCACGTGTCACTCAAGTATTGGTGTGGGGAAAATGAATGGTGGAAAACATAAGGCATTAAAACAAAACGGTTTCAAAGTTCAAAATCTCGCATAGGCCACGAGTCCGCGAAAGGAGGGATTCTAAGTGAGGTGGGGTTACGAGGCCGTGGAAATAGAAAGGAAAATTTTCCAAAGGAAAAAACCAAAATTTCTAAGTCCAAAAATCTTCCCACGTACCCATCCTGACATGTGTCAGCACGTGATTGGCCGTGGGTGAGCGGGGATGCGGGAGAAAGTGGGAAAATTTTCCCAAGGTAAAATTTTCAAAAGGATAAGTTTAAATTTGGTCCACCCCTCCAAGGTGCCACGTGGCAGGTCTTGATTGGTTGTGGGATGGTGGGGCCATAGAATTTTGTGGAAATTTTTCCAAAAATTAAAATTAAAGTTCAATAGTTAAATGTATTATTATTATTTTTTTTGGAAGGCCAAATTGAAGTAAAACTTCAAATGGCCATAACTTTTGATAAGAATCTCAGATTTGGGAAAACAAGGACTTTTCATAAAGCTATCCATGCCCTATTTTCAAAGGAAACATAAAAATTTACTGTTTGAGGAATTTTAAAGGGTAAATTTTACAAAAACGATATGCATGCTTTTAATTTGCAACTGGTAATTTCCAACTTTCAATTTTGATTAAATTCGGTTTCCTCCTTTACTCAACATGTCAAACAGACATGGAGGATTGATCTAGGGAGGGTTTAGAGTATTTTAGAGAAGTTGATTTGTTCAATTGATTCAAAATTGTATTTTTTTCCAACAAGTGACAAAAAATGATTGTTAGAGGGATTGTTTTCAAATTAGCAATGGTTAAGTTGTTTTCTTGAGATTTATTTGTCAATTTGGGTTCATTTAAGATACCTCATAGTAAATTTTAGCATCTCCAAGTTGATTAATGTGTGTAGGTCTGAACTATAAATTATTATTAAAATTAATTGCCGCTTTAAGTTTGTAATGTAAATCTATTTCTATTAAATCTGCATGTCAATTTTATCATTTAAATGTGGTATATAGTTTCTAAACTAATTTGAGGCATTTAAATGACTTTAATCCACTATTCTATACTCAAAGCAATTCTGATTTCAATTTCATATATTTTTTTAAAAAAAAATGTAATATAATTCTCTCATGCGTATTTTATTTCCTTTGCAATTAAACAGAGATTCCATTTGCAATTTAACATTCCAACTCAACTCACAATGCAATGAGAGGAAACTTGCAATTATTTATTGACTTCAACAAAGGAAACATCTTTACATTCTTTCATTTCTTTCCAATAAACAGAATCAAAATTTAAATGTCTTTTACAATTTGAATATCTAATTCCATAATCAATTTACATACATCTTTCTTCACTAAATACATATTACAACATCATCCACAACAAGTGGGAAAGGATTACAATTAAATATGTCTTCACAAGGGACTATCAGACTGCACTTGTCTTTTTCTCCAGGACAAAGCAACATGCACATTTTCTTCTTCTTCAAAATAGATCACAACAAAAGAGGGGGAAAGGCAACGCTCTCCACCCAACCAAGACATCCAATGAAAGGAGAAGCCTTCCTTCATCATTGGCCCCGAGCCCCAACCAAGATACAATAAAAGATGTAATTCAACCATGGCAACAACTGGCTTCCACAACACAACATTCTTTCACATACACATTTTTTTAAAACACAATGCAACACAAAACAAATAGTAGTTCACAACTGCATTTAGAAACATTTCAAAGTAGAACTCAGGCTTGATCTTGCAAGCCAAAGGAGCAAGGCCTATGGGGGAAGCTACTTATGCCTCCCAATTGGGAATTGGGCATCCACCAATAACAAACTACCAAATAAAACATCACACACATTTCCTTATGCCCCCACAAATCCCTCCTTATGCCCCCCATAGATTTCCTTATGCCCCCACAAAGTAAAAAATGCAAGCTATTTATTTTCCATGGTGGATCCCAAACCAAAACTCCCTCAACAAAATTTTGATTCCAATGTCCTTCCTTATGCCCCCACATGGATTCCCCATAGCCTTCTCCTACACCATCCCTAAGGCAGTCTACCCAACCAGCCAACAAATAAATCAAAACATTTTCCATACACACAACACCACAAGAAAAATAACAACAATAAAAAGAGAGTAAATTTGTACCTCTCCATGGTGACTTGTGCTCCTAACATCAATCTTAAAATTCCAAGAAAAAACATTCCAAAACAACAACTCACAGTCATGTAAATGTTTCTCTCGAACTTCCTCCAAAAACAAGATCTCTAACAAGAAAATCTACCCCAAGGAAGAATGCAAAAAGGTTCAACAACCCCAAAAAAAGAAGAGAGTTTGAAATATATATAAGGGGGAAAGAAGAGGATGATGTGGATCCATGTAGGATGCCACATCACACATCCTCTCAAATCAACACAAAAGACAAAAATACAAACTCCAAGGCTTAATAAAGAGGTGGGTGAAGAATGACAAGTTACTTGCACACTCCAAAATAGCCCACACCTCAAGGGACAACCATTAATTAAAATGTAAGAAAGTGCAATTAAAAACATGCACAAGATGAATAAAATGCATTATAAAAAGTCACAAATCACTTCCCCAACCATAAGTATGGTTGGTAACATAAATTTAGAGGCATGGGACAAGTTTTACTTGTCCCACAAGCCTCCAAAAACAGCCCCCAAGGTCAAATTCGAATTTCCATGGAGGTGGAGTATCTCTTACTCCAAAATCTGACTTACACAAGCTCTTACACATCTTACACATCCCTTACAAATTAATTACAAACAGCCAACAACTCTAATAATTACTTTCCATATCCCAATTTAATTTATTTAAATTTTAAACATATGATCTCCTCACATTAATCTATCACAATTAATTAATTAAAAGAAGAGAACACATTACAAATAAAATACATACAACAATAAATAAACATTAACCATATCAACAAAAATACACAACCCATGGTCACATATAAAGATGATTCCCCCCATGGGAATCTCTAACAAAACAACACACAACACAATAAAACAAGTTGCCATGGTGACCTTGTCGAATTCACCTAGAATTCTATTTTGGTTGGTCTCTCGATCCCTGATGTTTTGTTGTGATATTTTTAACTTGCAAAATACAAATACCTCCTTTGGCCTCATGTCCATATCAGAACATCCAATATGATACAAATAGAATCACTAAATAAACTATATAATGAATCACAACAATATCAAAGTAACAACTACATCATTTGTATTTTTAATCCATAACTATATCAATATCATTAAAATATCCATTTTCTAGATCTATTCATAATATCAAAAATCACATGTCTAAGCAATATCCATAAAACATCCATGTCAAATAATATATCATCATCTTCATATAAGGTGTCTCTAGTGATCATCATGCATCGTAATCAAATCAAAATCGTAATAATCCATAATCCAATGTCTAACAACATACTAAATCAAAACATAGTAATGTCTATAATGAAATCAACAAGTATCAACATAAGCATCAAAAGGTGTCAAAGGGAAGTGGGCACTACATCCCCCTCCCCTTAGACTCAACTTCCTCTTGGAAGTCATTGGAATAATTACGGAAACTACCCTCGTAATGAAGTAGCATCCTCCCAGGTAGCTGTAGTCTCATCATATTTCTCCTACTGTACCCGAACCTGATCAACCTCTCTACCTTGAAGGCCCAAGGTCTTGTGATCCAGGATGTAAATGTGCTCCACCATCACCTACCCCTGAACCTGTACCTGTAATGATGTCCAATCCAACACATGAGAAGGATCTGCAATATATCTCCTAAGAACCGAACCATGAAACAAATCATTTACGCGAGACAAGTGGGTGGCAATGTTAGATGGTAGGCCAAAGGGCCGATATTCTCCAAGATCTCAAAAGATCCAACAAATTTGGCCATACCAAAAAACTATTTTGGTCCCCTGAAGAAGTTCTGTTAACACTCAAAATGGCCTAAAATCCCTTTTGAAAATCAATTTTTAGAACTTAGCCATTTTTAGCTTCTTTAAACTCGGCGCAGAAAATGGTGTGTCAACACTCTCAAAAGTGTGCCTTTTTGAAATAGGCGTAGGAATTCTCATGTCGACATACCAAAATGTGTGCCCCTTAGAAAGTCTTTGGTGCAGGAAATGTCATGTCAACATCATTAAACATGCGCCAAGTATGTGCGCTAAGGCGTAGAAAATGGTGTGTTGACACCATGAAATGTGCGTAAGGTGTTGAAAGTATTATGTCAACACTAATAAACTTGCACCAAGGCACATTTTAACTGTATCGACACTCTGAAAAGTGCGCCAAAGAAAGTTGGTGAAATAATAAATGCCAGTTTTTCTATAAATAGGCACCCGACACCTGTCATTTTCACGATTTGAAAATTGAAAAAGTGTTTTCTCTGCACTTGTCAGCTATCCTTGTCACCCCCGCATGCCATTTTTTGAGCTTGTGGACCCCAACATCATCCTTCATCTTTTATAAAACCGGGTAAGTGGCTTCTGTCATCCTTGTTGTTGTTATGGTTTTTTTTTTTGGTTGTGTTAGGTTTTAGGGTTGTATAAAAAGATTAAATCTAAAAGAAGAACCTAATAATCTATAATCAACTAGAAACCCCTTTTCCTCTCCTTCCAGATCTACAAATCTGGAAGGCCCCTACCTCTAAAGAAACCAAGGCCATTTTTCCCTTATTATCTTGTTAAAACCCTCTCTTTACCATTTGAGATATCAAAAAAAGAGAAAGAGAAAGAAGGAAAATAATCTAAGTTGTTAAAGTTGAATTTGAAGCATGGTGCATTTGTCCTCCCTACAACATATTTTGAAATTCTACCTTGGCACACTATCCTTTCTTGCAACATAACCCTAACCCACGCCCAGTTTAATAACACTTAGCAGCTTTTGTAGGCGCAGGCGCATCTACACAACATCAACATAGGATGTTGTGTGCTTCAAATCCATGCCAAGCACTTTTTCCTTGGCGCATTGATTTCCTTTGCAACATATTTCAAAATTGTGCCTTGGTGCACTTAAAACCCATGCAACACAGACTTTTCCTGTGCCCCACTAAAGAAAATTTCCTAAGGTGCAGGCACATATTCCTTGACATCAACATGACATGTTGTATGTTGTAAACCACGCCTGTGCTTTACCCTTTGGCATTGCATTCTGTCATGTAACACCTTTCAAAAGTGTGCCCTTTATAACCTTGGTGCAACTTTTCTCTATCAACACTGGCGCACCTTTTTCCATGTCGACATCCTCAAAAGTGCACCCAACATTTTTAAGCCTCTGCAGACATGCTATGAACCTGTGCCTTGCGCCCTAAGCCTTATAATTGCTCATTCTTCTTTCTGCAAGCTTTCATTATGAATAACATGATGGTTGACATGGCTCTTCTATGTTGGACCTCCTTGATCCTTCTTGCAGAACAACAACATCCATCCTCGAGCTCACACATGTCTTCATCAAGCAAGAAACCAACAAAGTCTAAAGCTAAAGCTAAAATCAGAACAAGAGATGAAGTACAAATATCAGAAAGTCAGGATGCCTGACTCATATGCAGAGAGTGACCTCGACATCAGAGACTCTGAGCTGGGGCATATCGATATGGATGAATTTTGGGCAAGGACCAACTAGGCAAGTAGTGGCCCATGGATGAACAAGTTGGTGGGCAGTGGATTGCACTTTGCAGTTGGTGAGCACTAGTAAGTGCTATAAATAATGAGTTCATTATGTTGGTTGCTTGGTGTTATAACAAAGGACACTAGATGTGTTGAAGATAAGGAAGGAAAGATGATCATCGACCTCATAACCCATCACTTTGAACTAACCTGGGCATTCCTCATCATAGGCAATATGTCACCATAAGTCTAGAAGACTGCAAGAAAGGCATGGGATGACAATGAAGATAAATGCATGCAAATGATGAATGAACTTTATCTGAAAAACAAGAAGCCGGTGAGTAGATGGCCACAGACCATCCACCGTAGTGACTTCAATGAGGAATTGAGTGATACAATCACCTTCCTGAACAGAGTATTTGGGCTCCTGATGCCCATTATTTCCACAAATGGATGTTGAGGTACTTAGAGACCATGAGCAAGAATACACCTGATCAACATTTTGGCTGGGGTGAAATCATCAGTGACACCATCTCCCAACAGCTTCAACAAGTCCTAACAACTAGGAAGTTCTACATGAATTCCTACGTTGTATACGTTGTAACATCAGCAAGAGATTTTGTAGGCCTAGCTCGAAATGGGGTATGGCCCCAAGTCAAAATATATGAATTCTACCTAGAGCTAAAGCTCGAGGCCAGCATCTCCTAGTTCTCCAAGATTAATGATGCCTTTTTCTATGAGGTAATCTACTTACTGAGGCCGAATATGAGACATGGTCGGACCAGCCCAAGTGTGATTGCTGCCACGAAGAAATGGGGAGCATTGTTCACACAATTCCCCACATTCACATATCTCAGAGCGGTGAATTTTGAGGGTGAACCAACAAAGCTACCAAGGTATGCAGGGCCCAAGTTGATCCTCTTGGAGTTTTCAAGGCAACTGATCACTTACCATGAGAAGTGCATGAAGAGAAAGAAAGGAGGAACTCCATTCCCCCTTATAGTTGGCGATACACCTACACCACACTGGCCAAAGCATGGGAAATGTATGTTGAGCTTGAATTGCTGAATCTAAAGCACAACTTCCTAGCAAGGCCCACCTTGATTGTTCGGAGTTTACCTCCCAAAGGAAAAAATTGATCCCATCCATGTTCTGAGATCGAGGACATCTGGATCGACTTGACACATGAAATAGACATCAGGTGAAAGGATCACTCCCGGGCTCTGGAAGAGATCATCCATTATGGCGTAGCCATCATTCTAAAGGGATTCCAAGAGACTGATCAAGAAATTGATCAGGTTTACCTTGACATGGATGGGGATGATTGGCCGTTCGCAGAGGTCGATAGAGCCAAAGCACCTAAGACCATTCAGGAAAGGGTTAAGCCCATGTTGCAGTGCACTAAACATTGGTGCAAACAGAATGGTCTCACCTACCTCGGAGTAGATTTCACTACTTCCCCTTTAGGTAGAGCACCTCCAAGAATGGCCCAAGTGCTGAAAGGAAAAGGGAAGGACAAGGAGGGAGAATCAAGAAAACAAGAAGAAGCTCCTCAAAGCCCTCCTACTACTTCTGAGAAACAAGTGGTTGACCTGGTGTCTCTAGGTAAAGAAGAAGAAACAATAGAAGTTCAATGGATACATCCACTCAGGATGTTATCACAGCTACAACTACTGAGGTACCCACCATTCCTTCTTCCGCTCCTTCTCCTCCCCCTATCATTGAAGCATCTATTCCTATGGATGTGTCTTCTTCTCTCCCTTCCTCCCTTCCATCTCCCACCTCTTCCATCTTCTCCTCTCTCGTGGATCTGTCACCTAGTGTTCCCTCCATCCAATTACAGATCCCTTCCATCTCCATGTCCTTTTCTTCTCTGTAGTAACTCCAGGCCCCACAAGTAGCGTAGCGCGTTGGACTCCTTGTCGATGCCACCACCAAGTGTTTCAATGTTCTTCCCTGTGGCCTCTTCAGTTGCTTCCCCTTTCACTCCCATTTCTTCTTCTATTCCCTCTACTCCCTCTCCCATAAGTCCAAGCTAGATTTCTGACCATCTGGGTCAACATAAGAGAAAGGTTCCCATCGCACCCATGGACTTCTCTGTCATTCCGAAGAAGGGACCCAAGAAGTAGAAAGTGATAACTCACTTTTCTAAGAGCACTTCGGGGGAGAGAGTCATGGAGATTGCATACCCGGATCCCACCAAGGAAAAGAAGGATCTATCTCCCACAGATTTCATAGTGACTCAAGTCACAATGGGAACCTCATCTGAAAGCCTACAAGGAGAGGCCTTGTCTGCAGTAGATGCTCTTTGCAAGAAACTTCAAGAAGCAAAAGAGGAGAAGAGAATACTCAAGGAACAAAACAAACATCTTCTCCAAGCATTGCAGAGAATGGGCAACACTCCTCCTATGACTTTGCCGCCAAACCCTACTGAAGTTCTCAGTTAGGATAAGATAAATGAATATGCTAAGATTGGTGAACAAGGCGTGGTAGTATCCTCTGGATTGAGTGAATCCTCTAGAGATAGTGAGGAAATGATTAAGAAATTCATAGTGCTCTACCAAGATATAGATCAAGAAAATAAGGAGCTACAAGTAGTAGCAAGTTCCCTCTCTCGAGGAGTTGGACAATGCCAGGTTACAACATGAAACATTCCAAGCAATGGCTAACTACTCGATTGATGACCTATTAAAGGTCGGCATCATCGATCACCCATGGCACATAATAAAGCTCTCATTGCATTAGATTACCGGGTCGATCAAATGGAATATATCTGGAGAGGATAGATAAAATCAAGGATGAAGCCCTGGATGCATGATATAACATGGAGCAGATAGTTACAAAGATGTCTCCAGGGATGCTCAGTGAATCATTCACCTTGAGGGAAGAAGACAGATGATACATTCCAACGCTTAAGGCTATAGTCACTCAAGGTTTGGCACCAGAGGTCACTTTTGACCGAGAGTCAATCAATAACCTCTTGGCTTGCATGATTTCATTGGCTTCTTGATCGATGCATGTGAGGAGTTCACTTGGGTTACTTGACAAGCTCAAGAATGAAAAAGAAACTTGTGAAGTCATTGGTGACCATTTCAAAGGTCCAGATCATAATCAACTTTAGTCAATGATCAGCAAGTTTATGGAATATCGAGCTCAGTGTCACATCGCCTCTCCTGATCAGAAGCAAGACACTCGTTTAAGCAAAGAGATGATGAGGAGTAGTTTCTCCTCTTGTGTACGCTTTGATCATTTTTGTAAAAATATTTAAAAAGTATGTTGGCATTTATGATGACATCATCCATGTTGCACCATGGGATGTTGCCATCCAAAAACTTGCCCAAAGTCAACTTTTGACTTTTTAGATATTTTGTAAATATCTTGTAAGATATTTTGTAAATAGTGGTTGGTTTGTTTTTGTCTTCTTTCCTCTTCTCCTTCTATAAATACTGGAATACTTGTTGTATTCTAGGTGGACATTTTTGTATGAAAAAGAAGTGAGGAGAGAAAGACTTTGTGCTTTCTTTGTATGAAGAAATATTAATACATATGTTCAGACTTTGTGCTCAATATATGTGTTATTTGCATCAGATCTTTCTTAAGTTAGATCTATGTTTTTATTCTATTGGATTCATTCCTATTATTGTCATATGTTCATCAGTATTGCTTTATTTGTTTATGCAAGTAAGTTTGGCTTTGTTTACTACCAGCCCAAAGCATAAACCTTCTGACCTTTCCATCTTGGAATTCATTTCTTTTCTTCCTTTAGATCTACTCCTCCATTCCTTCCCTCCTACCTTTTCTATTTCGTAGTTGGAACTACCTCTACTGGGATGAGATCCCAAACCCCCTAAAGTTAGAATAGTGTAGATTTGCATAGATTCTTGCTTGATAGATTAGCAATAAACCAATTTTGCTTTGTTGTCTCAAAGAGGGGCTATGCCCTGCACACTATTGGCTATTTCCCCATGACTTGCCTAACCGAAAGATTTTCAAACCAACATTTTTTTGGTGACTCTGCTGGGGATCGAACTAAGGAAATAATTTAAAAAAACTGTAAAAATCACTACCAGTTTGCAAATTTTAACTCTTTGTTAAAAATTAAATTTTTGCAGAAGTGATCAAAACTAAAAATTTCCTTATACAAATCCATAGATCTGGACCAGATAGGAGCTTTTAGTTCGTTGAGTTTTTACAAAAACTTGTATATTTTTATAGATCTAAGATTCTGACATTTCATGTTATTTTCAAAACCTTGCAAAATTCAGGTCAAAGATCGAAAATCAGCTTTCTAAATTGACCCACTTTTTATCCTTGTTAATCTTTGTCAGAAAACCACAATCGGTTGTTATTTTTAAAAAGGATAAAATTAAAAATTAAAAAAGTACATGCTGCTGATTTTTGCTAGAAAAATCAGAAAATCAGCAAGTACAAACAAAAAGATTGTTGTAAATCTACTCTTAATTGTTGCAGATCTGAATGGGTACGCTGGCGGGTGAACAATTTACTCGTTAGCAAGAGAGCTCATGGAGAAGTTGATCCAATTTTTGATCTACTTCAAAGGCACAATTTCAATATCACTCCAGCATGATTTGCATCACTAAGCTCAATGGATCGATCAGCCAGAAGTGCCTCGCCTCCACGAAAGAGCCAGATTTCACAAGGTGCCTCGACATCGATTTGCAGTGCTCTTTTGCTAAGTGGAACCACACTCCCTGCTCGTGTTCTTTTTCCCACTTTTCAAATGGAAATAAATCTACCTGTACCATGGGGAAATGCCATGGGTCCTCTAGCACTGCCGCATCTAGTACACCCCCTTCCCAATGGAAATCGTAAGAATTTCCTAAAATTTGATGGGAGCGGAAATCAAAGCACGAGACATGCATATAGTTGTGTTTATTATGTCATGTAGTATTCTGGATGTGACTCATGAGGATGTATCGGTACGTCTCTTTCTTGAGACCTTGCAAGGGCTACATCAGAATGGTTCCAGCATTTACCAAGCTGGATCCATCACCAGTTGGGCCACATTACGGACTGCATTTGAAGACAGATACAAGCCTTCAAAAGACACATTCACGTTATTGTCATGAATCACTCACATGAAGAAGGAGGCCAATGAAACCATGCATGATTTTATCACCCGTTTCAATTCATTGATCAACCATGTGTGCCCACTGCCATGATGCCAACATTAGAGAATCAAAAGTGTTTCTTCTTAAATGCATGAGTTTGAAAGTAAGTTTCTTACTTTTACAAGAACAGATACCCACCTTGGTCCTTACTCAGGCTATGGCCATTCGGATAGAAGACAACCTTCTTATATCTGGTGAGTTAAGATATGAGCCATCAAAATCAAAGGCTTTAACTTCTTCTCAAGCTACCTCATCAGATCCAACATTCCAGAAGATGGCGAATGACTTGCTCTCATTAAAGAAGCAATTGGCTCAAACATCATCTACTACTCCATATTGGGATATCCCACGGAGGAACTTCACTCCCAACAATGCCCCCCAAAGGCCACGTTTTCTATTACTTCTCCAAGGTTAGCAATTGAAGCCCCTCGGTTAATGCTTTGGTTGAAATCGAAGAAGATGATACAAATTATGAAGAACCTTTGTCACAAGGTGAAGATGATCAAGATGTCGGTGAACTGATTGACTGACTCTCTACTATCGGGTATATGGAATTTGAAGATGAGGAATCTGATGAAGAAGAGGGTACCCAAGGGTATGTGAGTAGACAATCATATGCATTTTTCACTCGCTCATAAGGAAAAGAAGCAAAGATTTTGCTTTGAAAAACAAAAGGAAAAGGTTGTGGTAACTCCTCCTGCCAACGATCACTAAAAGAGGTAATCCCCTTCCTACTCAACCTCTGTTAAACCTTTTGTAAAGAAATATTTTCCTCCATTTCTCCTCTAATTCAGCCTTCCTCAATTCCATAAAGACCAGTAATCCTCCTCCACAAATGTGAAATGAAGGACTCATTCCTTCGTTAGCACAACCCTTGGTCGCATTTGATATAATTGATCATGCTAAAAAGACCAAGATCAGATGTCTGAAGTTGAATACCTTGATCCAACTTAGAGCACTTGTAAGATTAACTAAGTATATCAAAGCCATTGTCATCCTTCCTCCCATTTCCCCAAAAGGAATTCTTCCCACTCCTCCTACGTCTCACGTAAACATCACCTCGACTTACATATCGGGAAAATTGAACCTTTTTACCTATCTCTCTTGATCAATGGTCATAAACTAAGTAACTGTATAATTGATTCTGGAGCTTCTGATAATGTTATGCAGCAAAGGTCACCCATGCTTTGGGCCTCACACTTACTAAACCTTTTTGGCAGATGCTACTCCATGGAAACCAAACAGGTACCATTGATTGGTCAGATCAAGGATGTGTAGTTTGCATTCGCAGCATTTCTGAGAAAAGGGTAAAAATGACTATTCTCGTAGCTGATATTCTAGTAGCATATGGGATATTGCTAGGGAGGAGCTTTTGTAAAGAAGTTGGTGGGGAAATTCATATGGACTAGTCCAAGCTAGGATTCTGTCAAAGGGTGATGCAGACATTGGAACCAGAATCACAAAAGAAATATCTAGTCACCAACTCAATGACCCTAAAGCTCAGATTCTCTTTGAATCATCAGGGATGGGAATTATTTCTTGTCCACCGAACTTAGATAGAATGGACGTTCTCATCTAAAAAGAGGATCTCAAAAAAGTATGGACATTGCAGTTTGATGGCAGTTGTGCAACAAGTGGATGTGGTGTTGGGGTTGTTCTAATATCTCTAAGGAGGAGATTTTCCCTTTTTCTTTCAAGTTGTAGTTCTTCAATATGAATAATATTGTCAAGTATGAATCCTTGTTACTTGGCATGCAAGCTGAAAAAGAGAAAGGAATCAAGAATCTAAAAGTGCAAGGTGATGCTTGAGTTAATTATCAATCAATCAGGTAAAAGGGATATATCAAGTAAAGAATGACAGCTCAGACACTACCGCAATGCGGTATGGGATAGCATCGAGGAGTTTGATGCTTTCTCAATCAAAGTAGTTCCATGAACTCAAAATGACATGGCTGATTCATTGGCCATCTCAGCCTCTCTCATGCTCCCTCACCCAGGGGTTAAAAAAATAGATACATATACCATTGAGGTGGTTTTCACCCAAGTGTGCCAGATAATTCACAACACTGGCAAGTGTTCAATGATGACAACCAACTTATCACTTTTTGGAGAAAGCTGACAATTTCAAAGAACTTCATTTTGATGGATCAACTTTTACATGTCGTGAGTCTCTCACCGGTCAAGCACATGAATCTGAAAAAGAAACAGTGATACAACTCAAAGGAAACAAGATTTTGAAAGGTTTGGTTTCCTTAGAATGATTATTTGATAATCATGACCGTTTTGTCAAGAAAAAGTGACAGGATGATCCTTCCTCTTCTCTAGAAACTAAATCCATCAATCTAGGTACTATGGAACATCCTCATTCGTGAACATCGAGAAGTGTTGTATGCCCGAGGAAAATGAAAATTTGTTAAGTTAAAAATTACATGGATGTATTAGCATGGTCTTATGTTGATCTCAAGTCTTTCAAGCCAAAGGACATTCAACACATGACATCCCGCTCAAGGACATGATGTCAAGCCTTTTCATCAAAAGCAAAGGCACTACAACCCCAAAATCTTAGGTACCATCCAGGTTGAAATTCAGAAGATATGTTAGACGTGAGAATTATTTTTCCAATTCATCACAGTACCTAGGTTGCAAATATTATACTGTGTGGAAGAAGAATGGTGAGATATGCATATGCGTGGACTTTCGTAACTTGAACCAGTCATCCTTAAAGGATAACTATCCACTACCGATAATGGATCAAGTGCTACAGGTAGTAACCGGTTCAAAAATGCTTTCTATGCTTTGGATGGTTTTTCAGGTTACAATCAAATTCAAGTCACGCCTGAAGATCAGTTCAAAACAACATTCACCACTCCTTGGGGTACCTTTGCCTACAACAGAATTTCATTCGGTTTGATCAATGTTGGTGCTACCTTCTAATGAGCAATGGACTTTGCATTCAAAGGTATGATGGGAAAAGTCATCGTAGTTTACCTAGATGACCTGACCGTGTTCTCCAAAAAATGAAGTGATCACTGTGATCATTTGGAACAAGTCTTGATCAGATGTTGAGAGCACGAAATTTCACTAAATCCCAAGAAGTCAATTTTTGGGGTCACTGAAGGAAAGTTTCTAGGACATGTCATCAGTAGAGAAGGAACTAAGATAGATATCGAAAGAGTCAAGGCTATTCAGAGCCTTACTTTCCTACAAGCAAAACTAGTGTTCACTCTTTCTTCGGAAAGGTAAATTTTTTAGACAACTTTGTTCTTGATTTTGTTGAGAAGACTCGTCATATATCTAATATGATGAAAGGGTCCCAAACATTCCAATGGAGTGAGGAAGGTAGGACATCATTCGAAGACATAAAAACCTTCATCGCTCATGCTCCTATTTTGGTGTGTCCTGACTTTAGCAAAGACTTCATCATGTATAGTTATGCATCTACGCATACTGTATCAACTATCTTGATGCAAAAGAACTCGAGGATATTAAATCCCTGATTGCTTTCATGAGTTCTCCTCTTAAGCCTCATGAACTAAAAATGTCACAATTGGAGAAGCATGCCTTTTCCATGGTAAAAGTAGTCAAAAGTTTCCGCTACTATATTCTGAATTCTCATACAGTAGTGCTTTGGTTCCTGACATGGTGTTAAGTCTATCCTGACTCAATAGGAGTTAGGGAGCTTACGAGGGAATTGGATCACAAAGGTCCAAGAATATGACCTAGACATCAGACCAACCAAATTGGTAAGAGGTAAGGGCCTATTGTCAGCTAATGGCTGAAAATAAAGACTCAGAGGTACTTGAAGAAAAAGCTGATCATGTTGATGGAGAACAAAATGAATTAGAGAAAGCGGATTCTTTACCCATGGTTTTGTTTATCGCGACCAATGAATGAATGGTATTATGACATCATTCTTTCTCACCTATGGAGAATGCCCAACTCACCTAACCACTAAGGAAAAGCGAATGGTGAAGCTCAGAGCCGCAAGATATGTCATATGGGATGATGGATTGTACAAACGTAGAATTGATGGCATTTTTCTACGATGTGTTGACAAGCCGCAGCAGATAAAATTGTTAGAGAGTTTTCATGACTCAGCCTGTGGTGGTCACTTCTCCTCATCAATGACAACACATAAAATCATTCGGGCCAGTACTACTATTGGCCGACACTATTTCAGGATGCAACCACCTAGGTAGCAAAATGTGAACTTTGCCAACAGTTGTTGGCAAACCAAAGCTGGTTGCATTTCCCCTCAGGCCCGTCATCATCGATGAACCATTCAGACAATGGGGAATTGATTTCATTGGAGCACTCAATCCTTAATCGAGTGTTGGACATAGTTACATCCTAACAATAATGGATTACTTCACGAAATGGGTGGAGGCCATACCTGTCAAGCATGCCACTTTTGAAGTTGTTTGTAACTTCATCAAAGAGAATATTATTGTGAGATTTGGCATTCCACACAAAATCGTTGTTGAAAATGCTTCCAACTTCTCTTCATGGGAAGTTATTGGTTTTTTTATGGATACGGAATAACCTTGGCTCATGCTTCTGATTATTATCCTCAAGGAAATGGTCAGGCAGAATCCAACAACAAGAACCTGGTGACTATCATATGGAAGCTAGTTGATGAAAACTAGTGGTCTGGCACAAATCATTGTACGATGCTTTGTGGGTAGATCATATCACTCTAAAGAGGTCTCTCGGCATGTCACCTTTCCAGGTGTTGTATGGGATCGATGTTGAAATCCCTATCTCTCGTAAAACTTCCTGCTCTATGCTTGGCTCGAGCAATTGAAGATGAAAATTTTCAAAATTCTCTTGAAAAGAGGATTATGTACCTGATGAAACTTGAAGAAAAGTGAGTGAAAGTGGTCGACAAGATCACTGAACATCAGAATCAAGTTAAGAGGCTATTCGATAAGAAAGCTAGGCAGAGAGATTTCCAAGTGGGAGATCTTGTTCTTCTATGGGACAAACGAAGAGAACCAAAAGGTATGCATGGGAAATTTGACTCTCTTTGGAGAGGACCATACAAGATCAAGCAACTCAATGGAGAGAATAGTTTCTATCTCTCATATCTGGATGGAACCGAGCTCTGCTTCCCTATAGCGGGCAGCACCTGAAGATCTTTAGGAAGTAGAGCTTGCTCTCTTCTTTTGTACAGTTTGCTTTCGTTTATGTGTTTCTTTCATTGTGTGTTTGCTTCCTATTTGTTTGTGTGTTCCCTTCCTTCCCTTTTTGGTCACCCTTGTTTTTGACTCTCTGTAACCCAATGGATAGGCACATGAAAATCTGGGATTCTCTACCCTTGAGTTTCACTCAAAGATAGTCCCCAGAAAGAGCCAGTTGTTATCCTGCAAAATTGACAAGGGCAATTTTTAGGTAACCATACCAAAAATTCCATTTTGGTCCCCTGAAGAAGTCTGTTAATGTTCAAAATGGCCTAAAACTCCCTTTTGAAAATCAAGTTTTTAGAACTTAGCCATTTTTCAGCTTCTTTAACTCGGCGTAGAAAATGGTGTGTCAACACTCTCAAAAAAAGTGCACCTTTTTGAAATAGGTGCAAGAATTCTCATGTCGACATACCAAAATGTGCACCCCTTAGAAAGTCCTTTGGCTGGAAATGTTGTGTCAACATCATTAAACATGCGCCAAGTATGTGCGCTAAGGCGTAGAAAATGGTGTGTTGACACCATGAAATGTGCGCTAAGGCACTAAAAGTATTATGTCAATGCTAATAAACTTGCGCCAAGGTGCATTTTAACCCATGTCGACACTTTGAAAAGTGTGCCAAAGAAAGTTGGTGAAATAATAAATGCTAGGTTTTCTATAAAAGGCCGACTTTGTCATTTTCATGAATTGAAAATTGAAAAAAGTGTTTTCTCTGTGCCTGTCAGCTATCCTTGTCACCCCGCGTGCCATTTTTTGAGCTTATGGACCCCAACATCATCCTTCATCTTTTATAAAATCTGGGTAAGTGGATTTTCGCCATCCTTGTTGTTGTTATGGCTTTTATTTTTGTTTGTGTTAGGTATTAGGGTTGTATAAAAAGGATTAAATCTAAAAGAAGAACCTAATAATCTATAATCAACTAGAAACCCCTTTTCCTCTCTTCTAGATCTACAAATCTGGAAGGCCCTACCTCTGAAGAAACCAAGGCCTTTTCCCCTTCTTGTTATCTTGTTAAAACCCTCTCTTTACCATCAGAGATATCAAAAAAAGAGAGAAAGAGAAAGAAGGAAAACAATCTAAGTGTTAAAGCTAAATTTGAAAACCATGGACTGCGTCCTTCCCTACAAAATATTTTGAAATTCTACCATGGCACACTATCCTTTCTTGCAACATGACCCTAACCTACGCCTAGTTTAATAACACTTAGCAAGCTTTTGTAGGGCGCAGGCGCATCCTGCACAACATCAACATAGGATGTTGTGTGCTTCAAAACCATGCCAAGCACTTTTTCCTTGGTGCATTGATTTCATTTTCAACATATTTCAAAATTGGGCCTAGACGCACTTAAAACCCATGCAACAAAGACTTTTCATGTGCCCCACTAAAGAAAATTTCCTAAGGCATAGGCACATATTCCTTGACATCAACATGACATGTTGTATGTTGTAAACCCACGCCTGTGCTTTACCCTTTAGCATTGCATTCCTCCATGTAACACCTTTCAAAAATGCACCCTTTATAACCTTAGTGCAACTTTTCTCCTATCAACACTAGCGCACATTTTTCCATGTCAACATCCTCAAAAGTGCACCCAATAATAAAAAGCCTCTATAGCATGCTATGAACCTGTGCCTTGCTCCCTAAGCCTTATAATTGCTCATTCTTCTTTTTGCAAGCTTTCATTATGAATAACATGACAGTTGACATGGCTCTTTTATGTTGGACCTCCTTGATCCTTCCTGCAGAACAACAATAGCCATCCTTGATCTCAGACATGTCTTCATCAAGCAAGAAACCAACAAATTCTAAAGCTAAAGCAAAGCAGTCAGAACAAGAGATGAAGTACAAGTATCGAAAGTCGGGATTCCTGACTCATATGTAGAGAGCAACCTCGACATCAGGGACTATGAACTGGGGCATATCGATATGGATGACTTTTGGGCAAGGACCAACCGGGCAATCAATGGCCATGGATGAACAAGTTGGTGGGTAATGGATTGCACTTTGAAGTTGGGCTGCCAGTAAGTGTTGTAAACAATGAGTTCATTATGTTGGTTGCTCGGTGTTACAACAAGGACACTAGATGTGTCAAAGATAAGGAAGGAAAGATGATCATCGACCTCACAGCCTATCACTTTGAAATGACCCTAGGCATTCCTCATCACAGGCAATATGTCACCATAAGTCTAGAAGACTGCAAGAAAGCATGGGACGATAATGAAGATAAATGCATGCAAATGATGAACGAACTTTATCTGAAAAACAAGAAGCTAGTGAGAAGATGGCCATAGACCATCCACCGTAGTGACTTTAATGAGCAATTGAGTGATACAATCACCTTCCTGAATAGAGTATTTGGGATCCCTGATGCCCATTATTTCCACAAATGGATGTTGAGGTACTTAGAGACCATGATCAAGAATACACCTTATCAACATTTTGGGGGTGAAATCATCAACAACACCATCATCTTCCAAAGCTTCAATAAGTCCTAAAACTTGGAATTTCTACATGAATTCCTACTGTTGTATATGTCATGAAGCATCAACAAGATATTTCGTAGGCCTAGCTAAAAATGGGGTATGGCCCCAAGTCCAAATATATGAATTCTACCCAGAGCTCAAGCTCAAGGCCAACATCTCCCAGTTCTCCAAGAATAATAATCCATTTTCCTATGAGGTAATCTACCTACGAGGCCAAATATGAGACATGGTGGACCAGCCCGAGTGTGATTATTTCCACGAAGAAATGCGGAGCATTGTTCACATAATTCCCCATTCACATATCTCAGAGCGGTGAATTTTATGGTGAACCGAAAAAGCTACCAAGGTATGCAGGCCCAAGCTGATCCTCTTAGAATTTTCAAGACAGCGATCACTTACCATGAGAAGTACATGAAGAGAGAAAGGAGGAACTCCATTCCCCCTTATAGTTGGCCGATACACTGCACCACACTTGGCAAAGGCATAAGAAATGTATGCTTGGACTTGAGTTGTTGAATCTAAAGCACAACTTCCTAGCAAGGCCAACCTTTGATTGTTTAAGTTACCTCCTAAGGGAAAAAAATAATCCCATCCATGTTCTGAGATCGAGGACATCTGGATCGACGACACATGAAATAGACATCGAGGTGAAAGGATCACTCTGGTGGCTCTAGAAGAGATCATCTATTATCGCGTAGCCATCATTCCAAAGGGATTCAAGAGACTGATCAAGAAATTGATCAGGTTTACCTTGACACGAGATGGGGACGATTGGCCATTCGTAGAGGTCGATAGAGCCAAGGTGCCTAAGACCATTCAGGAAAGGGTTAAGCCCACGTTGCAAAGTGCACCGAACATTGGTGCAAATAGAATGGTCTCACCTACCTTGGGGTAGATTTCACTACTTCCCTTCGGGTAGAGCACCTCAAGAATGGCCCAGAGCTGAAAGGAAAAGTGAAGGACAAGGAGGAGGAGAATCAAGAAAACAAGAAGAAGCTCCTAAAAGCCCTCCTACTACTTTGAGACATAAGTGGTCGACACGGTGTCTACATGTAATGAAGAAGAAACAACAGATGTTTCAAAAGATACATCCACTCAAGATGTTATTGCACTTCTAAAACTATTTAAGTACCCACCATTCCTTCTTTCGCTCCTTCTCCTCCCCCTTTCATTGAAGCATCTATTCCTATGGATGTGTCTTCTTCTCTCCCTTCCTCCCTTCCATGCCCCACCTCTTCCATCTTCTCATCTCTCATGGATCTGTCACATAGTGTTCCCTCCATCCAATTACAAATCCCCTTCATCTCCATGTCTTTTTCTTCTCCTGTAGTAACTCCAGGCCCTATAAGCAGTAGCGCATTGGACTCCTTATCATGCCACCACCAAGTGTTTCAACATTATTCCCTGTGGCCTCTTGATTGCTTCCCCTTTCACTCCCATTTCTTTCTCTATTCCCTCTACTCCCTCTCCTATAAGTCCTAGCTGGATTTTTACCATCTAGGTTAGCATAAGAGAAAGGTTCCCATAACACCCATGGACTTCTCCATCATTCCAAAGAAGGGACCCAAGAAGAAGAAAGTTATAACTCACTTTTCTAAGAGCACTTTGGGGGAGAGAGTCATGGAGATTGCATACCCGGATCCCACCAAAGAAAAGAAGGATTTGTCTCCCACAAACTTCACAGTGACTCAAGTCATAATGGGAACCTCATCTGAAAGCCTACAAGGAGAAGCCTTGTCTGTAGTAGATGCTCTTTACAAGAAACTTCAAGAAGCAAAAGAGGAGAAGAGAATACTCAAGGAATAAAACAAACATCTTCTCCAAGCATTGCAGAGAATGGGTAACGCTCCTCCTATGACTGCCACTGAGCCTACTAAATTTCTCAGTCAGGACAAAATAAATGAATATGCTAAGATTGGCGAACAAGTGCAATAGTATCCTCCTGGATAGAGCGAATCCTCAGATATAGTGAGGAAATGATTAAGAAATTCACAGTGCTCTACCAGGATATTGATCAAGAAAATAAGGAGTCTACAAGTAGCAGGTTCCCTCTCCAAGGAGTTGGACAATGCCAAGTTACAACATGAAACATTCCAAGCAATGGCTAACTACTCAGCTGATGACCTATTAAAGTTCATCATCATCGATCACCGTGGGCATATAATAAATATCTTGTTACATTAGATTACCAGGTTGATCAAATGGAATATATCCTGGAGAGGATAGATAAAATCAAAGATGAAGCCCCTGGACACACGATACAATATGGAGAGCGATTACAAAGATGTCGCCAGGGATGCTCTCGGTGAATCGTTCACCTTGAGGGAAGAAAATGATACATTCCAACACTTTAAGGCTATCGTTACTCAAGGTTTGGCACCAAAGGTCAATTTCGATTGAGATTCAATCAATAACCTCTTGGCCACCTTTGTGATTTCATTGGCTTCTTGATCGATGCATGTGAGGATTTCACCGGGTTACCTAAAAGCTAAAGAATGAAAAATAAACTTTCAAAGTCATTGGCAACCATTTCAAAGGTCCGATCATAGTCAATGATCATGAAAGTTTATGGAATATTGATCTCGAGTGTCACATCACCTCTCCTGATCAGAAGCAAGACACTTTGTTTAAGCAAAGAGATGATGAGGAGTAGTTTCTCCTCTTGTGTATGCTTTGATCAATTTTTTAAAAATATTTAAAAAGTATTTTGGCATTTACAATGACATCATCCATGTTACACGATGGGATGTTGTCATCCAAAACTTGCCAAAGTCAACTTTTGACTTTTTAGATATTTTGTAAATATTTTGTAGATATTTTGTAAGTAGTGGTTAGTTTTTTTTGTCTTCTTTCCTCCTCTCCTTCTATAAATACTGGAATACTTGTTGTATTCGGATGTGGACATTTTTGTATGAAAAGAGAAGTGAGGAGAGAAAGACTTTGTGTTTTCTTGTAACAGAAGAAATATTAATACATATGTTCAGACTTTGTGCTTAATGTATGTGTTATTTGCATCAGATCTTTCTTAAGTTAAATCTATGTTTTTATTTTGTTGGATTCATTCCTAAGATTGTCATATGTTCATTAGTATTGATTTAATTGTTTATGCAAGTAAAGTTTAGCTCTGTTTACTACTAACCCAGAGCATAAACCTTCTGACCTTTCCATCTTGGAATTCATTTCTTTTCTTCCTTTAGATCTACCCTTCTCCATTCCTTCCCTCCTACCTTTCTGTTTGTTGTTGGAAGTACCTCTACTGGGATGAGATCTCAAACCCCCTGAAGTTAGAATAGTGTAGATTTACATAGATTCCTACTTAATAGATTAGCAATAAACCAGTTTCACTTTGTTGTCTCAAAGAGGGGCTATGCCCTGCACACTGTTGGTCTATTTCCCCATGACTCGCTTAACTAACAGATTTTTAAACCAACTAGTTGATCCTATGTTGGTTTGCCTACTTCTTATTCCTGTCATGTGCCTCCTACAATCTCTTCTTGATCAACACTACCTACTTCTCCATGTCCTCTAGAAGAGCTGGTCTAAGAGATACTGTCCTCTAACATGTCCTAGCTAAGAGGTGTCCTGCACTCTCTACCATACAAAGCCTGAAAAGGATCCATGCCTATAGAACTCTGAAAATTGTTATTGTAGGAAAACTCCACTAAGTATAGGTACTCCTCCCACTTAGACTGCTGATCCATCACATACATCCTGAGCATATCCTCTAAAATCTAATTCACTCGCTCGATCTGTCCATCTATCTCAGGGTGATATGTCATGCTGAAGTTGATCCTCGTCCCGAGGACATACTGTATGATAGTCCAGAAATGTGAAGTGTAAAAAGGATTGTAGTCACAAATGATCTTCCATGGAATCCTGTGCAACCTGAAAATCTCATCCAAATATACTCATGCCACTAATCTAGCGGTATAGGTGGTCTTCACCGGAGAAAAGTGAGCCACTTTTTTCAATTTATCAACCATGACCATGATGGCATAGTAGTGATATCTCGACATCGGTAGCCCAATAATGAAATCCATGGAAATGTTGTCCCTCTTCAATTCCAAAGATAGCATGAGGATAAAGAAGGCCTACTAGATGCGATGCTCACCTTAACTCTCGGCACTCTAAATACCATGACACAAATTAAACCACATCTCTACAAAGTCCTCTCCAATGATACAATTATTGCAAAGTGGTGTACATCTTCTTCACCCCTGGATGGGCTGAATAAGGTACACGATGTGCCTCTACCAAGATGTCCCGCCTCGAGGCCTCCATCTCTGGGAACATATATCCAGCCTTTGTGCTCGAGAAGACCATTTTCCCTAAGTAATAACCATCAAACTTCCCCTCAAGGGGTCTCTATGACTCGATCTCTACTCATACTGCAATTTAGAAGATTTCAAGAGGAAGCTACTGAAGAATCTTGATCCACAAATCTGTACTCACTGAGGTAGCCATAGCCACATGCCTCCATCTGCTAAGGGCATCTACTACCATATTCTCCTTCCCTTTCACATGCTCGATCTCCATGTCATACTCACAAAGAAACTCCATCCAATGCCATTGACGAGCATTGAGATTGGGTTGTGTAAAGAGGTGGTGAAGACTCAAATGGTCAGTCCTAAGTGTGAATCTCCATCCAAGAAGAAAATTTCTCCATCTAACCAAAGCATGCACAACTTCCACAAGCTCAAGATCATGGGTAGGATAATTAGGTTTTGATCCTTGAGTTTTTGAGACTCAAAAGCTACTACTGTCATCCTACATTAACACACCTCCAAGCCCTAGTAACGAAGCATTTGTGTAAACAAATAACTCACCCTATGGATCTAGCACTATAAGAATAGGTGTCTTAGTGAGGCACTCATTCAGTTTCCTAAAGGCCTTCTCACATCCGTCTCGACGTAAAAAAAAAAATCTTCCCTTTCCTCTAAAGGGAACCGATAGGGTGCACAATCCGAGAGAACTCATGAACAAATCTCTGCGGTAGTATCCTACTAATCCCATGAAGCCGCGCACCTCCACCGTAGTGGGTACTTGGCTAATCCATAATGGATCTAATCTTGGAAATATTGACTACGATACTTTCCCAGAAATTATATGGCCCAAATACTACACCTCTGTCTCGAAAGAAAGCACCCTTCTCCAAGTTCCCGTAAATTTGTTTCTCATAAAGACATCAAGAACTGGCAAAGGTGCCCCTCATGCTCCTCACATGTACGTGAGTATATAAAAATGTCATCTAGGAAAATGAGCATGAAGAAATCTAAGAAGTTCTTGAATACCCCATTCATCAAAATCATAAACATTGCAGGGGCATTCGTCAAACCAAAAGGCACCACTGTGAACTCATAGTGCCCATATCTCGTACAAAAAGTGGTCTTATGAATGTCCACCTCTGAAATCCTCAACTAATGGTAGCCTGACTTAAGATCAATCTTAGAGAAAACTATGGCTCCCTTCATCTAATCAAACAAGTCATTGATACGAGGAAGAGGATAATGATTCTTGATCGTTACCTTGTTCAAATGGTTGTAATCAATACATAACCGCAAGGATCCATCCTTCTTTTTCAAGAAGATCACTGGTGCACCCCAAGGGGATATACTAGGATGGATAAGGCCCTTCTCCAAAAGGACCTCAAGCTACAACTTGAGCTCACAAAGCTGGGGTGGTCATCTTATAAGGTGCTCATGAGATATGCTCTACTCCAAGAACTAGATCTATATGAAGATCAATCTCACGTGGGGGTGGTAACCACGGTAGCTCCCCTGGAAAAACATCGAAAAACTCTCTCAATATGGGATGATCATATAGCGATGGTCCACTAGACAAATCCTCTAATCTATCTTTGATTGTAATAGCATACATCCGACAACCCCATCACACACACCACTTAAGTTGCATAACAATGAGAGATGGTGTGAATGGAAATAGGTCTCCCGACCCCCAAGATCACCAAATCAACTCCTAAATCATCTACACAAGATATAATCTTGTGATAACAATCCATCCTAGCCCCGTGTGTAGATAACCAATCCATACCCAAAATGACTCTATACAAGCCCAAAGGAAGAATACGGAGATCTCGGGTAGTGGTGAAAGGTCCCAAATCTATAACACACTCCTTAACTAAGGAGACTACCGAGATCTTGGCTCTCGAAGCCATCATGACATCCCAACTAAGACCTTGCCTAACTACCACCACCTGCATCACTCTACTAAAGATGGTGCAATGAAAGAACCAAGAACCAAAATCAAACAAAACAGAGGTAGGAATACCACTAATGCTACTGTGGTCTCAATGATTGTTCTCGATGCTCTACCGGTGGTTCTCGACCACTACATAAATCATGTGGTTGTGTCCCATGTCACTAATAGTCAGCTCTAACATCTGTGTCTTACCCTTGTTCTTAGGGTTATGTGGGAAATCTCCCCAAAAGTCTCTAGTAACTCCATAACCAAAACATCCCCCGATCCACCCCAATGAGTAGCACTCTAACCGGTGCCCTAGAAGTATGTTGTGTGGATCTTGATGATCCAAGTACGATGTATTGTGGCCTCTAATGGCGAGCTCCTCCCGATTGAGCTCTAGGTCCACCTTGTGTCCTGATGCGACCCCTAGAAGGAGGCCCCATACTACTGACTCTCTCGTGCATCATCTCTCGTGGAGGTCTATGAGGTGGGTGGGACTTTGCTGCTTATTGCAGCCTAAAGGATGACTGTGCTATACCCTAGCCACCATAAGGAAGAGGTACTAAACCTCTCAATCTACCATCCTACGTCTACTATATGTGGGTCTGAACTCAGTCTCTAGCCTATTGGTTCTTACCCCAAGTCTCCTCTATAATGAAGGCCTTCTCGCCAACCTCTACTAATTTCTACGAGATATTGAATCTGTAGTACACCTCGATATCCAAATTTAGGGCCTGGATGAACCTATGAATCCACACCTGCTCATCCTACATATACTCTACATAATGGAGTAGATCCAAAAATCTACTCTTGTACTCTACTACAAAAAGAGAAGCCTATCGGAGGTCATGGAACTCATCAATCCTCTGTTGGATGAACCTCTATGATAAATACCTGCTCCTAAATCTCTCCTCAAATAGATCTCAGTCACTATCTTTGAATCCACATAGATCTTGTGCTCCTCGGTCCTCCACCACACTCTTGCTCCATCCTTCAAGTAGATGAATTGTAACATGAGCTTTCATGTTGCTAGAACAAGGAAAAATCTTGAAGCAATGCTCAATCACACTAGTCAGCCTCTGCCTAGAATCCACTGTATCACCTAAGTAATGTGAGGGCCAAAGCTTCAGGATATCCCTGATGTGATCCACAGCTATGGTCTATTGGCCTCTAGGTCTCTCTCGCAGGCTCATGCCTAAGCCTAGGGCTCTAAGACTCTCTCTATTCTCTGGAACTCTTTCACCCTATCTCATAGGTGGAGACTCGCTCTGGATGACCGTGCATGGGAGTTATCTCCTCTATGCTCCTCACTGAGTTGAGGAGATACTTGACCCTTGATAGAAGGGGCTCTATCATGACTAGATGCCTACCCTCCACCTAATCCTCCATGTAGAGCGGCATTGACATCTTGAAGGGTCTGTAGAATCTGAGGTAGAATGGCTGTCACACCTTGATCCGGTGGTGGTGGTGGTGGTGGTGGGTCTGAGTCTTTGTAAATGTTCCTCTTGCTCTGTCTGAGCCTCCTACATAGACCAAAGTGAGAGTTAGTTCATTTTGCTAAGTTTATACAACTTCCATGTTTACTAAAATATACAAATTCTTGCTAAGTTTTTTTCTAGATTTACAAGTGTATTAAGTTTAATTTTTCATGTCTCAAGTCTTCCTAGTGTGCCCAATGGTCCAATCCTTTGAACCAATTCTCTGATACCAAACTGTAGTCCCCATTTAAACAACCACTTGAGACCCAAGAAACAACCTCGGGTTAGGTAGAAAATTATGGGATAATTTTTTTAATTGAAGTGTCTACAACAGGTTGCAAGACATCAGTTTTCACTAACAGGTTTCGGAACAAGACCAATGTACCACAACATATGTTCCCTTCATTAACTAATAACAAGTTCACAAGGTTCAAATTTTAGGGTTATATGTTTTAGTTAGGTTCAAGGAGTAATTTACCCCCATGCCTGCTCTCTAGCAACCTCATAGTTTCAACAGGATTTTTCTCATACTTAATGCTTCCAAAATTTCCTGAAATCATTCCCAATGGATATGAAATTGTCTCACCTTTCTAGTAATATAAAAATTCCACCCA
This sequence comes from Taxus wallichiana var. yunnanensis, assembly GCA_018340775.1. Lineage (NCBI taxonomy): Eukaryota > Viridiplantae > Streptophyta > Pinopsida > Cupressales > Taxaceae > Taxus > Taxus wallichiana. The sequence goes on from CM031244.1 coordinate 272,943,611, forward strand.
ACTCCTTACAGAACTCAAGATATGAGAGCGTGGAGTCTTTAGGTCAAATTTTCCCCTTAGGGGACATGTGTCAAGAGGTGGGGAAAACAACTTCAACAAGTTAGCGGGTCACAGGGTGGCTTGGGGAAATTTTCCCATCGCGTGGAAAAAGGAAAAGTTCTTCCACACCTCCATGGGTCCTTGTGGACACATGTCGAGTCCTAGTGCAAAGTGAAAAAGGGGTGAGGGGTTGGCGGTGTGGCAGAGGAGATTGCCAAATTTCACCAAAGGTGGAATGAAAGGAAAAAAGGGGTGCGGGTCCACGCGCCGCGAAAGAAGAAAATTCAAGGCGGGGTGGGAAAATGAAGCCACGGGGAAATTTTCAAAATTTTACAAAGGCCAAAAAAACAAGGGAACTAAATTGGTCAGTGCCCACACTAATGTCGTGATGCCATGTGTCACTCAGGGATTGGCGTGGGGAAAATAGACAGTGGAAAACCTAAGGCATTAAGCCAAAACCATTTCTAAGTTGAAAAAAAGCTTACGCGGGCCTATGAGTCCACGAAAGGAGGGATTCCAAGTGAGGCGGGGTTGTGGGGCCACAAAGACAGAAGGGAAAAATTGGAAAAGGAGAAAACAAAAGTGCTAAGTCCAAAAATCCTCCTGCGCACCTGTCCTAACACATGTCAACACGTGATTGGCCGTGGGTCACAGAGATGAAAGAGAAAGTGGGAAAAATTTTCCAAGGTAAAATTTTCAAAAGGAAAAGTTTAAATTTGGTCTACCCTCCGAGGTGCCATGTGACAGGTCTCGATTGGTTGTGGGATGGTGGGGGCCGTGGAATTTTTGTAAATTTTTCAAAGTTAAAAATTAAAGTTCAATAGTTAAATTTATTATTATTTTTATTTTGAAGGCCAAATTGAAGTAAAACTTCAAATGGCCATAACTTTTTATAAGAAGCTCATATTTGGGCAAACAAGGACTTTTCAGAAAGCTATCCATGCCCTATTTTCAAAGGAAACATAAAATTTACTGTTTGAGGAATTTTAAAGGGTAAATTTTACAAAAACGATCTGCAGGCTTTTAATTTGCAAACTGGTAATTTCCAACTTTCAATTTTGATTAAATTTGGCTTCCTTCTTTACTCAACATGTCAAAAAGACATGGAGGATTGATCTCGGGAGGGTTTAGAGTAATTTAGAGAAGTTGATTTGTTCATTAATTCAAAATTGTATTTTTTTCCAACAAGTGACAAAAATGACTGTTAGAGGGATTGTTTTCAAATTAGCAATGGTTAAGTTGTTTTCTTGAGATTTATTTGTCAATTTGGGTTCATTTAAGATACAACATAGTAAATTTTAACATCTCCAAGTTGATTAATGTGTGCAGGTCTAAACTGTACATTTTTATTAAAATTAATTGCCAGTTTTAAGTTTGTAACAGTAAATCTATTTCTTTTAAATCTGCATGTCAATTTTATCATTTAAATGTGGTATATAGTTTCTAAACTAATCTGAGGCATTTAAATGACTTGAATCCACTATTCTATACTCAAAGCAATTCTGATTTCAATTTCATATATTTAAAAAAAAACAATGCAATATAATTCTCTCATGCGTATTTTCTTTCCTTTGCAATTAAACAGAGATTCCATTTGCAATTTAACATTCCAACTCAACTCACAATGCAATGAGAGGCAACTTGCAATTATTTATTGACTTCAACAAAGGAAACATCTTTACATTCTTTCATTTCTTTCCAATAACTAGAATCAAAATTTAAATGTCTTTTACAATTTGAATATCTAATTCCATAATCAATTTACATACATCTTTCTTCACTAAATACATATTACAACATCATCCACAACAAGTGGGAAAGGATTACAATTAAATATGTCTTCACAAGGGACTATCAAACTGCACTTGTCTTTTGCTCCAGGACAGCAACATGCACATTTTCTTCTTCTTCAAAATAGATCACAACAAAAGAGGGGGAAAGGCAACACTCTCCACCCAACCAAGACATCCAATGAAAGGAGAAGCCTTCCTTCATCATTGGCCCCTAAGCCCCAACCAAGATACAATAAAAGATGCAATTCAACCATGGCAACAACTAGCTTCCAATACACAACATTCTTCCACATACACTTTTTTAAAACACAATGCAACACAACAATTAGCATTTCACAACTGCATTTAGAAACATTTCAAAGCAGAACTCAAGCTTGATATTGCAAGCCAAAGGAGCAAGGCCTATGGGGGAAGCTACTTATTCCTCCCAATTGGGAATTGGGCATCCACTAATAACAAACTGCCAAATAAAACATCACACACATTTCCTTATACCCCCACAAATCACTCCTTATGTCCCCATAGATTTCCTTATGCCCCCACAAAGTAAGAAATGCAAGCTATTTATTTTCCATGGTGGATCCCAAACTCAAACTCCCTCCACAAAATTTTTATGCCAATGGCATTCCTTGTTCCCCCACATAGATTCCCCATAGCCTTCTCCTACACCATCCCTAAGGCAGTCTACCCAACCAGCCAACAAATAAATCAAACATTTTCCATACACACAACACCACAAGAAAAATAACAGCAATAAAAAGAGAGTAAATTCCTACCTCTCCATGGTGACTTTTGCTCCTAACAACAAGCTTCAAATGCCAAGAAAACATAGTCCAAAACAGCAACTCACAAGCATGTAAATCTTTCTCTAAACTTCCTCCAAAAACAAGAGCTCCAACAAGAAAATGTGCCCCCAAGGAAGAATGCAAAAAGGTTCAACAACCCCAAAACAAGAAGAGAGTTTGAAATATATAGAAGGGGGAAAAAAGAGGATGATGTGGATCCATGTAGAATGCTACATCACACATCCTCTCAAATCAACACAAAAGACATAATCCAAACTCCAAGGCTTAATAAAGAGGTGGGTGAAGAATGACAAGTTACTTGCACACTCAAAAGAGCCCACACCTCAAGGAACAACAATTAATTAAAATGTAAGAAAGTGCAATTAAAAACATGCACAAGATGAATAAAATGCATTATAAAAAGTCATAAATCACTTCCCTAACCATAAGTATGGTTGGTAACATAAATTTAGAGGCATGGGACAAGTTTTACTTTTCCCACAAGCCTCCAAAACCAGCCCCCAAGGTCAAATTAGAATTTCCATGGAGGTGGAGTATCTCTTACTCCAAAATCTAACTTAAAAAAACTCTTACACATCTTACACATCCCTTACAAATTAATTACAAATAGCCAACAACTCTAATAATTACTTTCCATATCCCAATTTAATTTTTTAAAATTTTAAACATATGATCTCCTCACATTAATCTATCACAATTAATTAATTAAAAGAAGAGAACACATTACAAATAAAATACATACAACAATAAATAAACATTAACCATATCAAAAAAATACACAACCCATGGTCACATATAAAGATGATTCCCACCCCATGGGAATCTCTAACAAAACAACACACAACACAATAAAACAAGTTGTCATGGTGACCTTGTCGAATTCACCTAGAATTCTATTTTGGTTGGTCTCCGATCCCCCGATGTTTTGTTGTGATATTTTTAACCTGAAAAATACAAATACCTCCTTTGGCCTCATGGCCATATCAGAACATCCAATATGATACAAATAGAATCACTAAATCAACTATATAATGAATCACAACAATATCGAAGTAACAACTACATCATTTGTATTTTTAATCCATAACTATATCAGTATCATAAAATATCCATTTTCTAGATCTATTCATAATATCCAAAATCACATGTCTAAGCAATATCCATAAAACATCCATGTCAAATAATATATCATCATCTTCATATAAGGTGTCTCTAGTGATCATCATGCATCGTAATCAAATGTCTAACAAAGATATCTTGAATCAAAACATAGTAATGTCTATAATGAAATCAACAGTATCAACATAAGCATCAAAAGGTGTCAAAGGGAAGTGGGCACTACATGCAGCACATGGGAAGAGTGTGGGGAACTTATTGTATGTTCTATTATGTGTCCTAATTTTCAAAATTGGGCTTATATCCATCTCTGTGAGTGATATGTTCTATGGGGTTAGAACAGTATCCAAGTGACTAATTTCTTCATATTTATTCCTTCCTATCCTCTTACGCTTAAGGGGAAGATATCAGAGTTGTTGAATAACTTTGGTACATAGTCTTCTTCCTTTATAGGATGTTTCATCTCTTCATTTTTTAGTTCTTCTCTTTGTCGTTCATGTGTTGGGCTTATACACGTAATGCATCAACATATCCTTGGCACCATGGGTATTTATCACCTCGATTCTCCATTAGAATTAAGTAAATCTAGAATCTCCAAGGTACAAAAATGGGAGCACATCCCTCCTGCAAAACAAATAGGTGTATTTCTTCCATATTTTACATATTTTATAGCATTTCTTCATGAAAATTTCTTTATATTACTTTTATTATATTTTATTTGTATTTAAATTTCTTATCTTGGGCATTGACTACACTCTATATTGTAGGTTTCAACTTGGAGTGTGCAAACACCAACACAATGGGACACCTGAAAAAAGTTACTACGAGAAAAAAAAAGTGTGTCTACACACTTAGTCATATTTTCCTTTAAGAACGTAATTTTTATTTCATACCTAAAGGGGGTAAATGTAGACACTAAAATTTGGCAATATATCATTTGACACTAGTGATCTTGACTTTACACAATTGAATGGACAAATTCATTTTCATCACTCTTGTTTAACACGCCCTAATATCACTTCATGTAGTTTCTTATTTTTCTCACCTCTCTGTCGATAGGTTATAAAACCTAATTACAAATAATACATCTAGAAACATCCATGTTTATTCCCATAAATTAACAATGTGTTTTTATCTCTGTTCTCCAAAATTACCAATGTCGGTCCTGGCCGTGAAAATCTATATACCAACCCTATCATACCAATTTGGAATGACATATTTTACACCAATTATTTTAATTCCATCACCTTCATATTAAAAACATGCCCCTTAGGTCATCCTTTCATGTCATAAAACCCTTCAGAAGCATATATATAAGTAAGTAAAGCATACCTCATTAGGGAACTTGGTACTCTATGAACTCATGCCAAAGCTAGCACTAAAGGAGCTCAAAGTTCACTAAAATTGAAATAAATCTTGCAAAATATTTATGGAAACACCCTCCACTCATATGAAGTATCCTTCTAGGTTTAGGATTCTCCATTTTCATCATACAAATAAACAAAGTGTCCCTTACCAATCATTTGAGAAAGTGTGAAACTCAAGAAAGATATTGTCAAAACACGGATATAAAATAATGATTGTACTATGGTAGATATCACATGATAGAAAAAGGTGTTTGGCTTGAAGCCTCTTCACAGTAGTGTGTAAATTATTAATACAGGGGTGCTCATAACCCAACTAGCTTTGTGTTGCAGAGAATTCCTTCTTACATTATAGAGGTTTAAGAAGAGTTTATAGATCCATTAAAGGTGACAAAAGAATAAAGAATACACAATGACACACGTTTCTATTCATGTGAAGCACACAAGATGTTTTAGACCTAGATTCCAAGTAATTCCAATACTATATAGAAGGTTCAGGACTATATAGATGTTATTGATTAAGTTGTATGGTTTTGACTAAGCTTATTTTCAAGTCACAGTTTCACATATGAAGCATTTCCAACTCCGTATCTTCTTTTTCATGCACTCAGACCACCCAGGATCCTCTAGATCCACACCAAATCATCTAATTGCACTCTCTCCCTTATATTTTAACATCTTTTAAGTATATAGTCACTTTGAAAAGAATTATTTTGAATTTTGCAATTAACGTTGGAAGTTATCTAAATTACAATAATAAACTATAACATTATTCATCCTTTTTATACATGTTAAATAAAGAATTATAAAATTAAAAAGGGTGAAATCAATAGTCTCTAATTTCAATTTTTATACTATGGTATTTCCCTAAACAATTGATTGTGCTCCCATCTACACTCATAACCTAAAGCTCTAGAGATTGGAAAAAAAAATAGTCTAGTCGTCTTTCGAATCTTTAATGATAAAATTATGTGTAGTCCCAAGTAAATCAATAGTTTTACCTTATTTTCCTATAGAATGTCCCTTACCATTAGGAATTTTGGTGATATAACACCTAATATTTCATGTAAATAAATATTCAGTTGTAAATCTCCAAACCCTAGTTCATCCAACATCTCTACTTTTGTTTCTTCATTATTTCATTCATCATTAATAGCCTCGATATTGAATAACTTCATTTTAGCACATATATGTCATTTATCGCATTTTTCATCACAAGTGAAACATAATCATTTTTCTCATATCTATTCAATTTTTAAATAGTCATTCTAGTAGGCTAAGGTACTGATTATGTTAGAGCCATACTCTATTTTCTTATAGTAAAAGTCATATGTTTAATCAATTCTATTTCCTCCACGTAACGAGTAACTATCCTAGATTCAAAACGATAACATAAATTTAGGTGTTATCCTTGAGAACCCTAAAAACATATATTTAGATGATCCTCTGATATTTCATCCACATTTAAGGATAGATTTTAGAAATTTTGAATATAATGCTTGTCCCCATTGTTTACATTTTTTCTATATGGCTAAAATAGTTTTAGTACCACTATTGCAATGTAGTGTAGTTGGAGCTCATATGTGAAAATTAACCGAGGTAAAAAGGAGACACTTTTTTCCTTTCTCTCAAATTTCCATTTATACCAAATGAATTATTATGATTCTAGATCCAAGGATGTCAATACTACCATATATCTACTTCGAACTTGATGTACGCCAAAAAAATCTTTATTTGGTTGATCTATATGACTAGGTCATTGTCATAAAATTTTCTGTTCCCCACATTTAGTATTATATTTTTACACTATCTAAAAGATCCAACATGGTTGGGTTATGAAAAGGATCCATCCTAGTTGGTTTTATTTGGATGTGAGTGTACATTTCATGAGGAGCTAGAATCACCTAATTAAAATGCATGAAAGTATTCATGAGTGAAATAATGGCCACCAATTCACTTTTCAATGAGTATAATCTATTATCAAATATTACCTTCAATTCAACCTTCATTAATTGAAAATTTTGGTTGATCTCATCTTTATTCACCATGTTTTTAATTTTCCTAAATTTTGGCGACAACCTTTGATACCTAAGAATATGAAGACTCAAAATCCATGTCTTCCTTATTTAGAGTTATCCCGGGATTTTATTTCCACTTCCCTTAGCCCGTAGAGGACATACCGGTCATGATGTAGGGTTTAGGACTTAGAGTACCAAGATTTAGGGTAGGATTGGGGGTTCTTATGGATTTTGGACAAGTATAAATACAACATAGAGAATGATATAGAGCTATTTTTAGGTAAGCTTTAAGAAAATGTAAAAAATTTAGAAAAAAAAAAATGAATTCTATGGAGTAAATTTATGAAAAATTTAAAATGTATATGAATTGTTAAAATAGGTCAAGAAATATTTAAATTTAGAGAGAACCTTACTAGAACTATCTTTCATCTTTACTTCAAAAATTACGAAACATTCTCCACCATTTAGGATATTTTTTGAATATTCCAAATTATATTATTAACCTAATTATGGGCCCAAATCAAAGTTTTTTTAATATTGGTAAATAGTTTTTTGAAAGGGACTATACCCTTGTGTACAAAAGGAGGCCTAAAAGCCAGAATAAGAGAGAGGAGCAGAGAAGCTGTATCAAAGCACAAAAGTTACAGCAAAGAACACCGAAGCCTAGAAACAGCCACACAAACGAGACTTAACAGCAAAACAACGGCAACAAAACAGCAAGCCTACAGCCAAGAAGCAGTAGTAAAACAGGACTACTTCTTGGCCGCTTGATCAATACTCATCTTTACTTTTTTCCAAGCATGGTACATACCCAGCGTGGTCATATGAGCAGCATCCGTCTTATCGAGCTCCTCTCTGGTTCTTTTACTCTCTTTCTCATTGCCCCAAAGAGTCATCGGGACACCGCTGAGTTGCGAAACACTTCTTGCATGTCCTTCGATGAATTCCTCTATGGCCCTGAATGCTGCAATATTATACTCATGCCTAGTCTTCGTTTTCCCAAGTCGGGAGTCAAGGGAGGTCAGTTTTTTGTATATTTCATCAAGCTGGCTATTGCCAATGCTCCCTTCTCCCTCAATGCTTTTTTTGCCTTTTTGCTTAGCAAGATTTTTTACCTCATCCTTCAGCAATTTAAGCTCAGCCTCTAAGGCCTCCAATCTTCTAGAAGGGTTATCCGTTGGTGCCGCCCTGGGACCTGGCACTACTAATGTCAGAAGAGATCACGAGCAATGTCATCCAAAGGTTCATCCCCCTCAGCAGTAGACTCAAGGTTGAGTCTCCTAGAAGCCCTAGTGACACGTTTAGAAGTAGAGACAGTGTGGGTGGCAGGGGCAGCAGCAGGAGGAAAAGAAGGAGGAGCATGAGCGGCTGCGTGGGGGCATCGGCCGGAGGCGGGGGCGGCAGCAGGGGACAGCGGGGGAGACAGGATCGGCAGCAACAGAGCCCAAAGCCGGCCGGGAGAGGAAGGGAGACAGGGGAATTTAATAAGGCAGTGCTTGTGAATAAGCAGAATAAGCCCTTGGTGAAGGGGAACCACCGGGTATGCTTCTGGAACTCCAAAATGGAGCGCTCAAGAGAGTTTAACAGATAGTGGGGAAAGCAAACCAACCTACTCCTACGAAAGTGATTCAAAAAGACAAGGTGCTTGGCGGGGACAAGAATAAACACGCCTTCCGAGGATATGTAGCGAATCATCATGCGGGTGACTTCATCATACGGAGAAGGAATTGAATTAACAAGCAGACCCGCGGTGTTGAATATAAGCTTCTCCTCCTCCTCCACAAATCTTCTCTCTTCAGCCTCTTTGATAACCCTCTTGTTGAAGAAGCGGTATCCTTCAAGCCGAGGCGGTCGCTTTGGCTATGAGTTCGTCATTAATAAGAATCTTACGCCCTCCATAGTCGACCATCCTCTCATTCGAGTCCTCCTTGCAAAGCGAACGAGAGATGTTTTGATCATGCCCTTGCACTCTCTCCACAAAGTTGGTGAATCCGCCAATACTAAGAATGTTCGAGCTCGGTGTTATCTTTCCATGTGAGTGCGCACACGGCTCAATCTCGGCGGGAGGCCCTCCCATCTTCACAAGGATGTCTTTGGTTCAACAATTTTCAAAATACCTTTGGGCGTTGAGAGTGATTCGTTTCGCCGTTGCGGGTCGCATAAAAATGGGAGCTGTGGCCGTTGGTCCTCCACGACGGTGTAGGATTGCGATCCGAGTCTGCGTGAAGTCGCGCGTGGAAACCCTTATCCTGTCAGCTTTCACCTTGTAGTTATCTTCGGTTTTCGCGGAGCTTGGCAACCGAATATCAACAGCTATTGTACTTCCCGCGTGCGCTGTTTTTAAATTTAGACGGCTCCACTTGAAGTTCCTAAACAAAATCTTGCCATCATTTGGAGTAGATATCATATGCCACGCCAAATAAACTAAAACAGCACCTGTGGAAGAATTTATGGATTTCCTCCAAAGATTAAAGCATATCTTTAGAGATTGTTTTGCGTGTGAAGGTCGCATGTATCTTTGTTGTGAAGCTGATTAGGGATACTATCATTATCCCAAATAGTGAAATTTATATTAATGCCATAATTGGCCATTGCATCGGCCAGCTTGTTACCTTCCCTGTAAGTATGTATGATTCTGATGCTGTTGAAGGTATGACTGATGCTTATGGACTCAGAGATAAAATCTTTGATATTCCAGCTAGGAGAAGAGGACTGATTAAGCAGATTAATAATATTAAGGGAGTCCCCTTCAACAATGAGGTTCTGGATATTTTGGGTCCGAGCAACTCTCAAACCCCAGAGAACAGATAAAGCTTATGCAAAATGATTGGTTTGGATTCCCATTTTTCCAGCATATGCAACAATCAAATTACCTTTATGGTCCCGTATTGCTCCTCCTCCAGCAGTTGTTCCAGGGTTCCCCTTAGAGGCACCATCAAAGTTCAGCTTGAACCAATTGGATTCAGGGGGATGCCATTTGACCAAAGATCTATCCACACTATTCCCGGGGTTGCTCCAATATCCGATCTGCCAATTTGATAAGATGTGCTTTTCATTTTCAGGGTAACAATTGTTCTTAGGAGGTTTAAATCTGGCCATGTCCTCTTTGATGCCTTGGGAGATCTTGCCAGTAGTGAGTTTAAAATTCTGCTTCTTATTTCTAAAAACTATATTATTTCTATCCTTCCAGATCCTCCAAATTAAATGTGGGATGGCTAATTTCCAGATTCTTCGATAGCACAATGTCTGAATGGTGGGTTCCATTGGTTCCACAGCTGAGTAAGATCCTCCGGCATCACCCAGAGAGCTTCAAATTTGGAAAGGACAAAGTTCCAAACTCTAAAGGCATAATCACAGTGTAAGAACAGATGTCTAATGTCTTCATAGTTATTCCTACAAAGGTGGCACCAATTGGGAATGATAAAACCTCTTTTCATCAAATTGTCAGTGGTGAGAATTTTGCCTCTGATGGCCAGCCAAAGAAAAAAATTTATTTTGGGGGTTAACTCAGGCATCCAGATCAAGTTCCAGTTAAAGTCTGATTGGTTACTGTGGAAAAGACTGGTATAACCAGATTTGACTGAGTATTTACCCTCGTGTGAATTGCTCCAGATCAGCTCATCCTTGGAATCCAGCTGACACAAAGGGAAGAGATCCAAAAGGTCTTGGAGGGAGGAAATAGTCTGTTTCAGTTCAATACTCTCCATAGTAAGTCTTTTCCAATTCTTGTTGGTGCCATTTCCATCAATGTAGTCCTTAACTTTAGTTCCATATTTTCTTATAAGACTGTCCTTAGCAGTCCCAAATCTCTCCAAGAGATTATCATTGGACCAGTTATCCTCCCAGAAGTTAATGTCGCTGCCATCCCCAATTTTCCATTTGCTTCCCTTCTTAATGAAGTTTCTACTCTTAACTGATTATTCCAAAAATGGAACCATTGGGAGAGCTGCTCATCATGCGAGATAGGAGTAAACAACTTCTTTGATTCAAGTATTTTGTTTTAATGACATCAATCCAGGTTGTTTCTCGAAAGCAATCTCCAGCCCATCTTAGCAATGAGTGCCTCATTCATTTTCTCAATATTTTTATTCCCACCCTCCCCTAGATTTAGGGGTGCGAGACTTTATCCCTGTGCCACAAGGTGAAATCGAACTTTTCTTCCATGCCTTGCCATAAAAAATTTTTCTGAATCCTTTCAATTTTCTCTCTGAAGGAGGAAGGAATTTTGAATAGTGACATGATATATATGGGCAAACTTTGGAGTGTGCTTTTAATGAGAAGGCACTTACCAGCACTAGAGAGAGTGGTCCCTTTCCAACCAGCCATTTTTTTCTGAAATCTCGTCAATAAATCATCCCACACCGTGTGAGAGACTTTCTTCGTGCCAAGAGGGAGGCCTAAGTACGTTGCTGGAAGAGTACCAATTTTACAGCCCAGAATTTTAGCAATCTTGAGTTGTCTTTCCTCAGGGGTGTTAAAGAAAAAAAGGATGCTTTTGTCGTAATTGATCTCTTGCCCGGAAGCAGATTCATAAAGCTGCAGAAGAGCCTTGATAGCTTTAGCTTCAACCACTGAGGCCAGAAGAAGAAGGATAGTGTCGTCTGCAAACTGTTGATGAGAGACAGCTTGGCTGAGAGAAGTGGGTTTAGAACCCTTTAAAAGGCCGTCTTCCACCGCTCTGCTAATTGTTCTACTAAGTGTCACGTGAGGAAGGATGAAGAGAAGGGGGGAGATGGGGTCTCCCTGCCTTAGACCTCTGCTGCTGGTGAAGAATCCCACAGGCTCTCCATTAACAACCACAGAGAACCCAGCTGTAGATATACATGATTTAACAATTTTTCTAAACTTTTCTCGTGAACCCAAATTTAGATAGAATCTGTCAAGGAAGACCAAGAAACTTTGTCAAAGGCTTTATTCATGTCGAGCTTAAGGATCATGTTTGCCTTTTTGTTATTTTCCATAGAATGCATAGTTTCGTGTACCATAATCACACCGTCTTGTATTATCCTGCCTTTAATGAAGCCACTCTGTTGCTTTGAGATGAGATCCTTCATTATGAGCTGCAGCCTAGAAGCAATAATTTTGGTGAAGATTCGAAAAATAGCATTAACCAGACTGATGGGTCTGAAATCCTTGAAATCTTTTGCATTCATTTTCTTAGGTGCCAGCACAATGTGTGTGTTATTGAGCTCTTTTAGAAGATTTCCCGATCTAAAAAATTCATTAACCGCTTTGAGAAGATCCTCCGAGCATATTTCGGAATTTCGAAAAAATTAATGGAGAATCCATCCGGTCCAGGAGCCTTATCCCCCTCAAGAGAAAAAACAGCCTTTTTTAGCTCATCAAGCGCGACCGCTTTAGTGATATCTCTGAATTTCTGGTCTTCAATATCATTCTGGGGGATTGCCTCTAGCATGAAGGAAATAGCTTCCGGATTGCTGACATTACTCTCTCTAAGAAGATTTTTGTAGAATTCAAGTGCTTGCTTCTTAATGCTGTTTGGATTTTTAGTAATACTTCCGTTGCTTTTAGAAACCTCTAAAATCCTATTACTGGCCCTGTGCTTTAGAGTGGTCATGTGAAAGAACTTTGTATTCCTGTCCCCCTCTTTAAGCCAGATAGCTCTTGATTTAAGGCGCCAAAAGGATTCTTCTCTACTGCATATCGTGTGTAACTCAGAAAGAATTCTCTTTTCATTTACTTCATCTTCAACTGACCTCCCCATAGTATCCATTTTTAACTCAAGATCCTGAAGCTTCTGTTTTAATTCTTTCTTTTTTCCGAAGATGTTTCCAAAAACATTTTTGTTCCAAAGTTTGACTTGCTTTTTGACATTTTTGAGTTTTTGGACCAATCTGTACTGGGCAGTGCCTTCCCCATTCCAATCCCACCATTCCTTTATTCTATCATAGATATCAACGTGCTCCATCCACATTTTTTCAAATTTGAATGAGCTTCTTGCAGGTTTGGTCCAATTTAGAAAGCTTAAAGCAATCGGATTATGATCCGATCCAATTCTGGGCAGGGAAGAGAGGTAAAAGTCTTGGCTAAGAATCCAGTTTGCCGAGATAAGAGCCCAAATCAAAGTTGTGATACCAATTATAATGAAATTATTGAGATTGGTATAAATTTTATTAGCAATATAACATTAAATAGCACCAAAACATAGTTAATTAATCACAATATGCAACTAGAATGACTTAGAAACTTTGAGAGGGAAACCTCCAAACCATACAATAAGAATCAAGTGCTCAATATGATGATCATTTACTACGTACTAACTCCTATATAAACCCTACTATGCTATGTAAAGAACCAAGGATATCATACTAATAATATGAATTCATAAATAAATATGATATGACATGCTAGGATATGTTGTTAGCCAAATGTCAACTACACATATATGATATATGAACAAGTACATATCATGTAGCATTAGTCTTGATGTGCAAAAAAATAGACGTTAAACACATTACCCTAATTTTTCCTAAGGGTTATAAACACTTATTATTCTTTTACTTAGAAACCTATAGGATTGATCTCATTAATTATATACATCTTATATTTGTATCATGTTTTTCAAGATTTCTACTTGCATGATATTATGTCCTCCTATATAGTACCATACATGTTGGAAAGAACCATTGTATTGTATAACCTTATGTTCAAAATTTCTATCTTATGTATGAAAACATTCAATTTTATTGTGTTTGAATTCATTCTCCTTACTTAGTTAGTCATAGTGTGAAATTATATCCTATGGAATAATATTAAAGTATGTTAAACAATTTAATTTACTCACTTAGCACATACATGGAAATTTGATCACTACTTGACTTAAATTTAAGGTATTACTTGGTTTTTATCTCTAAATCTCAAGAAATGTTACCCTATAATTCCCTATTTCAATAGTATGCATTAAAAGTAACCCCTACATAAGTTTAAAGAACTCTAAATCTATCCAAGATCATTATAAGCCAAGTAAAGAGCATCTCAAGCCATGTCAATCTATCAATATTAAGTGTTCAAAGGGGAAAATGTGTTTTTTTATTCATGTATTTTTATAAACAAAATTACACTTCTAATTGGTTGAGAATTATGTGGGTTTGATCCTCTTCATAATAGAGCTACATAAGTAGTGTGGGGTTCCATGACCCAAAATATTGACCCTATTTGTATAGTTTTTCAAATACGGATAGGTTTGATGAAATAAATCTTATTCTTAGGGATTTTTACATCTTATGAAATCATGATCGTACACAAGGATATATATTCATATGTCACACAAACTCCTATAGTCAAAATTATATAAAGCATCAAAGTATAGAAACATACAATTTCGATAGAAGTATTATATGATAGTGTTTAGAAGCTTATAATTTAGATAGAAGCATGAGATTATAGTGTCTAGAAGCTTATGTTAAAATCCCTAAGATTTTGACAATATATTCTACATACAAATCATTCCTATATTTTCTATAGCTAGTTACACCCTATTTAAGATCTATATCATCCTATGAAATATAAAATATCCTAACTAGGTATATTCTATTATATTTCACTAGATTTAGCATGTTTTTAGTTGATCAAACCATTCTTAATAATTTATCTTATGTTCACATATTTATGTGAATGATTAATTTATTAATATGAATATACACCCTTTATAGATTCCAATCATATTAGAATTTTATTAACACTATATAATTCAATAAAGGTTAAATCATTCGATTATACCCCAGCCTATAGGTATGCCCCCAATCTGGTAGGCATCCCCTAAGATGATTTTCATAAGATGGATATATGATTTAATTAAAATCAGTTTGTAAAATGCCCCTTGGTGTAGATGTACACTTCTATAGAATTTGTAAGGTTTTGATGTCCAAGGGTTAATGTATATGTAACTACTTGGTTTGTATTATAAATATTGAGTGAAAAGGGATAGGTTGTGGGCTTCTAAATAAATAATCATAAGGCTCCAATATATGAAATTATCAAACATGTCACAATGTAGGTCTTAGTTTTGTATTCTTGTAGTAATGTATTCTATTTATATATTTTTGTAATAGGATACTGAAAAGAGAAGATGAATAATTGGAATTGGTATTAGTGTCACTAGGGTATATGTAAAAAATGGTCAAAGATATAGGGTATGGTCTTGGGTAATAATTATTCCCTCAATAATCACATCAAACCCATTAAATTTGTTACATTTCTAGGATACAACCTAGTCTATAACTAGGGTAGGAGTTGTTAAATGATGGATAACCATGTTAAGAGTAACTTTGTGAAAGAATACATGTATAAGTAATAGTAGAATGTATTAAGAGGCTAAAAATGCTTTTATTATTGGTACCCTATATTAAAAGCGATAATGAAAACTAGTTGGGATAACTAATATAAAATGACATTTTGAATGAAAGATAAAGTCATGTAGATTGTGATACTATGTGTTATCATCCTTATTATTTTGTGTGAATCTACACCATGGGTTCTAAGTAGATGTAGAAACATAAGGTTATCGGTGTAAATGAGAGTGCATCGGTGTCCCATGAGGGTCATTTTTGTATGGCTATTTCCTAATTTTTATGTATCATACATGTCTAGATAATATTAAGTACATCCAAGGAAGTAAGACTCATAATTTTCTAATGTTGATGTTATATCAATGGGTTATGTGAAATACACCTATGAATATCATATATATATATATATATATATAGTATACTAGTATACAAGGATTGTGCCTTAGTATGGTACATTATCTATGGAGAAGTAACTGAAGCAAGTGTATGTCTTAATATTTCAAGACTATGACGTCATGAATTGTCTCAAACTTAATACTAAGGGGGTGAGACTTAAGCATGGATTCATCATGATTGATTCCTTCAACCCATTTTTGTTTATAGCATTTTATGTGGAACACAAGTAAATTGTATAAGAAATGAGGGAATAAATTTTCCCAAATAAATATCATTTGCATATATTGACAGAAAAATCTGCATGGAGGAAAAATTCCAATAGTATTCAGGGACAACAATCCCTCCATCTTAATGGGGAGGTTCCCTTATAAAAAACAAAAAAAAATATCCTAAGGATATTTACATAATATAAATCCATTCTATTTTTTTATTTTTGAGGATGTTTGTTTTCTTGTGCAAGTACATTATGTAAAACATAGAGAAGAGATAGAGATAAAAGATAATAAGGTGAAAGCATTCCCAAATAATAAAACATAAATTTTACCGTACTTTTACATGCACATAAGCGCAAGTGTATGCAATAACATGTAATGGAAAATATTATCCTCAAATAAATTCTTACACAAAGTTCAATAAGTCATGAAGGATAAAAATGAACACAAAGTTGTAGATCTCATCAACATATAATTTCCACATAATATAACAAGAAATACATAGAATAAGTTAGAGGAGAACATGAGAAAATATATTCTCTATTAAATTATTTTTCTTTCTTTACCAAATGTTGGCGGGTTTTTTTTTTCGGGTGGAAAAACTTGTGGATTTCTTTCCAACACTCTAGGAGTCTAAGTCCCTCTACTTAAATAGTATAGCTGATGTATATGCATGGGCGAGTGAAGTGATTTTTCTCCGGGTTGGCCTTATGGTTGGGGATCCAACAAGGGCACTCCACAAACCTTGAGGAAAAGATAGTAATCTCTTACTAGGGAATACTTTTTCTGAAGAGCAGGAAAGGGGAGTGAGAAAATATGTAGGAGAACTAATGTTACAGGTAGAAAATCATATTCTTGCACACACTAGTTAGAAGTTTCATCACATGCACTAAAATTAAGAGGAAACAACTCTGTAAGTAGTAATAAGACCAAATAGAATTCATGATCACCAAGTATCAAGAAATCCCTTAGTCAAAGAAATCTAGAAACTCCTTCTTCTTGTATTAATTGCTCAAAAAAAAGTTGTACATAGTGGAGAAATGGAGGAAATTGAGAATGGGGGAATGGAAGAATTTGGCTATCTCCTTTGTTCTCTCAATGCACTCTTGAGTATACAAAATCAATCACCAACCCTTTGAAATGGGAATGGATTTACAATTTATAGGAAGAGAAATGACTCTTCACATACTCTCCAATGACTCTTCACCTTCCTAGGAAAACATTAAGTCCCTTTTTATAACATAAAGGTGACTTATTACATTAGAAACATTAAGACATATGAAAAAGTGTAACCCCAATGCAAGATTAGAATATTGAGGAGAGAGAAAGTTGGGGGAGAAGGGAGAGAGGGAGAGAGAGCAGAAAGAAGAAGGAAGAATGATGTTAATGATGGAATATTCCACCTTTGATACAACCCATTGATCCTTCTAGATGACTCGATGAAACACTCTAATGCGATGAACTTTGAATCTATGAACTCTTGTGCACGCAAGAAAACTTCCTTTGGATGATGTGTGAACACCGTGAACTAAGTGTTTAAAGACATTGTCGAATGACTCATTCGGTGACCATGAGCATCACTCGTGAAGATCCACTTTGAGTAAATATTTCCCGACTCCCTACAATGCTTCTACACAACTTGGCTAATTTGGACATGATTCGATGAAGCACCTTATAAATGGTCCGATGGTGTCAACTACAAACTCCACCACCTGTATACCAATTGAAGCATGAAATGAGTGTCAAAAGACACTATTGAGATCCTCACTGTCACCTACTCCTACATAGTTTGATGATAGAGAATGCACTATTTTCTATCTCCTCGGGACCAAAAGGTTGTGTCATCTTCTACCTTGTCCATTTTTATTTCATGGTTCCTTAGCATGAAAAAGCAACTTACTATTTGTAGTAAGTATGAAAAATTAGTTACCATGAACCTCAATTGTATGTTGCAACTCGGATTTCCCTTTCTCATTGCGTTCCTCTCACCTTTTGGATCAATTTTCTATTTTTCGCAGGTGTTTGTGGGACCACTTACTATTTTTAGTAAGTGTGAAATTTGGCCCAAGATTCCTGTTCTGATGAACTTTCAACTGCAATGCATCCTCTATGTTCAAGTGTCTCCTTCGCAGGTTCTTTTATTGATGACTTTCCAAAAATAGCAATCCTCTATGTAGAAGACCTGATATTTTTAGAAATGGGGCTTCTTTAGATCACATTGACGTGGAAAAAGTTTTTCGATCTAGGTTTTTTCCCAATATCACCCCTTTGAAATTTTGTGCTTACCCAATCAATAGTTTAGGAGATTTTAAACTTTTAAATTTTTACCCGATAAAGTGCTTCTAAACATGAAAGCCATTGATGGACCTTGAATATTTCATCTATTTTTATCCTCTGTTTGTGATGAAAATTGTGTTTTTGATATGGTTTTCTCTTCTTATCTCACTGGTGAAATTTCTCTCGATCCAGGCTTGTCAGTTTGATGAGAAACTAACATTTTCTCCCATTGTGCAAAGAAATGGATTTCTTTGATGTGAAAATTCTTCACCATGTAAGGAGGTTTTTAAGGTTTTTATGATGGTGTTTGATATATTAAAGAACAAAAAAAAAATTCAATCCATGCATCTTTTTGCAAGATCTTTTCAAATTTCTATTTCGTTTTCATGAAGGATTTCTCTGTTTCTTCTTCTTTGTTCTTCATTTTTCTCCTTTCTTTGGTCAATTTTTCTTCCAGGACCTACCCATTATTATGGAATAGGATATTCCATTTCTATGAGGGAGCTGGTTTGAGTTTCAGTAATGGTGGGAGGTGATAGGAAGTTGCAGAGGAAGTTAAAGAGTAGGTTGTGCACTAAAGGTTAGATGTTAGAAGCGAGGAAGCAAGACGGGTTTTTAAATATTAAAAAAATTAAAAGCATGGAATAAGGTGCAATTACATTTCCCTCATGTACCTTAATAATTAAAGGACATGAGGAACATCAAATTTCATGTGCCACCTAGTTGCGACACATGGCGGAGATCCAGACGGTAGGGGATTTGAGCAAAAAGTAGCTTTAAAGCACTGAGGGGCTAGAAGCTAGTCACATGAGGAACCATGAGGCTTCTTGGAGAGGCTAGGAACATTTTTCAGACCTTAATGTCCTTCATAAAAAGGGACAAGAGGGACATCAAATTACATAGTGCTCCAGGTGATGACACGTGGCACTTGATTTGACATTGAGAATGAAGGCCTGGCAAGCACCTGGGGGCTAGAAAACTACTCTCGAAGGGGTCACACGAGTGACCAGATGTATCCTTAGGTGTTGGGTACATTTTTTATACCTTTGTCCCTTATTAAAAAGGTAAGAAAGGGACATCAAATTACATAGCGTGCCTGGTCACGACCCATGGCACTTGATCTGACCACACAAGATGAAGGCTTCACTAGCTCCCAGGAGTTGAACTGGTAGTTTGAGAGGTCACATGAGGATCTAGAGGACTTATAGGGGCTGGGAAAAAAAAATTCACCTTGATTTACCTTTTCTTGAGGGACTTAAAGGACATAAAATTACGCAAGCTCTTGGAGCTGACATGTGTTGTGTTCAAAATTTGACTAACTCCCCAACTCGCTCCTAGAGGAAAACTTGAAATAGAAGTAAATTGAGCTCCCGATGGATGTTTTTGATGAAAATTTATATTATACTGACTGAAAATGTCCTTTTGAATCTAATGGTGGGAGTATTAGATATTTATTTCTCTATTTGATCTTTGAAAAAGTGGATTATTTATGTGTCTCGCTAGTTGTGCATGGAAAAAATCTGTTATAAACCTATAACGCCAAGGTGTTGAGAAAAATATGATTTCACCATGCTATAGGGCTTGGTGACGATTTGATGTATTTTTTTCTCGTAACTCAATCTAGAGCTCCTAGAATCACTTTCCGAAGCTTAGTAGCCTTTTTTGGCCTGTGCACTACCTAGGCCTGTGAACCCTGATTTTGGTGAAACTACCCCAACTTCTAAGAATCCTTCCTGAATCTTTCTAAATCACTTCCATGATGTTACAATTCCGTTGATTCACTTATGTGTCTAGTTTTTCTTCTCTGTTCCACTCCATGGGGTTTCTCTAGCCCTAGGAAGGCGGTGATAACCCTTCCCATATCTCTGTCCGAAGTTTGCATTTTTCAATGAACTCCTAAAATCACCTAAGGGTTTTGAATTAACTCTCCTAAATCACCTAGGGGAGTGAGTTAAAATCAATTGAGAGGTCACTAGACTAACTAGGTAGACCCATGGTGTCTTGGAAGGGTAAAACTTGTAATTTTTGGCACGATGGTATAGTTGTCATGCTTGGAAATTGTCAATTTCCTTGTTGCACATTTGCATGACAATAATTGGCTCTAGCTTGGGGACATGAAAAGGAATAAGCACAATGAATAAATGACATGGAGAATATAGAATCTCAACTTTAGATCATATAATCCATTGACTAGTGCCTTATCTATTTGGCCCTGTGGAGTCATGTACAACTTACAATGAGAAGGAGAGAGAATGAAGAAGGAAACACACACACCAAAAAAAAAAGGAAACACACAAAACACAAAGAAAGGAAATGAAACACACAATATAAATGGAAACATACCTATCAATCACCTATGGTACAAGGCAGGGGACAAGCTATTTTCATTGAAACAATTTTCATTCCTCAAAAGTTACCCCCTGAGTGGGCAACATTGAGTGATGTTGTTATGTGAAGCCATTGACTGGTTCCAAAAAGTATCCTCCTTTCCTTAACTTTGTATGAAATCCAGGTGCTTCCATGATTATCTTTGTACTTAAAAGGTGTGATTCTACATGATCTTCTTGATGTTCAGGCCTTTGCTTAGAAATTACATTGCCTTCATGCTATTTGAAATTAGTTTCATAGTGCCAGTTACCTTCCATGTTTATCCACATAGATGACTCTTCATTGAGAATCTCATCACTTCCCGAAGCTGATTTTCATTCAAATTTATTGAATATTTTGAGTTACTTTCTTTCCCATATCTATTCTCATTGACATCTTCTCCATGAGAAACCTTAGATTCATATTTTATCCCTACTCCATTATGAAGTGATCGAAGATTGAATGGAGGATCATAAGTAACCTCATATTTGTCTTGTATAGCCATGGAACAAGTTAAGGGATCAATAATTAGCTTAGGGTCTTCCGTTCTTTCTAGTGCATCTAGGATTTCTTCAATGGAGTTATACTTTTCTTGCTTCATGTGGTTCATCTTTGTACATCTTTGAAGAATCTTCATTTTGAAGCTCTAGGAAACTATCTAGATGGATTAATTCATTTCCCTTAAAATTATTACATTCTACAAATTCTTTCTCATGGGGGCCTTCACCTTCAATTACTTGAACACCATATATTTCAGATTTTTGTAGTTGTTTTTACTCCTATCACAAAAGAAAGGAACCCCATAAGCACTAGCCTATCACCCAGTGAAAGCTAAGTGCTCACCTGAGGCACGTTCTGGTACCGATTCTATCTTTTATGTGAGTTTAGTGGGAAACATCATCTATGATTAGTGTAATAGATTTCATAAGGGAAGACATACAAGAACCATAGGGCTCAAAACGGCCTCTAGATCCTTGCAGGTCACTTGGATCGATTGCTTAATGAAACAAAAACATGTATTATAACAGAAAGAAACATACAAGCATTCATACTTAGTATGAAAGGAAAGAGAATTCATAAGAGAGAAATATGCATTAGAACCATTGATATTCATTATAACAAGTAACCTTATTACATCCATGGAAATATTATAGAGGGTTGCAAAGAAGGATCGCCATTGTCATGCATTGCACTAGACTTAATCTAACTACACTTCCCAAAATAAAATTTACAACCCCTAGGCCTAATGCATTCTATCTCGAATACAGCCATTCACCGATAGAGTCCTTGCAAAATTTCTGCCAGAGAGCTCCGCTCTCTCTCTAGATGTCTATCTTTATGTCTCTATATATGTCTGCGCAGTGCTCATATTTATAGCTTTCCTATATTGCTAACTTTGTCCTCCAACACCCTCGATCGGTGCCAAGTGTCCAAATGTGGTCCTCCATAAGAGCATGCTTCTCCAGGCCTAAGCTCTCCACCTTATTCCATGATGTTCTTGGAAGAGTCTATCGCAAGCATGCTTCATCCTCGGGCCAACTGCCGCCAGGTGGCATCTTATCCACATGCAACCAGTCATGCTTTTCACATGTTCTTCTCTCGAACATCCAAAATGACTAAGTCCCAATCCTTTCGCATCTCACACATGCTACATGCTTCCTTATACCCTTCTCTTACGTGCTTTTTCCTTGCATGCCTTTCCATAACTAGGACCTTACATGCCTATGCACCTTCATACTTGGCCAATATTCCAGGGGTCCAACATCACCCCACACTATGCCTATTCTCTATCCTCAGAAACACTTTACTCAACCAAGATGCATGCTACCTTAGGGAACCAATGTATAATATTACACTTTACAAAAGAATAAGGGAATGAAAGAATTGGGGAAAGAATGAAGAATGGGGGGAGCATTAATTCAACAAGCTAGGAAAATCCTTCCATAAGTCTACCTCTAGCTTATTCCACACTTTGACCTTGCCCTATGCCTTCTGATAGAGGTCACCCACCAGGGTGCTCACTTCGTCAAAACTTAGGCCAATTCCCTGGGTGCCCAAAGTGTCCATGATTTTCTCTATCTATTTATCCAGGTCTTTGAGCTTGTCCATCCTCTTGGTAATTTGAGGGTATAGTTCCTTTAGTTGGGCCTTGATAAAACTCCTTAAGGCTTCAATTTCCTCTGATTTTCTCTCTACTTCAGCTAGAAATTTGTCCCTTTTCACCATGTTCCCCTTGTTCTTTTCTTGGAACTGTTTTAGCTCCACTTCAAGTTTGGCGACCAAGGAGCTTGTCACATTATCTCTTTCTGTGCATGTATCATACGCAGCCTCCACAGATTGGGCAGTGACCTTAACCTCTATGAGAACTTAGCTTTACTTGGCAATAAGCGCTACCACCTTCAATCTGTCATTGTCCTTCAAGTGTGTGGCTACTTCTTCTATAGACTCCTGGGGCCAAAGGTTGTCTCTCCATAGTGAGGATGTGTGTTAGATCAACTATACATTCTAGAAGGGATGAGTACTTCGTGACAAAGGCGACGCTAAGTATGGGTGCTTTAAAAGGATAGCACCCTTGATAAACTCCATTTTATTGTATACTTCCTACATCAGGTCACCCACCAGGGTGCTCACTTCATCAAAACTCAAAGCCAATTCCCCGGGTTCCCAAAGTGTCCATGATTTGCTCTATCTATTTATCCAGGGTATTCAAGCTTTTCCATCCTCTTGGTAATTTGAGGGTATAGTTCCTTTAGTTGGGCCTTGATCAAACTCCTTAAGGCTTCAATTTCCTCTTATTTTCTCTCTACTTTAGCTAGAACTTTGTCCCTTTCCACCCTGTTCCCCTTGTTCTTTTCTTGGAACTCTTTTAGCTCCACTTCAAGTGTGGCGACCAAGGAGCTTGCCACCTTATCTCTATCTGTGCATGTATCATACGTGGCCTCCACAGATTGGGCAATGACCTTAACCTCTATGAGCACTTGGCTATACTTGGCAATGAGCACTACCACCTTCAATCTGTCATTCTCTTTCAAGCGTGTGGCTACTTCTTCTATGAGACCTGGGCCAAAGGTTGTCTCTCCATAGTGAGGATGCGCGTTAGATCTTCTATACATTCCAGAAGGGATGAGTACTTGCATACGGTGACGCTAAGTATGGGTGCTTTAAAAGGATAACACCCTTGATAGACTCCATTTTATATACATTCTAGAAGGGATGAGTACTTCAGACATGGCGACGCTAAGTATGGGTGCTTTAAAAGTATAACACCCTTGATAGACTCCATTTTATTGTATACTTCCTACATCAGGTCACCCACCAGGGTGCTCACTTCATCAAAACTCAAGCCAATTCCCTGGGTGCCCAAAGTGTCCATGATTTGCTCTATCTATTTATCCAAGTATTCGAGCTTGTCCATCCTCTTGGTAATTTGAGGGTATAGTTCCTTTAGTTGGGCCTTGATCAAACTCCTTAAGGCTTCAATTTCCTCTTATTTTCTCTCTACTTCAGCTAGAAATTTATCTCTTTTCACCCTATTCCCCTTGTTCTTTTCTTGGAACTCTTTTAGCTCCACTTCAAGTTTGGCGACCAAGGAGCTTGTCACCTTATCTCTTTCCGTGCATGTATCATACGCGGCCTCCACAGATTGGGCAGTGACCTTAACCTCTATGAGAACTTAGCTATACTTGGCAACAAGCACTACCACCTTCAATCTGTCATTCTCTTTCAAGCGTGTGGCTACTTCTTCTATAGACTCTAGGGCCAAAGGTTGTCTCTCCATAGTGAGGACGTGTGTTAGATGAACTATACATTCTAGAAGGGATGAGTACTTCTGTACAGGTGACGCTAAGTATGGGTGCTTTAAAAGGATAACACCCTTGATAGACTCCATTTTATTATATACTTCCTACATCAGTGTCGCCCACTGTGGTGCTCACTTCATCAAAACTCAGGCCAATTCCCTGGGTGCCCAAAGTGTCCATGATCTACTCCATCTCTTTTCCCAGGTCTTCGAGCTTGTCCATCCTCCTGGTAATTTGAGGGTATAGTTCCTTTAGTTGGGCCTTGATCAAACTCCTTAAGGCTTCAATTGCCTCTGATTTTCTCTCTACTTCAGCTAGAAATTTTTCCCTTTTCAGCCCTGTTCCCCTTGTTCTTTTCTTGGAACTCTTTTAGCTCCACTTCAAGTGTGGCAACCAAGGAGCTTGCCACCTTATCTCTGTCTGTGCATGTATCATACGCAGCCTCCGTAGATTAGGAAGTGACCTTAAACTCTATGAGAACTTAGCTATACTCAGAAACGAGTGCTACCACCTTCAATCTGTCATTCTCTTTCAAGCATGTGGCTACTTCTTCTGCAGACTCCAAGGCCAAAGGTTGTCTCTCCATAGTGAGGATGCACGTTAGATCAACTATACATTCTAGAAGGGATGATTACTTCTGTACGGGTGATGCTAAGTATGGGTGCTTTAAAAGGATGGCACCCTTGATAGACTCCATTTTCTTGTATACTTCCTACACCTTTATCTTCTCTTCCTTTAACTCGCACCTTAGTTGTGTGCTAATCAGTCTTCCTGCTTTAAGCTTTGGGTCTTCTCTACCAGCTCCTCTTCCTTCTTCCCTAGTTTTTCCTCTAGTACTCTTATCCTATCATTACACGTGAAGAGTCTAGCCTTAGTCTCGATCGCAACCTTATTGAGTGCATTGCAGACTTGCTCATCTGAGAGCTCTTGAGCATTCACTAAGGGATTGGCCCCCTTAGATTTTGGAAATGTTATGAGTGCTCCCTGACAGACTTCAAAGTCTGGCTCATCAATGTGGGACTCAAACACCCAAGAGAGCATCTTCTTTGTTCTGGGGTACGTGCCCTCCTTTTCAAAAGACCCCATGGCTAAAATCCTTTCTGTGGGTACAATGCTTTGGAATCACATGTGTAGCACCTTCTTCATGTCATCAACATAGCCCATTACTTACCTCTGCTCCGTATCAAGAGTCCTCCTACCGAGCACACACCTTTGGGGAAACTTACTATTAGAGTGGGACCTCCTCCCAGGATGTCATGCTCTTTTTCAATATTCTCCTCCTTCCCTTCCTTTAGCACTATGTCTACACTGCGCTCCAACTCTTGGTCACTTTGAGCATTTTCTTTGCTTCTCTTTCCACCACCTCAGTGATCTACTCCTTCATAAAACTTATTTCTCCTCGCTTCGCCCACCAACCTCTTCATTCCTTTCCATGTCTCTGGTGTCTTCCTCATCCTGTGTGCCCTTGTGTCATGTAAATATGAACTCCTACTTCTCATCTCCACTCTCCTCTTATGAGTCATAGATGTTGAAGACCTATGGCTCCTTATGTTTCTCATGCTCTTCCTCCTTGCTCTCGTCTTCTTCACTCTCACCTTCTCTTTTCCCCATGTACTTCTCCAAGCTGTTGGTATCCTCCGAGTCAGCTTCCTCTTCCACCCTCTACTTCTTCCTAAGAGGTTTCTCCTTGATGGGGGATTTGGTCTCTTCTTCTTCCTCAGGTGACTCTTCCTTGGTGAGTGGTTGCCTAGGTACCTCCACTTCTGGTGTCTTTTTCTTCACCGGGGAATTTTTCCTCCGCATGTAAGTTCTTGGCTTGGCGCTTGTTGGCATGCTCACTATCTGAGTAGTCTACACATTTGGTGCTTCATCTTCTCTTCCCCTCTTCTTAGGCACAGGCTTCTTCCTCTCCATGGGATCCTCACATATGGAGACTTCGTTCTCCAGGTACATGCCCTTTTCAAACTTTGGCCTTATGCAAAGGTATACGCATGCCATAGATCCTCCTGTAATGGGTAGTGTTATCAGCCTTGTCATCTGGACCTCATGTGACATGTACCTTTCCATGTAAGCATGCTTGTCGGTGGGGTAGTTTAATCTCTTCCACATCACTCTATGCTCTCGATATAGACTACCTTGTTCCAGCTTCAACTTCGTGATTTCTTAAATCTATTCACTCATGCTTGGAAGTACTGAGTAGTGAACGCAAAAGGAAGTTTGTACCAAGGGCTCCATAGCCTTAACCTGCCCAAGTAGAAATGTTAATAGACAGGAAAATCAGCATCCCCTTCGGTGGGCTACTGGAGTTGTTTAGGTATTCTCCACTCTTCCCTAAACGCGTTCCTCAGGCATGTATATCATTTCTCCAGTTGCGCCTTGTGGGGTGCCGTCATTGTGTCATAGGCATACTTCTCGAACCTCTTCACGGGTGAAGGATCCTTGGTGGGGTACTCCCATATGAACTTGTCTAGTGCATTAGGAACTCCAATCTCCAAAAATACAATGGTCAGGAGGATGTTTCCGAAGAGGATTCTATCCCCATCCTTCACGCAACTGACAATTTCCTCCACAATGTAAGTAGACAAGTTGTATATAGTGCCTTCTACAATTTTTCTACAAACATGTAGCCAAGGCTTATTGACCTGGGTCCATCTCTCCTGGCCATTCAGCTTTGTTACCAGGTGCGCAGCCATTTTCATCATGGGGTCCTTGATGTTTGAAATGTCATATTCAAACATATTCATTTATGGTGTCCCATTGCCTCCTTGTCACTTAAGTCATCTTCCAAGCTATCTCCCTCACATATGAGGCCTGTAAATTATGAGATAAGCTGGGGAGTAACACGCATCTTACACCCTGCAAAGTGGAAGTAATCTTCATGTACCTGTGACATTAACCATTGGTACAGGCACTCTGGTTTTCCAAAATAGGGCAACTCATAGAGTTGCAACAACCCTACCTTCTCTATTTTGACCTTAACGTCATCATTGTATATCGACAAGCCCTCTGGTGTTTATTTACTAGTGGGGTACACTAATTCCAGTGCCATTTCCTTCTCTATCATGTTTTTTCGGTGATTATAATCACTTACAGGTACATTTCTTAGGTGGGATTCCCACTCCTTCCCCATCATCACCCCATCTGGGTATTGCATCTCTACATACCATTCTTCATTTGTGTTTACGTCGGGTTCTTGTTGTTTTGCCTTGCCCTTTCCCTTTCCTTTCTTGGGTGCCATTGTCAAGGTCTTTTTATTACTCTGTTCTTCTAATTCTTCTAGCCTCCAATCTCAAATCCGTGATATAACTCTCTTGAACCTATGCCCTAGTTTTTCAAACCCTAATTGGGATCAAATTAACTCCACAAGATGGCACCTCCTTACAACCCTTTTCATGCCCATGTAACCCCTTCCTTCTAGTTTGCAAACTCAAACTGGCTACTCACACTTTGATCTCATAGGTCTTTCTTTGCACAATCAAATCTAGAAACCCTAGTTTATAAAACTCGCTCCTTTCTCTATTTCGCAAAGTGAAAATGAAAGATCCTCAACCCTTTACTTATAGTTTTTCTCTTTTTGAACATTAAATGCTACTTCACCTACCACCATACTTTGTTCATTTAATGCAGATTTTTCAAACAAATCCCGTCTTCAACACTTTCACTCATGTGCCCAACCTTGCGCAAAAAATCCTCCAACCTTCTGGTGCACAACCAATCTAACATGACAGGAGACTCTTGCACACGCGTAACCTGTGCCAAAGGCACTTCTTCTATCCTGATTCTTGCTTTCACCTACCTTGTGTTGCTTAAATGTACTTTCTCCTTCTTAGTACGTGGGATCTATAAGTAGCTTTACCCTGGCACCAACCATTCATCTTCCATCTTTCTTCGTATACCTCTTTCAACCGGGCCATTCAACAAGGATTTTCAACACAACTTCCTTGGTACCTTAATCATGCACTCCTTCACATTTCTCCACCCCACACTTAAAATAATGCACGGTCCTCTATGCACTCACAAATTCTCAAAAATAGCAATAAGGTTACCGGCGCCCAAGGCACAAAACAAAAAAACAACGCGGAAGGGAAAAATAAGAAAGGGAAAATGCATAAAGGAAACTTCTAAACTAACTGGGAAAACTACCTTATTTACAAACACCAAGAAGACTTATTTATAGTAGGGCTTTAACCTACTCCCATTGAATTGTCTAGGAAACTTTGTCCCATCTAGCACTTATAACTGGCACATGCCCGAATCAAGGATGTACAAGATTGTGTAAGGACCCAACTAATGGACTTTCAACTTCCTAGGATGGCGCAGAAACTTAGAATCATATAGTAACACCATCTTCCCAACCTCAAACTTCTTGTTCCTAATGTGGCAATCATGTTAAGCCTTTTTCTTTACTTTTTTTGTTGTTTGGCTCCACCTAGCGAGTGACCATCTCTCATCCTTCATTAACTCATCAATCCTTTCTTCCAATGCTTGTTCATTGTCTAATCCTCTGTGCACACTATTCGTAGAGAAGGTAACATAAATTCAACTAGAAAATAGCTTCAGCACCAAACACCAAGTGAAATGGTGTGGCTTTGTTTATCCTTTTATACGTTGTCCTATAAGCCCATAATATTGTTGATACTTTGTCATCCCAATCTTGTCTTCCGACATCACAAATTTTGGTCAAGGTATGACTCAATATCTTGTTGAATGCTTCCGTGGTTACAAATGCTTGTGGGTGATAAGGCATAGTCTTATGATGAGCCACCATGAACTCTGATAATAGGATCCTCACGGTCTCATTCAAGAAATGTGTACCCCTATCGTTGGTCAAATACAATAGGCATCCATATCTTGTGATCATGTTCTCCCATAAGAACCTTGCCGTTGTTGTGCCATGTAGTCTTTAATTGGGGTTACCTATGCCCACCTTGTGAGATAATCCATACAAGTGATGACATAATGTGACCCATTCCTACATGTTGCTAATGCAATAGGTCTCAAAAGTTCCACCGCCCACTTTTCAAAAGGATCCACGCTAGGAATAGGGTGCAAAGGCATTTCATCTCTCCTTCTTGGTTTATCAATGCACCGAAAATGGTCACATGATTTGCAATAGTCTCTACAACCTTGTACGGGGTTTCCCACCACAACCCCGCCATTCATATCTTATGCACGCAGTGGCATCACCTACATAATTCCCACCCACACTTCCTTCACGTTCTTCCTCCATGATGGCTAGGAGCTCATGCTCTAATACATAGCTACAAAAACTTTATCACGTCCCAACTTGTATAAGTCTCCACTGATTAACATGTAGGGCACAACGCGTATGGCCAACTACTTCTTTTCCAATGTCTTCATTCAATCGGTGCCACACCTTCCTTTAAAAATATTGAAATCTCTTCCAAATCCAAGGGTGTGCACCACAACCTAAACATTGGGTGTCTAACATTATTTCCTCAATACTCTACGCGTCCTCCCCTGAATCAATTCTTGACAGATGATCAAGCCCACAGTTTCTTTTTCTAGGCTTTACTATAACGGTGAATTCAAACTCTTGAAACAACAACACCCATCGACATATACGCCCTTATAGGCTGGGCTTGTTCACCAAATATTTTAATGTCATGTGGTCGGTGTAAAACACAAAGGGTGTTGCTAGCAGATATTGTCTAAACTTGAAAAGCATGTAGATCATTGACAATTCCTCATGCTTAGTTGTGGTATAATTCTGCTCTGCTGGTGTCAGCTTCCTACTTACAAAACATAGAGGATGATCAATAATCCCTTCACCTAGTTGTACAAGCACTACTCCAATGGCGGTCCCTGAGGCATCTACATGGACATGAAAGGGCTTGTCCTAAGAGGGAAAACATAAAATAGGCATGGTGATAAGCCTATCTTTTAATGTATCAAATGCCCTCTGTTGCACCTCTCCCCAATGGAAGGCACTTTTATGTCTAAGTAGTTCCTCTAAAGGCGCAGTGATCTTGGCATATCCTTTAATAAATTTCCTATAATAGCCCATATGTCGAAGGAATCCGCATAGATTACTCAAGCTAGTAGGCTTCCTTAACCCCACAATAAATGCAACTTTAGCGGGATCTACCAAATGAAGCCCTCCTTACATACGATATGCCCCAATAAAGTCCCAAAGGGTGTAGCAAATAGACATTTCTTAATGTTGAGGATATCTTCAACTACCTACATCTTTCAAACATTAACCTTAAATTGTCGCAATGGTCTTTAACTAGACCATATATTTTCCAATCATCTAAATAGACTG
Organism: Taxus wallichiana var. yunnanensis; assembly: GCA_018340775.1. Classification (NCBI taxonomy): domain Eukaryota; kingdom Viridiplantae; phylum Streptophyta; class Pinopsida; order Cupressales; family Taxaceae; genus Taxus; species Taxus wallichiana. The sequence goes on from CM031244.1 coordinate 272,974,394, forward strand.
AAGAAACTTATAGATGAAGTCCTGGAATTCTTGTACTACTATGCACGAAAAGATAACTAGTGAATTCTTCAATCTAAAGGGCATGACCGTATATACAAAAATTCCCCACTTGGTGGTGAAATTTGTCTTCTCCTAGTCCTCCTTTGCAAACCGGACTTTGTGGTACCCGAAAATCCATCTCAGTAAAGGAATAGATCTCATGCCCAAAGAACTCCTTCCAAAATGTCTTCAGTGAAGGAGATCGAGAAAGGGATAAATGACACAAACTATGTTCAATTCCCTATAATCCACACAAATCCTAATCCACCCATCCTTCTTGATGTTGATTACCATCGAGCTTACCCACTTCGATTCTTCTATTGACTCAATGATCCCAAAAGCGATCATTTTTATATCTCCTCCTTAACCTTCATGCGCAAATTTGGATTCATCCAAGTAGGGCCTTTTCCTAACCGGGCGTGCACCATCCTTGATTTTATCTTCATCTCCCCAAGGAATGGTAAATTCCTTTGAGCTCATGGTACCTGTGTGGGAATAAATCCTCAAATTTGTGCAAATGATAAATGATCTTAGATACTTCCCTATCCATCCAGTAATCTCCAATGATAGCTTCCTTAGGTTCTTCTCCTGAACTAATGTTAAATTTATTCATTTTTAAGGCTCAAGGTAGGTGCACACATGAGTATCTACACTGTCCACTACCTCACACATCCCTATAGAATGGCTAACATCTAATATTTCTGATTCCTCTCCATCAATCACATATACCAACTTTCCCTTCTCCTTTTCCAAACATGCATGCTCAAGTTATAACTCTTATGCTTCCTCTACTTCTTCAAAGCATGCCTCCGATCCTGGTTCACCTAGTAATTCCAATAGCCTATCTTGTCCTGGCACTATCCCCCATGGTAAGGCACTTGATATCCTGCAAGGCCTTATCAATTGATGGTTTGGTACTCTAATACTCAAAGGTTTGAATAAGGTCAGCCACAAGCTCTTGCCAATTCCTTGTCTAGCGGCGTGTCTCCGAATGAATGTACCATGCATGTGCGTAACCCTGTAGTGTAGAATACAACTTGTTCACCCAAAGGAATGGTGGAAAATTTTCCGTTCCTTCTCTCCAAACCCGTTCACACTCCTGGATATGGAAAGAGGTGGGCTCCTTCCCATGGTAGTCTTTAATGATGGTGGGTATATTGCTCCTAGAAAATTTTACAGAGAGAGTAATTCTTACCTCGCGCCACTCCAAAAGGATCTCCTAATGTGTGGCCCACCACCGAGCTACTATGCCAAGCAAGACATAACATAACATCCCCTCTATTCCTTCTCATCCTTCCACTAATATTCTACATCCTATAAAAATATCTCGGGAAGGATCCTCCGAATAATTAGGTAGTTCTTTTCCCAAGGCGCCTAATTGTGTGTTCCTTTGTTACCTTCGCCACTGACCCTCTCAACTACCATCCCATTAATTCATAAGTCCCATGTGCCCAATTTTCACATACCATATTGTTGGTATCACTCACTGACTGAGCATCTTTAAACTGGATAACCCCATTAGTAGGGTGTATCATCTCGGGTCTCTGATTGAGCACACATATATCCTTTCCAAAACTTCTTCCCCAATGGTTCAATATAGGGTTTCGACTTCCCATCAGCCAAGGTTATAATGACCCATTCCTCCTTGTTCTCAAAACCAATGTATCCTTTGTTGAACCAAAGGTCTGCATTGTTCTTGTAACCGAGGGTGCCCAAGTAGTCTTTGGGAAATTTTCTACCTTGGTGATCGCCAAGACTTTGAAGTCTCTAGTAAACTTGGCTCCCTGGATAGTAATAGCTACATCCTTTAAGACACCGATGAGCATTTCCTTAGTCTTGTTTGCCATATACAACACATTTGAAGATGGCTATAATGTGGGTCTTCCCATTTGATGTCATGCATCAAAAGTTAGAAAGTTAACCTCTATGCCTCTATCAATGAGGATATTGCTAAGGAGCCATCCATCTACAACTGCATTCAACATAATATCTTTGTCATAGTTGAGGTTGTGAGGGGGAAGGTTCAAGTGAAATATCTGTCTCTCGCACTCCTCTCAAAGCACGTGGTACCTTCTTTCTCAACCATGATCCTAGAAAGGGAATAATATTCTCCTACCTTAGCATCTTACACACCTCCTTGACCTCATCCAGGTCATCCTTTTGCACCTTGACTCTCCTTCCTTGTTCCTTCCTCCTAGATTTACCCTTTAGACACTAGATCTCCCCTTGTAAGCTTAGAATAACATCCATAGTGTCATGATATATCTCCTTCGATGCGTGGGTTCGGGATACTTCCCACGAATAACCTCCTCCCTTGAAACCAGGGTTTAATGTCTTGGTACCTCTCTTGCGCATGTGGCTTCTACCCTTGTTATTACTAAGACAGGATCCAAACCTTCATCCCATGTTACCCAAGGCATCCAATATATGTATTCCTTCTTGATGTTGACCATTAAAGTGCCCTTTTGCTTCCGATCTTTGTTGATTCATATGCTCAAATAATTTGAGGCACTCCTCATACTTATGCTTCTTTCCACACCATGAGCACTGCAATAGGTCCGGGCATTCCCATTTGTAATGTTCTGTAGATCCACAGTTGAAACAAGTTCCACGTGGGAACTCAATCCTTCCTTCTCCATGGTTACCATGACCATGGAATCCTCCTCGAAAACCCCTTCCACGCATGCCACCATCTTTGCGCTCCTCATAACAATGATCATTTCCCTTGGAACTACTTGCAACGCTGGTTTGGCACACCCCATGATCAATGGCCTCATGGATTTGATCAATGAGCCTACAGTCCTTAGTATCATGGGTTGTAGAAGTACAAATCTTACAATAACAAGATACATTCTTCTTGATTGTGTGCTATAACAAGGGGCACCTACTTGCATCATGGTCCCCATGAAAAATCTCACACTCTACTACCACAATGCGTATTGTCCTCTCGAGGGAAATTATCCTTAACATGCCCCTCTATCTCACAATCTGTGCACCACAAACCACTAAGAGTTTCATGGGTTGAGTTCACAGATAATTTTTCCAACTACTTGGCCATAGCAGCAATCTTAGCCTCCAAGAATATGATAACACTAATATCAACACTACCAATAGCCTCGGTGCGTAGGGCAGTCTCCAATGCCTTCCACAGTTCTGTAAAAGTTTTATGAGACAAGGCCCTTCTAAAGGGGGTCATCAATCCTCTAAAAAACCACTGCGCATGTTGTGAAGGATGAATATCATATGATAGTTTAGATAAGAGAGTTTTAAAGCATGCATCATACTCCCACACACTCTCTGCCATTCCTTGTTGAATCTCCTTCAAAGTGTTGATGCTCTTCTACTCAAACTTAGGAATGTGGAACTCCACCAAGAATGCATTCTTTAAGGTAGTATAATCTACTACTATTTGATGAGGGTCATACTTCCTATACCAGCTATATGTGTGCACTTACAACATGGTTACAAACTAAATAGCCTTCTGTTTTGGGGTTGTGACACCCTTCGTGTGCCATAGCATTTCACATTTGTGAACATGTTCTGTAACATCCTCAATACCTCTATAATCGAGCAAATGTAGAGACATTTCAAAGAAAACTTATGGGGGTGGTTGGGGTCTAAATCCTCCTCCACTAGATCCTTAGTTTCTACACTGTGTGTCCTCCATCGCTTAATCCACCAGTTCACCGGAGCTTTAAACCACCAGATCTACGGACTCCACCGAACCACCGGACCCACCATCTCCTACTCCACCGAACCACTAGATCCACCAAGCCCACCATGTTCGAAGTGGTCATGCCAAGGGTTCCCACGGTTCCACCGAGCTACATGCCTACGATCTACGAAAATTCCCCACTACGAATAGTATACCCCGCATCACTTTCGGGACGTGAGACTAAGTGCTTGTGTGCCTATAGCTTGTCCAAAAATTCCTAACGCTAGGTTGGTGTTTGTAGCCATAGAAGTACCAAATGAGAAATTATACCTCCGGGCATGAACGATCACCTCAATGTAATCAACTGGATTATCAATATTATCTCCTAATCTATAAAACCAAGCACCCTGTTCCAGTCACTATGTGGGCTCATATGCATGCCAACGGTTCTTCTTTCTCCATGCGATGAACTCTCATTAGAAGCTGAAGGGGTTTCTCTCACGCGCTTGGCAAGATGGGGTCGCATGACTACTTAGGCTCTACATCCTTAGCGTGAACCTAAAATCCTTCTTGCAATGTATACCACCATACATCGATCACACATGTAACCTCACATCATCTAGCAATCTCCATTTCATGCGCTTCACCATACTTGAGTAGTCTCTCCACCCTTTCTTTTCTTCCGCAACATCTACCATCTTCCTCCACCCTAGCTTCCTCGCTTGCCTCCCGAGTGGTTTATCCGGTCACCTTTGGGAAAGCCTCTAAACTCATGGTAATCATCAAGATCTTCAAAGACAAAGGGAAAACACGTAAAAATGATCCTCTGGGATCCCTCAGAAACTCAAACTCAGCAACCTCTAGACAAGAATATGTGGAAATGGCATACTCCAAAGTGTAGCTAACCAATACTCCTTTCCACCAATGATCCATAGCATGGGTCCACATTAGATTTGAATCCTGTAGCCTTTGGTACTCTTCTTGGGATCACACATGCGATCCATAATGCCAACTTGATCTAGAAGCATAGGCTGAGAGCCATTCATATAGTTCCACAGGGAAACAATAGAAAAAGTTTCATACAGATCATGGTAGAGATTCTCTTCTACCCATCTACATGCATTAAACTTAGGTCCAGTGCTGAATCTCTAAGAAAATTCATCCTCCATGCTCTTGAACCATGATTCAACATTTTCCAATGTTAACCACTCTGTCATTACTCATTACACAAATCATGATGTATGTTAAATCCCACTACAACTTTGAAAAGAGGTCCTGGCAATGGAACCAAGATGTAGTCATTTTTACTCCTATCACAAAAGAAAGGAACCCCATGCATGTCGGCCTATCACCCAACAAAAGCTGAGTGCTCACCCAAGGCATGCGTGGGTACCGAGTCTCTCTTTTATGTGATTTTAGTGGGAAACATCATCTATGATTAGTGTAAGATATTTTAGAGGGAAGACATACAAGAACCATAGGGCTTAGAATGGCCTCTAGATTCTTGCAATCACTTGGATCGGTTGCTTGACAAAATCTAGAACATGTATTTTAACAGAAAGAAATATACAAGCATTCATACTTAGCATGAAAGGAAAGAGAATTCATAAGAGAGAAATATGCATTAGAACCATTGGTATTCATTATAACAAGTAACCTTATTACATCCATAGAACCATTACAGAGGGTCACAGAGAAGCGATGAGTCATGCATTACTTTGGACTTAATGTAACTATGCTTCCCAAAATAAAATTAACAACCCCTAGGCCTAATGCATTCTATCCTGAATACAACCATTCACTGACAGAGTCCTTATACCATTTCTGTAGAGCTCCGCTCACTCTCTAGATGTCTATCTCTATGTTTTTGTATATGTCTACAGGTGCTCGTATTTATATATTTCCTGTACTACCAACCCATCCTCCAGCGCCCTCAGATCCGGTGCCAAGTGTCTGAATGTGGTCCTTTATGCGAGCAAGCTTCTCTAGGCCTGAGTTCTCCACCTTATTCCATGATGTTCTTACGGAAGATTCTATCACAAGCATGCTCCATCTTAGGCCAACCTGTCACCAGGCTGGCATCTTATCCACACGTAACTGGGTCATGCTTTTCATGTGTTCTTCTCTCGAACGTCCAAAATTATTAAGTCGATCCTTTCACACATTATGTGTGTTGCATGCTTCCTTATACACTTCTCTTGCACACATTTTCATTGTGTGCCTTTCCATAATTGGGACCTTGCATGCCTATGCACCTTCATACTTGGCCAATATTCTAGGGGTCCAACATTTTTCATTATGGAAAGAGTTTTCTTCTTCAATTGGGAAATAATATACCTCCATTTCGTCATTGTATCCATCAACTATTGGATTAGGAGATACGTCGATTTCTCATCTTGCTTTAATTCAACATGGCCAACATTCACACTTTGATTAAGGCTTTCAAATAAAATTTGTTCTTGTTTTGTAGATTCATGTCTTGAATTAGGAGTTCGATCTTCGATCTCGGGATCTTATATTTCCTCCACAGATCTTACCAGTCCTTGTACAAATGATTCTTTCCCACTATTTAAGGGATCATTGTAGAATGGATTGGTCTCTTCCTAGGTGATATGATCAATGGATTCCTCATATTCGAATGGGAATTAGAATAACTCTTGATCACGAATAAGAAAATAAGTTATTTTTTCTTCTTAAAACTCATCAAGAATCATTTCCTCTTCCTCATGGTTTGCATTGCCCAGAAATTTGGGGCTGCCCTCTTATAACTCAAATCTCCTAAATTATTCTTCAAGTTACATACCTCTCTAGGAATGCATGCACAGCCCTATCAAGATGGGAATATCCTCTTCCTCATTAGTATTCACAAGGTGATTCATCTACCTAGTATCTTGGCACAAGATATCGGTTCCTGGACTTCCAAAATTTTGCACTGTGTACCTCATCTTCTTCTCTAGAAATAATTTCTCCATATCTCCCTTCATTGGTATGATTGCAGAAGACAAATTCATTTGAATTTTCCCTCCCAAGTCTCGCAGAAACCCCTACTTAGAAACATTCCAAATGAAGCTGAAATGTATGCTACCAAAATCATCATTGAAACCTTCTTGTCTGGAAATTTGGTGAGAGTCACTCGTGCATCTATGACCTTCCCTACAAGTGGGACCTCTTGTGACTTTAGGGAGTAACATGAGCAACCAAGTAGAGTCATGGTGATTTTGAGGGCCTTTGAAAACTTTACTGAGATATTACATTATCGGAGGTGCCAGAATCTATTATGTAGTTGTTCAATACATAATCACCAACAAGAAGAGAGGCATAGAAATGTTTAAAATTATCATTCTTGGATGCACTCAATGAAAGCATGTTTTGTGATGGAGGTGTAAGTGCGTTTGGTAGTATTCCTTTATAGGTAGGAGCTACAACATTTGGTGTTAAACTAACACTCTTGATGTATTGAACTCTTGATCAAAGAATGCTTGTCAAAGATCACACAAGGAGTCCGCATGGGATAGAAGTCTCGGAACCAAGGGCACGGAAGGATAGGAAGGACCCACACATGGAAGGAAAGTTAATATTTTAGGACTTAGCTGATTTTGAGCATGAAGACCTATTTTGGGAATATGGCATGTGGAACACATCAACGAAGTAGAGACATGCGTGCCATGCATTGTATATCTTTGGGAGTGGTTCGAAGCGTTTATGCATGGAGACAAGTTGAGAATAGAATTGACACTTCAGTTAACTACAAGAGGAATATAGATAGTGCACTTGCATGTGTGGTTATGATTGTAAACGGCGTGTGGCTATCAATAGTGTGTGGCCTATTTCTGCAATAGGTAAGCGGTGAAGGGAAAGTCCCCACCCTATATATATGATGTTAAGTGCATAGTAGATGGAGGATAGAGAGATGGATGTATGAATGTGTGAGATTTATGTATGTGTGAGAGAATATACACATATGGTGAATCACTATAACTTGAGTTCCATACGTGCATTAGTGCAGATTGACATGATACTATAAGGAGCTTCTATATTTATTAATAGATGGAAGATATTGGCTAAATCTAAGTGTCATTTTGTGTGTAGTTGAATAGTGCATGTTATTAATTTAATCATGATTACTGTTTAAGCTTGTTCTTTCATGGATCTTAGGGTAGCATGCATTGTAGAATGATGGATTAGTTATGAATCTATATGTTTCTTCCTTCATCATGTTAACATCCTGTTACAGCAACCCTAAAGAGGGACCTGGTACCTTTGCGCACTTCGGGTTAGCACTCAGTCTAGGCTGAGTGATGTACCAACATGACTAGGGTATTATTTGGTAAATTCTAGGTTACATCATTGGTTCTGTTGCTGGGACCTCTTTTTTAGTTGTTTTCAGGATGGTTCACGTTGAAGATGTACCGGTTAACACTATCAAGTATTGAGGAATGGATACACAATCTAGAGGAAGAATATGTAGGGCGGTTCAGTAGTGGATATGAGTTTAACGCATGCACTTGGGTATAATAGAACCTATATGATAGGTTATATGAGATATTTTTTGCTATCTTTCCAGTAGAACTATACGAGTGGCTTGTTGCTTATGCATCTCGGGGTGGAGGTATCACACACTTTTGGACACGGGAATAATTTCAAGCCCTCTATGATCTTTGATATGATCTGGACTCATGCAGTGGATATGTGGTTTTGCGGTGTTCTAAGAAGTTATATTCGGAATATTCAATTTCAATGTACTCTTTCCCAGAGGTAGCTGAATTCCATTTTTGGTATCCAAGAGGAACATATTTACAAGGTATTCCACTGGTGATCAAGATCTTAATGGTAACTTTGAACCTAGAGAGTAAACCGATGGCTAACTAAACTTCGCCACACATGAGGGAAGGAACAATTTTTGTTTAAGATGGTAGACCTACGGCAGAGAAACAGAGAGAGGAAAGGCATCTTAAGTATAATGAGGCACACAAGAGGGAGATAAAGAAGTAGCATTATGTTGCAAAGACTATGGCGGGGAGGAGATAGATGGATCGTGAGGATTTATAGCTCACGTAGAAGACATGCGGCTAGAGAATCGGGAACTCCCCATCTTGGAAAACATGATAGAGACCCCCTCGGCCTCACACGAAAGTGCACCAAGTAGAGACTACTTGGGCCGCAAACACGTATCTTAATCCACCTGGTGACCTAACCTTTACACTTGGTTTTCAAAGTATCTAGTATGATAAGTAACCAATAAACTAGCTTGGAAGTAGGAAAGTAGGAGTGAGTCGGGGATCAAGTACATCAATGGCGGAGACAGATGCCTTCAATTTCATTTGGAGGATAATTCTTAGGTGCATCATCTGCAAAGAATGTGAGCATGTAGAATGTTAGATTCACCTCTGGAAGTGGAACTACCTCATAAACTATAAGGGTACAGCATAGTACTAATATCAGAGCATAGGGGATTACATCTATAGGCCCTATTCCAACTATAAGTGGTGGATCAGGAGGTATAGGTGGTTCTATTTCTGGTGGATCTGGTGGTTCTTGAGGCATAGGGAACATAGGAGGTTCGAATAGGGTGGTCAAGGTCCGCAACAACCACAAAATATCTATATGGAGATGTCTCTTCATCTCCCGGAGTATAGAGGTATAGAGGATGCTTAAACATGTGCATATGTGTGAAATCTTGTGGCACGCTAAAGGGATTACAGCTGCTGAGAAAAATGCAAGTCAATTGACCACAACATTATAGGGGCACACACACAGCTTGTATAGGAAGTTTGACCCTGATCAAACTTTCATGGATTATGCAACATTGAGAGATGCTTTCTTGAAAGAGTTCCATATCCTTGAGTTTGAGCTAGAAGAGTATAAGTGTGCTCAAGGATATCAAGCAAGGCACTACTAAGAGTGTACATGAGTATGATTCTTATTTTAAGACACTTCTATCTAAGCTATCTTATGATATTCACGCTAGACAACATGCACAATGGTTCATTGGAGGATTGATTACACCTTTTAGAAGGGCACTGTCATATAGGAAATACACTGATCCGCATGAAGCACTAGAAACAGCTTTGAATGCTAAGGAAGTTGGGAGCATTGACACTAGCGTTAGTCCATTCCTAGAGGCATAAATTGTAGCTATGGTAAAGCAGTTAGAGAAGCTATCAGCTAATTCAGCCCATTAAATGCACTTAGGAATTTAGTGTATAGATTGTGAAGTGGAAGGTCACACCAAGGACAGTTTCCCTCGTAGAACTATATGCTCATTATTGTTGGACTGTGAGATTTTCCATTTGAATCATGATGCTAGTCACTGTCCTTTGTTACAACATGCAATAAGGAAGAATGTATCTTGCTTTTGTAAGATTTGTAGGTCCACAACCCATGATACTAAGGATTTTCAGTTGATTGGTCAGATCCAGGATGTTATAGACCTTGGGGTATGACAAAAAAGTATAACAGATAGTTCTAAGGGTAAGAATGAGTGTCAAGATCGAGATCATAATCAAACATTCTATGATAGGAATGAGGGGCATTTTGAAGGAGGTCGTGGAAGGGGATGTGGATATCGTGGTGGATATGGAGGACGAGGCCATGGTGGAGGAAGAGGAGATTTCCCTCATGGAACATGTTATACGTGTGGATCTCTTGACCACTATAGGCATGAATGTCCTCATAATATTGCATGTTCTTTCTATGGGAAGAACCATAGCTATGAAGAGTGCTCGGACTTATATGAGCATCTGAGTAAGCAACATAAGCAAGAAAATAAAGGCACCGGGATGGTTAGAATTTAGCGCATGGTAGAAGATTAGTGGATGCCCAAGATAGTAGAAGGACTGAGGCATTGATAGTGAATATTACTACATGCAATGAAGTAGCACACATGCAAGAGAAATTGCACCAAAATCCTATGATCACCAAGGAGGAGGTTTTGCATGTGAGGTACCCATATCCTTCTCATCAAAATGAAGTTTCTTGGGATACCATGGAAGTTCTAAGTAATATTTAGGGTGATATAGAGTAACTAAAAGAGAAAAAGAAAGCATCAGAGATAATCCAAACTGATATCAATGATCTGTGAGAGGTGTACAAGATGTTACACCAGGAGAACATTATTCCATTATTAGGAAGTTGGTTAAAATGGAACACTCCACACACAAGTCTTGAGATCGGATGGTAGATTCTGCATGAAAATATTCCCCCTAATAGAATTCACTATGAAAAATAAATTACTCTGAATGTTTTTGTGGATGGGTGGCTATTGAGCAACATATTGATCGATACAGGTATGGAGGTAAATGTTCTTACATTAGATGCATGGTTACAAATGGGGAGGCATCCATTGTAGCCATCTTTTAATGTGTTGTTTATGGTAAACTAGACTAAGGCCACTCCTATAGGAATTTTGAAATATGCATCTATAACTATATAAGGGATCAAGTTCACTAGGGATTTTGAGGTATTAGCACTTGTAGAAGTAGACAATTTTCTAGCCTGCTTGGACACCCTTGGTGTTATGTGAATAATGCTAACTTAAGATTCAATAAGGGGTATATCAACTTTGAAAACTAGGAGGAAAGGGTTGTGATGCCTTTAATAGATGGGAATTCTACACCATATGTTGAAACTATAAGTGAGGAGTATTTAAACAGAGTCTATGTACGCACTATTTAGGACCTAGAGGTCAATGAGCCATCAAAAGATGATATCCTACGGTGGGAGATTTCTCATTCTATTAGTGATACTATGAGTATTGCTTGCAAAAATTGGGCTCATGGTACATATAAATTAGTTAGGCACGAGGTGAAAAGCGTGGTTGCGCATAAGAATGGATTTCATTCAATTCGATGGATAGGTAGCACAATACCTTAGTATATAGTGACAGAAGATCTTCTTGCCTTTCTAAAGGCCATAGAAACACAAGTGCATAGATCAAGTTAAAAGGAGAGACACGTTATTATATACACTACACGGGACAGAAGCGCACTAGTGGGTAGTCCACAGAGATAATATTATACACTAGGAAGAGATTGGAATATCTTTGTCTACCAGGTTTATAAGGAACAATGCACCTATGCAAATCTACACTTATCATGGTGATCAACTTGTTCAGCATCACATTCAACAATGTAAGAGACTTTGGACAATAGGATATGAAGCATTACAACCTTCACTATGGGTGCATAGATTGTATTCCATGATACAAGGATGCATGCATGCTTCTTATGTATATGTAGAACTACATCGAGAAACTAGAAACTAACAAGATTTAACTACAGGTTTGATCTAGTCTTTTGACTACTTCTCGACTAAACCTCTTGTAGCAGAGGCATTACAATTTTTCAAGTGCTTAAATATGTGAGATAGTGAAAAAGTAGAAGATAATATTCAAGAATACCTCGGTGAGGTAGATTTTGGAGCATGTTTTGAAAAGGAAGAAGAAATAGACTCCAAACTACTTGAATGCACTTTCCTTGAGAAAGAGAAAGGAAAGATGGTTTACGTCGTGGATGATGAGGAAGTTGAGAACCTGGATATTGAACATTCACACAAGGTGCGTGAGGTCTTGGACAGTGTAGAAAAGGATACACGTGCCTACCATGAACCCATGAAGACAAAGAAGGTGAATATAGGTTCGGAGGCTGAGCCTAAGGAGGCCATAATTGGAGATTACTGGTTAGACTCGGAGGTAGCAAAGATCATCAAGTTACTCAGGGATTATCAGGACTTATTCCCTTGAGGATATCATGAACTTAAAGGCGTGCATGAATCACTTGGGGAAATGAAGATCAAACTTAAGGACAATGCACGGCCAGTTAGAAAGAGACCTTATAGAATGAATCCTAGTTTTTGTGAAAAGGTAAAAGTAGAAATTGATTAAATGTTGAAATCTGGAATTTTTAAGCCCCTTAATGAGTCGAGAATGGGTTAGCTCAATTGTGATCAGTATCAATAAGGATAGATGGATTAGGATATGTGTGGACTACATGGAGTTGAATGTTGCATGCATCACAGATCCATTCCCTACATCATTCACTGAGGAAATACTAGGAGTTGTAGGGCATGAAATATACTCCTTCACAAATGGATTTTCTGGGTATCATTGGGTTAGGATTGCTCAGGAGGATCAAGAAAAGGCAACATTTACTACTGAATGGGGTAGTTTTACTTATACTATGATGCCCTTTAGATTAAAAAATCTACCTATTGTATTCTCATGCATAGTTGTTCAGGAATTCAAGGATTTTATTCACAACTTCTTACAAGTCTATCTAGATGATTGGACAGTATATGGGCTTGTGAAAGATCATTGTGACAATCTACACTTAATGTTTGAATGATGTAAACAATTGAGTATCTCTTTGAACATCAATAAGTGTATATTTTCTACGCCATTTGGGATATTGTTAGGACATATAATCTGCAAGGAAGGTTTGCTAGTTGATCCAGCCAAGGTTGCAGTCATTTTAGGCTGGAAGTGCCTACCAGTCAAAGTGAGGTGCATGGATTTTTAGGTCATATAGGATATTATAGAAAATTCATAAAATGGTATGCCAAAATTGCCACACCCTTGGAATAATTGTTGAAGGGGAAAGGTACATTTTATTGGGGAGAACCACAATGCATGTTTGAGATATTAAAAGAGAAACTTACTACTGCGCCCATTCTACATTTTCCCTCATGGGATAAACCATTTCATGTGCATGTGGACACTTCTGGCATGGCCATTGGTACTATGTTATCTCAACTTAGAGAAGGTATTATAGATCATCCAATTTTTTTGCTAGTAGGAAGCTGACTCTACTTAAATGGAATTATACAACTATAGAGTGCGAAGCTTTGTCAATGATCTATGCATTGTACAAGTTTCGATAGTACTTGTTAGCAACACCATTTTTATACAGATCATATGGCATTGAAGTACTTGGTAAACAAGCCCATCTTATAGGGGCACATATGTAGATGGGTGCTCCTATTTCAAGAGTTTGACTTCACAGTTGTGGTGAAGCCAGGGAAAATCAATTCTGGACTAGATCATTTATCTAGAATCAATTCAGGATAGGATGCATAGAAAATTGAATAAATAATTTCAGATGCACAGTTATATAGATTACAACATGCGCCCATATAATTAGAAGACATTTCTATCTTTCTACGAACAGGTATGGCACCAGAAGGAATGAAAGCATTAGAAAAGAAGCATCTTGCTATACACGTGGCACCATTTATGTTAATCAGTGGTGACCTCTACAAGCTAGGCAGAGATGAAGTATTACACCATTGTGTGTTATAGAATGAGTGTAAGGATATCATGGAAGAAGCTCATGGTGGTATTGCAGGAGGTTATTATGTAGGTGATGCGACTGCTCTGAAGATCCTACTTGCTAGATTATGGTGGGAGACATTATATAAGGACTACAAAGAATATTGTAAGGTGTGTGATCATTTTCAACACCTAGGAAAACCAAGGAAAAGAGATGATATGCCTTTGAGACCAATTACTAGTGCCAAACTATTTGAGAAATGGGCGATTGATTTTCTAGGACCTATTTGGCCAGATGCACGTGGGGTGGGTCGCGCTACATCATTACTAGCATAGATTATCTCATGCGGTGGGTAGAAGCAGCACCTACCAAGGACTGTATGGTAACTACAATAGCTAGGTTTCTATGGGAGAATGTTCTTACAAGATATGGATGTCCCTTAAGCTTGACAAGTGATCAAGGTACACACTTTTTGAATGAAACAATTAGGATCCTATTATATGAGTTTATGGTTGCACACCATGAAACTACACCTTAACATCCTTAGGAAAATGGAACTACTTGAGGCTTTCAATAAGATTTTGGGCCAAACTTTGACATAAATTTGTGATGTTGGAAGAAAGGATTGGGAAGTTGTTCTTTGGGAAAATAGAACAACTTATAAGAGATTGAACAAAGGCACACCGTTCAATTGGTGTTTGGCATGGAAGTTGTTCTCCCTATAGAATTTATGTTACCTTCTTTACACATTACGTGCACTGGAGGTCTAGCTGATGAATGGGATTTAGAAGAGTGTATAAAAAAGATGATTCAACTGGATGAGAGCCTAGCCATAACACGATGGAGTTAGAAGTAGGAAAAGGCTAGGCAGAAGGAATGGCATGATAGAAACATAAGGGATAAGAAGTTTGAGATTGGACAAATGGTACTTCTTTATGACTCAAAGTACATTGGTTGGGGCCATATGATATCACTTCTATACTTGAACCAGGTTCTTTCCAGCTAGAAGAAGTTAATGGAACATGACTACTTGGTTACTTTAATGGGAGTAGGATGAAGCCCTACTATAAATAAGTCTTCTTGGTGTTTTTAATAAGGTAGTATTGCCATTTAGTTTAGGTTTTCAATTTTTTATTTCCTTAATGTATTTATTTCATCACCGCTATGCTTTATCAATTTAGTTGTTGTTCTTTTGTAATAAGCGTGCTTGCGTGCACAGAAGCTAATTACTTGTATGAAGAATGTTTATGCACTGAGAGGACTACAAATTTTTTCGTGTGGGGTGGTTGTAGTATCTAAGAAAAATACTGTGGGAATTGAAAGGTGAAAGGAAGAAGCTGCTACGGGTGTGCTTTAAGTCAAAAGAAGATTGCTTCTCAAAAGTAACCAAGGATGGAGATGAATGAAAGAACAATACAACGTGAGGTAAGTGGAGGCCATGTTAGCTATCGGGAGAAGGTACAATGATGAGGTACTTAGGTGCAGGAGCATGCCGTTGAAGAGAAGTCTATGACCAAAGGGTAGGAAGGCATGCTAGAAGGTTATAGATGGGCGCAAAGATGTACCACGTGGAATGAATGGATTTGGTTAATGAATGAGGGTATATTTGGTAGGTGAAGGAGCAATAAATGAATCAAAATTTGAAAAATTGTTATAAGGATGGGATGCGATTCATTTTTACCATTGCAACTAAGAGTATTTGTAGAAAGATCCAAGTGCAAAAGCCAAGTGATCACGTTAAGGTGCGAAGGGTGTGAAACCAAGCGTGATAACCAGATCTTTGCAACATGAAGCTTGTGTCCTCGGTGGTGAAGGGTTTAAGCAAAGCAGGGAGATAGAAAAGAGTTAGGTTATGAATTTTCCACCTAGGGCATAATTGAATTGAGCTATGGTTTGATTTGTAGAGTTACAGAGTTGAAGAGGAGACATTTTCAAGGTAAAAATGGCATCGAAGAAGGCATCTGCAGTAGTAGTAAAAGGAAAGAAGAAGTTAGTTGTTGAGGAGGAAGAGATGGCACCCGAAAACCATTTTTCATAGATGTAATATCGAAGGATTCATCATCGGCCAAGAATGGGATTCACCCATCAGAAAGATAAAAGTGAGTGAATATAATCATAGGACTTCAGAGAACAAGAAGGAGCTCAATTCCTTGCTCACTACTAGAACAAACAAGCGCACTATGGAGGACATGCCAGTATATGACGATGCGGGTGAAAATATTTTGAAGATAATTAGGGTCTACAAGTTATATGAACTTCCATATTTTGGGAAGTATGAGCCCATGTATCAGTGGCTCATGTGCAGGTACATAAAGACTTAATCTACTTTACAGGACACATAGTTAGAATTTCATCGTGCTTGTCTCATCGATTACAAATCTGAAGGCCACAGGAGAAGACATAAAAAGTGACCTTGTAGATAAAGCCACAATTATATATACAAAACAGAGTTGGGATACTTGAAGGGTCCACGCAGAATGGACATAGATAAATTAAAGAACTATCTAGTTGTACAAGCTACAAAGCACACCTTGTTACCAAGTTAAATGATCAGGAGCGGTGGTCACAGGTGAATACTATGTGGTTACATGTGGCGCGTAAGATGTCAGAGGGGACAATCTACAACATTGTAGGCTATATTACAGAGAAAATAGTCAAAGAAGCATGCATAGGAGGGAAGATCAACTTTGGGACTATTCTACTATCATTGGTATTTATGGAGATCAGAGTACCAGATGGACCAAAGGAGAAATTATGGGAATATCCCATGGAGAAAAATTCCTTAGGTGAAAGATTCAAGTAAGTACCTATCTGGGGGCCATGACAGATGAAGTGAAGCAAAGGGTGGAGAAGTGGTATGACAGCTCTACGCAACATTTGGGGAAGAGTGGTGCATCCCAAAGGACCTACTAGTAGTGGTAGGGAAACAAGTTCAGTTTGTTGTATAATAGAATTTTTGCATCATGTGCTTCCCAATGAAAGATGGAGTCCGGTGCCCTTGGTGTAAGTTGCCTTATGCATTTCTTGTAAGGTATTTCAAGCATCTGTTCATAGATTTCTGAGACATGTGCCGACTGGTCTTTAATGTAGATAAGGTAGACTACAACTACCATACATTGAGGAAGACATATGTGTATCTACAAGAAGCACTTATATAGAGAGGATCATTTCAGAGTGCGAATATCAAACCAATAAGTTTGGCTCTAGCAGATGTGGGGGCAGCATTGGTATATCTCCAAGCTGAAGCAAAAATGGAGAATAAAAATATGTGGAGGGTGATTTCACACTTCCAAAGCACCACCAAAGGGAAAGCATATAGTGGAGAACATCCTAGTGCCTAAGCCCCACGTGAGCCAATTAAAGTGCGGGATGAGAAGGAGGAGCACAAAGATAGTGGTGGTTTAGAGCATAGGGGTAGGAGACATCCTATAAGTAAGGGTGAATCTAAGCATGTCGTGACCCCACATCAGCCACAAGAGGGGGATGATGAGGACTTGAATGCATTTGAATGGGAGTATAGGTTTAAAAGGGTATTCAAGAGAACAAGGACCCAAGGTGGTACTCTAACCACTGTATATAAATCACCTAGAATCTCTCCATAGAAGGAGGTGACCTCACAGAGAAGGAGGAAGCTGAAGTTGAATGAGGAGGTAGAAGAATTAGAGGAAAGCATGCATAATTCTCCTACACTTCTAGAGGACATAGAAGAACAGGGTGAGGCATCAAAGGAAAAATAAGAGGAAGAGAAAATGCCAAAGGAGAAAATACTTGGTACTTGAAGATGAAAGCTGTAGGTATGCAAGTGCTAGAACACTCTAAACAAGATGTCAATCGAGAGAAAGCATACGTGATGAGAAAAATTACATCTTATAAAGGGTTTTTTCAAGTATTATAGGAAGTATTAAAGAAAGTAGATCAAGATTTAAATGTAAGCACAACTCGAGAGGTGCTTATCAACATCAAGACCCTCGAAGAGAACTATTATGTCTAGAAACCAATGAAAGATGTGGCATATGGCTACACGAGAAAGTTTTTTAATGGTTAAGCAAAAGTGCGAGACCCTAGTAGCGGCACAAGAGTCGCACAAGAGTCGGCAAGAAGAGATTGGAAAGCTAATTGTGCAGAAGATGGACCTTTTAGAAAGAAGAATTACATCAATGTCCAATGTTGTGTTGGTTCTGTAAAATGAGAAGGGAGAGATTGCGAGGGATGAGTTGGAATCCATTACTTTGGACATCCTAGAAAAAGTAGAGCAAGTACTCACTGACTAGTAGATATTCAATGCCGAAATAAAGGAGGAGTATCTAGAGTTGATATTGCAAACTGATATAAAGGAGGTTGCCTAATAACCTCATAAAAATTCTTTATTTATCCACATTCTTCGATTCTTTTTATTTCATTCTTATTATTTCCTTTAATTTTTTTAGAGATACCCATTATCGGGATGATAATGAGATTAGTGTGGGGTAATATTGATCAAATAATACTTGTCAAAGATCACACAAGGAGTCCACGTAGGATAGAAGGACGGGAAAAAAAGAGCGTGGAAGGACATGTAGGACTCGTGCACGGAAGGTAAGTTCAAATTTCATAACTTAGATGATTTTGAGCATGAAGACCTATTTTTGGAATATGGCATGCAGAACACATCAACAAGGTAGAGACATGCGTACCATGCATTGTCTATCTTTGGAGAAGCAGTTCAAAGAGTCTATGCATGGAGACAAGTTGAGAATAGAATTGGCACTTGATTAAGCGTAAATGCACTATATATAGTGCACTTGCATGTGTGGCTATGATTGTAAATGGTGTGTGGCTATCAATAGCATGTGGCCTATTTCTAGCATAGGTAAGCGCTAAAGGGAAATTCCCACCCAATACATATGATGTTAGGTGCATAGTAGATGGAGGATAGAGAGTTGGATATATGAATGTGTGAGATGTATGTATGTGTAATGAGATAATATACGCATATATTTGAATCATTGTATCGAGTTCCATATGTGCATTGGTATAGATTTACAATACTTTGTAAGGAGCTTCTATATTTATTAACGAGATGGAAGATATTGGCTGAATCTAAGTGTCATTTTGTCTCGTAGTTGAATAGTGCATGTTATTAATTTAATCATGATTAATGTCTAAGCTTGTTATTTCATGGATCGAGGGTAGCATGCATTTTAAAACAATGGATTAGTTATGAATCTATATGTTTCTTCCTTCATCATGTTAACATCTTGTTACATAAACCCTAAAGAGGGACCTGGTACGTTTGCGCACTTCGGGTGAGTGCTTAGTCTAGGCTGAGTGATGTGCCAACATGACTAGGGTGTTATCTGGTAAATTTTAGGCTACATCATGAACGAATCTCTTGAATTGTTCAGGGTGAGTCCGTAGATATTTAGCTTCAATAATCTGCACCTTATATTTTTTTACATATTCTATGAAGTCAAAGGGAGAAGATGTGGATGAGGGGAATTAAGTGACTCATTTTGGAGTTGGGTTAGGTTTGGAAGTAAGGTGTGATGCTTACGGAATGGAGGGAATTTTGAATGGTACATTAAGATCTTTCAGAGTACAAGATTTTAAAGGAGTGGATTTAGATTTACAATTGGAAGAGGCATCAGAAGACTTACTTGGAATTATAGGAGCCTTCTTACTTGCTACAAGATCAAGTTTCAACAATGTGAAATCCCCTGGAAGGTGGGAGTAGAGATCCTTGAATGATTATTTTGTTTTGATGAGTCACCACAAGAGGTTCTTCATTTTATTTTTCTTAACATCGGTGGAGGAATAGGTACCTTTCTATGGTGAGAATGAGTGAATACCACATATGATAAATTGGGAGCATATTCTTCGTCTTCTTCATCACCTCCAGAATACTCACAAAATCTAATTTGTGTATCATTTTCAAGCTCATCAACTTCTAGGAGATCATCACCTTCACTTTCTTGTTCAAGATCTGCTTCACTTTCTTGAATCCTACAATTTGTGTTCATGGGTAAGGCCTCTAAGGAAATCCTTCATGGTGTTTTTGTAAATTTATTATTGTTGTTTCTTTAAAAGACACTCTTTCAAAGAATTCCCTCTTCAAATATTTCATCTCATTTTCCATTTTTTCCAATGATGGATTACTTCTCTCATTTCTAAGATGTTGGGTCTTTCCTTTCATGGATTCTTAATATTTCTAGAGAGGATGATATCGTCATCAACTTCAATGGCCATCCTTTGTGCTTCTACAATGTTCTTTGGTTGAACTCTTTGTAGGAAAAATCCTACCTCTGGTGATTGAGAATTGATGAAGAATCTCTTGATTTTTTTCATACGGTGAATCCTCTTATGATATCCTATGAAGCAACCATTCAAAATGAGCCATGAAGTCTCTCATAGTTCCACCTTATCCTTTCTTAATTTTATCCAGCTATACTAGGAGGTATTAATAGTATTTAGCTAATTTAAATATTTCGAAGGTAATCATGATGTCATTCCAAACTAGTGATGGATTGGGAAGGCAAGAGATAGAACCATTTTACTATTTTTTCTTGGAGATATTTCATGAACAATCTCATGGTAACATATTCATTTTTGACTCCAATAATCCCATGATGTGGTGAAAGTGGAAATTTTTTCTTCGATAATTTTTCGCAATCACCTTTGAACTTTGGAAATTTCTTACGGGAACCTATTGGCGGGTCATGAAGAGGTAGTTCGAGAGCGAGAGAGCATGTATTTCTTCCCCATGGAATAATGGGTTGAGGTATTTCTACTTCATTTTCCATTGTTGTTTCTATTTTTATCTTGCTTCTAAAAATTCTTCTTCAAATTATTCTTCCTCCGGGAACTCAAAGCTCAATGGTGGTCGAAAAATGGGAGAATTTGAAGGGGGATTATCAACAAGAGTTTCGATGGGAATTCCAGGTGAACTGCTTGAAGACCCAGATGGGGATGAGGCTTGAGAAAAATAGTAGGGATTGTCTCTAACTTTTCCTTGCTGATTTTACAAAGCCTCGAAAGCAGTGGTCGACAATTCCTCTCGATCTATTCAACCTAGTGTATCTCCTTTTAGCCAACTTTTGGAAATTATTGCAGTGAAAATACAAAAGGACACTGTGGAATATGTAATTTCATGTGGAATAATTGATAGTGAATCTTTCATCAATGGATTTCCATGACCTCATTTTTTTGGTTTTTTCAATATTTTTTTTGTTACCTTTTGGTTGCATTTTGGGTGCAGATGCTGCAAAATCTACCCCACGGTGGGCACCAAAAACTATTGGTGAGAAAAATTGTCAGGTGGAAAAACTTGTGGATTTATTACCAACAATTTTGGAGTCTAAGTCCATCTACTTAAATGGTGCAACTTCCGTATATTTATGCATGATTGAAGTGATTTTTCTCCAATTTGACCTTATGACCGAGGATCCTATAACAAAGACTCCAATGACCTGTGAAAAAGCTAGCAATCTCTTGATAGGAAGACTTTTTCTGAAGAGAGGGAAAGGGGAGTGAGAAAATATTTAGGAGAACTAATGTTACAGGTAGAAAATCATATTCTTGAATACACTAGTCATTAGTTTCATCACATGCACTAAAACTAAGAGGAAACAACTCTCTAAGAAGTAATCAAACCAAATAGAATTCATGATCACAAAATATCAATAAATCCCTTAGTCAAAGAAAGCTAGAAACTCCTTCTTCTTGTATTAATTGCTCAAACAAAAATTGTACATAGTGGAGAAATGGAGGAAATTGAGAATTGGGGAATGGAATAATTTGGCTATCTCCTTTATTCTCTCAATACACCCTTGAGTATACAAAAGCAATCACCAACCCCTTGAAATGGGAATGGCTTTACAATTTATAGGAAGAGAAATGACTCTTTACATACTCTCCAATGACTCTTCATATGTCTCAACATGACTTAAGACTCTTCACCTTCCTAAGAAAACATTGAGTCCCTTTTTATAACATGAAGGCAACTTATTACATTAGAAATATTAAGACATATGAAAAAGTGCAACCCCAACACAAGATTAGAATATTGAGGAGAGAAAAGTTTGGGGGAGAGAAGAGAGAGAGGGAGAGAGAGAGAAAGAAGAAGGAAGAATGATGTCAATGATGATATATTCCACCTCTGATAAAGCCCATTGATCCTTCCAGATGACTTGATGAAACACTCTAATGTGATGAACTCGAATCTCTAAACTCTTACTCACACGGAAAACTTCCTTTGGAACATGTGTGAACACCATGAACTAAGTGTTTAAAGATATTGTTGAATGAATCATTTGGTGACCATGAGCATCACTCAAGGAGATCCACTCTGAATAAATATTTCCCGAATCCCTACAATGTTGCCACACTCGCTCGGCTGATTTGGACTTGATTCTCGGTGAATCACCGTATGAATTCTCTAACAATATCAATTATGAACTCCACCACCTATATACAAATTAAATCATGAAATGAGTTTCGAAATACATTGTTGATATCTTCACTCTCACCTACTCTCATATAATTTGATGATAGAGAATGCATTGTTTTCTATCTCCTACTCAGGAGTTAAAGGTTGCATCATCTTCTACCTCGTCCATTTTTATTATATGGTTCCTTAGCACAAGAAACACAAGTTAATATTTTTATTAAGTATGAAAAATCAGATACCTCGAACCTCAACTGGATATTGCAATTCAGATTTCCCTTTCTCACTATGTTCCTTTCACCTTCGGGGTCACTTTTTTATTTTTGGCGGTATTTGTGGGACCGCTTACTATTTTTAGTAAGTGTCAAATTTGGACCAATATTCCCATTCTAATGAACTTTCAACTGCAGTGCATCCTCTGTGTTTAGTGTCTCCTTCGCAGGTTCTTTTGTTGATGACTTTCCCAAAATAGCGAGTTATCTATGTAGGAAACATGCTATTTTTAGAAATTGGGCTTCTAGAGGTCAAATTGATATGGAATGAAGTTTTCCGATATGGGTTTTTTCCCAATATTACCCCTTTGAAATTTTGTGCTTACTCGATTAATAGTTTAGGAGATTTTAAACTTTTAAATTTTTGACCAGTAGTGCCTCCTGGACACAAAGAGCCATTAATGGACCTCAAAAATTGTAGGTCTAGTTTTATCCTCCATTTGTGATGAAAATTATTTTTGATATGGTTTTCTCTTCTTATATCACCTGGTGAAATTTCTTCTTGATCCGGTTGCTAGTTTGTGAAAAATTGATATTTTTCTCTCGTTGTGCAAAGAAATGGATTTCTTTGCTACAAATATTTTGTGCCATGGAAGGAGGGTTTGAAGTATTGTTTCTGATGGTTTTTATAGAGGATTGAACAAAAAAAAAAAAATTCAATGTGTGCATCCAATTGTAATATCTTTTAAATTTCTATTTCATTTGGCATGAAGGATTTTGTGTTTCTTCTTCTTCATTCTTCATTTTTCTCCTTTATTTGGTCATGTTTTCTTCTAGGGCCTGCACATTATCATGGAATAGTATATTTCTATTCTATAAGGGAGATTATTTGTGCTTCAATAATGGTGGGAGGTGATGGGAAGTTGCAGAGGAAGTTCTAGACCAGGTTGTGCATAGAAAGGTTAGATGTTAGAAGTGGGAAGCAGGAGGGGTTTTTAAATATTCAAAAAAATTCAAAGCATGGAGTGAGGTGTAATTTAATTTCCCTTATTTCCTTTAATAATTAATGAATTTTAGGGACATCAAATTACACGCATGGCCTAGTTTTGACATGTGGTGGAGATCCAATGGCAAGGATTTGAGCAAAAAGTAGCTTTAAAGCACTAAGGGGTTGGAAGTTGGTCACATGAGGAACCATGAGGCTTCTTGGAGGGGCTAGGTACATTTTTCATACCTTGATGTCCCTCAGCACAAAATGATGATAGGGAAATCAGATTTCATAGTGCACCGATTGATGACATGTGGCATTGTATCTCGAGAGTTGAGAATGAAGGCCTAGTAAGCACCTCGGGGCTGAAAAACTACTCTTAAAGGGGTCACATGGGTGACCAGGAGTCTCCTTAGGGGATGGGAGATTTTTTTAGACCTTTATTTCCCTAATTATAAAAGGATGAGAGGGACATAAAATGGCATATCATGCCTCGTTGCAACCCGTGGCACTTGATTCGGCGACGGGGATGAAGGTTTCACTAGCTCCTATGAGCTAAATTGGCGAGTCCAAGAGGTTGCATGAGGATCCATAGGGATTATAGGGGTTGGGTGCATTTTTTTACCTTTATGTACCTTTTTATAGGGATGTAAGGAACATGAAATTGTGCCAGGCTCCTAGAGCTGACACATGTCCTATTCAAAATTTGACTAACTCCCGAACTCACTCCTAGAGGGCAACTTGAAATGGAAATAAATTGAGATCCCTTGTGAAATTTTTTTATGAAATTATATATGATCTTGAATTCAAATGAATTTATAAAGCCAATGGTGTGGGTCTAAGGTCTTGATTCCTCCATTTTATCCCTAAAGTAGTGAATTTTCGATCTCGGTTTTCTAGCTATGCATGGAAAATAAAAGTTATAAACCTATTGTGCTAAGGTGTTGTGAAAAATATTATTTCATAATATTTTAGGTCTTTTAATTACCTTTTTTATGATGTCTTTTTTTTCTCCTAACTCAATTTAAAGCTCCCAAAATCACCTTCCGAAGCTCAATAGCCTTTTTTGGCTTGTGCACTACCTAGGCCTGTGAACCTTGATTTTGGTGAAACTACCCCAACTTCACGGAATCCTTCCTGAATATTCCTAAATCACTTCCATTATGTTCCAAGGCACTTTCATGTCCTATTTGGATTCTCTGTTCTACTCCATGGGGTTGCTCTACTCCTAGGAAGGCTAGTGATAACCCTTCCCATATCTACCCAAAGTTTACATTTTTCAATGAAATCCTTAAATATCCTAAGGATTTTGAATTGACTCTCCTAAATCACCTATGGGAATGGGTTAACATCAATTGATAGGTCACTGGACTGAGTGGGTAGACCCAAGTTGTCAGGTGGGGTAAAACTTGTACTTTTTAACACGGGGTATAGTTTTCATCCTTGGAAATTGCTAGTTTCCTTGTTGCACATTTTCATAAAAACACCATAATTTACCAACATCCAAGCCCTTGTAAAATAAAAAATACATGTTATAGGCATATTGGGAATAACTACCTTAGGATAACAATTGTTATTAAATAACTATAATTTTTCCCGATTAAGTAAGTTAAGTGACTTTTACATTAATTTATATTTTGAAACAAAAAGACAAAATTACAATATAACAATTATCTTTTCAACTAGAACTAGCATTTTAATGGGGGAGAGAAGGAGATGGGAATTTAAACTTTAACACATGCATCTTAAACTTTTTCAGTACATCAACAATCTCTCGACTCTTTAGGAATTACAATATTCGCCAAATTATTTATCCATCTTCCAAAAGAATTTTCTGTTTAGTAACGTGTTCCTCTAAGATGAGATAAATTATTATAAGCTTCAATTACCAAATTATTTATATCTAAAATATCTTCCATTCTATCTTGTTTAAGATTCTCATTCTTAAACAACTCTTCTTTGATCAATTTTCTGAATTTCTCTTTCATCTTATCTAGTGTATTTCTTTAAAAAGAGCTATTAGGAAAACATCACATCGGAGAGATTTGAGTTTAGAAAAAAATCATACTTTAGATATTCACCCTTTAGTATGTAATTTAATACATTTGTGGAATCCTCTTCCAAAATGTTGAGTCTTCATTCAACACTTTTTGACCAAGTGCGTGACATATTACTTTTGCACCATGAAAAATTTTCTCAGAAAGGAGGAGATTTTCATCTATTATTCCCATGATCCTGATACCTTGAATTACATCATCCCACAAATTAGCTTCTTTTTTAATATTCTCACTCCATATCTGATTTTTTTCTAAGAAACTATCAAATTCTCATACAATTTGCATCCTCCATCAATGAATTTTATTCCACTCGTGGGTATTTTCTCTACCCAAGCTTTAGTGAATTTTCCTTGAATGGTATGTTTATGAACTTCTGAAATTGTCTTCATGTTAATGTCAGTCACTAGAGTGGGAGATGGGAGAGATGTCAAAGGAGTAGGGTCAAGAAAAAGGAAGGATTTAATATATGTTGAGATATTTAGTACATACTCTTCCAACTACCCTTGTGTTTTTTTCCTTTTTCAACCCTTTCAATGAATTTTGAAATTGTTTCCCTCAGATTTTTCACTTCTCCTTCAAGAGTGGATTCTCCCAGTGATATCCTTGTCATCTCATAGTCAGTTGTAGTGCTCTCTTTTTCACTCTTGTTGATGATTGGATTTGAAAATTTGAAAAAATAGATGTAATACTCATAAATTGGAATATTTTATCTACTATCATGACTTGACAAGCCAATCCAAATCTTATACCTAGCAATAGTGTATATTAAATAGGAGGTCATATAGAAATACTTGGTTTAATGGACCTAGGTGAGATTTTGGGTCATATTCTCATAAATTATTAATCCCCAATTTAAATATTTTTAATCCTCACATATCAAATTAATGAAAATGCACATCCATGTTGAAATTATTGAGTGGAAGGGAGTCCCATTACTCTAGTTAGGAGGGTGATAATGTATAACAATTTCTCAATGAAGTCACTCTTATAAAGGGTTTTGGGTAGTTTTAAAGGCCCCTTCTTCTTTGATTTCAATAAATATTTAGAAATCATGGTTTGATATTTATTTAGGTCATATACCCTCTTGGATTCTTTGAGGGTTAAAACTTCAAAGCATTTATAATAAAAGGGATTTAGAGAGCCAAATTTATATAGTGAGTATCAATTTGAGCAATTATTTTACCTTGGGAATCTCTTAATTATTTTTTTTGAGGATCAAAGTAGGATTCACATGGGAAAATTGTGTCAGTACACCAAATTGAATTCAAAAAACCACTTGCATGAGCCAATCTACTATCAAGAATTATATAGGCTAGAGGAGTTTGATTGTAATATTTTATTCTATTCTAAAATTCTACCAAATCCATGCGCTTGACATCACTCTCCCGTTTCATACATGAAAGTTTATAGGGAATAAATGGGCTCATAACCCATGTATTGGAAATTAATTTTAGTACATTAAGGTTTTTGGGAATAATGATGGGGAAAATAAGCCACATAGAGGAGATTGGGATAACCAGGACAAATAGTTTCCAAAACAAGGAGGAAAATCAAAACAAGGAAAAACAAGAGTAATAATTCTTATTTATTAGATGGAATTAAATCCCTCCTTAATGTGATCCCATTGACATTGAAAGATTTGAATTTGGTTTGTAAATGATAGAGATGGATGTCAAAAATATCTACGGATTCGTTAAAAATGAAAAAGGATAGAGCACAATTTTCAAACTATCAAATAAAAAATGACTTGAGAAAAAATTTCACTTCCTATTCATAGGGTTTTCCAATAAAAACAAAGTAATTTTTTACATAATTTTTTAAGGCTTGGAATCGGGTTTTGGAGGAATTTGGGAATCATTCCATTTTTTTTGTGCAAGACCGACATTGCTGATTTTTCCCAACTCTCACCACCTAGTCGTACATGGCAAGGATGTGAAGAAATAATGGAACTATATAGCTATTATATTGGTGCTTAAAGAGGAAAAATTCATAGATTTTTTTGAAACTCAATACAATTAGTGATTACGAAATATGGGGAATAAGAATAATAATGTAACAATTCATCTTGTTCGTCAAGGACTGATATAGTTAATACTACGTAACTCTCCCTACTTTATAAAATAAGGGGAACTAATAGAAATCAAGAAAAATTATTTCTTTTCCTCAAAATTTTGATTGGCTTGAAAAATAGATTTATGTGCCGGAAAAATGAATGTCCCCAAAAAGTAAAGGTTCACTAAGGATAAATGCAACTCATTCAACTTGAGTTTTTGGTTTTGAATTATAAATATTGAATTTTTAATAGTTTAATGAAAACAATTAGATTTGATGGGGAACATGAATTGGATTAATTGAAAATTTTGAAATCAAATAATTTATGAAGAATCCCATAATCTCTCATTAATAAAATACATGAATAGAATCCCTAGAGGAGGAGGTTTTCAAAAACCTAATGGGCAGGAATTGTCGCAGGACACTGGCGACCCCTAGATCGAGACGTCGTAGACTAGGGACCCACTTCCATGGCTTGATAATGGTAATGTATTATGTTATCCTTCTTGGGCTGATAATATTTTGGGTCATCCGGAGGTGTTGGGCCTCAATCGATAGGTACAACTATTCAGGCTATTGATAAGAATGGTCTTTTGAGTTTGGCTATTCTCGGATGTTTTGGATGAGAAAGCTAGATCTCGGATGGAGTACTCCCTGGTTGGAAAGTTTTATGGGTCTCGACCAAATGTAGAATGGTTTAGGGAATGGGCATGAAGGAAGTGGAGACCAAAAGGATATATGGAAATAGCTTCTTATGTTAATGGGTTTTTCATAATAAATATTTCCAATGGTGAAGATTGTAAAAACATCCTCTTAGGAGGTCCTTGGTTTCTGGGGAGATCTAGTTTGTTGGTCTAGAAGTGGAGCCCTAGTTTTGATCCCTATAATGAAACTCCGGATGAGCTGCCTGTTTGGGTCAAACTTCTTAGGCTTCCTATGGAGTTTTGGGAGGAGGAAATTCTAAAGGCTATTTCCAATGCGATTAGATCGTTGGTAATTTTTGACCCGGTTACTAGGGCATGAACAAGGTTAATGTATGCAAGGTTATGTGTTAATGTCTAAATTAGGACTATTCTTCAAAGGAAACTAAATTCAAATAAAATTTTGGGATTGTATTCATTTTTACCCCCATCACAAAGGAAAAAAATCCCATGCACGCCAACCTATCACCTAATGGGCATTGGGTGCTCACCCGAGGCACGTGCGGGTGTTGAGTCTCTATTTTATGTTATTTTAGTGGGAAACATCATCTATGATCCGAGTTTAAGATAATTGAAATGGGATAATACATGCATGCACCATAGAGCTTAGAATGGATTCTAGATCCTTGCAGTCAATCCATACATAAAGGGCTTAACAGATAATAGAACTTACACCAAAACAGAAAGGAAGTCATACAAGCATTTATACTTAGTTCATAAACATAAATGAAAAATAACTATGAAGAAGGATGTATTCATCAGAACCATTAATGCTCATATTCATATCAATTGGTAACCTTATTACATTCATTAGGCCATTACAGAATGTCACAGAAAGGCAGACCGTAGTCATGCATTATAACTAGACTCATATAACTAGGCCCTCAAAAGAAAATTTATAACTCCCAACCCTTGATACATCCTTTCCTACCCTTATTTTCCCAAGCTAATAGATTCTTTGCGAGTATCTCCGCACATCTCCGCCCTTTATCTATATCTCTCTTTGTGTGTCTCTTACTTCTGTAGGAACTTGTATATATAGCCTTTTCGAACTACCAACTCATTCCTCTGTGGCCTCAGATCTGTCGCCAAGTGTCTAAATGTGGTCCTCCAGAAGCACATGCTCCTCAAGGCTTGATCTCACCACTCCATGCCATGATGTCATTCTAGAAGCCTCTACCGCAGGGCATATTCCTTCTTGGGCCAATGTCAGCCAAGTGGCACCTTATCCACTCCGCATGCATAGTTGGGTAACGCTTTTCTCGTTTCTTTCCCAAAATGCCCAATATGGTTAAGTCCTAGAACATTGGATTTTTATACACATGTGCCATGGGTTTTATTAAACCCTTCCTTAAACCCTTCCCTGCATGCCTTCTCCTTGTGTGCCTTTCTTAAACTAGGCCTTATGCGCCTATGTGCCCTTATTGCACTTAGCCAATATTTCAGAGGCCCAACATCACCCCACACTACGCCTATTCTCTTTCTGCATGAACACTTATTAAATGGATAAGGAAACATAGTAGGCCTATACCTTGGAAAAATAATAAGGGGATGAAGAATTTGGGAAAGAAGAAAGAATGGGACAATGATGGCATCACTGCAATAAGCTAGGAAAATCTTTTTGTAAGTCGGCCTCCAACTTGTTCTAGGAATTGACTTTGTTTTGCGCTCTCTAGAAAAGATCACCCACTAAGGTGATCACCTGATCAAAACCTATCCCATCCCCTTGTGCGCTCATGGTGTCAACAATATTTTCTAACTCCTTACCTATATCCTCTAGCACATCCATCCTTTGTGTAATCATGGGTATAGTTCCTTCAACCGGTTTTTGATTGAACCCCTTAAGGTTTCAATGGCCTCAAATTTCTTTTCGACCTCGGCTAGGATATTTTCCCACTCCACTTTATTCCCCTTATTCTTCTCCTAGAACTCTTTAAGTTCCACTTCATCATTGGCAACCAGCATGCTCGCCACTTTGTCTCTGTCCGTGCAGTTATCATACACAACCCCAACATTCAGGGAGGAAATATTTACATCAGCAAAGACCTTATTGTATTCTGCTATGAGTGCCATGAATTTAAATTTGTCCTCCTTTTCTAAGCGTGTGGCCACTTCTTCGTAGACTCAAGCTAGTGGGCTACCTCTCAATGATGAGATTTTTGGTTAAGTCCTCTAGGCATTCCAGGGCAGATGCATACTTCCACGTCGTAGGTGTTAGGTCCGAATACTTCAATACCATGGCATCTGTAATGGAATCCACCTTTTTGGATACTTCGCATAACCTAGCCTTCTTGTCCCTTAACTCATGTTACCACTGGGCACTAATCAACTTCTTATGACTTATCTCCTTTGTCCTCATAGCTAGTTCTTCCTCTTTCTTCTTCAGTTCATCCTCCAGATCTTTGATTCTATCATTCCACCCAAAGAGTCTAGCTTTGACCTCAACGGAGACCTTGTTGAGCGTGTTGCATAGTTGTTTGTCTGAGAGCTGTTGAGAATTCACCAATAGGTTGTCTCTTATTTATTCTAGCAATGTTATAATTGCCCCATGGCTTACTTTTAATTCTGGTTCATCAAGATGGGACTCAGATTCCCATGAGAGCATCTTCCTTGTCCATGCGGGTATGCAACCTCCTTATCAAAAGATGACATCGCCATGAGCTCCTCTACTGGAATTTTGTTTTAGAAGTGTGCACACAACACTTTGTTGGGGTCATTAATATAACCCATCCCTAGGCCTCTCCTCCCTCGCGCACTTTCCTCCCATGCACGTGCCCTTAGGAATAACTACAGTTAAAGTGGGGCCTCTAGTGCTGTCGTGGTCCTTTTCCATGCTCTCTTCCTTATCCTCATTCAACACCAGACTTAGTGCTTTATGATCTAGCCCCTTTTGACAAGGGTCTCAATGATATTTTTTGCTTCTCCTTATGCCATCTTGGTTATCTATTCTTACATAAGGCTTTGATCCTCTACTTCTATGTGCCGACCTCCTCACTTCTTCCTATGTCCCGGGTTCCTTCCCCCTCCTGACTACCCTTGCGTTGCATGAAAAGGAACCCCTGTTCTTCTTCTCCACCTTCTTCTTTTGAATCATGCACATCAAAGATGGGTGGCTCTTGATCTCTTCCAGGATCATCTTCTTCACTTCCATCTTCCTCATCATCATCATCCTTTTCACCTATGTACCTCTCCAAACTCTCATTTCCTTCTAAGGCAATCTCTCTTCTCTACCCTCTCGCTTCTTCCTAACCTGGGAATTCGGTGTAGGTGAATTTGTCTCTTCTTCTTTCGATGACTCATTTTCTAATGGATTTTCTTGCTCTGGAGTCTTCTTTTTAATTACGGACTTCTTCTTGCATGAATACATACTTGGTTCTAGTGCTTATCATAGGGGAACCTATTACCTGTGTATCCACTACACTTGGTAATTTCTTCTCTGGTTCTTTTTACTCCCATCTGGGCATGGGTTTTTTCCTGCCAGTTGGGTCCTTAGGTATGGATATCTCATTCTCTAGATATGCTCCCTTCTTAGATTTTGGTCTTATGCAGAGGTATAATCACACCATGGATCCTCCTGTAATGGGAAAAGTCATGGGTCTTGCCATTTGGACCTAATACGACACATACCTCTCCATGTACACATGCTTGAACATTGGGGTAGACCAACCCTTTACACATTTCCATATGGTCCCGGTCCAGATTACCAAGGTCTAACCTCAACTTCTTGGATTATTTGAACTGTTCACTCCCGCTTGGAAGTGTTGAGTTGTGAAGGAAAAAGGGAGCTTGCACCATGGGCTCTATGTCTCATCTATCAGTTTAAATCTACTCAGGTAGAAATGTTGGTACATTGCAAACTCGGCCTCTCCCTTAGTGGATGTTGGCAGTTGTTTAGGGATCCTCCATTCTACCTCGAATGCATTCCTAAGGTGCGTATACCATTTCTCCAAGCGCACCTTGTGCACGGCCATCATGCTATCATAGGTTCATTTTTCAAATATCTTCGTGAGTGAGGGGTCTTCATTAGGGTACTCCCACACAAATTTTTCTGATACATCTGGCACTCAAATATCTAAAAATACAATGGTTAGCAAGACATTAGCAAAAAGGATTTTATCACCTTCCTTTGCACTACTGACAATCTCATCCATGATGAATGTAGACAAGTTGTAGATGGTGCCCTCCGAAATTTTCCTGCAAACATGCAACCATGCCTTGTTAACTGGGTCCATCTCTCCTGGCCATTTATCTTTTTCATGAGGTGCATAGCCAAATTCATCACTAGGTCCTTGATGTATGTGATATCAAAGTACCTTGACCCCTTTTTGTATGCATAGGCGGAAATAGTTTCCTTAATTTCCTCTTTTTCACTTAGGTTGTCCTCTAAACTATCTCCTTCATAGATGAGGCATGTGAAATGT
The DNA here is from genome assembly GCA_018340775.1 of Taxus wallichiana var. yunnanensis. Taxonomy (NCBI): domain Eukaryota; kingdom Viridiplantae; phylum Streptophyta; class Pinopsida; order Cupressales; family Taxaceae; genus Taxus; species Taxus wallichiana. The sequence continues at coordinate 273,007,206 of CM031244.1, forward strand.
GAAATAATCTGAGGGGTAATGTGCATCTTGTGCCCTGTGAAGTGGAAGTAGTCTTTGTGCATGCATGACATCAACCATTGATATAGGCACTCAGGCTTCCTAAAGTAGGGAAACTCAAAGAGTTGCAATAACCCTGACTTCTCCAACTTGACCTTTACATCATCATCATAGATGGGAAAACCCTTTGGTGTCATTTTATTTGTTGGGTGCACTAACTCTAACGTCATTTACTTCTCGATTGTTCTTGAGTGATGATTGTAATCATTTACAAACATGTTTCTTAAATAGGACTCCCACTCTTTTCCCAGAAATACTCCATCTAGGTACTGCATTTCTATGTACCATTATTCATTTGTATGCACGATAGTTTCTTCCTACTTTCCCTTGCCCTTTCCCTTCTTAGGTGTGCCAACTAGTTTCTTGGGTGTCATTGTCTATGTTCTCTTATCACTTCAATCACTTCATGTTACTCTATTCTTCCACTCCCTCCAACCTTAGATCTTGAACTTGTGAAAAAACCCTTAAACCCATGCCCTAGTTCTTCAAACCCTAACTAGGATAGTTCCTTCACAAGACGACACCTTCTCACAATTTCTCTTATGCTCGTGAAATCCCTTCTCTCTGGTTTGCAAATCCAAACTAGTGACTCATGCTCACACTTTTCAAATTTTTCTTCACACGGATCAATTCTGGAAGCCCTAGTTTGCAAAGATGCACAAGCACTTCTTTCTCCTTATACGCAAAGTGAATAATGAAATTCCTGAACCTTTATTTATAGTTTTTCCCATTTTTAAGCATTAAATGCTACTTCACCTACCACCATAATTTTAACATTTAAAGCATATTTTTCAAACAAAGCCTGACTTTTGCACCCTAACTTACATGCCCAACCTTGCGTGGATAATCCAACCTTCTTGGCATGCAACCAATCCATCTTGACAGGAGACTCTTGTGTGCATGTCACCTACACTGAAGGAACTTCTTCTGTCTTATTTTTGCTCTCACCTACCTCGTGTTGTTTATGCGCTTCTTCCTTCTTTGTACATGGGATCTGAAAGTAGCCTTATCTTGACACCAACCATCCTTTTCCACCTTTTCTTTCATGCACCTCTTTCAATAGGGCCATTCAACCAAGATTTCCAATAGAATCCTCCTTGGCACTTTACCCATGCTTTCCTTCACATCACTCCACCCCACACTTAAATGATGCATGGCCCTCTACACATTCAAAACCCTCAAAAAGTAATAAGGTTACCGGCCCAAGGTGCAAAACAAAACAAAAAAGTGAAAGGAAATACAAGAAAGGAAATGCATAAAGGAAATTCTAAATTATCTAGAAAAATTTCCTTATTTACAAACACCAAGAAGCCTTATTTATAGTAGGGATTCAACCTACTCCCATTGAAGTGTTCAGAAATTTTTTCCATCCAATGCTTCAGTAATCGGCACGCACTTTGAATCGAGGATGTACAAGATTGTGTAGGGACCCAACCAATGGACTTTCAACTTCCCAGGATGGTGTAGAAACTTAGAATCATACAATAAGACCATCTACCCAACCTTAAATTTCTTGTTCCTAATGTGGCAATCATGCCATGCTTTTTGCTTTTTTTTCTATTGTTTGGCTCCACCTGGTGATTGATCGTCTTTTGTCTAGCTTCATTAATTCCTAAATTCTCTCTTCTAGCACTTTTTCATTAGGCAACCCTCTTGTGAGTGTTAATCAAAGAGAAGGTATCATGAACTCAACCGGCAGAATAGCTTCCGTGCCAAACACCAGTTGAAATGGTGTGGCTTTGTTCATCCTTTTATAAGTTGTCCTATAAGCCCATAATATGGCTGATACCTTGTCATCCCAATCTTGTCTTCCAACATCACAAAATTTTTTAGGGTATGACTTAGTATTTTATTAAATGCTTTCGCGGTTCCATTTTCTTGTGGGTGATAAGGTGTAGTCTTTTGATGAGCCACCATGAACTCTACTAATAGGATCTTCATGGTCTCATTCAAGAAATATGTACACCTATCATTGGTTAAACTTAAAGGGCATCCATACCTTATGATAATGTTTTCCCACAAAACCTTGCTCCTGTAGTTGTTGTGCAGTCTTTAGTTGGGGCTTCCTCTACCCACCTTGTCAAATAGTCTATGTAAGTGATTATGTAGTGTGATCCAATCCTACACATTATAGGTGTAATAGGGCCCACAAAGTATATTGCCCATTTCTCAAAAGTTTCAGCGCTAGGGATAGGGCATAAAGGCATCTCATCTCTCCTTCCTAGCTTGCCAATGCACTGGTAGTGGTCACACGCTTTACAATAGTCCTTGCAATCCTTATACAAATTTTCCCACCACAAGTCTGCCATTAATATTTTACATGTGGTGGCATCCCCGCATAAATTCCACTGCACTTCCTTCGTGTGATTCCTCTATGATGGCGAGGCACTCATGCTCTAACACACACTGTAAAACTTCATTACGCCCTAATTTTTATAAGTCCCCACTGATCAACATGTAGAGTGTGGCATGTATGGCTAGTTAATTTTTCTCTAATGTCTTCATCTATTCCAATGCCACACCTTCCTTTAGAAATACTATAATCTCCTCCAAAATTTGAGGGTACATGCCGCAACCTAAAAAGTTACACATCTAGCATTGTCTCTTCAATGCTCTACGTGTCCTCCCCTGAATCAATCCTTTTCAAATGGTCAGGTCCACAATTACTCTTCCCAGGCTTCACAACTACCGTGAACTCAAACTCTTGAAATAACAACACCCACCGACATATGTGCCCTTATAGAACGGGCTTGTTCACTAACTACTTTAATGCCATTTGGTTGGTATAAAACATAAAGGGAGTTGCCAGTAGATAATTTCTAAACTTGTGAAGCACATAGATATTTGACAATGCTTCATGCTCGGTCGTAGTATAATTCTTCTCTGCTGGTGTCAACTTCCTGCTTACAAAGCATAGGGGATGATTAACAATTTCCTAACTAGGTTTTGCAATCACCGCCCTAATGGTCATTTTGGAGGCATCTACATGGACATGGAAGGCCTTATCCCAAGAGGGACAACATAATATATGAGAGGTGACAAGCCTATCCTTTAATGTATCAAATGCCTTCTGTTATGCTTTTCCCCAATGGAAGGAACTTTTATGTCTAAGCAATTCTTTTAAAGGCGTAGTGATCTTAGCATACCCCTTGATGAACTTCTGATAGTAGCCCATGTGTCCAAGAAACCCATGCACTACGCTTTGGCTAGTAGGCTCCCCCAATCCCACAATCACAGCAACCTTGGCAGGATCTACTAGCAAGCCCTCCTTACATATGATATGCCCTAATAACGTTTTCAAATGGGGTAGCAAAGACACACTTCTTGATGTTGAGGATATCCTCAATCGCCGACACCTCTCAAAAATCAGCCTCAAATTATCACAATGGTCTTTTACTAGCCCATACACCGTTCAATCATCCAAATAGACCTGAAGAAATTTGTGGATGAAATCCTAGAATGCCTATAACACTATGCATGAGAAAATAGTAGGCACATTCTTCAACCCAAAGGGCATGACCATGTATGAAAAAATTCCCCATTCAGTGGTGAAATTTTTCTTCTCCTGGTCTTCCTTTGCAATCCAGACTTGGTGGTACCCCGAAAATCCATCCGTAAAGGAATAGATTTCGCACCCAGTGACTCCCTCCAAAATTTCTTTAGTGAAGGGGATTAGAAAAGGATCGATGACACAAACTACATTCAGCTCCCTATAATCCACGTAGATCCTAATCTTCCCATCCTTCTTGATGTTGATTACCATCAGACTTATCCATTCCAATTCTTCAATAGCTTCAATGATCCCAGATGCTATCATTTTTTCTATCTCCTCCTTTACCTTCACGTGAAAATTGGGATTCATCTGGTAGGGTCTCTTCCTAACCGGGCACACACCGTCCTTCAGCTTTATTCTCATTTCCCCTAAGGAATGGTGGACACCTTCGAGCTCATGATACCCATGTGGAAATAAATCTTCAAATTTACATAAAAGATAAATGATCTTAGAGACTTCCTTCACCAACAAGTAATCTCCAATGATTGCTTCTTTAGGTTCTTCTCCTAATTTGATGTTAACCTTTTTCATTTTTAAAGGTTCATGGTAAGCACACACATGAGTATTAACATTTTCCACTACCTTGTGCATCCCTACAGAATGGTTAAGATCTAAGCTTTCTGCTTCCTCCCAATCAATCACATATACAAGATTTCCTTTCTCCTTTTTCACATAAGCGTGTTCAAACTAATTTTCCTCTATTTCCTCTTCTTCAAAGTGCTCCCCCAAACCTGGTTCACCAAGCAAGTCTAGCACCCTATCTTACGCCGTGGTAATATCCCCCATGGTAAGGTGCTTAACAACCTGTAATTCCTTATCAACTGATGGTTTGGCACTTCAATACTCAAATTTTGAACTAGGTCGGTGACTAGTTCTTGCCAATTCCTTATCTAGTGGTATGTCTCAAAATGTATGTATGTAAAGTGCGTGAATACAACCCCGTAGTGTAAAATATAGTTTTTGTACCTATAGGGATGGTGGAAAAGCTTTTGTTCCTTACCATGGTAGTCCTTGATGGTGGTTGGCACATTGTTTCTAGAGAAATGAACACATAAGGAAATTCTCACTTTGCGCCATTCCAAAAGATTATCCCGATGTGTTTCCCACCAAAGCATGTAGTAATTCCTAGTAGGACGTAACTTAATATCCCCCTTCTTTCATTTTCCTCCTTCCACTGAGCTTCCATTTTTTGTAAAAAGACCTCAAGGGAGGCTCCTCCTGAGTACTTAGGTAGCTCTTTTCCTCCTAGGTGCCTGACTATGTGCGCCTTTTTCACCTTTGTCACCGATCCTCTTAAATGTCATTTGATTAATTCGTAGGTCCCCAATTATCACATGTTAGACTAGTGGTGTCACTTACCGACTGAGCATCTTCAAACTAGATAACTCCATCGGTAGGATGGATTATCTTTGGATCCCTAATTGAGTGCACATATATTCTATCCAGGACCTCTTCTCCTAAAGGTTTAGTATAGGGTGTTGACTTCCCATCAGCCAAGGGTATGATGACTCATTCCTCCTCATTTTCAAAGCTGATGTACCCTTTTTTGAATTGAAGATCCGCATTGTTCTTGTAACACCATGGGCACCCAAGTAGTGTTGGGAAATTTTTGCCACTTTGAAGTCCCGAGTAAACTTACCTCTCCGAATGGTGATAGTCATATCCTTTAAGACACAAATTGGCATTACCTTTGTTTTGTTTGCAATATATAGTACATTCAAAGATGGCTGTAATGCAGGCCTTCCCATCTGATTCCATGCATCCAATGTGAGAACATTGACCTCTCGTGCCTGTGTCAATGAGGCTATTACTCATCAGTCATCCATCCACTACTGCATTTAATGTGATCTCCCTATCATAGCCAAGGCTATGAGGGGAAAGGATTGCATGCAGGACCTACCATCTCTGTGCTCTTCTCCGGTGCGTGGTACCTTCTCCCTCAACCATGCTCCTAGCAAGGGAATAACATTCTCTTTCCTTAGCATTTTACATACTTCCCTAACCTCATCCAGGTCATCTCTTGGCACCTTGACCTTCCTCCTTTTCTCCTCCCTCCTGGACTGCTCCTTTAGACACTTTATTTCTCCTTATAAACTCTGAATGACGTCCATGGTATCTTGATATACCTCCTTCTGATGAGTAGGATCTGGATACTGTCCATGCACCACTTCTTCTCTTGAGACCAAATTCCTCTTCCTTGGTATTTCCTTTGCACGTGTGGCCTCTCTTATGTTGTTACTAAAACAGGTTCTAAGCCTACATCACATGTTACCCATGGCATCCATTATATATTTGTCTTATTAATGATTACCATTGCAGCACCCATATCTTTCTGTTTTTGTTGATTCATGTGCTCAAAAAAATCAGGGAAATCCTTATAATTTTGTTTCTTCCTGCACCATGAGCACTGCAATAGGTCTAGGCACTCTCATTTATAATTCTCTGTAGACCCACAATTAAAATAGGTTCCATATGGGAACTCACTTCTTCCTCCACGGTTACCATGACCATGGAATCCTCCATGAAATCCCCTTCCATGCACGCCTCTATCTATGTTCTCCTCATAATGGTGATCATCACCTTTAGAACTGTTGGCAATGCTGGTCTAGTGCACCCCATGATCAATGGCCTCATGGATCTAATCAATAATCCTAAAATCCTTAGTATCATGGGTTGTAGAGGTATAGATCTTATAGTAGCAAGACACATTCTTCTAAATTGTGCACTATAACAAGGGGCATCTACTCCCATCATGGTCCCCATGAAAAATCTCATAGTTTACTATCATGGCATGTACTATCCTCTGGGGAAACTATCCTTGACATGCCCCTCTAATTCACAATCTATACACCATAAACCACTGCGAGTCTTATAGGCTGAGTTCACAGATAATTTTTCTAGCTTCTTAGCCATAGCAGTAATTTGAGCCTCCAAAAATGGTCTAATACCAATGTCAACACTTCCAATAGCCTCGGCACACAAAGCAACTTCTAACACCTCGCGTGGGTCTTTGAAATTTTTATGAGATAAGGCCCTTGTAAAAGGTGTGATCAACCCCCAAAAAACCACTAAGCATGTTGTGAAGGGTTAATGTCATATGATAACTTAGACAAGAAAGTTTTAAAGTGTGCATCATACTCCTGCAAACTCTCTGTCATTCCTTGTAAAATATCATTCAAGGCGTTGATGCTCTTCTATTTAAACTCAAGGATGTGGAATTCTACCAAGAAGGGATTCTTTAAAGCAAGTATAATCCACCACCATTTGATGAGGGTCATATTTCCTATACCATCTATGTGCACCCCTGCAACATCGTTACAAATTGACTAGCCTTCGCTCCGAGGTTGTGATCCCCTTTGCACGCCATAACAGTCACACTTGTGAACATGTTCTGTAGCATCTTTAATACCTCTGTAATTTGGAAAATGTAAAGACATCTAAAAGAAGACTTGAGGGGGTGGTTGGGGCCCTTGTCCTCCTAAGCTAGAGCCTTGGTTCCCTCTAGTGTTTCCTCCGCCATCACATCTACCAGTCCACTAGGCCCTTTGCCTCTGAGCCACCAAATCCACCAAATCCACCAGGTCCTATTCCTCCTAACCCACCAGAACCACCAGGTCATGTAGTGGTCATGTCAAGTGTCCCCAAGGTTCCACTGAACTATGTGCGATGTTCTATGATAATGCCCCACTACCACTATTATACACACGTCACTCCCAAATGTGAGACTCGAAGGCTTGTGTACTTACTCCTTATCTAAATAATCCTTTGAATACTTTGGAATATACATAGCCTTAGAAGTGGGAAATAAAAATTGTATATCTCACAGGCACAGATCTGTCACTTCCTTCCACTGGGTCAATGATACTCTTTCCTTGATCTAGAAAACCAAGTGCCAGGGTTTTTTCACTAGGTGGGTTCAAATATGTGCCAACAACTCTTCTCTCTACGCATGAAAAACTCTCATCGAAGCCGAAGGGTATCTCTTACATGTTTGCCAAGATGGGGTAGCATGAGAATCCTCATGTTTCATGTCCTTGCGTGAACCTTAACTCCTTCCCGCAACATTTTCCTCCATAGATCCATCACACTTGTAGCCTCATGTCATCTAGTAATCTCCCTTTAAAACACTTCACTATACTTGAGTCATCTCTCTTTCCTTTCTTTCTCCATCATAATATCTGCCATCTTCCTTTATCCTAGCTTCCTCACCTAGCACTCAGAATGGTTTAGCCAGCCATTGGAAATGCCTCTAAACTCAAAGTAATAATCAAGATATTCATTACCAAAGGGATAACATGCAGAAATGATCCTCTGGGCTCCCACAGAAATTCAAACTCAATAACTTCTGGACAAGAATATGTAGAAATAGCATACTACGAAGTGTATTTAGCCAACACACCTTTCCACCAATGATCCATAGCATGAGTCCACATCAGATCTACATCCTGCAGCCTCTAGTATTCTTCTTAGGTCCACATGCATGATCTATAATACCAGCTTGATCTAGACACATATGTTGAGATCCATTCATACAATTCTACTGGGAAGTAATAGAAAAATGTTTCATATAAATCATGGTAGAGGTTATCTTCTACCCACCTACATGCATCAAACTTAGGTCCAGTGTTGAATCTCTGAGAAAATTCATCCTTTGTGCTCTTGAACCATGATTCAACACTTTCCAGAGTTAAATGTTCTGTCATTACTCATTACCCAGATCATGATGTATGTCATTTCCCACTACAACTTCGAAAAGAGTTCCCAGCAATGGAACCAAGATGTACTCATTTTTACCCCATCATAAAAGAAATAAATCCCATGCGCATCGGCCTATCACCCAATGGGTGTTGGGCATTCACCCGAGGCACACGGGGTGTCGAGTCTCTCTTTTATGTGATTTTAGTGGGAAACATCATCTATGATCTAAGTTTAAGATATTTGAAAGGGGATAAGACATACAAGCACCATAGAGCTCAAAACGGCTTCTAGATCCTTACAGTCATTCTAGACATAAAGTGCTTAGTAGATAATACAACTTACACCAAAATAGAAAGGAAGTCATAAAAGCATTTATACTTAGCTCATAAACATAAATGAAAAATAACTATGAAGAAGGATGTATGTCTCGAACCATTAATGCTCATATTCATATCAATGGTAACATTATTACATTCATTAGGCCATTACTGAGAATGTCATGGAAAGGCAGACCATAGTCATGCATTATAACTGGACTCATATAACTAGGCCCTCGAAAATAGAATTTATAGCTCCTAACCCTTAATACATCCTTTCCTAGCCTTATTTTCCCAAGCTAACAGAGTCTTTTGCAGTATTTCTGCAGAGCTCCACCCTCTCTTTATATCTCTCTCTCTATGTTTATGTATATGTGTCTCTTACTTCTGTAAGCACTTGTATATATAGCCTTTTCAAACTGCCAACTCATTCTTCTGCGGTCTCAGATCCGTCACAAAGTGTTTGAATGTGGTCCTCTAGAAGCACATGCTCCTCTAGACACTGAGCTATCCACTTCGTGCCATGATTTCCTTCTAGAAGCCTCTACCGTAGGGCATATTTCTTCCTAGGCTAACTTGTTGCCATGCTGGCACCTTATCCACTCCACATGCATAGTCAGGTCACACTTTTCTCATATCCTACCCAAAATTACCAATATGGCTAAGTCCTAGAACCTGGGGTTTGTCTGTGTGCATGCCATAGGTTTCATTAAACCCTTCATTAAACCCTTCCCTATGTGTCTTTTCCTTTTGCACCTTTCTTCAACTAGGCCTTGTGCACCTACGCACCCTTTTTGCACTTAGCCAATATTTCAGGGGCCCAACAGAGGTGTGGAATCAAAAAATTGAATATGAGGATTCTCGATGTTCTAGTCAGAAATTTTGGAAGATGGGACATGAATAGAGGCAATGTAAAGAGGTCAAGAAAGGAAAGCAACAACTACAAGATCTGTTTGGGAGAAAAAAGAGAAGGAAGTGGAAAAGAAACAAGGTTCGTCCTCAACAAAATTTAACTTTAGTGTTATTGAAGTGGAAGAACTTATTCTTCAACATATTGAAATAGGAGATCAACAACCTACTTTGGAGGAATTACTTCCAAAACCAGATCTAAGTGTAGAACAGATAAGATTGAGACTCTCTAAGCCCAGTTGTAGACCACTTTTTTAGCAATAGTCAAGATAAGAATCTTTTGACAAAAATATTTGAAGAGGAAGGTCAGTTTAGTAAGGAGGAAGGAGAAGAGGAGATTTTGGTCCCAGAATCTCTAGAGAAGGATAAGGTAAAAAGAGATGTTGTGTTAACAACTGAAAAAGAAGATCCCTTGGACTCAGAGGTTGTGCTATGTTCTTTAAATCTTGAAAATAATTTGGAAGATAAAAATATTAATACTAGGATTACCAGAAGTAGGAGAAACTTAAAGATGACTGTGGAAGGCCCTGGACCAAAAGAGGGAATGTCTCAAATAGGGAAAAAAGGGAGAAAGTGGCAGCAAAATAAATTGATTCAAGTAGGCAATGCTCTATTGAACAGATAATTTCTCCAAATAAATTTAAATGAAGCTCATTTCTTGGAATATTAGGGGTCTAAATAATCCCAATAAGCAGAGTATTATGTCACATTTTAGAAAAACACATAAGTCAAACATTTTTTTGATACAAGAAACAAAAATGAAATTGGAAAAGATGAATGATATAAAGCATAAGTTGTGGTTTGATGTAGAAATGCAATGTGTGTTCTTTTGTGGGAGCTTCAGGGATTGCTACTTTCTATCTTTCAAAAGATAGGGAAGGTTTGGTTATTTTTAATTCAGCTCATCACCTTGTTGTTTTGTTTTTGGAAAAGGAAAATGGTTTGGTTTGGATATGTTCTAATATATATGCTCCTAATTTAGTGTGTGATAGATGGAAGTTATGGGTAGAGATTGTGCAGTTCCGTTCAAATTATAAGGAGTTTGACTGGATGATTGGAGGGGATTTTAATACTCCTCTTAGTCCTGGAGAAAAGAAAGGTGGGTCAAATATGTTTAGTGATAGTATGGAAGATTTGGTGGATTTCATTTCCAATTGCAATTTGATGGATATGGAGTTAAGAGGGGGAACTTTACTTGGTCTAATAGAAGGATGGGAGAGGAGCTTATCCAGATTAAACTGGATAGGTTGCTTATTAATACAAGTTGGTTCTCTATCCTTGATGGTTCTCTCTCTGTTCTGCCCAGAATTGGGTCTGATCATAGTCCCATTTGTTTTCAATCTAATAGTGGTTTAGTTGTTGTTGGGAGACCTTTCAGGTTCTTTAGAATGTGGTTACATCATCCATTGTTGAGGGAAGAGATTCAATCATGCTGGAGAATTCAAGTTAGAGGTAAAGCTATGTTCAAACTTATGTTCAAGCTAAAGAATGTTAAGGCTAGAATGAAAATATGGAATAAGGAAGTTTTTGGGAATATTTTTTCCAAAAAGATTGTTGAGGATTTAAAAAATATTGAGGAATTTATTGAGAGTGGGCACTATGATCAAGAAATCAAGAATAAAGAAAGAGGGTTACTGGTGGAGTTTCATAACTTAGAAGCCAAAGAAGAATCCTATTGGAAACAGAACTCAAGATCTTTGTGGTTAAAGGAGGGGGATAGGAACACAAAAAAAAATCATCTGTCTACCTCTATCCATAAATAAAGGAACTCCATTGTGGAGATAGAGGATAGAAGAGGTGTAAAATTAAAAATTAGGCTGAGATATCAAGTGAATTTATAAGTTTTTTCAGGGATTTGTTATCAGAGGGAGGACAAAGCCGGATCTTCTTAAAGAGAGTAAAATTGTGGATCTTTTTCAACCAGTTATTACTCAACAGGAAAATGTGGAGTTAGTGAAAATTCCCTCTGCTCAAGAGGTTAAGGAGGTTGTGTTTGATATTGAAGGAGATAAGTCTCCAAGACTAGATGGGTTCTCAGCCTTTTTCTTTCAGGAGTTTTGGGATATTGTGCATAAGGATGTGGAGGAAGTTGTCCAAGAATTTTTTAGAAATGGAAAACTATTGAAAGAAGTTAACAATACTTTTATAACCCTCATGCCAAATATTCTTGGTGCTAGTAAGGTTACTGAATTTAGACCTATTAGCCTTTGCAATACTGTTTATAAAATAATAACCAAGATAATATCCTTTAGGCTTAAGGATTTGTTGAATTCTTTTATCTCCCCAAACCAGGGAGCTTTTGTTGAAGGTAGACAGATTTTAGACAGATTTTGGACAAGTGTTATTACAATTCATGAAACTATTCACTCTATGGATGTTTCTAAGAGGGAAGCTATGTTAGTTAAACTGGACATGAATAAATCCTATGATAGGATTTCTTGGAGATTTCTGAGTATCATTTTGCATTGGTTGGGAATTCATGAACATTTTATAAAGTTGATCATGGAATGTGTAACTACTCCTAAGTATTCTATCCTAGTTAATGGTAAGTTTGAAGGTTATTTTTCTTCAGGAAGAGGTCTAAGGCAAGGGGATCCTTTGTCTCCCTTTCTCTATATCATTGTGGTAGAGACTTTGAGCAGACTTTGTGCTGCCCATAGAGACAAGAGGAGTCTTCATGGTCTTGTTATATCTAATAGGCTTGATCCTATAATGTTGCAGAAATTTGTTGATGATACTTTTTTATTGGGAAAAGCTATTATTTCTGAGGCAATGGATTTTAAGAGTATTCTTCAAGACTTTGAGGAAGTTACTAGCTTGATTAGTTAACTTTTGGAAAATCTCTATAATTTTCTTGAATGTGGATGTTGAAGTTCAGAATAGAATTGTTGTTGTGTTGGAATGTCCAATCACCTCTCTTCCTAGTTCTTACTTGGGTATGCCTCTGTTTAAAGGAAGGATGGGTCTTGAGAGTTGGAATGCTCTTATTAGTATATTTTAGAAGAAACTGGTTACTTGGAAGGGGACCTTACTTTCACAGGAAGGAAAACTTTAGCTTCTTTAGAGCTCCTTACAAAGTCTACCTGTCTATCTTATGTCTATATTTAAAATGCATGCTAAGATAAGAATGGTGATTACTCGGATCCATAGGATATTTCTATGGTCAGGTACAAAATCAAAGGATAGAATTCCCCTTGTGGCCTAGGATAGGGTCACTTTGGAAAAGAAGGTAGGTGGTTTGGGTTTGAAGGATTTAAAATGTATGAATAGGGCTTTAATGGCTAAAGTGGGATGGAGGCTTCAACATGAGGATGGTTTGTGGGCTAAGATCCTTAAAGATAAATATTTTTTGGTGAGAAAGCTGATTTTATGTCAGATGATATCCTTCCACAAGGTTCCTGTTTCTGGAATGGGTTGACTAAATGTAGGGGATTGTTGATAAAAGGAAGTAAATGGGAAATAGGGGATGGTAACAGGATAAATTTTTGGTAGGATTGGTGGATTAATGAAGAACCTTTGATAAATCAAATGATATGGAGAAATGTTGCAAACTATTTTATATCTACTGTGGGCAGCCTTTTGAGGGACTATTGGATTAGGTTGGATGGAGGTTGGACCTGGAGATCTCTTCAATGGGAGGGAGAGGAAGAAGACATTAAGGAGGCTCTCCAAAATATTAATATCAATCTGGGAGGTGTTTGTATCCCTTCAAGGCATAAACTAGATGTTTGTATATGGGTTGGAACTAAGCATGGGGAGTACTCAGTGAAATCTGGGTATGAAATTATCCGTAATGGTCCATAACCAAATTTATGGTGGAGATTGTTATGGGATAAGAATCTCATTCCTAAGGTGAATTTATTTTTATGGCATGTCATACAAAATAAAATTATTACAATTGATAATCTACAGGTTAAAGGTATGATGATTCCGAATAGATGCATTTTATGCAAATCAAATAATGAAACTATTCAACATTTGTTTCTTCAATGCCCCTATGCTTGAAAAGTGAGCTCTAAAATTATTGGGTTTTTAAGGTTTCATGGGTGCTTCGGAAACTCTTGCTAAATGTTATGATCAATGGAAGGGCCCTTTTATCTCTAAGTGTCTGAAAAAATCCTGGAAATTGGTGCTACCTCATTTCTTATGGGGTATTTGGCTGGAAAGGAATCATCAAATTTTTAGGGAAACTCAGAAATCCTTGAAAAGGGTGGGGAATTTGATATTGGGAGCTCTGTGTAGTAACCTATCTATTATTAGATTTAAGGAAGTTAAGGAGGTATCAAGTGTGGAAAGGGAGATTATTAAAGCTTTGGGGTATGGTAATTGTGTCCAGCAGACTTTGGTGATAAATAATAATGACAGGCATAATGTGAAGTGGGAAAAACCAAGGAATGGCTAGTTGAAGTTAAATTTTGATGGAGCTGCTAAGAGTAGTTTGGGGTTGGTGGGTGTTGGAGGTATTATTAGAAATGATAGGGGTTCCTTAGTTATGGCTTATGTCATGTGCCCATTGGTAATAAAACTAGTAATTATGTTGAGGCATTTATAGCTCTTTATGGTCTAAGATGGGATAATAGACATCAGGTTAAAAAAATTATGTGGAGGGGGATTCTTTGTATATTATCAAAGTTATACAAGGGGAATTAAAGCATCATATTAATATAAACCCCATCATGGAAGAAGTTAGGACTTTGGTATCAAAATTTGAGGAGATTGGTGTTGCACATGTTTTTCAGGAAGCTAATGTTGGTGTTGACTCATTAGCAAGTGTGGGAGTTCAAGCCCATCATGAGCATGTATGGCTTAATGAGATGGACTTACCGTCGGATACAAAGTTTGTCCTTTGTATAGAAAGATGAGGGATTTTAATGTTAAGTGTGAGAGGTGGATTCATGTAATCCTTTTCATCATTTCCAATTGTGTGGGCTTATATTTCTTTATTACCTAGGTTGGAAATTATATAGTCAGTTTTTACTCTGGCTAGTTATTGTTGGGTGTGTTTCTGGTTTTACCATTATGGGTGGAAATCGTGTTAGGGTAGAACCGTCCTCTTGCACTGCTCTAGAAAGGGATTCAACGATATGGGATATCTTTCAAAATAGAGGTGTGGCACATTTCTTTTAGAGACTTCAAGGCTGCAATGAAAATATTTCCAAGGACTTTGCACAGGCCTAGAAGAATGGGGTTGTAGTTATGCATGGTGTTAGTTTTTTGGTCTCGGAAGATTTTATAGGTAAAGTGACTGATATAGAGTTTATTGGTTGCAAGGTTTTCAAAGATAGGAAGTGGTTTCAGGAAGAGGTTTTTAATTTCTTGAGTGCGAGATGAAAATATTATACACATGGAGGATGGGATTGTTTGTAATTCTCTACCATGGCGGTGGCCTGAGGTTTTTTTAACATTATGAAATATATTACTCTAGGAGAAATTATAGGAAACTCCACACCCAACACTTCATTATGTTAAATCATTTTTGAAGGAATAAGAAGGTTAGCATTCCCTTTTACTTATTCAATTCCCTAAGTTTATTGGTGAAGGATTTCAAGGCTAAAATGGTGGATGTGCCACTGCATCAAGGTTTAATCCTATTACTCTTTAAATTTGGTTCCCCTATTCCTTCAAAATATGTTTTTATCAATTTTGGGGATGATTGGGAGGATCATGTTAGTATGGTGATAGGGGTAAGCTTATGGCTTTAAAGGATAGAGCTAGGAAGGATTTGGATGTTGTGGAGGCCCTTCGTTTTCTCATAGGTCAGAGTAAGGAAATGAGTAATGATGAGGGGAAGACTGAAACCAATGTGTTCATAAGATTTCTAGAAAATAAAATTGATAGTTTGGATGATGTGGTGTTACGAATTAAGGTGGAAAATAAAATCCTAATTCGCAAGGCACATAGGCAGGGGGGCTAAGCTAGGGTTTCTTAGAATTGGGTTTGATGCTCTTCAAGAGATGGTGGCAGACGGTAAAGGGAAGAAAATAATGTGTGTTGTCATTAGCTTAGAGGATGAAGATCGGGGTGGTCAAGACATCGTTGCGAGCCCTAGTTCAAGGACGGGGGCTAAAAGTACCTAAGGAGCTTTTCAGAATCCTTTGTTGTCCAAAGTATCTAGTGGTCTTTCATCTAGTTAGGTTGGTTCCTTTTTGTTTCTGTTTCATAGATCTATTGTAGATTCAATGTCTCCTTGACTTGAAATGGTTTTTGTTTTTAGGCTCATTTTTTCATAGATGATTTGTTTGTTGTTGATGGGTTCATATTGTAATATCTTTTTGTATATGGTCCTTGGAGCCTTTCCAAAACTATTATCTATCTAAAAAAATATAAGTCCTTTATCCATTGGGAAAAAAACAAAACTAATGATATTTATAAGATGTAAAAGAGAACAATAAATGGGAAAACCACAAACACAACGAAAAAACAAAATAATGAGAAAAAAACAAATGACAAAAAACTATGTACAAATTGGAACACCAATTTCTGCATTTACAACTTCAAATATTTCCCATTATATGGTAATGGGTGATGATTCCCATAAATTTAAGAAAGGTAATATGTATTCTCTCTATAAAAGTGATAGATATTAAAGGGACCAAGCTAGAGAGAATCAAACTTATCATGACTTCCTCCAGGTTATCTTCTTTTATCCCATAAAAAAATAAAATCCTCAATTTGGAAATCATGTAACTTAATCTTCTTTTCCAAGAGATTCGTAACTCTTTATTAGTGATCTAATATCCGATTGACCACAAGATCACATTCTTCTTAAATTATATGCAAATAAGTGATCCTTTTTTGAAGGAATCCCTAAACTATTCATTTTCAATTGTCTTGGCCAATTATAGAGTGGGAAACTCCAATGTTATGGTAAATTCAACTTCTATTCCATATAAAAACTTAAAAGGGGAACCCAAATTTCACTCTTTGAAGTTATGTGATCAACCCATAAAGCATCATATAGTTTTTGTGCCAAGTTTTCTAAGTTTCATCTACTAACTTTCAAACTTTGGTAAGCTGGATTCTTATTTGAATATTATACCTTTCCATATCCTTGATAGTAGTAGTCAAAATAATGTGAGAGTTAAATACCATAATCATAGAAAAATTCACTCATCTCGTAGGACAATAAATTAGGAGAATTATCCATAAAAAAATTTTATAAGGTACTCAAAAATGAACTAATATGTTCTCCTTGATGAAATTACAAATGACCTTGAAATTTGTTTTCTTCATGGGGATTGCTTATGCCCATTTTTGAAATACCCTATAGTGGTCAAAACATCAGTATGAATAGTACTAAAATGTGGATTTAAAGCACTTATAAAGTTAATTACCCACTACTACAAAGGTTCCTCAATAACTATTGGTCGTAAAGGAAATGTTGCATGTTTAAGTTTGCCAACAAATTGTTAAAAAACATCACATTTGGAAACCAAATTGGTTACATCCCTAAAAAGAGTAAGCCAATAATAACCTCAATTCATAATCTTATACGTAATCACCGGAGAAGATAAATTTCCTCCACGAGCCGGTTATGATATTCTCTCAATAACCTCTCTTGTTGTTCTTTGCAAACATACCTCAATAAACGACTATCGATCCCTTTTTTAAGAGGCAATTTTTTCATAACATATACTTATTTGATTTGATATGGATTGGTCTCTTCTCCTTTGCAAAAATATTTGATATACATTCTCCATATTTCAATAATTTTATAATATTATAATACCATTCATTTGTATTGTTGACAAATAAAATAATAGGCATCTCTTTATCATCAACATTACCACCATCTCTATTACATGTATCTCTATGTTTTACTATTAATTGGCATAAACCCTAATTGTACGGGTTTGGTTGTTTTAATATCTATTTCATACTTCTTTACTTTATCAATCTAATTACCGCTCTTTAACCTAAGCTCTTTATGAGTCGAAATGGACTTGATAGTAGGGACAATGAGACAAAAATGATGGAGTGTGAGTTTAGAATATAGAACCTGAATTGCTTGACTTCTTTTACTATTAAATGTGTTATTTTCAATATGGAAATATTTGATCTCATGTTCCTTCAAACCTTATCACATAAAATTAATTTGGGATTCAATCCCTTATATATCCCCTCGAATAAGAATTGCAAAAATAGTATTTTTAGATGTATAGTAGTATTTTTAGATGTATAGTAATAAATGACAAAATATTTATCAAAATTTGGACAAAGTAAGACAGGTTTTTGCAATATCCTCTTTTCTCATGTCAACATCCTTTTACCCTCCGAGCTCCAATGAAATTTTTTATTTTCTTTTGTCATCTCATAAAGGTTTCAGCTCAATTTCTAATAAAAATTATTTTACCAAACAAATAATGAACTACTTTTCGTTAGTTGAGAGGGAAAGCTTCTGGATTATCCATACTCTATCAGGAAAAATATTAATTCCATCTTTTGATGCTATATGACTAAGAATTTTTCTATCATTTACCACAAATATATACATATTTTTGGGTTGAGATATATACTATGATCTCTACACACTACAACACAAGATTCGGGTGTCATAAATGATCCTTTCTTGTCTTCAAAAAATATTAGATCATCAAGGTAGACAACAATACACTTATTATTTAGATCCCCAAAGGCTATATCCATTTCTCTCTAAAATGTTTCCCCCATATTTATTAAAATAAAATGCATTCTTCTATATGTTAAATTCCCCCTTTGAGTATTGAAATTGGTCTTGTGTTGATATTGGATTGAAACCTCGATTTGGTTATAGCCATAGAAATTGTTGAGCATGGAAAAAGTTTCTAACCCAAGAAACAACCTATAGGATCTGATCCATAATAGGACAAGGGGAGTTATTTTTCAATGAGGTATGATTTAGATTATGAAAATCAACACAAATCCTTATTTCCCAATTTTATTTATGGAAGGAATGATGTTTGAAATCCATACTTGAGTGATGAATTAGAAACATAATCCTAGTAGCATTTAGCATCTTTTGAAACTCTTGATAAATATTAGGATTATATTGTCTTTGTTTTTTACTAAAGGGTTGTATACTTGGATTTACAAGAATATAGTGTTACATCTCCCTAGAAATAAAGGTTTTTAATATTCATAAGAGTAAGCCAAAAATATATGTAAATTTTCATGAGATTACAAAAATCTTTTTCTTAAGAAGATCAACACTTACTAGTATTGAAAAATTTGGGGTCTTCATCGCCCAATATTCACCTTTTTACATTTAGCAGATTGACCATTAACTTCTTATTATCTTTTCTTAATGAAATGATCATGCTTGTTGAAAATGTTTTCCAATCTTACCAAGATCATGATATGGTACTTCTTGCATGGGATCATCCATTTTTGAACTATGTATTCAACTTGTTTCTCGAGTAGAAATTTCTTCATGTATCCCTTGAATGATATCAAGGCATGAGACCAATCTATATGAATATATCCACCTCCATATCTTCAAAATTTTATGCTCAAAATAATCCCATAAGAAGTTGGAATATTAGCTACCAAAATAGTGGTTTTGACTTATTTTTCGAGAAAGTTGCAAAAGTAACCTAAGCATCCTTAATCCAGCCAACCAAAGGAACTTCCTTAGTTTCCATGGAATAACATAATCTAAAATATCAATTAATACTTAGGGTTGAGTGCATGATCCACCTGAGTATTAATAAAATTTTCAAAGGCACTAGTATCAATAACGGAGTTACTCAATTTATGGCTTCTATCGATAGTGTTACGTAAATGGGCTCAATCTTTTTCGATGTGGAGGTTAAGGATGCTAACAAATTTTTGGGGAGGAACTTTAAGAATGGGTTGGATATATTTATTGGATGTGACATTTTGAGAAGATGTAGTGCCCACTTCCCTTTGACACTTTTAGATACTGATCTTGACATTGTTGATCTTATTTTGGACACTATTATGTTTTTCTTTAGTAGGGTGGATAGATGTTAGATCATGGATTATTATTGATCTAGATTCAATTATTATGCATGATGATTATTAAAGACATTTTTATATGTGGATGATGATAAATTGTTTGACATGGAAATGTGATGGATGACTGTTCAGACATATGATATTGGATATTGTGAATAGAACTAGCATGAGAATTAATTGATGATGATATAGTTGATTAATTAAACTGAAAATGATAATGTTGATTTCTTGATGTTGTTGTGATTTATATGAATAGATGGCTTTGTTAGTATATTTATATCATTTTGGATGTTTTGATATGGCCACGAGGCCGAAGGAGGTATTTGCATTTTTGTAGGTTAAAATATCACAACAATGTTGGGGGACTGGAGACTAACCATATTGGAATTCTAGGTGAATTCAACAAGGTCACCATGGCAACATGTTTTTGTGTGTGTGTGTGGTATTGTGTTAGGGATTTCCCATGGGGGAAATTACCTTTGAATGTGACCATGGGGTTTTATGTTTTATTAATGTGGTTTCTTTATCAATGTTGCATGTGTTTATTTTGTGATGTGTTACCCTTTTCATTAGTTATATATGTTGTGAATAATCATGTGTTAAAATAAATAAATCAATATATCATAGGAATGTAATAAATAAAGTTGTTACTCTTAAATGTAATATTGTAAGAGTGTGTAAGAAAGGTTGTAAGAATGTTTAAGAAATATGTAAGATGGATTTGGAGTGTGAAACACTTCATCCTCTTGGGAAATCCGAATTTTTCCTTGGGGGCTTTATTTGGAAGCTTGTGGGGCAAGTTAGGCTTGTCCCACACCTCTTAAAATTATTCACCAACCATACCTATGGTTTGGAGGTTAAATTTAGAAATTTTTAATGCATTTTGAAATGACTAGTTGTAGGTTTTAATTTCACTTCTCTTACATGTTTTAAATTCAGTCCTTTTGGGGGTATGGGTTATTTTGGGTGTGTAAGTTAATTTGTAATTTTATTTATTATGTTTAGGTGAATGATATTGATTTTGTTTTTGGGGTTGAGGAAGAGTGATGTGTCATCCTACATGGATCCACATCATCCCCTTCTCTTTCCTCCCCTTTAAAATTAGAACTCCTTGCTTGTTTGTGGTTGTTGAAACTTTGATTATTCCTCTTGGGATGAATTTTTCTTGTTGTTTTGGAGTCTTGCTTGTGAAAGGAGTTTGTATTCATTTACATGTTGGTTTGTTGATGATTTTGGACGGTTATTCTTGCATTGGGAAGCTTGTTGATCTTGGGAAAAATTCCATTATGGAGAGGTAGGAACTTGATTTTTTTAAAAAATGTTTCTTTCTCTTGCATGCTTATATGAAATGGTGAATGTTGTTATGTGTGTGTTGGATGGTTGGGTAGAATGCTTAGGACATGGTGTAGGAGAAGGCTATGGGGATTTCAAATGGGGGGCATAAGGGAATGCCAATGGCATCATTTTTATTGTGGAGGGAGTTTGGGATTGGGATCCACCATGGAAAAGAAATACCTTGCATTTCTTACTTTGGGGGTGGGGGCATAAGGGAGAAAATTTGGGGGCATAAGGAGCGGTTGGGAAGCATAAGGTTTATGGGATATGATATGTTATCTTGGCAAGTATGTTCATTAGTGGATGCCCAATTCCTAATTGGGAGGAATAAGTAGCTTCCCCATAGATCCTTGCTCTTTTGGATTGCTTGATGAAGCCTCAATTTTGTTTGCTTTGTTTAATGTAGTTGTGAACTACGTTCTTCTTGAAATGTGTTTAAATGTGAAAATGATGCATGTTTGTTGTGGAAGCCTTTATTGTCATGTGTGTTGTATTGCATGTCTTCTTTCAATATGGTTGGGGCTCGGGGCCAATGAGGAAGGATGGCTTCCCCCTCCTCCTTGGATGTCTTGGTTGGGTGGAGGGCGTTTCCTTTCCCCCTTCCTTGTTGTGATCAAGATGAAAAGATGAAGAAACTAGCATGTTGTTGTTTTGGAGCAAGAGGAATATACAATTTGATAGTCCTTTCTTTTGAACAATTTATTGTAATCCTTCCCACTTTGGAGTGGATGAATTGTATAGCCATTTGTAATGTGAAGATATTTGTATTGAAAATGGAAGATTGAATTGTAATGTGAAATGTAAAGAAGTTATATTCTACTCTCTGTTTTGAAAGGAAATGTGAAAGGATGTTACATGCATTGCATTTTGCATTTGGAAATCAAATGAAAAAGTGATAAGTTGTAAAGTTGTTATTGGAAATAAATAAAGGAATGCTTCACTTTCTCAAACTTACATGGTTGTATTGGAATTGAATTGCTATTGTAAATTAAAATCTCTGTTGAAAAGAAGAATGCGTAGGAAGGAAGTATATTGTTTTTACATCCTTGGAATTATATTAAAATTGAAATCAGAATTTGTAATTTTGACTTGGGAATGAATTTCTAGAATCAACTGAATGTATTAGACTATATTGGAAATCAGTTGTTACATTTAAATGATGGAATTGATAAATAGATCCTTTAAAAATCTTATCACCGGCATTGTAAAATCTAAAACCGGTAAATCTAAACAAAATGCACGGTTTGGACCAAAACTTAACAATCAACTTGGGAACCTTAAAATTTCACATGATACATTAGAAATGAACTTAATTTGACAAAGAAAACTTAAGAAAATGACCTAACCATTGCTAATTTGAAAGCAATCCCTCTAACATTCGTTTTCCTGCCATTTGTCAGAAAAATTCAAACTTGAATGTATTAAGAAAATTAACTCTTTGCAAACACTTTAAACCCTCCCTAGATCATAACTCCATGTCTTTTTGACATGTTGAGTGAAGGAGGAAACCAAATTTAATCAAATTGAAAATTTTAAAATTGCCAGTTTTCCAATTAAAATCCTGTAGATCGATTTTAAAAAATTGACCCTTTAAACTTCATCTGAAAGCAAATTTTATGTTTCCTACACAAAGAGGGCATCGAGGGCTTTCCAAAAGTCCTTGTTTTCCCAAAATTGGGCTTTCTAGATCAAGTTATGGCCATTTGAAGTTTTACTTCAATTTGGCATTTAGAAATAAAATAAATCTAATTGTTAACTTTAATTTTTGACTTTGGAAAATTTTCCACAAAAAGTCCACACCCCCGCCATCCCGTGACCAATCGGGGCTTGACTCGTGGCACATCGGAGGGGTAGACCAAAATTTTAAACTTATATTTTTGAAAATTTTACCTTGGGAAAATTTTCCCACTTTTCCTTGCATCCCCACCTGCCTCGCAGCCGATAATGTGCTTTGACACATGGCACGGCAGAGGAAAACCCCTTTGAACTTAAACCCTTTAAGTTTTGGACCTCGGGAAAAAATTAAATTTTTTCCCGCATCCCCGCTAACCCACAACCAATCCCACACTGACACGTGGCTCAACGGATGCACAGGAGAATTTTGAAAACTAATCCTTTAATTCTTCTTTTGGCAAAATTTTCCTTTTGACTCCATGGCCCCGCAACCCCACCTTGCTTAGAAAATCTCTTTTCGCATATGCATGGGTTTGTGCAATCTTTTAGGCTTGAAAATATTTTGGCTCAAGCCCTCGAATTTCTTCGCTACCCCATCACACACACCCAATCGGGGGTTGACACGTGGCACCACTAGGCTTCGCCAGGAATGTCGAGAAATGTTTCCCTTTGAAGTTTGGGATTTTGACTTGGGAAAAAATCCAAACTTTCCCCGCCGCCTTTTTTCCCACGTTGAATCAAGCGATGACACGTGTCCACCGAGGACCCATAGAGGCAAGGGAGAAACATGGATTTTGTGCCCATGCAATGGGAAAATTTCCTTGAGCCACCCCACAATCCGCCACCCCACCAAAAGGCCTTCCTCTCCTCTTGATACATGTCTCCCTAGGGGAAAGTTTGACCTAAAACTCCACCCGCTCATACCTAGAGTTCTGTAAGGAGTTAGGAGGACTTCTTTATATCACCAGAAAGGTGAGAAAATTTCCTATCCAATGGGAATGGTTTAGGGAAATTTTGGAAGCATTAAGTATGAGAAAATCCTGTTGAAACTCTGAGGCTACTAGAGAGCATGCATGGGGGTAAATTACTCCCTGAACCTAACTAAAACATGTAACCCTAAAATTTGAACCTTGTGAACTTGTTATTAGTTAATGAAGGGAACATATGTTGTGGTACATTGGTCTTGTTCTAAAACTTGTTAGTGAAAACTAATGTCTTGTAACCTGATTGTAGACACTTCAAATCAAAAAAATATATCCCATAATTTTTCTAGCTAACCCTAGGTTGTTTCTTGGGTCTCAAGTGGTTGTTTAAACAGGTACTACAGTTTGGTATCAAAGCAGTGGTTCAGAAGCTTTGACCATTGGGCACACTAGAAAAAACTTGAGACATGAAAACTTAAACCTAGCACACTTGTAAATCTAGAAAACAACTTAGCAAGAATATGTATGTTTTAGTAAACATGGAAGTTGTATAAACTTAGCAAAATGAACTAACTCTCACTTTGGTCTATGTAAGAGGCTCAGATGGAGCGAGAGGAACCTTCACAGAGACTCAGAATCACCACCACCACCACTACCACTTTGGATCAGAGGTGTAGCAACTATTCTACCTCATATTCTACAGACCCTTCAGGATGTTAATGCCACTCTACACGGAGGATTAGGAGGAGGACATGTAACTAGTCATGATAGAGCCCCTTCTATTAAGGGTTAGGTATCTCCTTGACTCAACAAGGAGCATAGAGGAGAGAACTCCCATGCAGATGATTTAGGAGAACTCCCATGTAGATGGATTGTTATCACAAGACTATCACTTGTGCAGATGATTTAGGAGTTTATTCGGTGATCTCGGGGTCGGGAGACCTGTTTCCATTCACACCATCTTATCTATGCAGCTTAAGAGGTGTGTGTGATGGGGTTTTTAGATGTATGATGTTACAACAAGGATGATCATAAGATGGGTCTAGTGGACCATTTTAGGTGATCATCCCATCTTGAGAGAATTTTTCGATGTTTTTCCTGGGAAGTTACTAGGTTACCACCCCACGTGAGATTGATTGTCATATAGACCTATTTCTTAGAGCAGAGCCTATCTCATGAGCACCTTATAAGATGACCACCCCAGAGCTCTATGAGCTCAAGTTGTAGCTTGAGGGCCTTTTTGAGAATGGCCTTATCCATCCTAGTGTATCCCTTGGGGTGCACCGGTGCTCTTTGTGAAGAAGAAGGATGGATCCTTGCGGTTGTGTATTGATTACTACCAATTGAACAAGGTAACGATCAAGAATCGTTATCCTCTTCCTCACATTGATGACTTGTTTGATCAGATGAAGGGAGCCATAGTTTTCTCTAAGATTGATCTTAAGTTAGGCTACCATCAGTTAAGGATCTTAGAGGAAGAAATTCATAAGACCACTTTCCGTACAAGGTATGGGCACTATGAGTTCACAGTGGTGCCTTTTGGTTTGATGAATGCCCCTACAGTGTTTATGAGTTTGATGAATGGGGTATTCAGGACCTTCTTAGATCACTTCATGCTCATCTTCCTAGATGAAATTTTGATATACTCACATACACATGAGGAGCATGAGGGGCACCTTTTCCAGGTTCTTCAGTGTCTTCGTGAGCAATAACTTTACAAGAACTTGGAGAAGTGTGCTTTCTTTTAGATAGAGGTGCAATATTTGGGTCATATCATTTCTAGGGAAGGTATCACAGTCGATCCTTCTAAGATTAGAGCCATTATGGATTGGCTAGCACCCACTATAGTGACCAAGGTGTGCAGCTTCATGGGATTAGTAGGATACTACCGGAGATTTGTTCAGGACTTCTCTCAGATTGTGCACCCTATCACTTCCCTTCAAAGGAAAGGGAAGAAGTTTGTTTGGTCAAACAGATGTGAGCAGGCCTTCAGGACACTAAAGGAATGCCTCACCATAGCACCTATTCTTATAGTGTTGGATCCATAAGGTGAGTTCTATGTTTGCACAGATGCTTCTTTAACAGGGCCTAGAGGTGTGTTGATACAAGATGGCAGAGTTGTGGCTTTTGAGTCTCGCAAACTCAAGGATCATGAGCTTAATTATCCGACCCATGATCTTGAGCATGCAGCAGTTTTGCATGCTTTGGTTAGATGGAGACATTTTCTTCTTGGAAGGAGATTCACACTCAGGATTGATCATTTGAGTCTTCGCCACCTCTTCACGCAGCCTAATCTCAACACTCATCAGTGGCGTTGGATGGAGTTGCTTTGTGAGTATGACATGGAGATCAAGCATGTGAAGGGGAAGGAGAATGTGGTAGCAGATGCTCTCAGTAGATAGAGACATGTGGCTATGGCCACCTCAGTGAGCATAGATTTGTGGAGTAGGATTCTTTAGTAGCTTCCTCTTGACTAGCTTCTACATTGCAGTATGAGCAGAGATCGAGTCACAAAGACCCCTTGAGGGGAAGTTTGATGGTTTTTCTTTAGAGGCAGATGGTCTTCTCAGGCACAGAGGCTAGATATATGTTCCTAGAGATGGAGGCTTGAGGCAAGACATCTTGGTAGAGGCACATCATGCGCCCTATTTAGCCCATCCGGGGTAAAGAAGATGCACGCTACCTTGAGACAGTTATACCATTGGAGAGGACTTCGTAGAGACATGGCTTAGTTTGTTTCATGATGTTTAGAGTGCCAGAGGGTTAACCCACGGGCATCGCATCCACAGCCTTCTTTATCCTCATGTTATACCAGAATGGAAGTGGGACACCATTTCCATGAATTTCATTGTTGGGCTACCGATGTTAAGATATCACCACGATGCCATTATGGTCACGGTTGATAAATTGACAAAAGTGGCTCACTTTTCTCCCAGTAAAGACCAATTATACCACTTGAGCAAATGGCATGAGTATATTTGGATGAGATTTTCAGGTTGCACAGATCCCACGGAAGATCATTTTGTGACCGAAATCCTTTATACACATCACATTTCTTGACTACCATGCAAAGATGTCCTCGAGACGAGGATCAACTTCAGCAGACAAAGATATCACCCTGAGACAGATGGATAGACCGAGTGAGTGAATCAGATTTTAGAGGATATGATTAGGATGTATGTGATGGATCAGTAGTCTAAGTGGGAAGAGTACTTGTACTTAGTGGAGTTTTCCTACAATAATAGTTTTCAAAGTTCTATAGGCATGGCTCCTTTTCAAGATTTGTATGGTAGTGAGTGTAAGACACCTCTTAGCTGGAATAGGTTAGAGGATAGAGTATCCCTTAAACCAGGTCTTTTATAGGACATGGAGAAGTAGGTAGTGTTGATCGGGAAGAGATTGCAGGAGGCATAGGACGGGGAAGAAGAAGTATGTAGATCAGCAAAGGATCGTCTCAGTAGCTTTGATGTGGGCATGAAGGTGTTCCTTCATGTTAGGCCACACAAGAACCCTATCCGTTATGGAAAAGTTCTAATTTAGCTCCTAGATTCATTGGAACTTTTGAGATCTAGGATCATATCGGCCCTTTGGCCTACTTGTCTAGCATTTCCACCCAGTGATTGTCTCACGTACATGATGTGTTTCATGTTTCAATTCTTAGGAGATATATTGCATATCCTTCTCATGTGTTGGATTAGACATCATTACAGTGCAGGGGATCGGGGGCGGGTGATGGTGGAGCCCATCCATATCATAGATCGTAGGACCCTAGGCCTTCAAGGTAGAGATTGATCGATTCACGGGTGCAAGTGGGATAGGTACGATGAGACTACAGACACTTAGGAGGATGCCACAATATTACGAGTGTAGTTTCCACATTTGTTACAAGTAACTTCCGGGAGGAAGTCGAGTCTAAGGGGAAGGGATGTAGTGCCCACTTCCCTTTGCCACTTTTAGATACTGATCTTGATACTGTTGATCTTATTTTGGACACTATTGTGTTTTGTTTTAGTAGGGTGGATAGATGTTAGATCATGGATTATTATTGATCTGGATTCAGTTATTATGCATGATGATTATTAAAGACATTTTTATATGTGGATGATGATAAACTGTTTGACATGGAAATGTGATGGATGATTGTTTAGACATGTGATATTGGATATTGTGAATAGAACTAACATGAGAATTAATTGATGATGATATAGTTGATTAATTAAAATGAAAATGATAATGTTGATTTCTTGATGTTGTTGTGATTCATATGAATAGATGGTTTTGTTATTATATTTATATCATGTTGGATGTTCTAATATTTAAGTTTTGGACCTCGGAAAAATTTCCAAATTTTTCCCGCATCCCGCTAACCCGCAACCAATCCCACGCTGACATGTGGCTCGATGGATGCACAGGAGAATTTTGAAAACTAATCCTTTAATTATTCTTTTGGTAAAATTTTCCTTTTGACTCCGCAGCCCCACAACCCGCCTTGCTTAGAAAATTTATTTTTGTGGACGTGCAGACCCACGCAATCTTTTCGGGATTGAAACTCTTTTGGCTCAATCTCTCATGTTTCTCTACCGCCCGTCACCCACACCCAATCATGGGTTGACATGTGGCACCACCCGGCTTCACCGGGGAATGCGGAGAAATGTTTCCCTTTGAAGTTTGGGGTTTTGACTCGGATAAAAACCCAAACTTTTCCCCGCCCGCTGTCCTTTTCCTGCGTCGAATCAAGTGATGACACATGTCCACCAGGGAGCCGCAGAGGTGCGGGAGAAACATGGATTTTGTGCTGTGCAATGGGAAAATTTCTTTGAGCCGCCCCGTGATCCACCACCCCACCAAAAGGCCTTCCTCTCCTCTTGACATGTGTCCCCCTAGGGGAAAATTTGACCTAAAAACTCCACCCGCTCATATCTGGAGTTCTATAAGGAGTTAGGAGGACTTCTTTATATCACCGGAAAGGTGAGAAAATTTCTATCCAATGGGAATGATTTAGGGAAATTTTGGAAGCATTAAGTATGAGAAAAATCCTATTGAAACTCTGAGGCTGCTAGAGAGAAAGCATGGGGTAAATTACTCCCTGAACCTAACTAAAACATGTAACCCTAAAATTTGAACCTTGTGAACTTGTTATTAGTTAATGAAGGGAACATATGTTGTGGTACATTGGTCTTGTTCGGAACTTGTTAGTGAAAACTAATGTCTTGCAACCTGATTATAGACACTTTAAATTAAAAAAATATCCCATAATTTTTCTAGCTAACCCTAGGTTGTTTCTTAGGTCTCAAGTGGTTGTTTAAATGGGCACTACAGAAGACTTAAAATTTCTACTTGTAAAAACTTGGAAACTTGGTAGAGAGCCTCAACATGGGTTTGATAATACTCGCTTTGGAAATTTGGACCTTATTTTTCTTTATATGGTCTATAATATCAAAAAACTAAATTGAAAGTCTTAAAATTGATCATAGTATGAGTTTTGTATTTTCAGACTTAAAGAATTTTTAGGGTCATTTAAATAAGAGGAAGATGAGGTAGAAGTACTTACTTCTTTAGTATTAGGTATAAAAGATCCTCTTTTGGAAACTATTTGTATGATTTTTGTAAAATCCTTATCCTTTTATTTCTTCTTAGCTTGCACAATGTTATTCTTTTTACTCAAGTGGGATTATGTCATGCCCGCATAAGATCCACTATTCATGTCCTTCACTATTTATTCATAATCATATTCTTGATTTATATTTAACAAAACCAACTTCTAACTCCTTCATAGTTTAACCATTTTCTTTTGTTTCTTCTTTGGACTCTTTAACTTCCTCTTCAACTACAACATCATATTCCTCTTGAATTTCATATGTCGCGTTTAGCAAATATTTTACATGGGGGCTTCAATGGAAAGTTTGGGTTGAGTTTCGATAAGATTTTTTTATAGAAAAAATTCTTTCTAGGAATATATTTATATGGAGCATTCTAAGATAGTTAATTTTTCAAAGCAATCAAGTCATTGGCTATTTTTTGGACTAGCTAGTCTAAATTGGTTTTTCTCAAAGTTTAGGATTTTATTTTAGTTTGTTCTTTCTTCGTTTTCCGGATATAATGAGTTCATCTTCCACATTGATGGCTAATTCCAAATCATTATGCAAATTTGGTAACCTATCTCTTCACAATGCAAAACATACTTCAGGGAGTTTAGCATTAATGAAGAAAGATTTAAGGTTTATAACAGTTTGTTGAGTAGCATTTGTAATATTATGTGTTAGTCTATTGAATGTTATATGAACTCTCTCATGAGTTCATATGGGTCCTTTTTAAGCTATGAAATTTGTGCTAAAAGAGCATGAACATCTTTTGTAAGTTTAAATATAGCATCAAACATTGACTTCATAGCATTTGAGTTAGTAATACTATTAGTAGGAAGATGATAAAAATATTTCATTGCATTATCTTGTAGGCTCTTAACAAAGAGACTAATAGAGACATCTTTGTGGGTAACTCCAAACACCCCACAAGCAACATAAAATATGGTTATATGTTCATGTAGATGAACTTTACCGTCACCTCTAAACTTTGGAAAGTTCTTAATACTTCCCTTAGGAAAATCATAAAAAGGATAGGCCAAATCTAAATAATTAATGTTTTTCCCATGGGACTTGTGAATCCATCCTTGGGAAGATAGTTTGTAAAGGAAGATGATTACATGATAAATTTAAATCTTCACTTAAACTTACCTAGAGAGGAATACTTGACTTTCATTTACTAGGTGGAGTACTTGCAGACCTTTTTCTTTTTCCTTCCTTTACAAAGATAGCTTGAAATAATGTCATTATTGGGGCTTGAAATAAGTATCCTCTATTCCTTTTTCTCTGCTATCTTGAGTGTATCTTTTCATCCAGTTTAGAAATATTCTTAAAACCATTTCTTATTCAATATCAATAGGATTATAAATATCCAATGGGAAATGATTTGAGAAGTATGAATGTTCCCCATGGTGGACACCAAAAACTTGTAAGTGGAAAAAATTCCATGGAGTAAAAATGTCAATAGTTTCAGTGGTACAACATTCCCTCTTCTTTAATGGGGAGGTTCCCTTAAATTCAAAACCAAAAAATATCCTAAGGATATTTACGGAATATACATTCAATCTATTTTTTTTTTTTGAGGATGTTAGTTTTCTTGTGTAAGTAGTGTTATCAAATTTTCCACACATGGCAAAATTGGAACAATGGGGTCCTATTACAATCTAATTACGACATTAGTCCCAGGGACCCACTTCAATCATCACAGAGATAAGTGATTAAATTAATTACTAAATTGCATAGGAGAGCTCACCTAACATTGAAAGACACCAAGTTGATCTCAACTCAATGAAGAGCTCAGTGTCGAGTTGATAGAGAGCTCAGTGTCAACTTGATAGTTAGCTTAGAAATCATCTCAGTAAAGTCACTCAGTTGTAAGATTTTGATGAGAGCTTGTTCTCAATACAAAATATATCTTGTCGGAACTTCACAGATGAAGGGAAATCTACGAGAATCTCTTCATAGCTCAATGCGAGGATATATGAAGGCTGAGTTAGGGAGAGCTAAGTTAACATGAGGCCGAGTCTAATCTGTCAGACAAAGCTTGACCAACAACTCAGGAGATTTAGCTTGTTTGAACGAGATGATATGAGATTATACAGATGTGGGACTATTCAACATCATTGAAGCTCATGTTTTTTACTTAACCATGTGTGACCAATTTTATCTGAAAATCTTGGATTTCAATATCGGAGAGTCTAAAATATGGATTTGAAAAGGACTCGCTATCAAGCCAGAAGATAATACAAGCATCATAGAGTACCAATGTAGAGTTGAGTCGAGCTGACATCTTAGAAGGGATGTGAACTATCACGGTGTGACAAATTGCAGCAGCTAAGTGAGTTCATAGGAGAATTCAAATCCAATTCAATCAAGCTCACTTAGTCGAGGATTAGCATAGATGAGTCTTGAAATCAAAGTCACAGTCGCAGGAGGAGTCGAGGTTGAGCTTCGATCCAAGAGGACTCGGTGAGATTTAACTCAAGACTTGCAAAGGTTGGGCCAAGGTGAGAGCCAATGCAATCACGCAATAGACATGCCTTGTTATGACTTAGCTCAAATGTTACTTGGGAAAGTTAACTCCATCGAGTGAGTTGAGTTGATGTGAGGTGGCACACGATACCTTATGTGGGTGAGCTATATGGAGCCGAGTTGGGTTAGTGTAGGAACTCGGTCGATGAGTGGGAAAAATGGTATCAAAGATTTGGATTCCCCACCAGAAATTTCATGGTATAAAGGCCATGCCAAGCTTGGCATGAAAAATGCACGTCGGGATCCTGCACAAAGAGCCAATGGTGGAGATAATGCATTGTCAAGCTAAGTCGGTATTTCCGCAAGGTGGGAGAAATTTAACCAATCACCATGGTGGAAATTTCATAATGGCAAGCCATCATGGGGATTCCACGCAAAGAAGAAGTCCAAGTTAGTTACCGATTCACCAGGAGAGTCATCAGGAGAATTTAATGCACGAGAGAGTGGTGTGAAGCAGTCAAGGTGGCACCAAATTTTTTGTAAGAAGGATCCAAGATGGAACACTATGGATTACCAACGTTGGTATGTCTAAGCTAAGCATACGGGATCTGACAAGGTCAATTCTAGCTCACAGAGTAAAAAATGAATTTTGAGCGCACACAGAAGATGAGTGATAAAACTGAGCCATGGAACCTCGATGTAACAATCTCATGGATGTGGGAACGAGCCAATCCTATACACAGGGATGCATGGATTGATCAAGTTCTGAGCTGCTCGAGTAAAAGAAGATCAATCACATCTATTTTATATGATGGAAATCACTCATAGGGGTCCTTCATCATAGTTATCAAGTTTTTCCACCATAGAGTTTTGTGAATCACCTACATTGAGATCCACAAGATTTCCCATAGTTAGAACTCGAAGATGCAAAGCATTGTATCAAACTCGTCATGGTGTATAAAGCCATTCGAGTCGAGGTGAGAGCTTGTTCCACCAGTAATGTGGAACTGGGTCAGTTTGGTTTGATGTAGTAGAATGGGAGATATCTCGGTGTAATAATGCATGGCGAGCTCAAGTGGATTGATTTGTTTAAGAGTGTTTGACTTAGTGCAGGTCGAGCTCGGTAAGAGTGCAGGCCACCGAGTCGAGTTAAGCCAAACCAAAGCCAACCAATACATATAAAACCCATCTCGATGTACTTTCAGAAGAACTCAATACAAAGGACAAAGAAAACATGCATGGCACTGGGGAGGAGTTCAAGGAGCTTGGCCATTCAATACATGAGGAGCTCGATCATTCCATGTTAGAATAGTGTTTCGAATTGGCTCGATGTTGAATTCATGGGAGATGGATAGGAGATAGCTCATGTCATCAAGTTATGGAATGAAAATCAATTGATTATTTAAATGATTAGTAATGGGAGGCTTTAGCAAGATCAAAATGTAATGCAATGGACACTTGGGTTAATTAACATAAGGGAAAGATGGGCTCACCAAGTTACCTTATTGGGTATGTTGAGTTGATCTAGAATGGTGTGTGGCGATCATCTATGGGCTCAAAGGTAAGACTCATTGGGTTCAGCTCAGTCATTAAAGTTGGAGCAACAATGTGAGGAAGATGAAACTTGTAGCGAAGGGAAAGTTCTCCGAATCAACGAGTCGAGTTGAAATGAACATCTTGTTAACATTATCTCACCTTGGCAAGCTTAGTGTAGAATCCCATAACATAGAGTCAACTCGACTCGGGTTAAGTTTTCAACATGTTCAATACATAGATCAGTTGGGAGCTTATACGAATACGATGAAGTGGCTCGCCATGGAGTGGGAAAACAAGAAGGCATCACACACAAATAGATGCTTGAGGTGAAGGAGGAGCTTGGCTCGATCATGGAGAAAAAGACAAATCTCATTTTGGAGCTCGATGCATCGGTGGTGAGCTGTTCTACGAGTAAGGTGAAAGAAAGAGCTTGGTATTCATCTTGATGTGGAATGGAGATCGGATGCTTAGTCGGTGAAGGATATCAATACAAAATACAAGGGTGATTCCTTCGACGAGTTGAAATAATGTTGCAAGAGGGATTTCATTTGAGCTTGGTAAAGGAAGTCAATAGACAAAACTCAAGAGTTAGAGGAGAGCTTGGCTTGATTTAACTTTTTTGATGATTCAATAGGCACCAGGGAGTGGAGGACGATAAGATCGATGTTAAATGGAGGATCTCGGTGGTGAGTTTTAATTGTGTAAGTTCAATAAAGGAATGTAGAGATGGCTCGGCCTTCACCTTCAACTTGGTGATGAGTAACTCATGGAGTAACTCGAAGCCTAACTCGTGAGAGTCAATGCATATATGAAGGGGAACTCATCAAGGACCAAGTGAGTTGTGAAGATAAGAGGAGCTCGACATAGATTTCAGTGGCTTGGTTGTGATGTGATGAGGAGCTCATTTCAACCATGATATGAAGGACACAGAGAAAGCTTGGCAGATTCACGAGAGGTTTCAAACTTACCCGAGCCACTTGAAAAGTTCGAAGGAGAGGAGCTCAATTTTATGCATGGATATTGGTCACGATGGTGACGAACGAGCTTGGTGAATGGGGAAGAGCCATTGTTGTGAGACCTTGAACATGGAGCTCGACACCAATTTGGTGAGTTGTCTCGGTGAGCCAACCATCGAGTTGGTTCTTTTGACTCATTCACATGGACCCCTCCCTCCTCGGTGAAAACAAGAGGGTCCCACATTATTTTTTCAATAATTTAATATTTTTATTTAAATATTTTAATAATAATATTTATTATTATTATTTAAATATTTTATTTAAATATTATTTTAATTAATTAAGGAGAACTAGGTCAACTGGGTATTAATGATACATGATGGAACCTTCTCAAGTGGTTCAACCAATTGTAATAAATACATCATGTGCCTTCAATTTAGGAATGTAATTATGACCTTTCCTTTTCTCTCTCACATATTGTTCTATAAATGTAAGTTGGAATCTCATTCCAAAGGGTTCCAACAAGTTAGATAGGTTGGGCAGTTAAACATCTTAGGCAAGTGAAATTTTTCAAGAGTCCTCTCTCTTCTGCAAGTTGTCCTTATATGTTGAGGGAACTTTCAAGCCTCATTTTCAAGACTGTAATAGCAACCATTGACTCTTTTGAATGTATGATGCATTGTGCCCATTATTGAAGCAATAAAAGTGTGTGTTTTGTGACTAATCTTAGTCCTTTCATCCTTTTATATTTCTTTGTGACTTTCTCATGCTTGTATGTACACTATGCAAGTTCACGTTTCTATTGCAGGTTCTTGGATTTATGTGCTTATCAAGTGGTGGAGAGTTTCATGGAGTTAAGTTGTGGTGCTTGTTCACCCTTCTCAAGTTCATATTTCTTCACTAGAAGACTGATAACTTGTTTTTCTGATCGAGTTTAACAAAGGGAACGTGTGCTTCCTAGTTTGTGGTGTTTTGTGCCCTCTCTAATTTGTAGTAGGTGAAGTTGACTTGTGGTGCACACACCCTCTACAAATTATCCCTTCCTGAGTCTAGAAACACCCTTTATTTAGTGCATCACCATCCCTAGTATAGTTTCATTTTTGCAAATCTCTTTCCCTAAAACCCATGAAAATGTTAGCATAGGTCTAGATAACCATTTTATTACACTAGGAGCAGTACAACACTTAGTTTAGGAAGAGGAAGTCGGCATTCTCCGGAGGTTCACCTTGAGCCCAAGTCCCACAGCTTGAGAGGTTATCCCATGTGTCCCAATCACACCAAACATCCTGTTCACATTCGGCCATCCGAGGGTGCGGTGATTTGGCGACAACAAGTAGATTAGGTAAAATATAGAGAAGAGATGGAGATAAGAGATCATATTTAGAAAATAGAGGAAAGAGAAGAAGGTGAAAACATTCTTGAACAATAAAATGTGGATCTTATCCTACTTTTGCATTTCAATAACTCAAGATGCATGTAATAACATGTAATGGAAAATTTGTATCCTCAAATAAATTGTGACACAAATTTCAATAATTCATGGATAGAAATGAACAAAAATTTTCAGATCCCATCAACATATAATTGCCATATAATATAACCAAAAATACAGAATAATTTAAAGGAGAAGAGAAGAAAATACATTATGTATTCTGAACTCTTCTTCTTTCATTACCATAACTCAACAACATCCAACCCCATACAAGTGATAAAGGTATCTTTTATAGGAACATGGGAAAATAACTACCTTGGGATAACTAATTGTTATTAAATAACTATGATTTTTCCTAATCAAGTCACTTAAGTGACTTTAATATTTTATTTTGAAACAAAATGACAAAATTACAATATAAAAATTATATTTTCAACTAGCACTAGCATTTTAAGGGGGCAAGAAGGAGCCAGACTTTGAGCTTTAACACATGCATCCCGAACTTTGTCATTATAGTATCTATCTCTTATTCTTTAGAAACCAAAATATTTTCCATTTTTTTCATGAAACTTCCAAAAGAATTTTCCATGTCGGAACTCGTTCCTCCAAACTAGGATAAATTCTTACAATCTTAAATTATCACATTATTTAACTCTAAAATCTCTTCCATTCTATCTTGATTAATATTTTCAATCTTAAATAACTCTTATTTGATCAATTTTCTGAATTTCTCTTTGATCTCATTTACCTTAATTCTTTGAGAAGACTTATCTGGGAAAAGATCACATCGGTGAGACTTGAGGTCAGTAAGAAAAATTAGACCAGAGATTCACCCTTCTGTATGGAATTTTGTACATATTTTGAAGCCTCTTCCAAAAATTAAATATCCATTCAACACTATATGACCAAGTGCGTGACATATTGCTTTTTGCATCATAAAAAAAATTCTCGAAAGGAGGATCTTTTCATCTATTATTGTCATGATCCTGAGATCTTTAATTACATTAGCACATACCTTATCTTATTTTTCGATATTCTCAACCCTAGAGCTGATTTTTCTAAGAAATTATCAAATTCTCATACACTTCACATCCTTCATCAATGAATTTTAGTCCACTTGTGATTATTTTCTCTACCCAAGCTTCAATTAATTTTCCTTAAATGGAATGCTTATTAACTTCTAAAATTTCCTTCATGTCAATGACAATCACTTTGGAGTAGGATATGGGAGAGTTTCCAAATTTGTACGGTTAGGTGAAAGGAAGAATTTAATATATGTTGAGAGAGTTTATATCTTCTCTTCTAACTTCTCTTGTGCTTGATTTCCTTTTTCAACACTTTTAATGAATTTTGAAACTATTTCCTTCAGGAGTGGAGTCTTGCAATGATATCCTTATCAACTCATAATCAGCTATAGTGATCTCTTTTTCACTCTTGTTCATTATTGGTTTAACAATTTCAACAAAATTATTGTTCGAGGTGTTAGTGACAAAAAGGAATTTTGTTTTAGCATTTTTGTGGGAGCGGGGATTCTAATAAGTGCAACTACAACATCATAATTAGGAATTTGAATCTTTAATTGATATTTTATGTAATTCCTTTCAAGCCTTGGTTGGACCCATGAGAAATAAACATTAAAAATTTATTCGACAAATGGATTTACACTTAGTACACTCGAGTGTTAAAGGAGGAGAATATATACCCATGTGGGAATGAATTTAATTGAGAGATATTTTTTAGTAGATATATGAGGAGAGGAAGAATGTCTTCGTACAATTTTTTCCATAGAAGCAATTGTTTTCTTTAAATCTTGAGTGGGATTTTGGTAAGTTCTTCTTCACTTTCCTCTCATTTAATTTCCCATTTCTTACTTTCTTCTTGTTTTTTCTTTCTTTATATCTTCTTTACCAAATTCAATCTTCAAATTTCGTTCATACACCTCTTTGTTTGATTCTTGTTGAGTTGAAGATGATGGAACCTCTTAGGAAACAACACCCTCTTGAGAATCTTTGAACTCTACCAAAAAAAAATGAACCATTTTTTTCTTCTCAATAGAAGAGGAGTTGTGAGATCATAAATATTATCATTCTCCTTAAGGTACCAATCAATGATAGGAAGGGGAGAATATCGAATGGAATTTATAAACTAAATTTCTAACAAATTTGACCCGTCATCAACCATATCATCATGTGCATGATATAGATTCAAAGCCTTGATCTATTGAAGGTTAAT
This sequence comes from Taxus wallichiana var. yunnanensis, assembly GCA_018340775.1. NCBI lineage: Eukaryota > Viridiplantae > Streptophyta > Pinopsida > Cupressales > Taxaceae > Taxus > Taxus wallichiana. The sequence continues at coordinate 273,044,836 of CM031244.1, forward strand.
TCTTCCAAAAATATATTTCTAAATTCAAATTCATTATCACAAGTATTCCCAATAATCTTCTATTATTTTGATATGAGAGTATGATAAATGGACATTACAAATGATGAAATTCTTCTTTGTCAAAGGATATCATTTTTGGAAAGGATGCATGCCAAATGGAGTAATAGTTCTCTCAATATTTTGAGCATTGATGGATGACCTGTAAAGATAATTTCCAAGAGTTATAGGAAACTAGATTCCATAAACTTTCTTATCTCTATAGGTCCTATAAAGGATATCAAATGATCTACACAGCTCAATCAAGATGATTATATCATTTGCAATGATTGGGATCTTGTAAGGGATTCCCACAAGCCCTATAATTGTGATATATGAAAACCTTTAGAATTGAATTAATATGCATTAAAATTGGGCTATCAGTTGTTTGTCTTCATATGAGACTCTATTGGTGGTACACCCTCTATTAATTTGATAATGAACATAGTAAAGGAATCATTAAATCTTTTGCAATGAATTTTATTATTGTCAAGAATTAATTGGGTGTAATATTCATAAATTGGAAGAGTTTGACTACTACCTTGAATTCATAAGTCAATCCAAATCCTATACCCAAAAATAGTGTACATCAAATAAGAGGTAATATAGAAAGACTTGGTTTAATGACTGGGTGAGTTGTTGAGTCAAATTCTCACAAATTATTTCTCCTAAATTTAGAGGATTTTTACCCTCACATATTAAATTAATGAAAATGAACATCTAATATTGAAATTATTTAGCCCATTATTCTATCTAGAGGGTTATAATGTCTAAAAATTCCTCAATGAAATCACTACTATAGGGGGTTTTGGGTAATTTTGAAGGCCCCTCATTTTTTTAATCCAAGATTTAGTGATCATGGTCTGATATTTATCTAGGGTTGGGTCATACTCCCTATGGGATTATTTGAGGGTTAAAACTTTTGCATTTGAAAGGGAATGGAATCTGAGAGCCAAATTTATATGGTTTGCATTAATTTTAGAAATTATTTAACCTTAGGGATCTCTCAATTCTTTGTTCTAAGGATCAAAGTATGAAGCACAAGACAAAATAGTGTTAGTGCATTGAAATAAAGTTGGAAGACCACTTGCATGATCCAGTCCACTATCAAGAATTCTTCGAGCTAGAGGAGTTTGATTTCCATCTTTTATTCTATTTCAAAATTCTACTAAATCCGTGTGCTTGACATCACTCTCCCCAATTTCAGGCATGGAATTTTATAAGGAATAAATGGGCTTATAACTGCATACTTGAAGTTAATTTTGAAAAATCAAGTTTTTTCATAACAATGAAGGGGGAAATTAGTCACACATATGAAATTGGAAAAAAAAACTTGGCAAATAGGCACCAAAACAAGGTGGAAAATCAAAACAAGGCAAAACAAGAGAAAAAAATCTTATTAATTAGATGGAATTAAAGCCCTCCTCAACGCAATCTTGTTTACACTAGAAGATTTGAATTTGATTTGCAAAAAAAAATATGGAGGTGGGAAAACAACTACAAATTCATTGCAAATTACAAGGGAAAAGCACAATTTTAAAAGTGTCAAATGAGAAATTACTCAAGCAAAATTTGCATTGCTATTTATAGGGTTGGGAAATACCGGTGATGTAATGTTTTGCATAAATTTTTAAGGTGAAGAATCAAGGTTTTGGAGGAATCGGTAATTGTTCCATCGGAAATACATTGTTAGATTTTCTAAACTCTCACCACCCAATCGAGAGATGATGGGAATTTAGAGAACTAATGGAACTATAAAATTGTTCTATTATCTCTTAAAGTGTATGAATTCACCAACTTTTCCCAACACTCAATGTATTATATGCTTACTGAAATTAGGGAAACAAGAGGAAGAATGGAACAACTACTTTTGTTTCATTAGGACTGATATAGCTCAGACTTCCCAAATCTCCCTACTTAATCGGATAAGTCGAATTGGGAACTACTGGAACCGAAAAATAGTTCCTTTTGTTTCTCCAAAAGCCAATTGGCCTAAAAGAGAGATTGTTTAGCTAGATAAATGACTAAGTCCCAAAAAGTAAAGGTTTAAAAGGATAAATGCAACTCATACACCTTGAATTTTTGGTTTTTGACAGAGAAATTTTTAATTGTTTATAGGTACATGACAATAATATCTATCAATTAGTTGAAAGGGGGATAGATAAGTCTTCTTGAATTATTTGATATAGTCAGAAATGTTCTTGGTTGGTTTTGATGTAGATTTAGAAGAGGCTTGAAGTAAGACTCATAAGTTTTACGCCTCATGAGTGAGTGAAAAATCTTACCTTAATTTCTTGCATGAATTAAGAAATGCATGAAGAAATTAAAATAACCACTCATTGGTTGGTTACATTAGGTTTATTAGGAAAAATAGTGAAATTGTGTCATTATATATATATATATATATATATATATATATATATACTATTTTAAATATTCTTCAAATATTTAAATTTGAATTCCAAGATATGTGTTCAATGGAAATAGGAACATGAACATACGACCATAACCCTTATGATAAGATGTGTATACACATTGAAAGTGGTTGTGTCATTATTTAATGATTAGGATAAGTGTTATTTTGTGGTTATCTAGGAAATATACTACCCAATAAAATGTATTATTTCTAAAGACTAACTCTTTCCCCATTAAATCATCTGTGAGATTCATCATTACATATGTGTTTAAGGTAAATAGAAAGTTATCATTTATGGTGATAACCTCTTTTAATTGCATAGCAAGATCAACTAAGATAGGGTGAGTATAATGAGCATAAGAACCATTAATATAAACCATGATATATAAAAATAGGTAGAATAAGATTTATATAGAACCTAAAAAGGAAAGATGTGGTATAAGCAATAAGATCAATAAATCTAAAACCCGAGGGGCAAGACACAAAGTCGTATGTTACATGTAAAAATAAATAAATGGGTTCGTCAAAATTTAATATCAAAATTAGGGTTAATTTAATAATGATTAATTAATAATGTGTAAATAATGATTGAAAATTGGAAATACAATCAAAGTAGTGGATACATCAAGTGTAAACCATGTAATGATAAGATACGATAAACATAACTTCTAAAAGATTGATAACTTTAAATTAGGATTAGAGTTAGAATGATTGCACCATTATGTGAGTTTTTAAATTTTGGAAGGGGTTTGAGACTATGAAAATGAGTTGTGAAGAGTGTCTTTAGAGTACTTGTAAAATATGGAGTATCTTAAACCGAGTGTAGGTTAGACTTTCCCAACCCATACATGTTCACTCAAGGCATTTGTTTTCTTTTATGACTAATTTATTCCTATGTTGTTCGATCTTAAATCGGGTGTGACACCTTGTTCATCTACATTCATAGATATAGAATCCAAGTTCATAATCATTTGATCACAAGTATGTACATATAAATTTCTCTCCTCGGTTTGTCTTTAAAAGGGTTAGTCTGATTGAATTGGATTGACTTCACCTCACTCCCGGTGGTGTGATGAGCTTGACCATTACCTACCAATACTCCAAAGAGGATCAAGCCACATATATTTATCTCTCTCAATGGATGTGTTGTAATTTTCATAGACAATGGTTTTTGACATGGCCCTAATAAGGCCTCCAACACTTGGAAATGATTGTTAACTTGAGTTGTAGTGCATGAAAGTGTTTAACGGAATTAGCATAAGATGTACCCATACGTATAGTGTTGTTGATATGTTCTAAAGATTGGATACTTTAATGACAAGGGTCAAATGTTCTTCTTAGAGTGCTTGAGAGTGAGATATCTTATATGTAAAGAGATGCCCTAATAAGTAGGGTGTGTGTGATTTTATATTTGAGTTATGTGACTTATTTCTCACTCGAGTTGACCCTAAGTTGATTGGGACAAGTTGTGCATGTGAAAAAGTGACTGTTGGAAGTGCTTATAACAAAAAGCTTAGCTTGGGTCGAAATGTCGATCATTTGTACCCTTGTTGAGTGATTCTACCCAAGTTTAGTTGAAAGAGGATCCAAGTGGTTGTGAATCCTAAGATGTGTTCAATATATACTGTATTGGATCTTAAAGAGCTAAAATAAATGACAAGTATTGATGTAGTAGTGTTATAGTAAAATACTTGAGGGAGATGCATTTGATTAAGTTATTTAATGTGTAAATGGAAAAAAATTGGGATAAGTGTCGAATGATTATTGTCAAGTGTGTGCAATATAAATTTTAGTTAGTACTAGTTAATTGCTATGGTATTTGTGTAGTTGTGTGTTTATTAATTATTGGTACAATGCTAGTTAATTATTATGGTGTTTATTTTTGTACATGCATTTGTTGCATGTCATTTATTTCCTAAAATAATTTTTTGAGCTTGACATAGTGGTGTCGTTAGATGGATGCAATTTTAAAAGGTAGTGGAGTTATTAAACCCTAATATGTGAAATATCCAAGATAAGAACTTTGAGATTGATATTTCTCGATTTATTTCAGAAAAATGTATTTAAGATAATCTATTGGTATATTTAAGATATATGTACTAGTACTATAAAATATTGACATGATAACTATGATATTTATAATAAAGATAAAAATATTGAATGATTTGATAGATTTAACATTTAAAAATATAAAGATGTTGGTTGATGTGATGAATGGTGGTTTGAGAGTATTTAATCACTAATGCATTAATTTATTTTTGTGTTTATATCATAAAATTTAAGATATTGATTGATGCAATGGATCCAACATATAATAATAAAGTTGGGGGTACAAGAATAGTTAATTACTAGGACATTAATTTATTTATGTGTTTATATTATAAATTTTAATACGATAAATGAAATATTTCACAATAATACTAACATATAATTAATTTAAAACTTGAAATAATTATATTAATAGATAAATAACTTGATATTTAAAATAATAATTTTTTTTTTTTTTAAATCATCTAAATAACAAATATATAAAATTTATAGATTAAATTTTGTTTTATTCTTATCCTGCCCAATAGATTGAGTTTAAGTTGAATGTGGGCCTATCCCACATTTAAATATATATTTCACATAAATTAAAGTAAGAAGAAAAAACAAGCAACAAATTGCCATGTTAGAACATTGTGTATCGCATCATAAAAAGGAATCCGAAACGATCTCCTTTTGAGAATAGAAAGGAAAAGAGTACAAGTTAAGAGGATCTTATGTTTGACAACATTCGTATTCATCTAAGTGGATAAAGAATTCTTTGCCCCTGCCCCACATATTACATATTACTTATTTTAATAAATAACTAAAGTTTACACGTATCCGTAATTAATTAACGAGGATGAAAAGAGGAAGAACTCACTCGTAGAATACTTTTGTGCATAAGAAAAGCGAAGAACAAGTGAAGGTTCGGTTGTTTAGCGTAGGACCGTCTTATCCATTTTATGTAGGCCGAGGAATCATCTCCATCTTCATCTTCTCCTATTGTTGCTTTCTTTTTCTTTTCCATATGGATAAAAGAGTACATAATAGAGAATAGTGAAGGAATTGAAAGTAAAGAAGAACCTTATTTCCAAGTCGTATGGGATATGGGATTTCTAGTTAGTGGTAGTCCACTTGAGTCGTATAGCATCTTTCGTGTTGTGATGTTATTCACATATAGAAATTGGAACAACTAGATTACCCAAAACAAGTTTCAATATCTCTCCTTTTAAGACTATTTACTTTTTATTGATGTAATTGTCGTCGATTTGGGGAGCAATTGTTTTCCCATTTCTGTTTGTGTTTTACCAAGATAATTCAAACTTTAAAGCGCAAATTTTTACATCCCACTATTTGTAAATCAAAACATGCATTTTAATTTGAAATTCCAATTTAAAACTAGTGCCATACTTAAACAATGTTTTCCCATTTTGTATAAGCGCTTTTTTTTTTGTTTGACACTGGGCGAGACTAGACTAGTGAGAAATTAGAAGCCCGTCAAATGCATTACAATTTCCTCCATTTGTTGTCACTATTTGCACTCGTGAGGTATTTTACAACTCGCAAGTGTTAATTATGGTATGTGTTGAGATCGTTTTGACTGTTAATAAATAAAATTCCACATCCATATGAATATTTTACAATTTAATCTCATGATGTTTCCATATGATACAAAACTAATTGTACTAGATCCAAATAAAGTCCGAAAATTATTTTGTCTTTGGCAAAAAAATGGCATGTTGTTTGAATGGGGTAGACTACATAGTGGAGAGGCATCAAAAAGTATTTGGCAAAGAAGTTTGGGGAAATGGAAACAATATATTGTGAGTAGAAATTAGTGAACTAGTGGTCCGAGGTGAACCCATAACAATCAAAATCAAACCTATCATTGCGTAGTTGCTCTTTTTTATGTAGCACCCACAAGCTAAGACAATTGTTAACAAAAATGTGCCCTTGCCAATTTTTGTTAACCTTATACGCTTACAGAGTCAAGATCTCCAAACACTTGTATCTTTTGTTTGTTCACGACACCTTGTTCATACCGAGACATGTGATGCTTTCTCTGACCTGCAAACTATTTTGTATGCCACATATCCTTTCTACATGTGGTATGAGCCTACCTTATAGCATGAAGCATTATGCTTAGCTATAAAGAATCATAGTCTACCATGTTACATGTCAACATTGTAACTTGCGGCCTATGCATTATTGAAAAGCCTCAACTCATCCCTCTCCCAACTCAACTTTTCTTCATGTCATGGAACTTTGTCAAAACTCCTTCATCCGCTCTTCTACATCTTTCTACTTTTTAACAACCCACAAAGTTCTCTTTCATTTTGCAACATATTTTCATGTCGCCATGTACCCAGTTTGTTCCTTCACTTCTTCTATGTTGTAGAACATTTTCACCAATCATTACTATTCTACATTTATGCCTGAGCTACCCTTGTGTTACAAGAACTTCATGATGGCCATAGGACTCAATTTCTCACCTTAATTTGTAACATATCTTTATGTCCAACCTCATTCGATGTAAGTAGGGCGACCTTATGGATTCATGGGATGAAATACAATTCTAGCTTATATATGCTCCATACGGTCGTTTTTCCCCTTCAAATGAACAATTAATTTCCGTAATCCATGATTTCAAGTAGTAAGGGATGATTCGCCACTCTTGAGTCAAGACTTTTGAATTGTTTCTCAAGACTATTCCCTCCATATTTCTTGTATAAAGAGAAAAGTTTTTTTATGTTCTAAGGGCTTTTGACTTTCTACTTTTTTATTTCTTCTTTTCCTCTCTAGAATTCTCTTGAATTCCAATCTTCTATGCATGATGTTTTAGCCTCTACGTTGATGAATGTAATGCATCCGGGGACTCTTTTGTCGGCTAATATAGTTGTGTATACCGAGAAACAATTGATTTTTGTCACATATATCTTCCATGTTATTTTCTCTTGTTTCCCTAATCTCTTGAAAATCTTTCTTACCTACTATGAAGATTTGATATGTTTGTGGATTATACGTACATTTATCTAATCTATGGTGTTACCCTCAAACATAGAGTAGAAGGAAAATCCATATTAACAATATGGAATGATATCCATATATCTACTCTTAAAATCCTCACATACTTCACTGGTGAAAAATGCAATCAACTCCATTAACCATATCTAGGATGTTACTAACTTATACTTGGCTCATCATGTCATTCAAAATTATATTATTATGAGGTTATAAGATTCTTTACTCATAGGCAAAGCTCATGACATGTATAAGGAGTCTTTTTCCTATTTTAGTAATAACAAGAACAAGTTAGGCAAAAGATTACAAAAGAAATATCAAGGAAGAGGTGATAAATTATCTCTTATAGAGCAATTAATCATCATAAGTAGGGATCTTACCAAGACACTTTCTAATTTCAACTATATATTTCAAAATACTTGGGACAAAATCCCACCTTATGTACATTCTTCACCCCACAAAAAAATTATTTTCTTCCTCGGAGCCTTAAACTCTAACATTGTAGTCATGATGTAGCCTATGAGTGGGAACTTGTTCCATGATGCATAAGAGATCGTAATTCTTGCTGAAAATAACCTGATCCAAGCTAAAATGTTAGCTCCTAGAGCTCCTATGCTCTATTCCCTAAAATGCCAAATGTTAGCACTCATGTAACACAATCTAGCCTCTATCCCATATATGAAAGTATTCAAGTTGTCCCAAGACCTCATCTAATGTGTTGAATGAATTCAAATCCATATGTAGAAACATGGAAAATGAACTAACCACCAAGAAAAGGAAACAAGCTCAACTAGTTCCAATATCATTCCATTCCTATAACTCATCTTATCAACCACATAAATTACCAAAACAAGGCTAGATTATCCTTATAAATATGGTGCAATAGTTCTCTGTGGTATCTAATATAATCAAGGCCATAGTCCCCATTTAGAACAACAAGGATGTGTTAGAGATCACAAACACTTAAGGGGGGTGAATCAGTGTTGATCAAAACTTTATATCATTTCAATTTTAATTCCAATTGGTTGGGAGCAAGAGATGAAAAATGAACATATGATCAAGAACATACAAGAATTCAATAGCTCACAACACAATAATTATAGTGGGAAACCCATGAAGGCCACTTTGAAACCAAGGATTTATTAGGAACACCAATTCCAAAGCATATAATGATCTTAGTTTTGTTGAGCACCCACTCAACCTATGAAGCACCCACTTCAAAACCCTCAAACACCCACTTGAAGATAGCTAAGCACCCACTCAACTAGTTTAGCAAGCTTCAACTTGCAAGGAGCACCTACCCCTATGATCTAAGCACCTACTTAGAGAGATACAACAAATAATTTGATCATATAGCTCCTATGTTACTCATACAATAGATTATGATCACTTTACTCTTGCTATGTTCACTCACTCTCTTACAATAAAGCTCAAGACTTCATCACTCACCTTACCTCTTTGTCAAATCCTTTTCAAGCATTCATTTAGACCAATTAATCACACCGTATAAAAGTTCCATCATACACAAAATATTATCACCTGTATTACACGAGTCCTTCACCGAATTCACTTCATGTTCACTTTTAAGAATTCTCATTCATGCCCTTACACCTCTTCAAGAACCTTCTCACATACGTTGGTTCTCATGGTCACTCATGGGGATAATTTTAGCGGTGAATATTCGTAATATGGCGAAAATTTCATTTTAGGAAAATTTGAAAAGGTGAATTATTCGGAGTGGGTCGGTGTCTGCGTTCGCCTAAAATATATAGTATATTTTTTTTTAGGGGTTAGCTTCGCCTTCATTTGAAAACATCTCCTATAAAAACCTAGCTGATTCGTTGGGTAGTATACCTTAAGTAGCTTAACAAATTACCAATACTGTGAAATTTGAACTTGCATACCCTTAAGCACCAGAGATTGATTACTATTAGCCCGTGATTGTTGACGGGTGACAAGGGCATTGTTGACGCGCGACAACAGCTATACTGACGCGCGACAGAGGAAGTGTTGATGCGCGACTTGGGCAGTGTTGACTCGTGACATTATATTCAGATAGTGGACGTGCGATAGGACCTCAGACACTGGACAGAGTCGCTACTTGGTTCTTTTGCTAACGCAGGACTCTTTTCAGAATAATGGAAGGTGCCAGCTCAAAGAATACGAATAACCTAAAAGTAAGTAAGAAATCTCAGAAATCACTCTTCAAGTATTTTGGAAACTCATGCGGATACGAGATATTGTAAATACCAATCATATAGATGCCACCACAAAGAATCAGAATATTGACTGTGTGGAAGGTATTATTGAGGTGGACATGCATTCTGCACAGTATCAAAGTCAAACAAATGAAACCTACGATAATATGCCAGATCTTGAAGATATTGTTCCTGTTGGGGTGCAAAACTTAAGTGCAGCTAGATATCACGAGATACAAACACCGAGCAAAATGGAAGAGTAAATCAAAATCAAACTCCACCAAGAAAGAGGAAACCAGGTGATTGTGATATTGCTCAAAATTCTACTAAAAAAAGTAAAGCATTGAAAACGAACAAGAATATGTGGACCATTGGCAGGACATACAAGTTTGATTGGGCAGCTAAATTTCCGTTTATTGAACCTGTACAATCATCTAATTCTAAAGAAATCCCATCTGAATGTACATGTACAATATGTACATGGAAATTGGGAAAGCAACAAAAAATGCAACTGAAGCTGGACACTATAGAAAAACATTGTGGAAAACAATATTTAACTGTAACAGGGGCGGATGGCCAGAAAATCAAAACACATAGGTGGAAAACTGAAAAAGAATGCATGCATGTTAGATACGTAGTGGAATATGAGGCAGAGCAGAAAAAACACAGACATCTGTTGGAAAAGGGAGGAACGATCACATCGCATATTGGTAAGATGAAAGAAACAAATCTACATGCAAAATTAATACAATTCTCTACTCTTTTTCAAATACTAAAAAAAGGAAGAGCGATTTCGGATTTCCTCGATTTCAAAGTTTTGTATCAATTTAACGGAATGCTGAATGTACCTCAGTCTCATTGGTCTGAAAGTAGTGGATGGGAAATGGCAAAATGCCTCTTGATGATAGAGAAGGAAGATTTGAAAGAGAATGTAAAAAAAGAAAACTTTATCTCTCTTTCAATTGATGAAGTGACAGCAGTCGACAACACCGCATGGGTATGTATCCACATCTATACTTTAGAAAATCATATAAGGACACCTCATCTGTTGGGTGTTATGAAAATGGTTGAAAATCGAAATGCTGAAAACCTATATAAAATAGTTGTTTCTCATTTGAAAGATGTTCTTTGGAATGACTGATTATGAAATTGCTACAAAGTTGGTATGCATTGGAGCAGATGGTGCATCACATGCGGGGTCACCGAACAGGGCTCTATGTTAGATTACAAACAACAATCACCCCATATATGCTACCAATTCACTGTGTATGGCTCACGAGAATGAATTTAGCATATAAAATGGTAAGCAACCACGAAAATGTTGCTAAATTAGAAGACCTTATAAGAGAACTTCATGCCTATATGTCAAGCAGCCCAAAGCATTTTCTCGAGTTCCAAAATTTGCAATTGGAATTATAGATGGCAAAAAACTTCTGAAGGATGTGGAGACTAGATGGATCTCTTTGTATGAACTTGCATGTAGAGTTCGTGAGGAGTATCCTTCATTGGTTGGTTTCATGCACAAATATCGTCATGAAGTTGATAGGGAAAGGGACTTGTTGTTCCATTTAATTGATTTGGAGACATTGCTTACATTGGTTGGTATTCTTCCAATGTTAAAGGAGATCAATACACTAATGAAGCATGCACAGGGCAGATTAATCTATATTGTAGATTTTATACGGATGAGAAAAATGGTATGTCAAAGTCTTGATATATTGTACTGTTCCCAGGATAGTTTTGATGCACATGTTTTTGAAAATTGGAAAGATTTATTAGATCTTAAAAATCCTAACACCTTTTTGAGATTTAATATCCACGATCACCTCTACATCACTGTTAATGGGAGGGAAATACCAATGCACATTTTACAAAAACGTCAAGATATTATAGGATCGGAACGAGAAGATGTTCCCGTCACATGTAATTTGTTTGAGTCTGTAATAGTTGTAACAAGAATAAAGCTTAAAAAAATTCGAAACCTTGTCATCGAAATTAGGAACGTTTCAAAGATAAAATTTTGGAAGCCATGGGTGTGATGAATCCTAATTTTTGGAATACTGAAGGTGGCCGTGCAGACTTTGTCAGAAAGCATTTCCATAAATCAATGGGTACAATAATGGAACAATTTACAAAGACGTCAGAGCTCAAGGGTATGGAAATCAAAGGTATCTTGAATGCCGATTTATTAAAGTTTCGATCAACAAATTTTTGCAACAACAATGAGGAACCAATATAAGAATTTAGATCAACCTTTTGAAAGTGGTGCTATTACAAGGTGTGGTGAGGAATCTATCAAAGTTCTATCTTACAAGAAGATATCAATGAATATTTCAGATTATATGAGTTATGCCAAAAAATGATTTTGGGGTCTGTGGAGGATGAAAGGTTTTCGGTGCATTGTCATTTATAAAATCAAAGCGAGAAACAGGTTGGATAAAAATCTAGAAAGTTGAATGAGGTGTTATGTTTCTCGATACTCCATCGAAACCTTTCCGTTCGACAGAGCAATTGCGCACTGGAATTCCCTTTGCGAAAGAAGAGGTGTGAATAATACAGCTACAAGTACAAATATTCCCAACCTTGAGAGTGTAATTGGCTCTTCGTCACATTCTACAGAAGACAACATCGAGTTTGATGAAGTTGTTGATAATGGATTGTTTCAACTTTAAATAGGTATCTTCTTTATCTATCTTTTATCTTTATCATTAAAGATGTTCTGATTCTATATACTAAAAATGTCGGAAATTCACCCATCTATCTACTAATCCATTTCTCGTGTTGGGTTTTTTAAAAAACACAGATCTAGCTCATTACCAAGGTGATCGGGCAGTGATGATTTCAACTTTAAGCGGTATCTTTTTCCCCTTAATCTTATTGTTTGTTACTATTCATTTTTTTCAGCTTTGGTTATCATTAAAGATGTTACAGTCTATGTATTTACATTTAGTTAAATACAATCTTTTTATTTTTGAAAACGTGGGTTGACATCCGTCCAGGAAGCTATTACTTCTCGGGGACCGACAATGATGTGCAACTCACCCATCTATCTACTAATCCATTTTTGTGTTGAATTTTTTTAAGACAAAGATCTAGCACATTACCAATGATGATTTCAATTTTAAATAGGTATCTTCTTCAACATAATCTTATTGTTTGTTACTTTACATTTTTTCAGCTCTTGTTATCATTAAAGATGTTACAGGTCTAATTCTATATATTTACATCTATTTAAAGATATTGTTGGTCTATATATTTAAAGATGTTGCTGGCACTTCTCAGGATTGACAATGTCAGGAAACTCACCCCTCTATATACAATGTTAGGTAAAACAAACCCTGTCATATACGCAAGATTTCACAGCAATCTAATACGCAAGAGGTAAGCTAAACCCTATCATATTTGCAATTATGTTTAATTTCTTACCAGTGATGATTCTTTCTTGATTTCTTAGAATTATATATATCATATCATAAAATTCCTCATCATCCATATATATCATATCATCACCATATCATTATCATCTATATCCATTCTAATCATTAATGTCATCTATATCCATTATAACACATTCCATTTATTTATCATCTTTATCCATTCTAATGACATTATGATCATATCGTTACAAGTACAGAGAATAATTATCTTAAAACAAGTTCAAAAGTCTAGAGAAGAAGAATTACTGTGCTTGATGATAAATCTACGTCCACATTAAATTGATCATCGTCCATATATATCATATCATTATCGTCATTCATCGTCTTTCATCATCATCTATCATTAATTATCAATTATTATCATTCATCATCTACGTCCACATACAATTCATGACAATGCAAGTAAACAAGAAACATACATATAATTCATGATAATCACCATCTAATGCAATTAAAATTAAAGATTGTATATAAATCCATATAATTAAATTCAAATACTAGAGTACATACTCAATAGTAGAAGTTTTCAAATTCAATATTTAAAGTTTCCTCAATAATAAAAGTTTCTAGTTTTCAAAACCCTCTTTTTCTTTATCCAATTCTACTCCTCTACTCTCTTCCCCAACGACTTCTTCCACTATGGCTGTACCCCTTTCCCCAACACCAGAAATAACCCCTGAACTTATAAGATCTTCTTGATTTGTCACATCTCCATGCGACAGCAAATTTGGATCATTGCAAAGCATATAAACTATCCTGTTGCCAATAATTTTCATAACGACTAATAATCTCATTGATAAGAACCTTAGCCCTTCTCTCCCATTCTATAAGCCGATTCATACGAGGAAGAATAAACTCACCGACATGGGATTGAAAATCATAACTAATTAAGTTCTCCAAAGGAAAAGGTGGCAAGCGGCAAGCTGTTAACCCTGTATGGTCCAAGCAACAAGTGATACCTAATCAGCAAGTGAACAAAACCAGAACTTAAAAACATATAAAGAGAAAACAAACTAGCATTACTTTGTAGTACTTTATGGTCCAGCCAGTTATCGATCCACTCAATGATTCTCAGGAATGGTGTAAAAAGATAACACATTTCCATTTTTGTGAGTTGCCTACATCAACATGTGCCAAAATTAGACATGGAGATACATAACCTCTGGAGGCTTAAAAACAAATATAAAGAGTCTCAATACACTCAACCAAATACAGGGGGAACATTTACCCTGACAATAGGAGTGATAAATTCCACAACAAATGAAGGAATTTTAAGCAGTGATGGCCAGTTATGGTGTATGAAATTGATCAGCAATCCTTTGATGTGGGAACCATCATGGTCCTTTAAGAGACAAAGGACAAGTCAAAAAGGATCTCACTAGAAAGGATGTGTCAGAATTAAGCAGAAACTAAACAGCGCTAGACAAAGATCATGTACCTGGTCTGTCATTATCATCAGATGGCCATATCTTAAAGATTTAATGTTGTCATATATTTTATCTTCCTGTAGACCAAGGATTTTTTTTATATTTACTATCTCTTTATTCTCCATTTGTTGGTGAGTGGTAGCTTCCCTGACATTGAGCAGCTTACCTCTGAGAGGAAACACGCCATAATAATCTTGACCAACAACAGATATTCCTGCCACCTGATAGGATAAAGATAACTAAAATAACAAAAAATTAAATTGGAAAGTGATGTCGAAACATGTCACAATACTACCAAATTCAGTATTCACATTTCCCTGATTCAAGGCACAAACACTTATAGCAAGAGCCTTGGCTGAGTCACCCTCCATTAATATTAAAGTAGATTGATCAGAATTCTTCCCCCCTGCTTGATTTGCATCATCAAGTTTGGGAACATCAATTAATTTCCCCTTCTTGGTTCCATCAGTTTTCTTAAGATCTTTTTTTTGTTTAAACTCTGCCCATGCCAGTATACTTTCAAGTACACACTTTTCCACTGCACTCATCGGGTCAAATAGTGAAAATTACTATAAATTTATAACTAGAAAATTGTATCAGAATAAAAAACAGAATAAAAATATGAATTAAAATGAATTATACTTACAATCAACATGGAAACCGAACTTTGATTCGAGAAATTTCTTGTCTTCTTCCACGAGTGTTGCCTTGGTTGTAACAATTGGTAAATTTTTGAACTTAAGGCCCGTAAACCGATGGATGTCATTTGCTTTGATCTTTTGAATTAAAACATTCGGCCATCGTCGAGTCACATAAAAAATGCCATCCTCTGAATTATAGGATGACAGAAGGTAATTCAAAATATCCAGATCTATTTCGAAATGGGGCATATTAACGAGCCCTGTAAATTCACACGCATCCATCAAATCTTTATATTCTAAAGACAGATTTAAAACAGTATGGATGTGAGGGCATAAGGGATTCCTGTAGTTGATCTTGAAAATCGATTGAATTGGATTCTCAAGAGCGGGAAGGTGAAAATGAGAAAATGACCGGTTGAAGAGTATTTATAGGCTAAATCGGGCGTCAATGGCTTCAATTGACACGCGTCAAAGGTCTTACCTGACGCGTAACAATAGTCCTAAGCGACGCGCGCGTCAATAGGATCTAGTGACGCGCGTCAATATGTCGATGTGACGCGCATCAATAGGAGCCAGTGGCGTGCGTCAATAGGATTTGATGGCGCGTCAATAGGAGATAGTGACATGCTTCAATAGGAGACAGTGACACGCATCAATAGTAGCCAGTGACGTGCGTCAGTAGGATCCCATGATGCGCATCAATAAGGGACAGTGACGCGCGTCAATAGGAGATAGTGACGCGCGTCAGTAGGAGCCAGTGACGCGCGTCAATAGGAACCAGTGACGCGCGCCAATAGAAGCCAGTGACGCGCGTTAGTCAAGACCATTGACGTTCCATTGACGCGCGTCAGGAGTGATTATTGCCGTCTTGTTGTCGCACGTCACATTCTATAGAATAAAACATCGAGTTTGATGAAGCTATTGACAAGAAAAAAGAAAGTGTCACATTTTGAAGATGTCATCATTGAAAATTTGAATTGAAATATTTGGGATGATTATTAATGTACAATTTATTCTCCAAAATTGTAGTTAACAACCATAAAACAAACACCCACAAGCATGTATACATGATTAATTAATGAAAGCTTAAAGTAAAGACATAACACAAATTTACCGAGAGTATCATGAGTACCACAATTTTATTAAGATGTTATGGCTTGAATTCTTCATAGTAATAAAAACTCTCTTCCACAAGATTGATCACTAACACTAGCTCTCCATACTTTTATAAAAACAAGTAAAGGCTATTATTAGGCTTGGAGAGAGATAATCAAGTCAATAAATTGGTTCATACTCTTCCCTATTAATATATGTGGATAAATGTACACTAATGGGTGAATTATCCAAATACTAAAATACAACTAATATTACAAGTGCACCTTAATTATATACAATAGTCTATGATTATTTAAATACACCTGACATCCCCCCTTAATATGTACTTTAATAAAGGGAATGAATGAGGAACACCGAACTATCCCACCTTAATGAAAATTGCCTTCACTCCCAAAATTTTCCTAAGATGAAAAAATTGATCCTCAAGCAAGGGATTTATGAAGTTGTCTAAAACCAAATTGAGTCTTGTGATAGATTAACTACCAAAGATGATGCATTTTTATATCAATGTTTTTTAATGTGTTGGTGATCCATCATATTGTAATAGATGTGGATGACCCTCTAATTATTTTTCACATTTCCAATAAACTAGCCCCTTATACTTACAATAGTCATCTTTTCAAATTCACACATTACCTTAGTCAACTTATATTTGATTGATCAAGAATTAATTTTCATAAGTCACCATATATCTTCTTACCCTTATCACATATCTCTATCCCTTAATTAAATACAAGCCAAGCAATGTTACCAAGTTTTGAGGATAAAATTAGGGCTCCATCTTCATTTACACTTTTCTAACCTCTACTCTTCCATGACACTTGGAGAACTACAAGTAGTTTAATCCTGTTTTGGTGTATTTGGTCCATAATTTCTAGCACTCATAGGTATCGAAGGGGGAATGATGAGGTAAATCTAATGTATATAATTAGAAACACTTTTTTAGGCTAATAGGTCTAAAATACAAAGAGATGATATTTATAGTTGAAGAGTCATTGAAAATATTCATACACATATCCTAGATCAATAAACACGTGTGAAGTATGTGTTAGATATAGATTAGATATCTAAGTTTCAAAGGACACATTCAGTATCCCTATGACACATTCATCAAGAAAACTTGTTCTAAAATAAATGAACATTTTCTCCGATTTTAGGATCCCAAATCTCAAAGGAAAATTTATGACACTCTGCACAACATCCTTATCCAGTTTCAAATCAATGTTATACCCCTACATCTGGTAGAACGGTGAATTATTTTTAACCCTAATCCTAATTTAAGCTATATACTTTCTGGAATTAGTGTTGATAGAATATTATATCCTTACACAATTTAGGACTTTTGTTTCTATATTTGATGTTTTCAATAATCTTATATACACATATTGCAATATCATAATTGAATTACCTCTTAATGTTGACATTACAAAAAGATAGGAACGTTGAAATTACTATTCATCTTATTGTTTGTTACTATTCATTTTTTTCAGCTCTGGTTATCATTAAAGATGTTACAGGTCTATGTATTTACATTTAGTTAAATACAATCTTTTTATTTTTTGAAAACGTGGGTTGACATCCGTCCGAGGAAGCTATTACTTCTCGGGACTGACAATGTCAGGCAACTCACCCATCTATCTACTAATCCATTTTTTGTGTTGAATTTTTTAAGACAAAGATCTAGCACATTACCAGTGATGATTTCAATTTTAAATAGGTATCTTCTTCAACATAATCTTATTGTTTGTTACTTTACATTTTTTCAGCTCTTGTTATCATTAAAGATGTTACAGGTCTAATTCTATATATTTGCATTTATTTAAAGATATTGTTGGTCTATATCTTTAAAGATGTTGTTGGCACTTCTCAGGACTGACAATGTCAGGCAACTCACCCCTCTATCTACAATGTCAGGTAAAACAAACCCTATCATATACGCAAGATTTCACAGCAATCTAATACGCTTACCCTCGATGATTTCATAGCATGTTACCCTTGATGATTTCACAACAATCTAATACGCAGAGAGGTAAGCTAAACCCTATTGTATTTGCAATTATGTTTAATTTCATGCCGGTGATGATTCTTTCTTGATTTCTTAGAATTATATTTAATTTATTTTTTATATGTGCAAAATCCTTTGATGTATTTTTTTAACTGTGGGATAAACAATACATTATACAATTTTAAATATAAGTCCACATAAAATTCCTCATCATCCATATATATCATATCATCACCATATCATTATCATATCCTGACTCCTGACACTACAATTATTATTAACACAATTATTTATCTAATTTAAATTTATTAAAACAATTCAGTTTTTTTAAAATAATTTATAATCATATCATTACAATTCTATTCCATTTATTTATAATCATATCATGTCATCTATATCCATTATAACACATTCCATTTATTTATCATTTATATCCATTCTAGAGAAGAAGAAATAGAAATGTCTAGAGAAGAAGAATTACTGTGCTTGATGATAAATCTACGTCCACATTAAATTGATCATCGTCGTATATATATATATATATATATATATATATATATATATATATATATATATATATATATATATATATATATATATATATCATATCATATCATATTGATCATCATCTTTCACCATCTAATGCAATTAAAATTAAAGACTGTATATAAATCCATATAATTAAATTCAAATACCATAGTACATACTCAATAGTAGAAGTTTTCAAATTCAATATTTAAAGTTTCCTCAATAATAAAAGTTTCTAGTTTTCAAAACCCTCTTTTTCTTTATCCAATTCTACTCCTCTGCTCTCTTCCCCAACGACTTCTTCCACTGTGGCTGTACCTCTTTCCCCAACACCAGAAATAACCCCTAAACTTATAAGATCTTCTACAACACTGTCCAGATTTTTTAAAATTCTTTCTTCTTGATTTGTCGCATCTCCATGCAACAGCAAATTTGGATCAGCTGTTGCTTTAGCTTTGAATAATATGTCAGGGTCGAAACCATGCTCTTTAATTATCTGCTTTAGTGTATTGTTTTGTTTGTTAACCAAAACAATATTTTGCTTCAAATTTTTTTTTCTTTGCGGATAAGTGTTCTTTCTTTGTTTCCAAGTGAACTTGCAAAACCTTCGCCTGACTCTTCAATTTTTCATATTTCAACTGCACAAAAAGAGTAATGTCAATTCAAAATATTACTAAAAAATGAAAATTTCAAATTAACAAGAATGATTGTTTGAATGTAATAGTACTTACAACCGCTCTATCTCTTTTGGCATTTGCAATTGCTACCAAATCCTTGTCCTTGGACCATTTGTTAAAATATGCCTAGGCCTCGGCACTAATATTTTCCAATTTGTTTAATTCCTTATCTAAAATGTCATCTTTATAGTTGTTGTTATACGTGATCCCACTTCTTACTTGGGTAAGTAAGGAATCCATCTTCGCAAGTTGATTCTGGACTGTAGCATATAAACTATCCCGTTGCCAATAATTTTCATAACGACTAATAATCTCATTGATAAGAACTTTAGCCCTTCTCTCCCATTCTATAAGCTGTTTGATATGAGGAAGAATAAACTCACTGACATGGGATTGACAATCATAACCAATTAAGTTCTCCAAAGGAAAAGGTGGCAACTGTTCACTATCTAAATATGATGAAGACGATCTTGCTGGAGAAGTATGGGGGCTTTCACCAAGATCAACTGCTACGTGTTTCTGCCTTTGGGTGGGCTGATCCTGTTTGTGAAAAAATTAATCAAGATTTAGATAAATAAATTTAAATCGAAATGTAATTCAAAATTGTAAAGCATATTTAAATTGAAATTTGAAGTATACCTGCTGGCCTTGAATCATCTCGCGGGTATCAAAAAAACTAGTTGGGTCATTGCTATCAATGCCCAAATAATCTTCATCTAAATTTATATTGTTCAAAACAGATATGCCTTGCATTTGGGCAAGCCACCAAGTGAGAGAGTTGGAATTAGAAAGGAAGAGGCAATGTTTAGTGTCCTACTAGGGCCGGAGCAAAAGGCATGTGTTTACCAATGTTCTTTTCATTGTTCCTCTGGTTGGCATTTTAAAAATTATTGGTTGAGTGTGTGTCGGTGCCGCGGTTTGAGATCGACATGTGCTTTGAAAAGTACAAGAAAAAATGAAAAAATAGGAAAACAATTCATAAAGTCAAAAATTTGAAATTAAACGTACTAACGAAGAGTTGTACCTTGTTTTGGGGTTGTTTTTCGGTGCTATGGGTGGCCTTGTAGGAGTTGTACTGTGTCATTCAAAAGATATGAATGCATGCATTGTATGGAGTGAGTTGGGGAAGAAGGTTGGGTTTGTGAAATAGGTGTATGTTCCAAGGTCCCTGTAATTCATCAATTATAAATGTTGTCAATTCATTTGGTTAAAATTTAAATTGAAAAATAAATATGCAACTTTGGAATTTGTAAATAATATATGAGAAGGTATTACTTCTCTGGCATTTAACGAGTTCAAACTGTTGAGGGTTTGGAGAGGAGTGAGCTTCCATTTCAGATTGGGAGTCCCCCGAAGCCTCAGCGTGTTGTTGGCCTCTTCCTCTCGATAATGCCTTTTTTCGTGGAAGGGCTTCAAGATATCTTCTCTGCAAAAAATTAACATTTAAGTGTTAATAACTGCGCGTTGTAATGTCGAAAATTGAAATACAAACTAAATACTTTATACTGTTGTTCTTCAAATGGAATTGACAACTTCAGAAACTCCTCATTAGTGCAAGTAGGAATTTCTTTATCTCTTAAATTTAAAAGTGCCTCATAATAAAGGCCAAGGAGATAGTTTGTTGAATAAATGAGAGGTTTTTCAGAAAGTTTTGAATTTGTTAGTTCAGTTCTTATTTTTTTGGATAGATATGTGCACCAATCAAATTTTTGTTTTGAGATAGTGGCAACAATGTATGCAATGGCCCAATTTGGTATATCAGTTTGGCGACCCTGCAAAACAATTTTGGATTGAAAAAATGAAATAAGTGCAGCAAGAAAGTGGTGTGCAATTGATTGTGTATCCACACCACGCTTGGATTTATTGACATGGGCTACAAATGTGAAAGAGTGAAAATTACTATAAATTTATAACAGCAAATTGTATCAGAATAAAAAACAGAATAAAAATATGAATTAAAACGAATTATACTTACAATCAACATGGAAACCAAACTTTGATTCGAGTAATTTCTTGTCTTCTTCCACGAGTGTTGCCTTGGTTGTAACAATTGGTAAATTTTTGAACGGAAGGCCCGTAAACCGATGGATGTCATTTGCTTCGATACTGAATTGGAACATTTGGCCATCATTCAGAGTCACATAAAAAATGCCATCCTCTGAATTGTAGGATGACAGAAGGTAATTCAAAATATCCGGATCTGTTTCGAAATGGGGCATATTAATGAGCCTCAGAATTCACACGCATCCATCAAATCTTTATATTCTGAAGACAGATTTGAAACAGTATGGATGTGAGGGCATAAGGGATTCCTGTAGTTGATCTTGGAAATCGATTGAATTGGATTCTCTTGATTTTTTTGCTGAAATTGTTGTTGGGAAGCATGTGAAGTTGACATTATAGTTGTACTTGCGTCTTTGACAATGATTGAGACTTGTAAAAATTCAAGAGCGGGAGGGTGAAAATGAGAAAACGACTAGTTGAAGGGTATTTATAGGCTAAATTGGGTGTCAATTGAAGCCATTGATGCACGTCAATTGGAGCGGTGACGCGCGTCAAGAGGCCCCGATGACGCGCGCGTCAAAGGACCCAGATGACGACGTCAAATGGGCTAGTGACGCGCGTCAACATGAGCGAGCGGCGATGCGCGTCGGCTCCGGTGAAGCACGTCATCGGCTCCATTGGCGTGTGTCATCGCTCTAATGACGCGCGCGTCAATTAGAGCCGATGACGCGCGTGTCGTTGGCTCCTGGCGACGCGTGTCAACACGAGCCAGTGACACGCGTCAATGGCTCCAATTGCGCGTAGCGTCAGGCGAGCGATGACATGCATCAATGGCTCCAATTGACGCGTGTCAGTAGGAGCCAGCGATGCGCTTCATGGCTCATCGCTCCACCGACACGTCGCCAATGGCTTCAATTGATGCGTGTCGGTGGAGCCGCGATGACGTGTGTCAATTAGAGAGCGCATGACACGCATCGATTGGAGCTAGTGACGCATGTCAATTGGAGCCAGTGACGTGCGTCAGAGTGATTATTGACATCTTGTTGTCGCACGTCAATGATGGAGCCATGAAAAAAATAGGTGAAATTTTTGTTTTGGAATACTGTCAAATTCGCCTTTTGCTGAAACTGGTTCCGGGGATATTCGCCAGGTATTTTCCACCTACAATTTTATAGAGGTGTCTTAAAATGAACCCTGGTCACTCACTCATTTCATCTCTCTATAAGGTATCTTTCTTTTCTTCTTCTACCTACCAAGAATTCAATGATCATCTTTGCAAGGTTTCAATTTTTAGAGGTTTCCTAGCTTAATGAAGTGTCACCTTTTCTTGCCCACACATTGACATCTTTCATAATAGTTTACACTCATTTTGACACCTCTGTAGATATTCAAGAAAATTCAAGAACCCTTCATAAAACTTAAATTTCATCAATTGACATGTGTCATGTTTTAGATTCCCTACACCTTTGTATCGATTGCATCCTAAAAGTGGCCCTTCTAAAGAAATAACATACATAAAGTTGACACTACTAGAGGAGTTACAACTACAAGGATTCCAAAAATCCTTTATTCCCTTTATTGACACTTCAATCATTCAAAGTCTATGCTCATATTTGAAGTTAGAACATTTGGGAACTTGAAAGATTCTATTTACAAGATCTAAGTGTGAGGGAGGACTAAAATAACATTTGAAGGAGTCATTAAACACTAATGTAATGCTTACAAACATATTCAACAATATCCAAGCCCTTTTCAAACCTTCCAATATCATGACTGAGCTTTATAGGAATTTTAAGATACTCAAAATAGAAAAATGACACTAATTTCAACTTACAGGTACTGTGGAATAAGTTGAAACCTTATGATGGAAAACTGTCAGAAAGATATTAATGTACACTTGGTGGTTTAATCTAAAACAAGAAAAATCCTTTAGACGATTGCCAAATAGAGATAAGTTCAAAATTTTGAGAAAATTTATCAAGTGTATTTCAGAGATTCAAAGATTTTTAATTTTAAACCATATATAGAGAGTTTTCTAGTCTAAATATCCCGACACGTGTCATCGTCTCGATTGTCTATGGAGATTGCCAACGTTTGTGTATTTAGCATGCATGTCACTTCCTCCACCTGTCACCTTGTGATAAGTTGCGACCTTTGCATTTTTGCTTAATACTTCCATAGACCCAAAAATCTATCAACTTTGGCTCATTTCAGGGATTTCACATCCGCTTGGATCCATCTCTCAAAAGTATAGCAGAATACTGTTATGTGTCCTCCTTTGGTCGTTAGATCATCACCAAGTGTTTCCCTCTGCTTGGTCCACCTGTCTCTTCCTTCCATTGACATATCTTCTTTCCTAGATCCACCAACCCTTTTTCATTCAACCAACCTTTTGTAGTCAACCTTCCCTAGCATGTAACTAATTAAATATTTACGTGTGATAAATCCAAGGAAGTAAACATGTGTCAATTCTGTTCATCCTGTCCTACAAAACTTCAAACGATCATAACTTCCTCTAACAAGCTCCAAATTGTACATGATTGGTCTCATAGAGAAGGCCTCCTTAAGCTCTACCATCTCCAATGATTGATTTGTTACAAGGACTCCTGATTTTGTTTGGACCATCTCATTTGGCTATCAAGCGAAACTCAAGTTCTCACGGGAAGGTTTGGCTAGGACTTACATTTTCTTCCAACACATTTTCTGACCTTATAAGCCTTGATTTGAGATTTTCCACATGAAATACACTTGTTTCCATGATTTGGCCTCATTGTGTCTTCTTCACTACTTCTTTTTATTGGATACCCTAAGGATTGGGCCTATGTATTAGGAACAATTTTTATAGATTTCTGTTTGAGAAAGAAATTCAATTTAATTACATTAGAGAATCTTTATTCCACCTCCGAACACCCATGTGACCAAGTAGGACAACCTTTATCTTCATTTTTATCTTCAGGAAGCACTATATGCATTCAAACTTGAAGATTTAGAGTAGTGGTTCTCAGTTGACCAACACTATGAACCTAGAAAGAGACCTAAAAGACCCCTAAAAGAACCTAAGAAGCTAGAGAGCATACCGAACATAACATGAGGACTTGAAAAATACACAAAGAACATCGTTCATGACTCATATAACTCCCATAACACCTATGTACTAGATAATCATCATCAATTTGTCTCAACACCTGCGACACCTTGTACACACTAACACCATGACAAGGACACGCCATGACCACTTTGAGAATAAATCAATGACACCATGACCCAAGGTGGGAAAAAGGATAAACAAATGGAATGATATTATCCATGCAAGTTTCCATATGATTTAAATAATTGCACATGTTAGAGTGAAGCCGTGTATTGATGCTATAAAGCTCCGAACATAGTAACCTCCACAAGAGTAACTACACTAACTTTTAATACTACCACCTATAAGAAATCTAGCATGTTTCAAGGAAGATGAATTTATCGTAATAAATGACAATTTTTTTGTCCCATTAAGGCCTAAAGTGCAATTGAACTACAACATGTGGAAAAAATATATCATTGGAGAAACCTTTTCATATTTTGGCATATCCTATCATCCCTTGTAGTATATTATGGTCTTCAAGTGAAAGAATAACTCTTTATGAGTTGACTCGCCATCTAAAGAGCTTCCTCCTTGTCATATAGACAGCTAAAGTTTCATTTCATTTGATGGAGAAAATGAGAAAGGATGGATCCATGTATAAAAAGAATAAGCCTCAACATTACCCCTTTAATTTGGTCAATCAAATGAAGAAGAAAAGTGCGAGTGTCACAATTTGGGATGCCCTTTTCATTCCGGGAAAATGGATCTCCTTCAGAATATTTGAAGCAAGTAGACCATTGATTAAACTAAATATGGAAATATATTCCTAATCTGATTGTTATTGTAGAAGTAAATGAATAATCAATTAAATACTGAAATTAACCCTATAAAACTAATCCAAAATATATGAAACTCTAAGTGCAAAGAAGAGGTAAGATGAATTAGTTATTTCACAATTATTCTTGGTGTGTTCGAAAGTGTTAACTAGATGAATAGAGAGGGAGAAGCGTCACATATAACCCCATAAAAATGTGTGATCGGCGTTCTACATGATGGGGCACCTTGAGAGGGATAAGGGCATCTTCGAGTGCCCTAGAC
This sequence comes from Taxus wallichiana var. yunnanensis, assembly GCA_018340775.1. NCBI lineage: Eukaryota > Viridiplantae > Streptophyta > Pinopsida > Cupressales > Taxaceae > Taxus > Taxus wallichiana. The sequence continues at coordinate 273,070,538 of CM031244.1, forward strand.
CTATTTATGGACACCTATGTCTGCAGAAATGCTTAGAAACCTCCTTTGAGTGGTCGCAAGGTATTCATTGTTGTTCACCTTTGTTCATTATGAGGTTTCACAATGATTGCCTGAGTCACTAAAAACCCGTAATAAAATAATGACCTATAAAATCCTCAAAGAGACATCAAATCCTAAAAAGATAGTGTTTGTCAAGATTTTGCACTTCCTGCTTGAGGCTAGTGAAGAATAAATTAGAAATCAAGAAAACCTTAGAAAATGGGAGGGTTTAGGGACCTCCTGATGTGGATGACAATGAAGATGGTATGGGGGCACGAAAAATATAAAACCTCCCGCTATAAATCGATAACTGCATAACAATAAAGACTAAACATAAAAAGGATTAGAAATGGATATGGTGGGCTGCCCGATGAAGTCGGTTCCAAGAAGTGAAAGATTCCTAGGAAGGATGTCAACCCACGTTTTGATAACAAAAATAGATGACCAAAAATGAAACATAAGTATGCAGATAACACATTCTAAAGTATATCCAATAAGATAAAATAAGCTGAAATGATAAGCGATACAAGAAATATCAAAAATTAAATCTAAACCGAGAGAAGGTCAATGGTCACCCAAGAGCAGAAAGTATGGTTGATGGTGAGTAGAGAAAAAATGATCCAAAATGTACGGTGTCAAGACAAATGGCAGAATTTTCAAAGACTTGTAGAAGATCCGAACAAGGAGAAGCAGAAAGGATGCAAGAAAATTAGATGACTAAGGGGAATCATGTAGACATTAGGATGATATTAGTGGAATGCTCAAGTAAAATAGGAATGCTAGAGCTCTAATATGATTTCAAAAGTGTTTCAAAAGAGGGGGAAGGCTCTTATTTATAGCCTAAGGGTGAGATTAATTTGGGGTTTTTCAGTAATCATGATTTAGAAAAGTAAACCTAATTAGGTGATTTAGGGACATGGATTTGAATATTAAATTCATAAGTGGATGAATATGGATTAAATTTGAATATTAAATTCATAAGTGGATGAATATGGATTAAATTTGAATATTAAATTCATAAGTGGAGTGACATGGATTAGATTTAAATATTAAATTTACAAGTGGAGTGACATGGATTAGATTTAAATATTAAATTTACAAGTGGAGTGACATGGATTATATTTGAATATTAAATTCATAAGTGGAGTGACATGGATTAGATTTGAATATTAAATTCACAAGTGGAGTGACATGGATTAGATTTGAATATTAAATTCATAAGTGGATGAATAGAGCATATTTAGCATGTAATGAGGATTATATTTGTTTAGGGATTTAAAAGGGATTAATTAATTAATTAACATTGATTAATTGGATATGGATTTTTGTGGGAAATGGAATGGGGAAATTAATTGAATTTTAAGAGGGAAAAGGAATTCGAATGGGAAAGCCTGATGAAAGAGAGTGAAAGTGGGGTGAAGGGGAGGAACGATACCAAAATTGATATCTACATTTCCCCTTTTTGATGAGTGGGTTGCGTTGGGAAAACCACAAGAAAAAAATGAGAAAGTGAGGAAAAGATGATTGATTGGGTGTTCCCCCTCAAACTTGGGATTGACGACATACAAAAATTTGATCATGAGTTTGAAAGAGATAGATGAATAAGGGTGGAAAGGATGAGAAAATAATATGAAGGGATAAGATATCCCAAATGAGGATAAACAAAAAGGAAAAGATGGCAGTGATTACGATATCACATCGGTAGGGAACAAAGGACGATCTCAATGGAGATGGCAAAAATTTCCTACTGAGACCTATGAGTGGTCAAAAATCACTACAATATGGATGTGGAAGCCATGTGACTAATGAATCAAAGGCGAGCATCAATATATGGGAAAACAAATGCAAATGGATGTCTAGACAAGGGTCTGACAAGTTGCAGGGGAAAAAGAGGATGTGATATCCTTCATACATGAGGAATTGAGAAAATATGCGTCTGAGTACTATGAAAGTAGTGTCCTTTCAAATAAAGTAGATGGAATGAATGAATATTCCCAAGAAAAGGGATTTATGGTTTTGAAGATATATTTCTTAATAAAGGTATTCCTTTGATAAGAAATCATTAGAGGAAGAAAAGAGAAAGCATTCTCGAAAAGTAGAACAAACTTTTTCTCATGAGAATGGGGAAGAATTCAATCTACTTTCACTAAGAAAAAAATTAGAGAAAGCATTTGTTAGGGACAATAGAAGGTATTAGGTGATGAATGTTATGGTATCCTCCAAGATAAAAATTCCATGGGAAGATGTGATTAGGGATAGATGTAATGATGCTCCCTCAAGAGGGCCAACGAGAATGAAATAAATGACATGTCTCTCGAAAAGAGGAGAGGTCAACATAGCCGAGAGGAGGATGAGAATATGGTGTAAGATAACACAGAAGTTGTGGTATGCAAATGGGGAGAGATTTTAATTGGCCTTGAATGCTAGGTTTGAAGTTGTGTTGAAGGACATAAAAAGGAATGGACAAGAGTGGTGGTTGATTATGGGTAGGTGAAAAATGAGGAAAAATTCGGAGGTGAAGAAGACAAGGGTATGAAATAGAGAAGATGGAGATGGAGGAGGATAAAAAAGAGGAATGAAATAGGTGGAAGAGAATAATAGAGAAGGATGATAGGGGAAGAAGGGAACGAGGAAGGACAAACAAGAAGGAGACGAGATGAGATGAGAAAAGATAACAAAGTAGAGGGTGAAATAATGAAAAGGGAGAGAGAGGTGTAAAATGAAGGTAGTGGAATAGAAAAGAGAAAATGAACAGGATGGATGAGATAAAGGGAGAGAAGGATGGAAAAATGAAGGAGATGAAGAATTTAAAGAAGACTAAAGAGATGATAGAACAGAGAAAAGAAAGAAACTAGGAGGGACCAGGAAGATGTGGAGAAGAAAGGAAGAGAAACTGGTACCACTGCATGGAGATGCATGTGGATGATAACGGGGTAATAAAAAAGAAAAAAATTGGACATCGAGGAAGAGACATGGTAATGATGGGGAAGTAAGTAGAAAGAACAAGGGAAAAAGATGTAAAGAAATAGGGAGATAAGAATGAAGAGAAAAAATGGAATGGACAGGAGGATTGCTTGATTATGGAGAAGTGAAGAATGAGGAGAGAAAATTCAGAGGTGAAGAAGACAAGGGTATGAAATAGAGTGGACATTGTGGAGGAGGAGAAAAAAGGAATGAAAGAGGTGGACGAGAATAGTAGAGAAGGATGATAGGGGAAGAAATGATTGATTGAAGGATGAACAAGAAGAAGATGAGATGAGAAGAAGGAAGTATTGAATTTATTTAAGAATGAACACACAAACCAAATATAATAATAATTATATTCATCTTGGTACTATAATCAATACAAATGCTATTAATAATGCAGAGGTAGGAAAACTACCTCCTACAAAATAGGAACTACAAACCCGTTTTAATATTATGGGTATAACCACATAACCACATAATAATATTTACTCACACATTATTAATCCATAATGCGAGCACTAAAGTATTACTAACATCCCCCTTAGTTCGAACATGGGAGAAAACAATCGCACTTCTTTTCACTTAACTTTTTGTGTGTGTGTTAATGATTTGGATTGTCTTTCGGGAGAGACAACAACCTTCAAGGATGGTTTTATTGGACAACCATCAACCAATAAGGATGGGTTTTTAGGACAGCCAACAACTTCAATAATGATGGTTTTCCAAGGATAGCCAATAGTCTACATGGATGGTTTTACAGGACAACCAACAACCCAATACATACAGGTGGTTTTATAAGAAAACCAACAACCCAAACATACATATGGTTTTACAGGAAAAACAACAACCTAAATATCATGATGCTACTTTTTCTTATGCGTTTTTTGTCCACTATAAGTTTCCTTCAAGGAATTATGTAGGAAATAATGCTCACCGAAGAAAAACACAAGTCGCCACCATATCTTTGTGTGGCCTCGTCGTTGGTGAATGACGAGAGGTTTTTGATCGACCTCCAACCTCTAGTGCCTTCGTCCTCTAATAATATGTTGCTAGCTCAATTTGAATTTGAGTTTAGTCTCCACATTGTGATTATTCTTTTCTCTCCCCAACAATATGAAACATTTTATTTTCAGACATCGGGTAACACCGAAAGTGCGTCCATGTGGAATTTTTTAAACTTTTGACTACAATAACAAATAATGAATTTATGAAATTTGACTCTAGGACATAATACTACAAATGTTACTATGACATAACAACTCTGACTTACAGTGACATTATGATGTAATGACAATTTAAACTTAATACTTCACAATAAAGACTTAAATATAAATAAATGACTAGAGATTTGACTCTTATATTAAACAACTATTGACACATGATTAACATACTTTGACTAAAATAAAACATAAAGATCTTACAAATGAAATCTATTTAAAAAAAATACTAATAATCACCAAACTAGATTAAAGACACTAAATATCCAGCTTTGGAACAACCACTTAAGATACTATTAACCACATTATATAGATCACAAAACACTTAGTGACCTTGATGACATGCAAATAATGAATCAAGTACCTATTCCATAAAAATAACTTTTAAACAAGAATCATATTATTACAACTAAATAACGAAATTTGATTCATATGACCTAGATTTTCGTTGTCTCCTTGTATATAGCTCCAAATGATTCCAAGACTGAGTCAAGTTATTAACAGATGTTAGAACGAGTCTAGATATACATGCACGCGTTAATGGAAGATCGCACAGTCATATGACTATATATTTAGCTGGATTTGATAAAGTGGCTTTCACTGAGAAACTCCTTGTAGTGTTTCATTTGTCTAACTCGCCATCGAATAAGAGAGATGTTTGGAAAACAATCAGTGGGTAGGACCAATGTCGTCAATTTTTTATGTAGGGTAGAATCAATTGAAGAGTCTGAGTACTTAGATGCAGAGAACAGAATGAACCGAGATGTGATAAGCTGCAAAATGATGCCATGTGTGTAGGACCAACAATACACTCAGAACATTTGATTTGACCGAGTTTCGTTGTATGAAAAGCTAGATGTGTTGAAGCCAGATCAGATTTGTCGACAGTTAGAAAATAACCTAATAAACGAGTCCAAGAAATTCAAAACTATACTCAGCACATTCAAGACGAAGCCAAGTATATCTGAAAGCTCTAAATGGAATGAAAATTCATCCAAATTAATTCCAAAATAAGTTGAATGCACAGAACACCATTCGAGGGACGAGAATTTGCATGCAGAGGGTGCGGTTGATAAGAGGAATTTGGAAGTACTGTAATTCAAAACCACAATCAATGTAAATCCTCCAAGGGAGCGCTGAATGCAAAGACAAGACACATCCATGCAAATCATCAAAACATCATATTGATCTAAGCTCAAAGCCAGTACAATACTATACAATGCATATTTGGATGTAAAACCATGGATCTAAATGGTGATGATTGTAAAAGTGATTAAAATAGATATGTGATAGCAAATCTTGAATTTGGTTAAGAATGAACACAAAAACAATATAACAATAATTCTATTCAGCTTAGTAATGCAATCAATACAAAGGCTATTAAATAGCCATCGAGGTAGGAAAACTACCTGCGTACAAAATAGGAACTACAAACCCATTTTAATATTAAGGTATAACGACATAACCACATATTAATATTTACTCACACATTATTAATCCATAAAGTGAGAACTAAAGTATTCCTAACAAGAAGATGATAGAGCAAAGGGTGAAAGCATAGAAAAGGGAGAGAGAGGTGCAAAATGAAGGTAGTGGAATAGAAAATATACAATGAGGGAGGTGATGAAGATGAAGGGAGATAAATGATGGAAAATGGAGGAGATGAGGAAGATGAAGGGAGAGAAATGATGGAAACATGGAGGAGATGAGGAAGATGAAGAATTTAAAGAAGAGGAAAGAGATGATAAAATGGAGAAAAGAAGTAAACTAAATAAGAGAGCAACAAAATGTGGAGAAGATCAAAGAAAGGAAGAGAAACTAGTAAAAAATGAAGGATGACAAAGTGTATATAGGGAGAATATTGAAGGAACCAAGTTATCGCGGGGAAGACCAAGGTAAGGAATATGGTACAGACCGCATGGAAATGCATGTGGAAGGTGGGAGGATTAAAAAGGTGGGATAGTGAGGAAGAGACAGTTAAAAAGGGGAAAGTAAGGAGGAAAGAGAGAAAAAGGGGAAGAAGATGGAAAGAAAGAGAGAGACAAGAATGAAGAGTGGGAAGGAGGAGAGGACAAGAGAGGAAATGATGCAGAAGGAAGGGAATGAAGAATAAGGATATGCAATGAAGAGTGGGTAGCATTAGAAAAGTCGTGAGGAGAAAGAGAGTAGGAATGAAACAGAGTGGAAAATATGTAGAAATGCGTGAGATGAGGATAAGAGGATTATGAGAAAATAGAAAAAGGTTTTATGATGAAGAGAGTAAACATATTGATGAGGGAAGAGGGAATATGAAGAGGTGGTGAAGAAGCAACAAGAAAGGGTGGAGGTGGATACAAGAAAGGGGAGGAAAGAGAGAACGAATGATGAAGGAGGTAATGCGAGTCAATGACAGTTGAGGGAAGACCAACAATAATTATTGTTGGTGAAGTATGAGAGGAAATGTGAAGAAAGTTAAAAGGGAATGAGGAATAAAAGAGGCAATGCCACCGAAGAGATATTAGGGGAAGAAAAGAAATAATTATTGTTGGTGCAAGATGGGGGAAAGAGTGAAAAAATGGATAAGGATGAAGAGAGTGAGAAAGGAAGTGGAGAATGATGCAGAGTGATTTTTAGGGGTCAACCAAAAATAATTATTAGCATGGAAATGGAAGATGATGATGAAAGAATGTTAGGGGAGACCAACAACAGTGGTGATTAGACATGAGAGTGGATATGTGGGAGAACTTGAGAAGATGGAGTGGAAAGAGTAAAGAAATGAGGAATGATGATTTATGACAAGATGAACATGAGGAGAGGATGTGTAAGATGAGGATGAACGAGGTGAAGATGAAGAAAAACGACATGAAAAGAATGGTAGAAAGTGGTATGAAGGACGAGAGAACCAGGAGGGGAAAATATGAAAAAGGAACATGGTTATAAACTAAAGTTAGTAGATGCACTCTGTGATATGATAGGTGAGAAAGGATAATGGTAGGAAGAAAATTTGGTTGGTAGGGTAGACTAGGAGGAAGGAACGGTCAATGGAAGGAATGATGAGTTGGTAGAGGGAAAAGTGTAGAATGAAAATTCTATCTTAAGGGAAACCCTAAAGTAAGATAGTCATGCGGCGGAAGTGATTAAGTAAGATTTCCAAGAAAGGGATGATGGAGATGAAGAGTGGGAAAATAGGAGGTGAAGTTGGCAAGAAGTTAGGAGGTGGTGAAAGGATGTGATGATGGGGAATGCCAAGAAAAAGTGAAGGGTAAGGATATATAGTGATGGGGAGTGCAAGATGAAAAATCTTCCTTAAGAGGAACTCTTAAGTAAGATCGCCATGTTGCACGAGTGGTTAAGTAAGATCACCAAACCGACAATGATGATGAATGGAAGGTGAAAGGAAAGAATGTATTGGGAACAATGATGGAATGGTTTGTTGGAGTAGATGGTGATGGTGAGGGGTGGGAAAATAGGATGGAGGAAATTTAATGGGATGGGGGAAGCCAGATGGAAAATAAACCTTAAGAGGAACTATTAAGTAATATTACTATACGGCGTGAATGGTTAAGTAAAATAACCAAACCATAGGTGAAGAAGAATGATGGGAATAATTTCTCGCTTGCAAGCGGTGACCTTAGTGATTGATGGAGGTGGGGAAATATTGTATGACAAGGTGGAATAAAGGGGAACCCTCAAGTGAGTTTTCCATACTACAAGAATGTGTAAGTAAGATTACTAAGCTAAAGATGGATACTAGGAAGAATGAGAAAAGGGAAATGGTGTATGTGAGAATGGAATGAGGGGTGAGAGGTGGTGATACCAAGGAAGGAAATAAATAAAGGAGTGTAAGATGAATAGATGGAGGGAGATATGTGGTGTAGAATGTATATTGCAAGGGGAATCCTTAATTGTGATGCTCACGTTGTGGGAGTGATGAGGTGAGAATGCCAATGAAAAAGAGGCGGAGTGAAAATATGTTTGTGGTGGTGATTTTTTTATGGAAGACGAAATGGTGGAGAATTTTCTATAGCAGGAGGATCATAGGAAGAGGGTATACCACAACTAAGATTCCTACATTGTATGGGTGATTAAGTAATATTTTTAGGCTAAAACCAAAAGAATGGAAGGAAAATACACATAGTGGTGGAAGGGGACAAAAATGGTGATAAGGGTTATGCGGGGATAATTGAAAGGTGGATAAAAGTGATCGGGGAGGATGGATGGATAAAGGACATTTTAACCATGGTGGGGATGAGGAGTTTCAAGATAATGAATTATTCCTAAGAAATATCCTCAATACGATTTGCAAACCTGCAATGGTAATCAAGTAGAATTCCAAATTGGAAGGTATATTATGGATGATGCTAATAGATGTTATAATCAAAAGTAAACATATGGGTATAGATGGCATGGTTTGAAATTAGATATGCAAGGATGCGACCTTGATAAAAGGTAACCCTAATGAGATAAACAACAAATAATCATAGAAAGGAGCATACAACAAAACCATGCTCCGAAATGGATTAAAGGTAAAAAGTAAGAGAACCACTTAAGGAAATGCACTTGCAACCAATAGTAGTTGTTAAAACATAACCAATGATAATTAGTTATTTCAAGGACCATATAAAGAAGGTGGAAAGTGGACTCAATAACCTAAATTTGACATGACAAAGGGGTATAGTTATGAATTGTACACAAAGATAGAGGTTCTCTAGAGGTGGGTTTCTCTAGGTCTATGCCCCAGCTCTGGGTGAGGGGAAATGCAAACTAATCAATACGGGAAGTTTTCTATATATGAGAAATATGATCGATGCGGGAAGCTTTCTTTGGATTCCTACTTTGGATTGTTATGCTTTTTCTTTATGAGATAGAAGGATGATCAATGCGGGAAGCCTTCAACGCCATGACATATACTGAGTAGCAATCCTTTAAGGGATTGGTCTACTTTGTGCATTTTTTTCACAAAAGGAAGGGATAATAAATGCATAATTGTTGTCCTTAGAGGGACCAGTCTACCTTATTACATTTTATGATTTCATGAACAATTGTCATTCAAGGGATCAGTCTGTGTACTTTTGGATTTTGGTTATGAGCATTCATATAATTTTGACATGGGAAAGAGCTTGAGATAGTCAGGTCAACCACTTAAGAGGGGACAATGAATGTACAAGTGACACCTATGGACCCTTAGCATGTTTCCAATAGGTAAATAAGAGGGTGATGGATGTAATGATTACGGAACTCTCACCAAAAGGAAGAACCTATCCATAAGGAATATGCTATGAGCAGATCCATGGTGCTCATATTCAAGGTCACAACTAGGAAAGTGAAGGTAGAACACATAATTATAGATCATTACAAGAAGAAATGGAAATGGATAATGATGGATGGATGATCATGAAGATAACTAAGTTCACATTGGTAAGTATGCTAATAGTAGAATGGTTGCAAGTTAAATGCATTAAGAGGTTATGTTTCTGGTTTACCATCAAGGGAAGCCAAACGATAAGCCCTAAACCCATACTTATGCGTGATAATATAAGGTCCAATCTAGTTGGGAGAAAACTTTCCATGTTGGCTCCTTTCTAGAGTAGTAACATTTTGATTTTCTATAAATACAAGGTCACCAATGTTAAAGTCACATTCCTTGAGATGTTTATTGTAAGCATGTTTGATGCATTCTTGATAGACCTAGAGATGTTCAAAAGTGTGAACGTGATGTTCATCTAACAATTTAAGTTGTGCTAGACACTCTTGGCGATAATCTTCATTAGAGATGAAGTTGCGAAGAGAAATGCACAAGGAGGAAATTTGTAAATCAAGAGGAAGGATGGCTTCAAAACCATAAACAAGAGAGAAGGGAGTGTCGCCCGTAAAAGTACGGATGTTATTCATATAAGCCCAAAGAGTGAATGGAATATGAAGATGCCAATTATGACCTCATTTATATATAGTTTTGGTAAGGATGTTGTGAAGAGTTTTGCTAGTTACTTCAGCTTGGTCATTGTTGGGCCCTAAAATATTGGCTAAGTACCAAAGGGCGCACATGTACATGACCAAGTGAGAAGAAGGGTGCTCAAGGAAAGAACACAAGACAAATGGATTTAAGATGGGTTAAGTAAAACCAGGAGTGCTTGGCGTGGAGGCGTAACATGAGTATAAAGGACATCCTTATTTGGCATTCTAGGGAACTTGAGGAAAAGTTTAAGGACCCGACTAGGCATGATGAGTGGATAAGGTGTCATCCTAGAACCTTTAGGTCAAGAAAAGGATATTCCACGTAGGGAATATTCCCAAAAGACATCATTACAGAGAGTGGAGGGTTTACAAAGGGATAATAATTCACCAATGAAGGACCACATCGACACTTAGCATGTGATCTACACTTAAAGAAGGCATGGAAATGGGTGCTGATATTATAAAAAGGATTCTCGGATGATAGAGAAAGATATACAAGAGATAATGTGGAGACACAGAGTAAAAGGTAGAGACAGATAGCATTGGGAGAAAGAAAGAATGCATAGAGAATGTAGAGAAAGAGGAGAGTAACAAAGTGTTGTAGTAATGCTAGGGTTTAGAGAACTTAGTGCTAAGGGTTGTAAGGGATGCCATAAGCCTATGTATGGCACTAGGATCTGTAACAAGGGTTAAAATGGGAAAATTATAGTTAGGGTCTCATATTAGAAGCTTACAAGAGTTAAGTCTCTGTCATTTATTGTATATGGTCTGAGATGACCCTTTTGAATGTAATGTGGCTACCATAACTCCTTTAAATCAATATATATGTGGGTTCATTCTATATAACTTGTTTATGGGTGTAAACCCTCGTGTTATATGACTTTTCATGGCTCAGATATTTTATTATGCTTCTTACAAATGTTATTAGCTTTTTTAATGCATTAATGTTTGGATATGTTAGGTACATCTACATTTTTAAATAAGTGAATGTCTTTCTACTTTGAAAATCATCCTCCATTAATGGTGGAACCTTCTCACAAAGCTCACATAAAGGAGGGGCTTTGGCACCCGCGCATGCCTTGGGTGAGTGCCCAACGCCCACTGGGTGATAGGCCGATGCGCTTGGGGTTAGAAAATAGTATTAAGGGTAAATAAATGACTACATCTTGGTTCCATTTGGACCTCTTTTTGAAGATGTTGTGAGAATGGTGTGTGATGATAGAGCGCTTGACCTTGGATAGTGTCAAAACATGGCTTAAAATCATGGAGGATGAGTTTTATCAGAGATTTAGTATTGGACCTAAGATTTTGATGCACATAAATGGGTAGAATAACATATGTATCATGAGTTATATGAGACCTTCTTTTGTTGTTTTCCAATGGAGTTGTATGAATGGCTTTCGACATATGCATCTAGATCAAACTAGTACTATAGACCTTGCGTATGGACCCAAGAGGAGTATCAAAGGCTACATGATGCTGATTTGACTTGGACATGTGTTGTTGATCATTAGTGGAGTAGAGTGTTGATGAGTTACACCTTGGAGTATGTGATTTCTACGTATTCTTGTCCAGAGATTTTTAAGTTTGAGTTCTTGAGGGAAACAATAGGATCATTCTTGTGTGATATCCATTTAGCTATAAAGATCATGATCATTACCCTGAGTTTGGAAGAATTGGATATGTCGGCCGAATAAACTTCTTCTAAGAACTGGGTGAGGAAGCTAGGGTGGAGGAAGATGGTGGACCTTGTGTCTGAAAAGGAGAGGGAAGAGAGACAACTCAAGTATAATGAAGCTTGTGAGAGGGAGTTAGAAAGATAACATGAAGTTGCGGGAGTGATGGATTTATGGAGGTAGATGTTGGGGAAGGAATTGAGGTTCACACAGAGGATGTGGAGCTTGAGAATTCTATGTTAGCCCATCTTGGGAAGCGTGGAGAGAGGCCCCTTCAACTTATAATGAGAGATCTTCACTTTGAGAAAGGAGAGCCGTTGGCATGCACATTTGAATCCACATGGTGACCAACCTCGACACTTAGTTTTCCAAATCTAGAGATAAGTATTACTAACCCAGTTGGTATTGGTGGAAGTAACCAATCAACACCTAGGAGATATAACTTTTCATTTGGAACATCTATGGTTACTGCATAATCATTTCTGTGTTAGGAGGTATATTATCTAGAATGACATTTGGGAAAATTTTGGGCACACAAAGCTTGGGTATTGCATCTAGAAGTAACATGGGACACACATCTGGTAGTGGTGTAATATCATAGAATGTTGGTGTGTAGTTTAGCACGATAGTGGGGACACAAGGAATGACCACTTTAGGACCTTTACCAGCTATGGGAGGTGGATCTGGTGGGTCAGGTGGAATAGAACTAGCGAACTAGTGGACCTAGCAGATCTAGAGGATATGGTGGGTTAGGAGGAACAAGTGTTGGTGGATCTAGTGGATTTGGTGGTGGAGGTAACATAAAAGGGAATCAAGGTTCTGGATCAGGCAAAAAGGGCCTTAACCACCTCAGCAAGTATTTTTTAAATGTCTTTACATCTACCAAATTACAAAGGTGTTGAGGATGTTGCAGAGAATGTACACAAATGTGAGATGCTATGGCATGTGAAGGGGATCACTACCTTAATATAAGGCAAATCAGTTTGCAACAATGTTGTAGGGGTACGCACATATTAGTTAGTACCGAAGTATGACCCCACCAAATAGTAGTAGATTATACTACATTACGTAATGCCTTATTAGCTGAATTCCATATTCCGAGTTCAAACATAAAGAGCATTAGCGTGTCAAGGAGATTCAACAAGGTATGGTAGAGAGTGTGTGGAGTATGATGCACATTTAAAAATCTCTTATCAAAAATGTCTTATGATATTCATCCTTCTATTATGCTCAATGGTTTGTTGGAGGATTAATAACACCTTTTAGGAGAGTCTTTGTCTCACAAGACTTTCACAAACCCACGCGAGGCCTTGGAGGCTGCCCTATGCTTGAGGTTATGGGAAGCATGGATATTGGTGTTAGTCCTTTTCTTGAAGCTTAGATTGTTGTAATGGAAAAGCAGCTGGAGAAGCTATCTGCATGAAATCATCCTATGATGAGACTGCAAAGTGGCCTATGGTGCACAAATTGTGAGGTAGAGGGGCATACAAAGGACAATTGTCCTCTGGAGATCGGTAGCACATGATGATGGTAGACAATGAAGATTTTCCATGAAGATCATGATGAAAGTAGGTGTGTCACTCTTGCAATGCATGCGATCCATAAGAATGTGTCTTGTTATTACAATATTTGAACTCTACTACTCATGACACCAAGGATTATAGATTGATTAACCAAATACATGATTCCATTGATATTGGTGTGCACCAGACCAACATTGTAAACAATTCCAAGGATGATGGTCATCACTATGAAGGGATATGCACAGATGGAGGAGATTGTGGAAGAGGATTTTTCATCAGAGGATTTAGAGGCCATAAAAATCACGGAGGTGAAAGAGGTGAATTCCCTCATGGAACTTGTTATAACTGTGGGTCCACAAAGCATTATAAGTATGAATGTCTTGACTTACTATAATGCTCTTGGTGTGGAAAGAAGCACAAGTATGAGGAGTTCCTAGAGATATTTGAACATATGAGCCAACAACACCGAAAAGACAAGGGCACTAGGATGGTAAGTGTTAAGAAGGCCAACTTGCAATGGATGCCAAGGGTGGCACATGAGTCGAATTAGAACCTATACTAGTGACAATGTGAGATGAGGCTGTGTACGCTAGGGAGATACCAAAGTAGAGACCACTAATTACAAGAGAAGAGGTGGTGTATGGGAAGTATCCGGACCCTACCCATCAAAAGGAAGTCTATCAAGAGACCATGGACGTAATAAGAGTCTTCAAGGGGAAATTCAATGTCTAAAGGAGCAATCCAAGAAGTTGGGTAGAAGAAAAGCATTGAGGTCCTATCAGATATAGATGATGTTAGAGAGGTATGTAAGATGTTGCACCAAGAAAATATCATTCCTATGTTAGGAGAATGGTTGAGGGATAAGATACCAAGTTGGAGCAGAGCACGAGAGGAAGGTTTTACATGCTAACCTTCCTCCCCACAACCTCGAATATGATAAGGAGATTACCTTAGAATGCAGTTGTTGATGGATGACTCCTAATCAATATTTTGAATGACATGGGTGTAGAAGTCAATGTTCTCACCTGGATGCTTGGAATCAAATGGGAAGGCCCCATTACATCCATCTTTAAATGTGTTGTATATGGCCAATAAGACAAAGGAAATGCCCATTGGTGTTTTAAAGGATGTTGTTATCACTATCCAAGGGGAGAAATTCACTGGAGACTTCAAAGTCTTAGAACTTTTTGAGGTAGAAAACTTTCCAGCATTACTTGGGCACCCCTGGTGCTATAAGAACAATGCCTGACTTATTTTCAATAAGGGGTATATAAGTTTTGAGAACAAAGAGAAATTTTATCATTCCTTTGATAGATGGGAAGTCAACGCCCTATATTGAGCCTTTAGGAGAAGAAGACCTAGACATAATTTATGTGTGCACTATCAGGACCCTGAAGTTGTGTAACCAAAAAGGAGGGCATTATTCAATTGGGAAAGACACTCAATCTATAAGTGATACAACTAGTGTGGCATGTGATAATTGGGATGTATGGGACATATGATTTGGTGGAAGATAGTTAAGAGGCTCTATGATGAGAGTAACAAAGGTGGACTCAATCAAGCACCTAGGAGGAAAGAAGTTGCCAAGTTATTTTGGGGAGCCAACCTTGATGTTTTCCTATGAGAAATGGAGACCCAAGTGGAGATGTGAGATCAAAAGGAGAAGGATGCTCAGCTATACCTTTCTCAGACTGCAACACGTTGGTGGGTGACCCATTGTGATAACCTTCTAGAGTGGCAGTGAAGTGAGAATCATGTTCTCTATTATATTTTCTGAGAAATGCACCTACTATCATACAAGATTATCATGGGAAGGAACCCACTTGTTTCACGTCCAAGCATGTGAGAAGGCTCTGGATGGAAGGCATGGAAGCCTTGCCACCTTCTTTATGGGTGCATAAGTTGTACTCCACCTTACAAGGTTATATGCGTGCATGGTACATTCACTCAAAGATGCACCATCAGACAGGAAATTGGTAGGAGTTGATGGTTGACCTCCTTCAAGATTTCAAATATCGGAGTACCAAGCCATCGGTGGATGAGGTGTTACAGGTTGTTAAGTGCCTAACTATGGGAGATAGTGCCATGGTGGAGGATAGAATACTAGAATTATTGGGTGAACCTGGCTTAGAAGTACGCACTTTGATGAGGAAGAATCAAGAGGAGATACAACTTGAGTGCGCATGCATGGAAAAAGAGAAAGGAAAATTGGTCTATGTGATCGATGGTGAAGAAGTGGAAAATTTGGATGTTAACCATACTATGGGTATATGTGAAGTTATGGATAGTAGTACTAATGAGAAAGAACATGCCTACCATGAACCCCGAAAACCAAGAAGGTTAACATTGGTTCAGAGGCTAAACCTAAAGAGGCTACTATTGGATATTACTAGACAAAAAAGGAGGTTTCAAAGATCATTGATCTATTGTGTGAGTTTTAGGACTTATTTCTACATGGGTACCATGAGCTTAAAGGAGTTCACCACTCCTTGGGGGAAATGAAAATAAAGTTAAAGGAAGGTGCGTGCCTAATTGGAAGAGACCTTATCGAATGAATATGAATCTTTACATCAAAGTCAAGGAGGAGATTGAAAAAATGATCACATCAGGCATCATTGAGGCCATTGAGGAATCAAAATGGATAATTTCGATGGTCATAAGCATTAAAAAGGATGGGAGGATAAGGATATGTTTTGATTATAGGGATTTGAATGTGGTATGTGTCATTGATCCCTTTCCAACCCCTTTCACTAAGGAGATCCTAGAAGGAGTAGCTGGGCACGAGATCTATTCATTCACGGATGGCTTCTCGGGATATCATCAAGTTAGAATTGCAAAGGAAGACCAAGAAAAGAAAAATTTCGCCATTGAATGGGGAATATTTTCCTACATAGTCATGCCTTTTGGACTGAAGAATGCACCTGCTATGTTTTCATGCATTGTGGTGCAGGCATTTCAAGACTTCATCCATAAGTTTCTTTAAGTCTACCTTGATGATTGGATGGTATATGGATTAGTAAGGGATCATTGTGACAATTTGAGGCTGATGTTTGAAAGATGTGGTAGTTGAGGATATCCCTCAACATTAAGAAATGTGTTTTCACTACTCCATTTGGAACCTTTTGGGGCATATCATTTAAGGAAGGCTTGCTAGTGGATCCTGCCAAAGTTTGTTATTATTATGGGATTGGGGGAGCTACTAAGAGCTAGAGTGTAGTGTGTGGATTCCTTGGGCATATGGGGTATTACTAGAAATTTATTAAGGGGTATGCCAAGATCGTCATACCATTAGAAGAGTTATTGAAACACAAAAGTGCATTTCATTGGGGAGAGGCACAATAGATGATGTTTGATACATTAAAGAATAAGATTATCATTGTGCCCATATTACACTTTCCTTCTTGGGATAAGCCATTCCATGTACATGTTGATGCTTTGGGGATGATGATTGGGGAAATCTTAGCACAACCTGGAGAGGAGTTATTGACCACCCCTTGTGTTTTGCTAGTAGAAAGATAACCTCAGCAGAACAAAACTATACTACTACTGAGCGTAAAGCATTGTCAATGATCTATGCACTACACAAATTTAGGAAGTATCTACTAGAAACACCCTTTCATTTTCTACACGGACCACATGGCATTGAAGTACCTAGTAAACAAGCCCATTTTACAAGGGCGCATATATGTCGGTGGGTCTTGTTGTTTCAAGAATTTGAGTTTATGGTTATTGTGAAACCAGGTAAGAGTAATTTGGGACCTGACCATTTATCGAGGATTGACTCAGGGGAGGAGGTAAAAACATTGAGGATACAATACCATATGCACAACTATTTAGATTGTGGCACACACCCTCTGACTTGGAAGATATTGCATTGTATTTTCAAAATGGTGTGGCACCAGAGGGAATGAAGACTTTGGAAAGGAAGAAGTTAGCCATATGCATCACACCCTATATGTTAATTGGTGGAGACTTATACAAGCTAGGACATGATGAGGTTTTTGCTAGTGTGTGTTAGAGCATGAATAATGTTACAATCATGGAGGAAGCACATGGTGGAATTGCAGGAGGACACTATGCAGGAATGTAACCGCGCACAAGATATACTAGTAGGGATTTGGTGGGAAAGCATATACTAGGATTGTATTGAGTTTTGCAAGGCTTGTGACCATTTCCAATGCCTTGGAAAACTAGGAAGAAGAGATGAGATGCCCTTGAGACCGATAGCTAGCATAAAACCATTTGAGAAGTGGGTGATTGATTTTTAGGACTGATTTCACCTGTCACGTGAAGGATTGGTTCACGCTATATCATTACTTGTATTGATTACTTAACAAGGTGGGAAGAGGAAGCACCTACAAGGGATTGCACAATGGAAACAATAGCTAGGTTCTGTGGGAAAACATAATCAATAGATATGGATGTCTGTTGAGTTTAACAAGTGATAGGGGTACTCATTTCTTGAATGAGATAGTTAGGATTTTGTTGGTGAATTCATGGTAGCCCACCACAAGACTACCCCTTATCACCCCAAGCTAATGGAACCACTGAGGCATTTAACAAGATACTTGAGTCACACACTGACCAAAATTTGTGATGTAGGAAGAAGAGATTGGGATGATAAAGTTTTATGTTATGTTATGGTCATACCGGACTACTTATAAAAGACTGAATAAGGCCACACCTTTTCAATTGGTGTTTAGCATGGAAGTGGTGTTACCTATTGAATTCATGTTACCATCACTACGTATAGCACATGCAAGAGGATTAGATAATGAAAAAGTGCTTGAGGAGAGGATTGATAAGTTAATGCAGTTAGATGAGAGGTGGGATATTTCTCATTGGAGTTAGAAAATAGAAAAAGCCAAGAAGAAGGCATGACATGATAGACACATCAAGAAAAAAAATTTTTAAAGGTTGGGAAGATGGTTCTATTGTATGATTCCAAGTTTTGTGCCATCTTAGGAAATTCAAATTCCATTAGATGGGCCCATACATTATATCCTATATACTTGATTCAAACACTTGCTCCAGTTACAAGCACTGGATGGAAACAATGGTTACTAGGCCATTTCAATGGGAGTAGGCTAAAGCCCTACTATAAATAAGTCTTCCTTGTGTTTATAAATAAGGAAATATTTCCAATTAGCCTAGGATTTCCCTTAATGCATTTCCTTTCTTTGTGTTTCCCTTTCTTGTTGCTTGTTCCTTTATTTTTTTTTTTTGTGTGCACATTGTGTGTTGGTAGCCACTTATAATTTAAAAAAAGTTTTCTATGCACAGAGGACCACACATCTATTTTTGTGTGGGGTGAAGTGATATGATAAGCACTAGAAGATGGTATTGGAATGTGTTTTGATGGCCCGGGTCAAAGGATCAAAAGCACGTAGTTTGGAAGAGCATGTGTGGAAAAGGTGAACATGAGGAGTTTGGTGTTAGGAAGGCTTTACAAAAACCACGTACAAGGGTGAGAAGCGTAGGAACAACATGAGGTAGGTGATGTCAAAAATAAGGATAAAGAAAGAAGAAGTTCCTTTGACGCTAAAAGCGCACATGTAAGGATCTTCGGTCATAAGGGTTTTTGTGCTCCATAAGGTTGTAGAAGTTTTTACATAGGATTGGGCGTGGGGGTAAAAGTGTTGAAGGTTGGCATAGTAGTAGGAAAAATCCACCTTTATTGCAAGAGTACATTGGTAGGTGGCATGACATTTATTATGGGAAAAAAAAAAGCTATAAGTAGAAGGTTGGGGTGCATTATTGTTTACCTTACATTTGTGTTATCAAAGAGCTCTCACAAACTAGGGCATCCTTGAAGAAAATTTGTGTGAAAAAGGGTTGTGAAGATTTGCGTGCATAGCCAGTTTGATCAATGAACTAGAGTGGAAAAATAAGTACATGGGTGTAAGTAGAGAAGGTTGTGTGGAAGAATCCCATGGGTGATTACATTGTCTTGTGGAAAAAGGGTTTTCTAGGTTAGGTTTATGTAATCTAGGGCATGATATTTTAAAGAATTTTTTTGCAAAGGAGTGGAGCCACAGAGTTGAGTAGAGCCAAGATTAGGGAAAGGAAGAAATTTTAGTGACCCGAAGGAGAAATGGAACCAAGGAAAACAACAAATGTTTCACTAAAGAAGGGAAAGGGAAAGGGGAAACAAGCCATTTCCACCAGTTTCAATGAAGAATGGTATGTGAAGATGCAATATCTAGATGATGTATTGCTTGGAAAATAATGGGTGTCTCATGTTAGAAAGATGGTGTGAGTGACTACAACCATCAAACGAGCACCATAGAGAATGAGATGGCATTAGAACTGGTTCACCCTATAGATAAAAGACACCTAGATGGAATGCCTATCTACGATGATGAGGTAAAGGTGAAGATGGAGAAGGCCGGGTTATTGTAACTCTATGAGTTGCCCTATTTTGGAAAACCTGAGTGACTATACCAGTGGTTAATGTCACGTGTACATGAAGACCACTTCTACTTTCGCAGATGGAGGATGCGAATAAATCCCCAACTTATTTCTAAGTTTATTGGTCTTATCTACAAAGGAGAATCTTTCGATGATGACTTGGATGATAAGGAGGCCATTAAGAAGACTATTGAAGCTTATGACTATAAGAAGGGTTCACGATACTTTAACATCTTTGTGATTTTCGACCCGATAATGAGGATGGCTACATGCCTTGGTCATAAAGTTGAATGGGTAGGAGAGATGGACACATATCAAAAAGGCTTGGTTGAAATGTTTACCCTAAGATCTTGGAGGGGACTATCTATAACCTCTCGGATTTCATAGAAGAAGAAATCATCAATGTCGCATGTACGATGGAGAAAAGATCATGTTTGGTAATATCCTCCTTACCATTATATTTTTGGAGATTGGAGTGCCCGATGGGCCAAATAAATTTTTGTGGGAGTACCTAGATGAGAACCCTTCCCCACCAAAATATTTGAGAAATACACTTGTGACACCATGATGGCCACCCATAAGGCACACCTAGAAAAATGGTATAAGTGGATGCATGACACATTCAACACTGAGTGGAGAATACCCGAATTACTGTTTCTTTTTACTATAAGGTGAGGATGAATTTTCCATGTACCAACATTTTTGTATTGATAGGTTTACTCTGGCAGATGACACCAAGGGTCCCTGGTGTAAATTTTCATTCTCCTTCACAACACAATACTTCTAGGTTGGGGTCAATCGATTCAAAAATAAAAAATAAGCTAAGGTTTTACCTTATCTCTATAGACCAAGATTACCATGAGATGCACAGAACATTGATATATCTAAAGAAGTGTGCCTATGTGGAGAAGTATGTCTCTCATGATGTATATATGTTGAAGCCAGTGACATTACTTGTTGCTGGGAGGACCGTAAAAAGGGTATACATGTGCATAAGGCCTAAGTATGAGAAGGGTTCTTACATTGAAAATGATGTCTCTATCCAAGAAGAGCCCACACTAAGAAAGAAGGTTGCAGCAAGGAAAAGGGAGAGAGAGGAGGCCCTTTGAGAAAAAGGAACCAAGTGCATAGAAATAAATTATGAAGGCTGTAAGCACACAAGAGTTAGGCACAAAACCAAGCACCTATGCATGGAGGAAGAAGTCCCCTGAGAAGAGAAAGAGAAGACACCTGAGGAAGAGGTTCCAGAAAGAGAATCCCCTAAAAAGAAGAATCACTAACGAGAAAGGATTTTCCTAGGGAAGAAGAAAAAGAAGAGTCTCCTATATTGGAATCACTAGTTAGGAAGAAGCAAAGAGTAACAAAAAGGTGGACTCAAGAAGAAATAGAGAGCATGGAGGCTAACAAGGGTGATGAAGATGATGAAGAGAATGGTGAGGCTCAAAACCATCCTATGTATGATGTACATGAGTCAGAGGAGGAGGGAAATGAAGAGAAGGATGAGGATGAAGGAGTGCTCACAACAAGGGGGAAGTGAAGAAGTCAACATGAAGGATCAAAAGACTCAATCTTGACTAAGGAGTAGATAGAGGATTCTATAGAGAGGGAGGTAGCAAGAATTATAAAGGAACTTGGTGGATCAAGAGGTGGAGTGCAACACCGAAGAAGTACTAAAGGAGATGGAGGAAAGAGAAAGTGTGGGAAAGGAGTATGGAAGCATGGGGAGATCCCAGTTGGGTAGTAAGCTTCCCAAAGGTAGCACGTATAGGTGGAAAGGGTATGGTAGCAGCACAAGAACAAGGAATGACTTACATAATGATCCAAATAAGGTACTACGCGTGCATTTCCAAAGTACCGTGCCTTTAAACCAACTCCTTGCATGGTCTTCTTTCATGAAGAGGGTGCATACCCACACACAAGGAAGATGTTGTCTTGGGATTTTGAGTCCCATGTTGATGAGCCCAAATTCGAGGTCAACCATGAGGCATTGATGAAGATACTAGATGCCAAGGGAGTAAACCCTTTGGTGAATTCCCAACAACTATCAGATGAGAAATTTTTGAAACTTACTCAAACAAAGTATTGATAGATTTGAGGTGAGGATCTTGGAAGAAATGATAAAATAAGGGTCTTGGAGGAAGAGATTGAAAAGAAAAATGAAGAGATCATTGAAAAGACAGGAGTTAAAGTAGGAGGAGCTGATCAACACACAATTAAGGTATGAGTTAAGGGAGGAAAAGGAAAAGGTGCATGAGATCCATAAGAAAATAGAGATGATTTCAGATGCCATAATCTTGAAGCACCCAGACTTGCCCCCCCTGAGAAAAAATATGAGTCAACCATGCAATGCTTGGAAGACTTGACCCACATCCTCACCATGGAGAGGTAGCCACTCGCATTGGAATCAACAAAAGAGGCAATGACATGCCAGAAGGAGGAAGAAAAACTAAAGATGGGGAGAAATTTACTCGATATTATGAGCTCCTTTCCACTATAAAGATTTCTATACAAATGGATGATGTTGTTTATGACAATTATGATTACATGTTGTGAGAGATAGGGTACAAGCATATTGGTTACTACGCATGATGAGGTAGATCTAAGGAATTTTAAAGAAAAGAACAAAGGAAATAGGGAGGAGTACGATAAGATCCTAGCCAAGGTTGAGAAAAATTTGGAAGCAATCAAAACCTTATGGGGTTTGATTAAGAATCAACTTAAGGAGCTATATCCCCTAGGTCACTCATAGAATGGATGATCTTAACATCTTAGCAACCTAACTAGAAGGAATTATAGATACACTGAATGCTAAGAGAGATGAATTCAATTTTGATGAGGTGAGAACTCTAGTAGGTGACCTACTTCAGCAGGTGTAGGGAGAGGTAGATACTTGAGAAAATATTGAGGAAACAATGAAGAAGGATTTCACACTCCTACATTAGTAGAGATTCTTCTATTCTTTCATTCTTTATTCAAATTGTTCCTATTCCACTATTCTTTATTCTTTAAAGAAGCAAGATGTTTTCAAGGATGGAGAACACACATAGTGTGGGGTGATGTTGGGCCCTAAAATATTGGCTAAGTACTAAAGGTTGCACGCGTGTAGAACTTGTGAGAAGAAGGGCGCTCAGGGGAAAGTGCACAAGAAAAAGGGGTTTAAGAAGGGTTTAAGTGAAACCAGGGCACGTGCGGGGGAGGAACATGGGTTTAAAGGACTTAGCCATATTTGGCATTCTAGGGGAACTTGAGGAAAAGTGTGAGGACCTAACTAGGCATGATGAGTGGATAAGGTGCCATCCTAGAACCTTGGAGGTCAAGAAAAGGATATTCCCCAGGGAATATTCCCATAAGACATCATTACAGAGAGTGGAGGGTTTGCAAAGGGATAAGCATTCACCAATGGAGGACCACATCAACACTTGACATGTGATATGCACTTAGATAAGGCATGATGGTGGATGTTGATCTTATAAAAAGGGATTCTTAGCTAGAGACAGATATACAAGAGAGAATGTGGAGATAGAAAGAAGGTAGAGACATATATAATGGAAGACAGAGAGAATGCAGAGAAAGAGAAGGAGAGTAACGAAGTGCTGCAAAGTAATGCTAGGGTTTAGAGAACTTAGTGCTAAGGGTTTCCATAAGTCTATGTATGGTACTAGGATCTATAACAAGGGTTAAAAATTATAGTTAGGGTCTCATATCAGAGAAGCTTACAAGAGTTAAGTCTATATCATTTTATATATATGGTCTGAGATGACCCTTTTAAGACTGTAATGTGCTGCTAGAACTCCTTTAAATAAATATATATATGGGTTTGCTATGTATAACTGGTTTATGGGTGTAAACCCTCATGTTATATGACTTGTCATGGCTCAGATCTAGTTTATTATGCTTCTTACAAATGTTATTTAGCTTATGTAATGCATTAATGTGTGGATATGTTAGTTGCACATTCTACCTTTTCAAATAATTCAATGTACTTCTACTTCTGAAAATCATCCTCCATTAATGGCAAAACCTTCTCATAAAACTCAAATAAAGGAGGGTCTCGGTGCTTGTGCGTGCCTCAATTCAGCACCCAATGCCCTGCTAGGTGATAGTCGTGTGCGATTGGGGCTAGAAAATAGTATTAAGGGTAAATAAATGACTATAGTTGTTAGCTTGAGGATAGTATGGAGAATATAAGCTAATATTAATATTAAATGAGTCACAAAACTTCTTGAGGTCCTTACTTTTGAAGGATTTTATGTTTTTCGTGATGATTTTATGTGGGACACCGAAGCGAAAAATGATGTGATGATAGATGAAGTTGACAATTTGGTTAGCCTTGGTTGATGTGAGTGGAATTTATTCTTCCCACTTGGTGAAATACTCAGTGGCAGTGATGATGGAATGATGGCATTGGGAAGAACATGGATTGATGAGACCAATGAGGTCAAACCCCATTGTGAGAAAGGCCAAAGATCCCGAAATGATAGTAAGGAATCACTAGGAATGTGGATGAGATTGGAATGTTACTAGCATTTGACACATTTATTGACATATTCAAAATAGTCTTGATTAAGAGAGGGCCAATAATAGCCCATGTGAAGGATGTGCTTGACGATGGCTAAACCACTAAAGAGACTTCCCACAGATACCATGTGGACTTCTTAGATTGCACGAGTGGACTCATGAGACTTAAGGAAATGAAGAAAGATGACATCAAAGCCACACTTATAAAGGATGCCTCCAAGGATGAAAAAATGTTAACACATTGAAGAAAAGACATCCTCCCATTTTTAGATAGGTCGGAGGGAATAATAAATTTAGAAAGGTAGCTAAAAATATGAGAATGCCAAAGGTCACGAGGATTAGTATCAACTGGTTGAGATGAGGAAGATCATGAACATGGGTTGGTTTATCTTAACATTGATGAAATATATGAAAGGAACGATAACCAAATCGTACAAGCCAAGAACACAAATGCTAATCAAACACCACGATTAATAAGATGAAAGTGATTTTTCAAGAATAGCTTTACATAAAACCTTTCAGAAACGAATGAGCAACAATATCATATATTATTATGGAACTCAATGCAATACATTGAGAATGGGCCTTGCTTAAATAGGCAAGAAATAACAATCTAATAACTGTGCAAGGTCATAGATCAAGCCATAAATCAAGAAAATAACTAGTCATCAAAGAACTAGTCAAGACCATAGATTTAGGAGAGAACTAAACATCAAGGATCTGGTCAATACCATAGATCAAGGAAAGAACTAGTCAATACCATAGATCAAGGAAAGAACTATACCTAACAACTAGATAATATCTCCTAATATCTAAATAAGATAAAATAAATATCCACACACATAAGTGGGTGAGGATAAATATAATAAAGGTAAATAAAGTACCTAGGTGAACATGAGCTAAGGTAAATACCTAGTCTAACACCCCCCTCAGGTGAAGCTAGGGGCCAAAAGAGAAGTGGCATGTCCACAGTACAAGTCCCGACAACTAGGCCTGATGAGGTACTCATGTACAATATATGGGAAAAAAGGGACACCGCAAGGTACCCAAAACCAATAACAACAAAGTAAAGAGAGTAAAGACCCACTCCAAGGCATCCCAAGAAGATCGGCTCAAAAACTCATACAATGCTAAAGAAGTTTGGTCCGAATCCACCGCTCGATCATAGAATATAGGGATCAGTGACAGTGCACACCAAACATAATTTGATGAACCATGCAACTAGGTGTGCAATGATCCAAGAAAAATAACCAAAGAATGGGTGGAGGTAACAAGGCAAGGACACGAAACCCAAGAAGTAGGATCAACACCACACCCTCCCATACTACTGAATGGGTGGAGTGACGCTACAAATCTGTATGAGTTTCCCAAAATCAACTACTCAAACATTGAAAAATAACACTGGACTTCACCAGAATAGATCCCCCACAAGAGATATTGTCAACATGCCAAAAGTTTCGAAAATATAGATACAAAATCTCTCAACAAATAAGAGAGATACACTACACCCGCTTTTTTAGCAGCGGTCCATGGATCTTTGTGCATGTTTTTACTATTTTGGGAAAATCCGCAGTTGCTATTTTCGAAATAAAGGTCACTGTCTACATAGTACGTGACACACCCCAGAATAGTAAGTTGTGCAAACACCCATTAAAATCCTTAGCCCTTGGTCATATGGTATGGTCATATGAGGGCTTAAAGCTTGTGATTCCTACTAGTAGGTGCTTAACTTCAGCCCCCTTTAATTTTATTTGTGTGGTGAAGGAAACAACATTTTATTTTGTTTTAGTGGCACCTAAAATAAATAGAGCAAAATATTAAAAGCTTGTAACTTTTGATCGGTAACTCGGTTTCCAGTACCATTTTTCACAAAAGTTCTTGTTTTTTCATGCTCTTTCCATTGGAGTTATTTATTTTGAGACTTGCACTATAATTATAAAGTGCCAAATATGGAGGAGTGTTGTAATCAATTATGGATGCAATTTTGGCTAAGCCCGACGTCCTAAATTTTTGGGAGTTGCAGTTTGTACCTATCATGGATTCTGAGAATGATATGCTTTTCTCTGAAGTATGTGGACTTCAAGAGGATATTGTAAAATTTGTGGAAGAAAATAGATCACTCAAGAAGCGAAATTCTCTTCTACAATCACTCATTCACGATAAGGATACAATAATACACTCCCTACAGAACAAACTTGCTAGCCTACAACATCACCATCATATTGTGGACAACCATATCCATGCTCCTAGTCCACTTGCAGTTGTTGCTCTTATACCCACTGACATTGATCTGCTAGTCTTTGAGCCTGAACCTACTTTTGATGCTTCTAAACCTGTGAGGCTTGTTACTACACCGCTCTTCCATATCTGCGTTCTTGGCTTGGTATGATCTAGTTATCGTTCCTTTCATGGTATCGAGCAACCATGAAATATCAATGTCGATGGGTTCAGCTCACAAGCTTTAAGCCCTCATATGACCATACCATATGACCAAGGGCTAAGGATTTTAATGGGTGTTTACACAACTTACTATTCTGGGGTGTGTCATGTGTTTTCAAGAAAGTCACATCCAACTGCCTCTTCTGGTAAAAAATACTATTTCTGGACTGTGTAGATAGTGACCTTTATTTCCGAAAATAGCAACCAGCGTATTTTCCCAAAATAGTAAAAACATGCACAACATCCGTGGATCCCTGCCAAAAAAGAAAAGAATAGAAATTCTTCTGCACATAACCTGAAAATGATCTGTCATACCAGAAAATAGCCCAATGTAGATCTTGTGAAATCCAAAAAACCCAATAAAAATCTCCCTTGGTTTCTTGACCATGTGGCGTGAATCCCAAGGTGAACCTGTGTATTTCACTACAACCACAAAAAAACACAAAAAATGACTGCCCCTAGAAATGGCCGAGTTTATAGTCAATCTTAGGGTTTTCATGCCTTCCAGATCTAATGGAATCCTCTATTTTCCATAAAAATGCATGCAGCAACAACATACGACCAAATACCAAATATATGAATATACAATGAATTTATTTGCAAAATAAAACTTACAGATGGATGTCAACAACAATCTCTCGCTCTGATACCATGAAAGGAACAATAACCAGATCATACCAAGCCAAGAACATAGATGGTAATCAAACACTATGATCAATAAGATGAAATTGATTCACCAGAATAGCTTTACATAAAACCTTTGCAAACAAATGAGCAGCAATATCATATATTATTATGGAACTCAATGTAATACATTGAGAATGGGCCTTGCTTAAATAGGCAAGAAATAACAATAAAAGAACCAGTCAAGGTCATAGATCAAGTCATAAATCAAGGAAATAACTAGTCATCAAAGAACTAGTCAAGACCATAGATTTAGGAGAGAACTAGACATCAAGGATCTAGTCAATACCATAGATCAAGGAAAGAACTATACCTAACAACTAGATAATATCTCCTAATATCTAAATAAGATAAAAGAAATATCCAAACACATAAGTGGGTGAGGATAAATACAATAAAGGTAAATAAAGTACCTAGGTGAACATGAGCTAAGGTAAATACCTACTCTAACAATATAGAAATATTAGCTTCATCGAGTCATCCATGGGATGAGATATGCAAGAGAAGCCATGGTGTCTGTGAAGTGGTTAGATAACCGAGTTACATATTGGATGGTGTAGAAGTCGAATGCCCCAAGGAGGAAGTCAATAATATCCTTATGCTTTTGTAGAATGTCATTTTTGCATTTATAGGTGACCTTGATTTGATTGGCGATGAGTTGATAATTACCATAAATTTCAAGGATTTGGACACTTAAAAGGATGGTGGTTTCAAGGCCCAAAATGAGAGCCTCATATTTTGCCATATTTTTAGTGCATTCAAAGTTAAGCTTGTTGGCAACAGGAATAGGAATATCCTAAGGAGGAATGATAATGATTCTAGCACCACCCCTTGTTGAAATTTTTAACCATCAAAGAAGAGTGTCATCCTAATAGGGGAATACTTGTGTTGAAAATTGTTAATGGGTTTGTTGGGAATTTATAATTAGGAAGGTGAGTGTTAAGAAGAGTAGCATCAACTAATTTATCTACAATAACTTGGCCCTTGATTGATTTCTAAGAGATGAACTCTAGGTCAAAATCGCCATGAGCATGATATGTTGAGTGATGCAATAACTATGGTAAGGCTTAAAATGCATGGTTTTAAGGAGATGAAATTTTCTAATGATATAAGTCTTGTGATTGAGAAGGTAATGGTGAATCTTGAAGGTGACAAAGAAAAGAGTGTAAAAACTTTTTCAACTTTAGTGTAGTGAGTTTCATTCTTGTGAAGGGTGCAACTAATATAATACACAACATGTTCCCTAACTTGCACATCATGATGTGCCGGTAAGAATGGCAACAACATGAAAATAGGTAGAGACATAGAGATAGAAGGGCTACCCTCATGCGAGAGGTGTAAGATAAGGAAAGGATAAGAGATATTTCTTAAGATCGTTGAATGCATTTTGATAGTTATCATCCAAGTGGAAGTCAATGTATTTATGAAGAAGATAATCAAAGGGTTGGCATTGGTCCGAAAGTTGTAAGATGATGTGATGGATGGACTGAATCTTGCATTGAAGAATATGAAGTTTCTTAGGATTATAAGGAGGAGGCATCTTGAGGATGGCCTTAATTTTTGTTGGGTCAACCTCTATACCCTTGATGGAAATGATGAAGCCAAGGAGCTTGCCAGAAGAACTCAAAAAAACACTTGGGTGGGTCAAGCAGAGGAAGAAATAGATGATACACTTAAAAAGGATATCAAGGATAGAGAGGTGATCGCGTTGATGCTTGGACTTTCCCAAGAGGTCATCAACATAGTATTTTAGGATCTTATGGATGAAATCGTGAAAGATATAGGTCATGGATTCGCTAATAGGTGGCTCAACGTTTTCAAGCCAAAGGGCATGACATGATAGCAAAATGTCCCCCAAAGAGTGATGAAAGAAGTCTTATGTTGGTCTTTTGGTGTGATAAATATTTGATTGTATCAAGGAAAAAAATCCATAAGAGACAACATCTCATGGCCTATTGTAAGGTGTATAAGCTGATCAATGTTAGGAAGGGGAAAATCATCTTTAGGGAAAGCAAGTTTAAATATCGAAAGTTAGTGCATATGTGAATATTTCCCAAAGCTTTAACAATGGGAATGATGTCCTGAATCCCATTACGGATAGTCGATAGAGATGATTAAGTTGAAAAAAAGGAGGCATTCTAACTCCTCTTTAATAAGGAGGGAAACTCGAGGATGCATGCATAGAAGCTTCTGCTTAATCGAATTTGTGTTGTGAAACGTGAAAATTTTATGGATAATAATGAATGGATTGAGGAAAAAAATGTTAGTGTATGACCATGCAAAGGATTGGCCATGATGAAAGAGAAATTATTTGAAGGATTCAAGCTTGTGTGGATTAAGGGATTGATCTAATTTAAGAATGAAGGGATCTTATGAAGTCTCTATATTAATGTTGATGGTGGATTTGTTAAGAAGGGTGGATGTTTAAGCGGTAAGGACTTATGAAGATATGAATAATTTTCCCCATGTGGAAAAGATAACATTTTCATCAACATAATGTAGAACATCAATGATAGAAGATTATTCTTCTATCATCTCTAAATGTCGAATAGGAGGGACTAGATTGACCATCACATTGATAAGTGACCGGTCCCAAGGTGATGGTGGAGACTAAAAAAATATATCGGCAATAGACATGGTGTCACCCATATCCATAGCCTCATGGGATGGGGAAGATCAAGGATCAATTTCAATGAGCACCATAGATGATGGAAGAGGATTGTCTAATTTCTCTTTATAACCTAGTCTAAATTTTTTATGGGGTTTATGAGATTGATCAATGACAAGGTCATGCATGCCTTATTCATAATGCCCCATTCCAAATCATTTCCAAGTGAAATGATGAAGATATGTTTGGGAAAATTATTTCTTATAGAGATAACAAAAAAATTGGTGTATGGTTTAGTATGAGGTTGGGTGTTGATGTGAGATGAAGGGCGATCGATGCTACCATAGATGAGATTGGCGCGAAGATGAGGTAGATAAAATGGAATTATATCCCGAATGTTTGGTTGGTACATAAGCTCTTTGTCATGTCTACCAAGTCTATTAGGCATGGGAAGAGAATTTAGTATAAGAATGTGATACTCCCTTAGTGAAAACTTATCCATCACTTTGTCAATAGAATCATCATTAGGAAGCTTAGATGGAGAAACAAATAAGCTAGTTGATGGTTGAGACGATTTTTATGTGGGGATGAGAACATCATTAGGATGATAAGTCATATTATATGCTTTGAATGGTGGGGTGGCTATGGGGAGAGTTATAATATTCATGTAGTCACAAAATCATGTACATTAGACATTATTTAGCTCAATTTTCATAACACTATTTTAAAGGTTCTTGAGTGAAGAAAGTAGTAATCAATCCCATCTTTTGGAGATCTTATTTTTCTTTTATTTCATCATTTCTACACATTTCCAAATACATACCTAGTGTATTTCAGAACGTTCCCACCATTTTATCCAAAAATGGGGTGTTGAGACTGCATCTTGGGGCACCCCTGGTCCCACCTGGGGTGCCCCAATCCTTGTTCTACTTTCCTACCTATTTCTAGGATCTTTCTAGCCATTTTTCATTCTTATCTTTTTCGTAGTCAGCCATGTCAAGGTTAATTATGAAATTAGATTAAGAGAACCATATATATAAAGTTATGAGACCATAATGAGGGTCGTAGTGTCACCTACTACTATCACTCTATCTAGATTTGTATCCATTGCATCACTTTCATCTACGTAGTTCCATGTATCAAGGATATGATATTTTCATCAACACACACAACATAGGGGAGGGATTCTATTCTATTCCATACACACATGCTATTACATTTTATATACTTATTATTTCTCGCTACTTCACAAAGTGCGACTTGAATAAGAGAACCTAGGGCATGACATGCACACACACCAAAACTACATTTGGGTCCGAAATGTAGTATAACACTCAATTTCATAAGCTCACTATTGTGGAAGATGAGGTCACCCAAACCATTCATTTTACATTTTTATTTTTAGAGTTTTTGATACTTCTTTGTATTTTGCAGGTCATTCCTTCATCCTATATGATTTGCTACATCCAGAGTGGCTCGGAAGATTCAATTTGTGAGACAAGGAATATTATAGGGTATCATTGCGACACTAGAGGAACTGGATTTCAAGCTTTTACAAACACCAGGGAACCTATTCTCTAGACCAGGGTGTCCTAGGGCACCCCAATAACTTTTTGGGTACTCTAGTCTCCTTATATCTTCTAGATCTGACCATTACGAGACTTATAAGTGATCGTGCCTATTCCTAGAATTCACGGTGACACTGTGATAAATTACGATAGTCTTTGACAATCAGCTAAGTCCTTTCCTTTTAAATATTTTCATACTTAAGGTTTTATTTCATTTAGCATACTTATTTATAGTTATTCCATACTATCTTAGCATATTTTATAACGTTTTAGTCCTCTTATATTAGATTAACTATCTTAGCATACATTAGTTTATCCTAAATTTTAATTAATCATTTTGGTGAACCCCTTGTTTCTTCATAGTGTCTTCTAGGGTTTTGCATTTGCATTCCAAGGTTTCTTACCTTCTTAGGACTTCTTTTCCTTTACCATGGCTCACACTCATGAAGAGTTTACTAAATATCTCCTTTATTCCATCAACGATCACCTTACTACATATCCTTAGGATCTAGATTGGATTTTTCATGTGGCTCACAAGGAAGATGCTAACTTGGCATAACTCAATCCCTTTCATGCCGCTATCGCGCCTACCATTACCACTCAACCACTTGCGCCCACTCTTCTACCTATCTCTATTGCTACATTTTTTCCCCTACTCCTACCAATCATTTTATTCCACCCTTAGTCTCTCATGAACGATAAGTTTGATATATCATCAATTAAGATTTAACATCTATATATCATTATCTCCAAGCTCAAATCTATAAATTGTAACAAGCTACTTCCGTTGCCTCTCCATCTTTAGATTCTACCTTGTTATTGCATACTCCATTTTTGCCTGCCATTTCTACTTATCCACTTCCTCCTAGTTTTTTCACCCCTAAGCTTCCCATCTTCAATGGTCATGGTGACTTGCGGCAGAGCATCTTAAAGCCTTTCATGTCACTTTCCTAGATTTCAGCAATGATCATATTAACCTAGATAAAATATTTCCTCTTAGTCTAAATGACTATGAAATGCATTGGTTCTATGATTTTCCTATCCACTCAGTCACCTCATTTATGCATCTAGCTGATTCATTCCTTAAAAATTTATCCATCAACATTGTCTCTAATATTTCTTACGCTTAACTAGCAAAACTTAGACAAGGATCTAATGAAAAATTTGCCAACTACGTTTTACGGTATAACAAAAATCTTGCTAAAATGAAAAATGTACTTTCCGAATATGAGTTAAAAGACTTATTTATTCATAGTCTATTACCACATCTATAGGAGAGTGTGTTATTTGACACTTCTCCTTCATTTGATTGGACCTTTTTCATACTCTCAAGATTCATGAAACTAAACTTTTATCTGTCAAGAAACTTAAGTATCAAGAACCACCCTCATTTTCCTCTTGATTCCAAAACAAAACACCATTAGAACCTACTACAACCAAACCAACCAATGCCAAAGTTACTGTTAACACTGTCACTCATACTAAAGAGGTTGAGTCCCAACATCCTCGCTACACATTTAGCACTTTTCCCATGGCTCCCCATCTTATCTTAAAGAAACTTCTTGAAAAGAATATTATTAGTCTTCCCCTGCCATACGAAGCTATACCTATCATGACCAAAAGTCTGAAAATATAATGAAAACTTCCATTCTAACTATCATCATTTTTTAGGCCATTTCACTAATAGGTGCTTAAATCAGACAATCATTCAAGATCTAATTGAAAAAAATCGATTGAGTTTCCATAATTTTCTAACTCTACTCCAACCAATGATGAAGGTAAAATTAAGATCTTTCACAATGATTCCCAACAACATTACTTTATAATGGTATACACATTATGTTACATCACCACACCCTCCTTTCATCTTGTAGTGACATACACTCTAGGCTAAATCGTCACCTATTTTTATTATTATATAGTGATATATGCTTACCGCTAAATCATCACTCATCCTTTCATCTTATAGTGATATATGTTTAGGGATAAATCATCCCACATCCATTCAAAAAGTTTTGATATACGCTTCGCCTATAGGGATCATGCACATATCTCCATATGTCGCATCTCATCATCACTTTACTTACACACTCATTGCAACATGATAGACACAATGAACACTACTCGACTATTTCCGATGATGAACTCTTCTTTACAGTTCATTCTTGACTATTAAGGGGGAAATCAAAATGAAACTCATTTCATACACTTCCATCCACTCGGGGGCACTCGGATCCTATCATTTCAACTTGAATTCCATGCCACTCTTCCATAACATACTACATTGTCTTGGGGGCTTTTACTCTTGTTTACTAGTGTTTTTCATGATCACTTTTCTACACATTTTAGATTGATCTATTATATGTCATTATAACTATCATACACACATGCGCATTCATGAATTTTTTTAGTGTGATCACAGATACAAGAATCTTACATGTGGTATGGATGCTCACCTTCTACCCTTCCTATACTAGTTGCTAGGGGCATCCACCTTCATCTCATACGGGTGTTGTTATTTCATTTTTCTTACTTAGCATCTTATATTACTTGCTCATACATACTTTGACATATTGGTTATCTCTCTAACATGCTAATGAGTGTTCCATGTGTAACACTTAGTTTGCAGGATTATACATCTCCATGACTCCTTGTTTATTTATTTCTACTTGTCTCGCCATTGTTTGCCATTGTATATAGGATTTACAATTTTCTTGTGTGCACACTTGTTAGTATTTTGTGGCCATGATGGATGTGCATGTCTTATGGCATCGTGAGTTATGTCCCATGTTTATAACCCGCTCTGTGTGTGGTCTCCTTATGTTCTTGCATGTTTACACTACTTTGTTTGATAGTTATTACATTGTCTGTATATTTTACACTTCTCTTATTGTATGCATGTGTTTCTAGAATAACACTTGTTTTGGCTAGCCATCCCCTTTTTGGGCTCCTTGGTTTCTACCAAGTGTTTTCCCTTTCCATATATACGGTAGAATTACACAGTCGAGTGTGATAGGTCCTCTTTGGGGATAATTTCTCCTTTCGGTGATGTCGTATGCACCCCCACAAAGGGTGGAATCATTCGAGGGTTTCTACATACTAACACAACGCATTTAAACTGGTTCAATAAAATGCACTTTCTACCTTTGGCATTGTGGGTTTACATACGGTGAGTTATTTCATACCATTCTATGAACTCCATACACAATGGCATTTTACAATACATGGTGTCCTTAAAAATTTCTTAGAAGTAGTTATAAGATTTGGGTTATAGTGGGTGTGCCTCTCATATACTACTAATTGGCTAGTTGGCATCGAGATCACCCAAAAACTAGGATTCTACATAGTTCTCTTCACACATTCACCGAGAAGAAGTTAGAGTTAGAGGATAAAAGTAACTACTCCCTACACTTCTTCAGCTAGGGTGGCATGAGATTACCCAAAACTCAAAAAAGTCAATATATCCTTCTACACCCTTTTCTCTCGACATGAATTAGGTGCACATATTCCATTTAATTTTTCATGCAACATATTTTACAATTGCTTATTTTACATAGTGTATTTGACATTTACATACATACATATTTGAATACTTGATCATTTTCTCCTTGTAGGTCTAGTCGTATGAGAAACAAGAACTCAAATTGGGGGTAGCAACAATGATGACGATGATAATAACAGAATGATAACACACTACGATGACCCTTACCTTTACTAACCATGCGCAGTACACTACACAACACATCATATACATACGTAATTTTCCATAGGTTCACTCTCATCACTTTTTATGCACATTTTTCATCTTTAGAATTCACGCTCCTATAATTTTTATTTCTATCATTTTATGCTTGAGTCTAGTCCATCAACATGTCTCTACTACATTATACATGGACATCAAGTATGCACTCCTATCTAATTTATGTTACCAAGATTTCCGCTCACCATCATAAAGTGGGGAAAAATGTAGTCAAAAATCATGCACATTAGACATTATTTAGCCTGGTTTTCATACTACTATTTAGAAGGTTCTTGAGTGAAGAAATTAGTAATTAATCCCATATTTTGGCCATCTTGTTTTGCTTTTATTTCTTCATTTTCACACAATTCTAGATACATAGTTTCAGAAATTTCCCATCATTTTAGCCTAAACTGGGGTGTCGTGGGGTGCCCTAGTCCCACATGGGGCACTGCGATCCTTGTTCTACCTTTCCTCCTCTTTTTAGGATCTTTCTAGCCATTTTTCATTCTTATCTATTTCCTAGTCGGCCATGTTAGGGTTAATAATGAAATTAGAGCAAGAGAACCATATAAACATAAAGTTATGAGACTATAATGAGGGTCCTAGTGTCATATATTACTATCACTCTATCAATAGTTGTATCCACAAAGTGCCATGCATCAAGCCTAGAAGATCTACATCAACACACACAACATATGGGGAGGGATTCTATTATATTCCATGCACACATGCTATTATATTTCTATAGTTATTATTGATTGCTACTTCATAAAGTGCAATTGACACAAGATCACATAGGGCACCAAATACTAACGCACACCGAACTACATTTGGGTACAAAATGTAGTGCAATTCTTAGTTTTGTAAACCCAGTGTTGTGGCAAATTGAGGTTAGTCTAACTCATTCATTTTACATTTTACTTTTTAGGGTTTTTCATACTTCTTTTTCTTTTATAGGTCATTCCTTCATCCTATATTATTTTCTACATTTGGTGTGGCTCGGCGGATATAGTGTGATAGAAAGGGAGTATTTTAGGGTATCTTGCAAAATTTAAGGAACTAGATTCTAATCTTTTATAGAGGTCGAGCCACTTATTCTATAGACCAGGGAACCCCAGGGCACCCCAGTACCTTCTAGTGCCGTAGTCTCCTCAGAGATTCCAGATATGACCTTTACAAGAATTTTGAGTGATTTTTCCTATTCCTGGAATCCACAATCGAATCGTGATAACTTGTGACAATCTTCAACAATCAGCTAAGTCTTTTCATTTTACATCTTTGCATACTTAGGGTTTTATTTCATTTAACATAATTATTTAAATTTTTTTCGTATTATTTTAGAGTATTTTACAAAATTTTAATCCTTATATATTAGTTAACTATATTATCATACATTAGTTTATCCTAAATTTTAATTAATCACTTCCCCTCATGCTCATATTAGATACATTGATAGAGGGTGGAAAAGACACAATTCATAATGTGGATTCAAGGTCACCCCAATAAGACATTATATTGAAACACCCCTTCTAAAATATAGAATATTTCTTAGAGGATTTTTTCACCAATGCAGATGGGAAGAATAATTGTACCCAAGGTGGGGGCGATAGTGTCATTTAAAGCACACAAGACCATGGGTTATTGGGTGATAATGTATTTAGTGAGATTGAGTTGGTCAAAATCATGGGATGATATGATGTTAATGCTAGTTCCATTGTCTATCATAAATTAACGAATGAAGGTGTCATTGATATGAACAATGATGAAGAGGGAAAGGTCGTGCTCTTCTGGTGTGATATCTAGAATCGAATGACATAAGAAGATATGGAAGTCAAAGCGATAAGTGACCGATAAGAGATACGAAGGGATAATCCTAATCATTAGTAACAAGTATGCATTTAAGAGTTTCCATGAGGGATTTACTATGATCTGGAGAGATTTGGATAAATTCATAGAATGACATCTTAACCAGGGCCTAGTGGAGTTTTTTCATGATCTTTGTACTCAAGAGAAACATGCCAAGGGGAAGCTAAGATGAAAATATTGGATTTTGATGATGAAGATGATTGGGTAAAATATTTAGGAGGAGCAACGACAACCACCTTAGACTTTGATTGAGTGGGTGGAGGAAATTATTGATAAGAATAGGTGGTGACCGAACAACATCAATGTAGAGAGGAGGAATTTCCTCAAGAGGAGATAAAGTAAGTGGAGGAATGGTGACATAAGTCTTAGATGAATGAGATGAATTGGATATTTTAGTAGATGAAGGTTGTGATGAGGAAGTTGATATTGTGGGTTGAAGGGTTGGTTATCCCGATCAAAGAGGTCATATTTGTTAATAATGTTATGTATGATGGTTTAAAGGGCCTTACAAGTGTTCAAAGTGTCATACCCCGGTGCACAGTGGTATGAAAAAATAAGGATATAGTCAAACCATGAGGGTCTTGGTACATTTGGATTAATGGGTTTGATTGATGGTAAAGTGATTGCCCCATCTTGGAGTAATTGGTAAACATCATTATATAATACCCCAAAGTAGTAGGTGATGATGTGGATATAGTTGAAGGGCTCGTGATGAATTTAATGATGGTTTGACTTGAGGTGGTTTTATGGGAGCCTTAGATCTTGTCTTATATTTGGAATATTATTTAAATGGTTGTGTTTGATTTTGAATCTTGGTTGATGATGTGAATGACCTAGAATCAATTTTAATATTTGGTTTAGAAGAAATTCATTTTTGTGTTGTCTTACTAGTGGTGGAGGTATTCGATGAAGGGGATCGTCAAGATAAAAGAGGATCTCTAAGGATGGTGATGGTGATGATGTAGCATTAGGAGGATTGGTATTAGGTGAAGGAATCTCTATCTTTTATGTGTACCTATAAGATAATTATAAATAGGTACATTTTTTTAGTTTTTATTTATGGGTATTTGTCCTTAGTGGAAGTGGTGACATATTTTGTTAGAGAATCCATAGTGATTGGTTTTAGTACAAATTTTTGTAATATTTATGGTGGGAGGGGTTTCTTCATGATGTGTTTAAGGATGTCTAAAGGGGTGGTTGATTGTGTGGTTTTAGGATAAGTGGGTGTAAATGTTGTAGGTTTCGTTGATATGATTAGAGTGCCACTTGTTCTTGTATTGACTATGGGATTTTGCATAGTAGGTAATGGTGTAGTCATAGGTGTAATATTGGATGTTGATGTGAATGTAGTAATGATTGGGGTAGAACTTGGTGTAGGTGTTGACGATGATGATGTGGTGTAGTTTTCATAAAAGAAGGAAGGGGTTCAATAGATGACTTTATAGATGGTGAAGATGAAGGAGTGGTTATAATCAAGTCTAATGAAGTTATGGTCGATGTGATGGCTGGAGAGGGATTTGAAATAGATGTAGGTTTCGTAGATGATTATGTCAAAATTTTTATACATTGTTAATGATGTGTGCATTAGGTGCTTTGGATGTAGAAGGTGAGTCTGATTATTAGGTGGATGGTTTGGAAAAGGTTGGTTGAAGACATCCAAGGGTTGATTAGGTGGCGCATTATGGTTATCCACTTGGAGGTCACCCAAGCCTATTATTTTTTGAACCAGATCTTTAAATGTGTGACACCTTTTAATATCATGGCTACGGACTTGGTGATATTTATAATAGTGCTCTTCGTGATACAATTATAGTTTAGGTTGTGTCTCATCGAATTATCTAATGGGTGGAAATTGAATGAGAGTGACCATTATTAATTTGTCAAAAAATCAACAAAGTATGATTCTCCAAGAGGGGTGTAATTAGGGGTTGGTCTAGGATCTCTTTGTGGAGGCTCTATGTGAGAAGTAGATGTAGATGATGACTTGACCACAATGGTGTTAGCAACGGTTTTGGATTTGTCACTATGTGTGGATAATTTTTGAACTTTGTCTTAGGTTTGTTGGATCGAAGTTTAAGATGGCCTTTCTCAAGGGCACAAAATTTGAGTTTACGAGCCATAGTGAGAACATCTTAACATGTTTGGAAAGATTGAATTTAAAGAGTTAAAGAGATGTATTTCGTACATGACCCGAAAAATAGTTCAATAAGATCATTTTATGGAAGAGGAAATGATAGTTGGTTAATGATGTTATGCCATCATGCCACAAAATCTGTCTTTTATTTATCGTCATACTTTGTCGAATGGCATAAATCCTAGTGATGGTAATTTTACATATAATTTCGATTGAGAAATGTTCAAGAAGTATTTGTGTCGGTTGGGTGATTGTGAATAATTAGTGTTGTGGAATATTATTGTACCAATCTAATGCGGGACTGACCAATGACATGGTAAATGTGTGGAGCATGAGATCTTGATCATCGATGATAAGATAACATGTATGTCTAAAATCTTGTAGATATTGTTGTGGATCCTCTTTGATATTAAATTTGAATAATTTTGGCAATTCCCAATGAGGATAATATGGTTTCATGGGGAAAGATGGGTTGATAGGTTCATTTTAGATTTGTTCATAAAATTCATGTTGGGCCCTAACAAGCTCAGTCATGTTTCTAAGAAAAACACCACAAGTGCGAAGAGAGGACTTGGGTCATTTCAGGTTTGGAATTATAAACATAGATTTGTTGGATTGGTGGTGCATTGATAGGAAGGTGGGTTGATTTATAAATAAGGTAATCATGGAGGGACATAATATTAGCATCGAGGAGCTTTTGGAACTCCACAAATCCACGAGAGATAATGGTAGGCCCAAAAGCTTTAATCGATATGGCAGATTGAGGTATGGATGACCTAGATGGGATGGAAAGATTAGTCTCATCACGGGTGGTAGTTTGGAAAAGAGGTTCTTGAAGAGGGGTATTGATGATCAAATTTTGGGTGACCGTAGAAGAGGTGACCAAAGGCATATATGAGACAATGGCCAAAAGAGATGTTTGGTGGGATGAAAAGATGGAATTGGGATTGTTTGATGCAAGGTCTTGTTTTATTTTCCTAGCTAAAGAGCGTGTGATAACAGTCATGAAACAAATACAAGAAAATAATAAATATGTTGATTTCAAATTAAAGAAAACAAGTCAAACAACATTTTTTTCTTTATCTTGATTAATTAGAAGATGCGATAAAGAAAGAGAAAAGTGGATAAAAATGTTACCTAAGAAATTCTAGTCTAAGGATGGTTCTAGGTAGTTTTAGATGTGGATTCCTCAATATACCCAAAGGTAAGCCCCAATTCTGTATAGGATTTGTATCATGGTCAAAACACCATGAAGGATTTCCTATTGGGTGATGAAATCCTAAATAGGTCTATCTAGTAAGGGATTGTTTAGATGTGTGTGAAGAAGTGTGAAATGCAACATATTAAACCCCTACTTACTCTAGATTTGCAAGCAAGAATGAAATAGGTTTGTTTTAAATCCAAAACCAAATCTAGAAATTTGATGAGAAAAATCACACCATAAATGGAAAATACGATGCAAAAGGATAAACTAAGACAAAAGAGGAATATCTAGTTTTGATTCTCCTTGTTATTTGATCTTCAAAATAAGCACACAAGATCCAATCAAATTAATCTCGCATAAGATCCAATCAAATTAATCTGCATGAACAAACAAGAAAGAAAAATACAATGTACATGAGGTCCAAAAATCCACTTGCACTTAAACGCGCTAATTTTTTTGTGTTTTGGTTTTAGTAGTCTTCAAATTATTCTTTGACCAAGGTAATCCTAAAGAAAGTGTTAGAAGTTTGATTTTTCTATTTGATAAATTTCAAGCGACGCATTCTGTGGAACACAAATTAATAGTTATACTGCAAACATAACGATTAAAGAAATGGATAGTAAATGATTGTGGTCATTTTTTATTTTCAAGATCGCTTGAAAGAACATACAAAACCAACAATTGGAAAAATATTAATAATGCAAAGAAACAAAAATAAAGAGAAAGACGATAGTTAAATACGGAAAACAAAGTTAGATTAAATGAATTAATTTAATTAAGCTACTTATAATGAAAGGGTTGGTTAACATGAAATGTTGATTTAAATTTTAAATTGCTATTTGATGGGGATCCTAAAATCAATGATTAGAATGTTATCCCAAGGTAAGTAAAGGCCAAGATGATAGGAGAAATTTGAAGCTTTTGATTTCCAAGATCACTTAAAAAGCGCGAGGAAAGAGCATAAACGTAAAACAAGCTTTGATTTTAAAAAAAGGAAGGTTAATTCCTAAAATAAATAGAAAATGTCACGTTTTTGATTTCTAAGTTCACTTTGAAAGTGTGAGGAAATATTATACGCGTGATGTTTTTACATTAAAAAAAATACTAATTTTTTTTTCTTTAAATGAAAAGTGTAAGGAGAAATGAAACCATACATTTTCTGTAATTTCAAATCAGAAAATTATTTTTCCATTGCATAGATCTTCTTGATACCTTTTCGTTAAAACAAAACAGACTCGTTTTGAGTTTGGGAGAAAAAATTATGGCTTCCGAAAGATGGGTTACGTTAGCAGTCTCAATAAAAAATTTGAACACGAGAAAAATGGCTCGACAATTGTTTTTTTGGTTTTTATATTTTTTGCTCCACCTGAGAACCTCAAAATTTGAGAGAAAGATTAAATGAAGACAATAAACACAAAAAAATTTAAATAATGAAATGATAAACTAAAATGAGAAAAATAACATGGGGTTCCACTGGCGTGCAATAATGTTTGTCAAGATTTCATGCTTCCTGCTTCAGGCTAGTGAAGACTAAACTAGAAATCAAGAAAACCTCAGAAAATGGGAGGGTTTAGGGACCTCCTAATGTGGATGACAATGAAGATGGTACGAACAAAAAAATATAAATCCTCCCGACTAAAAATCTATAATGTGCACAACAAAAAATACTAAACATGAAAAGGATTAGAAATGAATATGGTGGGTCACGACAAAGTGGGCTGCCCATGTTTTGATAACAAAAGTAGATGATCAATAATGAAATGGAAATATGCAGATAACAGAATCTAAAGTATATCTGATAAGCTAAAATAAGCTGAAATGATAAAGCTGATACTAGAAATATTAAAAATAAAATCCAAACCAGAGAAGGTCGATGGTGACCCAAGAGCCGATAAAGACGGTTGACGGAAACCACATAAGAACTGATCCAAAATGTATGGTGTCAAGACAAATGGGAGAATGCTAAAATACATGCGAATATCTAGAAGAAGGAGAAGCAAAAAGGATGCAAGAAAATTATATGACTAAGGGAAATCACACAAACATTAGGATGATATTAGTGGAATTCTCGGTTAAATAAGAATGAAAGAGGTATGATATGATTTCCATTTTATTTCAAAAGATGGGGGAATGATCTTATTTAAAGCCTAAGGGTGAGATTAATTTGGGGTTTTAGGTAATTATGATTTAGAAAAGTAAACCTGATTAGGTGAGTGGGGGACATGGATTTGAATATTAAGATCATAAGTGGATTGAATTGGATCATATTTTAACATTAAATTCATAAGTGGAAGAATATGGATTAAATCTGAAAATTAAATTCACAAGTGGATAAATATGGATTAAAATTGAATATTAAATTCATAAGTGTAGTGACATGGATTAGATTTGAATATTAAATTCATAAGTGTAGTGACATGGATTAGATTTGAATATTAAATTTACAAGTGGAGTGACATGGATTATATTTAAATACTAAATTTACAAGTAAAGTGACATAAATTAGATTTGAATATTAAATTTACAAGTGGATGAATATGGAGCATATTTAGAATGTAACGATGATTAGATTTGTTTAGGGATTTAAAAGAGATTAATTAATCAATTAAAATTGATTAATTGGATATGGATTTGCATGGGAAATGGAATGGGGAAATTGATTGAATTTTAGTAGGTAAAAGGTATTCGAATCAGAAATCTGATGAAAGAGAGAGAATGCGGGGTGAAGGGGAGGGATGTTACCAAAAATTGGTGTCTATAGAAAAATAAAAATGAGGAGTTAGAATGTCCTTATATATCACAATGGTGATCTTACGATCTGAACATTGCACTACATCTCAAACCCAATGTAATTATATGTGTGTGTGTGTGTGTCTCGTGTGTGTGTGCACGTGCGGAGTTTTTCCCTAAGTGGCTCTTGTGCATGTCTCACTTGATAGCGAGAAAAATATCTAGATGTAAATAAATGTAATAGATGTGTACATGGATTAGAATGAACTTCCCTCCTATGAAGTGTATGTAGAATAACTATCCCTTGTGTCTCTTGAATGGTTTTAGATGTATGAAACGAAGCTCTTAGATTCTTGATGGATGCAAACTTAGGTTGTGATAGCTAATAATTAGTGTTTGGTCCTTTATTATGATCACATAACTTTATATTTATATGTTTCCCTTGCTTGAATTTCATAACCCCAAAAAGGATGAGTAAAAAAATATAAGACTCTTAAATGGATGGAAAGGACCCAAAAAGTGTGAACAAAGTATACAGAGGTCCGCGGTGCCTAGCACTAGTGTCTAGGTTGGATGTTGGTGTCTAGGATGATCAATGTTGAGGAATAAAAAGGAAGACCAAACAAGTAAGGTGCAAGGAAACAAAAAGTAAATAAAGGTGGCCAAAGACATGGTTTAATTACTAATTTTCTTACTTAGGAATCATATGAATAGTAGTATGTAATCAAGAATAAATAGATACCCAAAGTGCGTGATTTTATGTCTACATTTTCCCCTACTTTATGTTGTTGAGAGAAATATTGATAACATAAAGTAGATAAGAGATGCGTACCTGATAACCATGTAGATTGATGATGACAAAGCATGCCGAGGGACAAGAAAAAGTGTGAAGTGATAAAAATGTGAAGCATGGATGCTAAGGAGGAAAAAGTGCAAAAAGTGATGATGAAAATGACCCTAGGGTAGAAATGCATGTGTAGATGTCATGATGTGCCTATTGTTGATGTCGATTGATGTTGTTGATGTTGTGATGTGATGTGACTACTGCTTCCCATAAGGACGGACCTACAAAAGAGAAGAATGAACAAGTAGTCAAATACACATGTATATGATCAAAATGTGTAAAAATTATGTAAAATATGAAAATGAAAAAGGAACATGTGCACTTGATCCGTGATGAGTAAAAGGGTGTAGAAAGGATCCTGAAGATGTTGTAGAAAATTGATTTTTGGTGATATCCTATCGGTTGTGTGTCAGTGCGATTTTTGGCATGATCTCATTGTCGGGACAAGGGGAGGAATGAACATTTATTAACCTTATTAAATGTTAGGTCAACATTAATTAATATACATAAATATAAATGTGCACATATAAGAAAAATAAATAACAAGATAAAATAAATAACACATTGACACAACATGTAATGTGGAAAACCCCAAAGAGGTAAAAAACCACGGGAAGAATTATTTCCATATATGAGAAACTATTACAACTAGTCCAATAAAA
Source organism: Taxus wallichiana var. yunnanensis (assembly GCA_018340775.1). NCBI lineage: Eukaryota > Viridiplantae > Streptophyta > Pinopsida > Cupressales > Taxaceae > Taxus > Taxus wallichiana. The sequence goes on from CM031244.1 coordinate 273,115,304, forward strand.
ACTCCCTCCTCACTTCTACTCCATATTTTTACCAAGATCTTCCGATTCACGTGATTTGATATTCAAATCTATATATCCTGAATATGACCTATGGTCATATTTAAATAACCCAAAGGGTTATGACCTTCTTAAGTGACGGGGCACACCTCCTCGGTTTAATGTTAGTTAATTAAATAAATAACCACCTAATATAAAGTTTATATTTAAATAATAAGAATATAAGTTATTATATATTATTTAAATATAAACTAAATATTATGATACACTTAATATTATAGTTATAACACTCCCCCTTAATATTAAGTGGGGATCCATATGCCAACATTACTTGTTTGTACAACAAGATTTACAAATCCATAAACCCTAAAGGTTTAGGCTAGCATATGTATTTGTGAGACTAAATCCCACCATTTCTCATGGAAAAATTATTATGCCACATCTATAAGATCCTTTTATAACACAAGGACCTCCTTTACAAATATATGCAACCATAAGACTATATTTTTTTCCGTAAACTCTATCAATTTATATAGATCACAAAATATATTTTTACAAAGTGCTTTTAAACCAAATGGAAGTGTATAGGAGGAGGAGTCAACAAATAGTTGACCATTAGGAGGTGGCATTTCCATGCACACTCCCCCTTAATGAAAAATTTGAAAGGCCAAACATTACACAGAACTTGCATAACTTCATAACATGCAATGGCTTCATAAACATGTCTATAATTTGATCATTAGTCGGGTAGTACTAGAGATCTATATCACCACAGAGAACCTTCTCTCGGATAAAGTGCATATGTATCTCAATATGATTTTTCCTTTGATGTTGAACTATATTTTTAGTGAGAGAAATATAACTTTGGCTATCACACAGAAGAGGAGTACTTCCTTTAGCTTCTATGTGTATCTCTTCCAATAGTTGCTTCAACCACATGGCTTCTTTTGCTGCTTCCATTACACTTCTATATTCTTCCTTAGTAGAAGAAATGGAAACTATTGGCTACTTTTTACTGCTCCAAGTAATGACACTTGCACCAAACTTGAATACATATCCAGTTGTAGACTTATGATCTATCACATCACCAACATGGTTAGAATCACAATATCCATATAAATATGCATTGTTATAATAAATATAATGCAAACCAAAAATAGTTTTTCCCTTAATATAATGAAAATTATATTGGATGACTTCCATTGATACTAATAAGGCTCCCGCATAAACATTGAAGTAATCCCTACTTTGCATAAACAATTTTATGTCTAGTAATAGTTAGATAAATCGAACTACCTATATGTTTCCTATACAAAGTAGGATTAGATTTTTCACATGAAAGTTTAGGATCAAGTTTACATCCAACTTTTATAGGAATTTCAACTGGTTCACAATCAAGCATATTAAATCTTTTAGGTAAATTCGTTGTATATTTTCATTAAGATACTACAATAGAATTTTTATCGTGAAATATAGCCATGCCAAAGAAATGATGCAATAATCCTAAGTCTATCATCTCAAAATATTTCATTGACTTTTCTTTAATATTCATAATTAAAATGTTAGAATTAATGGTGATAAGTAAATCATCAACATAAAATAAAATGAGAATGATAGAATTTTCTTCAAACTTAACAAATAAATCATTGTCAAATGAGTAGTTAGAAAAACCAACTTCATTGAAAAACTTTTGATCTTTGCATAATAAGCTCTAGGAGCTTGTTTTAAATCATATATATATTTTTTCAATTTACAAACATAAATTTATTTACCCGGTTCTTAAAATAATTTAGGTTAGCTCATATAGATTTCTTATTTTAAATAACCATTAATTTTTTTTTACATCCATCTTATCGATTTCCCATCCATACTGAGTAGCTAAGGAAATTAAGATCCTTACTATGCTCATTTTTGCAACAGGTGCAAATGTTTCCACGTAGACGATACTAGGTTTTTAAGTAAACTCTTGAGCTACTAATCTAGCTTTGAATTTATCTACACTGTCATCTTCTTTATATTTAATCTTGTATAGTCATCTAGATCTGACTATACTTCATTTTTTAGGAGGAGGGACTAACTCAAAAGTTTTATTTTTAATCAAGGAAGTATATTAAGATTTCATAACATCTATCCATATTTTATGATACGAAGCTTCTTCAAAAGCATGATATGTATGATGAGTTCTAGTGATTTGTAAACTTTTACTTTGGAACTCTATGAATCACACAATTATGTTGTACTTTCTACTTTGGAAAATGAAAGTTTTGAGATTTAGTGACTGATTAACTAGTACTTACAAAGTCATCAAAGAATGATATGTATGATGAATTCTAGTGATCCGTAAACTTCTACTTTGGAACTCTATGAATCACACAATTATGTTGTACTTTCTACTTTGGAAAATGAAAGTTTCGAGATTTAGTGACTGATTAACTAGTACTTAGGATAAAATTGTAGAGAAATTCTAAAATAATTCCACACACAACATCAAAATTTTATCCTGGAAACCCCCAATTTCAGGGAAAACCAATCGGGAAGGGTGACTGCTATTTCTTCCCACTTGTATTAGCCAATAATCAAATTTTACAGATTAAAATAAGTATGAAAATAAGTAAAAATATAAATCTTCTCTACAATTACATGCTTTCTCTATTTTCTTACACCTTGTTCCTACAATTTCACTCCTGCACTGAAGAATCTCTGTTCACTTGCTCTCATATAATTAATAATTTGGTTCTTAATCTATTTGGATCTTCTATTTCCCCAATTCTCTTACTCCTTATATTTATAGCCTTCTCCCATGTCCTCTCATGCACCAGAGAATGGAAAAGGTTAGAGAGGGAAGAGACACAATTGGAAACTTCAAATTCACATCTATTCGTGCTCCATTTCTATTTTTTATTCGAAAGTGTTAGGACTGCCACCTTATGAAGATTGGCATTTTTAGGACCACCACCTTGGCTGGGCAGTAGTTATAAGACCGTCACCCCTACAGGAAGTGGTTCTACAACCAATGCTGTAAAGAGCCGCGGTTTTCGCTCTAGAACCTCTGTTTATGCGGTTCTTGGTGTTGATGAAACTGATGAAGTGGTGTGTTTTTCTTGATCCCTATAGATCATAACTCCCCTTCTTAGGAGGATTTTTTTCCCACAAAATATTATTGGGGGAGTGGTGGAGGAATCAAATCCCTCTCTTACTATTTCAAGCACCACTAGGTGCCTTGGTGTCTTCTCTCATCCAATATGCCATGGCTCCTTTGGATCTCCTGTTTATTTCTCCAATGCTACATCCTCCTCCAAGTTTCCTTGAGTAAAATCCTCTTTGGAAGGCATCTTCTATATTTTTGTTATTTTCCATGCATAGATGGATTTAGTAGGTGTGAGATCTTGCAACTTGCTATCATGTGCAACGCGCATAAAGTATGGCTCTGAAGGTTTCTTTTCCAGCCTACTCAAGTATGGTGAAGGTCCCATATTGTAGTGGTTTAGTCCTTCTTGTTTGTCTTTGTCTCTTGAGATGGATTGGAAAATCCTCTCCATGTATGATATCCTGTTATAATCACCATTGTTCCTTATATCTCCTCTTCTCCTTGTTTCCCCACGGTCAGGTCTAGTGAATTAGTAGGTAGATATGGTGACTGCATAGTGAAAGTTTGTTTTTATCCTTGAATGAGTAGTTCCTATGGTGACTTCTTCCGTAAAACCGAAAAGTTCTATCCAAAATATCGAGCTCTCAATTCCATTTTTCTTTTTTTTTAATGAGAGTAAACAAAACTAATGATTTTCTTGAATAAGCATTGGTGCTTGGTTGACACTTACCATAGCCTTTTTTGATTTGAACCGGTGTGCCTAGATGTTGAAACTAACTCTATCCTTTACCCATCTATACTGGTTCTCCCTCCTTGTGAACACTACATCCTTGGCATACAAGGACTTCTAAAGACAACATCAAATGCATCAATTTGAATGATATCAACCTCTAATACATCAATATATTGGGTATTTATCCCAAACTGAAACTTACACTTTCTTATAACCTATATTTCTACACCCTTTTTCACTCATCCTAATGGGCATGGATGTGGATGTATGTAAGTCTCTAGACCTAGTTTTTCTACAACTACATTATAAATCAGATTTTATTGAGAACCATAATCTAGTAAAACGTTTACCTTAGTCTTCTTGATTTGGATTCTAATTTGAAATAACTTACTCAAATTTTCTTTTACACCCTTGTACCTATTAGTGTCTATGCATCCCAACCTCTCATCTACATCCAAATCATCCTCAATCTCCACCTCTCTTCTGTTTTCACAGTGGGCATGGATTTCTTGGAATCCTTGGTTTGGTCCTTTGGGTGTAATTCTGGATGCAACTTCCAACATGTGGCATCAGTATATCCATTTATATCACAAATATTTTTAGAAATTCTTAGGATCTTTACAAGTATGTAAAGCAGTAGTGACATGTTTACCTTTCCATTTAACTTTGTTAATTGTCTTCCCTTGTTCTTTTTCCTGTCGATCTCGTTAACTGGTCTCACTTTGGATCTACTTCTCCTTTCTTCTTCTCATCATCAATATAGTATGCTTGCATGAAATATTTGTTGAGATCCTTGGGATTCGTGGAGATTACCTTCCTCCGAAGGTGAGTGTGAAGTCCTCCCAAATATTTGGTCATAATGTCCTCATCCTCCAAGTCCATATTAAGCAACATGGCTTGTCTCCAAAATTCTATAGTGTATTCTTGCATGCTTTGACTGTTTCCTATCTAAGTTAATGCCACTTAATCATCATGTCGTATTATGGCCACTAGGATATAATTTATCTCTAAGAAATTCTTTAAAAACTTTCCAAGTACTTGACAATAGGACATTTCTTATTCTCACAAGTGGCTAGATGGTTTTCCCATCAAACAACAGAATCACCTTCCATTTTGAGACATGCAAAGGTAATCCTTTATGCCTCAATAACACTATGCACACTAAAATAGAATTCTAACTATTTTAGCCACTTATCAAGCAATTCTACATCTACTTGTCCTCCAAATATATTTATTTCCACTTTCATTTAAACTTTAAAAGGTGTATGAGTAGATTTTACCTTCTCACTTACAATTGACATCTCTTCTTCATTCTCTTCCCATTATTCCTCTTCATGGCTCTTTCCGATGCCGAATGTTTTGGCCAATGCTTGAACCACTCGAGTCCATGGAATATTTCTTAACCAAATCCATCTTTTGCATATCTAAAATCTCTTCTTATTTTCTATGCAACCTATCCATCATGGTCTCTAGCATTTTGAATCTATGGACCAAGTTCTCTTCCTCCATTTGAGCTCAAATTCTCTATTTCCACTTCTTCGTAGAAATATCTGGATCACAAGGTAAAAATTCTTATCCATTGGACCTTGTTGCTATCATACAAATCATAAGAAAGAATTGAATACCACAGTCTTGGATAAATAATCATCTCGATACTAAAATAATCTGTAAACTTCTACTTTGGAACTCTATGAATCACACAATTATGTTGTTCTACTTTCTACTTTGGAAAATGATAGTTTTGAGCTTTAGTGATTGATTAAATAGTGATTAGGAAAGAATTGTGGATAAATTATTAAATAATTCCACACACAACACACGAATTTTATCCTAGAAACCACCAATTGGAGGGAAAACCAATCGGGAAGGGAAAATGCTCTTTCTTCCCACTTGTATTAGCCAATAATAAAATTTTACAGATTATAATAAGTATGGAAAGAAGAAAAAATTTAAATATTCTATCCAATTACTTGTTTTCTTTGTTTTCTTACACCTTGCTCCTACAATTCCACTTCAGCATTGAAGAATCACTGCTTACTTGCTCTCATATAATTAAAATTTTTCTTCTTGATCTCTCTGGATGTTCGAATAACCTAATTATATTTCTCCTCCTTGTATTTATATCCTTCTACCATGTCCTCCTATGTACTGGATTATGGTAAAGGTCGGGAGGGAAGAGACACAAATGCACGCTTCAAATTCGGGTCCATTCGTGCTTCATTTCTATTTTCTCGTTCGAAAGTGTCGTGAATGCCTCCCGAGGACACCGGTGGATTCACGACTACTACCCCTAGTCGCACAGTGGTAGTAGGACCATCGCCTGTAGGGTGGAGGTTCTACAATTTTTGGTCTGCACAGAGCGGCGCTTCTTTACAAAACCTCCATTTAACTCATTTTTCTTCATTTTCTTCAATTGTCCATCTTGGTGCTGATGGAACTAATAAAGAGGCATGTTTTTATGGATCCCTATGGATCATCTAGTCATTTTCTTAAGGTTTCAAGGATAATATTTTTGAATAATAAACTCAACCCATATAGGTCTTTTTGGTTACAGAGGAAACATGTAAAATCTTTTTTTCAACTACAAAGTTCAATACTAGTTTCTTCATCACATACATTTTTTTCAAAATTTTCAATTTCAAATTCATTTTCATTAGAATCATCATTAATAACAAAAGATGAAGAAGAAGAAAAAAAGGTTTTTCCAAAATTTTAACATTCCTATTTTCTATTATTTCTCTTTTTATGGATCAAGGATCCTAAGACCTTTAGTTTTGACACGTTATTATACAAAGATACAAGGAAAATATGTTTGATCAAGCTTCTTCCATTTTGATTTCAAAATAAAGAGGGAATTAGGGGTACCAAATATTATTAAATGAGACACACTTGGTTTTTGATTTGACCACCTTTCCAAAGGAGTGAACTTTACTAAGGCTTTAGTGGGAAATTTGTTCAAGATATGAACAACATTGTTAATTACTTTATCCTAGAGAAATTTAGGTACCTGAGTTGATGCATCATGATTCTAGCCATTTCCATAATGGTATGGTTTTTCCTTTCCAAAATCCCATTCTGCTAAGGAGAATAAGGAGTAGTCAATTCCCTTTTAATGCCACATTTGACACAAAATGAGCCAAGCATTTTTCTGACATATTCTCCCCGATTATCAGTCCTTAGCCTCTTAATGTTATAACTAGAAGAGTTTTCAACTAAATTTTTAAATTCTTTAAATTTTTACAAGACATCAAATTTCTTTTTAATGAAATAAGACCAAATCATATGAGTGAAATCATCAATGAATGTGATAGAATATAGAGAATCATTAAGAGATGGAACTTCTAGGGGTCCTTGAACATCACTATGGAAAAGTTCCAAAGGTTTAGAAGAATTATCATCATGATGAATGTGAAAGGGATTAATAGATTTCTTACCACATAAGCATCTTTCACATGTTTCATGATTTTGGGAAATAGGAGGAAGAATAGTCATTAGGTTTATTCGAGCCATTTCGTACATGTCGCTAAAATTGACATGACTCTCATGTAATAATTGTGTGTCACTTCTTTGATTTGTTATACGAGAAGCGAAGGAAAGCCACTAAAACTTGCAAACCATCTATTTGAATGCATTCAACTATAATAACATTATATTCATTTTTAATAAACCATTTATACTTTAAAAGTGTTACAATATAGTTATTTTGAGTCAACAGAGAACAAGAAAGATAATACATTTTAAGTTTAGGAACTTACAAAACATTACTAATAAAACGATTTGAAGCTTTGACTTTATCATAACCATGAACATCAAGAATGGAGTGATCACCAAGGTAGATCTGATCATTACATTCAATAAGTTCAGATATGATATCATATCTAAAGGTCATGTGCTTAGAGGCACTAGTGTCCAATATCCACTCATTTTCTTTTTCCATGACAAGGGTGACATACAACGCAATTACATTTAATTTTTGAATATTTTTCTGATTCTTGTTTTGGTTTTGGTCATATTTGTTACCCTTTTGATTTTTGAAATTTGTTTTTTTATATTTAAATTTACAATATTCTTTCTTGTGGAAAAATTTATCACAATAATGACATTTACCATCAAAGTTAACTCTTAGATTTCCTGGTTTCTTGTCTTTTTATGAGATTTAAAAGTTGGCTTTTCATTTTTGTTGAATCTAGAGGTTTTACCTTTTGATTTCTAAGTGAGAATTTCCTGAGTGGCATTCTCCTTAGAATAAAAATTTGACATTACTTGTTCTTCTTGTATGAGGAGAGCACTAAGGGTTTGCAAATCTGGAATGTCTTATTCTATTTGATATTTAGAATTCAAAATTGAAATGAAATTTCTAAATTTCTCATGAATATTCAAATGAATAATGAAATAAAGAAATTTATATTGAATTAAATTAGTGCTACCTCCATCTAACTGTGACTTAATATTTTTTTATTTTTTCTAAATAATTTATCACTTTTTCATCTCCCTTCATGGGAGTTGTCACGAATTCTAAACTTAATTTAAGTTTTTTTGACAAATGCATACATTCATGCACGATCGATTCCAATTGATCCCAAACCTCACTTGGAATTTCTTTTATCCCGATATGAAGCATAAAATCATCTTGTACACTTCATAAAATGATGGACATTGCCTCTTTAAATTTTTTGTTGATATGCAAAGTGAAATTATCCGTAGTTGATTGTATTTCAGTTGAGCTCTCTCGCCCATTCACAACTACCTATAATTTGTGAGACATGAATTTTGCCTTCAATCAAATCTTCCAAATGTTGTAATTGTTCCCATTCAACATTTGAGATTTATCAATTGAAAACTGATTAGACCCCATTTTGCGTAAATGGAAATAAATAATAAACAAGGATTAGAATAATATTTCAATAGAAGTTCCCTTTTCGTATTTTAATCCTTGTAATCGAATACCGACCATTTTATGCCAAAAATAGATCTTATTAATTAGATATTCTATACATGAATACGTGAGTATGATATAAAAATAAATTGAAATGTGAGTGATTTTTTTAGTTTTATAACAAAACGATGACGATAATTTAGTTTTCATATCGTAAGAATATTTCATTTTTAATAAGAAAACTATTATATTTTTTACTATTTCCCATAAAACATAAATTAATAACTTTAATATTTTTCAAAAACAAAAGAACAATAATTAATATTTTTTTTTGAAAATAAAGGTTTATAAAAAAATGGGGTTTCATTCTCCTTATTGGTATTAATTTCTATCAAATGGACCAAGTTGGGAAGCCAACTCGGTGAGCTTATCACCGAGTTAACCATACTCTATATATATTTGCAACTGAAAAAAAACCATATTTATAACTATGAAAATTAACCAAACTCCTTATATACCAACCATTTGAGCCACAACTATAATTACGACTCGATCCGTAGAGAGAACTCATAACACAACACAAAGTGAGTCTGCTCAGGAAAGCCATGCCCATAAGGGCCTTAAACAAAATGTGATGGTGTGACTGTAGTCACACCACCATCCCCTGACGTATAGGATTTTAAATCCTTTAACAACCTCATGTCATCCCCATGTGGGACATAACAAGGCACAAGAGTAGGGGCTTGTAAGTGGTGGGTGGAGTGGAGTAGGAGCTGTAGGGACATGCGACACATAACCAAGGGTTGATGTAGGGCCATGTAGAGCATGCCAAGTGGCATGAAGTTTGATGGGGATTTAGAGGGGGACGCCCCCAATTTATATATATTTTTAATATAATTTTTAAATTATATATATTAGCCTCATAGATTTAGGCTTAGGTTATGTAGTTTAGGGTTTGGAATGTATTTCTTGATTCTAGGTTTGATACATATGGTTGAGAATCTAAATTAAGAAGCCATCTTCTTGAAGTAGTACTAAATTAGATTCTTCAAGTTTATACTTTTAAATAGTGCACAATATTTTACATTTCACACTTATAATACCCTAGGCTAAACCGTAGTAGTTAAGGATCACGTAACAATCTTCTTGAAGAGTTGTGTTAAAGAACCTTGCAAGATAGAAGTAAATTTTAGCCTAGGAAGTGTCAAGAATGTTGAAGATATTGCATGAGGTTCTTATAAATAATATCTAAGGATTATACAAGCCAAGGAATGTTAATCCTTTCAATTAGAAGGGTAATGGTTTAGGAATACCTTGTCCCAACGTGTAAATAAGTGGATATCTAGCTATTAGTGATATTTTGCTCATGGAGATGGGATACTGTTAGCACATAAACTTGTGTAGGAGGATCATTCATGCCTAGACATGAATTTTGATCCCTTGAATCCAAATATCAAGAAAAATATAAGCTTTTCAAGGTTCTTGAGTTAGTAATACTGATTAGCATAGTTAGGGTTATATAATAATTAAACTTTAAAGCCTTTTCATGTGGACTTATGACCTAAAAGTTTGTATAAATGATGATGGAAATGTATTTTAATGGAATTTTCAGAGATTAGGGTTTTTCACTAGTAAAATATTTAGAAAAGTGTGATAGTTGACTATCACAAGCATGATATCTTGTAATGAAATTACTTGTATAATTCAGATTAAGAGCAACCATAGAACACCATCTAACATAATATTTTAGAATAATGACCTCAATATGCAATTAGAATAGCTTCGCCACTTCGAGGGGGAAATATCCAAACCATATAATAAGACTCAAATGCTCAAATGATGATGAAATACTACATATAATCCCCTATATATACTATTCATATGCTATGGCCATCACCAAGGCCGACCTATTAAGCATTAGAAAGTATAAAGGATATAATAAAATGATATGGTAAGCCACAAGTCGGCTACTCATATTCTAATACAAGCAATAGGTTAAGGGTGTAGCATGCCCTTCCTATTCAAACCAACGTTGTCCTCAACATTGAATAATCATGGATGTTGCTGCAGAAAACCTTCATCCTCCCAGGTGGTGTCTTCTATGCTCAAATTCTTCCACTTGATTAGATATTCCTTAATGTCTCTAGTTCTTAGCCTCTTAGTACGTGTTTGCAGAATCTTCTCTGGCTCCAAAATGATTCTTCCTTCCTCGTCAAGTTCTAGTAACTCTGTCTAGGCTTAAATTTTTTTCCAATAACCTTCTTCAGGCAAGAAACATGGAATACTAGGTGTATGTGTGAAGATGGAGGCAACTCTAGTTTATAAGCAACACTACCAATTTTCTAGTAGAACCTGATAAGGGCCATAATATTTAGGAGCAAGTTTGTTTTCCTTTTTCTGTTTCTTTAGGGACATCTGTTTGTAAGGCTGGAGACATACAAAAACCCATTCACCAATTTCAAAATGTATTTCACTATGGTGTTGATCTTCTTGTTGTTTCATCCTGTTTTGTGCTAATGCTAAATTCTCCTTCAAACTAGCCAAAACCTGTTGTTGATGTTGAATGTGTTCCTCAACATCTCTGACCTTAGTTTTCACCCTCAAGGAGGAAGTGATAGAAGGTGGATGGTAACCATATAATGCTAAAAATGGGGTCATTTGAGAAGAGGTATGAAAATATGTGTTATACCACCATTTTGCCAGTGGTAGCCATTTAATCCACCTTTCCTGCTTATTTGATACAAAATAACATAAATACCCCTCTAAGCATTTGTTGACCACTTCTATTTGCCCATCAATTTGAGGATGATAAGATGAACTGTGAGCTAGCTGATTGCCCAAACATGAAAATAATTCCATCCAAAAATTACTTGTGAAAATAGGATCACGAACACTTACAATTATCTTTGGGGTTCCATGTAGCCTTTGAATTGTCTCCAAAAAAATAGTTCAGAACTGCATTTAGCTACAAATGGATGTGATAGGGAAAAAAAATGGGCATATTTTGTGAGCCTATCCAAAATCACAAAAATAACATTCTTACCCTCTGAACAAGGCAATCTGGTGATGAAATCCATAGAGACCTCCTCCCATCTTTGGCTAGGAATTGGTAAGGGTTGTAATAGACCTAGTGTCTTAATTGTTTCCCCTTTGTTCTGTTGGCACACTAAACACTTTGATACAAACTTTTGTACATCCCCCTTGAGTCCTTCCCAAAAGAATTATATTTTTATTCTATGATATGTCTTCAAAAACCCCTAGTTTCCTCTAACAGGTGAGGCATGTAGCTCTGCAAGAATCTTATGCTTTAACTCAGAATCTTTACTCAAGTATAACTTATCCTTGTACCATAGGGCATTACCTTTCCACTAAAATTTTTTAGAAGTCATATATCCTTGTTTTATATTCTATATTAGATATTGTGTATCCTTATCTTGATTCCATTCCAATCTTGTTTCATCCACCCAATCGTCCATCAACATGGACATTCCACATAGTAAGGCATCTGCGGATGTATCCCTTTTGGACAATGCATCAGATACTACATTTTCTTTACCCTTTTTGTATATGATTTCAAAATCATAACCCAACATTTTGTTACCCATTTTTGTTGTTCCTCAGATGATAACCTTTGTTCCAAAAAGTATTTGAGACTATCATGATCAATTTTTACCTTGAAGTGTCTACCCATGAGATAGGGCCTCCATTGCTTGACCGCATGAAGAATAGCCATCATTTCTTTCTCATAGATAGGTTTGAGCAGATATTTTCCTTTGAATTGGTGACTCTCAAATGCAATTGGTCTTCCTTCTTGCATTAGAACTACTCCCAATCCTGATCCTGAAGCGTCACATTCAACAATGAAGGTTTTTGAGAAGTTGGGAGTAGCCAAAATTAGGGTGTTGCACATGGCTTCCTTCAGCTGCTCAAAGGATTTATTGGCTATGTCTGTCCAATGGAAGGCATCCTTCTTTAGCAATGCAGTGAGTGGGGTTTCTATTCTACCATATCCCCACACAAATCTTCTGTAGTACCCTATTAGTTCTAGGAATCCAGAAATATTTTTGAGATTTTTGGGCCTTGGCCATTCCACTATAGCTTTAATCTTCCGAGGATCAACTTTGATGCCTTCATGGGATACAATATGACCCAAGTAATCTACCTCTTGTACACCAAAATAACATTTGGATGGCTTTGCATATAGAGTATGTATCTCCAAAACTTCCAACATGTTATTTACATGTTGTAAGTGTTCTTCCCATGTCTTATTGTAAATCAATATGTCATCAAAGAAAACTAATACAAATTTCCTTAAAAACAACCTAAAAATAGTGTTCATCAAGCTTTGAAAGGTTGAGGGCGCATTTGTAAGACCAAAAGGAATTACCAGAAACTCATAATGGCCCTCATGAATCCTGAAAGCCATTTTATGAACATCTTCCTCTTTTATCCTAATTTGATGGTACCCGAATGAAGATCTAATTTTGTGAAATAAACAACACCATGTAATTCATCAAGTAAATCATCAATTACTAGAATAGGAAACTTATCTTTGATGGTGTACTTGTTGATTTCTTAGTAATCTGGACACATCCTCCATGTTTCATCCTTCTTACATACCATGACCACTAGTGAAGAATATGCACTTTGGCTATGCCTGATGATACCTACCTTCAACATTTCCTCCACCATTTTCTCGATCTCAATTTTCTGGGAATATGGGTATTTGTATGGTCTAATGTTAGGTGTTTGGCTCCCTGGAATCAAATCAATGGCATGATCATGATCCCTAACTGGTGGTAGTCCCTTTGGAATTGCATCAAAAACAAATGAGTGAGCATCAACAATCTTCTGAAGATTGGGTGACATTGAAGACTCTGTATTTTGTACTTCTATGGAAAATAGCTTTGCTATAAATCCATCCACTCCTTTTCCGAGAACCTTCGCATCTCGATGAGAGATAATAATTTGTGGAGACTTAGCTACCATCCCATTTAATTATATTGTCCTTCCATCCAAATGAAATCGCATGAACAATTCTTGGAAATTCATCTCTATAGTACCTAAGGTTGTGAGCCATTGGACCCCAAAACAATATCTACCCCTCCCATAGAAATAGCAAACATAAATGAGTCTAACATGTAGTCTCCCATGGAAATCTTGATACTGTGGCACTTTCCTATGCACTTGACTGTCCCACCATCCGGAATCATAACTTACATTTTTGGAGCTAGGTAAATAAAACAATTGAGGTGGGCAGCTAACTTACTATTTATGAAGTTACTGAGTACTCCCGAGTCAATCAACACCGTCACCTTACTTTTTTGAGATAGCCAATAACCTTGAGTGTTTGATGAGTACTAATACCGACAATGCATGGAAATAAATTGTAGGTTGGTGATCCTCTACTTCATCTTCTACTGGTTCATCAGCCTCTCCTATAATTTCAGCTTCCTCATCATCCTCATTACCTCCGTTAATATAGAAAAACTTCTTCTCAACACATTTATGTCCCGGTCCATATTTGCTATCACGCTTAAAACATAATCCTTTTGCTCTCTTTTCTTCCATTTGTTAAGGTGTTAGTCTAATTATCCTAGAAAATGAAGGGGAAGAGATACTATGGTTTCGGTGTTAATGAAAAGTGGCCTCTTACTAAAAAGAACTTTTTCCTCTACACGATGTGCCATGATAATAGAATCAGAAAGCTTGATTGGATTAAACATACATACCTCATGCTCGATGTGGTCCTTAAGACCCCCAAGAAACAGGTCATTCAGATTCTCTTCTAGAATATTCTCCACCCTTAAGGATAGGTTTTGGAATTGATGCACATAATCTTTGATCCTGTTTGTCGTAACTTTTCTAATTGACTAAAGTAGTTCTCTGAAACACTGGAAATATAGTGCAATTGCATTTCCTTGGTAAAAAATGTCCAAGTGACACCTAGACCATTCTTCTGCCTCTGAGCACATAACCAACAATACCAAACAAATTGGTCAGGTTCAAGATATAGGGATGCCAATGTCATCTTTTGTCTTGATGGTGTTTGATGTAACTCAAAGAATTTCTCCATTCGATTTATCCAATTCAGGGGATCCTTACCATTAAATTTGTGCATATCCACTTTCAGCATCATGTTCGTGGTTACGAATAAGTTTGATTCGATGGGACTGGAAAAGTGATCCAATATGGTTAGTTTGTCCATGATTTTGAACTGAAGGTCCTCCTTAGTTGATATGGGCTAGATTTGGGCCATACTGGTTACCCTTTACATGTTGCATGATATCATCCAACCGATGATTGATTTGGGTTATGTCTCCTTTAGAGGCCATCTCAGATTGTACATTTCGTAACTCATACTCAAGTTGGCTCACCTTATGATCAACTAAGGTAAACCCTAGTGCTGAGGAATCTATATTTACCCCTTCTAACTCCATCTCTTCAATCACTACCCCATCTTTATCTGGGGTTTTACCGGAGTAACCAGATTATTTTTTGCTCTTGTGGAAGGCCCCGCCATGATGTCAAACCTTAGGGTTTAGGGTTTGATACAATTTTAGCTGAACAAGAAAAACACAGAGAAGATACTAATACTATTTTTTTGAGAGATTTCCGAAAATGTAAAGAACTTGAAAATTTTCCACAATTTACACCCTAGGGAGTGATTTTATGAAAAACCCTAAATTTGTAATAAATTTTGTAAAATAAATTTAAAAAGTATGAAATTTTTAGGGAACCTTACTTGAAATGCTTCACAACTCTGGTAAAAATATCTCCCACCAATTCACTCTGGTTCACAATATGTGGTGGAAACAAAAAAATTAGGGTTTTTGCCTAATTTCGGCCTGATCGCAGTTCTACGATACCACTTGTAATGAAATTATTTGTATAATTTAGATTAAGAGGAACCATAAAACACCAAATAACACAAAATTTCATAATAATGACCTCAATATGCAATTAGAATAGCTCCTCCACTTCGAGGGGTAACCTCCAAACCATATAATAAGACTCAAATGCTCAAATGATAATGAAATGCTACCTATAATCCCCTATATATACTATTCACATGCTATGGCCATCACCAAGGCCGACCTATTAAGCATGAGAAATTATAAATGATATAATAAAATGATATGGTAAGCCACAATTCAGCTACTCATATCCTAATATAAGAAATAGGTTAAGGGCGTAGTAGAATCTTTGTGTTAGAAGGCCTAATTAGGGCCCAACAGGTGTGTTTGTAGAATTTTTTCCAAAGGAAGTTATATTAATTTTTTTCATAGAGTGTTTATGGTGAAATGTGTATCATGAAAGCTCACAAAGTGTGGTTTGAAACCCCTTGAAGAGAGAGTTATGAATAGAAATGTATAGAAGCAGGTGGCTACAAGAACTAGCTAATCTAGAGAGAGAAAGAAAGAGTGACTGAGAGAAAAGAATAGTGACTTAGCTCATGAAATTTAGGGTAAACCTTATCGATGATAAAGGGTATTTGAATGTATTTTTAATTTTCTATGGGAAATTATAAATTACTCTAACCATGGAGCTTGAAATTTACATTGTCTTAAGCGCACAAAAGGTAGTCTATGGGAAGACAAGTGAAGAAATGATGAGTGAAACCATTTTTAATCAAATTAATCATTGAACTAAGATTTATTGAAGTGTGTAATGGGATATTAAGGTTTAGGAGAGTCATTTTAGGCTAGAAAGTAAAATTTTTATTCATTTGGGCTAAAACATTAAGGTAACAGAATGACAATTTCAAGAATAAGAGTAAGATGGTTCTCTTAGATTAGGAATCATTGTGAAGGTGTATTAGAAAAGGTATGATATTGACAAAAATAGAATGGTGAAATGATATAAGCAAGGATGAGATATTATTCTTGTCAATATTGGTGGAGTTCGAACCAATAAGTGAGTTATGGCTAAATATCACCTGGAACACTATATAACTAGTTCAGACCTGACATATTTTGAAATTCATCTCTTGATGGGATAATCACCTGTTGCTCAAACCTTATATCTTGGGTTATTAGGTAGATGGAGATGGCTTGCATCTAGGGGTAGTATTGGAAGAATGTAATATGTGATAATTTTGTTTCTAGAGGCTATAAAAACTTAGTCAAAATGTATTGAAAGGATACTACATGGATTCCTAGATCAATTTAAGGCCAAGATGAATATAATGAAAAACCGAGAAAGTCTTATTTCACTAATCGAGACATATTCGAATTAGGACTCTAGTATTACAAGTATTGGAAGAAATCCATCTCCATTTTTGCTTATATTGGATTCCATTTTTGGCTATACTGGATTCCATTAGTAGTAATATTGGAAAATAGAATTGGGAAATCTAAGGATCGGCATGACCACAACTTTGTAATTTTCAGGGCTATATGTGATTTTCTTGAACAACATGTCAGAAGCATCACTATGCTTAGTGGAATTTAAGCTGACATTTGGGGCACTAGAGATGAAAGGAAACAGGTCATCTCTCAATTGGATGCAAATGAACCCATGTGAATTGTTAGGTCGTGGAGATAGATTGCTTCATAGTTAGCATGCAATGGAAAGTGACTAGTAATACATCAACCCATCATTGGTCAGACATGCCCAAATTTGGTTAGAGCAAGAGGGAACCGCCCGCAGTTAGTTCTAACCGGTGCCGATTACCTATGTGATGTGTTTTATTTTTAGTCATGGGATTTAAATATAGATTTTGTTTTAAAGAAAATCTATTGGATGTAATTGCATAGCTAAGGTGCCCTAAGTTTATATATTTATATATAAGCATGAAAGTTAGGGCTTAGGTGGAATAATGAGAAGGATCAGATTAGATCCTTGATTCTCTCGAGACCGAGAGGATGAAGAAGAAGAAGAAGAAGAGGAAAAAGGAACATGTTACATGAATATAGAGACTCCATGGAGAGGAGCTAGATAGAAGGAAATAACAGTGACTATATTTCCTTTGTATATTTATTGTCTCATTGTAATGGCTTGCATAGTATGCAAAGCACATAGCATTTCTTCTTGTAGATCCACATGTTGGTGAGATCTTGTATTATAGATCTAGTATTGTATTATAGATCCATGAAATCATATTGTATAGTTGATCCATGTAGATCTAGATATTGTAGAGGTCTTATTTGTAGATTCATAATACAGTGAGAGCTTGGCTACACAGTGGCAGATGCAGGGTAGCTTTAGGTATGTGAGATCTGGTTATGTTTGAGAGGCACGGTTGTAGTGCACTCAGGTAGATCTGGTTAGATATATGGAGAAGACACAAGTGGTGGTATGGAGGCATGGTTTAGTGTACTGCACAGATCTGGTTAGAGATCCGGCAGAGTAGATACTCTTGTAGAGATACATGTACTCTTGTGCAGAAGAGTTGGTTTGTAATCTCTTGTTATAATATATATATATATATATATATATATGAGATCTCTATCTTTGGTGGATGTAGCCCACATTGGGTGAACCATGGTACATGCTTGTTATGTGTGTGTACTTTTGTGTGATTTGGATTATTCTAGTTTATACTTCCACTACTATAGATTTTGTGGGCAATGTTTGGATCCTGTGTGCATGATTTTGTTTGTTATTAAATCATAGCACTATTCCATTGCCTCTTAAATCCCAACAACCGCTATCGAGAAGTATTTGTTTTTTCGATGAGAAGATCACATGAAGAGATTTAATCTCAAGTGGGAGCTGGAAGAGTAAGGTTGCTGGAGAACACAGTGACCGGCATCGATTAAGTGGCAACCGATGTCGTAGGGTAACCGTGGTCGGTTACAGGTAGTAGGTGGTCGGTTATAGGGTGAACGTGGTTAGTTACTGAGAAGCCTGGTTTTAAATAGAAAATCACAGATATGAAGAAATGGAAAGATGCATAGAATGTATCTTGTTTTCTGAGGTGTCCCCAATTCTTGGAGGCATAAGCATGTTGGTCAGATTGCAGATCCGGTTATTGAGGTATGGTTTTACCTTGGTATTGCAGTGCTTATATTATTTTAGTTGCACATGCATATTTGGGATTATAGATCTAGATCTGAGAATGAGAGAAAAGGAGCAGTTATGCATCCTTTGGAGTAGATTAGATGCATGAGCTTCTGGTAGAGAGGTAGTAGCACAGAATGAAGATGGGGCTTCCATCAGAGAAGCATGTACTTCAGTTGAAGATGTGGTTGAGTGTCTTGGTGTTGGTAAGGTGATGTGTTTCATCTTGATGCAATTTATTGCATGGATTTGTGTATTGTTTTTTTATGAGATTTGGATGCTTCTTGAAATGACTGGCTCACTCAACTATCAGCTTTGGTCAAAGTAGGCACCTGGTGTGGTGTGCTATGCCAAATTGTGTGGCATTGGGTTCGTTTCTAGCAACATTGACATCAGTCTGAGAACCGAGGTCAGTCACAGAGGAACCGATACTGGTCAGCTAACCATGGTTGGTTAGGGGATGACCTGTGGTTGGTCTTTGTGGCAACTTATCTATACAGGGTTTTTTGTAGCAAGAGAGGGCAGATGGTTCTATGTCCTATTTTGGAGGATCTAGTTTCTAGCACAGTGTGTACAGGTAGAAACAATGTTGATCACTTTAATGGTTTAGATCAAAAAGGGCAGAGTTGGATCGGTTAGTCCTTTGAGACTTTGAGTCAGGTATCTCTATATGGTTCATGTTTTATTTATTTTGTTTGGAGAAACTGATATTATGTTTGGATTGTGTGCACAAATTTACACCATGGTTTCTTGGTGTTGTTTGAATTTTATTTCCCAGTTGTGTGGAATCTTGAGGACAAGGGTTTCTAGTCTAAGGATGAGATCCTCAATGAAAATTCATGGTTAGACATAGTTGCAGGAAACGAGAGATGTTGAGTACATATGGATGGAAAGAAGGTGATTCACCTACTTCACAAGAAGTCCAAACTTCTGTGATGTAGAAAGTATTCTTTGATAAGAAGGGAATCATTTTATATTTTCTTTCATCTGGTTTTATTTCTCACTGACATATTAGCTTTTGAGCTTGGTGTTAGAGGTAGTGCTGGGATTTTGTGTTCAGTGGGAGAAAGCCATGGTTGTTGGCATTATAGGATTGGATACATGATGCACATGTAGAGTGAGAGGAGATTGCTACTATTCAGAGTGGCAGAGGCACTAGTTGGTTTTGGAGGACAGTCACAAATTTGTAGGTATATTGATTTTATTGCTTTGTGATGTCACTTATGGTTTATTTTGTGGTGCTTGGATATCCCTATGGGATTACAATTGATGGTTAGATTCAGCTGGGTGAAGATGATAGAGAATTTTTTAGAGTTTTAAGGGTTAAAAGAGAAAATCTACTAGTTACAGAGACCTGTGTTGGTTAGGATTAACCGTGGTTGGTCATCCTGCAACCATGGTCTGTAAGGCATGACCGAGGTCGGTTTGGTTAACAGGTTTGACAACAATGTTTATTTACCATTTTAAGATGGTGCCCTTGTCTTGCTTTCATCTTGGTTGATTGTGTTGAGTATGTTGATGACATGTATGCTGATATTTACACTTGGTATTAGTGGCATGGTTTAACATGGATGTTTTTATTGACATTGATGAGCACAAGATTCATATTCGGCTTTGGAGTTAGTCGGTGGTAGACTTGGAGCTTCTGGAGAGCTGGTGATATGGATGGATGTACATGGTGAGTTTGTACATGTTGGATAGATTTAGTTTTGTGAGTCTATGATGATGTAGATGTTTGATTTGCACATGGATGCCTTGAGCATGAGTAGGGGATGTTTGTATTTCCTCTTGTTACTATGTTACTCCTTGAGAGATGTTATCTACAGATGGTTGTCTTGGACATGCTAGTTGTTTATGTAGAGTTGGATTTATAGATTGCAAGTTTGTGGATTAATCACTCACCGTCAGCAGGTAGAACTCATGTGGGCTGTCTTTACCCAGGATCTTGTTTTGCTTTCGCATATTCCAGTTTGACCTATCTTGGTCAGTTGCATTAGCGGTTGCTGGAGACATGGATAGACGGATGGAGAACATGGTTGGTTTTACAGGTATGGCTACGGATGTGATTGAGGCTCAGAACTTCAGTTTGAGGGGGAGCTCTTGCAGGTGTGTTAGTCATGATGGCTTGGCTACATGAGAGGCTTGGTGTTACGATTCAGTGGGAGCTTGAGGCTTGGTGTCACAGATCAGTTGTAGCTTCGTGCAGGTTTGGTAAGTCATGGTTTTATCTTCTTGGTTTGAGAAGATGGTTTTATCTTCCGGTTTTAATTTTTTGAGAGAATTGTTGAAGGAAAGAATAGATGGTCTTCACGGTGTGTAGAGGATGGTGATGTACATGTACAGGTATAGAGGTTCAACAATTTATCTCCAAGTGGGAGATTGTTAGGTTGTGGAGCTAGATTGCTTCACAATTAGCATGTAATGGAAAGTGACTGGTAATACAACAACCCATCATCACCAAACAGCCCGACTTCGTTAGAGCAAGTGGGAACCAGCCATTTGCAGTTAGTTCTAATTGGTGCCGGTTACCTGTGCGATGTGTTTTATTTTTAGTCATGGGCTTTAAATATATATTTTGTTTTAAAGCAAATCTATTGGATGTAATTACATAGCTAAGGTGCCCTAAGTTTATATATTTATATATAAGCGTGAAAGTTAGGGATTAGGTGGAATAATGAGAAGGATCAGATTAGATCCTTGATTCTCTCGAGACTAAGAGGATGAAGATGAAGAATAAGAAGAGGAAAAAGGAATAGGTTACATGAAGACAGAGACTCCATGGAGAGGAGTTAGACAGGAAGGAAATACTGACAATTGTATTTCCTTTTATATTTATTGTCTCATTGTAATAGCTTACATATTAAGCAAAGCACATAGCGTTTCTTCTTGTAGATCCACATGCCGATGAGATCTTGTATTATAGATCTAGTCTTGTATTGTAGATCCATGAGATCATATTGTATTGTTGATCCATGTAGATCTAGATATTGTAGAGGTCTTGTTTGTAAATTCACAATACAATGAGAGCTTGGTTGCACAGTGGCAGATGTAGGGTAGCTTCAGGTATGTGAGATCTGGTTATGTTTGAGAGGCACAGGTTGTAGTGCACTCAGGAAGATCTGGTTAGAGATCTAGAGAAGACACAAGTGGTGGTATGGAGGCATGGTTTAGTGTACTCAAACAGATCTGGTTGGAGATCTAGGAGGAGGAGATACTCTTGTAGAGATACATGTACTCTTTTGTAGAAGAGTTGGTTTGTAATCTCTTGTTATTATATATATATATATATATATATATATATGAGATCTCTATCTTTGGTAGACGTAGCCCACATTGGGTGAACCACGGTACATTCTTGTTATGTGTATGTACTTTTGTGTGATTTTGATTATTCTAGTTTATACTTCCACTATTGTAGATTTTGTGGGGAATTGTTTGGATCATGTGTGCATGATTTTGTTTGTTATTAAATCATAGCACTATTCCACTACCCCTTTAATCCCAACATGTATCACCACTCTAGTGTTATTTACCTCACTTCAAACTGTTCAATCAAGAATAGACAGGGCTTCGAAGAAATAACTTCTTCAGTGTAGTCTGGTTGAGAGCAGGATGTTGTTTTGTTATTGGTAGTTTGCTGTTTAAATGTTGTTTCTTTGTAGTTTTTTCCTAGTTTGCTACTTCTTAGTAGTTCCATTTTTGGCCACTGTTTGGCTTGATGAATAATTTGGATTCTGATCCTTTTTTTGGATTCTTGCTCGTGTATATTTGGCTATTGAGCCTTTTTTTTTTTATAAGGGTATAGTCCCTTCAAAATGATTTTCCTTTAATAAAAAAATATTGGATTCCATTAGTAGCAATATTGTCATTATTGGACTTATTCGAGTTCCAATTTCTCTATTATTGGATTCTAATTTCACTATTATTGGATTCTAATTTCCCTATTATTGGACTCCAATTTCACTATTATTGGATTCCAATAACGCTATTATTGGATTCCACTTTCGCCACATAAGCCTAACAACCACCCACTTACATAAGCCTAGTAGTTGCTATCTTACATAACCCAAGTGGTTGCTAACTTACATAAGCCAAGAGGTTGCTAACTTACATAACCCAAACAATTACAAATTTACATAAGCCAAGCGGCCTCTAACTTACATAATCCAAGTAGCCGCTAAATTCAAGATAGTGCGTAAGTGATTGTTGTCATTTAGGCCACATATCAATCTTAATATCATCATACATATACGACTATTCATGCATACCACATTCAAATCAATAAAGGTTGACGTTGAAAATACCTTCACTAAACTTACTTGAATGGTGTTAAATTTGATGGTTGCTTTAATGTTTTTCATTATTTTAGACATAACATACTTTTAAATATTTTATAGAACTCACTCGTGTGACTTGCATGTTTAAAAGGTGACCGTCAATATTTATATACATTAATATAAAAAATTTATTTGTATGTATTAGGTATAGTTAAAAAAAAATGAAATTGTTGTTTAGAAATTTTGTAAGTAGTGTATAAGTGTGAGTGATCACACTTACAAGTGTGATTGATCACACATTTAAGTTCCAGCCTCGAGTCGCACATCACTTAACTCACACTTTAAGTGCGAGTCTCGACTAACATTGCTAAGTACCAATATCAACTCATACTTCTAAGTGCTAGTCTTGACTTGCACTTCTAGGTGTGAGTATTGATTCATACTACTAAGTGCGAGTCTTTATTCACACAGTTAAGTGCGATAACTCACCTGTAAAATAATTTTTGGGTAATGATAATTTTTCAACACCGCCCTTCAAAAATATTAAACCATTTTTATTTATACTAATTATTCTATATAAATTTCATTTTTTTGATATTTATTGATGTAAATTTTAATAATTTTAATAATTTATATATAAATCTATATTAATAATTGATGGTTAAATATTAAATATGCAATTCACGTGTGACATTTATTACAAAGATTTGCAAGTATTTTACAACTAAAATCAACAAAAACATCTAAACGAGCATCAAAAGTTACACGTTAAAGTGAAAGCACAAGTATTAAGGATTTATTTTTACCCAAATAATGTAAGGGATTTTATTTACAGTAGAAAAGTTATAATATTAAATTCTTACATTAATTATTTACAATACAAAATGTAGTATTAATGATAACCATTTTGTAAGGAAAATGCTAATTAATAATGTGTTTTCCTCAACATTAATTATTCATTAATTTGAGCTATGTAAAATTCAGCATTTAAAATTCCACATGCCATTCTAAATATGTGTGCCTTTCGAGCATGTAAATGTTGTCGGTCATTAATTATCCATTTAATGAAAAGAAATGTAAAATCATATGTGTGCCCTCTTAAATTCACGTGCCAACAAAATTGGAGGTTGGATTTTTCAATTACATATCATTATAAGTAGATAGTTTTTGAGTTTATATTTCTAACATTTCCTTCTCTATTCTCTTCGTTAATGAGTAAGCTTATTCATCAATAGAAAAATTTCACCAAAGATAAGCGTTGAAAATTTTGTGCTCAATTTTGGAAACATTTTGATTTCCTCTCCATGCCAAAAATTGGTATGCATTCTCACCTTCAATCCCTCCAAAATTATGAAATTATGTTAATGTAAAATTTTCCATAGCTGATTAGGGCTTATATCCATGTAGGGATTTTGTAGATAATTAAATGGAAGAAATTTTGTTATTCAATATTTTATAGAAGGTAGTTTTGTTTATCAAATAAATAATTTCATAATATAGTAAAAATTTGTTAGAGCAATGAAAGAGGATGGAATGGAGCACATATTGACAAAGAAACGGTGTAGCTTAATACATAATAACATGAGAGGAAGATTTGCAAAATTTTAAAAACCCAAAACACCTGCCAAGAACTTGTTTTATTGAGTCTTGAAAAAGAAGCCTAGTGGTATGGATGGTGGATCAATTTGCATAGTAAAAAAGTGAATATTGGAATTGATTTATGGTCATGGTGGTGTACAAGAATAAAAGAGTAGATGTATTTTATAAAATTGATATTATTTTGTTGGCCTTATTGTTGTCCGCAAATAGTCCTCATTGCACATACTCAGAAAAATTCAATGGCTACAACATTGTTAACATTGTAAATGAAAATATTTTAGAAGATATTCATGTTAAGAATGAGTTTCCATTGAATGTTTTAGTGGTGGATTATAGTGAAAAAATATGGTAATGCAAGATTAGGAGAACCAAACAGATTTTGGAGAACAAAAGAACGAATACGGATTTGTGAAAGGTGACTTCGAGGAACAAGGAAAATCTAAGATGATACTACTATGGAAGTAATAACTATCCTCAAAAATTTTAATGAAATGTAAATTTTCTTTGTTTACGTCATGGATATGTGGATTTTTATCTTTTGTTTCCTATGGGATTTCTCTCTTCTATGTTTCAATGTCATATTCTCGCATTAACGACTTTTTGTAAAATGATGATTGTCTTTTCAAAACCCCTATATTAACCCTTATACAAAAAAATGGACATAGTTTTTGTACATTGAAATATGTTGTTGTGGCATAACCTAATAGATATATGATGATAATATCTTACTTTATTTTGTTAATTCCTATCGATCAATAATATCCAATTACTATGGTGTTGCATAAGCTAATGGATGCTAAGATAAAAATAATATTCTTTGACTTGTTAAATGCTAGCGATCCATAAGCTCAAAATTTTATATTGTGGAAGTATTAGGTTACCTTAGCGGGTGCTAAGCTCAAAACATCTTACTTAAAATTTCTCCTCAATCCACCAATCAAAATAAAAAAATTCTATAACTTTTCAACTTTCTAATGTTTGTAATTTATTTAAATAATTTTTTAAACTACGAAACTTATTTATATTTTTCTTTATTTTCTATTTAGTATTGATTTGAAAAATATGAGGCCTTGTTGCAACATTGATTTATTCTATTTAATAAAAATCATAATTCTAAGAAAACAATCACATAACTAGCACATCTAGCACAATCACACAACTAACACATCTCCCATCCATGAGGCATGAACTTGCTGCTTTGTCTTATTTAATTTAAAATGTCGTTAACAAAATTACTATTAAAAAGGTTTATTAAATATACGTGAACATAATGATTGGATACTTTATACAGGGATTAAGGCACCTAGAAACCTTACAATAGAATGCATCATGAGCATCACCAAGAGTGAATAAAAAGAAACATGACAAAAAGGGCTAAAACAACTTATCCCAAACTACATTCCAATAGATCAATACAAGGAAAAATTGTAAAACATGGAGGGGAAAACATCCCAAATGATACATTCCACAAATAATCAAAAAAATATCCAAGATCCAATGGAATAGTTAGTCTTCAAATGTTTGTGTTATCCAAAATGAGCCCCTGCTTATTTTGGCTAACTTGCCTTCATTATTTCCTTCCTTGTGCTTAAAATTCAATTTTCACACATTACAAGCACTCAAAATATTCTAGAAATGGCTTCATCAGATAGATAATTTCTTCCCCTTTCCAGAAAGGTAAATAAGTCCTCCTAACTCCTTGTATTTTTGAGTTATGGCTCGGTGGAGTTTGGAGGGAAAATTTGCCTCTGGGCAAGCCCATGGAGGTAAGGAGGAAATTTTGCCAAGGAAAATTTCAGGGTTGGTAGAGGCATGGAGAGAAATTCGGCACTTAGCCCTTTTGGGGTTAAAAGGCACAAAGACAAATTTTGGCCCACGGGCCCGATGAAGGAAGGAAGCGGACTCGCAGGCCAGGGAGAAATTGTTGACACTTAGCCTCTTTGGCTAAAAACTCAAAAGTCCAAAATTGGCCCACAAGCCCGTAAAGGAGAAAATGGAGAAAAATAAGTTAAGGCCTTGTCCCCAATCAAAAGGCACCGCATGTCCTCATAGCAGAGAGGTCGGCCGATGGGAGACTTTGGAAAAATTTACCCATGCGGGAAATTTGGGCGTAATGTTCTCCCGAGGCCTCATGGATCAACCGAGAAGGTGCGACATGTCATCAGAGAAGCAAGGTACAAATATATTTTGGAAAAATTTCCCAATTTGAAAAAAAGAGGGAAAAAGAGAGGATTTTGGCTCACGAACCCGAATTTTGCTCTAATTTTGCCATTTTTCGCCCAAATTTTTAGAGGTCCATATCTTTCGATCCAGAGCTCAGATTTTTGTGATCCTTATATCATTGGAAATATTTTGAAATTATATACATGATGGAGCACTCAATTTTAAATTTTGATGGAGTTTTGTGGGAGAAAAATGGGAAAACGTCTCTGGCATGGAAAAATTACGTAAAACGACCCCAACCACCAAAATTAATGAAGTATGGGCCTCTTTCTTGCTCTGCGAAGCAATGTACAATGAAGTATGAGATTTTTCATGGAAACCCATCATTTTTCAAGATAATTAAATGGATCTTGTCAATGGTTGGAGTTTTAAAATTGATTTTCCCACGCTTTCTCATTTCCTTCATTCTGTTCGAGTGATAAAAACCAGTTTTGGCTCATTTTGTCAAAAGTTGTTCATCCTTCTTCTCTGCCTCTCCCTTATTTTTTTCCCCATGGTTGAAAATGGAGTTAAATCCTCCTCCCTTGCTCTGTAATGGAATTTTTTCCTCTTACCCATGAAATGATGCACTGTGTAAATTCTGAGCAATAAAAACATGTTTTTGTGATGCATTTGTCCATCCTTGGCTCGTTTTCTTTGTTGTTTTCCTTACCTCTCTTCATTATAGGGTATTTGTGCATGTTTGGATGTTCATTGTAGGTTTTAGAGCTATGTTCATGGAGTTTTGGAACATTTTATGTGTGAAATCCATCTTTGGTCTGTGATGCACTTGTCCATCCTTTCCATTTCTCACCTCTTCTTGTTCCATGGTAGTTTTGATAGATAATCAACACTTTCCTTCTTTGGTGTATCACCGTTTTAGTGTAGGATCTATTTTTCCTTGTTTTCTTCCTCTCCTTGTCTCCTTGGAAGTTAGATTAGGTTATATTAGCTTTCCTACACTAGAATAGCTTGTGGTAGGTAGTTTAGGAAGAGGAACCAGCCTTCTCTAGAGAGCTTTCCCCATTTGTAAAGGTCCCACACTTTGGGAAAGCTCAATGTTGTGCAATCACACCAAATGACTTTTCCTTAGAAAAGTAGATCCATAACTCATTTGGGGGTGCTGTGAATTTGCACTAATAGTTTTGGCATGCCTAGTGGGACCCAAGAGGTCTTCCACTTCATTTTTTGTAGGTTGATGTGTTCCTGTGAAAATTTCATCCTTTGGAGGCACTTTCAAACACATCTGACAACTCCATCTGGTCAACAACCCATCTCTAAAGTTACAAACCTTCCTTTTCATTCATTTCCATTCCTTTTTCACCCATTTTTATTCCATCTCTTTCATTATTTTCCATTCCATGAGGTTGTGCAATCATGACTTCATTTCCATCATGGAATTCACATTTGCAACAGCAGTGCCATTCAAATCCACCTCCAACATGTTTTACAACTCCTTCAAATCAGCATTTTGAACAAATTCAAAATCATCATGCTTACCCATATGAAAAATACCAAAATCAGTTTGGTTATGAAACATATCAAGAGCAAGGGTATGCATGCAATGATAGCAATCAAATGCAAGATGCTGGTTTGTTGGAGAAGATCCAAAAATGGAGGCAAACATGGTGCAATCAAGAGCTACAACTCAAATGGAGGCTTTCAGAATTTGTTGCAGGGTACCTTGTCCATGGGTTGGCCCTTTTCCAAGACACTACAGCCCTCAGGAGAAGCTAGACTTCATGATTGGGATGCTGCCCCAACTTGCACAATGGACAATGGAGATAGAGGCCTATAAACTTGGTGCCAGGCAGCCTTGTCAATGGGTAAATCCTACACCATTATCTGGTAATTTTCTCTCTACTCCTCAAGCAGCACCATCTCAATTTGGGCTTCAATTTCCAAGCTTCCCATTGAATGCTACCCCAAGTGTGAAATCCATTTCTCCATCCCCTCGTCTTCCACCTCATCTAAATTCTTCTGTCCTTCTCACTTCCAAATAGTCATCCCCTCCGAACAAACAAGAAGTTCCACCTCCCTTACCACAATAAACAATTGAAAAGGTGGTTGAACCCCAACTGTTACCCCTCTTGCTTTCCCAAACCCATGTTGGGAAGATACTCAAGAATCCAGTCAAGGACATAAAGAAGAGGAGCCCAATAGAAAAGAAATGATAGACAATCTGAAGTGTTGGGCTACCAAATTTGGGTTTACAAAGATCCCTTGATAGTAAAACCAATGGAGGAGCTTAGAGTTAAAGAAATAGTGGTGGTTGAGGCTGAGTTTGTAGAAGAAGAAGAACAAGAACAAGAGGAAAAGAATCAAGTAATCTATTTATGGCACTTTTCCCTGAAGAAGATACTGATCCAACCCAAGCTACATAACTAGTTGAAAAGGAGGGACAATCAGCTCTAAGTCCCATTAAAAAGGAGCATCCTCGAGAGATAAAATCAATGTTGAAGCCGCTCAAAGTGAAGAAGGCATCATTGAAAATTATTTACTTTCATTTTAAGGAACTGATTTGATTGATGAACCTTTAATGGAGGAAGACCATACACGCTTTTTCAAGGCTCTAAGTGAGGAGAAAGCCACAAAAGAACCTTCAGTTCTTCCTCCCACTTCATCTCCTTCAATCTCTAATGTTGAGGAGGAGTTTGATCTTTCAAAATTCATGTTTGAGGATGAGGAGAACCATGGTGATCAAATTACAGATTAGGAGGACATCATGGAAGAGGTTGAACACTTGCAATAGGACAACAAGGAGGCAGTTTATCTATCAGATTTGGAGGACTGTTTTGATGGAGAGGAACCAGTTGAAATCACATTGTTTTCTCCTTCATCATCCATATTCCAAACACAAGAACCTACTACCATGAAGGAGAGCATTCACTACAAAGTATCCTGCATTTTATAATAGATCTTTGGAATCAAGGTTGGAAGATATTAATCTTCCATGTTCTTCACTGGAAGAGGAAGGAAAAGAGCAAAAAAGTTCCACCATTCCTTCCACACCATTCACCCAAGGAGGTCTGTAAGAAGACTCCATTTTTGGAGGAGAATTTCAGAGCTATGGGCATATCAAATGGATCAGACCTTGCCCAATCAGGTATTTTGCTTCATTGGATCTAAGGGGGAAGTCAAAACCAGTCATGCTTACTTCTGAGCATGAGTATGAGCATCAAAGTGCCAAGGATCAACTACAATGCCTCTTCAATCTAAATGTAGAGCAACTAAAAGAGGTATCTAATTTTTTTCAGTTGACACCTTGCTAATTTGGGTAGAAGACCAGCTTCTTGTTGATTTTCCACTCATCCAACTAGCCATGTTTAGTGCCAAATCAATTGCATGGCTGCCATTTTTGAGGAAGGGAAGCTATTTCTCCCTTCCAATTAGAGAATTTGTTTGAGCTCCTTTGCTTCTAGTTAGAGTAGTGTAGGTAGGTTTGCTTTTAGTAGAAGAAGTGCTTGTGCACACTGCATATCCCACTTGGGGTATATATGATTTCTAATTTTGTACATAGTTTTTGGTGTTGTTTTGGTTGCTCTTGCACAATGCATTCAGTGGATTTTGGTGAAGATCAACTCCAAGTTTTAGTGGGTTTCCAAGTGGCTCAGAGGTCATATTTTCATAGTTCAGATTAGAGTTGGTTATCAGGATTGAATCCATGCCTAATGTATGCTTCAAAAGGCCACTAATCATTCACCTAGTAGGCAGATGACCGCTCCGAGTCGCCAAAATTGTTATCCAAAATGAGCCCCTGCTTATTTTGGCTAACTTTCCTTCATTATTTCCTTGTGCTTCAAATTCAATTTTCACACATTACAAGCACTCAAAAGATTCTAGAAATGGCTTCATCAGATAGATAATTTCTTCTCCTTTCCAAAAAGGTAAAGATGTCCTCCTAACTCGTATTTTTTGAGTTATGTCTCGACGGAGTTGGAGGGAAAATTTTCCTAAAGCGGGCCCACGGAGGTAAGGAGGAAATTTTTCCAAGGAAAATTGGTGGGTTGGTGGAGGCGCAGAGAGAAATTCGACACTTATCCCTTTTGGGGTTAAAAGGCACAAAGACATTTTTGGCCCGTGGGCCCAATGAAGGAAGGAATTAGACTCGCAGGCCAAGGAGAAATTGTTGACACTTAGCCTCTTTGGCTAAAAACTCAAAATTCCAAAATTAGTCTCGCAAGCTCACAAAGGAGAAAATGGAAAAAAATCAGTTAAGGCCTTGTCCCCAATCGAAGTTACCACGTGTCCTCATAGAGGAGAGAGGTCAAAGCATTGGGTGGGAGATTTTGGAAAAATTTTCCCTGTGGGAAAATAGGGTAGAATGTTCTCCTGAGGCCCATGGATCAACCGTGAAGGTGCCACATGTCATTGAAGAAGCGGGCGTGGAGACTTTTTGGAAAAATTTCCCAATTTGAAAAAAGAGGGAAAAAGGGAGGATTTTGGCCCGCGAACCCAATTTTTCCCTAATTTTGCCATTTTTCACCCAAATCTTCAGAGGGCCATATCTTTTGATCCAGAGCTCAGATTTTCGTGATCCTTATATCATTGGAAATATGTTGAAATTCTCTACACGATGGACCCCTAAATTTTAAATTTTGATGGATTTTTGTAGAAAAAATGGGAAAACATCTCTAGCATGGAAAAATTATAGAAAATGACCCCAACCACCAAAATTAATGAAGTATGGGCCTCTTTCTTACTTTGCAAAGAAATGTACAATGAAGTATAAGATTTTTCATGGAAACCCATCATTTTTCAAGCTAATTAAATGGAATCGATTTACCCACGTTTTCTCATTTCCTTCATTCTGCTCGAGGGATAAAACCAGCTTTGGCTCATTTTGTAAAAGTTGTTCAACCTTTTTCTCGCCTCTCCCTTTTTTCTTCCTGTGGTTGAAAATGGAGTTTGAACCTCCTCCCCTACTCTGTAATGGTATTTTTGCCTCTTACCCATGAAATGATGCACTGTGTAAATTCTGAACAATAAAAATGTGTTTTTGTGATGCATTTGTCCATCCTTGTCTTGTTTTCTTTGTTGTTTTCCTTACCTCTCTTCATTACAGGTATTTGTGCATGTTTGGATGTTCATTATAGATTTTGGAGCTGTGATCATGGAGTTTTGGAACATTTTCTATGTGAAATACATCTTGGTCCTGTGATGCACTTGTCCATCCTTTCCATTGCTCACCTCTTCTTGTTCCATGGCGCTTTGATAGATATTAAACACTTTCCTTCTCTCGGTGTATCACCATTTTAGTGTAGGGTTTGTTTTTCCTTGTTTTCTTCCTCTCCTTACATCCTTAGAATTTAGATTAGGTTAGATTATCTTTCTTCACTTGAATAGCTTGTGCAGTAGTTTAGGAAGAGGACATGTTTTCTCCGGAGAGCTTTCCCCATTTGCAAAGGTCCCACACTTTGGGAAAGCTCAATGTTGTGCAATAAAAAAATGAATTTTCCTTAGAAAAGAATATCCATAGCTCATTTGGGGGTGCTGTGAATTTACACTAATAATTTGTACTGGATGCTCCCGTATTCCTTTAATATTATTATCCCACTCGCTCGTTATAAGCGATGTTGTCTTCACGTTGTTCTTTCTCATCGAAGTAATAAGGTGGAGATTATACTTGCAAACTTTTTGTCCCTAATCTAACTTGACAACATGCCCTTGCAACTCCAAAACAAAACTTTTTATCTATACCATATTAGCCCTAATATATTTTTGAGTGATGCACATTTTCTTAGAGGCATTGATGCAATGCATGACACTATTTCCCATATCCATTCCAAATTCACCTAATATCCATTTCCACCGAGTCACACTGAGAGAATTTTTTTATCAAAAACCACATTCCAACCCATCTCTACTCTCTCTTTCCATTTATACAACTCCCCTTTCATATCAATCAGAGAACCTATAACCCTAGTACCAATATTTCCATTCCCCTAAGGTGTCTTACTCTTCTTTCTCCTTAGTTTGTTCATATGGTCTACAAGAGTACAATTTTCATCTAAATCCCTAGATTTGGGCTCTAATTACTTTTCCACCACTGATTTACCATTCTTAAAAAGAAAAATAATTAGTCCATGGTGTATCAGTATCAATATTTCCCTGTTGAAAATCATGCATTGACGCAAAGAGTGACATAAAAAGAAAAAGGGAAGGCTCATAGAAATCTTATGCCTAAACATATTAAGAATAGTAAGATGGTGAGTAAATATCTTTCTATAATTCACTTCAAGAGTAATGTACCTCATAAGGTGGAGGAAAACCATATTTAAAATATCGAGATGCAGAATCGAGCTATATTGTCTACCAGCAAGTAAAAATTTCTTTTGCATGGAAGAAAGTCTCAATTTTGTGCTTATGTTTGGTGTGTTATTTGAATATCTTTAAGCCCTCCATCTCCATTCCAATCACCTGTGCTATCAAATCCTCCGAAACCTGAATTTCCATGTCGTAGATCACCATGTTGTCATTGTTCCATGCCCGACCAAACTCCAATATAAGATAAGTATTAGACCTCGTTATTTTTGAGATGAAATTCCTAAAACCCCAATTTTCAAAATGCGCCACAAAGAGGGGTTTTCATTTAGGACACCATATCTCATGGGCTCGGTTCTTGAATGACCACCTCCCATGGTTTTAGTCGACTGAGATTGAAAATGGAAGAAAAAATGGCCAAAATGAATTGTAAGAGTAAAATTAATACAAATATCATTATACATCCCGCATGTGTAAAGGGTCCTGCGAACCATAAGTATAAGGATGACATCTCAAGGAGGAAAAAAACCACCAGCACATCTATACTTAATTTTTTTAGTGAGATTAATAACATTGGTGATATCATCTCTCATCTCACACACTTTAAAATTAATAACTTTAGCCCCCAATTTGGCAAGATAATCCACACATTTATTACCCTTTCTAGGGGTGTGAATTATTACATTTATCAAAATCTTTCAGAAAATTTTATTCAGTATCTTAAACGATATTTCTTATGGTCTAATTATTAATTATATCATTTCTCACATTGCAAAGGGTTCAAATTTTGTTTTCTACAACTAACCAAAAACAATGTTGACATTGGTGAGTAAATCCTTAATCAAAATTTTCCTCTACAAATACTTTCAAGAAAACATATGTTTGGTCCAAGAAATGATATGTCAGGTGTTATACTTGAGCATTATAGTTATTGATCTCCATAAACGTATGTTGGAAAAGCATTTATGTGAAAACAATTGATCTAGGATGTTTAAAAGACATTAAATTATTTTAGAAACATGTTCAGTATTTTTCATCTAAATAACAACATATTATAAGTATGTCATAAAAGGTATTTTCTAGTAAGTAACAAATCTTTCAAATAAGTACAATTTTTGTCTTCTAATCTTTACAATTTAATTCTAGTTAAGGTGCAGTTTTCATGTTCTTGACCTTGGGAGTAAATCCTTAGTCCAATTTTTCCTCCAAAAATCCTTTGCAAGACAACATATGTTTTGACAATGAATATGTTTGGTCCAATAACTGATATGTCATGTGTTATAGGTATAATTCTGAATGTAATTGTACATGTAAGAGAACACAAACCCAATAAGCATATTATTCTTTCCACATACATGTAATTATATCTACATTTAAATTTATCTTGGTCTAAACTAAAAACTTCTCTCGTTGAAAAAATTATACCTCGAGATGGAGAGGACTTATGGGGATGAAATGTTTTGAGACAACACTACCCCCATTTCATTCCTATCAAACAATGTTTTGTTAAATCACCTCACCAAATCTCATAAAAAAATTCCCATCACAAGTGCTACTTGTGCTCCTTATAACATCTATGTGCTTACCCACTTCATTTCTATGTGTATAATCAACAACCATTGAGAACCTAAATGTAACAAATAGATGTGTCAATAATGAAATTCTAATAAGATATTGCTTTATGATTTTTTAATGATAATCTATACATTATGAAATTATGTCTAACAATATTAGTTATTTCACCTTTTCTTTATTTTGTTTGCAGATTCTTCCATTATAATATATATTAACTAAATACATCTAATATCGCTTATGATTCAAACCTTCAACCTCCATTAAATGCAGTAATTGCGTGAACATCAACTAATTAATATTATAATTGGTTGAACATTAACGAACATTAGAATAAAATTTGTTAGGTTATGTTGAGGTATAACATATGTTGGTGGTGGAAAGATGATATGCCATTTGTGGGTTTTTGGGCATTTATGGCATTCATAGATTGTGTTTGTGTGATGGGTGAGACCAATTAATGACTATTACTAATTACATCAGATTTTAATTAGAAATCTTGGAGACATGTGTTGAAGATTGGAATGAAGGTGCTCGACATCTCTATTTAAGCATCATCTATATCGGGCCTTTGGAAATCACTATCACAATAGCCCTATTCACTATGGGTGGCACCGTCAAATGCATTGAGCCTTATTCCTGTGAAGAGGTCAAGGCTAACCCGATAGTATGGAATATTTTTCATGAGGGTGGTATTATGTCATTTATGGAAAAACTGTCTGGTCACTCTGTATGAGTGAACAATAGTGTACTTGACAACCTGGAAGAAAGGAAGAGTCAAAGAGGGCAAGATGATTTTTTTATTTGAATAGAGTCCATCAGAATTATGATAGGCCCCCTGCGGAGGGAGACATTTATTTTAAATGCTCGCTTCAGGAGGAGATGGATGATTTCATGTATCTGGTGAAACTACGACAATGTATCACTCGCACTATGAATGAGACTTGCTTCCAAAACCTTGGGATAAGGTTTATGAGCAATTGAGGTGGTACTTCATGCTACAGTGAAACTACAAAGTAATCTATAGACCTCATCTTTTTCTTCTTGTGCATCTTTGACATGATCGGAAGGTAAAATTTATGGATTTTCTATTTCAATCGCTTGAGAGGTCCCTTAAATTGGCTAGAGAAGATGAAGGTCCATTCCTACACCAAGGCCTTTTGTATTTTCTCTTTAAAATGGAAGCTTAGAAAAAAAAATCTTGCGCTTCCTCTCCAAGCCAAGAAAGCAGCGTCATGTCCCCCCTCCTCTTCTAAAACCAAGTCCATCTTTCCATCATCATTGTCATTTCTTTCCTCTCCCTTTTGACTTCGATTTAGACATCATGATCATTAGCCAGAGTGGTCTGGTGGTCTCCCCTCATTATTTCTCTCTTGGGTCTCCCTCGTCTTCTTTGGTGGCTCGTAACCCTTTGAACACTTGGGAGAAATATCCTAAGGTATTTGAACCGCTTACGGAACCAGAATCTACTACCTCTCCACCTCTTGAGGATGCTTCTCTAGCTTCTCCTCTCTTCTCCACTGACATTCTAATGGCTACAACCGACTCAACTCACCTGATCATGGAAGCATGTGTGGCTTCCTACCACCTTTTTCATGGAAGTTAGCATGGAATCAACAATTATAGATGTGTTATGGGATCTCTCCTTTGTTTACCCTGATTCTCTAATATTAGAGAAAATGGGCTCCCCACTACTGACTTCGAGAAAACAACAAGCATTTAGAGAAGATCTCTCCTGATCCACATGAGGCCATTGAAGATTATGTTGCGCACTCGATGATATCGGTATCAAGGAATGGAAATTTCACATGGAGATAACCTGGATGAAAATCAATGAAGACTTCCTGGAAAAAATTAAGTTAGTGGATGTTCTGGTTCAAGGAAGCCCTACTTCTAATACTAAGGATGAAGAAACTACTCTCATGAATATCCATAACATATAATTTGAATTTTTTTGGTTTTAGACTTTTTTTTTTTTTTTTGTTGTGCATACAGATTGTTCTCTTCTTATTTCACTATAATATCTGGCCATGAGGGATTTTTTGTGTAAGTATGCGGGTCATTTGGGAAAACCCCTTTTACTCTAATTCCAAATAGTTTTATGTTTTGGCATATCGTAATCGTAGCTAAGCTCCTAATATCTTAATGAGTTTTCTTATATCCTTAAGATCACTATACTCCAAGTTTTATGTCTTGGTCTAACCTAGCGGCTTCTCGATCACAATATCCAAATTTATTTTGATAAACCCGATGACCACCAAGCTCTAAAAATTTATGGTGTGGCATAACGTACCATTTTCTAAAATCAAAATATAATTCTCGAACTAGTTAGGTTCCAATGAAAACTAACCTAGGAATATTATATTATGGGTTTAGCACTAGAAAAGTTATTAATATCTACCTCTAATTTGCTAGATGTCTGTAAAATATATTAATTATGAATTATTAAACCCTAGTCATGAAATCACCAAATAAAATGTTGTGGAAAGACCTAGTGGCCGCAAAGATCAAAATAATATAGTTTTTAAGTACCTAATGACCGCTAAGATCAAACTATGTTGAGTTAAATTTTCTAAATCCTAGTCACCATTTAGATCCAAATATTATGTTTTGGCGTAGCCCACTGAAATCCAAGCTATTATATCTTATTTCGTTTGTTTAAACCTAGTGAGCACTAAACACCAAATATTATGGTTTTTCATAATCTAGTAGACACTAAGCTCAAAATATCATCCAATAACATGTTAAATGATAACCACTATGCTCAAAATAATATATTATGGAAGTACCTAGTCACCACATATTTTAGAATATGTTAATTTAATTTGTTTAATCCTATCGACCGTAACCTCCATATATTATTTCATTGTTTAAATTAGTGTCAATTATGTTCAAAATATCTTTTTGTAATTTGTTAAAGCGTTGTAAAATATCGTAACTATGAATTATTGAACCCTAGAGAATTCAATCTCAAAATAATATGTTGTGGAAAAGGCTACCAGATGCTAAGCTCATGTTAAATGATAACAACCACTATGCTTGAAATAATATATTATGGAAGTACCTAGTCTCTACATAGTTCAAAATATGTTAATTTAATTTGTTTAATCCTATCGACCATAACCTCCATATATTATGTTGTTGTTTAAAATAGCATTAGCTAAGTCCTAAACATCTTCCTATAATTTTTTAACTACTATATAATATAATAAATATGAATTATTAAACCCTATCGAGTTTAATATCCAAATAATATGTTATGGCAAAGGCTACCGCCTATTAAGCTCAAAATATCTGAAACCACCAGTAGTATACAAATATTATGTGGTAGCATAACCTAGTGAGTGCTAAGCTCAAAATATCTTAATTCCAAATCTTAAATGCATACAAAAAATTCAACTAATTTATACTGGTATTGATTGCTATAAAGATCTCCAAAGTCAATGTATTTCTTTTTTTTTTTTTTTTTTTTTTTTATCTCAAAATATTTCTATTCTTAAGTTCTTACTTTCTTTTATTAAAACCTAGGGATTGCAAGATCCTAATGTTATGTTGTGGCATAACCTAGTGGCCACTATGTTGAAAATATCTCAATTTAATTTATCAAATCCTAACCATCAATAAGCTGCAAAGATTGTATGGTGGCATAAAATATAAGGAGGTATCTTCAAAATATCTTAATTTAAAATCTTAAAATCATACAATAAAGTCGACTAATTTATACAGATCTTGATTTCTATACATTTCTCCAAAGTTAACATGGTTGATTAACTTAGAGGTTGATAAGATCAAAACAAATTACTTTAATTTGTCAAAATGTAGTGACTTATAATATTTTAATAATTTTTTTATATTATTCTAAGGGGTAACCTTTTTGGTGGTGACAAGAGGATATGGTATCTATAACTTTAATGGTCATTTATGACATTGATAGATTACATTCATGTGATAGACAAAATCGATTAAGGGTTATACACATGCGACATGTAAGATGACATTGGGAATTTAATATTTTTAATGGGAAGCATGATATTTATGATTAGGATATCTAATCAATGATCTTTGGTATTGTCACACTTACCTCATTTTGTGTGTTGTGCATTGGTGGCTTTATATCTCTAGGCTAGCTAGACATTTCACTACCCCTTTCCTCTTTTCATTTTTGGTTGTTGTGCTTTCTGTCTCTTTCTGTGATGACATGGGTGTTGGTGGTTTCTTGGGTAGCATGGAGTGTGGTCTTATTAGGAAGAAGTAGAGGGCTATGAAAGGAAAGGACACTGGGAATAGTTTACTATTAGGATGGACAGGAAAATTCTAAATGCAACTAGGAAGAATTGGCTCGAGAAGGTATGATCGGTCATGGAGTGATTCAAAGAAGATGATGATAATGATATTTTTGAGAACATATGCAAAATAATGCTTGACCTAAACTACTCTAAAGGGTGGAGGAATGTTTTTACATGACACAAGGGTTGAGCACAGAAAACATATTTTCCAACTCTTCGTGGTAATTTATCTTACATAAGGAGAACGATAAGTTGAAAGAGTGTCTATTCATACTTCAGATTCAGTATCATGTCTATACCTTGAAGAGGGGAATGCGAGGTGATTACATGTGATTTGGAGGTATTTTCAGAAAATTAGGGTATAGAACACCTTGATTGCGCTAAAGTGAAAATGTCAGAATGTTGTGTTGATTATTCATCCTCCTCTGATCATAGTAAAGGGCACACAAATTTCAAGATCATTGAAAAGGTGGAGCTGAGAGGCTAAATGTCCTAATCTTTCCTTGATGCATTTTTCTTTAGTTTTTTATTAAGGTCTGGAATGGTTGTTTGTATAGAGAATGTATGGATATAGGAACTATTTTTGGGTGAAGTGAAGTTGAATAAAAGTCTTCCACGTATTTTGGCATATATTTAGTAAGATAAGTTTCTTGTAATCATCATGAGAGTCCACTGTTGGAAGAATTATCATGGACTGGTTCCTCATGTACTTTTTTGAAGACTTATCATCGAAATATCCTAGTTTAAAATATTTCAACTATAGAATAAATTTAATTAATATATATATATATATATATATATATATATATATATATATATATATATATATATCTTTGATACATATAATGTTTGCAATACATAAGCTAGTGAATTGAATACCCAAATACTATATTGTGGCATAACCTAGTGGCCACTAAGCTCTTAATACCTCAATTTGGTTTTAAATCCTAACTATCACTAGGTTCCAACGATTATGTGGTAGCATAACCTAGCGGGTGCTAAGCTCAAAATATCTTAATTTAAAATAACATATCATGTTTACGATACATAACCTAGTGAATTGAATACCCAAATAATATGTTGTGGCATAACCTATTCGCTAAGCTCTTAATACCAGTATTCACTAAGATTGTATTATTATGTTTTGGAATATCATACCCGCCGCTATAATTATAATATCTTACTTTCTTTCACTAAATCCTAGAAAATTCTAAGATATAAATATTATGTTATGTCATAAGCTAGCGGATGCTAATATCAAAATATAACTGGGTAACTGGATAGATTATAGTACCCACTAAGCTCAAAATATTATAGTGTGGAAGTACCTAGCGCCGCTTAACCCAAACTATTTTAATTTAATTTTTTTAATCCAACCCATTGTAAGGTGTTAATGATATACAACGAATTGAATACCTAAATAATATGTTATTTCATAACCTAGCAGATACTAAGATATTAATACCAGTATTCACTAAGATCATATTATTATGTTTTGGCATAACCTACCCGCCGCTATGCTTATAATATCTTACTTTATTTTACTGAAACCTAGAGACTTCTAAGATCCAAATATTATGTTGTGTCATAAGATAGATGACACTAAGATAAAAATATAGTTGGGTAATCGGATAGATTATAGTGCCCACTAATCTTGAAATATTATAACTGGAAGTACCTAGCCCCCACTTAGCTAAAAATATTTAATTTTTATTGTTTTTAATGCAATCCACCATAAGGTTTTAATGATATACAACAAATTGAATACCCAAATAATATGTTGTGGCATAACCTAACAACCGTCAAGATCTTAATACCACTATTCACTAAGATCGTATTATTATGTTTTGGCATAAACTACGATCCGCTATGCTTATATTATCTTAATTTATTTTACTAAAACCTAGAGACTTCTAAGATCAAAATATTATGTTGTGTCATAAGGTATTAGACACTTTGAGATCGAAATATAATTAGGTAAATGGTAGATTATTGAACCTACTAATCTCAAAATATTTTAGTGTGAAAGTACCTAGCACTCGCTTAGCTCAAACTATTTTAATTTAATTTTTTTAATCTAACCCACCGTAAGGTCTTAATGATATACAATGAATTGAATACCCAAATAATATGTTGTGGCATAACCTAGCGGCTGCTAAGATCTTAATACTAATATTCACTAAGATCGTATTATTATTATTTGGCATAATAACCTACCTGCCACTATGCTTATAATATCTTACTTTCTTTTATTGAAACCTAGAGACTTCTAAGATCCAAATATTATGTTGTGTCATAAGCTAGCGGATGCTAAGCTCAAAATATAATTGGGTAACTAGATAGATTATAAACCCAAAGAAGTTTGAAATATTTTAATTTAGTTTGTTTAATCCAACCCACCATAATGTCTTAATGATATATAATAAATTCAATACCCAAATAATATGTTGTGGAATAACCTAGCGGTACTGTAAAGCTCTTAATACTATTATTCACTAAGATCGTATTATTATGTTTTGTCATAACCTACCCACCACTATGCTTATAATATCTTACTTTCTTTTACTCAAACCTAGAGACTTCTAAGATCCAAATATTATGTTGTTTCATAAGCAAGCGGA
This sequence comes from Taxus wallichiana var. yunnanensis, assembly GCA_018340775.1. Taxonomy (NCBI): domain Eukaryota; kingdom Viridiplantae; phylum Streptophyta; class Pinopsida; order Cupressales; family Taxaceae; genus Taxus; species Taxus wallichiana. The sequence goes on from CM031244.1 coordinate 273,156,824, forward strand.
TGCTAAGCTCAAAAGATAATTGGGTAAATGGATAGATTATATAAACCACTAAGATAAAAATATTATAGTGTGGAAGTACCTAGCTCTACTTAGCTCAAAATATTTTGATTTAAATTTTCTAATCTAACCCACCTTATGATCTTAATTAGATATACAACAAAATTAATACCCAAATAATATGTTGTGGCATAACCTAGCGGTTGCTAAGCTCTTAATACCAGTATTGACTAAGATCGTATTATTATGTTTTGGCATAACCTACCTACCACTATTCTTATAATATCTTACTTTATTTTACTAAAACCTAGAGACTTCTAATATCCAAATATTATGTTATGTTATAAGCTAGTGGATGCTAAGCCTAAAATATAACTGGGTAACTAGATAGATTATAGTGCCTAGTAAGCTTGAAATATTATAGTGTGGAAGTACATAGCACCCACTTAGCTCAAATTATTTTAATTTAATTAATTTAATCCAACCCACCTTATGGTCTTAATGATATAAAACGAATTTAATACCCAAGTAATATGTTGTGGCATAACCTAGTGGTTGCTAAGCTCTTAATACCCATATTCACTAAGATCCTATTATTATGTGTTGGTATAGCCTACCCACCGCTATGACTATAATATCTTACTTTTTTAACTAAAACCTATAGAAGTATAAGATCCAAATATTATGTTGTGTCATAAGCTAGTGAACACTAAGCTCAAAATATAATTAGGTAATTGGATAGATTATAGTGCCCACTAAGCTTGAAATATTATAGTGTGGAAGTACCTAGTGCCCGCTTAGCTCAAACGATTTTAATTTAATTTGTTTAATCCAAACCATCGTAAGTTCTTAATTATATACAAATCAATATACTCAATGAAGCCTAGTGGTCTCCAAGCTATTCTTAAACGTAAACAAAGCCATCACTTGACCCAAAAGAGTTTGTTGCCTAAAAATAATAAAGTGTATTTAAAACGAGAGAAATAACAAAAATATCACTTGACCAAAACAATTGCATTTCCTATAACAAAATCCACTAATCCTTGAGTCCACAAATGTAAAGGAAGACTTCATTCAAGTAAGAATTATAGCCTAGCGGTCGCTAGAGTACACAACACTTTTCATTTAGATCGTATTCAAAAAGGAGTTTATATAAATGGTAAAAAATAAATCTGGAATTTATATAATAGTATACATATAGACTTGGACTCATTGTACCCTAGTGGCTGCTAAGATATACTTAAAGGAAAATATATCATGTTCATAATGAAGCTGTGTACATTTAGAATTGTGTTTTTCATGTGTTACACAACTATACGTCTAGAATTCTATATTTCTTATGAGATTTTGGTAGAATATTTTTACATTTAGGACAAGAAAAGAAACCTGGACTAGTGACCAAGAAGTTATACTACAAGTTTTTAAATACAATGCAATCTACTCATTGCACCCTAGTGGCTGCTAAGCTATTCCTAAAGGGAAATATATCATGTTCATAATGAAGCTATGTTATAAATCTAAATTCTTAATCTTTGCTAGAAATCATATTGAAAAGCTATAAAAGATAACAAATAAATATGGTGTTTATATAATGGATACATAAATATATGTGTAAAATCGTATCTTTAATATTTTATATAGGTAAAACTAAAGTTTTATCTACCTCTTATAAGATTCTGGTAGAATTATTTTACATTTATGAAAAAATGGAAACTCAGGATTGCGTCCTGAGAATCTATAAAAAAAGTTTTTACATACGACGCTATCTACTCATTGCATCCTAGCGGATGCTAATCTATTCTTAAAGGTAAATATATCATGTTTATAATGAAGTTTTTTTACAAATCTAAATTGTTAATCTTTGTAAATATAACAACTAACAAAGAACAAAAGTGATTGCTAGGAATAAAAAATGTTGTGTTGCATGTATAATAACAACTTATCCACGTGGGGTCAAGGAAAATGAATGATTTTTCCAAATTAGAATTATAGGCTAGCGAACACTAGGGTAGACAAATTTTCCTATGGTAGAGTTTATTCATAAAAAATCATATTAAAAAGTCCAGAATTTATATAATGGATATATAAATATACGTGTAGAATCTTGTATGTAATTTGAAATAGAATTGGGGTTTCGTAAATAGGTTGTCAAAACAAACAATTATATCGTGGAAGCCTCAAAGCTATGTTAATTTTTGGCATATATTAATAGGCTCAAAAGGAAGAATATATTAATTATAAAACACATATTGATTAAAATTAGATTTAATAATATTATTGCATATATAATGTGTTTAACTTTTAATGTACATACCATAAAATTGATGAAGACATTACATTTGGTTAATTCTACATGGAAACACATATTTAATTGGAAATAAGTATCAGACAATTGAATTCTTAATATAGTTCTATAGTTTAGAATTAATTGTTTAACCTCATATGTTTTCCTAAAATATCTAAGCGGAAAACATGTAAAAATGTAATATCCATTAACTAGCGAGGTTCCTTTGCATCATCTTGATGAACACCATTAAAATATTTTTGCTTCTCCTGACCAAAATAAAAGTAAAAATAAGGTGACTATGCCATGTTCTAAAAGCTATCATTATCCTAAAAAACAATCGTAGGAATGACAAAAAAATTCGAAACAAAAAATAGCCAAAGAGAGACATAGAATGGTGAAAATGGGAAAGTGTTAAACAGAGATAAATACTAGAGAAGAAAAGTGATTAAAATTTCTTTCGTTAACACAAAAAAGTGAGTTTTCATGAAGAACAAGACATTTTGGCACGAAGATCAAAAGCAACTAGAAAGTAAGGCTTGAATATGGAGCACGATTCAGTAGGACAAAGTAGGGCTTGTGTGGATCACGATTGGACTACTATACAAAACACAAGATCGTCGACTACAAAGCAACTAATAGATCCCAAAATAAAAGGTACACCTTTACTATAAATACCTAGTTTAGTAATATCTAGGATTATTTTGTGCTTTATGTTGTCTGTGAAACCTCCATCTATTATATCATCCAAACAATCATCACGATTATTTTCACAACATCTATTACTATCATCCTTTGTGTGCCTTTCTCTGCAAAGAATATTATAATCTCATGCAAAAAGACTAGGATTCGAACACTTAGCCATGTAATCTACGGTCTACATGTATTTTTTTAAACACATGCTTTTCTGATTGACTAAAAAAATAAAAAACCCTACTCAATATTTCTCTGAGGTATTTAATATTTTGTTTAGCACATTTCACGAAAGAAATATCAAAAACGAGAAAAGAGTAGGATACAAAAATTTGAAATTTTCACTTTCTCCCTCTAAAAGAAAAAGAGCGAGCTATTAAAATTTCAAATATCTGAAAATGTGGGGGAATTTGAATTTCCTATTTTTTATTTTTCCATGGTTTAAAAATTAAAAATAAACATTTTTCATTTTCTATAGCCTATAATAATATAAACATAATAAAAAATATATTATACAACATATAATTGAACCAAGCATAACAAAAAAATATATTATAAGAAAACAGAAGAAATAAATCCTCAACATAGTTTTAATGTTTATTAGAATAATATATAGACATTTACGTTCCATTATTTATCAAAATCAATTTCTACATTGTTATATATAGTGTGTGCTAATCTAAATTAATTATCCAATTAAAATTTTCCACGTGGAAAGTTTGAACAAGCTATTTGGGATACATAATAAGGCTAGCGATCTAAGATTCTATAGTTAGTGTTATTGTATGGCTATTTTCAAAATTAGAAACATTTGAGCCTAGGCCATGATACGCCATTTTTGTTAATAAGTTAAGGAGCAAAGTGGGCATTAAGATTTTTTTTTGTTAATAAATGATGTGAAATATGTCTTGAAACCCATGTATCTTATGAAAACTACAAACTAAACCTAACAATCCACAACTTTACATATATTGTTTAAAATGAGAAGAGGTAAAGGTAGGAGCCTAGTGGCCACTAAGCTAAACTGTGATTTAATATTTTATGTCTACTTTCAAAATAAGAAACTTTTGAGCCTAGGGTCTGATATGTCATTTCTTTCAATAAGTAAAGGAGCTTAGTGGGCGCTAAGCATTTTCTTTGATAGGAAATGATGTGAAGTATGAGTTGAAAACCATGTATCTCATTGGAACTACATACCAAGGCTAGGGATCCAAAATTGTAAAGATAGTGTTTAAAATGAGAAGAGGTAAAGGTAGGAGCCTAACGGACACTAAGTTATACCATGATTTGTTGTTCTTTTAGGGATATTTTCAAAATAATTAAATTTTGAGACTAGGGGATGATATGCCATTTCTGTCAATAAATAAAGGATCTTAGCGATGCTCAGATTTTTTTATTGTAAATGATATAAAATATAAGTTGAAAACTATGTGTCTTATGGGAACTACATATTAAGGCTAGCGATCCAAAACTGTGAAGATAGTGTTCATATTAGTAAGAGGTAAAGGTAGGAGCCTAACAACCGCTAAGCTATACCATTAAACTCAATACATTATGGTGTTCCATTCAATACGTACAAAATCTTAGCGGTCTCTAATAATTTTCTCTTGTACGAACATATGTGAATTATATGTTACAAACAATAAGTCTTGTGAGTACTACATAATAGATGAAAATATAGTAGTAGCGACCCAAAGCTATATAGTTATGGTATTCATAATGACTAGTAGTAATTTTGTGATCCTAGCGACCGCTAAACTAGAGCATGATCTTTTATTTAATCGTTGTTTTAAAATTATTAAACTGTTTAACCTAGCATCCACTATGCCCTTACTTTTGATAAGGAAAAAATGCTTAGCATTTGCTAAGAATTTTCTCCCATAAGATCGATGTGAATTATGTGTTTCAAATAATATACCTTATGGGAACTACATAAGGATTGATCCCTCTATATGGTATGTAGTGCAGCTATTGTCTCCGCTAGGTACATTCCAGCCAACATGATATAATTATAATCAATGAAAAACACTAGTGATTCAAAGTTGTATAGATAGTGTTTTACAATAACCATAATGGTAGGAGCATTACAAGTAACTCAAATAATTTTATTATTTTATTGCAATTTCAGTAAAGAAAATTGTTGAAACCATCATCATTGTCTTTGTTACTTTTGATAAGTAATGAAACTAAGCATTAGGTAAATAATTTTTCTGATAGGAAACATTATGAATTATATGTTACAAAAAAATTATTTTATGGACAATACATATGGTGTGATCCTTATCAAGGATTTTTAGTGTATCACTTTTTTCCTCCATGGATACGAGCCAAAAGTGTACAAACAATAAATGTTTGTAGCCTAAGAAGACTAGAACTATAAATAATTTAACATAAATTCAAATAATTTGGAATAAATTTCTTCAATTAGTATTGTAAATCTAACTTACAATGTCAGTGAGAGAGAATAGATATTCATTTTAGTTGTACTAAAAAAACATTGTTAATAATCAATATTTCTCTCTCATAGGTTTAACCCACCATGACCTTATAGAGAGCACTATTTCCAAAAAAATAACTATTATGAAGAGGGTAATACTTACATTTAGGAAAAGTGTAATCCTTTCCATTTGTTTTTTATAACTTGGTGTGGAATTTCCCACCAAGGGCTATGCTTAAAATATCATACTTATAGTAGTTATAGAAATTTAGACATAATGAATAAAGTATGTCCAATATACATATATTTAGCATTGTCTTTGTTGGGCCACTGAAATATTGGCTAAGTACCAAAGGGCGCTCATGCACGGGACACTTGTGAAGAAGGGCACTCTGGGGAAAGTGTAAAGAAAAAAGGGGTTTAAGAAGAGTTTAAGCGAAACCAAGGCATGTGGAGGAAGAAAAAAATGATTTTAAAATACTTATCCATATTTGGAATTCTAGGGGCACTTGAGGTAAAACGTGAAGACCCGACTAGGCGTGATGAGTGGATAAGGTTCCAACTTGGAACCTTGGAGGTCAAGAAAAGGATATTCCACGCAAGGAATATTCCTAGAAGACATCATTATGGAGAGTGGAGTGTTTACAAGGGGATAAGCATTCACCAATGCATGACCACATCGACACTTTACACACTATCTATTCAATAGAGAAGGCATGGCGGTGGGTGTTGATCCTATAAAGAGAGATGCTTGGGCTAAAGAAAATAGGAGACATAGAGAGAATAATAGAGGAGAAGATAGAAGAGGGATGAAGAGATAGGAAAAGATAGAATGCAAGAGATGATGGGAGATAGAGGGAATGCATAAAGAATAAGAAGTAAAGTAATAATGTGTTGCAGTAATGTTAGGGTTTAGAGCACATAGTGCTAAGGGTTGTAAGGGATGCCATAAAAATCTATATGGCACTAGGATTTATAATAAGGGTTAAAATGGGAAATGTATAGTTAGGATCTCATATAGGGAAGAAATTGCGGTAGTTAAGTTCTTGACATTTACTATATATGGTCTAAGATGGCCCCTTTTTGACTATAATGTGGCTACCTGAACTATGTTAAATCAATATATCTTTGGATTCATTACGTATATTTCACTTAAGGTTGTAAACCCTCATGTTATTTGACTTATCATGGCTTAGGTCCATTTTATTATAGTCCATGCAATGTTCTTTAGATTTTGTGATGCACTAATGTTAGATCTATTAGTTACATTTTGTACCTCTTTAAATAAGTGAATGCACTCCTGATTTTCTAAATCATCCTTCATTAATGGAAGAACCTTCTAAAAAATATCACATAAAGGAGGGGTTCAATGCCCATGCATGGCTCGGGTGAGCACCGGATTGCTCTTTGGTTGATATGCCGATGCGGTAAGGGTTAGTAAATTTATTAAGGGTAAATAAATGACTACATCTTGGTTCCATTGTTGGGACCTCTTTTCAAAGTTTTTGTGAGAATGGTGCATGATGATAGAGTATTTGACCTTAGAAAGTATTGAAGATTAAATTAAAATAATAGAGGATGAGTTTTCTCAAAGATTTAGTAATTGGAACCGAGTTTGATGCACTAAATGGGTAGAAGAGTATTTGGATCATGAGCTATATGAGACCTTCTTTTGTTGTTTTCCAATAAATTTGTATGCATGGATTTCAGCATATGCATCTAGAACAAGATGGTACTATGGACCTCCTATATGGACCTAAGATGAGTATCAGAGGCTGCATGATGCTAATATAACTTGGACACATGTTATTGATCATTTATGGAGTAGATTGTTGATGAGTTACACCTTGGAGTACACAATTTCTACGTATGCCTGTCCATAGATTACTGAATTTGAGTTTCTAAGACAGCCAAGAGGATCATTCTTGTGTGCTATACCTTTAGCTATAAATATCTTGACCATTACATTAAATTTAGGAGCATTTCCCATGGCTGGATAAGATTCTTCGAGCGCTAAGTGAAGAAGATAGGGTGGAGAAAGATGGTGGACCTTACGGCTGAAAAAGAGAGGGAAGAGAGATGACTCAAGTATAATAAATCTCGTGAGATGGAGTTAGATAAAAAAATGGGAAGCTACGGGAGTGATGGATTTATGGAGGTAGATGTTGTGGGAAGAAATTAAGGTTGACACAAAGGACGTGGATCTTGAGCGGTCTATGCTACCCCATCTTGGCAAGCATGTGAGAGAGACCCCTTTAGCTTCTTATGAGATCTTATCACTTGGAGAAAGGAGAGCCATTGATGTGCATCGAATCCAGCTGGTGACCAACTCCTAGTACATAGTTTTCCAAATCCAGAGATAAGTATTGCTAACCCATTTAGTATTGGTGGAAGTGACTGATCAACACCAAGGAGGTATAGCTTATCATTTAGCACATCTATGGATGCACAATCATTTCCTATGTTTGGAGGTATATTTTATGGAAGGACATTTGGGAAAATTTTGGGTACACAAATTTTGGTTATCATGTCTTGAATTGGCATGGGACATACATCTAGTAGTGGTGAAATATCAAATATTGTTGGTGGACAATTCAACGTGATAATGGGGATATAAGGTATGACCACTTTAGGACCCTTGCTAGCCATAGGAGAAGGATCTGGTGGAATAGGAACTATTGAAGTTGGTGGACCTGAAAGTTATAGAGGTTTTGGTGGACTAGAAGGGATAAAAGCTGGTGGATCTTATGGATCTGGTGGTAGAGGCAACACCTGAGGAAATCAAGGTTCTGAATCAGGTAGACAAGGGACTTGTAGTAATTTTTCTATCCTTAGACAAATAGTCTAATCCCATGAGTGTTGGCCTATCACTAAACGGGCATTGGGCACTCACTCGAGGCATGCGTGGGTGGCAAGCCCCTCCTTTATGTGAGTCTTGTGACAATAGTTTCATTAATGACAAAAACTTAGAAAAAGGGTAAAGAAACATGCATTCATTTCGAGAACTTAAAATGAGGCATTATATTAATGCATCCATTAGGAAAATAAGAGAAATATAAAATAGATAACAAATCGATTCATAATATAAAGAATATGGACTAGGTTACACCCATGAACAATGTATATTTAGAACAAAACCATATATTCCTCGTTGATCTTAGTTCAAGCAACCACATTACATTCCTCAAGATCATTACGGAAAAAATGTTTTACTACAGATAAAACTTATACATCGAATCTTAAACTATGCTTTCGATATTACAAAGATGTTTATAGACCCATCCCTATAGATATAACATCTCTCATACCATCCTCCTAATGATAACCTTAACCCATAGAATCTACTACTATTTCTATAGAGCTTCTCCTTTCCTCTTCTTCTTCTCTTCCTCTCTTGATATCTCTCTTCACGCCTTTTTCTTCTACCCAAGCATCTCTATATATAGCTTTAGCATCCACCGCCATGCCTTCCTAAAGTAATAGATTGGTTTCCAAGGGTCCATGTGGTTCTATAATAGAGCATGCTTCTTCCCATATAAGCTCTCCACTTTCTACGATGATGTCTTTCTATATCCTTCCATCACATAGAATGTTCCCTCCTTGACCATCGAGTTTCCATCCGACACCTTATCCACTCTGCATGCTCGGTTAGGTTACACTTTTCTCATGTGATTCCTAGGAAGTTGAATATGGAAAAGTCCTAAAACCCATTCCTTTACCTTGCGTGCGCACCTTGGGTTTTGATAAACCATTCTACAACCCTTGTCTTGTGCATCTTTACCCTAGGTTCCCTTCTTCATATCGGCTCTGCATGCCCACGTGCCTTCTTGTAATAAGAAAATATTCAGATGCCCAACATCACCCCACACTATGCCTATTATCTTCCCTAGAAAACACTTCTCTTCATTGAATAAATAATGGTGGGTTCGAATACTGGAAAAAGGATGAAGGAATGAAGAATTGGGAGAAAGAATGAAAGAATGGGGAAATGAAGGAGAACATGTTCATTGTTAAAGGAGGAGAGGGAAATCCTTCCCTATATCTGCCTCTAGCTTCTCCCAAGCATTAACCTCGCTCTACACTTGCTAACAGAGGTCACCTACTAGGGTGCTTACCTCCTCAAAGCTTAGCCCTTCCCCTTGGTGCTCATCATTTCAAAAATTCCTTCCAGTTGCTTTCCCAAATCCTCAAGGGCATCCATCCTGTGGGTGATCTGGGGGTATAATTCCTTTAGCTAGATTTTGATCGAGCCTTGCAAGGTCTTGATAGCCTCTGATTTCTTCTCCACCTCAGCTAGGATCCTATCCTGCTCTGCTTTGTTCCCCTTATTCTTCTCCTGGAACTCCTTGAGTTCCATCTCATGTGTATAGCGACCAAGATGCTTACTACTCTATCTCTATAAACACAACTATCATATGTAACTTCAGTAACTGTGCAGCGGCCTTCACATCGACAAGGAGTTTGGTATACTAAGAAACAATCCCTATGACCTTTAGCTTGTCTTCTCTCTCTTAGCATGCCAACGCTTCTTCTTGCAGATTCTAAGGTGATTGTATGCCTCTCTGTTGTGATGATGCAAGTCAAATCCTCTAGACATAACAAGGTTGATTCATATCTTTTCTCAGGTGGTGCTAGGTTAGGATGCTTTAAAATAATAACATCCGTAATCATCTTGATTTTCATATGTAATTCACACACCATTGCCTTCTCCTTTTCAGTTTGCACCTTAGGTGTATTGATTAATTCTTCATGTTTGAGATCCTTCCTTTTATCAAGAAGTTCTTCCTCCTCCAAATATACCTCTAGGAATCTCACCCTATCATTCCTCCCAAAATTTATTGCCTCAACATAAACTAAAACCTTGTTGAGTGCATTATGACTTACTCATCTAACAACAACGTTGACCATTAACCAAGGGTTTATCCCTTTTTCTTTGGCATATTTACTAGCACCCCTTGGCTTACCTCAAACTCAGGTTCATTGACATGGGATTCAAATTCCCAAGATAGCATCTTCCAGGTTCATGGGTATGCGACTTCTACGTTAAATGAGGGCATGGCTAGGAGTTGTTCTGTTGGCACAATTATCTAGAAATGTGCATGTAGCACCTTGCTTGGATCATTGATGTAACACATTCCTTATCCTTATGCTGCCACCACACTCTTCCCACCTATTTGTGTAGCCTTTGGACATCTCACAACCAAATGGGGATGTTCAACCATACTACCATACTCTTTTCCAATGCTTTCTTCCTTAATCTCCTTTATCACTTCATCTGCGTTTTTCTCTATTTCATGTTCCACTAACTTTTCAATGATGTCTTCCACTTCTTCTCTCTCTGATTCTTCTATTTTTCCTTGGTGAGGCTTTAGGTCCTCTGATATCTTGTGTTTACTTCTTTTCTCACCCCTTTTCCTTGAGCATCTGCTTCTTCCTCGTCATTCTTCCATTCAATTCCTTCTTCTTCTGAATCATGTATATCATACATGGGATGATTCTAAACTTCTTCATCCTCATATTCATCCTTCTCGCCCCTGTAGGAATCCAAGTCATCATTATCTTCGAGTCTACCCTTTCCACCACCTTCTATTTCTTCCTAACTAGTGATTCCCATATAGGAGACTCTTCCCTCTCTTTCTCTTTAGCGGGTGACTCCTTCCTTGGCAACTCTTCTCTTATGAGGGGCTCCTCTTGCTCTGAAACCTCTTATTTTGGGGTCTTCTTCTTGACTAGGGCTTCTTCTTGTGCTCATAAGTGCTTGGATTAGCCCTTGTTTATGGTGTTCCCATAGATTGTGCTCTCTGCACACTTGGTGCCTTCTTCTCTTGCACTTCTCTCTACCTTTTCTTTAGTAAAACCTTCTTTATTCTAGTGGGGTCTTCGGAATGGAGATATCATTTTATAGGTATGCGTATTTCTAAAACTTTGGCCTTATACACAGATAAACCCTTGGCAGTGTCAACGATTTCATCATTTGTACTTCGTGGGAGACATACTTCTCCACATATGTGCACTTCTTTGGATATATGAGCTTGGTGTAGCTCGTGGTTGTCTTGATATGCCTCACTAAGGTAAAACATAAGTCTCTTAGCCTCCTTAAAATGGTTTACCCTCTCTTGGAAGTATTACGCGGTGAAATAAAATAGTAGCTTACACCATGGACTCTTAGTCCCATCTGTTAAGGTGAACTGGCCAATACAAAAATGTTGATATACAAAAACTCCACTTCCCCATCTACGAGCATGGGAAACTACTTAGGTATCCTCCACTCTACCCCAAATGCATTGTGCATCCACTTGTACCATTTTTCCAAGTGTGCCTTGTGAGTGGCCATCATGGTCTCACAAGTATATTTCTCAAACCTTTTCGCAGGTGAGGGATTTTCTTCTAGATACTCCCATACAAACTTCTCTGGCCCATCAGGCACTCCAATCTCGAGAAGATGATGGTGAGGAGAATTTTGTTGAACAATATCTTCTCTCCTTCCTATACATTACTAATGATCTCATTTGTAATGTAGGTGGATAAGTTATAAATGGTGCCTTCAGAGATCTTCCAACATACATTCAACCATGCCTTGTTCACTTGTGTCCACCTTTCTTGATCATTTAGCTTGGTAACAAAGAATGTGGTCATTCTCATAACAAGGTCGGGGATATCTATGATATAAAAATAGTGTGAACCCTTTTTGTAGTCATAAGCCTCCACAGTTTTCTTGATGGCCTCCTTATCATCCAAGTCGTCATCTATGGAGTCTCCTTCACAAATCAGGCCAGTGAAATTTGATATGAGATGAGGATTTATGTGCATTTTACGGCCTATAAAATAGAATTGGTATTTGTGTACATGCACCAACAACCACCGGTATAACCTCTCAAAGCTTGCCAAAATAGGGTGACTCATATAGTTACAACAACCTCACCTTCTCCAACTTCATCTTTACTTTTTCTTGTAGATCGAATTCCTTTTGGTGTCCTCTTGTTAGTTGGATGAACCAGTTCAATGCCATCTCTTTTTCTGTAGTGCTCATGCAATGATTGTAGTCACTTATAGCCATATTCCTCAAGTGTGATTCCCACTCTTTCCTAGAAACACTCCATCTGGGTATTGCATTTCTACATACCATTCTTCATTGGAACTAGTGACAACAATGGTTTGTTTTCCTTTTCCCTTTCCCTTCTGTTTCTTTGGTGAGATGGTTGCTTTCTTTGATGACATTCTAATTGTCGGGTTAAAAATTAAATTAATCATTTCTCTACCCTACTTCTCTGCTCAACTCTAAGGCTCAACTCCGTGAAGAATCCTCCTACCTTTGTGCCCTAGCTACCAAACCCTAACTAGGAAAACCCTTCCACAAGATGGCATACTCCAAAAGAACTCTCCCCACACCCATGTACTCCTTCCACTCTGGTTTGTAGATCAACCTAGTTGTGCACTTAGATCTCTATGATTCTTCTTCCTTTGCACAAATCTCTTTGTATGCCCTAGTTCATAAGAGCTCTTCCACTTTGTAATCACAAGGTAAAATAATGATTCACCCAACCTCATACTTATAGATTTTTCCTCCTTTCCAACAATAAATGTTATGCCACCTACCAATGTACTTAGCATTAAATGTGGATTTTTCCACTAAAGCCAACCTTAAGTGCACTTACCCACTCACCCAATCCTATGTAAAAACTATTTACAACCTTTTGGTTGGAATAAATCCTCTCTTGACCGAAGGCTCTTATTCACACGTCTGCAAGGCACCTCTTATTTCCTTTACCCAATTTTTTCCCTCGCCTACCTCATGTTGTTCTTGTGATTTTCCTTCTCTATATGTGGTCTTTATAAAGCCTTATCTTGACACTAACCATTCTCATCCACCATTTTCCCATGTGCTTTCTATCCTTTTAATAGGCCATTTAAATTTTACTGCTAGCTTATACTTCACTTCAAACTACTCTACCTCACACTAAAACAGATGCATGGTCCTCTGCACATACATAACCTTTTGGAAATAATGTTGTTTCTTGGCGCACAAGGCAAAAAAAACAATAGAAAGGGACAAGGAATGATAAATGGAAACACAAAGAAAAGAAAAGAAAGTAGAAAGGGAAATTCTAATCTAACGGCAATACTACCTTATTTGCAAACACTAGGAGGGCTTATTTATAGTAGGGATTCAATCTACTCCCATTGAAATGGACAGGTAGCTTTGTCCCATCCAACGCCAGAATCGATATGCACCTGAATCAAGGATGTACGAGATGATGTAAGGTCCCTACCAATGGAATTTCAATTTACCAGGATGGCACAAAAACTTGGAATCATACAATAAAACCATCTCGCCCAACCTCTAACTTTTTTTTTGATATAACAATCATTCCATGCCTTTTGTATTTCATTTTTAGTCTTCGAATCCATCTAGAAAGTGATTTCCTTTCGTATAATCGCATCAATTTTTCAATACTTTCCTCGATATTTTTTTCATCATGTAAACCTCATGCGTGTGCTATATACACAGTGATGATAACATGAATTCAACGGGAAAAACAACCTCGTGCCAAAAAAACTGAAATGGTGTGGCCTTGTTCAATCTTTGTAGGTTTTCTGTATGTCCATAGAATGGCTGATACTTTTTCATCCCAATCCTATCTTCCGACATCAAAAATCTTGATCAATGTGTGACTTAGTGTCTTGTTAAATGCCTCAGTAGTTCCATGCACTTGAGGGTGATAAGGGGTAGTCTTGTGATGGGCCACCATAAATTTTGCTAATAGAATCTTGATCATTTCATTCAGGAAATGTGTGCCCCTATCACTTGTCAAGGTCAAAGGACATCCATACCTACTGATTATGTTTTCCTATAAGAACCTATCAGTTGTCACAATAGTGTAATCCTTTGTAGTACTTTGCCTCTACCCATCTTTTCAAGTAATCAGTGAAAGTAATGATGTAGTGCAAACCAGTCCTTTGTGGAAGGTGAAATTGGTCCTATAAAGTTGATTTCCCACTTTTAAAATGGCTCTGTGTTGGCTATCGGCCTTAATGGTATCTCATCCTTCTTTCTAGGTTCGTCCCATGAAAATTGTCACAGCCTGAAAAATTCAATACATTCATGGTAGATTGTTTCCCACTAGAGTCCTTCTAGTAGAATCTTTCACGCGGTTGCATTTCTTGCATATTTCCCTCTTTTAATCCCACCATGTGCTTCCTCCATAATCACTATGCTCTTATGTTATAATACACATTGGTACAGAACCTCATCATGAGCTAATTTGTACAGATCTTAACTAATCAACATGTAGGGTGTGGTGCGTATTGCTAACTATTTTCTCTTTAAAGCCTTCATCCCATCCGGTGCCACACCTATTTTAAGGAATAATGCAATATTTTCAAAATCCAAGGGTACGCATCATAACCTAAATAGTTGCGCATCTAGAATTGTATCCTCAATACTTTGTACATCCTCTCCTGAGTCAATTCTTGATAAGTGGTCAGGTCCTGAATTACTTTTTCCTAGTTTTACAACCACCGTGAACTCAAACTCTTGAAATAATAGGACCCAACGACATATGTGCCCTTGTAAAATTGGCTTGTTTACCAAGTACTTCAGTGCCATGTGATCTATGTAGAATATAAACGGTGTTGCTAGTAGATACTACCTAAACTTATGCAGTGCGTAGATCATTGATAGTGCCTTGCACTTAGTAGAGGTGTAATTCTATTATCTTTGGTGTTAAATTCCTACCCATAAAACAAAAGGGGTTATCAACAATCCCCTCACCAAGTTGTGATAGTATTGCTCCAATGGTTGTTCCTAAGGCATCAACATGTACATGGAAAGGCTTATCCTAAGAAGGAAAATGTAGTATGGGCAGAGTGACAAGTCTATCCTTTGAAGTGTCAAATTCCTTTCGATGTGCCTCTCCATAATGAAAATAACTCTTGTACTTAAGTAATTCCTCTAAGGGTGCGACGATCTTGGCATACCTCTTAATGAATTTCATATAGTACCCTATATGCCCAAGGAATCCGCACACTTGCACTTTGACTAGTAGGCTCCCCAATCCCATAATAACTACAACTTTGGTGGGATCTAGTAGTAAGCCTTCCTTACATATAATATACCCCAACAAGGTTCCAAATGGAGTGGAAAAGAAACATTTATTAATGTTGAGGGATATCCTCAATTGCCAACATCTCTCAAACATTAGCCTCAAATTGTCACAATGGTCTTTCACCAGCCCATACACAGTCCAATCATCTAGGTAGACTTGAAGAAATTTGTGGATGAAGTCCTAAAATACTTATACCACAATGCACGAGAATATAGCTAGTGCATTCTTCAATCCAAAAGGCATGACGTATAGGAAAATCTTCCCCACTCAGTGGAAAAATTTGTCTTTATCTGGTCTTCCTTTGCAATCATGACTTGGTGATACCCTAAGAACCCATCCGTGAAAGAGTAGACCTCACGCCTAGCTACTCCCTCTAGAATTTTTTTCAGTAAAGGGGTTGGGAAAGGATTGATGACA
Source organism: Taxus wallichiana var. yunnanensis (assembly GCA_018340775.1). NCBI lineage: Eukaryota > Viridiplantae > Streptophyta > Pinopsida > Cupressales > Taxaceae > Taxus > Taxus wallichiana. The sequence goes on from CM031244.1 coordinate 273,172,758, forward strand.
CATACTGCATTCAGGTCCATGTATTCAACAAAGATCCTTATTCTTCCATCCTTCTTAATACTAATGACCATTAGGCTTATCCACTCTGATTCCTCCACAACCTCAATGATGCCGAAGCAATCAGCATATCTATTTCCTCATTGACCCATACACACAAGTTCTAATTCATCCAATCAGGCCTCTTCTAAATCAGTCATGCACCTTCCTTCAACTTGATTCTCATCTCCCCCAAGGAATCTTAGAAACCTTTGATTTCATGGTACTTGCATGGGAACAAATCCTAGAACTTGCGTAATAAATCAATGATCTTTAAAACTTCTTTCTCTAACCAATAGCCCCCAATGATAGCTTCTTTAGGTTCTTCCTCTACACCAATGTTATCCTTATTCATTTTCAAGGGCTCATGGTAGGTGTGTTCTTTCTCATCAGCGCTATCTATGACATCACATGTACCTACTGAATGGATAACATCTAGAATTTCCATCTCTTCACCATCTATTATATAGACTATTTTCCTTTTTTCCTTTTCCATACATGCACACTCAAGCTATATCTCTACTGATTCCTATTCATCAAAGTATATCTCAAAACTAGGTTCACCCTAAGAACTCTAGTAGCCTATCTTCCGCCATGGCGCTATCTCCCATTGTAAGGCACTTGACAATTTACAACGCCTTATCCACCGATGGCTGGTCCTTTAGCACTCAAAATCTTGAATGAGATCAACCATTAACTCTTTCCAATTCCCTATCTAATGACATGTCTCTGAGTGGATATACCATATGTGTGCACAACCTTGTAAAGTGGAATACAACTTATGCACCCATAATGAAGGTGGTAAATCTTCTACACTTCCCATTCAGCCTTCTCACAAGCTTGGATATGGAACGAGGTGGGTTCCTTTCCATGGTAGTCCTAGACAACAGTTGGCTTGTTGCTTCTACAAAATATAAAAGAGAATGCGATCCTTACCTCATGTTATTCTAAAATACTTTCATGATGTGTAGCCCACCAACATCTTTGTAGTCTCGAGAAAGTTGTAGTTGAGCATTACCTTTCTATTGTGCTCATTCTTCCACTAAGCATCCATTTCTTACAAGAAAATTTTAGGGTAGGCTCCTCCAGAGTAACTTGGTAAATTTTTTCCCCTAGGAACTGACAAAGAACACATTTATTACTCTTGTTACAAATCCTCTTAAATGTCTCCCAATTAATTTATAAGTCCCATACACACAATTGTCACATCCTATGCTAGTTGTATCACTCATCGAATGAGCATCCTCAAATTAGATAACCCCTTATGTAGGATGAATTATTTCAGGGTCTCTGATGGAGCGCACATAGATTCTATCAAGGAATTCCTCTTCTAAGGGCTTAGTATAGGGCACTGATTTTCCATTGCTCAAGGGGATGATGAATCATTCCTCCTTATTCTCAAAACTTATATACCCCTTGTTAAACCACAGGTCAGCATTGTTTTTGTAATACGAGGGGTGCTCAAGTAATGATGGAAAATTATCTACCTCTGTAAGCACCAAGAATTCAAAGTCTCTAGTGAACTTGGCCCCTTGAATAGTGATAACTACATCTTTCAAGACTCCAATGGGCATTGCCTTTTCTTGTTTACTATATACAACACATTCGATGATGGCTATAATGCGGGCCTTCCCATTTGATGTCATACATCCAAGGTGAGAAAATTTACCTTCAATCCTGTGTTGATGAGGATATTTATCAAAATCCATCCATCAACAATCTGCATTCAATGTGATCTCTTTATCATAGTCAAGGCTGTGAGGAGGAAGATTAGCATGTAGAACTGCCTTTGGTGATCTCTCCTAGTGCATGGTATCTTCTCCCATAACCATTCTCATAGAAAGGGCATGATATTATCATTCCTTAACATTTTTCAGACTTCCTTGACCTCATCCAAATCCTTTTGTGGAGCCTCGACATTTTCCTTTTCTCCAACTACCTTGAATTCTCCTTCAGACACTAGATCTCTCCTTGTAATCCCTGAATCACATCCACAGTCTCTTGGTACACTTCATTCTAATGAGTAGGGTCTAGATAATTCCCATGTACCACTTCTTCCCTAACAACCAATTTCTACCTTGACATCTCCCTTGAGCATGCCACCTATGATAATGTTTTCACTAGTACATGAGCTTTAATCCTAACTCACACGCCACTCTTGGCCTCCACTTAGGGTTGACCTTCTTTATACTTACCATCGCAATGCCTTTCTTTCTGGTGTTGTTGGCTAATGTACTAAAAAAACTTAGGGAAATCCTTGTACTTATGTTTCTTTCCACACCATGAGCACTAGAATATATCAGGACACTCCAGCTTATAATGCTCTGTAGACCCACAATTATAATAGGTTCCTCACAGTAACTCACTTCTTCCTCTGCCATAGTTATTGTGACCATGAAATCCTTCGTGAAAACCTATTCCACGTGCTCCTTAATCTATGTGCCCCTCATAGTGGTGATCATCATCCTTGGAACTTCTTGCAAGCCTATTCTAGTACACACCAAGATCAATAACATCATAAATCTGGTCAATCAACTTGCAATCCTTTGTATCATGGGTTGTAGAGGTAAAAATTGTAATAGCAAGAAACATTCTTACGGATTGCAAGTTGTAGTAGAGAACACCTATTTACATCATGATTCCCATGGAAAATCTCATAATCTACCACCATGCCACGCACTAAATTTTGAGGGAAACTATCCTTTGTATGCCCCTCCACTCCACAATCTGTGCACCAAAGCCCACTATAAACCTCATGCGCCGAATTTACAAATAGCTTCTCCAACTACTTCACCATTTCAACAATTTGAGCCTCTAGAAATGGGCCAATACCATATCAATGTGTAGACACTAAAATTAGGTCACACTCCCCTTCGGTCCCCGTACGATGGAAAAGTGACAAGTGAGCATGGGAATCTACAAGAAACTTTTCTCGCACTGACCTCCCGAGGTCATGCCGAGATAGCTGGTGGGGATTGAATATGCGTGGGATGCAGACAAACTAGTTAGGAAATCTGATGTCTTCGACGTGCACTAGTGGAAATTGTGGATCTAAGGTAAAGAAGGCCCTCCTAACCTGAACTGGTGTGATAGATCGATCAACAAGGATGACTTCTCAAAGGCTCCAATCAATATCGAGCTCTGGTGTGATTCGATCTATGGGTTGTGGAATACGTGGAAAATGACCTGGGATAGTTTTGTGTATGTCTCTAGATAAGGTCATAGGGCGGATGGTAAATATAATTGACTCTATGGGTGATTCTCTGGCCTAGTCCAAAATTACTTAGCTTTGTTAGCTGCTATGTCTAACAAGGATAACTATTTGATGATGATAGGTGGAAGTGGAGTAGATCTGAATACTAATGTACATAGGCCAAGTATCTATGTTTGACTCACCTATGGACTCGTCGGATTGTGAGAATTGTGGATCACAACCATAGATTCATGCTTTTTGTGGTCCTACTATGGTCATGTGTGGATTCAGTCCCTAATCCCTAGTATCCAATAGTCATATGCTTTCTCATCCTCTATATTCAGAATTAGCAGTTGTGTGATCTTTTCAGAGTATCTCACAGGCGTTTGTGCAACTTGAATTCTCAAGCTAGTATCTATATCTGTGAGAGTGTCTCCTGCATCTGGCTGTGGGACCAAAGGATCACAACCAAAGGTCTGCTCTCTTTCAAACCCTTCCACAATCATGCAGATATGTATCTAGGGTAATCTGTAGTTTGGTTGATTTGACCAAAACGTGTGTGCTTGGTCGTCTTCTATGTTTAACTCGTGCAATTAGAAACTAATTTGTTGTAAGTTTACCATTGTTCGGAAGACTTGAATCCTAAGATTCTGATCTATATCAATTATGGCTGTGATGAGATTGGGTTGGGGTACGATTGGCTCGAATACGTATTCCCTGGGCTCTCTAGGTCCCGTGATTGTCATACAAAAGCCACAATGTAAACTAAATGCAGCAAAGGAAAATTAACTATGTGAAGTATATCTATAACATATATAACTTCTATATTTTTGTATTTTCTGATGAATTGTATAGATGAAATTGAAGGAGCAGCTATTTTGATATATCTAGAAATTGATGATTAATCTAATGATGAATTTAAAACAAACAAAGTAACCGAGTATAGCTACTTTCTGTGCGAGTTGTAAATCTATTCTAATAATAATGAAATAACTAATCAATCTATTTGAAAGACTCTCAATCCTACCTCGAAATGAGGAAAGAATCATAGTCTCTCAGAAACTATCAATCCTCATAGCTTCCCTGGCAATATCGAAAGTAAAATTGACTGAAATAAAGTGATTGGCTACTCTATTTGATATGCTTCTATTTTAAAACTTTGAAAGCTAGAACCTGGATTCTACGAGAATAGTGGCAAATCCGATGATGTGTGTGATCTTGTCCCTTCAGTGTAACCTCCTCACTCCTTCGTGTTCATGTGGATCTAGAAAAGTGTGTAATGCTAGCATCAACAGAAGTAGATATTGGGACAAAGGTAGCTTAGGATACAAACTAAATACAATGTGAGTAGGAGAGAGATAGCGCAAGAGTACAGAGTTGGCTTATGTAATTCCTAGTGGGATTTACTGTGAGTCATGCAATGAAAATGTCCAGAACCTGAAACTATCCTGCTTGAAGAACAAAACCTACAAATTTAATGGCTTCCTATTGAAAACAAACTATTCTACTCCAATGGATTGGATGAAATATCAACAACACTTACACAAGATGGATATGTGGCTTCCTAACAGAAAAACAACACTAACTAAGCATGCAATGAAAGAAACTAAGAATTCTAAGCAAAATGAAAGAATAATCTATTTCAATGAGAAATTCAGAGGAAAATTTGAGGGCCATTTGCTTGAGCACAAGCTAACTATTTATAGCATTTGCATTTACCCAAGGTAAAACCAAATTGAACTCTTAAACTATAAATTATGGCAAAACACTATTCCAGGGAACTAGAATCATTAATGCAAGCCCAAGGCGGTGAAACAAAGCTGGTAAATGTTGAAATTTACGTGAGTCATGTTAAAAGAACATTCTGGAAAATGCGTAAAGGACGCCACCCTAAAGCGGGGTGGCGGTTACTGAGACCACCACCAAATCATCGGGCGACGGTCATGAGACCGCCGCTGCCCGAGCAGCAGATTTCATAATTGAAGAGCAAAAGGCAAAGAAAAGAGGGGAAAAGAGAAAAGCAAAGCACGTGGGGGCTAAGCGGGGCATGCGGGATGATAACACATACTTGGAGAGATTTTCCGGATCCCAAACACCTTGCAAGGAGACCTGTATCATCATTGGGGCATGTGTTACATTGTTCCGATGGTGCAATACCCTACAATTTTGGGTACGTACATATTGCCCCCTTGGAGAAGCATTTTAGCGATGAAGAGGCATAAAATGGTGGGTTTGAGTATGGTGGTCCTGAAATGGGAAGTTGGAAGTTATACGATACGTCCAGGTGTGTCGAAATGACGCCATCAAAATTCCTGCTCCTGCAAAACGAAAAGAGAACTCAAGTGCGAGATAGACAAGATAGATTGGAAAATAAACGCTAAAATAATGGGAAATGAGGATGTACTATTTGTGCGGGGTAAGAACTTACCTCTATCGGCGCTCCAAACCTACGAAAAAAAACATTCAAAACAAGTCGGATGTTATGTATATGAAAGTGGGCCCATTTTCCTATTCATTTGCATGTGTGGATTTGATCGATTCGAGCTTTGGGACCCACGGTGACGGCTTCTATGAGAGTAGAGTCAAAACGTTCGTGACGAGATAGTGATCATGCCTCCGCATGCAGATCATCGACCCAGTGAGATCACATGTTAGTTCTCCTCAATTTATTGTTTTTACCTCCAAACTTTTAAAATGCTAAAATATTTGTCGTGGGGGTTATTTTTGAAAATGTTAGGTTCAAAAGGTCCATCTAGGGGGCGCTCTTTGGGTAGGCATTGTTTTAGTCAAAATGGTCCTTTTTCGTGTTTTTGGCCTTTTTAAGTTATAAAACCGTGTGGGTTTTGGGACACAACCACCACCCTGTTCAAGGTGGTGGTTACAAGACTACGCCCATAAGGCGGTGGTTGCAAAACCATCACCCGCTTTCAGGCGGCGGTTCTTCACAGAATGTCAAAAGAACACTTGTTTGAGATTGTTTTTGCATTTTTAGCATTTCTATGTGTTTTCATGATTTTTCTAATGTCACTTGGATGCTAACTTGCTTTGTTTTGTGTGTTTTTGGGTGTATGCAGGCGAGAGAGGAGTACATTCGGTGGAGCGAGAGAGGGAGTGTGACTGGCTCCCAGCAGTGCTAGACGCCCTTTCACAGGACGAGCAGGATACTCTTCAGAGGGCTGGTATACTACGTATATCGCGGGTTCCACATGTTGCACCATCCAGTCACATACTCTGTGACTTATTTTCCTACTGGGATGCTGATCGGAACACCTTCCGATTACCAGGGGTCCGAGGTGAGTGGACCATCACACTAGAGGATGTTTACCATATCCTGGGGGTCCCAATCATTGGGAGGTGACTCACCCTCGAGACAGCAGGTTCATGGGCCCAAATAGCATAGTGGGATTCTTACATGGGAGATGTAGTCATCTCCACGAGTTCAAAGAAGGGGGTCAGAGTTCGGTCTATTCCTAGTTTGCCCATCCCCTTGCTTCATCAGGCTATTATGGGGATCCTTGCCTCGAGATTGATCGGGGACAAGGGAGGAGACACACTACTATATTGCTGGTCCCCCATCATTGCACAGATTGAGGGTCATGGCCGGATTTACGCCTGGGGAGTAGATATACTTGGGACTACCTACCACGACTTATATAGGGTAGTCCGTTTACAGGGGCAATCTTTGAGCCACCCGACCCTGGTCATGAGTTGGGTCTATGAGCACTTCATCCCCTATGGCAGAGGTGTAGAGGTGATAGATCTCGGAGCTGTGAAGGTAGCCAGATGGACAGATATGTCGGTGCTCAGAGCACCTCATCAGCCAGTTACTTCTCTGACCACCGATGACATGGAGGCCACACCATATCAGACCATGGCAGGCATATGGGGTGAGAAGGCTCTTACTTTGATCTCCTGCTCCACCACATGGAAGCTTATTGACAGAGTAGGGCGAGTGGAGATACACCCCTTCGGCTGAGTTCCTCAGTAGTTTGGCCTTCCTTACATGGGCATGCTTCCCCCAGTAGTGCCAGTATATAGGTCAGTTTGAGAGGCCAGAGAGGGTCCTAGAGGCCGGGGTTGGACAGTTATTACACTTGGCATTCCTATTGCAGCTAGGAGGGTAGTACGTGCTCGAGGGAGAGCCGGTGCTCCTCAGGCACCTCTACTTCAGAATGTCACGGGTCCTACCCATAGCAGCGATGACCCCATCGACATAGACTTCGAGTCCAAGGAGTTCATAGGGGGAGAGACAGAGGAGGAAACTGAGGGAGACGGTGATCCTGAGTGGCATAACACTCGGGGATATTATGTAGGCAGAGAGGGCAGAGAAGAGTGCAGAGAGAGTTACTCTAGTTTTAGAGGACCCACTCTCCCAAGGCCATGGTGGGGAGGATGAGTCTGTTGTAGGATGCTATGTCACTCCAGCCATGGGGGAAGCAACTCAGTTAGTGACGGCATTTATGGCGGGTGCTGACCCTAGAGATCCATCCGTGAGGCATGGTGATCCGAGTAAGTTACCACCCTTCCTTTTAATGTTTGTTTTTAATTAGGATTACCTTAGTTGCTATCTCTCCTTTTGTTTACACTTGTGTTTTATCTCTTGTTTTATTTCTAATTTGTTTTCTCCTTTGTTTGCAGAGACTGCCGATGAGTGGTGGGACTTGATTCGGGGTATGCACCAATACCCTGATGATTCCCATGGAGAGGACCCATGCGGAGCTATCTGTGGATGCCCGGGGAGACCTCGGCAAGCTAGTGAGACATACCGACATCTTTTCCCTTTATGCGGCATGTGGCCAGGATGGTATCGAATCTCCATACGGAGCTAGCGGCGTATAGGACAGCCGAGCATCTGATGAGGATTCATTCTCGTGGCGAGACTGCGGCTGCCCCTTGGGATCTGAGCCCTCTGTGCATTCCGAGCATTGGCGTAGCAGAGTCATAGGCATGGGTGTGCACCTTGTAAGGGTCTCATAGGGATTGAGAAGCCACTTGGCTCTCCTAGATTTTTGTATGATATTTTTGTATATCCGGGCTCTTTGAGCATTTTGACCATGCTTAGCGCATGATGGCATTGTACAGGAATTTTGATCATTTATATATATATATATATTCCTTTTGGATCAAACTCTTGGCATTTATGGCTTTGTTTCCATTCCCTTATGTGAACTATGATATTATGCTTATATGCTTTTTAGAATGTATGCAATGGAGAACAAATGATACAAATGTTTACTTTCTTTTTGTATTTCATGATGCTGATATATGATAATGTAGATACAATGTGATTTTGAATCTTAGTTTCTATAAGCAATTTTGGGTACTTCATATTTTCTTTGGCAAAGTGGTGAAGATAAGCCGGTATGATGAGCAGATAAACCTGCCCCTCTCCTAACCCCATGCAACTAGTAAGATGCGAGGGCTCATCACCGAGAGCTGAAAAGGGCACAAGTTATGAAATGTGTTGAAATGATATTGATGAAAGATAGACAAAGCTTTGGCGGAACCAAATTAGGATGCTACAAGCCTACTCCAATCGAGTGACTTCATAGTTTTGGGATGTAACTTGCTTTGTGGTTTATCTAGACTTAGACCCGTAGATGGCCACATGGTAGACAAAATCTGGGTTTTAGGATTTTTAATTCTCTTAGAATTTTGGACATCCGATTCATTTTTTTTTGACTCAAGACTTCAAGATTTGAATTGTTTGTTTGTGACCTTTTGCGTTTTCTTGTCAAGAGGACCCCCCACACCTTGCCCCATGCTACTAGTAAGAAGTGTGGGTTTATCACCATAGGCAAGGCATAGGTGAGTAAGGGAATTTCCATCCTTTCCCAACCCTACGTCACTAGTAAGAGACGCAAGCTCATCACCGAAGGTTGGTGGGGAAAGGAAATGTGTAAATTTAAATTTTTTTGTTTGACCTATATTTGACTTTTTACTTGAGAAAAATGTTAGTGTGTTCTTATTTCCAAAGAGATATACATACGGGATAGATGTGACACGATGAAGCTTCTAGAATAGACCATAGGCAAGAAACCTATCCTAAGAAGAAACCAAAAGTGAGAACAAACCCGCAGATCTTGGTATGGTTACCATCAAGACCTTGTCATATCTAGCTTTATTTGATGAAGTGATTCCGAAATAGTTTGATGATATCATGGAAATAGAGAAGTATGATTAGAGTGTTTATGCCAACAACATCATGAGTTTGTAATGAATTTCTTTGAGAATAAATTCCTTGATCACAAATTTGTATGAAACAAGTAGACAAAATGATCCTAACTATATGAAGATGCAATGTAGATATAATTATACAAGTAGTACTAGTTGCTTATGCGTAGAATTGTTTGAGGTGTAGGGAATTGACTGTTTCACCAAATTCCTCACCTTCCAGCGTACATAGGAGATATGCATGCATCATTTCCATAGTCCTTCATGACTCGGTATGGGCCCAACCATTTGGGCGAACTTCCTTCCTTCAGCTTTGGTCTTTTTGTCGATCCATTATGCCTAGCCTTAGAACTAGATCACCTTCATATATGTTGCATTCATAGACTTTCTTGTTATACTACCGGCACATTCGGTCAGCATAGACTCTGTGCCACTATTTAGCATCTAACCTAGCTTCATCTAGGCTTTCTAGTTGGGAGAGACGTGCTTCTCTGTAAGCGTCTTCATCCAGAATCCCTTGTAATGAGATACAGAGACTAGGTATTTCAACCTCAAGCGGGAGAACTACTTCCACCCCGAATACTAGCGAGAAAGGAGTCACCCCTGTTGGTGTTCTTATTGAGGTTCGGTGGGCCCATAAGGCCGGATATAACTTCAAATGCCAATCTCGCTTGTTTTCTTTCACCGTTTTAAGGAGAATGGCTTTTAATGTTTTGTTTATCGCCTCAGCCTATCCATTGGCTTGAGGGTAATACAAGGAGGCCGTATGATGGCTTATTTTAAATTTATTGCACAATTCATGAACCTCGTCATTCTTAAAAGAAGTCCCATTATCCGAGATAATGATTTGCAGGATACTGTACCTATAAATAATTTGGTTCAAAATGAACTTGGCGATTACAGAACCCGGCACAGTAGTAAGAGGCATAGCCTCTACCCACTTGGTGAAATATTCGGTGGCCGTGATTATGAAATTATGGCCATCTGTAGATAAGGAGAGAATTTCCCTATTAAATCTAGGCCCCACATAGAAAAGGGCCATGGAGTAGCGATTGGTTGTAGAGCTTGTGCCGGCATGTGAATCTCATGAGAGAATTCTTGGCACTTATGACACCTTCATACAAACTCTATTGCGTCGTGTTCTAGAGTAGGCCAAAAATAGCCCATTCGATGTATTTTTTGAGCGGTGGCATGGTCACCAAAGTGGCCTCCACACATTCCACTGTGAGATTCGTAGAGAATCCTCTTGGATTCTTCTATGTCGACACATCTTAAAAGCATTCCATCGAATGCTTTTCAATAGAGCACTTGCTCTATGATGACGTATTTAGCTACGATAATGCGTAACCGCCTTCTTTGTTGCGATGTAACACCTTCCGGATACGTATGGTCCATGATATAATTAATAATATCAGTGTACCAAGGACACTCAGAGATAGAAGGTTAGGTTTCGATGTAGTATATGCACTCATCGGGAAATTCCAGATCTACTAGATCACCTCCATCTAATGGATTATTAGCTAACCAATCCGCGATGATTTTTCCTTTAACCGACTTCTGATTTATGAATGTTAATTCAAATTCACCCATTAAGGTTATAAAGCGTCTAGCCTTTTTAGACAAGGACCCTTGCGTGAGGAAAGTTCGTAAATGTTTGTCTTTACAATGACCTTTGTTTCTTGATTTAACATGTAATGTCTTAAGCATTTGGTTGCAAAGACTATGGCGAGGCATTCTCATTCTGCTTGCGTATAGCATGTTTCATAGTCAAGCAATGTCGGCTAATGAAATAGATTGCACGTTCTCTCTTGTCATCGTCTTCTTGAGCTAGCATACAAGCTAGTGAGACATTGGTGGCTCATGAATATAAAATTAACGGGTGATCCGACTTAGGTGGCATTAGCGTGGGTGGTGATAACAAAAACACTTAACCGCATTGAAAGATTCATTGCGAGTCTTCGGTCCAATCAATGCCATAATCTTTCTTGAGTAGATTGTTGATTGGATGAATGGTGAAACTTAAGTCCGAGATGAATCTCTGGATTGCGCCAAGTTTTCTAAGAAATGACCTGATTCTAGATTCATCCGAAGGTGGGACCATTTCAAGAACAACTTTAATTTTGGTTGGGTCAACATTGATCCTGCGTGATGATATAATGTAACCTAGGAGCTTCCCTCCTGTCACACCAAAGACACATTTTTATGGATTTAGCGTGACTCCGTATTCTATCAGATGTGAAAGAATGACATGAAGCACTTCTGGATGGTCACAATGCTTCTTGGCCTTGGCCAACAAGTCATCTATGTAGGATTCCACAATTTTATGAATAAGATAATGAAATATATACGTCATAGCCCGCTAGTACGTAGCGCCAGCGTTCTTGAGACCGAATGGCATAACAGCATAACAATAGGTTCCCCAAGGAGTTATAAACGTGGTTTTAGCTTGATCTTGTTCAGATATTCTGATTTGATTGTATCCGAGAATCCATCCATGAGAGATAAAAGCTCAAATCCAGTTGTTGCGTCAACAATGACATCTATAGATGGTAATGGGAAGTCGTCTTTAGGACATGCCTTGTTAATGTCTCGGAAGTCTACACAGATGCGTATCTTCCCATTATTTTTGAGAATGGGAATGATATTAGATACCCACTGAGAGTAATCGACTGGTTTGATGAATCCTACTTGGAGGAGTTTCATTACCTCCTCTTTCACCATGAGAGCTACCTTGGGTTTCATTGGTCTTGATTTTTGTTTAATCACTTTTGCATCTGATTTAGTGACGAGGTTGTGCACCGTAATGTGTGGTGCAACCCCTGTCATTTCTTTATAATTAAATGTAAAAGCCTTCTAATGTTCCTATTATCCAAAATTCACCCCTCAAGGTAATTTTGATAACATGCATCAAATTATTCAGTCCCGAGCAAGTAGATTGATTCGAGGCCCAAAATCATGTTTTTTGGGGTCCCCTCGGCCTTTTTCTAACTCTCCCATCCAAGAAGAAATCCCAACAAGTTGAGAAAATGGAAAAAATGCAAAAAATAAGGTTGCAGGACTATTTTAAAGCATTTTGGGTCGTACTGAGGTTCGTCGTACCAAGCTTGGAGCCGGAAAAACAAAGAAAAATCACACGAGTCTTTTGTTTCACATGGTTTGGGACAGTGGGGTCAAAAAAAGTACGTGAGGGGAACGCGAACCGCCGATTTGCAAAAAGAGCAGTCCATTTTGGGCGGTTTGAGATATTTTCCCGGGAAGTGCAGGGACAGTTGGGACAAAAGTACGTGAGGGATGCGAAAAGGCAAAAAAGCCACAAATAGGAATAAGGAAACCCAAATCGGCCAAAGCGGGAGATTTTCATCCGGGACGGTTGGCACAAAGGTACGCGCAAGTACGCGAGGGATGTGTGGGATGTGAAAAGGTGAAATGGCTGAAAAGAGACAAGGAGGCCCGCAGATGAATCAGAATGTGCCACGTGTCAGAAGAGGAAAATTTGGAAATTTGGCTAAGTGTTTCACCAAAAATCCAAAAGGAGTGTTTTGGCCCGCTGCCTCGGCCAACGAATCAGGTCATGCCACGTGTCCAAGTGGTAAGAAATTTTCAAAGGATGAGCCCACAGATGAACCAGAGCCTAACATGTGTCATCTAAGTGGTGGAGCGTGGGGAAAATTTGAAATTTTTTCCAAAATGTAAAAAGAGGTAAAATTCAAAATTTTACCCCGCCGATCCGTTTTGGGCCTGTTTTTGCCCTAAATCTTCAAATCGCCATATCTTTTGATCCAGAGCTTGGATTTTCACGTTCTTTATATCAATGGAAAGATGGTGAAATTCTCTATATGATTCTAGGGTTAATCTTGCATTTTGGTTCAGTTTGGAGAGAGAAAACTGAAAAATTCCTCTGGCACGTGGTAATGGCCAGAAATGACGTTTCAACAACCAGCTTTAATGCAAAATACAGTTCGCCACTTTTAAGTTTGCTAGGGTTCTCACCTACCACCATAATGAGATGAATTAAATGTAACCTAGAAGTGGTTGGGGTAGATTTGGATTTCCCCTCTCTTCCCTCTCTCATTCTTCCTATAAATTGTAAGGAGGGGCTTCTTTCTAAATGTTGGACATTCTTGTTTTGCCCCTCCCTTCTTCTCTTTGGCAGGTGAATTTGTGGAGTTCAAACCTCCCATTTAAAACTGTAATGAAACTTTTCCTCTTGGCATTTTGTAGTGTATTGTATCAATCTTTGGAGCAAGTAATGCATGTTTGTGGATGATTCTCAACCCTCTCTGTGTTCATTTGCATCCTCCTGATCTTTCACTGCAAATTTTGTTATCTATGCATGATCTTGCATCACATTTTAATGGTTTGTGTTTATTGGTAAGATAGGTGTTCTTCATTCCTCGGTGCATCACCTTTGTTAGTTTAGGTTTATTTTTATGCATCTTCTTACCCTGTCTCCTTGGCAAGTTAGATTAGATTTTGAGTAAACCCTCTGCATTTTTTTCGTGTGCATCTGAACAGAGGAATAGGAACCGGCCTTCATCCGGAGAGATTTTTCTGATTTCACAAGGTCCCACACTTGGGAAAAGCTCCATGTTATGTAATCACACTGAGAGTCTCAACCCATCGAGTTACAGACACTCAGGGGTGTTGTGATTCTGCACTAACAGTTTTGGCACGCTTGGTGGGACCTTAGAGGTCTTCAATTTTATTACAACAAGATCAATGTGCACTTGTTGTAAGTTCCAGCTTTGAAGGAGCTTAAAATCACACATATGGCGACTCCAAAAGAAGCATAATCCACTGGTTTTAGCAGTCCAAGCCTAGCAAATTTATGAGAAGAATACAGACCAGGTCAAGAACTAGGGAGGAAGGATTGTTTGTTCATCTACACCTATCTCCAGGAAGAGAGAGAAGGGGAAGAAGAGTTCAAAGATCTCCATCTCCACCTAATAGAACCTTGTCAACACCTCCACCTAGTAGGCCTTTCATCCAATCAACAAGGGTTCTTAGGCCAATCAGAATGGTGCAACCACCGAATCCGTATGTCAATTTCACTGGCAGTATCCCACTTGCTCTCAATGCACAACATCCAATCCTAGTTGCAGCATTGAAGAACATTCCATACTTCACTGGAGAGAACTAGACTACTCTCCGGTGATCATGTTAAAGACATTGCCAACCTTTGTATAATTCATGAAATCAATGAGATGCAAGATTCTTTGTCAAATTCTTTGGCATCCTCATTCAAGGGGAAAGCTTTCTGATGGTTCGGGAGCCTTGCCTCGGGTTCTATTCAAAATTGGAATCAGCTATGTATAGCCCTCCATGAGTAGTTTGGGGAAAAGGAGACAATTTGTCCCTTTTGGAGCAGGTGACAACTATCAAAAGAGCTCCCAATGAGCGGTGGTGATTTTAATTTCAGATTTCAAAGGACTTGGGAGAGAATTCCAGTGGGTCGGGCCAAAGCAGCGAGAAGGTGCTTTTCTTTACTATCTCAAAGCCTTAAATTCTGATATTTCTATGTTGATTCAATCCATAGGAGGCATAACTATCCCTATGGCTTATAGCATTTCCATTAGGGCTGAAAATTGTTTGATTCAAGATGGAAAGCTAGCTCCTAGGCCTCCAATGCCATTATATCCAAATTTAGAGAGCCCAAGTACTAGCCAAGTGCCTAATTTAGCTTCTATTCCCACTCCTAGAAATCAGAGTTCAAATGAAGCTTCTACTTCATCTTCTAGTGCCTCAAATGAGCTTCAAGAAGTCATGAAGCAATTGTAAAATCTAGGTAATGAGCTGGTTACACTCAAAAGGCAGCAAGCTCAAGGTTTTAGACCTTCCTTCCAGCCTCAAGCTCAACCTAACAGGCAACCATATCAGCCTCAAAGACCACCCAATCTAGCTGCAAATCAGAATCAAGCAAGGCCTCCTGCCAACAGACCATTTTAGCCCGATAACCTCAATGTTGCATCCACATCCAGAGCTTTGGTACCGGTGCAAAATAACATGGCCCAAGAATATGATTGGTGTTTCCCATGTGGTCATCCACATAACCAATCAATGTGCTTTAACGGTGCATTAAATCAGGCTCTTATGGTGCAAATCATTGGTGGGTCGCAAGAATCTAGCCATGAAGAGGATTAGCAGCAAGAAGCACCTCAGCAAGGAACATCTCGAATGAAACTACTCTTGTCAATTGGCAGGCTGAAGATTTCTGTGGTATGAATCAAATACCCTCTCAAAGTGTTGCATTGCCAACACAAGGTCAAAAAGGAGAAATTTGGGTGAAGGACAGCCATTGGCTCCAAGTAATCCACAACCTTCTACCACTCCACAAGCTTTTGGCAAACATAATGTAGTCCCAAACATGCAAGGAGCACCCAAACTAGCTCCTAAACCAACTCAAATACCGTTGTTGTTGCCCATGTATGTAAGGGATGAATATGCAAACCAAGGGACAACAAAGAGATCCTTCATCACCATTTAGTATCATTGATCGGATGAAGAAGACAAATGTAAATATATCAATGTGGGAATCCCTATTTATCCCGGGGCCAGAGAGATTTTCTACAAGCTGCCATGAAGGACTAGCCAACTTCGAATCAAGCAAGTCGAATGCAAGAGAAGGTGCTCACAAATTTGCCCTTGACTGAAGGGAATCATGGAGGACAGCAAGGTAAAATGTTGAAGCCCCCTCCTTTTTATGTCTCATTAATCATTGGAAACCAATTGGTGCACAATTGCATGATTGATTCGGGGCAAGTAGCTCAGTGATGCCCAAGCAAATAGCTGATCAGCTAGGACTTCAATATGAAACCATATCCAAAGGGGTAGTGCAGTTGGATGGGACAGTAGTAACAATAGTTGGGGTGATTAGAAACTTGAGTCTTACCTTGCATGCATGTCCAAATGTTGTTGTTTTACAAGATGTATCAGTTATAGACCTTCCACCACTCTTTGCCCTATGTTTGTCAAGAGATTTCACAGCCAAGATTGGAGGATATTTGTTTGCTGATTGGTCACACATGCTATTCAAAATGAGGTATGGAACCAAAGCTACAATCAGGTCTGAACCTATTGCAAACTTCCACATTGAGCCCTACACTCCAAGTCAGATCAATGCCAACTGTCGGCATTTGATCAAGAAGGATCACCCAAGCACTGATGAAGCTGACACCAAGGTTGGAAGCATCCCGGATCTAACTCTTGATGAATGGGAAAACAAGGTGCATGCTTTTGATCCTTATCGAAGTAGAAGAATCGAGCTAGGATTTTATTGCATACATGAAAAAGATCAGCCCATTCCTAGCATCACCAAGCCAGACCACAAGGATGACAATGAGGTATGGCAGCTATTTTTGATGGATCAAGGAGTAGACAAGGTGCCGGAGGAGCCATGCTGGTTTCACCTCAAGGAGTAAAGTACTATTCAGCTTTTAGATTTTAGTTTGCATGCTCCAATAACACTGCTGAATATGAAGCCTTGGTGCAAGGGATGCATTGGGCAAGAAAGAGAGGAATAAAGAACTTGCAAGTCTTTGGTGACAGTGAATTGATTGTAAATCAGGTCAAAGGGCAGCATGCTGCCAAGAATGATCTACTCAAGTGCTACAAGAACAGGGTGTGGGACCTCATTGAAGATTTTGAGGGCTTTGGCATCAAATCAGTTCCTAGGAAAGAGAACCAAGCTGCTGATAGGCTTGCAGCAGTTGGGGCAGCCTTTGACGTTGTGGAGAGCATTCAAAAAGACAAGGTACAACCAAACATCCATGTGATTGTGAGGCCTTCAGTGCTAGATAACAATGTAAGTTGGCAAGTGTTTGAAAATGATCAGCAAATCATCCATTTCTTGCAAGAAGAGACTGAATTCTCATCCAAAAATCAGGAAAAGTTAGAGCAGAAGTATGGTGACCAAGTGGTACAACTAAGAACTAACAAGCTGCCCAAGGGACTTATCACTTTGGAGTCCATTTTCAATCCCAATGATCAGTTTAGGAAAGAGAAAGCAAACATTCAGGTCAAGAGAGAAGATTCAGTATCCATCTTGGTGGAAGAGAACAAACCATTACAAATTGGAAAGATGACAACTGAACAAGAAAAGTATGAGTTCATACAGCTATGTCAAGAGTTCCCTGATGTGTTTGCTTGGAGCTACTGAAGACTTGAAAGGTTTCAATCCCGAGTTAGCTCAACACACCATTGAGTTGGATCCAAATACTAAGCCCATCAGGTAGAAACAAAGGCTAGTCAATCCACACATGGAACCTCTCATGAGGAAGGAATTGAACAAGTTGATTGAGTCAAGAATCATATTCCCAATCAAGCATTCTAGTTGGGTTGCCAACTTAGTTCTAGTCAGAAAGAAGAGTGGAGAGATCAGATTGTGTGTTGACTTCAGAGACTTGAATAGAGCATCTCTCAAGGACCATTACCCACTCCCTTCTATGGAGAAAATTTTGCAAGTGGTGGCTGGCTCGAGAGGTTTTCACTACTTGATGGCTACTCGAGCTACAATCAGATTATGGTGAAGGAAGAAGATCAGTTCAAGATAGCCTTCACAACCAAATGGGGAACTTATGCATATAGGAAAATGCCATTTGGGCTGTCCAACACTGGAGCTACCTTCCAAAGAGCAATGGACATGGCGTTCAAAGGTTTGATCAACAATGTGGTGCTGATATACCTTGATGATATCACTGATTTTTCAAAGAATGCAGCAAACCACCTCTCTCATTTGAGACAAGTCTTCCAAGGTGCGGGAGATTTGGAGTGTCTTTGAATCCTAAGAAGTGTATCTTCCTAGCACATGAAGGAAAGGTCCTGGCCATATTGTCTCCAAAGAAGGATTAGCAATTGATCCAGAGAGGGTTGAAGCCATAAGAGCACTACCATTGCCAAGCCACAAGAAGGCCCTTCAGAGTTTCTTGGGGAGAATAAACTTTGTTCGGAGGTTTGTCCCAAATTTTGCAGCCCTTGTCAAACCTATCACCAAAATGTTGAAGAAAAGCATGGCTTTCAAATGGACAGCAGAAGGCAAGGAGGGTTTTGAAGCAATCAAAGAAGCCATCTCCCAAGCACCAACTCTCATCAACCTAGATTTCTCCAAGGATTTCATCCTCTATGCATTTGGAGGTAATGATACTATTTCTGCCATTTTGGTGCAGCAGAACAAGGACAATGATGAGCAGCCAATTGCTTTCTTCAGCCAAATCTGGAGGACTATGAGGTGAGATATTCTTTTATTGAGAAGCATGTACTTGCAGTAATCAGAAGCTTGAAGAAATTCAAGCATCTAGTCTCAAACAACAAAGTTCAGTTGTTGGTCTCTCATGTGGGAGTAAAGGACTTCCTCCTCAACAAGGATTTGAATGAGAAAAGAGCAGGTTGGATCACTCGTGTCATGGAGTATGACATAGAGATCAAGGTAACCAAGCTGGTAAGAGGAAAAGGATTGTGTGAGCAGCTAATTCTGGGCAAGTAAAAGGGAGTATGCAATGAAGAAGAGGCTGTTTTACGATTCAAGACAGCCATGTGCAAGGTAGCACTCAAGAAGAGGATAATGTTGTCCCCACTCCTTGCTGGACCCAAGGTATAATGCACTTCCTAAGCATGGGCCTATGCCCTCCAGAGATGAACAAGACCCAAAGAAGACACTTCAGATTGCAGGCTGTCCCATATGCCATAGTAGACGGTGTTTTGTTCAAGAAATATGTGAATGGAGTGCTACTGAGATGCATTAACACAAATCAGATTCATAGGGTGTTGGAAGAGTTCCATGGTGGACCAGCTGGTGGTCATTTTACACCAAGAGTGACAGCCCTAAAAATCATGAAGGCTGGTTATTATTGGCCCAAGATTTTCAATGATTGCTTCGCGTGGATCAAAAGGTGCAAGAATTGTGCATTCTTCATAGGTAAAGAGAGGCTTGCTGCCCTCCCATTGCATCCAATTTCAGTTGACCAGCCATTCATGAAATGGGGTTTAGACTTCATTGGAGTCATTAATCCCAATTCAAGCCAAGGGCATAAGTGGATTTTGACAGCCATAGACTACTTCACCAAATGGACTGAAGCAGTAGCACTCAAGGGAGCAAATGAGTCTAGCATCTTAGACTTCTATGAGGGGATAGTAACCAGATTTGGCATACCTACTATAATAATCTCGAGATAATGCGTTAGCATTCATTGGATCAAGATGGTGAGTGGGCTGTCAAGAATGGGATCTACCTAAGTACTTCATCAAACTACTACCCTCAGGGTAATGGCTAGGCTGAATCTACAAACAAGAACTTGTTGAGGATCATTAGGAGGACTCTTGATGAGAATCAGAGGTCTTGGCATACCAAACTAAAATCAGCCTTATGGGCTGATAGGATAACTCCCAAGAGATCCACAGGTAACTCTCCATTCAGGCTTGTTTATGGAAGAGAGGCAATCTTTCCCATGTCACTTGAGTTGCCAACATTGGAACTCATGAAGCAGTTAGAGTTGCTAGAGTTTGGGCCCATGGAGGTGAGATATGTAGAGTTGATGGAGCTCAAGAGATCAGAGATCAGGCATCCCAAGCAATGGAGAAGGATCAAGCTTTGATCAAGAAGACCTTTGATAGGAAGGCCAAGAGTAGATCTTTCCAAGTTGGAGATCTAGTGTTAAAATGGGATGCGAGATAGAGCAAAGCGGGAAGGCATTCAAAATTTGATGCCATTTGGAGTGGCCCATACATGGTCACAAAGTGTAAGGACAGCAATGCCTTCCAATTGTCTTCATTGGATGGCGAAGAACTGCAGATTCCAGTTAATGGAATCTATCTAAAGCATTGTTACTAAAGGGAAATTCTCCACCTTGTAAATATTAGCTTAGGTTTTCATCCCCCAGTGCTTGTGCACATTGTTTTGTTGTAGGTTAGTTTTGCTTTCCCTAAGTGCTTTGGCATAGGCTTGTTGTTCCTGGGAATGTGTTTGCAGGATTTGCTCCATCAGGTGATATTCCATGTTCCTCCTTGCAACGTTCTAGTCAGTTAGGGTATCAGATAGAAAATCAGGTGACTCCATGCCCAATGGATGCTTCAGGCAACTGGTAACTTCATCCAGCGTAGTAGATGACCCATTTGAGTCGCCAAAAATTGTTATCCAAAATTCACCCCTCAAGGTAATTTTGATAACATGCATCAAATTATTCAATCCCGAGAAAGTAGATTGATTCGAGGCCCAAAATCATGTTTTTGGGGTCCCCTCGGCCTTTTTCTAACTCTCCCATCCAAGAAGAAATCCCAACAAGTTGAGAAAATGGAAAAAATGTAAAAATAAGGTTGCAGGATTGTTTTAAAGCATTTCGGGTCTGAAGGGTTTGGGTCATACTGAGGTTCATCGTACCAAGCTTGGGGCGAAAAAACAAAGAAAAATCACCTAAGTCTTTTGTTTCACACGGTTTGGGACAGTCGGGACAAAAGTACGCGGGGAACGCGTGAATCAGAAAAATTTGCCAAAAATGCGTGGAGATAGTTTATTTCGAACAGACGGTTCGAGATATTTGTCCCGGGCGAGTATGCAGACGGGACAGTTGAGATAAAAGTACGCGAGGATGCGTGAGACGCGAAAAGGCAAAAAAAAGCCTTGAGAACAAGGAAACCCGAATCAGGCGAAGCAGAGATTTTCGTCCCTGGGGACAGTTGGGACAAAGGTACGCGAGGTAAGCGAGGGATGCGTGGGACGTGAAAAGGTGAAATGGCCAAAAAGAGACAAGGAGGCCTGCGGATGAATCAGAACATGCCACATGTCAGAAGAGGAAAAGTTGGAAATTTGGCTAAGTGTTTCACCAAAAATCCAAAAGGAGTGTTTTGGCCCGCTGCCCCGGCCAACGAATCAGGTCATGCCACGTGTCCAAGTGGCAAGAAATTTTCAAAGGATGAGCCCATGGATGAACCAGAGCCTAACATGTGTCATCTAAGTGGCGGAGCGTGGGGAAAATTTGAAATTTTTCCAAAATGTAAAAAGAGGTAAAATTCAAAATTTTCCCGCCGATCCGTTTTGGGCTGTTTTTGCCCTAAATCTTCAAATCGCCATATCTTTCGATCCAGAGCTCAGATTTTCACGTTCTTTATATCAATGGAAAGCTGGTGAAATTCTCTACATGATTCTAGGGTCAATCTTGCATTTTGGTTTAGTTTGGAGAGAGAAAATTGAAAAATGCCTATGGCCAGAAATGACGTTTCAACAACCAGCTTTAATGCAAAATACAGTTTGCCACTTTTAAGTTTGCTAGGGTTCTCACCTACCACCATAATGAGATGAATTAAATGCAACCTAGAAGTGGTTGGGGTAGATTTGGATTTCCTCTCTCTTCCCTCTCTCATTCTTCCTATAAATTGTAAGGAGGGGCTTCTTTCTAAATGTTGGACATTCTTGTTTTGCCCCTCCCTTCTTCTCTTTGGCAGGTGAATTTGTGGAGTTCAAACCTCCCATTTAAAACTGTAATGAAACTTTGCCTCTTAGCATTTTGTAGTGTATTGTATCAATCTTTGGAGCAAGTAATGCATGTCTGTGGATAATTCTCAACCCTCTCTGTGTTCATTTGCATCCTCCTGATCTTTCACTGCAAATTTTGTTATCTGTGCATGATCTTGCATCACATTTTAATGGTTTGTGTTTATTGGCAAGATAGGTGTTCTTCATTCCTCGGTGCATCACCTTTGTTAGTTTAGGTTTATTTTTATGTATCTTCTTACCCTATCTCCTTGGCAAGTTAGATTAGATTTTGAGTAAACCCTTTGCATTTTTTTCGTGTGCATCTGAACAGAGGAATAGGAACCAGCCTTCATCTGGAGAGCTTTTTCGACTTCGCAAGGTCCCACACTTGGGAAAAGCTCCATGTTATGCAATCACACTGAGAATCTCAACCCATCGAGTTGCAGACACTCAAGGGTGCTGTGATTCGGCACTAACAGTTCCTTGAGGATCCGAGTGTGTATTTCTACTTCTAATGGAGTTAACAAGGATCCTAACTTCAATATTCTTGGTTCATTTTCTGTTCTGATGTTAATATCAATTATTTATTTGATTAAAGAAGCATTACCTTCTTCAAACTCGGGTGGGGATGGAGGTAATTCCAGATCATCTTCATTCTCAACTATGTATATGTTGAGTTCCTTGTGTGGGGAAAGCTCTGTCATGGGATTTCCAAAGTAAGAAGATGAATGTGGGATCAAAGACAAATCTATTACGTGATGGACGAGATGTAATGCCGCATAGGTGTTTAAGTAATCAAGAGTGATTGTGTCACTATCGATGTGTTCTAGGATAGTAGATTTGTTTTAATTTCCATTTAAAAGAGGATTTGACATTGTTTTTATTAGTGGTTCAGTACGAAGGGATACCATGAAACGGGTGTCCTCTAACTTACTGTTTGGAGTAAAGCATGATGCTGAGGTTGCTATTGAATTGGTGAGAAGATTTTGTTCTCGCGGGATTGCTTTAATTGATATGAAGTCAAAATCCTTGCTTAAATTTAGTACAACTATTTTGTAGAGTTGTAAGTGTTTGGCTTTGGTTTCATACATCTCAGCAACTTGATTTGCTACCAATTACGAGTCTCCTAACACTCTGATGTTATCAACACCGATTCTCTTAGCTAAGATGAGGCCAAGGAGGAGGGATTCATACTCGGCACCGTTGTTTATGCATTCAAAATTTAGTTTAAAGGTAAATGGTAGGACTTTTCCCTCGGGAGAAGTAAGGATTACGCCTTTGCCCGATTCAGTAACGACATTTAACTTCATCGAAATGGAGAGTCCAATACTTAGCTGGGAATATGGGCACGGGATATTTTTGTGTTAATATCCTCTACCTCTATAATGCAGAGATCCACCTTTGGAAGAGAGCCAACACCTAGGGTGTATCCCATGCCTATAGAATCTAATGGTAGGAACATTGGTAGATCTGTTCTAACAATTCAACAATTTTTGTAGTAGTTCTTAATGATATTGTTTCTATAATCTTAACCACATCTTTGAGGGTGGGATTGTCTTAGCTTGGAGCTCATAGTTTCAAGATCTGTCGTAGGTACCAACTTTTCTTCTAGTTTCACGTAGGTAGGTTTATAAAGTTGGTTCTTTGGGAGTTCAAACTCCGAGTGCACGCCTGGTCTTTTCTTTAGGTCAGCCAGGTGTACATCGAATGGTTTTAGATCACCTTTGGCTATGAACACCTTTCCTAAATGAAAGAATCTTACTTCTTGAAATAGCGTAGAAGGGATTGCCTTCATACGGTGTATCCATGGTCGGCTGAGGATCATATTATAGTTAGTTTCTCGATCTATAATATAAAACTCAGTCAGGATTGTTTTGGGTCCTAAGGTGACCGGTAGTATTATAGTTCCAATTGAAGTGGCTTTAAGGCTGTCATAGCCTCTTAGTGTATTTCGAGTTGTGGAACAATTCGTTTCTCCATACCCTAGCTTTTGAAGGAAAGAAAAAGGGACTATGTTAACTGCTGCCCCATCGTCAACCATCGCGCGTTTCACATAATTGTTATAAACCCACACTTACAAGTGTAAGGCTGGATCACCTCGGCATGCAATCTCAATGTCTATTGGCATTTTATTTATTTCGAATATGAATTCGGTGTCCCTATCCGGCTGCCCCGGAGGGTGGATATCAAAGTCTATATGGTTTACCTATGTTTCGGGAGGTGGAGTGATGCTAATTAGATGACCTAAACCTAATGCTTCTAAAAGAGCATCCTTGTGAGTGGGAGTTCTTCAATAAATCCAAAAAGGAGATGAGCGAGAAGGTTTTCGTTAGATCATTAATTAAGTCATAAGCACCCACGGGTTTTATTAATACTTGTTGGATATTATGCTGTTTCTAGCGAGTAGCTTGGAATTGGTGAGAGGAATACTCTCGTGTCCTTTATACTGGCTTCTATGGGTAGTTCGGCATCTAAATCCACTAAAGCCCTGACTATCTTAGGTCATGGTGACTTCCTAATTGTGGCGAAACTAACGGATTCGGTGAAGTTAAGGCTTCATGATCATTATTTCCTATAATTACACCCTTGTTTGTCCCATTTGGATTTATCTTGTTATTGTTGTGATTTGGAAGCGGATCATTGAAGATTTGGAGGGGTGCATTTTGAGGGGAAAGCCCTCTATAAAAGTATTTAGTCTTTGGTGATGTAGGATCTGCCAAGAACATATCTATAAAAAGTTGTCTTTGCTCCTCTGGAAAATGTTGCATAAATTTATTGTAGTCATGACATGTTCTAGTGTCATGGCCTCGGATTTTGTGAAAACCACAATACGAGTTAGGATTGTAATTCCTATTTTGTTGGCTTGGTGTATATTGTGGCCTAAAACTTTGATCAAACCGTTGCCTATTAAAGTTTTGCATTTGTTGTCTTTGGTTTGAATATTGGTTTGGCTCCTGTGTAGGGCTTCACCGTTGTTGTTGTTGTTGTGGATGATTAAAATCCACTTTGTATTGATTGTTGGAGTAAAGTTGTTGTTTAGTTGGTTATTTATTTGTGGTGGAGTATTCACAACATTTACCTTTCTAGCTCTGATCAGTTACTCCATTTTTGTCACTCCACGATTTTTATTAAGGATTTTAGGTCCTTGATTGACATTCGTGGTAGTAGGATAAGTTGTAGAGTTAAGTTGGAAGTAATTAACCTCCCATTTTCTCCATATGTTTTGTGACCACTATCAATTGCCACTTGATCTATTAGAGAGCACTCTCAAGTACTTCATCGTAAGTTCTTAGTGGGAACTTCTAGACTTCTTCCTTCACTTCTCTGCTGAGAGAATGAAGGAATAAATCACATAGTTCCATTTGGTCCATATTTGGAGCACTTGCCGAAGAATAAAGAATTGTACGCCACCTCTGGATGAAATGGGCGACAGATTCATTGTGTTCTTGCTTGATATGTAAGAATTCCCTAATTCTTGTTCTTAATAGTTTGTTCATGTCAAATGCCTTGATGAACTCTAAAATGAGTTGTTTGAATGAATGGATGGAAGCCTCAGGTATTCTATAATACCAATCGAGAGCGATACCTTCCAAGGTTTTGGGAAATATTTTAGCAACAACCCCATCCCAAGGGAGTAGTTCTCGGATGGCTGTGGCGTAAGCTTTGATATGTGCATTCGGATCTCCCTCACCTTTGTACTTGGGAAAATCGGGAAGAGGTCTTGGAAGCATGACACTTCGTATGGTGAAATCTAAGGGCTCTTTCAAGTATTATGAATATGTCCCTATTGCATAGGTTTCGACCATTGATGGTGCTGTTGAGGGAGTGGAGGTGGAATGGGTTGTTGATATGGCGTAGCATATTCATTGGCAGGGGCATAAGGAAACCCCTGTGTTTGAGGAATCATGTCGGGAGAGGAGAACATATCCCCTTGTGGTGATTTGGAGTACATGTTTAAGTATGAAGGGGTATTGTCCAAGAATGGATTATTTTGTACTAGACCGGGATGTGTCAGAACGGTGTTAGAAATGACGGTTCTAGTCAGAATTTGTTGTGAATACTGAGGGGTCATGCCTAGCGTACCTATTCCTGTGAGGAGGTCTATTTGGCTAGGATTAGAATTTCCTGCCTACATGAGTTGAGAATGGTGATTTACATGAGCAAGTTCTAACCCCCTCACTTTTTCTACGAATGTTGAAATGACTTCATTTGGTGAAGTCACGTTATTTTTCCTTAGCAACATTTGTTGTATATCATGGTGTTGTATAGGCATGTGATATCCTGATATGAACTGATCACTGCCCTGCCAAGTTTCCCCAAGGGCATTTCCTATATGTAATGGCATGGAGGTATTTCCTTGAAAAGAGACCTCGGGTTGTGTTTGTAAACTCCCTATAGGTGGGTACATACCTTGGGAACGTTGTTCATTCCTGGCATAACGTGTTGAATGTTCATTATCTAAAACCAAGTATGGGTCAGCTTGTCTACTAATTTTTGGTCTAAGTAGTACCTGAGGAGACAAACTAGACTCTCCTGTGAGCGTCATATTGTTTGAGCCTAAAGGATTTGTTTGTTGTGTTTGAGTGAATTGATCCAACTCCTTTGTTTGGAAAGATGAGCTATATCTGACCCTTGGAGTTTATGTTGACAACCGATAAGTTGAGTAGTTGTCACCCCATGCGAGAGCGAGGCGATGATTATCTATTCGGTTGAGCGTAGTATGCCTCAAGACCTAAGAGAGGCCTACCATATGCATCGAATCGACATATTCGGGAGTATATGAATACCACGAGAATAATGGGAAGGAGCGAAGGTGATGGTGAAATATGAAAAAGATCATTTAATTTTAAAAGAACCAGTAGAAATTTGACTCCAAATTAGAAAGTAGAAAGTTTCACGTCGGGTTCACCAATTTTGTACGATGGAAAAGTGACAAGTGAGCATGGGAATCTATAAGTAACTTTTCCTCACACCCGACCTCCCGAGGTCGTGCCGAGACAGCCGGTGGGGATTGAATATGCATGGGATGCAGACAAACTAGTTAGGAAATCTGATGTCTTCGACGCGCACTAGTGGAAATTGTGAATCTAAGGAAAAGAAGGCCCTCCTAACTGAACTGGTGTGATAGATCAATCAGCAAGGATGACTGCTCGAAGGCTCCAATCAATATCGAGCTCTAGTGTGATTCGGTCTATGGGTTGTGGAATACGTGGAAAATGACATGGGATAGTTTTGTGTATGTCTCTAGATAAGGTCATAGGGCGAGATGGTAAATATAATTGACTCTATGGGTGATTCTCTGGCCTAGTCCAAAATTCCTTAGCTTTGTTAGCTGCTATGTCTAACAAGGATAACTGTTTGATGATGATAGGTGGAAGTGGAGTAGATCTGAATACTAATGTACATAGGCCAATATCTATGTTTGACTCACCTATGGACTCGTCGGATTGTGAGAATTGTGGATCACAACCATAGATTCATGATTTTTGTGGTCCTACTATGGTCATGTGTGGATTCAGTCCCTAATCCCTAGTATCCAATAGTCATATGCTTTCTCATCCTCTATATTCAGAATTAGCGGTTGTGTGATCTTTTCAGAGTATCTCACAGGTGTTTGTGTGCAACTGAACTCTCAAGTGGTATCTATATATGTGAGAGTGTCTCCTGTGTCTGCATTTTGTGGGACAAAGGATCACAACAAAAGGTCTGCTCTCTTTTAAACCCTTCCACAGTCATGCGGATATGTATCTAGGGTAATATGTAGTTTGGTTGATTTGACCAAAACGTGTGTGCTTGGTCATCTTCTATGTTTAACTCGTGTAATTAGACACTGATTTGTTGTAAGTTTATTGTTGTTCGAAAGACTTGGATCCTAAGATTATGATGTATATCAGTTATAGCTATGACGAGATTGGGTTGGGGCACGATTGGATCAAATACGTATTCCTGGGCTCTCTAGGTCCCGTGATTGTCATACAAAAGCCACAATGTAAACTAAATGCAGCAAAGTAAAATTAACTATGTGAAGTATATCTATAACATATATAACTTCTATATTTTTGTATTTTTCTGATGAATTTTATAGATGAAATTGAAGGAGAAGCTATTTTAATATATCTAGAAATTGACGATTAATCTAATGACGAATTTAAAACAAACAAAGTAACCGAGTATAGCTACTTGCCTGTGTAGTTGTAAATCTATTCTAAACAATGAAATAACTGATCTAATCTATTTGAAAGACTCTCGATCCTACCTCAGAAGTGAGGAAAGAATCATAGTCTCTCAGAAACTATCAATCCTCACAACTTCCCTGGAAATATCAAAAGTAAAATTGACTGAAATAAAGTGATTGGCTACTCTATTTGATATGCTTCTAATTTAAAACTTTGAAAGCTAGAACCTGGATTCTGCAGAACAGTGGCAAATCCGATGATGTGTGTGATCTTGTCCCCTCAGTGTGACCTCCTCACTCCTTCGTGTTCACATGGATCTAGAAAAGCGTGTAATGCTAGCATCAACAAAAGTAGATATTGGGATAAAGGCGAGCTTAGGATACAGATGAATATAATGCGAGTAGGAGAGAGACAACACAAGAGTACGAGCTTGGGTTATGCAATTCCTAGTGGGATTTCTTACGAGTCATGCAACATAAAACGTCTAGAACCTGAAACTATCCCACTTGAAGAACAAAACCTACAACTTTAATGGCTTCCTATTGAAAACAAACTATTCTACTCCAATGGATTGGATGAAATATCAACAGCACTTGCACAAGATTGATATGTGGCTTTTTAACAGCAAAAAAACACTAACTAAGCATGCAATGAAAGAAACTAAGAATTCTAAGTAAAATGAAAGACTAATCTATTACAATGAGAAATTCAGAGGAAAATTTGAGGGGCCATTTTCTTGAGCACAAGCCAACTATTTATAGCATTTGCATTTACCCAAGGTAAAAACCAAATTGAACTCGTAAACTATAAACAATGGCAAAACACTATTCTAGGGAACCAGAATCATTAATGCAAGCCTAAGGTGGTGAAAAAAAGCTGGTAAATGTTGAAATTTACGTGAGTTGTGTTAAAAGAGCATTCTAGAAAATGCGTAAAGGACCGCCGCCCGAGTAAGGTGGCGGTCAAGATCGCCGCCGAGGTAAGGTGGCGGTTTTGTAACTGAAAAGCAAAAGGAAAAGAAAAGAGGGGAAAAGAGAAAATAAAAGCACGCGGGGGCTAAGCGGGGCATGCGGGATGATAACACATACTTGGAGAGATTTTCCAGATCCCGAACACCTTGTGAGGAGACCTGTATCATCATTGGGGTACGTGTTATGTTGTTCTGATGGTGCAGTACCCTACAATTTTGGGTACATATAGTCCCTCGACAAATAAACACCCTTCATCACATTAACCTAGCCATGCCCCCTTCACTCCACTAATATTAATTTAATTAAATTAATTCATTATCCTCACCATATTTATTATTTAAATATCTTAATTAGGGATAATGTCCACATACATCTCACCTAGACACCTCATCAAGCCAACTCACCCTAAGACCTATTCTTAGTAAGTTGCCATAACTAACTAAGACTTACCCAAACCCTAAAAATCAATGCCTACATTCCCTCTAACCACATTCCCACATGCTTACAAGAAGCTTCCAGTCTAATCTACGGGTGAGTGACATGAGATCCCAGAAAATCAAGGGGATCTACCTAGTTTAGTAAACCTAGGAAATCCTACCTTGACCGACGCCGGTTACCCCTAACCGTCACCGGTTAAGTTGGGACCACCGTCGATCATCTTTTGATCCCTAAAACAACCTTATTTTTGAGGTTGGAAAAAATTGGCACATTCTTGAGAGATATCACATCTTTTGAGAATGAATTTCAGTGAGAACATGCATGCAAGGAAGGAGATACAACATTTTCTCTTACACAACCATCTAATACTTACCCTAGCAAGGATTTACTCCAACCAACATACGAAACCTCACATAACATACCTAAAACCTCTCCTTTTATATCTCCTTCTTTGTAGGAATCCATCCTCACCAAAAATTCTATTCTACGAGTTCATGAGTCGGTCCTTAAATAGCATAAGTTAAAGAAACATAATAGAAAAGGCACTCTTAGAATTGAATTTTTCTTAGTGTTTCTGCTTGGCTTGCATTTTGAGGTGAGAGGTCATGTTCTTCATTCTTCTTGTTTATCCTTGCATGATCCTCATCATAGTTGGTGTATTTTGGCTTCATCTGAGGGTGCCTGGACCATATTCTTATCATTCCCAGAATTCTAGATTTGATTCCACATCAGATTTTAATTCATAACCATTTTCCTTTCATCATTGTTTCAATGTCACATTGACGACGTGTCGGTCCAACGACCAATGTCGATTACCTCTCGATTGTCATTGGTTATACCCTAACTAGCATCGGTCACTTTGTCATTTTGGTTAACCTACCCAAAAGGACATTTATTCACCTTCTTCAACTTTTTAGAGTCCCTGTCACTATTACCATTCCCATTGACCTTGTAAAACTCATCAGGTTTGGCATACCTATCAGATTTGACCTTACACCTTGTTTTTGACTCACTGTCCATTTCCCACAAAGTGATCCACCACGATTACTGTGACCTAAAGATCAGTTTACCCTAACGAGAATCATCTAGCTTTGTGTTATTTCCAGTCAACATTTGGTACCTAGTCCACTTTTTACCACCTATTTCACCTGTTCTGCTATTTTTCTGTGTCATTTACAGAGAAGCGGCCTAACCTAATCAGTACTAGTTCACATGGTGCTGACCCGAAGACAAGCAAGCACACTTGTATTCCACACAAGTTATCAACCACTCCCACCTAGTCCTTCACCACCTTCCATTTTATCACCTGCCATGGATCCTATCCAACCTATCACTATCGCTACTCGAAGATGAGGAGTTCACACAACTCCTTGACCAAAACCCTGCCGCCCTATATTTTTATCTTTCCCACTCATCTACGTGAGATGGCTCGGGTCGATTGATATATGACATGCCCGTATCTATCCCACGACTCTCGTTCCCACTCTGTGTTAGTCCTAGTTGGCTCCACATTGCCTGCATCTACCTACCCCAAGTCATTTCATAGCTAGGTCCTATACCCGCTATGACTACCATGTCTTCTACCTCCATTGCACCCGCCACATCTACCATACCTTTGACAACCACCCAAAATGCAACCTCATCCGCCCCTAATGTCTCACATATACCCATAGCTACATTACCACCTCTGGTGTTGGTTAGCCCTACCCCTTTTCAGAATGTGGTCCTTTCCATTCCATAATCATTAGCCCCCATTGCCACTAGGGTTACCATGACCCTTCCACCCCTGTATACGTACTATCAACAGCCTCCCATTTCATCTATTATTCACTCTGGGTACATACCCCCTATTTCACTGCCTTCTTCTCAATCAACCTACATGGAAATGCCATATAGTGCCACCCCATTATATGCCCAAAAGCAACCCTCTCATGCTACGGAGGCACCCAATCATCGTAACTTACCAATGACCTAATCAAATTGATGTTTGACAAGATGTAGACATTAGAGGTATTGGTTTCCAACTCCCAGTAAAACTCTCACCTACGATGAAATTTGCAATGAGCCCATCCACGCATCCATTCCTATTCTTCCATACCTGTACATTGGGAGATGCCTACATTCAACCACTTCAATAGCAAGGAATACCCCAACAACATTTATAGTCGAGTTAAACATGGGTGCTACCTAATCACACACAATGATGCTTTTCTCTTGAGGACCTTTCCCATGTCTCGACTTGACTGAGTTAGATTGGTATAGTGGGTTACCTAGACACTCTATATTTTCATTTAATTAGGTAGCCCAAGCCTTCTTGTATAATTTCTCCATCAATATCGTTAAGAAGGTTACCATGACCGACCTATACTCCACACGTCAGTATGAGGACAAATCTATCGTAGATTTTTTTGCTCACTGGCATAGCTTGATTAATCAAGCTCACCTTCCAACTACCACAAACGGAACTCATCAAGCTCTTTATGTGGGCTTGTGCTAGACATATCTCACCAACCCTGTAGGTCCAAAATTTTTGAACCTTCGATGAAGCATTCACCATGGCACGAAAGCTAGAGATTCGGGCCATCAAAGAGAAGAAAATCTAATTACGCAATAACAATTCGGTATTTAAGTTGAATAATACTTCTTCTTCTTCCAAATCACAAAGAAATTATTCAAAGGCCAAGGGCACCACTAACATAGTGGTACTTAAGGCCGGCCCAGCTCATCCATCAAATCAAGCTACCCCTCATCTAATCTCTCACCCATCCAGACTTTTCAATTCAGACGAGAACAATGGAAATACACCCCAATTGGGGATCCTTACTCTTCTGTCTTAGAAAATATTATCAAAGCCGGGGCCATCACCCTTCCACCCATAAAACCACACATTGGTTTTGACCCTTCTCGCCCCATGCCCGCATGGTATAAAGAACATGACTTCTGTAACTATCATTGAGTAAAGGGTCATAGTGATGGTAATTGCATCACTTTCAAAAACATTGTCCAAGAAATGCTCAAGAAAGGTGAGTTAACTATGGATAATCCTAACGCACCTACCAACCAAAACCTACACA
Source organism: Taxus wallichiana var. yunnanensis (assembly GCA_018340775.1). NCBI lineage: Eukaryota > Viridiplantae > Streptophyta > Pinopsida > Cupressales > Taxaceae > Taxus > Taxus wallichiana. The sequence continues at coordinate 273,205,280 of CM031244.1, forward strand.
TCTTCAAGAAACCATTTCCTAATCATGCCCCTTCATCTGATCAAACCGGTGAGGCCTCAACTCATGATACCCATACCCATGAGGTCCATGCTATTTTTAGTGATGCACTGTTTCTTCCCAGTTACCCCATATTCCATCCATAGAGGAGATTCTATCTCGAAATCCTCCTTCCACATCGGAACCAACCTCCTTCACCCATAGAGGAACACCTTTCACCTCCTTCCTCACCTATGGAGGAGTCTTCCACTAACATCGAGACCATTTCACCTTTGGCTTCTCCACTTAGAGAACCGATACCCACAATACTTCTTCAGTTCATGGAGGATACTTGTTTTCCTCCTCCACCCATAGAGGAGCTCCCATCATCTCCTCCACCTATAGAGGAGAACCTATCATCTCCTCCACCTATCATAGACCCAGTTGAGATACCTTTGCCTCTTGGTGAGCATTCTCCATTAGCTACCCAAGATCCTGCAGACCTACTTTTGGCTCTCTTACCCATGAATACTAAAGCTAGCCAATTCCCCATCTCTAAGACACATTTTACGAGAATAGCCATTAGGTCCTCATCAACTCCACCTACAGACGTGTCATTCTCATGTTTGGTTAATCACTTAGATTATGTGGATAGGGCCTTACTTTGGGGGTGCCTTTTTCTTCCTGTCTCAACACAGATGCAAATGTCACTTGCTGATACCTCCACTATCTACCCAAAAATATTTTGACCAATCGAAACGAACACAACCACCTCTATCACAACTTCTTCCATGACACCCATCATAGCTCAACATACACCCTTACCCATAACCCAAACTACATCTAAACCCAAACCCACACCTACAACATCTTCCTCGACTAAACCTATTACCACCTTAGGGGTCACCCCAACCACTAGCCTTACTCATCCACCTATCAAACTAGATTTAGCTACATCTTCCAAAGTCAACACCACACCTACTCCATCACCCAAACAAAAGAACCAAATCCATAGAACTCATACTTCGGCTACACCAATCACACTTGCATCATTCCCATCTTTCTTAGGACCTCGACTTTCCAAACATGGTTAAGAAACTTCCACCCATCAATAAACCAAAAACACAACAGCCCACTCCTTCCTCACAAACCTCTAACCTACCCAAGTTCCCGACATGACTTACACCTACACCTGTAGCATCTTTACCACCCATACCCCCAATACTCTCTACAACTTCTTCACTACCCACTACACTTCAGTCTTTATCTCTCATATCCTACTCGACCCACATCATCTACCATCATAGAACCTCTGTTATCCCCATGGGTAACTTGCCCTCTTCCCCCATCTACTTTTCCCTCTAGATCTCATACACCCATATCACCTTTACCCAAGAAGGTGCAACACAAAAAAAAATCCGCAACCCTCCAATAAGGTAGTCAAAGCAACCATACACCCTCCTACCCGTTCATCTACCATACCCCTACCCAAACAAACATGACCAACACCCAAGACTAATCCAGCACCCAAAACCATGGCTCAACCCACTCCCCCTCCTGCAAGGATTGTTCCTCAACAATCAGCCATACCTACACCCAAACCCACTTTCACTTCCCATTGCGATCCACTAGCGGGGTCCTATGCCAAAATATTAACCAACCTCCTTGAGAATTTTGTTATCACATTACTACCACTCAGACCTTATGACCCCCTCAAACCCAAGCCAAAAGGGTTTGATGACACTAAATTTTTTTCCTACCATCGTGTGTCAGGGCATGATGTGGAGAACTACAAGGCCTTGAAAACTATCCTTATCTAGTTGTGTCCTCTGGAATCTAACTTTAACGATGAAGACCTTCTCAATGAGGACACTACTTCATCGACACCCATTCCCATAGTCTTTCCCTCACTTGCTGACTCAACAACCATGACCTCCACCACTACAGCTCCTAGAACCACCTCCAAGATTTGAAATTAATATGGTTCACATCAGAGAACTTGCCACACCATCACCCAAATGTTGTTGTGCCCAGCTCACCTCACAGGTTTTTCTCCTCCAGTAGGTTTTCTGTCATGTCGTTATACCACTCACCCTACACCTTCTCCATTTTCCAACTCCCCTCAGATCAACATGATCCACATTACTACGTGCTCGAGAAGGATAAAGGTAAAGAAAAGGCTACTAATCCAACAACCAATCCTATACCTAACATACCATCTACACCCATACCTAAAATCATTATCCATGGCCCCACATACTCCATTTCTAATGGAGTCACACATCGCACCATGCTCAAACAATTACACCAATCTCTCCTCAAAATTTCCTTATATGACCTCATCTAAACCTCGAGAATCCCATCGTCAAGCTCTCATGGAGGTTCTTCAATCTATTGAGGTTTTACCCAATGACCCTACACCCATAGCCTCCATTTTCATGCCCCATCATGTAGCCTCTCTCACCAAATTCTCACCTTTATCCACATTACACCCTACTCACCAAGTAGCCTCCTGTAGCTTCTCGGAGGAAGAGATCGCACCACACCAAACAAATGAGCCAAACTTATCCCTCTTCATCTCTCTGTCACATCAATGATATACATGTACAACATGTAATGATTGATGGGGGCACTAGTATTAATATCATTTCATCCCACACATTCACTCAAATGCGCATACCTGACAATTACATGCATAAACATCCTGTCATGTTGCATTCATTCAATGATGCTATCACCTCCACATTAGGAACTGTCATCCTCCACATTCGTGTGTGCCCCCTCACTACCCCATAATTATTTTACATCTTGGAGGGGGATTTCAATAAAACCTGTTGCTTGGCAAACCCTGGATTCATGTCATGGGTTGCATTCCTTCCACTTTGCATCATTGTGTAAAGTTTGAACATAAAGGAAACACCTATACCATTGTAGCTGATCCATCACCTTTTAAAAAACATGCAACATGCTTTACGAACCTAATGATGTGCTTATAACCATTAATGCATCTACCTCCACAACCACTACCACTTAACCTACACTTCCACTTACCGAGTCTGGTCACCACCTCCACCACAACCTCCACGGCCAACCCATTAGTCTCCTAATCTATTAACTCCACCTCCGTATCGACCTCTGACACATCATATATTCCCACTACTCACATACCAACCACCGATCCCTTGGAAGGTGTTTTTCAATGTATCACTCTAGGGGAATACCGCCTATATAGTGTCAACACATTCCTTACTCCACAAGAGTATGGAAGTCTTCACCAAAACCCTCACTATGATCACCGCATAGGAGAATTCATCCTTTATGGTCCTCCTCATCTTCGTACTAGTCTCACCTATGGGGAACTTGATACTACCACGTACACACCTGAACCACCATCACAAATCCATGCATTTTCTGACTTGACTTCCCATCTCTTACCAATTTTACATTTTACCCACACCTTCCTGCACCAATGTATGTGAAAGGGTTTTGGTTTTTGATTTTACAAGCAAGGTGACATCTTTGTTATTCCATGTACCACCTATAAACATAATGACCGTAGTGGTATCGGTTTTCCTAAACCACCTACCAAACAAACCCGCATTGAACTCATCAAGGAAATCAACCCTTCTCCACCCTATTCACCCACTCCACCTTCATCACCACCTTCACCAACAGAGTCGATGGATCCTAAATCTATCCCTCCTATTTTCTTTTTTCATAAACACCATTTCATTGGGGCCTTTGAATTATCAACATGAGGGTAAGGCTCCTTACTCTCTTCCCTTCCTATATGCTGAAATGATTGATGATGATACACCTTCAATTAACATCATCCAATGTCAGGATGATGAATCCATACTCACCTACCTTGGTGCAGAATACTCATGTATTCATCGATCGTTACCCTCTGAGACGTAAACCATGTTGAATGAATCGATTGACAAGATCAAAATTCATACTTGGGATGACCTGCAGATCCTAAAGATCGGTCAATATTTAGATCTTGATGAGCAAGAAGCCATCGGTTCTTTTATTAAAGATCATAACCAAAATTTTGCTTGGTCTTATGTAGACATGCCCAGTATTTACCCCACTATAGTGGTCCACAATATCATAACCATTCCCGATGCCAAACCCATCAAACAAAAGTTGAGGAAAATGCACCCTCGCATTGCCCTTCTCATCAAAGAAGAACATTAGTGCCTTCTTTCTATTTCCTTCATATTACCCATTGATTATCCTCGTTGGATTTCTAACATTGTCCTTGTCACTAAGGTGATAGGGGACTCCACATTTGCATGGATTTCTATGACCTCAACCTAGCCTGCCTAAAAGATGACTTCCCCTTACTGGTATTAACTAAGCTGGTTGACCTTACCTCTGGTCACAAGATGCTATTAGTCATGGATGGCTTCTCGGGTTATAAATTTTTTTTTCTTTCCCTAGAGGATCAACATAAAACCACATTCATCACCCCTTGGGGGACCTTTTGCTATCGCGTCATGCCTTTTGGCCTTAAAAATGCTAGTGCCACATATCAATGGGCTATGACTTACATCTTCCATGATATCATGCATCGTATATTGGAAGATTACATGGATGATCTCTTGGCCAAATCTAAACGCCGCTCTCGAACACCTTACCATCCTCAAAACCATTTTTGATCGTCTCATTAAAATTATGCATTCTCCTTCAACCTAAGAAGTGTGTTTTCACAGTCCTCTCAGGAAAAATCTTGGGCTTTATTGTTTCCCTACGTGGTATAGAAGTTGACCCTGCTAAATTCAAGGCCATTCTCAAAATTCCTCCACCCACTAACCTTAGACAACTTTGTAGCCTACAAGGTAAGTTGCAGTCTATTCACCATTTCATTTCACAATTATCGATTGGTGCAGCCATTTCATCATCTAATCAAGAAGGATGTTTCCTTGAAATGCGATGATGACTACCACAAAGCTTTTGAGGCCCTAAAACAATACCTCCTCCAACCACCCATACTCATTCCACCTAAAGACGATCAACCTTTCTACCTATACATCTCGGCTATCGATCACCGCCTAGGAGCCATGCTCACACATCACAATGAACAACATAGGGATCATGTTGTTTATTACGTAAGCCATATTGTTTTATATTATGAAACACGATACACCCATCCCAAATTTTTTTTCTTAGCATTAGTTTTCATTGCCACACCAAACTCTGCCATTACCTACTCAACCACAAAACCTATGTTGTGACCAACACCGACCCCTTACACTTCATGTATGCCAAATCTTACTAAAATCAGCATGCCACATTCTGGCTTATGCTTTTAGCTGACCTTGACCTCAAATTCATTCATAAAAATTCCATCAAGGGCCAAGCCATCACCGACCAATTGGCTGATGCACCTATTTCTAGGGATTAACCCTCTAATTTTGACTTTCCAGATGAGTCAATTGTTATCCTTTCCTTAGACGAACCCCCTACCAAATGACACTCTTCTTCATTGGTTCAAAGTGTCAGCGTGGGGGTGGGGCTGGTATTATCCTCATTCCACTTGATGGTGAGCCCATTCCTTTGTCTTTCAAACTTGATTTTTAATGCACAAACAATATCTCCAGTATGAAGCACTCATATTAGGTCTCCAAACTACCTATGCCCTAGATGTAAAATCAATGAACATTTTTGGTGATTCTCAATTTGTCGTAAACCAAGTCAATGGTGTATACCAATGTCATAATGAGATACTTCAAAAGTATAAACATCATGTAGACATACTTTTGACCACCTTTGATTATTACGCCCTTCAAACCATCCCACTTTCAACCAAAAAATTTACAGATACCGTGGCCTGCTTAGCTTCCCAAATACCTGCTTCGCTTGCCGATTCTAAAATATTTGTCACCATACAACAAATCCAATCACCTTCTTATCTTCCTTATGACATTTACTCTATTAGAACCTTTACCCCCGACCGAGCAACTGTGGTATAAACAATACTCAATTATCTTTCTCTCTCGTTCTTACCCCCAGTCTCACCATGTAACGGACAACGCGCCTTCCTTAAAAATATCTCTCGTTATGTCATCATGGGGGCCCTCCTCTATAAGCGTGGATTTTATGGTATTCTCTTATGATGCCTCACAAGTTCTAAAATTTCTTATACCATTAAGGAAGTTCATGATGGCATATGTGGAGGTTACTTCAGTGGCCTTGCTATTACTAAGTGTATCCTTCACCTAGGCTATTATTGGACGACCCTTAACCTTGATTATTGCAACTACATCAAACATTGTGTAAAATACCAACAACATGCCAACCTTCATCATACACCGATCACGCCTTACAGTCACCGTGACCTTTGGCCCTTCTCTCAATGGGGTTTGGATCTTGTAAGAGAAATCAATGCCCATTGTTCCCAACAACATCAATGGATCATCACTTTGCTACCAAATACTATACAAAGGCTGGGTTGAAGCCATACCACTCATCTCCATGAAAGTCAAGAAAACATGTGAGTTCTTGATCATCACATTATTTCTCACTTTGGTGTTCCTCATCGCCTCATCAATAACAATGGAAAATCATTTAAAAACAAAACATTACAAAAAATTTGTGATGCCTTCGGTATTCAGTTCAGCTTCTCATCACCTTATTACCCACACACATATAGCTAAGTTGAATCCAATAACAAAACCTTAAACAAAATCCCCATGAAAGTGGTTAACGATCTTTGGGAAGGGACCGGCATACGCACATTCCTTTTCCCTATGGGCATACCGCACTAGTATTCGCACTTCCTTTGCCGCAACACCATTTTCTGGTCTATGGTATGGAGGTTGTTCTAGCTATTGAAGTCTGGATTCCCTCACTCCACATTTCTTTCCATGACATGCTCAATGATGATGACTTTTTCGGGACCATTTAGAACAACTTGAGTTATTAGGCCAACCTCGTCTTAATGCTCTTGATCACCTTCATGTTTACCAATAATGTATCAAACATACCTATGATAAACATGTCCATGAACAAACCTTCTAAATTGTTGACCTTGTCCTGAAAGAAAATCAACATGTAACCAAAGTAGAAAAAAGTAAGCAGGAAAATTTACTACTAATTTCTTGGACCATACATCATGACTCGTACTTATGGATCAGGTGCTTATCGTTTATCTTCACTCGATGGTAAACTGAACTGAACCACTTAACGCCTTACATCTTTGACCATTCTATTGTTGACTTTTAGTCCTACCTCACCTTTTTCTTCTTTTCATGCTCATCCCTTAAGCGGTATCCACTTGATACACCTCACCAACAATTAAACAAGAATCATGTGAGTACCGTCACATGTTATCTTCTCTTGAATGTGTGTACCATGGTGCTGCACATAGCATGATTCTCATGGATACTTTTTGTCTACCTTTAGATGAGATCCCATGGTCATTTCACCCTACTTTCTAAACAAGAATCCTATTCTTCACCTTGGTCTTGTCCATGACTTCAAAGCCCCACATGGGACCCAACTCCTTAAGTCAAACTTCTAATAAAAATATGACTCCCTCAAAAGGACATCTTCCTCTCCGCAATCACTGCTGTAAATAGACTGCTCCCTCAAAGGAAAACTATGTAAAGTGTTTAAAAAAAAGTGAGAGAATTTGAAGCTTCCCGCATCAATCAGCTTCACGAAGACCTCAAGGAGTTAAATTCATCATCCCATATAGACTTCCCACATTGATCAGTCTATCTCCAATACAAGTCAAAATAGAGAACTTTTTAGTCATGGACTTGCCCATTGTGACCTCAGATCTCTTTCCCAAAGAGCATGCCACCTCATACCATATAAAAAATTAACCACCTTTCACCTTTCTCACCATTCCCACTCCCATTTTCTACTGCCTCAAGGGACCTCTTGGAAACCAAGACATTTGGTGATCATGTGACTACTTTTCACCTTAGAACAATCAATCATGCAATGTCTTTAGGGTCTTATGTTCATCACCTCCTCCAAGGTATGATCTACTCGATATGATCCTAACCAATCAGGTGGCTTTATTTCCCCCTCTTATCTTTTGACCATCTTTATTTACATTTTGATTACCTTATACAGGATTTGGTCCTCGACACTTACCTTTGGGGTATTCTTCTTCTTTTTCCACAATCAACATCACCTATATCACTTTACCTCTAACCCACCCACACCTAACAGACCTCAACCCACAACATGCCTAAAACCTACTAACTCATTCTCATACCTCATCATATTCTTCCCTAGCTCATGGGAGAACTACATCAGCCTGAGGTCCCTTTCACTGGGACTATGTAGGCAGCACTCCGAGGGCATGGGGCCCTTGGAGGTTAGCTTGGCCACTCTCTACCCTAACCAATCCATCTTTCATCTTCCTAAAATACATTCTACCCCACTTAGTTTCCTCTTTATATCAACAATTGAAAATCAAACCAAACAGACAACAAGTTGCTTAACATTTTTATCATCATCACAACATACATTTCTTATGACTACTATTTCTCTACCATCATCATACATATATTATAAAGCATCTTAACAATAGCCCATATTATCATTCATTATACAAATTAATGAATCACAACCCCAACCACTTTAAAAATCAATCATGCCTAAACCAACTGACTCGATCCATGCCTAAACAAACCTGACTCAACCATGCCTAAACAAACCTGACTCCACCATGCCTAAACAAACCTGACTCAACCATGCCTATGACCTAACTCAACCATGCCTAAAACATGACCTGAATCAATCCATGCCTAAACCAAACCTAACTTCATCATGCCTAACTCACCTAATTTCCACCATATCAAAACAACAAATCAAAAGTCTCATCCAAACATCAACAAATAAAAAATCTCATGTATCTCATCATATAAATAAATGTGTATCTCAATACAACATACATGGCTATCCCATCATGTCCATCATCTCAAAATCATTGGCATGCAGGCCGATACTCAATACAAAATGTCATTAGCACACAGGCCGGTCTCATATACAATAAAATAATGAACCAATACAAAATCTCTTCGGCGTGTAGGCCGGTATATGCTCAAAATATACAACAAAAACTCTCGTACATCCTCACTATCTTTGGCATGTAGGCTGGTATATATAAAAAAATGACTATAATACATCAAAAATCAAAAGCCACATATCAAGTGTCTCGGTGGATATCCTCCATCTCTGTATCGCCTGTACCCTCTGCCTCCTCCACCCCTGTCTAGTGACCTGCTAGCATCTCCCCACCCATCATAGGTGGTGGTTGAGTCCCTATTGGCACCTCACCTGGAGTTGGTCTCCGTGCATTGGTAGCCTCTCCCTAATTTGGCCTCAGAGCTCGATGGCCCCCTATGCTCTCCACACTATGAGTGTGGGATCTAGTCCTCTCACTTGACGCTTGTTGTGCTCGGTACTCTCCATAGGATAGAAAGTCTATCCCAGCTGCCATCAGCTAGTCCTGGTAGTATCTGGCCTCACCTAGGGCATCCCATAACATGGAAATAGGCACGGTCTTTGGTGGCCCCATAGGCCTTGCCCCTGTACTGTCATGTGGGACCTGTCCTACTCCTACCTTGGAACCGGGACCCATTCTCGGTGCTTGTAGTGATGCCCTCTATCCCTGTGCCTTTATCGGGCTGTAAGGCCCAAATATGTGCCTGAGCTATGGAAAAATGACCGTGTAACCACTGTCACACTGTGCTTATAAGGCCACCACTTGACCATCATCTCCATCCCCACCTCCATCCCCATCTCCATCCCTACCAGCTTTGGTCATTTAGGTCTCATTGACTAGCCACTGTACATGCAACTCTTCTACCTCTTCCTCTCGAGCTCACCAACTATGTACTCGTACCATACCCAAATGCATAATCAAAGTAGCCACCTTCCCCTGAAGGGAATCTCTCTACACCGTGATGGTGGCTAGATCTGGCTGCCCTGGTCTAGGTGGTATGGCTCGTAAATGTGCTGCCCACTACTATCTGTGTACTGCCTCGTGACCCCAACATCATCTATCTCGCTAGTCCACTGCCTACTCCTCCTACCCTGTGGGCACTATCGGCTATGGTAGAGGTAAAGGCCTCTCCACATCATCTCTCTAGTATTGTGGGAAGGGTGAAGGTATTTCGTAATGTGCTTTGAACTACCACGATTGATTCTCTCTCTCTTGTGATCATCTCGTGCTCCCCAGCACGGCGACCCTGTATCCATCTCAATAGTTAGATCTCAGCTAGCTCCTCATGCATATGCCTATATGAGGGGAATCCCACATACGGCCTCCATATAATGTCTACTCCAGATAACCCCTCCAATAACTACTAGAAATAGGCCACATCATGTGTGGGCTGTCTGATCTCTACTCTCCAATAGTAGGCACCCATCACCTATATCCCACCCACACCACTCTTGGTGGAAATGCATCTTCTCGAGGCTATCCCTACTGGCCGCACACAAATTATGTGATCATAAGCCAATTAGTGTGGTAAGAGGGTACAACATAGGCTGAACCTGCATAGCCACTCATATGCCCATAACTCTCTATAAAGCTGCACCAAGAATGATGGCGGGTGTATGATGGGAAAGTGACATGCGGCGTGGGAATCAACACGTGACTCTTCCGCGTACCCGACCTCCCGAGGTCGTGCGAGACACCGGTGGGGGTAGAATGCGCAGACAAACTAGTCAGGCAGTCTAATGTCTTGGACACGCACTAATGGTATTTGCGAATCTAAGGCAAAGAAGGCCCTTCTAACTTGGAGTGGTGTGATAGATCGATCAGCGAGGATGACTGCTCGAAGGCTCCAATCAATATCGAGCTCTGGCGTGATTCGATCTATGGGTTGTGGGATGCGTGGAAAATGACCCGGGATGGTTTCGTGTATTTCTCCTGATAGGGTCATATGGTAAATATGGTCGATTCTATGGACGATTCTCTGGCCTAGTCCAAAATTCTCTAGCTTTGTTAGTTTGTTGTGTCTAGTAGGGATAAGCTGTTGAATGATGAGAGGTGGAATCGGAGTAGATGAAATACTAATGTGTACGAAGGCCAGTGTTTATATCTAACTGACTTGTGGGTTCGTTGGGCTGTGGAATCTGGGGATCACAACCATAGACTCTTGGTTGTTGCGGTCCCGTTATGGTCATACGGGAGATCAAGTTCTGATCCCTAGTATCCAGTAGTCGTAAGCCTTTTCAGCTTCTACGTTTAGAATCAGCAATTGTGCGATTTTCTCAGAATACCTCACAGGTGTTCTAGCGACTTGGATTCTTAAGCTGGTATCTATATCTACTAGGGTGTCTCCAGCGTCTGGCTGTGGAACTAAAGGATCGCACCCGAATATTTGTTCTCTTTCAAATCCTTCTACAGTCATGCGGATGTTTTCTAGGATAACCTGTAGTTTGGCTGATTTGACCAAAACAGATGTGCTTGGTCGTCTTCGATATTTAACCCTCTCAACTGTGACCTGATCTGTTGGAAGTCTGTTGTTGTTTGGAAGACTTGTATCCTAAGGTTTTGGTCAATATCAGTTATTGCCACTACGGTATTGGGCTGGGGCACAATTGGCTCGAAAATGTATTCCCTGGGCTCCCTGGGTCCCGTAATTGTCATGCAAAAGCGGAAATGAGACAAACTATAATAAAGTAAAAACTAAGTGTACTTCTAACATATATAATTTCTTTTTTTGTATTTTCTGGCAATTTATAAGAAAGCAGCTATTTAAAATATTTAGAATTGATAACTAAACTAACAACGTAAAACAAACAAAATAGCCGAGTGTAGCTATTTGTCTGTGCAATTTCGTATATCTATTCTAAACAAGGAAATAACTAATCTATCTGCAAGATTCTTCGATCCTACCTCAGAAGTGAGGAATGAATCATAGTTTCTCAGAAACTATCAATCCCCACAACTTCCCTGGCAATATCGAGAATGGAAATAACTTAAATAAAGCGATTAACTACTTTATTTGATAAGTTCTAACTAAAACTTTGAAAGATGGAACCTGGATTTCGCAGAACAGTGGCGAATCCGACGGTGTGTGTGTTCTTGTCCCCTCAGTATGATCTCCACGTTCTTTGTGCTCACGTGAATCCAGAAAAGCGTGGAATGCTTGCATCAACAGGAATAAGTATTTGGATCAATGGACAGCCTTTGGAATGCAGACAGAATAGAGTGCGGATAGGAGAGGGATGGCGCAAGAGTACAGAGCTTGGCCTATACAATTCCTAGCGGGGTCTACTGCGAATCGTGCAACAAAAGTATCCAGAACCTGAAACTAGTCTGTATGAAGAGCAAAACCTGCAACTTCAATGGCTGCCTTAGACTATTTTACTCCAAAACAGTAATACTGTTTGCACAAGTTGGATCTGTGGCTTACCAACAGTAACACAAAGCTAAAACAAACCTGTAACAACCTATGCTACCAATCTTAAGCAAGCTAAAAGACCATAGCACTGAAACATGAAAATTGGAGTTAAAATGGTGGCTCAAATAATGTTTGCACTTGCACAAGTTGGATATGTGGCTTACCAGCTGCAACACAATACTAGCCAAAGCACTCAATGAGAAATCTAAGAATTCTAAGCAAAAGAAAACTAGATCTACTGCAACAAGAAATTCAAAACAAACTTTGGAGCAAAATTCAGAGCTAAATTCAGGGGCCATTTGCATGTGCACAAACCATGCATTTATAGGAATCCAAACATGCAGAGATCAAATCCAAACTGAACTCCTAAACATTAAACAAAAGAAAAACACTATTCAGGGGACCAAAAACATAAATGCGTGCTCAAGTCGGCAAGAAAAGTTGGTAAAGCGTTGATATTTCACGCGGGTCGCGTCAAAAGAACGTTCGGAAAAGCGCGCGCACGGGACCACCGCCTGCTCGGGCGGCGGATTCTGAGACCGCCTCCCTGATCAGGGCGGCGGTCACGAGACCGCCTCCCTGCAGGGCGGCGGTTTCGTCACTGAAGGTCAAAAGGCCAAGGAAAGAGGAAAGAAAGGGAAAAACAAAGGGCGCGGGGGCAAAGCGAGGCATGCGGGATGTTAACGCATACTCCGAGGGCTTTTCCGGATCCCGAACACCTTGCGAGGAGACCTGTATCATCATTGGGGCACTTATTACACCGTTCCGCAGTACAGTACCTTACAATTTTGGGTACGTACATATTGCCCCCTCGGAGAAGCGTTTTAGCCATGAAGAGGCATAAAACGGTGGGTCCGAGCATGGCCGTCCCGAAATAGGAAGTGAGAAATTATACCTTACACGCCCGTGTGTTGAAATGACGCCGCTCCAAAATTCCCGCTACCTGCAAAATGAAAAGAGAACTCAAATGCAGATAGATACAATAATTTGAAAAATAAACGTTAAAATAATAGAGAAAGAGGACGTACCGTTTGTGCGAGGATAGAAACTTACCTCCGTCGGCGCTCCGAACCTGTGAAAAAGTTATTTTTAAAACGAAACAGGACGATATATATATGAAAGTGGGCCCATTTTCCTATTCATTTGCGCGAGTCGATTTGATTGATTTTGAGCTCTGGGACCCACGGTGACGGTTTCTTACGCGAGTAGAGTCAAAACATCCGTAGTGAGATAGAGATCATGCCTCCACGAGCGGAACACCGACCTCAGCGATCACAGGTTGGTTTTCTTCCATTTTATGTTTTTCCCTCTTCAAATTTGAAATGGCAAATTCTTTGCAATGGGGGGATTATTTTTGAAATTGTTAGGTTCAAAAGGTCCATCTAGGGGGGGCGCCTACTGGGTAGGCTTTGTTTTTAGTTAAAATGGTTATTTTTCGCATTTTTGGGACTTTTTAGGTTTAAAAACCCGCGCGGGTTTTCGGACCGCGACCGCCGCCCTGGACAGGGCGGCGGTTACACGACCGCCTCCCTGTACAGGGCGGCGGTCACGAGACCGCCGCCCTTAAGGCGGCGGTTACAAAACCGCCCCCCTGCTCAGGGCGGCGGTTTTGCACAGAATGCAAAAGAACCTTACTTAAAAGCTTTTGCTTGTATTTTTAGCATTTGTACGTGTTTTTATGCTTCTCTTGATGTTGTTTAGATACTAACTTACTCTTCCTTGTGTGTTTTTGGGTGTATGCAGGCAAAAGAGGAGTACATTAGATGGAGCCGGGAGCGAGAGTGTGACTGGCTGCCCGGGGTTTTGGATGCCCTCTCAGCAGATGAGGAGGACACATTGCAGAGGGCCGGTATATTACGTTTGTCGCGTGTGCCCCACGTTGCTCCATCCAGTCAGATTCTTTGTGACCTATTTTCATATTGGGACGCAGATCGGAACACCTTCCGACTGCCAGGGGTCCGTGGTGAGTGGACCATCACTTTGGAGGATGTTTATCGCATCCTGGGGGTCCCGATCATCGGGAGGAGACTCACACTGGAGACAGCTGGGTCCAGAGCACAGATTGCACAGTGGGCAGGTTATATGGGGGATGCAGCTATTTCGACGGGGCCAAAGAAGGGAGTGAGAGTTAGATCCATTCCTTCTTTGCCCATCCCCGTATTTCGACAGGCCATCATGGGGATCCTTGCCTCGAGACTGATCGGGGACAAGGGAGGGGATACATTGTTATACTGCTGGGGCCCCATCATTGCACAGATAGAGGGACATGGCCGGAAATACGCCTGGGGCGCAGACATTTTGGGGACCACCTACCATGACTTATACAGGGTGGTCCGATTGCAGGGACAGTCTTTGAGCCACCCCACTCTAGTCATGAGTTGGGTGTATGAGCGTTTCATTCCGTATGGCAGAGGCGTGGCGGTGGCAGATCCCGGGGCGGTGAGGGCAGCCCGATGGTCAGGTATGTCAGTGCTCAGAGCACCTCACCAGCCAGTAGCCACCCTTACCACGGCAGACATGGAGGCTACACCGTACCAGCTTATGGCCGGTATATGGGGAGAGGAGACTACGACATTGATCTCCTGCTCCATCACAGGGCAGGTTATTGATCGTGTGGGCCGGGTAGAGGTACATCCCTTCAGCAGGGTTCCTCAGCAGTTTGGCCTCCCCTACGCGGCTATGCTTCCTCCAGTAGCACCCGTTTATAGATCAGTCCGAGAGGCTAGAGGGGGGCCTAGAGGCCGTGGTTGGACAGTGATTACCCCTGGCATTCCTATTGCAGCCAGAGGGATAGTTCGGGCCAGAGGGAGAGCTGGTGCGCCTCGGGCACCATTACTTCAGATTGCTGCAGGTCCTGCTCATAGCAGTGACGACCCTATAGATATTGACTCCGATTCTGAGGAGCACACAGAGGGAGGGTCAGAGGAGCAGACAGACGAGAGCGATCCTGAGTGGCATGATACTCAGGACATTTTGCGGGCAGAGAGAGAGGAGGAGAGTGCAGAGAGAGAGACCGTGGCCTCTGAGGAGCCACTCTCCCGAGGTCATGGTGGAGACGATGAGTCCGTTGCGGGGCGCCATGTTGCCCCAACTACAGGAGTAGCTCCTCAGTCGGCAGCGGCATCAGCAGCAGGTGCTGGCCCTGGCGACCCATCTTGGAGGCCTGGCGATCCGAGTAAGTTATCTTCTCCTCCTTTCAATGCTTGTTTTGTTTTAGGATTTGTTTTCGAATGTTAACTCTCCTTATATTTGCATTGTGTATACTTTAATCTTTTGCCTAGTTTCTAATTTGTTTTTCTTTCTTTGCTTTGCAGAGACTGTTGATGAGTGGCGGGATCTAATCCGTAGGGTTTGCGTCGATTCTTTGATGATCCCTATGGATAAGACCCGTACGGAGTTATCCGTGGATGCCGGAGAGCCCTCAGCAGCCGGCAGGCATACTGACGTCTTCGCTCCCGTTTGGCATGTGGCCAAGATGGTGTCAACTCTCCGTACAGAGTTGGCAGGCTATAGGACAGCCGAGCGTCTTATGAGGAGCCGTTCTCATGGCGAGACCACGACTGCCCCTAGGGACCCTGAGCCCTCCGTCCATTCAGAGCGCCAGCGCAGCCGGAGTCCTAGGCGAGGGCGCGCACCTTCAGCGGGATCGCGCAGGGGTTGAGAGGCCACTTGGCTCTCTATATTTGTAGTTACATTCTTTTGTGTATTACGGGCTCTTTGAGCGTTTTGACCATGCCTTGCGCATGATGGCATTGTATATAAACTTGATTTATTTATATATATGCGTCGGTTTTGGATCAAAACTTGTCATTTGTATTCTACTTTCTTTCTTTCCAACTGTTTTGTGTATACTACGATGTATGTTTTATGTGCTTTCTAGAATGTATGCAATGGAAAACAGATGATGCAAATGTTTGCTTTCTTTTTGTGTTTCATGATGCTGATACATGATATTGTAGATATATTGTGATCTTAAATCTTAGTTTCCGTGGGCAATTTGGATACCTCATGATTTGTTTTGGCAAAATGATGAAAAATAACCAGTATGATGAACAGATTAACTTGCCCCACTCCTAACTCCACGCAACTAGTAAGATGCGAGGGCTCATCACCAAGAGCCAAGAAGGGCGCAAGTTATGAAATATGGTGAAATGATAGTGATAAAAGACAGGCGAAGCTTTGGTGGAACCAAGTTAAGAACTACAAGCTTACTCTACCTGAATGACTTCATAGTTTTGGGTGCGACTTGCTTTGCGGTTTATCCAGACTTAGACCCGTAGATGGCCACATAGTAGACAAAATCTGGGTTTTTAGGATTTTTAACTCTCTTGGAATTTTGATCATCTGATTTATTCGTTTATTGACTCAAAGTTTGAATTGATTGTTTATGACTTTTTAACATTCACTTTGTTTAGAGGACCCCCTACACTTTGCCCCATGCTACTTGTAAGAAGCATGGGTTTATCACCGTGGGCAAGGCATAGGCGAGTAAGGGCATTTCCATCCTTTCCCAACCCTACGTCACTAGTAAGAGACGCAAGCTCATCACCGAAGGTTGGTGGGGCAAGGAAATGTGTAAAATAAAATTTTCTGTTTCAATCACTTCTTGACTTGTTTATCTGAGTAAACTGTCAATATATGCTTATTTCCAAAGAGATGCGTATATGGGATAGATGTGACACCATGAAGCTTCTAGAACAGACCATAGGCAAGACACCTATCCTAAGAAGAAATCAAAGCGAGAACAAACTTGCAGATCTTGGTATGGTTACCATTAGGACTTCGTCATGTCTGAACTGTTTGATAAAAGATTCTGAAGTGATTTGATAATGTTAAAGATGGAGAGATATGATTAAAGAACTTTATGCCAGAAACATCACGAGTTTGAAATAAATTGCTTTTGAGAATAGATTCCTTGATCATAATTTGTGTAAGAACAAGTGGACAAAATGATCCTAATTTGTATGAAAAATGCAATGTAGATAGTTATATAGGTAGCGTTAGCTGCTTACGCGTAGAAACGTTTGAGGTGGAGAGAATTGACTGTTTCGCCAAACTCCTCACCTTCTAGCGTACATAAGAGGTATGCACCATTTCCGTAGTCTTTTGTGACTTGGTATGGGCCCAACCATTTGGGCCGGAACTTCCTTCCTTCGCCGGTCTTCTTGTCGATCCGGCTATCTAACCTTAGAACTAGGTCACCTTCGTATATGTCACGTTCATAGACCTTCTTGTTGTATTGCCGGCACATCCGGTCGGCATAGACTCTATGTCGCTGTTCAGCATCTATCCTGGCTTCATCCAGGCTTTCTAATTGAGAAAGACGTGCTTCTCTGTAAGCGTCCTCATCCAGAATCCCTTGTAGCGAAATGCGAAGACTGGGGATTTCAACTTCGAGTGGGAGAACTGCTTCTGACCCAAATACCAGCGAGAAAGGAGTTGCTCCTGTTGGAGTTCTTATTGAAGTTCGATGGGCCCACAAGGCCGGATATAACTTTAAGTGCCAATCCCGCTTGTTTTCTTTCACTGTTTTAAGGAGAATGGCTTTCAGTGTTTTATTTGTTGCTTCAGCCTGCCCATTGGCTTGGGGATAGTACAAGGAGGCCGTATGATGGCTGATTTTAAATCTGTTGCATAGCTCACGAACTTCTTCGTTTTTGAAAGAGGTTCCATTATCTGAGATAATGATTTGTGGGATACCGTACCTGCAAATGATTTGGTTCAAAATGAACTTAGCGATTACAGAACCAGGTACAGTTGTAAGAGGCATGGCTTCTACCCATTTAGTGAAATATTCAGTGGCCGTGATTATAAAATTGTGGCCGTCTGTGGAGGAGGGAGAGAATTTCCCTATCAAGTCCAGGCCCCATGTAGAAAAGGGCCATGGAGTAACGATCGGTTGTAAAGTTTGTGCTGGCATGTGGATCTCATGAGAGAACTCCTGACACTTATGGCACCTGCGTACAAACTCTATTGTGTCATGTTCTAGAGTGGGCCAGAAATAACCCATTCGATGTATTTTTCGAGCAGTGGCATGGCCACCGAAGTGGCCTCCACATATACCGCTATGGGATTCATGGAGAATCCTCTTGGACTCTTCTGTGTCAACGCACCTTAAGAGCATTCCATCGAATGCTTTCCGATAGAGCACCTGCTCTATAATTACGTATTTAGCTATGATAATGCGTAACCTCCTTTTTTGTTGAGGTGTAGCTCCTTCTGGGTACCTATGGTCTATGATATAACTAATGATATCAGCGTACCAAGGGCACTCAGATATAGCAGGTCGGGTTTCGACGTAGTACACGCATTCATCTGGAAAGTCTAAATCCACTAAGTCTCCTCCGTCTAGCGGGTTATCAGCTAACCAATCTGCAATGATTTGTCCTTTAACTGACTTCTGATTTACAAAAGTTAATTCGAACTCTCCCATTAAGGTTATAAAACGTCCAGCTTTTTTGGACAAGGACCCTTGTGTGAGAAAAGTCCGTAAATGGTCCGTCTTTACTATGACCCTTGTCTCTTGATTTAGCATGTAGTGTCTTAGGCGTTTAGTAGCAAAGACTATGGCAAGACATTCTCGTTCCGCTTGTGTATAGCGTGTTTCGTAGTCGAGCAATGTTCGGCTAATGAAATAAATTGCACGCTCTCTCTTGTCATCGTCTTCTTGGGCTAGCATGCAAGCTAACGAAACATCGGTGGCCCGTGAGTACAAAATTAAAGGGCGATCTAGCTTAGGCGGCATTAGCGTAGGCGGTGATAACAAGAAACGCTTGACAGCATCAAAAGCTTCATTGCAATCTTCAGTCCAATTAATGCTATAGTCCTTCTTGAGTAAATTGTTGATTGGGTGAATGGCGAAGCTTAGATCCGGGATAAATCTCCGGATTGCACCGAGCTTCCCAAGAAATGATCTGATTCCAGATTCACTCGAGGGTGGGACCATTTCGAGGACAGCCCGAATTTTGGCTGGATCAACATCGATCCCTCGTGATGATATGATGTAACCTAGGAGCTTTCCTCCTGTTACACCAAAGACGCATTTCTCCGGATTTAGCGTAACTCCGTATTCTATTAAACGTGAAAGAATGACGCGGAGTACTTCAGGATGGTCACAACGCTTCTTGGCCTTAGCCAACAAGTCATCTACGTAGGATTCCACGATTTTATGAATTAAATCGTGAAATATATAAGTCATAGCCCGCTGGTATGTAGCACCAGCGTTTTTGAGACCGAAAGGCATGACAGCATAGCAATAGGTTCCCCAAGGAGTTATAAACGTGGTTTTAGCTTGATCTTGCTCGGATATTTTGATTTGATTGTATCCCGAGAATCCATCCATGAGAGACAAGAGTTCAAAACCTGCTGTTGCATCAACAATAACGTCTATGGATGGTAATGGGAAGTCATCCTTAGGGCAAGCTTTGTTGATATCTCGAAAATCTATGCAGATGCGTATCTTTCCATTCTTCTTGAGAACGGGAACGATGTTGGATACCCATTGGGAGTAGTCAACTGGCTTGATGAATCCTACTTGAAGGAGTTTCATCACCTCCTCTTTTACCATGAGAGCTACTTTGGGTTTCATGGGTCTTGATTTCTGTTTAATAGGCTTTGCATCTGATCTAGTGACGAGGTTGTGCACCGCAATGTGGGGTGCGACTCCGGTCATCTCTTTGTAATTAAATGCAAATGCCTTCTGATGTTCTCTGAGAACCCGAGTATGTATCTCTACTTCCTCTGGGGTTAATGAAGAACCTAACTTTAAAACTCTTGGTTCATCTTCCGTTCCGATGTTGACATCGATTGTTTCTTCAATTAAAGAGGCATTACCCTCTTCGAACTCTGGTGGTGCCGGAGGTAGATCTATATCATCCCCGTTTTCCACCACGTATATATTAGGTTCTTTTTGCGAGGGAAGATTCGTTACGGGATTTCCGAAGTAGGAAGATGAATGCGGGATCAGGGATAAATCCAGCGTGTGATAGGAGAGATGTAATGCTGCAAGGGCATTTAAGTAATCCAAAGTAGCCGCATCATTTCCAACATGGTCTAGGATGGTAGATTCACTTCCGTTTGAAAGAGGATCCTTCATCGTTTTTATTAATGGTTCGTTACGAATGGATACCGTGAAATGAGTATCTTCTAGCTCATTGCTTGGAGTGAAGCGTGATGCCGAAGTTGCTATCGAATCGGCGAGAAGATTCTTCTCTCGTGGAATTGCTTCGATGGATATGAAGTTGAACGCTTTGCTTAAATCTAATACAGCGTTTTTGTAAAGTTGCAAGTGTTCGGCTTTAGTTTCATATACCTCTGAAACTTGGTTTGCAACTAATTGCGAGTCTCCTAAAACTCTGATATTATCGATACCAATTCTTTTGGCTAAGGTAAGGCCAAGGAGGAGGGCTTCGTATTCAGCGCCGTTGTTTGTACATTCAAAGTTTAATTTAAAAGAGAATGGGAGGACCTTCTCTTCGGGCGAGGTAAGAATTATACCTGCCCCCGCTCCATAACGGCATTTAGCTCCATCGAAATGGAGAGTCCAATACTTAGCTGGGAGTATGGATGTAGGTGTATCTGCTGTGTTTGCACACTCTACTTCTACCATACAGAGATCTTCTGCTGGCAAGGAACCAACACCTAAGGAAAATCCTATGCCTACTGAATCGAATGGTAAGAATATTGGTGAATCTTGTTCTATTAATTCAACGATCTTCGCAGTAGTCTCTAATGATACTGTCTCTTTAGTTTTACCTTTTGGAATTGTTTGGACTATGTTGGTAGTTTCAAGATCCGTTGTAGGTATCAACTTTTCCTCTGGCTTTGAGTCGGAGGGTTTGTTAAGTTGGTTTGTTGGCAGTTCGAATTCTGAGTGTACACCTGGTCTCTTCTTTAAATCAGCTAGGTGTACGTCAAATGGCTTTGGATCGCCTTTGGCTACAAATACCTTTCCCAGATGCAGGAATCTTACTTCTTGAAATAGCGTGGAAGGGATTGCCTTCATGCGGTGTATCCATGGTCGGCCGAGGATCATATTATAGTTAGTTTCCCGATCTATAATATAAAACTCAGTTAGGATTGTTTTAGGTCCTAAGGTGACTGGTAGTATTATAGTTCCTATCGATGTGGCTTTAAGGCTGTCGTAGCCTCTCAAGGTATTTCGTGTAGTAGAACAGTTTGTTTCTCCATATCCCAATTTTTGGAGAAAAGAGAAAGGAACTATGTTAACCGCAGCTCCGTCATCAACCATTGCCCGTTTTACATAGTTATTATAAACTTGTACTTGCAAGTGTAGGGCTGGATCACCTCGGCGTGCGATCTCAGCATCTGTAGGCATTTTACTTATTTCGAATATGAATTCGACATCCCTATCTGCTTGTCCTGGAGGATAAACATCAAAGTCTATATGATTTACTTGTGCTTCTGGTGGTGGAGTGATGCTAATTAAATGGCCCAAACCTAATGCCTCTAAAAGAGCAGCCCTGTGAGCAGGGGAATTCTTTAGTAAATCAAGGAATGAAATATGCGAGAAGGTTTTTGTTAGATCATTAATTAGATCGTAAGCACCCATAGGTTTTGTTACGGTTTGTTGGATGTTATCAGCTTCCGGAAGATGGCTTGGACTTGGTTGAGAGAAATACTCTCGTGTCCTCGTAATTGCTTCAACGGGTAAGTCGGAATCTAACTCTACTAATCCAACTACCTTAGGTCGTGGTTGACTTCCTAGTTGTGGTGCAACTAACGGATTTAGCGAGGTTGAGGCCTCGTGATCGTTGTTTCCTGTTATTGCACCTTTGTTTGTTCCAGTTGGTTTCAACCTATCATTATCATGGTTTGGGAGTGGATCATTAAAGATCTTGAGAGGGGCGTTCTGAGGGGAAACTGCCCCTGCGAAGGTAGTTGCCGTTGGTGACGTAGGATCTGCTAAGAACATATCCATAAAAAATTGTTTTTGCTCATTTGGCAAGCGTTGCATGAATTTGTTGTAATCACGACACGTTCTAGTGTCATGCCCTTGAATTTTATGGAAACCACAATAAGAATTGGGATTATAATTCCCGTTTTGTTGGTTTGGTGTGTATTGTGGCCTAAAATTCCGGTCAAACTGTTGCCTATTAGGACCAAAGTTTTGGAATTGTTGTTTTTGGTTTTGACTTTGGTTTTGGTAACCAAATGAGTTTTGGCTTGGTCCTTGCATGGGATTTCGCCGTTGTTGTTGTTGTGGATTGTTAAAATCCACCGTATTAATCGTCGGGACAAAATTGTTGTTTCTTTGGTTGTTTGTTTGTGACGGAGTATTAACGATATTTACCCTCTTGGGCTGGTCAGTTACCCCGTCTGTTGTTACCCCACGATTTTTGTTAAGGATTTTGGGTCCTTGATTGACGCTTGTGGTGGTTGTAGTGTTTTGAGAAGAGGTGATTAACCTCCCGTTTGCTCCGTACGTCTTACGGCCGCTATCTATTGCTGCTTGATCAATTCGCAGAGCACTTTCAAGCACCTCGTCATAAGTCCTCAGTGGGAATTTTTGGACTTCTTCCTTCACTTCTCTGCTAAGAGAATGAAGGAATAAATCGCATAGCTCCATCTGATCCATGTTTGGAGCGCTTGCCGAGGAATAAAGGACTGTACGCCACCTTTGGATGAAATGGGCGACAGACTCGTTATGTTCTTGTTTGATGTGCAAGAACTCCCTGATTCCTGTCTTTAATAGTTTGTTCATGTCGAAGGCTTTGATGAATTCAGACACGAGTTGTTTGAACGAATGTATGGAAGCCTCAGGTATTCTGTAATACCAATCGAGGGCAATGCCTTCCAGCGTTTTGGGGAATATTTTAGCAACAACCCCATCCCATGGGAGTAATTCACGAATGGCGGTAGCGTAAGCTTTGATATGCGCATTCGGATCTCCTTCTCCTTTGTATTTGGGCAAATCGGGAAGAGGCCTTGGAAGCATAACGCTTCGTATGGCGAAATCTAAGGGCTCCTTTAAATATTCTGAATAAGTCCCTATCGCATATGTCTCAACCATTGATGGTGCCTGTGGTGGCGGAAGGGGTTGTTGATATGGCGTAACGTACGCGTTGGCAGGGGCATAAGGCAATCCCTGCATTTGAGTAAACACGCCGGGGGATGAGTACAAATCCCCTTGTGGTGATTTGGAGTACATGTTTAAGTACGAAGGGGTACTATCCAGGAATGGATTGCTTTGTACTGGACCAAGAGGAACAGTGTTAGCGATTGTGGGTCTAGTTGGCACTTGTTGTGAATATTGAGGAGTCATACCCAGTGTGCCTACTCCTGTGAGGAGATCCACTTGGCTAGGATGGTGCGGAGGATTGGAATTCCCTGTTTGTATGATTTTTGAATTTTGACTTGCTTGGGCAAGTTCTAATCCTCTAACCTTTTCCATTAGATTTGAAATGACTTCGTTTGGTGAAGCCATGATATCGTGCCTTGGTGGCGTTTGTTGTATGTCCCGGTGTTGTATAGGCATGTGATAGCCTGTCATGAACTGATTGCTATCTTGCCAAGTTTCTCCAAGAATATTTCCTGTAGAGGTATTTTCTTGAAAATGGGTCTCAGGTTGTACTTGTAAACCTCCTATAGGTGGGTACATACCCCGGGAGCGTTGTTCACTCCTAGGATAAGGTATTGATTGTCCATCATCCAAGACCAAGTATGGATCCGATTGTCTACTAATATGTGGTCTGAGTAATACCTGAGGAGATGAAGCAGATTCTCCAGTCAATGTCATATTGTTTGAGCCTGAAGGCTCTGTTTGTGTTTGAGCAATTTGCTCCAACCCCTCTGTTTGAAAGGACGAGTTATATCTAGTCCTTGGTGTTTGTGTTGACAATTGGTTAGTTGAATAGTTGTCGCCCCACATTGAGAGTGAGGGTGATGATTGCCTATTCTGTTGGGCGTAGTATGCCTCAAGACCCAAGAGGGGTCTGC
This sequence comes from Taxus wallichiana var. yunnanensis, assembly GCA_018340775.1. Classification (NCBI taxonomy): domain Eukaryota; kingdom Viridiplantae; phylum Streptophyta; class Pinopsida; order Cupressales; family Taxaceae; genus Taxus; species Taxus wallichiana. The sequence goes on from CM031244.1 coordinate 273,229,597, forward strand.
CGTATGCATCGAATCCCGACATATTCGGGGGGTATATGAATACCCGCAGAATAATGGGAAGGAGCGAAGGTGATTTGGAGAAGATAAAACTTCTCAAAGAGAAGGTGAAAGAATTGCTTGATTCACGTCGGGTTCACCAATTTTGTACGATGGGAAAGTGACATGCGAGCGTGGGAATCAACACGTGACTCTTCCGCGTACCCGACCTCCCGAGGTCGTGCCGAGACAGCCGGTGGGGGTAGAATGCGCAGACAAACTAGTCAGGCAGTCTAATGTCTTGGACACGCACTAATGGTATTTGCGAATCTAAGGCAAAGAAGGCCCTTCTAACTTGGACTGGTGTGATAGATCGATCAGCGAGGATGACTGCTCGAAGGCTCCAATCAATATCGAGCTCTGGCGTGATTCGATCTATGGGTTGTGGGATGCGTGGAAAATGACCCGGGATGGTTTCGTGTATTTCTCCTGATAGGGTCATATGGTAAATATGGTCGATTCTATGGACGATTCTCTGGCCTAGTCCAAAATTCTCTAGCTTTGTTAGCTGTTGTGTCTAGTAGGGATAACTGTTGAATGATGAGAGGTGGAATCGGAGTAGACTGAAATACTAATGTACGAAGGCCAGTGTTTATATCTAACTGACTTGTGGGTTCGTTGGGGGTGTGGATCTCGGGGATCACAACCATAGACTCTTGGTTGTTGCGGTCCCGTTATGGTCATACGGGAGATCAAGTTCTGATCCCTAGTATCCAATAGTCGTAAGCCTTTTCAGCTTCTACGTTTAGAATCAGCAATTGTGCGATTTTCTCATAATACCTCACATGTGTTCTAGCGACTTGGATTCTTAAAGCTCGGTATCTATATCTACTAGGGTGTCTCCAAAGCGTCTGGTTGTGGAACTAAAGGATCGCACCCGAATATTTGTTCTCTTTCAAATCCTTCTACATCATACGGATGTTTTCTAGGATAACTCGTAGTTTGGCTGATTTGACCAAAATGCAGATGTGCTTGGTCGTCTTCGATATTTAACCCTCTCAACTGTGACCTGATCTGTTGGAAGTCTGTTGTTGTTTGGAAGACTTGTATCCTAAGGTTTTGGTCAATATCAGTTATTGCCACTACGGTATTGGGCTGGGGCACAATTGGCTCGAAAATGTATTCCCTGGGCTCCCTGGGTCCCGTAATTGTCATGCAAAAGCGGAAATGAGACAAACTATAATAAAGTAAAAACTAAATACACTTCTAACATATATAATTTCTTTTTTTGTATTTTCTGGCAATTTATAAGAAAGCAGCTATTTAAAATATTTAGAATTGATAACTAAACTAACAACGTAAAACAAACAAAATAGCCGAGTGTAGCTATTTGTCTGTGCAATTTCGTATATCTATTCTAAACAAGGAAATAACTAATCTATCTGCAAGATTCTTCGATCCTACCTCAGAAGTGAGGAATGAATCATAGTTTCTCATAAACTATCAATCCCCACAACTTCCGCAATATCGAGAATGGAAATAACTTAAATAAAGTGATTAACTACTTTATTTGATAAGTTCTAACTAAAACTTTGAAAGATGGAACCTGGATTTCGCAGAACAGTGGCGAATCCGACGGTGTGTGTGTTCTTGTCCCCTCAGTATGATCTCCACGTTCTTTGTGCTCACGTGAATCCAGAAAAGCGTGGAATGCTTGCATCAACAGGAATAAGTATTTGGATCAATGGACAGCCTTTGGAATGCGATGTAATAGAGTGCGGATAGGAGAGGGATGGCGCAAGAGTACAGAGCTTGGCCTATACAATTCCTAGCGGGGTCTACTGCGAATCGTGCAACAAAAGTATCCAGAACCTGAAACTAGTCTGTATGAAGAGCAAAACCTGCAACTTCAATGGCTGCCTTAGACTATTTTACTCCAAAACAGTAATACTGTTTGCACAAGTTGGATCTGTGGCTTACCAACAGTAACACAAAGCTAAAACAAACTCAGAATAACCTATGCTACCAATCTTAAGCAAGCTAAAAGACCATAGCACTGAAACATGAAAATTGGAGTTAAAAATGGTGGCTCAAATAATGTTTGCACTTGCACAAGTTGGATATGTGGCTTACCAGCTGCAACACAATACTAGCCAAAGCACTCAATGAGAAATCTAAGAATTCTAAGCAAAAGAAAACTAGATCTACTGCAACAAGAAATTCAAAACAAACTTTGGAGCAAAATTCAGAGCTAAATTCAGGGGCCATTTGCATGTGCACAAACCATGCATTTATAGGAATCCAAACATGCAGAGATCAAATCCAAACTGAACTCCTAAACATTAAACAAAAGAAAAACACTATTCCAGGGGACCAAAAACATAAATGCGTGCTCAAGTCGGCAAGAAAAGCTGGTAAAGCGTTGATATTTCACGCGGGTCGCGTCAAAAGAATGTTCTAGAAAACGCGGCACAGACCGCCGCCGCCCGCTCGGGCGGTGGTTAAGCACAGACCGCCTCCCGATCGGGCGGCGGTCACGAGACCGCCCCCTGCAGGCGGCGGTTTCACATCAAGGTCAAAAGGCCAAGGAAAGAGGAAAGAAAGGGAAAACAAAGGGCGCGGGGGCAAAGCGAGGCATGCGGGATGTTAACGCATACCCGAGGGCTTTTCCGGATCCCGAACACCTTGCGTGGAGACTCGTATCATCATTGGGGCACTTATTACACCGTTCGCGACAGATACCTTACAATTTTGGGTACGCATACGGCGCCACACAAAGTAGGTCTCATCTATCATCATGTCATGGAATACCCCCATCAACGATTGGAGAAAACGTCCACCCTCTGTATCTAGCAGTGCAAAGCAACAAACTACCTCCATCAAAAGAACCATGAGCCTTGTCTCCACCAAAAGGGCTAGGTACATCTCTCCATAGTGAATGCTGGCACTATCAAATGTCAACTCGGGCATCCCCTCACTAAACACCATCATCATCATCTCCTCCGAGGCCTCGGAGGAGATAGAGTAGACCTGCATACCCAATATGGGTAGCCATAGAATCTTGAACACATCCTCCAGGGTGACAGTGATCTCACCCATCGGTAGCTGCAATGTGTTGGTCGCAGAATCCTATCTATCGATAAGCATAACCATCAAACTAGGTTGTCGGAATATATTTCGAAAGCATCAAAATCCACTCAATCCCACCACCTCCACATGTTGCAACTCCTCAAGGGTTGTTTCACCACACACTATCATGAGTAGGGGTACAAACTTGTATCACATATGTAGCTGATCTCTCCCCTACATCCAATATAAACAACACATTAATCTACATTTTTATACCCATACTTTCCCCCTATCATTTCCCAACACCCTATTTTACCCCTACCCATCTTGATCCCCCAACTTATGGCACTTTTGACCCCTTTCTCTCCACATCCTGACTAGTGCCGGTTATCTCTAACCGACCCCGGTCACCCCTTAACCGGCATTGGTCACTTGTTTAGTGACCGATACCAGTTCAACCCTACCAATGCTGGCCAAAATTGACTGACACCGATCCTTTGTTGTGGTGAAAACCCACGACCCCCAAACCCCCTTTTCTCAAAAACTACCCACCTTGACCCTTTTACCCCCTAAAAACACCTACACCTCCCTTCCACCTCATCCCCTCCCTTCCTCTCCCATTTATTTCTCTCCCCATTCCTATTTTACCCACTTTCCCTCATTTCCAAATTTTTTTTTTCACCCACCCAAAAACAAAAACTACAACAACAATTTGTAAATCACCTAATCTATCTAACCAAATACAACTAGAGTTGGATGCTTACCTCATCGTGTTGCCATCGTCTTGGTGGCACGTTTGGCCACTACACCGGTGGCCCACCCGATCCTTCTCTAGCCTCTGTCATCACTAAATCTCTACCCGTGTCTCCAATCAATTGAATCACATGCACCGATCCTGTGGACCCGCCTCTCACCAACCAATCACCCGCCATTCACACCGCCAACTCAATGCTCCATTCTGTCTAGCCACTTTTTCCTCTTTTCTCTCTCTTTTTCATTTTCTCAATTTGTTAAATGAAAATGAATAAAAAAACATGAATTGTTTATTTTTATAACAAACCCAACCTAATCAACGTCGGTTTTACCCTCACCGGCATCGGTCGCATGCCCTACCTTACCGTGGTCGGTTTCACTCTACCGGCATCGGTTACCCTTAACCGGCATCAATCACCCTATCTAGCACAAAACCCAACATTTTACCCTATTACCCCACCTATCCCTCCTTTCTTTCCACACCTACCCTTTACCCTGACCATTTACCTCACCTAACCTTTACCATGACTCGCTTACTCCACCTTCCCGACCTTATCATTTACCACCTACCTTTTTCCTCCTTTGGGGACTCTGATTTTACCCTCCCTCGAGACTTACCCATGCCGTGAACTATATTTATTTATTTATTTTTGTCCCCTGGACCATCGCTAGTGACCTTTGATCTCATGTGTTCGCTATACCTTGCAGAAAGCTGTTACATGTATTGTTGACCTAATGACCTTACCTAGCCTATTGCTATGACCATTTATCATGACCCTACCTTTGGTGTACCGGAACATACCTAAACATTCCTACACCTAACCTACGTTGTGTTTCGACCATATCCTATACCTTGGATACCAAAATCATTTCGACCTTGTTTGGATAAACCTATCGACCTTAGACAATGTAGAGTTTGTCTGCTCTTCAACATGGTAGCATGCTACAATTTATACATGTGCGTGTGTTTGACTGTTACTACCTTTGACCCTGACCCATTACCTAGATTTCCCGAGTAGACCTTTAACCCTTTTTTCCCCGTTCCCCACCTTCCCTTTTATCACATTTACCTTTTATCAAACCACTCACCGATTCTGCCTCCTGCCTCTTCAATTCCTAGTTTGAGGGGGATCACCTTCACCCACACATGGGGCAACCACATCTTATTTTTGTTAGTGTCGCTTACCAATACAAGCTACACAACAAAAGGGGAAAAATATAGACACTAAAATTAGGTCACACTCCCCTTTGGTCCCTCGACAAATAAACACCCTTCATCACATTAACCTAGCCATGGCCCCCTTCACTCCACTAATATTAATTTAATTAATTAAATTAAATTAATTCATTATCCTCACCATATTTATTATTTAAATATCTTAATTAGGGATAATGTCCACATACATCTCACCTAGACACCTCATCAAGCCAACTCACCCTAAGACCTATTCTTAGTAAGTTGCCATAACTAACTAAGACTTACCCAAACCCTAAAAATCAATGCCTACATTCCCTCTAACCACATTCCCACATGCTTACAAGAAGCTTCTAGTCTAATCCGTGGGTGAGTGACACGAGATCCCAGAAAATCAAGGGGATCTACCTAGTTTAGTAAACCTAGGAAATCCCACCTTGACCGATGCCGGTTACCCCTAACCGTCACCGGTTAAGCCAGAACCACTATCAGTCACCTTTTAATCCCCAAAACAACCTTATTTTTGAGGTTGGAAAACATTTGCAAATTCCTGAGAGATATCACATCTTCTAAGAACAAATTTTAGTGAGAACATGCATGCAAGGAAGGAGATCAAGAATTTTCTCTTGCACAACCATCCAGTACTCACCCCAGCAAGGATTTGCTCCAACCAAGCAAAAAGGAATGCACATGCAGCCCATGCAGAAGCTTTCCTATGATTGGTGATCCTCTACAGCCTTCAACCTCTTACCAGCACCTTCATTCCTCACTTGTAGACGTCCATAACTAGGTTCCAAGTAAGTAGAATGTTTTACTCCTTTATTTCATTGGTTTCATCATTATATTATCATCCTTTGTTTCCTTATCCACCCATTGACCTCCATTCATACTCACCCCTCCACATACCCATTAAAACTTCACCAAATCCCACCCAATCCACCTAATACCTTGTTCGGCCAATCAGGTCCTTTGTGTAATCACAAGGGAGACCCAAAACTCATTATGTGGCATTCCCAGTTTTCCACAGTAGAAGGAACAAGTTATACCCAAGCTGCGCTGTCGGTCACCCTTAACCAACATCAGTCTCTGTATTCACTAATACAGCCCAGAATAGTGACCTATCCACCTATTCCCACATTACCTTTGTTCATCTATGATCTGCTTGAGACCTCTGTCAGACCTGCAGAGACATAGAACCAATTACTTGACCTTCGGATCTTATTTTAACTTAGCCTGTTAGATTAGATATTTCTTATTGTATTTTGGATGAGATACCCAAATAATTTTAATTACAATAGGGTTTACTTTATTATCCACATTAAATTGTTTTAAACAGTGGATTGATAGCCATCTAGGAAGTATCACACTTCCTAGATCTAACACACGCTAGGTAGTTCACTGCATATATTATTTAACTCTTTTTGGTGGTCTTTCTTTTTCATTACGAGGTATTTCCTCCTAGCCAAAAGGAAGCTCTCATGATTAGATGTGGATTCAGGAGTTATACACACGTAATAACCAACCAACCAAGATTTAAACATGTATTCCTTCTACGCCCGTTACCCTATCTGTTTTTTCAATATTTCAAAGAAACGTCTAAGAATCAAGTGAAACATAATGCTCCCAATAGCCTTAGCACACAAGGAAACCTCTAAGGCCTCACGTGGAGTCTGTGAAAGTCTTGTGTGATAGTGCCCTTCTAAATGGTGTAATCAATACCCTAAAAACCTTTGAGAATGTTGAGAGGGGTGTATGTCATAAGATAGTTTTAATAAAATATTATTGAACCATGCATCGATTCTTACACACTCTATGTAATTCCTTACTCGGATCTGCTTGAGTGATGATGCTCTTCTACTCCAACTCAAGGATATAGAACTTTTCTAGGAAGGTGTTCTTAGATGTGGTATAATCTACCACCATCTAATGTGGGTCATACTTACGGTACCGGTTGTATGTGTGCCCTTGTAAAGTCATTACAAACCGACTTTCCTTTCAATCTAGGGTAGTGATTCCCTTTGCATGCTATAAAAATTCACACTTTTTCATGTGTTATGTGGAATCTGCAATACCTCTATAGTTCAATATGTGTAAATAAATCTCAAAAAAAAAATTGTGGGGGTGGCTAAGGCCCTTGTCCACCTGACCCGGAACTCGGTTTCCTCATGTGTTTCCTCCACCACTAAATCCTTTGGATCCATCCAAGATTGTGTGCCTCTAGATCCACCAGATCCTCTAAATCCGCTAGGTCCACCAGGTCCTCCAACCCTTACACCACTAGATCCACCTCCTATAGTCGGAAAATAGCTTGAAGTGGTCATGCCTAGTGTCCCCAACGTCCCACTAAACTATGCATCGATGGTTTGTGATATTGTCCCACTACCATTTGTGTGTCCTACGCCACTTCCAGACGTGATACCCAAAACTTGTGTATTTTTACCTTGAGAAAAAATTCCTCCAAATATAGGAATGGTTTGCGTAGCCATGGATGTCCCAAATGAGAAATTATTTCGCTAGGCGTAGAACAGGTTACTTCTACCGATACCAACTAGATTAGAAATACTTCTCCCTTGATCTGGAAAACCAAGCACCGAGGGTTGGTCACCAGGTGGGTTCAAATGTGAGCCGTCGGCTCTCCTTTCTCCATGTAATGAAATCTCATCAGAAGCTAAAGGGACTTCTCTCCTGTGCTTGTCAAGATGGGGTAACACAAACTACTCAAGTTCCACATCCTCTCTGTGAACCTCAACTCCTTCCCACAACATTTTCCTCAATGGATCTATCACACTTACAACCTCACATTGTCTAACCATATCCTTTTCATGAGCTTCACTATATTTGAGTCATCTCTCTTATCATTATTTTTCATTTGTAATCTCCAACATCTTTCTCCACCCTATCTTTCTCACCCAACACTTAGAGAAGATTATCTAGACATAGCAAATGCTTCTAAACTTAGGGTAATGATCAAGATCTTCATAGCCAAAGGGACAACATGTAAAAAGATCCTTTGGGTTCCCTTAGAATTCAAATTCAGCAACCACTAGACTAGGATACATAGAAATGACATATTCTAATGTATAACTTGTCAGCACTCCTTTCCACCAGTGATTGATATCACACGTCCAAATCAAATATGCATCCTATAGCTTACGGTAATCATCTTGGGTCCATACACATGATCTATTACACCGGATCGATCGACGGATGCATATGTTTAGAGCCATTTATATAGTTCTACTATAAACTAACAAAAGACTGTCTCTTACAACTCATGGTACATGTTCTCTTCTACCCATATATGTGCGTCGAACTCAAGTTTAGTGCTTAATGTTTGGGAAAACTCTTCTTCCATGCTCTTGAACCATGCTTCAATACCCTCGAAAATAAGATTTTATGTACTCATGCATCATAGGAACCAAGATGTATGTCATTTATTAAAACAACTCTAAAACTAGGTCCTAGCAACGGAACCAAGATGTAGTAATTTTTATTCCCTTAGACCAATAGTTTAATCCCGTGCATGTCAACCTATCACCCAATGGTGTTGTGTGCTCACCCGAGGCACACATGGGTGCCAAACCCCTCCTTTATGTGTGTCTTGTGAGAATACAATGATTAATGACAATAACTTAGAAAAAGGGTAAAGAAACATTCATTCATTTGGAGAACTTAAGATGAGGCATTATATTAATCCATGCATTCAAACAACAAGAGAAATATCAAATAAATAACAAATCTGATTCATAATATAAAGAATACGCACTAGGGTTTCCACCCATGAGCAATGTATATTTAGAACATAACCATATATTCCTCATTGATCTTAGTTCAGTAACCACATTACATTCCTTAAGGTCATTATAGACCAAATGTCTTAATACAGATAAGACTTATACATCAGAATCCTAAACTATGCTTTCCATATTATAAAGATGTTCATAGACCCATCCCTCTAGATATGCCATCTCTCCTACTATCCTCCTAATGAGAACCTTAACCCATAAAATATACTACTATTTTGTAGAGATTCACCTCTCCTCTTCTTATTCTCTACCTCTCTTGATATCTCTATTGACACCCTTTTCTTCTACCCGAGCATCTCTAGATATAGGTTTAGCATCCACCACCATGCCTTCATGAAGTAATAGATCGGTTTCCAAGTGTCCATGTGGTCCTTCAATGGAGCATGCTTATTCCCATCCGAGCTCTCCACTTTCTACAATGATGTCTTTGTAGATCCTTTGACTGCATGGAATATTCTTTCCTTGACCATTGAGTTGTCAGGCTGGTACCTTATCCACTTCGCATGCTCAGTCGGGTCACACTTTTCTCGTGTGCTTCCTAGGATGCCAAATATGAATAACTTATGAAACCCATTCATTTTCCTTGCACACGTGCATTGGTTTTGATAAACCCTTTTAAAACCCCATTCATGTGTGCCTTTACCTTGCATACCCTTCTTCATATAGGCACTGCGCACCCACTTGCCTTGTTGTAATTAGCCAATATTTATAGGTCTAACAAGCCTCAACCACCTCAGCAAGTATTTTTCAAAATGTATTTGCACCTACTAAAATAAAAAGGTGTTGAGGATGCTACAGAGCATGTACAAAAGTGTGAGCTACTATGACACGCAAAGGGGATCACTACCTTAGAACATAATGCAAGTCATTTTTTAACAACATTGTTGGGACATGCACATTGTTGGTACCAAAAGTATGACCCCCACCAGATAGAGGTAGATGACAATGCGTTGCGTAATGCCTTCTTAGATGAGTTTCATATTTATGAGTTAGAACACAAGATCATTAGTGTGTTAAAGGAAATTCAACAAGGTATGGTAGAGAGTGTGTGGGAATTGATGCGCATTTTAAGACTCTCTTGTGAAAATTATCGTATGAGATTCATCCTTCTCAAAATTCTCAATGGTTTTTTTGAGGGTTGCTAACACATTTTAGGAGAGAGATTTCACACAATACTTTCACAAACCTACGTGAGGCCTTAGAGGCTACCCTGTGCACCAAGGCTATTAGGAGTGTGTATACTAGTGTTATCCCTTTTATTGAAGCTCAGATTGCTGCAATGGAAAAGAAGATGGAGAAGCTATCTATGAACTCACCCCATGAGACTCACAGTTTCATTATGGTGCATGGATTGTGAGGTGGAGGGGCATACAAAGGACAATTGTCCTCAAAGATCGGTGTGTTCCATGACGATGGGTGTGAGATTTTCCACGGAGATCATGATGCAAGTAGGTGTCCACTATTGCAGTGTGCGATCCATAAGAATGTGTCTTGCTACTACAATATTTTCACCTCTACTACTCATGAAACTAAGGATTGTAGATTGATTGACTAGATACATGATGCCATTGATATTGGTGTGCACCAAACCGAAATTGAAAAAAATTCTAAGGACAATGGTCATCACTATAAAGGGCGTGCGAAGGATAATCCCATAGATGAATCTTTTGTGGAGGATTTTGAGGTCAAGGAAACCATGGAGGTGGATGAATTCAATTCCCATGTGGGACCTACTACAAATTTGGATAGATACGAAGAACTATAAGCACGATTGTCTTGATCTATTGCAATGCTCTTAGTTTGGGAAGAAGCACAAGTATGAGGAATGCCCAGATTTATTTGAACACATGAACCAACAATAGCGGAAGGATGAAGGCATTAGGATGGTAAACCTTAAAAAAGAAGACTCATAGTGGATGTTAAGAGTGACACGTGAGGCATAATTAGAACTTGTACTAGTGACAACACGAGATGAGGCTATAAGCTCAAAGGAGATACCAAGTCGAGACCGTTGATTATGAGGGAAGAGGTGGTTCATGGGAAGTATCTATAACCTACCCATTAGAAGGAAGTCTATAAAGATACCATTGATATAATCGGGAATGTTCAAGAAGAATTTCAATGTCTAAAGGAATAATCCCAAAAGTTGGAGTATAAAAAGAGTGATGAGGCTCCACATAAGGATTTAAACGATTTCAAGGAGGTATGCGAAATGTTAAGGCAATAAAATAACATTCCTCTCTTAGGAGAATAGTTGGGGAATAAGATCCCAAGTGTTGGAGTAGAGCGTGAGAGGAAGGTTGTGCATGCTAACCTACCCCCAGAACATTGACTATGATAAGGAGATTACTTTGAATGTAGTTATTGATGGATGGTTCCTAAGCAACATTCTAATTTACATGGGCATAGAAGTCAATGTTCTCACTGTGGATGCCTAGAATCAAATGGGAAGGCCCCCATTACATCCATATTCAAATGTGTTGTATATGGCCAACAAGAGAAAGGCGATGCCCATTGGTTTTTAAGGGATGCTACTATCACTATCCAAGGGGAAAAATTCACTGGGGACTTCAAAGTCTTAGCCATTTCTTAGGTGTACAAATTTCCAACATTACTTGGGTGCCCCTGGTGCTATAAGAACAATTCTAACTTGTGTTTTAATAAGGGGTACATAAGATTTGAGAACAAAGAGGAACGAGTTATCATTCCTTTAATAGATGAGAAGTCAATTCCCTATATTGAGCCTTTAGGAGAAGAGGACCTAGATAAAATTTATGTGTGCACTATTCGGGACCATGAAGTTGTAAAACCAACAAAGGATGGCATTCTTTAGTGGGAAAACACTCAATCTATAAGTGATACAACTAGTTTGGCATGTGACAATTGGGCACACATGATATATGAGATGGTGGAAATGTAGTTAAGAGGCTCTGTGACAAGAGTAACAAAGGCATGCTCAATCAAGTGCCTAGGAGGAAAGAAGTTACCAAGTTATTATGGAGGAGATAACCCTAATATTTTCCTATGAGAAATGGAGACGCAGTGGAGAAGTGAGATCGAGAGGAGAGGGATGCTCACCTATACCTTACTCAAAACCATATTACTTTGCTGGGTGACCCATCAGAATAGCCTTCAAGAGTGGTGCAAAGTGAGAATCACATTCTCTATTAATTTTTCCCAAAGCTATGCACATACTATCATTTGCAATTATCATGGGAAGGATCCCGCCTCATTTCATGTTCAAACATGTGAGAAGGCCTGGATGGAATGCATGGAAGACTTGCTACCTTATTTGTGGGTGCATAAGTTTTACTCCAATTTACAAGGCTACATGCCCACATGGTACATTCACTCAGAGATGTGCCATTAGAAAGGAAATTGGAAGGATTTGTCGCCTAACCTCCTTTAAGCTATTGAATATTCGGAGCACCAAACCATCGGTAGATGAGGGTTTGCAAGTTGTTAAGCACCTAACAATGGGAGATAGTGCCATGATAGAGGATAAAAGACTAGAATTATTGGGTGAAATTTGTTTAGAAGTGTGCTTTGATGAGGAAGAATCAAAGGAGATACAACTTGAGCATCCATGCATGGAGAAAAAGAAATGAAAATTGGCCTACGTGATCGATGGTGAAGAAGTAGAGAAATTTAGATGTTAACCATACTTGTAGGTACATGTGAGGTAACAAATACTACTTATGAGATAGGGATCACCTACCATGAACCACTAAAGATAAATAAGGCTAACATTGGATCAGTGGAACCTAAGGAGGCCACCATTGGGAAGCTGTTAGTCGAGAAAAGGAGGTTTCAAAGATCATTGGTCTATTGCGCAAGTTTCGTGATTTATTTCCATACGGGTAACATGAGCTAAAGGGAGTTAAACACTCCTTAGGGAAATGAAAATCAAGCTAAAGTAAGGATCACACCCAATTCAGAATAGACCTTACTAAATCAACCCAAATCTATGCGTGCGGGTAAAGGGAGAGATAGAAAATATGATTGCATCATGTATCATTGCGGCTATTGAGGAATTAGAATGAATAAGCCCAATGGTTATTAGCATTAAAAAGGATGGGATGATAAGGATCTGTGTTGATTATAGATATTTGAATGTGGTATGTGTCATTGATCCCTTTCCCACCCCTTTCACCAAAGAAATCCTTGAGGGAGTAGCTGGGTGTGAGATCTATTCCTTCACAGATGGATTTTTCAGGATATCATCAAGTTAGAATCGTAAAAGGAAAACCAAGAAAAGAAAACTTTTTCCACTAAATGGGGAATTTTTTCCTACACGATCATTCCTTTCAAACTAAAGAATGTGCCTATTGTGTTTTCACGCATAGTGGTCTAGGCATTTCAGGATTTTATCCATAAGTTCCTTTAGGTCTACCTTGATGACTGGACAGTGTATGGACTAGTGAAAGACCATTGTGACAATTTGTAGTTGATGTTCAAAAGATTTTGGTAGTTGTGCATATCCCTCAACATCAAGAAATGTCTCTTCACTACTCCATTTGGAACCTTGTTGGGGCATATCATATGTAAGGAAGATTTTTTGGTGGATCTGCCAAAGTTATTATTATTGTGGGATTGGGGGAGCCTACGGCTAGAGTGCGTGCACTGATTCCTTGGGCATACGAGGTATTATTGGAAATTTATCAAGGGTTATGCGAAAATCGATTGTGCCACTAGAGGAATTTTTGAAGCATGGATGTACATTCCATTAGGGAGAGGCACAACAGATGGCATTTGATATGTTGAAGAATAATCTTATCCTTGCATCCATATTACGATTTCCTTCTTGGGTCAAGCCATATCATGTACATGTTGATGCTTTGAGAATGACGATTGGGGAAATCTTAGCACTACCTAGAGAAGGAATTATTGACCACCCCTTTTTTTTTTTTGCTAGCAACAAGTTTACACTAGTAGAGAAGATGTATATACTACTACGAGCGCAAATAATTGTCGAGTGATTTATGCACTCCATAAATTGAGACAATATATGTTGGAAAAACCCTTCATATTCTACATGGACCACATGAAATTGAAGTACTTGGTAAACAAACCCATTTTACAAGGGTGCATATGTCGAGTGGGTCATGTTTTTTCAAGAGTTTGATTTTACGGTTGTTGTAAAACCAAGTAAGAGTAATTTGGGACTTGACCATTTATCAAGGATTGACTCAAGGAAGGACATGCAAAGCATTGAGGATACAATGCTAGATGCACAACTATTTATATTATGGTGTATGCCTTCGAATTAGAAGATATAGGTGTATTTCTCAATAGGGGTGTGGCAACTGGAAGGAATGAAGACCTTAGAAAGAAAGTATTTAACCATACGCATCGTGCCTTACATGTTAATTAATGGAGACTTATACAAGCTAGGCCATGATGAGATTTTTCACTGGTGTGTGTTAGATAATGAACACATTGTAATCATGGAGGAGGCACATGGTGGGACTATAGGAGGGCACTATGCGGGAAATACAACCACGCGTAAGATCCTTGGCATGGATTTGGTGGGAAAGAATATACCAGGAATGTATTGAGTTTTACAAGGCCTATGACCATTTCCAGCACCTTGGAAAACTAGGAAGAAGAGATGAGACTGATAGCTAGCATAGAACCATTTGAGAAATGGGAAATTGATTTTGTAGGACTGATTTCACCCTGCGTACGAAGGACTAGTTCATGCTATATCATTACATGCACAAATTATCTTATGAGGTGGGAAGAAGCGGCACCTATAAGGGATTACACAACAGTAATAGTAGCTAGGTTCTTGTGGGAAAATATAATCAGTAGATATGGATGTCTATTGAGTTTAACAAGTGATAGGGGTACTCATTTCTTGAATGAGATAGTTAAAATCTTGTTGGCAAAATTCATGGTAGCCCACCACAAGAATATACCCTATCACCCACAAGCTAATGGAAATTTGAGGCATTTAACAAGATACTGAGTCACACGCTGACCAAAATTTGTGATGTGGGAAGAAAGGATTGGGATGATAAAGTTTTTGTTGTGTTATGGTCATACCGGACTACTTATAAAAGACTGAATAAGGCCACACCTTTTCAACTGGTGTTTGGCATGGAAGTTGTTTTACTAGTAGATTTCATGTTACCATCACTACATATAGCACACGTAGGAGGATTAGTTGATGAAAAATAACTTGAGGAAAGGATTGATAAGTTAATGTAGTTAGAATAGAGGTGGACCATTTTTCTTGCTGGAGTCAGAAGATAGAAAAATCCAGGTAGAAGGCATGGCATGATAGACACATCAGGAAAAAAAGTTTGAGGTTAGGCAGATGATTGTGTAATATGATTTCAAGTTTCTCCACCACCTTGGGAAATTCAAAATCCATTGGATGGGCCCATACATTATACCATTTATACTTGATTTAGGTTTTTGCTAGTTATAAGTGCTTGATGGAATACGATTACCAGGCCATTTAAATGGGATTAGGCTAAAGCCCTACCATAAATATTTCTTCCTTGTCTTTGTAAATAAGGTAGTGTTTCCATTTATCCTATGATTTCCTTTAATGCATTTCCTTTCTTTGTGTTTCCCTTTCTTGTTTTTTTCTCCATTTCTTTTTTTTGTTGTGTGCATGTTTTACGCTAGTAGCCACTTATTATTTTCAAAAGTTTTCTATGCGTAGAGGACCGTGCATCCATTTTTGTGTGGGGTGGAGTGATGCGACAAGTAATGGAAGCTGGTAGAGAAGCTATGTTTCAATGGCCTAGGTTGAAGGATCAAAAGCACGTAGTTTGGAAGAGCATGCATAGAGAAGGTGAACATAGTGAGTTTGGTGTTAGGAAGGATTTAAGAAAACCACATATAAGGGTGAGAAGCATAGGAACAACATGAGGTAGGTGATGTTAAAAATCAGGGTAAGGACAGAAGAAGTTCCTTTGGCATTGCAAGCACACGCATAAGGATATTTGGTTAGTAAGGGTTTTAATGTGCGAATATTGTAGAATGTTTGGTGTAGGATTGGGCACATGGGGGTAAAAGTGTTGAAGGTTGGATTTATAAGAAAAATATACCTTTATTACAAAGGTACATTAGTAGGTGGCATGGCATTTATTGTGGAAAAAGTAAAAAAACTATAAGTAGAAGGTTGGGGTACATTATTGTTTACCTTGCAATTGTGATATCGAAGAGCTCTTGCAAACTAGGGAATCCTTGAAGAAAATTTGTGTGAAAAAGGGTTGTGAAGATATGAGTGCATATCTAGTTTGATTAGTGAACCAAAGTGGAAAAGAGTACATGGGCATGAGGGAGAAGGTTGTAGAAGTTTTTGAATCTCACAACTATATATGTCATCTTATGGAAAGAATGGTTTTCCAAGTTAGGGTTCCATAGCTAGGGCACATGATTGAAGGGATTTTGTAAAATGGTAGAGCCGTAAATTGAGCAGAGCCAAGATCAGAAGGAATAAATAACTTTTAGTGACCTGAAAAAGAAATGGCACCAAGGAAAGCAACAACCATTTCACCAAAGAAGGGAAAGGGAAAAGGGAAACATGTTGTTTCCACTAGTTTCAATGAATAATGGTACAGAAATGCAATATCCAGATGGCATGTTTCTTGGAAAAGAATGGGCATCTCATGTTAGAAACATGGTCATAAGTGACAAAAACCATTGGACAACACCACATAGAATGAGATGGAATTGGGCGGTTCACCCTACAAACAAAAGGACACCAGATGAAATTCCTATCTATGATGATGAGGTAAAGGTGAAGATGGAGAATTTTGGGTTATTGCAACCCTATGAGTTTCCCTATTTCAGAAATCCTGAGTGAGTGTACGAGTGGTTAATGTCGTGTGTACATGAAGATCATTTTTACTTTACAAGACATAGGATGCGGATAACTCCCCAACTAATTTCATATTTTACTTGTCTTTATTATGAGGGATAATTGTTTGGTGATGACTTGGATGATAAGGAGGCCATCAAGAAGATTGTTGAATCTTATGACTACAAGAAGGGGTCACGATACTTCGACATCTCTGTGATTTTCGACCATGTAATGAGGATGGCCATGCACTTGGTCACAAAACTAAATGGGAAGGAGAGATGGATGTAGATCAATAAGGATTGGTTGAATGTTTGCCAAAATATATTAGAGGGGCCATCTATAAAGTCTCAAAGTGTTCATATCGGAGGAAATCATTAGTGTCGCGCACGATGGAGAAAAGATCATGTTTTGTAATGTCCTCCTTACCATTGTATTTTGGATATTGGAGTGCCCAATGGGATAGATAAATTTGTGTGGGAGTACCCAGATGAGAACCCCTCCCTTGCCAAAATATTTGAGAAGTACACTTGTGACACCATGATGGCCACCCACAAACCACACCTAGAAAAAGGTATAAATGTGTGCATGAAGCCTTTGACGCAAATTAAAGGATACCTAAGCAATTACCTATTTTACTACAAGGTGAATCTGAATTCACCATGTACCAACATTTTTGTATTGGCAGGTTTACTCTAGCAAATGGCGCAAGGGTCCCTGGTGTAATTTTCCATTCTCCTTCACAACACAATACTTCTAGGCCAGATTCAATAGATTTAAAGAGGTAAATAAACTAAGTTTTTACCTCGGTATGGTAGACTAGGATTACTGCAAGTTACACATGACATTGATATATATAAATAAGTGCACCTATGTGGAGAAGTATGTCTCCCATGATGTACATATGGTGAAGCCAATAACATTTCTTATTGTTGGGAGGACCATAAAAGGGTATACCTACACATAAGGCCAAATTATAAGAAGGGTGCTTACATTGAAAATTATTTCTCTATCCTAGAAGATCCCATGATAAGAAAAAGGCCATGTCGAGGAAAAGGGAGAGAGAGGAGGCCCTTTAAAAAAAGGCACCAAGTGCATAGACAGTGTAATCTGTAGGCCCATAGGAGTTAGGCACAAGGCCAAGCACCTATGCATAGAGGAAGAAGTCTCCACAGACGATAAAGAAAAGACATCGAGGAAGAGGTGCCAAAGAAAGAGAATCCCCATGAAAAATAAGTCACCGGAAAGAGAGGAGTCTCTAGAAAGGAAGAAAAAGAAGAGTCTCCTATATTGGAATCACATATTAGAAAGAAAAAGGGTAACAAAAAGGTGGACTCGGAAGAAACGAGAGAGCATGAAGGACAACAAGGGAGATGGGGATTATGAAGATCATGGTGAGGCTCAAGACCATCCTATATACAATGTACATGAGTTAGAGGAGGAGGGAAATGAAGATAAGGATGAGGATGAAGGAGACACTCATGGAAAGGGGGAAGTGAGGAGGTCAACATGAAGGATCAAAGGACTTCAAGCCTGACCAAGGAGTAAATAGAGGATGCCGTAGAAAGGGAGGTAGCATGCATCATAAAAGACTTGGTGGATTAAGAGGTGGAGCACAAAGTGCCAAAGAAGTTATCAAGGAGATGGAGGGAAGAGAGAGCATAGAAAATGAGTATGGAAGCATGGGTGGAGATCCCACCTAACGGTAAGCTTCAAAAGTCGGTGCCTATAGAAGGAAAGGGTATGATAGCAGTGTAAAAACAAGGGATTACCTACATCAATGATCTAAATAAGGTAATGCATGCACGTTTCCAAAGTATCGTTCCTTCAAACCAACTCCTTGCATGGTCTTATTTCGATGAAGATGGTGCATACCCATGCACAAGGAAGATGTTGTCTTGGGATTTTGAGTCCCACATTGATGAGCCCAAATTTGAGGTCAACCATGAGGTGTTGATGAAGATACCAGATACCAAGGGAGTAAACCCTCTGGTGAATGCTCATAAACTATCAGATGAGCAATTTTGTAACACACTCAACAAGGTATCGGTGGAGGTTGAGGCAAGGCTCTTCGGGAGGAATGATAAAGTAAGGGTCTTGGAAGAAGAGATTGAAAAGAAAAATGAAGAGATCATTGAAAAGGACAAGGAGCTAAAGTAGGAGGAGCTGATCAATGCACAATTAAGGCATGAATTAAGGGAGGAAAAGGTAAAGGTGTAAGAGATCCATAAGAAGATAAAGACTATTTCAGATGCCATAATATTGAAGCACCCATACCTGGCCCCACCTTAGCTAAAATATGATTCGACCATGAAACTCTTGGAAGAATTGACCCACATACTCACCATATAGAGGCAACCACTCACATTAGAATCAACAGAAGAGGCATTGGCGTTCAGGAAGGAGGAAGATAAGCGAAGATCGATGAAAAAATTACTCAATATTTCGAGCTCCTTTCCTTGTAAAGACCACCTCTCAAATGGCCGGGGTTGTTTATAAAAATTGTCTTTGATAGAGATATGGTTAAAAGTATACTAGTTGCTACGCATGAGGTGGATTTGAAGGAGTTTTAAGAAAATAACAAAGGAAATAGGGTGGAGTGGGATAAGATCCTAGCTGAAGTTTAAGAAAAATTTGGAAGCATTTGAGACCTTATAGGGTTTGATTAAGAATCTTCTTAAGGAATTATATCCCTAAGTCACCCGAGAATGGATACGTTGGACTATCTTAGAAAGAAGATAGAAGGAATTGTATACACGTTGAATTCTAAGAGTGATGTATTGAGTTTTGATGAGGTGAGGTCTCTAGTGGGTGACCTAATTCAACAAGTGAAAAGTGATGTGAATGCCTAGGAAAAGATTGAAGTAATAGTAAAGAAATAATTTCCACTCCTCCTACAATAGTAGAAGATTATTCCATTCTTTCATTCTTTATTCAGATTTTCCATGTCCCACTATTCTTTATTATTTGGAGAAGTGGGATGTTTCTAATGACGGATAACACACTTAGTATGGGGTGATGTTGGGCCCTAAAATATTGGATAAGTACCAAAGGGTGTGCACGCGTAGGACCAATGAGAAGAAGGGAACTCAGGGGAAAACACGCAAGACAAAGGGGTTTAAGTGAAAATAAGGTGTGTGCGGGAAGAAAAACACATGTTTAAAAGACTTATCCATATTTGGCATTCTAGAGGCACTTGAGGAAAAATGTGAAGACCCGACTAGGCATGATGAATGGATAAGGTGCCAACCTGGAACCTTGGAGGTCAAGAAAAGGATATTCCACACATGGAATATTCCTAGAAGACATCATTGTAGAGAGTGGAGGGTTTGCAAAGGGATAAAAATTCACTAATGGAGGACCACATTGACACTTGACACATGATCTATCAGGAGAGAAGGCATGGTGGTGGGTGTTGATCCTATAAAAAGAGATGCTCGGGATAAATAAAAAAGTAGACACAAAGAGAATAATAGAGGAGAAGATATAAGAGGGATGAAGAGATAGGAAAATACATAATGAGAGAGATGATGTGAGACAGAGGGAATGCATAAAGAATAAGAAACATAGTAATAATGTGTTATAGTAATGCTAAGGTTTAGAGAACATAGTGTTAAGGGTTATAAGGGATGCCATAAACCTCTGTATGGCACTAGGATCTGTAATAAGGGTTAAAATGGGAAAATTATAGTTAGGATCTCATATGGGGAAGGACTTACGAGAGTTAAGTTCCTGTCATTTACTGTATATGGTCTGAGATGACTCCCTTTTTTATTGTAATGTGGCTACCTGAACTATGTTAAATCAATATATCTTTGGGTTCATTCTGTATATTTTGCGTAAGGGTGTAAAACCTCGTATCATTTGAATTATCATGGCTCAGATCTAGTTTATTATACTCCTTGCAATGTTATTTAGCTTTTGTGATGCACTAATGTTAGATCTGCTAGTTACATTTTCTACCTCTTTAAATAAATGAATGTACTCCTAATTCTTTAAATCATCCTCCATTAATGGCAGAACCTTCTCACAAAGCTCACATAAAGGAGGGGATTGTCCCCCACACATGCCTCAAGTGAGTTCCCAGTACCTGTTGGGTGATAGGTCGGCACGCTTGGGGTTAGTAAATTTATTAAGGATAAATAAATGACTACATCTTGGTTATGTTTCTAGGAAATATTTTCAAAGCGGTTGTGAGAATGGTGCATGATGAAAAAGTGCTTGACCTTGGATAATGTTGAAGCATGGCTTAAAAGTATGGAGGATGAGTTTTCTAAGATATTTAGTACTAGACCTGAGTTTGATGCACGTAAATGGGTAGAAGAGAATCAATATCATGAGTTGTATAAGACCTTCTATTGTTTTCCAAGAGAGTTTTTCTCCATTAAGAATAATTCCATTCATCGCAGGTAGTATTTTTTGGAAAAAAAGAGACGAGGAATGGTTTGTGGAAATTAATTCCCCTTAAAACTACCATATCGACATGAGGTTTTTTTTTGTTATAGATGAAAATCACGAGGAAGTTGGTATTGTTCTATCATCATAAGGTATTGATTTGGGGACAATGTGTGCCTAGGTGGAACACTTTATCTTTGAAAACAATAAGTGTCTTATTATGAATATGGATTTGGATGTTTCTTTGTTCAGGAAATGGGAAATGCATGCCTCCATAAACAAACCATGTTCCTATTCAAAATATGGTTTGAATTTGGGGATTCTAATAGATTATGACAAAACAAGTTGTTCAAATGCAACAAACATTTAGAATGGTATATTTAAAGTATTCAGAAAATTGCATAGAAATGAGAAAAAATATTTTGTTTTTGTTTCGTGCATAGAAAAGGTTTTCTTTCACCTCCGAAACATGCCAAGTTGTTTACTATGCTGAGGTGAATATATTTCACTAAACTAAAGATAGACCCATCTAAATCAAAATTGCATGAATTGAAAAAAATACTAAATCAAT
The DNA here is from genome assembly GCA_018340775.1 of Taxus wallichiana var. yunnanensis. NCBI lineage: Eukaryota > Viridiplantae > Streptophyta > Pinopsida > Cupressales > Taxaceae > Taxus > Taxus wallichiana. The sequence continues at coordinate 273,251,181 of CM031244.1, forward strand.
TGGGTTTTTTGAGACTAGTGTAATAGAAATCACGTTTGATTCTTACTTGTGGAGAATAAAATAAGAAAACAAAATGAGAGAAAAATTTCTATATTATTTGAGAAATAAACATCCAGATAATATTGAATTAACATCCTACAGTGAATCCAATGTAATCAAAAATTTAAATTTCATGAATAACACTACCACCGGTTGTTTGTATTTTTGGGTGAAGAGAGAAAAGGAAAAAGAAAATATGATTCCCATATTGGGGAAAAAATGGAAAAATGGAAAAAAGATCATGAGGTAGAATAATTTCTTCGCGTCGTAGATCAAACAATATTATACAACTATGTGATGTCATTGGAAGGAAATATATCAGTAAGGATGAAAGTCACGAGATATTTTCTTGTAAATGTGGATATCCATTCCAACTTCCATCAACTTTATTAGCTATTCCTTCAACTAATCCTTTTAATTTTGAATGTGTAATCACTGATTTTTATAATTTGGCCAGCGATATTTCTTCCGATGTCATAATGGAGCTTCTAATATTTATCAAAAGTAGTGTGTCAGATTGTATTATTTTTGTTCCAATACCAACTAGTTATTCAAAAATGTTAAGCAGAGTACAAAAATATATATGGAAAATGTTAAAGACATTGGAGTATTAAATCGAATGAATGCTACAAACTCAATGATAGCAACGGGATATTGAAGAGTTTGTGTCTTATGTCACAATATCTTGTGTGAAAAACCACAAAAATAATGATGGTTATAGATAAGAGGTCACTATGGATTGGATGGAAAAACTACCACAAAAATTGGTAAGTGCAAGAAAAATTGGCCTACAAGGAAACATCCATCATTTTCTTTTTGAAATATCGTATGAGTTTTGGGCTGAGCTGTTCACTTGATGTTGTTCCAAAAATTCTCTAGTAATAGTGCTTTATGTTGACATTGTTGCACTCTGTGCATTGGTGGATTCCAAACTATCTTCTATTTTTATTGTTGATACATATAGTCAAGCGATGTTTATGAAAAATTACTATTCTCATATGAATAAAGGTTTGTCACCAAAGAAAATTTCAACAAGTGATTTTGTTTAATGAATTTTAGCCTAGATATGATACTTATACAATTATTGTTTATGAAGACAACCATAAAGCTATAAAATATGATGTACTGACCATTTCACTATGATGCCACATAACCAATTCAACATGGTGATTTAATTGCAATCATTTTATAAATATGTTTCATGAGCTCTTTCTTTAATTGTCATGGTTTTAAATTTTTTTAACAAAGTTATTGTTTTTACAATTCATATGACATACATGGAGCACGTGTGTACATCGGCCATGAATACGCCATTAGATCTAGGTATGTTAATCATGTGAATTTACAAACAAAACCACTAATAAGCCCCAAAAATTTATAAGACAATAAATGATTATGTAGACAACCAATAAGGCCCACAAATTTATAGGAAATGATATGATATCCATGTGTATTTTACAACAAAATTATTTATAAGGCCCACAAATTTATAGGAAACAATAACTAACAAAAATTAGTTTATATGCTTGGCTTAAGGTCGAAGAAAAAGTTTAAGGAAATCCATTTGTAAGCTATGATAACAATTTAAAATGAAGTATATAGAGCTTAGTAGACTCTATGCATCCATGTTCAATATAGAAATGGTTTGACTAAAAACCTTACATTCATCAATATCTCACTAATTTACAACTACATACTATCTACAATGTTTCACTGATTCACTACTGCATATTGACTACTTACATTGAATTAACATTATTTTGGCTTCAACATCATCATAAACAAAACTACATACGGCTTGATCCAGCTCATATGTATGTAAAGCAACACTTGGCTAGCCTCATTAAAGGTTGTCTAGCTAAGTGTAGTTTGGCCAATGATGGCATAGCCTAGCGGTCAAATCCTCATCAATAGTTGAGGATTGTTCTCCACCAAAGGGTGGTTCAACGAATATAAGTGTATCCTAACGGCCACTAAATTTGAATGAAAATACAAATAATAACTTATATTGTACATAAAATATCACCACAAAAACCACTATGTTTATCCAGTTAAGTTTTCCACAACATGAAATCGATTATGAATTGATTAATTTTTATTTCAAATACATTATGCTCGCATTTTCAATAGGAAGAAATAGATTATGAATTGATGATTTTTATTTGAAATAGCTCTTGCATCAATGGATCCAACAACGTGTAAAGGTGGTGTAATCCAAGCCACAATCTCAATCGGTAACTGTTAGTTGTAAGCTAAAATGTTGTTTATTTCAATTGGTTATAATTGATATGCGGCCGATGAAAATAAAATTTGTTTACTTCCCTACAAGTAGTGATAAGATTTATTTACTTATTTTGGATATGGAGGACTGCTATATGGGATAAACAAAACATAAAATATGAAGATGTCATTCAAGTTTGGTATGAAAGTTGTCAACCTGCAAGGTGGCCTATCAAAATTTATAAAATTATTATCACCATATTGTGAACTAGGATTCTGGTCCGACAATCTCATTTATGTTGATGTTAAAAATCAACAATATTCAATAAAAATATCAACCGTGTTTAACCCAATACTCACTTGGGAAAGGAACGTTGCAATATAAGGGAATAACAATAAGAGACCTAGAAAAGGTTTAGAGTAGAAATGTTTTTTCATACATTTTGAAAAACATTGTGTATTATATTAGGTGCAAAGGGAAACCCTCCTAAAAATTTTATGGTGGGTATGAAAAGCAGATGCAAATATTGTATAAAAGATAAATTGTTAATGGCCGATTTGTAAAAAATAATATCATGAATAGTGTCTCAGAATTGAACATGGTAGAGGGCATCAAATACTTGGAGCAAGAAAATGCTAAATAACTATTTATCTTTTTAGAATGTTGTTATGATGGTAGTGCTTAACATTGTCAAATATATATATATATATATATATATATATATATATATATATATATATATATATATATATATATATATATCTTATTTGAAAATCTTTGTAACTCTATTATATTATGATGAGATTGTCGAAATATAAGTTGGGAGGATTTATATTTTCACTAATTATAAGTTGACAATATGATTGAATAACTTTTGTGGTGAATTATCAAAAAAATTCCCTTGAAAAATTGTAAAATAGTATTTTTTACATTGTTCATAAAATAAATATAAAATTATACTATATATACTTAATTGTTTTTAATATTTTTTAATATAATTAATATATAAATAAATCTCTAGAAAAATTGACGGTCACATCTATAATATGCAAGTCATATGTAATGGTTATTTCAAAGATTTGCAAATATTTGAAGGATAAAAAAATAGAGAAATGTCTAAACAAGTGTGAAATTTAACACCAAGTTGTGGCCTTTGTTACAACCATTGACACACAAAAAAATATGTTCGATATCCTACATAAAATCGAAACATATACAATAGAAACATGTTCGTATATAACAAAACATAAATAATGCTTGGCATTTGCTATCCCATTTAAAACATAAAAAAATTATTTATATAACAACGCATAAATATAGGCTAGCGGCCACTAGCCCTTTTAAAATAGAAACATGTTCTATACATAAAACATCATAAATAATTCCTAGCGGTTACTAGCCCGTATAAAACATATAGATGTTCATTTCGTCAAAGCATAGACAATTCCTAGTAGACACTAGCCCGTATAATGGATTCCAATATATGTGATTCTAAATTCCAATATATGCGATATTGGAATTCACTATGTGCAATTTTGGAGTCCAGATAATTCCAATATTTAACATTTTGGAATCCAAAACAAGTAGTTTTTGATTACAATATTGGCTATATTTTTGCTGCTAGGACATGAATGAGTCCCAATTTAGTGAAATAAGTGTTAAGATGTTATGTAAGATAAGGTGGTAAATAATTTTAAGTTCCTTGAAAGGAAGTTGCTAAAGTCCAGTGGAACTTGGTATAGTCTAAAATGTATCATCTCAAAGCTTGCACAAGTGTTAAACACTGAGAAAATAGAGCATGTAGGAAAATATGCTTATTTTGAAATGATGTCTTGAAAGAACAAGTCTAGAAGCTAGTCTAGAGTCAATATGAAGACAAGTGAGAGGAGTACACTCTCACGAGGAGTTGTTTCACTTTCCAAGATAGGTTCATGAATATCATTTGCTACTAGTTAGAGACAAGGAGAAAGAATATAATCCTACGGGAGCTTGCAAACAAGTAAGTCTACCTACACTCATTGTTGTCTTTGGTTGTCATTTCTTTAATATCATGTGGTCAAGTTCCTTTTTCATAGATGTCAAAAGGGGAGAGTGAACCAAGAAACATGAGAAAGATGGCTTATAGGTGTAGGTCTTAGTGGTAGTTTCCATTAATGATAAATGGGGATATTTTTGGATGTCATAATAATGTGTTGTCATTGATATCAAGTGTTCAGTGATGTCATATGATGTCCAAGGTGTTCACGTGTCTTCCCAAGTTGTCCATGTGTCTTCATGGGTTCGAGGCATGGACTAGGTGCATGGTCAAGAAAACCAAGTGTGTGAATGTTTCCTCCCAAGGTTGTGTGAAGACTCCATAATTTCAAATGTGGTCCATGAGATGTGTGTGAAGAGTAAATGAGTCTATAACAAGCAAACATGGTAATTTCATGAAGAATCAGGAAGCTCCAGGATTAATCCTAGTCCTAGGCCAAATAATTTGGCATGGAAACATTAGTAATAGATCAATTCAAAGCAAGGAAATCATGGTTGGAGTAGTATGAGATGGCATAACATGCATAGGAGGAATATCAGGTCAAGAATCAAGCTTATAGGGCATGAAGTTGGTCATTCTATGGTTTTTCAATGAAGACAAGCCTAATAGGCAAGAGAGGATAATGCATCAAGGTATTATGATGAGAAATAAGAATTCCATGAGAACAATATGATGGTATATGAGGTTTAAATGGCTTCAAAAGTGACTAAGGAGGTGATTTGAGCACTTATATAGGTCTATATAGCACACTTCCTCAAGACTAGTGAACAAATGCTGCAAAAATGAGATGAAAAAAATATTTATAGATAAAAATATGAAAAAATTTCATCTTAAATCATATAGGAGGGCGTTGAGAAGGTGTGGTCAAAATTTGAGGACCTAAGAAGGTGTTTTGTGCAAGTTATTCAAGTTTTACCAAAACTCGTTTTTGAAAAATGTAAATTAAGCACCTCAACTTCTTAACACTCAAAAAAATTATCAAGCCTACTTTAGATAAATCATAGAAATAATTTTTAAGAGCACTCTAATACATATAATTTTTTTAAAAATGGGATCATTTGATTAAGAAACAAAAAAAGTTATCTTAATTTTTCTACCATTGTGAAAACCCTCTCCAAAACTTCGTTTCATAGCGCTAGAGGTAAAATGAAGTTTTCTAATCTCCAAATATCTTTGTAAAGTTGTTGAAACATCTCATGGGTATAGAATAATCACCCTTGGTAATTTTGGTGGCATTTTTTTAATTATAAATGTATTATACTGATTATACCATGTTTGAAATTTTTGTACAAATAGTCCTTGTTTTGAAGGTACCAAGGTGCAACTCTAATTTTAAAATATTGTGTATGAGGTGTAACTGATTTTATCAAGGGTTTCCTGCATGATACTTGTGCATTTGGTGTGAATTTAATTCATTTCCCACTCCTAACATTGAAAGAAAGTCTAGAATAACATGTCTATCTGGATAAGTGTTGAAAATCATGCAAGTTTTGATCCTTTGGGTATGAATTGGAGCAAGATGTAACCATGAAGAGATACATAACATAATTATTTCTTGTAAAAATTTATTTTAAATTATTGAATAACTGAGAGAATTTATGTTTCAGCTCAATCCTTGAAACCATCTCACTGTACATGTAACTCAGGTCACTCCTTGCTCAAATGAAAATTCCATGAAGTGAATAAGATCATTTAAATCCTCTTGTTAGTTTAAGGGTTTTTTAAAGATCAAAAACTTCATGTTAAAGATATGAAAAACGTCTTGAGGGTTTTATCTTGTGTGTATTCAAGTTGATTTATAACTAGTATAAGTCCTTCATGAATTTGGGCTGATTACATTGAGAGAAAGATATGTAATATGCTCTAAATTTTGATTTTATGATCTTAAAGATATGGTTAGTTGATGAAGTTATGCTACGAGATATGATAATATTGAAAGTGTGTTTGATATGAGCTCACAATTCATCTCTTTTTCAAGTTCAAAACTGTGCAAACTAATTGTTTACACCTAGTTCTCTCCTATGAACTCAAATAAAGCTTAAAGATAGAATAACAAAGGATGAATAAATTTAAGGATGTATAAGTAATATATATAGATACTTGTAACATTATGACTTGTTGTCAAATCTTGGAGGAGTTATTTTTATGCTACAAGACAAAATTTCACTTGGTGAAGAAAATTAAAAGTCAGTGTAACTGTTACAATTTGAATGAAAGGATCAGAAAATATTCTTGACAGGTGTGGCAGAGTGTATGGGAGTTTAGGATCTCTCTTTCTTAATAATTAAACATTAAGGAATACTAAAATAACCTACAAATATAACCGATGCATGTCGAGAAGGGATAATCATCCTAGAGGTAGTTTTTATTGAAATAAAATCATCTTCCTTCTAGTACATATTGAGAAGGAAGTTAGGTGAAAGGTTATTTGTTCTTGAAGTGCAGAAGTCATGTATGTGAGAAGGTTGTGTCATTAAAAAATTGATCTTTGTATGAATTTTTTTTTTTAAAGTTTATCATAGCTAAGTGTAGAGTTAAGAGGGTTAAAAAGGTGATAAGTTGCTAGAGCTATGAAGTGTTGCTGATATATGTTAGGAAATAAAAGATATAGGTGATCTTGGATGAATCATATAAAATGAAATCATATTAAGAGAAATATAGAATAATGAGAGGATCATCCTTATTAGTAATTGAGAATGATTTCATGTGTCAAATATTTCTTGAAGCCCGATATTAAATGGTGTATGCGGAAGATGGAAGGAGTGGAAAATGAAAAGGTGTATGTAGAGAGGTATGATATGAAAAATACGTGATGCTAATTAGGTGATGGGAATGAGAGATAAAATATAAGAATAATGGGATGAAAAGTGATCTCAATCTTTTTGAGAGACTACTCAAGAAAATTGATCAACAATCCTTGTGAAGAAGATTATGTAGTTTCTCAATAGTAAGGAGTTGAAGCTTCCTTGTAAGTTAAAGATTACGTAATGTTAGTGTGAATGAATTTTGGGGTTAAATCTTACATTCAAGTAGAAAATTTCTTAATACTAAGTTGTTTCTTAGTTGAATTTTTGAGTTGTAGATCCATGTTGAGTTGTTTCTCAACTTTGAATTCATTGTAGCTTTGATAGAACAAATTTTCCAAGTTGGCTATCTAGTTTAAATGGGGTTTTCTCCCTTGAAGGGTTTCCCACATTACATACTATGTTCATATGTGTTTTACTCTCTCTCTCTCTCTATCTTTCATGTTTGAATGTTCATGTCTTATAATGGTTAAGACTATTTAGTTTGGATGATTTAGGAATTAGAAATTATTTTCCAAGTTTGATCAAACATTCATTCACCCCCTCTTAGTGTCTCAAGTTTCCAATAGTTATATGTGCATGTGTGTAGAATCGTTCCCTAGGAATACCTTCTACAAGATTCAAAAAATAGTGAACAATGGCTAGAGTAGAAATGTAAGTAGATGTGTATATGGAAAAATGAACTTACCCTATTATGAAGTGTATGCATAAAAATGTAGTCCCTTATTCCTTGAATGATAGCTAGACGAATGTTTTGATTCTCTTATAATTCCTTTGGATACAAACTTAGGTTATGGTAGTAGATGCTTAGATATTGGTCCTTTATTATGGTCACATAGATTTTTATTTATACTATTCCCTTGGTTGAATTTTGTACTTGAAAACTAAAAGGAAGACACATAAGAAAACAAGATTCATAAAAGATAAAAGAGGTGAGCAAGATATAAAGAGGTCAGGGGCATCCAGAGGGGATGAGAGTGCCTGGGTCCTAACATCTTGGCTATGAGATGATGTCTAGAGCCATGATAAATAAAGCACTGAAGTTTAGACTGGGTAGTGGGGTGTGTATGATCACAGAGAAAGAAAGAAAGAAAGAAAAGAGGACAAAGATAGATGTCAATTACTAGTTTTCTCTCTTATGAATCATATGAATAGTGGTATGTCATTAAAATCTATAAATGTACCCAAAGAGCATGATTTTATGTCTACATTTTCCCCCACTTTATGTTGTTGAGTGAATAATCAAAAACATATAGTAGATAAGAGATGCATACCTAATAACCATGTAGATTAATGGTGAAAGTGTGCCAAGGAGACAAGGAAAATTATGGAGTGATACAATGAAGCATGGGAGATAAGTAAGAGGAAGTAACCCTCGGGGTTAAGCATATGTGTTGTGACACATTGTACCTATTTTCATTATCACTATACGTGTTTGCTGATGTGACTAATACTTCTCATAATGACAGACTTGCAAAAAGAAGAGAAAAAGAGTAGTCAAATATGTGTTTATGAAAAATTTGATCAAAATATGTAAAAAGTGTTTAAAAATTAGAACAAGTAGTAAAAGGAACATGTTTTCCTAATATGCAACGAGTGAAAAGGTTATAAAGTTTCCAAAACTATTGTAGAAGACTGATTTTTTTGCCATCTCATGCCAAGAGAGTTTTTGGAAGATCTCATGCCAAATCAAAAGAAATATTGAAAAGAAAGGTCTAGTGTTATTCTCCATCTCGACTACTTCTCAAAACTTATACACCATTGAATATGGTGTTATCATGCTTTGTTCCCATTCGATACAAGTAGAAAAAGAAGAAAAATAGAGAAAACAAATCATCTAGAAGAAACATGTTGATTCAAAAATGATGTCTTGAAATAAATATTATAGAAGGTAGTCTAGAGACAAGATGAAGAAAATTGAGAGGAATACACTCTCATGGGTAGTTGTTTCACTTCCCAAAATAGATCCATGAATACTATTTACTACTAGTTTCAGAAAAGGAGAAAGAATACAATCCCAGGGGGATCTTGTAAGCAAGTAAGTCTACATACACTCATTGTTGTCTTTTGGTGTCATTACTTTCAGGTCAAGTAGTCAAGTTCCTTTGTCATAGATTTCAAAAGGGGAGAGTAAACAAAGAAACATGAGAAAGAGAGCTTATAGGTATAGGTCTTGTTGGTGGTAGTTTTCATCAATGGCAAAGGGGTCTATTTTTGGATGTCATAGTAATGTGTTTTCATTGATCTCAAGTGTTAAATGATATCATAGGATGTCCAAGGTGTTCATGATCCTTCCTAAGTTTTCCAGGTGTCTTTATGAGGTGTCAAGTCATGATATCATGGGTTCAGGCATGGTCGAGGTGCATGGTCAAGAAAACCCAAGTATGTGAATGTGTTCTCCCAAGGTTGTGTGAAGGCTCTATAATGTCAAATGTGGTCCATGATATGTGTGTGAAGTAAAAAAGAGTTAGTAAAAATAAAACATGGTGAATTCGTGAAGAATGAGGAAGCTTCACCCTTAATCCTAGTCCTAAGACAAAATTTTTGGCATGGAAACATGAGAAATAGATCAAGGAAAATTAAGTAAATCATGGTTGGAGTATTATGAGCTGACATATCATGCATAGGAGGAATATTAAGTCAAGAATAAGGTGTATAGGGCATGAAGTTTGTTAGTATGAGGTCTTTCAATGCGAGAAAAGCCCATTAGGAAAGAGAGGATGATGAGCCAAGGTATGATGATGTAAAAAAAGCATGGAATGAGCATAATATTATGGTATATGAGGTTTACATGAATTTAAAAGTGACTAAGGAGGTGATTTGAGCACTTATATAGGTATATATAGTACACTTACTTAGTACTAATGAATTAATACTGAAAAAATGAGATGGGAAAAATATTTTTAGAGAAAAATATGATTTTTTTTTTTGGAAATCATGGAGGATGGAGTTGAGAAGGTTTGGAAAACGTTTTAGGACCTAAAGAGGTGTTTTGTGCAAGTTATTCAAGTTTTACCAAAATTAGGTTTTTGAAAAATGTAAACTGAGCACCTCAAATTTTTAACATTCAAACAAAATTATCAAGCATCCTTTAGATAAATCATAGAAATATGTTTTGAATATCACTTAGGTAAATAAAATTTTCTAAAATTTTGGGATCATTTGGTTAAGAAACAAAAAAATTCTCTTCATTTTTCTATCATAGTCCAAACCTCTCCAAACCTTTGTTTTACAGAGATAGAGGTAAAATGAAGTTTTTAATCTCCAAATATCTTGGGAAAGTTGTGAAAAAAACTCAGGTGTATAGAATACCCATACTTGATCATTTTGGTATTTTTGATTTTCAAGTATAAATGTACTGCATGTACGGATTGTACCTATTTTTCAAGTTTTATACAAACAGTCCTTGTTTTGAAGGTACCTAGGTGAAAATCTAAGTTGGAAAGATTATGTATGAGGTGTGATTGATGTTATCAAGGGTTTCATACATGCTAATTTTGCATTTTGTGTTATTTGAATTCATTTTCCACTCCTAACGTTGAAGGGAATTTTAGAATAACCGGTTTGTCTAAATAAGTGTTGAAAATCATACAAGTTTTGATCCTTTCGATATGAAGTGGAGAAAGATATAACATTGAAGAGTAACATAACATCAATATTTCTTGTAAAACGTTATTTTTAAGTCATGACTAACTAAGAGAATGCATGTTTCAACTAGATCCTTGAAACCGTCCTAATGTACATGTAAATCAGGTCACTCCTTGTTTAAGCGAAGATTTTATGAAGTGAATAAGATCATTTGAATCCTCTTGTTAGTTCAAGGGTTTTTATAGATCACAAACTTCATGTATAATCTATTAAAATATTCTTGAAGGTTTTATCTTGTTTGTATTCAATTTGAGAGAAAGATATGTAAGATGCTATAAAATATGATTTGATGATCTTAAAGAAATGGTTGGTTGATGAAGTTATCCTATAGACATGATAATCTTGAAAACATGTTTGATATGATCTCACAAGTCATCTCTTTGTTCAAGTTCAAAACTATGCAAACTATGTTTTATCACCTAGTACTCTCTATGAACTCAAATAAAGCTTTGAGATAGAATGGGGAAGGACGTGGAAATTTAAGGATTTATAAGGAATATATATATATTCCTTATAAATCCTTAAATTTCACGTCCTTCCCATTCTATCTCAAAGATTTATTTGAGTTCATATATATCCTGTAACGTTCGACTTTTGTCAACTCTTGAAGGAATTGGTTTTATGCTACAAGACAAAAAGTTCACTTGGTGAAGAAAATTACAAAGTTAGTGTAACCATTATAGTCTAAATGAAATGATCATGAAATATTCTTGGCTGGTGTGGTAGAGTGTAAGAGATTTTAGGAGTTCTCTTTCTTCATCATTTGACCTCAAGGAATAATGAAAGAACGTGTAAATATAATTAATGCATGTAAGAAGTCATAATCATTCGAGAGGTAGTTTATTTTTGAAATAAAATGATCTTCCCTCTAATACGATTCAAGAAGGAAGTTAGGTGAAAGGTTATTGGTTTTGAAGTGTAGAAGTCATGTATGTGAGAAGGTATTTTCATTAAAAAGATGATATTTGTATGAAAGGTTGTTGTTAAAGTTTATAATAGCTCGTACAAAGTTAAGGGGGTGAAAAAGGTGATAATTTGTTATAGCTATGAAGTGTTGGTAATACATGATAGGACATAGAAGATATAGGTGATCTTAGATGAAGCATATAAGATGAAATCATATTAAGACAAATATAGAATAATGAGAGGATCCTCCTTATGAGGAAGTGAGAATGATTTAGTGTTTAAAATCATTCTTAAAGCCCTAATGTTAAATGGTGTATGCAGAAGATGGAAGGAGTGGAGAATGACAAGGTGTATGTAGAGAGGTCAGATATGATAGGGATGTGATGCTAATTAGGTGATGGAAATGAGAGAGAAAATATAATAAGAATGAGCGTAAAAGTTATCCTAGTCTATTGTGAGAGACAAATGAAACAAAGTGATCATTAATCCTTATGAATAAGATTGAGTAGTTAATCAATAGTAAGTGAGTTGAATCTTCCTTGTAAGTTGAAGCTTACATAAGGTTAGTGTGACTGAAATGAGAGAGAAAATATAATAAGAATGAGCGTAAAAGTTATCCTAGTCTATTGTGAGAGACAAATGAAACAAAGTGATCATTAATCCTTATGAATAAGATTGAGTAGTTAATCAATAGTAAGGGAGTTGAAGCTTCCTTGTAAGTTGAAGCTTACAGAAGGTTAGTGTGACTGAATTTCTTAGTTGAAGTTTCTATGCAAGTAGAAGTTTTCTAAAGAATACATTTTTTCTTTGTTGAATTTAGCATTTGTATCTCCATGTTGAGTTGTTGCTCAACTGTGAAATCATTGTAACTCTGATAGGACAATTTTTCCAAGTTAGTTCTCTATTTTTAGTGGAATTTTATCCCTTAAATTGTTTCCCACATTACATACTATTTTCATTTGTTTCTTCTCTCTCTCTCTCTCTCTCTCTCTCTCTGTTTCATGTTTAAATATTCATGTATTATCATGGTTAAGACTATTTAGTTTGGATGATTTAAGAATTGGAAATTATTTAACAAGTTTAATCAAACACTTATTCACCCTCTCTCTCAACATCTGAAGTTTCTAATAGTTATGTTTGTTTGTGAGTAGAATCATGCCCTAGGAAGATATTGTGAAAGATGCCACGGATAGCGAGAAATAGATAGATGTAGCAATGTAAGTAGATGTTTGTATGGAAAATTAGCTTCCCATCCTATGAAGTGTATGAAAATAAATGTAGTCCCTTGTTCCTTGAATGATATCTAGATGGATGTTTTGATGCTCTTAGAATGCCTTTGCATGTAACCTTAGGTTGTGATAGTAGAATCCTAGAGATTGGTCCTTTATTATGTTCACATGGCTTTTTATTTATATGATCCCCTTGTTTTAGTTTTTAATTGAGAACTAAAATGCTGACCAATAAGAAAACAAGACGATGAAAAGGAGCAACCAAGATACAAAGAGGCTTGGGACACCCAGAGGGGATGAGGGCGCCTAGGTATTGGCATCCTAGTTGGGTGCTAGTGTCCATAGCCAAGATAAATTAGGTAGTGAAGGTCATACTAGGAAGTGGGCTGTACAAGACCACAGAGAAAGAAAGAATGAAAGAAAAGAGGCCAAAGAGAGATCTCAATTACCAATTTTCTTACTTATGAATCATATGAATAGTGTTATGTGATTATGACCTATAAATGTACGCAAAGTACATGATTTTGTGTCTACATTTTCCCCACTTTATTTTTCCGAGTGAATAATCAATAAAATAAATTAGATAAGATATGTGTACTTGATAACCATGTAGATTTATGGAGAAAGCTTACCGAGGAGAAAAGAAAAAGTGTGGAGTGATACAATGAAGAATGGAAGATAAGGAAGAGGAAGTGACCCTAGGGATGAAGTGTATGTGTTGTGTTTCATTGTGCCTATTTTCATTATTAATTGATGTTTTTGTTGATGTGACTATTGCTTCTCATAAGGACTGACCCAAAAAAAGAAGAGAAAAAGAGTATTCAAATAGGTGTATATGAAAAAGTTGATCCAAATATGTAAAAAAGTGTGTTAAAATTAGAACAAGTAGTAAAAGGAACATGTGCATGTGATCTGTGATGAGTAAAAAAGATAGAAAGTGTCCTAAAATGCTGTATAAGAGTTAGTTTTTTGGGTGATCTCATGCCAAGAGAGTTTTTGGGTGATCTCATGCCAAGGTAGAAGTGTTGAGGATAAAGGTCTAGTGTTATTCTCCATCCTTGATTGCTTCCTGAAATTAATACACCATTTAAGATTGTGTGATCCTACTTTGTTCCCATTTGATACAATTGAAAAAGAAGAAAAACAAAGATAAAATGCATTCTAATTGTTAGACGACTGTGCCTATATTGATAAAACTTCTCTATAGACTATTGTGAACCATTCTGATATGAGAAAAATTCTGTAACTTCCCCCTAGTAATAAATTCCTGGGAAGGTTCAAGAGCACTCAGATGCTCATGTTTGTATATGGGTGCTGTTATCTATGGTATGATGAGCACTCAAATAAGATTTCGGGTCATTTCTGTAACTATAGACTTTTCTGATCCTATACTATGAAGGCATGAACTGTGACTTTGTACTGCTAAATGGGGTGAATGATTCACCCAATGTATTCACCCCTCATTTAGGGTGCATGCGATGTTGCAAAGAGGATGCAACATGTTAACGGTTTAAGTTACCTTTAACAAGAGGGTTGTTTTTAAAAATATTCTACCTATTGGTACAATAGGCTTGTCACACAAAAAATAATAATTTGATATTCTATTTAGCTTAACATACAAGAATCGTACACCAATATTTAGGGATGTGGTATCCTATAATATAGGAACCACTTACAATAGTAAATCCTTAATATTTCTCATATCATATGGTTAGTGAGTTGTTAAAATAACTCATGTAACCAAACACTAAATATTACAAACCATAATTTTAATATTATTTACAATGATAATTTATGACAAGTAGATTATTAATAATCACGAGAGCACTATATAATGAATACATAACATTCCCCACTTAGTGCGAACTTGGGAAAAACACCATATTCAACCAAGTATCATGTCGCTCGTATCCTACACATGGTATCGATCCTCAACACTAAATGTGGGAACTACATCATCCATGGACCGATCAACCTATTAGATGAATATATGAATTGGGACCGTATAACCAATTCACATTAACCATCAAGTCAATTTGATCAAGAACACTTCCTATGATATTATCAATGTTAAAAATATCCACATAATTATCATCAAGGGGGAAATACAAACATTGAACTACACACAGAAAAGGGATGCTCATATGTTCTTATTCATCACACAAAACACAAAGATGTCACTAAAGTAGTTTGTGGCCTCTCGAGGTAGTGACAAAATCGACGATGCTGATTTTCTCCTACCTCCATTGCCTCCATTCTCCAATAAGTTTATAGATTCTAAGTACAAATAATCTTCATCACTTGAATAATTAATAGGTTCATTGTCACTTGCAGGGTTAGAATAATCATCCCAATCTTCTTGAGAAGATAAAGTTTTTGATCCAACTTATCATCTATAAGATATTGAGCTCTTTTCTTACAATTCACAAAACCATGTCTTGGTTGTTTACAAGTAATGAGACAAAAGAGATTTCTTTGGATTTACAAATATTTTTTTACCTTTCTCGAATGATGATTTATTGTTTGCAACCATGACAATTTCTTCTTAGGTACAAACCTTTTTATTTTTTCTTCTTCATCAAGCAAAGAGGAAATTAAGTTTTCCAAACTAGGATTTATCTTACTAAGAGTAAAAAAATAATTGAATACTCTTTTGGAAAGCTATTTAGTAAGATTGTTTTAGCATATTCTTTATCCACCTCAAATTTTATTCCTGCTAATTGATTTAAAATGGATTGAAACTTACTGATATGTTGAACCATATTGTCATTTTCTCCCATCTTTATCCCAAAGAGTTTTTCTTTAGTGCCATTGCTGATTACTTGCTTGAGATCCAAATAACTTGTTCAATGTCACCCAAATATTATTAGGTGACTTTATTAGATCTAGATGATGAAAATATGCATTGGATAGACCGAGGATGATAATTGCTATTGTTTGCTGATCCCTACTTTCCCATTTCGTTGTTTCATCTATATCATTTTGTTTTGTAATTTTCCCCCATCAACAATATCCCATAAGTATTTGTCGATCATTTCTATTTGGGTTCATAATTTCCACGTGTGAAAGTATTTCCCATCAAATATTTTAATTAAACTTATCTTTTCCATTTTAAAGCTCCAAAAATTGAACTTTAATAAATAAAATATACCAAAACTTTGGCAAAGAACTGACTCACTGATATACAACTGGAATATTTTGTTGTAGATTTCACAACTACATCCCAAACCGCCACTTCATATCTATACAAGGATACTAACTAGAAAAATAGCATGCTCACTAAATAATGAAACCAATGATTGGAAAATCTAGTATATCACAACACTTGATGTCTATGGAAGCTTCGAAGTATGCGATAGGAAATTTGTATGTGAAGATGGCAGTAACAAGGACACGTGTATGAATAAATCAAACTGTGGCATATTTTATTTGAATGGAGGACTGTAGAGTCTTCAACATTGACCATCTCAAAATAACACAGATATCTTCTTCGATGTCAATAAATCAAATATGCAGATCTAGAGCTTCATAGGAGAACAATATGATTATATGTGCATCATGGATAACATAATAGCTAATGTAGAGCTTGCTGCCTACTCATAGACATAAGTATCAAATTGCTAAAACTACCTTTGACACCGATCAAATATTTTGGGAGACCATGACCTTGATTGTGGTGTTAAGATATTTCGAGGCACTTATGATGGTTATACTGGATCTCAACAGAGGTCATAGTGTTGTTAACACCAACATGTGGGTAGTGGTATTGGTGGATAACACGCTCACTGAATGATGCCTCTCTCTCTCTCTCTCTCCTTTTTAGGAAGATTGAAATTGGCCTTGGTGGTGTATACATGCCTTAACATTTCAATAGGAGTAGTCCAAGATCAATCCAAATTGCTATGCCCACATTATTGAGTAATGTATACCTTAGGTTTTGCTCAATATCAAATCATATTGGAACTCAAATTAAAAAAATATTAGCATCTAAGGTTCATAGATCTGATACAATAATATTCTTATAGTAGGCTTGTCACATAGATAATAATAATTTGATATTTTATTCAGCTTAACATACAAGACTCGTACATCAATATTTAGGGATGTGGCATCCCGTAATATATGAACCACTTACAACAATATATCCCTAATATAGCTCATATCATATTGTTAGTGAGTTGTTAAAATGACTCACATAACCAAATACTAAGTATTACAAACCATAATTGTAATATTATTTACAATGAGAGACCTATATAATGAATACCTAACACTACCATTATGTGAAATTTATTTCCTAAGTTTTTGAGGAGTCAGGATTTTTCCAAAGTCCAAACATTTGGACTTCAAAATGTAGAGGATTTCTTACTTTGGCTTTTTTATTATTTACAAGTCAAATTTTTTATTGGAGTTTTGAATTCTAAAATCACGAAGTTCTTAAATTTCGGAACTTCTGGATTTCAGGTTTTGGAGTCCTTGTTGACATTTTCGGTCATTTTAGTGTTCAAGTTTCAAACTCTAAAAGTACAAAGTTCCAAAATTTTGGAACTTTAGGTTTTTAGGTTTTGGATTGTCACTTTACACCTGGGGCTATTTTCGTTCTCGAGTTCTGAAATTTGAAATCCCAAAGTTTTGAAAATTTAGAACTTTGGTCTTTTAGATTTCAGACTTGAGTTTCATATTAGAATATTTATGCTTGAATTTTGGATTTCAGACTCTCCGCATAACATTTAATTCCAAACCACCCCACACGTGTCAACTTTTAGGCATTAATTTCTAGTTTACCCATATAAACTTGGATTTTCACCTATCATTTTCACTCTAACACCTTGATTTTTACCGCACCATATCATACTTTTAGGCATCGATTTTAAGGTAATTTTTGGGTTTTATTTAATAATTTTGGTTTAGATTGCCATGATTTTGTTTTTGTTTCTTTCCATTTTATTATTTCTTAAAACATGGAAGCCAATACCAATTCATTGTTTATTTTTAACATGTTGTTTGGTCATTCATTCAATCTTATGAGCTTCGAATCATGCAGGAATCAAGTCTTATCAAACCCAAGGATTTCAAAAAACCTCATTTTAGATCTTTGAAATCTTTATCTTTGGAGTTGGTGGGATTTCATTGGTGTGCCTGTTTAGAGGCGTGCTTTAATTTTGGGAACTGTTTTTCAGAGTTAATTTTTGAGACTTGTTACCTTTTTTCAGAATTTCAAGACTTGTTACCTTTTTTAGACCTTCAGAGGTATGATTTTGGGTTTTGGAATTGAAAAGAGTTCAAATTTTTGGAATTTCGGGCCTCATCATTTTTGGAATTAGATTCTTTTTGAACATTTTGTTTTCATACTTTCAAGTTTTGGTATTTTGGAGTATTTAAAATTGTTTCTATAAAATTTTCAAGGCTCGATTGAGATCCAAACCCCTAACTGATGTCTTCTTCTTCTTCAAAAGGAAAGGAAAAAATGAAGTATACCTTCTTAGGAGTTTCCCCTCATACATGCCTATCCTCAGATTTGGGAAACATTGGAGACATGGACTTAGGACAGGTGGATATGCCAGAATTCTGGGAAATATTAAGAGCCTCGAATAAATAATCTTAGATGCAAGCTATTTTCTATAGTGGCCTTTGTCTTGCTACTAGTTTTCCTTCATCTATGCATTTCCCTGAGTTTTTCTTGGCTACAAAAACTCACTTTTATAAGGCCTCTAAATCAAAGGATGATGATGGAAAAGTTGTGATTAGGATAGACATTGATTTTTTCGAAGACTTATTCAAACTTTCAGATGTCAATGGATAGGAAATAATCTCCCCAAAGGATACAATTGGATACTTTGGGATAAGGAATCTAAGCTATGTACAAATATCATAATGAAGAATTATTTGGCTAAGAGTGTTACCAATCTCCCCAAAACATTGTTCCACTCAAACTTCATCTAGGAAGTCAATGACCTTATTGTGATTTTGAGTAGAGTTTCAGGTCTCACTTCAGCAAGAGAATTTCAAGATTGTATGTTTCTTTACATTTATTCCATTAAGAAATGTAATTAATTTATAATATGGGGAGACCATATTACTAGTTTAAATTTTTTTCAATTAGGCAATATATTGACTTGAAAAATTCTTCATGACTTCTTTCCTCATTTATGTTGAAGCTGCCATGGGAGAATTTAATGGATTGAATACAAAGGGTGTTAGAAGCATTTCAAAAATTTATGATTTTTATCCTTAACTCACGATAGAACTAGGGAGTAAACATTTCCACAGAGTTAACGATGCCTTCATTATTGTCTTCCTTTATCATTTTGATAATAATTTATACAATCACATAATTTTGATGAAGCTTTCAAGGAGGTAAGGGAATGGGGAACCATATATCTCCAATTCCCAACATTTACATACATTAGGGTTCTAGGTTTCCTAGGTGTTCCTAATAAATTACCAAGATGCCTGAATGATAAATGGGTCTTGTTAGAACTGGTTCGTTAGTTATTAGATTATCATAAGATTAAAAATAAATGACATAAGGAGTCCAGTTTCCCATTTCAATTAGAAGATACACTTTTCTAGCATTTACAAGGCAAAGAATGTTGATGGAGAAATTTTTGAAGTTACCTTGCAAACTTTCCACTCTAGGACTAATTTTGATTATTGGTGAAAAT
This sequence comes from Taxus wallichiana var. yunnanensis, assembly GCA_018340775.1. Lineage (NCBI taxonomy): Eukaryota > Viridiplantae > Streptophyta > Pinopsida > Cupressales > Taxaceae > Taxus > Taxus wallichiana. The sequence continues at coordinate 273,270,728 of CM031244.1, forward strand.
TTAACAAAATAGGGTTGGATAGTTCACATATTCCTTAGTTAGAAGATGTCTAGATCTGTTATCAAGATGAGGTCATCATTAGACAATGAGAATTTGAAATATTAACTCTTCATGAAGTAAAACAATATAGTATTGTAGATGCCCCTGATGGAATTGAAGATGATGATGATGGTGTGTTAGACCAAGTTTATAGGAGTGATAATATTGCTAATCAACCATTACCATGGATTGATTGGTATCTAAGAATGTTCTAATCAAAAGGAAAGGGAGGGGCCCATCTTGAAAAGAACATATGATTGGGTAGCTACTTTTGGAATCGAAGATGATGATGATGATGTGTTAGACCAAGTTTATAGGAGTGATAATATTTCTAATCAACCATTACCATGGATTGATTGGTATCAAGAAGAATGTTCTAATAAAAAGGAAAGGGAGGGGCCCATCTTGCAAAGAACATATGATTGGGTAGCTACTTCTAAAATCTAGCCGAAAGGGTTAGACCAACCTATAAGAATGAAATATCAGCAACCGACCCTAAGTTTCCATACACCTACAAAAGGTAAGAGGTCTAATTATAAGGCCACTAGAGCTCCAAGAAAGATATCATTTATTGTTGGTAGTTCTTCTCTTTCAAAACCTTTATTACGCAAAGGTTGTGTCTTCTGAGTTGTAGGTATCAAAATTTATTGATGTTAGTGCCTCTCCAGTTATATCACAAGGTTTTCCACTTTCTCTTTCACTACCATTATCACCATCCTCAACTACACCACCTCCATCATTTTCTACCACTCCTCTAATCATCTCGAATTTTTCATCTCCATATATGGCTCAAGTTTTCTCATCCCTTCCAGTTCTCTTAGTTGGCAAGATTATTAGGTCTCCACTTTCCACTCCATCTTCTTAGCATCTTCCATTTCAGTCCCATTTCATCTTCTCCGAAGCTATTGTAACTCCCACACCATTTATCATTACCACTTCCATTTATACAATTGTACCCAATGCTACTATTTTACCCAAGTGCTTCAACTTCATATATGATCATGTCACTTGCATCTCGTGTCCGATATACCTAAATTGTTATATTGCCAAACCCCAATTTCAAGATATTCATAAGCCATATGAAGAATTTGGTGAACAAATTGAAGATACATCCAGTCAAGGTTGCAAGAGAAGTTGATACAATGGATGTTGTTAATAATTATGTGTGTGGACTAGAGGAAGAAGAGATACAAGGAATCATCAAGTTTTTCATTGATTACAAGCACCGTTTGGCTATGAGGGAAAAGATCCAGGAGAATATTGAATAAGAAATAGATGTTGCATGTCCCACTAAGCCTAGTGGCTACTATTGGAACGGATCCAAAGCTCCAAGTCAGTCAAAATCATCGGGTTGAATTGGTCAAACCCATGCAAAAACTTTTCTATATTTATGGGATCATGTTCCCTTGAACTTAATTACACTCTATTTTTAGTAATTAGTTAGCTAAAGGTTCAGTTTTTATGCCTCAACCTCTTGAATATTATAAATAGTTAATGGATTAAGTTAAGGAAAAACTTTAGATTTTTTGGGAAGTTACTCTTCAATCTTTGAAGAGTGCTTCATATACTTTGAGCCTTTCAGTTATATTCATAACAATATTTTTCCATGAAATATTTGGTTTATTGTGTTAATCATTAATCAATTTATAGCTTGTGAATGTTTAATTCCTTGATGTGATTGGTTAATCTACCTTTATCTCAATTATCTTATTTCAATCTATGTGAAAAGTGATATAGTTACTTTGAATATCAGTTGTGGAAAAGTTATTTCCTTTCTATTACAAAGTTACATTATTATTTATAGTCATGGATAGAGGAAGATTGAAAGACATGTGCATATCATATATTGTTGTGAGGAGTTGATTGTGTATTTAAGTAGGTCTATCTATTCAATATACTTGGTGCATCACCTTATTTTTTTGTTTATCTCTAACTTTAAGCCCATAAATTGAGTAGATTAGAGTTATTTTCAAATGTTTTAGCCTTGCATATTGATCTTAAATCAAGTGCTCCAAGTCTCAAAGTAATTCGGCCTTCTCGGAGGTTCATTCCAAGGTGAAAGGTCCCACACCTTGGGGATGTTCCAATGTTGCATGAGATCACTCAGAGATTCAATGGGTGCATGATCCATGTGACAATAGTTTTTGGCACATCCGGTGGGAAAAGATTTGGTACTTCTCTTCATACTTTCATGAATAAAGGTACCTAGAAAATCCATATCTCTGGATTTCGTATCTTAGTGTGTTAACATATGCAAAGAATTCAGATACAAGAGCTTTTATGAGATGAGAAGGAAATTATCAGCATATTGAGTTATCCTTGTCTCCTCCAAGAAGAAGAAGAGGCATTTCAACATCACCAGTTACAATGTCAACACATAGAGGTCATTCAAATCCTCCTTATGGAAGGTTCCCTCCACCTAGGAACAATCAACCTCTCGGTAGAATGGAAAGGAACCAAGTGTTTCCTACATTCAATGTAGGAAACCCTCTTCTATTAGCCCAACGGGATCCTATACCTATTACTGCACTCAAAATTATACCCTTTTACATAGGGAAACTCATATTACTCTTATGGAACATATTCTTGATGTGGAATGCATTTGCACAATATATAATGTTACAGAAGACAATGTTGCAGTCAAAGACTCCTTACTACTTCCTTCAAAGGAAAAAAATTCGTGGTTTTGTGGGTTAGAGGCTAGAACTATAACCACTTTGGATAAGTTAGGGGAGAAGCTTTGCAAAAAGTTCGAGGAGAACAAGGATCGCCTGTCACTCATGGAACAACTCACCATAATAAAGAGAGCTCCTTAAGAGTACATGAGTGATTTCAACTTCTAATTCCAAAAGACTTGGAACAAGATTTCGACACTCATAAATCCTTCTCCTAATAATGCATTTTTGTATTATTTATGAGCTTTGAACAACAATATAGTAGTTATGATCCATTTCATGGGAGGGACCACACTTCTTGATGCTTATGAAGTTGTAATAAGGGTTGAGAACTCTTTGATCCAAGTAGAGAAAATTGCACCTAGACCTCCCATGCCATTTTTCTCTGAATTTTCAAGTAATCAGTTGACTATTGTCCCTATTCCAACAACTTCTATCGAACCAGCTATGAGTGCATATGTTCCTTCAAACAATCTGGTTGAGGTCAAGTCATTGCTACAAAATTTTTGGAATGAACTCGTAGCACTCAAGAGGTAAAAATATCAATATGTTCATTTGTACCAATCACAAAATCAACAATATTAGTCAAATCATCCACCATTTCAAGGAAATAATCAGACGCAGAATCAAGCCAAAAATATCAAGCATCTAATTTTCTAGAATCCCCTTGTTGCTAGTTCTTCTAGAGCTATTGTACGTTCCAGAATAATCTAGTTCAAGACTATGAATGGTGTTATCCTTGTTCTCAACCTCACAATAAAAATATTTTCCCAAATGGAGTTTTGAGCTAGGAACTTATGGTTCAAAGTGTATCTACTCCACCAGAGGAAACATAAAATTCATCTACACAAGAAGCATCCGATCAAGCATAGGATCCTGAGGAAACCACTTTGTTAAATTGGAAAGAGGATGATTTCTACGGTTTGAATAATGATTCTTCATTGGTGCATGAAATACCTGCTCCAAAAAGAGGGAAATGGAATCCCAAGTTTCTAAAGCTGATCAAACATCTACTTCATAACCTCGGCTATAAGTGGTAGTTGATACATATGCAACAAAGATAAAATAATATTCTTGGGCATCACAATATCTAATAAGCACTTTCTAAAAGAGGATCTTAATGCCAAAAGAAATATCAACAAAGTAGGTTTAATTCCTTTTAGTATTATGAAATAGATGAAGAATACCAACCTGAGTGTTACCACATGGGATGCACTCTCAATTCCTTCTCAAATAAATTTGTTGCAAGAGGCTCTGAAAAATTTTGGTACAGCCAAAAAATCATCAGGTCATGGAGTAGTAATTGCTACAAGTTTGTCTCAACCTAAAGGGAAGAGTACCGTTAAGACAAATAAACTACCACCATTCTATATTTCCTTGATCATTGGTGATCATTTGGTACATAATTTCATGATTGATTTTGGTGTTAGTAGCTCATTCATGCCCAAGTAAATTTCATATGTGCAAGGAATATAATACAATCTAGTATCTAGAGCGAGTTGTTCATTTGGATGGAACAATGGTACAAACTGTGGGAATCATCAAAGGACTTCAGCTTACTATTCATGCATGCCCCAGTTTTTCATTCACACAAGACATATTGGTCATTGATCTTCCTCCCCTTTTCACCATTTTCCTATCACGATATTTCACTGCCAAAATGGGTGGTTACCTATCAGCTAACTGGTCACATATGATTCTCAGGACTCTAGTATGGAACCAAGGTGACTATAAGGGAAGAACCAATTTTTCATAATCATGTGGAGCCCCATACCGCTAATCTGATTAACGAGAATTACACCATTCATGATCCAGAAGAAGAAGATGTTGATCACAAACCAACCACTCTTGTAGAAGAAGTTCCAGACACTATGCTGGATGAGGTAAGTATAAATCATCAGTATGATCCATATGCTAAAGCACCGTGTAACACCCGCTAAAAACAACCCACTTGAGACCCAAGAAACAACCTAGGATTAGTTAGGAAAAATTATGGAATAATTTTTTTTTGTTTAAAAGAGTCTACAACCAGGTTACAAGGCAACAACTATCACTAACAAGTTCTAGAACCATTCAAATCTGCTAGAACATAATTTTCTTTTATTGAAAATTATTAGAGGTCATAAGGTCCAAAATCTAGGGTTAGAAGGTTCAATTAGGTTCAGAGGGTAAATCATCACCATACCCACTCTCTAACAAGATTAAAGTTTCAAATTGATTTTTCTCACACTTAACACATTCAAAAATTCCCTAAATCATTCCCATTGGATAGGAAATTTCCTCACCTTTCCATTTATATAAAGAAGTCCTCCTAACTCCTCATATTTCTCAAGTTATGGGTCGACGGGCCTTAGGGTTAAAATTCTCCCCAAGAGCGAGCCTGTGGGCCCAGGGGTGAAAATTTTCCCAAAGGGCAGGTTGGCAGGCCACGAGGAGACTTTTGGATCATTTCCCACATGGGGAAAAAAATTTACTTTGTGCCCGTGCGCCCATGGGTCCGTAATTCCACAAGGGACACGTGGCACTTCTCAAACTTGCACACAGGAGAAATAGGGCGGTGGGAGAAAAAAATTTTCCCATGCTCCTATGAGTCTATAAGGGACACACAAAATCACCTAAGCCAACATGAGGAAAGCTGGTGTAGCAGGGATAAAATTCACTTAACACCTGAAGGGCTAAGAGGATAATAAGGACTTATGCCTCTGCCGACACCTCGCGATGCCACGTGGCAGATTTGGATTGGCTACTGAGCCAACAGGATGATGGGGAAATCATGGAAAAAAATTCCAAAATTTTCTAAAGCACAAAGAGGAAAAAGGGACCCGCTCCACCACCAATGCCTTATGACACCACGTGGCATCACACGATTAGTCGCGCAGCCGACAGAGGAAAAATTTGGAAATTTTTCCCAAAAATTTCAGGAGCGCTAAGTTAAAAGGAGATCCATCCCACCATTGACACCTCATGGTGCCACATGGTAGCCTCTAAGTGGCTATGGGTCAGTGGGGAAACTTTGGAAAATTTTCCCAAAAAAATTTCCTAAGCTCTAAGATAAAAAAATTGCATAGTGGGCCCATTAAGGAAATTTTTCCCGTTTTTTTTTGACGTCAAGGAAGAAATACTTCAAAGGGCCATAACTTTTAATAGAGAGCTCAGTTTTGGGAAACAAGGAATTTATAGATATATCTCGATGTCCTCTTTTCACAGAGATAATTAATTTTTTATTATGATAAATTTGAAGGGGTCAATTTTAAGAAAATGGCCTACAAGATTTCACAGTGTGAACTGGTAAATTTTAACTTGTGAGATTTATTCAATTTGATCTTCTTCCTCTCTCAGCATGCCAATTATACATGGGTACATGTTCTTAGATGGATTTAAGGAAGGATTCAAGATTCAATTTGTCTAATATATTTACAATTTGAACATTTTCATTTCTTGACTGCAAAACAATTTGCAACCAATTTTTCCAAGTTTTGAAATATTTCCTATAAGTTTTTTTGTCTAATTGAGTTTTTTTAGGGCCTACTACTTCAATTTAATCAATTAATTTATTATTTTATTGTTGTAAGTTCAAACTTTGGATTTTTTTATTTTGATAATTGTCAGTTTGAAATTACAAAAACAGGATCAAATTTTAATGGTTCTATTTGCCACTTTCTTCTTCCAAGTATTTAGAATATGTTCCAATTCCAATCTAACACATTAGTTGATTTAATTCCATCCATTCGAAAGCCAAAATACAATTCTAATTTCCAACTTTACACATTTTAGAGACAGAGTTCTGCATTTTCCTTCATACGCATTTACTTCATTCAAACAAAGATTTCAATACATTGAAATGATCAAATTCAATACAACAATGCAATTGAAAAAGGTAATGCAATCCTTTATTGATTCCAAAATGCAACATTACAATCCTTTCTTCTTTTATTCCTTCCAAAACATATATTATATATAGAACAAAATAATACATTTTCTTCTCACGTGTTTCACTTTACCACTTTTCAAACAGGGATTTCATAGTGAATGCTAAAGATATATTTCAATGGAATAAAAACATATGGACAAGACAAAACCAATTCCATTAATTTAAAAGAACTCTTACAACTTGGTTTCAAAATGCAACATACAAAAACACGTATCTTTCTTTCACATTATTTACAAAACAAAATACAGAGTATAACTATTTTACATTTCAATATACAACTTGCAATTAGTACAACATCTTCCCAATACAATCATTTACAAGTTCATCCACTTCAAGTGGGAAAGGTTACAATGAGATTTCATTCCACAAAGGATCACAAACCTGTCTTTTCTCGGCTCGAATAACAACATGCATTCTTCAAATTTTATGACAACAAGAGTAGGGAAAGGCAACGCTCTCCACCCAACCAAGACATCTAATGAAGATGAGAAGCCATCATTCTTCGGTGGCTCCCGAGACCCAACCATAATGTAATAAAATATGTGATCCAACTCATAGGAACAACAGGCTTCCACAAAAATACAGGCAACATTTTCATAAAGAAACACAATCCCAAACAGAATGTAGTTTACAACTACATTAAAACATTACAAACAATACAAAGGCTTCATCAAGCAAGCCAAAGGAGCAAGAAGGTATGGGGGATGTTGCTTATGCCTCCAAAAAGGGAAATGGGTATCACCACCTGAGTTACAAACCACTAAAAATAGTATATCAAAAACTTTGACATTCCTTATGCCTCCTCCAAGCACCCCTTATTCCTCACATTTCCTTGTGCCTCCCAAACCTCTTACGGCACCCCATAATCAGTAAAGAAATGCAAGGTATTTCTTTGTAAAGTGGAACCCAAATCCCAACTCCCTCCACCCTTATACCTCCCTAAAACACACTTGTGCCTCCCACAAAATACCCCATAGTCTTCTCCTACACCATTCCTAAGTCATCTACCCAACAACTCACAAACATGCCAAAACATTCACACATTAACATTTACATATATAAAGAGAGAATTTCCAGAGACAAACCCTTACCTCTCCATGATGGAGTTATTCCAAGCTCCAAGATAGCAAGCTTTATCCCAAAGCAAGAAATCCAAAAAAACCAAGCCCAAGTATGCAACAATATTCAAAAAACTCCTTCAAGCAAGAGCTTGCAAAACAACAAGAAAAATTCACCCAAAAAAATGAATTCTCTAAAGTAAAACAACCCAAAACAAGACAAGGAATTCATATTTTATAGAAGATGGAAGAGAAGAGGATGAGGTGGATCCAAGTAGGATGCTAGATCACACATCCTCAACCTCAACCCCAAAAGTCAACTTCATTCTCTAATGCATAATAAATAAGTGGGTGAATAATATGATAGATTTACTTACACACTCAAACAAGCCCATACCCCATAAGGACTGAAATTAAATTATGTAAGAAAAGTGCAATTACAACATTCAACTTGACTTGTAAAAATGCATAAAAGAGGTCTAAATCTAACCCTCCAACCATAGGCATGGTTTGTATGTAAATTTAAGAGGTATGGGACAAGTTTAACTTGTCCCACAAGCCTCCAAAATCAGTCTCCAACAAAAAATTTGAATTCCAAGAAGGTGGAGTGTTTCACACTCAAAAGTTAACTTACACATCACTTACAAGGTCTCTTACACATTACTTACTCATTCTTACAACACTTTAAATCATAACCAACAACCATATTAATTACATTCTCATGATATCTTTTAATTAATTAACTTAACAACATGATTACTCACAATATTAACACCACATTAAATAAATAATGAAAGGGGTAAGTGCACCACATAAAACACATGCAAAAATTAAACAAAAGGGACCAAATAAAAGAAAAACATAAAATCCCTTGGTCACATTTAAAGGTGATCCCCATGGGAATCCCTAGCAAAAACAAACACACACAAACAAATACAATTGCCATGGTGACCTTGTTGAATTCATCTAGAATTCCAAAGTGGTTGGTCTCCAATCCCCGATGTTTGTTGTGATATTTTTAACTTGTAAAAATACAAATACCTCCTTTGGCCTCATGGCCATATCAGAATGTCCAAAATAATATAAATATAATTAAAAATCCAAAATCATCTAGATATATGAATCACAACAACATTAAAGCAATCTAACAATATCATTTATAGTTTTATCAACAACTATATTATCATCCAATAATTTTACATTTCTAGGTCTACTCATAATATCCAAATATCACAAATCCAAACAACATCCATCATATAACCATGTCCAACAGTATAACATCATCAACATATAAAATATCTCTAATAATCATCATGCATCATAACTGAATCAAGTAAACAATAATCCATGATCTAACATTTAACAACATACTATAATAAGGTCCATAATCTAATCAGCAGTATCATGATTAGTTTCAAATAGGTGTCAAAGGGAAGTGGGCACTACATCCCCCTCCCTTTAGACTCGACTTCCTCATGGAAGTCACTGGAACAAATGTGGAAACTAAACTCGTAAAAAAATAGCATCCTTGCATATAGCTGCGAGTCTCATCATATCTCGTCCCATTGTACCCAAACCCGATTAACTTCTCGCCACGAAGGCTTGGGATCCTACAATCAAGGATACAAATAGACTCTACCATCACCTTCCCCGATCCCGCACCTACAATGTTGTCTAATCTAATATATGAGAAGGATCTAAAACATATCTCCTAAGAACTGAAACATGAAACACATCATGTATGTGAGACAAGTTAGGTAGCAATGCTAGACAATAGGCCAAAGGGATGATACGCTCCAAGATCTCAAAAGGACCCATGAATCTAGGAGCTAACTTAGAACATTTTCCATAATGGATAGGGCTCTTATGTGGCCTAACACAAAGGAACACCTTCATGCCCACATCAAAACTATGATTAGTCCTATGCTGATCCACATACTTCTTCTTCCTGTCCTGTGCCTCCTGTAATCTCTGTCTGATCAAAACCACCTCTTTGCTCCATGTCCTACAACAAAGCTAGTCCAAGAGAAACCATGTCCTCTAACCTGTCCTAGTTAAGAGGTGTTCTTGCACTCCCTACCATACAAATCCTGAAAAGGAGCCATGCCTATAGAACTTTGAAAACTATTATTGTAGGAAAACTCCACTAAGTACAGGTACTCCTCCCATATAGACTATTGATCCATCACATACATCCTAAGCATGTCCTATAAATTCTAATTCACCCACTCAGTCTTTCCATCTGTCTCAGGGTGATATGCTATGCTGAAATTAATCTTCGTCTTGAGGGCATGTTGCATGGTAGTCCAAAAATTGGAAGTGTACAAAGGATCGTGGTCACTAATGATCTCATCCAAATATACCGTGCCACTCGATCTAGCTGTATACATGGTCTTCACTGGAGAAAAGTGAGCCACTTTTGTCAATTTATCAACCATGATCATGATGGCGTCATGGTGATATCTCGACATTGGTAGCCCAACAATGAAGTCCATGGAAATGGTGTCCCATTTCCACTCCAATATAGCATGAGGGAAAAGAAGGCCAACTGGATGCTGATGCTTGGCCTTAACTCTCTGGCACTCTAAACATCATGATATGAACTGGGCCACATCTCTGTAAAGTCCTCTCCAATGATACAACTGTCTTAAGGTGGCGTGCATCTTCTTCACCCCGGGATGGGGCTGAATAGGCTACATGACGTGCCTCTACCAAGATGTCCTCCCTCAAGCCTCCATCTCTACGAACATAAATCCAACATTTGTGCTTGAGAATACCATCTTCCTCTAAGGAAAAACCATCAAAATTCCCCTTGATGGGTCTCTGAGACTCGATCTCTACTCGAACTACAATGTAGAAGCTGTGAAGAATCTGCTCTACAAATCTATGCTCGCATTGAGGTGGCCATAGCCACATGTCTCCATCTACTAAGAGTGTATGCCACCACATTTTCCTTCCCTTTCACATGCTCTATCTATATATCATACTCACTAAGCAGCTCTATCCAACGCCACTGATGAGCATTGAGATTTAGCTGCATAAAGAGATGGCGAAGACTCAAGTTATTTGTCCTGAGTGTGAATCTCTGACCATGAAGAAAGTATCTCCATTGAACCAAGGAGTGCACAACTTCCGCAAGCTCAAGATCATGAGTCGGATAATTGAGCTCATAATCTTTGATTTTGTGAGACTCAAAAGCTACTACTCTACCCTCCTACATCAACACACCTCTAAGCCCTACTAAAGAAGCATCCGTGCAAATGAAAAAATCACCATGTGGATCTAGCACTGCAAGAATAGGTGTTGTATTGAGGCATTCCTTCAAGTGTACTAAAGGCCATCTCTCACTGTCGACCAAAAAAACTTCTTCCCTTTCCTCTATAGGGAAGTGATGGAGTGTGCAATCCGAGAGAAGTCTGAACAAATATCTCGGTAGTAACTTGCTAATCCCATGAAGTCTGCTGCATAACTCGATCACAGATTGGGTCTTGACAAATCCATAATAGCTCTAATATTGGAAGGATCGATGGTGATACCTTCCCAAAAATGATATGGCCCAAATCGCACCTCTGTCTGAAAGAATGCACACATCTCCAAGTTACCGAAAAGTTGTTGCTCCCAAAGACACCGAAGAACACGGTGAAGGTGCCCCTCATTCTCCTCATACATACTTGAGAAAATAAAAATGTCATCAAGGATGATGAGCACGAAGTGATCTAAGAAGGTCCTAAATACCCCGTTCATCAAACTCATAAACACTATGGGGCATTAGTCAAACCAAAAGGCACCACTTTGTGAGCATGATAGTGGCCATATCTCATATGGAAGGTGGTCTTATGAATGTTTTCATCCAAAATTCTCAGCTAATGGTATCCTATCTTAAGATCAATCTTAGAGAAAGCGTGGCTCCTTCATCCGATCAAACAAATAATCAATGCGTGGAAGGGGATAACAATTCTTAATCCCTACCTTGTCTAGAAGTGGTAGTAATCAATACACAACCACAAGGATCCATTCTTCTTCTTCCCAAAATCACGGTGCACCCCAAGGGGATACACTAGGATGGATAAGGACTATCTCCAAAAGGCCCTTGCTACAACTTGAGCTCACAGAGCTCTATTGTGGTCATCCAATAAGGTGCTCATGAGATAGGATTTGCTCCCGAAAAAGGTATATATGAAAATCAATCTCATGTTGGGGTGGTAACCCCGATAGCTCCCCTGGAAAGACATCTACAAACTCTCTCAAAATGGGGTGATCATTTAGCAATGGTCCACTAGACCCATCCTCTGATCTATCACTAACTGTAACAACATACATCTGAAAACCCCGTCGCATACACCATTTAAGATACATAGCAGATATGGTGTGAATAGAAATGGGTCTCTTGACCCCTGAAATCATCGACTCAACTCCCAAATCATCTGCACAAGATATAATCTTGTGGTAACAATCCATCCCGGCCTTGTGTGTTGACAACCAATCCATACCCAAGATGACTCCATAAGAGCCCAAAGGAAGGATATGGATATCCGATGTAGTGGTGAAAGGTCCTAAATCCACCACACACTCCTTAACCAAGATCTTAGCTCTAGAAGCCATATCAACATCCCAACTATGACCCTACCTAATCGCCACCATCCTACATCATTCTACTAAAGATGGTACAATGAAAGAATTAGAAGAACCATAATCAAACAAGACGGAGGTAGGAATACCACCAATGCTACTACCGTGGTCTTAATAACTGTACTTTGATACTCTACTTGGTAGTTCTCAACTGCTACATACATCCTATGACTATGCCCCATATCACCAACAAGTAGGCTCGATATCTCGTGTCTTACCCTTGTTATTAGGGTTACGTAGTGGGTAGTCTCTCAAAAATGTCTAGTAATACCAAAACCAAAATAATCGCCTAATCCTCTCCTCTGTGTAGCAGTTCACTTGGTACTCTAGAAGTGATGTGGATCCTAATGATCCGGTTGTGGTCTATTGAGCTCTCTACTTGGTGAGCTCCCGCTGAGTGAGCTCTTTGGGTACCCTGTGTCTTGATGGGACCCCTAGGAGGAGGCCCCATACTCCATCCTCTCTATTCATCAAACCTCTATGGAGGTCTATAAGGTGGGTGGGATTGTTGTTGCTACTACTACTATTGGGGTCTAAAAGATGACTTTGTTGAACCCTATCTATCGGAAGGAAGAGGTACTAACCCCCTCGATTTGCTGTATGTGGCTCCAGACTCGGTCTCTAGCCTATTGGGTCTTTCCTTCCGAGTCTTTTCTACTATATAATCCTTCTCGATGGCCTCAACTAATGTATGTTGGAAATGGATCCAAAATGCACCTCTAATGTTTAGATTCAGGCCCCAAATGAACCTATGGATCCACACCTACTCATCCTACATGTAAAAACATACTAGAGTAGATCCAGAAATCTACTCTCGTACTACTCACCACCGTAAGAGATGCCTGTCAGAGGTCATGGAACTCATCTATCCACTACTGTATGAACCTCCATGACAAATATCTTCTCTAGAAATGCTCCTCAATGAGCTCCTAGGTAGCTATCTCATAATCAACATGGATCTTCTGCTCCTCTATCCTCCACCAAACACTAGCTCCATCCCTCTAGTAGATGGATCATAACACGAGCTTTCATGTTGTTAGAACAAGGGAAAAGCTTGAAACATCCACTCAAGCTCACTAACTAGGCCTATACCTAAAATCCCCTATGTCACCATAATAATGTGATGTTCAAAGCTTCAGGATCTCCCTAATGTGGTCTACAACCGTGGTCTAACGGCCTCTAGGTCTCTCTGGATGCTCATCTCTAAGCCTAGGGCTCTGATATCTCTCTCTATGTCCTGAAACTTGGTCACCCTATCCCCTCTATGGTGACTCTACCCTGGCTGACTCTGCATGGGAGTTCTCTTCTCCATGCTCCTCACTAGGTTGAGGAGATAAATGACCCTCAATGGAAGAGACTCTATCATGTTTGGCTACATGTCCTCCTGCTGATCCTCCATGTAGAGTGGCATTAACATCCTAAAGAGTCTACAAACTCTAGGGTAGGATGGATGCTACAACATGATCTGGTGGTGGTAAGTCTAGCTCTATGTGAAAATTCCCTCACCCATCTGTGCCTCCCGCATGGACCAAGGTGAGAGTTAGTTCATCTTTTTAAGTTTTTATTCAATTTCCATGTTTACAAAAAAATGTAATTTCTAACTAAGTTGCTTTCTAGATTTAAAAGTGTGTTAGGTTTAAGTTTCATGTCTTAAGTTTTCTAGTGTGCCCAATGCTCCAAGATTTTCAACCACTACTTTGATACCAAGTGTAATGCCCGCTAAAAACAACCCACTTGAGACCCAAGAAACAACCTGGGATTAGTTAGGAAAAATTATCGAATAATTTTTCTTTGTTTAAAAGAGTCTACAACCAGGTTACAAGGAAAAAACTATCACTAATAAGTTCCGAGAACCATTCAAATATGCTAGAACATACTTTTCTTTTATTAACAACTATTTGAGGTCATAAGGTCGAAAATCTAGGGTTAGAAGGTTTAATTAGGTTCAGAGGGTAAATCATCACCATACCCACTCTCTAACAAGATTAAAGTTTCAAATTGATTTTTATCACACTTAACACGTTCAAAAATTTCCTAAATCATTCCCATTGGATAGGAAATTTCCTCACCTTTCCATTTATATAAAGAAGTCCTCCTAACTCCTCATATTTCTCAAGTTATGGGCCGACGGGCCTTGGGGTGAAAATTCTCCCAAGAGTGGGCCTCCGGGCCCAAGGGTGAAAATTTTCCCAAAGGGCGGGTTGGTGGGCCATGGGGAAAATTTTCGATCATTTGCCATGTGGGGCAAAAAAATTACTTTACGCCTACATGCCGGCAGGTCCGCAAGTCTACAAGGGACACATGGCGCTTCTCAAACCGGCGCGGGGAGAAATGGGGCGGCGGGAGATATTTTGAAAAATTTCCCGTGCAGTGTGAGGAGCCAATTTTGCACCAGTGCTCCCACAAGTCCATAGGGGACACTTAGAATCACCTAAGCCAATGTGGGGAAAGTAGGCGGTCGGGAAAATTTGGAAAATTTTCCCCAAAAATTTCCTAAGCTTTAAGGGAAAAAATTCGGGTCGTGGGCCCCCATGAAGGAATTTTTTTCCATTTTTAGACGCTAAGGAAGAAAAACTTCAGAGGGCCATAACTTTTGATAGAGAGCTCGATTTTGGGAAAATGAGGACTTTATGGAAATCTATCAATGTCCTTTATGCACAAAGCTCATTAATTTTTTATTTTGATAAAATTTAAGGGTTCAATTTTAAGAAAACGGCATGCGAGGCTTTCACAAAGTGTGAACTAGTAAATTTTAACTTGTGATATTTATTCAATTCCATCTTCTTCCTCTCTCATAATGTCAATTAGACATGGGAACATATTATTATATGGATTTAAGGAAGGATTCAAGATTCAATTTGTCTAATAGATTTGTAATTTCAACATTTTCATTTTTGACAAAGAAATGACTATGCAAAATGGTTTGAGCCCAATTTCGCTAAGTTTTGAAATATTTCATCTAAGTTTTTTTGTCTAATTGATTTTGTTTAGGGCCTACTAATTCAATTTAATCAATTAATTTGTTATTTTATTGTTGCAGGTTTGAACTGTGCATTTTTTGTTTTGATAATTGCCAGTTTGAAATTACAAAAAATAGGGATCAAATTTTAATGGTTCTATTTGCCACTTTCTTCTTCCAAGTATTTAGAATACATTCCAATTCCAATCTAACACATTAGTTGATTTAATTCCATCCATTTGAAAGCCAAAATACAATTCTGATTTCCAACTTTACACATTTCAGAGACAGAGTTCTGCATTTTCCTTCATACACATTTACTTCATTCAAACAGAGATTTCAATACATTGAAATGATCAGATTCAATACAAAAATGTAATTCAATCTGATCATTTCAATCTTTTTTCTTTTGTTCCTTCTAAAACATATATTATATACAAAAAGAATAATACATTTTCTTCTCACATGTTTCACTTTACCACTTTTCAAATAAGGATTTCATAGTGAATGGTAAACAAAGATTTCCAATGGAATAACAACATATGGACAAGAAAAAACCACTTCCATTAATTTAAAATAACTCTTACAACTTCCTTTCCATTTGGTTTCAAAATGCAACATATAAAAACACATATCTTTCTTTCACATTCTTTCCAAAATAGAATACACAGTATAACTCTTTTACATTTCAATATACAACTTGAAATCAGTACAAAATCTTCCCAATACAAGCATTTACAAGTTCATCCACTTTAAGTGGAAAAGGTTACAATGATATTTCATTCCACAAGGGACTATAAAACTATCTTTTCTCAGCTCTAGAACAGCAACATGCATTCTTCAAATTTGATCACAACAAGAGCAGGGGAAAGGAAACGCTCTCCACCCAACCAAGACATCCAATGAAGAGGAGAAGCCATCCTTCTTAATTTGGCCCCTGAGCCCTAACCATAATGTAGTAAAATATGTGATCTAACTCATGGAAACAACAGGCTTCCACAAACATACAAGCAAAGTATTTTCATAAAGAAACACAGTCCCAAAAAGAATGTAGTTTACAACTACATTAAAACATGAAAAACAATACAAACGCTTCGTCAAGAAATCCAAAGGAGCAAGAAGCTATGGGGGATGTTGCTTATGCCTCCTAAAAGGGAAATGGGTATCACCACCTGAGTTACAAACCACCAAAAATAGTATATCAAAAACCCTGACATTCCTTATGCCTCCCCCAAGTACCCCTTATTCCTCACATTTCCTTATGTCTCCCTAACCTCTTATGGCACCCCATAATGAGTAAAGAAATGCAATCTATTTCTTTATAAGGTGGAACCCAAGTGCCAACTCCCTCCACCCTTATACCTCCCTAAAACACACTTGTGCCTCCCACAAAATATACCCCATAGTCTTCTCCTACACCATTCCTAAGCCATCTACCCAACAACCCACAAACATGCCAAAACATTCACACATTAACATTTACATATATAAAAGAGAGAATTTCAAGAGCCAAGCTCTTACCTCTCCATGATGGAGTTATTCCAAGATCCAAAACAACAAGCTTTATCCCAATGCAAGCAATCCAAAACAGCCAAGCACAAGTATGCAACAATCTTCAAAAACTCCTTCAAGCAAGAGCTCCCAAAACAAAAAGAAAAATTTTCCCAAAAATGAAGTCTCTAAAGTGAAGTAACCCAAAAGAAGACAAGGAATTTGTATTTTATAGAAGAGGGAAGAGAAGAGGATGAGGTGGATCCATGTAGGATGACACATCATACATCCTCAACCCCAACCCCAAAAGTCAACTCATTCTCCAATGCATAATAAATAAGTGGGTGAATAATATGACAGATTTACTTACACACTCAAACAACCCATACCCCATAAGGAATGAAATTAAATTATGTAAGAAAAGTGCAATTACAACATTCAATTTGACTTGTAAAAATGCATAAAAAGGTCTAAATCTAACCCTCTAACCATAGGCAAGGTTGGTATGTAAATTTAAGAGGTATGAGACAAGTTTAACTTGTCCCACAAGCCTCCAAAATTAGCCTCCAATGAAAAATTCGAATTTCCAAGAAGGTGGAGTGTTTCACACTCAAAATTTAACTTACACATCACTTACAAGGTCACTTACACATACTTACTCTCTCTTACAACACTTTAAATCATAACCAACAACCATATTAATTACATTCTTATGACATATTTTAATTAATTAACTAAACAATATGATTACTCACAATATTAACACCACATTAAATAAATAATGAAAGTGGTAAGTGCACCACATAAAACACATGCAAAAATTAAACAAAAGGGACCAATTAAAAGAAAAACATAAAATCCCTTGGTTACATTTAAAGTTAATCCCCCCCATGGGAATCCCTAGCACAAACAAACACACACAAACAAACAAAATTTCCATGGTGACCTTGTTGAATTCATCTATAATTCCAAAGTGGTTGGTCTCAATCCCTTGATGTTTGTTGTGATATTTTTAACCTGCAAAAACATAAATACCTCCTTCAGCCTCGTGGCCATATCGAATGTCCAAAATAATATAAATATAATTAAAAATCCAAAATCATCTAGATATATGAATCACAACAACATAAAAGCAGTTTAACAATATCATTTATAGTTTTATCAACAACTATAACATCATCCAATAATTTTCCATTTACAGGTCTACTCACAATATCCAAATATCACAAATCGAACAACATCCATCATACAACCATGTCCAACAATATAACATCATCAACATAGAAAATGTTTCTAATAATCATCTTGCATCATAACTGAATCAAGTCAAAAATAATCCATGATCTAACATTTAACAACATACTATAATAAGGTCCATAATCTAATCAGAAGTATCATGGTTAGTATCAAACAGTGTCAAAGGGAAGTGGACACTACACACCGGAAGAAGAAGAATTTGGCCTACTATTTTTAGAAGAGACAAGATTGGGTACATGTTTTATTCACAAAGAGGATGCCATCATGCAATACCTCATCAAGCCCAAAAATCCTCTAAAGGACTTTAGAAACTATTTTTGATGGCTCAAGGAGTAAAAATGGAGTAGGTGTTGGTGTCATGATGATTTATCTAGAAGGAAGTAAATATTTTTCATCCTTTTGATTACAATTTAGCTGCACTAATAACATTGTTGAGTATGAGGCTTTGGTACAAGGAATTCAACTAGCCCTAAAAAGGGTATCAAATCCTTGATTATTTTTAGAGATAATGAGTTGATAGTGCATCAAGTATGAGATCGTAGTGCATAAAAAATGATCTATTGAGATCTTATAAAAGCAGTATGGAGTTTGATTGAAGACTTCAAAGCTTTTGGGATTCACATGGTTCCTAGGAATCAGAACCAAGACGCAGATATAATTATGGATATTGGATCACAATACAACATTCCTATTGGTTCAATGATGGAAGGAAAACAATTTGTTAAGATAGTTGTTTGTCAAGCGGTTCGATAATACAGGAAGTTGGCAATTTTTGTGATTATGAGAAGATCATTCTTTTCTTGTAGGAGGAAGAGAAGTTTTCTACAAAAATTAGTTAGGTTAAAAGAAGCATACAATTAGCAAATAATTCATATAAAAATTAAAAAAATTCCAAAGGTTCTGGTCACTCTTGAGTCCATTTTTAATTCAGATGATCAAGTTAGAAGGCAGAATTCTAATATGGTAATCAAAGAGGATGATTTTGAAGAAGTTGAGGTAACAAATGAAAGAGTTATGAAGATCAAAAAAGTGTGTACCCCAGAGGAGAAAGAGGATTTCATCAAACTTTGTCAAGAGTATAATGATGTTTTTGCATGGATTTATAAATATCTACATGGTTTTGATCCAGGTTTGGCACAACATACCATCGAACTTGATCCTAGTTCCAAACCAGTCGTCAAAAATAGAGGCCGAGGTAATCCCAAAATTGATCCATTGATGAGAAAGGGGTTGATCAAGCTTGTTGAGGAATACATCATTTTCCCAATCAAGTATTCCTCTTGGGTAGAAAATAGTTCCCGTAAGAAATAAGAATGGAGAAATTTGGTTGTGTGTAGACTTCAGGGATTTGAATCACACTTCTTTAAAATACCATTATCCTCTTCTGTCAATGGAGAAAATCCTTCAAACTATGGTAGGAGCTCAAGGTTATCTTTTCTTGATGGATATTTGGGTTATAATTAGATTCTGGTCAAAGAATATGATCAATTCAAAATGGATTTCACTACCAAGTGGGGCACATATGCCTATAATAAAATTCCATTTGGGTTATCCAATGTTGGCACTACCTTCCAAAGGGCCATGGACATGGATTTCCAGGGAATAATTAATGATATTATCCTGGTGTACTTGGACAATATAACAATGTATTCCAAACATGTGGAGGATCACATGGCTCATTTGAGGAAAGTATTCAAGAGGTGCAGGGAGTTCGAGTTTCTTTAAATCCCAAGAAATGTATTTTCATTATACAAGAAGGTAATTTTCTAGGGCATGTGGTATCCGTCGAAGGACTGTCCATTGATCTGGCTAGAATATGATTGATATTGTCCCTATCTCTTCCAAGTCACAAGAAAGGACTTTGAGTTTTCTCGGAACAATAAATTTTGTGTGAAGATTCATCCCTCAGTTTGCATCCCTAGCCAAACCATTAATAACCATGTTAAAAAAATATACCTTTCTCATGGACAAAGGAAGTGAAGGAGAGTTTTGAAGCCATTAAGGAAGCCGTTTCTTAGGTACCTATGTTGGTAAACCAAAGGTTTGACATGGATTTCATTCTCTATTCCTTTTCCGGTCAAGAAAGTGTTTCTGGGATTCTCACTCAGTAAAATAACGAATCAATGGAAAAATCAATTTCCTTCTTTATTCAATCCCTAAAAGATTACGCGATCAAATATTCATTTTTGAGAAACAAGTTTTTGTTGTAATTCAAGCTTTGAAGAAATTTAGGCACATGTTGTCCAATAACAAGATACATTTGATGGTGTCTCATCCCGGAGTTAAATATTTTTTCTAAATAAATATGTGAATGAGAAACATGTCGATGGGTCACTAAAGTGATGGAATACGATGTACACATTAAGGTCACTAAGCTCATCAGAGGTAAAGGTATGTGTCAATAGTTAGCTACAGATTTGGAGTCAAAGGTAGAAAAGAACACAATGCTTCTTAATGAACCTCAAGATGATAACTAGATTGATTACCTGTCAAAGTTGATTTTTTTATTTCAAGAGAATACCTTGCAAGCATGGAAAAGGTTCAAAGATGAAGTTTTTATCTTCATTCTATTCCTTACGTTATGGTGGATAATGTTCTCTTTCAAAGGGATTTGAATGGTGTTCTTCTTGGTGCATAGGACCAAAACAGGTAAATAAGGTACTAGAAGAATTTCACAATGGTCTATTAAGAGGGCATTACTCTACATACACAACTACTACAAAGATCATGAGATCCAATTACTATTAGCTGGATTTATTGAAAGATACTAATTTTTGGGTAAGGAAATGCAAAGAATATGCTTTTTTCGTAGGAAAATAGATATTAATAGCCCTGCCTCTTCACCCAATTCAGGTCGACCAACCCTTTGTCTAGTGGGGTTGGATTTCATTAGGATGATTAATCCTCCATCAAGTGATGGAAACAAATGGGTCCTCACCACAATGGATTACTTTACTCATTAGACAGAAGCCATGGCACTTAAAGAGGGAAATGAAAAGGTTGTTCTTGATTTTCTGGAGGGGATAATGACACATTTTGGTGTCCCATTTACAGTAATTTTAGACAACACAATGGAATTTATTGGTTTGAAATTAACCGAATGGGTCATCAAGAATGGGGTTTATCTCAAAACTTCATCCAATTACTACCCATAGGGGAATGGATTAGCCAAGTCCAATAACAAGAATCTCATATAGATCATCAAGCATACAATGGAAACCAATAGAAGAACTTGGCACACTCAGCTCAAAACCTCCTTGTGGGCAGATCGGATCACACCCAAAAGGGATATTAGGAATTCACCTTTTATGCTGGTATATGGGAGGGAAGAAAAACTCCTACTATCTCTAGAGATGCCTTCTTTGGAATTGACACATCAACTGGAACTTATGGAAAATGATTCAATGATAATCAGGTACTCTAAACTGATGGAGCTAGAAGAAACAAGGAACAAGGAAATGAAGACTCTAGAACAACACCAATCTCAAGTTAAAATATATTTTGACAAAAGGGCATCCAAAAAGGAGTTCCATGAAGGAGATTTGGTTCTCAAATGGGATGTTGAGGGCCAAACCGAGTATTTTTCTTATCAGACTCAATGGAGAAGAATTTCCCATTCATGTGAATGGGATTCATCTCAAAGCTTTCTTTTGAGAATTTTACGTATGTACAATGTTTGTTTTGTTCATTTCCTCCAAGTGCTTCACACATTGTTTTGTTTGCTTTTTTGTTTCTTTTCATTTTGTTTTTATTTTGGTGTGTTCTCGAATATATTTTTAAGACTCTTTTTCCCAATGGATGGTATAAGGCTACTAGCCTAATGCTTAGCAAGAAGGCATTCCTTGGATGTCGCAAAAATGTTAACTTTTAAAGTTACCTTTAATGAGAGGGTAGTTTTTTAAGTTTTCTACAATTATGTGAAATTTCTTACCTATGTTTTTGGGGAGTTAGGAGTTTTCCAAAGTAGGAAAATTTGGAATTTGGAATGTGGAGGTTCACTTACTTTTGGTTTCATATTATTTGTAAGTAATATTTTTTCTTAGAGTTCAAGTCCGAAATCCCAAAGTTACGAAATTTTGGAACTTTGTGCTTTGTGTTTCGAGTTCTCATTAACATTTTCAATCGTTTAGTGTTTAAGTTACGAACTCCAAAAGTATGAAGTTCTAAAATTTAAGAACTTCATGTCTTTGGGTTTTGGAGTCTCACTTTACACCAGGGGCTATTTTTCGTTCCTAGGTTACAAGTCGAAATCGGTCTTTGATTTCAGACTTTGGGTTTCACATTAGAATGGTCACGCTTGTGTTTCAGATTTTGGACTCTCCACATAACATTTAATTCCCAACCACCCCACATGTTTCGACTTTTAGGCATTAATTTCATGTTTACCTATATAAACTTGGATTTTCACTCGTCATTTTCAATCTGACACCTCGTTTTTACCGCACCATATCATACTTTTAGGCATCGATTTCAAGGTAATTCTTGGGGTTTCTTTAATATTTTTGATGTAGATTGACATGGTTTTGTTTTTTATTTCCTTCCATTTTATTCTTGCTTAAAACATGGATTCCAATTCCATTCATTTTTTTAACATGTTGTTTGGTATTTTGTTCAATCTTATGAGCTTCAAATCATGCATGCATCAAGTCTCATCAAACCCAAGGATTTCGACAAAATATCATTTCATATCTTTGAAAACTTTAGAATTCGAGTTGGTGTGATTTTGGATTTTGTGGGATTTCATTGGTGAGCCTTTTCAAAGGTCTTCTTTCAGCATTTTAGAACTATGCTTTTCAAAATTCGTTTACAAAGTTCATTTTCGGGACTTGTTACCTTTTCGGACTTTCGGGACTTGTTACCTTTTTAGACCTTTGGAGGTAAGTATTTAGGGTTTGTAACTTAATAGAGTTTGAATTTTTAGAGTTTTGAGATTCATATTTTTCAGAATTAGATTCTTTTCAAAGTTTTTTCCTTCAAACTTTCGGACTTTGGTGTTTTAGAGTTTTTAAAATTGTGTCAGTAAAATTTTCAAGGCTCGATCGGGATCCGAACCCCAACTGATGTCTTCTTCTTCAAAATTCAAGGGAAAAATTAAGTATACCTTCTTAGGAGTTTCCCCTCATACATGCATGTCCTCATATTTGGGAAACATTGGAGACACAGACTTGGGATAAGTGGATATGCCAGAATTCTAGGAAAGATTAAGAGCTCCTAATAAAAATATTTAATGTAATGTAATTTTGATAATGGGCTTGCTCTTGTTGTTGGTTTCCCTTCATCTATGCATTGCCCTTATTTTGTCTTGGCTACAACAACTCACTTTGATAAGGCCTCTAAATTAGTAAAGGATGATGATGGAAAAGTTGTGATTAGGATGGAGATTGTTTTTTCAAAGACTTATTCAAACTTCCATAAGTCAAGGGATATGAAAAAATCTCCCTAGAGGATGTAATTGAATATTGGGATAAGGAATCTAAACTATGTAAGAAGATCTTAATGACGAATTATTTGGTCAAGAGTGTTACAAATCTCCCCAAAAATAATTTCTTTTCAGAATTCATCCAGAAATCAATGAATTTATTGTGATTTTGAGTGGAGTTTTGGGTCTCAATTCGGCAAGATAATTTCAAGAGTGGATGTTTCTTTACATTGCTACCATTAAGAAACATAAGGAATTTATAAGATGGGGAGAACATATTAGTAGTTCAATTTGTTTTCAATTGGGCAATGTCTTGACTTTGAAAAAATTCTTCATGACTTATTTCCTCATCTATGTGGCAACTTCCATGGGAGAATTTAATGAATTGAATACAAAGGGTGTTAGAAGCATTTCACAAATTTATGATTTTTATCCTCAACTCATGATGGAAGAAGGGAGTAAAAATTTATGTAGAGTTAATGATGCCTTATTTTCTTTCTTCCTTTATCATTTTGATAATAATTTGTACAATCACATAATTTTTAATGAATATTTCAAGGAGGTAAGGGAATGGGGAGCCATATATCTCCAATTCCCAACATTTACATACATCAGGGTTCCAAGTTTCCTAGGTGCTCCTAATAAATTACCAAGATGCCCGACTGATAAATGGGTCTTGTTAGAATTGGTTTGTCAATTGTTGGATTATCATAAGATTCAAAATAAATGACATAAGGTAGGAGTATAATTTCCCATTTCAATTAAAATATTCACTTCTTCTAGAATTTACAAGGAAAATAATGTGGATGGAGAAATGTTTGAAGTTTTATTGCAAACTTTCCACCCTATGACTAATTTTGATTATTGGGGAAAATTTGGCTAAACAGGGTTGGCTAGTTTTCATGTTCCTCAGTTAGAAGATATATGGATCCACTGTCAAGATGAGGTCATCATTAGACAACAAGAATTTGAAAGATTAATTTTGATGAAGTTAAAAAATATGGTATTACAGATGTCCTTAATGGAATTGAAGATGATGATGATGTAGTAAACCCATTTTATAGGAGTGATGATATTTTTAATCAACCATTTCCATGGATTGATTGGTATGAAGAGGAATTTTCTTATAAAAAGAAAGGTTGGGGCCCATCTTGCAAAGAAAGTATGATTAGCTAGCTACTTTTGGAATCTCATTCAAATGGTTAAACCAACCTATAAGAATTGAATCTTAGAAGCCAACCCTAATTTTTCCTACACCTAAAAAAGGTAATAGGTCTACTCAAAAGGCCACTACAGCTCCAAGAAAGGTCTCATTTGTTTTAGGTAGTTCTTATCTTGCAAAATACTCTATTGTCAAGGTTGTCATTCTGCTCTACGGTGCAGGTATAGGAAGTTATTTATGTTAGTGCCTCTCCAAATGTATCACAAGGTTCACCACTTTCTATTTCACTACCATTATCACCATCCTCAATGCCACCACCTCCATCATTGTCTACCAGTCCTCCGATCATATCTACTTTTTCATCTCCATCTCGTGGCTCAAGTTTTCTCATCCCTTCCTATTCTCTCGGTTGGAGAGATGATTGGGTATCCACGTTCCACTCCATCTTCTAAACATCTTCCATTTCCTTCCATTTCCATTTCCAGTCCCATTTCATTTTCTCCCAAAGCTATTCTAACTTTTGCACCATTTATAATTACCACTTCCATTTCAAATGTTGTACCCAGTGCTATTATTGTACCTAGGTCTCCAAGTTCAGCTATGATCATGCCACTTGCATTGGCATCTACTATACCTAAATAGATATATCACAAGACCCCAAGTAAAAGAAGAAGGTGCCCTCATAGATGTGATTAATTTGAGCGTGCTATAACCCACTCAAAAATTCGGGAAAAATGACCAAGGATTGTTTCCAACCTATCAATAAGCCAGTTAGGATAAGGGTTCATAGAGATAGCCACCCCACCTGAAAGAAAAATAAAAGTAATCATTACTCGAACAATTTATCAAACCTATCGGTTTTCATTAGGAAAGGAAACACATGAGGGTGTAAAATAGGATGCTCAAATGGCCCTTGGGAATTTGCTAGAATATTATGACAAAGATAACGCCTATAATGATGAATTGAAAGAAAAGGTGGAACAAATGATTTCTCTTTTAAAGAAGGTCACACAACCTACTCCAACCATAGATCCTTCAACTATGATTTCTCTAACTATCTCTTCTCATCTTGATGATATCTCATATCATGAAATTGAGAAGATAGGTCAGAAGGGATGATCATTTGATGGGTGGATTGAGTGTATGCTCTAGGAGACCAACCCTTTAATCAAAACAATTGTGGAATTATATAATGATTTGCAGATGGAGAAAGTTTCTATTCGAAAGCTAGATGAAATCCTCTCGAGGATATTAATAATTTGAACCTGAATTTGACCACTTGGGAGGAAATTAGATAAATGAATCCAGATCTACTTCTCCATGAGGGTGTAATTGATAATGACTATAATTTGTTTGAGTATTGAAATGCCATGGAATTCGGATATCGATGTTGCGCAGGATTTAATCACAAAATTTGAAGATAAATATGTTAAAATAGTGGATGGACTAACTGACATTTTAGAATAATTTGATAACATGAACTATAAAAACTTAAATGAAAATATTGATGTTATTCGATTGATCAGATTAAAGTAAGTTTTAAAGGTTTAGTAAAGGAAGATGATGAGGTAACTAAAACTTTCAAGATTAAACCAATTCACATATTAGTTTCTTGCAGAATTTCACAAGCCATCTCAAGAAGTTGGTGAACAAATTTAAGAGACATCCAGTCAAGGTTGTAAGAGAGTTTGATACAATGGATTTTGTTAATCATTATGTGTGTGGGCTAGAGGAATAAGAGATAGAAGGAATCATCAAGTTTTTCATTGATTACAGGCACTATTTGGCTATGAGGGAAAAGATCCAGGAGAATCTTGAATAAGAAACAAATGTTGCATGTCCACTAAGCCTAGTGGCCACTTTGTTAGAACAGATCCAAAGCTCCAAGTAAGTCAAAATCATCGGGCTGAATTGGTCAAATCCATGCAACAACTTTGCTATAATTATGGGAGCATGTTCCCTTGAACATAATTGCACTTTATTTTTAGTAATTAGTTAGTTAAAGGTTCAGTTGCATAATGGCTCAACCTCTTGAACTTATAAATAGTTAAATTCATTAAGTTAAGGAGACACTTTAAGATTTTTTTGGAAGTTACTCTTCAATATTGGAGGAGTGCTTCATATACTTTGAGCCTTTCAGTTATATTCAAAACAATATTTTTCTATGAAATTTTTGGTTTATTGTGTTAATCATTGATCAATTTATAGCTTGTGAATGTTTAATTCCTTGATGTGATTGGTTAATCTACCTTTATTTTAATTATCTTATTTTAATCTATGTGAAAAGTGATATAGTTACTTTGAATATTAGTTGTGGAAAATTTATTTCCTTTCTGTTACAAAGTTACATTATTATTTATAGTCATGGATGGAGGAAGATTGAAAGACATGTAAATATCATATATTGTTGTGAGGAGTTGATTTTGTATTTAATTAGGTCTATCTGTTCAATATACTTGGTGAATCACCTTATTTTTTATTTTATTTATTTATGAATTTTGTCCCATAAATTGAGTAGATTAGTGTTATTTTCAAATATTTTTGCCTTGCATATTGATCTTAAATAAAGTGCTCCAAGTCTCAAAGGAATTTGGCCTTCTCTATAGGTTCATCCTAAGGAAACAAGGCCCCACAACTTAGAGATGTCATAATGTTGTATGATATCACTCGGAGATACAACAGTGTGTGATCCATGTGACAACATGCTCGAAAATAAAGGACCGAGTTCTAATCTAAAATTTATGCCCTATAGGGGAGGGAATGTTCTTGTTAGAAACCAAGGTACATGTAATCAAATTGGATGGAAACATGTGTTAGTTCAATCAAGACATGTAAGAATATATAAGGCAATTTGTAATCTACCAAGAAAGAAGACAATGTAGACCGTGAAAAGTGGGTTTAAAACATAGGAAATCCCTCACTATGTTATAAGACATTTAGGGATGAAGTGACCAAAAGAATACAAGAAATTATAATCTACATAATCAAGACATGCCACATTAAATGCTTAGATAATATCTTGAGGATCACCATGGCCTTGGAATGAAGGTAGCTTAGGGGTGACGAAACTTGGAGGAAGTTGATAGGTTAAAATGTAGTTTGCGAAAGGAGTGTGAAAGAGTAAAGTGGAATCAAGAGATTGGGATGCATGAGAAGTATCCATTTCTAGTTGATGAATTTAACTCTACAAATCATGATATAAAGAAGTTAAATCACGAGTATTTGAAGAAGAGACTATTTGAGAAATAGAAACATTTGGTTAAATGAAGAGAGTGGTATTAGTGGGAATGGAGGTATAAATATGAAGAGGTTGATTGGAGGCCATAAAAACCAAGGAAGAACCAACAAGTGGTTCAGAAGCAACATCTCGAGAGTTTTTAGCAGTAATCAAAGCATGAAGAATATGCAGAAGATGAGCAGGATTGTCAAGTGAATCTTGATGAAAATTAGTAAGCTTGTCTAGTTACTCTTGGTCAAGGGTTGTGTCCTCATCATATGATTTCTCACTATCAGATGTTTCAATGTTTTCAAGAGGAAAATTTTGATAATTAAAAAATGGATTATTAGTTTTAGCCATGGATTTAGAAATCCTACGGGTAGATGAAGGGAGCTCTATATGCTCAAAATACCCAAAAAGAACACTACGAGTGATGGGCATAAAAAAACCTAAAAATAAGGTTAGTGTTGAGTGATGGGTTCACCAAATTATTTAACAAAAATAGATTTTTGTATAAACCCTAATTGTAGAGTCACAACGTAGTAGTAAGAAATAAAGTACAGATCTAACCTAAGTAATAAGCTAGATAAAAATGAAACCCTAGGTGCAAGAGAGGGAATAGAGGACTTAGCTGATTTTACAATAACTCTCAAATTATATTGGGATAGAAAAATACTGAATAGGAGGAGGAATATGTCAAAACCACACTCATAAATTTTCAGAAGTGTTGGAATAAGTTGGACTAGGGTGTTGAGGTTAGGTCGGGGAACCTGGCGCCTGGAGGCTACTTTTTGGCTCCGTGACTATGAAAAACCTCATAAAATGATATTTATAGAGTCACAAGATGTTCACTAATGTTTACCATTGGTTGCAAAGTTTTCCTATAAGCTACAAAACAAATGATCTCTTGAAAAAATGTAGAACACATCAAATCCCAACAATAAAAAGATTGAAATGGGGAGTCAAACTAACTTTGAAGGTAACTTGACAGAGTGAAATCACCACCAAGTGTTGCACTATATCTCAAACTCCATGTAGTTCTATGTGTGTGTGTGTGTAGAATCATGTCCTAGGAAGCTCTTGTGTAAGATACACTGAATAACAAGAAATAGCTAGATATAACAATGTAAGTAAATGTGTGTATGGAAAAATGAACTTCTCCTCCCTGTGAAGTGTATGCAGAAATATACCCTCACTTGTCCCTTAAATGATAGATGGGTGGATTATTTTTTTCTCTTATAATTCCTTTGGATGTAACCTTAGGTGGTGATATTAGATTCTTAGATATTGGTCCTTTATTCTAGTAACATAGGTTTGTATTTATATGATTCCCTTGGTTGAATTTTGTAATTGTCAACTAAAAGGATGACCCATAAGATAAAAAAAAATTCCCAAAGGATTAAAAAAGGCTGAAAAGGGATGAGAAAAATACAAAAAGGTTGGAGGCTCCCGGAGAGCGACGAGGGTGCTTAGGTGCTGACATCTTGGCTTGGTGTTGGTGTCAGAGCTAAGAAAAATAAAGAAATGAAGGTCACACTTGGTAATAGGGTGTGTAAGACCACTTTGAGAAAGAAAGAAAGAAATAAAATAGGCCAAAGATAGATTTTAATTACTAGTTTTCTTTCTTAGGAATCATATGAATAGTGGTATGTGATTAGGATGTAGAAATGTACCCAAAGTGTGTGATTTTGATTCTACACCATGGATCGGAGTTTTACTGATTGTTGAATTCAAATAAGAGAGAGTACGACCCAAGGGGGAGCCATGTCAAGTAAGTAAGTTATTTTGTGAATTGTGTTCATTTTGTGTTGTCATTTTCCATGTAGTGTCATCATTATATCCTTTTTCATACATGTCAAATGGGGAAAAAAATCCGAAAAATGCAAAAGAGGTCATGTAGGTGTTGGTCTTGTTGGTTTCCATCAATATTTCTAAAGGTGGTTACCATCAATGACAAAGGAGAAATCATCGGCATTGTGTGTTTGTGTTGTCATTTGTGTCAAGTCCATTGATGGAAATGGGTTTCATGGTGTCATGTGATTCTCCATGTGGTGTTATTCGGATGAAAAACTTAAAGGTTAATAAGTAGTGTCCATGTTTAGTGAGATATATGTAGTCCCAGAGCATAGTGGAGTAGGCCTAGTAATTTTTGATTTCTCATAAGTTGGTAAAATGTTGGTATGATGTCAATCATGGTCAATGAGGTGTGTTATATTTGTACATGTGTCTACATAAGGTAAATAAGGTCATTTCATGAAGTGTTATGGTTGAGTTGGGTCATTCAAGGCCTATTCCTAACCTGGAGCATGTAGTATGAGATGGAGGTATGATTTTTGAGATGATCAATCCTAACCAATAATGGTAGCAATATAGTGATATTATACCTAAGATGTATGATGAGTTTCAGGTCATTATTCAGTGATATAATGCATTTATGAGGTCCTTGGGAAGCAAGAAGGTGAGAACAAACAATTTGGAACAAGAAAGTCTTAATGGATGGAGAGTTTCAGAGCTATTTGGGCTATATGGTGAGTATGGATAGTTAGAGGATGTTTTTATGATGCTTCATGACAATTTTCAGGTCATTTTGAAGAAATTTTTGCAAGATAAATCAATTTAGGAAAAATTGTGTAATCTATTTATTTTTGAAAAAATGTTTACCTTCGATGCTTGTATTGATCTATGTTATTTTCACGAGATATGTGATCTATTGAGAATATATTTTTAGATAAATTATGAAGGTTTAAAAAAATAATAAGGTGTTTGATTGTCACATTTTTATGAATGATCTTTAAGAAGATAAGTTACTTTTAAACCCTAGTTAAATGCTAGTTCAAAGAGACTTAGGAGAAAGTGAGTATATTGATCTGTTTTGATTCCTTTTACCAAAGTGATGACTAGATGTCAAAGAGGACTCTTCCAAATTTCCAGAAAGGTAATGTAGTGCTTGTGATAGTATGTGGGCCCTACCTAGAAATGTTTTTATGAAGAAGTTCAGTTTAAGAAAAATTTCTCTAAATAAGGTGATCAATAAGTCGACATTATTTTTATCCCTTGAGTTTTTATATATTTTCATGATAGTTTATAATCATGGTTGAGCTTATAAATGAAAAAGTGTGCCCTATTTATGAGGAATAGTTTTTGGGGCAGTTTAGAGTAGCTTGTGGTAAAATTGACATTGCGGGAGGTATAATAGGAGTTAGGAATCCATTACGGTTGTGTTCGATTTTGGTTAAGATATCTTTCCAATGGTTTATAAAACTTGTTTTTATATGGTATGAAGAAGTTATTACCTGTTCTTTGAGGGTCAAATCTAGAGGATGCTTGATCTAGTAGGGAACTAAGTAGATTCATGAGGTAAGATGATGTTTTTGAGTTTTAAATTCCTATTGAACGTTTTTGAGTGCTTAGAAAACATTTATAAGGGTATTTCATGATTTGGTTAATCTTTTAAGTTTTTTGTGTTGATGGAGAAAGCTATGCTTAAGGTCAGTTCTTGAGTCATAGAAGGCTAAAGTAGTTTGCAGAAATGGACTTGGTTGAAGGCCTTCCACTTGTATTTAAAAGGAAATATAATATGTTACGGAAATAATATTAAGAGATATTTATAATGGTGTATGGTTTATGTCATAAGGATGATATCGATGAGTGTTCTAGGTCAACTTGTTACAAATAATGTTGTTTGGTTTACAAGACAAAAGTCATTTGGATGAAAAAATGAAGTAAATGAGGCATGAGATGAATGAGTTAAGAATTTCTATCAGTTGAAGAGTGAATAGGGATGATTTTTTTTTTTCATATTTAAAGCCTTTTGAGGTCTTGTAAGTGTAAAAAATAGCACAAACCAGTTGAGTTTGTAAAAATACTTTCTGGGAAGCTTGATTTGGTGAAGAGGCAAGTGAGTGTGGTTTGCACATATGGATGTTTCATGATTGCTAACATGCATGAATTTGATATAAAGGTCCTGAGGATTCAATAGAATGAATACATTCCATATTTGAATTTTTATTTGGTGGTACTAAGGCCCACGGGTGATGACAAGGTGCTGGACATAGTTGGTTTGTGACGGATATGAGGCTTTTGAGTTGTGTTTTGAATTATTTGATTTGTAAAAGATAATTAATGACCATGGATGATGTTTTTATTTCATATTACACATATTTTATGAAATTGGGAGCTTGAATAATCATGGTTTTTATATTTATGGTTTAAGCTCATCTAGGTGACGAGGTTTTGAGCTAGTTTTGTGCATGTTTAGTGATTTTGGGCATGACCAACCTATATGGGTACATTGTGAATGTTTTTATGAAATTTTTAGTATATGTTTAAGTTTTTTTTTTATTTATAATAATGAAGGACTGACCTCGATGAATTTGAAAGAAGAAAATGTCATAAAAGTGAAGTTTGAGTTCGTTTTTGAACTAGTTCTCTTGGAGGAAAAGTGCCATCCATATGTGAGAGTGTAACAGGTATGAATGCATGATTAGAGATCTAAGGAAGTGTTTTATAGGTTTTGAGTGATAAAGGGAATGATATTAATTTTTTAAATCCAGGACAAGCCATGCGGGAAGAAGAATAAACGAGTTGAAGGAATGAGGGTTTGAAGAAGGTTTGTTAGCTAAATTAGTGATCTTCATTGGCTATGGAAGAAAAATAAATTAGAGATCATCATCTTCAAGTGGATGAATTGGTTTTTAGTAATCTTAGGGGTTGTATCTATTAGACTAAGTGTTTACCTTAGCTCATGTTCACCTAATTACTTTATTTACCTTTAATGAATTTATTCTCACCCACTTATGTGTGTGGATATTTATTTTTGTTTATTTAGATATTAGGGGATATTATCTAGTTATTAGGTATAGTTCTTTCCTTGATCTATGGTATTGACTAGATCTTTAATGTCTTGTTCTTTCCTAAATCTATGGTCTTGACTAGTTCTTTGATGACTAGTTCTTTCCTTGATTTATGGCTCGATCTACGACCTTGAATGGTTCTTAGATTTTTACTCATTTCATATATAAGAAATTTCAATTCTCATAGTATTTCATTGAGTTTCATAATAATATATGATATTTCTTCTCATTTTTTTGCAAAGGTTTATGTAAATTTATTCTAGCAAATTGCTTTCATCTTATTGAGTGGGGTGTTTGATTACCATCTATGTTCTTGGCTTGGTATGATTTGGTTATCATTTCGTTTATGATATCATAGCAAAATATTGTTGTTGATATCCATCTGTAAGTATCATTTTGCAAACATTTTTTTGTATATTCAATATTTTTCCGTATTTTTTTGTTATGCAAAATAAAGCATTCGATTGGATCTAGAAAGTGAAAAACCCTAAGGTCATTGTAAAATTGACCATTTTAGGAGGCATTCATTTTTTTATGTTTTTTTATTGTTGCGCAAAGAAATGTGTTGGTTCACCTCGGGATTCATGCCGGTGAGGAAGAAAACCAGAAAATAAATTTATGGGTTTTTTGAGATCGCGCTGTGAGTTACATGCTTTTCTATTTTGGGAAAATTTGGAGACTGCTATACACCCATTAAAATCCTTTTCTCTTAGTCATATGGTATGGTCATATGAGGGCTTGAATCTTGTGATTCCTAATAGTAGGTGCTTAACTCCATCCCCCTTTAATTTTATTTGTGTGGTGAAGACAAGAACATTTTATTTTGTGTTAGTGGCAACTAAAATAAATATCGAGCATAAAATTGTAAAGCTTGTATCTTTTGATCAGAAACTCATATTTTAGTGCCATTTTTGTAAAAAAACTTATTTTTTTGTACTCTGTCCATTGGGAATATTTATTTTGAGAATTGCATTATAATTATAAATTTTCATATTGTAACACGCACTCATTATAAGGTGCTAAAATTTGGGGGGGGCTCTTGTTACATTGCTTGGGGGTCTTATTACATTTCTTGGTTCTTGCAATTGGTGATTTTTTTAGAATGACTTCTACTAATAGAGCCATTAATAACACATAATTACTACACATGTAAACCAGAATTGAAACAAAAATTAAGTGTAAAGGATTATGGGATTTAAATTCTTTAGAACAACTAGTGTTCACTAGAGAATATGAGAAATTTAAGTATCAGTGCAAATTTGATGTGTATGGGTTTGATAGGAACTTATGTAGGTGAAAATATAATTTTTTCATTTGGAA
Organism: Taxus wallichiana var. yunnanensis; assembly: GCA_018340775.1. NCBI lineage: Eukaryota > Viridiplantae > Streptophyta > Pinopsida > Cupressales > Taxaceae > Taxus > Taxus wallichiana. The sequence continues at coordinate 273,304,738 of CM031244.1, forward strand.
AAAAGTGTCTCTCCTTTCAAAATATGGGAGAATTTAGATGATTTATTTGGTAAGGTATATCATATGAGAGCCATGCAACTTGAAATTCAGATCACCTCTCTTAAACCTAAACATTTTCCAACAATTATAGACTATCTTACCAAGTTTAATAATTTATTGCGATAATTGAAGGGGAGTGGAAGAGATAATAAAGATGAAGAGTGTGTTTACTTGATTCTATTTAAGTTGAGAGGACCATTCCAATTTTTGCTTCTACATTTTTCTCTATTAAGGATGCCTTAGATGACACATTCCAAATGCTCGACTTAGAAACATTTTGTGAAAGAATTACTAGGGAAGAATATAAATTGTCTCACCTTGAGTCTTACACCTCTCAAAAGGAATTAGTTTCATCTAATCCTAAGGTCAATGAAAAACCAAAAGTAAAACCAAATCCACCCTTTCTCCATCTCAAAGTGCTCCTAAACTGAAAAAAAAAAATCTATACCCAATGTGTCTTATAAATTTAAAAATAAGTATATCCAATCATGTTATTTTTGGGGGTATTGGTCTTGAAGAACATAGGTGTTATAAGAAAATGAAAAACTTAGGGATGCCATCAAGAAACAAAAATTTCTATCGCCACTCCATCTCCTTCTAATCAGCATGGAAAAACACTTAATGTTGTTGGGAGATCTCGATCGCCACTTGTCGACAGTTGGGTTATTGATTTTGGTGCTTCTCATCACATGACTTCTTCAAGGAGTCTTTTGTTTTATAGGTATGAGTTCTATTTACAAAATTGAGGTTGGAGATTCTTCCTTTCTTTCTATTGAGGGAAAAGGTGATATACACCTTGATGGTGGCAAAGTATCAAGATGCACTATGTGTTCCCAACATCACCATAAATTTGCTTCTACGTATATCAAATTTGTTATTTTGGTCAAGGAAAAATAGTGACTTTTACACCACATGGGGCAAAAGTACGAACTTTGTTGGAGCCTTATTCAATTATTGCTCAAGGTTTTATTGATCATACTTATATACTATATCACTTTGATGGTTTTGATGACACTTCCTCTATAGGTACATGATTTAGATTTAGAGAGTAAACTTTGGCATGAGATATTTGGACATCTCAATTATAGATATTTGAAGGATTTGAGAACTCATGGTATGGTAGATGGTATTCCTAAAGTTTCTTGTCTGAGGGAGTTTTTCATGGCTGTGCATTAGGGAATTAACACCAAGATACTCTTCATAATAATTTTTCTAAGAGAGTTTCTTCACAAATTGAGCTTATGCATAATGACTTGATGGTTTTTTCTACCCCTCTTTCAATGGAGATAAGTATGCACTTACCTTTATTGATAATTTCTTGAGGCATACCTAGGTTTATTTTCTCAAGTACAAAAGTGATGTTTTTTCACACTTTAAAGTATTCACAGCTTTGGTTGAGAAACAATCTTCTAGTTTCATATAGAAATTTTGCAACGATAATGGGGGAGTACTTCAACAACGAATTTTCTAAATTTTTGGAAACTCAAGGCATTATTCGTCAGCATTTTTTTCCTCATACTCCCCAAAATAATGGCTTAGCAGAATGGAAGAATAAAAATTTGATGGAAATGTCCAATGTATGATGCATTCTAGAGATTTACCTCCTATCTACTAAGCAAAAGCGAGTTCATTATGTTAACTACATTTATAATCACACACCACAAAGATCACTTGAGTATTTCATGCTAGAGGAAGATTGGTCCAACACTAAGCTAAATGTCTCATTTTTGAGTCTTTAGGAGCCGTGTTTGGGCCTTTGTGCCAAATAAGAAAAGGAAAGCCTTGGATAAGAAGATCAAACACTTAATCTTGGTAGGGTATTCTGAGGACATGAGAGATTATCGAATTTTAGATCTTGATACTCATGAGGTTATTTTTTGAACACATGTTCAATTTGATGAGTGCTTCACACCTCATGATTCTTCATCTTCTTCCATGCCTACTTCTTCTTCTTATCTCATCTTGAGGATCCTTTATTTGAGGAGGTTGATAAGGAGGTTATAGATTTCATTGACGATCTTATTCCCATTGATGTTATCACTATGCCTAAGTGGGATCGTACTATAGTTTCTGAGGTAACACCTTTCATACAAGATCTTCCACCCACTAGGCATCATCATGCACATTCTATAGGTTCTGGAATTTTGTGTCAAGCAGTTTTTGAGGATTCACATTATTTTTGAAAGGCTAATGGGATACATGAGTGGGATGATGTGATGGAAGTTAAGTATTCTTCTTTGATAAAGAATCATACTTGGGATTTGGTATATCTTCCTAAAGAAAGAAATATGGTTAGGTGTAAGTGGGTATATCAAACCAAATACGCAATTGATGGGTCCATTGAAAAGTATAAGGATCGTCTTGTTACAAAGGGTTTTTCACAAGTTTAAGGTATTGATTACTTTGAGAATTTTACACCCATTACCAAGATGGACTATTTACGCCTTGTATTTACTATGCTGCATCACAAGGGTGGCCCGTATACGAGATGGACATAAAGAGCTACTTTTGACATGGATATTTACAAGATTAAATATACATGGAGTAACCGACTAGAATTTTTAAGGATTATTCTATTATTTGTAGATTCAAGGTATCTCTATGGTCTAAAACAAGCCCCTCGGGCTTGGTATAAAAAGATGGATTCTTTTCTTCTATTTACTTCTTTTGTTCATTTCCACTCCAATCATACAATGTATCTCGTAGCATGTTGGTGAGGATATTATGATACTTGTCTTGTATGTTGATGATATGTTATTTAGTAGAAGCTCTTCTTCACACATTCATAGTATTCGAGAGGGCTCTTTCTATACGGTTTGACATGAAATTTTTGGGTTATTTCATTATTTCCTTGGTTTACATATTTCTTAGATATATTTAGGGATTCCTTTCATTCAACAAAATTACACCTATAGTCATTTTTACTCCTATCACAAAAGGAAGGAGCCCCATACACGCAGCCTATCACCCACAGAAGTTGAGCACTCACCCGAGGCACGCGCAGTGTACCGAGTCTCTCTTTTATGTGAGTTTAGTGGGAAACATCAATTATGATTAGTGTAAGAGTTTTGATGAGGAGGTTGAAACATACGAGGACCATAGGGCTTAGAAAAGCCTCTAAATCCTTACACCACCTTAGGTCGAGTACTTTAACAAAATGCGAGAACATGCATTATGATAGAAAGAATTATACAAGCATTCATACATAACATGAAAGGAAATAGAACTCATATGACAGAAAAGTGCATTAAAACCATTGATATCCATGTTTCTTTATATCAAGTAACCTCATTGTATTCATTGATTCATTACCGAGTGTCACAAAGAGCAGATATGAGTCATGCATATCCTTTGGACGTATATAAATAAGCTAACAAAAAAAGAAAAATTACAACTCCATGCTTAGTGCATTCTTTCCTGAATACAAATATCCACTTGCAGTAATTCTACAGAGCTCCGCTCAATCTCTAACCTGCTATACCTCATACTTCTAGATATATCTTTTACTCCATGGGCACTTGTATTTATAATTTTTGTACACTACCAACTCACTTTCCAGCTTCCTAAAATTTGGTGCCAAGTTTGAATGTGGTCCATGCAAGCATGCTTCTTCAAGCCCAAGATTTCCACTTTACCTCATGATGTTCTTCTAGAAGATTCCATCTCGGGGCGCACTCTTTCCTAGGCCGACCTATCGCAAGGCTAGCATCTTATCCATGCACAACCGATCACGCTTTTCACATGTTTTTCCCGGGTGCTCAAATCAAATAAGTCTCGAGCCTCCTTTCATGCATCACGCATGCTATGTGCTTCCCTAAGCCTTTCTCTCACACACTTTTACCTTGCACGCCTTTTCATAACTGGGACCCTATGTGCCCACGTGCCTTCATACTTGGTTAAGATTACAGGGGTCCAACATCACCCCACACTACGCTTGTTCTCCATCCTCGGAAACATTTCATTTGACCAAGATGCATGTTTTCCAGGGAACCAATGAATCATCTTACACTTTACAAAAAGAATAAGGAATGAAAGAATCGGGAAAAAGAATGAAGAATGGGGGAGCATCAACTCAACAAGCTAGGAAAATCTTTCTGGAGGTCTGCCTCTAGCTTATTCCATACTCCGACCTTCCCTGTGCCTTCTAGCTAGAGGTCTCCCACCAGGGTGCTCACTTCATCAAAACTCAGGCCAACTCCCTGGGTGCCCAAAACGTCCACAATATGCTCCATCTCTTTTCCTAGGTCCTCAAGTTTATCCATCCTTCTAGTGATCTGGGGGTATAATTCCTTTAGCTGGGCCTTAATTGAGCTCCTTAAAGCTTCAATTGCCTCTAATTTCTTCTCTACTTTGGCCAAGACCCTATCTCTCTCCACCTTATTCCCCTTGTTCTTTTCTTGGAACTCTTTTAGCTTTGCTTCAAGCGTGGTGACCAAGGATCTCGCCACCTTATCTCTATCTGTGCATGTATCGGATGCGACACGTAGGCTGGTAGAAACCTTAACCTCCATGAGTACTTGGTTGTACTCTATAATGAGTGCTACCACCTTCAATCGGTCCTCCTCTTTCAAGCACGTGGCCACTTCTTCAGCAGACTCCAAGGCCAAGGGTCATCTCTCCATAGTGAGGATGCGTGTTAGGTCTTCTATACACTCTAGGAGGGATGAGTACTTTTGTGTGGGTGGCACTAAGTCTAGGTGCTTCAGGAGGATGGCACCCTTGATAGACTCCATTTTCTTGTATACTTCCTGCACCTTTAATTTTTCTTCCTTTAACTCACACCTTAACTATGCGCTAATCAATTCCTCCTATTTCAAGCTCTTGGCCTTCTCCGCCAGTTCTTCCTCCTCCTTCCCTAACTTTTCCTCTAGCATTCTAATCCTGTCGTTGCACACAAATAATCTAGCCTCAGTCTTGACCGTGACCTTGTTTAGCAAATTTCAAACCTACTCGTCTCGAGAGCTCCGAGCATTCACTAAGGGATTGACCCCCTTAGACTCTGGCAATGTGATGAGCACTCCTTGGAGACTTTGAAGTCTGGCTCATCAATGTGGGACTCGAATGCCCAAGAGAGCATATTCTTGGTTTTGGGGTATGTGTCATCCTTCTCAAAAGACCCCATGTCTATGAGCCTTTTTGTGGGTATGGTTCTTTGGAATCACATGTGTAACACCTTCCTCATGTCATCAACATAGTCCATTACCTATCTTTATTCTACATCCAAAGTTCTTCATTTGTGTCTACCATGGGTTATGGTTGTTTATATTTGGCTTTACCCTTTCCTTTCTTAGGTGCCATGGTCAAGGTATTTTTATCACTCCTACCCTCTCCTTGTTATTTTTCTTACTTCTTCCAATCCTCCGATCTCAGATTCATGATACAACTCTTCTAAACCATGCCCTAGTTTGTCGAACCCTAACTAGGATAAAATCTTCACAAGACAGTGTTTCTTCACTCTCTCCACACCTATGTAACCCCTTCTGGTTCACAAATTCAAACTAGTTGCTTCAATCTCATAGATCTTCCTTCACTCGATCAAATCTGAAAGCCCTAGTTTATGGAACTCACTTATATCTCAAACTCTTCTATTTTGCAAGGTAAAAATGAGAGTGCCCTAACCCTTTACTTATAGTTTTCTCTTTTTCAAATATTAAATGCTACTTCACCTACCAAACCATAATTTGTTCATTTAATGCATATTTTTCAAACAAAGCCCATCTTTAGCACCTTCCCTTACGCACCCCCAACCTATGTGAAAACTCCTCCAACCTTTTGGCGCATAACCAATCCAACCTGACAGGAGACTCTTGCGCGCACGTAACCCACACCAAAGGCACTTCTTCTATCTTGATCCTTGCTCTCACCTACCTCATGTTGCTTTCAAATGCACTTTCTCCTCCTTAGTATGTGGGATCTACAAGTAGCTTTACCCTGGCACCAACCATTCTTCCATCTTCCTCTTTATATACCTCTTTCAACCTGGCTACTCAACAAGGATTTTCAACACAACTTCCTTGGTACTTTGATCACACACTTCTTCACCTTTCTCCACCCCACACTTAAAGCAATGTATGGTCCTCTGTGCACTTACAAATTCTCCAAAAAATAGCAATAAGGTTACCAATGCCCAAGGTGCAAAACAAAACAACAACGTGAAAGGGAAACATAAGAAAGGAAAATGCATAAAAGAAACTTCTAAACTAACTGGAAAAACTACCTTATTTACAAACACTAAGAAGACTTATTTATAGTAGGGCTTCAACCTACTACCATTGAAGTGTCCAGAAACTTCGTCCCATCCAGCGCTTGTAACTTGACATGCACCCAAATCAAGGATGTATGAGATTGTGTAAGGACACAACCAATGGACTTTCAACTTCCCAGGATGGCGCAGAAACTTAGAATCATATAATAACACCATCTTCCCAACCTCAAACTTCTTGTTTCTAATATGGAGATTATGCCAAGCATTTTTATTTTCATTTTCCATTGTTTGGCTCCATCAGGAAAGTGATCATTTCTCATCTAGTTTCATTAGCTCATCAATTCTTTCTTCTAGCTCTTGTTCATCAGCTAACCCTCCTGCATGCGCTATTTGCAGAGAAGGCAACATAAATTCAACTAGTAAAATAGATTCCGTGACAAAAACCAATTAAAAAGGTGCAGCTTTGTTTAGTCTTTTATATGTTTTCCTGTAAGCCAATAGTACTATTGATACCTTGTCATCCCAATCAAGTCTTCTGACATCACAAATCTTGGTCAAGGTATGGCTCAGTATCTTGTTAAATGCTTTCGTGGTTCCATTTACTTGTGGGTGATAGGGTGTAGTCTTGTGATGAGCTATCATGAACGATGATAATAGGATCCTGATGGTCTCATTCAAGAAATGTGTACCCCTATCACTGGTCAAACTCAATAGACATCCATACCTAGTGATAATGTTTTCCCATAAGAACCTTGCCATTATTACTGCCATGCAATCTTTAGTTGGGGCTGCCTCTACCCACCTTGTGAGATAATCTGTGCAAGTGATGACATAACGTGACCCGTCCTCCTACGCACCGCTAGTGCAACAGGTCCTACAAAGTCTATCACCCACTTTTCAAAAGGCTCCACTGGGCTGGGAATAGGGTGCAAAGGCATTTCATATCTCCTTCCTAGTTTTCCAATGCGTTGACAATGGTCACATGCTTTACAATAATCTCTGTAATCTTTGTACAATTTTTCCCACCATAAACCTGTCATTAATATCTTACGCATAGTGGCATCACCTACATAATGCCCACCCACACTTCCTCTGTGTGCTTCCTCCATGATGGCCAGGTGCTCATGCTTTAAGACACACTTGATAAACATGTAGGGTGCGACGTGTATGACCAACTACTTCTTTTCTAATGTCTTCATTCCATCTCGGTGCCACACCTTCCTTTAAGAATACTACAATCTCCTCTAAATCTAAGGGCGCACATCGCAACCTAAATAATTGTGCATCTGATATTACTTCCTCAATACTCTATACATCCTCCCCTGAATCAATTCTTGATAGATGATTAGGTCCACAGTTGCTTTTTCCAAGTTTCACTACAATGGTGAATTCAAACTCTTGAAACAACAACACCCATTAACATATGTGTCCCTGTAGAATAGGATTGTTCACTAAATACTTCAATGCCATGTGGTCGGTGTAGAATACAAAGGGTGTTGCCAATAGATATTGCCTAAACTTGAAGAGCACGTAGATCATTGAAAATGCCTCACGCTCGGTTGTGGTATAATTCTGCTCTGCTGGTGTCAGCTTCCTGCTTGCAAAACAAAGAGGATGATCAACAATCCCTTCACCTGGTTGTGCAAGCACTTCTCCAATGGCAGTCCCTGAGGCATCTACATGAACATGAAAGGGCTTGTCCCAAGAGGGAAACCGTAAAATAGGCATGGTAATAAGCCTATCTTTTAATGTATCAAATTCCCTTTGTTGCGCCTCTCCCTAATGGAAGGCACTTTTATGTCTAAGCAGCTCCTTTAACGACAACGATCTTAGCATATCCATTAATGAATTTTCTGTAATATCTCGCATGCCCATGGAATCATGCATTACGCTGCGGCTAGTAGGCTCCTTAACCCCACAATAAGCGCAACTTTAGCGGGATCTACCAGCAATCCTTCCTTACATATGATATGATCCAATGAAGTCCCAAAGGGTGTAGCGAAACATACATTTATTAATGTTGAGGGATATCCTCAACTCGCCTACACCTCTCAAACATTAACCTCAAATTGTCACAATGTTCTTTAACCAGAGCATATATTGTCCAGTCATCTAAATAGACCTGAAGAAATTTATGGATGAAGTCCTAGAATGCCTGCACCACTATGCATGAAAAGACAGCTGACGCATTCTTCAACCTAAAGGGCATGACCGTATATGCAATACTTCCCAAATCGGTGGCGAAATTTGTCTTTTCTTGGTCTTCCTTTACAATTCAGACTTGGTGGTACCCTAAAAATCCATCCGTAAAGGAATAGATTTTGCACCCAATGAATCCTTCTAAAATTTCTTCAATGAAGGGGGTCAGAAATGGATCAATGACACAAACTACGTTCAATTCCCTATAATCCACACAAATTCTAATCCACCCATCCTTCTTGATGTTGATTACCATCAGACTTATCCACTCGATTCTTCCACTGCCTCAATGATCCCAGAAGCTATCATTTTGTCTATCTCCTCCTTGACCTTTATGTGCAAGTTGGGATTCATTCTAGTAGGGCCTTTTCCTAACCGGGTGCACACCGTCCTTTAGTTTTATCTTCATCTCCCCCAAGGAATGGTGAATTCCTTTGAGCTCATGATACCCACATGGAAATAAATCCTCAAATTCATGTAGTAGATCAATGATTTTGATACTTCCTTCTCTTTCCAGTAATCCCCAATAATAGCTTCCTTAGGTTCTTCTTCTAAACCGATGTTAACTTTCTTCATCTTTAAAGGCTCATGGTAGGCACACACGCAAGCATCTACACTATCCACTACCTCGCGCATCCCTATAGAATGGCTAACATCTAATATTTCTAATTCCTCTCCATCAATCACATATACTAACTTTCCCTTTTCTTTTTCCAAACACATGTGCTCAAGCTATAACTCATCTCTTTCCTTTTCTTCTTCAAAATGCACCTCCAATCCTAGTTCACCTAGTAATTTCAACATCCTATCTTCTCATCGTCCCCTGAAATTTCCCCATGGTAAGGTGCTTGATACCTGCAAGGAATTTTTAAGCGATAGCTTGGTACTCGATATTTAAAGGTTTGAATAAGGTCATCTGCGAGTTCTTGCCAATTCCTTGTCTCGGTGAAGTGTCTCCGAATAAATGTACCACATGTGCACGTAACCTGCAGTGTAGAATACAACTTGTGCACCAAGAGGGATGGTGGCAAAGCTTCTGTGCCTTCTCTCTAGACCCATTCACACTCCTAGATATAGAAAGAGGTGGGCTCCTTTCCATGTTACTCCTTGATGATGGTGGGTACATTACTCATAGAAAATCTACCGAGAGCAATTCTTACCTCGCGCCACTCTAAAAGGCTCTCCTAATGTGTGGCCCACCACCGAGCTACTATTCCAAGCAAGACATAACTTAACATCTCCTTCATTCCTTCTCATCCTTCCACTAAGCTTCTACCTCCTGTAGAAAGATCTCAGGGAAGGCTCCTCCTGAATACTTGGGTAGTTCTTTTCCTCCAAGGTGCCTAACCATGTGCACCTTTGTTACCTTGGTCACCGACCCTCTCAACTGTCATCCCATTAATTTGTAAGTTCCATGTGCCCAATTTTCACATGCCAAACTAGTGGTATCACTCACTGACTGAGCATCTTCAAACTAGATAACCCCATTAGTAGGGTGTATCATCTCAGGGTCTCTGATTAAGCACACATAAATCTTGTCCAGAACTTCTTCCCCAATGGTTCAATATAGGGTGTCAACTTCCCATCAACCAAGGGTATAATGACCTGTTCCTCCTTGTTCTTGAAGGTCCGCATTGTTTTTGTAACACCAAGGATGCCCAAGTAGTGCTGGGAAATTGTCCGCCTCGGCGAGTGCCAAGACTTCGAAGTCCCAGTAAACTTGGCTCCCTAGATAGTAATAGCCACATCCTTCAAGACACCAATGGGCATTGCTTTAGTCTTGTTTTCCATATACAACACATTCAAAGATGGCTATAATGTAGGTCTTCCCATCTAATGCCATGCATCCAAATTTAAAACATTAACCTCGGTGCCTGTGTCAATGAGGATATTACGGAGGAGCCATCCATCTACAATGTTGCATTCAACATTAACTCCTTGTCATCGTCGAGGTGGTGAGGGGGAATGTTCTCGTGCAATACCTATCTCTCACGTTCTTCTCTAGTGCATGGTACCTTCTCTCTCAACTAGGATCCTAGCAAGGGAATGATATTCTCTTGCCTTAGCATTTTACACACCTCCTTGACCTCATCCAGGTCATCCTTTTGTGCCTTGACTCTCCTTCTTTGTTTCTCCCTCCTAGATTGCTCTTTTAGACACTGGATCTCCCCTTATAAGCTCTGGATAACATCCATGGTGTCCTGATATATCTCTTTTTGATGTGCAGGTCTGTATACTTCCCATGAATGACCTCCTCCCTTGAAACTAGGGTTTTATGTCTTGGTACCTCTCTTGCGCGCGTGGCTTCTACCCTTGTTATTACCAAGACAGGATCCAAACCTTCATCCCGTGTTACCTAGGGCATCCATTGTATGTTTTCCTTCTTAATACTGACCATTGCAATGCCCTTGTCCTTTTGGTGCTTCTGATTCATGTGCTCAAATAATTTTGGGCACTCCTCATACTTATGCTTCTTTCCACACCATGAGCACTGTAATAGGTCCAGGCACTCACATTTGTAATGTTATGTAGATCCACAGTTGAAACATGTTCCACTAGGGAACTCACTCCTTCCTCCTCTATGATTACATTTACCATAGAATCATCCTTGAAAACCTCTTCCACTCGTGCCTCGATCTACACGCTCCTCATAACATCGATCATTATCCTTGGAACCACTAGCAATACTAGTTTGGTGTACCCCCTGATCAATGGTCTCAGGGATTTGATCAATGAGCCTACGGTATTTTGTGTCATGGGTTATAGAGGTGTAAATATTTGCAATAACAAGATATATTCTTCTTGATCATGCTCTACAACAAGGGACATCTACTTGCATCATGGTTTCCATGACAAATTTCACAATCCACTGTCAAAGCACGTACCATCCTCCGGGGGCAATTATCCTTAACATGTCCCTCTATTTCATAATCTGTGCACCATAAACCACTATGGGTCTCACGGGATATGTTCACTGAGATAATTTTTCCAATTGTTTTGCCATAGTAACAACTGAGCCCAAGAATGGGCTTAGGCTAGTATTAATACTCCCAGCTGCCTCGGCATGTAAGGCAGCTTCCAATGCTTTGCGCAGGTCTGTAAAAGTTTTATGAGACAAGGCCCTTCTAAAAGGGGTGATCAATCCTCCAACAAACCATTGTGCATGCTGAGAAGGGATATCATATGATAATTTAGACAAGAGAGTTTTAAAGCATGCATCATACTCCTACACACTCTCTGCCATTCCTTGTTGAATCTCCTTCAAAGTGCTTGATGCTCTTCTACTTGAACTTAGGGATGTGGAACTCTACCAAGAATGCATTCTTTAAGGTAGTATAGTCCACCACCGTTTGATGAGGGTCATACTTCCTATACCAGCTATGCGCACGCCATTACAACGTGGTTATAAATTGACTAGCCTTCCATTCTAGGGTTGTGACACCCTTCGCATGCCATAACAGTTCAAACTTGTGAACATGTTCCATAGCATCCTCAATGCCCCTGTAATCTCGTAAATGTAGATACATTTTGAAGAATACTTGAGGTGGTGGATGGGGTCCCTGTCCTCCCGAGCATGGGCCTTGGTTCCTCCTCTGGTGTTTCCTCCACCACCTAATCCACTGTGTCCCGTGCCTCTAGAGCCACTAGATCCACCGAACCACTTTGGGTCTAATAGGCTGTAGGAGCAAGTGCTGCCAGCTCCCCGTGGTCCCACCGAACTATGTGTTGATGGTCGTGATAGTGCTTCGCTATCACTACTTTGTTCCGTACCACTCCATGATGTGAGACTGAAATCTTGTGTACTCACTCCTTGTCCAAAGACCCATCCAAATATTGGAATGTGTGTAGCCATAGAAGAAGGGACTGTAAAATTTTATCTCCTAGGTGTGGATCTACCTATTTCATTGATATCAATCTGGTTAATAACACTTCTTCTGGTTCTATAAATCCAAGCGCTAGGGCTCGGTCACTTTGGTTGGGTTCAAAAATGCACAAACGACTCTCCTTTATTTATGTAATGAACTCTCACTGGAAGCCAAAAGGGTCTCCCTCACGCTCTTGCCAAGATGGCATAGAAGCATTGATTGTTCAGTTCCATGTCCTCCACGTGAACCTCAACTCCTTCCCGCAATGTATTTCTCCATAGATCCATCACACTAGTAGCTTCACATCATCTAGCAATCTCCCTTTCACGTGCTTCACTATACTTGAGCCATCTCTCTTCCCTTTCCTTCTCTGCAGCCGTGATATCGCCATCTTCCTCCACCCAAGTTCCCTTACCCATTTCTTAGAATGGTTTATCCACCATTAGGAAAGCCTCTAAACTCATGGTAACCATCAATATATTCATAGCTAGGGGAATAACACATAGAAACACTTCTCTAGGTTCTCATATAAATTCAAACTCAGTAACCTCCAGACAAGAATACGTGGAAATGCGTATTCCAGAGTGTAACTAGTCGGCAGTCCTCTCCACCAATGATCTATAGCATGGTTCCATGTCGATCTGCATCCTGTAAACTTTGGTATTATTTCTTCGGTCCATACATGTGATCCATAACACCAACTTGATCTAGACGCATAGGCTAAAAGACATTTATATAGTTCTATTGGGAAGCAAAGAAGAAGGTATAAATACGAAGTCATTGTAGAGGTTCTCTTCTACCCATCTACATGCATTAAACTTAGGTCCAATGTTGTATCTCTGAGAAAATTCATCCTCCATGCTCTTGAACCATGATTCAACAATTTCCAATGTCAACCGCTCTGTCATTACTCATTACACAGATCATGATGTATGTTATATCCCACTACAACTTCGAAAAGAGGTCTTAACAATGGAACCAACATGTACTCATTTTTACTCCTACTACTAAAGGAAGGAACTCCATGCATGCCGACCTATCACCCAAAGATAAGCTAAGTGCTCACCCGAGGCACGTAAGGGTACCGAGTCTCTCTTTTATGTGAGTTTAGTGGGAAACATCAATTATGATTAGTGTATAATTTTTGATGAGGGAGGTTGAAAAACATATAAGGACCATAGGGCTTAACATCCTTTAGATCATTGCAGTCACCTTAGATTGAGTACTTTAACAAAACCTAGAACATGCATTATGATAGAAAGAAATATACAATAATTCATATATAGCATGAAAGGAAAGAGAAATCATATGAGAGAAAAGTGCTTTAAAACCATTGATATCCATGTCTATTTATATCGTGTAACCTCATTGTATTCATTGATTCATTACAGAGTGTCATAGAGAGCAGAACATAGTAATGCATATCACTGGACGTATGTAACTAAGCTAACAAAAAAGAAAATTACAACTCCATGCTTAGTGTATTCTTTCCTAAATAAAAATATCCACTCACAATAATTCGTGCAGAGCTCTGCTCACTCTCTAACCCCTATACCTTATACTTCTAGATATATCTTTTACTCCATGAGCACTTGTATTTATAATTTTCCTACATTGCCAACTCACCCTCTAGTGTCCTCAGATCTGGTGCCAAGTGTCGAATGTGGTCCATGTGAGCATGCTTCTTCAGGCTTGAGCTTTCCACTTTACCTCATGATGTTCTTCTAGAAGATTCCATCTGGGGCATGCTCTTTCCTAGGCCAACCTATTGCCAGGATGGCATCTTATCCATGTGCAACCGATCATGCTTTTCATGTTTTCTACCCTAGGTGCTCAAATTGACTAAGTTCCGAGCCTCTTTTCACATGTCACGCATGCTATTATGTGCTTCCCAAATCCTTTTCTTGCACTCTTTTTCCTTGCACGCCTTTTTATAACTAGGACCCTGCATGCCCACACACCTTCATACTTGTTTAAGACTACGGGGTTCAATAACACCCATGATATTCTTTAGCACTTTGATATGGCTAATTGCAATCTAATCCCATCTCTGTCTCAATATGGGGTTACTCTTACTTCCACATGTACCACGTAACTTTTTGATCCTACATTCTATAGGTAGTTTTTTGGGAGTATCATGTACTTGACCCATACTCAACCTGATATTTCATTTGTAGTAGGGATTGTATCTCAATTTGCACATTATCCTTATAGTAGTCCCTGGAAGGCTGATAAAAGGATTTTGCACTATTTGCAGGGAAGTTCCCACTTTACCCTACACTACACTAGGGGTTCTACTCAATTTTTTGGGTATACAAATTTAGATTAGGTAGGTTCTATTGATGAAAAGCGTTCCAATTATAGCTATATTTTTATCTTGGTTCTTCTCCAATTTCTTGGGCTTTCAAAAGTAATAGGCTATTGCACTTTCATCTTCGGGGTAGATTACATGGAAATAGTTACAATGAATCAAGATTCTATTTCTTCAATGGTTATTGACAGAGATTGGATTCCCATAGGATTCATAGAATGTACTTTGGTGTGACAACCAAAGTGCAATTAACATTTCTCACAACCAGTTGAGCATGAGAAAACAAATCATATTGAGATACAAAAACACTTCATTCGTAAGAACATTCGGGATGGAGTTATTTATTTGGAGTACATTCGACTCTCAAAGCAGTAGGTTGCAGACATCTTTACGAATCCTTTTTCATCACCTCGCTACCTTGAGTTTCATGTCATGCTTGGGGTTTCAGAAGTTGGTCTTGGGGGGTGTTTGTGAGAACATCTTATTTATTCTTCTTTCTCTTTCACTTTACTAGAATTCTTTCCTTCTTTTGGTTCGATATTTATTCATGGATATAGTGTACATGAGTACCTCATAAGGCCTAGTTTCTAAGATTCATATTGTGGATATGCCACTTTTATTTTGGGCCCCTAGATTCACTTGAGGGGGTGTTAGAGTAGGTATTTACCTTATCTCATGTTCACCTAGGTACTTTATTTACCTTTATTGCATTTATCCTCACCCACTTATGTGTGTGGATATTTATTTTTATTTATTTAGATATTAGGGGGATATTATCTAGTTGTTAGGTATAGTTCTATCCTTGATCTATGGTATTAACTAGATCCTTGATGTCTAGTTATTTCCTAAATATATGGTCTTGACTAGTTCTTTCCTTGATTTATGGCTTGATCTATGACCTTGATTGGTTCTTAGATTTTTATTCCTTTCATATATAAGTAAGGCCCATTCTCATTGTATTTCATTGAGTTCCATAATAATATATGATATTGTTTCTCATTTGTTTGCAAATTTTCATGTAAATCTATTTGAATGAATTGCTTTCATGTTATTGATCTTGGTGTTTGATTAGCATATTTGTTGTTTGTAAATTATGATCTGGTTATCATTCCTTTTAGTATCCTCATTGTGGTGAGGGTGCTCAACTAAATTAGGAGTTAGTACTCCTTTTAGGTTAGTTCTCCTTGTGAAGTTGGTACTTCACTAAATCTCTTTGATTTTTGTAATATAAGAATAGTTCCAGTGAGGTTTCTTCCCCTTGAGGGTTTCCCACTTATATTTGGTGTCTTGTGTATGTTTTCTTGTGTTGTGTTATTTTGAATGGTTAATGCACATCTAATATGCACATGTATGGTTATGAATAATAGATGGAAAAATAAAATGATGATTGTATGGTTTTGTAAATGAAGTAAAATTTATTGTAGAAATAATTCACCCCCTTGCTCAGTCCATTGTGCTTCTAAAAATATATATTTGATCCAAAATCAGTTTTCACAATACTTATTTACATTAAATTCTTAAACAATGTCCCATTGTCTATAATGATGTCAAAATGAACTCTAGATAGATTGATTATGTGTATGACTAATAATTTACAAATATAATCATATGCAGTAGATTCCATAGGTATATACTAGACCCATTGAGTAAAATATCTAGTGGTGGTGATGATAAACTTATGCCCTTGAAAAAACTTGAGGTTGATCTTGCCAAAAATATTGACATCCCATACAGAAAAAGGTCATGGGGAAATAATGGGTTGTAATTCATGAGATGGTACATGGTTAAGGTTATTAAGGTGTTGACATTGATCACACTATTTTGCATACTCATGACCATAATTTTCCATCATTGGATATTAATATCCTTAATTTAGTAACTTTTGGGACATATTTTATCCACTAAAGTTTCCACTACACTCATTATCATGTAATTGGGATAAAGTAAGATGTGCACCATAATATGCTAAATAGCACTACGAGATGATCATCAAAAAAATGTTTGAACATGGATCATCCTATAAGGACATAACCTTTGGCCTCATGTCATATATGATGACCTTCTTGGGGTGAGGAATTCTCATGAAATCATTGTTGATAAAGGTAATTGTGTATATTAGTGAGCCATTCAAGGTTCTCAAAATTACAGGTAGTAAATAATACATTAAGAGTGTCGGTAGAAATAAAGTCTTTTTCTAATTACTAAATAGTGATAATGGAAAAATCATTGGTTATATCTAAGGGTATTGATGAAGTGGCACTAACCATATCATCAACATGTCAATTTTACTTACGTAGAATATTAATATAATATGAATTAAAAGTTGAATGTAAAATTTTATTTAGGGTATTATGCGTGATCGAAAATTCTTCTTTTGTGTTGTAACTATCATATACTTGATGAAAAAATTACAAATCCCCAAAAAAATTGATGTTTTAGATTTACAACATTTAAATAGTGTAGATACCAGGATTAGTGTTTCATACTTAGTGATATTGTTTGTGCATGAAAATCCTAATCGATATGTGAAGGGTAGGATCTCTCCTTGGGAAGTGAAAAACAATGTCAGTACATGTACTAGTAGTAAAGTGAGACTTATAAAAATACATATTCCATAGTTTGGAGTTGATGCTATAAGTTGTGAACTCATCCCATAAATCTTCATTGATATGGGGATGCTAAATGAGTGGGGATAAGGCGAGATGGTCAAGTAATGACTTATCCTTTAATTTATTTTTAGTAAAAAAATTAGGTTGAAAAATGTTTAGAGCATCACCCATCATGTTATACATATGGAGATATGTTTGAATAATAACAAGTAATTTAAGGGATCAAACTTAGTGATGACATTTACTTGGTGTTCAATATATAGTGTCATAATTTTTGTGTGATAAAGACCGAGGCTAGAAATATTTTTCAATAGGGGTGTAATTACACTCACAAGGGAGAATATTATGATGAATTTCATAAATTTACCACTTACAATTGTTATCATCAAATTGGGATAACAAGGCACTTAAGGCATGCTCCATAGTATATATGTACAGTAGTAATGGTTTGTCACGTATAAGTGGAAAAAGAACTAGTGGGTGGAGGAAATATTTCTTAATGTAATCAAATGTTTTTTTTCAAGTTGTATCACATTCGAATGTAGTGTATTTCTTCAAGATTCATGTGAATGGTTTGGTTTCACAATCCTTTTTGACCATAAAACAATGAATAACTTGAATTTTTCCTTAGAAGGATCATAACTACTTCATATTCTATTTTGTTTCCATGTTGACAATAGCTTGGATGTTCTTGTGGAGATGAGAAATGATATACCCTAGTAACTTATTGAAATTGAAACTAAAGTAACATTTTGTGTGGATTTAAAAGATGTTATACAAGTGTAGCCATTCTACTATAAGTTTAAAATCATGTACATTGTTGTGGAAATGTGTATACTTTGTGAGACATTTTATCAACATAATCTTCAATAATATTGAGGATGTAATCATGGAGTATGTTTGTCATGGCACGTTGATAAGTGAAACCAATAGTCTTCAACTTAAAGGGCATGAAAATGTAGAAAAATCTACCTTAGGGTTTTGTAAGGGAAGTTTTCTTTTAGTTGGCATCATTTATCTTGATATGATTATTCCAAAAAAATCATCCCTAAACGAAACGTGTCATACCTCACAATTGAGTAAACAATCATGTTTATATGTGGGAGAGATAATTATCTTTACAAAAGGAATTATTAAAGTCTCAAAATAAGTAAAATAGTCTCACAATTGGGTTTTTCGACTGGATGATATTGGATGCCCATTGGGGGTAATACAATTACAAATGAATCCAACATATAAAGATGTTGGATTTCATCTTTGATGACTAAAGCTAATTGAGGTTACATCCTACTAATTTTATATTGGGTAGGATTTACATTATCATGTATACCATGTTATGGATAATGATAAAAATGTATCAATGCAAGGATTATCATTATAAGTCCATGAAAAAGGTTGTTGAAATATTGCAGCAAATGTTGTATTTCATCCATTTTATTTTGCTAAGGGATGTTGTAAGGATTAATACGTGAGGTTCATTACTAGTAACAAAAATTAAATGAATTCGTTTATTCATTCAATAAAGTGGAGTGGTATTCTATATATGGGTGGGTAGGAATGATGTCTAGGGAATCAAGTGACACATTATAGGAAACCCCATCCTTGAAGTATGTATGAGGCTATAATTGATAAGGAAGCCTATTCTTATGAAATAAAGGAGGAGATCAACATGTAAAACTAGGTGTTTAAGGATGGATTCCTTGTTAGTAAATTCATTCAAATATTACATACGGAAGCACTATCATCAACAATATATGGGCATAAGGGCTTCAAATTTGGAGTTGAATGTGTATAAAAACCTCAAGTGAATTCTCACATGATGCAAGATTAAATTTTAGGTCCAACAACAATTTTCATAAATGTTTTACATAATATACAATTCCTTCTATAGACCATTGAGACTTAATTGTTATAGGCTCTTTAATTCCTTGGCCATAGTGACCAATTCCAGATGTTTAGTAAATCCATGCTATAATAAATACTAGTAAAATTTCCCATAATTTTGATAAGAAGGGTGGATATGGGAATTGAATATGTCATTAGGAGTTATAGTGACACAATATATAAATAAAGTGACGTCAACCTTGGTCGTGTGCATGGTTCCTTGGTATGAAAACTTGACAAATAGGATGGGTAGAAGGAACTGTGTTTATAACATGAATAGAAATATTTCCCAATAGCAAGTATAAATAAGATAATTAGGAATGAAATGAAAGATGGTAGTGAGCATGCAAGGGCCTAAAGTAAAAGGTAATGTGATTTTTCCAAGAACATAATAGGGTATATTATTGAATCCAACTATATTTATATCAAATCAAGTTAGATCATGGGCTGAAATTCCTAACATATTAAGGAAGCATATGTTGTAAAAATTGATGCTAGATCTATTAACCTATGAGTTAAGTATGGGAATGGAGCTAAAATTTTTACCACTTTTATATCCATTTGGATTTTTAACCTTATCAGATAAAATTAAATCATCCTCTATTTTGATTGAATAGTCTTGAGCTTCCTTTTAGAGTTCTAGGCTAGTAGCTTCTGAGAATAAACCTGGCCTCAGGTAGCTAAGAATTTATGAAGTATATTTTTACATTCTCATTGAGGCAATATATTCAAGAGGTATTCTCTTGACCAACCTGTTGTATCTAGAGTGATAAATTCTCTCATGGTTTCATTGTATCCTTTCTTCATTTGGAATAATTTCACCAAGAGGTCATGAAAGTCTTCTGTGGATTTAAATCTATCTCCAAAACATGTCTTGATATCATTGCAATAGATTATTGATATAGCTAGTAGGAGGTAGAAACATTCAGTTTTATTGTCATGTAGGGATTCCATATACAATTTGATGGATACATCTTTATGCTCGACTCTTAACACACCACAAGAGGTGATGAATAGGGCCACATGTTCTTCTCGGGAGTTGCAAACCATCTCCTATGAACTTGGGAAATATTTCTCTTCAAATTTGTGTACATTCATAAATGGGATGTGGGAGTACAAGTGGACCCATTTTCTTGCCCCATGACACAATTGGTTAAGGTATCTCTTCATCACCCATTGTGGCTCGGGATTCTTCTTCAGCCCTTGCTTCCTCTCTAGATACAACTCTCACCTATGATTTTCTCTTGCTCTTGCTTCTACTTCAATTTCCACTATTAATTTTTCTTTAGATATTGTTTGATTATGCTCTTACTTCAACTTTTTCTTCTATTTCTACTTTCAAAATCTTCTTAGAGATTTGGAAACTCTATGTCCAATGGATTAACACCACATAGACCACTAGTGAGACCAGTTTCAGGATGAAGGGAGTCCCTTCAATTACTGACTAGCTCTTATATTATTTGTATATATTCAAAGATGGGATCAAGATCTCTTCCTTTTCTCTAGGTCCTAGTGTATTTGCGATCAACCAACTTGTAGACATGGGATCTAACTAAGATATCCTTTTTGCACTTGGGCTTGTCTCACTCTTTCTAATTCTTCATCATGTTGCTCTTCAGAATCTAACACCCTTTTAGCTATGAAGTAGTGTGAAAAATTCTCTGTTATGCTAGATAACTTTTGTCAAGCTGGATATGATATTTTCCTTATATGTGAAACAACAATTCGGGAATCTAGGTAGGATGGTTACAAGGAAAAACCATTGGTGTGAGTTAGAAGGCACAATAACTGTTCCAATTTTTTTAAATGAGATATTTTATTTTTTTTGGTATTTTTGATTGGTATTTTGGTACAAAATATTCCAATTCTTCCCCATAGTGGGCTCCAAAAACTATTGGTGAGAAATAATTTTAGTTAGAAAAATTGGTGGATTTTCGCCAATGCTCTAGAACTAGGTCCCTCTACTTGAATGGGGCAGCTCCATTTATTATGTGTGAACAAAAAAGAAAATTTATGGTTTTCCTAGAGGTTGGGGATCCAATAGGAACACTCTATTGAACTGTGGAAAATTCTTGCAATTTCTTGCAAGGGAGGAATTTGTTGAGTAGGTGGGAAAAGGGAGTGGGAAATTAAGGAAAGGGGATTAATATTGTAGGTAGAAAATTAGATTTCAGTTTAGATTAATTAGAGAATATCCTCACACATAATCAAAAATAATAAAAAAATGTTACTAACATCAAGACAAGATATTATTATGAACAAAAACACTCACTAATTGTCATCATAAAAGAAAGAAACTCCTTTCTTCTTCATTGACATTTTTGCAAAGTTGTACATTGAGAGGAATGGAAGAACATAGGAGAAGAATAGAGGAAATTAGTTATCTCGTTACTTTTCACAAGTAGTGATCTACTCTGAGCATAAAAAGCGACAACCCTTAAGAATGGGGAAGTCCTTGCAATTTATAGATTTTGGAAAGACTCTTCACCTACCCCATACAAATTTTCATTTTTCCCTCACAACATGTGACTTTTTATATTCTTAGGGATAGAACTAATTCCCTTCTTATTAATTAATGGTGACTTATTACAATGCCAACTATAGTCAAATTTAAATGAATATGAAAAAATATGAATAGGAAATAATGAAAAGTGCAGCCCCCAACGAAGAAATAAAACATGAAGGAGGAGGAGGTGGGACGAGAGAAGAGAGATAAATAGGCCAATAAATATGCCTCCCTCACTGATTCTTCCTTGTTTCCTGATGGATCCTTGCTAAACTCAACTGGAAATATCTCCACTAACTTAAACTCTCTACTATACCAGGATCTTATAGGTGTAAATTTCTTGACTTGAGGAATGTAGACACAACTCAGGGACTCAAGCCAAACATCTGAGATGTCATTGATGTTCTTACTTTAAGTAAACCATGAGTGGTGTTTATTTGAAATTTTAAACCTGTGGCTTTGATCTCATTGAGAGACTCTAATGTATCTTGACTAAAAGAAAAAGGGGTCTATAATTCTTTCTTAACATACTCCTCAAATAGATTTAATAATTCATCTCTTGATGTTCTCTCATAAATGGTAGGGAATCTAAGCTCTTGTATCCTAGTGTTAACATTGTCCTACATTGTAGAGGCACACTCCTCATTTGATTCCAAATCCTAAATATCCAACCTCAACATTTCATACCGCAAGACAAGATTCTCGCCCATACACATGACAAGTTATCATATGGAGAATAAAATATTTTCCTTTTACCAACACCGAGAATTGTCCTCTCCCATTTTAATCACCGGTGGATGTACTCGATCCTAATGTTATTTTTCATTTTCCAATCCTTCCCTTGTCATCCAAAATGTTTTAGCAATGGATCACAAGTACCTATATAATGAGATCAGATCTAGAAGAAAAAGGGTTTCTCCCATAATTCAAATTTGAATTAACATCCACCTTACAGTGGTTGACATGAAAACTAGCCACCTATTTTAAACGTAAGTTATATGGCACAAATTTTATTCTTTGGAGGGTTTTAATAAAAATGGTTTCTTGTTTAATACTACAAACCTTGACATTTTCTTCTAAAATAACCACTTTACACTTAAACATTTGGTTAAGAAAGTAGTGTTACATGGGTGGATATGTAGTTAGATTATCATATTATAAGAGTTCAATTTCTCAATAGTAATAAAGCCAGGAAAAAAATAATGTGGGATATTATTATCTCTCACACATCACTTTGGAGAAGATAAAGAAACATTAGAAGATGGAATGCATGATGGTAAAATATTTAAATTAACAAGATCCCTAGATGAACTAAATGATATTGTGTTGTTTCTAGAAATAATAATCACACCCACTAACTCTAATATTTACAAAAAAAAATTGTTGTAAAATATTTTCCATTTTATATTATAAGTGGAGTGTTGTATAAAGTGGCATGTGATGAAGTTTGGAGGTGTTGTGTAATGGAGCATGAAGAAGAAGAAATTTTGTATGAGGCACATGAAGGAATGGTATGAGTTCATTATGTTGAGAATGTGACTACACATAAGGTTATCGTAGTAGGATTATGGCGAGAAAAATGTTTTTCATGATGTAAATTAATATACATGTATCTAAGACATTTTTAGCATGTAGGAAATCCAAGTAAGAGGGTTTTCATGCCATTGTGACCAATTATTGCATAGGAATCATTTCAAAAATTAGCTATAGACGTGTGTAGGACTAATCAATCTAGCTAGGACAAAATATTAGATCACTCTATATTATAACAACAATAGGCTATCTAACTCATTAGGCTAGGGTTGTACTAATAAAGGATTATGTAGTAGTGACATCAAAAAAATTTTATGGGAAAAGATATTTAGTTAAAATGGATTCCATTTTAGCCTAATAAATGATAGAGAGGATAAACTTTCTCAATGAGAATATGTGCATATTATTATCAAAGCTCATGATTCTATACCATAAGACAATGCCATATTACCTATAAGAAATTGGAACAATTGAAGTATTCAACAAAAAAATTAAGTAACACTTTGACAAAGAATATCAATGTTGCACAAAAGGATTGTGATGATAAGTTTTTGATAGTTTCTAGGCATATAAGAAAACATACAAAATATTACACAAGGAAACACCCTTCCAAATATTATTTGGTAAGGAAGCGGTGTTTCCATTTGAATTTATGGTTCCATATTCAAGAATTTCATGTGATAAAAATCTAGATGATAAATCCTTCATTTTTGTGATGCCCGCTAAAACAACCCACTTGAGACCCAAGAAACAACCTAGGATTAGTGAGGAAAATTATGGAATAATTTTTTTGTTTAAAGGAGTCTACTACCATGTTACAAGGAAACAAATGTCACTAGAAAGTTCTAGAACAAATATAATCTACTAGAACATAATTTTCCTTTATTAACAATTATCAGAGGTCACAAGGTCCAAAATTTAGGGTTAGAAGTTTCAATTAGGTTCAGAGGGTAAATTATCACCATACCCACTCTCTAACAGGCTCAAAGTTTCAACTTTATTTTTCTCATACTTAACACATTCAAAATTTCCCTAAATCATTTCCATTGGATAGGAAATTTTCTCACCTTTCCAATGATATAAAGAAGTCCTCCTAACTCCTTATAAAACTCAAGTTATGGGTCGGCGGGCCTTGGGGTGAAAATTTTCCCCCAAGGGCGGGCCCGTGGGCCTAGGGATGAAAATTTGCCTAAAAGGGCGAGTTGGTGGGTTGTGGGGTGACTTAGCAAAATTTTTTTCTGCGTTGGGGGGAAAAATCCAACTTGCACCCACACCTCCGAGTTCTCCACCAGGGACACATGTCGAGCTCCAACCTCACGTGGGGGAAGAATGAGCGAAGGGCGGGGTGGCAGAGAAGTTTGGGGAAATTTGCTAAAGGAGGGTGAAGGGAGTAAAATGCATGCATGGCCCACGGGTCTGTGAAAGGATTTCACCAAGGCGAGGGTGGGAGTGCGGGGCTGTGGAAGGAAAACCAAAAATTTTCCAAGACAAAAATTTCAAAAACGATTAAGTTTGCAAGGGTTCCCCGCCTCCGCCATGCCATGTGGCAGTACCATAAAGGAAGTGGGATCTCAGATCGGTGGAGGAAATTAATAAAATTTTCCATTAAAAGGGTCCCAAGGAAAAAAATTGTGCTCCGTTGTTGCCTCGTGAGGCCATGTGGCAGCATCTGATTGGTTGCGGGCTACCGGGGTGGTGAGGAAAATTTTAAAAAATTTCCCAAATTTTTTATTAAGTCCCTAGGGAAAATTTCGGGCCGTGGGCCCGCCAAGGAAGGAAAACTTCGGAAGGCCAAAACTTTTGACAGAAATCTTAGTTTTGGGAAAATGAGGACTTTCTGGAAATCTCTCAATGCCTTATTTGTATAGGAATCATAAATTTTAGATTTTGATAAAGTTTCAGTGGTCAATTTTATGAAAATGGCCTACAGGCTTGTTAAAAGCAAACTTGTAAATTTTAACTTATAAATTTGGTTCAATTTGGTCTTCTCCTTCACTCAACATGCCAAACAGACATGGAGAACTATTATGAGAAGGATTTTAGGATGTATTGAAAGGTAATTTTGCTCAATTGATTTCAATTTCAGTTTTTCCAACATTTTGAGAAAAATTACTGCAAAATAGCGTGAACGATTTGGGCCCGATTTTGCAATGTTTTAAATGATTTCCTTAAGTTTTTTTGTCAAAATGAGTTCATTGATATTATATCATGCTAAATTTTTATTTTTCCATTATGATTATTATTTTCAAGTTCGAACTGTGCATTTTAAATAAATTATTTGCCATTTTAAAATTTAACAGACATCAAATCTTGAGGGATCTATTTAACAATTTCATCTTCCATATTGGAAATTTCATTTCTATTCTAGTATAATACATTTAGTTATTTTAATCCAACCATTTAATAGCTAAAATGCAAAGTCTAATTTCCAATTTTAACATATTTTCAAAAGGACAAAGTAATACAATTCCTTCATACATGTTTCTTCCTTTTCCATTTTTCCAAATAGAGATTTCAATCACAATCTGATATTCCAATTTAAATCCACAATGTAAATGAGGAAAGGTCTTGCAATCCTTTATTGATTTTAAAATAAATACATCTTTACATTTTTTTTTCCAATTCCTTGAATGCAGATAACAGATTTCAATTTCATTCTTTCAAATGACCAGAATAGAATATAAATATCTTTCACATTTTGAATATACAACTTTCATAACCAATTATGAACATCTTCTCTTCAAAAAATACTTTACAATTTCATACACTTCAAAGTGGGAAAGGTTACAATAAAATATATTTCACAAGGGACTGTCAAAGCGTATTTTCTCTCTACTTCTAAACAATAACATGCAAGTTTCCTTTTCTTCCAATTTGATCACAACAAAAGTGGGGGAAAGGCAACTCTCTCCACCCAACCAAGACATCTAAAGAAAGGAGAAGCCATCCTTCATAATTTTCCCCGATCCCCAACCAAAATTCAATAGAAGGTGTATTTCAACTCATGGAAACAACAAGCTTCCACAAACACACAACATTCTTTCAACATGCTCATTTCAAATTTAAAAACACAGTTCAACACAATACAGTAGTTTACAACTACATTGAAAACATTAAAACTGAACTTAGGCTTTATCATGCAAGGTTAAAGAGTAAGGACTATGGGGGAAGTTGCTTAGGCATCCTAATGGGAATTGGGTATCAACTTTTAACAAGCGCAATAAAATTCACCACACATTTCCTTATGCCCCCTTAATCCCCTCCTTATGCCCCCCACAATTTTCCTTATGCCCCCACAAAGTAAGAAATGCAACCTATTTCTTTTCCATGGTAGATCCCAAAACCAAAATCCCTCCACAATAATCTGATGCCACTGGCATTCCCTTATGCCCCCTCACATGGATTCCCCATAGCCTTCTCCTACACAATTTCTATGGTAGTCTACCCATAGCCAAAAAACATACATAAAATTCACCATTCACACAAACACAAATAGGAAATAACAACATAAAAGAAGAGCTAAGATCCTACCTCTCCATGGTATATTTGTTCCAAAACAACAAGCTTTCAAAGTCAATTATACAGTCCCAAAATCAGCAATATCTAAGTATGAAAAGCTCTCCAATCTCCTCCAAATCAACAAGAGCTCCCAACAGCAAAAATACACCCCAAAAGGAAGTAAGCAAAAGTTCAACAACCCAAAACAAGGCAATGAGTTTGAATTTTATAGAGGAGGGAAGGGAAGAGGATGATGTGGATCCATGTAGGATGCCACTTCACACATCCTCAACTCCAACACAAAATTCAAATTTCATTCTCCAAAGCACAATAAAGAGGTGGGTGAAAATATGACAATTTACTTACACACTCCAAAAGCCCACACCCCAAAGGACTGAATTAAATAAAATGTAAGAAGAGTGCAATTAAAACATGCAAAATGATTTTAAAAATGCATTAAAAAGGTCTAAAATCAACCCTCCAACCATAGGAATGGTTGGTAAATAAACTTAAGAGGTATAGGACAAGTTTTACTTGTCCCTCAAGCCTCAAGGAAAAATTCAAATTTCTAAGGAGGAGGAGTGTTTCATTCTGCAAAATTTGACTTACACAACTCTTACACACACTTACACATCACTTACACATACTTACAACATTTAATACAAAAGCCAACAACTTCAATAATTACTTTCTTATGTCCCAATTTAATTAATTAACTTTTAACCATATGTTTTCTCACATTAATCTACCACAATTTAATTAAATAAAAGAAAGGGACACATCACTAATAAAATACATACAAATAATAATAAAAAGGAACCACATTAATAAAATACACATAACCCCTTGGTCACATTCAAAGGTAATCCCCCCATGGGAATCCCTAACAAAATACAACACACACACACAAAACATGTTGTCATGGTGACCTTGTTGAATTCATCTAGAATTCCAATGTGGTTGGTCTCCAATCCCCGATGTTTGTTGTGATATTTTAACCTACAAAACACAAATACCTCCTTCGGCCTTGTGGCCATATTATAACATCCAACATGATATAAATATAATTCCAAAATCATCTATATAAATGAATCACAACAACATCAAAGTAACAACTATATCATCATCATATACTATCCATTTTCTAGGGTCTACTCACAACATTCAAAAATCACTTGTCCGAACAACATTCGTAATATATCCATGTCAAATAGTGTATCGTCATCCACATATGAGTGTCTCTAATAATCATCATGCATCATAAACAAATCAAGATCATAATAATCCATGATTAAATATCTACCATCATACTAAATCAAAACCATAATAATGTCCATAATGTAATCAACAATATCAATATTACTCAAAAGGTGTCAAAGGGAAGTGGCCACTACATTCCCCTCCCCTTAGACTCGATTTCCCCCTAGAAGTCATTGGAAAAAATGTGGAAACTGAACTCGTAATAAGGTAGCATCCTCCCATGTAGCTGCAGTATCATCATATCTATCCCACTACACCCGAATGTGATCAACCTCTCTCCCTCAAAGGCCCGGGGTCCTGTGATCGAGGATACAAATGAGATCCACCATCACCTTTGATCTTGTACCTGTAATGATGTCCAATCTAACACATGAGAAGGATCTGTAATGTGATGCGAGACAAGCTAGGTGGAAATGCTAGACGGTAGACCAAATGGCCAAATGCTCCAAGATCTCAAAAGGACCAACAAATCTAGGAGCTAACTTATAACCTTTTCCATAATGGATAGGGATGTTTTGTGGCATGACACGAAGGAACACCTTCATGCCCACATCAAAATTACAGTCTATTCTATGTTGATCTACATACTTCTTCGTTTATCATGTGCCTCATGTAGTCTTTTGTCGATCAATACCACCTGCTTTGCTCCATGTCCTATTAAAGATCGGTCCAAGAGATACTCTGTCCTCTAGCCACTGTCCCCGGATAAGAGGTTTCCTACACTCTCTACCATACAAATCCTAAAAAGGAGCCATGCCTATAGAAATCTAGAAGCCAATATTATAGGAAAACTCCACTAAGTACAGGTATTCCTCCCATCTAGACTGCTGATCCATCACATACATCTTGAGCATGTCCTCTAAAGTATGATTCACCCACTCAATTTGTCCATCTATATCATGGTGATATGTTGTGCTGATGTTTATCTTTGTCCAGAGGACATAATGCATGGTAGTCGAAAAACATAAGTATACAAAGGATCGTGGTCATAAATGATCTTCCGTGGAATCTTGTGTAACCTGAAAATCTCATCCAAATATACCCATTCCACTAGTCTAGTTGTATAAGTGGAATTCATCAAAGAAAAGTGAGCCACTTTTGTCAATTTATCAACCGTGACCATAATGGTGTCATGGTGATATCTCGACATTACTAGCCCAACAATGAAATCCATGGAAATAGTGTCCCACTTCCATTCTAGTATAGCATGCAGAAAGAGAAGGCCACTTGGATGTTGATGTTTGGCCTTAACTCTCTAGCACTCTAAAATCGTGACACAACCGGGTCGTGTCTCTCTACAAAGTCCTCTACAATGATACAATTTTCTCAAGGTGGCGTGCATCTTCTTCACCCCTGGATGGGCTGAAAAGGGTGCATGATGTACCTATACCAAGATGTCCTACCTTAAGCCTCCATCTCTACGAACATAGATCCAGCCTCTATTCCTGAGAAGACCATCTGTCTTTAAGGAAAATCCATCAAAACTCCCCTCAAGGGGTCTTTGAGACTCGATCTATGCTCAAACTGCAATGTGAAAGTTGTTAAGAGGATGCTACTAAAGAATCCTACTCTACAAATCTATGCTCACTGAGGTGGCCATAGCCACATGTCTCCATCTACTGAGAGTGTTTACTACCACATTCTCCTTCCCCTTCACATGCTCTATCTCCATATCATACTCACAAAGCAACTCCATCCAATGCCACTGACGATAATTGAATTGGGCTACGTGAAGAGGTGGTAATGACTCAAGTGATTTATCCTAAGTGTGAATCTCTTGCCAAGAAGAAAGTGTCTCCATCAAACCAAAGCGTGCACAACTGCCACAAGCTCAAGATCATGAGTCAAATAATTAAGCTTGTAATCTTTGAGTTTGTGAGACTCAAAAGCCACTACTCTACCCTCCTGCATCAAAACACCTCCAAGCCTTGCAAAGGAAGCATTCATGCAAATGAAAAACTCACCCTGAGGATCTGGCACTACAAGAATAGGTGTTGTAGTGAGGCATTCCTTCAGTGTCCTAAAGGTTTGTTCGCATATTTTCGACCAAAATAATTTCTTCCCTTTCCTTTGAAGGGAAGTGATAGGGTGTGCAATCGAGAGAAGTCCTAAACAAATCTCTGGTAGTATCCTACTAATCCCATAAAGTTGTACACCTCCATCACCGTAGTGGGTGTTGGCCAATCCATAATGGCTCTAATATTGGAAGGATCGATGACGATACCTTCCCTAGAAATGATATGACCCAAATATTGTACCTCTTTCTGAAAGAATGCACACTTCTCCAAGTTCCCGTAAAGTTTCTACTCACGAAGACACTGAAGAACCTGGCGAAGGTTCCCCTCATGCTCCTCATGTGTACATGAGTAAATCAAAATGTCATCTAGGAAGATGAGAACGAAGTGATCTAAGAAGGTCTTGAATACCCCATTCATCAAACTCATAAATACCTTGTGGGGAATTAGTCAAACCAAAAGGCACCACGGTGAACTCATAGTGGCCATATCTCAAATGCAGGAAGGTGGTTTTATAAATGTTTTCCTCTGAAATCCTCGGTTGATGGTAACCTAACTTGAGATCAATCTTAGAGAAAATTGTGGCTCCTTCATCGATCAAATAATTCATCAATGTGTGAAAGGAGATAACAATTCTTGATCGTTACCTTATTCAACTGGTGGTAATCAATACACAACCACAAGGATCCATCCTTCTTCTTTGAAAATATCACCGGTGCACCCCTACACTAGGACAAATAAGGCCCTTCTCCAAAAGACCCTCAAGCTGCTGCAACTTGAGCTCATAGCACTCTAAGGTGGTTATCCGATAAGGTGCTCGTGAGACAGCTCTGCTATAGGAACTAGATATATATGAAAATCAATTTCACGTGGGGGTGGTAACCTGGTATCTCCCCTAGAAATACATCTAAAAACTCTCTAAAAATGGGATGATCATCTAGCAATGGTCCACTAGTCCCACCTACGATCGATCTGATCGTGTAACATCATAAATTTGACAACCCCATTGTACACATTGCTTAAGTGTATAGCGGAGATGGTGTGAATAGAAACTGGTCTCTTAACCCATGAAATCACCGACTCAACTCCCAAATCATCGACACAAGATAAAATCTTATGTTAACAATCCATCTTAGCCCTGTGTGCAGATAACCAATCCATACCCAAAATGACTTCATACGAGCCCAAAGGAAGGATACAGAGATCCGAGGTAGTGGTGAAAGGTCCCAAACACGCACACTCCTTAAGTAAGGAGTCTATAGAGATCTTGGATACATGAAGCCATATCAACATCCCAACTATAACCCTTCCTAACTTCCACCATCTTGCATCACTCTACTAAAGATGGTGCAATGAAAGAATCAGAAGAACTAGAATAAAACAATATAGAGGTAGGAATACCCCAATGCTACCTATAGTCTCAATGACTATACTCGATCTTTGGGCATGGTGGTTCTTAACCTTTGCATAAATCTTTTGGCTACGTCCCATGTCACCAATAGTCAGCTCTGAGATCTGTGTCTTACCCTTGTTATTATTGTTATGTGGGTAGTCTCTCCAAAAATGTCCAAGTAACTCAATAGCCAAAACATCCTCTTGATCCTCCCCAATGAGTAGCACCTCCAGTAGGTGCTTTGGAAGTCTATGGTGTGGATCCTAATGATCTAGCTATGGTCTGCTAAGGTCTTTGCTGGTGAGCTCCCGCTAACTGAGCTCTAGGTCCACCTTGTGTCTTGATGGGACCCCTAGGAGGAGGCCCCATACTCGACCTCTCTGTGCATCAGCTCTCTGTGGAGGTCTATGAGGTGGGCAGGGACTGTTGCTACTACTAATATGGTCTAAATGATGACTGTGTTGAACCTTATCTACCACAAGGAAGAGGTACTAACCCCTTGATCTACTATCTTACATCTGTTGTATGTGGCTGGCTCGGACTCGGTCTCTCGCTTTCTTTGGGTCTTACCCTGAGTCTCCTTTACTATATAGGCCTTCTTAACGACCTCATCTAATCTCTATGGGTAAAGGATCTAAACCACACCTCCAATGTCTGAATTAAGGCCCTAGATGAACCTATGAATCCACACCTACTCATCTTGCATGCACTCAACATCTTGGAGTAGATCCATAAATTTATTCTCATACTCTACTCGAAAGAGATTTGTTTCTAAGGTCATGAAACTCATCTATCCATTCTTTGTATGAACCTCTCGTGACAAATATCGATCCTAAATCTCTCCTCAATTAGCTCCCGTGTCATTGTCTCGAACTAACATAGAGCTTCTACTCCTCTTGTCCTCCACCATATTTCTGCTCCATTCCTTAGTAGACGGATCGCAACATGAGCTTTTGTGTTGCTAGAACAAGGAAAAAGCTTGAAGCAAGCACTCAAGCTCACTATTCAAGCCTCTACTTGAAATCCACCTATGTCACAGAATAATGTGAGGGCCAAAGCTTTAGGATCTCACTGATGTGATCTGTGACTATGGTCCGATGGCCTCTAGGTCTCTTATTTCGATCATTCCTAAGCCTAGGGCTTTGAGACCTCTCACTATGCTTTAAAACTCGGTCACCTTGTCCCCTCTATGCTGATTCTACCCTAGCTGACTTCACATGGGATTTCTCTTCTATATGATCCTCTTTGGGTTGAGGAGATACTTGAGCATCAACAAATGGTCCCTATCATGTCTGGCTACATGTCCTCCTCCTAATCCTCTACGTAGAGCGGCATTAACATCTTGAAGAGTCTGCAAAATCTAGGGTAGGATGGCTGCTACACCCGATCTGGTGATCCGATGGTGGTAAGTTTGGGTCTATGTGAAAAGTCCCTCACCCCATTTGTGCCTCGGTAAAGACCAAGGCATGAGTTAGTTCATTTTTGTAAGTTTTATTCAATTTCCATGTTTACTAAAATATGTAATTTCTAAACTAAGTTGTTTTCTAGATTTAAAAGTGTGCTAGGTTTAAGTTTCATGTCCCAAGTTTTCTAGTGTGCCCAATGGTCCAAGATTTTGAACCACTTCTCTAATACCAAGTGTGATGCCTGCTAAAACAACCCACTTGAGACCTAAGAGAAACCTAGAATTAGTTAGGAAAATTATGGAATAATTTTTATTCTTTTTGTGTAAAGGAGTCTACTACCAGGTTACAAGGCAACAATTGTCACTAGAAAGTTCCAGAACATATTTAATCTACTAGAACATACTTTTCCTTTATTAACAATTATTAGAGGTCACAAGCTCCAATATTTAGGGTTAGAAGTTTCAAATAGGTTCAGAGGGTAAATTATCACCATACCCACTCTCTAACAGGATCAGATTTTCAACTTGATTTTTCTCATACTTAATGCATTCAAAATTTCCCTAAATCATTCCCATTGGATAGTAAATTTTCTCACCTTTCCAATGATATAAATAAGTCCTCCTAACTCCTTATAAAACTCAAGTTATGGGCCGGCGGGCCTTGGGGTGAAAATTTTCCCCCAAGGGTGGGCCGTGGGCCTAGGGATGAAAAATTGCCCAAAAGGGTGAGTTAACGGGTCGCGGGGTGACTCAGCAAATTTTTTTTGGGTGTGCGGGGTAAAAATCCAATTTGTGCCCACGCCTCCATTGCACCGCTAGGACACGTGTCGAGCTCCAAGCTCATGCGGGGAAAGAATGAGGGAAGGGCGGGGTGGTGGAGAAGTTTGGGGAAATTTTCCAAAGGAGGGTGAAGGGAGTAAAATGCACACATGGGCCCGCGCATCCATAGAAGGATTTCACAAAGGTGAGGGCGAGAGTGCGAAGCCACGGAAGGAAAACCAAAAATTTTCCAAAACAAAATTTTTAAAAATGATAAATTTTGTAAGTGTTTTGCCCCTCCGTCATGCCACGTGGCGATTTCATTCAGAAAGAAGCGAGATCTTGGGCCGATAGAGGAAATTAATAAAATTTTCCAAATTTTTTTAAAAGGGTCCCAAGGAAAAAATTTTTTGCCACGCCTCATTTGTTTCCTCATGAGGCCACATGGCAGCCTATGATTGGTTGTGGGCCGGCGGGGTGGTGGGAAAAATGTTAAAAATTTTCCCAAAAGTTTTTATTAAGTCCCTAGGAAAATTTTGGGCCACCTGCCCACTAAGGAAAATTTTCCCAAATTTTCCCGCTAAGGAAAACTTTAGAAGGCCATAACTTTTAATAGAAAGATTAGTTTTGGGAAAACGAGGACTTTCTAGAAATCTTCGATGTCCTCTTTTCATAGGAATCATATATTTTAGATTTTGATAAATTTTAAGCGGTAAATTTTTAAAAATGGCTGCAGAGCTTGTTAAAAGTAAATTGGTAAATTTTTAACTTATAAATTTGGTTCAATTTGGTCTTCTCTTTCACTCAACATGCCAAATAGACATGGAGAACTATTCGAGATGGATTTTAGGATGTATTGAAAGGAAATTTTCTCAATTGATTTCAATTTGAGTTTTTCCAATATTTGAGAAAAAGTTTGCAAAATAAGCGTGAGCAGTTTGGGCCCAATTTTGCAATGTTTTAAATGATTTCCTTAAACTTTTTTTTGTCAAAATGAGTTCATTGATATTATATCATGCTAAATTTTTATGTTTCAATGTTGATTATTATTTTCAAGTTCGAACTGTGAATTTTAAATAAATTATTTGTCAGTTTAAAATTTACAATAGAGATCAAATCTTGAGGGACCTATTTAACAATTTTATCTTCCCTATTGGAAATTTCATTTCTATTCTAGTCTAATACATTTACTGATTTTAATCCAACAATTTAATAGCTAAAATGCAACACCGATTTCCAATTTTAACATATTTTCAAAAGGACAAGGTAATATAATTCCTTCATACGTGTTTCTTCCTTTTCCATTTTTACAAAAAGAGATTTCAATCACGATATGATATTCCAATTTAAATCCATAATGCAAATGAGAAACGGTCTTGCATTCCTTTATTGATTTAAAAATAAATACATCTTTACATTTTTTTTCCAATTCCTGGTATGCAAATAACTGATTTCAATTTCCTTCTTTCAAATGACCAGAACAAAATATAAATATCTTTCACATTTCGAATATACAACTTTCATAACCAATTACAAACATCTTCTCTTCACAAAATACATTACAATTTCATCCACTTCAAAGTGGGAAAGGTTACAATAAAATATATTTCACAAGGACCATCAAAACTGTAGTTTCCTTTGCTCCAGAACAATAACATGTAAGTTTCCTTTTCTTCTAATTTGATCACAACAAAAGTGGGGAAAAGGAAATGCTCTCCACCCAACGAAGACATCAATGAAAGGAGAATCCATCCTTCATCATTGGCCCCCGAGCCCCAACCACAATGCAATAGAAGGTTTATTTCAACTCATGGAAACAACAGGCTTCCACAAACACACAACATTCTTTCAACATGCACATTTCAAATTTAAAAACATAGTTCAACACAATACAATAGTTTACAACTACATTGAAAACATTAAAACAAAACTCATGATTTATCATGCAAGCCAAAGGAGCAAGGACTATGGGGGAAGCTACTTATGCCTCCCAATGGGAATTGGGTATCCACCTGTAACAAACTACCAATAAAATTCATCACACATTTCCTTATGCCCCCACAATCCCTCCTTATGCCCCCAAAAAGTAAGAAATGTAAGCTATTTCTTTTCCATGGTAGATCCCAAAACCAAATCCCTCCACAATAATCTGATGCCACTGGCATTCCCTTATGCCCCCCACATGGATTCCCATAGCCTTCACCTACATGATTTCTATATGGTAGTCTACCCACAACCAAAAAACACACATAAAATTCACCATTCACACAAACACAAAAAGGAAATAACAACATAAAAGAAGAGCTAAGATCCTACCTCTCCATGGTAGATTTGTTCCAAAACAAAAAGTTTTCAAAGTCAATTATACAATCTTAAAATCAGCAATATCTAAGTATGAAAATCTCTCCATTCTCCTCGAAATCAACAAGAGCTCCCAACAGCAAAAATACACCCCAAAAGGAAGTAAGTAAAAGTTCAACAACCCAAAACAAGGCAATGAGTTTGAATTTTATAGAGGAGGGAAGGGAAGAGAATGATGTGGATCCATGTAAGATGCCACTTCGCACATCCTCAACTCCAACACAAAAGTAAAATTTTATTCTCCAAAACACAATAAAGAGGTGGGTGAAAATATGAAAAATTACTTACACACTCCGAAAGACACATCCCAAAGGAATGAATTTAATAAAATGTAAGAAGAGTGCAATTAAAACATGCAAAATGATTTTTAAAATGCATTAAAAAGGTCTAAAATCAACCCTCCAACAATGGGCATGGTTGGTAAATAAAATTAAGAGGTATGGGAAGAGTTTTACTTTTCCCACAAGCCTCAAAACAACCTCCAAGAAAAATTTGAATTCCCAAGGAGGAGGAGTGTTTCATACTCCAAAATCTGGCTTACACAACTCTTACACACACTTACGAATCACTTACACATACTTACAACATTTAATACAAAAGCCAACAACTTCAATAATTAATTTCTTATGTCCTAATTGAATTTATTAACTTTTAACCATATGTTTTCTCACATTAATCTACCACAATATAATTAAATAAAAGAAAGGGACACATCACTAATAAAATACATACAAACAATAATAAAAAGGAACCACATTAATAAAATACACATAACCCCTTGGTCACATTCAAGGAAATCCCCCATGGGAATCCCTAACAAAATAAAACACACACACACAAAACATGTTGCCATGGTGACCTTGTTGAATTCATCTAGAATTCCATTGTGGTTGGTCTCCAATCCCCGATGTTTGTTGTGATATTTTTAACTTGCAAAATACAAATAACTCCTTCGGCCTCGTGGCCATATCAGAACATCCAACATGATATAAATATAATTCAAAAATCATCTATATAAATGAATCAAAACAACATCAAAGTAACAACTATATCATTTGTAATTTAATCAACAATTATATCATCATCATATAATTTCCATTTTCTAGGTCTACTCAAAACATCCAAAATCACATGTCCGAACAACATTCATAATATATCCATGTCAAATAGTGTATCATCATCCATATATGAGTGTCTCTAATAATCATCATGCATCATAAGAAAATCAAGACCACAATAATCTATGATCAAATATCTTCCATCATACTAAATCAAAACCATAATAATGTCCATAATATAATCAACGGTATCAAGATTAGTATCAAAAGGTGTCAAAGGAAGTGGGCACTACAATTTTCAAGTTCTGACTCAACTAATGCAATTGTATGAAAGAAGATAACATGTTTATAAGATATAATGATTAGAGTGATTTAATGAAATTTAAATTTAAGATAAGGATAATTTTGATCAAAATAATATAACAAAGTAAATAAGAAAGATCGGAAAAGGAAATTCAAGTAAGAGTGAGAGATAGGTCTTAGAGAATGACTCATCTTATATCTATATGTATGGAGTGATTTTGGACTAGTGAATATATTGGAAAGGCATATTCTAGACTGTATAATATTTTTGTATGATTCTAGTAAGTAACGATCTTAGGAACAAGAAAGCACTGGAAGAGGACAAGGGTTCCTATTATCCAAAATGAGCCCCGATTATTTTGGCTAACTTGCCTTCATTCTTTCCATGTTCTTCAACTTAAATTTTCACACATTGTAAGAACTCAAAATATTATGGAAATGAATTCATCAGATAGGATTTTTCTTCCCCTTTCAAGAAAGGTAAAGAAGTCCTCCTAAATCCTTGTATTTTTTGAGTTATGGCTCGATAGAGTTTGGAGGGGAAATTTTCCCTAGGTGGGCCCGCGAAGCTTGGGAGAGTTTTGTACCAAAGAGGCTTGGGCCACCGGAGTAGAGAAGGAAATTTTTCCATGGAATTTAGCGAGTTAGCGGAGGCATGAAGAGAAATTCTCCACTTAGCCTTTTGGGGAAAAAGGGTTAAAGTCAAAATTTGGCCCACAAGCCCGCAAAGGAGAATGGAAACAAAATTGGTTAAGGGTCCACTATAAGCAAAAATCAACATGTCATCAAAAGGGGAAGTGGGATGTGGAAGGAAATAAGGAATTTCACCCTCTTTTTGGTAAAAATTAAAGGCATGAATTGAACCCACGGTCCCATCGACCAATAGGATGGCGCCACATGTCCACATCAACAACGGAGTGGCGGGGCCACAGAGAATTTTGGGAAAATTTCCCAATTTTGTGAAAAGGGGAAAAATGTTGTTTTGAAGTCATGGGCCAATCGGATGATGCCACATGTCTAGGAGTAAGCGGGGCCATGGAGGATTTTTGGAAAATTTTACAATTTCATGTAAAGGGGAAAAAGGTCAAGTTTTGGCCCACCGACCCAATTTTTGACCTAATTTCACCATTTTTTCCCTAAATCTTCAAATGGCTATATCTTTCGATCCAAAGCTCGGATTTTTGTGTTTTTGGTATCATTGGAAAGATGGTGAAATTATCCACATGATGGACCCATCAATTTTGAATTTTTATGGAGTTTGATGGGAAAATTTTTATGAAATGTCCTTGACACGGGAAAAAATGTAGAACCGACTCT
The DNA here is from genome assembly GCA_018340775.1 of Taxus wallichiana var. yunnanensis. Taxonomy (NCBI): domain Eukaryota; kingdom Viridiplantae; phylum Streptophyta; class Pinopsida; order Cupressales; family Taxaceae; genus Taxus; species Taxus wallichiana. The sequence goes on from CM031244.1 coordinate 273,343,259, forward strand.
TAACCACCAAAATTGATGAAGTATGGTGTCCGTTTCTTCTCCAACATGGCTGAATGCATCGAAAAATGTATTTGTGAGGGTGCCCTTGATATTTTAATGAATCTTGTTGGTGGTTGGAGTTTTAAAATTATTTTTCCCACATTTTCTCATTTCCTTCATTCTGTTCGAGCGATAAAAGCCAGTTTTGGCTCATTTTGTAAAAGGTTGTTCATCCTTCTTCTCTGCCTCTCCTTATTTTCTTTTCTAGAGTCAAAAATGGATTTTGAAGCTCCTCCCTGATGTCTAATGGAATTTTTTCCTCTTACCTCGTGAAATGATGTTTTGTGCAAACTTTTGGAGAAATTAAAAATGTGTTTTGTGATGCATTTGTCCATTCTCATTTTTGGTTGTTTTATTTTTGCCTCTCTTCATTAGGTATTTGTGCATGTTTGGATATTCATTGCAGGTTTTGAAGCTATGTTCATGGAGTTTTGGAATGTTTTCTGTGTGAAATCCATCTTTGGTCTATGATGTACTTGTCCATCCTCTCCCTTGCTCACCTCTCTTTGTTTCATGCCGTTTTGATAGATGACAAACATTTTCCTTCTCTGGTGTATCACTATTTTAGTATAGGCTCTGGTTTTCCTTGTTTTCTTCCTCTCCTTGTATCCTTGGAAGTTAGATTAGGTTAGATTAGCTTTCCTACATTGGAATAGCTTGTGTCAGGTAGTTTAGGAAGAGGAACGAACCTTCTCTGAAGAGCTTTCCCCATTTGCAAAGGTCCCACACTTTGGGAAAGCTCAATGTTGTGCAATCACACCAAATGAATTTTCCTTAGAAAAGTAGATCCATTACTCATTTAGGGGTGTTGTGATTTTGTACTAATAGTTTTGGCATGCCCGGTGGGACCTTAGAGGTCTTCCACTTCATCTTTTGCAGGTTGGTGTGTTCCTGTGAAGATTTCAGCCTTTGGAGGCATTCTCAAGCACATCTGGTGACTCCATCTAGTCAACAACCCATCTCAAAAGTTGCAGACCCTCTTTCCATTCATTTTCATTCATTTTTCATCCATTCTTCCTTCCATCTCTTCCATCTTATTCCATTCCATGAAGTTGTGCAATCATGACTTCATTTCCATCATGGAATTCACATTTACAACAAAGCAGTATATTCCACCTCCAACATGTTTTAAAACTCCCTCAAATCAGCATTTTGAACAAGTTAAAAATCATCATGCTCACCTAAATGAGCAATACTAATATTAGTTTGGTTATGAAACATATCAAGAGCAAGGGTACGCATGAAGTGAAGAAAATAAAATGCAAGATGTTGGTATGTTGGAGAAGATCCAAAAAATGGAGATTGACATGGTGCAATTAAGGGCTCAAACACAAATGAAGGCTTTCAGAATTGGTTTCAAGGAACTTTTTCCCTAGGTTGGCCCTTTTCCAACACACTTCAACCCTCGGGAGAAGCTGGACTTCATGGTGGAGATGCTACCCCAACTTGCACAATGGACAGTAGAGATAAGGGCCTATGAACTTGGTGCTAGGCAGCCTTGTCAGTGGGTGAATCCTACACCATTATCTGGTAATTTTCTCTCTACTCCTCAAGTAGCACCATCTCAATTTGGGCTTCAATTTCCAATCTTCCTATTGAATGCTGCCCCAAGTTTTTATTTCATTTATCCATTCCCTAACATTCCATCTCATATCAATTCTTTTGTCCTTTTCCCTTCTAAACAAAGTCATCCCCTCTAAACAAAGAAGAATTTCCACCTCCCTTCCCACCACAAATAATTACAAAGCTGATTGAACCCTAACCTGCCACTCCTCTTACTTTCCCAAGTCCATGTTGGGAAGATACTCAAGAATACAATCAAGGATATCAAGAAGAGGAGCCCAACAGAAAAGAAATGACAGACAATCTAAAGAGTTGGGCTACTAAATTTGGGTTAACAAAAATTCCTTTGTTGGTCAATCCAATAGAGGAGGTCAAGGTTGAAGAAAAAGTGGTGGCAAAGGCTAATTTTATAGTAGCAGAGAAGAAAGAAGATCAATCATCAAGTTTCTCATAGTGTAGTGTCCATGTTGGCAATTTGCTGGAAGAAGATGTTGATCCAATAGAAGTTACACAATCAGCCATGGAAGAGGAGGAACAATCAGATCCAAGTCCCATTGAAGAGGAGTAGATGGGAGAGATCAAATCAGTTAAAGCCACTTCATGAAGAAAGAATCATTGAAGATTCATTGCTTTCATTTCAAGGGCTTGTTTTGGTTAATGAACCCGTAATGGAGGAGGAACATATAGTTTCGAGGCTCCAAGTGAGGAATAGGCTATAAAAGAGCCTTTAGTTCTTCCTCCCACTTCATCCCCTTTAAGTTCTAGTCTTTGAAGAGGAGTTTGATCTTTCAAACTTCATGTTTGAGAGTGAAGGAAAGCATGGTGAACAAGTTACAACCCAAGAAGACACCATGGAGGAGGTTGAACATCTGCGCAGCAAGACAATAAAGAGTCGATTATCCGCCGATTTGGAGGACTTTTTTGATGGAGAGGAACCAGTTGAAATCACATTATTTTTTTCGTCCTTCATCCATCTTCCAAACACAAAAACATGTTTCCATGAAGGAGAACATCCATTTTCAAAGTATCCGCACTTTATAGTAGCTCTTTGGAATCAAGTTTGGGAGATTGAATATTCCATGTTCTTCACTTGGAGGAAGAAGAGAAAAAGTAGAAAATTTTCATCATTTCTTCCACGCCATCCACCAAGAAGGTCCACGAGAAGAATCCATTTTTGGAGTTGAAAATTAGAGCTATTAGCATATCAAATGGATCAGACCTTACCAATCAGGTATTTGGCTTCATTGGAGCCAAAGGAGGAGTGTCCAATAGTCATGCTTGCTTCTGAGCATGAGTATGAGCATCAAAGTACCAAGGATCAGCTACAATGCCTCTTCAATCCAAATGTAGAACAACTAAAATAGGTATCTAATTTGTTTTCAGTTGACACCTTGATAATTTGGGTAGAAGACCAACTTCTTGTTGATTTTCCACTCATCCAACCAGCCATGTTCAGTGCCAAATCAGTTGCATGGCTGCCATTTTTGAGGAAGGGAAGCTATTTCTCCTTGCTAGTTGTAGGCTTTGTTTGAGCTCCCTTTGCTCTTGGTTAGAGTAGAGTAGGTAGGTTTGCTTTCAGCAGAAGAAGTGATTTTGCACACTCTGCATGTTCCATTTGGATTATGTATTATTTTCAATTTATACATAGTTTTTGGTGTTGTTGTATTTCTCTTGCACAGTCCATTTCAATGGCTTTTGGTGAAGATCAACACTAAGTTTCAGTGGGTTCCAAGTGGCTCAGAGGTGAGATTTTCATATTTCATATCAGAGTTAGTTATTAAGCTTGACTCCATGCCCAATGGATTCTTCAAAAGGCCACACGATCATTCATCTAGCAGGTAAATGACCCTCTGAGTCGCAAAATTGTTATCCAAAATGAGCCCCTGCTTATTTTGGCTAACTTGGCTTCATTCTTTCCTTCCTTGTGCTTCAAATTAAATTTTCACACATTGTAAGCACTCAAAAGATTCTGGAAATGGCTTCATCAGATAGGATTTTTCTTCCCCTTTCCATAAAGGTAAAGAAGTCCTCCTAACTCCTTGTATTTTTTGAGTTATGGCTCAGCGGAGTTTGGAGGGGAAATTTTCCCTAGGCGAGGCCCAGGAGCTTGGGAGAGTTTTGTGCCAAAGAGGCTTAGGCCGGTGGAGTGGAGAAGGAAATTTTGCCAAGGAATTTGGCAAGTTGGTGGAGGCGTGGAGAGAAATTCACCACTTAGCCTTTTGGGGCAAAAGGGTTAAAGTCAAAATCTGGCCCGCAAGCCCACAAAGGAGAATGGAAACAAAATTGGTTAAGGCTCCGCTCCAATCAGAAATCGACACGTCATCAAAAGGGGAAGCGAGATGTGGAAGGAAATAAGGAATTTCACCCTCTTTTTGGTGTAAAAACTTAAAGGCATGAATTGAACCCATGGTCCCATCGACCAATAGGATGGCACCACATGTCCACATCAACATCGGAGCGGCGGGGCCGCGGAGAATTTTGGGAAATTTTCCCAATTTTGTGAAAGGGGAAAAAAATTGTTTTGAAGTGCGGCCAATCAGACGATGCCATATGTCTTACAATAAAAGCGAGTGCAGAGGATTTTGGAAAATTTTCCAATTTTTAGAAAAGGGGAAAATGTCAAGTTTTGGCCCGCCTTCAATCTGACCCAATTTTTCCCTAATTTCACCATTTTTTCCTAAATCTTCAAATGGCCATATATTTCGATCCAAAGATCAGATTTTTGCATTTTTGGTATCATTTGAAAGATGGTGAAATTACCCACATGATGGACCCCTCAATTTGGAATTTTGATGGAGTTTGATGGGAAAATTTTGAATAAATGTCCCGGCATGGGAAAAAATGTAGAACCGACCCCCAACCACAAAAATTGATGAAGTATGGCATCTGTTTCTTCTCTAGCATGGACATATGCATAGAAAAATAAATTTTTGAGGGTACCCTTACTGTTTTAATGAATCTTGTCGATGGTTGGAGTTTTAAAATTTATTTGCTCACGTTTTCTCATTTCCTTCATTCTGTTTCGAGCGATAAAAGCCAATTTTGGCTCATTTTGTAAAAGGTTGTTCTTCCTTCTTCTCTACCTCTCCCTTATTTTCTTCCCTAGGGTCAAAAATGGAGTTTGAACCTCCTCCCCTACTTTTTAATGGCATTTTTTCCTCTTACCCATGAAATGATGTTCTATGCAAACTTCTGGAGCAATAAAAAATGTGTTTTGTGATGCATTTGTCCATCCTTGCTCATTTTTTGGTTTTCTTCTTGCCTCTCTTCATTACAGGTATTTGTGTGTGTTTGGATGTTCATTGTAGGTTTTGGAGCTATGTTCATGGAGTTTTAGAATGTTTTATGTGTGAAATCCATCTTTGGTCTATGATGTGCTTATCCATCCTCTCCATTGCTCACCTCTCTTTGTTTCATGGTAGTTTTGATAGATGATCAAAATTTTCCTTCTCTGGTGTATCACTGTTTTAATGTAGGCTCTATTTTTCCTTATTTTCTTCCTCTCCTTATCTCCTTGGAAGTTAGATTACATTAGATTAACTTGCCTACACTGGAATAGCTTGTGGCAAGTAGTTTAGGAAGAGGAACCAACCTTCTCTGGAGAGCTTTCCCCATTTGCAAAGGTCCCACACTTTGGGAAAGCTCAATGTTATGCAATCACACCAAATGACATTGCCTTAGAAAAGCAGATCCATAACTCATTTGGGGGTGTTGTAATTTTGCACTAATAGTTCCCTGGCACTAGCATCCGATCCGGGCACTAGTGTTGGTGGGAGTTCTTAGGATCCGGTTCTCTCTCGTGTCACTTAGTATTGTTCCTTATTCGGTGTGTGTCACATCATATTTGACATGTGACACCATTTACATGTAAAATAAACCCTAGATACCTACATAGTAATGAAACACACATTAGATGAATAATTTAATGCATATAATTGAGTCATACGACCTTGCAGTTACCACAATGTGATTATCATTGAAAATTGTTGTACATTTCAAACTCTATGTAGTTCTGTGTGTGTGTGTGTGTGTGTGTGTGTGTGTGTGATTGGAATAGTGTCCATTGAGTAAGATACCCTAGTGTCGGTCGTATAAAGAGATAGTGGGATACAACTACTTTTTCCTAAATGTAAATGTGTAGTATGGAATTCATAATAAACCTCCTATGCAATGAAGTATGTAGTCCAAAATTTAGTTCTTGATGTAGTAGATAGAAAATATTAGCTCCTTGTATATGTATGTGTCTCTTGAATTCTTTCCCCCTAATGAGTAAAAATAAATCATGTATATATGATTCATTTTCTTAAGTTTTTTCATTAAAAAGTGAAAGGAAATCAATGTTGATAAAAGAAGATAATAAAGAAGTAAGTCCTAAAAGATAGGAAAAAGAGACAACGAGAAAAAAAGTACCCAAAGGGGATATTAGTGCCCAAGCACTCTTGTCCCTAATGGGTGGTCCGTATAGATATTTAAAAGGGTAAAATAATGAAATTGGAAATGAGTAAGATGTCATCTTGTATGCAAAATTGTAATTTTTCAATCAGAAATAACAAGCAATAAATATGAAATGAATAAAATTAATGTCAAAGAAAAGTAAAGGGGTATTAATTATTAATTATCTTGCTTAGGAATAATGCATATTGTTATCGCCAAATCACTACACCCCCGAATGGGATGAAGGTGAACACAAATTTTGGTGTGATTGGGTAGCATGGGATCACATCTCAAGTTGTGGGACTTGGGCTCGAGGTGAACCTCCGAAGAAGGCCAAATTCCTCTTCCTAAACTAAGCACTACAAGACTCTAATGCAAGATAAATGTCTAACTAGACCTATGCTAACATTTCAAGGGATGAGGGAGAGAGATTTGTAAGGAAATAAAACCTATACTAGAAGTGGTGTTTCACCAAGAAAGGCTAATGCTAGACAAAATTACGGCTTGCCAATGAAGAGAGGTGATTATGAGGAAGAATGAACATGCACTACAAACCCAATTTACATATAATACTTCCCTTCTTGATAAGCACAATGACCTCAAAACTTGGAAAAGAAACCCCGCTACACGGTTCACCTACAAACATGAGAGAGGAAAATAGAAGAAAAAAAATCATGAAAGGACATATAACTGATCACAAAACATAATTTCCATTACTTCAAGAACTTACACAGTGCATCATTACAGTAGGGAAAACGCATATATTGTTATTACAATTTTAGAAGAAAGGCTTGAGAGCCTACAAATTCAAAAAAATCAGGTGGTGAAGAGAGGGAAGATTTGAAAGAATGTCTAAATCTTTTGAATAAGCACCACATTTACATTTATAGAAAATTCTCGAGTTGTTGAGAGAAAGAAGGAAGAAACCCTAGAATCTGGGCCAGTATGTAGGAAATAATTAATCACTATTGTTGGCCATGTTTTCCCATTTATTGCACCTCCACCTTTTGAGGCACCACTCAAAGAACAAGGAAAAACTAAAATTTTGGAATGCAAAAATTCCAAAAATTTATCTTTCGGTGATTTTATGGTGTATCTCTTGTTCTCCCAATTCCATTGACCGCAATTTTGTAAAAAATGGGCTACCAAGAAGGAAGTTATGGTTTCTGAGTGAAATTCATTTTGGGTGTCCCAGGACATTGTACTCAATCGACCTCATAAATTAAAAAATTGATTTTCTCCATAATTTAATTAAAAATAATTTTTTAATAATTTTTTAAGTCTCGTTGATATACTCTGGGGCCCATATGGTTAAATTTTGCATTAAAAGAGTTTAGTATTTGTTAAGATCCTTGGTTAATGGCTCACCATTTTTTTTGGATAACTCCACTTTAAATAGTCACTAATTTTACATTATAGTGGTGGTGTCATATTTATTTAGTTAACTGCCTTGCACAAAACTTCGGTGAGCTATTCAATATTAACCAATCTACATGGGAAATTTTTCATTTAAACAATGGTGAATCCCTTTAAAAACATGTATTGACCTCTAAAGTTATTGGATACTTGGACACACTACCAACCCTTCCATTTTGCATTTAATTCTCCTCTTACTCAGAGTTGACCTGGTGACTTGGCTGATAACTTGGCACACTATTTGCATACAGCTCGACCGTGAAACATTCTCATATTAATCTCAACGCCGTTAACCAACCAATCCATATGCTAAATGTTTTACTCGAGTCGGATAAAGATTCAACATTCAACTCATGTAATGTACTCCTCGAGTTCAAAGTCTACTCGAGCCCACCTCTTTGGGTTTCGTAACCCGAGAACTCCCCAACCATGCAGAGATCCCATAGCTGAAAACCTCCGAATCCCAAAAATTCAAAACTCAAAATTTCAGATTTTCGGGCTTTCGTGCTTCAGATCCTCTTTTTATTTTTAACAACTTAGTAGGGTGAGTTCGAACACACCATCCCCAAAATCCCGAAATGGGCATATCTAAAAGGACCTATTTTTTCCATTGAGCTTGGTTACCTCCTATGAAGAATCATCCATTTGGATTCTACCATGTAATCCTCCTAATGACGAGCTCTAAACCTACATTGAGCTACCTACAGAGAGCCACCAAAAGGACCGACTCTCCAAGATATCCTCGAAATGGAAAAGTTTTGTAGAGATGAGGAAACTACTTGGATACTCACCGTTTGAGATCTTTATGCGTTAATTATTTCCTTTCCAAATTTCATAGCTAAGGTGATAAAAAATTTAACTCTCGACCACATGAGCTCAACATGGACTCAACTTTAACACCATAACCTAAACGAGCACCGCCAAATGAATCTACATCTCTCGTTATATTTTCTCGTGAATTCATTTAACCATGAGAAAAAATTCCTAAGCTTCAAACCTTTGTTCAATGAGCCACATTCAACATGGTTTGACATGATCCCTAAATGACTTTGCTTGCTACATTGAATATTCAAAATTTGAATCAAACATTTCGAGGCCTCATCCAATATGGAAACAAACCATTCCCTACTTGTGACCACCCTCCAATACGAATGAGCTACTCTTTTTGACAAGTTATCCATTCACGTGTGGCCTCACCCATACCTGCAATCATCTTGGCTCAGCATTCGATCTCATTCAACTAACCTAGCCTTGCCAAGATGTATTCTTATTTTCCTAAGCTAGGTTGAGTCAATCTTTCTCCAAGATTGACTCCCGATCAACTTCTATAACTTGGACCTAAACATTCCTCCATACCACTCAACCTAGGCTCACCCATCCACCAATTTTATTATGTGTTGCACTTAAATATTTTTTCAACCTATTTCTTCCTATTAATAGTTGTCTCGTTTATTGAACCGATGTCCAAACCACTTTTTCTAGGTTCAAGCTCTAGATTCGAAACATTGAGCTACCTATTGTGAATGGTACAATTTGACTAAGCAACTCGATTGTACACTACCAAATTAGCTTGGCCAACATGTCAAATCTCCTTTCCCCAAGCCTAGGTCATCTTTCATTGTAAGATCGATTAATGCAAAACACATTAAACTCTGCGTGTTCCAATTTCCAAGATGTAAATTAATGAATTCCAAATTTTTCATTTGAATTAATCTTTTTATGAGCTTCTCGTAACCTATTATTATGTAAGTTAACCATCTTCTCATTATGGTAATCCCAAAAACACCGAGTCACTCAATGAATCATCCTTGGATTCATATTTTCTAGCTTGAGCATTTGCACATTCCTTCATAATGATTTCACCTTGCTTCATGCCTAAACATCACATTATTTATATTTAATCTCTGCTAAGTAAGAATTCACATAAAAATTTGTACAAGCCCAAGCCATCTTTTCTCTCAAGCTCATCTCGATGAGCTTCTCACTAGGCAACCATACGAAATTTGAAACTTTCTCTCGAGTCATCTTAAAATTTGACCTTCCCCTCCTCGGTTAATTTTTAGGTCATCTTTCGAGCTCTGTGAAAATTTCTCGACCTCCCAAGATTTGCATGTTGCAATTTCCCAATTCGATGGGTTTGAATGAATCTTCGAGTATGTTGAGTACTGTGGCCAATCAACCTAAGATAGACCCATCTCACTTACCATACAAACCGAATGAGCTCTATTGTTATTTTGGCTTTCACCGTGGATACTTTTAAACTCTTCCCACAAGATCTCCTCCATTTATTATCTAACGATCTTGTATTGTGCACTTCACCAAATCATGGATAGTTATCTTCCAACCGTTTTACGTCTAAATGAAAACCAAGCTCCAATGATCGAGTCATCCCTACTAAATTTAAAACTTGAGCTCTTGATCCCCGAGTTTTGGTACCATCCTTCCATCCTTGATGTTCATAGTGCATAGTTCGATTCTCTCACATTGAGCTCAATTGGACACACAAACTACCGAGCTCTAAACAAGTGCCCTAAACTATTTCATTGCTTGGAAACCAATTTGTTCATGATGTGAGATCTTCTAATCACCGAATCCCTCGGCATGTTATCAATAAACACCGCATTATTTTCCATTTATATGAGTTCCACACTTGTAACTCACCTTTAGCTTTCGAGAAGCTCACTGAGTTTCTTGGCAAGTTGCTTTAAAACTCGAGCCCCTTTTTGATCCCTTGATAAGTATTTTCCATTTTTTCACTCACCCTCTTCAAATGTTGAAATTTTTTGTGAACAAAAGGATCTTGGAAGTATAATAAGACATCTAAAAAAATTGTACACCAATTCTGACCATTTATTTTTCCTTTATTGGCCAAATGTTGGCCTATTGAAGGAAATTATTATGTGACAAGAAAATATCAAACCTCCAAGACCTGGAAAAGAAAATAAAATAGTCCAAGATGGTCGTAAATAATCTTAAAGATCAAAATTATGCCCAATAACCTAAGATTCTCCATAAAAGAATATTTGGTTTCAGGGTGTAATTTTACCCCGTTGTCCATTTTTTCACAAGGGATAAAAATGGATAACATTTTTGTGACCTCTAGGGGATGCTTGCCTACTAAGCATGAATCTAGTAACTGTAACATCTATTGGGCATGGAGTCATTGTTATTCCCAAAATTGACCCCTGAAGCTAAAGTAAACTATTTGACCTTGTCCCGAAATCTAATGTTGTCAAACATGAAGCACATTGGAACCCATGAATCCTTGGAATGCATGAAACATTGTATAAATTGAAGTAAAATATCACAAAAATCTATTAAACTTGAATTTTGCCTTCATTTGAAAATTTCACCTTTGTGAGACTTTTAGGGAAATGATGAAACACAACACACAAAAATTTGAAAATCATACATGATTTGAATGAAACATGCGAGAATGTGTCAAGAACTTATTTTTCTCGAAAACAAACATACTACTACCCTACACTAACTCGAAGGCACAGTGAACTAAACAAACCCTGCAACTAGTTGCGTAGAATAGCTCCCTTTTCTCACAATGGGAAGCCATGTAGATTATTTGACAATGGACATGATTGAGACTAAGAGTGAAAAACTAAAACAAGCCCAATTCTCCACTTGGTTTTCCAAGGAATCAACCAGGAATAGAAAGAATGCCTCTTTTAGTTTCTCTACATTTTTCCTGTAGAGGCATTGCAACTAATCCTTGGAATTGTGAAACTCATCATCACATTCTGAAATGAATGTGGTTGGTTCTAGCTTCAACGAAGCCAAATACCTTATGGTACATGTTCTAACCCATTGAATATTTCTACTTCTCTGAGCTTCATCTTTAACAAGAAATTCTACCTGAAGACTTCCTTAAAAATAATTATGATCCATGAGCTGACCTTTCTCCTATTTAGCACTTACAAACAACTAATCTTCCACCCATGTGAATAGTATGAAAGTGATTTATTCTTCATTCCTTTTCCCGCTTTGATAATAAGAATTTATTCCATAACATGTAGATACTTTGGAATGCTTACATGCTCCAATGGAATCACTTGAAAATCTCTGAAAGTTTTTAAAGAGTATTGCTCATATAGGAGTTCCACTTTCATCTGAAGACAAAGTTGTTCTACATCTTTAACCTCCTCATCCCACATGAAACCTACATGATAAAATTATTTCACCTGATGCTTTTGAGGATAATTAAGGGAAGCAAGACCTCCTTGGTTTTCTTCCACCATCACTTGTTCATCAAACAAATATAACTCCACAATTGAGAGCAAGAAACTCTCAATAATGTCATCTTTTCCCAAAGCCTCCAAATTTGACTTAGTTTCTCCCGCATGCTCCTCTCTTTCTTCATTCAATGAATGTTGTAGGAGATCTAATTCTTCTAATTCAAATTCAAGATGGTAACTTGAAACCGTATCTCGGTCCTCTCTTTCCTTTTATAGTATTAGGCAACTTACATTGAAGGCTAGATAATGGAATAACATAAATGGGTATTTCCATAGGTCATTTTTCATCCAAATACTCCTCCAAATCTGACAGACAAATTGTTTCTTTGTTCTCCAATTGTATAAAGGTTTCAACCTCCCTTATGATGTTTCTTGAATTAATACCTGATTCTCCATGACCTTCCTCATCTTTAAACATAAAATTTGTAAGATCAAATTCATCTAAGAAAACATAGTTTTGAAAAGACGAAGAAGGGGAAGAATTTGAAACTTCCTGCATGGTATAATCTACACTTGAAAATCCTGAGTTCACCATGGAAATAATCTTGCTATGGTCGGTTTTGCATTCAATGAGGATATTGGGAAGTTTCTACAATGTTTCATAAATGCAAAATGTTCTTGACATGCTTCACAATTAGGATCATCACACTCATAAAAATCACCTTGTACACTTGGGATTCCTTCTTCTTCAACTTTCACATTCTCTTCGTCAACTAAATTTGTAATTGGTGGGAATTAACATTCCCGCCAAACATAGAGCCAATATGTATGCTACACTTTGAATAGGTAGGTGATGCTCATCATCATCTTGTATTTGTTCTTGTTAAAATTCAATCTCCACCGTCTACTCTTGAATCTCAACCTTAGATAGGGGATGAGTTAGGAGGGGGACTTGTTTGACATCTAAACTTACAACCCACTCCTTTAGATTCTTCGCAAGCTCATATTTATTAAGTACCTTAAACTTCTCCTCATTTTCTATACTATAATCATACTCTTGGTCTTCCAAAAATGGATTCGAGACTATAAGAGAATAGGTGTGTTGGGGCTGAATTGTTTCATTTTTTTTGAAGTGGTGTAAGAGAAAAAATTTCTTGTATTGGTGGCCTTTGTAGAAAGGAAGGAATCATAGAATAATGAGGAACATAAGATTCATGGTGGAATGGTAAGATAGGGGATGCAAAAATGAGATTCTTAACATGGGCAACAAGTTCAAGGCCTGCGATTTGGTTTCTATACTGAAATTATATTGTTTGGGAAATAGAAAGAGGAATCTGAGGTGGTGGTGTAGAACCTACCCATTGACAATATTGCATTACATAAAACTCATAGGCCTCTATTTTTTATCTAACCTTCAATCTAAGGAAACATTTCAGTCATAAAAGAAATATTTTCGTGCAAGCTATAAAAATTGGCATAGGGCCAACCCCTGGAAAAGCTACCTTGAATCCATTCTTGAATTCCCTCATTTGAGTTATGGCTCTAAATTGTACCTTGAATGCCTCCAGTTTTGAATCTTAAGTTATAACTTTATATCTTCATTTGTAGGATATCCTCCATCACCCGCATGTTCTGTTCTTGAAAAGCTATAAAGTTAAGTGAACAATCAAACTGACCATGGATCTTCTCATAGAGATGTGCATGTAGCTGATTTTCATCATAAAATGGAGCTGGAGGTGGATTAAAATAGCCCTAAGATGAAAGTTACTATTGCTAGTGAAAATGGGAACTCTGCTTTGAGAATGAAGCCATGATTGCACAACTTCATGAATGGGAGAAAAATTAAAATATGTGGAAGAAAAATGGATGAAAATGGGTGAAAAAGGAAAGTCTCGCACTCGGATAATAGGTAACTTAGATCAAGGGAGTCACCAACTATGCTTGGGTATACCTCCTAAGGCTAAAATTTCACTAAGAGAACAATAAATTAATGAAATAAAGTGAACACAAATACACACACCTCTTGAAAAATGTGACTAAGATATACAATGGGATGCTTGTGAAATGTAGAACTTTCACCTACTCTCCCACCTGGGTATTCCAAAAATTTTTATTGCCAAATCACTGCACCCTCGAATGGCCTGAAGGTGGACATGAAATTTAGTGTGATTGGGTAACATGGGATCACCTCTTAATCTGTGGGACTTAGGTTCGAGGTGAACCTTCGATAAGGATGACTTCCTCTTCCTAAAATAAGCACTACACTACTCCTAATGCAAGATAAATGGCTAACTAGACCTATGCTAACATTTCAAGGGATTAGGGAGAGATATTTGTAAGGAAATAAAACCTATACTAGAAGTGGTGATGCACCAAGAAAGGGTTGTGCTAAAAAAATTCCAATTTGCAAATGAAGAGATATGATTATGAGGAATAATGAACATGCATTACAAATCCAATTTATATACAATACTTCACTCCTCGAGAAACACAATGACCTAAAAACTTGTAAAAGAAACCATGGTTACAAAGTTCACCGCAAATATGAGAGATGCAAATATAAGTAGAAAAATCATGAAAGGATCTATAATCGATCACAAAACATAATTTTCATTACTTCAAGAAGTTGCATAGTGCATCATTATAGCAAGGAAAAGGCATAGGCTGTCATTACAATTTTAGAAGAAAGGCGTTAGAGCCTACAAATTCAAAAAATCTTAGGTGGTGAAGAGAGGGGAATATTTGGAAGAATTTCTAAATCTCTCGAATAAGCACCCCATTTACATTTATAGAAAATTATCAGTTGTTGAGAGAAAGAAGGAAGAAACCCTAGAATTTGGGTCAAGTATGTAGGAAACAATTAATCACTATTGTTGGCCATGTTTTCCCATTTATTACACCTCCACCTTTCGAGGCACCACTCAAGGAATGAGGAAAACCTACAATTTTGGAATGCAAAACTTCCAAAAATTTAGCTTCTCTACTGATTTCATAGTGTATCTCTCATTCTCCCAATTCCATTGACTCGCAATTTTGTAAAAATGGGCTACAGGGAAGGAAGTTATGGTTTCTGAGTGAAAGTCATTTTGGGTGTCCCGGGCATTGTACTCCATCGCCTCATGTATTAAAAAAATTTATTTTCTCCATAATTTAATTAAAAATAATATTTTAATAAATTTTTAAGTCTCGTTGATATAGTCTGGGGCCCACATGGTTAAAGTTTGCATTAGAAGAGTTTAGTGTTTGTTAAGTGCCTTGGTTAATGGCTCACCATCTTTTTTTTGGAAAACTCAACTTTAGATAGTCATTGATTTTACATTGTAGTGTTCATGTCATATTTATTTATTTAACCACCTTGCACAAAACTTTGGTGAGCTATTCAATATTAACCGATCTACTTGGGAAATTTTTCATTTAAACAATGGCGAATCCCTTTAAAAACTTGTTTTAACATCCAAAGTTATTGGATACTTGGACACGCTACCAACCATTCCATTTTCCATTGAATTATCCTCCAACTTAGAGTTGACCTAGCCTAGTGACTTGGCTAATAACTGGGCACACTTTTTGCATATAGCTTGACCCGTGAACATTCTCACATTAATATCAACACTGCCAACTGCCTGAACCATATGCTAAATGCTTGCCTCCAAGTCGAATAAAGATTCAAAATTCAACTCATGCAACATACTCCTTGGACTTCGGAGTCCACTGGAGCCCACCTCTTCGGGTTTTGGAACTCAAGAAATCCTTGACCACATAGAGCTCCCATAGCTAAAAACATCCACATCCAGAAAATCTGAAACTCTGAATTTTGGTGATTTAGGATTTCGGGCTTTAGGATCCTATTTTGATTTTTACCAACTTAGTGAGGTGAGTTCCAAACACAACATCCCTGAAAGCCTAAAATGTGCATCTCCAAAAAGACCTCCTTTTTCCATCGAGCTCGGTTACCTCCTATGAAGAATATACCATTTGTATTTTTCCATGCAATCCTCCTACTGACAAGCTCTAAGTCTACATCAAGCTACCTACAGAGAGCCACCAAAAGGACTGACTCTCTGAGATATACCTGAAATGGACAAGTTTCGCAGATATGAGGAAACAACATGGCTACTCACCTTTTGATCTCCTTATGCATTAATTGTTACCTTTCCCAATTTCATAGATAAGGTGATAAATAATTTTACTCTTGCCATACAAGCTCAATTCAGACTGAAATTTAATGCGGTATTCTAAATGAGCACTGTCGAACAAAGCTCCACCTTTGTGATATTGTCTGCGAGCTCATTTCTCCATTAAAAAAACTTCCTAAGCTTCGAACCTCTATTCAATGAGCCACATTGAACATGGTTTAACATGCTCTCTAAATAAATTTGCTTGCTACATTCAATATTTGAAATCCGAATCAAAAATTTTTGTGGCCTTGTCCAATACAACAAAAACCATGCCCTACCTGCAACCACCCTCCAAGACAAAAGAGCTACTCTTAATGATGAGTTATCCATTCACCTGTGGCCTCACACGTCTTATGTGATCATCCTGGCTTGAAATTCAAGCTCATCAAATTGACTTAGCCTTGCCAAGATGTCTTCTTATTTTCCTTAGCCATGTCAAGTCAATCTTGCTCCAAGATTGACTCCTGATCACCTTCTATAACTTGGCCCCCAACATTCCTCCATGCCACTCGACCTAGGCTCGGTCATCCACCAATTTTCTTATGTGTTGCACTCAAAGCTTCTAGCAACCTATTTCTTCGTATTAATAGTTGGCTCATTTATTGAATCGATGCCCAAACCACCCTGTCTCAGTTTGAAACACCGAGATACCTATTGTAAACGGTACAATTCAATCGACAAAATTGATTGTACACTACAAAATTAGGTTAGCCAACACGTCATATCTCCTTTCTCCCAGCCCAGGTTGTCTTTCATAGTGGACTCATTTAATACGAAAAACATTCAACTTTGCATGTTCAAACTTCCAAGCTGTAAATTAATGAATTCCAAATTCTGCACTTGAATTAATCTTTTTATGAGCTTCTTGGCAGCTATTCTTCTACGAACAAACCATCTTCTCATTTTGGGAATCTCCAACACACCGAGTCACTCATTGACTTATCCTTGGATTTGTCTTTTCTAACTTGAGCATCTACACATTCCTTCATAATGATTCCACTATTCTTCATGCCTAGACATCACGTTATTGATATCTAATCTCTTCCAAGTTAGAATTCACATATCACTTTATACGAGCTTGAGCCATCTTTTCCCTCGATCTCATTCGACGATCTTCTCACTAGGTAACCCTACGACGTTTGAAACTGGCTCACCGAGTCATCTTAAAATTTGACCTTCCCCTCCTCGATGAATGTCTATGTAAAATTTCAATCCTATGAAAAATGCTCAACCTCCCAAGATTTGCATGTTGCAATCACCCAGTTTAATGGGTTTGAATCACTCTCTAGTCTGTTGAGTACTCCGTGGCCAATCGATCTGAGCTAGACTCAACTCACTTACCATATAAACCTGAATGAGCTCTATTGCTATGTTGGCTTCCACCATGAATACTTTCAAACTCTTCCCATGAGCTCTCCTCCATTCATTATCTGATGAGCTCGTATTGGGTAATCCACCGAGCCATGGATGGTTATCTTCCAACTATTTTGCATCTGAATGCAAACCGATCTCCAATGATCAAGTCATTCCTACTAAATTAAAAACTCGAGAACCCAAGCCCTGATTTTTGGTACCCATCCTTCCATCCTTGATGTTCATAATGCATAGTTCAATTTTCTCACATTGAGCTCATTTGGACACACAAACTACTAATCTCTAAAAAGTGCCTCGCACTATTTCATTGCCTTCTACAGAGTTATTCATGATGTGAAATCTTCCTATCACCAAATGCATTGGTATGTTCTCACTAACCACTGAGTTATTTTCAAGTCACATGAGCTCCACACTTGTAACTCACCTTTAGATGAGTGAGAAGCTCACCAAGCTGCTCGGCGAGTTGTTTTAAACTCAGATCACCTTTTTGATCCCTTGAAAAGTATTTTGTAATTTTACACTCACCCTCTTCAAACTTTGAAATTTTTTTGTGAAAAAAAGGATCTTGGAATTATAATAAGAAATCGAAAATTTTGTACACCAATTCGAGACCATTTTTTTCCTTTATTAGCCAAATGTGGGCCTATCGAAGGAAATTATTATGTTCGAGAAAAGATAAAACCTCCAGGACCCAAAAAAGAAAAGAAAATATTCCAAGATGATCGTAAATACTCTTAAAGATCAAAATTATGCTCAATAACACGGGATTATCCATAAAATAATCTTTAGTTTCAGGGTGCAATTTTTCCCCCGTTGTCCATTTTTTCGGGGTAAAAATGGATAACACTTATAAATGAAGTATTTAGAGGTTGTATGTACATAGTAAGTATGTGATTTAATGAGTAATTTTTCACCCACTTTATGTTGGTGAAAAAGGATTGATAGCATAAAGTAGAAGAGAAAAGTGTACCTTGGAAGGTCAATGAATATTATACCCAATAGCATGTCAAATGAGTGTTGTAGTGTGCCAAATTGAATAGAAAAATATTTATACCATGAAATTGTAGGGAGAGGGAATGCTAAGTATCCTTTGGGTGACCTTTGCATGTGTGGAGTGATACTAATGTGTGCATGTAGTTCCCTGAATTGTCATATTGTCTATAGCATACTTAAAATTACTTCATGGTTTGTTGTGTGTTTTTCCTTTTCTAGGATAGTATAGGAACTTTAAGAAGAAAACAAGTATATTTAATGCTCCGGGTAAAAAAATGAACTTTTTCTTGGAAAATATGTGAAAATGGATGTCTATCGAAAAATATAAACCAAGGGGTTAGAGTACACTTGGAGTATTGAAAAAGAAAGAGGTAAAAAAATCGTAGTTATATTGTTGATGCTTAGGAGCTGGTTGGAAGAGTCAAGAGTGATCAATTATCAACCTAATTCGATCATTTTAAGGATCTAAGCTTCTTATTGCCAAACTATTAGTTTAAGCATCCTAGTGCTAAACTTCATATTTAGGTTTCATATCACTACTAAGGGAAATTATATTGGGAGAATAGTTTATTTGGACCTTAAACCATTAACGATTCCATATGGATAAGTGCCACTGCAAATGATCACAAACCTGATTTGTAACTTTCCTAGGTAACACAAAGGCACTAGGCATATCATTGTCTTGTATATGCCCTAGGTGTCATTACCTTATTTAGTTCCTTTTTTGGTTCCTGTATTAGTAGTTAGTTCCTGTTAGTGACTGATTACATTACGAAACTAGATTAATAAATATTGAAACTAGAGAAAAATGTGACTGTACAACTTCTAAAACTTATTTGTAACTTTTCCCCCTTGGATAGGAGCTTTATGTGGAACACTAGTGCCTGTGCATTCTTGTCTAATCTAAGTTTTTTTTTCCATGCTTTGAGATTTTTAGCAAAGTCTAATTATGGCCTTGTTCTATAACTGATTTGTATTCTATTCCTAGTATTTATGTTTCTATAACTACTTTTATAACTATTAAGAGGGTGAAAAGGTTCATCGAATGTTCTACCCCACACGTTTGAGGTGCATAAAATTTACAAATGAAAATAGAGCCCAAATGAGGAATATTGAAACTAATGTGCACATCTGATATATGAATCTTGCATGGGGAATAGGGATTACACATAGTAGTTAGCATGACACAAGTAAAAACAAGGGGAAAATTTTAGCATATAAGTGTTAGTGAAAAATAAGCAATGCACATTGAAATAAAAACTAGTAAGGATATATGACAAAAGATAACATGGACACAACAGGTATTTCTTTGCATATATGGGACACCACTCAAGATGTCACAAGATAATTAGATCCATCAAGGCTTTTGAAAATAAGGAAATCAAGTAAACATAGGGCATATCCCACAAAAATTGAAAAATAAGGTACAAGAAAATAAAACCATGATTGTAATGATTCCTGCAAGGAAAATGCTAAACATGAAGCACTCATTAGCATGTTAGGAAAGGTAGATAGTATGTTATATTGTAATATCTAAATATAGGAATGAAATTGTGAAATATAGAAATGATAGAACTTGATAATAAGTGAGGAAAGGTGGATACCTTCAGGATACTTAGTGGGATTGGTAATGGATAGGGCCAATCATCACACATCGTGCAAAAATTTAAGTGACCGGAATTCACCTTAAGATACCATGTGAATGAAAATATGTGTATGAAAAATTATAAATAATAATAGGATTTGTAGTAACATGATAAGAAAAGGTGTAACATATAGTAGTATAAACAAGGAAGAATACATCAAATCAAGATATAAGCTAATGTTTTTAGATTTTTGATTACAAATATGTAAAATAAAACTAGCTAAAAGGGAGGAATAAGGATTCACCCTTGTGTGTGTGTGTGTGTGTGTGTGTGTGTGTGTGTGTGTGTGTGTGTGTGTGTGTGTGTGTGTGTGTGTGTGTGTGTGTGTGTGTGTGTGTGTGTGTGTAAAGTGGGGTCCATATGAATAAACCCTTAATAGTTATGTATGAACTAGTGACAAGAGTGTGTAATCAGGTGGTATGGGGGAATAAGGATGCCCCAAATGTGAATGCCAAAATCATCTATGGATGCTTTTAGTAGGAAATGGCCCATGATCATCCGGTGTAAAATAAATGTGCATGTGAACATGATCTAGGATCAGATGGTCACGAGAGAGTGCATGAGACAAAGTATATAAAATAGTTATAGATCAAGTATCGGAGAAATAAAGCATGAAATATTTCTAAATGGACCATGTGAAGCATGTGACCAATGTGATGAACTGCCCCATGAGGTGGGATATGGGATAAATAGATACGACGATGCCGATCCATACTAGCCATGTGTGAAATAAATTGAGATGGATTTACAAAAGGTGTCACAAGAGGAACAAGGTATCTAGATACCATAGGATATGCCAAGGCTAAAGATCCATCATGAATAGGAGAAGATGCACTATAATTAAGAATAACTTAATATGGAATGGTGAGAAGAGCAAAGGACAAAGGTGTATATGATCTACAAAGGTAAAAATATGAACACATATGAATCATGAGACAAGGACCTAGTGTCATGTGAAAGTGGAGTCATGCATGTAGAGAAAATAGAATAGGTGGAACATTGAGAAGTAGAATAACTAGAAGAGAATGATGGAAATATAGTGAGGGGAAAACCCTATCTATTCCAAGATCCCAACGACATGAGTAGGAAGTGTATAATCAATAAGAGTGTGTCCATTAAGTGAAAATAGAATAAATGTATCTTTGGGCTCATTGGCAATAGTGGAACCAACCCTAGATTGAACTAATTAAAGCATGGGTATAATAGAGGCCTGGGTATAAAAGATATTAGAAAAATGAATGAGGCTCTAATTTCAAAAATGGGATGGAGACTGCTCTTGGAGAACCAACCCTGGATTGAACTAATTAAAGCCAAATACCTTAATCAACAAGCAACTATATCTTTTCTTCAAGAAGAGAACCTTCCCTATGGCTCCATATTTTGGAATAATTTAGTTCAGACAAGGAATTTCATCAGGCATGGAAGCAAATTGAAAGTGGGGAATGACAGAGATATAAAGTTTTGGGAAGATAAATGGACTAGTTGCAGCCTCATTGACAGATTTGGAGCACTCAAAGACAGCCTTGAGTGTAAGTATGGTACTAGAATAATGGATTACATTGACAGGGATGACAATAATAAGAAATGGAAAAAACTCTCTATGGATAGGGATGATCTGAACCACATGATGTCTTCATTACAAGAGCATTTGAATCTTATCCCCTTAAGTCAAATGGATGTCAAGGATGAATTGGTCGGAATAACTCTATTGATGGGGATTATTCATTAAAGCCTGGATATAATTCTTTCTTTGAAACTATGTAGTGTGAGTTCAACTGGAGTAGGATTTGGATGGCTGAGCTCACACCAAAAATCAACTTTTTATTTTGGATGGTACTTAAAGGCAGAATTATTTCCACCGATAACCCTGATTAGAAAAGGTTTCATTATTCCAAATAGATGCCATCTCGTAAAAAGATTCTAAGGATATCGACACCTTCTAAAGTGCAATCGTGAATATGCCACTAAAATCTAGAATATTGCCTTTTCTAATTTCAAAGTTCTTTGGGGTGTGCCAAGGACTTTATCTAGTTTTGGACCCAATGGAATCCCCCTTTTAAGCATTGTATTGTGAGAAGACTCGGAAATTTGTTATGCCCCATATCATTTGGAGAATATGAAAGGATAGAAATGACATCATTTTCAGAAACATTAAGCAACATCACAAGATCGGCTTTATGAAGATCACTAACATTGTCAAAGAGAACATTTCCAGATTCAAACCCCCCAAGAACAAGAACTATCCTGAAAATGAAGAGCATATCTTGTCCAACTAGAAAATTGGAGTTGACAATATTCAAAATAGCACACACCCTAATATTGATAGGTCTTGATACATTGGCATCCTCCTGATCTTAACTGGCACAAATTGAACTTTGATGGGGCTTCTAAGGGTAATCCCGAGATTGCTACAGGGGGAGGAGTGATTTGTGACCATAGAGGCAATCTGATTACTACCTATGCTGGTAAAATGGGGTTCTAAACTAACCATTATGTTGAAGCCTTGGCTGCTCTATGGGGGCTTAGAATATCCCAGACTCAGAACATACAGAATATTATCCTGGAAGGAGACTCACTTAGTATTATTAATCATCTTAATCAATTTTCGCCCCCTAGTTGGAATATCAAGGATTTCATCATGGAATCCATAAGCATCTACAAAACCTTCAAAAATATTCGTATTAGGCACACTTACAAGGAAGGTAACAAGGTTACTAATGAATTGGCCAATTATGGTATGAATAATAATTTAACTATTTGGAATGATGTTATTTACATCCACGAGAAGGTACAAATCAGCATTTAAGCGGAAATTTATGGGCACTCAAGTGTGGAGTAAGGATAATGATGACTTGGAGTGGGATTTAGTGAAGCTCAAAGATCACACATGTAGGAACTACTCTCATCACTCCCAAAATGTGTGCGGGATTCTAAATAATTGGGACAGACAGAAGTGCAACGGCATTCCATACAAAAATTCGAACAAGGGTTTAGAAGGCAAGAAGGGAAAACACTACAGAGAGGTAAAAATGGGAGGAGCCCCGTGTCAAATTGAACCTTGCAGTGATCCGGATTGGAAGGCAAATGTAGAGCTCTGGAATCTCCTTAAGCAGGGTGGGATTACAAATTTCATCGATCGCGTTCAAGGTCACGACCAGAGCATTTCAATTCAATTCACCATAGATTGGAAGGACTACAGAGTTGAGTATGGCGGACATAAAATTACAGTGAATGAAGAGTTTATTGCTGAAGCTACTAGTTTGGAGATGGAAGGCCTCCGTTTCTTCAGCAAGAGAGTCGACAAAAAGGTGGAAGAGAAGAAATTTGTTGCTGAGGATGAGGTGTTGATGTTTGTTACAACGGGGCTGCGGGTTAGTTCAATTCCACCGCCCTTTGATGAGATAACCTACATGATGGTCCGTTACATATCTTTGGAAGGGAGGTATGTCACTGTCCCCACTAAGCATTTGGTTTTTCTAAACCACTTTTGTAGACAAATCACATCTGTTTCCCTCACTATCTCCTAAAATCTCTTGAATGCTCCATCTGGGAGTTCTAGAAGCATACATGGGCTACCCCTTTGCATCAAGGGCTTATTCTCTTGTTGCACAAGCTTTGCATTTCCAAATACCCTAGCCTCCCTTCCTCCCCCAGCACGACTCCTCTCCCTCCCTCCACCGACACCACCCCCACTCACATCCCTTCCACCACGACCCCCACTCTCATCACTACCACCACCCCCACCCACATCCCTTCCACCATGACCCCCACTCTCATCACTGCCACCACCCCCAAGCCTAATACCAGAAAATAGAAGAAGCTCAAGCTGGAAACCCCAATTTCGAGTAGAATCCTTCGCAGTAGCAAGGATATGGAAGTTGCACAAAACCTGCTACACATAAGCAGTGTTGGCCATGAAGAGGCCTCACAAAATGAAGCAAATAACACTATACAAAGACTGAATGACCTTGAAAAGGAGATGATGAAGCTGAAGGAGGAAGTGACGCAGCTTACCAAGAAAAAAGGGAAAAGGAAGATTGATGAGGGTACTGAGATAGATAACTAGCAAGTGGAGGACATCTATAAAAAGTTGAATTCCTTGGACAATCGAGTGGGAAGAGCCAAGGATCGCCATGAGCATAGTATGGAAATTTTTAATGCTATCAGTGATTTTCTGGAACAACATGTTCGCAGCATCACTGTGTTGAGTGGGATTCCAGAGACTTTGTGGGGAACGACCAAGGAGAGCAGCCAAACCTTGGCTAAGCTTGATACTAAGGACCCCACCCATATGACTATGGTGGCCCTCTTCACTTCTCTACAAACCATAAAATCTAAAATCACCAGAGCAGCTAAGAAGTAAGGTTGTTTTTCACTGCACCGATCTTTTCCGTCGTTTTTGCTATTTTTTTCTATTTTTCGCTGCATGGTTGCAGTGCTTGTTCTGTTTTGCTCCTGATGTAACTTTTTGGTTACGGTTGATTTCAAACACCTATTCTGGATGCTGATCCTTTTTTGTTGATACTTTGATTGCTATATCTGGCTTTTTGGCCTTCTTTGTAAACAGGGTATAGTCCCTTCAAAACTATTTTCCATCAATAAAAAAATAGTGGAAGGAGTAAGAGTGAACATAAGGATCAAGATGTGACTCAAAATATGGGTAACATATCTAATGCTAGAAGGATCATCCATAGTAATGATAAGAAATATGTGCACGTTGAGAATACTAGAAGCAATAAAGATGTATGAATTATCCTTGATGATCATAGATAAAAATATAGAAAGAGGGGAATAGATGACCCCCATGAATGTAAGAAGATAAGATGTATCCTTAGTAAATGAATCATGTATAGGATCTTAGAAACTGAGAGCATTAGGAATCATTGTAAAATCAGTATACAGTTCTCTAACTTGAAATGAGGAAGATGTGGAAATAAATGTAACATTGGAAGCACTTAGCATATGATAAATAGAAGTGCATCAAGAGTGAGACATAATGGGAGGATCATAATGGGTTCCAATAGATAATTGATCCTGTAAATAAGTAGCACAATAGTGCATCACAAGAGGATAAGGATGTACAATGTAAGTAGTAACATCAACATCATGTATATGAAGAGCATCAAAATGAGAAACAACATGATGTTTAGAATAGACTCGTAGTAATATTCATGGAAGAAGGTGTAGAAAGGGCCTAGGTAGAAATAATTGTATGCATATTATGTAACCAAGAATGGTCTAGAAGTGCAACACAAATGTTATAATAACTCCAAATTAAAGAGGAAAATTTTTCTTTTAAAAAAACCCCTTAATCCCATTTCATTCCTTCAATTATCTTAACTAGAATCAATTATAATCAAGCAATAAATATATTTTACAATCCATAAGATAACAATATAACCATGTGTAGTTGTAAAGGTAAATTAGATCTACCTGATCCCCTTTACCATTAATCTATCTCGAGTGTGCATAACTTGTACATGTAGTTGGTTAACCTATTAATTTAGGTATGAGAATCGATGTATTTCCTAAGTGTCTACCTAAAAATTAGTAACTAAATTTCAACTGACATCTCACACTATTAAATAGGAACTCATTGAATTGACAGTTTATTTAGCTAGTATGATAATTAGGCCAAATTTTGCAAACCATGATTTTCATGCTTAGTTTTGTATTCAGTACACAAGCCAAGAGAAACTTGTCCCATCACTACACAATCATCTCTACCAAATTATATGGGTTTTGTATTATTTAATTAAATGTTTAAGTTCATGTATTAGGAGGGTATATAATCTAGGTCTCGCGTCTCGACTCAAGAGTATGCTTTATCGGTCTCGAGTGTAGGACCCATATGAGAAAGATAATAATTACTTAATGACTTTCGTCAATAAATAATTATTACCCTTCCTGTATCCATCATAAGATGGTACAGATAGAGTTCAATCAAATAGATAGGTGGGACTTAGATTCCACACTTTCATAATACAAGTTATTTTATTACAAGGTAGAATTCATCATTTAAAAAATAAGTCAAGTTATTCTTATAACAATAAGATCTATAGTAACTTACTAGTTACTATTATATGAAGTGTCTTAATTTCATAGTGTCACTTTACAACTTTCATTTTTAGGATTAGGTTTAGTTTAACCATGCATTTTTAATTTGATAACAATCCAATCCCATTTATATTGTATCATAATTCCACCAAACTATTAACTATTATTAAGTATCTCTTTAATAAAGAGATATAATCTTTTTAAGTAATAAGACAAGGTTTAGATTAATGATAATCATAAATGTATCATTCACATATCATATTACCATATTAATTCATAGTTAAAGGTATAACACTTACGAATTTATGACATCATTATGTAATTTATATAAGTTATTGGTGTAAGGGTACAAATGTCATCAATGTACTTTTAGAGTTGTCGAAGTAATGAATTAATTATTTAATTAATATCTTTATGATTGAGTCAAAGGAAATGTCATTAATTTATAACTTTGTGTCATTGTCCATAACAACACTATTTATTTAACTCATTAATTTATATACAAAAATGAAAATGTCATAAGTATTATTGATATAATTTTCATTCAATATTTAATATTAGAAATTGTCGTAAAGTACAATCATATAATTTAAGTACAATTTTATAAAAAAATTCAAAGTATATATCAATGTTAAAAACAACGTAAATAATTATTACATCTCATAGGAGGTATTCAAGTGACAAATGTTTTCATTGAAACTCATTAAAGATAAATCACTATTTTATAACATATTACAACAAAAAAATTTTAATACAATTAGGCCAATTGCCTTATGAAATTATGCGAAATCATGTTTTTCTTTTCAATAAATACAATAATCCATAATCTAGATGTTCAACTTAAACTATATCTAAAATCAAATAAACGAAATCATTTCATGACGACAAGGATGGAATCAATCAAATGAGAATCTCATACTAATTATTCCATCTTGAAATCGTAGGGTAAAATTAAATAATATGTATGGCCTATTCATAAATGGCATGGATTAACAACTCTCTATCAAGTTGTTTCATTACGAAATAATTGAACATCTATGGTTTTATTTAAAATATAACTTAAATAAAACAAGTGTTATATCAAATAAACATATCATCTATAATGAAGTGATCTAATAATGTATATTAGGTTCCATAAAAACAACTAACAACCAACTAAGATGATCATTATGCCTATAACAAATTAGTTCCCTTTTAAATTATAGACATGTCAACATTTGAAACATCACTTAGATTTATAAGAATACCTTAATACTCAAATTTCACTCAAATTGCATTCTTCTATCCTTGATCATGCTTTTCTTAAAATTAGAATTTGGAATAAGATACAAATTTTCTATCTCAAGATAACTGATGGAAATTTTCCAACTAACACTTAAATGGAGAATTAAAACAATCATATTTTCATAGTCTTCAGGCAACAATGTCACAGCTTATCATTATTTTAATAATGAAAAAGATTATGTATCATCACATATTAACTTCAAAAACATTTCTTTTTCATTTCCGAATCAAATATAATGCACATTTAAAAGTTTTATGGATAAGAATAAATACCAAATATTCTATCTTAGATGCAGTGACGTCAACTCTCTCAACATTCCTTTTTTCCTAAAATGTATATAATGATAAGCGTGGTTTTTAGAAGGAAATTGGGTGGTTAAATATCCTACTATCCCCATCATTTTAGCTTATTCCAGTTCTATCAAACAATCAAGAAGATAAATAAGACCACATAATTAAAAAGAAAGCATTCAAAAGTCTTAAAATTTTGAATAGATTTTCTACTAAGAGGACACAAATTTTTGGTCCTTGGTAAAAAAATTAAGAAGCATGAATATTCTTGTAAATAAAATATAAATGGACCTAATATATTATAGTCCCTATGAACATTAGTAAACAAGAATTTACCTCTTGATAAAATGATTGCAACAGAGAGAAAATTAACTCTTCGAGAATTAATACATGTATGCGAAGCTGCAACAACTAGACCAAACCAACAAAAATAATTGAGTTCGTATTGAACAAGAAAAGATTCAACTTCCTTTGAATGAAATTGGAGAAACAAACTTTAAAATCACAAAGACCAAGTCACACCCCATTCATATATCATTCACACTAACTTTTATTAAAAATAAATGTCAAATTTTAAGCATGTGGGCTGAAACAGTCCTTAAAAACAAAACTTGATGAACAAAAAAGATTTATACATACCCATGTATAAAATCTGCCTCTATGAGTATTATTCAAGAAAACCGACTTAACCCACTCATCAAATCATAAGAAAATACAAACTAAACAAGATAACTTATACCCATAACATATTTTTCCAAGTATGGGCTTAAAAATAAAATAAACACAGCTTATCTATTCAAACTTTAAAAAACCACAAATGAAATAAGCTCCATCGATAATTAATCTAAGCACCCATGTAAGGATTCAAACTATTCTTCTCTTTAACTTTAAATTTTTAACCCAATAATAATGATAAGCCAAAAAAATCATTTAAACAATATAACTTGAAATTTATTCAATCATTTAAAACGAAATAACAAAAGAGATTCAAGGAAATCCATGCATGTAATGGATATTATAAATGCTCTTATTTTTCTCTATTTCCTTTGCTAAATCTTCACACATTCAACCAAGTAAATTGACCAGATTTGAAAAATATCCCATCCGAGAAAATCAAATAAAATATTCCTCATCATCTTTAATTCTGTCATAATTATCTTCCTTAAAAATATCAACAATAATAGCTTAAAAACCTCATGCACAATCTAGTCGGAAAAATGGAGCTTCAAATGACCAACGAGAGCTCAAACTAATAACCAAAACAATAAAATGGAATTTCTCAATGCATGCAAGGTAGATTTTCCCAGAAGCTTTGTGATTTTCAAGGTAAATTAATTCCCTTTAAGTTTTGTAGGTGCCACGTAGTGGCTTATCTCAACTTTCCACCGTCGTTTCCAATTTTTCTCCCAAATTAGTTGGAGGTGTTTTAGTGAGTAGTCCAAGACAAAACTTCAAACCATAACCCCTTTCATGGGTTGTTTAACAACCGAATTCAAATAATTTACAATAAAAATTCTATTGAGTGTGGTCAAAGACCATATAAATAAAAAACAAATAAAAAATAATCAACTAAATATTTAACCATTTTAAAAATTAATCCCCTTATATCATTTACCATGATCAAGGGTTTATAAACAACTAAACAATATTTTGATTTTTCCTTGGGGTCTTAAACTAATACACCCAACAAAAATAATAACCACTTTACATGGAACAACTGATCATCGAAGAAAATAATCAACAAAACAAATTTTGATTCAATGCATGGTGTGGTCAATCAACCATCTAATAAAACATCATATGAGTTATGGTTGAAAACCATTAGAACAATTTAAAAATATGCCATGTATATAGTCAAATACTAATAAAAATAATATAATTTTACGTTACAATACTTTTCCATAGTGCATTTATCTTAAGAAATATATTTACATTACTAATAAAATAAGCATTAAGTCAACCTCTTAAATATTTACCTTGATGAGATCAAATTTTACATGTTCTTTGTTGAATACAATCTTAATGCTTTGCAATATATGACCATCGTAATAAAAAAATAAGGTTAACATAATTAAACAGACATAATTATTTCTAAATACCGAAATAATACAAATAAAGTCATGTATAAATTTACCATATTAGCAAATCCTTATTTCCAACAAGAAATATGAAATGGAGTCACATAAACATTTACATTGACATAATAGTACACAATGTCATGAAATCATCACTCACAACAAGGTAAAGTAAATTGATACAACCAAGCATAAAAAAAAGTTATAAATGTCAAGTACTCCATGAATTCTTGGCAACAAATGCTATTAAATTGTTGGGATTATAGCTACATGTAATTATGTATATCATTTTCAAGGTATATGTTATCCAAATAACTCTCCTAGTTATTTGGATAACTTACATACATATTTTGGCTTAGATATCTTCATTACAAGTGGCGCACACCTCAATTGTCTCCTTGGCACATTCACTTGGTCACTATTTCCTCACATGCCCTTGCGCACTTCCCCTTCTCCCCTTTCCATTTTTATTTTCCTCTTTGTTCCACTCGAACTTTTCATCTTCTACGCATTCACCTTCTTCCTAGAAGTTATTCATCCTACATGCATGCCTTACACTTTCTTCAATCAGCTAAGTCCCCTAGCCCTCTCACGCGCCTTGCACATTACCTTGTGATAGTTGTGCCTTAAACATACATTATCCATTCACTAGTTTTCCCCATTTACTCCATGCAAAATTACGTGTGCCTTCCTTCTTTCTTTCTTGTGTGCCTCATTCTTACGCATGTATGATTTTGCACCCTCCTTTGTGCCTTTTCGTGCCACATCATTCTTTGACATAGTTGAGTGTGCCACATGAAATTAATCAAAGTGCACCAATAGGGCACCAAATATTTGTAGCAATTTAATAAGTGACATTTGGTAGAAACAACAAGAAAATTTTCACAGTTGGTCATCATTTCAACTAATCCACACATGCCACATGTCTTGCATATTCAGTGGCCCGAAAAACTTCTCACACCATATATTTTTCTACAGAGCTTTGATTGACGCGTGCCTAGTCTCAATCGATAGTTGCTAACATAGGCTACACTCTGAGACTAGGTATTCAAATTCAAATTCTTGGTGGATCTAGTAGGTGTGAAATGGGAAAACATCTCTCTAGGCATTGATGAGCACATACGATTTCACCAACCACTCAATCTAATATGATCTTCCTTCTCCAACACGTGAAACAGACTTGGGGAAATGCATTTGATAGATTTGTAGGTGGATTTGTAGGCATTGAATGTTTCTTTTTGGTGGTTTTGTTTCAAATTCAGGTTTTCCCACCTTCTTCTCTTCTTCTTCCATGGATTCATCTATAAATTTAAGATTTGGGCTCATTCTTAATGTTGGACACTTTAGATCCTTACACATTTTTCTATGGAATTCTTATCTTTCTATTTTGAGTTATAGATCTCTAGATCGACTCATGCATGTGAATATCGACCTTCATTTAGCATTGTAATAGTCTATGCATTTATGGAAGTAATGCAAGAATTGTTTTGTGGTTATTTTCATCGTAACGTGTTTGAATTCCTTCTTCTTACCTTTCTTTTAATTTGTTTTCTTCTTTGTGTCATTATACATTCCTTGCATTGCAACTTTCTAGTTGTGTTTCATGAAAACGATCGTTTAAATGTGTCTTGGTCATTTTACACATGCCTAGCCTTCGTTGACACCTTTCCATTCATTTTCTCTTAGAACATATGGTGTTCATCCCTATTTTTGGCTCTATCACCTTCCTTAGATTAGTTTTCTAGTCTATTATCCTTCTATCCCTGGTCCCTTGGCATTGTTAGCTTAGTTTTCTGTTTCAACATTAGGAGTAGTAGTAGTAGTAGAAATAGATAGAGGAACCAACCTTCTCTAGAGATTTGTCTCAAGCGTACATGGTCCCACAAATTAGAGATGGCTCCATTGTTGCCTAAAATGACTTGGTTCTTACAAATATGAGACACGGGTACAAGTTTGAATGACCAATAATTTCTAGCATGCCCGAGTGGGACAAGAAGTGAAATCTTAAATTTCATATTGCTAAGTTCTGGTGTGTGAACTTAGTATTTCCATCCTTTGGAGGCTTATTTCAACACATATGATGACTCCCAACATTTCAAGAGCTCCTATTTTACGGTCTTGGGTGTCGTTTATGGGAAACGTGCATATTAGATAGAGTGTTGTGGTGAAGGATCATTTGAATACCTCTAACTTTCACCGAGAAGCAAACACAGTAGATCTTACTGCATGTGTATCCCCATCTCTAGTGCACAACACACACTCTACTTCTCCTCAAAAATACAAACATGCCCTAACATGGCGCTTCAACCTCCTCCTCCTCCATGGAACTTTACAGTTTCTTTGGTGAAATCATGCTCAATCTCAATTCCTAGCACGATATGATTATGGCCGCACTCAATAGTATTCCATACTTCACAAGAGAAAATTAAGTCACCGCTGTTGAACACATCCAATATGTGGCCAATTTATACTTTGTTTATTTGATTACACATGGCAATATTGCTATCGGGTTGCTTGCATCCTATTTCAAGGGTAAAGCGCTCGAATGGTACCGTGGCTCGAAACTTGCATCGATTTCTACTTAGGATGAGCTTGGAATAGATCTTTACAATTAATCATAAGATAAATCAAATCATCATCCTTTGGTGGATCATGACTATAACAAAGTGCATGCCCAATAAGTAGATGAATAATTTCAAAATCATATTCCAAAATACTTAGGACAAAATTTCTCAAGTGGTAAGGCATACAACCTATCATGCTTTCTTATACTATCTAAGGGATTTGAATAGTGACATTTTAGTCATCAATAAATCTATGGAAGGTAGAACCTTACTGCTACATACACCATTGCAATAAGGGTAGAAAATAGTCTCATTCGGGATGGTAATTTGATGCCAAGACCTCTTGCACCCTTGTTCCTAGAGATGTCTCCAAAGTGCCCGAATTCTTTTCTCCGGTTCCATCTGTAGAGCATGTAACTAGTTACATCTACAACCTAATCTCTTGCAACGTGAAATGAAGATGATGAATTTAAGACCTTGATTAGAAACTTGTCCAATAAGGTCATATCATTAGAGAAGTAGTAGGTGTAAGCCTACAAAGGTAGTTCCAATCAGGCACAAATCCAAAGTAATCAACCTTGGTGGAATCAGTATGGGAATCAAAGATACAAATAAAACCAACAAAATGATAGATGGTATGCTAATGCACACTTGCCTTTGCAAGTCATTCCTCTTGCACAACCTCTTCCAGCGCCCAAATGAAGTCAAACACTTGTTATAGTCTAGAAAAATATGGCACATGAATTTGAATGGTGTTTTCCTTGAAATATGTCTCATAACTAGTATTACTATGCTAATGTTGCATGAACATAAGCCTACATGATTCAGAATGCTTCCAGTTGTGAGAATTCAACAAGTGCACTGAAAGCGAGATAAACAAGAAAGACCAAAAGCTCCTCGAGAGGAAAATATGATGTTCTTTAGTGGTAAGGAATTTTGTGCAATCAACCAAGCTATATAGGATACAAGCATACCACGTGACCAAGTTACAGACAACACAAGATACAAGAAGAAAATGCTTGAGTTTGTGTGCAGGTCATAATTCAAGCAACACAACTAGACCCTCAAAATTAAAAGGAAGCAACTAACACATCCAGTAGTAAAATTTATCAAGTGCATACACCTGAGAATCTATACAAAGCTCCTCCGAAAGTGGCTTGTGCCCCTCATTTTGTATTTCAATCCTCTGTTCCAGCTAAGGTTCCTATCTCTTTACCCGAGCAACCAAGAAAGGGTGTTTTTTTTCCTCAAATACACAAGTCAATGGGTTTTCATTCAACATTGTGGACCAGATGAAGAAGACAAACATAAATTTTACAATGTGGGATGCCCTAACCATGTCATCATAGTGTAACTTGTTGCATGAAGCTCTATCCCAACTTTTGCGCACTTCTGTCAATATCTACAAAGAAGAGGAGAAGAAATTAAGTAAAGTTGTTAAAACCCCACCCTTCTATATGTCTTTTATAATAGGTAAACATCTTGTTCATAATTGTATGATTGGCTTAGGTGCTAGTACTTCGGCCATGCCTAAGAAGATTGTTGATATCTTAGGTCTTAAGTATAGCTCCACTGACAAAAGGAGTCCTACAATGCAATGGTTAGACTTTCACTACTCTAGGAATCATCAAGGATATTTAGTTAACCCTTCATACATGTCCAAGTCTAATAATAACTCAAGATGTGGCAATCATCGATCTACCTC
The DNA here is from genome assembly GCA_018340775.1 of Taxus wallichiana var. yunnanensis. Classification (NCBI taxonomy): domain Eukaryota; kingdom Viridiplantae; phylum Streptophyta; class Pinopsida; order Cupressales; family Taxaceae; genus Taxus; species Taxus wallichiana. The sequence goes on from CM031244.1 coordinate 273,377,065, forward strand.
CTTTGTTTTTCTTATGTTTATCAAGATATTTTTCTATTACGGTGGGTGGTTACTTGTCCACTAATTGGTCTCATATGTTACTCAAGACAAGGTGTGGAACTTGGTTTACCATACAAGTTGAGCCAATATTTTCTTATCATGTAGAGTCATATGTCCCATCCCTCTCTCAAGCCAACTATTTAATCCAAGAAGAACAAGCTTTGGTTTTAGAAGAGTAGCCTCGTCCACCTTCTATTCCTAATCCAAGACTTGAGGATTAGAGGGAGAGGCACCATAAATTTGACCCATATGTTGAAAGTATGAAGCTTATGAAATTGGGCTTGGTAATTACTACATTCTTTAAGAATAAGTTATGCTAACCCGTGCACTCAAGAAAAGTGAAGAGAACCCTTGTATATGGAAGTCATACTTTGATGGATCTAGAAGCAAAAACAACATGGGAGCATGATTCGATTTCTCATTTCCCTAAGGGTAAAAAATTATTCTTCACACATAGGTTGCATTTTACATGTTCTAACAATATGGTAGAGTATGAGGTGTTGGCACATGGTTTGCTTATTGCTTAAAAGAATAATATTAAGCCACTATAGATCTTTGGGGATACATAATTGGTTATCCACCAAATCACCAAGTGCATGACATAGAATAATTTTCTCAAAGGTTATAAACACGAGTTTGGGAAATTCTTTATATCTTTGATTCTCTAAATGAGTAGGTGGTGTCATGAAAAATGAATAGGAAGTTAACCAGATGGCTGCACTTGGTTCCCAGTTCTCTCCGTTGATGACTTTGTCAAAGGAAACACTTAACACATTAATATGGTGATTAGACCATCTATTCTAGATAAGAAAACTAGCTGACAAGTGTTTGAAAATGACACACAAATTGTCCAGTTCATCTAGAATGAAGTTGAGTTCTCATCAAGTATGCAAGTTGGTTTACATGAAAGCTATGGTGACCAAGTAATATAGCTAAATAAAAACAATTTACGTAAAGAGATGGTCATCTTCAAGAAAATGTTTATCCACGATGATGAGTTCAAGGGTGAAGAAAATTATATGAATGTCGAAAAGAATACTACTCTCCATTCACTATTGCATGTGGACAGGATTTGCTACTCAGTAAAGCTTACATGCACAATGAAAAGAAGGCCTTCATCTCTCTCTGTCAAAAATATAGTGATATCTTCTCATGAGAGTATGAAGACCTCAAAGGTTTTGATCCAAGTGTTGCTCAACAATCCATTGACCTTGATCCTTGTATCAAACCCATTAGACAAAAGAAGTGACCAGTCAATCCAAAGATAGATCCCGTTATGAGAAAGGATTTATCCAAACTGATTGAGGAGAAGATTATTTTTCCCATCAATTACTCTACCTAGGTCATGAATCTAGTTTCGATGCATAAGAAGAATGGAGAAATTAGACTCTTTTCTTATTTCAGAGATTATAACAAGGAATCTCTAAAGGATCATTATCCTTTTCCCTCAATGGAGTGAATTCGGTAGACGGTGATCGGTGTGCATAGATTGTCAATGTTATATGGGTACTCAAGTTTTAATCAAATCATGTTCAAGGAAGAAGATCAATTCAAAACATTGTTTATAACCAAGTGGGGAACATATACATATTAAAATATGCCCTTTGGTCTATCAAACATGGGCATGATGTTTTTCAAATGCACCATGGATATTGCATTCAAAGGATGTATCAATGAGTTCATCTTGGTCTACCTTGATGACATCAATTCCTTCTTAAAGCAAAGCATGGATCATACGACACACCTAGAGAAATTCTTTGAGAGATGTAGAAAGTATGGGGTATCTCTTAACCGCAAAAGGTGAAATTTTATTGTGGTACAGGAAATATGCTAGGCCATGTGGTTTTAAAGGATGGCACCTTAATTGATCATGAGTGTGTTTCATCCATCCTAGTTATTTCCTTGCCGGTCAAAAAAATTACTTGAAGTCCTTCCTTGGTAAGATTAATTTTGTTAGGTGTTTTATCCCTAACATTGTAGGACTGGTTCGGCCCATCACCCTAGTGCTCAAGAAGACATAGATTTTAGATGGACAACTGAAGGAAAGGAAATCTTCAAAAAAATCAAGAAAGAGATTTCTTGTGCACCAACACTCATCAACACAGATTATCCCAAGGATTTCATCCTTTATTCTTATGAAACTTATGTAAGTGTTGTTGTTTTCCTAACACAAGAAAATGAACAAGGACTAGAACAACCAGTGGATTTCTTCAACTAGACATTGAAGGATTATGAATTAAAATATAGTCACACGAAGAAATAGGTATTTTCCATCATGCACGCACTTAAGAAATTCAAGAGTATACTCTCCATGAATCATATAAAGGTGTTAGTCTCCCATTATTCTATCGGATACTTCATCATTGGAGTAGAAATCGGTGAAAAGGGAACATGATGGGTGAAAACAATCATGGAGTATGATGTGAGTGTCAAAGCCACAAAGATGGTAAGAGGTAGTGTGCTCTACTAGTAGGTTGCTACAAATGTACACAATGAATCGATACTTTTTTGTTCCTTTATGAAGTTATCCAGCGTGAAAAACCTGAGAAGAATACATACCACTGACACATACTATTGGATAAAGGACATGATCACATTCCTTTCTAAGGGGGCATACCCTCATATCTTAAATAAGAAAAAGAGATGACTTATGAGGTTACAATCTATCCCTTATGTTTTGATTGATTGAATTATCTTCAAGAAGAATTTGGATCGCGTGTTGTTAAGATGTATCAATAACGTGTAAAGTGAAAACATGTTAGTAGAATTTCATGATGGATTCTATGGTAGACACTTTTCTGCCAAAACTAAAATAATGAATATCATAATGGCAGGTATCTTTTGGCTACTCTATTTGTAGATGCACATAAATGACTAAAAAAATGTAGGTAATGTGCTTTATTTATAGGAAAGAAGAGACTGACAGCACTTCACCTATGACCAATCCAAGTGGATCGGAATTTTGCTTAATGGGGTCGACTTCATAGGCATGCTCAATCCACCTTCAAGCACTAGTAATAGATGGGTACTAACAGAGATGAGACTACTTTACCAAATGGAAAGAAGCTTTGGGCTCAAGGAATCAACCAAGTCAGTCATCCTTGGATTTCTCGAGGGTATAGTCATAAGGTTTGGCATTCCTCAAACCATTATCTTTGGTAATGAAATAGCCTTCCTTGGCAATAAAATCACTGATTGGGCTTTAAATATGGGCATATATCTAAAGAATTCTTCCAAATATTACCTTCAAGGAAATGGTATTGTAGATTCAACAAACAAGAACCTAATCAGGATCATGAAGCACACAATGAACATCATCCAAAGATAGTGGAAGATAGAATAACAATTAAAAAAGAAATTTAAAATTTGAGTTGTAATTTGCTCTATGGTAAGGAGGCTTCTATTACTTTGACACTTGAACCGAACTCATTATCACTTTCCCAACAAATTGATTTGAAGGTGCGGACAGAGAGAAATCGAATGAAGAGTTAGTTAATCTTGAAGAATCAAGGAACTCTACTATGATCAAGCTAGAACAACATTAACAAGCAACAAAGAAATGGTTTAACAGAAAGAATAGGCCTCAACCTTTCAAATTTGGTGACTTGGTATTGAAATGGGATCTTGACAGAGATAAACCAGGCAACATTCAAATATTTATGCCATTTGGAGTGGCCCATACATCATCAATTCATATAAGGAGGCTATCTCTTTTGATTTAACTCATCTTGATGGAGGAACGCTACAAATACTAGTAAATGGGATCTATCTCAAAACCTTACATTAAGTTTTATACATCATTTTGTATAGATTTGAGTAGTTTTAATTCCTCTAGGTGTACTACTGGGCACATTGTTTGTTTGTACATAGTTATTTCTTCTCGTGTGCTTCCTACATGTGCTCTTATTTTACTTCTAGGATGCTAGAATTATTTTAGTAGTTCATAGGATTCAAAATAGATTCAATAAATGATCCTTCAAGTGACTTCAGGAGAAATTTTTTCAAAGCTAAAATATTGTAATTTCATGATTACATAGTATACTCCATGCCCAATGGATGCTCTAGGCTATTGAAATCCTTCATATAGTAGGAAGATGGCCCCAAAAGTAACCAAAATTGTTATCCAAATAACTCTCCTAGTTATTTAGACAACTTACATACATATTATGGCTCAGAGATCTTCATTACAAGTGGTGCACACCTTAGTTGTCTCCTTGGCACATTCACTTGGTCATTGTTTCCTCACATGCCCTTACACGCTTCCCCTTCTCCCCTTTCCATTTTTATTTTCCTCTTTGTTCCACTCTGACATTACAAGCATCTTTTGCACATTTTTCTTCTTCCTAGAAGCTATTCATCCTACATGTGTGCCTTGTAATTTCTTCAATCAGCTAAGTCCCTAGCTCTCTTACGCACCCCGCACATTACCTTGTAATAGTTGTGCCTTGACCATATGTTCTCCACTCACTATTTTTCCCCATTTCCTCCATGCACAATCATACACACATTCCTTTTGTATTTATCTCACACCTCATTCTTCCACGCAAATGATTTTGTGCCCTCCTCTACACCTTTCCATGCCACATCATTCTTTAACACATTTGAGTGTGCCACATGCAATCAATCAAAGCATGCCAACAAGGTGCTGAATCTTTACAATAATTCAATAAGTGATACATGGCAGAAATGATAAGAAAATTTGCATAGTTAGTCATACTTTCAGCCAATATGCGTGCACCATGTGTCTTTTGTATGCAAGTAGCCCCTGGATAACTTCGACATACCATATCTTTTGTTATAGAGCTCGATTGGAACACGCCTAGTCTCAATCGATAGCTATTGACATAGGCTATAGTGATAGATATTCAAATTCAAATTCTTGGTAGATCGATAGGTGAGATGTGGGAAAATGTATCTCTCGGAATTGATGAACATATCTTATTACTCTAACCACTTGATTTGATCTAATCTACCTTCTCTAACATGTCAAACAAACTTTGGTAGACGTATTTGAAAAATTTACAAGAGGATTTGTTGTCATTGAGTTTTTCTTATTGGTGGTTGTGTTTCAAATTCAGGTTTTCCCCATTCTTCTCTTCTTCTTCCATGGATTCATCTATAATTGTAAGAGTTGGGCTCATTTTTAATGTTAGACACTTTGGATCCTTACGCATTTTTCTATGGACTTATTATCTTTGTATTTTGAGTTGTAGACCTCTAGATCTGACTCATGTATGTGAATATTGACCTTTAGTCACCATTGTAATAGTTTGTGCATTTCTGGAAGTAATGGAAGCATCGTTTTGTGGTTATTTTCTATCCTAGGGTGTTTTCATTCCTTCTTTTTGCCTTTCTTTTACTCTGTTTTCTTTTGTGTCATTCTACATTCCTTGCATTTCCATTTTCTAGTTGTGTTTCATGAAAACTAATCGTGTAAATGTGTGTTGGTCTGTGTTACACAAGCCTATCCTCCTTGATACTTTTCCCTTCATTTTTTCGGAATAGATGATGTTCATCCCTCTTTTCTCGGTTTTATCACCTTTCTTAGATTAGTTTTCTATTTTTTTATCCTTCTATCCTTGCTCCCTTAGCATTGTTAGCTTAATTTTCCTTTCAACATTAGGAGTAGAATAGTAGTAGAAATAGATAGAGGAACCGTCCTTCTCGGAGATTCGTCCAAGCACACAAGGTCCCACAACCGGAGACGGTTCCATTGTTGTCTCAAACGACTCATTTTTTCTAGATCCAAGACTTGGGTACAAGTTTAAATGACCAAAAATATACATATGTATGTATAGATGCAAACTTATCCAAATATAAATACCATTCCCCTTTCCTTTGTAAACCAATTTTCATATTACAACTTATCCTTGTGACAAAACAAAATGAAAATGAGGGACGTGACATACTTCTCCCTCAATGAATCATCATTATGATGATTTTAGTCATCAATAATAGAAAGAATAAACCAAACATAGATTTATATCATACTCCTAAGGAAAAAAATCAATCATTTTCATTTAAAACTTGAAATTTTTCAAATTTTTAGTTTATACTTAATCATATTTATTAGTTATAACGACTTTCAAATGATCCAGCTTTTTCCAAAAAGGAAGAAATATGATAGAATTTTATCATTTCATCATCCATAATATAAAATAATATCAATTATATCATAATAAATTACCAAATATTAGTTTTTATTACTGAAACAAATAAGGAAACATATTTTTTATTACCTCCAGTTCTCCTAGGCTACACTTTCTTCTCGAATATTGGTATCATTGGACCTTTCATTACACGATATCTCCATTTCTCGAGTGCAACCTAAAAGTTTATAGCACTCGATAAGTTCAACCACCATGATTCCTGGATCTTGAGCTTATAAAGAGTTCCAATTAAGTACATGTGTTACATCTGAAACATACTTCTTAAGCAGGAAACATCAAATTCATCATGCATCTTAGAAAATGTGGGAGGTAACGCCAAATGATATGCTACTACAATTATGATTTCAATAATTTGAAATGGTCCAAAATATCTTGGTGATAGCTTGGTAGACTTGCCAAATGTTATTGAACTCTTTTGGGATTAACCCTTAAGAAAAATTTATCTCCAAGCTCAAATTTTCTATTTATTCATTTCAGCTATGTATAACTCTTTTAACTATCAACATCTTCTTTTAATCGCCCATGAATGAGATTTAATTGATTTTCCATTTTTGTTAACATTTCAGGCCCACTAATACTCTATCTTTTGTACTATCCCAACTGATGGGAGTTCTACACTTTCTCCCATACAACGCTTCAAATGGTGATTTTTAATCAAAGAATGAAAAGTTTTGTTATAGGAAAATTCCACCAAGAGAAGATATTATTCCTACTTGTATTTCTGATCTATGCAATACATCTTGGGCATAACTTCTAACACTTGGTTTACTTTTTTAGTTTGACCATCGGTTTCGGATGGTATGCTGAATTGAAATTCAGTTTCATTCCCAAAGTTGAATTTAAAGTTTTCCAAAATCTAGAGGTCATCCTTGGATCCCTATCAAAAATTATTAACTCGGGACACCATGCAATCTAATTTGTTTACACAAACCATTTTGCAAGCACGGATGAATCATCTTTTAGATTACTTGGTATGAAGTGAGCTACTTTTTTTAACTTGTTAACAACAACAAGAATCATGTCATGTTTATTTTTTGACATTGGAAGCCCCTACACAAAATCCATGCTAATAAAATGCCATATATATTATGGAATGCTTTGTGAGGATAGAATAGAAAAATAGGATGCATGTGCTCTTATTTTATGCATCGACATTCAAGACAATAAGAAATGTAGAATGCTCTAGGACTAGGTCCTCTTCTTAAATGAGGAAGCTCCATTTATTGTCAATGAAAATAAATAAAAATATGTTGTTGGCCAGAGGCCGGGAATCCAATACGAACACTCCTTTGAACATTCTTGTAATTTCTTACAAGGAAGGAATCTATTGAGTAGCTAGGAAGAGGGAGTGGAAAATAAAGGAAAATAGATTAATATTGTAGGGAGGAATTCGATTCCTACAAAGATTAATTATAGCACATCATCACAAGTAATAATAAAGATTTTTTTTTTAACCGACATAAGGATAAGCTATAATTATGAACACAAAGTCTCATTCATTACCTCATCAAGAAAAGTAAGAAAATTCTTTCTTCTTCATTGACATTTTAGAAAAGTTTTACATTGAGAGGAATAGAAGAACATATGACAAGGAGAATATAGTAAATTAGCTATCTATTTTTCTTTTCACAAGTAGTTATCTAATTTTGAGCATACCAAATTGACAACCCTTAAGAATGGGGAAGCCATTACAATTTATAGAGTTTTCAAAGACTCTTCACCTACCCAATATGACATTTCATATTCATAGGAATAGAATTAAGACCCCATTTATTAATTAAGGGTGAATTATTATAATTATAACTATAGTCACATTTAAATGAATATGAAAAAATAGGAATATGAAAAAATGAAAATTACAACCCCCAAAAAAGAAATTGAACATGAAGGACGAGGGGAAAGGGGGAGAGAAGAGAGAGATAAATAATAAGAGAGATAACTAGGCCGATGAAGATATTTACCTCATTGATTATTCCTTATTTTCTGATGGATCCTTGTCAAGCTCAACTAGAAATATATCCACTTCCTTGGACACTCTATTGTAACAGGATTCTGCAAGTGTAAATTTCTCAGCTTGAGGAATGCAGACACAACTCATGGACGAGCCAACCATATAAGATGGAATTAATATTATTTATTTTAGCATATCATGAATGATGTTTCTTTGTAATGTTTAAATTTTTGGATCTAATCTTGGAGAAAAAATCTATTGTATTTTCACTAAAATAAAAGGGGTTTCCAACTTCTTTCTGAACATAGTCCTCAAATGGCTTCAATAATTCATTAGTTCATGTTCTCTAATCAATGGCAAGCACTCCAAGCTTATGTATCCTAGTTTCGACATTGTCCTACATTTTTTAGGCATCCTCATCATTTTTGTCTAACTCATCAATAGCTGATTCAACATTTCATACCACGAGATAAGATTCCTAGCCCATACACGTGACAAGTTCTCAAATGGTGAATAAAACACTTTCCTATTTACCAACACCTAAGATTTGAGACTTATTCTATCCCATTTTGATCAGTAGTGGATGTAATTAATCCTAATGTTATTTTTCCTTTTCCAATCCTCCCCTTTTCATCCATAATTTATTGGGAGTGGCGCACATGTACCTATACAGTGAGATCATCTCTGGAAGCAATAATTTTCCTTTCTCAATAATCTTGATCACCCATTTGTCACTAGCTCATCCTTGCATAGTGAAACCTTGCATTTTTTGAATGAAATTGAGATAAAAGCTACTAATGGGAGTTAATTATTAAATTTTGAGTGATGAAGAAGCATTTTGGTCGATGAAATGTTGCAAATAAAAGGATATTATTTTCACATGGTCTACTAATTGATCAATCTTCTCTTTTTATTCCCGGTTCCGGAGGTGAGTGAAATACTCCTGGAATAGATGTGCATCTCCCTTGTGAGTTGTGAGGCCTAAGAAAATGGTGCTCATATCATATTTATTCGGGGTTATTTCTTCAATGGGATTGAATACCATTGGCTTGACTACTTCCACATACTAATTTTCCATAACACAACTTAAAAAGTGAGAAGCTTCTTGAGTGAATATTTTCTTCTTCCGTTTGACCAATGATGATATCAGTAATAATTTAGGGACTTTCACCTACTTGAATGTGGGGAAATCCATTTTGATAATTTATTTCATCTAAGGGAACATCTCATATGTAGTTCCCATTTAAACAACCACTTGAGACCCAAGAAACAACCTAGGGTTAGCTATAAAATTATGGGTAATTTTTTTTTGTTTAGGAGTGTCCACAACTAGGTTGCGTATGACAATTGACCCTATTAGGTTAGGAACAATTCAATCTCACTAGGACATATATATATATATATTTCTTTCATTAACAAAATCAAGTTCACATGGTTCAAATTTCAGGGTTACAAGTTTTAGTCAGGTTCAGGGAGTAATTTACTCCCAAACCCACTCTCTAGCAGGCTTTGAGTTTCAACTAACATTTTCTCATAATCAGTGCTTCCAAAATTTCCCTAAACTATTTCCATTGGATAGGAAATTTTCTCACCTTTCAGTGATATAAAAAAGTCCTTCTGACTCCTTATATTTCTCAAGATATGGTCAGGTAGAGTTTTTAGGTCAAATTTTCCCTAGGGGGACACATGTCATGTAGGGGTGAAATCCCCTTTGGTGGGTTGGCGGGTCACGTGGTGGCTCGGTCTTTTCCCCATATGGGCGTAAAAAAAAATTTCTCCCACACCTCCGTAGGTCCCCAGTGGACACGTGTTGGCCTCAGAGATGTCACCGAAAAAAGGAAGGGGGAGGGTGAAGAGGTGGAAGGATTTGGGGCATTTCACCCAAGAAAGGAAAAAAACCAAACAGTGCTCCTGCGCCCGCGGGTCCGCTTGGGGACATGTAGCGCTCCATGGTTGGCTATGGGGAGAAGAGAGGAGGGGCATAAAGAGGTGGGGAGATGTAGATAATTTCACCAAAAGGGACAAAGGGGAGAAAGGGAAACATTAGGAAAGCGGGTCTGCACGTCCGCGGAGGGGTCACACCAAGGCAAGGGTGGGAGTGCGAGGCCGCAGGACAATTTTCAAAATTTTCCAAAGACCAAAACTGAAAAGGGAAAAGAGTATGTCACCCCCGCTGCTACCCCCAAGGTGCCACATGGCATGTTTTCATTGGTCGCGGGGCGGTGGGGCTAAAATGAAAATGTTTCCCCTAAATTTTCAAAAGGGTTAAGGGCAAAAGGGAACCACGCCTCCACTGTAGCCCTAAGAGGACACATGGCACCCTCTAATTGGCTATGGGCTGGCAAAGGAAAAACTAAAAAATTTTCCCAAGTCAAAATTTTCAAAGGAAAACTTTTCTAAGGCAAGACGACGGGAAATTTTTGGGTTACGGGCCCGCCAGGGAAAATTTTCCCAAATTTTCCTGCCAAGGCACAAAAACTTCAAAGTGCCTTAGCTTGAGCTAGAGAGCTCAATTTTGGGCAAACGAGGACTTTTTGGAAAGATATCAATGCCCTCTTTTCATAGAAAGTAAAATTTTTACTTTTTGATAAGTTTTAAAGGGTCAATGTTTACCAAACCAATCTGTAGGATTTTAATTGGCAAACTAGCAATTTTCAACTTTTCAATTTGATTAAAACCGGTTTCGTCCTTCACTCAACATGTCAAAAAGACATGGAGTATTGATCTAGGGAGGGTTTAGAGTTTTTTTGGAAGGTTTATTTGTCCAATTGACTCAAGTTTGTATTTTTCTATCAAATGACAGGAAAATGACTATTAGAGGGATTGTATTCGAATTTGCTATGGTGAAGTTGTTTTCTTAAGTTTTCTTTGTCAAATTGAATTCCTTAGTGTCTTAGCATGCTATTCCATAACATTTTTAAGTTGATTATTAAGTGCAGGTCTGAACTATGTAATTTTTTTAGATTTACCAGTTTTAGAATTTACAATGCCAGTGATCAAATTTTTAAGGGATCTATTTATCAATTCTATCATTTAAATGTAACAACTTATTTCCAATATAGTCTAATACATTCATTTGATTCTAGCAATTCATTCCCAAGTCAAAATTACAAATTTAGATTTCAATTTTCAACTCATTTCAAGAGAATAAAACACTTGTCCTTTTTCCTTCATACACATTCTTCATTTCAACAGAGATTTGATTCACAATAAAGAATTCAATTCCAACACAATCATGCAAGTATGAGAAGGTAGAGCATTCCTTTATTGATTTCCAACAACAAATTTACAATTTATCTCTTTTCCATTTGATTTCTAAATACAAAATGCAATGCATGTAACATCTTTTCACATTTCCTTTCAAAACAAAGAGTAGAATATAACTTCTTTACATTTCACATTACAAATTCAATCTTCCATTATCAATACAATTATCTTCACATTACAAATGGCTATACAATTCATCCACTCCAAAGTGGGAAGGATTACAATAACTTGCTCAAAAGAAAGGACTGTCAAACTATACATTTCTTGGCTTCAAAACAACAACATGCTCCATTTATTTTTCTCTAAGTTATCACAACAAAGAGGGGGAAAGGCAACGCTCTCCACCCAACCAAAACATCTAATGAAAGGAGAAGCCTTCCTTCATCATTGGCCCTTGAGCCCCAACCAAGATACAATAGAAGGTGCAGTTCAACCATGGCAACAACTGACTTCCACACACAACATTCTTTCACATACACATTTCCTTTTAAAACAAAATGCAACACCAAAAGCAAACAAAAGTTCACAACTGCATTTAAAAACATTTCAAAGAAGAACTCAGGCTTGATCTTGCAAGCCAAAGGAGAAATGCCTATGGGGGAAGCTACTTATGCCTCCCAATTGGGAATTGGGAATCCACCAAATACAAACTGCCAAGTAATTCATCACACACATTTCCTTATGCCCCCATAGAATCCCTCCTTATGGCCCCCATAGATTCCCTTATGCCCCCCACAAAGTAAGAAATGTAAGCTATTTATTTTCCATGGTGGATCCCAACCCCAAACTCCCTCCACAAAATTCTGATGCCAATGGTATTCTCTTATGCCCCTAAACAAGAATTCCCATAGCGTTCTCCTACACCTTCCCTAAGGCAGTCTACCCAACTAGCCAACAAATAAAAAAAAACATGCATTTTCCACACAACACAGCAAGAGAATAACATAAATAAAAGAGAGTTAAATTCCTACCTCTCCATGGTTACTTTTCTTCCAAATAACAAGCTTTCCAAGACAATAACACAACTCCAAATATCAAGCTCCCAAGCATGCAAAGCTATCTCCAAAACTTCCTTCAAAAACCAGAGCTCCCACAAGAAAATGCACCCCAAGGAAGAATGCAAAAAGGTTCAACAACCCAAAACAAGAAGAGAGTTTGAAATAAATAGAAGAGGGAAAGAAGAGGATGATGTGGATCCATGTAGGATGCCACATCATACATCCTCACAAATCAACACAAAAGACAAGCTCCAACTCCAAGGCTCAATAAAGAGGTGGGTGAAGAATGACAAGTTACTTGCACACTCAAAAGCAGCCCACACCTCAAGGGACAACCATTAAATTAAAATGTAAGAAAGTGTAATTAAAAACATGCACAAGATGAATAAAATTCATTATAAAAGTCACAAATCACATCCTCAACCATAAGTATGGTTGGTAACATAAATTTAGAGGCATGGGACAAGTTTTACTTGTCCCACAAGCCTCAAAAACAACCCCAAGGTCAAATTCGAATTTCCATGGAGGTGGAGTATTTCATACTCCAAATCTGACTTACACAAGCTCTTACAAATTAATTACAATAGCCAATAACTCTTATAATTACTTCCCATATCCCAATTTGATTTAATTAAACTTTAAACATATGATCTCTCACATTAATCTATCACAATTAATTAATTAAAAGAAGAGAACACCTTACAAATAAAATACATACAACAATAAATAAACATTAACCATAAAAATAAAATACACAACCCATGGTCAGATATAAATATGATTCCCCCCATGGGAATCTCTATGAGAACAATACACAACACACTATAACAAGTTGCCATGGTGACCGTGTTGAATTCACCTAGAATTCCATTTTAGTTGGTCTCGATCCCCCAACATTGTTGTAATATTTTAACTGCAAAACGCAAATACCTCCTTGACCTCATGTCCATATCAGAACATCCAAAATGATATAATTATACTAACAAAACCATCTATTCATATGAATCACAACAACATCAAGAAATCAACATTATCATTTTCAGTTTAATTAATAAACTATTTCATTATCAATTAATTCTCATGCTAGTTCTATTCACAATATCCAACATCACATGTCTAAATCAACATTTATAATATGTCCATGTCAAACAGTATATCATCATCCACATATAAAAGGATATCTTTAGTAAACATCATGCATGATAACTAAATCCAGATCTTTAATAATCCATGATCTCACATCTAACTATCATACTAAAACAAAACATAATAGTGTCCATAATAATATCAACAATATCAAGATCAGTATCTAAAATTGTCAAAGGGAAGTGGGCACTACATCATCTATCTAGGGCTCGAAAACTAGCATGCCTATTATTTCCTACTTAGGGTAAGAGGGTACATCTTGTGCAAGAGGAGTAGGAATGGTAGTGGAAGGTAGGAATCTTTGGGGCTGTTGAGGAACTAAAAGGTGGACTGTATCACTTTCCCCGAGATCCATTTATACTATAGGTTCATCTATTGTTCGAACATACTGATGTAACCTCTTGTTGTAGGGAACTTATTAGTCCACTACCTTACACTTTGAGCTCTCTCCATAATGATGTGAGCCTGAAGTCCTCTACATGACATTCAATGAAGAATGATAGGATTCTTGTCTCGAAGAGTGGGGAAATTCCTTGATACAATGGAGGAATACTTATTCTTTCTAAATCATTGCTTTGACCTCTTGATGATGACATAAGTCCACTCACTTATGTCTCTTGATTCAAAAAAATCCATGTCTCTCGAAGGGGTGAAGCCTTTCTTTGCTTGATATTCAGGATCATACAACTCTATACCATCATCTTGAATTCCTTCCTCATACCAGTAAAACTTGAACCTTTTCATTTTCCCAATGGTCATCCACATATGGTCTCTTTCCTTGATGTAAAATTCATCTATGCAATTCACCCAATAAACTTTGGTCTGTGAAACATGATATGACTCAAGAAGGTGAAAATTTTCTGGATCGGATCAGATTTTGAAGTATGCCCTTGGGGTGTATGAATAAAATCTCATAGGTGTGAAAGAACCTTCCAAGCATGTGGCATAATCGTAACTCTTACAAGTGAAGATTCCAAGCGAGATGAGAAATGTGAATTTCTTCCTCTTTCGATTCTTGAGCTTATTGTGCATATCAACAAGTTATTTGTATATCTCAAAAACATGATCATGTCATTGAGATACCTTGGTATCCTTCATGGATCAAGATCAAAGTTGGATACTTGGATGCAGGAGAAAGTGGAAACATTAATGAAATATGACTTGTACTTTTGATCAAAGAAATCACTTTTGGTGCAAACCTTGATTGGGGATTCCCCTCCAATGTTTTGATGTTGGGCATGGTTAAGGCATCATTCATCCTCATGAAATTTTGATTACTCTCATTAAATATTAATTGTGGATACCTTTTGAATGATAGATCATTCGAGAGAAATTATATTCAAGTTTCAACCCCTTGAATGGTCTCGAGATCACAAGGGCATATACCAAATATGAAGTTAGTGAACTTCTTTAAAACCGATACCTGGAGCAATTGATGGTGTAGGTTTTCACCGATGATTTTCCCTAATAAATTTTTTATTTCCTTCAATGACCATGATCATGAATAGGGCCATCCAATCTTGAAATTATTTCGTTATTTCTTCTCCTATCATGTGACATAGAAGGATAATCGCATTTGAATAGCCTTTGTGAATTTCACTCTCGAGAGAGTCTTTGACATGTGTGAAGGATTTCTCACCTATTTTAACCACAAACCAAGTGTAGGGCCCTAAAGGTAGGAGTATGTCTTAGACCATTCCATTAATGAAAACTCTTTTGAAATGATAGTAATATTATTCCAGGTTGGAATATGCGTAAGTGAGAAATGGCTTTGAGAGCGAGCACTATCAAGGTTCATTTATCATCTTCTTGTATGGTATGAATGTCGACTCATATTGATAAGAACATGAAAACACAAAATTTGTAATTTATCGACACTGGATGTCTGCATGTTGCGTACAACCTTCTCACGAAAACCTTATCTTCCAATGGCTCTTTGGGTCTACCAATAATTTGATGCTCAAGATCTTCTAGATCCATGTGGGTTACATCATTGTGTCTGCACATCCGAGTACTTAGATTAGAGATACCGAGAATGGATCAAGGCCTGAAAAATTTGAATTTTATGGTTAGTAGTGGAACCTCTTTAATACTAGAGAGACAATTTACTTTTTTTTAGTAAATTTCCTTTTTCAATCTTTTTTTCTTTTGACCACCTTATTAGTCTCCTGGTTGTTCCTTGTGAACAATACCTTGAAGAAATTTTCCAACTATGATAGCTTACTATTTATATTAAGTGATCATATAAAGACTTTAAATTTTTATAAAGTTTCTTTCCACACCTAATATTTTGATGAAACCACCTTCATTGGTATATGTTTCTTTTCTCAATCTCACGTACATTGTTTTAACTCGATTGGATCAATAGAACAATGGTAAATAAAAATTATCAAACCAGGAGCGAAGTCAAGGTTTTTTCACCATAAAAAATATAGTACAAACATGTAAATGTAATCACTTTTGTTACGAATCCACCTAGAAATGGTGAAGAATTTTTAAAACCCACCTCGATTTGTGTACCATTTTATAAGATATGAGAACTTTTCTTACGCGGGATACGAAGTCAATATGAAAAAAATATAACTGAAGAATTTAAAAATTTGTATTTTTTTACATAAATATTCCTTCCATAATCATGGAAATATGGAGGGATGAAGGCAAGAGGGAAAATGGAGGTGAAGGATTCTCGATACAATTCACTAGAAGTCTAGGTAGATCTAGACCAAAATGGGGGAAGAATGAAAAAATGGACAACACTTGGATTTTATGATTTTACGGGGGGTGCATTGTTTCCACCTTGTGCCCCTGGAAAGGTACAAAGTGGACATAAAATTTTCCGTAGCCCCATGAGGACAAGTGGCAAGCATGCGGTGGTAGAGAGAGAGAGGAAAGGGCTTAATTTTAGCACTCAAAAGGAAAACTTAGTGATGTGAGGAACCAACTTGTATAAAGGTGGGGGAACAAATTTTTCTATCCCCCTTGTGCCCTTGGAAAGGGATGAAGGGGACACAAAAATTTGTCTCAGCCCTAGAGTGACAAGTGGTAGGTATGCATGTCATGGACTCGGGGCTACAAATTTGCTGAAAGGTGCTTATCAAAGCCTCCCAAGGTCATGTAGTGCGTAAATGAGGTATAAGGTGGGGGGAACATTATTATGTCCCCCTTATCCCTTTATAAAGGGATGAAGGGGACATAAAAGTACACCTCGAGTCTCATGCTATAACGTGGCACTAAAAAAATGGCTAAGGCCGGAGCTTGTACCATGGAGAGGAGATTGAAAATGACATTGTCAGAGCTCCCGAAGGAATTTTTGGGAAATTTATTATATAAATATGACTAAAAAAATCATTTTAAGAAGAATTTTATGGGTATAAAGGTATTATTGAGCTTCAAACCTTACTAAAAATTTAATTTTTAATTGGGATTGTTAGTTGTTCCTACCAAGAATGAGTTATGGAAAGAAATGCATGGGCCTTGAGAAAAATCTAAAAGTAACATGATGTAGATAATTGAATCAGATTTCCATTGATATTTTTTAACCTCTAAATAATTTTAGAGCTTCTAGAATCATCTCCGAAGCTTAGTTTCCCTTTCATAGTGTAAGATCCTTTCGCATCAAAACCCGCTTTTGCTGAACTTACTCTTGAATCTCCAAATCTTTACTAAATATTCCTAAATAACTTGTGCAATGATATTGTATAATTAATGAAACTCCTCGATTATTTTAGGACTTGAAATCCACTTTTAAGAATATTCCCTAGCCTTATAAAGTCTAAAAATAGCCATTCCTAAGCTTGCCAAAAGATGTAGCTTGAAAGACGTTGTCTCAAAAGAATCTTGGGGCTTGTTTTCATCTCTTTAACACATGGGAAAGGTTAAGACAAAAAAACATGAGAATTACATGGATGGGGATAGGCCTAACATAGGGGATGGAATGATCTAGAGGGGTGTTTGAGAAGGTTTACAATGATTTTTTTACACTAGGGTAGAGATGTCTTGTTTACAAGTTGAATTTTTCCTTACAAACAAATACAACAAACATTGTCTCTCACTTGGGAAATCATTATGGATCAAAAAGTGAGGAAATTATGATAAAGAACTCTAGAATCTCAGTTTAAAATTTTGACTAGTGCCTTATCCATTGGGCTTCAAAGAGTCATAAAAAGCAATAGATGGACCGAAACGAGTACACACACATGAAAAAAGGAAACACATAACACATAAAAGGAAAAGAGAACACAAATGTTTGAAATGGAAACAAACACCTAAATCACCTATATTACGATGTGGGGGAAAACCTTCTTTCGTTACTTGTATAATTTATAATATTTCCCACTACAGGGTAACTCCAATTGTGTACCATCTAGATACGATAGATAGAAAAAATTCTCTCTACAATTTTCTCAAATATGGAATGGACCGAGCCACAAAGAGTCAAACTTCCCATGGCTTCCTTTAGGTTCTCTTTGTTTTTCCCAAAGTAAGACAAGATCTCCAAATTTGAAATTTATAGATTTTTCCTTCTTATTAAATAGCTTCTTCACCTTTAGTTTATTTTCTTTGATTCATTCTTCCACTTTCAACCTATCTTCTTTGAGCTTCTCAAGGAACAAAATTATTTTTTAAGAGAATCATGATATTGACCATCTTCCACTTCTTGGAGCAATCGAGTGTCAACATATCGACTATGAATAGAATCTCGCCTCAATCCCATAGAGAAATTGGAATGGTGACATATCGATTGCTTTCTTAGGAGTTATTCTATCCACCCACAATGCATCGTAGAGATTTTTGTGCCAATTCCTTTAATTCTCATCAACCACTTACAGGACTATGGTCACAATGTTATTCTTTCTTGATTTGTCCTGGCCATTCCCTTTAAGGTAAGATTGTGATGCATGTGATGAGAGAGATTTCATAAATGTAGCGAAACTTGGTCAGCTCCTTGGAGGAATAGTATGTGGCGTCATCAACCATGATATTTTGGGAATCTGAAATGAATAATAATGTTCTCCTTTGTAAAATTACACACTATTTTGGAATTGGCATACTTGGCTGGGATTGAATCTACCCATTTTATGAAATAGTCGGTCGTTATGAATAGATGGGTATGTAATACGCTTGAGTGAGGATTTAGAACTCTAATGAAATCTAGGCCTCATTGTTGAAAATGCTCCTCGATTACCACTAGCACGAGGGGAAGCATAGTGACCTATGGTATCCTAAGAAAATATTTATATTTTTCACATTTAGAGATCCATTCTTTGGCATCCATGAATAAGGTAGGCCAATAGTACATACCGTGAAGAATTTTGTAAGTAATGACCATTAGAGAATAATGTCCAACACATTCCTTGTCATGATATGATTTCAATAACTTCTCTTATTGCTCTTTGTCTACTCACTTTAGGAAGCTTTCGTTAAGTCCCCTTGTGTAAAACACATGGTTCCAAAGGACATACTTTTCTTACCTAATATCGAGGGTTATTATTTTTAAAAAATTAGGGTGAGGAGGTCACTCACCGTAAGTTAGAAAGTAATAAATTTTCGTATACCACTCTCTTTTCTTTACAAAAATGACTTAAGGTATGTCCTTTCTTATAAAATCACAACACAATAATTCTCCTTTATCATTATATATCAAAAGTGTTTTATCTTATGCAATCAATTGACACAACCCATTTCCTCTTACCAGATTTGAAGGTTTGATATCCAAGTCATATTAATTTAATTCTTATAACCCAATTACCCCTTTTGGTTCTGGATCATATTAGGTAAGGATTGACTTAATATCAAATCTTGGAACCATTACTACATTGTGGGAGTTGAAAATTTAGAACATGAAGTTATTTACTTCCTTGACTACATCATTTGCATGCTTTTATAGTTTATTGTACTTTAATTCATGGTTTTTCATAGGAGATATCATGAAACAAATGGGGCATTAAAGGCCTTATTCATTCTTCTATACCAAGATGGTTAATATTGTGTGCTCTGAAGCATAAAAATACAAGATGAAATCCTTATTAAAATTAGGACACACCAAGGTAGGATCCTTTGCTATTGCTTCTTTGATTTCCTCGAATGTCATTTTTCCTTCCTTTTTCTATTTGAATCTTTCTTGAGGTTTCATCATGTCCGTTATATACTTAGTTAAATCATCAAAGTTAGGGATGAAGCATTAAAGAAAGTTGAATTTTCCAAAGAAGGAATGGAATCCCTTTTTTTTCTTATTCAAAATGGAAATTATTGGATATATTTTATCCTTTCCAAATCAATATGATCCCCCTCCTTGTTCTTAATGTACCCGAGGATTTTTCCTTCAAGTAACCTCAAAGATGCACTTCTTGGGATTCAATGATATTCTATGTTTCCTGCATCTGATGAGAACTTGTTCAAGATGTTGTATATGGTCTACTCAATTATTTGAGAGTATTGTGAGGTCATCTAGGTAGATAGCAATGCAAAGTGCTTGAAATCCTTGAAGGCTAGGTCCATTGCTCTTTGGAATTTTTCTCTCACATTGATCAAACCAAAAGGCATTCTATTGTATATAAAAGTTCCCAAGGTGTTGTGAAGGTTGTATTTGATATGTCTTCTTCTACCACCTCAATTTGGTTATACCCTGAGAAACCATCAAGCAATGAGAGAATATATGACCCGTGAATTCTTGTAGTATATGGGACATGATTAGTAGTGGGTAGTTATCTTTCAAGGAATCTGATTTAAGTTGAGAAATTCCACGCAAATTCTTATCTCCCATATGGGGTGGTGGATAGGAAAGATGGTCCTAACATTAAACATTTTTAGTACTTCCTCCTAGATGGTATCCATAATCTCTAAATTGTAGGGTCATTTATTTTTCTTGAAAGGCTTGGCTTCAAGATTTAGCAAAATAGAGTGGTGTATTTCCTTGGGTTGAAATGATTTGAGTTTATCATAGGAATATGCCAAGACATCATAATACTTTTTCAATAATGAGATGAACTTATATTTTTTTTATGGTGAGAAATACCTACCAATGTTCACCATCATGGATTTCTATTAGGTGCTAATATTTTTCCTTTTCAAACTCAGTAGTACATCCATAGGACTCTTTTTTTTTTCCTTGATGAACTTGTCATGCTTGTCAAATAAATCCTCAAGAGACACAATAAATTTTGGGATATTATTTCCTTTGAGATAGGATTATCCCCTCCGAGTCAAATCTATCTATTCCTTATTTATCTTGTTTTTCCAATGAATCATGATGTTGGTTGCCACTTCCTTTATAGAAGAGACTACTGAAGTTGTCTCTTTTCTCCAAGAAAGTGAGGAACTGACTGTCATCGTTGAAAACTTGCCAATGATTTTCATTTTCTGGCACACTTGGTCTAAACACCATTTTACAGTCACTTTTTCCTTATTGAAGGATGGGTGTGGAGTCACCAAAAAAGATGAGAATGTGAGAGATTATTCCTTTTCATTCTTCTCATGGGGAATGAATTTAATAGAGAAATAATATAAGGATTCAATACTATCCCAAACTTGGTTCTTATAGTGCCCGAGTCTTGGGTTCTTGACCTGATATTGATTTTTCACTTGTTTGACAACCACTTCAGCATCACTAAGGAAATTTAACTTCTTAATACCCATGGACTCAATGACATCCATTTTGAGGAGGCCCTCATACTCTGTGGTGTTGTTGTTCTTCTCAAATTGTAACTTGTATATAAATAGAGAGAACTCACTTGAGGGATAAGTTAGGAGAATGAAAGCTATTGACCCTACACTTGAATGGATTCAATCAAAATACATGGTCCACAAATGATATTATTCATCCTCCATAAGGAGAGGAAAAATTTCATCTCTTTTGAATGTAAGGAAATAGTTACCCATCCCAATATCTTGGAACAAGATGTTATCTCTTCGTTCCTTCAATTTTTGAACTTTGTAGCAACTTATTCATTTCACTCTTCACTTGAATGGTCGTGGAAGAAAAATCCATTCATATGTTGCCACCCAAGTCTCTATAGAAGCTCCTACTCAACATCATACCAAAATATGTTGGGATTTCCACCATCAAGATCATGAGTAACACCTTCCTATTGGGAAAGTCATATAGGGCCACTTGTGCATTTTTATCCTTCCTAGCAATGGTACTTATTTAGACTTCATAGAATAACAAGAGCCATTTACTTGTGTCGAGTAATTCCTAAGGAATTTGAAACTTTATTGGGCATGACGTTATCGAGGCTCCTAAGTTTGATGCAATTATTTAACCGACATCCTTTGCTCAAGAGGGATAGGTAGAAGGGTTCCACCTTATTGGTTTTAGATGTAATTGGTGAAAGCATGTTTTATGTAGGATGTGTGGGTGGTGTTGACAATAAACCCTTAGGATCAGGAATTTTGGTGTTGGGGTTTGAGCTACTGACCCTTGATAAGATTGACGAGCCTCTTGAACAACTCTGGGTGCGTTTGCAAAAATTATGCTTTGGAAATCTAAACTTTTGTTTTGTTCACATGTTTGATGATATCGAATGGAGCTGAGGTGGGTGAACTTGATGTTCCTGGGATAGTGGAAGTGTTACATTATAGAGATGATGCTACCTTGAAATATTGATAACTTTTAGTGGATAAAGTAGTGGGTTTGGAAGGAGTGGTTGAATTTGGTTGAGCATTAGGGGACTTTTTAGGAATATTTTTGGGTCAAGTATTAGCTTTAGGTGTATATTTTGAGATAGGGGAAACACCAAAGGAATTAGTTGTCACAATTACTTGTTATTGGGTCTTGTTTATCTTTTGATGACTCCATAGATGGAAGGAGTGGGGATCCTCCACTGATTATCTTGTTCTATGGAAATACCACTTAAGGATCATCCTTTTCTTTCTTCTTTGTAGAATCCCCAAGGAGGAAGATCCTTTTTGAGACTTTGAGTGGGTAAATGTAGAGCACGAGAATCTTGATGCCTTATTTTCATCACCATAATAAATTCCCAAGTAGCATTCAATGAGACCATTTTAGAATCGTCTTTGATCTCTAAAATTTAAGAACATTGCCATATTTAATTTTTGCTTCGTATAATCCACTTCTTCTTCTTCTACTACATTGCAGGTTGCATTGATTGATAATGATTTCGGGAAAACATGTAGGGAGGTGAAGAAATCCTTTTTTTGTTTGGGATATTTTTCTTCTTTGGAACATTTCTCATTGTACTTTGATAGAGATACTTCTTTAGAGATATTACATCATTTTCCAAATTTTGGACCAGAGGGTCTATGGGAATGGAGCTATAACTTTGACCCTTTTTATTTCCATTAGGATTCTTCACCTTACGTGATATAATTAAATCATCCTTTATTTCAATGAAATAGTCTTGAGCTTCCTTTAGATTTCTAGGCTGGGACCTTCTAAGAAAGAACTTGACACTAGGTAGCTGAAAATTGATGAAGAATATTTTTACATTGTCGTATGAGGGCATAACTTTTAGAGGTATCCTATTGACCAGATTTTTGTATCTAGTGACAAATTCTCTCATGGTTTCATTGGATTATTTCTTCATCTATACCAATTACACTAAGAGGTCCTAACAATCTTTCGTGGATTTAAATTTATCTTCAAAACAAGTCCCGATATCATCTGACGGTGATTGATCTATTTGGTAGGAGGTAGAACCATTTGGTTTCCTTGTCACATATTGATTACACAAAAATATAATAGACACATCTTCATGCTAAAATCCTAGTAAATCATAGGAGGTGATGAATGCAGTCACATGTTCTTCTATGAGTTGCAAACCATCTCCTCTAAACTTTGGAAAGATTTTTCTTAAACTTCGTGGTAGTTCATAAATGGGTTGTGGGAGTGCAAGTGGACCTGTGTTCCTTCCCTATGGAAAAATTGGTTGAGGTATCTCTTCGTCACCCATTATGGCTTCGGATTCTACTTTGGCCCTTTCTCTTGCTTCCTCTCTAGCTATGACTCTCTTGAGTGGGAAATTAAGGAAAATGGATTAATGTTGCGCAGTAGAAAATAATATGTGTACATAGATTAATCAAAGCATATCATCACACATAATTAGAAAAAAAAAAACTTGTTACTAACATTAAGACATTATAGAATTATGAACACAAAGTTTCATTAATTCCCTCATCAAGAAATTTAAGCAAGAAACTCCTTTCTTATTCATTGACATTTTGACAAAACTTCACATTGAGAGGAATGGAAAAACATATGAGAATGAGAATATAGGAAATTAGGTATCTTTTTATTTTCACAAGTAGTTATATAATCCTAAACACACAAAACTAACAACCCTTAAGAATGGGGAAGTCTTTATAATTTATAGAGTTTGGAAAGACTCTTCACCAACCCCCATATGAATTTAGATTTGTCCTCATAACATATGACTTTTCATATTCCTAGGGATAAAATTAATTCCTCTTTTATTAATTAAGGGTAAGCTGGTTACATTTCCAACTATAGTCATATTTAAATGAATATGAAAAAATAAAAATAGAACAAAATGAAAGATGTAACCCCTAATGAAGAAACAAAACATGAAGGAGGAGGGGGTGGGTACAAAAGATAAAGAAAGAAGAAGAGAGGTAACTAGGATGATGAATATGCCTCCATCACTAATTATGCCTTGCTTCCTAATAGATCTTTTCCAACCTCAAATGGAAATATCTCCACTCACTTGAACTATCTACTTGTATCGAGATTCCATAGGTGAAAATTTATCATCTTGAGTAATGCGAGATACAACTCAAGGACTCGAGCCAACCATCAAAGATGTCATTGATGTTCTTGTTTTTAGTGAACCATGACTAGTATTTTTATTTGCAATGTTTAAAATTGTGGCTCTGTTCTCATTGAGAGACTCCAGTGTATCTTCAATGAAATAAAATGGGTCTCAAATTCTTTTTGAATATATTATCTGTTGAGGTGCTCTCATCAATGGCAGGAAATTCAATATTTTGTATTCTAATGCTGACATTTTCCTAAATTTTGGAGGCATTCTCCTTATTTGAGTCCAAATCCTCAATAGCGCAATTCAAAATTTCATATCGTGTGACAAGATTTCTCACCCATACATGTGAAACGTTCTAAGATGGAGAATCAAATACTTTCCTATTTACCTACACATGAGAATGAGAATCTCCCATTTCAATCACTAGTGGATGTATGTTGGACCCATAGAAAAGATATTAAGTATAAGTGGCATGAGCAATTTTAACACATGGGAGTTAGGCACGAAGGAATGCATAAGAGTAATATAGACAACACGTGAAGGCTCACACCCTAACAAATTTTATTCCATAATTAGCTACATTATGAACCATGAGCATAATTGCGAAGATAAAAGGTTGGAGTAATATCCAAGCAAGGGTTTGAAGATAAGAATAGAGCATGAAGACTTGTAGTTCAAGAAAAGTCTATTTTGAGCTATATATTATGTGAAGGAAGTTAAAATGTCTTGTAGAACTTAGGCTATTAATAGGATTATATCTACAATTTATATTAGAATATAATCTATTATTAATGATATTGCATGCTCTTGTAAGTGGATTGTAAGACACGTATGGATATTTCTAACATGCGAGATATTTTTGGAGAGTGCATGAGCGGTGAAGGGAAATTCTCCACTACCTATATATGTGTTTTAATTTTTATGGCTTAAGGATGGTTTTATCATATCGTGAATGATTTTGAGGTTATGATGTTGTTTCATTTATGCACATAATATTTTGAAGTTACTATTGATGTATTCAACTATTATGTTTCATGGCGATTAATAAAATGGAGTTATGTGGATGGATTCTTGTTATTAATGTCTTTGTTACTTAATCTTGCATGGTAAACATGTTATTAGTTCTTTTTAATTATTTATGCACTATCATTGAGATCTAGATTTGTTTATAATTTACCTTAAATTATTATTATGGATCTGTTTTGTATGTATTTTCATGTTAATTCCCTCACAAAACTTCTATAAAAAGGGACTGGTACCCTTGCACTCTTTGACTAAGAACTCAAATTAGTCCGAGTGATTTGTTAGTGCACCTTGGGTTGTTCTTGGCAAAATAAAAGACTATATTTTGGTTACTGTTGTTGGAAACTATTTTCAAGTTATTGCTGAGGATGTTACATGATGAAGACGTATCGATGACTTTAGCCAATATTGAGAGTTGGGTAGATAATTTAGAGGCTGAATTTTCTCATAGATTTAATATTAGACCATATTTTGATGCACACGTGTAACACTTATAACATGGTTGATATCTATGATGACTTCTATTTTTGGAGTTACAAACGTTGATATGTGATTCTTTTCTTAAGACGGTGTACTCTTATGAACTATGAAATCATGTTTGTTGTAGATAATATGTTATCTGTTGAAATAGGTACAATTCTACCATGTTTATGTTGAATAGAAAATGAATTAATTCATCTCTTCTTATGTTGAATAATTCACTACTTGGGAAATAAGAAATTGATTCAGTTAGATTAATTCTTGAGTCTTTGTTGTGCTTCGTGTTTCATAATTTTTGGATAGAAAATAACATTACTTGGATCAATTTCATTGATCCAAGGTATTCTTCTAATTCATGAATTTGTGGTCATATTGACCAAGATGGACAGATCATGTGACCTCTAAATTTTGACTATCCTAAAGTCACGAATGATCTCTATGGCTTCCTACATCGTATGTGATCTTGGATGGTAATCTGTTTCTTATTTGGTAAGTTTGGGATGCAATTCTTACTATAATCTAGGAACCTAATTAAACTATGTTCCTTAATATGGTAAACCTATCCTAAAGTTGTAACCTATCCTAAATTTATAACCTATCTTATGTTATTTTATTAATTTTTAATGTTAATAATTAAGGGACCCAAGACTAAAAATTTAAACATTACCTAGGACCTAAGTTAGTTCTTAAACTAATGTTGAACTTAACCTAATGTTGGTTAAACTAAAAGGGGCCTATGGGATGAAATGGATAAGGCTAAGGTAGGTGTCATCAATCCCTATAAATTTATGAGGAATTAATATGACCTTATCTCTTTGATGTTGCCAAATTTGGCGTATGCATGAAGAAAGGAGGGGGTTGAGTTGAGACCTCTACCAAGTATTAGTTGCATGCATTTTTGAATTTAGTCATTACAAAACATAAGTTGGTGGTGGCGAGAGAAGAGGAAGGATTGTCGATCTGTTTGGCATTTATTATTTTTGGAAATGGTGAAAACCACATGGGAAGGTGGAAGATGGAAAGAAAGGGGATTTCGGTTTTGTTTTGGTCATTTGGTATTTTTGAGCTTTAGCTCTACATGTGGTTTTTTCTCTTCAAACCATAGTTTGAATCCTTGCATGAATTTTTTTCCTTTGCATGTCATTAGAAGATGAAAATAGCACTATGGATATATAAGAGGAAGTAGAGAAGGTTTTAAGGAGATTATTGGCGTTCATGGGAAGGAATCAAAGCTCTGTTTGGAGATTTTCTATGAAAACTGAAGGTCGAGATATATCACGCATGATATTCCCTATCCATTAAGTCTTTTTCTTTTACTTAAGTGCTTCATAAAAATAACTCTGCTCTTTTGGAAATATTTTGGTTCTATTTTTATGATTGTTTATTCTTTCTTCATTAGGTGTTTGTTTTTTTATCTCGAACGTAAAATGGTTTTGTTGATGTATGGGAAAATAAATTTGGAAGTTTTGATTGTTTTTGTTATGATAACTTGGTTGTATTCGGATCTTCTAGACATTGGAGAAGATATTTGAATTATATATGTTTGAATGAATATTGAATTGATAGTTTTTAAGTTTTAAACAGTTAGGGTTTATTGAAATCTAAGGTTTTAACTTGCATGCTTCCATTATTATGTTGTTGGAATCTAGCTTGAAGGAGTCTCCATTTTAGCATTATGCCATTGTTCAGGTTAAAGTGGGTTCTTTGTTTTGGATATTTTTCTTAGTAATGGAAGTAGAGACCATTGTTCTTTTTAACCTGGTTCAGTAACTTTTTTTTTGTGGAATACCCATCTCATGTTGGATTTGGAGTACATTTATTTTTGGGGAATTTGTTGTTGTCTTTTCCATTCAATGAGCCTTGACTACTTAAGTTGCACAGAAGGAATGAATTCAAAAGTTTTAAGGTAATTTTTTTACTTCTTATTTTCATAAACCCATTCTAGGATTTTGGTTACCCATGTAAATATTTATAGATATGGGAATCCTCTCTTTGAACCATTTGTTTTTGTCGAAATTAAGTAAAAGAGAGTTGTTGGAATGATCTTGTTTATTTCCTCTTCTAGTTTTTAATTGATAGTTCCTAGAGGAACTAGCTTGAGTAGAGTCTGAGTTACTCACCTTTATTTCTTTCATTGAGATTCTAAGTATTGGATCGATTCTTTTTATTCGGTGGAAACGTGAATGGAAAATTTTACTTTTTGGAGGAAAGATAGACTGATTTACTTGTTGTATGATTTTGTTTTTTGTTCTATTTTCGGGATCATTTATTGATTCCCAACTTTGAGATATGTTGTTACCTCAGTTAAGATATTTTTGATCTTAAGTGGGTTTCTCTCATTTTATTTTGCACTTTATGTGCATTACTCTTAGGGATGTCAGTTCTGTGTCATTTCATCCATCTTTTCTTAGAATGGATTCCTATCCTATAAAATGATATATGGATGTATCTTCCTCTTTCATGTGTTAGTAGCTTGTATATTGAGAAGTTTGATTACTTTGTTAATTTATCTTCACGAGATTTAGAAACTTTGAGGTTTGAGAAGCTGAATATATCTAATGTATAATTTTTTTGATATTTTGGTTAGAATCTTTAAGATACTTTGATATCTTTAAGATAGTTGTGTTGATGAGTCTCTTCTAGACATGGTTTTAGTCACTTTTCTCAATGCTAGAATGTTATCACTCATTTCCTTGTAATCATTCCTTGGGATGAACTCTAGCATAAGATAAGGGAATGATATTGCTTTAGTTTGGTTTTGTACTTTAACCATTCTACCCTTTTTGGATTTGATTACGGTTGGTCGAAACTTGTGTATGGATTTTAATGTAGCTCTTATTTCTTTGGGCTTATGCTTGATATAAAAATGTAGTTGTTAGGACTGTAGAGTGTTAGTTATAACTGTTTTATTGAGTTGAACTTAAAATGATCTCACTCAGGGATTTTGGAGTATATCTTCTGTGAGCTAACTTGTTTGTTTCTTAGTGATTAATTTTTCTTTACCTGGAGTATATAGACATAATCTTAATCAATCCTAATTTAGCCTCTGAGCTGAGCTTGAAATGTTCATGTTTTTCTGATGGATTATAATTTTGTTTTGTTAATTCCTTCATGTATTATTTCGGATGTTCTCTAGAATTAGCAAAACAATATACATATTTAGATGGATAAATTTTTATATCTAAGTATTACTTCTTGAAAAGTTAGTACTTGATGAAAGGAGGATATTATTGGAAATTTCTTGATAGGGCAGAGTTAGGATGAAATATGAATATCATTTCTTTAATTATGTTATTTTATTTCCAGCATGTTGAAAAGAATTTTATGTTGAAAGTTAGGGTTGTTAGGATGATTAACTAAACCTTACTTTAACATAGAAACTTTAATTGTCTCTCTCTCCTTCTTGGTTGTATTATTTTATGAAAAAATATTTTTGTTTACCTGGTTATGTTTTATGAACTATTTCATAAACAAAAAATTTCTTTTTATGAAACATTTAATTAAAATCACAACATTTTAATGCTATGGTGCTTATCATGCTTAGTTCAAATGAACTGACTAGTTCTAATAATTTTACTGAGATGGATTTTGTAAAAGATGAAAGGAGAAAGAAATATAGAAATTTACATCTGTTTTACTAAAATAATTGTATCTTTATTATGATGATACGAGATTTCATTACTTGAGATGAACCTTTTTGGAAAAGAAAGTAGTAATAAAACTAGTTTTATACTATCTTTTGTTATGACACGTTGTAGTCTCTAAAGTATTTCTGGATTGCGTGAATGTATCGATTCTTTTTATGAAAAAATAATGTGATGATTGTTGATTTCTACCTTATAGAATTACCTTCTTTGGCATATATTGTAGGGTACTATTAAGTAATGTCTTAAATGAAGGAGGGCAATATATTTATTTCAAAGTTAGGAAATTGGAACTTAATGGTTCTTATATTATAAAACTATGAGTTGTGATTATGAAATCTTAGTTGGTTGTTCTCAAATAAAAGAGATGCAACTAATAATTTGAATAAGTAGATTTTTAAACAATATAAAGAACTATGATTGAGTTTTATGTATATTATATATGTATGTATGTGTGTATGAATGTATGTATGTATGTATGTATGAATTATGGGTGTATTTGAACATATGAAATCAGTTTTCAAAAATGGACATTAGTCCATAATATAGGAAAAAGGATAATTCCCTTGTGATCAATCAATGAAACATAATTTAAGAACTTGTTTAAAATGTTATGAGTAATGGTTGCATGAATATTTCCTTAGGAAGATTTCCTTAATCATATCTTGGAATGTTTTGAAAGGGTTTAAATGAAATTTAGAATTTATCTCCATAAAGTCTAAATAAAAAAGGTTTATATGGAACTTATTTAAGCTAGGGCTGAAATAAGTAAGGAACTAATTAACACACTTTCATAACTATAAGATCTATTATGTATTTATATAATGTAGGTTGTTTCATTTTAAATATAAACTTAAACATGTAATTAAATGGTTAGGAATCATATTTTACCTGCATACCTACCTAACATGTAATTTCAACTTGCAACCTTATAGGTTAAATGACCTAGTTGAATCTTTAGGCATTGTTGTAATTAATCTTTAATGAAGTTATTAATGGGTTATTAAACTTATAATCTAAGGTGTGTTAGTCCAGTTGAGGAAACTCAGTTAGATTTTGGTACACATCAACTATAGTGTAGTACCTTTGTAATGATAGGGGTCATTACATGATACTATGATGTAGTTGATATGTCTTAACACCCCACTCAGTTTGTTTAACTTGATTAACATAAAAATAAGACTGGATCACGGTTCTATCCTATACAGGGATAGGAACATGATCTAGTGTTGAGGTCAACTCATGTTGACTTAGGATAACTAGACACACCCAATTAACTTATGTTGATTGAGTATGTCTATGTACCCTTAGTCACCATGAGTAGTCTTCCACACTAGTGCATGTCGTTGCTTTTGTATAGTATAAAATCTTGAATTAGATTGGGTGACAGAGTCGGGAAAAATACCATTCTAGATAACATAACAAGTGTGGTGAGGGAATTATTCCATTTGACGAGTATGTCTTATAGGAATGTAAACATGATAAACATGTTTACGTGATTTTGGCCAAAGTATCACAAACTACTTGGTTGTGTTTTCCTATGTCACCTAGTTTAAGAAGAGGGATTTCAAATGAATATCAGTAACAGATATTCAGATAGTCCTTTTAAGCAGAATAATTGGGTAACCCTAAAAGGGTAAAGGAACCAATTATATGTGTTATACACGTTATTAAGTTAATATGAGAGATCGGTTTAATACCAAGTCATGAAATGAGAGATCAATGTTTCAATGAGTCATTACAGTTGTATATGGTTTTTTGTTATGAGATGGAATGACATTTGAGAGTGTGTTCTAAATTATGTTTATTTATAATGAGAGACCATTACGTATAAAAAAATTCCTTGTTTTTAAAGACTTAAAATGGGAATGTTATATCACGCATGGGTTGAATAACTTCGTATAATAAACTCTATGAGACATTCTTTTATTGTCTCCTATAGATTTTACAAGTGGATGGTAGCATATTCATCAAAGGAAACTTGGAGGTATAGAAAAATTGTATGGATTTAGAAAGATTACTAGACTCGCATGATGCTGATTTGGCTTGGACAAGTGTTGGAGATCATTGGGGGAGTGGTGTTTTGAATAGTTATACCTTAGAGTAAACTATTTTTACTTATTCTTGTCCATAGGTTGTTGAGTTTTCAGTTCTTTCCTAAACCCAAAGGATCCTACATCTACTATATCCCTTTAACGATTAAGATCTTGATTTTAAATTTGGATTTGGAAAAAAACACATGGTTAGCTAAACCCCACCTTTGCATGTGGGGGCATGAGCAAGTGTGGTGAAATATGGTGGAATTGGTGGCAAAAAGCAAGAGATAAGAAAGGTGAATTAAGTATAATGAAGCCGGTGAGAGTGAATTGGTGAAACAATGTGATGTTGAGGAATGAATGATGTTGTGGAGAGATATGTCTCGTGAAGGATTTGGAGCTCACATAGAAGATGTGGAGCTAGAGTATCTAGTACTCCCCCATTTAGGTAATCATGGCATAGAATATTCTTTGGCTTCAAATGAGAGTGCATCTAAGGAAGAGAAACTAAGAGTTGCAGGTACACATATGATCCCACCTAAAAACATAGCCCTTTCTTTTAGTGTTCTAGTTCTTGAAATTGTTATTGATAAATAAGCTAGTGTTTATGATAGAGTAGCAACAAGTATATTTTATTTTCCATTGAGTACATGAGTTAATCAAATAACATATTTATCTATGGTAGTGTAGACATCATCCTTGTTATTTGGGGTCCCAGTCAAAGGTATATTTTCTAGTGCGTCATCTACACATAACGGGGGTGCGTAAAATGTTGGTAACACATATGGGAGTAGCACAACTTCAAAGATTGTGGGATTTCAATTTAATACAATAGTTGGGACACAAGGTAACACATAATTGGGTTTGATTCCCACTATAGGGGAGGATCATGAGGATTAGGTGGTTCGGGATCTAGTGGATCTAGTTATTATAGCAAGTGTAGGGAATATATGAGGTAATATAGGTTCAAGATCTATAGGTCATGGTCCACATGAACCCCAATAAGTTCATTATGATATGTGTCTTCATCTACTATAATAAAGAGGAATTGAAGATGTAGCTAAATATGTACACATGTGTGAATTACTATGGCATGATAAGGGTATTACAACCCCGAGCATAAGGCAAGTCATTTACTACTACCTTGCAAGGAGTGTTCATAGTTGGTATAGCAAGTATAATCTGAAATAGACTTGTGTAGACTATACCTCTTTGTGTGATGCTTTATTCGCTAAGTTTCATATACTTGATTTTGAATAAAGATCATAAGTGCACTAAAAGACAATAAGTAGGGCATGGTTGAGAGTGTTAGGAGTACTATGCCCATTTTAAAACATTGCTATTAAATTTGTGTTATAATATTCACCCTAGCCAATATGCATAGTGGTTTATTGGTGGTTTGATCTCACCTTTCAGAAGGGCACTTTCTCATAAGATGTTTACAGATCTACATGAGGATTTAGAGGAAAATCTATGTCCGAGGCGGTTAGGAGCATAGCCACTAGAGTTAGCCCATTTTTAGAGGCATAAATTTCATCTATGGAAAAATAGTTGGAAAAAATGTCATCTAATTTAACCCATGAGACACGCAATGGTATTTGGTGTATGGATTACGAGGTAGAAGGATATACTAAGGATAGTTTCCCTTGTAAATTGGTGCACACCATGCTTCGCTTAGATTATTAGATCTATCATTTGGATCATGATTCAAGTAGGTGCCCCTTGTTACAATACACGATAAGGAAGAATGTTTCTTGTTATTGTAAGATTTGTAAGTCTACCACTCATGATACAAATAATTGTAGATTGATTGATCAGATTCATGATGTCATTGAAACTGGTGTACATCAAACCAGTGTTGCAAACAATTCTAAGGAACAAGGTGAGAATCATAATCATAATCACAATGAAGGGTATTCTAACAGAGGTGGTAGAGGTAAAGGTTATTTGGAGGATTCGAAGGTCGAGATTGTGGTGTTAGGAGTGAATTCCCATGAGATACCTATTTCACGTGAATATCCCCTAATAATTATAGGCACGAATTCCCTCAAAACATTATTTTCTCATGGTGTGGAAAGAATCACAAGTTCGAATAATTCCTGGATTTGTATAAGCATATGAGTAAGAAACACAAAAAAGATAAGGGCATAGGAATGGTAAGAGTATAATTCACTGTGGAAGATTATTGGATACTAAAGTAAGCACTCGAACCTGAGATGATACCTGTATTAGTGACTACACATGATAAAATTGAGTGCACTCATGAGAATCTAAATCGAAGCCTTTATTACAAAATAGGACGTATTGCATGTAAAGTATTGAGATGCAACCCATCGACGAAATTCTATTAGGAAACTATGGAGGTTATTAGAAAATTACATGGTGATGTACAATTCTTGAAGGAGTAGTCGTAGAAGCTAGAGCAAGAAAAAATAGTTGAGATTCCTCATAAATATGTTGATGATTTAAAGGAGGTTTGTAAGATTTTCACTAAGAAAACATCATTCCATTGCTAGGGGAATGGTTAAGGGAGAAGGTACCATGCACTATATTTGAGAATGAGAGACGGATATTGAATGTGAACTTACCTCCTCATAGTATTGAATATGACAAAGAGATCACCTTGAATTCATTTGTTGATGGATGTAATTTTTTATGGATGTTTGTTAGTAATATACTAATTGATCTGACAGTGTAGAAGTAAATGTACTCACTTTGGAAAAGTGGAATCAGATGGGGAGGCCACCATTATAGAAATATTCAAACGTGTTGTATATGGTGAAAAGGACTAAATCCACCTCCATTATAGTATAGAAGGATGGCACTATTACTATACAAGGGGTCAATTTCTTGAGGACTTTGAGTTCTTGGCACTTTTCAAGCGAGATAGTTTTTAGCATTGCTTGGGCACCCTTGGTGTTACATGAATAAAGTTGATCTATGCTTTAATAAAGGATATATCAATTTTGAGAACAAGGAAGAGCACGTGATTATTCCATTGACATATAAAACAATTACACATTATGTGGAGCCATTAAGTGAGGAGGATCTTAATAGAATTTATGTGTGCACCATTAGAGATCCTGAAGTGCTTGAGCCATCAAAGGAAGGTGTTCTTCAATGGGATGATGCATAGTATATGAGTGATACAATTGGTATTTTTATGACAAATGGGTGCATGAGACTTATGTAATGGTTAGGTGTGAAATGAAGAGTGAAGTTACTCACGTAAGCATGTCGCACCTTGTTACTTAATTTGGGCTGGAACTAGGTACCAATGTACAACTTTGTTGAAGGTAATTCTAATGCATTTCTATGTGCTATGAAAGCCCAGCGGATAGATCAAGTGGAGAGAAATAATGTTCTGGTATATACCTTGTGTAGGACAACAAATCATTGGTGGATTGTACATAGAGATATTCTTTTAGAGTGGTGAGAGGTGAGAATCACCTTCTCTACTAGATTTTTTAGGAGCAACACACCTACCAAGACATTCAAATTTCATGGGGATCTCGACACCTCGTATCATGTTCGGGGTGTGAGAGACTCTAGACATATGGGTAGAATTTCGTAAAACCTTCACTTTGTGGGTGCATAAGCTTTATTTCACTTTACGTGGATGTGCATGCGCATGGTATGTTAATGCAGATTTGAATAGAGAAATAGGGAATTGGTAATAACTGACTACATGTACGATTCAAACCTTTGATTAGTTTTCTACTAAACCATTGGTGAATGAGGCATTAAATATTTTTAAGTTCTTGGCTATAAGAGATAGTGCAAAGGTTGAGGATATTATTCAAGAATTACTTGGGGAGTCAAATCGGAGGCTCACTTTGAAGAAGAAGAGACATATGAAGAACAAATTGTGTGCGTTAGGCTAGAAAAAGAGAAATTTAAAGTGATTTACATGATTGATGATGAGGAAGTGGAGAATATGGATTTTGATCACACTATGAGTACACACGAGGTCTTAAATAGTGTAAATGAGTAGGTGTGCACATATCATGAGCCTATGAAGACAAAGAAGATCAACATTGGGAAATATACAAAACCTAAGGAGGCCATCATTGGTGATTATTTGTATGACATAGAGGTTACAAAAATAATTAATTTGTTGCGTGAATTCTAGGAGTTATTTCATAAATGCTATCATGAATTGAAAGGGGTACATCACTCTTTTGGTGATATGAGGATCAAGTTAAAGGAGGGTACGTGCCCGGTTAGGAAGAGGCCTTATAGGATGAATCATAATCTACACATTAAGGTAAATGAAGAGATTGATAAAATTTTGAAGTCTTGAATCATTGATCCCATTGAGGATTCAGAGTGTGTTAGCCCTATTGTGATAATAATAATGATAGATGATAGGATAAGAATATGTGTGGATTATAGGGAGTTGAATTCTACTTGTGTAATAGATCCCTTACCCACATCATTTTCGAGGATATTTTGGAAGGCATTGCAAGGTGTGAGATCTACTCCTTCACTGATGGATTTTCTAAATATTATTAGGTGCGGATTGCTAAGGAAGATCAAGAGAAGACAAATTTTACCACTGAGTGGGGAATTTTTCCATACACAGGTATGCCCTTTGGATTGAAGAATCCACGTGCAGTCTTTTCACACATTGTTGTAAGCATTTCAAGATTTCATTCATAAGTTTTTATAGGTTTACTTGGATGATTGGATAGTTTATGGGCTAGTAAAATATCATTGTGACAATTTGAGACTTATGTTTGATAAGTTTCGGTAGTTGAGCACCTCCCTAAAAATCAAGAAGTATGTCATTTCTACACCCTTTAGATATTTTTTAGGACATATCATATGTAAATAAGGCTTGTTGGTAGATCTTGCTAAGGTTGCTATCATTTTGGGCTTAAAGGAACCTACTAACCAAAGTGATGTGCACAGATTATTGCGGTGAAAAAGTTATTACAAGAAGTCTATCAAGGGTTATGCTAGGATAGTCATGCCATTAGAGGAATTTTTGAAGAGAAAGGGAAAGTTCCATTGGGGTGAGGCGCAATAGCATGTGTTTGAGACATTGAAGGAAAGGCTTACTTTTGTGCCTATTATATGTTTTCCTTCATGGAAAAACCAATTCCATGTACATGTGGATGCCTCTAGCATGTGTGATGCCCGTTAAAACAACCCACTTGAGACCCAAGAAACAACCTAGAATTAGTTAGGAAATTTATGGGATAATTTTTTTCATTAGAAGTGTCCACAACCAGGATGCAAGACAATAGTGCAAGATATTAGGTTCTAGAACAATTCTAAAATTACTATAACATACCTTTCATTTATTAACAATTTCCAAGGGCCACATGGTCTGAATTTTAGGGTTAGAAGTTTGATTAGGTTCGGGGGTAAAATATCACCATACCCACTCTCTAACAGGCTCAGAGCTTAAAATTGATTTTTCTTACACCTAACACATTAAAAATTTCCCTAAATTATTTCCATTAGATATTAAATTTTCTCACCTTTCCGGTGATATAAAGAAGTCCTCCTAACTCCTTGTAAAACTCTAGTTATGGTCCGACGGAGCTTAGGGGTCAAATTTTCCCCAAGGGGACACGTGTCGAGCGGGGAAGAAAACCCGTTTTTGGGTCGAAGAGTCACGGAGTGGTGTTGGAAATTTTTACCCACATGGGTGAAAATTAAAAATCTCTCTCACACCTCTGTGGGTCCTCTAGGGACATGTGGAGGCCTCTAAGTCATCGCCGGGAGAAAGGGAGAAAGAGGGCGGAGTGGCGGGGAGACTTGGCAAATTTCACCAAAGGGAGGGGAGAATCCACTTGGCACCCATGTGACCGCGGGTCCACGAGGGGACATGTGGTACTCACCCAAAAATGTGGAGAGGAAAGAGGGAAGGGCATGGTGGTGGGAAAGTTTGGGGAAGTTTCACCGCAGGGGAGACAGAGGGAAGAAGACACGTGCGGGTCAGCGCGCGTCCATGGGACAACACCGAGGCAAGGGCAGGAATGCAAGGCTGTGGGAATTTAAAATAAAAAATTCCAAAAGGAAATTTTCAAAAAAAAGAAAAAGTGCGAGGGTTCCACCTCCCTTCGCTATCATCCCATCCGCAACGTGGCGACTGTGATTAGGCTGCAAGGGTCAAGGGGAGAAATATAATTTTTCCCAAAACTTTGAAAAGCCCAAGGGTAAAAAGGATGTCACGCCTTCACCATTGCCCCATGATTACATGTGGTAGCCTCTGATTGGATACAATCTAGTGGAGAAAATTTCAAAATTTTCCCAAGTAAATTTTTTAAATTTTTTCTAAGGATAATTCGACGGGAAATCTTTGGGTCGTAAGCTTGCCAGGGAAAATTTTCCCAAATTTTCCCGCCAAGGTAGGAAAACTTCAAAGTGCCATAACATGAGCTAGAAAGCTTAGTTTTTGGAAAACAAGGACTTTATGGAAATATATCGATTCCTCGTTACACGAAGTCATAAATTTTACATTTTAATAAAGTTTAAGGGGTCAATTTTGTGAAAACGATTTGCAGGATTTTAAATAGCAAACTGGTAATTTTGACTTATAAATTTTTGTTCAATTCAATCTCCTTCTTCACTCAACATGCCAAAAAACATGGAGGATTACTCTAGGAAGGATTTAAAGTGTTTTAGGAAGGTAGATTTGCTTGTTTGATTTTCAATTCATGTTTTTCCAACAATTGACAGAAAATGACTGTGAAAGGGGATTGGGTTTGATTTTGTAATGTTTAAATTGTTTTCTTAAGTTTTATTTGTCAATTTGAGTTCATTGATGTCGTAACATGATAAATCATATCATTTTCAAGTTGATTATTATGTGTAGGTATGAAGTGTATAATTTGATTGAATTTATTTTCTAGTAATAATTTTTATAATGAGAGGTCCATTTCTTTTAAATATGTATATCAATTTTTTCATTCAAGAGTGGCATTTCATTTCTAAACTAATCCATTACATTTAAATGACTTAAATCAAACTATTCCAAACTCAAAATGCAACTCTGATTTCAATTTTGTATATTTCCAAAGAGGCAATTTACTATATTTTCCTTACATATGTTTCTTTCTTTCAATCAGAGATTTAATTAACTCTTTTGCCATACAATGAAACATTGTATTCAATCCAACAATGCATATGAGAAAATATCCTTCAACTCTTTATTGACTTCAATTATAAAACTATACATCTTTCAATGTTTGAATGTAAATGACAAAATTATGTTTCTTTCTTTCCAGTAACAGAACAAAATATAAACATCCTTCACAATTCGAATATATACACTTTCATAATCAAATACATACATCTTTCCTTCACAAAATACATTACAATTTCATCCACATTAAGTGGGAAAGGATTACAATTGAATTTGTTTCATAAGGACTATAAAAACTGCATTTTCTTTGTTCCAAAACAACAACATGCAAGCTCCTTTTTTTTCTTCAATTTGATCACAACAAAAGTGGGGAAAAGGAAAATCTCTCTACCCAACAAAGACATCAATGAAAGGATAAGCCTTCCTTCATTATTGGCCCCTGAGCCCCAACCAAAATACAATAAGAGGTGTGATTCAACCCGTGGAAACAACTAGCTTCCACAACACATAACATTATTTCAACATGCATAATTCATTATAAATCCCAGTCCACACAAAAAAATATTTTACAATTGCATTTGAAAACAATAAAAAAACTCAAGCTTGATCATGTAAGCCAAAGGAGCAAGGTTTATGGGGGAAGCTACTTATGCCTCCCAATATGAATTGGGCATCCATATGTTACAAACCAACAATAAAATTTACCACACATTTCCTTATGCCCCCATAATCCCTCCTTTTGCCCCCTACATATTTCCTTATGCCCCCATAAAGTAAGAAATGAAATCTATTTCTTTTCCATGGTGGATCCCAAACCCAAACTCCCTCAACAATTTTCGATGCCAAAGGAATTCCCTTATGCCCCTCCATATGGATTCCCCATAGCCTTATCCTACATCATTCCTATGGCAGTCTACCCAACCAGCCAATAAATAAATAAAAACATGCACCATTCACATAAACACAACATGAAAATAACAACATGAAAGAAAGGTTGAACTCCTACCTCTCCATGGTAGCTTTTGCTTCCAAATAGCAAGCATCAAATGCCAAAAACATATTCCAAAAAAATAATCTTCAAGCATGCAAATTTTCTCCAAACTCCTTCCAAAAGCAAGAGCTCCAAACACAAGAAAATGGCACCCTAAAGAAGTTGCAAAAATATTCAACAACCTAAAACAAGAAAAGAGATTGAATGTTATAGAAGAGGATGATGTGGATCCATGTAGGATGCCACATCACACATCCTCAAATTCAAACACAAAAGAAAAAATTTCATTCTCTCAAGCTCAATAAAGAGGTGGGTGAAAATATGACAAGTTACTTGGACACTCTAAAAGCCCACACCCCAAAGGACTGCAAATTAAAAAAAATGTAAGAGAGTGCAATAAAAACATGCAACATGATTATTAAAATGCATTATAAAGGCCTAAAATCACCTATCCAACCATAATTATGGTTGGTAAATTAAATTGAGAGGTATGGGACAAGTTTTACTTGTCCCAAAAGCCTCCAAAAATAGCCCCCAAGGACGAATTCGAGTTTCCATGGAGGTGGAGTGTTTCATACTCCAAAATAGACTTACACAACTCTTACACACACTTACACATCACTTACATATTAAAATTAAAAGGGCCAACAACTTCCATAATTACTTTCCCATATCCCAATTTTACTTATTTAAATTTTAACCATATGATTTCCCACATTAATTCTCCACAATTTAATTAAATAAAAGAAAGGAACACTTCACTAATAAAATACATACAAACAATAATAAAAGGAAACACATTAATAAAATACACAAACCCATGGTCACATATAAAGGAAATACCCACATTGGAATCCCTAACAAATATGCAACACACAATCAAGAGATGTTGCCATGGTGACCTTGTCGAATTCAACTAGAATTTCATTATGGTTGGTCTCAAATCCCCAGGATGTTTGTTGTGATTTTCTTTTTTAACCTAAAAAACACAAATACCTTCTTCAACCTTATGGCCATATCAAAACATCCAAAATAAATATAAATATAATCACAAAATCATCTAAATAAGTGAATCACAACAACATCAAGGCAATTTAGCATTATCACATATAATTTATGTCAACAACTATATCATCATCGTATAATATCCAAAATCACATGTCCAAACAAAAATCCATAAAACATCCATTTCAAATAGTATATCATCATCCACATATGAGTGTCTCTAATAATCATGAGGTATCATATCCAAATCAAGATCAACAATAATACATGATCAAATAACTAACATCGTACTAAATCAAAGCATAATAATGTCCATAATGTAATCAAAAGTATAAAAATAAGCATCAAAGGTGTCAAAGGGAAGTGGGCACTACATCCCCTCCCCTTAGAGTTGACTTTCTCCTAGAAGTCACTGGAACAAATGTGGAAACTAGACTTGTAATGAAGTAACATCCTCCCATGTAGCTGTAGTCTCATCATATCTATCCCACTCCACCTAAACCTAATAAATCTCTCTACCTCAAAGGCCCGGGGTCCTATAATCTAGGATGTGAACAGGATCCACCATCACCTACCCCCGATCTTGCACTGTAATGATGTCTAATCTAACACATGAGAAGGATCGTAATGTATCTCCGAGCGAAACATGAAAAACATCATGTATGCGAGACAAGCTGGGTGGAAATGCTAGACGGTAGGCCAAAGGGCCAATACGCTCCAAGATCTCAAAAGGACCAATAAATCTAGGAGCTAACTTAGAACCTTTTCCATAATTTATAGGGATCTTGTGTGGCATGACATGAAGGAACACCTTCATGCCCACATCGAAACTACGATTGATCCTATCTTTGATCTGCGTACATCTTCGTCCTATCTTGTGCCTCCTATAATCTCATCCTGATCAACACCACCTGTTGCTCCATGCACCGTAAAAGAGTTTGTCCAAGAGATAATCTTTCCTCTAACTGTCCCGGCTAAGAGGTGTCCTGCACTCTCTACCATACAAAGCATGAAAAGGAGCCATGCCTATGGAACTCTTAAAACTATTATTGTAGGAAAACTCCACTAAGTATAGGTACTCCTATTTAGTCTATTGATCCATCACATACATCCTGAGCATGTACTCTAAAATATGATTCACCCACTCAGTCTGTCCATCTGTCTCGGGGTGATATGTTGTGCTGAAGTTGATTCTCATCCTGAGAACATACTACATGGTAGTCTAGAAAGGTGAAGTGTACAAAGGATCATGGTCACGAATGATCTTCCATGGAATCCTGTGCAACCTAACAATCTCATCGAAATATACCCGTGCCACTACTCTAGCTATATAAGTGGTCTTCACTGGAGAAAAGTGAGCCACTTTTGTCAATTTATCAACCGTGACCATGATGGCATCATGGTGATATCTCAACATCGGTAGCCCAATAATGAAATCCATGGAAATGGTGTCCCACTTCCATTCCAGTATAGCATGGGGATAAAGAAGGCCTGTTGGATGTTGATTCTCGGCCTTAACTCTCTAGCACTCTAAACATCATGACATAAACTGGGCCATGTCTCGACAAAGTCCTCTCCAATTATACAAATTTCGCAAGGTGGCATGCATCTTCTTCACCCCAGGATGGGCTGAATAGGGTGCACGATGTGCCTATACCAAGATGTCCTTCCTCAAGCCTCCATTTTTGGGAACATAAATCTGGCCTCTGTGCCTAAGAAGACCATCTGTCTCTAAGGAAAAACCATCAAAATTCCCCTCAAGGGGTCTCGGTGACTTGATCCCTACTTGCACTGCAATGTAGAAGTTGTCAAGAGGAAGCTGCTAAAGAATCCTACTCCACAAATCTATGCTCATTGAGGTGGCCATAGCCACATGTCTTTGTCTACTAAGAGCATCTACTACCACATTCTCCTTCCCCTTCACATGCTCTATCTCCATGTCATACTCACATAGCAACTTCATCCAACGCCGCTGATGAGCATTGAGATTGGGCTGCATGAAGAGGTGGCGAAGATTCAAATGATCTATCCTGATTGTGAATCTCCTACCAAGAAGAAAATACCTCCATCTAACCAAAGCATGCACAACTACCACAAGCTCAAGATCATGAGTCGGATAATTAATCTCGTGATCTTTGAGTTTACAAGACTAAAAAGTAACTACTCTACCCTCCTACATCAACATACCTCTAAGGCCTACCAATGAAGCATCCGTGCAAACAAAGAACTCACCCTGTGGATCTGAAACTACAAGAATAGGTGTTGTAGTGAGGCACTCCTTCAGTGTCCTAAAGTCCTGCTCACATCTTTCCAACCAAACAAACTTCTTCCCTTTCCTCTGAAGGGAAGTGATAGGGTGCGCAATCCGAGAGAAGTCCTGAACAAATCTCCTATAGTAACCTACTAATCCCATGAAGTTGCGCACCTCGGTCACTGTAGTGGGTGTTAGCCAATCCATAATGGCCCTAATCTTGGAAGGATCAACTACGATACCTTCCCCAAAAATGATATGACCCAAATACCACACATTTTACGAAAGAATGCACACTTCTCCAAGTTCCCATAAAGTTGCTGCTCCCGAAGACACTGAAGAACACGCGAAGGTGCCCCTCATGCTCCTCACGCGTACGTGAGTATAACAAGATGCCATCTAGGAAGATGAGAATGAAGCGATCTAAAAGGTCTGAATGCCCCATTCATCAAACTTATGAACACTGCATGGGGCATTAGTTAAACCAAAAGGAACCACTATGAACTCATAGTGCCCATATCTTGTGCGAAGGTGGTCTTATGAATGTCTCCGCCTCTACAATCCTCGGTGATGGTACCTTGACTTAAGATCAATCTTAGAGAAAAGCTGTGGCTCCCTTGATCGATAAAACAAGTCATCAATATGTG
The DNA here is from genome assembly GCA_018340775.1 of Taxus wallichiana var. yunnanensis. Classification (NCBI taxonomy): domain Eukaryota; kingdom Viridiplantae; phylum Streptophyta; class Pinopsida; order Cupressales; family Taxaceae; genus Taxus; species Taxus wallichiana. Next base: position 273,420,548 of record CM031244.1, read on the forward strand.
GAAGGGGATAATGATTCTTGATCATTACCTTATTCAACCTGGTAGTAATCAATACACAACCGCAAGGATCCATCCTTATTCGTCACAAATATCACTAGGATGGATGAGGCCTTTCTCCAAAAGGCCCTCAAGCTACAACTTGAGCTCATAGAGTTCTAGGGTGGTCATCCGATAAGGTGCCCATGAGATAGGCTCTACTCCAGGAACTAGGTCTATATGAAAATCAATCTCATGTGGGGGTGGTATCCAGTAGTTCCCCTAGATAGACATCATAAAACTCTCTCAAAATGGTATGATCATCTAACGATGGTCCACTAGGCCCATCTTTTGATCGTCATTTTGTAACAACATACATCGACAACCCCATCATACACACCACTTAAGCTACATAGTGGAGATGGTTCGAATAGAAATGGGTCTCCTAACCCCTGAAATCACCGACTCAACTCCCAAATCATCTGCATAAGATATAGTCTTGTGATAACAATCCATCCTGGCCTTGTGTGTAGATAACCAATCCATACCCAAAATGACTCCATACAAGCCCAAAGGAAGGATATAGAGATCCGAGCTAGTGGTGAAGGTCTCAAATCCACTACAAACTCCTTAACTAAGGAGTCTATAGATATCTTAGCTACGAAAACCATCTCGACATCCCAACTATGACCTTTCCTAACTACCACCAGCTGCATCGCTCTACTAAAGATGGTGCAATGAAAGAATCAGAAGAACCAAAATCAAACAATACAGAGGTAGGAATACCACCAATGCTACCTGTGGTCTCAATGACTATGCTTTGATGCTCTACCTAGCGGTTCTCAACCATTGCATAAATCATGTGGCTACATCCCATGTCACCAACCGTAGGCTTAGAGATCTGTGTCTTACCCTTGTTATTAGGGTTTTGTGGGCAGTCTCTCCAAAAGTGTCTAAAAACTCCACAACCAAAACATGCTCTTGATCCTCCAAAATGAGTAGCAACTCCAAAGAATTACTAATGAAAGTATGTGGCATGGATCTTGATGATCCGGCTGTGATTTTTCGAGGTACCTACTGGCAAGCTCCTACTAATTGAGCTCTAGGTCCACCCTGTGTCCTGATGGGACCCTAGGAGGAGGCCCCATACTCTGACCTCTCTGTGCATCAACTCTCTCTGTGGGGGTCTATGAGGTGGCGGGACTATTGTCTTTATTCTTGTGGCCTAAAGGATGACTATGTTGTACCCTAGCCACCATGAGGAAGGGGTACTGACCCCCTCAATCTACCGTCTTGCATCTACTGTATGCAGCTCCTAACTTGGTCTCTAGCCTATTGGGTCTTTCCCCAGTCTCCTCTGTAATATAGGCCTTCTCAATGGCCTCAGCTAATGTCTGTGGGCAGTGGATCCACACTACACCTCCAATATCTAAATTTAGGCCCCGGATGAACCTATGAATCTACACCTACTCATCCTGCATGTACTCTACATACTGGAGTAGATCCAGAAATCTACTCTCATACTGTTATAGAAAGAGATCCCTATCAAAGGTCATGGAACTCGTCGACCCTCTACTCTATGAACCTCTGTGAAAAATACCTACTCCTGAATCTCTCCTCAAATAGCTCTCAAGTCACTATCTTAGAATCTACATGGAGCTTCTGCTCCTCTATCCTCCACTAGACTCCTTCTCCATCCCTCAGTAGATGGATCACAACATGAGCTTTCGTGTTGTTAGAACAAGGACAGCTTGAAGCAACCGCTCAAGCTCACTAGTCAGGCCTCTACCTAAAATCCACCCATGTCACATGAGAAATGTGAGGGCCAAAGCTTTAGGATCTCTCTGATGTGATCGATGCTATGGTCTGACGGCCTATAGGTCTCTCTACATGCTCATACCTAAGCCTAGGGCTCTGAGACCTCTCTCTATGCTCTGGAACTCTGTTACCCTATCCCCTCGGTGGTGAATCTACTCTGGTTGAATCCACATGGGAGTTCTCTCCTCTATGCTCCTTGCTGGGTTGAGGAGATGCCTAAACCTCAATGGAAGGGGCTCTATCATGACTAGTTGCATGTCCTCCTCCTAATCCTCCGTGTAGAGTGGCATTGACATCCTAAAGGGTTTGCAAGATCTGGGGTAGGATATTTACTACCCCCTGATCCGGTGGTGGTGGTGGTGAGTTTGAGTCTCTATGAATGTTTCTCTCACTCCATCTATGCCTCTTGCATAGACCAAAGTGAGAGTTAGTTTGTTTTGCTAAGTTTTATTCAATTTCCATGTTTGCTAAAATATGTAATTTCTAAACTAAGTTGTTTTCTAGATTTAAAAGAAAATGTGCTAGGTTTAAGTTTCATGTCCCAAGTTTTCTAGTGCACCCAATGGTCCAATATTTTGAACCATCACTCTGATTTTAACTATGATGCCCATTAACATAGCCCACTTGAGACCCAAGAAACAACCTAGAATTAGTTAGGAAATTTATGGGATATTTTTTTATTAGAAGTGTCCACAACCAGGTTGCAAGACAATAGTGGACACTATTAGGTTTCAGAACAATTCTAAAATTACTAGAACATACCTTTAATTTATTTTAAAATTTCCAAGGGCCACATGGTCTGAATTTTAGGGTTAGAAGTTTCAATTAGGTTCAGGGGGGTGAAATATCACCATACCCACTCTCTAACAGGCTCAGAGCTTCAACTTGATTTTTCTCACACTTAACACATTAAAAATTTCCCTAAATCATTCCCATTAGATAGGAAATTTTCTCACCTTTCTGGTGATATAAATAAGTCCTCCTAACTTCTTGTAAAACTCTAGTTATGGTCAAGGCGAAGCTTAGGGGTCAAATTTTCCCCCAAGGGGACATGTGTCAAGCGGGGAAGAAAACCCATTTTTGGGTCAGCGGGTCATAGGGTGGTGTTGGAAATTTTTTTCCCATATAGGTGCAAATTCAAAATCTCTCCCACACCTATGTGGATCCTACAGGGACATGTGGCGGCCTCGAGTCATTCTTTGGGAGAAAGGGAGAAAGAGGGCATAGCGATGGGGAGACTCGACAAATTTCACCAAAGTGAGGAGAATCCACTTGGCGCCCATGCACCCACTGGTCCACTAGGGACACGTGGTGCTCACCCAAAAATGTAGAGAAGAAAGAGGGAAGGGCATGGTGGTGGGAAATTTTGGGGAAGTTTGGCCCGAGTTGACAGCAGTGAAGAAGACAAGCGCGGTCCGCACGTCCGGTGGGGACAACACCGAGGCGAGGGCGGGAGTGTGGGGCGCTGGGGAATATATCAAAAAATTTCCAAAATGAAAAGGAAAAAGGGTTCCACCCCCTCCACTATCACTCCCATTCGCCACATGGCGTATGTTTTTGGTCGTGGCCCGGTGGGGAGAAATAAGAAAATTTCCCGAAACTTTTAAAAGCCCAAGGGTAAAAAGGATGTCACGCCTCCGCCATTTCCTGTGATGGCACGTGGTAGGATTGGCTGTAGGACGGTAGAGAAAATTTCAAAAAAATTCCCAAGATAATTTTTCAAAAAAAAAAATCTAAGGATAATTCGACGGGAAATCTTCGAGTCGCGGGCCCACCAAGGAAAATTTTCCCAAATTTTCCCGCCAAGGTAGGAAAACTTCAAAGTGCCATAACTTGAGCTAGAAAGCTCGGTTTTGGAAAATGAGGACTTTCTGGAAATATCTCAATGCCCTCTTTGTAAAAAATCATAAATTTTAGATTTTGATAAAGTCTAAGTGGTAAATTTTGTGAAAACGACCTGCGGACTTTTAAATAGCAAACTGGTAATTTTTACTTATAAATTTTTGTTCAATTCGATCTCCTTCTTCACTCAACATGCCAAACAGACATGGAGGATTACTCTAGGAAGGATTTAAAGTGTTTTAGGAAGGTAGATTTGCTTGTTTGATTTTCAATTCACATTTTTATGATAATTGACAAAAACCAACTGTGAAAGGGGATTGGGTTCGATTTTGCAATGTTTAAATTGTTTTCTTAAGTTTTCTTTATCAATTTGAGTTCATTGTTATCTTAACATGCTAAATTGTATCATTTTCAAACTGATTATTATGTGTAGGTCCGAACTGTATAATTTTATTGAATTTATTTGCAAGTATTAATTTTTATAATGAGAGGTCCATTTATTTTAAATATGTATATCAATTTTATCATTCAAGTGTGGCTATGACTCATGACTCCATGCCCAATGGATTATTCAAAGGCTATTGATCATTTATCTAGTAGGCGATTACCCCTACGAGTCACCAAATTGTTATCCAAATAAGCCCCATGCTTATTTTTGGCTAACTTCCTTTCATTCCTTCCTTCCTTGTGCCTCATTCAATTTTTTTCATTTTTCAGGCACTCAAAATTTTCTAGAAATGGCTTCATCAGATAGAGAATTTCCTCACCTTTCCAGAAAGGTAAAATTTTCCTTCTAACTCCTTGTATTTCTCAAGTTATGGCTCAACAGAGTTTTTGAGGGAAATTTTCCCTAGAAGGTCCGCGGACCAATCAAAACGTGCCACGAGTGGCAGAAGTAATGAGGCAACAGAGGTAAGTTGGAATTTTTCACCAAGGAGTGGTTGGGGGCTATAAAAGAAAAATCTTGGCCCATAGGCCTGTAGTGAATGAGGAGATGACACATGGCATCGGAGGTCAAACATGTGGAGGCAAGTTTAAAAATTCTCTAAAGGGCTCACGGGGCGCAAAGAATAATTTTGGCACGACGCCCGTGAACCAATAGAAATATGATGTATGTCCATGGAATTGGTGATGGTCGGGGTGCGGGGTGAATTTTAGTTTTTCGCGAAGTATCAAAGGGCGCAAAAGGAGAAAATTGGCCCACAGGCCCACCAAAGAGGAAGAAAATTTGGCCGTAGCCCCGCGGCGAATAGGGATATGATATGTGGCACGGAGGGATTTGGAAAAAATTGCCAAAGGGTCCAAAGGGGTGCAAAGAAGAGATTTTTCCTGGGGTTCCGTAAAAGGAGAAAATTGGCAAAGGCCCACAAGTGAATAGAGGGATGACACGTGGCGTCGGAGCGCGAGAAGCGGTAGCGAAGAAATTTTGGAAATTTTCCCAAAATTCAAAAGTGTAAAATGTCCATTTGAACCCATGAGACCAACTGGAATGTGCCACGGGGCATCGAAGTGGTGGGGGTGGATTTTTTTGGGGAAATTTTCCCAAATTCAAAAAAAGGGAAAAAATTAAAGTTTCAAATGGCCAATCCGATTTTGCCCTAATTTTACACTAATCTTGAAGGCCATATCTTTTGATCCAGAGCTCGTATTTTTGCGTTCTTGGTGTCATTGGAAAGCTGGTGAAATTATCTACACAATGAAGGGTTAAATTTTTACTTTCATGGATATTTGTGGGAGAAAAATAGGAAAATGTCTCTAGCATGCAAAAAACACAGAAAATGACTCCAACCACCAAAATTAATGAAGTATGGACCCCCTGTTTTGCTCGTAAGGCAATGTACTTCAAGTATGGGATTTTTGTGGAAACCCATCATTTTTAGGCCCATTGGATGAATTTTTTTGATGGTTGAAGTCTCAAATCAATTTTCCATGTTTTTACCTTTTCTTCCATTCTGCTCGTGATAAAAATCCGGTTTTGGATCATTTGTAAAAGTTGGATGTTCTTGCTTTTGCAAGCTCTTCATTTCTCCTTAGCAGGTGGATTTGAAAGAGTTTTAGACCTCCCATGGAGATTGTAACATGTTTTTTCCTTCTTTGTTATTTGTAATGTATTGTATCAATTTTGGAACTGACAATACATGCTCTGTGATTGATTTTCCAATCCTCTCTTGCATTGGTTTGTTTCCTTATGATATTTCTTTGTATTTTGGTGAATTTGTGCATGTTTTGTTGCTGCATCCTCATGATCTATGTCTATTTTTTTAAAGAAAAGATTTCAGCACTCCTTTGGTGTATCACCTCTCTGTTTTGCTTAGTTTTGTTTTCATTTCCTTGTTTTTCTCTCAACCCTATCCCCTTGGTATTTTTAGAGTAAGATTTTGAATCAGAACCTCTACAGAGATTACATGCATACACCTAAATAGAGGAGTAAGAACCAGATTCAATCTAGAGAGTTTTCTCACCTTGCAAGGTCCCACACCTTGAGAAAACTTAATGTTGTGCATTAACACTAGATGAGTTTGCCTTAGAAAAGTAGATCCATAACTCATCTGGGGGTGTTGTGAATTTGCACTAACAGTTTTGGCACGCACAGTGGGACCTTAGAGGTCTTCCACTTTATTTTTGACAGTTGGTGTGTTCCTGTTAAGGATTCAGCCTTTGGAGTCATATTCAAAAGCACATATGGTGACTCCATCTGGTAAATAACTCATTCTCTGAGTTGCAGACCCTCTTTCCATTCATTTTCATTCATTTTCCATTCATTCTTCTTTCCATCTCTTCCATCTTCTTTCATTCCATGAAGTTGTACAATCATGACTTCATTTCCATCATGGAATTCACATTTACAACAACAACAATATATTCCACCTCCAACATGTTTTTCAAATCCTCCAGATCAACATTTTGATCAAATTCAAAATCAATATGCATATCCATATGAGCAATGCCAAAATCATTTTGGCTATGAAGCACATCAAGCATAAGGATACGCATATGATGAGGGCAATCAAGAAGAAAGTGCAGATTTGTTGGAGAAAATCCAAAAAATGGAGGTTGGCATGGTGCAATCAAGGGCTCAAGCACAAATGAAGGAATTTTAGATTGGTTTCAAAGCACCCTGTCCATGGGGAGGCCCTTTTCCAAGACATTACAGCCCTCAGGAGAAGCTAGACTTCATGATTGAGATGCTGCCCCAACTTGCACAATGGACACTGGAGATAGAGACCTATAAACTTGGTGTTGAGAAACCTTGTCAATGGGTAAGTTCTACACCATCATCTGGGTTTCTCTTTCCATTCCTCAAGTAGCACCATCTTATTTTGAATGCCAAATTCCAAATCTAGCCCATGCTGCCCCAAGTTTTGATTCCATTTCTCCATCCCCTAGTCTTCCACCCCATCTCAATTCTTTTGTCCTTTTCCCTTCCAAACATCCACTCCCTATAAAGAAACAAAAGTTTCTATCTCCCCCAACACCACAAAAATTAAAAATAAATTGAGTTACAACCCACTCCTCCTCTTGCATTCCCAAATCCATGTTGGGAAGATAAAAATCAGAATGCCAGTCAAGGAAAACAACAACAAGAAGAAGAGCCAAACAAGGATGAAAAGATCAAAAGTTTGGTAAGCTTGGCTCTCAAATTTGGGATAACAAAGATCCCCTTGATGGTTAAGCCTTCAAAGGAGGTGAAAGTTGAACAAGTGGTGGTTAGGACTGATTTTTTTCAGCAAGAAGAAGAAAAAAGAAGAAGTAGATCAGCAATCAGTTTTCTCAAAATGTAGTGTCCATGTTGGCACTTTATTTGAAGGAAATGTTGATCCAATTTGAGTTACACAATCAGCCATGGAAGAAGAAGATCTTGCAGTCCCAACTTTTCCTCTAGAGCAGTATATTGAAGAGTTTAATTTGTCATACTTCATGCTAGAGGAAGATTTCATTCAAGATCAAGATTGTCTTCAAGCAGCAGAGGAAGAAAAACCAGCTCTGAATCCCATTGAAGAGAAGCAAATGGATGAGATCAAGTCAATTTTTACAACAGTAGAAGAAGGAAGCATTATTGATACATTTTTGCTTTCATTTAAAGGGTTTGATTTGATTGATGAAGTCATTATGGAGGTAAACAAAATAGATCCAAATTTTGAGCAAGGGGCACAAGAAATTTCATGTTTCTATCCCACTTCATCTCTCCAAAAATCTGATTTTTGGGATGAGTTTGAATTGACAAGTTTCATGTTTGAAAATGAAACTACACATGGTGAAGAAAATGTTGATTTGGAGGCCACCATACAAGAGGGAGAGACTTTGCTATAGCAAGACATTCAAGAGTTTGATTTTCCATCAGACTTAGAAGAATGTTTGGATGAAGAGCTAGCTGAAATTACAACATTTCATTCTTCACCATTTGTTCTCCAACAACAAGAACTTGCTGCCATGGACAAGATAATTCAAGGAAAGTAGCCTATAGTTTGCAATATGCCTCTTGAATCAAATTTGGAAGAATTTGATCTTCCAAAAACTACACCTTGGAGGAACCCCAAAGCCAACAATGTATTACGGAGGTTACAACAATGAAAAAGCAACTTCATTGGATGTTGTAATCAATAATGAGGAGTTGAATATTGTAGAAGAGTTCCATGCTGCCATGAAGGAAGGAGAACAATAGATGAACTTCATCACTTATTCCACATCATTCACTCAAAAAGGTCTACAAGAAGACTCCATTTTGGAGTTGAATTTCAGAGAGATATGGGCATATCAAATGGATCGAGACCTTTCCTAATCAGGTATTTGGATTCATTAGAGCCAAAGGAGAAGCCAAAACTAGTCATGCTTGCTTCTAAGCATGAGGATGAGCTATAAAGTACAAAGGATCAATTGCCATACCTCTTCAATCCAAATGCGAGCAACTAAAAGAGGTATTGGATTTGTTTCAGTTGACACCTTGTTGATTTGGGTAGGATACCAGCTTCTTTTTTATTTTCCACTCACCCAACCAGCCATGTCCAGTGCCAAGTCAGTTGCATGGCTGCCATTTTTGAGAAAGGGAAGATATTTCGCCAACTAGTTGCAGAGCTTGCCTTTTCCTCCAGTTAGAGTAGAGTAGGTAGGTTTGCTTTTAGCAGAAGAAGTGCTTGTGCACACTCTACATATCCCATTTGGGGTATGTATGATTTCCAATTGTGTACATAGTTTTTGGTGTTGCTGGTTTTCGCTTGCGAGTTCATTTCGGTGGCATTTTGGTGAGAACAAATCCAAGTTCAGTGGGCTTCAAGTGGCTTATAAGAAAGTTTTCAAATTTCAGATCGGTTTAGGCTATAAATCATGACTCCATGCCCAATGGATGCTTCAAAGGCTACTAATAATTCATCTAGTAGGCAGATGACCCTCTAATTCACCAAATATTTATCCAAATAAGCCCCATGCTTATTTTTAGCTAACTTCCTTTCATTCCTTCCTTCCTTGTGCCTCAATTAAAATTTTTAACTTTTCAAGCACTCAAAATTTTCTGGAAATGGCTTCATCAAATAGAGAATTTCCTCACCTTTCCAGAAAGGTAAAATTTTCCTTCTAACTCCTTGTATTTTGCAAGTTATGGCTCGACGGAGTTTTTAAGGGAAATTTTCCTAGTAAAGGTCTCGGACAATCAAAACATGCCATGTAGCGGCGGAATGGCAGGGAAGCAGAGGCAAGTTGGAATTTTTCACCAAGGAGTGGTCGGGGGGCGTAAAAGAAAAATCTTGGCCCACAAGCTTGCAACAAATGACAAGATGACACGTGGAATCAGAGGTGGAACCGCGGAGGCAAGTTTGAAAATTCTCCAAAGGGCTCGTGGGGCGCAAAGAAATTTTTTGGCCCAACGACCCATGAAACAATAGAAATATGCCACATGCCATGGAACCAGTGGAGGTCGAGGGCATGGGGTGAATTTTAGTTTTTTCACCAAAGTATCAAAGGGTGCAAAAGGAGAAAATTGGCCCATGAGACACGCAAAGAGAAAGAAAATTTTGGCCGCAGATCCCCACGGCGAATAGGGATATGACACGTGGCATAGAGCGGTGGGGTGCGAGAGGGATTTGGAAAAAAATTTCCAAAGGGTCCAAAGGGGTGCAAAGAAGAGATTTTTCCCATGGGTCCGTAAAAGGATAAAATTTGCAAAGGCTGTGAGTGAATAGAGGGATGACACATGGCGTCGGAGCGGTGGGGTAGTGGAGGAATTTTGGAAATTTTTCAAAAATTCAAAAAGTGTAAAATGTCCGTTTAAACCCATGGACCAACCGGAATGTGCCACGTGGCATCAAAGTAAAGGGGGAAGAGTTTTTTGGGAATTTTTTCCCAAATTCAAAAAAAGGGAAAAATTTAAAGTTTTGGCCCGCCAATCCGAGTTTTTCCTAATCTTGAGAGGACCATATCTTTTGATGCAGAGCTCATATTTTTGCGTTCTTGGTGTCATTGGAAATATGGTGATATTATCTACATGATGGTGGGTTCAATTTTGTATTTTGATGGATATTTGTGGGATAAAAATAGGAAAACGTCTCTGGCATGTAAAAAAAATAGAAAATGACTCCAACCACCAAAATTAATGAAGTATGGACCTCTGTTTTGCTCTGTAAGGCAATTTACTTGAAGTATGTGATTTTTGTGGAAACCCACGATTTTGTAGGTGAATTGGATGAATTTTTTTGGTGGTTGAAGTCTCAAATTTATTTTCCCACATTTTTACCTTTTCTTCCATTCTACTCATGATAAAAATCTAGTTTTGGCTGATTTGTAAAAAGTTGGATGTTCTTGCTTTTACTGTGCTCTTCATTTCTCATTAGCAAGTAGATTTGAAAGAGTTTCAGACCTCCCATGGGGATTGTAACATGATTTTTCCTTGTTTGTAATTTGTAATGTATTGTATCATTTCGGAATTGAGAATACATGCTTTGTGATTGATTTTCCAATCCTTTCTTGCATTGGTTTGTTTCCTTCCAATATTTGTTTGTATTTTGGAAACTTTTTGCATGTTTTGTTGTTGCATCCTCATAATCTGTGTCTATTTTTATAAAGCAAGGAGTTTAACACTCCTTTGGTGTATCACCTCTCTATTTTTCTTAGTTTTGTTTTCATTTCCTTGTTTTTCTCTCAACCCTGTCCCCTTGGTATTTTTAGAGTAAGATTTTGAATCAAAACCTCTGCCGAGATCACATGCATACACCTAAAGAGAGGAGTAAGAACCATATTCAATTTGGAGAGTTTTCTCACCTTGTAAGGTCCCACACCTTGGAGAAAACTCAATGTTGTGCATTCACACCGGATGAGTTTGCCTTAGAAAAGTAGGTCAATAACTCATCTAGGGATCTTTGTGAATTTGCACTAACGATATCTTTTGTTTCCAAACATCAAGCTTTAAATGCCAAAAACACAGTCCAAAACAACAATCTTCAAGCATGTAAAGTTTCTCCAAACTCCTTCCAAAAGCAAGAGCTCCAAACACAAGAAAAATTCACCACAAAGAAGTTGCAAACATGATTCAACAACCTAAAACAAGTAAAGAGTTTGAATTTTATAGAGAGGAAGAGAAGAGAATGATGTGAATCCATGTAGGATTCCACATCACACATCCTCAAATTCAAATGAAAAATAAAAATTTCATTCTCCCAAGCACAATAAAGAGGTGAGTGAAAATATGACGTTACTTGCACACTCCAAAAGTCCACACCCCAAAGGACTGCAAATTAAATAAAATGTAAGAGAGTGCAATAAAAAAATGTAACATGATTAATAAAATGCATTATAAAGGCCTAAAATCACCTATCCAACCATAAGTATGGTTGGTAAATTAAATTTTGAGGTATGGGACAAGTTTTACTTGTCGACAAGCCTCCAAAACAATGCCCAAGGACAAATTTGAGTTTCCATGGAGGTGGAGTGTTTCATACTCCAAAATAAGACTTACGCAACTCGAAAAACTTACACATCACTTACATATTAAATACAAAGGGCCAACAACTTCCATAATTACTTTCCCATATCCCAATTTGACTTATTTAAATTTCAACCATATGATTTCCACATTAATTCTCCACAATTTAATTAAATAGAAGAAGGAACACTTCACTAATAAAATACATACAAACAATAATAAAAGGAAATACATTAATAAAATACACAAACCCATGGTCACATATAGAGGAAATCCTCCCATGGGAATCCCTAACAAATATGCAACACACACACTCAAGACATGTTGTCATGGTGACCTTGTCGAATTCACCTAGAATTCCATTGTGGTTGGTCTCCAATCCCCCGATGTTTGTTGTGATTTTTTTAACCTGCAAAAACACAAATACATCCTTCAGCCTTATGGCCATATCGAACATCCAAAATGAATATAAATATAATCACAAAATCATCTAAATAAGTGAATCACAACAACATCAAGGAAATTTAACATTATCACATACAATTTATATCAACAACTATATCATCATCATATAATATCCAAAATCACATGTCCAAACAAATATCCATAAAAATCCATGTCAAATAGTATATCATCATCCACATATGAGTGTCTCTAATAATCATCATGTATCGTATCCAAAGCAAGATCAACAATAATCCATGATCAAATAGCTAACAAACATACTAAATCAAAGCATAATAATGTCCATAACAAATTCAACATTATCAAAATAAGCATCAAAAGGTGTCAAAGGGAAGTGGGTACTACTTCATGGCTATTGGCACAATATTAGAGTAGTCTAGAGAATGTATTGTTGATCATCATATCTTCTTTACAAACAAGATTTTGACCTAGGATGAACATAATTATACAACTATAGAACACGAATAATTGTCCGTGATTTATGCATTGCACAAGTTTAGGAAATAATTTTTGGCAACACCATTCATATTTTATACAGATCATTAAGGAAAAAAGGTGCTAAGTTTCATGATGTTGTCATGAGCAGGGAAATGTATTTGAGGCACTAAGATAGATTATAATAAAACTACGTGTCTTTTCGGACTTGGTTTGGAAGAACTGGTTGTGGTTTGTGATAAGTTTTAGCTTAAAAGGTAACTTTGGTAAAGTCTAAATGGGTCATGATAGGATTCGTGTGGAACCCGCTAGTCAAAATATGGAAGAAAGCAACAGGGATCTGTGGAATAAGCTAAAAGTTGGGGGATTTAGTAATTTTATTGCTAAATTACATGGTCACAACCCTGCTCTTTCCAAGGATTTTGGTCAAGCATGGAAAGAAGGGGTTTTTACTGTCCGTGGTGTGGAGGTCGAGGTCTCGGAGGCCAATATTGCTAGGGTGACAGAAATGAAGATGGATGGTTTAAAAATCTACAAGGAAAGAACCCGCAGAGACCTTGAGATTGAGCGGTTTTTTGTTGGCAAGGAGACTTGTTTTTTCTTCATTGATGGCATTGCTCATTTGTGTATCCCTGGTATCTAGAAGGATGTCTACCTTCAAGTTATGAAGTATATCACTCTGGAGGGTAAGTATAGAAAAATATATACTCATCACATCACCTTCCTCAATATGTTTCATCATAATTTTATGGTCAAGCATTCCTTTTTTCCTGGCTACCTCTCTTTCGAATTCGTTGATGGCATTCCAGAACAAGAAAGTTGAGCTGCCCCTTCATGAGGGTCTGATTCTTCTTCTATTTGAGAATGGTAAGCCAGTTCTGGATCACCCTTTGGTCTCTATACTAGAGGAGCATGAAGAGGATGATGACATTACCCTGGCGGAATGCCTTACAAAGATGAAAGAGGGAAAAACTATCCCAAAGGGGATGATATGGTACTGACAGAGATTTTAAGGAGGGTGCTGTCGAGGAAGCCAGTGCTTCCAGGAAGAATGAGTGTGTGGGTGATCCCACTATTTTTGAAGATTGGAACAAAAAGATGGTGTACTTAGAGGGGGTCCTCAAAGCTATGGAGGACACGAATGAAGGGAAAAGGGAATCCATCTTGAATATCATAAATATTTTGAAGAAGATGGTTTTGGACCAGGTTCAGACTAAAAATCAGATGCAGGAGCTGGAGACTCAGGTCAAAATGCTTCAGGACAGAGTGGAGGAGATTGAAGGAGAAAAGAAAAGGAGGAGATTCAACCTCTATATCAGCAGCTTAGAGGAAGAATAGATGGTGGCTCTTTTTGGTTTCCTAGTTGGTGCATGCTAGTTGTGGTCCTCTAGTGGTTTTCTGTCACTACTTGGTGGCTTTTGTAGTTTCCTGAACTTTTTGCGGACTATGGGTGAACTGTGATGCCTTGTTTTTTCAATGTCTTTCTTGTCCTTTTGGGGGTCTTGATCCTGTGTTGTAAGAGTTAAGCCTGTTTAACTCATTTTTATGGGACCTTTTATTTGGATGTGCCTTTCTTGTTTTTCTCTCTTGGGATTTGGTTTCTTTATCTTTCGGTTGTATAGGGTTCCTGATCCCTTCAAAATTTGTTTTTTACCTAATCTAATAAAAAAATATTTTATACAAATCACATGGTACTCAAGTACTTGGTTAATAAGTCTGTTTTCCAAGGGCACATATGCCAATAGATTCTATTGTTCAGGAATTTGAATTTAGAGTAAGTGGTGAAACAAGTAAAGAGTAATTGAATACCATATCATTTAGCAAGGATTAAATTAGATGAGGATTCCTAAATCATTGAGGATATAATTTCAGATGCCTAGATTTTTAGATTAAACCATGCACCATCTAAATTAGAAGATTTTGTTGTGTTTTTTCATATTGGTGTGGCACCCGAGGGGAATGAAGGATTTGGAGAAGAAACAACTCGCTATATGCGTCATGCTTGACATGTTAATTAGTGGAGATTTATACAAATTAGGTTATGATGAGGTTTTGTGTTGATGTGTACTTGAGCATGAGTGTACGTCCATTATGGAGGATGCTCATGGTGGGATTGTAAGTGGAAATTATGTAAGAAATTCTACCACGAGTAATATTTTATTTGCGAGCCTTTAGAGGGAAATGATTTACAAGGATTATATAGAATATTGTAAGGCATGTTACCATTATCAACCCCTTGGAAATCCTGGGCATAGAGATGAAATGCCTTTGAGGCCTATAGTTAGTGCAGAACCTTTGAAAAGTGGGCAATTGAATTTTTAGGTCCTATTTCCCCCACTCGCGTGAATGACTGGATCATGTTACATTATAAATTGTACATATTATCTTACAAGGTGGGTAGAAACAACACTTATAAAGGATTACACGGTTATCTAAAACAACATGGTTTCTTAGGGATAACATAATCAACAGGTATGAATGTCCACCGAGTTTGAAAAGTGATAGGAACACTCAGTTTCTTAATGAGACCATCATGATACTATTGGCAAAATTTATGATGACACACCATAAAACAACACCCTATCACCCATAGGCCAATGACACCACTGAGGATTTCAACAAGATATTGGGACACACATTGACTAATATTTTTGACGTTGGAAGGAAGGAATGGGATAATAAAGTCTTCGCTATACTTTTGGCATATAGAACAACTTATAAAAGATTGAACAAATCCACACCCTTTCGGGTTGGTGTTTTGCATGGAGGATTTTTATCAATAGAATTCATGTTACCTTCCTACGTATTGCACATGCGGGAGGGGTGGATGATGAGTAAGAGCATAAAGAGTTAATTGATAAGCTGATGTAGCTAGATGAGTCACATTGGAGTCGAGAAGATAGAAAAATCAAGGAAGAAGGCATGGAAAGATAGGCACATAAAGAATAAATAGTTTGAGGGTGGAAAAATGTCTCTTCTTTTTTATTCCAATTTTTTGTGCCACCCTATAAAGTTCCAAGTGCATTGGTTGGGACCATATGTTGTAACATACATAATTGATTCATGAGATTTCTAGTTTTAGACATTGGATGGCACATGGTTTCCTAGTTAATTTAATGGGAGCATTCTGAAACCCTACTATAAATAAGTCTTCTAGGTGTTTGTAATAAGATCATATTTCCATTTAGATTAATTTTTGTTTAATTTATTACTTTATATGTGTTTCATTCATGTTGTTATGCTTTATCAATTTCATTATGTGTTTTGATGTAATAAGCACACTTGCATGCCACTAATTGATTACTATCTAACTAATTTTATACACAAAGAACACCACATACTTTTAGTGTGGGGTGGAGTGAATTGCATAGATGAAAATGGTTAGCACCCTATTCTTATAAGTTGGTTTGGTTAAAGGCTTCTTCTAGGATGTTTGTGTGGAAAAGAAAATGATGTTATATGTGTTATGTACAAGGTGTTATGAGGAAGGTTGGGATGATTGAATACCACGTAGGGAAAGTGATCATGTAGAGTAATGCAATGTAGGTAGAAGTATGAGAAACTACTTGGGATATGGTGTAGAGGTTTTGTAATTCATCACAAGGAAGTGCACTGAGAGGAGATATGAGCTAGATAAATAGTATTAGCACACAAGAAGGTTCAACTATAGCATGCAAGGTGAAGTCATGGAATTTAACATTAAGCGGAAAACATACGTTGTTGAAAAGTGACTTAAAACATGTGGGTCAAAGGGACAAGAAGGTTGTGAAAAATTATAAATAAGGGGGTTAGGGTAGTCATTTGTCTACCTTACCTTCAAATATATAAAAGTGATACCGAGTGGATTGAGGAATGATACAAAGCTTAGAAGTGATGCGGAGTGTTTTCAAACTAGAAGTTCTTGGGAGATATCCAGGGATCCTTGCAGAGAGGTGAGTTGGAGCTTGTAGTGGAGTAGTGAAGGGTTACATATAATTAAAGCGGTTGGAAGTGAGGCTTGGGTAGAGAAAAATTAAAGGATAAAACACCGAGGGAAAGTGGTAAAAGTAAAATGGAACCCGGGAAGTTACAAACAAAGAGACCTCAGGTGGAGGTGGAGGAGCCTTTAAAAGATATATATTCGAAATGCGGTACCCTACTTGGTGTTTTATAGATGGAATTATGGAAATCAAAGTGAAATCATTTTTAAAATGGTGATTTTAACCACCACACAAAGGAAAATGAAAATAAGATGAGGGAAGAGTTAGTTAAGGCACTTCTAGGAGCGGATGAGTCTATAAGCCATCGAATTGACAACTCTATGTAGATAGATATGGAAAAAACCAGTGTTCTACAATTATGGGAGCTTTCATTCTTTGATAAACCCACACATATATTTCAATGGCTTATGTCATGGGAGAATGAATACATCTTATACTTCACGGGAAGAAGGATATGTCTCACATTCCAATCGATTGGATGATTTAAATGGTTAAAAACCACGGGGACGATCTATCTCTAGATCTATGTGCCACAACCAAGATTTAGGAGCTTGTAAAGAAATTTTTGTATGAGAAGGGAGGTAGGGAATAGACCATTACGTACTTGGATGACCTGACACTTATCTTACATTCCTAACTCATGAGTTAAAATTTGGGTTTTTTGGAGTGCTAGGACGATATCAACAAGAGGTTCCTGTACGTGACGTATAAAATCTTGAAGAGGGTATAGTATAATTTGGCTCAGTGTGTTGAAAAAAGTATCATAGAAGAGGTGAAGCTATAGAACCAACAAGGAGAAAATATTACATGGGGTATTATCCTTCTTTTGATCATATTTTGGGAGATAGGAATTCCAGATGGGCCTGATGGGAATATGAGGGTTTACCAATCCGTAGATCCATCACCCACATTACAGTTCGTAGGGTTCACTTGTGATGGAACCATCACAACTAATTACAAGGAAAGTATTAAAAAATGGTACAACAGACTATGTAGAGCCATTGAGAATGAATGGCACATTTTTCGTGAGTTGATCACAATCATTGGAGACCAAGTGAAGTTTGTAATGATACAACACTTCAGTCTTGCAAGATTCAAAATGGTGAATGGAGAGATGGGGCCATGGTGTAAACTCTTGTTTGCATTTATAGATAAGTATTTGAAGTGCTCCATCAATAGATTGAAGGATGCACAAAAATTGACATATGATGTGGATAAGGTGGATTATGACCTGCATACTTTATGCGCCACATACAAATATGACTCTAGGCCCACGTACTTGGAGGTTTTGGAGCTAGACTTTATAGATCTGTAACTACAAATAAATGTGATGGTTAAAGGGATGATTAGCAAAATATTTTTGTAAATGCACCCAAATACTCAATGCGGATTCAAAGTGGAGGTCATGGACTCCACTTTTCCACGACCAAGGGGGGAACTAGTGCCGCCCATCAAGGTAGTCTACAAGAAAGAGGCATAGGAGGAATAAGAGGGAGATGAGGAATAAGGGAAGCTTAACACTTCCCATAAAATAATGTTCTATACTCACAAGAGTAGTACTAGAGGGATGGGACATTTTTACAGTAAGAAAGTGTGGAGAAAGAAAAATAATCACTTGAAAGTTCAATAAGTCTCTAGTTTTGAGATAGAGATAGAGGTCGAAGAGATGGAATTCACAATGCTAAGGGATTATTTGGAACCGAAAATAGAGGATCATGCTCATGAGAAGAAGAAAGCACCTGTGATAGAGGAAGAAATAAAGAAGATCCCGATGAGGGAGAATTGTCAAGTGCAGCCTAAGGAGAATAGGGAAAAAGAAAAAGGTGATACTTTTGTGATTAATGAGAATAAGGGGTTGGGATAGGTATCGAAACCTCTACCCTGAAGAATTAGAGAATAAAGATAAAGGTAAAAAGGAAGTGGTGGACCCAAAGGTCCCCACATATGGATTACATTGATGATTCTTTAAAGTTTATTTACGCGTGCTTCCAAATCATGGTAGACAAAGAAAAATTACATGTGTGGGAGCTACTAGACTAAGATGGAGGGGGGTATATAGAACTAAGCATATGTTGAGTTAGAACCTACTTAATCTATTGGGAAATATATTTGTTAGTTCTTGATTAATTATACTAGTCGGTAGAAAAAAATATTGTTATGATTTGTTTCAAAAACTCACATAGAGAGAAATATTTGTTAGGAGATTGTTAACAAGTAATTTGTTCCCTAATTTGTAGGAGGTTATTGGACCTACCTCTGTGGCTATATATTAGCCATGTTTTAGCAGAAAATATATAGTCGAAAGATTATTATTGTCTTTTGAATGTCTATTTCTCTTTGATCCCTCATATTTGGTATCATATCGATCTATATCTCATGCTTATGATGGAGGAATAGATTGAGAGGAGGAAACACCATCAAATTTTTGTCTCAAATCATGAGTTAAATTTGTTTATTTTAGTTTCAATCAGACCCAATCTCCTTCAACGTATTTCGATACTTCTTTGTATATATTTGAAGCTTTTGTATGGTTAAAAAGCTATGTATGCATCTGAATTCATGAATTTTTGGTCTAAATTTTATAGTATAACATCTAAATCTGCAGTTGTTCAAATAAAAAAGTCGTATGTAACTCTTATGAATGTCAACCTAATGTGCATCGATATTTTCTTGACTTTTTGTAGCATTAGCTATGACAAATTTGCATTGGAATTTACATTGAGAGTAAATTTCACACACCACCTAATCCTAGTGGTGATGTAACATTCCCATTTTAAGACTTTAGAAATAAGGGATTTTTTTACAAAATGTTCTCTCTTCTAAATAAAACATAATTTAGAGCACACATTCCATGCCAATCAATCCCATAACAGATAACCATATATAGTTGTAAATGACTCAGTGAATTACCGATCTCTCATTACATGACTCGGTCTCTAACCGATATCTCATTTTTGTCTCTAAGTATTTAATAATTTTACGTATACTTGGTTTTATTACCCTAATCTGGGTACTGAGTGACGTGTTTAAAGAACCTATCTGAATATTTGTTACCAATATTCATCTAAAATCACATTCCTTAAACTAGGTCACATCAAACAACACAACCAGTAGTTTGCGATACTTTGGCTAAAGATTTCCAACATACTGTTCATGTTACTATTCCTAGACAACATATTCATCAAATTGGAATACATCCTTCACCTCACTCTTCTATTATCTAGAATGGTCTTCATTGACTTCTATTAGTCCACTTGCCTAAGGTTTGACCCTAACCCAGGTTAGCGACATAATTTGTTATAGGGAGATGCTCATGATGAATTAGGGTATATGGGCATACTCATCCAACCTAAGTCGACTGAATGTGCCAAGGTACCCTAAGTCATAGAAAGCTACTTCCTATTCCAATTCATACTACTAGCTTAGCCTAGAGAGAAACTAAGTTCAAGTCTAGATGTATGTAGATCTAGATGAACTAATGCGGAAGGGTGTTTCAACATGTCAACTACAACACTTTGTATAATCCTTAAGGCGTTAGTCTTCACGCACATACAATTTTGCAATTGGTGTGTGCTAACATCTGACAGAACTACTTCATCATGATGTACATACCCCTAGGAGGTCATTAACAATTAATTAATTTTGGATTAAGATTCAAATTATGAAAACCTTTCAAACCCTAAATCCAACACCCCTTAAGTTCTTCATCCATATTTGATTTAATTAATATTAAATAACTTCATTAACTCATGATTGCTTTTATGTTCGTTAACTATGACTTGCCGAGCAATTATCCAAAAATAGAACAACATACATCGTAAGGTTAAATTAATGTAACTCAACTATTCAAATAAGGTGCAACTAGAGTAGACTTCATAGAAAATGAAGTCTGAGTGATTAATAATCATAAACACCATTCTTTCACTTTAAATTCTTTTGAGAGAGGAAGAGTCTTCCTCTCTACATGGTTATGTGTTAGGGTTTATCATACCCTTTATATATTTCACACTTTCTATAGTTTAATTGTATATTCAATACACATCCCATTATCATTATATATTATTTAGATAAAGAACGTAATCTTATGCAACTTAACAAGTTTCTTTCAATTAAGAGAGAGATTAAACTATTTCTCTTCATCCAACTTATCAAATGACAATAGAAATAAGAATACAAACAGATATGCCAAATATCAACAAGATAGTATTCCAACTACCTTCATAAAATGTACAAGAGAAATTACACAACAATTTGAAGTGAACCTCCAACCTTTTCAATTCATCATGATAAAATACACAATTTACAAGACTATGCATCTCAAACAAACTGCATGTCAATCAGTACTAAGATCATTAAAGAATACAACTTTTCCTTTTCAATACATCTCAAGAATGAATCGGAGTTCTCTTTAAAAGAGCTAGACTTTAAATCAGCCAATACATCATAAAAGTTATTGCCTTCTTTTATCACTTAGAAATCCATCTGCAAAATTGCTAGCATGGGTCAGTTCATTGAACTGAGCATGATAAGCACTAAGCATTAAAACAAAGTGCATTCCACTAATTGTTCCATTAAAACAAATATGCTTTAATGAAATAATTAATGTAATCATCCAAATAAATCATAAGTAATAACAACCATAAAAGAAGCACAAATAACAATCTGAATTTACTTAAAGAAAATATCATAATATAATAAGCAAACTAATACCTTATAATAGATAAGTATTGTCCTAAACAATTACTTATTTATATCAAATAACAACTCCTAACATTAAATTATTTCATAATTCTTTCTGAATTTGAAATATAAATTTTAAATTCAATAGATAAACAAAAATAGTTACTTTTGGAATCAATACCTTCTTTTCATCTTTACCAAGTTCCCAAGAAAACATGTGAAGACAAGTTCATTTCAGCATCGTTACGTTTTTAAGATGAGTCAACCATCAACTTAAATAAATAAGAGATTCACAATTTCAGATGTGACATCCTATTTCTCGGTCAAATAACTATAACCTAGGTTCTCAGATTAGGCCTCATATTAACAATGGAAAAGTACTTCCCAGCAACAATGTTTCATTTCAATTAACTGAAACAATTATTATTTCCTCAAATATACTTTAACTAGAGAAGTAATTAGTAAAGCAACTAATAATTAATTACTTAATACAAGTAATACAAATTATTCAATTAAACCTATGACATGTTTTATACAAAGAAAGGAGAATGAGCTGAAGAGTAAATAGTTACAATTTCCTTAACATTCGGTTAAACCAAGTTCTCATATTCATCTTTAGAAAATAAGAGTCAACATCTTACACACCAAAATAGTACATGCAACCTTGATGAATCTTTCTATATCTTTGAAGATTTTAGTCATTGATTTAAAACCATTTATTCCATCAAAATAAAGTAAGACTATAAAAATTTCACACCTTAATCAAGACCAAAAAGAGAAGGAAGAAATCATCCATTGTGTGCACAAAGAAGAGTCCATCTCGAGAACAGGTTTCATAACGATGCATGAGTCAACCGTTGAATAAAAGTTAGTCAAGAAGCTGGTTAATTTTTCCTTTCTATAGGAAAGGCTCGGTTGTCTGTACACTTGTTGTGAATCAACAAGACATTCAATTCCACAAAAATAAATAGAGATCAATAAAGCTTATAAACCGGAACAGTTTGGTTGGTTCTATATACAAAAGTAATAGTCTAGAAGTTGATTATACATTCAACGATTCCCATGAATGTACCACAATCAGATCATAACATGTGAGTTAACAAACTACAAGGAAGTTACTAACTCTTGCGAATAAGTTTTCATCATCTCACCCAAGCCCAAAAAGGACAGAAAAATGAACTTAAGAATGTCAAATAGACCTAAGGAGATAATCACCATAATGACTTGGAGAAGGCTGACTACCAAAGTATCACAATATCAAAAGGAACTTCAACAAAGACAACCATCTCATCTTCCGATTTCAATAAACTAGTAATCACCTTACAGAGTTTTGGAGAAGAGAATTCCAATAACAAACAACCCAAGTAAGACAACTCTCATTCTTATCTCCTTACGAGTTCAACTGAACAGTAATTCCAAATAACAAAACTTACCCAACTCCCATCGAATTACAATTCGAAGCATAGGAGATTTAGATAGAATAAAATAAGAACATGATATTTCTTCTAAGATCTTATACAAGTTGAAGTACAAAACACCAACAATTCCATAAACCTCAAACACCCATTACCCTTTGTTTTTAAGCAAGTTCAAGTTCATACTGAAGAACAAAGTATACAAATACAGATCCACGAACAAGGAGTATAAAACTTAACAGAATAGGATACAGTTTAAAAATGGTATTCTTCTACCTTTCAAAACAAGCAAAGGCATTCAATATAAGAATGCAAGTTTTAATAGTATAAATACAAACAAGATGTCCATTCCTCACTTTCACGCAAGTTCATGTTCATACAATGAGATAAACATATATCCATACAGATCACAGAAGGAGTAATATAGCTTTAAAACTCAGAGATGCATCAGAGAAAAGTACCCATTTACATACTACTTTCAAAAGAGACTTCCAGCTCGAAGCTTAAGACAAAAACTAGCTACTCAAACTCTTTTTCGAGCAGACAGTCTAGAGTATATAATCCAATCAAAACACTAAAGTCTCGACAGTTGTAAATGCATTTCACCATTTTAACTCACTCAGAGAAAACACCCAAAAATGCATTATCATGCAAGGGTTCGAAAACCAAAAGTGTAGAGCTTCTCTCAACAAGAAAGAAAATAACCAGAACCAAAAAAATCTCATTTATCTCATGAGAGCATAGTCATTTTAATGAAACATTTAGAGAAAAGAAAGAAATCTTAAAGGATATAGCGTATCATGCCCGATAGTTCTTCTACCGATTGATTATACTTCCCACCGAGCTTCCAACTCTTCTTCTTCTCTAAGAAAGATCAACAACCAAAAATCTCTTTCCCCAATGTCTCATATACTTTCCTTGAATTGAAAATAGACCAAGGAAATCAAAAATAGCCATAAACTAAAAATAGAACTACTGGTTCAAAGAACCAGATAGCTCTATGCAAAGCAAACATCAGATCCACAAATCCACCCGCATAGTTTCCTAGGCGGTTTTCTTGCCAAAAATGAGGCTCATTAATGCCATTAACTCTCAAATTCCTACCTATCTCTCTTTGCCACCACCATCCAAAATTGGCGAGACCCAATTCAACTTCTGCATGCATCACTAAACCTTAGTGATGACTCCACATGGATTCCACCAAATTTCATGCTTCTGCCTAAACTGGAAGTTTGTTGTCATTTAATACAAAAATAAAATCACATAAATAGCTTAGGAACCATCACTAGATTACCACTTTCCATATGACCCTTAGGTCCCCTTTCCACATTTCATTAGTTTAGGGTAGATTCCATTAGTTTAGGATATGACCATAGGATAGTTTAGAAGTATTTACCTTAGGTTTAGAAACATTTCAATAGGTAAATTGCCACCTTAGGTTAGGTCATAGCTCATAGCTATTTAGTATTAGGTATAGGTTAGAAATAAGCCTAGCATCACCTTAGGTTATTTCCCCCATACCCCAATTTAGAACATGCAACCTAGGTTAGGATGTTATCCCAAATGAAATAGGCATAGATAAAAGATAGGTACATTTACCTTAGTTTAGAATCCCGTTAGGATAGATCTCACAAGCCTAGGACTTAGTTTTTTTATTTATTATTATTTTTTTCCTCCAGAGACATGAAGCAAGTCTCATACCACTTGACGACATTAGCATCCTGAAGAGATCAATCAAGAAGATCTCGAGCACATAACATACAACAGAATGTAGGCACAGTCTTACAAGAAAATAAAGAATTTGTAAACATACAAGAGTTCAGTCCATTATGTCATCCAACCTCTGAATGTTAGTTTACCATTCAGATCAGGTAAGAAGATTTAAAACATACCTTGGATCAATGGAATTGATCCAAGTATTTGTTAATGAAAGAGATAATTTTTCAAACTTCATTTCTAGATTACAACTTATCTATCAGAAGGAAAATGGATTCTTTGCAAGAAATATCATTTCATCCTAATGAATCTAAGAGCAGAAATGACTCATCCATGACAAGCATGATTTCAAAAAATCAAAGGAACACTCCTTATCCAGAAAAATCACATGTCAATGCTTGCAATGCAAAAGAGGAAAGATAACAATTTTTCAAAGATGTTACATGCTTCCCTCCTAAAAGAATCATCATCCCGATGATTATCTCCTTAAAACAATTTACATCAAGGACAATATTTTTATTAACTTTCTTTTCATATGTTCAAAACATAACAAAATTTTAAAATTCCCAAAACAATCAGCATTTACTTAGCTGTTTATTTTAAACAATGAAATATCTGCCCAAAACTGGCAGGTTTATTGTCATAAAAGAATTAAATCACAAATTATATCAGTCAATAGAATCAATTCTATTCAAATAAGTATGGAAAAGTAGTTTTCATATCTTCCAGATTTTCCCAGGTTGCACTTTCTTCATTAAACTAGTCCCACTGGACCTTACATTGACTTATTTCACAATTTCTTAAGCGCAAATGGTGAGTTTCTAGCACTCATGCAAGGGTTTAACCATGATTATTCCTGGGTCTTGGACCTATAAGGAATTCCAATTTAACACATGTGATAAATCTGAAATGTATTTCTTAAGCAAAGAAATATGGAAAACATCATGCATTCATGACAAAGTAGGAGGTAATGTTAAACAATAAGCTACAGGTTTGATTACTTCAACTATTTCAAAAGGTCCCACAAAACGAGGTGATAACTTGGTAGCCCTGCCAAAAGTTATAGAACTCTTTTTCGGTTTAACCCGAAGAAAGACCTTCTCATTGAGTTCAAATTTCCTATTATCTTGCTTTAAGTCAACATTACTCTTTTTCCTATCTATTGCTTCTTTCAAGTGTTCATGAATCATTTTAACTTGCTGTTCCATTTAGTAAGGATTTTAGGTCAAATTATCTCTCTATCCTCAATGTTGTCCCAACTAATAGGGGTTCTGCATTTTCTTCCGTATAATGCTTCAAAAGGTGTCATCTTAAGAGAAGCATGATATGTATTATTGTATGTAAATTCAACTAATGGAAGGTACTCTTCCCACTTATACTGTTGATCCATATAATACATTTGTAACATATCCTCTAAAACTTGATTAACTCTTTCAGTCTATCCATCTATTTCCGGATGATACACAACTGAAATTCAGCTTAGTTCCTAGAGCTGCATTAAGGGTTTGCCAAAACCTTGAAGTCATTCTAGGATCTCTATCAGATATGATTAATTTAGGTACTCCATGTAATATGAAAATATCATGTACAAACCTTTTTGCCAAAATAGGAGAATCATCCTTAAGATTACCAACAATAAAATGAGCTACTTTTGTTAGTTTATCCACAACAACCAAAATAACATCATGTTTATTTTTTGACATAGGAAACCCTTGTACAAAATCCATGCTTATTACTTGCCATTTGTACTACATAGTATGTTGTGAGGATACAATAAACCTGACTAGATGCATATGTTCAACTTTAACACGTTGACATTCCAAACAATGTGTCACAAAATCAATAACGTCCTTTTTCATCCCTTTCAGAAATATTGTTGTTTTATATCAGCAAGCATCTTTGTAATACCAGGGTGTCCAGAGAAAGGTGAATTGTGAAATTCTACTAACAATTTCTTTCTTAAATCATTTAGCAAAGGTATGTATACTTTGTTTTCAAATCGTAAGATTCCTTCATTGTCAAAGTGAAAACCTTTATATCTCACATCATTTGGATCTGCAGCAAGTGTTGTTTTTACTTGCTGAAAATAAGAATCAGATTCCATAACACTTTTTACTTCATCCTTAAACTGAGTTCTTAATGTTATAAGAGCATAAATGTGCTTCCTACGACTTAGAGCATCGGCTACTCTATTTTCCTTGCCTTTAATGTAATTTATGTCAAAATCATATTAAGATAAAAAATATAACCATATTCGTTGTCTTGCATTCAGATTTGGCTAAGTGAAAATATACTTCAACCCAAGATGATCAGTTTTTAATTCAAAAGGTTTACCAAGCAAATAATTCCTCTAAACTTGAAGTGCATGAACAATGGCAGTAAGCTCTAAATCATGTGAAGCATAATTCAATTCATGTAACTTTAGTTTTCTACTTTCATAAGCCATGACATGATCATTTTGTAACAAAATACCTCCATGATCTTCCTAGGATGCATCTCGTTATAATTGTAAAGTATTCATTAGGGTCGATATAGCTAAAATAGGTGTTGAAGTTAACTGATCCTTCAAAGTTCTGAATGTAGATTCACATTTCTCATTCCAAACAAACTTCTTATCCTTTTTTTGCAATGATGTTATTGGTGCAGCAACTTTGGAAAAATCTTTTACAAATTTTCTATAGTAATCAGTAAGACCCATGAAGCTTCTAACTTCATGTACATTCTTTAGTGCAGGCCACTCAATTATAGCTACAATTTTAGAAGGATCTACAATAATTCCATTCTTACTTATAACATGACCCAAATAGTGCACTTCTATGTCATAGAAAGAACATTTAGATAGCTTACCATATAACCATCTCTTTCTCAAAATTTCCAAAACTATCTTCAAATGCTCATGGTGTTCCTCAATACTTTTAGAATATATGAGAATGTCATCCAAGAATACAAGCAAAAATTTGTCCAAGTATTCTTGAAAAATATTGTTCATCAAATTCATAAAAGTTGCAAGTGCATTTGTTAATCCAAAGGGTAAAACTGTGAACTCGTAATGTCCATACCTTGTTCTAAAAGTTGTTTTATGAATGTCCTCATCCTTAATCCATAATTGATGATATCTAGATCGAAGATATATCTTATAATATACCAATGCTCCATGCATCTGATCAAATAGATCATCAATTCTAGGGAGTGGATATTTGTTCTTGATTGTTGTTTTGTTTAACATTCTATAATCAATGCACAATCTAAGTGTTCCATCCTTCTTTTTCACAAATATTACTAGTGCTCCCTAAGGTGAAACACTCGGTCTAATCAAACCCTTAGAAAAAATTTCTTGCAACTGTGCCTTAAGATCTACTAATTCAATAATAGTCATTCGGTAAGGTGCCTTATAAATAGGCTCAGTTTCGGGCTTGATTTCAATTGTGAAATTGAATTCTCTTTTGGGTGGAAGACCTCATAACTCTTTTGAAACCACATCATTGTAGTTTCGTAATAGCGGATATCATTCCATAAAATCACTTTTTTCCTCAGTGGATTCAGAAATTGTTACTGCATATAAGGTACAAACTTTAGTTTTGGCCTTTTAAAGTTGCATAGTGACAATTTCTGGATCGAAATATCATGTTTCACACCCTGAATCTCTGTTGTTATTTGCAGTCATCTAAACAACTAATATGTTTTTCAAAATAGTCCACTTTTGATTTATGCTCAACTAACCAATTAATACCTATGATTACATCATAAGACCCCAAAGGAGCAACATAAATATCAAATTCGGTGGAAAAACTAGGTAAGTCAAGGACTGCCCCAAAAAGACACATACTAACTGTATGAACAACATTGTTTCCATAATGTACAGTCCATGTTTTATCCATTTTTCCATCTTTTCTTTTTAGTTTCGATGCTAATTTACTAGAAATAAAACATTTTGTAGCTCTGTATCAAAAATAATAGTTATAGGTATGCCAAATAACTTACCCAAAACTTCTATGGGTGTGACTTGTTTTTCACCTTTTTTTCAGCTACTACATGTATCTTGTGTTGTTGATTACAATCATCCTTTTTCAAAGGACATTGGTTTGCATAATGATACTTGCCACAGTTATAATAGCCTCCTACAGTCTTTTTTTAGGCTCAGATTTATTTCCAACCTTAAAGTTATCATTTTGACCTCCATAGGACTTGTTCATTATTATTATTCTTGACAAAGTTGTTTCATGGATTTCTAGAGACTTATTTGTTGTTTTTTTCTTATTATTATTAGCTAAAAACTTACTTTTCATACCAAAATTCTTCCATGGTCCTTTCTTAGGTGCAAGAGATGATGAAGAGGAGTTGGGAAATTTCTTCCTCACTTCCTCCTTATGAGCAGAAATTGCCTTTAATTTCTGTTCCTACCTTATGGCTTTTTCAACAACCCCTTCCATAGTGGTTGGGCTATGAACATCCACCTCTCCTCCTATAATGGGGTTTAACCCCATGATGAATTTTTGTATCCTAAACTTCTCGTCAGTTTGATACTGAGGTACATACTTAAGGATTTTAGTAAACTGCTCCCAATACTTAGTTACAGTTAGCTTTCCTTGCACTAAGTTATGAAATTATTTTCTTATCATAATAAAGTTGTGGCAGAAAATGTTTCCTAAATTAACCTTTAAATTGATCCCATGCGATATTAGTTTCTTCAAGTACTCAACTCGGCCTTTACGGATTTCCCACCATGAAGATGCCTCATGGGAAAGTTGATATGCTCCCCAGATTGCCTTATTTTCTTCCGAGAAGTTCCTTATTGCAAAGAACTTCTCCATTTATTGAGCCAATTCTCAGCTCCATCTCCTAATGTGGTGCCATCAAATTTAGGTGGACTTATCCTTTTTATATCATTAGTGAGTTCAGCTACCAGCCTAGCCTTTTTGTTTTCTAGCTGATTAGGCATGTTCACATTGTTATTATCAACACCCAAATTGGCATTGTCCTTAGGAGGTGGCTGATTATTATTACCAGCATCTTCTTCCTCCTCATTTCCCATTACTTGTTGTTTAAGTACAACCAAATGATCTCTTATGTCCAATAGGGAAGTAAGGATCTCATCAAGTTTTGGGCAGTTGCTACTCCTTCCTCAGGTGGAGGATTATTTGCAACATTTCCTCTTGTTCTAACCATTTTTTTATGTTTTATCGATTATGGACAAAATAGGTCCAAGAGCTCGCAACCTTCACTATGATACCAAGATGTAACATTCCCATTTTAAGACTTTAGAAATAAGGGGAAAAATATTTACACAATGTTCTCTGTTCTAAATAAAACATAATTTAGAACACACATTCCATGCCAATCAATCTCATAACAGATAACCATATGCAGTTGTAAATGACTCGGTGAATTACCAATCTCTCATTACATGACTCGGTCTCTAACCGATCTCTCATGTTTGTCTCTAAGTATTGAATAATTTTATGTATACTATGTATACTTGGTTTTCTTACCCTAATCTAGGTACTGAGTGACCTATTTAAAGAACCTATCTAAATATTTGTTACCAATATTCATCTGAAATCATGTTCCTTAAACTAGGTGACATCGGACAATGCAACCAGTAGTTTGTGATACTTTGGCCAAATATTTCCAACATACTATTCATGTTACTATTCCTAGATGACATATTCATCAAATTGGAATACATCCTTCACCTCACTCTTGTTATCTAGAATGGTCTTCACTGACTTCTGTCAGTCCACTTTCCCAAGGTTTGACCCTAACCCAAGTTAGCGACATAATTTGTTATAGGGAGATGCTCACAATGACTTAGGGTATATGGGCATACTCATCCGACCTAAGTTGACTAAATGTGCTAAATTATCCAAAAAATAACAGACATACATCGTAAGGTTAAATTTATGTAACTCAAAAACATAACAATTATCCAAAAACATAACAACATACATCGTAAGGTTCAATTTATGTAACTCAACTATTAAAATAAGGTGCGAAACCAAACAGGTGCAACTAGAGAAGACTTCATAGAAAATGAAGTCTGAGTGATTAACAATCATAAACACCATTCTTTCACTTTACATTCTTTTGAGAGAGGAAGAGTCTTCCTCTCTACATGGTTATGTGTTAGGGTTTATCATACCCTTTATATCTTTCACACTTTCTATAGTTTAATTGTATATTCAATACACATCCCATTATCATTATATATTATTTAGATAAAGAATGTAATCTTATGCAACTTAACAAGTTGCTTTCAATTAAGAGAGAGATTGAACTATTTCTCTTCATCCAACTTATCAAATGAAAACAGAAATAAGAATACAAACAAATATGCCAAATATCAACAAGATAGTATTCCAACTACCTTCATAAAATGTATAAGAGTAATTACACAAAAAAATTAAGTGAACCTCCAACCTTTTCAATTCATCATGATAAAATACATAATTTATAAGACTATGCATCTCAAACAAATTACATGTCAAACATTATTAAGATCATTAAATAATACAACTTTTCCTTTTCAATACATCTCAAGAATGAATTGGAGTTCTCTTTAAAAGAGCAGACTTTAAATCAGCCAATACATCATAAAATTTATTGCCTTCTTTTATCACTTGCGAATTCCATCTCAGTAAAATTACTAAGCACGAGTCGAGTTCATTCAACCGAGAATGATATGAACTAAGCATTAAAATGAAGTGCATTCCACTAATTGTTCCATTAAAACAACTCTACTTTAATGAAACAATTAATGTAA
Organism: Taxus wallichiana var. yunnanensis; assembly: GCA_018340775.1. Lineage (NCBI taxonomy): Eukaryota > Viridiplantae > Streptophyta > Pinopsida > Cupressales > Taxaceae > Taxus > Taxus wallichiana. Next base: position 273,451,544 of record CM031244.1, read on the forward strand.
TCATCCAAATAAATCATAAGTAATAACAACCATAAAAGAAGCACAAATAACAATCTGAATTTACTTAAAGAAAAGATCATAATATAATCAACAAACTATTGCCTTATAATCAGATAAGTATTGTCCTAAACAATTACTCATTTATATCAAATAACAGCTCCTAACATTAAATTATTTCATAATTCTTTCTGAATTTGAAATATAAATTTTAACTTCAATAGATAAACAAAAAGAGTTACTTTCAGAATCAAGACCTTCTTGTCATCTTTACCAAGTTTCCAGAAAACATGTGAAGACAAGTTCATTTCAGCATCATTACATTTTTAAGATGAGTCAACCATCAACTTAAATAAATAAGAGATTCACAATTTCAGATGTGACAGCCTATTTCTCATCAAATAACTATAACCTAGGTTCTCAGATTAGGCCTCATATTAACAATGGAAAAGTACTTCCCAGCAATAATGTTTCATTTCAATTAACTGAAACAATTATTATTTCCTTAAATATAATTTAAGTAGAGAAGTAATTAGTAGCAACTACTAATCAATTACTTAATACAAGTAATACAAATGATTCAATTAAACCTATGATAGGTTTTATATAAAGAAAGGAGAATGAGTTGAAGAGTAAACAATTACAATTTCCTTAACATTCGGTTAAACCGAGTTCTCATATTCATCTTCAGAAAAGAAGAGTCAACATCCTACCCAACAAAATAGTTATTAACTTACTTGCAACCTTGATGAATCTTTCTATATCTTTGAAGATTTCAGTCATTGATTTGAAACCATTTATTCCATCAAAATAAAGTAAGACTATAAAAGTTCACACCTTAATCAAGACCAAACAGAAGGAATAAATCATCCATTGTGTGCACAAAGAAGAGTCCATCTGAAAACAGTTTCATAACGATGCATGACTCAACCATTGAAAAACAATCAATCAAGAAATGGTTAAGTTTTCCTTTCTACAGGACAGGCTCAGTTGTACACTGTCGTGAATCGATAAGACATTCAATTCCACACAAATAAACAGAGATCAATAAAGCTTATAGACCAAAATAGTTTGGTTGGTTCTATATAAAAAAGTAATAGTCCAGAATTTGATTATACATTCAATGATTCCCATGAATGTACCACAATCAACTCATAACATGTGAGTTAACAAACTACAAGGAAGTTACCAACTCTGGCAAATAAGTTTTCATCATCTCACCCAAGCCCAAAAAGGACAGAAAAATGAACTTAAGAATGTTGAATAGACCTAAGGAGATAATCACCACAATGACTTGGAGAAGGCCAACTACCAGAGTATCACAATATCAAAAGAAATTCAACCAAGACAACCATCTCATCTTCCATATTTCAATAAACCAGTAATCACCTTACAGAGTTTTGGAGAAGATAATTCTAGTAAAAAACAACCCAAGTAAGACAACTCTCATTCTTATCTCCTTATGAGTTCAACTGAACAAGTAATTCCAAATAACAAAACTTACCCAACTCCCATCGAATTACGATTCGAAGAAGAGGATATTTAGATAGAATAAAATAAGAACATGATATTTCTTCTAAGATCTTACACAAGTTGAAGTAAAAAACACCAACAATTCCATAAACCTCAAACACCCATTACCCTTTGTTTTAAAGTAAGTTCGAGTTCATACTGAAGAACAAAGTATAAAAATACAGTCCCGAACAAGGAGTATAAAACTTAACAAGATAGGATACATTTTAAAAATGGTATTCTTCTACCTTTCAAAACAAGAAAAGACATTCAGTATAAGAATGCAAGTTTTAACAATATAAATACAAACAAGATGTCCATTCCTCGCTTTCACGCAAGTTCATGTTCATACAATGAGTTAAACATATATCCATATAGATCACAGAAGGAGTAATACAGCTTTAAAACTCAAATATGCATCAGAGAAAAGTACCCATTTACATACTACTTTCAAAAGAGACTTCCACTTGAAGCTTAAGACAAAAAATAGCTACTAAATCTTTTTGAGTAGACAGTCCAGTATATATTCCAATCAAAACACTAAAGTCTCGACAGTTGTAAATGCATTTCACCATTTTAACTCACTCAAAGAAAACACCCAAAAATACATTATCATGCAAGGGTTCCAAAACCAAAAGCGTAGAGATTCTTTCAACAAGAAATCAAATAACCAGAACCAAAAATAGAAACCCATTTATCTCATGAGAGCATAGTCATTTTAATGAAACATTTAGAGAAAATCAAGAAATCTTAATGGATAGAGCCTATCATGCCTGATAGTTCTTTTGCCGATTCGAAGAAGACTTCCAGCCAAGCTTCCAACTCTTCTTCTTCTCCAAGCAAGATCAACAACTAAAAATATCTTTCCCCAATGTCTCATATACTTTCCTTGAATTGAAAATAGACCAAGGAAATCAAAAATAGCCATAAAATGAAAATAGAACTGCTGGTTTGAAGAACCAGATAGCTCCATGCAGAGAAAAAATTGGAGAGCATGAATGACCAAACAACCTCCAACAAATCCACTGCATAGTTTCCTAGGTAGTTTTCTTGCCAAAAATGAGGCTCATTAATGCCATTAACTCTCAAATTCCTACCTATCTCTCTTTCTTCACCACCATCCAAAATTGGCGAGACCCAATTCAACTTCCACATGCATCACTAAACCTTAGTGATGACTCCACGTGGATTCCACCAAATTTCATGCTTCTGCCTAAACTGGCAGTTTGTTGTCATTTAATACAAAAATCAAATCACATAAATAGCTTAGGAACCATCACCAGATTACCACTTTCCATACGACCCTTAGGTCCCCTTTCCACATTTCATTAGTTTAGGGTAGATTCCATTAGTTTAGGATATGACCATAGGATAGTTTAGAAGTATTTACCTTAGGTTTAGAAACATTTCAATAGGTAAATTATCACCTTAGGTTAGGTCATAGCTCATAGCTATTTAGTATTAGGTATAGGTTAGAAATAATCCTAGCATCACCTTAGGTTATTCCCCCATACCCCAATTTAGAACATGTAACCTAGGTTAGGATGCTATCCCGAATGAAATAGGCATAGATAAAAGATAGGTACATTTACCTTAGTTTAGAATCCGTTAGGATAGATATCACGGGCACGGGACTTAGTTTATTTATTTATTATTATTATTTTCCTCCATAGACTTGAAGCAGGTCTCGTACTACTTGAAGACATTAGCATCCTGAAGAAATCAATCAAGAAGATCTAAGTACATAACATACAATGGAATGCAGACACGGTCTTAAAAGAAAATAAAGAATTTGTAAACATACAAGAGTTTAGTCCATTATGTCATCCAACCTCTGAATGTCAGTTTACCATTTAGATCAGGTAAGAAGATTTAAAACATACCTTGGATCAATGGAATTGATCCAAGGATTTTTTAATAAAAAGAGATAAGTTTACAAACTTCATTTCTAGATTACAACTTATCTATCAGAAGAAAAATGGATTCTTTGCAAGCAATATCATTTCAGCCCAATGAATCTAAGAGCAGAAATGACTCATCCATGGCAAGCATGATTTCAAAAAATCAAAGGAACACTCCTTATCTAGAAAAATCACATGTCAATGCTTGCAATGCAAAAGAGGAAAGATAACAGTTTGTTAAAGATGTTACAGGTAATAGATTTTAGACATTTTTGGGATTATATGTATTTATCTCATTTCATTGTATTCTATAATTAAATTTTATACAAACCTCCACGATCAATTTGTGTAACTTTGTATGTTACGATTTATCAAGCGAGATAGTTCAATTTTTCTCCTCTAAATGCACACATATTGTTGGATTCATGTAAATTCTGATTTGCATCACACTCTTACATGATCATCATGAATTTTCAGATTTTATATTCATATGCCAGCCACGGTTCATTCTCCAAAGTGAATTAATCTACGCAAATTGATGATTGTGTGTTGTGGAAAATTTTCATGGTATGTATGTTTTTGTCAAACATCCATGCTTAGTTCAAATTGCCATCTAGTTGTTCGTGCATACTCAGTTCACTAAATAGTCGGCTCGTATCTCTCAGATCAAGTAAAAGTTGCATGGGTCTATTATTTTTTAATATTGTGTTTTGTAGCAGTATTTAGTTATTTTGGTCCACTAAAGTTGATGGTAGTCGTTTATATAATACACATGTTTCATTTAGTCTAGTCTCTCTAAAGTGTGTAAAAGTAAAAGTCGGTCAATTCTATAGACTCAATTTAGTTATTAGGTGGTCTCGAGAATAAGTATTCAAAAGAGTATATGTGGTAATTTTTTAAAAGTAATTTTTTTATTATTTTAAGAGTCTTTGTATCTTTTAGGAGTGTGAGTATTATTGTCTCGTGTGGGTCTTCAAAATTGAATGAGTCATGTCATATTATTAATGTTCGTGCCTTTATATTGTTAAGTGTCAAAATTCATTATTTATTTTGTCTAGTCATTCCATTAAAAAATAAAGAAGAGTGTGTCATTGTTAGATGTCTTGTTGTAACAGAATCATTAACGTCATTGTGTTGTCAAGTTAGTCAAATAGGTGATTTTAGGATATTTGTTTACCGTCATTTTTATTAGTTAAAATAGTATCTTATAATATCATGTTAGTCATTATGTCAAATTTTCCTGTCTTTAAAAAGGGTCCTTGTAAAAGTAACAAAAAACAATTCCTCACTTGTATCCAGGACGCACTATTGGTGGAATCGACATCGAGTCCAAATCTATGGGGGTAAATGTAAAATTGAGATTCATGATCAAATCTAGTTCAGCTAACAACATGACACCGAGGTGGAGGCATCGGAGGTTGGAGGTCATTCAACAACCTCTCGTCGATGCGCCAATGAAAGGGTCGCGTAGATGATTTGGTGGCATTTTTTTCAGTTATGTGTTTGATTTAATTTGTAGTGTTACTATTTTCAATAAGTGGAAATTTATCATTGAGGGGGGAACATGATCCAATGTTCCATTTCAAGTTTTCAATTTGTGCGTGAGAAACAAATTTCAATAAAATTTCCTATGTTATTCCCTGTAGTGATATGTGATGAGGGATGAGAATAGTAGTTGACATATCATGATGTGGTTGTAGGTAAACCACTTGAAAATGTTCATTTGTGGTTTGTGGTAAACTAATAGAAAAACCACCATTTTTGGTTGTTAAGTAATCCATTCACAAAACCATCACTTTGTGGTTTGTGGTAAACCAATTGCAAAACCACCATTCTCAGTTTTTCGTCAATTGTTTGCAAAACCATCCCTGAGGTTTGTGACCATCCTATGAAAATCACCAGATCATGATCAAGTGCAAGTACAAAGCTAATTTTTCCCCATGTTTGCACTAAGGGGGGAATGTTGGGAAATATATTTGTTAGTGCTCCATTAATTATATGAGTTGGTAGAAAATAATATTGTTATGAGTTGTTTCAACAACTCACGTAGAGAGAAATATTTGTTAGGAGATTGTTAGCAATAGGTAATTTGTTCCCTACTTTTTAGGAGGTTGTTGTACCTACCTCCATGGATATATATTAGCCATTGTATTAGTAGAAAATATACATTGTGAAGATTATTGTTGTCTTGTGAATGTGTTCTTCTCTTTGATCCTTCATATAATCACTTGAAGGAGCTAGAATTTGAGGTAAATGAACATGCAATTAATACTATTTACTTGAAGAATAAATATGGAGTGACATAAAAAGTGGTGGACCCAAACCACCTGAATGATGAGAAAGCATGCAATGTGTTACATAAGTTGTCCTCTAAAGTAGTGCATAGAAATCATGACTCAAGTGCCACTGTTCACACACTTGTGGCTGATAAGAAGGAGAAAGAAAGGAAATTGACTAATTGCACAAGGGGATGAAGGAAACAAATGCCTGGAAAAAAGAAGCATATGGTAGGCTGCTTTGCACTATTTAAGAATATTTTTGCTCAATGTTTTTCCTTTGTTAGTTAGGCACAGATAGATTATGGTGATGAAATGGAGTATCTTGAGGACTTGGTTAGAATGTTATTGGTTGAAATTTAAACTGGTGAGGGACCATCGATGAAGATATTTTCAAGGAAAAAGGGAATAAAAAGATAGCAGTTGAGGCCCAGATCACTAAGTTGGAAGAATTTCTCACCAAACTCAAGGAAGCAAGTACACTAGTAGATGTGGGTTTCAACTAATGTAGAAAGTGCAAGCCATTTATTGCTACTAGAATGGTGGATGAGGAAGAAGTATTGAAGACTATAAAACAAAATGTGACCAAAAAAATTGAGTACACTCAACTAATTATTGAGACCACTATGCGAAAAGGAAAAATTAAGACAAAGTGTGAGAAGCTTGAGTTTAGGATTGAAAAGTTCAAGAATTCATTCTTTGGAACATATGGATGTTTTTAGGGAGCATCTATGGAACTAGGTGTGGTCATATAGGAAGCGTAGAGTAGAGTTGAGGAGATAAAACTAGATCAAGTACTAAACATTGTGGAGGAGGCACTAGGAAGGCTTTGAGAGAGTTTTCGAAGTGGAAGAAGATGAAGGATGAAGTAGGTGTAGATTTCCCGATCTCCTCTAGGTGCCTTGAAGGTTTTTGGTATATTGTTCATTTTTTCTTCTAATATTTTTTCTTCATGAAAAATTTTGTACTTGGTGATCGAAGAATTGTAAGGGGCATAAATCTAGCTAGTGTGGGGTAATGTTGGACCCCTAGAAATGATACTAAGTATAAGTGGTGCAAGGTATTTTGATGCATGATATTTATGCACAAAGGCACACACGAGAGTGAGAAAGACAACACACGAAGGATTATGCCCTGACATATTATATTCCATGATTATCGCATTATGAGACATGAGAATGATTGGGAGGATAGAAGTTTGGATTAACGACCAAGAAAGGTTTTGAATAGAAGAATAGAGCATGAAGACTTGCAGTTCAAGAAAAATCTATTTTGAGCTAGATCTCATGTGAAGGAAGTTAAAACTTCATGTAAATATTAGGCTTCGATATAAAATTTATATTAGAATATAATATATTATTAATGAGCTTACATGCTCTTGTAATTTGCTTGTAACACACGCATGGCTATTTCTAGCATGTGGGCTATTTTTGGAGAGTGCATGGGCGGTGAAGGGAAATTCTCCACTTTGCCTATATATATGTATTGTTTTACACGTCTTAAGGATGGATGTATCATATCATGAATGATTGTGAGGTAATGTTGTTGTTTCACTTATTCGTATAATATTATGAAGTCACTATTGATGTATTCAAATATTATGTTTCATGGTGATTAAGAGAATAGATTTATGTGGATGGATTCTTGGTATTGATGTCCCTGTCACTAGATATTGCATGGTAAACCTATTATTAATTCCTATTTTATTCTTTATGCACTACGGTTGAGATCTATATTTTTTTATACTTTATCTTGATTTGTTATTATAGATCTAGATTTTATGTCTTTTCATCTAGACTTTGTCGAAATGGCACACATGTACCTATATAGTGATATAATCTCTGGAAATAATAATTTTCCTTTCTCGACAATATTGATCACCCATTTATCAATGGATTGTCCCCTGTATGGCGAAACTCTACATTTTTGAATGGACTCCAGATAAAAGGTAATTATGGGAGTAACTTCTTCAATTGGGAGCAATGTAGAAGAATTTGGATCCATAAAATGTTGCACATACAAGGAGAGAGTTCACAAATGGTCTTCCAATAGAGTGTAATTCATAGAAAAACACCGAGCGGGAAGAAGAGCATGAGGAAGAAAAAATTAAGCACTCGGTGAAAATAATGGCATACTACATCTTATAACACATGAAATACCCAAGGGGCCTAGAGGTAAAGGAAGAAAAATAAATATTCTTGAAGTTCCCCTGCTATAATATGTTGATGATCCTAATAATGTATTATATGTAAGTCTTAAGATATTAGAGTACAGTTAAAATTGAGGAATTATTCTTATGATCCTTATTTAGTAAGAAGGAGGCCCTCCTATGCACTATAAAGATGTTATCATGAGCATACCGAGTCATAAATAGAGGATCCACAATTTGAGGTAAGCACAAGGTCACTCTCTAAGACTTTACTAAAGTCCACATGAGGTGAAATTTTCTTAATGGTTAACACATAGATCCTAATTGATGAAAATTCCATAAGTGTGTTAAACAAGCTAACATCAAAATTAAAACTAAGAATGCTAAAATAAAGAGTCATGCAAAGAAATAGCTGAAAAAGATAAAATCATTACACATAAAACTGAAACAATAAGTGAGGGAAGAGAATTTGATGTAGAGAAAAAACTAATAAAATTCCTATATTTAAGTTTTAGGAGTTTACAAACCACCACTTAACTTAGTCTCTACAAAATAAGATCATCAATGAGCCTACAATGGCTCTAAAACCTCTATGTTTGCTCAAACTTTTATAAATTGAGAATGGATCAAGGCTCATTGTACCCTACTCTTCACACTTCTCTCATCACAATACCTTCTTATTCCATTCATGAAATAACTCACCCCTCATTCACTTTTATCTTGTCCATCGATGCCTTCAAGTTTCTTAACTGGTTCCTTCTTCCTCAACATGTAACTTATGTGTTCCTTAGCACCATTAGTGCTCTCCAAGAATTCAAAACCTGCTTCATGCCTTAAAAACCTTATATCAATCAAGAAAAAGGTATCAATAAATCAAAACCTCAAAACTCCCTTTGTTTTCCAAACTACTTATTGGAAGCCACTTAAGAGAAGGTATTTTAATCCACTCATGGTTATAATGATCTATAAGCACCTTGAAAAAACCATTAGCTTTTTTAGTAATACTTCATGTCCCTTGAGGTTTATGTAAAATATTATATTTTAATTCCTTGTATTATTTCTTATAGCCCTCTTTTAAAATTTTTCTCTTGAGAAGGAAATTAACACAGGACAATATTGTAACACCTATATATTCTCTTCCATATGCAATCAAGACATAAAATCAAAATTTTAGAGGACCCATTATGGATTTCATCAAGCATGAAAAGTATGTCAGACTCATACTCTAAACCTAAATGTGACTTCCTTTGTTAATCACCCCTCAAAATTAGCCCTTCACTTATTTTATCTATCCACCTATAGGGTAGTAACGATATATTCATATTCCACCATTGAAACTCAAAAATTATTCTTCTAATAGATAGGGGACATCCTCAAGATGGTTTATTGTAATTTTTGGTTTGAAATTAATTTATTTGGTATCTCAACTTTCAAACCCTATCTTTATCACCATGTAACCCTCATGTAGTAATGGGGAAAGCACTACGAGATGGAGTGAGCAAGAAATTGGTAAACATGAAATTTGAATTTGGAGATGGGTGGGAAACTACTGGAGATCAAGGGACTGAAAATCCACATTTGTGGGATGTGAATTGGAGTCTTTGGGAGATACAAGCCGGGTCAAATGGAAGAAATATGTGGCCTTATCTATGGAAAGGGACAAATCAAAAACCTCAGCCCTACCACGTGGGTGGACATGGTACTTGGAGAGAAAATTGTGATCATCCTGGAATCGACCCTACTGACCTAAGGTAGTTAATAATGGTATTGTTTTGGTAATACATGATTTTATTGTAGATCATGTTAAAACCAACATGGAGCACACCATCTTGATGAAGATCCCTAGTAGAAGACCCAACAGTGATGATTTTTTCAAGTGGACCATCAGAAGGTGGATTCCTCAGAGTGTCATCGATGTGGTATCCTATTCAATGCTTTTTTATCACCCTAGCCATAAAAGAGTATTTCACCAACATTCTGGTAGGTGGGCATGGTTAATGATGAGAGCTATGGTATAGGTATAGATTTGGAAGCTCTGGTTTTAATCCATTTGAATCTTAGATGAGAGAGTGCCCAATATGGGTATGATTATCTAGTCTACCTTTATAATATTGGGAACCAGAGAACATAAAAGGAATTGCAAATGGGATTGGGGACCTCATTATTGATCTGTAAACTTCTACTTTGGAAATATATGAATCACACAACTATGTTGTTCTATTTTCAACTCTGGAGAATGAAAAAAATTTCTTAAATATTAGAGCTTCATGAATGATTATCTAGTGTTATAGAAAGTAAATTGCGAGAGAAGGAAAATAATTCAAACTTCAACACCAACAATTTTTATCCTAGAAACTTCCAAGGAGGAAAACCAATCAAGAAGGGAAACAACTCTTTCTTCCCACTTTTATTCATCTAACATAGAAAATTAAAGATTACAATAAGTATGAAAAGGAGAAGCAGTGTAAACCTTCTCTCCAATTACTTGCTTTCTCTTTTTCTACACCTTGCTCCTATAATTCCATTCCATCACTAAAGATATTACTCGGTGCTCTCATTAAACTCTGATTCACCTTCAAATTTCTATTCTCTTACTCCTTCCATGTATTTATAGGCCTTCACATGCCCTCCGTGCACCTTTGGAGAATGTGAATGGGCATGGAAGGGAAGAAGCGCAATCGATTGGCGTTTCAAATTCACGTCCATTTGCGCTTCATTTTTTTTTTTTCGGGAGTGACAAGACCACTACCCTACATAGACCGGAAGTCCCAGGACTACCATCCTATCTAGGTGGTGGTTTAAGGATTTTGCCACCCCGTAGGGCGGTGGTTCTGAAACCACCACTCTGCATAGAGCGGTGGTTCTTTCTAGAACTTTTTTTTACCTTATTTTATTTAATTTTCCTATTTCTTCTTCTAGGTGCTTATGTAACTGATGAAGTGGTGTGTTTTTATGGATCCTTATGGATCACACCTCTCGTAATTAGGAGGCTTTTGGTCCCACAAAATCTTAGTGGTGGAGTGGTAGAGGAATTAACTTCCTCTCGTGCTCATTTGAGTACCACTGGGTCTACCTTGGTGTCTTCTCTCATCCAACTTGCCAAGACTCCTGTGGATCTTTGGTTTCTAATGATACATCCTCATCTGAGATGCCTCAAGTATAATCCTCTTTGGAAGGTAACTTCTATATCTTTCCTTATTTTTCATGCATAGATGGCGTTAGTGGGTGTGAGCTCTTGCAACTCACTATCGTGTGCATCTGCATGAGGTATGGCCCAAAGGTTTCTTCTCGGCTGCTCAAGTATGGCGAAGGTCCCATACTATAGTGGTTTAGTCCTTTCTTGTCTTTTTCCCTTGAGATGGATTGGTTGAATCCTCTCTAAGTATGTTGTTGCTATAGTCACCATCATTTCTTGTATCTCCTCTTCTTCTTGCTACCCCATGGTCAGGTCCAGTGAATCCGTAGGTAGATATGGTGACTACATAGCGGAAATTTGTTTTTCTCAAAAGCCCGACAAGTGCTATCCAAATTATCCATCCTTTGGTCAAAAATATCCATGCTCTCACATCCATTTTGCTTTTCTTCCAATGAAAGCAAACAAAACATATGATTTGACTAAATAAGTCTTGGTGCTTGGTTGGTACTTACCATTGCCTTATTTTATTTTCTCTGGTGTTCTTGAATGTTAAAACTAACTCCATTCTTTATCCATCATGTACGGTTCTCCCTCCTTTTGAACACAAGCATCCCTAGTATGTAAGTAAGGACTTCCGAAGACAACGTCAAATGCATCAAGTGGAATAATATTAACCTCTAATACATATATGTAATGGGTATTTATCCCAAACTGAAACTTACACTTCCTTGTAACTTGTATTCCCACACCCTTCTTAACCCATCCCATTGGGTATGGATGTTGATGCGTGTAAGTCTCTAAGCTAAGTTGTTCTACAACCACATCAAAAATCAAATTTGACTGAGAACCAGAATCTAGTAAAGCATTTACCTTAGTCTTCTTGATTTGGATTCTAATTTGAAATAGCTTACTCATCTCTTCTATTGCCTCATACATGTTAGTGGCCATGCATCCCAACCTCTCATCTACATCCGAATCATCCTCAATCTCCACCTCTCTTTCTATCTTCATAGTGGCCATGGATTTCTTGGAATCCTTGGTTCGGTGTTTTGGGTGTAATTTCGGATGAAACTTCCAACATGTGGCGTCAGTATGTCCATTCACATCACAATTCTTACAGAAATTCTTAGGATCTTTACAAGTATGCAAAGTAGTAGTAGCATGTTTACCTTTCCATTTACCTCTACTACTTGTCTTCCCTTCTTCTTTGTCCTGTTGTTCTGTTGACTAGTCTCTCTTTGGCTCTATTTCTCCTTGCTTCTTCTCGTCATCAATGTAGTATGATTGTAAACAAGCTTCATTGAGATCCTTGGGATTTATGGAGATTACCTTCCTCCGAAGGTGAGTGTGAATTCCTCCCAAATACTTTCTCAGAATGTCCTCATCCTTAGAGTCCATATTAAGCAACATGGCTTGCCTCTGAAATTATGTAGTGTAGTCTTGCACGCTTTGACCACTGCCCTATATAAAGTGTTGCCACTTAATCATCATGTCAGTATTATGTCTAATAGGATAGAAGTTAGCTCTAATCAACTCTTTAAAACCCTTCCAAGTACTAGAAATAGGATGTTTCTTCTTCTCACAAGTGGCTAGATGGGTTTCCCACCAAACTAGAGCATGAATTTCCATTTTAAGACATGCAAAGGTGACCCTTTGTGCCTCGGTGACATTATGCACACTAAAATAGACTTCCAACTATTTTAGCCATTTATCCAGTAATTCTACATCTATTTTTCCTTAAAAATTCTTTATTTCCACTTTTGTTTCAACTTTAAAAGGTGTATATGCATATTTTACCTTCTTGCTTACAATTGTCATCTCTTCATGCTCTTCACATTCTTCATCTTTGTGGCTCTTTTCGATACCAAATTTTTGGCTAGTGCTCAAACCACCAAGTCCATGGAATCTTGCTTAACTGAAGTTGTCTTTTACAGATCTAAAATCTCTTCTTGTTTCCTATGCAATCTATCCATCATGGTCTCTAGCATCTCGACTCTACGAACCAAGTTCTCTTCCTCCATTTGAGCTCAAATTATCTATTTCCACTTCTTCGTAGAAATATCTGGCTTACAAGGTAAAAATTATTCACCTTTGGACCTTGTCACTATCATACAAAATCACAAGAAATATTCGAATACCACAGTCCTGGATATATAATCAACTTTGATACCAAAATGATCTATAAAATTCTACTTTGGAACTCTACGAATCACACAACTATGTTGTTCTACTTTCAACTCTAGAAAATGACATATTTTCTTAAATATTAGAGCTTCATGACTGATTATCTAGTGCTATAGAAAGGAAATTGTAGAGAAGGAAAATAATTCAAACTTCAACACCAACAATTTTTATCCTAGAAACCTCCAAGGAGGAAAACTAGTCGGGAAGGGCAACTACTCTTTCTTCCCACTTTTATTGGTCTAACATAGACAATTACAGATTACAATAAGTATGAAAAGAAGAAACAATGTAAACCTTCTCTCTAATTACTTGCTTGCTCTATTTCTACACCTTGCTCCTACAATTCCATTCCAGCACTAAAGATCTTGCTCACTGCTCTCATTAAATTCTGATTCGCCTTCAAATGTCTATTCTCTTGCTCCTTCCATGTATTTATAGGCCTTCACATGTCCTCCCATGCACTGGAGAATGTGAAAGGGCATGGAAGGGAAGATGCCTGACTGGGCATTTCAAATTCATGTCCATTCATGCTTCATTTTTGTTTTCTATCTGGAAGTGACAGGACCACCGCCCTATATAGACCGGTGGTCCTAGGACCACCGCCTTATCTAGGCGGTAGTTTCGAGGACTTCCACCCTTCAGGGTGGTGGTTCTAAAACCACCACTCTGTACAGAGTGGTGGTTCTTTCTAGAACCTCTGTTTACCTTGTTTTGTTCACTTTTCCTGTTTCTTATTCTTGGTGCTAATGTAATTGATGAAGTGGTGTGTTTTTTACGGATATGGATCAATTGTGGTGGATCCTACAACCTGAGCGAGATCGATTATTTTTCATACCCAATTCCGTCTCAATGTTTCTATGGACAAGGAGATACCTAGAAGTTCTATGTTGACCTCAAAGTGAGGAGAGTATCAGTAGAATGTAGACTACGAGTCAAGACCTTTGTTTTGTTTCTCATGTTATAAGGAAAGTCACAACACCAAATCATATTTGAAGAACAAAGAGAAAAAAGAAAACAAAGTGATTTATGAGGTCAAGGATAGAAAAAAATAAATGGGGAAGGAAAAGAGATGAGGGAATCCTCTAAATCCTATCCCAAGACAAATCAGGAACCAATCATTTAAATTAAGGAGACAGAAACAATTCAGAAATTAATTGATGAAGAGGAGAAAGGTTAGGAGGAAGTCAAGTCGACAGTCTATTTTGAATAATGAGGAATATCTACATAAAATATCTGAGATGGTGGAGCTTGAATAAGAAAACTAAATTAAATCTCTAGTGGTTGAGGACCCTATGGAACCCGGGGTTTTTACCAAAAATCAGATTTTATCCCAGTCTTGGTGAGCACTATGTTTAACATTATTGGACTGGATGAGATAGAAATAGTGGAAGGAAAAATAATTCTAAAATCCATACCAAAATCATAACCAAATAAGATCCGAGAAAAATATCACTACTATGGCAGATTTGGGAGAGTCTAAAAACATTGTGGGGAGGCCCCTCGAAGAGAAACCAGAGAACAAACAACAAGGAAGGAGCTGGTTATAAGTACTCAAATACCCTTGAGCTTTGGTAAGAATAAATTTAAATCATCAAAATGATAATACAATCATGGAATATTAGAGGGTTGAATACCCATAGTAAACATAGGATCCTTAAAGATATTAGGAAAAAGACTCAAGTTGATATTATCATGATTCAAGAAACCAAAATGAAAGAGGATACGTTTAAAGATATTATGAAGAATTTTTGGAAAGAGGTTATTTATAGCTATGTTGACTCTTTAGGAGCTTTAGGATGACTTTTTTCTTTGGAATAGGGATTTTTTTAATGATGAGGTTTAATCCGAGAATAGGCATCATCTAGCTATATGTTTCACAAATCTATCTTCAAAAAGTGATGGATTTTGTCAAATGTTTATGCACCTAACTTTGTGGTTGGAAGAAAAAACCTTTGGAATTAAAAGTAGGATTGTAGGATGGCCTTTGAAGACTAGGAATGGATGATAGGAGGGTATTTTAAAACTCCCCTTCTTCCTTCGATAAAAATGGGGGCTCACTTCCTATTGTGAGAGAATGGAGCATTTTTCCATTTTCCTTCATGGAAATGGTTTATTTGATCTTGATCTTATAGTTACTAAGTTTACTTGGTCAAATAGGTGTAATCAAAATGATTTAATTCAAATAAAACTTTACATATTTCTAGTAAATATTCATTGGGTTCAAGAACATGCGTACTCTCTATCAGCTTTGGCTAGAGTGGGATCTGACCACAATCCTCTTATTATTAAGTTTGATGAAGCCCGAATGTTAAACAGAGACCATTCAATTTTGAAAAATGTGGACATTGCATCCCTATCTAAGAAAAAACATTGAAGAGTGGTGGAATATCCCCACCTGTGGGAATAATATGTTCTGTGTTGTGTCAAAACTAAAAAATATAAAACAAAATATCAAGAAATGGAACAAGGAGGTTTTTGGAGACATTTTTCTGCAAAAGAGTAAAATTAGAGAAGACTTAAGATTGTTAGAGGAGCTCATGGAGGAGGGGGATTGGATCCCATAGGACAAGGATCAAGAAAAATATCTAATCTCAAAATACCATAATGTGCTAGCTAAGGAAGATATGTATTGGAAGAAAAAATACAGGATAAATTGGCTAAAAGATGGGAATATAAACATAAAGTTTTTACATGTCTTTGCCACTATTATAGTTAACAAAAATAGAATTTTTGAGATCACAAAACTGGATTCCACATCAACTAATGAAGTAGAGGAATTAATGAAGACCATCATAAGATACTTCAAGAACCTCTACTCTAAAGGTAATCAAGTTGATGGGAGAAAAATGGAGGAATATTTGTCACTCTTTGATAAGACCATTAAAGAGGATGAGAATCAAAATATTATAGTGGTTCCGAATGAAGAGGAGATTAGATCCATCTTATTTCGATAGGGAGACAAAGCCCTGGCCCGGATGGGTTCCTAACCTTTTTCTTCCAAATGTTCTGGGATATTGTTAAGAAGGAAGTGGTGCTCATGGTCCCTAGAATTCTTCTCATGGGGAATGATGCTGAAGCAAGTTAATCATACCTTCCTTGTTCTGATTCCTAGGGTTATTGGTGAAAAGTATCTAAATGATTTTAGACTGATTACTCTATGCAATACTATATATATATATATATATATATATATATCATGATAAAATATTATGGATTTTAGACTGAGAGAAGTTTTGCATAATTTTATCTCACAAATCAGGGAGCTTTCGTCCCAGGGAGACAAATTTTGGACAATATCATAGCTATCCATGAGATGGTTCACTCGGTGGAGAAATCTAAGAGGGATGCTATGTTGGTTAAATTGGACATGCATAAAGCCTATGATAGGGTTGAATGGGACTTTCTAAAGCTCATTCGGTTAAACTTTTTCCACCCGAAAGTTATCCACTTGATTAAGGAATGTGTTTCTACTTCTACTTTCTCAGTGATGATCAATGGTAAGCCTTATGGGTTTTTCAAAGTGGAAAGGGGTATACGATAAGGTGATCCCCTATCCCCTTTTTATACATTATAATGGTAGAAAATATTAGTAGAATGTGCCAAAAAGCCATGTTGGAGAGAAGGATTATAGGTATTCGAGTGACCAATGGGGTGGCTCCTTTAAGCCTGCAATAGTTTATAGATGATACTTTCCTTCTTGGAAAAGTGGAGGTGAATGAAGCTAGAGATTTCAAGGAAGTCACTAAGGATTATGAGGAAGTTTTTGGAAAACTTATCAACTTCCATAAGAGCTCGTGTTTCTTCATAAATGTGCATCTGATCAACAAAAAGACTAGCAGACATCTTGGGATGCAAGATCAAAAAATTATTGGATAACTACTTGGGTATGCCTCTGTGTGGGAATAATATGGATATGGAAACTTGGAACTTCTTTATTGAGAGGTTTCAAATAAAATTGGCCTCTTGGAAATGATCTCTTCTCACCTAGGCAGGAAAATTATAGCTTCCACAAAGTTTAATGCAAGGGGTGGCCACTTACATAATGTCAATATTTAGAATTCTATGCAAGGTGAGAATAGCCATTGAGAAAATCCAAAAATATTCCTTTGGTCGGGATGGAGGATAAAGAAATAATACCTCTTATTTCATGGGAGAATGTTACCAAGCCCAAAAATAATGGTGGCTTAGGCTTTAAAAATATCAAAATTATGAATGATGCTTTGATTGCTAAGATAGGATGGAGGATCTTCAAGGAACATGGATTATGGGTTGATATTTTGTAGGAGAAATATTTGTGGAAATTTTTTGGAAGTAAGCCCGTATTCTCTAACAATTATTTTCCTAATGGATTTATTTTCTCGGAAAGATTACATCATAGCAAGCATCTACTACACAATGGGATTAAGTGGAATATTTGAGATGGGAATGATATTAATTTTTGGGAAGACCCTTGGCTTGATAGAATACCTATAAGTCCAAGTGAACCCTGGGACATTCTCAAATATTTTTATAAACAAGTTCTAGGGGATAAAGTTAATAACTATTAGATACAAGATTCCTAAGAGGATCCATGGGTTACTATCAACCCCCCGTAGGACTAAACGGGAAACTTGATCCTTCAAGAACCTTAATATAAAATTAAGGAGTATTATTATCCAAAATAGACTCATTGTGGATGAGATTATTTGGAGCAAGACTACCTCAAGGGATTATGAAGTCAAATCCGGTAATGGTATGGCTTTTGAAGATGAGGAGGATAACAAGGTCTGCTTTAAGGTATGGAAAACATTTTTGAATCCAAAAGTTTGTTTTTTCTTTTAGGAAGTTGTTCCTAATAAGATCCTTACCATGGATAACTTAAGGAAAAGGGGAATGATCCTAATTAATAGATGTTTTGTTTGTGCTGAAAATTTTTCATTTGTTTTCCATCTTTTTATAGAATGTAAGTATACTTCCTAGGTGGTGATGGAATTGATATTTTTTTCAACATTCAATTTTTCCTACCGGGTAGTCTTAGCAATATGATGGATCAATAGAATGTCTCTTACAAAGTACATTTTATTAAAAAATTGTGGAAATGTACCCTCCCACACATACTTTGGATTATTTGGATTGAACAAAAGAATAAAATCTTTAGGAATAAAAATGTCAATTGTTTAAAAGTTATAAAAATGAAATAAATCTGAAGGACAACATTGGAGTTCATAAATAGAGGTGAGAGGATTAATATTCTAGTGAGGAGACTAGGATTTTGTAGAACTTCAATATTATCCGCATAAAAGTGGTTGCAAAGATGGGGTAAAGAAGGAAAAGATAATTCAAAATGGAAACCACTGCCTTGGGAATGGTATAATCTAAAATTTGATGGATTAGTGAAAGCTAATGATGGAATATCAAGTGGAGGAGGGTTGATCAAATACAAATTACGTAATTTTATTGTGGCTTATGTTGGGCCATTAGCAAAAAATACCAATAATTACACTAAGCGATTGCGAGAGGTAAAGGGAATAAGGATACCTAAACAACTTAATATGAAAAATATTATTATTGAAGGAGACTCACTTCTTGTTATCAAAGCTATTGAAGGAAAGTGTAAAGTGAGCTGGACCATCAAGAATATAGTTAAGGAAGCCCAAAATATTATTGAATCCTTTTGTGATGTTGAACTGTGCCATGTGTTTCATGAATGCAACTCTAGTGTGGATGGATAGGAAAATAAAGGAAATTATTTGAATGTGTGGGAAGAATATGATGGGGAAGTACTGTTATCTCAATTTCCCCCAGGGAAAATTGGATCAACCATGACCCTGCATAGAAGAAACCATAGAAATCACGTTCAAATCTTGCATTTAGACAATGAGAGGACTCTCTGATGGACTGACAAGGCTGCGAAAGATTAAATGTCCTCGTGTAAGAAGAAATTCAAGAAATGACCCCATCAAATGAGATCATGCTTCAAATCCAATAGAAAATTTATAGGTGGGCTCTAAAATGGAATAGTATGGTCGGGAGAAGAAAACAGTGTCAAAGAACTAGAGGCTCAAAGGAAAAATAACGACAAAGGTTCAAAGTCTTCGAGCTCACGTAAATGATTCAGAATGAGCCCCAAAAATTGGCTAAGTATGGAGGGACAAGAGAAGCTACCAAGTGTCCAAATGGTGCACCTCTAAAGGTTGAATCCAAAAGGGAAGACTCAAACAAGCACCGAGCTTCCATGCATCTAGAACCCCAAAATTTGCACTAGCCGTTGAAATTTCTTAGACTCGAGAGGAAGGTGCCAAGTGTCGACTCGGCATAATTTCAAGATGGGATCCCAAGGCGGGGACTCAAACTTGTGCCAACCCTCCACATGGCCAATGGTCAATAGAGGTTAAAAAGGAGAGTGGGCCCAAAACGACTAAGTATAGAGTGTAGGCGGAAGGTGCCACGTGTCTTATCAACACTCCTTCAAAGGTAAGTCCTAAGTGGGTTTTCAAATGAGCGTAGGCTCACCGTGTGTCCTAGGATAAAAAAGGGATAGAGTTGGGGGTTGAATAGTCAAATCAAGGGTAGGCATACGAGGGAGCCAAGTGTTAACACGATGCTATTTCAAAAGTAAAATTTAGGGCAGGTCTCCAAACAAGCGATAGGCCTCCTCGTGTCCACGTTCGGATGTCTTGCCCCGCCAAGCTAAGAGACTTAGGCGAGAATATAAAGGAACACTTTGTGGAGCTCACGGAAATCAACACATGTCAATCCAGTGTAATTTCAAGAGTGAAAGGTAAGGGCCAAATATTCAAGGTGCGCGGGGCCGCCACGTGGACCCAATATGGACATACTATTTAAATATTACACGCCTATGACCCAAATATTCAAATGGCCATATATTTGTGCTAGAAACTCAGATTTGGGTTAGAGAAGAATATTTGGAAATGTCTCAATACTCTCTACTCCATGGAAACATAAAATATTATCTTTAGCGAGGCTTTGGTGGGTGAAAAATGGGAAAGAATTTTCTAGGACATTGATGCGAGAATCTATTTGCCCCAACAACCAGATCAGATTTGATCTCATCCACTGTGCCTCCTCCTTCGTGGTGCCAAAAAGTAATTGATGTATAAACGATATATTTGAGGTGGATTTGTAGGAGGCATTGATGATAGTGGTTGAGCTTTGAACTAGTTTTCGCACTTATCTCTCATTCTTCCCTCTGTGTTAAATATATAAAGGAAGGGTCGAGGCTCATTGTAAAAGATGTTGGATGTTGGACATTTCTATTTTATGCCTCCCTTATTTTGTTTCCAAAAGGATTTGTGGAGCTTTCCTAGTCTCTCTTTAGGGTTATAATGCAAGTGTTTCCTCTCAACCACTACAATATACTTTATCGACTCTGAGCAATAATATATGTCTATAGATGATTCTTGACCCTCTCATGTATCCGTTGTTGTCTTTCCAATCTCGATTGTGGTCGGGTTATCTATGCATGTTGTTTGTATTACATTTATGTGGTCTTTGTTAAAGTGCAAAATGAGTTTCTAACATTCCTTTGGTGTATCACCTTGTTATCTTAGGTTTATTTACTTGCATCTCTCTAATCATGTCTCCTTGGTAGATACAATAGAATTAGAATAGATCCTCTCTGTAATTTTTTTGTACACTGATTAGAGGGATAGGAACCAGCCTCAATCTGGAGATCTCTCTCAACTCAAAAGGTCCCACACCTTGAGAGATGCTCCATGTTGTGCAATCATACTAAGAGTCTCAGCCCATCTGGTTGTAGACATTCATGGGTGTTGTGATTATGCACTAATAGTTTTGGCACACCCGATGGCACCTTATAGCTTCATCTTAGTAGGTTGGTGTGTTCTTGTTAAGGTTCAACCTTTTTGATGCATATCAAGCACATCTAGTGACTCCATCTAGTCAAACAGCCTATCCTCTAAGTTACAGACCTTTTCCATCCATTTCCATCCATTTTTCATTAATCTTTCTTTCCACATCTTTTGTTTTCTTCCATTTCATGAAGTTGTGCTATCATGACTTCATTTCCTTCTTGGAACTCACACACAACAACAATGCAATCCATCTACAACACATTTCCCAACTCCTCCAGATCAGCATCATTATCAGATCTAAAACCATTATGCTTTCCCATATGAGTAGGGTCAAAGTTAGTTTGTCCATGTATCTTATCAAGAACAAGGGAACACATACAATGGTGAAAGCTATGTGGAGAATGTTGGTTTTTGGGGAAGATTCAAACAATGGAGGCTGAAATGGTTGATCAAGGACCATAACACAATGAATGCATTCAAGATTGGGTATAGAGCACCTTGTCCATGGGGAAGCCCTTTTCCAAGACATTATAGTTCTCAAGAGAAGCTTGACTTCATGGTTGAAGTGCTGCCTCAACTTACACAATAAATTAAGGACATTGAGGCTTATGGGAAAAGTACAAGACAATCTTGTCAATGGGTAATTCAATCACTAGCTCCCTATCCTTCATTTTCTCTTTCTCAAACTTTATCATTTCAGCATGATCAAGAGTCAAGTCCCTCGATTGCTACCCAAATTTTTTATTTTTCTTCTCCATCTCCTAATCTTCCACCCTGTTTCAATTATTTTCCCATTTTCTTTCCATGTAGTCATCCCCTTTAAAAAATAATAAGTTCTACCTCCCTCCTCTTGAAAAAAATTACAAAGCTGGTTGAACCCCAACCTGTCACTCCTCTTGCTTTCCCAAGTCCATGTTGGGAAGAGACTCAAGAATCCAATCAAGGAGAACAACAAGAAGTAGATCCCAATAAAGAAGAAATGAAAGACAATCTAAAGGGTTGGGCTGCTAAATTTGGGTTTACAAATATCACCTTGATGGTTAAGCCAATAGAGGAGGTCAAGGTTGAATAACCGGTGGTAAAGAAATTTTGTGTTTGTAGTGGAGAAGGAAAAAAAAGAAGAAGAAGATCGTAGTCTGTCTGTTTGCTCGAATACAATGTCCATAATGTACTCTATCTGAAGAAGAGGCTAATCTAATCAAAGCTGCAAAACTAGTTGAGGAGGAAGAACAATCATCTCCAAGTCCCATTGAAGAGGAGAAGATGGGAGAGATAAAATCAGAGTTAAATCCACTCAATGAAGAAAGCATCATTGAATATTTTTTGCTTTCATTCCAAGGGCCTGATTTGATTGATGAACCCATGATGGAGGAGGACCATACAGTTTCATGGGCCCTAAGCATGGTGCAGGCCACGAGAAGAACCTTGATTATTCCCCCACTTCATCCCCTTCAAAATCTAATGTTAAAGAATATTTTGATCTTTCTAACTTCATGTTGGAGGATGAAGGGATCCATGGTGAGCAAGTTGTAGATTAGGAGGACACCATGGAGGAGGTTGAGCACATGCAACATGAAAACAAGGAGATATATTATCTATCGACTTAGAGGAGGGCTTTGATAAAGAGGAGCCTAAGGAAATTACATCATTTACTCCTATATCACCCACCTTCCAAGTACATGAGCCTGTTTCCATGGAGGAGAACATTCAAGGACAATAACCTATGTCTCACAACATCCCTTTGGAACCAAGGTTGGAAGATATGAATCTTCCATGTTCTTCACAAGAGAAGGAAGGGAAAGAGCAAGAGGATGTCATCATCCCTCTCACACCATCCATCCAAGAAGGTCCAAAAAAGTACTCCACCCTTGGAGTTGAAATTTAGAGCAAGGGGCACATCCAAAGGATCAGACCTTGCCCAATCAGATACTTGGCTTCATTAGAGCCAAGGGAGAAGCCACAACCAGTCATGCTTTCTTATAAGCATGAGGAAGATCCTCAAAGTGCAAGGGTCACCATCAACACCTCCATGAGTCCAATGAAAATTGGCTTGAGGAGGTATTTACCATTGATGTTAATGCCTTGATGATTTGGATGGAGGACCGACTTATTGTTAGTTTTAACTCATCCAGGAAGCCATATCCATTGTCAAATCATTTGCATGGCTATCCCTCTTGAGAAAGGGAAGTTACTTCTCCTACTAATGGCATGCTTTATTTAATATTTTCTTTCTCCTTGGTTAGTGTAGGAGTAGACTTTGTTTTCAAAAGAAGAAGTTCTTGTGCACACTCTGTAGGTCTTATTTGAGGCATGTATGAGTTTTATCTTTATACATAAGTTTTGTTTGCATTGCTCCATAACACCGAGGTCAGGTCCTTAAGTATTCATGGAAAAGACCCATAGTTTCCTGTAACAATTGAAAATTTCAAAATAAAACAAATGTAGAGCAACTAAAGTCGTTTTCAAAATAGTCCATTCAGGGACAGATGAAAGCCCCAAGTCAAAACAATTTTCTACCCTCAGAAGCCTTATTTCAAGATTTCTTATGAAAATTTGGAGTGCAAACACGTGTGTAGGCTCAAGGTAAGGAAAAAGTGAAAAGTGGGCAATTAGAGAGTCCATTTTGAAAGAAGGGTCAGTACCAGGCCATTAATTGTGACTCCATGCCCAATGGATGCTTTAAGGACACTGGTCCCTTCATCTAGCAGGAAGATGTCCCCGTGAGTTGCCAATTCTTATCTCAATTTTCCCCTAGGTAAAATTGGATCAGCTAAAAAAACACACAAAAGAAACTAGATAAATCACATTCAAATCCTCCAATCGAGATAATGAGGGACTCTACAATGGACTAGTAGGGCTTGGGAAAGATCGAGGACGTTCCCATGCAAGAAGAAATTCAAGAAATGGCCTTGTTAAACAAGCCCATGCTTCAAATCCAACAAAAAAGTTACATGCAGGCTCTAAAATGGAATAACAAGTTTGGGGAGAAGAAATGGTGTCAAAGAACCAAAGGCTTAAAGAAAAATAACGGTAAAGGTTAAAACATTTCGGGCTCTATGAATGATTGAACAAGCCCCAAAAAATTGGCTAAGTGTGAAGGGACAGTGGAAGGTGCCAAGTGTCCAAATAGGAAACCTCCAAAGGTTGAATCCAAAAAGGAAGACTCAAACAAGTGCCGAGGATTCCATGCATCTAGAGCCCCAAAAGTTGTAGTGGCTATTGAAAAGTATTTGACGACGGAAGGTACAAGTGTCGAATCGGTGCAATTTCAAGATGGGAGCCCAAGGCGGGGAGTCAAACTTGTGCCAGCCCTCCACATGACCAATGGTAAACAGAGGTTAAAAAAGGAGAGCGGGCCAAAAATGACTAAGTATAGAGTGTAGGTGGAAGACGCTAGGTTTCTTAACGAATATCCTTCAAAGGTAAGTCTTGAGTGGATTTCCAAATGAGCGCAGATTCGCTACATTTCCTAGGACCAAAAGGGACAGATTCGAGGTTGAATAGTTGAAGTAGGGGCATGCCCATGGAGGAGCCAAGTTTTAACATGATACTATTTCAAAAGTAAAATTTGGGGAGGGTTTCCAAATAAGCGCCAGGCCTCCACGTGTCTAGGGTCAGACTTTTGGCCCCACCAAGCCAAGAAACTCAGCGAGAATATAAAGGAACACTTTGTGGATCCCATAGAAACTACCATGTGTCAATCCGGTGCAATTTCAAGAGTGAAAGGAAAGGGCCAAATCTTCAAGTGCGCGGGGCCACCACGTGGACCCGGTATGGATAGGCTCTTTAAATATTTTTTGTCTGCGACCCAAATATTCAAATGGCCATATCTTTTGACTGGAAACTCAGATAGAAGACTTTTTTGAAACATCTTAACACTCTCTATGCCATGGAAACATATAATATTATCTTTAGCAAGTGTTGGTGGGTGAAAAATGGGAAAGTGTCTTATAGGTCATTAATGTAGAATCTATTTTCCCCAACAACCAGATCAGATTTTATCTGATCCATCGTTCCTCCTCCTTCGAGGTGCCAAAAAATTAATTGATGCAGACACGATAGATTTGAGGCATACTTTTAAGAGGAATTGATGATAGTGTTTGAGCTTTAAACTATTTTTCCTGCTTATCTCTCCTTCTTCCTCTGTCAGATTGAATCTATAAAGGAAGGGCCGAGGCTCATTGTAAAAGGTTGGACGTTGGACGTTGGACATTTATGTTTTGTGCCTCCCTTCTTTTTTTGTTCACAAAAGGATTTGTGGAGATTTCCTAATCTCTCATTCGGGTTGTAATGCAATTTTTGCCTCTTGGCCACTACAATATATTGTATCGACTCTTGAGAAATAATATATATGTCTGTGGATGATTCTCGACCCTCTCATGTATTCATTGTTATCTTTTTGATCTCTTATTTTTGTCTGGTTATCTATGCATATTGTTTGTATTACATTCTTGTGGTCTATGTTAAACTGCAAAATGAGTGTCTAACATTCCTTAGGTGTATCAGATCATTATCTTAGGTTGGATTTCTTGCATCTCTCTAACCCTATCTCCTGGGTAGATAGAATAGAATTAGAATAGATCCTCTGCAATTTGGTTGTGTACACCTGAATAGATGGATAGGAACCAACCTCAATCTAGAGAGCTCTCTCAACTCGTAAGGTCCCACACCTTGAGAGATGCTCCATGTTGTGCAATCACACTGAGAGTCTCAACCCATTTGGTTGCAGACATTCAGGGGTGTTGTGATTCTACACTAACAGTACCATGGAGACACGTTGGCATCCTTATTAATAATAGAAAAATACAGTAAAGATAGTCACATGATCCTTAACATATTTGGGTAGGATTCATAGGATGAGTTAAAGGTAATGATGACATGAGAAAGATAGTGGGAATTTGTCTTAATTTGAATCTTGAAGGGAAAATTTAATAGTAGATTAAGTTGTGCCAAACTTTTGAGTAGAGGAAGCACAGTATGGGGGTGAGAGGGTTAGGAATGATCCTACTTTCTACCATTCTATTAAGAAGGATTCCACAATTTGGAGGCTAATGCGGAAAGGAGATTTTACCAAGTTCATAAAGCATATCAAAGGATGGGATCCAGATCTAGCTTTGGATTTTGCTAAAGCATGGGATCACGGTCATGTCAAGATCAGAGGGATGGAGTTTCATGTCACCAAGGACTATATTGTTGAAGCCACGGGTATGGATACCAAAGGTCTAAAGTTGTTCAAGGATAAGAAGAGAATAAATCAATAAATCTTGGTTTTATTTGGCCCTAATGAAATGTTCATCTTTTTATGATGGAATTGCAAGAACATATTTTCTTGAATTATGGGTCAATGTGTGCAAAGTGATCATGAAATATCTCTCTCTCAAGGGAAATTTGAGGAATATTTACACTCATCACCTTTCTATTCAAAACTATTTTAGCCACAATAAAGCAACAAGTTTTCCATTTTACCTTTTAATGTCTCTTTCTATGTCAATTACTGACTTTAAGGAAGAGAACATGGATTCTCCTCTCCATCACGGGTTGATTATTTTGATTTTTCCTAAGGAAAACTTATCCTTGCTCCAATCCATCAACCCATGGATTACGATAATGAAACATTATGCAGTAGGCTACATAATAAAAAGAATCCCCCTGAGATGCTAAATAGGGAATAAGTGGTTTTTTAAGCTCTTTCGGACATGAAAAGGGGTGAGTCTTATAAGGGAAAGGATGTTGTGAAGGATTGTGGTGGTGACCCCAACAAGGATTCCAAGATTTCTGCCATGGAAGTGGCAATTGGAACATTTCTTAATGTCACCAAACATTCGAGTAGAGGACACAAAGGAATGTAAAATTAAGGTGGTCTTGCAAGAATAGCGTATAAATGGTCTAAGAGCTGGTTTTATCATGCAAGAGAATAGGATATCGATCTTACAAGATCAAATTTCCAAATAGGATATGTAGAGGAGTGACTATATAATGGTTACGAATAGATCATATGAGGAGGAGAATATGGAGGGAAATAAGGAATTAAAACATGTGCATCCTCAAGGTCCACTATAGAATTCAAAGGGTAGGCCAGGATTTCAAACCAGGAGCAACCTAAAAAGGAAACATTAGTAGACTATTTCTTGGTCGGTGCTGTGCCCATGTGTCATATTATTCTTTTGTGTTCCCCTTTGTCTAGTTAGTGGCTTCATGGTGGTTCGTGTTGGCATAATATTAAAAACATATAGAGAAATGTAGCTTATTTTTTTGCTACGCCCCTTGTTGGGCTCTGTGGTTGATCGAGATCATTTTTTCCTTTTGGAATCCCGACTAGTGTTTAGGTTTCTCTCTTGCCCTTGTTTTGTTCGGTTATACTTTTTTACAGTTGGTTTTTGGTCCCCCAAAACCAAATAGTTATGTAATCTGAAAAAACCATGTAACCCTCACAAGGAACTCGATAAAGGTATTTTTAGCATAACTTCCTTTAATCATCAATTAAAAATTGGGATTCAGCACACATGTTTATCTCCATATTCTCTATGATATTTTATTCCCAGTGGGATATGATGATCACTCTGTGTGTTCCTTTCTTGAGGTGGGTTTCTTGTAACAACATGATCAAATAAGGAATAAACTCTTAATGCAACACCGAGGTCCTTGAGCTTTTTAAATGTAATTACTAAGTTCTTCCTTGGTGTTATACATCGATACATCCTTATAATAGTGTATCACTCTCTACACACCTTTGGATACACATACGAACTCGAATTTAATGCAAGAAAATTCACATTATAGGTTACAAAATATGAACTTTTTATAGAACAACACAAAAAAATCACTTCCATTGTAATAAAATGAGACTTCATTCACCTCTAACATGATTTATTGACATCTAAAAGTCTCCTCAAATAAATGTATTAGATAACAAAGATCACAAAGTATTGTTACAATTCTACCCGCACACAATCTATGAATTTATTGCATGCTCGGGATAGATTATATACATCATGTTTGCAATCTACATTAACTCTCCATCCATGTATTGCAAAGGATAAGTATAAATACTTAATGCAAACTCGGGATACCCTTACAAGACAAGGTTAAAGCATACGAAACCTTAACTTATCCATATATATCTTCCTTCCTTATACAAAAAAATGGATCCTTCCTTCATTCCAACTTCTCACCATCATCCATATGAGGAATTGAGTTATCCTTTAGAAGTCACACACCCCTATGATTGAATTCCAACATGCATGTACCAACTATTAGCAATGTAATTTCCCCTAAGACTCATTATGATTGACACTTCCTATTGAATCTTGAAATTTCATCCATGAGGGCTCATAACTACACTTTTTACATTATTTCAAGCATTTAAATGGTTCTCTAACACACAAGAAATCAATACACATCCTTACAACATAAAAACTCTAAATAGCACCTTATGCTCTTTAGCATACCTTTATCATGGAATTACATCCTTTGGAGGGAAAGACCCTAGTTTGAAATTCAAATATTCTCACTCATGAATCTCTCTCTCTCTCTCTTATGACTTTAAACCTCCATAGAACACTCCTTGACCACATAAATAAGAAAATTCTCATTTCAAGGCTTCCTAATGATGCTCTGGAATTATACTCCCATGTTTTGGGATGATTACACAACTTGTGAGATAATATATCATATCTAATAATTCATGCAATAAAAGTGGATATTCTACCGGAAGAAATATAAAAAATAAGAGATATAAATCAAAAATAGATTTAACATGGTTCACCCAAAGTGTGGGATACATCCACCAAGAACCAAGATAATTTATTATCCAAATATTTAAAAATATATTCAATGAAGATTAGGAATCTTCCACACCTCTCACGATGTACAACACTTTATTTCTCTCAAGCTTCTCCTCCTCCAAGAATTATCTCTCACAATAATCATTAACTCTCTCTTATAACCCTATCTTTCTAGTTTATAAATACCTTATAAAAAATTAGGGAACTTAGCCATGCAATTACAATCAATAGATCTTCTTTAATACTAAAATTAGATATAATTCCTATAAGTTAAATAAAACACTCATGCACATGAGTAACCTATGTGGGTTATCCCTAATCGATGATAGTTCATACTTGCCTAACCAATGTTGGTCATAGGTGACCAATGTTGGTCCCTTGATGATTGATGTTCATTATTGTGTTTTCCGGTAAGTTAATATGGAATTCTAAACTCGTAGTAATTGGGGGCCATATCTCAATAATATCCCACTTGGAGATAAACTACTGCACTATATCTATACATCATCATCCTTGGATCCTTTTCTAAGATTTGTTTCTTCCTCTTCAAGTCTCAAACTCGAAAACCAATAGAAGTGGAGTGTAGCTCTAACTTATCTTTTGCTAATGCATTCATTAGCATATTTGAATGGTTTTCACTCATATGAATATTCTCCAGTTTTAGGTGTGCATCCTCCAATACCTATCGTATGAAGGCATATCTCAATTGAATGTGTTTCATTCTAGAATGAAATTCTGAGTTATTTGCCGAATGAATTACACTTTGACTATCACTAAACAATTTGCAATCATCTTTCTCCTTTCCCAACTCTTCCATGAACCTACTCATCCATATCATCTCTTTATTAGCCTCTATAGTAGAAATATCCACAACCTTTTGCAATCTCTATATCTAGCTAATGCCATCCCACCTATTGTGAAAATATATCCAGTATTACTCCTTCTACCATCCCGATCTCTAGCCATATACGAATCAACATAACTACATAAATAAATATCCGAACCTCCATAGAATAAATTCATACTAGATGTCCATCTCAAATACCGAGTATCCATTGGACTACTATCAAATGCTCTTTACATGGATTGGCCATAAATATACTCACAAATCCCACTTCCTGTGCAATGTTCGGTCTAGTACAAACCATAACATACATGACACTCCCAACTACTGAAGCATATGGTACTCAAGTCATGTATTTTACCTCTTCATGTGATGAAGGACACGCTGATCTTTGCTCAATTTGAATTTTCCAACTATAGGTGTACTTACAAGTTTTGAATTTTACATTTTAAACCTTTCTAACACCTTGTAGATATAATCGTTCTAAGAAAAACATAATTTCTTTTTCTTATCGTCTCTATGTATTTGAATGCCAAGGATTAATTTTAGAGCTCCTAAATCCTTCATTGAAAATGTGTGAACTAGCTTTCCCTTAATCTCACCAATGTCCTCCATACTATATCCTGCAATAAGCATATCATCCACATATAGTAACAAAATAATATATCTCCCATTTTATATCTTCTTAAAATAAACGCAAGGGTCAAATTCACATCTCAAGTAACCATGTTCATGCATGAAACTATCAAACCTCATGTACCATTTCTTTGGATCTTCTTTCAACCCATATAGGATTTTTTTCAAATTGAACACTAATTTCTCCTTACCCTTTACTTCATACCCAAATTACTACTACATATAAATCTCTTCATCCAAATCAACATGAAGGAAATTCCCATGTAGTTTCTCTAAATGTAAATCATCTACTACAACTAAACTCAATACAAGACAAATAGAAGTGATCTTTATAATAGGAGAAAATATTTCACCAAATTCAACACCTACTTTCTGTGTAAATCCATTTACTACAACCCTTTCCTTGTAATGTTTTTGTCCACCCTCTTCTTCCTTAATCTTTTAAACCCACTTATTCTGCAATGTCTTCTTACCTACCGAAAACTTAACCAAATCCCAAGTCTTGTATTGTTCCAAGGAGTCCATCTCCTCCTCCATGTTAGGCTCTCACTAAACATGGGTCTCGTCTTGCATTGCTTCTTTAAAACTTTTTGGTTCACCATTATCGAGTCAATAATAAATAAGATAGAGAAGGTATTAAATGCATCTAGAGGTTTACTTACCCATTTTGACCTTCTCATAGGAGTTTGGGGTACCAGAGGCTCATTTTGGACCTCCTAGAATTTTGTTTCCAATTATGATAGTAACTAACATTAGTCACCTATAAGCGACACTCGATTCTACTAACCGATGTCTTTTTGTCTCTTCATAGCCGATACTAGTTCATCTAACCGATGTCGGTCAGGGGTCAACCGAAACTAGTTACTGTGTAACCCTATAGGTATGCGGTTTAAATCCGAGAGTTAATTTTCATTCACAAAATTCTTAACCGGTTCATCCTTGAGTATAAAAATTTGATCCATGTACATTCTCTTTTCATTCAATTCAATGTCACGACTCCTAATAATTTTATAATTCTCTAAATCCCAAAAACAGAATCTGAAATCACAAGATCCATAACTAATGAAAGTGCATTTCTTGGATTTTGCAACCAACTTTTTCTATTTTCCTTATCAAAATGCATAAAATCTTTTAAACTAAAAACTTTTAAAAGAGAAATATATACCTCTTTTCGGTCCAAGATTCCTCTAGTATTCTCTGCATCTAGTGAGCTTGAAAGCTCACGGTTAATTAAATAAACTACTATATCAAGCGCTTCTACCCAAACTGCAAGGAAATCCAACATGTATCCTCATACTTCTAGCACGTTCCATGAATGTATTGTTCTTTTTTTTTTTTTTTGCAA
This sequence comes from Taxus wallichiana var. yunnanensis, assembly GCA_018340775.1. Taxonomy (NCBI): domain Eukaryota; kingdom Viridiplantae; phylum Streptophyta; class Pinopsida; order Cupressales; family Taxaceae; genus Taxus; species Taxus wallichiana. Next base: position 273,483,122 of record CM031244.1, read on the forward strand.
CACCATTATCTTTTGGTCTTCGAGAACCATCCTTTCTCTACATATTCAATTCTTTGAAAAATAATCATTGAAATAATTGCTACAAAGTATTCACCACCCTTTTTCAAATCTAATGCACTTTAAATTTGAATTTGATTCATTCTCAACAAGGGCTTTCCATATATTATAAGTCTCAAAAACATCATATTTATGTTTAATACAATAAACCCATACCTTTCTTGTATCATCATCAATGAAAGTAACATAATACTAAGATCCTCCATGAGAATCTACATGGTCTAGTCCCCACACATCTGAGTAAACAAGATCAATTTTATGCTCCTTTTTATTTTCCCCAAGTTTGAGAAATCTCTCTCTCTTTTGATTTCCAAAGACACAATGCTCACAGAAATCAAGATCTAAATCTTTCAAATCTGATAACTTATCCTTAGCCTTTAAGATCTACATTCCTTTTTGACTCATATGGCCCAACCGATTATGCCACATGCATGCATCTAAATTTGAAGTAGTTAATACAAAAAAGGAATTAGTAACACATGTAGATAAATATAATGTTCCTACCTTATTTCCTCTTTCCACAACAAAAATCACCCTTGGTGACTTTCTAAGAGTCTTCTATGAATATAACTATGCAACTAACTTCACCTAGTTTCCCTACAGAAATAAGATTCCTCCCGAGGCTCGGCATGTGCCTCACATATTTCAATACCCATGTATTTCCATTCTACAATTTTAGATAAAATTCCCTTTACTAGTAATAATGAGAGCTTCATCATCACCCAAATAAACATGCCCAAAATTTCCCCTGGACATAATTTATGAAATAACCCTTATTAGGGATTGCATGGAAAAATTTTCCTAAATCTAAAACTCAAGAAGAAATAATAAGAGCATATTGTATTACCTTCACCTGCAATATTTGCCTCTTTACCTTTTCTAGGTGTTGGTTCTCTTTATCCTTTGACCAACAATATTTTTTTGCATGTTCTTTTCTTACACAATTCGAACAGGTGATTCCTTTACCTCTTTATTAGATCTATCATTCCTTGAATTTGATTCCCCATTATTCTTGCTCTTGGATCTCTCCTTCTACCTACCTCTGCTTTCTACATTCAAAGTATTCCCAAATGATTATTCCTCGTACTTTTCTGTAAACTTATTCACTCAAGATTATAATAACCACATCCTAAAACTTCAAAATATTATTAGCAGATTTTGTATTACCAATAGCCATTACCAAGTTATCCCAACTATCGGAAAATAACATTAGAATAATATTTCTTTCACTTCATCATCAAATTAAATATAATTAATTTTAAATAATTTACAATACACGAGAGATCATTCAAATGACAAGATGTAGATCCACCTTCATGCATCTTAGAACTAAATAGTTTCTTCATCAAATAAAATTTATTTGAAGCGGTAGTTTTTTCATATAAATTAGCAAGAGATTTCATTAACTCTCTTTGTAGATGTCACTTTCATAATATTAGAAGCCACTGAGATGCTCCCGAGGCTCAATCTTATAGATCCCAAATTCTTTATATCGAGAATCTTCCATTCTTCATCAATCCTCTTCGTAGGTCTATACTTTTCATTCAATGGTAAGTACAAATCTATTTGATACTGAGATAATCCTCAATCTGCATCTTCCATAATTGATCATTTGAGTTGTCAAAATTCTATACCTTGTATTTGTTTTCTTATGCCTCTATTTTAGCTCCCACTCAATTAGAAAACCCTCTATGAGTAAATATGTCAACATAAAAAAACCTCAAAGAAATCTCTAATACCGATTCTTTAGGATTAGCACACAAGTTGTCTGAGATAATATATCAAATCTAAGAATACATGCAATAAAAGTGGATATTCTACCAGAAGAAATATAAAAAACAAGAGATATAAATCAAAACCAAATTTAATGTGGTTCACCCAGTGTGGGATACATCCAACAAGAAACAAGCCAATTTATTATCCAAAGCTTTCAGAAGATATACAATCTTCGACACCTCTCACGATGTACAATACTTTCTTTTTCTCAAGCTTCTCCTTCTTCTCCAAGAATTCTCTCTCAAAACTATTTTCATAATAGTCATTAACTCTCTCTTCTAACCCTAGATTTTAAGTTTATAAATACCTTATACAAACTTAGGACACTTAGCCATGCAATTACAATCAATATATTTGCTTTAATACTAAAATTAGATCTATTTCCCATGAGTTAAATAAAACACTCACGCATGGTCATCGATCTTTGGTTATCCCAAAGCTGATGACAGTTCATACTTTCTGATTGATGTTGGTCATATATGACCAATGTCGATCCCTTCATAACCTATTTTCGTTCATTATGTGTTCCAAAGCAAGCTGATATAACATGCTAAAATGAAGTAATTGAACTCCACATCTCAACACCATGGTGGAGAAAAAGTGTTCCTACAATTTTGTTTCTTGTACATGTCTTCATTTTCATAGCTTGTCCTTTGTATTCTTTCCTTGATCCCAATGTCATTAGCTTTCTCATATCTACCTAGGTACCACATAGTAATTGTTGGTCTTCCATTTTCCTTAACATTTTTATCTATGTTCTTTAATTTCATCCCATATTTCATCATCTTCAAGATTTCATTCATTTTATTTGTAAACAAAGATACAAAAATGACAAAAATACATTGTTAATCTTCCCTTATGTTGTTTCTAATCCATATACATTCCATGTAATCATCACTTCCTTTGTTAAAAAATGTGTTTTTTCTTATTCACTTTCTCATTTTCATTCTTCATCATCTCAAGGTGCCTTCACTCTACATTTTCATCCTTACTATATTCATTTTTACCATTATATACTCAACTAATCACTGCATTTTCATTCATACCTGATCTTTTCAATTAGTCATCCAACTCATCCAACAAATTTTGTAAAAGATTATCAACATCATGCAAAAACAATTTCTCACTACTAAAGCTGATTGTTTTCAAATAAACAACTAGAGTCTTCTTGAAAAAATTCAAGGAATTCAATCGCTCCCTCTTCAATATCAATCAACAAGGAATCAAATTTAATTAATCCCATGTGTTGGGTTTAGTACACAACTTGTATAGATAATATATCAAATCTAAGCATTCATGCAATAAAAGTAGATATTCTACGGAAGAAATATACAAAATAAGTGATATAAATCAACACTATATTTAACGTGGTTCACCCAGTGTGGGCTACATCCACCAAGAAATAAGCCAATTTATTATCCAAATCTTTCATAAGATATATAATGAATATTTACAATCTTCCACACCTCTCATAATGTACAATACTTTCTTTCTCTCAAGCTTCTCCTTCTTCTCCAAGAATTCTCTCTCAAAATTATTTTCACAATAGTCATTATATCTCTCTTTTAACCCTATCTTTCAAGTTTATAAATACCTTATACAAACTTAGGGAACTTAGCCATGCAATTACAATCAATATATTTTGCTTTAATACTAAAATTAGATATAATTCCCATGAGTTAAATAAAATACTCACACACATGTAACTGATGTCGGTTAGCCCTAATCGATGACGGTTCATACTTTCCTAATCGATGATGGTCATAGGTGACCGATGTTAGTTACTATGTATTCCAAAAAGATGAACATGCTAAACTAAAGTAATTGAGCTCCACATCTCAACACCATGGTGGAGAAAAAGTGTTCCTACAATTTTGTTTCTTGTACATGTCTTCATTTTCATATCTTTTCCTTTTTCTTCTTGCATTGCTCCCAATTCCATTAGCTTGCTCATATCAACATGGGTTCCACATACTAATTGTTGGTCTTCCATTTTCCTTAACATTTTTGTCTATCTTCTTGAATTTCATCCCATATTTCTTCATCTTCAAGATTTCATTCATTGTACCTTTATACAAAAAGACAAAAATGACAAAAATACATTTTTAATCTTCCCTTATGTTTTTTCTCATCCATATACATTCCATGTAATCATTAATTCCTTTATCAAAAAATTTATGTTTTTTCTTATTCACTTTCTCATTTTCATCCTTCATCAGCTCAAGATGACTTCACTCTACATTTTCATCTTATTGTATTCATTTTTACCATTATATGCCCATGAAATCACTACATTGTCGGTCATACCTGAACTTTTCACTTGTTCATCTAATTCATCAAACCAATTTTGTAAAATATTATCAACATCATGCAAAAACAATTGCTAACTACCACACTTATCATTTTCAAATAAACAATTAGAGTCTTCTTGGAAATTTTCAAGGAATTCACTCATTCACTCTTCAATATCAATCAACAAGGAATCAACTTTACTTACATTGCATTCTTGTTTTTCTAAGTTAACCTCTAAAATTTGATTTCTCATTTTGAGTGTTTCTTCTTTTAGTTTTTCCATGCTTGATTATTTTCTCTTCCATACCAATTTACTTCCTTTTATTTTTATTTTACCTTAAAGAACTCTATTTTATCTCTCTTATTCTTCCATTGTTCACTTTCTCTTGCATTTACTTGATTTGGTTTTTCATATTCACTTAGTGTGTTAGAACTATAAAATTAAGTGTATCATAATATTTAGTTTATATTTAAATAATATAGAATAATTTATATTCTTATTATTTAAATATAAACTCTATATTAGGTGGTTGGTTAATTTAATTAACTAAGTAAATCGGGGTGTTTCCCATCACTTAATCTAAGGACATAACCTTTCGAGTTATTTAAATATAACCATAAGTCATGTTCGGGATATCAATTATCATATCATATTATAATATTCAAATGTTGAATATGAAGGTAAATCTTGGTAAAAACAAGGAATAAAAGTGAGGAGGGAGTTACTGGAATGGTGGATGTAAAGCAGATATCTCACTTAGGGGATTTATTCTCCATAGTTTTTACCCATTTAGGGGTTTTCCATGTTATATGTTGTGTCACTATGTTTTATGGTGTTATTTATGTTTATTTTAGTTGTGTACATTTACACTTATAATTATAAATTAGTTATAATGTTAAAATTAACATTTAATAAAGTTAAATAATATCTTTTTCACCCCTCGTCCTGACATGGTACCAGAGCGAGATTAATAAATTAATTTAATCCTAATATCCTAAGGTTGTAACAGTTGGGAAGTTAGGTGGTTAATTTATTTAGAATTATATTTAACCCCCCCTTCCCTCTCCTATGGATGGATTAGATGTTGGTTGCACAGGTGGAAAGTCATTTGAGATTTCAACTGCGTGTGAAAAATTCAAGTTCGGGAATTACCCAGGCCCTAGAAACTAAGGTAAGGGTTATAAAATTTTGTGAAATATTTTATATAGTTTATATAGTGTGCAGGAAATTCAAGAAATCAAAAAGGGAAAGTAAAAATTCAAGTGAAACTCGAGTTTACAAGGGGAGACAAGAATCGAGAAAATAGGTCTTTTAAATTTCTTTATTGGTCGGGTAAAAATTATTGTCCCCTAGTAATGTACATTTTTACCTTCACTGTGAATTTCATTCCATGTCCTGGATGGACCCCCGTAAATTATTTTGCACCTATAATTTATATAAACTATATATTTGTATAGTTTTTTATAAAAATATATATATATATATATATATATATATATAAACCTATGGTTTATATTACCTAAAAATGATTCTATATAAACCTATATAACCTAACCCTACAAACTATGCCTAACATTTACATTAAAAAAATAATATAATAAAAATTTATGGGGCCTGACCCTCTCAAACTGCCCCCTCCTAACTACGTGACAAGTAGCGCCCCTTGTGTCCGCATCACGTGTCCCTGCAAGACCCTCCACCGACCCTCCTCTCCTCTCTCATCATAGACCCCCACTCTCCTTTGCGCAGAGTATTATCCCACATGGGGAAGGTTGTAGGATATATAAGCCTAGGCACGTGGGGTTGGTGGTGTGACTATGGTCACACCACCCCATTTTTATTTGATCCCTTATGGGCATGGCTTGGTTTCCTTGTGAGGCGGCTTGGCCATGGGTGCATGAGTTGGGTCTGCTATAACTCATTGTGTGGCTCAATTGTAGTATTATTGTGGCTTAGTTGGCATAGATAAATTGGTATATTTGGCCTATATGGTTCATAAATTTTGGTTAAATTTCATATTTTTGAAATTATAAGGTAACTTGATGGATAACTTGCTGAGTTGGTTACTTGATTCGGCAGAGTTGATAGAAAATCCTACCTAATAAGTACAAAGAGCTCCAAATTGTTTTTGTAAATAAATCTTTATTTTGAAAAAGGTATGAATTATTTGTTTATTTTTTCAAAAATATAAACAAATTATTATCGTTTTATTTAAAAATGATATATTCTTGAGATACGACAACAAATTTTTCGACCTCATTTTGTCAATAAACTAAAAAAATCACTTATATACCAATTTAATTTTTGATATCATTCTAATGTATTCATGTATAGATTATTTAATTATCAAGACCTCTTTTTTTGGCTTAAATTGATCATGTTCAATTGCGAGGATTAAAATACGATAGGGGACTTATATTAAAAATCTTATTCTAATCCTTTTTATTAATTATTTATATTTTACATAAAAATGGGGTCTAATAAATTTTCAATCGATAAATCTCAGATGTTGAATGGAAACAATTACAACATTTAGAAGATAGGATTGAAGGTAGAATTCATGGCTCACAAATTATGGGTAGTTATCACTAAAAGTGAGAGACCTCCGGCCTTGAAGAGGAAGACAAACAAGCTGCTAACAACATTCTTTCATATAAACATAAAGTACAAGAGGTGATGTCCATTATTTTGCAAAATTTATAGGATAATGTTTTTCTTCATATCGGGAATCAAGAAAGTCCAAGTGAGGCTTGGGTTCAATTAGAATCGATGCATGAAGGTACGCATTTGTAAAAATATAAAATTAATTTTAGAACTAAAGAAAACTCCCATGAAGGGAGATGAAAAGTGATAAATTATTTAGAAAAAATAAAAAATATTAAGTCATTGTTAGGTGGATGTGGCAGTAATTTGATTCAAGACAAATTTCTTTATTTCATTATTTAGTTTAATATTAATGAAAAATTAAGAATTTTCATTTCAATTTTGAATTCTAAATATCAAATAGAAAAAGACATTAAATATTTACAAACCCTTAGTGCTCTTCTCATATAGGAAGAACAAGTAATGTCAAATTTTTATTCTAAGGAGATTACCTCTTAGGAACTTGCTCAAAAATCAAAAGGTAAAACCTCTAGATCCAAAAAAACTCAAAATCCAACTTTTAAACATTCTAGCAAAGATAAGAAACCTGAACATCTAAGATTTATCTTTGATGGAAAATGTTATTACTTTGGTAAATTTGGCAGAAGAAAGAGAATTGTAAATATAAAAATAATAAAACAAATTTTAAAAATTAAAAGGGTAAAAAATCTGACCAAAATCAAAATCAAAACCAAAACAAGAATCAGAAAAATAACCAAAAATCAAATGTAATTGCTTTGTATTCCACCTTTGTCACTGCAAAATAAAATGAGTGGATATTGGATAGTTGTGCCTCTAGGAACATGAAATTTAGATATGATATCCTATTTGAAACAAAGTGGGTGTAATGATCCGATATATTTGGGTGATCATTCAATTCTTGATGTTTAGGGTCAAGGAAAAGAAAAAGTTTCAAATTGTTTTATTAACAATGTTTTATTAGTTCCTTAACATAAAATGAATTTTATTTCATTTTCTCAGTTGTCTAAAAATAACTATAGTGTAGCATTATTAAAAGATAAACAATTTATTAAAAATGAAAATAATTTTATTATAATTGAATGCATTCAGAGAGAGTTAGTTTGTATGTGTTTAATGAATTTACTTTTGCTTCTTTTTTAACATCTCAAACAAGTGACATGCAAATTGTAATTGCGGCATGAGAGACTAGGTTATGTAAAATTAAGGAGCATGTACGACATGTCTCAACTAAACCTTGTAATTGGTTTACCACCTATTTCCCAAAATCATGAAATGTGTGTAGGATTCTTACATGGTAAGTAATCTACTAGCACCTTTCATAGTCATCATGATGATAATTCTTCTAAACCTTTGGAACTTGTCCATAGTGATGTTTGAGGACCCCTAGAAGTTCCATCTCTTAATGGTTCTTTGTATGCTGTCACTTTCATTGATGATTTCACTCGTATGATTTGGTCATATTTCATTAAAAATAAATCAGATGTCTTGTCAAAATTTAAAGAATTTAAAGCTTTAGTTGAAAACTCTTCTAGTTATAAAATTAAGAGGAATATAACGATAATGGGGATAATTTTTTATAAAAGGTAAAAAAGGGTTGAGGGGACCCTACCCCATACAAAGTTAGAGCTCCAAATGAGCAGATGAAAACATTACATGCCAAACAAAAAGATAGTATAAAAGTCCATAATAATACTCAGGCTCCACCAAGAGAAATAGTAAAGAGTGGCTAAATAACAACAATGGAAAATACAAAGAGGAACTAACAACACCGAAGAAACAAAAAAGGAAGACACATGACAGAAAATAAACAACCCCCTAATTAAGATCACTTATAGGATTTTTCAATTCCTTCTAGTACTTTTTCCCATTCCTTAGCCAAAGCATGTTTTCAGCCAAAGACACCAAGTCGAGACCTTCAGGAGTCACCTTTATTTTATTGCCTTGATTGTCTACCACAATATAAGGATTAGCTAGTTGACCCAAATTATGGACATGCTACAGTGTATATTTGACCATGACCACACTCCACTCCATGTAGCTATGAAGAATAGCACAAATGTGGTCCACCTCATTGGTTAAGAAACCATAGTTGGATTTTAGAATTTTGACCTCTCCACCATTCCCATTTTTAACAGCTTCCTCGACCTATGATTTCATTTTATGCCAATCGTTGAACAAGAACTGCACAGAGCTCTTGGTGAGCCTCATATCTCCCTTAAGTTCTTCAATGTTTTCCGTCGTCTTCTCCAGATGGTTCTCCCTTTCACAGGTCCAACATGCCCCATAGCCTCAAACTATTGTTCCAATTGGACATTAACAGGAGCCTGAACATCTTGTTTACTAGATTCCCCTTTGGTATTCACTGAAACACTAAGAACCTACTTGGATTTTTATCCTTGAGATTCTGGGCATCAACAATTTCAATAACATCTTTATCCTCCTTTAAGTCACCTTCCAACGAGTCAGACTCATCACTCAAGTCTTCTTCCTCTGAATCCGAGTCAGCCCCCTCCACATAAGCTTCCAAGGATTTTGTAAGGGAACTAGAATTATCAATATCTAGAGTTTTTATTTTGACAAGGGAAAGAATGAAGCCTTGATAGAGCGGAAAAAGAATCTTCTATTTTTAAACTGAGAAATTGAGGTGCTCAGAGAGTGGAAAAGAAAGTAGGGAAGCTAAAAGTATGGATGCGGAAGTGATTAAGCATAGGAAAATGATAGGTGTAAATGCACTTGTGGTGACCCTCAAGAGTAAGAAATTGGATAAGGGTAAGAGCCACATCATCAAAAGGTTTAGGTAAAGATAGACGGAGATAACCAACAAAGTGGGGAGTAATATTTTTATTACCTATCGAAACAGAGTTCAGTTTGTTGGAGGTTTATTTTTGGGTTTATAGACCTCCCTCCCATTAGCCAGAAGACCTATCACTTTAGTGTCCAAATCCACAGAGATCTCTATATGAATCCCTTTCATTTCTACCACCACCCCTTTTTTAGTCTTCCAAGCACTAGAAAAATATTTACTTAGATTTTCAAAATGGCCTTCAAAAATTTTAAGGAAGGAAAAAACCCTTTCTCTCAAACATCACCATGGATTCTTGTATCACTCCATCAAGGTTAGAAGGTTTTGTTCTAATCAAATCTCCTTCCCATTTGGTAGCACAATAACTAGTTCATAAAAGAACCAAATTTCTGGGTAGACAAAATATTACAAGAAAGCCCAAAGATATTACTTTTCTAGGCACGGAAGGAAAAAAAAAGCTTTCAAAAAACATGAGTAGATCCTCTCCCAGATCTTCACATCATTCAGAAATAAATTCCCACTATTCATACAACATATGAACATGATGTATTTGACACACCAGGACCTGAAATTATTTGATAATGTGTCCATTTAAGTCATTATGTAGGTGTGCTCGCACCTTGGAATCAAGATCTTAAACTTCATTGATAAGTGTCAAATCATTACAATTAACCCCAAGTTACCAAAATAATCAGCAATAAAGTTAGCCTCCTTATAGAAAATGCTTGAAAGTTATAATTTCAATCAAATTAGAAATTTCCTTTATACTCTTTATAGAGTTTTGGATGGAAATTGAAGTATACCATCTCCCAAAAATGTTGTTGATAATGTTCATAGAGTCTCCTTCCACCTCTAATCTAAAAAAATTGTATTGAAGAGCTATTGAAACCCCCCAAAAACCCACCACTACTTCAACAACATGGTTTGTTTGAGTTCCAATATTGTGATGATGCCCTAGAATAAATCTGCCTTCGAGAATCACAGAATAACCCACCACAACAAGCTCTACCGAGTTTCATTTAGAAGCACCATCAAAATTTAACTTAATACACTCTTTAGTAGGTTTACCCCAACCTTTTATTCTATGGTTTATAATAAGAGTACTATTAGGTGAAGACCCTAACCCCTAATTTGAAGAAAATATAACTTCCTTTTGAAGGATAGTCTTCTTATGAGGGGTCAAGTTAGAAAAAATAGCATTGATAGTATTAAAACAACACGCTCCAACATTATTGATCAAATCCATCTTCCCTTTGAAAACTGTTTTATTTCTCTCTTTCCAAATTTTCCACTCTAAATGTAAAATATAAAAGGTCCACCAATATTTTTTTCCTTGGCTCTAAAAGGGACTACCCAGTTGATTTTTAAAAAATAAGAATAGTCTTTCTAACCGAGACCAAAAGGGGATAGTTGAGGAAAAGGTGTGAAGATTCTTCACTCTCTCTTTCCCACAGAACACACATTTTGACCATGTGAAAATTTCTCTTGTTAAGGTTACTAATAGTAAGGATCTTATCATGGATAACCAACCACCAGAACATATTAATCTTAGGAGTTAATTCTTTGACCCAAACTCTTCCCCAATTGAAGTTATCAATTTCCCCAACATCAAAAAAGAAGGAATTGTAGGCACTTCGAACCGAGAAGATTCCACTATCCTCCTTTGACCAGTAAATACTATCATCTTCTAAACTCTCCTTATTAATAATAAATCCTCTTAATTTGTTGTTAATAGAGGTGATCTCAATGTTGTTAGAACCTTCAAGTTCGATTGTTTTCCATTGGCCAAGGGGTTCCTTAAAGTTGAAATAATCTCTGACCTTAGTCTCGTATTTGGCCACTAAATCTCTATAGATTATGGGATAAATGGCCTTAAGAGGAAGGTCCCCTAACCATTTATCCTCCCAAAAGTTAATCATTCTCCCATTTCCAACCATCCATTTACTACCCTCATAGACTAAGTGTTTTTCCCAATTTATCGATTTCCAAAAAAAAAGAACCATTAGAATCTTGATTGTAGAAGCACCATTCATTGGTAGTTAGAGTTGACCAATATTTTCCCCTAATAATGGATGTCCAAACACTATCTTCCTTGATTAGCCTCTAGATCATTCTTGACAGAATTGCTTTATTCATTTTGGTTCAATATTTGATACCTATACCTCCATGAATTTTTGGTGTGAAACCTTTTTTCAGTTAAGTGTTTGATTTATTTTGTGTCAAATTTGGAATTCAAAGGGAACTTAGTACTCCCTATTCCCGGCAGCAGAATAAGATCATGGAAAGTAAAAAACACACCATTCGGAAATGGCTAGAAAAATGATGCATTTTTCTCAAGTTCGTAAGTTCCACAGGACGAACCTATGAACATTTTTGTTCATATCTTAAAATAAGTTCCCACTAAAGCCTTAGTAAATTCAAATCCTCTAGAATAGTGGTCAAATAAAAAACCAAGTCTATCTCATTTGAGAATCTTTGGTAGCCCTTCTTCCCTTTTCATTTCGAAATCAAAACGGAAAAATCTTGATCAAACCTCTTTTCCTTATATCTTTGTAGGATACGAGTGTCAAAACAAAAGGTCTTAGGATATTTGATCCATCAAAAAGAGAAGTCATAGAAAATAGGAATGTTAAAATTTTGGAAAAATCTTTTTTCTTCTTATTCTTCATCTTACGTATTCAAGATGAATTTGAAATTTAAAATTATAAAAATAATGTAAGTAATGAAGAAACTTTTGTTGAACCTATAATTGAAAATGACATAGTTCCTTATTCTTCGTAACTAAAAGACCTATATGGGTTAAGTCTATTATTCAATACTTTAATCTTGAAAACCTTTAAAAAATGACTAGAAGTCGTCATACATATCATTATTTGACGACTTTGTATGAACTTGAACCCCAATCTTTTGAAGAAGCTTATTTTTATGAAAGATGGATAAATTCTTTGAAATATGAATATAATTCTTTGATTAAAAATCAATCTTGGGAATTATTCTCTCCTCTGAAAAATGAAGTGTAGTAAGATCTAGATGGTTATACAAGATTAATTATAAAGTATATGGAAGTGTATAAAAATTCAAAGCGAGACTTGTAGCTCAAGGGTTTACTCAAAAATACGGTATCGAATATGTTGAAAAATTTGCACCATTACAAAAATGAGCACGATGTAAGGATTCATATTTCCTTAGCTTCTCGGTATGGTTGGGAAATACATTAGATGAATGTCAAAATTGTTGTTTTGAATGGTGATTTAAAAGAATAAATTTATATGACCTAACCTAAAGGATTTAAATAACCAGGGTAAATAAATGTATGTTTGTAAATTGAAAAATTCTTATATGGTTTAAAACAAGCTCCTAGAGCCTCGTATTCTAAAATTAACAGTTTTTTTCAATGAAGTTGGTTTTTCTAACTATTCATCTAAAAATGATTTATTTGTTAAAATTGAATAAAATGCTATCATTCTCATTATATTGTATGTTGATGATTTACTTATCACTAGTAATTCTAACAATTTAATTACAAAAATTAAAGAAAAATTAATGCAATATTTTGAGATGACAGACTTAGGATTATTGCATCATTTTTTGGGCATGGATATATTTCAAGATAAAAATTCTATTGTAGTATCTCAATCACAATATGCAACTAATTTACTTAAAAGGTTTAATATGCTTGATTGTAAACTAGTTGTTATTCCTATATAAGTTGGATGTAAACTTGATCCTAAACCTGCATGTGAAAAATATAATCCTACTTTGTATAGGAAACTTGTAGGTAGTTTGATTTATCTAACTATTAATAGAATTGGCATTACTTATGCAGTAGAGATTGGTTTAAGGTTTATGTAGGAGCCTTATCAGGATCACTGGAAGTTAGCAAAAATAATTTTAAATTATATTAAGGGTACAATTAATTTTTGTTTACATTATATTGCATCTAAAAATGCTTATTTATATGGATATTGTGATTTTGACCATGTTAGTGATGTGATAGATCGCATGTTTAAAGCTGGATATGTGTTCAAGTTTGGTGCAGTGTTATTACTTAGAGAAGTAAAAGAAGCCAATAGTTTCCATTTCTTCTCTTTGAGACAATATATATAAGTGCAATGGAAGCAGTAAAAAAATCCATGTGGTGACAGGGGATGTTGGAAGATATGAGCATGGAAGCTAAACGATGTACTCCTCTTGATGGGATATATTGAGTTTCATTTCTCTTGCTAAAAATCCAATTCAACATCAATTCTTGAAGCATATCGATATACTTATGCACTTTATCCAAGAGAAGGTTCTCTTGAGTGATATAGATCTCAAGTACTTCCCACCTGAAGATCAAGTTTCAGACTTGTTTATGAAGCCATTGTGTGCTGTAAATTTCTGCATGTTCTTTTTGAATGCTTGGCCTTTTAGAGTTTCCATTGAGGGAAGTTTACATGTTAATGTCAACTCCTAACAGTTGGATGGTTGTGGAATCATTATCTATAATTCTATTCTAGTTTAAAAGAATTGTAAAAATATCTTGTATGACCTATGTAAATTGATTGAGTTTACAAGTAAAGCTGATAGAGTTTCTGAAAAATATATTCCAATGTGGATCTATTTGTAAAGGAAGTCCTTGTGTTATAAAAGGATCCTAGAGATGTGGTAGAAGAATATTTCCATGAGAAATAATGAGATTTAGTCTTAGAAATATATATGCTAGCCTAAACCTTTAGGGTTTATGGATTTGCAAATCTTGTTGTAGAAACAAGTAATGTTGGCATATGGATCCCCATTTAATATTAGGGGAGTGTTAGAACTATAATATTAAGTGCATCATAGTAATTATTTTATATTTACATAATATAGAATAATCTATATTCTTATTATTTAAATATAAACTCTATATTAGGTGGTTGGTTAATTTAATTAACTAACTAACTAAATCGGGGTATGCCCCATCACTTAAGAGGGAAATAACCCTTTAGGTTATTTAAATATGACCATAGGTCATATTCAAGATATCGATTATCATATTAGATTATAATATTCAAATGTTGAATATGAAGGTAAATCCTAGTAAAAACAAGGAATAAAAGTGAGGAGGGAGTTACTAGACTGGTGGATGTAAAAAGTTTCTCACTTAGTGGATTTATTCTCCATGGTTTTTACCCATTTAGGGGTTTTCCATGTTATATATTATGTCACTATGTTTTATGGTGTTATTTACTTTTATTTAAGTTGTGCACATTTACATTTACATTTATATTTAGTTATAATGTTAAACTTAACATTTAATAAATTTAATTAATATATTTTCCACCCCTCATCATGAGAAACTATTGGTGGTTTCTTCCACCATATAGGCATTATGTAACCATGGCTTTGCAACCATTCTCAAGGTATCTTCTGTACTCTTTTCCTAATTCCTCTTCTTATCAACCTTGTCTTCTTTATTTTCTTCTTTACTCAACTTCTTCTCTTCATTATTGATCATCCTCTTCAACTACAAATTTTGATTTCTTCTTACAATCTGCACCATAGGCCATTATACCCTCTTCTTCATGACAAACTCAAGTTCTTACCTCGATTTATCCCTCATTATCTTTGTCAACTTCTCTATGTATACCATCAACTTTTTCATCTTTGATTCCATCCATTCTTCATGTTTCATCTTCTTCTCTTTCTTGGCTTTTTCTTTCTTTCTTTCTCTCTATGTCTTCTTGTTTCTTCTTATGGCTAGATAGCTTCACTAACTCTCTTATGATCTCTTATAGATCCATCTTCTCTCTAAAAGTATATATCACCTTACCTCTTCTCTTTCACACCTCACCTTCACCTCACCAAGTCTTATTTTTTCTATACTCTCTCTTATCAACTTCACACTTTTCTTCTTCTCAATCTTCACTTGTCACTTTATTCACTATACGCACTTCCACACATTGTTAGCCACAAAACAATGCATTCAATATTCAAAACAAAATAACAACAAAAAAATTCCATGCTTGATACCAAATGATGTAAAGAAAAAATAAGAACATGCCTATATTTAAATTTCAATAGTTTACAAACCACCACTTAAATAAGTATCTGCAAAAGAGGATCATCAATGAGCCTACAATGGCTCAAAAACTACTATATTTTCTTAACCTTGGATAAATTCACACATTATCACCTATAATGTCTTAAGAAGTATTGTACCATTCTCTTCATACTTCTCACATCACCATACCTTCTTATTACAATCATGAAAGAACTCACTCCTCATTCATTCTTACCTTGTTCATCCTTTCCTTCAAGTTTCTTTATTGGTTCCTTCTTCCTCAAAATGCAACTTTTGTGATCCTTAGTTACAATATTTCTCTCCAAGAATTCAAAACCTAATTCACACCATAAACAACCTTATATCAATTAAGAAAAATGTCTCAAGCAATAAAAACCTCAAAACTTCCTTTCTTTTCTAACATTCCTATTATAAACCCCTTAAGACAAGGTATTCGATCCAGTCATAGTTAGAGTGATCTATAGGAACCCTAAAAACTAATAAATTCATTATCAATTCTTCATGATCCTTGAGGTGTATGTAAAATATTATAGTTCAATTCCTTTTAAAATTTCTTATAACCCTCTTTTCCACTTTTTGCTCTTGAGAAGGCAACTAGCCTAAGACAATCCTACAACACATATATATTATCTTCCACACGGAATCTAAACCTAAATGTCAATTGCTTTGTTAATCACCCCTAAAAAATTATCCCTTCACTAATTTTAAATATCAACCTACATGACTGGTAAGGATATCTTCATATTCCACCATTAAAACTCCAAAATGCTTCTTGAAATTTTTGGTTCGAAATTCATTGATTTGGTATCTCAACTTTCAAACCCTAGATCTACCACCATGAAACCCTCACGGGAACCTAATAAAGGTATTCTTAGCATAAATTCCTTCAATTATCGATTAAAAACTTGGGATTTAGCACACATGTTTATCTCCACATTCTCTATGATATTTTCTTAACATTGGTATGTGATGACGAGTCTTTGTGCTCCTTTCTTGAGGTGATTTTCTCGTAACCATGTGATCAAAAAAGGAATAAAAACTTAATGCAACAGTGATGATGACCGAGCTTATTTAAATGGAATGACTAAGTTATTCCTTAGTGGTATGCATCTGATACATCCTTCCAATAATGTCTCACTCTCTACACATTAGATACACATATGAACTCGAATTTAATGTAAGCATAGTCACAATATAGGTTACACACTATAAACTTGTTATAGATCAACATAAACAAAATAAATTCTGTTGTAAGAAAATGATTCTTGATTCACCTCTAACATGAGTTCTTAACATCCAAAATCCTACTCAAATAAATACATTAGATAACAGAGATTGTAGTATTTTTCTAATCTTACCCACACAAAATCTATGCATTTATTGCATGATCATAATAGAGTATATACATCATGCTTGTAGTCAACATTAACTATCCATCCATGCATTCCAAAGGAGAAGTATAAAAACTTAATGCAAACTCAAGGATACCCCTGCAAGATAAGGTTAAATCATAAAAAACCTCAATATATCCATATATATATATATATATATATATATATATATATATATATATATTCCTTATACAAAACATTGGATCCTTCATTCCAAATTATCATTACCCTCCTTATGAGGAATTGAGCTCTCCTTTTGAACTCACACAACCCTATGCTCAAATTCCAACATGTATGTTCTAACTACTAGCAATATAACTACCTCCTAAGACTCATTATGACTAACACTTCCTAGTGACTCTTGAACTTCCATCCATGAGGGCTCATAAATGACCTTTTACATTATTTAAATAATCCTAATGGTTCTCTAACACACATCCTAACCACCTAACAAGACACCCTAAACACTATAACCAACACCTCATGATTTTTGACCAACCTTTATAATGAAATTACATATTTTGGAGGGAAATTCCCCATTTGAAATTAAAATCTTCTCACTCTTGACTCTCTCTCTCTCTATCTTATGACTTCACACCTCTACAAGACACTTCATGACCTCATAGATAGGAAATTTGGAATTGGAAGGCTTTTTATTGGTCCGCCTACATCGAAGGGATAAATACACATGGCATACACCAAGGAAGAATGCATTACATATGATAATACCATCACGTGCCCAAATATAGTAGATGAAACCCAAGCCATGTACGAGATGCCCCTACATTATTTGGAGGGCTTGGCATGAATGATCACACGTGAAAGAAGTAACATAACAACATGACCCACAAAAGAAGAACCGACCTAAGAGAATAAGGATTATAGAGATAAGATAGAATAACACCTTACATAGTATCGGGAGGCTGGTGGTTGAAGAAATAAAATTAATACAAAGGGTGGAATTCATATTTGATATCTTCCATGACTTTGATCAAGTGGTGAGAATACTAGTGATTAGCGATGAAGCTAAGTTGAAAGAAATGCAGGCCAAAATGAAGAACACCAAGGTTGAGCAAGAAATAATGTTGGCAGAGGTAGAAGAGAAAATGGATATGCATTCCCACATGCATTCCATATTCAACAAGATATTGATGAAATTTTTCTTGAGATGATGCATAGGATGGATGTGTTAGATGATGCTAGCATGCAATCAGAAAATTTTATTGTAAAACTTAATGAGAACATTGATGAGTTGACACCGAATAAGTGCTAGATATAGTTGATGTTGTATTGGTTAAGGCCACAAAGGAATTAGAGGGATGGATGGTGTTAGAGAAAAATTTGGATAGAGAATTTTCATAAATCCTCCTCGGAAGGCATGGATGTAGGTCACTTGATTATTTGGCGCAAGCCATATCTTATTTTCCATTCATGGAAGATATTATTTAATTGTTTGGAAGGAATTTCTTTATTGGATTTTTTGAGGATGGAAAATATAACTATTTTTGGGTAATTTTGGTTGCTAAAAATTATGAATTAAAAAGAGGCATAAAGGGTTATGTGTGGATATGAGAGCACATAGGATATTCAAAGAGACATGTTGGAATGAACATGCATAGAGGATTTTTGATAGAATGAAGAAGGATGCGTGCGAGATAGGGATCATGATGGCACATGAGAATGCACATGATTAGGGGAAAATAAAAGGACTTAGCCAATTTTCCAGGATGGGATAAAAATAGGAAAAGAAAAGATGGAGTGTTGAGCAAGAAAAGTATAAAAGTAGGCTACCTTGGCGGGAAAGAAAAGGCTATTTTTGGAGAATGGACATGTAGATGAAGCACATATATGAATATATATTAATAGGATTAAATAAAAATATTTAGGGAGATCTATTATTAGCTTATTTTAAAATAATGCACGCTTTATGGATTTATGGCTATTTTTGGATGTACTGCATGTTATCTATTTTTAAGCATGCCTATTATTAGAAAGTGAATAAGTGGTGAAGGGAAAGTCCCCACCCTATAAATACTTGGCTTAAGAATGGTTATTGGATCATTGTTATGTCTTATGATACTATGATATGGTTATGTGCATGACTTTGTGTTCACATGTTTTGAATGTTATATATCTCCTTCTTATTATGTGGTTAGTTCTAAAGATTAATGGATAATTTTGGTTGGATTATGATCATTGATGTAACTAAGTATGGAGATGTGTTTATGTAATTGATATTTTTATGGTTTATCTATAATCATTGTTTCCTTATTGTGTTGTGGGGATGAAAGTTGATATTATACTTGAGTAAGTTATGTTGATTGTTATTGTAATACCCATGCATGCTAAAATTCTGCAGTAGACATAAAAAAGGAGGGAGTTATTAACTTCACACGCTTCAGGTGAGATTCAAATATCTCTAAATTTTGTGCCAACATGCATAGCGTTTAAGTAGAAATAAAATGCTACATTTTGGTTCCGTTCTTTGGGACCTCTTTTCAAGTTTTCTACCAAGATGTTGCTAGTAGATGTGTGTCGACTATCTTTGGAGAGTATCTAAATATAGGTGGAATATGAACATATAGGTTTAAGCGGACACATAACATTGGTATTATCTTTAATGTGCATAAGTGGGTAGAATATAATATTTATAATATTTATTGGTGGTGTATGCATTGAAAAAATCTTGGGGACCTACGCCGAGGTTTTGACACAAGAAGACTACAAGATTCTTTTTGATGTAGATAGAGACTGGACTAGTGTTTTAAATCGATGGTGGTCTAGTTTGTTACGTAATTATATGTTAGATTATGTAATTACAAAGTATTTTTGTCTATCTAGAGGAAGATGATTTTATATTCTTATGCGATCCCGAGAGGATCCTATTTGCACGTTATCCCTTTAGCTATCATGATCTTAATGGTATAACTTGATTTGGAGAGATTTCTTATAGGTATCTACAACCCCACTATGTGTAGTTATCTGGGTGGGATCAGTTGTGGGGAAGGATGGTGGTCTCTTGGGTAGAAGATAGGTAGAGAGAGGAAAGACGAATCAGGTATAATGAAGCATGAGAGATGGAAATTGAAGTGTCAATGGAATTGAGGAGAATAATAACTCGTGAAGGTTTTGAATCTCTCGTAGAAGGTAGGGAGATACAACATCATTCCTTCCCAAATTTTGGTAAGCGCAGAGAGAGTCTCCATCAAATTTATATAAAAGTGCATCAGAGGAGAGGATGAGAACCATGGGCACGCATCTGACTCAACCTTGCTACCTAGCCCTTATGCAAGGTGTTCTAGATCCAAATATAGTTGAAGGAAGCAATAGTGAATGTAATTAGGAAGATACAAGTTGATATCATTTTATGTTTAATCAAGATCTTTATTAGATTAGTAACATGCCTATGGAAAAAAATAGCCACCACTTGTTTTGGAGTAATCTTGTAGGATTATTTTTATGGATCATCAATAGGATAAAGTGATGGTGTGAATACCATTAGGAGCACTTATGTAGGTGATGCGAGAGGGAAGACAATAGATGTACAGTTTATTACTACAACTTAGAAACAAGTAAGTTCATAAAATAGGTTGTAACCCATAATAGAGGCATCGATGGATTGAGAGGATCATCTCAACCACCATACTAAGGGAATCCTCGTGGACTTTCAGGTTCTAGATATGATGGACATGGTCCACAACCACCACCTTAGCAACCACTACCGAATCAACATCAACAAAGACCACCTTAGGTTTATTTCTATATGTCAATCCACTTAACATAGTATAGAGGTATAGAGGATGTAATAGAGCATGCACATAAGTGTGAATTACTATGGCATGCGAAGTGAGTTACAACTTTAGATAGAAAGGAAAGTTAATTTGCTACTATGATGCAAAAGTAGACACATAGTTAGTACATGAAGTATGAACCACATCGAATGTGGTGGATTAAAATTGTTTGCGTACTATATTTTTTGATTAGTTTCACATCCAAGAGTATGAACAATAGAGCATTAACATGCTCAAAGATATTAATAAAGGTTTATATGAAAGCATGAGGGAGTATGATGCATAGTTTAAGACTCTATTATCTTGATTTTCTTATGAAATTCATCAAATTCATCATGCATAGTGGTTTTTTTGGGTATTTATGACTTCATTACAAAGGGCATTATCTTATAAGACATATACTAATCCATGTGAGGATTTTGAAGAATGTATGTGCACTGAAGTAGTCAGAAGTTTTGACACAGGAGTTAGTCCTTTTCTAGAAGCACATATAACAACTATGAATAAGTAGTTGAGAATATTTTTTCCAACTCCAGGCATGAGATTAAAATTGGTATATGGTGCATAGATTCGAGGTTCAATGTCACACTAAGGGTAGTTTCCCACATAGGTCACTTTGTGCATGTTGTTATGAGCTTATGATATTTTCCACTTGGACGATGATGTTTGGAATTTTCCTTGTCCTCTCTTTCAAAGTGCACGACTATGAAGAGTGAATCAATGTAATGTAAGATTCGAAACAAACATACTCATGATACAAATTATTGTTAGTTGATAGATAAAATTAACAAGGTGTACTACACTAGATTATGGTAGACCACGGTAGCAAGAAACTCTTAGGTACAAAATGTGCATCCTTCTAAAGAGCATAATAATGGTGGAGGTGGATTCTATGAAGGATATATAAGTACATGTCATAGAGGTAGAATTATATTTCTACATAGGACTTGTTATAATTTTGGGTCCTATTACAGCTCAAATGTGCACCCATGCCTAAATCATAGACCATTCAAGATTTGAGACAACATGGTACTATCTCTTAGTTGTGGGACTCAAACCGAGACAAAACTCCAGAGAAGTTCAACTTCCCCTACTTATTCCTAATGCTAACACCACCCCTAATACTAAAATAAAATCCTCACCTAAACATGCCAAGGACCAAGGATAAAAGGAGATGTAGAAAAAATGAAATCCCAAGCTAAGAGGGGCGGCGATAGTGCAAGAAAAATATTTGATCACTCTCCATGAGGGAAAAAGGAAGAGGGAAAATGAGGGAGAGAGGGTGGATAAGCATTCCACATTAAAAACCACGTAGACCATGCATTCCCATGTGAGAAAAACACATAAAATAGAGCTGCAAGTAAGGGGAACACACAATGTCCCAAAAATTCAAACAAAGAGGAAAAGAGAAACAAAATGCGAGACTAGGGTAGAGAGATAGCCACAAAATCTGATTCTATTACTTAATGGATGCACACTTGTCTACATTCATTACAAAAGGTGAAAATACATTACAAAGACCAAGCTCAAGGTCTGAAACCCATGGGAAGTCAGCCACCATTTTGACATGGTGCCATTACAACAAAGAGGGATCCATCTTAATGAGTAGAGCTCTTATATTTATAGAAGAAGAAGGAGAGAAGAAGAGGAGAAAGAGAGGGAGATTTGAAATTGAATTTCCAACCACCAAAATTAAATAATAAATTCCCTAAAAGATCTGGGTGCCTTTAATTATCCACTTCCACACACCTTTTACGTTGTTGGGTACCCATGCCGCATTAATTTTTTTGGTTGCGCCACCTAGAACAATATATTTTACATGTAGGAGAATTATTCCACCTTTACGTATATCTATCCTTAAAAAAATACATAGAGGATGTAGAGACCTTTCCATTGATATAAGGTTTTTAAAAATCAAATCATTAGGTGAAAGATATGGTGACTTTGGTCTTCCATAGAAAACTATCATTTTCCTTTAATATGCGGTCTTCTCCTTTTAGTCATGTGCCACTTTTGATTTCTTTTGTTATTTCTTGTATTCTATGTAATTTTTACCTCTCTACATCATTCCAAAACCTTTAGCTATTTTTCTTTATGTACCATGGATTTGCTAGTTCCTCTGTCTTAACCTGCGGCTTCGTCCAATGTGGTGCTATACTTTCAACATTTGTAGACCCTTTTTCTTCAATCTGTGGATTTCCTCACCTATGTGGCATGTTCCAATTCTTCCCCAAATATTTACTAACTTTGGTGACTTTATCTCCTTAGCTGTAACTTTCTATTTTCATCCATGAAAAGCTGAAATGATTTCATTTCCTTCATTCCTTTACCCATGGATCTTGTTTTACCTTTTCAGGTTGCTCCAATTTTTTTGGCCAACATTCCAAGTCCACGAGAAAACCAAGTTATTCAATTTTTGCAAGGGTGTAGAAATGGAAAACAGGTCCCTAGATTATGACCAGTATGATTGTCCCTAGAATATAGTTTTCTCATGGTGTGGTAAGAAATATAAGTTATAGGATTTTCCAGGACCTATACGAGAACATGAGCAATAATAAGAAGAAGGAAAAAGGGCACGGGGAGGATTAAGGTACAAATTGTGAAGGGAGATTGATGGATACCAAAGAAGATACCAAATCCTAAGTGATAACCTTTCTTGGTAATTACTCACTTTGAAGAAGCACATGCGTGAACCTCTCAAGTCCATACCACTCATAAAAAAAAAAAGAGGTCATGCACGTGTGATATCCAAAAGCTGCACATCAAAAGTAAGTCTTTTAAGATACTATAGGAGTAATTAGAGAGTTGCAAGGATAGATACAATGCTTATAGGAGGAGGTGTGTGAGAGAGAATGAGTGAAGAACATTTATCTTTCATAAAGGAGGTATATAAGATGTTGTGATCCCCTATAGGATTTAAATTATTTTCTAAACTTACCCCATTAAAATCAACTTTAAGCAATGCAATAATTAAAACACATTACACATAGGTTGATAACAGAGTTTGGTAGAATGCCTATGTCTTGAGGTCATCAACACAACCAATTTATTATCCACTTTAACGATTGCAATTCGATAAAAATGAAAATCAATTCATGATAATTTCTTAATAGAGAAGAACAAGAATCTTTATCATGACCACCGAATAGTTACCTCAACTTATGAGGTAGATTTAATCTAGTATTCTCCTCCATGGTAAAATTCCATATGGCTCCCCAATCAGTCTTCTATATGTTATTACAAAGTCGTGTGGGTCCCATGTTTAGTATTTCAGACATGACGCAATTTTAATTTATGGATCAATAATCCAAAATAACAAGAACCTTTTTCATGAAAAATGTGTGTCAATATCCCGATTTATGCATTAGATGTGATATTTTTTTGTAGGATACCCTATGGCTCCAAGCCCAGGCTCTGTAATATCTCCGGTGAGTTGATAATGACTTTCGTAATACTGAATACCTAAAATCCTTCATTTCACAGTGTTAATTATTCTTCTAGAAACCCTGCATGCTCTGTTGTGCGGTGCTAAGTCTCCAAATATCAACAGACTTCAGTTTTTCCAACGAGCTCAATACTAAGTAGTAACCCTCCTCACGAAGCTAAGATTTTGAAGACTTATCCAACATATTGAGTTTTTGAGCTCTATTTATTCTTTGTGCTTCATAATGACCCTTAGCTCCACAATGTCTCCAAGGTCCGGCTTGAGAACACTCTTGGTGAGTTAAAAATAATAACTCCTGAACCATTATGAAGATGCCTATATTAGTACAATATAGGTCTTATATCTCCCTTATGCCTATAGTAGTATGATATAGGTCTTAGCTTCCTCCATACTATTATGATAAAGGCCAAAATCTCCATCATGCCCATACTATTACGATATAGGCATCATGCTTATATTATTACGATATAAGCATTTTTATCTCTCCATAATTCCTATAGTAAAATAAGACTTACATCTCCATAACTTCGCCACAATTTCACCTTCGAACTTCATGCATCCTCCTCGGCTCAGCCTTAGAGCATTAATTTTTTTATGGAGAGAAATCGGAGCTTTAATTTCTCCTATAAGACTTATATAGTGCCTATAAATAGGCCTCTACACATTTCCTCCAAAAATGAGTATAATAATATAGGGCTTATATTTCTCCAAAATATGGGCCTTCACATTTTACTAAGGCCTCATAATATTTGAAATTCCTTTACCCTTCATTCCTCTTCCTTGTCCTGTGAGGCATGCTTACTTGGGAGGAGCTTATGATAGCTTGGTCGAGTTTGTCACTAAAGAATCTCACAACGAGATTTTGTTTGAATGGAGGGAGAAAGTGGATTTTATTTCCTTTGAGTAACTGAAAAACCTATATAAATGGCTTATCACCATTATCCTAACCAACTTGGTGAGCTAGCTGATTTGGTTAGATCACTTAGTTTGGAGGGGAGAGGGAGCAGGTTCAAAACCCCCACCTTTACCTTTGTACTCGGTCGGAGTTTTCCATATAACGATGCCTTTGCCACATGGTTCTGCAACCCTGCCACGCTATTACAACAATCACAACATATACTCACCATACACATTGAACCCTACGTCGACCACATTTTTTGCTTTCCACATGGGCTCTACCTGTCATGTGTCCTTTACCACTACCGAGACCTTACCATGTTCCCTCAATTTCCACTATCCACCCATCCATGGTGTTGTCAAGTCCTTTAGCCCTCTTTTTACCACGACGAGATGATATGGCTTATTCCATATCAATTAGGGAGTATAAAATATAAGGCTTAAAATAGCCTTGTGACCAACTCTTCCATCGTGGCATCAAGCCAAATCCTCCTATGTATTTTTCGATGAATACTATGCCTTGATTTTCTGGTCCCAATGTATCACTCGGTCTACCCAAGTATTAGCTCCTTGAGTTGTATAGATGCCAAACTTTCCCCTTGTGTAGTATATCTCGATGTATAACTTGTTTCTTGGCTCAATGAGTAGCTCTATCTAATGTGGCAATATAGACCAATGAGACAATGTGGTGGTAGGCCATGTGGTGGCCTTAGGACCCAGCATGTGGTAATCCATTTTTGATCGTTGACAAAGAATCATGTGTCAAAGAATCGAGGTATGAAACTTCAAACCATTCTTATCACCTTCTCTTGATCCAAATGTAGCACTTTTCTATGACTCGCTAGTTGACTGGTCTTGTTTATGGTTGACTTCAACTTTGAATAGCCACCATTATCATGTATAGGCTCTATTTTTTTGTTTAGATAGTCTTTGAAAAGCTCACGAGTTGGATTCTCGCAATGTGATAATCCTGGGAGATTTGGGGAACATCTGTCCTTTGGATTAAACCTAACCAATGGGAAGGATTTTTATCACAAAAATATTATGAACCCCATATCACATTCTTTGAGAAGAGATATTCACAGTATACTACCCACTCCATAATAAAAACTAATGGCTTGATCTAGGGGAACATGCGATGACACATCCCGATAATTTTAATCTTGATGCCTAAACTATGCCTCTACACAGAATGAACTTTAGTTCCACCGAAGAAGACACTATGTTATACCCATTTGCATGGCCTTAGCCTCTACACAAAGACTTAGAAGTTTATGATGGTTACTTTACCCCACTACAGCTTACGCCTCTACATGGTACAAGCCTTAATGATGATGAAAATCGGTACCATCCCGATGCATGGCCATAATGGGCATCTACAAAAATGAAGATCCAACCCAATGACATGTCCACGATGATCAGCTACCATTTTCCTACATAGACACAATGCCTCCACACAGAATGACTATCCGAGCTAATACTAGTGAGCTCAAGTATCGCAAAAATGGCTAAAATGTCTCCAAGATTATAGATATGAGTATCTACTGTAACAAACACTAAAAATTTGATTAGGAGATATAATGGAGTAATCCAAATATAAATGTGAGAAAAATAATGAGTATGATAAACCTATCCCTCATCCTATCCCAAAACCCGAATACAAAATCATAAGCCAATTCCATCACTATCAAATCATCCTACACTAATCAAACTGATTAGAGAATAAAGAGTTCACCGGAAAGAACAACCATCTGTGATACCAACATGATCTAAAAATTGATCAATTTTTTTCTTGACCATAGACCCCTATAGGCTTTAAATTCTTTTCCAAACTTACCCCATTAGAATCAACTTTAAGCAATGCAATAATTAACACACATTGCACATAGGTTGATAATGGAGTTTGGTAGAATGCCTATGTCTCCGGGTTCATCAATAGAACTGATTTATTATCCACTTTAACAACTGTAATTCTAATACAAAATTACAATCAAATTATGATAATTATTGAATACAAAAGAACAAGAATCTTTATCATGACCACTAAATAGTTACTCGGCTTATGATGAAGATTTGATCTAGTATTCTTGTCCATGATACAATGCCTTATTGCTCCTCGTGTCAAGTATGGTTTTACCTTGGGTTTGTTTGATGTCTTAAGGGGGTAAAAACCTAACTCAACCTCAGTATGGCAATGTTTTTGGGATACCTGTGATGTGTGATGGTGTTTTTCCCTTTGTGAATAATGTAAACAAAGCCTCCTTTTCCTGCAAGCAAACCTACAAATCAAAAATTGTTACACTAGAATAGTTATTAAGATAAATGGGCAAATTATCTGGAAAACTCTAGTCCCTTAAGTAAATTTCTTCTTTAAGAAGATATTAACCTACTTATGAAACAATTAAGTTTATTGATGATTATGTTGCAATACAATATGATAAAATGGAAATGTTACTAGTTGATATCACTTATTTAGATGGTTATATATATAATATAATAATGATAAGCCTAAAACCAAAGATTGGATTCTTGATCTATGTACAAGTTCTCAGAAAAATTGGATCCTACATAGCCAACTAGATACTCCTCTACAATGAAATAAGACTCAAGATTAGAAATATAATCATATGAAAATAAGCCAAATACTTCTTCTTGAGTGTCATAAAGGTGTGTAAGAGTGGCATCGGTGTCGGGATGTTGATATGCATGTCGGTATCAAAATCAGATGCGGGACAATAATATTTTGAATGTTTAAGGTAGCTTCATAGTTGTACTTGAACCAAGGCGAGGTCATCTTGGATACTCCAAACCTCATACTACGCATTCCAAACTTCCTTTGTGGCTTCACGAATGTAATAAGTTGATGCAAAAATGCCCTCCAAATAGTCCAGGGGTATAATGTGAATGGCACAAAGTTCTAAGTCATGAAGCAGATCATACTTCTCCCAAAGTCACAGTATGGGCGGACAATGGGTGGAGAGTCAATGATATTAATTGAATATTTATCACATTCTAATGCCATATGGAATCACCATATTGGGAAACATGTTAGAAAATAATAAGAGCAAACAAATATTTTTAGGTAGATTATAAAAAAATTGTGGCAAAAAATATTCAACAAGTATCGCGGTGATGATCGGCCAATCGCGAGTAATTATGTAAATTTTAATATCCTATTGAAATAGTTATTAAATTTGAATTAAACTATGATTTCAAATGAATTCAAAATTTAAATGACATACTAGCTAGAAAATGAGCAATATTACCCACTAATGGGGAAAAAAATGACAAAAACAAAACAACTACCTTATGTGGATAATTGAATTGGTTGATATACGAGTGAGGAAGTATTTGCGATAGCAACCGATGACATGATGATAAAATTGACTATTTTGAAGTAGTGTAATGGTAATGGATTTTTTTGGTGATGATCGATCTCTGGAATGTATGTAGAAGATCACAATTTCCCTACAAAATGCAAAAATCCTCCCCAAAGGAGGCTAGCAAACCTATTTATATAGATCGCTGGAGATTGGGATAATTTTCGGTGATTTTGGAAAATCCAAGTTAGGGACTCAAATTAAGTTATTTTCCTAATATTTTGGTCTTGATCCTTGAGGATTTCGACGGTGGTTAGAATGTGAAGTGGGAGAAACTTGAACTAAGACTAGGTTAGTTAGGATGAGGATCACAAAGTCATTTTGGATTTTTTTTAGTTATAACTAGTTAATTATAGAGAGGTGGTTAGGGATAAGTTAGGGATAGTTAAGTGATATTTATGGAAAGTTAGTAGACTAGTTAGTTACGAATAGTAATTATGTCCAAGTTAGCATGATGAGGTGTGAGTTTATATTAATTAATTTAATTTAATTATTTAAAAATTACACCTAAGAAAAAGGTGGTGTGAACTTTGAATTAATTTAATTAAAAGGGGATCAATGGGTAACCTAATGGCATGGAGTGTCGAGAATGGCATGTTTTTATTTTGAATGGGCTTGAGACAATGACAATAAGGGGGTGTAGATTTTTGGTGTCTACATTTTTTCCTTTTTATCTCACAATTTTTGGGTAAATCGTTAGACAAAAATAATGAGAAGGTTTGAATAGTATGGGTGATTCTACTGTAACATGATACAATAAACATCTCGTGTGTTTTAATTCAAAAGGTTTCCCCATTTGAAGGGGTTACAAAATAGTATAGTAGAGAATCGATTGACGGGGTGGCCAAAGACCTCAACACCCATGGACGTAAGATTCTTACGAGGAAAAATTGACAAATGAGAAAAAAAAAAGTGATGGGAACCAAAGGGCTTGTCTCCCATAGATGAATGGTAAATCGATATTTTTCTACGTTTGTTTGGTTAAAGGTTATGGGGGATAAGAATAGTTGAAAACATGGCGCACTTTTGTAAAGGGTGAAAATGATATGGTTTCAGAAATGTAGGTGTCAATGCCTAAAACAAGTAAATCGTCGGTGATCATGGCAATCATCGGTAATTGTGTCGTATAAAATATGAGGTTAAATAACCCAAAAGAATTTTTTCTTATAACTCGATTGTTTGGTGAAAGTGACTTTTTCATAGCAGTCTGTGAGTGTGGAAAACATGTTTTTAGATAAAAACAACATGAGAATGGAATCTTCAAGCCGAAACGTAAGGCCGATCTTGGCGAGAGGTAAGTTGTTCATTCATTTTCATTTCATTTTTCATGATTTCAGTAGATTTAGGGTTGAAATACCATGTTGGGGGGTACACAGATCCCCTAATTTAATTTAGTAGGGATTATTGATGATTCATCCAATTGTTAGTGATTGAGGTGAATCACAAACGATTCACCTGTGAAAAGACAATTCACATTTTGAATGGGAGGTTATGTTTTTTATGAATGTTTTAAACTTTTTGGAATGTTTATGATGTTTAGATGTTATAATGCCATTTTTTTACGGATGTCTTTTTTTTATTACCATTGTGATAGTATTAATGATTATCTTGTTATTTTGTGTTTCATAGATGGATTCACAGTTGACCATTCACGACCGCATTCCTTTGATGTTGGATGAGGTATGAGAGGGTTTATCTGATGATGATTGGGAGAATTTAGATGTAGTAGGATTTGGTGGCATGATATTTTATAGGAAAATCCATAGATGTCGCGATCGATATCGCAGCTTTGTTAGAGAGGTGGAATCCTTCCATCAACACTTTATGGCTTCCTACAAGGATATGACCATCACCCTCGAGGATATTCATCGGATTACGAGACTACCATCTGTGGGCCAGTGCTATTTATTTTATTACGAGAAAAGGAGAGGGAAGATACCATGCAGAGGTTACATGGTGGGGATTCTTGGGATGTGATATAATCATCAAGGGCTTTTGATTACAGACATTATATAAGGCTAGGAGAGCTAGTTTCCCATGGATGACCATGATGATAATTAGTATCTCATGCTTTGCATTATTAGATTCGGAGGTGAGTTCTTCCCTTGGATGATGACAGTGTCATTACAAATATGATAGAGAAACCTTTGCATTGTTTTTGAGTGGGCACCTACTTTGCTAGCTCAAAAATTTGAGAGAGTTATGGGCTTGGGACGACCCATAAGCATTATGGGATTGATGTCATATTTTTATTAGTGTTGGGAAAATGAGCATATTGCAATTGCTTGTCCATTGGGGTTGTCATACGACATTTATGTGAGGCATCTGAGTTTTATGAGATGAAGTCAGAGCCTTGGTCGGGAAGGGAAGGTAAAGGGACATATTTATTACAGAGATTTGTTAGCAAGGATACATGTTGGTCATGTGATATGGAGGCCACATGTGTATTATCATGATAGGCCCGAGTTCCCTCGAACTTATTATAAATACAACAGGATATTTGAATTTAGGGTTGCAGATTGGGAGATGATGATTTGTTATGTTTGATCGGAGTTAGGATAAATTTTTATCTAGTTTAGGGGATACCCAAGGATCTAGTACAATATAGATGGGAGGATGGGGACACGATACTCCGCAGGTTGTAGTGGCGAGAATTGTGGTTATCGATGAGCAACCAAGTGCCATGGGTCTTGATGAGGATGGGTAGATTATTTTCATTGATGATGCATGGGTGATCCAAAAATTTTATTTATGGTGGGCCCAATAGTTAAGGAATTTTGAGAGTGTGAGGGAAAAAATGAGATATATACTAATAGTCAAACAAGTGTGTGCTTGAGTGGCAAGAAGATCATAAGATCCATAGGAGGAGAGAGGTGAGGGTGATGATGTTATAGATACATTTGTTACAGTAGTGATGGAGAGAGAAACTATTTAGAGAGAGTGTGATGATCTGGTAGGAATCTGTGATACTCTTATTACAGAGAGGGATGGTTTGATTGTTTAGGGTGATGGTCTCTAGGCGCAGCTTGTACATGTTTCTTCTAATAGAGACAAGTATAAGGGATAGAGGGATACATTGAGGAAGGCCTTAGGGATCATGGTTCCTTCTATTTCTGACACAAAGTTATCAACGATGGCTCGATCTAGCAGGCAGAGAGGAGGGCACTGTAGTACCTACTCCTAGCATGATTTTAGTGTCACATTACAAGGCCATGAAAACAAAGAGAGATTATTATGTGGACATTATCATCAAGATCTATCCTGATGCCACTTTGTATATTGATCATTTCACTTCCCAAATGGTGACCACTCCAAAGAAGAAGGCCTACCGCGAGTGCGGTTAATGCGAGATCATCCACCTAAGAGGTCGAGAGAGTGGAGGGTGGAGCCGGTGGCAAGGCTGAGGTGATGGGTACCCAAAGGGATGGTGGGGATGCTGGTGTAGAGGGAGGAATTTCTACTCCTAGAGGAGAGGGTGGTTCTCATACGATACTAGGAGATATGTATTTTACCGCATGATTTGTATATGATGTTATAGGATCATTAAAGCCCAATTTGATATATTGATTATTTAGATGTTTGTGATGTATCCCGAGAATTTGATATATATATATATATATATATATGATGATGATGATGATGATGATGATGATGATGACGACGATTTATCCTTGTGATTTGGTATATTTTTTATGTTATATGCATTTGATATTTCGAGATGGATTTATAATGTTTTGATTATGGCCATTAATGTTCAATAAATTTTAGCGCTTTTAAAAGGTGACCAGAATGTAACAAAATTAAATGAAGTAAAAGTGGAAGAACGCCCACTATAAAATTTGACATGTATACACAATGAGTTAAAACAATGTATGCACTTGTAGCCTTTCAAAATGTTAAATAAGACCATCAATGAATTGGTTAAGTAAATCACGGTGGATTTGAGTCAAATTTATCAGATAATAAAAACCAATGGGGCATTGTGGATGTATGTTGTCATGGGAAAAAAGGTTCTCCTTTAACGGGTTTATAGAGAATTTATGCCCCAAATTTTATGATTTTTGAAGCAAACTGATCAATGTGGGAAGCTTACTTATGATGGGAAAGATGATCAATGTAGGAATCTTTCTGGATGCTTTGAAAACTTGATTAAAATAGGAATCCATTTCCTTAAGTAGGCATCACTCAATGGTATGGTATAAATTTTTATTTTTGACTTGAATGGCCATCCTTTTAAGGGATTGGTATATGCCTTTGATAGGTAGATATCCTTCGAGGAATAATCTACTTTTTGGTAATTTTGTAAATAGATGTCCTTCACGGGATGAATCTATTATAACTAAATGTTTTGGCAAGATAAGCATCCAATGAACTTATATTGTTGAGCTAATGGCAGAAAAACATGATAAACCATTTTTAAGGAGGGGATAAGTGTTATATGTTCTTGACACCCACATGGCCCATGTCATGATCTTTGGTATCTAGTTGGAATTATTTGGAAGAATTCATTTAATGGAAGTTGTTATTTGTAATAATGGAATGATGGGATTTGACTAAAATTGGTGTCATGATGATCAATCATTTAATAGTATAAAGGCCACAAGTGCAAAGCATTCAAAGGTTTGACCTCAGGTTCCCCCATTAAGATAAGTGAGACGATACGCACCTTTGACCCATTTTTGTGATTGATAATGTAAGGATCAATCTAATTAGGGGAAAATTTTCCACATTAACTCTTCTCCAAGGTAGTGACATTTTGATTCTCTTTAAGTCAAAAATCCCCAATTTTAAAGTCACCTTATTTAACATGTTTATTGTATGCTCTGCTAATGCATTGTTGATAATATTGATGATACTCCATAGCTTCTATACGCTTTTCATATAACCATTATAGTTGTGTTACACGATCTTGGTGGTATTATTTGTCGGGATGAAATATTTTAGAGATACACGACACGATGGAATATGAATTTCAAATGGTACAATGGCTTCAAATCTATATACAATTGAGTAGGGCATAACATCGATAGGTGTGTGGATTCTAGTTTGATAGGCCCAAAGAGTGAATGGGATTTGGATATGCTAATTTCGCCTACATAATTTACTAATTTCATGAGGATTTTGTTGAGTTTTTGTTATAGGCCTCATCTTGGTTGTTTTCTTGAGGATAATATGGTGATGAGAAGCTAAATTTGATATTAAATATATCACGAGCTTTTAAGCGCCTTATTTTTGAATGATTTTCCATTTCAGTGATGATCCGGTGTGGGATGCAACAACGACATATGATGTTCTAATATATGAAGTTAAGGATGGGTCTGGATTTTGTCAAGGTTAACGGAGCAGCTTAAACCCATTTAGTAAATTATTAAATTATTGTGATGATTGAGTGATGTTGTTTTCTTTATCTTGATTTGATTGCACAAATGAGGTCTAACCCACATTAGGAGAAAGACCAAAGGTCATGAGCTGTTAAAGACTTTACGCAGGATGTAAATGAGATTAGAATTGAGTTAACATTTAATGCACTTCTTTACTTATGAAAAATAGTCTTTCTTAATGGTAAGCTAGTAATACCCAATTTTTATGATGCATTTAGAAATGGCCTTTCCATTTAAGTGACCACCATAGATGTCGTCATGAACTTCTTCAATTTCTCTAATTCATTCGTGTGCTTTAAGATATTGTAATAAAATTCCATCAAAATTGCATTTATAAAGGATACCTCCTATGATAACAAAGTGGGTGACACGTTGAAGGAATGATTGTTTAGTAGATTGTGACAGATCCGATGGGATTTTGGACTCGGTGAGATAATCATAAATCTGAGTGTATCATAGATTTGGTGTAGTTTTACCAATGATGTTGATGGAAGGAAGCTCATTTTTATGTGAAGGATGATCCAAATGTTGAAACAAATACATACGTTTGGGTTTTATCTTTTGATTTTTCTATTTCAAATGGAACAAGGGATCCGAGGGAAGCCATAGTGCCGAAAAACCTATTGGAAGATCATGGAATGGATTGAATAGTGAAATGATCGAATATGGAAAGGATAAAATCAACAAAAAAATTATTATTTTGAAGTGTTTCATTCTTACATTGGTATTCTCCTTTGACCTAACTAATGACAAGTTGTGAGTCTCCATAGATTTCTAAGATTTAGAAACCTAAGAGAACAATGGTTTGTAGGCCCATGATTAAGGCTTTGTATTCTACCATGTTATTGGTACATTCAAAATTGAGTTTGAATGATAATGGAATGGGAATTTTCTAAGGTGGTATGATAATAACCCGGCTCCTACAACCTCTTGACATTTATAATAGTCAAAAGAGAGAATCAATTTGATAGGGATGAAATCGGGTTCATCATTATCAAATTTTTGATGTGGTTAATGAAATCGTCGGGAAAAATTTTGATGACGTGATTGATTATCGGAAGGGGTGATTGATGAGTTGATTGGTAATGGCATAAAATTTAATGGATTTTGGGGATAATTTCAAGATCAAATTCATTCATGAGCATAAGCCATCGAGTTATGTGATCGTTGTGATAAGGTTTAGTGTGTATGGATTTAAGAAGATTAAAAATGGTGATGACGTATGTTTTGTGATTAAGGAGGTAATGTTGAATATTGGAGGTGGAAAAACACAATGCACAACAAAGTTTTTTGGCATATGTGTAGCATGTTTCATATTCATGGAGTGTGCAACTAATGTAGTATATGGCTTGTTCATGACCTTGACCATCATGGTGGGAAAGCATGGATCCTAACGCATGTTTGAAGTGGATATGTATAAATAAAATGGCTCCCCTTCATAAGGTGGAGTAAGCATAGGTGGTGATAATAAATATTGTTTGATTTTGTCGAAGGATTTCTAGAAATTAGAATCCAAATGAAATTCTATGTCCTTATGGAGAAAGTGGTGAAATGGTTGACAACGATGATGGCTATGATATGAAACGTCAAATGGATTGTAATTTTCCTTGAAGGTTACACGGTTGTTTAAAATTAGATGGAGGCATTTCAATAATTACTATGAATTTTTCTAGGTCAACTTGAATGCAGGATGGATATGATAAACCCAAAAATATTTGTAGTAAGGACACCAAATTTTTTTATAGGATTAAGATGAAGACAAAATTGGATGAGATAGGTTAATATTGTTTCTAGGACGTTAAGATGATTTTTTCATGATTTCTATTTTATAAGAAGGTATTTGAAGTAATATTAAACAATTTTATGGATAAGGTCATGGAAGATGTATGTCATGGCATTTTGATACGTGGTTCTTACAATTTTAAGCCCAAATAACATCACATGGTAACAAAAATTTCCCCAAGGGGTAATGAAAGAAGTTTTTGATGGTTGTCACCTGCGATGAGTATTTGATTATAACCAAAAAAACCATCCATAATAGAAATCATTTCATGTCATGAGGTTAGGTAAACGAGATGATATATGTTTGGGAGAGGGAAATCATCCTTTGGAAAAGCAAGATTGAGATCCCTAAAGTCTATGTAGATACGTATTTTTTTGAGGATTTAGTTATGGGGACAACATTAGAAATCCATTGTGGATAATCAATGGGTATGATGAAATTAGTGGATAAAAGGCATTGTAACTATTCCTTAAAAAGGAGAGATATACGGGGTGCATCTTGCAAAGTTAGCATTAGGGTATACGAATATTTTGTGTATGAAAATATTAGTATTGATTTTGGGCATATCACTATATGACTAGACGAAGGCTTGATGATATTTTTCAGGAATGAGGTGAAATCATTTAATTCTTGTGGATCAAGAGATTGACAACCTCTAACTATGCAAGGATCTTAAGGGAATCCTAAGTTAACATCGAGAGTGGATTCATTGAGAAGCATTTAAGTTTCAGATGGTAGGGATTTATGAAGAAAATAATCCTCAACTCCCATGTGAGAAAGGATATCCTGGTCATCCTGACACTGAAGGATATCTATAGTGGGTGAATCTTCATTAACCATTTCTATCAAAACAAGGGGTAATGATTTAGTGGAGTGATTAGATTGATAAGTAAGTGTCCCTAAGGATATGACATTGATTAAACAAAAAGTTAGGTGGGATGGGTATAGTGTCATTAGTGTCATGGGATCTTCAGGGTTCATTGACGATGTTGGTTCTAGTTTGGAAATAGTTAGGGATGTATCAAGCTTGGATGTAGTGGCTTCACACATGTTAGAGGTGAATCTTGTATAGCCTAATCCACTCTTCTCATGATATTTAAGGGAATGTAGGACAGGTTGATCATGGGTTCCCTCTTTGTAGCATCCGAGGAGGCCAAAACCTCTCCACACGCACTAATGAAGATATATACGGGTGGAGTTTGGATTGTCAAGAGATTTGAATTTTGACATGAATGGAATAATGTGGTATTTATTAATGGAGTGGGATAGAGGATTAGAAATTCCTCCATAAATTAGACTTGTTAAGGTCATACATGGGTTGTTTTTCAAGGATACCATATGTTTTGGGTGAAGGAATAGATTTGACTATGGGAAGATGATACTCCCTGAGCATAAGGTGTTTTATAGCCTTACCAAGAGAAGAATCATTTGGTAATTTGGAAGAAGGAATATATGTGATATTTGATGCTTCATCATATGGTTCATATGTGGATTTAGGTACGAGGACATTGTTTTTGTGGTACATCATGTGTGATCAATGAATGAATTTGGATCAGCGGGAATAATGTAGGTCTTTCCTTCATGTTTGTACTTGAGACAACTATGGAGGGTGGAAGGAAATTAACACATGGTACATATCCAAGGGAATCCTAACAGCATATTGTATTGTAATTATCCTTGTATAATGTAAAAGAGTTTTGTAGGGTTGTAACACCAACTTTAAGTGGTAGTATTACCATACCTAGTGTGGGTGGGATAGTGTCATTGAATAATCACAAAAGAACCATAGTTTGTACAAAAATGATGTTGGGAAACTTGATTTGGTTAAAAGTGAGGGATGATATGATATTGATGAAAACACCACTATCAATCGTGACCCTCTTAATGAAGATGTCATTGTTGGGCTTGAAAATATTGGCTAAGTACCAAGAGGCACGTGCACATACGAGGATTAGTAAATAGAAGTGCGCTCAGAGAAAAGTGCACATGAGAAAGGGTTTAAGAGAAACCAAGGTGCACACGGGAGGAAAAACAAGGGTTTAAAGGACTTATCCATATTTGGCATCATGGAGTCACTTGAGGAAAAATGTAAGGACATGAATAGGCATGATAAGTGGATAAGGTGCCACCTAGAACCTTGAGGCCAATAAAAGGATATACCATGCGGGGAATATTCCCGAGAGGCATCATTACATTTAGTTGGAGGGTTTTGTAAAGAGGATAAACATTCACCAATGGAGGACCACTTTGACACTTGGCAAACAATATTCTCGGGAGAGAAATTATGATGGTGGACGCTGATCCTATTTAAAGTACTTGAGATGAGAAAAGAGAAGAGAGAGAGAGAGAGAGAGAGAGAGAGAGAGAGGAGGAAGGAGGAAGAAGTGCAAGGTATGGGAGTGGTGAGAGAAGGATGATAATGAGGTGGTACATAAATGTTAGGAAATACTAAGGGTTTTGAGGTCATGGTGCTAAGGTTTAGAGTTCTTAGTGTTAAAGGTTTGTAAGGGATATCATTAAGCATATGTATGGGGACCTGGGGCCTAATACAAGGGACATAATGGGGAAAACATAGTTAGGATATCAGATGAGATAGGTTTTCAAGAGTTGGAGCTTTGTCACTTAATGTATATGGTCGAGATGACCCTTTTGAATGTATTATGGCTACTATAAACTCTTTTAAATCAATATACAAGGATTTATTCTATACATATTGCTTATGGGTGTAAACCCTCATGTTATTTGGCTTGCCATGACTCGAGATATAGTTTCCTCTACTTCATATAATGTTCATTTAGATTTTTTTGAAGAATTGATGTGTAGATCTGTTAGTTATATCTTTTTCCTTTTTAAGTAGATGCATGTACTTATGTTTCTACAAATAATCCGCGTGCACCTCGGTGAGTTTCCATTGTATGTTGGGTGATAGGCCAGCACGCTTGGGGTTAGAAAGAGGTATTGAGGGTAAAATAATGACTACATCTTAGTTCCATTATCGGGACCTCTTTTGAAGCTATTGTGAGATAAATTTGTAATGACGTAGCGCTTGATCTTGGATAGTGTTGAAGCATGGATTAAAAACATGGAGGATGAGTTTTCTCAAAGATTTAACATTGAACCTAAGTTTGATGCACATAAATGGGTAGAGGATCACTTGTATTATGATTTATATGATACCTTTTTCTAATATTTCCTAGTAGAGTTATATGAATGGCTCTCAAAGCATGAGCATCATGGACAATTTGGTACTATAGAACTCATTTTTGAACCTAGGAGGAATATCAATAGTTGTATGATGTCGATCTAACATGGACCTATGTTATTGATCACTGGTGGAGTAGACTGTTGAATAGTTATACCTTGGAATACACTATATCTACATATTCTTTCCTAGAGATTACTGAGTTTGAGTTCTTATGGTAACCTAGAGGATCATTTTTTCATATTATTCCATTTCCTATCAAGATCTTGGCCATTACTTTGAGTTTTGAATCCTTTCCCTTGATTGGCTAAACTCCTACTAGGTGTAGTGCATGAAAGCTGGCACAATAGAGGATGGTGGAACTTGCGGTGGAAATGGAGAGAGAGGAGAGGTGGCTCAAGTATAATGAATCTCAGAAGAGGGAGTTGGAAAGATAACACGAAGCTAGAGGAGTGATGGATTTATGGAAGTAGACGTAATGGGAAGGATTTGAGGTTCACATAGAGGATATGGACCTGATAAGTTTGAGCTACCCCATCTTTAAAAGTAAGGAAGAGAAACCCCCTCGGCTTCTAGAGAGATCTCTTCATATGAAGAAAGGAGAAGAGCCAAAGGCATGCATCTTAACCCACATGGCGACCATACATTTGTACTTAGTTTTTCAATTCCAAAGAAAATTTGTGATAATCTAGTTGGTATCGGATTCATAGTCAAGTGACACCTGGGAGGTATAATTTTTCATTTGGTACATCTATGGCTACATATTCATTTCCTATGTTTAGGGGTATTTTATCTAGCACAACATTTGGGAAAGGTTTGGGATCACAAGCTTGAGTATCACGTGTGGGAGTGATGTGGGAAACACATCTAGGAGTGGTTTAGTATTACGGACTATCGGAAAACAATTTGGCTTGATGGTGGGTTTGCAGAGAAAAATTGTGTTAGTCCACTTACCTACGATAGGAGGAGTATTTTGTGGATTTGGAGGAGTTGGCACTATTGGATCTAGCGAGTCTTGTGATGGAGGTAACATCGAGAGGAATCAAGGTCTTGGATTTAGTCAGATAAGGTCCACAACAACATCAACAGGTGTTTTATGAGATGTCACTCCACTTACCTTATTATAAAGGCATTAAGGATGCCATGGAACATGTACACAAGTGTGAATTACTATGGTGTGTGAAGGGAATCACTACCGTGAGTGGAAGGAAAGTCATTTTACAACCACATTACAATGATGTGCGCATAGCTAGTATAAGAAGTATGACCCATACTAGACATATGTTGACTATATTACATTGCGCAATGTCTTATTGGCTGAGTTCCATAAACCTAAGTTTAAATAGAAAAGCATCAGCGCATTGAAGGAAATTCCACAAGGAATGGTGGAGAGTGTGCAAGAGTATAACACATGTTTCAAGACTCTCTTATCCAAGTTAGCTTATGACATTCACCCTTCAATATGTGCTGAGTGGTTTATTGGAGGATTGATCATACCTTTCAAGAGGGAACTTTCACGAGAATATTTTAAAAATCTGCATAAGGCCTTAGAGGCTACATTGTAGGATGAGGTGTAGGAAGCATTGATACAGTAGTTAGTCTATTCCTAGAAGCCCAAATTATTGTAATGGAAAATTAATTAGAGAAATTATTTTTGAACTCGCCTCATGAGACTCACAATGGGTTATGGTATATAGATTATGAGTTTGAAAGTCATACAAAGGAAATTTGTCCTCAGAGATCAATATGCATGATGATGGTAAATTGTGATATCTTCCATAGAGATCACGATGCAAGTAGGTGTTCGCTACTGCAGCACGTGATCCATAAGAATGTATATTTCTCTTGTAAAATTTACACCTCTACTAATCATGACACGAAGGATTGTAGATTTATTGACCAAATATATGATGCCATTAATACTAGTGTGTGTCAGACCAGTGTTATAAACATCTCTAAGGATGATGGTCATATTTATAAAGGGTACACATATGGAGGAGGTCAAGGTAGAGGATTTCTAGGAGGATTTAGAGGCCGTGCAAAGATAAAATAATTGAGTTCATGTGTGGAAATTATTACAACTATGGGTCTATAGAACATTATAAGCATGAATGCCTCAATCTGTTACAATGCTCTTGGTGTGGAAAAAATCACAAGTATGAGGAATATCAGGAATTGTTTAAAAATATGAGGCAGAAGTAGTAGAAGGATAAGGGCACTGGGATGGTGAGCATAAAGCGTGTTGATCAACAATAGATGGCAATAATGACGCGTGAGTTAGAGTTAGAACATGTCTTGGTGACGGTGTGAGTTGAGGTACATGTGCACCATGGAGATACCAAATTAGATACTTCTTATTACAAGAGAAGAAGAGGTACATGGGAAATATTGGAACCTATGCATCAGAAGGAAGTCTATCAAGATACCATGGAAGTAATAAGAAGTCTTCAAGGGGAAATTCAGTGTCTAAAAGAGAAATCTAGGAAGTTGGAGTAGAAGAAAGGCATTGAGGTCCCTCAGGAAGATATAGATGATGTCAAAGAGGTGTGTAAGATGTTGTGCCAAGATAATATCATCCCTATGTTAGGATAATGGTTGAGAGATAAAGTACCAAGCATTGGAGGAGAGCGCAAGAATATGTCTTACACGCTAACCTTCCTCCTCATAGCCTTGACTATGATAAGGAGATTACCTTGAATGTAATTATTGATGGATGACTCCTAAGTAGTTTTCTAATTGACATGGGTGCGGAAGTTAATGTTCTCACCCTAGATGTATGGAATCAAATGAGAAGGCCCCCATTATAGCCATCTTCAAATTTTTTGTATATGGCTAATAAGACAAAGGCTATGCCCATTGGTGTTTTAAAGGATGCTGATATCACCATCAAAGGGAAAAAATTCATTGGAGACTTCAAAGTCTTAGCACTTGCTGAGGAAGACAAATTTCCAACATTATTTGGGAGACCCTGGTGCTATAAGAACAACACTTACTTACATTTCAATAAGGGGTATATAAGTTTTGAGAACAAGGAGGAACATGTTATCATTCCTTTCATGGATGGGAATTCTACACCATATACTAAGCCCTTAGGGGAAGAATACCTAGACAGAATTTATGTGCACACTATCGGGGACATTGAAGTTATGCAACCAACAAAATAAGGATTTATTTAGTGGGAAGATGCTCAATCTATAAGTGATATAACAAGTGTGACATGTAATAATTGGACACATGTGACATATGAGTTAGTTGAAAGGTTGTTAAGAGGATTTGTGATGAGAGTAAAAATGTGCACTCATTCAAGAACCCGGGAGGAAAAAAATGTTAATAGACACCTGGGGAAGCTAACTCGATGTTTTCCTATGATAAATAGAGACCCAATGGAGTTATGAGGTCAAAATTTGAATTATTCTTAGCTATACCTTGCTCAGGACCACAACACATTGGTGGGTGACCCATCGCGATAACCTTCTAGAGTGGCACGAGGTGAGAATCATGTTCTCTATTAGGTTTATCTGAAGTAATGCACCTACTTTGCTATATAATATTATCATAGGAAGGAACCCACCTTATTTCACATCTAGGCATGTGAGAAGGCCTGGATGGGAGGTGCAAAATCCTTGCCTCCATCTTTATGGGTTCATAAGCTTTACTCCACCTTATAAGGACACACATGCACATGATACATTCACTCAAATTTGCTTTGTCGGACAAGAAACTTGCAAGAGTTGATGGCTAATCTCCTTCAAGATTTCAAGTATT
Source organism: Taxus wallichiana var. yunnanensis (assembly GCA_018340775.1). Classification (NCBI taxonomy): domain Eukaryota; kingdom Viridiplantae; phylum Streptophyta; class Pinopsida; order Cupressales; family Taxaceae; genus Taxus; species Taxus wallichiana. Next base: position 273,525,757 of record CM031244.1, read on the forward strand.
GAAGTACTAAATCATTGGTGAATGAGGCACTATAGGTTGTTAAGCACCTAACTATGGGAGATAGTTCCATGGTAGAGGACATCATATTGGAGTTGTTGGGTGAACCTGGCTTGGAAGCACATTTCGATGAGGAAGAATTAGAGGAGGTATAACATAAGCAAGTATGCATGGAAAAAGAGAAAGGATAATTAGGCTACATGATATATAGTGAAGATGTGGAAAACTTATATGTTAGCCATACTATCAAAGCATGTGCAAGGTTATGGATAGTGTTGATGAGCAAGCACACACCTACCATGATTCCATGAAAACTAAGAAGGTTAACATTGGTTCAAAAATGAAACCTAAGGAGGCTACTATTGGAGATTACATGTATGGAAGAGAGGTTTTGAAGATTATTGATCTGTTGTATGCGAATTTATGGATTTGTTTCCACGCAGTACCATGAGATTAAAGGATTTCACTACTCCTTGATAGAAATGAAGATCAAGTTAAAGGAAGGTGTGTTCCCAATTGGGAAGAGACCATACCAAATGAATTTGAATCTCCACGTTAGGGTCAAGGAGGAGATTGACAATATGATTGCATCGAGGCATCATTGGCGCTATTAAAGAATCAAAATGGATAAGTCTAATGGTCATGAGAATTAAGAAGAATGGGAGTATAAGTATTGTTGTTTATTACAAGGATTTGATTGTGGTAAGTGTCATTGACCCTTTTCCAACCCCCTTCACTGAGGAGATACTGGAAGGAGTAGTCGATTGTGAAATCTATTCTTTCAAAAATGGATTCTCAATCTATCATCAGGTTAGAATTGTAAAGGAGGATGAATAAAATAAAAAATTCTCCATTAAATGGGGAAGTTTTCATATATGGTTATGCCTTTTACCTTTGAAGAACACACCTATTATGTTTTAGCGCATTTTGGTTCAAGCATTTTAGGACTCCATCCATAAGATTCTACAAGTCTACCTAGATGACTGGACAATATATGGATTAGTGAGGGACCATTGTGACAATCTAACACTGATGTTTGAGAGATTTTGGCAATTGAGTATATCCCTCAACATTAAGAAATGTGATTTCACTACTCCATTTGGAACCCTATTGGGACATATCCTATGTAATGAAGTCTTGCTGGTGGATCTTGTCAATTTTTGTTATTGTGGGAGCCTACTAGCCAGAGCATGATGCATGTGATTCCTTGAGAATATGGGGTATTAAATTTTTTTGTAAGGGGTATGCCAAGATCATCGTGCCGTTTGAAAAAATACTGAAGCACAAAAGTAAATTTCATTAGGGAGAGGTGCTGTGAAGGGAGTTGACACACTAAAGAATAGGCTTATCACCGCACCCATATTACACTTTCCCTCTTGGGATAAGCCATTCCATGTACATGTTGATGCTTTAGGGATGGTGATTAGAGAAATATTAACACAACCTAGAGAGGGAATTTTTGACCACCCCTTGTGCTTTTCTAGTAGGAAGCTAACCCCAACAGAATAAAATTATACTACCACATAGAGCAAGGAATTATCAATGATCTATGCACTAAACAAATTCAATAAATATTTTCTAGCAACACCTTTTATCTTTTACATGGACCACATGGCATTAAAGTACTTGGTGAACAAGCCCATCTTATAAGGGAACATATACAAGTGGGTCCTATTGTTCTAGGAGTTTGAGTTTACGGTTGTAAAATGGGGTAAGAGTAATTTAGGGCCTGACCATTTATCAAGGATTGACTTAGGAGAGGACATGCAGAGCATTGAAGATACAATTCTAGATGCACAATTGTTCACATTATAGTGTGCACCCTCTGACTTGGAAGATATTGTTGTGTTTCTCAAAATGGGTGTGGTGCTCGATAAAATGAAGAATTTGGAAAGGAATCAGTTATCCATATGCATCATGGCCTACATGTTAATTAGTGGAGAATTATCTAAGGTAGGTTTCGATGAGGTTTTACACCAGTGCGTGCTTGAGTATGAGTGCACTGCAATCATTGAAGAGGCTCGTGGTGGAATTATAGGGGGACACTATGCAAGAATTATAACTACCGTAAGATCCTTCTAGCAAGATTTTTATGGGAAACAATTTACAAATATTGTATCAAGTATTTCAAGGCATATGACCACTATCAGCTCCTTGATAAACCATGGAAAAGAGATGAAATGCCATTAAGACCAATTTTCAGTGTAGATTTGTTTTAGAAATGGTAAATTAATTTTTAGGCCCTATTTCTCTAGTGTGTGAAGGATGGGTTCATGATATATCATTACATGCACAGATTACCTTACAAGGTGGGAAGAAGTGATGCCTACAAGAGATTGCACAATGAAAACAACAACCAAGTTCTTGTTGGAAAGTATAATTAGCAAGTATGTATGTCCATTGAGCTTAAGAAGTGATAAGGGTACACATTTTTAAATGAGACAGCTTAGAATATTATTGTAAGAATTCATGGTGGCCCATGACAAGAATACCCCTTATCTCCCACAATCTAATGGGACTCTTGAGGCATTTAATAAAATTATGAATCTCATGTTAACCAAGGTTTGTGATGTGGGAATAAAGGATTGGGATGACAAAGTTTTTGTTGTGTTATGGTCATATCAGACTACTTATAAGATATTGAACAAGGACACACATTTTTATTGTTGTTTGGAAAAGAAGCTCTTTTACTGTTGAATTGATGTTACCATCACTATGTATAGTGTGTGTATGAGAGTTAGATAATGAACAAGCACTTGAAGAGAGGATTGATAAGTTGATGTAGTTGGATGATATGTGGGATATTTCTCGCTGGATTTAGAAAATAGAAAAATCTAGGCGAAGGAATGTCATGATGGAAACATCAAGAACAAGGAGTTTTAGGTTGGGAAGATGGTTCTCTTATATGATTCCAAGTTTCTGTGCTATCCTAGGAAATTCAAATTCAATTAGTTGGGTAAGTACATTATATCCTATAATCTTGATTTATCCATTTACCAGTTGTAAGCGCTGAATGAAACATGATTTTGGGAAATTTCAATGGCGGAGGTGAAGCCCTACTATAAATAAGTATTCTTTGTGTTTGTAAATAAGGTAGTATTTCTAGTTAGCCTAGGATTTTCTTTGATGTAGTTTTCTTCCTTTGTGTTTCATTTTCTTGTTTTTTTGTTTTGTGCACATTTATGTGCTAGTAGCCACTTATTATTTCAAAAAAAAATTATGTGCAAAGGACCATGCATCCATTTTTGTATGGGGTGGAGTGATGAGATAGAAGATAGAAGCTATGGTGGTTGATGGCCCGGGTTGTAAAATAAAAAACACGTGGATTGGAAGATCGCGTGTAGAAGAGGTGAACATAAGGTAAAAATGGTGTTAAAAGGCTTTATAGAAACCATGAACAAGAATGAAAAGAACAAGAACAACATGAGGTAGGAAATGTCAAGAGCACAGATTACGACATAGAGGAAGAATGACTTTGACGTTGTACGCATGCACGTAAGGATATGTGGTCAGTTTGGGGTTTTTACATGCATGAAGGTTACCAAAGTTATTCACGTAGGATTACGTATGAAGGAAAAGTGTTAAAGGTTGGCATTGGAAAAATCCACCTTTATTGTGAAAGTACATTGCTAGGTGACATGTCATTTATTGCATAGAGAAGAAAAAGTTATAAATAGAAAATCGGGGGTACATTATTTTCTACCTTGTGTTTTAAGTAACGAAAGATCTCTCATGAAATAGGTCATCCTTGCAAATAAGGTATGAGAATTTTTTTGAATATTTGCATTCATAGCTAGTTTGTTCAAAGTGAACCAGAGAGAGGAAAGGAGTACATAGGTGTAAGTGGAGAAGGTTGTGTGGAAGAATCCTACGAGCGTTAAGTCATCTTGTGGAAAAAGGGTTTTCTAGGTTAGTGTTTCATAGCTAGGGCATGGGGTTTAAAGGAATTTTCGTAAAGGAGTAGAGCTGTAAAGTTAGGCGAGAGCTAGGACTAGGAGAGAGGAATAAGTTTAAGGACCCGACGAGTTTCCCTATTTCAGCAAGCCTTAGTGACAATACCAAGGCTTGATGTCACATGCACATTAAAAATACTTCTATTTCACGGGTAGAGGATGCGCATAACCCTCTAACTGATTTCTAAGTTCATCAGAATTATGTATGAAGAAGAATCAATGGATGATGATTTAGGAGATAAAGAATCCATCAAGAAGACCATTGAAACTTATGACTATAAGAAGGGTTCATGCTACTTCGACATTTTTGCAATCACATACCCTTTAATGAGGATGGATGCATGCTTGGTCACAAATATTAATGGGTAAGAAAGATGGACACAGATCAACAACACTGGTTGAATGTATGTCACAAGATCTCAAAGGGAACCATCTATAACCTCTCAATTTTTACCTGTAGAGGATATTATAAATGTCACACACGATGGAAAGAAGATCATGTTTGGTAATATCCTCCTCTCCATTGTCTTTTTAGAGATTAGTGTGCTCGATGGGATAGATAATATGGTTTGGGAATACCCAGATTAGAACCCCTCCCCACCAAGAGGTTTGAACAATATAATTGTGACACCATAATGGTCACTCATAAGATGCACCTTAAAAAGTGGTATAAGTTGATGCGCGACATATTTAGGGCTGAATGGAGAATACATGAGAAATTACCTTCATTAGTACAAGGATAGGTTGAGTTCACCATATATTAAAATATTTACTTTGATAGATGTCACCAAGAGTCCTTAGTGTAAATTTCTATACTCCTTCACGATGCACTACTTCTACACTAGGGTCAATCGATTCAAAGATAAGAATAAACTCAGGTTTGGTATAAGTGTAGTAGATTAAGACTACCACAAGCTGCACAAGAAGTTAATATACACCAAGAAGTGCACCTATGTGGAGAAGTATGTCTACCATGATGTGCACGTGTTGAAACTAGTAACATTTCTTGTTGCAAGGAGGACAACAACGAGGGTGTATTTGCGCTTAAGGCCTAAGTATGAAATGGGTTATTATATTGAATATTATGTCTCCATTCCTAAATACCCCACTTGTGAGGAAAAATTTCGTGCCAAGAAAAAGATAAAGACAAGAGCCTCCTAAGAAAAAGGCATCAAACGCGTAGATAGTACGAGATAATAGGGGCACGAGAAGTCGGGCTAGGGAACAAGTACTTACATCCACCGGAAGAGGTCTCCTATCAAAAAGAGTCCCCAAAGATGGAAGAGTTTCGATAAGGGAAGATTCACGAGAAAGAGAAGAAAAAGATAAGTCCCTTGAATTAGAGTCACCAGTAAGGAAGAGGAAAAGGGTGAAAAAGGGTCAAACTTAGGAGAAATAGAAAGCATGGAGGCTGACAAGGGTGATGAAGATGATGAAGAGTGTGGTAAGGCTTAGAATCATCCTATGTATGATGTACATGAGTTAGATGAAGAAGGAAATGAAGATAAGGATTATAATAAGGAAGGAATTCATGACAAGGGGAGAACAAGGAAGTAAACATGAAAGATCAAAAGACCGGACCCTAACTAAGGACTAGATTGATAACACTATAGAGATGGAGGTAGCAGGTATTATCCAATAGTTTTTGGAGCACAAAGTAGAGTAAACCACTGAATAATTTTTGAAGGAAACTTAGGAGAGCATGAGTGTAGGAAAGGAGTATGGGAGCATGGGTGGAGACCCCAGATTAGTAAAAAGATTCCCAAAAAAAGTACACAAAGGTGGAAAGGGCATAGTAGTGGCGTAAGAACATGAGATGACTTACATTAATGATATGAGAAAGGGACTATGTATGCACTTCCAATGCACCATGCCCACAAACCAATTCCTTTCCTGGTCTTCCTTTGATGAAGAAGGTGTGTACCCACACACGAGGAAAATGTTATCACGGTATTTTGTGTCCCATGTTTATGAACCCAAATTTGAGGTAAATCAAGATGCACTTGATGAAGATACTAGATGCCAAGGGAGTAAATGCTCTTGTAAATGCCCAATAACTATCTAATGAGCATGTTTTCAATGAGCTCAACAAAGTATCGGTGGAAGTGGAAGAAAGAATCTTTAGAATAAATGAAATAATAAGGGTCTTGGAGGAATATCTTGATAAAAAGAATGAGGAGATAATTGAGAGGAATAAGGAGATAAAAAAGGAATTGATCGGTGTGCAGTTGAGGCATGAGCTAAGGATTCAAAAGGAAAAGGTGTGTGAAGTCCATAAGAAGATAGAGGCCATTTCAGATGCCATTATCCTGAAACACCTGGACCTCGCCTCGCCTTAGCAGAAATATGACTCAACTATGAACTTATTGGAAGACTTGACCCACATGCTCACCATGGAATGGTGGCCACTCACATTAGAGTCAATAGAGGAGGAGATGGCATGCCATAAGGAGGAAGAAAAGATGAATATTAGGGAGACAATGACATGGTACTTTCATCTCCTTGATATAGTAAATACCACCACATAGATGGCCGAAGTTGTGTATGACAATTGTGCTGATAGAGATAGGGTAGCAAGCATATTGGTTGCTACACATGAGGTGGCTTTAAAATAATTTCAAGAAAAGAACAAAGGAAATAGGGAAAAATGTGATAATATCCTGGAAAATTTTGGGAACTCCTCTACCTTGGGGCCAAAGCGTTGGGCCTCTTGCTCTTCCCTAGCCATTGCATGATTTTCCTAGAGGAAATAGAAATAATTTCCCTAAATTCAGAGTTTATGGGAAGGTTCATCCGAGATGAGCATATTCGGCCTTCATTGTTGCTTGTGGTGTTCTCAGAGTTGAACATGAGGATATCTATATTAGACTTTTTGTAGAGATATTGCAAGATAATGATGTTGATTAGTTTTATCATCTCCCTACTAGATCCATAACCAATTGGAACACCATAAGGACCCGGTTTGAGCAGCATTTCAAATCTGCCGAGGATTTACATGCCGTCTTGGCCCAAATTTCTCAAATCAAGAAAGAGTCACATGAGCCCATGAGGGAATTTGTGGCCAAATTAAAGAGGATGGCTAACAAGATCCCACAAAACACATGCCATGTGGATCAGATTTAGAGATTTTTCTTCCTTAATTCCCAACTTCCTGAAGTGAGATATGTACTTAGAAGAACTAATCATGCCACTTTAGACGTTGATCAGATATTTGTTGTTAGTGTTGAAGATGATATGATCATGTATGGCAAGCTAAGGAGAGTGTCATCCAAATTCAAAGCATCTCCTTCTTCCACATCTTCTCTTGGAGCTAATGCAGATTAGTTGGTACAGAAACTTGCTAATGATCTCATTGCTCTCAAGAAGCAGTTAGCCCAACATGCTCCTTATCAGGATGTTCCTAGGAAGAACTTTCAGCCCAAGAATCAGTTTCCCTCTCCTTAGACCAAATTGGCAATTGAAGGCCCACCTATTAAAGTTCCATTCAATATAACATGTGAAGTGTTGGAGCCTGATGATAAGGAGGAGAATGAAATCTATGAAGAACATAAAGAGGAAGCTGATGAAGAATTAGACGATATGAGTGGATCTCATGTCCATTTTCTCACCACTAAAGGTATATATGAAGAGGATGATTATGAAGAAAGATTTGCAGAGATGAACAATGAATCATATGATGTCATGACTCATGAGCAAGCCAACAAGAAGGAGAAAGTGGTGCAGCCTGCTAAAATATCTAAGGAGCCTCCTATAGCCATTCTAGTGATTACAAGGAGAGGAGCTCCTATTCCAACTTCTTCCACACCCAAGGTAGGTTTTGTTGTTCCTTCCTCCTTTGTTTCTACTCCTAAAACTTCTTTCCCTTCAAATGATAGAGTTGATAAGTCAAAAGTTTCATCTAATCCTATCAATGATGCTCCATCTACCTCTGGTTCTTTTGACATTATTGACCATCTCAAAAGATGAATTCTACCAAACCCATCCCAAGGCCTTTGCTAAGATGGTAGACTTTGTAAATTCCAAATCCAAGCCTTCATCCCATGGTCCTAAGGGCCTCTTTCCCACTCCATCTCCTTCATCTCAACCCAGCCTTGTAGCAGCAATCACTTCATATGATGATAAGATCAAACCATTTTATGTCACTCTCCTCATAGCCAACCACAAACTCAATAATTGTGTTATTGATTCTGGTGCTTCAGATAATGTGATGCCTGCTAAGGTAGCTCATGCCCTAGGCTTAACCCTAACCCACACTTTTGGTTCATGTTACTCAATGGAAAGTAGAGAAGTGCCATTGGTTGGAAGGATCAAGGATGAACAAGTAGCCTTTGTTTCTTTTTGAGAGAAGAGAGTTTTAGCCACCATTTTGGTAGATGATATTCCCCCTTCCTATGGCATGCTGCTGAGTAGAAATTTTTCAAAGATGTTGGAGGAGAAATCATGATGGATTGGTCACATGCCCTTATCCTAGTTGATGGGAAGATGAGGAAGTTGATGCCTGAAAAGAAAATTGAATATATTGTGCAAAAAAATAGATGATCCAAAAGCACAAATATTGTATGCAGATATTGGGCGTGGTAATTACATGGTTATGTCACAAGGTGAGACAAAGCAAGTTGAAAGAAACTCACCCAATGGATTTGGGATACCTTGCAACAAAAAAGAGAACATTCAAGTTCTTAAAACTACTCATAGTGATTCTCCACACCTTCAGGTGTTCATTCCTCAACATTACCTTATTTTCACCAATGAATGTCTTCTTAATGCCCCTCATGATGCATGCCAATTTGGTATTCCTTCAAATAATGAGGAAGATAAACAACTTGAGGCTTTGTTTCACTGAAATGGAGTTTATGGAAGATATGTCATGTGCTAGGATTGGATGTTCTTGTTTTGAAGGAAATAACCTCATGCTGGTAAAAGAGGAGGTGCATCACAACAGAGTGAATGGGTTTTCTCCTTCTCCTGTGTTTGAGGGATTCCAATATACTGAGATGGAGATCTCTGTTGACCATTCTCTTGTTGTTTTAAATTACCTCAATGACAGACAAGTGCCTTTACCTAAAGAAAATGGAGTCAGTTGGAGCACTGGTCCACTTGCTATATTTAATAATGAGATGAGCACACATACACCTTTTTGCAGCCCTTCAAAGCAAATAGAAGTTGATGAGCCACACCTGGAAAATTTTCTTCACGATTATGACAGTCCTGTTTCAACTCACCCTTTGGGATGCAAACAAGGAGAAGGGGATGATGTGATTGATTCATCTTTACCTAGTCTATCAGCTTTCAAGTTCCCTTCCAGTCATGAAGACAAATCAATAGTGCAACTTGTACCCAAGATTCAAGATCTCCTTGAAGTGGAAAACAAAGTTGTTGAGTTTGCAAAGGCAGCAGGATGTTTCTGATGGGCATGGTAGAAATTTCTCATCATGAGGATAAATCAAAAAATGTGCAAGCCGAAGGAAATGATAATGATAAATCATTCAGTGTCTCTTTCCCATTTCCTTTTGAGGATTATTACAAGAAATATTTTGTGCAAACATATGGGTCTCAAGGTATATTTCATGATGATTGCCAAACAGATGTGATTGGTAATTCACTGAAGCAAGAAGTTGGTGTTATAAGAATTGGATTTTGTCATGAATCCAGTTGTCATAATTCAGTGGTGTGCAGGGATCAGTGTGGAGGTAGTCAAGCATTTTTAAAGCTTAAAAATGGCATTACTCCTTCACAAAAGAAGAGCTTTTGCAGACATTCAACTCTTCACAAGGACTGAATGTTTTTGGTCTTGGGTATCATTATCTGGATGGTTTTCTTGCCTCATTTTTTCTTTTCAAACCACATAGTGTTCACATGATGTTTTGGTATGCCCAATTTCTCATTCCCAATTCATGGGTACCTCATACTTTCACTTGGTTGTTCCACAAAGGTACCTATTTTTCTCAGCTATCTCTGGAGTTGTGTAATTTCAAGTCCAAAGTGATTAGGACCCACCTTTTGTATATTTTGTATAGTCTTTGTTTTGGCTTGTTTCTTTTCCTTGTTCCTTGTTGTGTGTGGTGTTTGTTTTGGGTCTTGTCTTTTGGTTTGTTTTGTTTCCTTTCCCACCTTGTGTGTGTTGTCTTCTGTGTTGGTATTTCTTTTGAATCCTTTTGCCCAATGGATAAGGCACTGGTCTTCATTTCCCAGAGTTATCTATTGTTCTTGATCTTTCCTTGTGTTTTTGTTCCAAGCCAAGTTATCCCTAGAAGGAGCCAGCTATTGTCACCCTCAAAATTTCCCTTCATTTTCCAAGTCTAAAACTACAAAATTTTGAGTTGGTGCCCTTGAAGTGTGCTTAAAAAGAGGTATTTTGGAATCTGAAACTTCTTGAGGACTTGAGGGCTCTTAGAAACTCATTCATCAGATGGGAAATTTCCTCCCCTTTCCAAAAAGGTAAAGAAGTCCTCTTAACTCCTTGTATTTCTCAAGTTATGGCTTGGCGGACCTAAGTTGGCAAATTTTCCCTTTGGCGGAGCTGCGGAGTTACTTGTGTATTTTACTCTTTTTGGCTAAAGGGAGAAGTTTGCAAAGGCAACCCATGAGCCCGCACAGAAAAAGGGTGAGAATTTCTAAAATGACCCGTGGCCCCGCTCATGTGAAGGGATAAATTCTAAGTTGCAGCCCGCAGTGAATTAGAAAGGGCACGTGGCCTATGTTGAAAATTCATATGCACTTTGGTGGACTGGAAGAGGACTTTAGGAATTTTAGCTTTGTTTCCACAAAGGGTGAAAAGTTCTAAAATGACCCACGGCCCCGCTCATGCAAAGGGATAATTTCTAAGTTGAGGCCCACAACATATTAGAAAGAGACACGTGGCCTACATTGAAAATTCAACGGGGGTATTAGCATATGGATTTGCATGCATGCAAATGACTTGCAACAATGTGGGAATTAAGTCCCTCCTCAATGAAGGTGAGGCTGCCTTTATTGAAAACCAAAACTATATTTACATCTATACATTCAAAATTATATGTGGCGGGGGTTTGGAACATCAATGGAAATAAAAGTGAATGAAGGAAATGGAATGGAATGAAGGAAAGGAATGAAATGGAATGAAATGAAAGAACATGAAAGAGTTAGGTAAACACAGAGCCTAATATTGCATGAAGAAGAAAGAAGAATAGACAACACAAATAAAACAGAGTTTGAGTTAGCCAAACAAGAACGTGTAAAAGGAAACACACATGAGTAAGTAGATGATCGAGCTTGATCATTGTGAACTTAGAACAACATATTAATAACATTGACAATAAGATCAAAGATAATATTTGCATGCAAGATTCAAACACCTAACATCTAATAAACATAAGAACATCAAATGTTACAAGAGACAATGAATGAGACACAAAGTTCATATTTCATTAACTCCAAAATGTTTTCACAAAAGAACAATTTTTTTTTTTCCTGAAACAAAGCTTGCACACAAAAGTATTTCCTTCTCCTCTCTCAAAGTCACCCTTTACAAATGAGCCCCTCACTTCCTTTTATAACCTAAAATTTGGTTATAAAGTAGTTAGGGTTTTACATGATCATTAAATAAGGCACTTAAGTGACCTTTGACTTTTTCAATAGCTCTATTAAAGACAACTCAAAAATAGAAATTACTTAAAATATCTATAGTTTCCTGAAAACAAATAACAACACCTTTAAAAATATACAATAATAACTAGTTCCTTATCCATTGAAATGGGGTCCGCCTATCTCAAGTGTATGAGAAATGGACTCTCCCACTTCATTAGATACCAAGAAAATCAACTCCCTGAACCGCCGGTGAAATTAGGATCTGTTGCTTTTGCCAGTTGAAAGGATCTAAACCTTCCTAAAGTTTCAAACATCTTTTCTTCTTCTGGAGGTTCACTTGGTTGAAGAATAGCCTCACAAAATACCTACAATTCAAGAATTCTACTTGGCATATCATTTAAATTAACAATTTTGGATTGAGAATTCTCAAATAAGTTCTTTAATTTGATGCACCGCTCCATGGAAACTGATGAGAAATTGTTGGCGGGAGTATACATGTCCTTAAACAATTGTGAAAATTGCTCTTCCACTTGCTCCGATGAACACCTTTGATTATGCTCATTTACGAGGTTACAAGGAATCTCAGCCATGAATTCTTGAATCAAGGAGAGTGAAGTGAAGGCTTCATTGCACATGCTTTCATAATGGATCATAGAATCCTCGAGAAGTGTTTTTCTTGATTTGAGATGCAGACACCAAAGAAAATGTGTCCCTTGATGTTCAAATTTGAGAATTCCTTCAATAGCTAAAACTAAAGATTCCATACTTTTCATCTCATGTAAACTGGGTAATATCTCATCCAAATTTGATATAGTAGAAACAAAAGTTTGTTTAAAAGAAATAATTGGATCAAGATAGCAACTCACATCTTCATAAAGCTTAACCGCGGTCTTGATCATCCCCTGGCCTAAAATGAGAATCTCTGAAAGCCAAGTTTTAGTGACATGGCCCAATGTGTTTATTTCCTTTGACAAATTGAGAGTATCTTCATCTGGGGCAGCCACTACATCAGGTACTGGGAAGGTGGATGATATGGGATTTTGTCAAATGTTGAACATATTCCACCAATTGATTCTTTTCGACCTTGAGTGAGAGTATTGAGACTTGTATTTCTCAAGTCTCTTTAGCACGATATCAATTGAATCTCGAGTCATCACCATGTCACTTTATAATGTAGATCCTACAAGTCCAAGTCTATAAACTTCATAGTCGGCAGTGTCATAAAGCATCACGCTCCTTATCAACTTGTGGAATGGCAAGGTCTCGTAAATTTGTTTTCATAATTATCCACCATTATTAGAGAAAGCACCTTAGGCTTCTTAGGAATGGTGTCATTCAAAAGTTTGAAAAGGGCATAAAAATCAATGTCAATTGGCTTGACAACTCTCTTCCTTTTCTTCACTTTGGAATCAACCCAGGAAGGAGTATCATTCACTATTTCAGCATACAAAATCCTAGAGTTCAAATCAATATTCTCATTATTTCGACATCATGAGATCCTTCTTGAATCCTATCTATGACCTCAATTTAAGGAGACACAACCTCAATATCGACTTCTTGATTATTCAGAGATTTTGTGAATCCCTTCATGAACTAAATGCTCAAGGGTTTGATATTTTAATTACCTACACCTAAATGGATGCTTATTTGAAGCATGGCTGAGAATCATTTGCTACCAGCTTCTAAGCACTATTAATGATGTGGGTAGAAGAATCTCTACTCGAGGTAGAAAATCTAGACACACGCTCTCTCCCTTCTTCGGGGTTAGGATCTTTAGATCTTTCTCCTTGTGACACGTTACTTGGCAAAGTGGATTTCGGCAACCACTCCTTTCTTTCTTGTTGTGTATGATTGGATGGTAATGAGGTTGATCGAGAAGAGAATTTGGTTGAATGGAGGACCCCTCGTATTGGAAATTTTGTGATCCCAAAACATGATCTGGAATTGATTGCAATTTGGCAAGTTCTCTGTCATACCAAGATATGCTTCTTTCAATAATTGGTTGGTTTTTGCCATCAAGAGAAAATTCATCTCTTTTGGTCCAGTCAATTCGAGGCAATGGGGTAAAGGAAACGACATCATATGAGGGATCGATGACATCCTCATCATCATTTATGAATGAATCAGGAGGACTCTTGATGCGGAAGGCCTTGATCTGAGAAAGTGTTAGGCGAGAGTACTCTCGTCTTCTTACCTCATGTTCATTTGAACAAGCAGCCTAGAAATCTTCCATGGTAGGATTATGTTGGTACTTTGCTCCCAGAATATTTTGCATATATCCATTGATATCAAACTAGGCTCTCTTCACATATGGATGGATGGTTATGAGAGTGAACTCTTTTTCCATGAGTTGTGCACTGAAAATATTTGGACATTGGTATTCCCGATTTGGATTGGGAAATGAATTCCTAAATGGTGCTTGTCACTAAGAAGGCAATGAACTTGGAATAATTGTCGTGCCAGCTCCATTAATTCCCATCTATCACTGACATACTTGGGAAGTTTCCATGGGGTACCAGCAAATCCACTCACATGAATGTAGGAAAAAGATGAAAAATGAATAAACCAGGTTCCCCATTGGGAAATGACACTCATGGATTCTTTAGAAAACCTTTCCTCAGTATTCCGATTCAGGTTCCAAATCATGTGGAAGGTGAATGCATCGTTGACTCTTCTAAAATGATGAGAACTATTTTTGAAACTAAGTTGTGATAGTAATGAAAAACACTATTTGATGGCCCCATGACTTTTCAAGTCCCAAAAATAGCTTTCTTCTTACTACCGCATAAGTTAGATACGATGTCATGTAGAAGCATCCAGTCATCTTAACTTCTATCAATTGTTTGTGAAGGGTGTTACTGATGATGGTGGCCCAATCCACAAACTCTTTCTTGGCTAGGATGATACAGATAAACTGATACATCCATGGGTGGAAAATCCTAGCAGAAGGTAGACCGAAAACTTGACTTAGGAGAGTAATCATGTCCCCAATTTCTTCCACGAACTCAACGCAGTACAGTTCTTTGGGAAGCCTATCAATTCAAGGTCTCTTGGTTACTAACCAGTTGTTATTAACCATCTTGCTCCATCTCAGGGGTTCTTCATCCCATAATTCTTGTGTTGATTGGTGAGTGATATCCACATTCTCAAGAAAGTTGGGAATCTTTGAGCAATTCCTCAATGTGTTCTAGCATGATTAAGAGGAAAGGCTCGTGATTATCTTTAAAAATTCCTCATTTCTTAGGATCATAATGCTCCGCGCAAGCAATAACCAATTCCAGACATTGCACCAAGACAGGAAATGTTGCTACTTGGGGTAGACCACTATGGTAAAGTATATCTTAGAAAATAGTCTTGCCTTCGGTGTTCACTAGCTCACGTAATGTTGCACATTGATGTGACCTAGAATTGTATCAGTGATGTTGTCATATGCTGACTTAATAGAACTAAGAGGGTAATTCCTTGAAATTCATACTTCAGGGCAGATTTTTTTGATTTCTCCAAAGCCTTCCTCAATCTCCCTACATATTTGTTAGACTTTTCAGCCATGATGAATTTCGGAGAAAAAAATGACCTAGGCACGCAAGACAATGGAAGCGAGGTCAGGTCTTAGTCTCGAAACCCCGTTGATGCAAGAAAAATATGTTCCGTTATAATATTATTATTATTATTTTAAAATAATAATAATAATAATAACAATAACTTGATCAGGTTACAATTTTTCGATTCCGGTGACGATTATTTATTTATTTTTAATTTAAAATAAACAAAATCACCTGATTTTAATATCCCGATTTTTTATTAAATTTGTTGGAATCAAATTTCTCCTTGGTATGTGAAAATCACCCGATTCTAATAATCCCGCAATTTGATATTTACTTCTTCGGTGTGATCTTAACGTCGGTGCGTGACCTGAATCCCCCTTTTTGGTAGCTGTTGTTTTCTCGGCTACTTGCTGCGTGGAGTATTTTTTAGACTGTTCTTTGGCTATGTATGCGTGAGAACTTGTTTAATGGGTGCGTGGTGGTCTCCTGCTGTAAAAACAAACAAAAATAGAGAAAAATCATGAAATTTAATCCATGTGTGGTAGCTATTTTCTTCCTTGAAACCTGCGTGAGAACTCCTTAACCAATGCGTGGAGATTTCCTTTTTTATATATTGTATACAACTCTTTCTTTTTAAAATATGCATAGGTTTTTATCTCTCCACGTGGCCTGTTGACTCTTTTTTTTAACTTGTTGTCTTCTTTTTACCTTAGGCATGGAGGAATGTATGTTCTTAAAAAAAGGTGTTTGATTTTTTCTCCTTGGGCATGGAAAATTGTTGTTCTCTATGGTCTGCTTGAAATCTTAAACTTCATTCTGTCTTTTTCTCCCCAAGGAGTGGACTCTCCTTTGGGTGCATGATTATCTTCTTTCTATGCATGGGAGTTTCCTTGGAAAATGTGTTGGAATTTAAAGACAACTCCACCTCTCCTTGGTGCATGGAAAAGCTTCCTCTTTCATGGGGCTTCTTTTAGCTTTCAATTTTCTAAAGTGTTGTTTTCCCTTGCTAATGCATGGAAAGAAATTTTGTCTTCTTATTGTCCTTCTCTCTCCTCACGCATGGATTCCTCCTTCAGGCTGCGTGGTCTTTACTTTTGTGGCAGGGCTATGGACAAGTGCGTGGAAACTTTTCTTGGCTATCTCCTTTTCCTTTTGGACGCATGGCTTCGCTGGGTTTTTCTCCTCCCGGGCATGGAATGAAAACTATCTCGATGTCCTATTTTGGACTGTCCTCTTTAACTTCCTCATGTGTGGTGATTCCTTCAGGCTATGCGTGGATCTTTGGTTTTAGATTTGATCAAACTTCCTTGCATGCATAACTGATGTATCTTCCTTCACAATGGCGTTGGGAAAACTGTTCCTTCTTTACTTCTTTGTTGTATTCTCAGGCATGGATTTCTCTGTAATACAAAAACCTTCTTACTTGGCATTCACAGTATTGTGGGATGTGACAAAATATTATGTCCTTCAGAAGAAATAAGAAGCAATCGGAAAGCTTCGCATGACTCTTTCCAACGAGTTTGATAGAGGAAGTTATGAGGATTAATCCAACTTCCTCTCTTCTCAGGTAGTGGAATTAAGTGCCAGGGGAAATGGGGAAAGCAATGGCCAATTGCCAATGGGAATGGAAAAGTGGGCTGGCAATCTCCATTCAATTTCCCCATGTGGGAAATTGGGAGATTTCTTACCCGTTTTCCAATCCATGATTTGGCAATTGGTGGAGAAAATCCCACAAGCGGGAAATTAAAAGAAGATTTCCAAGAAAGGGGAAATGGGTTTGGGAAGCCAAATTGGCATTCTGGTAGTTGGAAGCATAAGCTTACTTCCCCGGCAATCTAATAAAAATTTGTTGAATGAATTTTTTAATTAATATTTATTTAATTAAATACTCCCAAGTTATTTAAAAATTAATTTAAAAAAACAAGGAGCAATTAATTAATTGAATATTAATTAATTTATTTTAATGTATTTTAATGTGATTTAAAGCTCTGCAAGAGGAGTTATTGCACGAAAAGGATGAAATGAAGACTAAAATGATCACAAAAAGGAGACACCATCATGAGGTCGATAAACCACACAAAGTAAAACTTTTGAAAAAATTCAAAATTTCCATTTTTTTAATAATTTTGCAAAGTCAATATTAGTTGATAACACGGGGCATGGACTTCTAAGGGGAATTTGGAATTTTTCCCCTTTTCAAAAGTGGATAAAGTATAAAACTAAAGCACATTCCCGCAACTAGTCACGTGATGCCACGTGTTGAAGAATGAAATCGGAACAACGGGCCTATAGAGGAAACTGAGAATTTGATCCTTTTTCACTAAAGGGTTAAAATGTTGCAAATTGAGCCGCGACCCCTTTTCCAATCATGGTGTTCCACGTGTTCACATTGAAAATTCAAAGCAAAGGCGGAGGTTTTTGAGAATTTGAGCTTTTGTTAAAAAGATTTTAAATGGCAGATTTGAACCGCATTTCTTGAGCCACTCGGATGGCGCCATGTGTCCGGCCTTTTTGGATCTACTGAGAGGGTGAAGTAAAATGAGAAATCACACTTTTTCTCCCCTAGCGTCATTGTTGCTTAGATATTGCCATGTGTAGGGTTCAAATTTGAAGGTAAAAGGGGAAAAGATAGCCAAATGCACTCATCTAGTTTTGATGCAATTAACAAACCGAGCTCCAAAGAATGCAAATGTGAACCATTCTTCATTCTTCTCTCTTTGTTTCCTTGTTGTTTATTCATGAGATGCATTTTTGGTTTCTTGTGGAGCCAAATCGATAAATTTAAAGAGATGTAAAGTTTGATTATCAGAAAATGGATTTTATCGAGGCATATGTGATAAAAAGGAGGAAAACTTAATAGCAAGCACTTGATGCTACAAAAGTGGTTAAAAGGTAGAAATTACAGGACCACATAAAAATGAAAATCATGAGATGCCCTGCTAAAGTAATCATGCTCAAACACCTAAAATATTTACCTTTTCGAACCTCTAGTTTTCATGAGTGTGTTTGTTTCATGTCACTTTCCAAAAGTAGATCTGCAACAAACATTATTCCTTTTGGATATTATTTTCTTGGGGACAAAGTATGGATGTACACGAATTGTTATAAGAACATGTTTTGGCCATGGAAAAAGGATTCTAGAATTTTTCTAGGAAGGTTGTAAATTTTGAAGTGATTCAATACAGAAGTTCTTTCTTTCTTATTTCCTCTATTATCTCTCTTTGTCTCTACCTAATTCAATGGATCATTTGTTTTGCATTCAATAGAAACTTTGTGTTCTAGTCTGTGTAATCTTTAGAACTTTGTGTCTATAGATTTGCATCGGTGGTGAAGTAATTGATCCTTTTCTATATTTTCTTGGTTCAATGTGAGTAGGGAGATACTCTGCTATCTATATTTCCCAAAATCATTGTTGTTTTCTTCCTTCTCCCATCTCTTTATTCTTCCATTCCTTCTGATTGATAATATTTTGAGTATGAAAACATTCCAGGATACCAGGATCCAAACATTGATAGTTGTAGATTTGTACATTTGTTTTCCAGCTTTCAATAAGGGAACCTCTCCCATTAAAGAGGAGGGACTTGTTGTCCCCTGACTATGGTTTCAACCCATGTTCCATTATGAAACCCAATAGGTACTAGGGTCTCTGTATATTGGATAATAATGGGGAAAACATAGTTAGGATCTCTCGATAAGATAGGTGTGTAGGAGTTAGAGCCCCTGTCACTTGATGTATATGGTCTAAGATGACCCTTTTGAATGTAGTATGGCTACCATAAACTCTTTTAAATCAATATACATGGATCTATTCTCTACATGTTACTTATGGGTTTAAACCCTCATGTTATTTTCTTTTCATGACTTAGATCTGGTTTATTTTGCTTCATATATCATTTATCTTTTGTGATACATTGATGTGTAGATCTATTAGTTATATCTTCTATGTTTTCAAGTAGATGCATGTACTTATATTTCTATAAATAATCCTCCATTAATGGTAGAACTCTCTTACAAACCTCACATAAAGGACGGGCTCGGCTCTGCATGCCTCAAATGAGCACCCAACATATGTTATTTGATAGGCTGACATGCTTGGTATTAGAAAGAGGTATTGAGGGTAAAATAATTACTACAACCATTTATTTGAGTGGTAATGAAGAGTGGAAAGTCATGGTATTCTAGTCTAAGAGAAGGAATTTTAGATGGTTCAAAAGATATGGAGGTGGATTCTTTGAGAGTACCCACAAAGTTTGTAAATAGAATTAGATCATTTCTGATGTACAGTTATAGATTGGAGCACTTCCATCATGTATTGTTTATGGAGAGGAGATGTTTGAACTAGTTCATAAAGTGACATCCTGATAGGGGATTGGTGTAATTGTTTGATAACAAATTTTTGTCTTTGTGGTAGTAAGGGCGTTGTTGCTTATATGGAAATTTTAGATTTTTTTGAGGATGTTCGACTAGACCCTTAAGGATCTACGGACATTTATACCTTAGGCTTACCAGATGGAGCTGATAGTTCAAGAGGTGGAGGTATAACAATGGAAGTCTTACCCTTCTTAGGCTTGGATGATTATTTTTCATAGTTTTTTGAATTAGTGGTGATATGCACTACATTGATTCAAAGGGTAGACATTTTAGGAAGGGATGCTTCAGGTTTTGATGATGATGATGTTGATGTTGATGTTATGTTTGATTGAGAAGGAAGGAAGAGTGGACTACCAAGTTCTTGTATTTTCAAATGAAAGGCTCTACAATTTTCTATGGAGTGACCATGTGTCCTGTGGTAATCACAAAAATATTGAAATCATACCAAGTAGGTTTCCACCCATGATGATTGGACACTTAGGAGGTGGTAGTGTAATAAGTGATCATTGAAGGAGGTCATCTAATATGGTGGCGTAATGCCCCTTAGGCCTGGATGTTGATGATGAAAGACTAAGACTTAATCCATTTTGGGAGGAGGAGAGACATGTTGTTTAGAAATGGGTTGTTTATTTACTAACCTTGGAGGATTTATAGCTGTTATGATAGAAGATGGAGGACGAGGATCCTCTATGGGTGACGAGATGGGGAATATCAAGAATATGCAAGGGATGAAGGGTGAGGATATGGTGTTGATGCCCATTGCGGAGTGATAAAATGTGGACTCAGTGTGGGAGTTTGGTTGTTAGGATTTTCCCCTGTAATAATATGATGATTAACCAGTATGAGAGAGTGGGGACCATGCAGGGAATTCTGATCTAGAGGGATATAATAAGGGCTCTTAAATTATCTAATGAAGTCTTTTTTATAAGTTCTTGTAATCCTTGGTCTTGGCATGACAAGATGGTCTCCAAAAGTGGTAACACCCCTCATAGGAGGAAGTGGACAAAAGGTTGATAGCTGTTGAAAAGATATGTTTCATCATAATATGGACCCTTAAATACCTTAAGGACACCCTGTTTGTTAGGCCTCTTTAAGGTTTTGGATGAGCTAGGTGTGTATTTTGATTTTTATGTTAATAAAGGAAGAGGATTTTGGATGGTGTGATTAATGTAGTCTATGTGATTTGCGGGCTATAGATTATTGACTTTTTTTGGATTGAGGATGACTACGGTTTATGGTTGGCTTAGGTGGAGGTGGTTGTGCTAATAAAATTTCAAGTGGTATTATAGTTATATTTGTAAATCCATAGGCAGGGTGTAGGTACAATTGTACTAGAGGATGTGGGTATGGGTTTGGTCGTGGTATGTGACAAGAGAATAGGAATTGTTTTAGTAACAAGTGGTGGTTCAATAAATTTGAGTTTGTTGGATTCTAGCATTGATTCGTGAATGTTGATTTGTTAAGTGACAAGGATGTTGGAGAATTATAGTGATGGTTTCAACAGAGAGGGAGACTCTATAGTCATTATTTAAGGATCATTCATTACCTAATGGTGTTGAATCGTGGATTTTTCTTTGTGAGATGAGAAAGTGCAATCTTTGGGGGATAGGCTCAATTTTTTATTATTGCATTAATGGTATGGACAACATTCATTTTGGTTCGTCAAAACTTGAAGGATGATTTAGGAATGGCTGATTAAATATGTCTAGATTTTGATTTGTAGGTGCATTTGGATTTTCAAAGTGAAGGTCACCTTTTTTATTAAATCTTGGAGAACATTGTGGAATGTATGACATCTTTCGATGTCATGACCATTGACCCTATGGTACTTACAATAGTCATTATCTCAAGTGCGGATGGGATTGCATATTGATATGCCAATAGGTCAAATGGGAGGGAGAGATATCATGTTGGAATAAAGAAGTTTGTCAAAAAATTATGCTATAAGTCTCTCCTATTGTTTTTCGGTTACGTTGTTTATGGGGATGCTCAACGGCAATTTTTACTTCAGATTAGATTTGACTATGATGGTGTTGGAATTTTGTTTTTGACTTATTATTGTTGGATGGTGATTTAGGTGGGAATTTTGATTTTGTTTTCTTATGAGGAATCTTTACTTGTCCATCCTATAGAGTTCATAACTCTAGGTTATGGGCCATGGGAAAATCCTCATCAAAATTTTGAAATTACTAGATTGTTAATGTGGATAAGATATTTTTAGCATATACTCGAGAAAAAAACCTAAATTATCTCTGTTTATGGTAATGTAAATTATATTTGATTAGTCACACCCCTCCAACAAGTGAAAAAATATGTGATAGATTCATCCTCAAATTATCGGATGGCATATAAGTCGTTAATAGTGATTTTACTGGCTATGTTAATAGAAAATTTGTCGAAGAAGAGTTGAGAAAGTTGTGCGAAGGATAATAAGCAATCTTACGAAATATTGTTATACCAATCTAAGGTGAGACCAATGAAGGACATGGGAAAGGTCCTCAGCATCAGATCTTAATCATGAGATATTAGATAACATGCATGATGGAAATCATGAATGTGTTGTTGGAGATATTCTTTGCTGTAAAACTTGATAAGCTTAGGAAGTTCCTAGTGAGGTAGATACGGTTTATATGGTATCTTGAAGGGTGAATGTTCTTGTTGTACATTTTTTCATAAGAAAGTGTATTCATGGATGACGATGAGACAACTTCAAGACTGGATATGCAGCTTAAAAGGGCTTGGAGGGGGTCAGTTTGTGTTTGTTGTTGTGAGGATGAGCCAGTTTGGAATGAGGATTGGTTAGGTTGTGAGTATGACTAGTACTACCGAGGAACGCTTTACTAGTAGGGAATTTTTTTAATATGAAGTTTTATGCTAATAAAATTTATTTTGTTGAGGTATACGGTATTGTGGGATATTTTGTTGATAGGGAATGTTTTATTGAGGGATGTTCTAATGATACAGGTTGTTATGCTATGGGATATTTTTATGGGATGAGAAACCTTGTTGCGAAGCTATAGGTTGTGAGGGTTGAATATACTAATATCTGTAATGGCACTAACGTATAATTGAGTGGTTGTGAGTATGTAGGTGTTTGTTGATTACATGAAAAAAGTGATAGTGGAAAATTCCTATTGTGGAATGCTTTTTTGAGAGATACTATATCATGGGATTATTTTTAGGGGAGGGTGCGTGGCGTGGTGATCAACGGTTATGAAGGTTTTGGTATGTATTGTGACAAGAGGGTGTGTACTAGAAATAACATTAGTATCGACCAGTGGTGTGGTTATGGGAATAAAAATGGCGATAAACTGAATGGGGCTAGTAATTTTTGGGAAGATACAATGTTAGTGAAGGCCAAAAACCCAATGGATATGATTTGACCTACAAGGGGGCTGGACGAGTAGACGAAGAAGTGGTAGCACTACTTAAAGGAAATGTGGAACCTATAGAAGGACTTGGTAATGATGTGGATTGTTGGGAAGATATGTTTTATGATGAAACCATATGGATATCATAAACAGGGCCGAAGAGGCCTCGGTTTAACTGGTGGAGAATTGTTCATTCGATGTTCCAAAGGGGTTAGTGGAGCTATTAGATATTTGGGGTTGACTATCATGTAGTGTTTTAGGTTTATTTTCAAAGTATATGGATATAGCTGCTAGACAACGGGGTCTTTGTTTTTGTTGATAAGACTTACAATGGTAGATGAAGCATTGTAATTGGGGTGTGAATGGATGAATTTGAACATTTCTTGATAACAAATAAGCATTGAGGGAAATGGGATTTTATTCTTGCATTTCTTCAAAAACATGGTCTCTCTATTGTAGAAAGGAAGTTTAGATGATCGGAAGAGAATGGATGTTCGATTTTGGTTTATGAGTGATTTTATTTTGATATCGATGTGTAGGATAAAAGGATTGTTGTTCTATTTCATTTTTATAGTTGGCTCTTGAATCATTCTAAGTTTGTTGGGTTTCATAAAAGGGATTAGATGTGTGTATTTTATAATAGGGGATTTGTTGTTGTGTAGGTGTTGAAATTTTTGAAGTGTGAAATGAGACATGTAGTTGAAATGTAAGGGGTGGAGTATACATGTTTTCATAAGTCTCGTTGCAAAATTTTTGTCTAGTAAGTACCATAATAAGCAAGCACACAAACACCTACAAAATGGAAAATAACTAGATGGGTTGATTTATAAACAACAAGAAAAGTGTTGTTTTGTATTAATCTTGATTAATTATAGAAAAAATTAAATGTGTAAGATGGTTTAATAAGGTCTTAGGAAGTGGTAAGCTATGGATGGTTTCAGGTATGTTTAAGGGTGGAGTCCTTGATATACCCGAAGGTACGTGAGGCCCAAATATCTACTGCTACCAGTAAATGCATGTATATTAGGGCCTACCCCCTCACTTCATGGTTCCACTGTGATAAGGGAGTTGGGTGTTGAGCCAAAATATACAAACATACATGAGATTATACTTGACTAGAACATTAATTTAGTTTCCTTTTGGGTGATGAAATCCCAATCAATTTCACCTGGTGGGAATAGTTTATATCAATTTTTAAATTAATTGTGATTTGGTTGTGTGTGAGGTAAATATAAGTGAATGCAACAATTTTACCTCCCTAATTAAAACTAGATGATCAAGAAGTATGAGATGGTTCATTTTAAGACCTAAAACCAAAATTTTGATTTTGATGAGGACAAGAAAACAAAAATGAAAAAAAAAGTAACAAGATGGTTTTATAACTTGCCTTGAGAACACTTCCTAGTTTATTTTTATTTCAATTTTTTTG
This sequence comes from Taxus wallichiana var. yunnanensis, assembly GCA_018340775.1. NCBI lineage: Eukaryota > Viridiplantae > Streptophyta > Pinopsida > Cupressales > Taxaceae > Taxus > Taxus wallichiana. The sequence goes on from CM031244.1 coordinate 273,549,989, forward strand.
AGCAATTTTCCATAGCACATGTTTAGAAAATCTAGAAAACAAAAGTTCCAACAGGTAATCCCTGCAATCGGACTAGCAAAAGATAGAAAATAAGAAAAAATAAACAACAAACTTGTTATAAGATTAAAAGAAAAACTACACAGAGGAATAGCGGGCGATTAGGCCATTCACAGGTAATTAATCTAATAAAGGAAAATTATTATATATTTAAAAATAATTGATAAACTATTGATAGAATAAAACAAGGAAAGAAGGGACAAGGGTCTCACCGAGTGTGCCAGATTGTCGAGTATGGTTTTAGCTTGAGTTTTCTTGATGTATCAAGGGGATAACAACCTAACTCAACCTCAGTATGGTGGGTTTCTAGGATACCCATGATGTGTGATGGTGTTTTTGCATTCGTGAAGAATGTAAACAAAGCTTCCTTTTCCTACAAGCAAGCCTACAAATCAAAAATTATTAAACAAGAATAGTTATGAAGATAAATGGGCGGGTTGTCTGGAAAAGTCTAGTCCCCTGGAGGTCTATGACTTCCTTAAGTGGATATCAACTTGCTTATGAAACAATTAAGTTTATTGATGATGATGTTGCAATACATGATAAAATGGAAATGTGACTAGCTGATATCACTTATTTAGATGGTTACATACATTATATAATAATGAAAATCCTAAAACCAAATATCAAATTCTTGATCCATGTACAAGTTCTTAGAAAAATTAGATTCTATAGATAAAACTAGGTCCTCTTCGGTGAAATAAAACTCGAGCTTAGAAATATAATCCTCTGTAAAGAAGTAAGATACTTCTTCTTGAGTTTCATAAAGGTGTGCAAGAGTGGTGTTGGTGCTAAGGATACTTATATGGTTGTCAGTCTCGAACTCAGATGAAAGGCGGTAATATTATAGAATGTCTAACCCAGCTTCATAATTATACTCTAACCGATTGAGGTCATCTTGGATGCTCAAGCTTGTAGTACGCATTCCAAAATTCCTCTCGTAGCTTCGTGGATGCACCGAGTTGATGTAAAAATGGCCTCTAAATGGTCCAAGGTTGTGTTTTCACCATCAAAATGACCCCCTCATTTTTTAATTTAAATTCAAAAAATTTAAGCTCACACCCTCCAGAAGTATTCAAGTAAAGCTGGAAGTCCAAAAAGATAGAGAAATTCATGCTTTGAAATTGTTTAAACTCTCCAGTTTGCACGTTTTGATAAATTTTCCATTTTCTTTTCTATACCCATGAAAATTTTATTGTTGTCCTCATTTAAATGAAATTTTCAATATTTCCATGGCCATGGATCTTCGAACCTTGTATTTTTTTCAATTCCTTGGTTCGCAAATGAAATTTGAAAATTGGGCGTGAAATGGTGGAGTTTTCTTCTTCTCTGCATTTTTCCACAGTCGTGAATGACAGGAATTTTCTTCCCCATCAAATTTTGGCCCCATTATCCATGGGTACATGGACATATCTAATTGGATGCGGTAGGATAGGTCCTTTTTGCATTTTGAGGCATTGTGGTGAAAAGGTGAAAAGTCATAAAGTGGCCCGCAGCCCCGATCATGCTAAGAGGGAAATAGTCAAATGTTGAGCCCGCATCAAAAGAGTCAAAGTGGGGAAGTGGGTTGGCAGAGAAATTTGAGGTTTTGAAACTCTTTGTTAAAATGAGAAAAGTCATAAAGTGACCCACAACCCCGATCATGCTAAGAGGGAAAAGTCAAATGTTGAGCCCACATCAAAAGAGTCAAAGAGGGGAAGCGGGTCGGCAGAGAACTTTGAGGTTTTGAGCCTTTTTTAAAAAGGGATAAAACTCATAAAGAAATCCATGATTCCTTCACCAATCAAGTGAATCCATGTGTCAGCTTGTAAAAAAAGTAGAAGGGTGGACCAAAATGTAAAAATGCCAAATCTCTATAAAGTCACGAAATGCAAAAGGAATCCTTCATGCCCACTCCAATAAATTTCTCCCACATGGAAAACTCTGGTTTAAAGTTTCAAATGAAAGATGAATGGTTCAAATTAAAATTTACAAAATGAGTGTAACAACTACATTATAAAAATATGGTTTTTTTCCATTGGTGTTTCTTCGTGAATCAAGAATCTGAACGGACATGAATGACTGAAAATATTGTAAACCATTTCTTACTAACAAAGAATAAGTTGTAACCATTTCTTGCAAGATATTTAAATTATTCTTCACGCCATTGTTAAGGGGTTGGATATTGATCTTGTAGACTCAAGAGTGCATTATACCTAGAGAAAGCAAAGGAAATAGCCATTTGTCTTCTACTTCCCTCCACTCTAAAATTTCTTCTATTCTGACACCATGTACAACCTGTGTTTAAAAAATCAATACAAGAAGAAAGAGTTTCTTGCTTTCTTTGACTAAGGGATTTCTTGATACTTTGTGATTGATGAATTCTATTTGGTCTTTTTGTTATTTGTAGAGTTGTTTCTTATCATGAATGCATGTGTTGAAGTTTCTAACTAGTGCATGCAAGAATATGAGTTTCTACCTGTAACATTAGTTCTCCTACCTCTTTTCTCACTCCCTTTCCCAACTTCATAGAAAATTTCCCCCTTGCAAATAAGTTTAAGAATTTTCCATAGGGTTAGTGGAGTGCCCCTGTTGGATCCCCAGCTGAAAATCCACCACATAAATCCATGATTTCTCATCCATGCATGCAAAGTAGCTACACCACCAAGTAGAGGGACTTAGATTTCCAAAGCATTGGCAAGGAATTCACAAATGTTTCCACCTAAATAATTTCCTCGCCAATAGGTTACAACATGAATGGTGCAATTTTCTATGTCATGAAGCAAATCATACTACTCCCAGTACAAAGGAAAGAAAATAATGGGTGGAGAGTGATGTTGGTGATTGAATAGTTATCACCTCCTAAGGCCATCTAACATCACCATGCTAGGAAACATGTTATAAAATAACAAGATTAAGAAGAGTTTTTAGACAAATTATAAGAAATTTGTGACAAAAACATATTGAACAGAATCACCTTTGGTGATCGGGTAAATCACAGTGATTATTGTAAATTTTAATATCCTACTAAAAAAAAGATTAAATCTGAATTAAGCTATGATTTCAATGGATTTCAAAATTTAAATGACATACTAGTTAGAAAAAGAGAAATATTACTTGCTAATGGGGACAAAAAATGATGATAACGAAATGATTACCTTGTGTGGATGATTGAATTGGATGATAGATGAGTGAGGATGGATTTTTGATAGTAACGGATGATATGATGATCAAGTTTACTATTTTTAAGTAGAATAATGGTAATGGAGCTTTGTTGATGATGATTGATCTCTAAAATTTATGTAGGAGAGCACTATTTCCTGTAAAACTCTAAAATCCTCCCCAAAAGAGGCTAGTAAACATGTTGATATAGATCATCAGTGATAGTGATAATCACCAAAGATTTCGTAAAATCCAAGTTAGGGAATCAAATGAAGTGATTTTCATACTATTTTAGTCTTGATCTTGGAGGATTTCAAAGGAGGTTAGGATGTGAAGTGGGAGAGACTCAAACTAAGACTAGGTTAGTTAGGATGAGGATGGGAGTCATTTTGGATATTTATTTAGTTATAACTAGTTAAGTATAGAAAGGTTATTTAGGGAAAATTTAGGGATAGTTAAGTGATATTTATGGAAAGTTAGTAAACTAGTTAGTTACAACTAGTGAGTGTGTCCAAGCTAGTATGGCGAGGTGTGAGTATATATTAATTGATTTAATTTAATTATTTAATAAATTAGACCTATGAAAGGGGTGGTGTGAAATTTGGATTAATTTAATTAAAAGAGGACCAATGGGTAACCTAATGTCGTGGAGTTTCGAGAGTGACATTTTTTCTTGTGAATGGGCTTGAGATAATGACAATGAGGGGGTGTATATTTTTAGTGTCGACACCTTGATTGGTCTTCCAAACACTATTATGATGTCCTATGGCTCCACTAGTTGGTCTCTAGACACATTACGTACTCTGAATTTGTGGCTCAATAAGCCTGAAGAACAATAACCTTCTCCATGAACATCAAGTGAAAACATCCGGCTTATGTAGTATATCCAATATTATTTTGTAGAATACCCTTTGGCTCCAAGTTCGGGCTCCGCAATATCTCCAGTGAGTTGATAACAACTCCCATAATAATGAATACCTCAACACCTCCATTGCATGGTGCTAAGTGTTCTTAAATAAACCTTCATGCTCTTGATGTGTGGTGCTAAGTCTCTGAATGTCAGTAGACTACAATTATCACCAACGAGCTCAATATTTAGTAGAGACCCTCCTCCAAAGCCAACAGTCTAATAATTTTTTCAACATACTAAGGTTCTCGATCTCTACTTCTTCTTTGTGCTTCTTCACAACCCTTGGCTCCACAACATCTTTGGGCTCCAGCTTGAGAAGTCTCTCGGTGAGTAAAAATAATAACTCTCGAACCATTATGAAGATGCCTATATTAATATGATATAGGTCTTATATCTCCCTTATGCCTATATTAGTATGATATAGGTCTTATCTACCCTCATACTATTATGATATAGGCCAACATCACCATCACGCCCAAACCTGTTATACGATATAGGCATCATGATTATCTTAATACGATATAAGAATTTTTATCTCTCCATAACGCCTATAATAAATAGGACTTACATCTCCATAACTTCACCAAAATCATGCCTTTGAACTTCATGTCATCCTCTTTAGCTCGGATTGGATAATTACTTCTTTGATAGAGAAAACCTAGAGCTTAAATTTCACCTATAGGACTTATATAATGCCTATAAATAGGCCTCTACACATTTGCTCCAAAAATGCCTATAATAATATAGGGCTTATATTTCTCCATAATATAATCCTTCACATTTTACTAAGGCCTTATAATCTTCAAACTCCCTTTAACCTTCAATCCTCAGCCTTTACCTATGAAGCTTGCTTGCTTGGGAAGAGTTCATGATAGCTCGGGTGATATTGTCACAAAAGAAGATCACAATGAGATTTTGTTTGAATGGAGGGAGGAAAAACCTTTATATCCTTTGAGTTCCCAAAAAAACTATTTAAATGGCTTATCACAATTATCCTAACCAACTCAAAGAGTTGGCTGAGTTGGTTGGAGCACTTGGTTTGAGGGGAGAGGTAGTGGGTTCGAAAAACCTACCTTTGGCTTTGTGCTCGGTCATTTTTTCCAACCACCGACACCTCTTCCACATGAGTCGTGACCCTACCATGGTGCTTCCATGACCACTATGTTTTCTCACCATCCACATTGACCCCTACACCGACCACCTCTCATGTTTTCCAAATGGGCTATGTTTTCCATGTTTCCTCTACTACTATCGAGACCCTATCACGTGCCCTTGAACTCCACTATCCACCCATCCATGGTGTTGTTAAGTTGTTTGGCCCTCCCTTCTCCATGATGAGATGATATGGCTTATCCCATATCAATCGGAGTGTAGAAGATAAGGCTTAAAATAGACATTTTACCAACCTTTCCATCGTGGCATCGAGCCACATCCTCCCTGTGTATTTTATCATCTAGAACTATGCCTCAGTTGGTTATTTCCAATGCATCACTTGGTCTACCCAAGTATTAGCTCACTAAGTTATATAGAATCCCAACTCACCCATTATACAATATGTCTTAATTCATAACTAACTACTTTTCTTGATCAGTAGCTCGGTCTAATGTCGAAATATAAACCAATGAGACAATGTGGTGAAAGGCCATGTGGTGGTGTAAGGAACCACCACGTGGTGATTCTTTTGGATCATTGATGAATAATTGTGTGTCTAAGATCGAGAGGTCTAAAACTTCAATCCATGCTTATCACCTTTTCCCAAAGTAGAAATTTTCCAATTTTTCATGACTCGTCGATTGACTCCGGTCCCATCTATGTTTGACTTCAACTTTCACTAGCCATTATTTGCATGTATGGGCTCTGTTTTTGGCATTCAAATAGTTGATTTAAAAGCTCGTGGAGTTGGCTTCCACATTGTGAAAATCTGGGAGATTTGGGGGATATCTATTCTCTAGATCATGTTGTTTTTATCCATTTTCCCTAGGAAAAAGAGAAATTGGAAAATTGAGAAAGGAATTTTCAGGATCTTGGTGAAGAATTTACAAATTCAGGTATTTTTCATGTTCTCGGCACTTGGAATGATTTCAAGACATTTATATACTTTTTCCTAACTCCTCAGTTCAAGAAAAATCCAAAACAAATAAATTGTTTTGGGAAATTTTTAAAAATCTAGATTTTATAGTGTATCATGCGGGTTTTGTGGGTCTAGGATGAATAGAGGGAACAATCCTCAAGTTCCTTGATTTCTCTAATTTTCTTATTGGGATGCAATATAAAGGATTTGAATAGGATCTAGTTAATTACGGGTTTGTGGGTTAGAGGAAGAACTATTGAACAATTTCATGTAGGCCACTTATTCCATGATTCTAAATTTTCTCAAAGCAAATGAGTAAGAATGGTTGAGTGAAGTGCTATATGGGAGGTGTTGTAGAGAACTAGTGCCAAGAAGCAATAGTTCCTAGGAATTCCAAGTTCTCCACGGGAAGTTTCAACCTTATGTCAAAATATTTAGTGGGCGATGTGTAGTGTGAAGGATTAGGTGATTGGATGAACATTGTGGGGGTGGAACTAGTTCCACGAACCATCAAGTTACCCGCATGACACAATAACCCACAAGATAAAGAGGAGATATAAAAGAGAGTGTGGTGTGGGAAAGAAGGGGTGAGGAAGAACCAATCCCCATATGAAAAATTTCCTAAGCGCCACGCAATACTTAAAACCCTTATTTATCTTATCAATAAGGGACAAAGGATTTAAAATATTAAAAAGGTAAAAAGGGGAAAAATATTTTCATGGAGACTCTAATTGCACCCCGAAACCCATGTTCCCCATATCTTCCCTGGACCCAATTTGACATATCTCCCTCCATGGTTATCCAAATTTTTAAATCTTGGAGTTTTGGAAATGTCTCTTTAAGTACTACATCATGAAATCTAGAAAATAAGATTTTTTAAAAGGTAGGTGGATGAAAAAGGAAAAAACACTTCGAACATTCAAAGCACAACTCTAGGTAGCTAGAAGATCAAATTAATGAAGTAAGGTTCCCTTTTCTTCTTCCACAAGGAAAAGGACAATTGGGGAATGGATTTGGAAGGTCACCCATGCTATTTTCTAGTAACTTAATACATGTTGTTTATGGGTAAAGGGGATTTTTGGATTCTCATCTATTCTTTCTTTCTCATTTCTTCTGTACATTATAAAAACCTCTCATTTTAGGGGGAATATTATGGGATGTGGGGAAATTTTGGAATTTTTTTCTCAAAATCAATGAGTTGTAAGCCTTCACATGGGCCTGGCAGGTGTTCTTGTGCCTCTATTATTCACATGTAATGGATTGTGCATATTTTGAAAGCAATAAAATATCTATTTTGTAGTGTTTCTTTCAACCCTAACACTTGTTTTATTATATTTCCTTGCCTCTCCATTCTTGTTGTTTTATTATGTGCATGTATTTCTCATTTACATGTTCATATTGTTATGTTTCATGAAGAACAGATGGTGAATGAATCCTTGGGTCTATGTCACAGTTTTCTAACCTCTCCCTACTCCATTTTCCTTCTCCCTTCTCCCTCAGTAGGATATTTCCACACCCTTTTCTTGGTGCTATCACCTCTCTGTCAAGTATAGGATTTCCCATTTTCATGCATCTTTCTCTTCCCTAGTCCCTTGGAGTCATATAGTAGGATCGAGATAGCTACATTTCCTTTGTTAGGAGTACTTTAGAATTAGGATTATGTAGAGGAAGACAACCTTTTCCATGGGTTTGTTTCAATTTCAAGGTCCCACACCTTGAGACAATTCCATTTTACCCAAAAACACTAATTTCTTATCATCAAAGGCATGAAAAATCAGAGGGTGTTGTTTTTTGGTGTTAATAGTTCTAGCACGCCCAATGGGACAATCTCAAAAATTATATTTCTTCATTTCACTAAGTTTGATGTGTTCTTGGTGATATTTCAACCTTTGGAGGAATTTTTCAACTTATTTAGTGACTCCATTGGTCTAACAAACCCATTTTCTCATTCAACAAACCATTTCCTTTCCTTCATTTTATTTTTTCTGTCTCATGAATTTGTGTAATCATGAATTATTATCCTCGTTGGAACCATCATTTGTAGTAGCAGTTCCTTTCATATCCACCTATAACCTTACAAAATGATTCTTCAAGAAGCTATGACACACCTCAAAAATATTTTTATGGAAAAATTTAGATTGAGTATGCATGCTCCTATGAGCCACATGCAAATCAGTGTGGTCATTCATCTAACTATGGAGCTATTCAAGGGTAGGAGTATATAGATTTTGGAGATCATTCTACACCTGATGATGATTTTGAAGGGTGATTTCAAACAATGGAGAAGATATTGCAAGATGTCAAGGGGAAACTACAAATATTACAAGGTAAACAACCTATTTTTAAGCATCCCTTTCCATGGGGAGGTCCTATACACAATTCATTTAATCCACAATAAAGGCTTGAGGTAATGAATGTGTCTTTCACTCAAATGCTTAAGTTTATTTCATCTTTGAAAACATGAGAGGTTGATCAATCTAAGGTCAAATAACCCTTTTAATACAATTTTCTTACATCCCTTCTATATCAACATTCAATGCCCATCAATTATCAACCACCCAATCCTAAGGTTAAAGTTCCTAGCTTTCTTAAAGCTTCTCCTTACATTCCTTCTCCTTCACAAGAAGTTTTTACACCTTCCCCTTCATTAAAAACATTGAAAAATAATTTTAAAACGTATTCACCCCTCCTCTTACAATCCCAAATCCATGTTATGAAGAAAAAAATTGTAGAGAAGGATCAGAAGAGAGTTACAGAGATTACAAAAAAAGAATAATTTAATACAATAATGATTCATATTCAATAATACAACTTTACAATACAAACCATATTTATAGGAATTGTATTCTCCTAATTTTTAGGAGGCCTATAAAAACTATAACCATTACAAAAAAATTTAACACAACTCTCTTAATATAATAACAACTAAAAATATCATATTTTCATGAGTTTGGTAATAAAACTCCAACACTCATGTATTAATATCTCACACATTGTAATATTAACGTGAGCACTAATTAATTAATTCCTGACATCCCCCTAGTGTGAACATGGGGAAAACCTTCCTTATACTTTGCAACATTCTACTTCATATCTTTCAAGTGATCTCGGATGGATTCTAAGACAATACCAACAACCTCTAGATGGTTTTCCAAGTGGTTCACCAACAACCACACTAAAGATAGGTTTCCCAGTGGATTACTAACCACAACTATAGATAGTTTTTCCAGTGGATTACTAACAACCACAACTATATATGGTTTTTTAATGGATCCAAAAATCACAATATCATGATGATGTAATAGTATCATCAACTCTCATCACTATCTCACTTTAAGTAATAAAATAAGAAAAAATGTTGAATTTTGTTGCTCATACACTCAAACTGAAAAATTGGAAATGGAACATTTGATCATGTTCCCCCCTCGATGTAATATTTCCATTTATTCAAATATGAACACTACAAACTAAAGCACACTAAAAATGGAATTCTAAAAACAAATCGAAAGCATCCGAAAGTAAATAATCACACTACAAAAATGTCACCATAGGCTGATATACGATCCTTCATTGGAAACTTATGAGAGGTAGTTGATTGACCTCCTACCTTAAATGTCTCCATCCTCCAAGTAAAATACTACTAAATCCCATTGGTTTGTCTTCAAGGATCTTTATGTATTCACGTGTCATCATGCATTGATGTTTTTGTGGTCGAGCTTCCTCAAGTTCAACATCTACCTCATATCCAACCTCAAGATTCTTACAAATCTAGTATTATTGGTACTACATATTTTGGATGTCGCATTCTAGCAATAATGCATCCTCTATAATTTTAAATTTTTTCATTCGGGACATAATGATACTCAAAGTTATACAAAAAATGAAGAAGAAGGGCGCCTTGCTGGATGACAAAAAATGAGGGTATTTTTTAAAATTGGCATTTTCTCCCAAAATTATATAACCAATGTTATAAGAATGAGACAATAAAAACTTTTGTAAAAATGGTGCTCAATTATGAGTTACAAAGTGCACAATTTATTGAGGTTACGATTTCCTGTAAAATGGCCCAATTTAATTAAAATTGACACAATGATTAAATTTTTTCTCAAAATGGAAAGAAAATTAATTGTGTGACTACTCGTTGGAATTGGGAGTAAATGAGGATCTAAAAATACCAATATTTTGCGGCAGAATCGACACCGAAAAATATTAATTTGGTGAAAAATCATTAATTTCCCTTAAAATGCAATTATTAAATAAAAACTACAGTAAAAATTAAATTTTCAAAATTATAGTCTTTATGAAAAATTAAAATAATTGGCAATTCAGAGTTGGCTATGTAAAAAACTCACGTGAATTTGGAAGGCTACATATGAAGATCTACGGTCAAATTACCTCTAAAATGACGTCGTCGTGATTTAATCTTCCAAAGTTGGCCACATTCATATCTATCAGATTAATAAATCCACAAAGCTATGCAAATAAATTGTGATCCTCAATACTTCACATGCATCTCAACCCACACAAATAATGGATTCGATCCTTTACTAAACATAGATCAACAAAATTCAAGAGGATAAAATTCTCCTGGATGTCACCAATTTTTTGTAACAACTTGTTTTTTACTTTCCACAAAATATATAAATTAGGTTATTCTAAAATTTTGTTGTACAGCTGAGTTTTGACTAGCTTATGTGTAAACCCAATAAAAAATATAAAATATTGAATCTAGGTTTTGAGGAGAAATCAATTTATTACTCATCTTGTTTTCCAAAATTAGAACCCTTTGACAACATTGTTACACAATATTTAATCAAATATTGAATTGTATATATAGGAGAAATAAAATGAAGCATTTCCCCTCAAAAATCTTGGAATTCCATCTAGCATGCTCATCTTACCATATTGCAGTCCCAGATTATGTGTTCATGCTTTGATACCAAATGTAGAGGAGGATCGAAGAGAGTTTCGAGAGATTACAAAAGAGGAATAATTTAACACAATAATTATTTGTATTCAATAATCCATCTTTCCAATACAAACCATATATCAGAATGGTCTTCTACTTATGTTTTTTGTGCATATAGTATTGTTGATGTAACATTACGGATGTGTCGAATTTTGGTGTGAATTCGTGAGAGTTTGTTGAGCATAGCTCCAAATAGATCTAGGTATTGTATTGAGAGAGCGATGTCTTGTAATAAAATCTAAGAAAGTGATTCTTAGTGAACATAGCCCAAATTGGTTGAACCACATTAAATACTCTCTTTTTGTTGTTCTTTTATTATGTTGTACTTTTATTTTAGATCTGTAATATTTTCTACATATTAGTTTCTATTGTTGCGATTCAATGAGGGATTATTTTACATATTTTATCCCTTATTTCCTAACAATTGGTATTAGAGCCTAGTTTGGTTTGTTGAAGTGTTGAATCATGAGGAAATTTTTTAGCTTGAGTGGGAGATATGGTAGGTGACGGAAGATCAAGGGTTGATTAATTCAATGGGCGGAATTTTAGTCTTTAGAAGATGTGGATGGAAGATTACCTTTATCAGAAAGATCTTAATATTTTTTGTCTAAGAAGGTGACCAAACCCTCAAGCCTGACGGATGATGCGAATGGGATTTTCTAGATAGGAAGTAACTTGGGACAATCCGGTTGTGTCTTGCATCTTCGATAATATTTAATGTTTCAAAGGAGAAGACTAAAAAGAACGATGGATGCATTAGGAAGTTGTATGAAAACCCTCTACCTCTAATAAGATATTTTTAATGAAAATTTTGTTTCATATGAATATGCCTCAAAATGGTTCAATAGCAAATCATTTAAATCATTTTAATATGGTTGTAAATATGCTAGATTTGGTTATAATAGAATTTTATGAAGAAGTTAGGGCTTTATTAATTTTGTACTATTTACCGAGAGTTGGAATAGCCTAGTAATGGCAGCAAGAAACTTGGTTCTAGATAACTCAAAGTTGAAGTTTGAGGATGTTTTAGGGGTGATTCTAAGTGAGGAAATGTGAAGAAAAATATTTGGGAATCTTCTACTTCAGGTAATTCTTTGACAATGCAAACTACGAGGAGATGGAAGAATAAAGGAAATTGTGGAAAATTGAAGGATCGAACAAGGTCAAAATCCAAAAGCAAGATAGTATGCTAACACTGTGGAAAGTTTGGGAATGAAAAGAATAAACAACAAGAAGAAAACAAGAAGGAAAATGTGGGAACGGGTAATGTATGTCGGGATGCTTTGATTCTTTCTTTGCATAATATCATTGAATCTTAGGTTTTAGATTTAGGGGCTCTTGTTTATGCTACTCCACATAGGAATTATTTTGTTTATTATGTTTAAGGAGATTTTGGGCATGTTTTTCTTGGTGATGATGAGCCTTACAACATAGTTGGAAAAGGTTATGTTTGGGTTAAGATGTAGAATGGGAATACTTGGCTATTGAAGGATGTCATACATGTGCCTACATTAAGATGAAATTTGATATCGGCAGGGAAGTTAAAATGTGATAGTTGTACTTTGATATTTGCGGTTGACTCTTGGAAGGTTACCAAGGGTGATCTTGTGGTGGGAAGAGGTAAGAAGGTTGGAACCTTGTATTTAACCACTTATAGCACTAATTTTTGTAATCTTATGGATTTAGAATCAGATAAAACATTATGGCACTATAGGCTCAGTCATATGAGCCATAAGGGCATGGATATCATAAAGAAGGATTTTACCGGATATACAAAAATAGGTTTGGAGTTCTGTGAGGACTACATATATGGGAAATAGAAGCGAGTAAGGTTTCTCAAGGTTGGACCTATAAATAAAGAGAGTAAGTTAGAGATGGTGCATTTTGATGTGTGGGGGTCGAGTTAGGTATCATATCTAGGGGGTTCAAGTTATTATGTTACTTTTATACATGATGTATGAAGGAAAGTTTGAGTTTATTGTATTAGAAACAAATTTGATGTATTTGAAACTTTGGTTAAATGGAAATCCCTAGTAGAGAATGAAAAAGGTCTTAAGCTAAAATGTCTCAGTCGATAATGAAGGGGAGTATTGCAGAAATTAATTTGATGATTATTGTTCTAATAATGGAATCCGCATGTAAAATATGGTTCAAAGAACTCGGAATAGAATGGGGTGTCATAAATTATGAACAAAACAATAATGGAATGTTCTAGGAGTAAGAGGTTACATGCACAACTACCTCTTTTTTTTTTGGGAAGAAGTAGTGAGCACAACCTGTGTACTTGATAAATAGAGGACCCTCAAGTGCCTTGGAATGGTAATAAATTTTATTATTCATGTCTTAGAGTCTTTGTATGTGAGGTATTTTTCCATATAGACAAGGATACTAGGACTAAGCTAGAGGCTAAATCAAAAAAATGTACTTTTATTGGTTATGGTGGTGATGAATTTGGATATAAATGTTGGAGCATTAAGGATAAGAAAATCATTTGATCTAGGGATGTGGTATTTAATGAGAAAGTCATGTATAAGCAGTAGTTGCAGGAAAATAGGGAAGAATCCAAGAAAGAATATGCAGTGGTAGAGGATCTTCTAGATGGGAAAGTGACAAATGAATCAGTTCATGAACCTCCTCAACAGGAACCCCAAACTCCTATATTGAGGAAGTCTTCTAGGGTAAAAAGAGAACCTAAATTTTTTCTCCTTCTCTTTATTATTTATTACACATTGACAATGGAGAGCTAGAGAGATTTGATAAAGCAATGCAGGTAGATGCCAAGAAGAAGTGGGAGAAAGCCATGGATGAGGAGCATTAGGATCTCATAGAGAACTAGACATGGGATTTGGTGAAGCTACCCAAAGGAAAAAGAGAATTATAGAAAAGAGGGTGTACAAATTCAAAGAGGAAGAAATGGGAAAGAAAATATACAATGCCTAGTTGGTGGTCAAGGGGTTTGCATGAGAAAAAAGGTATAAATTTTGATGAGATTTTTTTCTCATGTAGTAAAAATGACATCTATTAGAACTGTTCTTGGAATATTTGCAATAGAATACTTGCACTTAGAGAAGCTTGATGTAAATGCTACATTTCTCCATGGTGATTTGGAGGAGGATATATATGCAGAAGCCAGAGGGCTATAAGGTCAAAGGTAAAGAGGAGATGGTGTGCAAATTGAAGAAGAGCTTATATGGCTATAAATAAGCTCCACATCAATGGTATAAGAAAATTGATAGCTTCATGATGGATAAAGGTTATATTATATGTCATTCTAACCATTACATGTATATAAAGAAATTTGAGGATGATAGCTATATTATCTTGTGTCTCGTATGTGGATGACATGTTGGTTGCAGGTAAAAAAATGTAGGAAATAAAAGTACTCAAGAAGCAACTAAGTGACTCTTTTACTATGAAGGATTTGGGGGTAGCCAAACAAATCCTTGGTATGAGGATATCTTGGGATAGGAAGGAATGGAGGAGGAATTTATCTCGGGAAGAGTACATTAAGAAGGTCTTGGAGAGGTTTAATATGCAGGATGTTAAACTAGTTGGGACTCCTTTAACAGACCATTTCAAGTTATCAAAGGAGCAGTGTGCCATGATAGAGTAGAAGAGAAACTAGATGTCTAAGGTACCTTACTCATTAGCAGTTGGAATTTTTATGTATGTCATGGTGTGTACCAGGTTTGATGTTGCCCATACAGTGGGAGCGGTGAGTAGATTTATGAGTTATCTAGGTAGAGATCACTAGCAGGTAGTAAAGTGGATCCTTCGATATTTGAGAGGGACCATGGGGAAATTTTTGTGTTACAGTGGATCAGAATCCACTTTGCATGGTTATGTAGATTCAGATATGGTTGGATATGTAGACAATGAAGGAACATGACATGTTATATTTACACTGTAGGTGGGACAACGGTGAAATGGATTTCACGACTACGAAGTAAGTGGCTTTTTCAACCACGAATGCTGAGTATGTTTCTACCACAAAGGAAAGTAAAGAGATGATTTGGATATAAAAATTGATTGAGGAGTTGGGACATAAGGATGAGGAAGGGAAGCTACATAGTGATAGTCAGAGTGCTATACACCTACATAAGAACTCGCTTTCCACTCTAGGATAAAGCATAAACAACTTAGGTACTATTTCATCAGGAAAACTTTAAAGGAAGAGAATTTAAAGATGGAGAAGATTCATACCATTTGGAATCTTATAGACATGATGACCAAGGTGGTCACATGGGAAAAAATGAAGTGTGTTCAGCTTTGGTTGGTCTTCATGAAAACTAGTGAAGGGTTGAGAATCTTTCTCGAGAGGAAAACTAGTATCCTAGTGGGAGATTATTAGGTTTGTGATCCTATTTTCATGTGTGAAAATTTTGAATACTTGTACACTAAGATTACTATAAACTTTCCATAGTTGTTTTTAGCCTTGAAAAATGTGCGATATATTGGGAAACGTGTTTTTCTCATATGGGTGGGATTTTGACTCACAAGTTTATGGGACGGTTTTGGCCCATGGTTTTGATATCCACAATTTTGTAAAACTACTAAAGTAGTTGTCTACTTATGTGGTTTTGTGCATATGGTAGGGTTGATGTAACATTGCAAAAGTGTTTGAATTCAAGTGTGAATTCTATAGACTTTTGTTGAGCATAGCTCCAAACCTATATGTGTATTGTATTGAAAGAGTGATTACTTGTAATAAAATATGAGAAAGTGATTCTTGGTGGACATAGCCCAAATTTGGTGAACCATGTTAAATACTATCAGTTTGTGTTGTTCTTTTATTATTCTCGCACTTTTATTTTAGATCTGTAATATTTTCTACATTTTAGTTTCTTCTATTGTGATTCTATGAGGTATTATTCTACATATTTTATCCCTTATTTCCTAACAAAAACAACCCAAGACTCACATATTAGTATATCACATTATAATATTAACATGAGTACTAATTAATTAGTTCCCAACACAAATCATAAAATCAGCCGGGAAGAAAGTACATTAAAGAACCCAACCGAGAAGAACTTATGAAAAATTTAAAGGATTGGGCTTCAAAATTTGAAACCAATAAGATTCCACAGCTGCTTAAGCCTTCAAAAAAGGTTGGGATTGAAGAACACAAGATTGAGGCTCATTTTCAAGAAGAGAAAGTATAAGAAGAAGATGACCAACAATATCTATGCTCTAAATGTAGTGTGCATGATGGCATCATATTCATAGAAGTTTCTAATTCATAACTACTCATAGAATCAGAAGAGGAATAATAAATTTCAGAGGGAGGAGAACACAAGGAAGATAATATCCAAAGGAGTGTTGTATAGAGTTCAATCTTGAAGAGTCTGATTTCTTATTAGATTTGGAAGACTGTATTAGTGAGGAAGAACCTAGTGAACTCACTAATATTTATTTTCCATCAATTTTCTTTCAATACAAGTAGGCTCTTACTTTGGAAAAAAAGGATCGGACATAGAGGAGATCACAAAGAAATCTACTTCCAAGATCAGTTCTCAAGAGGAAGAAGAGGAGGATGACAACATTGCAAAATCATTCATCATGGAAAGGATAAAGGTGTTTATTCAAAAGTAACAAGAATAAAGGAAAAATCATTTTCTCGAAACCCAAGGAAATGAGAAGAGTACTCCTTGTGGCTTCATTTATGGATTTATAGGAAAAGAAGATGGGAAAATCATGAAGATCATACTTTTCCCAATAAGATACTTGGCTAGTCTAGAGCCATCAAAGAATTTTGCAACCATCATGCTCACTTTATAGTATGAGTAAGAGTTTCAACGTCCAAAGATAACTTGTAATGCCTCTTAAATCAAAACTCATAGCATCTAGAAGAGGTATTTGTTATATTTATTTTTGATACTTTTGGAAAAGGGTGGAAAATTAGCTTTATAACAATTTTTCACTCTCATAAAATAATATGTCGATTGCCAAATCATTCACATGGTCATAATTTGTAAGAAGGGGAATCTATTTCTCCTTCCTATTTTAGGATTTTTTTCTTCTCATTTATTTGGTTAGAGTCGGGTAGTGTAGGTTTTCTTTTAGTAGAAGAAGTGTTTATGCACTCTACATGTTTCCACTTGGAACATGTATGATTTTTTTAATATATTTTTGCAATGTTTTGTTGTTGTTGCGATAGTCCATTGGAGAAGTTAGTGTTCAAGGTAAAAGTAGAATGTTTGGGACTAGTTCCAAGTGCATCCATCAAACAACATGAAATTTAGAACTCTGTAATGTTTCATACTTGTCAAGAAATCAACGTTTGGGTCCAACTTTGAACAATTTTCAACTCTCATTAGGGACCAAGTTATTCAATTTATTCAAACTCCGAATAATAAAATTTTGGGACAATTTTTAGTGAGTTTTCATTCAATCCCAACAGATCAGTTATAGAGGAAACAAGGTGAAATTTTAGATTCAAAACAATTTTCCACTCTCATAAAACTAAATTCAAAATTTTTATAATGAGATGGTCAATTCAAGCTTCAGATCAACTTCATGTTCAGGTAGTGCCTCAAGTAGATTCAAGTGCGCAGTATCAATTTTCATATTTCTTTCAGATTATCAAGTTGAATCCATGCCCAATGGATGCTTCAAGGCTACTGATCACTTCAATCTAGCAGGCAGATTACCCCATGAGTCACCAAATTGTTATCCATTTTTCCCCTTGGTAAAATGGAAAACTTGAAAAATTGGACTTGGGAATTTTTAGGGGACCTTGGTCAAGAATCTACAAATTCAAGTAGTTTTTATGTTATGGGAACTTGGAATGATTTTTGAATATTTCTCCACTTTTTCCTAACTCCTTAGTTAAAGAAAAATACAAAATAGTTAGAAAATTTTGGGCAATTTTGAAAAATTGGGATTTTCTTGTTTATTTCGGGTTTTTGCGGGTCCGGGAGGAACAGAGGGAACAATTCTCAAGATCCTTTAGTTTTCTAATTTATTGATTTGGCCACAATTCAAATAATTTGAAGAGGAGCTAGTTTATCGTAGGTTTTCAACTCAGAGGAGGAACCGAGGAACAAGTTCCCATGTGTTACTTATTCCCGCATTTATGATTTTTTTTTAAAGCAAAGGATTTAGAGGGGTTGAGTGAAGTAAAGGTTAGGAGGCCTTGTAGAGAATTGGTTCAAGGAAGGAATAGTTCCTGAGAACCCTAAGTTTCCTGCGTAAGGTGAGTTCACACACTTGTCAAAGGAGTTAGCGGGTGGTGTGTAGTGTGGAGGATTAGGTGGTCTGATGAATATTGTGGGGTGAAACTAGTTACATGAACAATAAATCTTGTCATAGGCCATAAGCACCCATGCAAGATAAAGAGGAGATAGAAAAGAGTGGGGTGTGGGAAAGAAGGGATGGAGAAGACCTAAGCCCCATAGGAACAAGTTCCTAAGCTCCAAGCATTCCACAAAACCCTGATTTATCCTATCAACAAGGGACAAAGCATTTAAAATATTAAATTGGTAAAAGGGGAGAAATAGATTTTAATGTAGATTGTAAATGCACTCTAGGAACCCATGTTCCTTGATCTCCCACTTGACCTGATTTGACATATCTCCCTCCATGGTTATCCAAATTTTTAAATCTCAAACTTTTGGAAATGTCTCTTCAAGTACTAACTCATAAAATCTAGAAAATAATATTTTAGAAGAGGTAGGTGGATGAAAAAGGAAAAATAACTTCCATCATTCAAAGAAAATCTCAGAGTAACTAAAAGATAAAATTAATGAAGTAAGGTTCCCTTTTATTCTTCCACAAGTTAAATGACATTGGGGAATGGATTTGGCAGGTCACCCATGCTCTTTTCTAGTAAATTAATGCATGTTGTTGGTGGGTGAAGAGGGATTTTGGGATTCTCATCTCTTCTCTCTTTCTCATTTCTTCTATATATTGTAAAAACCTCTCATTTTAGGGGGTATTCTGGGATGTGGGGAAATTCTTTCAAAAAAATTTATCAACACTAATGAGTTGTAATCCTTTACATGGGCCTTGCAGGTGTTCATGTGCCTCTATTATTCATATTTAATGGACGGTGCATATTTTGAAAGCAAAAAAATCTCTATTTGGTTGTGTTTCCTTCAACCCTAATACTTTATTTATTGTATTTCCTTTCCTCTCCATTCTTATTATATTCCGTGCATGCATTTCTCCAATGGAGGTTCATATTGTTATGTTTCATGGAGAACATATGGTGAATGAAGCCTTGGGTTTGTGTCACAATTTTCTAGCCTCTCCCTACTCCATTTTCCTTCTCCCTTCTCCCTCAGCAAGATATTTCCAAACCCTTTTCTTGGTGTTATCACATTTGTCGAGTGTATGATTTCCCATTTTCAAGCATCTTTCTCTTCCCCTCATCCATTGGAATCATAGAGTAGGATTAGATATCTGCATTTCCTTGTTAGGATTAGGTTAACATTAGGATTAGGTAGAGGAAGTGGGCCTTCTCTAAAGGTTTGTATCAATTATAGTGCCCCATGCCTTGAGACAATCCCATGTTACCCAAAAACATCGGTTGCTCATCATCATAGGCATGAAATATCAGAGAGTGTTGTTTTTTTGTGATAATAATTACTTTAGGATAATATTATCCCTCTATTAGGATAATGGATTCATGACAAGGTACCAAGCGTTGTAGTTGAGCACAAGTGACGTATACTACATGAAATATAACCAACTCGAGAACCATGAGTATGACAAGGAAATAAATTTTGATGCAGTAATTGATGGGTGGTTGGTCAAAGCAATATTTTGATAGATACATGTGTTGAGGTAGATGTACTCACTTTGGATACATAGAATCAAATGGGGAGACCTATGTTAGAACCATATTCAAATGTGATGTATATGGAAAAAAAGATGAGGGCTATGACTATTAGGCTATGAAGGATGCCTCTATTACCATTTAGGAGCTAACTTTACTAAATACTTTGAGGTACTAGACCTTGTTGAAAATAAAACTTTCCAAAGCATTACTTGGGTGACCATGGTGTTATGTAAAAATGTAGACTTGCACTTCAATAAGGGGTATATGTCTTTTAAGAATAGGAATGAGCACGTCATTATAGCTTTGAGTGAAAAAAATATACACCATATGTCTTTGAACCTCTAAGTGAAAAATAACTAAGTAGGATATATGGGCACATAATACATGACTCGAGACTATGGAACCTTCCAATGAAGGAATGTTGTAGTGGGGAGATGCACATTCAGTTACCAAGACCACAAGTGTTTCTTTTGATAATTAGTCCCATGAAACGTATGAAATGGTCAGGTGCATGATGAAAGATAGAATAACCACAATGATCCGGCCACACATGGTTAGGAAAATAGGAAAATCCTAGTTACCATGATTCATTGGTGAAGAAAATTTGGATTCTTTCTTTACACTATGGAGGAACAATGGAATAATGAGGGTGATCGAAGGAACATGTTGGTTTATACTCTACACAGTACAACATCATTTTTTTGGGTGACACAAAGAGATAACTTGTTGAGTTGGTGAGAAGTGAGATTCACCTTTTTAACCATGTTCACACAGAGTAATGTGTCTACACATATATGTGAATATGATGGGAATAATCCTGATTTAGAACACTTCCATAATTGTGAGAGACTATGGGCATAAGGTCGGGATTCTTGACCACCATTTCAAAGTGGGTGCATAAGTTCTATTCCACTTTCTAAGGTTACAGATGCACGTGGTATGTACATGCTGAGATCAAACAAGAGACTAGAAGTTGGTGAGATATGACTAAAGGTATGGTCCATACATTTGATTATTTTTCTAATAATCCTCCAAAACATGATTCATTATAGATAATCAAGTGTATCACATTGGGGATGACACAAATTCAGAAGAGATCATTCTCAAGTTTATTGGGGAACTTGATCCCAAGGCACGCCTAGATGTTGAATAAAAATAATTTTTATAATTGGGTCACACTGAAAGGAGAAAGAGAAGGGTAAAATTATGTACCTCATTAATGATGAGGAATTTGATAACTTGGAGGTTATTCATACAAAAGGTGCGGATTAAGTGATGGATATAAAAATGAGAAGGCCCATACACATACCATGCACCCATGAAGACAAAGAAGGTAAACATTAGTACTGAGGATGTGCCTAAGGAGGCCATTATTGGTGATTATTGGTCAGAATGAGGAGGTAGCAAATATTATTGAGATTTTGTGTGACTTCTTGGATTTTTTTTCGTGTGGGTATCATGAATTAAAAGAAGTGCACCCCTCATTAGGAGAAATGAAAATTAAGCTAAAAGAAGGTACGTGTCTAGTTTGGAAGATGCCTTATAGGATAAATTTGAACCTACACATAAAGGTAAAGGAAGAGATTGATAAAATGCTTAAGTCTAGAATCATTGAACCAATTGAGGAATCTAAGTTGGTTATCCCCATGGTTATAAGCATCAAGAAGTATGGACAGATCAAGATCTATGTTGAATACGAGAGAACTTAATGTAGCATGCATCATAGATCCCCTTCCCACTTTGTTCACCAAGGATATTCTTGAGGGAGTTGTTGGGTGCAAGATATATATTTTTATAGATGGATTTTCATGATATTATAAGGTGCGCATTGCATCGAAAGACTAGGAAAACACTACTTTCAATACTTGAATGGAGAAGTTTTGCATATACATTTATGCCATTTGGGTTGAAGAATGTGCCAATAGTATTCTCACGCATTGTTGTGTAGGCATTTCAGAATTTATTCACAAGTTTCTACGGGTGTATTTAGATTATTGGAATGTCTATGTGTTGGTCAAGGATCAATGTAATAACTTGAGGATAATGTTTGAGAGGTGCATGCGATTAAGTATCTCTCTCAATATTAAGAAGTGTATTTTTCCTATATTGTTTGGCACTTTCCTTGGGAACATCATTTAAGGAAGGATTATTGGTATACCTAGCTAAAATAGTTTTGATATTGGGCTTGGAAGAACTAACCAATCAAATTGAATTAAACTATTTTTGTGTCATTTTGTCTATTATAGAAAGTTTATTAAGGAATATAAAAGGATTTTTACCCTGGAAGAGTTTCTCAAGGCGAAAGGAAACTTTTATTGGGGTAATGTGCAACAATACTTTTTGATAAATTGAAGGAGAGACTTACAACTACACCAATCTTGCACTTTCATTCTTAGAAAAAACCCTTTCATGTGCATGTTGATTCTTCTAGTATGGCTATTGGCATAATATTAGCACAACCTAGAGATGGAAATGTGGATCATTTCATATTCTTTACAAGTAGGAAGTTTCCACTAGTAGATAAAAATTACACTACAACAAAGTGTGACGCATTGTATATGATCTACGCGCTTCACAAGTTTCAACAATACTTGTTGGATACTCCATTTATCTTTTATATAGATCATATGACATTGAAATATTTTGTCAATAATACTATTTTGCAAGGGCCCATCTATAGTTAGATACACCTCTTTCAAGAGTTTGATTTCATAGTTGTAAATCTAGGAAAGAGTAATTCACGGCTAGATCACCTATCAAGGATAAATTTTGGTAAGGACATGCAAATTATGGAGGATTCAATGCTTGATGCACATATATTTAGGTTGAACTGCACACCCATAGATCTAGAGGACAGATTTATTTTTACACACTACACTTGCACCAAAAGGAATGAAGTCCATGGAGAGAAAGCATCTTGTTATACATGCATCTCCTTACCAATTAGTTGGAGGTGACTTGTAAAAAATGGGAAGAGATGAAGTGTTACACCAGTTCATGCTTAAGCATAAGCATGAATCCATTATGGAAGATGCACATGGTAGAATAGTAGGAGGAAATTATGTAGGTGATGTAACCGTGTTCAACATCTTGATGACTGGTATTTGGTTGGAAACCTTGTACAGAGATGTTAAGGGTTTTGTGAAAGGATTTGATCATTTCCAAATAATTGGTAAGCCTAAAAGTAGGGATGAGATTCCCTTGAGACCCATAGTGAGAGAGGAACCTTTTAGAAATAGGAAATTGAATTTATAGGTACTATTGTACCACTCGTGCCCATGAGTGACGTGCACTTCATTATTACTTACAGACTATTTGACAAGGTGGGAAGAGGTTGTTCTGTTAAATATTGCATTGTAGACAAATCGAAAAGGTTCCTTTAGGAGAACATTATTAGTAGGTATGACTATCCATTAAGCTTGACTAGTGATAGAGGAACTCATTTCTTGAACGAGACAATGAAATTTCTATTAGAAGAGTTTATGGTAACACACCATAAAACCACCCCTTAGACCCTCAAGCTAATGGTACTATAGAAGATATCAATGAGATTTTGGGATAGACCTTGAAAAATATTTTTGATGTTAGAAGAAATAATTGGGATGATAAAGTGTTAGCTGTACTTTGGGCTTACATGACCACAAAAAAAATATTGAACAAGGACACACCATTTCAGTTGGTGTATTGCATAGAGGCGATACTACCAATTGAATTCATGTTACCCTCCCCTGTGTATTACATGCTTGTGAGGACTATATGATGAGTAATTGGTTCAAGAGTGCATTGATAAAATAATGTAACTATATGAGTAGTGTGTTATTACATATTAGAGTTAGAAGACAGATAAGGCATGAAAAAAGCCCTGGCATGATATGAAAATTAAGAAAAATACGTTTATAATTGGAAAGATGGTCCTTCTCTATGATTCAAAATTTGTGTGCCACCTAAAATATTTTAAGGTGCATTGGCTGAGACCTTTTTAGTAACCAATATACTTGAATCAGGTGCATGTTAGTTGTGTCGTTAGATGACAACATGTTTTGCGATTACTTAATGGGAGTAGGTGAAGCCCTACTATAAATAATCTTTTGTGTGTTTGTAATAATGAAATATTTCCATTTAGAATAGGTTTCCCTTTCATTTTTGTGTTTTATTTATTTTTTGTTGTTTTGTTGAGCTTTAATAATAAGTGCGCTTGTGCATGTGAAGCTGATTTCAATCTATTGAGTTCATGCACAAAGGACCATGCATAAATTTAGTGTGGGGATAACCACGTCTAAATGTGTGAAAAAATACTTTGTGTCGGTGCTTTAAGGTGAGTTTAATTGGATTAATATGTTCACATGAGGGTCTAAGGATGGTGTACTAATTCTAGGGTGCATGCATAGTAAAGAGGAAAAGTGTGTCACAAGAGAGGAGAAGGATGATGATAATAAGAAAAATTCTCACCTTGAAGACCACATGAGAAGAAGGATTATGCATTGTAACATGAGGTAGGAAACACCATAATGAACTAATTGGTATATGTCATAGAGGATTATGTATTATGGTGAAAGGAAATGCACACGAGTATGTCTATGTCTTAGGAAGAAGTGAGCGGGCTAGAATCTTACGACTATAGTGCATACAAGGAAGAAGTTGAAAAGTATGAAAATAAAAAGTGTAGAATTAAAGATATTGTATAGTGGTAGTTGAGGAGAAATTAATGCAATATAAATTTGGAAACCTAGAAAAGGGGCATCGAGGTCAGTTCATTTTCACCTTACCTTATGAAAAACTTAGCAAATTTCAAGAGTGAATTTGTGTGATTATTGTTGAATTTGAGAGAAAACCTAATGAATCATCTTAACCAGCTTGGAGAAAGTACATGGCTGAGTAGAGAAGCTCCTTCAAGTTGAAGATTGATGCTTAAGTGTAGTGTGGAAGGGTTTTTATAAGAAAATAAGGGTATGGAGGGTTATTTGGTTAGGGTTTGTGGAATTAGGGCACAAAAATGATTAAAGAATGAAAGGATAGAAGGATATTCATCATGGACGGTTGGATATAAGGACTATAGATACCAAGGGCATGGATGAATACTTTAAGGAGATATATTTTTCTTGATGGCACTAAGGAAGACAACAATCGTGTCACCTAAGGTAAAGGGAAAGGGAAAGGTGAAACCCACGGTGGAGGACATTCAAGAAGAATGGTATTTTAAGATGTAATACCCAAAAGGATTTATTATTGGGCATGATTGGGTGTCCCATGTCAAAAAAATTACAATTAGTGATTTTAACTATTGATCATAGTCTAACAAGTGCAAAATAGAGATAAAATTGATTCGAGAGAACAAGAGAGAGGACTACGGATGATAATTCCATTTTTTATGATAAGGGCTATCAACTTTTAAGTAGCCTAGAGCCCTTCAACTTTACAAACCCCCTATTTTGGTAAACTGGAGTGAACTTATTAGTGGTTTATGTCGCGTGTCCACAAGGACTATTTTACTTCTCGGGGATAAGGATGTGCCTTACTATGCACTTGATTGGGAAATTTATTGACCTCTCGATCATGGGTACTAAAATCACTACTCGACTTGGAGGATGAAGATGGGGTGAAGATAACTACCTCCACCTTGAAGTATAAGTTAGGAGGGCTCGATATGGATATCTCCAAGCTTACTAACCCTTTTTCATAATGGTCATGCATCTCATCAAAAAATTAGGAGCACAAGAACAATGGATGAAAGTAAACAAGATATGGCTTCATATTTCAAAGAAGATGTATGAAGGAATTTTAGATAATATTTCTCGGTTTATTGTAGAAGATATTATAGAGAAAGAACGTGCAAGAGAAAATATTACCTTTAGACAATAATCTTGTTGATTATATTCTCTGAAATTGAATTGTCGATGGGTTGAACAAGAAAATGTGTATGTGTGCCCAAGAAGATAAGTCCCCTGCAAAAAGGTTTTCCAATTACACATGCAATGGGATCAATAAATCCTATAAGCTTAGAGTAGATAGATGGTATAAACAAATGTGTGAGGTATTTGGGAAAGAATGGAGCATTTCTAGTGAGCTACCTTCAAATTTATAAGGGAAGGAAAAGTTTTTGTTTATCAACATTTTTTCATTGGAAGATTTAATTTAAAGGATGGAAAGAAGAGTCCTTGGTGAAAACTATTGTTTGATTTTATAGCATGATACTTCCAAGCATCAATGAACGAGTTCAAAGAAGCATTAAAATTAAACTTTGATACGAAAAGGTGGATTTTAAATACCATAATTTGCACAAGGCGTATGTCTTTCCTAACAAGGTCACATATGTGGAGACCTTGATATCAGATGACATCAGTATTTATTCCTTTATTTTGTCATTTGGGAATAAGGAGGCCGCCAAGGTCTATATCTATTTGAAGAGAAGGATGGTTGATGGGAATTATGTGGAAAATGATTTAAAGATCACTAAAGAGCCTAAAGGGGAAGAGATGGTGGGAACCAAGTGGGCCTATAAAGAGACTCCTTCCCTCAAAGAGGAAGAAGAAGAAAGTGAAGAAGAGGAGAAATGCAAAGAAACTAGGAAGGGTACGAGTACATTTGTTGTGACCCTTAAGTGACCGGAAAGTCCAAGTCCCAAAAATAATACACATGTGAAGAAGAATCCTAAGGTGGTTTCAAGTGAGGATACTGAGGAAAAGAAATATAGAGAGGAGATACCTCAATTATTTCCATTCATCCACTCTCTAGTGGATTCAAAGGAAGAAGTGAGAAGTGCGCTCCATGCACTGCGAGGAAACCTAAAGAGGAATGAAGAAGAATAAGGTCCAAAGGGGAATAATGAGGAGGATGTGCCCCAAATATACTGAAGAAATCCTTAAAGGAGAGGAGGAAGCACATCCCGAGTACAAGGTGGAGAGTCCAGAGAAATACCGGGATGAGGAAACAGATCCTGATGCAGAGTGCACTACTAAATGCAAAGAAGAGCATGCAGAAGAATAAATAAAGGACTCAGGTGAAACAAGTAGAACAATACATATTATAACATAGGAAATACCTAAGGGGCGCAGAGTTAAAGGAAGAAAAATACATATTCCCGAAGTCCCCCTACTACAATATGTTGATGATCCTAATAAAGTATTACGCACAAGATATCAGAGTATGGTGGAAACTAAGGACTTATTCTTATGGGAATTATTTAGTAAGAAGGAAGCCCTCATGTGTATTAGAAATATGTTATCCCGGGTATACCAAATCACATATGGAGGAGCCACAGTTCGAGGTATATGTAGGGTCATTGTCAAGACTCGACTAAAGCCCGAGCTAGGGAAAAGTTTCCCATAGTTGATGCACACATCCGAACTGATGAGTAGGAGAGAAATGTGTTGAATAAGCTTAAATTAGATGTGGGACTAAGGGTTCTAGATAAGAATGCTGAAATAAAGATATTTCACACCAAAATATCTTTAAAAGATAAAATCATTGTGCATCGAAACAAGAAGTGAAGGAAGAGAAGGGATGGATGCGTGTAATATACCCCAAGGTGGAATTAATTGTAGATGTTATCACCATTATGCACTATATCTAGTAGATCAATTCAAAGCAACATACAAGATTGAACTACATTGTTTATAGGACTTGGAATGAATATTCACACATGAGAGAAATATCATAACAATAAGACACACAAAAGAAGAAATGACCCGACAAAAGAAGGATGATAGAGAAAATACAAGATAACACCTTACATAGTATTAAACACTTGTAGTTGAACTGAAATAATCCATGCGAACGGTGAAATTAGTATTTAATAGCTTTTAGGATTTTGATGAAGTTGTGAACACACTGGTGATCAATGATGAAGCTAAGTTAAGAACATATAGGAAAAAATTGGAGAAAAATAGGGTTGGGTGAGAAAGAATGTTGGCAGATGTAGAACAGAAAATGGATATGATTTCCCACATGAAGATCAAATTTAAGGAGATACTGAAGGAACTCTTTCCTCAGGTGATACATAGGATGGATGAACTAGATGATGTAAGCACACAATTAAAAAAAAAATACAAAATTTAACAATAAAATTCATGAGTTAACGCCTGAGCAAGTTCTAGATATAGTTGATGTTGCACTAGTTAAGGCCACAAAGGAATTGGAGGGATGGATGGAGTAATAGAAAAATTTGGATAGAGAATTTATAAAACTCCTCCCTAAGAAGGCACAGATGCAAGTCACTTGATTCTTTAGTGCAAGCCATATTATTTATTTTTCATTTATGAGAGATATTCTTTAATTCTTTAGAAGGATTTTTTTGGTTGTTGTTTCGAGGATGGACAACATGCCTAGCATGGGGTAATGTTGGTTACTAAAAATGACTAAATATAAAGAGGCATAAAGGATTATGTGTGGAAATGAGTACACACATGATATTCATAGAGATGTGTTGGAATGAGGGAACGTAGTAAAATTTCGATAACATGAAGAAGGATGCAAAAAAACATGGATCCAGATGGCGTGTGAGAATGTGAATACATAGGGGAAAAGATAAGGACTTAGCCAATTTTTCGAATGGGCTAAAAAGAGGAAATGCAAAGATGGAGTGCCGAGAAAGAAAAGTATTAAAGAAGTTTAGCTTAGCGGTTAAGAAAAGGATTTTTTTGAGAATAGACATATAAATAAAGGTCACTCATGAAGATATAATTATAGGATTAAAACAAAATATTTATGAATATTTATTATTAGTTGCTTGTAAAAGCATGCTTTGGCTTTATGGATTTATGGATAATTTTGTACGTATTAAATGTTATCTATTTTTTAGCACCCCGTTATTAGGAAGTGTATAAGAAGTGAAGGGAAATTCTATAACCCTATGAATAATTGGCTTAGGATATGTTATTAGATCATTGATATTTGTTATGCTACTTTGATATGATTTCGTGCATGACTCTATGCTCAAATGTACCGAATGTTGTGTATTTGCTTCTAATTATGTAGTTAGTTATGAAGATTAGTGGATAGTTGTGGGTAGATCATGATCATTAATGTAATTGATTATGGATATTTCTATATGTAATTGATCTTTGTTATGATTTATCCGTAATCATTTTTACCTTATTATATGTGTTATGGGAATGACATGATGATATTATACTTGAGTAAGTTATAGTGATTTCTATTGTAATATCCATGCATGATAACATTTGATAGACATAAAAAGGATGAAACTTATAGCTACTCATGCTTTAGGTGAGAATTTAGATGTCTCGAATGAGAGATGTCAATGCGCATAACATTCAAGTGGAAATAAAAGACTACAAGACTCAAAAAGAATGAATTTTAAAAATAAATTCATGGGCCTTTAGAAAAACATGAAAGTACCACCATGTCTGTAATTGAATCATTTTTTCATTGTTATTTTTTTTATCTCCAAGTCATTCTAGAGATCCTAGAATCATCTTCTAAAGCTCATGTTCTCTTTCACAGTACAAGATCCTTTTTCCTCAAAAACATAATTTTCATGAAATTGCTCTGAATCACTAAATATTCCTAAATCAATTATTAAATGATATTTTCTAATTAATGCAAGTACTCGATGAATTTAGGACTTGAAATCCACTCCAAAGAATATGCACCTACCTTAGAAAGGCTAAAAATAGCCATTCCTAAGCCTGCCGAAAGATCCGCCTTGAAAGACATTGTCTCAAAAGAATATTACGAGCTTGTTTTCATCTATTAAACACATCGTAAAGGTTAATACTGTAAACATGAGAATTATATGGATGGGGATAAGCCTAGAATAAGGAATGGACTAATCGGGAGGGGTGTATGGAAAGGTTTACAATGAAAGTGTTTCGCAATGGGGTAGAGTTGTCCTATTTTTGAGCTGAATTTTTCCCTTGCAAAAACACAGGAGAACAATTCCCTTCCAAAAGTTTTTTTACATCAACAAGAACATTTTTCACTCCTAGATGTCCTGAATAATTAGCATCATGTAATTATTTCCTAATTTTTTTCTTGAAGTCATTTCCGAAGGTACGTAGACTCTACCTTCGTATTTGAAGATTCCTTCATTATAAAACTTAAGTCCTTAATATATTTTATCATTAGGATCTGTTGTTAATGTAGCCTTAAAATGATGATAGTATGAATTGGTTAAAAAAATTCTTTACATCATCCTTGATTTGAGTCCTAAGGTTAACAATCCCAAAACATGCTTCAAAACTTAGTACATCCGCCACTCTATTTTCCTTTTCGTTATTGTAAATTATATCAAAATGATACTATGATAATTATTCAAGCCACCTAAACTTTCTTGCATTCGATTTAGGTGGAGTGAAGATATACTTCATCCCTAAGTGGTATGTTTTTCAGTTCAAAATGATTTCCGACATGTAATGCCTCCAAACATCTAATGCGTGTGTTGGTTGAACAAAGGAATGAGGGTGGGTGAATCAATCCTATAATAATTTTTACTTCATTTTCCAAAACATCCATTCTTTAGTTAAGTTTTCCATTCACCATTAATCATAATTCATTCAACCATTTAATCATATATTATTCATATGTTTTTTTCTTAAACATTGGATCAACCATAACCAAGAGCAAAAGAAGGAGAGTAAACTAGAAAAATAGATTTAAGTGGGAAACCCTCAAAGGGAATAAAAACCACTAAAACACAAGATTTATTTATCCATTTTTCAAATGTATTTGAGCACCAAGTCAACAAGGATCACCAACCCCTTATTTAGTGAGGAAACAACCCCACATCGAGCAAAAACCCCTACTTTAGTAGAGCACCAACCCTACAAGGAGCATTAACCCCTTACGATGATAAAACACCCACTCAACCAACTATTAAAAATATAAATGATATTTTTTCTACAAAAACTGATTGATATCACCTATTTAGCTTACTAACCTTGAAACCTGTTGTATATATCTTTCCCCCGGGTAGATATAGACAAGCGGAAGAATATGGAAACCAAAGAAATTCAAACCTCAGCCCATGGCGCACAAAAGAGGCGCACAGCAATGAGTGTCAACAGGGAAAAATTTGCACCTTGGCACACATAAGAGGATGTCGACATAAATGTAAATGCGCCCTTGGCGCACAGAAGAAGATGTCAACATAGAAATAGACGCGCCCTTGGCGCACAGAAAGGAATGTTGACACGGAAAAAGTTGCGCCCTTGGCGCAGGTAAAGTGGCGCACGTAAACATGTGTCGACACAAACATATTTGCGCCTTTGGCACATGAAAAGGATTGTCAACATGCATATGGATGCGCCAAGGCGCACCTTCAGGAGGCGCAACATTCTGAGCGCTGACAAGAAGCAGACCCTGACCCAGATATTCAGATGGCCATAACTTTTGACTGGGAGCTCCGATTCACACAAGGTTGGACTTTTCGGAAAGCCTACGGCGTCCTCTACCTAACTACGACTGGATATCTTTAATTGGGTGGGAAAAAGTTCTTAAAAATGCAAAATACAGTTTGCCACTTTTGGGGTTTGATATGGTCCTTACCTACCACCATAATGAGATGAATTAAATACAACCCGAGGTGGTTGGGGTGGATTTGGACTTTCTCTCTTCTCTCTCTCATTCTTCCTATAAATTGTAAGGAGGGGCTTCTTTCTAAAGGTTGGACATTCTTGTTTTGCCCCTCCTTCTTCTCTCTTTGGCGCAGTGAATCTCGTGGAGTTAAAACCTCCCATTTAAAACTGTAATGCAGCTTTGCCTCTTGGCATTTTGCAGTGTGTTGTATCAATCTTTGGAGCAAATTAATGCATGTCTGTGGATGATTATCAACCCTCTCAGTGTTTATTTGCATCTTCTTGATCTTTCACTGTAAATCTGGTTATCTGTGCATGATCTTGCATTACATTTTTTTTTGGTCTGTGTTTATTGGCAAGACAGGTGTTCTTCATTCCTCGGTGCATCACCTCTGTTAGTTTAGGTTTTTATTTTCTGCATTTTCTTCCCCCTGTCTCCTTGGAAAATTAGATTAGGTTTTGAGTAGACCTCTGCATTTTTACGTGTGCATCTGAACAGAGGAATAGGAACCGGCCTTCATCCGGAGAGCTTTTCCGATTTCGCAAGGTCCCACACTTGGGAAAAGCTCCATGTTGTGCAATCGCACTGAGATTCTCAACCCATCGAGTTGCAGAGTCCCAGGGGTGCTGTGATTCGACACCAACAAAACCCTTATTCAATCCCTCATTCACCTAGCTTGTTCTTTCTTCTTCTTTTGTGGACAAAATTGGCCTCAAACCCTTGCACATAATATCTCTAATATTCCTCAACTTGTAACACACTCTCTCATCTATGAATATATGCATTCATACATTTTTCGATCACACACTTGGGTCACTTTGTTTTCCTCATACTCGGATAATGCAAATTTGAATTCAAATATGGATTTTATACCCTTTTCAACTCGACAAGAATGAAAAATTCAGTATCCCTCCTTTATTTCAACCAATAAATCTTTAAAAATTCTAGCACATTTATAAAAACATTTAAATGGACCCATTTAGGTTGGTCATTCTCAAACACACTAAATAATCTCAAAATCAACTTAAAAGCCCATCACTTAGATGAGAAATAACCAAATACCTCATAACCATGATTATTAAAACTCTAAAATTCACTCCAAATTTCAAATATGACATTACAATAGCGTACATGGTCATTAATTATGTTTTACCAATCAAATTTATGATAACTTACTCAAGCAGGCTCATATCCTTCACTAAACTATTGTTTCAAGGAAACTAGTCTTCACCTTTACGCCTCAAGGATACCTAAAAACATATTAGATATGGAATGTAACCATTCATTTGAATACACTTGACTTTTATATCACATCCATGCTTTCTATAGCTCATGAAACATCCATAAGTGTAAACCACACTCACTTTCCTCTTCAACAAACTGAGTTACCAAAAATGTAGTTTTAGAAGCTCAACTTATTTGAAATATTGCTACCACTTTCAAGACCTAAAAATTCCTTCACTAGGAATAAATTTCATCCTTCTTCACTCTCCAAATGATATAAATAATCAAATAATCCATCTCATTCCTCATCTACCTCAATCTTTCTGAAAAATAAATCCTATCCTGAGAAACAAGAAATATTTTTCTCTACAAATTGAGTTGGTTCATCTATCAAACCTCATCATAAAGACACAAAACATATAGCATTGGAAATACCTCTAAATATAATTTCTATAACATCTTAAATTTCCTTCCAAATCCAAGTGGAATGCCTTCAACCAAGTCCATCTCTTAAATCTACTCAAAACTGCCTTAAGACCAATCTTCATATATAGGGCACACATTTCCATTTAGAAGCTCAACCATGATATGAAACTATCATAGAAATAAAGTATAAATCCCATAGTAAAAAATAATTTCAATTTATTTTCCAACTTTTTTGGAAAACTTTATCCCAAAATGAACTTCTTTAGAAACATGCATTTTTAGGTGGGGTCCACTCATTACCACATGCTCTATTTTTACCTTTTTGGAAATATGTAGGAGTATTATATAACATCCAGTCATCATAATAACACAATTAATAAATTTTGGGAACTTATCATCAATATCTCTCCTACCTCTTTTGAGCTAGGGTTTCAAGCACACAAAGTGTTGTTTACCCTCTTAAACTTCGTTCGTAAAAACATGATGATGAAATGACCTCATTATTTTTTAAATATTATTAAATGAATTAAAAATAATATTTGAAAGCCACAAGGTCCCATGAAAATCACACAATTCATGGTGAGAATCAGAAGGTGTAGTTCAAACTAGAAAACACTCTTTCTTAGACCTTGTTTCACAAAAATATCATAACTTGTAAAATATTCTTGTAATGAATTTACATTTTTCTCAAACCTCTAGGATAACCCTTTGCACCATCTCCAATCATCATCATGGCTCAGTTACGTCTTCATCTTCTCATCCCATCTCATTCTCATGGCTATCCCTTGGTGTTTTACATTATTTAGGATAGGATCAACTAAACCAACATTATAACTCATCATAAAACCTATCCAAAATGCCCTAACATACCTAGAACAACAATTATGTCATCCATGTATATCTCCATGAGATCTAATGGCTCTAAAACTCATCAACATTTCTCCAAGCACCTAGACTCGGTCTATATAAGTACCGAAACTAGGTCTTCATTATGTACCTACACACTCTAAAAATTGTGTTAGTTCCTAAACACTCCCCAAACATACCCGACATGTTTCTTCCATGCTCATGAAGCCACCAAAAACTCAAACCAACATTCTCCATCACCTAGGCTTGCTAGGTCACCTAAGTATGCTTGTTAGACCAAGAAAATATCACTGAAGGACCTCATGCCATCATGAAACCACCTATCCATGTAATCAACCTACCAGAATGCTCTAACACATATCCATCTTCATATTTTTCATTAATGAGATTTTACATCAATGGAAACACCTAGAACTCAACATGCCAACAATCTCCCCTTTGTCATTAATGGAAAACCATACATGTATTTACATGATATTCATCTTTATTAGATTCATATGATCACCTCTTGGTTGGAAACATCAACCAAATTCTTCAAATTAGACATAAACTAGTCATTTCTTCCTTAAGTCTTGTTTTGAGTTCTTTCAAAGCATAGTAATACTGCAAAACACATGGAAAACACTATAAAAGGTACTCATACATGCCAACAATCATGGTTTAGATATTATACCATAATTATTACCTCTTTATATTCCTATATTTACTTGAGAGGGCTAAAAATTGACTTACCACATCGATACCTTAACTTTATACCAACTTGAAGACTAAAATCCCTAAACACCTTCTTCAATACATTTTGGAAAACTTTTCCATGCCCTAGAGATCCATATACTTTATGATGTAACACCTTACGAATCCCCCTAGGATCATTGTATCCATATTTAGCTGAAAATAAAAAAGGATGACCACATACCTTGCATATAAGTCATGTATATGACTTAATCACATTTCCTCCGCCTCGAATCATTTTCTCAATCTTGTAATCCTCCTTACCTTATTGTTATACTGATTTGAATCAAATTCCTTACTTACCTTTGAGGTGTATTACCAAAAATGCCTACCATATTTGATCTAGCACTAGTATACAACTTGAGTCTCCATTTACTTTTATTTGAGAATCATGATAAAATACCCCTGTCCTAAGAGACCCATGTTGATTTAAGGACCTGTCATTGTTCCATTCTACAACTTTGACACAAACCACCTTAGCTCTATATCCTACCTTTCAACTACTCTGGATTCCTCTATATATACTCACACTTGTATCTTAACTTACAAGATTCACCTATTTAAGGAACACAATAATCTCCCCGTCATGTTATCCTTCTTTATGCATGTGGCACTCTTTTATAGAGTTTATTCTTCAACTTACAGTAACCTTGACAAGATACCCTTGACCAATCAAGATACAGGACATCACATACTTACCCTTGGTATCTCGTATGAACATGTAGTCTTTGTAGACTTATTTTCTCATAATTGATGAGCATTTAAGCTCTTTCTCAACTTATTTTACTATGATATATATATGACACATAACTTCAATGTAAAACCGTGTTTACAAAGACTAACTCTTTCAATATTATGACCTCTTCAAGTGATAGAACTCAGAATCTTACCTTGGCTTGATGATTCCACACATACTCTAAGGCCCTATACCATGATGGTCGACTTTAAATACTTACAAAAACATTAGATACTCATATATCCTTGTTAGAGGCTTTATTGCAAATGCAAATCACAAAGAAGAGGTATGTACTACATATTTTTCTTTCTTTGATAGTCATTGTATTCTTTCAAGCACATTTTCCTATTTTTATACTTAATTCCCCTTATTTCATTACTTTAAACATGTAGGCATACCCAAATTCATGTTCAAGACACTTTTCATACCTAATACACCCATACACAAATTGATGAAAAAGTATTCAATTAAATTCTACATCTTTCTTACTTCACGGTTCTAAAATTGCATTTTGTATCTTGATGCCTTCTCTTATACAATATTTGAGGTTCACATGAACTCGCTGAAGTTTTGCAATATCTATTAAATGTCCTTAGCTAATTAACATTTGATATCACAACCTTTCATACATGTATCTCTTCATTTCAAACCTCTATGCTAACTTTACCAATCTTCAAGTAACCTCTATGATGCCCATCCATTATTTGACATCTCAAAGCATGATTCAATACAAACTACCATCGCACTCAATAATTTCACTTCTAGACCTATAACTCTGATACCTTTTCAAATAAAAAGGAGATAATCTTCAACGCCACTCTTTATTCTTTACATTGCTTGAAAATCATGACAATATTCATTATTTAACCCGATTATAAATTTCGTCAAGCTTCTTGTAATGACTCAGACTACTTTTGATGAAAAAATTTCAAGTTAAGAGCATCTATCTCACTTTCACTTTTCCAATGTCCTCTCATAGGTTATTATCCCTCCTCCAAATGAAATACAAACCTATTTTTTTATCTATTCACTTTCGCAAGGAATTTTTTTTTGTGTACCCATTTTATCCTCTCTATCAATCTTGTTGCATGTTCTTGAAATAAGTTTTTCTAGTTTACAAGTCACTCCTTTCAACTAGGTTTCTTAGCACACTTCACAGTCAAATTTGAGAATTGTCACAGTTTCCTATGAATTTTGACTTACTCTTGGGATGAAACCACTTGAATATTCAAGTACACCCTATTAAGATGATTTTGTTTCAAAAAACTTCCTTCAACTCCATCATTTAGTCCCTCAAGAACACGCAATTCTTATCACTTCTTAATTTGATTTCCTATAGCCCAACTAAGGTAGAAACAACTTCAAAAAGCACAAATTTTAATTTCAAGTCTTAAAATTTTTCCAAAACCTCTGTATCAACACCCTAAATGAAATTTTCAAGCCAACACCTCTTGATTGACCGTATAGACAACTCTAAATTAGACCTTAAGATGTAACCCAAATCATTTTATTGAGGAACACACACTTAACACATTTTGAATCTATGTCTAAAACACCTTATGACAAATTAACATTTTGAGATATAATACTCATACTTTATATACCTAGTATGCCCACATATAGTATCTTTCTTCAACATATAAGTCAACACTATCTATAATATCAATATGACAACCGATAACACAATATTAAATTTTTGACTATCATGACGAGGTTTTATGTTTCCAAATAGCCTCTAAGATGCACATTCATCCTTTGTATAGGAATTTTTTTTCTCAAATGTATAAGATGGGCTCAAAGAGCTTCATTTCTGACCTACTTGATCAATATCTACACAAAAACCATCTCATTGATGCTTATACACTCCTAGGTAACTTCATGTTTATGATCTTCCAATATGAGATCATGTAATGGACCTCATTAACACCTTGAAGACTCACAAAAGTTTTGTACATAATATGCTTATATAAAGCGGTGACACGGTGGGATTTTGATAGACATAATGGACTAATCTAAGGTCATGAATTCGAGAAACATCTCAACACCTTTACAATCCTTTGAATGATCTACTTGGATACACATATATACACATGATGTGATACTTACTTGACTTTTTCATCATATACATTTGACCACATAGAACTCTCAGACCTGCAACAAATATATAAACCTCAAGGACATACCATATGTGATTTCAAAACTAGACCACATGAAAAACCTAACAACACTTCATGTCAAGACTCAAATCATGAGATGAAATAATTTTGACCAAATACATATTTACAAGATACTACACTTCAAACTAATAAATTTATTATACATGAATACCGACATGCATACTCTAACCATACTTTGAAATATTAAGATAGGTCTTTAAAGGGATTCCACCATCAATGCACCACAATATGATAGACACAAACTTAAGAATCTCATTTAACATATCATATCTTATGACTATGTTCTTTAAAGACAACTCATAATATACAAGAAAACAAAATACTTAAACCATTAATACTCCATGGAAGACTTAAGGCATGAATGTGTACCTTTAAAAGGACTAAAAAATATTCATACTCAGAATTATATCATAACTATATTTTGAAGAATCAAGACTTCAAGAGACTTCAACCATCAACTTGACAAACACAAACTCATAACATGCCCTTAAAAACTCAAGGTCGTTTTGACACTTACCATACCATTTTTTCTACTTGGACAACCAAGTAAGACAAAAATACATACTTTGAATCTATGAAAATAAACCTTGACAACTTGGAGACATGATTTGACCTCATGATAGTAGCATACATCAAACAAAACTCCCCATCTTCTCAATTCTTCATAGGGATCACTCTACCTCTAAGAATAATAGTAGAAGCATATATCATTCATGATCTATCTATAAAATAGACCAAAAGGGGTCCCAAGGACTCTTAGATATGTGCAACTCACTTTTTTCATCATGTTTTTGATCAAAATTCTGAGACATACCTTTTCGTTCATCCACATCTGCTCGTGATGGACCCATGTTTTTCATTCTTGGTTTCTATAACTTATTTTGCATTCTAGAATGCATATTAGGACCTTGAAAATTCCTCCCTTTCATTATATTTGCATAACAGTCCTATCAACATGTACATGCTTATTTCAGTAGAAAAAAACTATTTTACTTCTCCTCTTACTTGATGGTTCATATAGACAATGTATATCAGTATGACCTCTCTCATAGAAATTATATCACACTACATTTTTAGCTTTCTCACTCCTACTATCCCTCCATGGGTGATCATCTCTAGCAATCCTCCTACACTCCTTTTCCCTATGACCAAAACTATACAAGCAAAACAATAACTATTAAATGATTTCTCATACTTTACTTACTAAGAACATTATCCTCTTGCATCATACCTTTTCCTTTGGTATCAAATTTTAATCCCAAACCATTACTATCTCCTACAGGTATCTAACATTCCAAGAGATCATTTAGATTACTGGATATTTTCTCAAAATTTTGAATTATCCATAGTTTGCTAGAAAAATATGATAATTTTTCCCTTAGGTACACAATATTATTTTCTTTAACTTCTATATCTATTGAGGTCTTATCAAGTTTTTCCTCAATATGATTGTAAATTTCCTCAAATTATTTTTCATCCATTCTAAGCTTCTTTTCAAGTAGACTAATATGAGCCTCATAGTACTTGAATTGTGCTTTTAATTTCTTTTTTTTTTTATTAGCATGTTCCAACTCAATTTGAAAACACACTAGTTAAGTTTCATAGTCATCTCTTTATTCCACATCCTCAAATTACATGGAGTCACCAAGTAGTATAAAGCATCATTTGTAGACTTCATTATGTCCTTGACCATGAACATGATCTCATCACCAATATTACCATCTTCAAATTCAAATTAGATACATCACTATCATTTCTTGCATTAGATGAATAATCTTCTTCTTTTGGGTTGATAGATTCAAACACATATTTAAGGTCTTATTATAGGTTATCTTCATCACCTTCACATGCTTCAATATCAACACAAGAGTCTTCTCTATCTCCTTCATTATAAAAATCATATGGAAATCTAGAAATATGAGTGTACATACCAAGAACATCCTGCCAAATATCAGACATTGAGATTTTCAAGCATGCCTTCATTCTAAAAGAGAATTACCTTCAACATGTACATGACTAACTTCCATACATGTGTTTCAAGAGAATATCATTTAATTGATTAAACTTCTCCAAAAGGACATACTCTGATACAAATTATTGGAATAAAAAATAACTAAAAGGGGGGTGAATCAATCCTATAATAATTTTTACTTCATTTACCAAAAATGCATTCATAATTTAATTTGTTAATTCACCATTCATTCATAAATTAGCCATATGTGTGTTTACTTAAACATTGAATAAACCATAACCAAGGGAAAGATAAGGAGAGTACACTAGAACACTAGATTCAAGTGGGAAAACCTAAAGGGGAAGAAAACCCACTTTGAAACTTAAACTTTATTTAGACAATTTTCAAATTTAGTTGAGCACCATATCAAAAAAGATCACCAACCCTTGATTTAGTGAGGTACCAACCCCACAAAGAGGACAAACCCCTATTTTTGTAGAGCACCAACCCTAGAAGGAGAACCAACCCCTTAAGATCATCAAGAACCCACTTAACAACCTTTTAATTAATATAACTAATATTTGTTTATCGAAATAACTAATGTAGATCACCTATTAATCTCACACACCTTCATACCATTGTTCAAACACTCATTCACCTATCTTGTTCTTTATTATTATTGCATGGATAAATTTGGTCTCAAACCCTTTAAAAAATATCTATAACATTCCTCAACCTATTACACACTCACTCACATTTGAAGAGATGCATTCATACCTGTTTCAATTACACACTTGGGTCACATTTTTCTCTCACTTAGGTAATGCATATTTGAGTTCAAACATGCACTTTATACCCTTCTCAACTCACGAGAATGAAACAAGTTAGTATCCCTCCTTTAATTCAACCAATACATATTGAAAACATCCCAAAAATTCATAAAAACACTCATAATGGACCCACGTATGTCGGTCATGCTCAAACACACTAAAAAAGCTCAAAATCAACTCAAAAACCCATCACCTTCATGACAAAAAACAATAAACCTAATAACCATGATTATTCAGGCTTAAAAATTTAAAATATGACATAATAACATCATCTATGGTCTTTAATTATATTTTACTAATCAAATTTCTCATAACTTACTCAAAAAGGCACATATCCTTCACCAAACAGTTGTTTCTAGGAACTAGTCTTCACCTTTGGGCCTTAAGAACCCCCAAGAACATATAAAATATGGAATGTAACAAAAAAATGGAATATCCTTGAACTATATATCACATCTATGATTTGTAGAGCTAATGAAACATCCATATCTGTAAACCACACTCACTTTCCTCTTCACCAAACTGAGCTTCCCAAAAATTAGTTTTAGAAACTCAACTAGTTTTCAATCTTGCTAAAAATTTCAATACCTGAAAATTCCTTTAATAAGAACAAAATTCATCTCTATTCACTCTCCAAATGATATAAAACATCAAATAATCTATCTCATGCCTCATCTACCTCAATCTTTGAGTAAAGCACAATCCTATCCCGAGGAACAAGAAATATTCTTCTCTATAAATTGAGTTGGTTCACCTATCAAAATTTATCATAAAGATAAAAAAATTATTAAATTGGAAATACCTCTAAATATAATTTCTATAACATATTACACTTCCTTCCAACTCCAAGTTGAAGGCCTTCAACCATGTCCATCTCTACAAACTTCTCAAAAACTTCCTTAAGACCAGTCTTCATAAATAGGGAACACTTTTCCATTTATAATATCAACCATGATCTAAAAATATCACGTACATCAATTAAAACTACCATAATAAAAACAATGTCAATTTATTTTATAACTCCTTTGGACAACTTTTTCCTAAACTGACTTCTTCGAAACATACCTTTTAGGTGGGTTTCATTCATCACCCCATGCTCTATCTTACCTTTCTAGAAATATGGAGGAGTCTTATACAACATAAAAGCATCATACTATCACAAGTAGTCCATCTAGGATCTTATAATAAATATCACTCCTACCACTTTTGAGCCAAGGTTTCAATCGCACAAAAGGTTGTTTACCTTCTTAACATTCGTTTATAAAACCTTGATGATGAAATTACCTAATTATTTTGTGAAACCTTCTTAACTCAATTAAAAATAATACTTGAAATCCATAAGGTCCCGTTCAAAGAACACAATTCATTATGAGCATCGAAGGTGTAGTTTTTGCTCAAAAACACTTTTTCATAGACCCTATTGCACATAAAACATCATAACCTAAAAATATTCTTCATAATGAATTGAATTTTTCTCATGCCTATAAAAACCCCTATTCACAATATCTAATCATAATAATAGATAAAATAGGTCTCCATATTCTCATACATTCTCATTTACATGACTATCCCTTTTTGTTTTACATGGTTTAGGCTAGGGTCAACTGAACCAACACTATAAATCATCATAAAACCTATCCAAAAGGCCCTAATATACCTCAAAAACATGTATAACATCCCTTTATTCCTCCACGAGCTCTCATGGATCTACAAATCATCCTCATGCCTCTAATCACCTAGAATGGGTATAGATGAGTACCAAAATT
Organism: Taxus wallichiana var. yunnanensis; assembly: GCA_018340775.1. Lineage (NCBI taxonomy): Eukaryota > Viridiplantae > Streptophyta > Pinopsida > Cupressales > Taxaceae > Taxus > Taxus wallichiana. The sequence goes on from CM031244.1 coordinate 273,592,166, forward strand.
TGGTCTTTAACCTATACCTACACTCTAAAACTCATGTGAGTGCCTAAAAACTGCATACTACTACCTTTCGTTAAGACACCAAGAAGCTCAAAATAGCATGCTCCATCACCTAGGCTAGCTATTTGACCTTATCGGTATTTCTAGGCCAATCCAATCTCACTGAATCACCTCATGCCATCATGAAACCACATATCCATCTCATCAACCTTCATAGAATTCTCTAACACATCTGCATCATCCTATTTGTAATTAATGAGATTTTACATTAATGACAATACCTAGAACTCAACATGTCAACAATGTGAATTATGGAAAATTTTCTTCTTGTATGCAATCACATGGTCATTTTATAGAATTATTCCACCAAAAACTTCGAGAGGCATCATTAACTATGGTAAAGCTTCCATTAGGGTCTATAACCTTCAAAATCAGTGTTGTAGTCAATTTTTCTTTTAGAAAATTAAACGCATTCTCGCATTTATCAGACAAACAAATTTCTTTTCTTTTTCTACACTAAAGTTATAGGAGCAAAAATTCAAGATAACTATTTTTAAAAAAATTATGTAGTAACCAACCATCCCCATGATGCTTCTAAATTCATGAAAATTCAAGGATCAAGTGATATACCTTCCTTATTTATTACTTGACCGAGGTATTGCACCTCATTCTGATAGAAGGAACACTTAGAAATTTTTCCATACAATTTCCTTTTTCTAAGTATATCCAACACTATTCTCAAGTGCTCATTATGTTCTTCCATGTTTTTGGAATAGATCATAATGTCATCCAAGAAAACCAACACAAAATTTTCTAAGTATTCTTGAAAAATATTATTCATTAAGTTCATGAATGCAGCAGGTGCATTCATGAGTCCAAATGGTAATATTATGAACTCATAGTGACCATACCTTGTCCTAAAGGAAGTCTTGTGTATGTCTTCATATTTTATTATCATTTGATGGTAACCTCATCATAAATAAATCTTAGAATAGGTTGATTCATCTCACATCTAATCGAAGAGATCGTATATCCTTGCCAATGATTTCTATTCTTGACTAGGGATTTGTTAAGTATGTGGTATTCAATGCATAACCTTAACATAACATATTTCTTTTTGACAAAGATGACCAATGCTCTTAGCTATCTAAAAATCCATAGATAGAAAAATTCCTTAGTTTTCTAAGCCTATTTGGAGGTAAATATTTTTCGAGTAGAAGGTACTTGGCCAAAGCACAAAGTACGTAGATCAAGCTCACGGACGGTGCTAAATGTCCAACTGTCCGCAACTTCAAGAGTAAAATAAGGGAGAAAATTCTCATATGCCCATGGCAGGTTTCCATGTAGAACTAACTAAAAGGGTCCCACCCGAAAAGGGTTGTGACGTTATATACGGTGAGGTCCCTTACTCACTAGAGGAACAAACGATGTGCCCGCGGATGGTGCCAAGTGTGGGCACATCGCATTCCCAGTAAAAACCTGAAGGGAAGTAGAAGTCTTAGAGATGCATAAGATTCCCACGTGGATCTCACAAAAATGGACTCTAGGTTTAAAGTAGGTCACAAAAGGTGACAAGCCATATATCATGTATGAGTGATTACGAGACTTATTTAATCAGATTTAATGCTCAAGAATTTTTCAAAATATTAGAGGTAAAGGGTCGTCTGGCTTGTCATATCGGTAATGAGTTAATGCATAGCCCCATGTGAAGAATGCCAACCTACAAAGACTCAAGTTATTCATCTACATTAAAGGGTCATTTCAGTATAATGAAAAAATACACGTCATTTGAGTCATAAGGCCAGAAACCAATGCACCAAGGATCAAAATATCTAGTTTTGTAATAAAGGGCCAAGGGATGTTCCTCAAAAGACGAGTCCATTTTAAGGGATTTGGTCACAGGATAGTAAAGATGCATTAAATAGGCATGGCTCTAACCTTTTAGAAGGGGCAGATAATGGAAAGTGTGAGAAAGATCTCTAGAAATATTTTCCTGTCACTTCGCTCCATTTGTCATAATTAAAAGTAGTTGAAAAGGAGTGTAGGAGGGCTTCTTATCTTCACTTCCTCCTCCTATATATATGGTACGTAAAAGAGAAAAGAAGAAGTAGTTTTAGAGAGAAGAATATATATAGAAGTAGTAAGAGATAATTCTAGGAATCAGTTGATTTTTTTGTATTTATCTCAAGTCCCTCTTTTGTAAAAGATAGAGGTCTTGAAGCTCTAGCTTTCTTCCTGGGTTTTGTAACAACAAGCTTGCCTCTTTTCTAAATGTAATATTGTGCACAATTGTTGGAGTAATATATATGTCATGTGGTGTTTTGATTCATCATTTGCATATCTTTATTGTCTCTGATCACCTTTATTTTCACATAGAAATTGTGCATCTTCCAATGTTGTTGCTATCTTTGAAGTTATGCTTAAGTAGTTTGAAGTAGTGTTTTGTGTGAATATTTTCTGACCTATGGTGCATTTTGACCACCCTTTTAATTTGTTCACCATTTTCCTTTTTCAGACATTTTTGTCTCAATTGATCTCTTAGAAGGATCATTTGGCGCATCACCCCCTTTAAATTCATATTTTTGTTTTGTTTTTATAACCCTTGTCTCACAACCAAAAGAAGAGATAACTTCTTTAAAATTTGGAGGTCTCTTTAGGGCACACATCCCACTAACCTAAATATTCGCATGACTCGACTTTCCAATCTGCCAAGGAGACACAGTAGGTATTATAAATAATTTGGATAGTAAATCATGTACTTGTTCCTTAATTTACACTAGTTGATTGTAGTTGAATGGTAAGGAGCCTTAAAATAGGTTCATTTTCAAGATTGATATCAATTGTGCACTAAAATGGACGCCTCATAGGAAGTCCATGTAACTCCTTCGGAAAGAAATTGTTGTAATATTGTAGTAGTAGATAGTCTTTCAAGGAATTATCACCTTCTTGTTGGAAGAACAATAGATAGAGAGGGAGGTTCAATTAGTCCTTAAAATTTAATTACAATTTCATACCACTCACATAAACCATTAATCAATTAGTCATCCATTGGTGTGTGCAAAATAACATACAACATTCATTAAAATAACCCTGATCAAGAGAAGAAACACCATAAAACAAGATGTGAGTGGGAAACCCTCAAGATGAAGAAAACCCACTAAATTTTTTTTTCTTGATATGACATACAAAAAGACACAAATGAATATTACACAATAGAAGATATTTCTTTAGTGAGGAACCAACCCCACAAGGAGAACCAAACCCTAAACCCTTGTTGATATTACTCACAAAAAGAGACTTGCATGAATATGAAAAATTTCACAAGATTTTTATGAGAATATCACTGATAAAATTATGTAACAAATAAAATTATAGTGATCACAAGATTCAGCTCCATACACATTTAAACCCTTGTTCAAATCCCAGGTCTTCAAACTTGGACAAACTTACACTTTCTTAACTTATCAATGCTTTAAACCATTTCAAACACTATTAAAAATTTTCCTTAACCTTGCATTCCCTCTCTCAACTCTGAAATCCATCCTTCATACTTGTAAAACACTCTTTCCTAGGTTGCACTTTTCACATATGCAGTCTTTGTTACAAATTGCACCCAAAACATCACTTTTATAAGCTCTCCCTGATTCAAATTCAAACATGGTTGGTTTACCTCCTTTATTTAGACCATACCAAATTACAAAAATCCCTTATGAATAACTAAAACATTCACTTTTGACCCATGTAGGTCATAAATTCCTAAAACCATCAATCATGCACCAGAAATCCTCAAAACCCCATCACTAGAATGAAAAAAATCCACTAATCACAAAACCATGCTTAGTAAATCTCCCATATTCACCAGAAATAAGTAATATATTATAAAATAATCATACATGGTCTCAAATTTACATTAATCAATAAAATTATTTCATTTAATGGGCCCACTAGCTCATTTCCTTCTCAAAACAACTCCTAGCATCTTGATTTCACCTTTGGGCCTCAATTTCACCAAATATGATTTAAATTATTGTTTTTTAACACTATATGGAATTCTTAGAACATTTATAACAATTATAATCAATTTTTAAATCATGAAACATCCATATATGCAAACCACAACTACTTTTTTCTTCACCAAAAGAAGCTGGCCAAAAACCCATTTTAAAAACTAAACTAGTTTACACCCTTTATGATACGTTCAAGGCCTATAAATTCAACAATCATATTCCACATTTATCCCTCTTCAATTTCCATGTGGTATAAAATCATCAAAACATCCATTTTATCCGCCAATCAACTCAATCTTTTAGCAAAAACACTCATATCCCGAAAAGAAAGAACCATTCTTACTCACAAACTATCTTGGAAGTCATATAAAATAAACTATCATGTGAAAAAAATTATACCACTAGAAATCCCTATCAATAATATTTCCAAAACTTATTGGAACTTCTTCCAAATCTAAGTGGATGTCCTTCAACCAATCTTTTATCTCGTAAACTACCTAAAATTGCCCCAAAAATGCCCTTTGACTAGTTAACACAAATGAAACATAATTTACCATTAAATTACATCAAAATGACATTAAAACATCATGTAAATAAATAAAAACTCACATAATCACCATAATTATCATTTAGTTTGCAACTCCTTTGGACAACCTTGTCCAAAACTGAACTTCTTCAAAAATAGCCATATTTGAGTGTGGGCCACTCAAAACCACAAGCTCTACCATAGCTTTATAGAAACCTGGAGGAATCCTATGCATTATCAAATCATCATGCATGCACTATCAATAAATTTGAGCAAATTAGGATAATTTTATCTCCTATTAGTTTTGAGGTAGGGTTTTAAACACATAAGAAGTTTTTTACCTTCTTAACATTCATTCATAAAAACATGACAATGAAATGACCCCATTATTTTTGTGAAACCTTATATACTCAATGTATAATCATACCTAAAATCCATAGGGTCCCATGTAAATAAAAAAATTCAAGGTGGGCATCGAGAAGATTTATTTAATGGGTCCACTGGCTCATTTCCTTCTCAAAACAATTGTTTCTAACATCTTGATTTCACATTTGGGCCTCAAGATCACCAAATATGAATTAAAATATGGAATTTGACCACTCTAGGTAATTTCCATATCCTGTAGAACACTTATAAGCATGTTAGACATCATGAAACATCCATATACTCAAACCACGACTACTTTTTTCTTCACCAAAACAAGCTCTTTGAATACCCAATTTTGTAAAATCAACTAGTTTGCACCCTTTCTATTATTTCAAGACTTATAAATTACTTCAATATATTAAAAATTTACCCCTCTTCACTTTCCAAATGGTATAAAGCATCAATGCATCCATTTTATGCTCTAATAAACCTAATCTTTCAGAGTCCTGTCTTAAAAAGAAAGAAATTATCTTGCTCACATATTGACCTAGAAACCACATCAAATAAAATAATAATGTTACAAAAATTATACCACTTTAAATCACTTCAAATACTATTTCTAGAACATATTGGAAATCATTCCAAATATAATTTGAATTCCTTCAACTAATCTCATCTCTATAAAATTGTCGGAAACTACCCCAAAACTACCCTTTGACCAGTCAACACAAATGAAGCACACTTGATAATTAAACTACATAGCCATGAATTAAAGTTAATATTATCATGGAAATCAATAAAAACTCACATAATAACCATAGTGATCATTTATTTTGTAACTCCTTTGGATAACCTTGTCTCAAACTGAACTTCTTCATAAACAACCCTATTTGAGTGGGGTCCACTCATCACCACAAGCTCTACCATACCTTTCTAGAAACTTGGAGGAGTCCTCTACATAAAAAAATTATCATCCATGTACTATTAATTTATTCTATCCAATTAGGATAATTTTCTATCCAAACACTTTTTGAGCTAGGGTTTCAAACACATAACAAGTTGTTTACCTTCTTAACATTCGTTCATAAAAACATGACGATGAAATGACCTCATTATTTTTGTAAAACAGTATAGACTCAATTTATAAACATATCTAAAATCCATAGGGTCCTATAAAATGCACACTATTCAGGGTGAGCATCAGAAGATTCAATTTGAGTTAATAAGTTGATAATGACCTCCTTCTTGACCTTATTTCACTAAACCGACATAACTTGCAAAATGCACATCATGGAAACCTAAAAAATTTTCCACATAATCATGAAACATTTTAATAACATATCCATTCATCTAACTGACACAAATAGATCCCAATATTTATATCCCATCTCATTTGCATAACTAGCCCTTAGTGTTTTACATTGTCTAAATTAGGAACAACTGAAACAACATCATAACTCATTATATGTACTCTCCAAAATGTCCTAACATACTTGGTACATCATGAAACAACTTCCTATATGCATCCATGAGCTCTTATATATCCACAACTCAATCTCATACCTCCTAACACCCATACATGGTTCGAATGAGCAACCTATACATGTTCCCGACAAACTTGTGAATTCCAAAAACTCCCCAAACAAGATCTTCATGATGCCTACATACTCCTCAAGCTATCAAGAAGCTACAACCTCCATGCACCATCACCTAGGATAGCTAGGCCACCTAATTAGGCTTGCAAGAACAAGAAATCCTCACTAAATAAACATATGCAACCAAGAACATACCTGAATCTCCATGTCATCATCACTCTTAGCATCATATGACTCCACTCCATCATCAAATTTTTCATTAATGGATTTTTACATCAATGACAACAACTAAACCACAACATGCCTACATTATCCCCTTTTTCATTGATGGGAAACCAACTGAACTTCTCCCCCTTTTTACATTAATTAAAAAGGAATACATGTACCTACATATTATTCATCTTCCTCAGATTCATAGGGGCATCTATTTATTGGAAAATCAATAACATATCTCATTCTAGCTCAGAAGCTTGAAAATTCACTCAAAAACTGATTTTTAGCCATTTTCAAGCATTTTAAGCATAAATACATTGTACTCCCCATGGGAAAAGCAAATAAAACTTCTAAACATACCAATAATAATGGATAAACCATCATTATATCTCTTACTTGAGTTATAACACCAGCATCCACCTCTCAAGCATACAAATCTTGACATTTTACATCCAAACTCTACCTTTTCCTTCAATAAACCACTATTGCAGACCTAGACCTAAAGCATGAACCATGTGAATCATGCTAAAATGATGCATAAGAGCTAAAACTTCCTCTTTACCTTCATCCTCAGGCTTACTCAACTTTTCAAGGCATAAATTGGCTTGTTCCTTACCATCTTTGACTTGAAACAATCTCAAGGGTTGATATCCATGTTCTAACTCCTCGGTGTCATTTCAACCAAATTTGATGAAATATAGAGCACCATACATATCATAAAAATTCATTTAACAACTCCCCTAGATTCGTGACATCCTTTTCTAGAGTAAAACACAAAAAAAATTCTAGAATAATTCAAATACTTATGCCTAGTCATAAACCATCTTTTCAGTTCTTGACAGTCACATTTGAATTACATAAAGAAAATTTTGATCCTAACATGCTTTCCCTTGAAGAAAAAATTCAAATCATACATTGTATACCTTGGATACATCAATAACACATTCTAGTAGTATAAAATCATGCTCCCTATCATGGTAACCATCTACAGACTGGTAACCACTTATTTTTTTTATTTTCATTGTCCCGCAACTCTTATCAAGGATGATCATCATATAAGAAACAAATATACAACATATGGATCTCACATCATTCCTAGTTTTTCACAATATCCTTCCATGGATCTTAATTTGAGACCTATAACACACCATTTTATCCCCTTTATTTGTTTAGTCTATGCACATCATCAACACCTATAGAAATATCTTTATAGTATTGTAGCATCACATCAGACTGAATGAGGTATTGGATCTTACCTTGAACCTTCTTGACCATCCATTGATCATTCACACACCTTGGACTCTTCTTATAATGTATAATCATTTCATGAGTGACCATGTCAATCAATTTGAGATAGGAGATGCTCATACACCGCCTCTTATATACACCCTAAACTTGTAGAAGATCATCATTCTCATGAAACAAAAAGTGAGCCAACTTGTCTTACCATACATGAGATTATATTATTTTCTCAAATTAATACCCATAACACCTTTACACAAGAATATTCCATCTTCTTGAAGCTTATACTTATCAAGGATGTAGTATACCTATTTTTATGCCTATAGAGGCCCATTTTCAATCTATGATTTCACCGTGTTCTCAATATCATAATGTTTCCTTCACTATAATATATCATTTGTATGATATAGAGTATGTATACCACTTGCCTTACATTATGAAACTATCAAAATTATTGTATATACATACACAAACATCCAAAAATATTAGAAATCACTAATAGAAGACCTACAAACATGTAGCTAGACATTCAACATCAAAAATTGTACTTGACTGCACCAAGAAGGTAAACACTTCATATCTTGTACTTATTCAACTACTAGGATCTATAAAAATATTTTGTATTCTTTTTCAAGAATTAAACCACTTATTAAAGCATCAAAATGACCATTATACCATTTTCTCTCCTCCATATTGAGTACATAGATTACTAACCCTGATTTGGGATGAAATCACATCTAACTTTTTTGATGTAGACACTTCCATGAAGAAAAATTACTTGTTATAGATAACCAGTTTTGCATAATAACACTTCCATAATCCTTGAATCATACCCTTAAAGAGACACCTTTGCTCAGTTGTAACTACATCCATTTATTAATTAGGTATTTTATATATTTCTTGTTGAAACAATGTACTATCAAGAACATAAGAAAATTTAGAATTTTCAGGATGCGAAACAACCTGAATCTTGAAGTATACATTGTCTAGATTATTTTTACATAATTTTAGATTTGGAATCCACCATTTAAACCTTCAAACTCAACATTCCTTTCATATCACTCCTTATGAACACTTGAAACCCTATTATGATAGAGATACTTTAAAATGCCCAAATTGTTTATTTCAAAGGTTCAAAATTCACCATCACCACTGTAGAAACACTTCTTAATGTTATGAGAAACATTTGAGAATATTTGGAGGCATGAATACAACTAATTTAATTTAATCCACCTCATTTGCACTTGATTTGACATCATCACTACCATAGACCACTTCTAGAATGATGGTCGATCAATTCAACATTTTGATGACATATTCCATCTTCAATCCTTATTCTTAAAGCATTAGCACATTTGAAATCATGATGAACATCCAAACCAATATAAAATCTAGAACATTTGGACTTAAACATCCCTATATGACCATGACACACCAATGAATGACCTTGAATGCTCAGGGAGACTCTTCACACTTTGACTTGTTTTGAGACCACTTCATACCTTCACATGCACCATACACTCTCAGACATACTTGATTTGTGCACTTGAATCTGATAACAAAATCATGATACACCATTTTTGTCTTAGACCAAACAACATGAGATAATACAGATCATAAAAGCTTACATCAACCCCAACAACTAACTCAGAACAAAGAAATACTTTTACATGAATTACATGACACGAAAAACCTCTTATAAGACATCATCATGAATATTACACTCACTGAGTCATCTAAAACTGACAACATACCATGATAATGCAATTTTTAGACTTCAAGAACACATACATGTATATAAAAAGACAAAAACTTAGATCCTAAAAATCACAACTGGATCAACCACATAGAACCACAAAACATTCTTAAGGAATTGAAGTGACATACCTCAACATCATGGAGATATCAAACACATACCTATACATCTCCACTAACTCTGATGCTTCTTATGAAATGGTGTACCTCTCAGAAGTATAGTCGATGTATATGAGTGCAATGATCATATAAAAGGTCTGAAGAGGTGCAAAGCCCTATTAGACACCGAGAAAAATCCTTCTTCATCTTGTTTCTATTCTAAGATCTAATTCATACCTTTCTTTGTGCCAACACTTACAATTGATGAGACACCACAATCTCTTATAGGATCCTAAGTCCTTCTTAGACTGTTTTCATGTATTCTAGGCCTTTGAAATCCTCTCTTTAGAATCTTAGGTTCTGAAAAATCCTATTTTTATTTGAGAAACCATAGTCACATTACCTTGCCACATGAATAACATCATTTTAGTTGAACACACCTTTGTATTCTTCCTCTTGTAACCATCAACATGAATAGATGAATCATATAAACAAAATTGAGCAAAATGACCTTCCTCATTGCACTTGTAGCATACCATATTCTTATCTTTTTCACTCCTATTGTCTCTTCATGGATGAACATATCTAGACAAACCTTCTAAATTATTTTCCCCTATGACCAAATTCATTACAAGTATAACACTATCCATTGAAGTATATCTCTCATACCTTGAGGAATTTGGTTTCCTAATAGGCTTGGCCTTCTCATTGTCCTTTGTGTAGATATCCTTATTTCCTTCCTTGGCGCTTGATTCACTTACATGTTTTCTTGAAACCAGGTCCACATTCTTCACTTATTTTTCTTTGACTTCAAATTTGCATCCTAAACCAACTTTATCACCTATTAATTTTTTATTTCTCTAGAGATCGTCAAGAATCTTGGAAATTTCTTCAAAATTCTGATATGACCTTACCTTAGTTGTTGCATCTAATAGCTCTTTCTTAAGGATAGCCACTTCTTTTTTGTATATTGTAAGCTAAAATTTGTGTTACTCATTTACATCTCTAACTTTCTTATAGTTTCATCAAGCTTCTTAGTAATAGTCCAATGTTTTTCTTCTAGTTATAGAATCCTTCATATTCCTTGACTTGTGATTTCAGTTTTTCATTATTATTTTCATCATGCATCAGTTCTGATTGGACACATGCCAAATCAATATCAATATCATGTTCTTCTTCTTCAAAATTATTGTAAGATCATGAAATTAAATCACCAAACAAAGTAGAATCTCCACAAGTGGATCTCATAGCTTCTTTTGTTATAAATATAATGTCATCACCTCCATCTTTGTGATCAAATTCAAACTCAGAATCATATCCATCATCTTCACTACTTACTTTAGTTGAAAAGGTCTCTTCCTTGGTGTAAAATATCTTCTTACCTTTCTTCTTATAATAAAACTTATTGAACTCTTTGTTCTCTTTACCATACTTATAATTTATCTTCTCGGGATCACTTTAATTTTATTCATTCCCTTTTGTGTCATGTCTATGAGGTCACTTAGTAGAAAATTGACCTACCTTACCATAAATGAAGCATTTAAAAGGAATTTTTCCTTTGTACTTACCAGTTCCAACATGTAGTCTTCTAGTAACCATAGAAAATAGTTCTTCATCACCTAACTCATGAGAAACATCATTAAATTGTATCTTCTTATCCTTTTCCATCTTCTCAAATTTTAAATCTATATCTTTCTTGGATGCTTTGGATTCAACCACCCTCATCTCATAAGCAATCAAAGTACCATGTAGATCATCCATCTTGAAGGTAGTAAAGTCCTTAGCTTCTTCTATAGAAGACACTTTGGAATCAAACCTATGATTTAGTGATCTCAAAACCTTTGGAAAAAATCCTTTATCCTTCACATCTTCTCCTAATCCTTTCATGTTATTGACAACCTTGTCAACTCTAAGTAGATATGTAAGAATAGACTCATCATCATTAATCTTAAGAATCTCAAACTGATTTTTAAAAGTTTGAATATTAGTAATTATTACCTTTGAGTCACCTTCATATAAAACTTTTAGTTTTTCCCATGTTTCCTTAGTTGACTTGCAATGCATAACCTTTCCCATCTTAGATTCTCCTCAAACACATATGACAAAATTAAAATCCATAGAATTTTTATCACATGCATTCTTGTCTCGTAGTACTAGTAGGAGTGGTAGGATAAGTATAACCATTTTACATAGCTTTCCAAACATCAAACCCTAGAGATATGATATGAGTATTCATCCACAAACTTCAAAAGGCATAGTTCATTCCATCAAATAGTAATGCCTTCTGGTAGAGAAACCACTCTACTTGACTTGCCATTTTTGTGCTTCAAGGATCTCCTTTCATGTGATCAAAATTATCTAAAAGGACGTTCTATAATACTGATTTTTGGAAGCACAATGGAGTGAGAGGGTGGTGAATTATTTCTTACAATTTAATTACAATTTCAAATCACTCACATAAACCATTAATCAATATTTCATCAATTAGTGTGTAAAATAACATACAACATTCATGCAAATAATCATGAGAAGAGAGATAACACCATAACAAAATATGTGAGTGGGAAACCCTCAATGGGAAGAAAACCCACTAATTGTTTTTCTAATATTACATGCAACAAAAATGAAAATGAATACTACACATCACTAGAGATTTATTTAGTGAGACACCAACCCCACAAGGAACTCCAAACCCTAAACCCTTGTTGATATTACTCATAAAAATGGACTTGCATGAATATGAAAAATAACACGATATTTTTATGTTAATGTTGTCGTGGAAATGTGTAACAAGGAAATTGATAATTTCCAAGCACGACAACTATACCCTTGTGCCAAAATTTTCATGTTTTATCATTCCCAGGAACCGCAAGTCAAATCAGTTAGTGTGGTCACCCCTATTTGATGTAAAATTTTTCCCATAGGTGATTTAGGAAAGTCTATCCATTCCCCCTAGGTGATTTTAGGAGGTCTGAAAAGATGTTATCTTTTGGTAGTATTGGGAAGGGCTATCACTGGCCTTCCCAGGACTGGACCAACCACCCTGGAGTAGAAAAAAAGGTTAATATTCAACATGGAGGTGAATTGAAGACCTTAAAACATCATGGAAATGGTTTTGGAATATTTTGGGAAGTTTTGAGAAACTTGGTGCATTTTGAGAAAAATTAGGGTTCAAGCCTATACGGTACATAGGTCTAAAACAACATTGCTGGACTTGAGAAGATTCTAGGAGCTCTGGATTGAGTTAGAAGTAAAAATAAAATCACCGAAGTAGGATTTAAATTCCTACATTATGGTGGAATAATATTTATCACAACACCTTGGTGCATAGGATTGGCTAGGAAGTTTTTATCAAGTACAAGTGGAGTCTCAAAGAAAACCTCCTATATTTTAAGGATTTGATGAATAAATAAAGACATGAGACCAAAACAATTGGACTCAAAAATAAATTTCTAGTCAGGATCATATAAAATTTCACCAAGAAATTCCACCGGGAGCTCAAGTTATCTTCTTTCTAAGTTGCCCTCTCAAAGGTAGTTTAAGACTTAGTCATTTTTCGGGAGGACACATGTCAGCACCGAGAGCCTGGTGGGATTTCATGTCCCCTGACATCCCTAAGGTTAGGTACATCAGCCCTTGAAAATTTTTCCCATCCCCCATGTGACCTCCAGACTTGATAGTTCAGCCCCTAGGTGCATTTTTGGAGCATCCATTCCCCGTAGTCAAATCGGGTGCCATGTGTCGGCTCCAGGACCACTGTGAAAACTGATGTCCCTTATGTACCTAATTTGGGGGACATAATACATGGAAAAATGTGCCCATACTCTATGGGGAGTCATTTGTACACCCACATGACTGATTTTTAGCTCCTGGTGCATTTTTAGAGCATTCATTCCCCCTACCGTCAGATTGGGCGCCACGTTAAGGTGGGGGACATCAGACATGGAAAAATGACACAGCCTCTATGGGAGTCATTTGGACACCCACATGACCAAATTTCAGCCCCCAGGTGCATTTTTCAAGCAAATCCCTTGCCGTCGGATCGAGGACACATGGCATCACCTTGACCACTGTGGAAATTGATGTCCCTCACATCCCTAAGGTTAGGGACATTAGGGACATAAAAATTCACCCATCCCCTCCATCTGCAAGTTTTGAATATTCAAATCCGGCACTTAGCCATTTCTTTCCCCTCATTTCTCCTTCATAACTTCTCTCCATGCCATGGCCATGTTCTTGCTTATCCAGACACCCAGTCCACCATTGTTGATCTGAACCAGCTTCATCATGATAACCAAACTCTCCATATCATGAACACATAGCAAATATGTAGGCCTCAGATGAAAATGGAGTGGAATGACAAATAATGAAGAGAAAATGGAGATTTTTCATTGGATAACTACAAAGCCACCGATCAAAAACTCATCATATCTTACAAAGTAAAATTTGGATCGAGATGCCATATTTTGCAGAATTTCACATTTTTCAAGACAATCGAGATGCAACAAACAATATGTCAAATGGTGCCTAGAATCATTTGCTCCATCAAAAATACCACTTCGTACACCGGCTCATATTCATTAGATTTCCCATCATTCCAACAATAGGAGTGAGCTAAAAACTTACACATGAGCTCTAAATGAAAAACTATCACAATGGATTTGTTTTCATCTCAAACAGACAAAAACCAGACCTACAAATTTCAAGCTCCATTAATGGCCACCATGGTAGCTCCATGTCCTCGAAGCCACTACCAGGTCAAAATTTCAAAATTTATTTCCAATCATTCTAGATGGAAAAACTATGTGAAATTCGGAGGGTGTGATCATAACAACAAGATGAGTCCAAAAAATTATGTTCCATCTCAAATCGAGCACTAGAAACACACTTTCTAAAAATAGTAAGTTTTCCTATATAAACTTGTTATGTTTGGAAATTCATCATCAAAAGAAGCTGAGACAAAGGAAACAAGCATTGAAGATCATGAGGAAGTTAGAATGAGTGTTCAGAGTAGAAAATAGTGAAAATGACCACTTACTAAAAATAGTAAGTCCTTTATATGGGTGCTTACTAAAAATAGTAAGTCACCCCAAGAAGCGAGGTGAGGCAAGGGTAGTGTGCATAGGATCAAATAAGGGAGTTCATTACATCACGATGGTCAAGAAGAAGTAAGAATCATCCCTTAATTAAAATATTAAGTATCTCATCTGGGCATTTACTAAAAATAGTAAGTCACACTCAAAGGGAAGTTTTGGCACAATGGGACATTCAAAACTTCGTCGCATCGAAGATTTCCATCGAAATGATCATTACACTTCATACGGGATGACATGTCCTCTTATTCTTCTTCCTCTTATTTCTCTCTCTCTCTCTTTGCTCCTCGTAAAACACTCTCTCTCTTCAATGTTATATTTTTGTGTTGAGGGTTGCACTTTTTAATATGACTTAAGTGACTTTAGAAATATAATGTAAATTAAGTCACCTTGCTATTATAAAAGGGACTTAAATATTTAAAGTGGAATATGAACAGTCTTAAGTCATATTAAGGTATTCGAAAGGTCATGAGGAAGACGAGGAGTCAATTCTACTCTATAAATTGTAAATCCATTCCCATTTCAAGAGTATATTGTACTTTGAGAGAACAAAGGAGATATCCATTTTCATCCATTTCCCCCTTCTCAATTTCCTCCATTTCTCCACTATGTACAACTTTTGTTTAAGCATCAATACAAGAAGAGGAGTTTCTAGCTTTCTTTGACTAAGGGATTTCATGATACTTTGTGTTCATCAAATTCTATTTGGTCTTGTTGCCATTTGCAGGGTTGTTTCCTCTAAATTTAGTGCATGTGATGAAGTTTCTAACTAGTGTGTGTGTAGGAATCTAATTTTCTACCTGCAACATTAGTTCTCCTACCTCAATTCTCACTCCCTTTCCCACTTTCAAACAAAGTCTTCCCTAGCAAGAGATTGCTAGCTTTGCCATAGGGTCAGTGGAGTGCCCTTGTTGGATCCCCAATCAAAATTCCACCACAGAAATCCACATTTTCTTGTGCATGCACATACAACAGCTACACCGATTAAGTAGAGGGACTTAGATTCCTAGAGCGTTAGCAAGAAATCCACAAGTTTTTCCACCTAATCAATTTTCTCACCAACAGTTTTTGGCACCCACCATGGGGTAGATTTAGCAGCATCTACACCTAAAATATGACCATAAGGTCTCAAAATTCAAAAAAAAAAAAAAAACATTAAAAAAAAAAAAGAGTTCATGAAAATCCTTTGTTGAAGGCTACATTGCTGATTTTTTGCACGTGTCTTTTCATATTCCCACTTCAATAATTTCCAAAAGCTGGCTGAAGGAAGACACACTAGGTTGATCAGGTCCAGAGGTGTTAATGATTTCAATTTCGAGGCATCATAAAATTAGCAAGAACGAATTAGAGATAATCAACACTTCTTCTCTCAAGCCTCCTCTCCATCTGGATATTCACAAATTTCACTGGGAAATCCTATCAAAACTCTTGTTGATACTCCCCCTTTAAATTCTCCCATTTTTCAACCACCATTGAGCATTGAGCTCCCAAAAGAAGAATAATTTGAAGAATAATTCATAGAAGCAAGAGTAGAAGCATAAATAACAATGGAAGAGGAAGAATAAATACCTCAACCCATTGTTCCATGGGGAAGGAATATGGGCACACTTGTTCTTGAGCCACCTCTCCACAATCTACCAATAAGTTCCCATAATAACTTACCAAAGTTCAAAGGTGACAACACACAACATCCTGAAAAACACATTGTTACTTTCACGACATCATGTGGAATTCTTGGTGTCCAACATGAAGATATTGTTGTGAGACTATTCATGGAGTCCCTCCAAGAAAAATTAGTAGAATGGTTCTACCTCCTACCTACCCGATCCATCACTAGTTGGGATGACATCAAGGTTGCATTCGAGGAAATATTTAAATCAACTAAATACTATCAAGACCTCTTGGTGCAGTTGTCTCAAATGAGGAAAGGAGAAAATGAAACCATGAGATACATCATGGCTCATTCTGAATGGTTGCTTGAAGGATATACTTGAAGAGGATTTACCATCTCAAAATAATGTCAAGAGATTCTCTATCAATGATCAATCATCATAAGTAGGGTTTTTCTTGTGAAGAACCTAACCAAGGAATGTTGTAGAAGCAAAAGGATGGCAATTAAATTTTATGATGATCTCATCCTCTTTGGAAAGATCAAGAATCCATCAAAGGAAAGATCCAACATCCTAAAGATGAGAGAACCAATCCATCGTTGTAAAATTTGGTGAATGAGATGGCATATTTAAAGAGGGAATTATCGAATGAGTATCTTCTCAAAGAAGCAAAATAAATCAGATTCAAGGAGCACCCCAAAGGCTCACCTTAGAGGTTCCACTTGTGAACATAAATGATAGATTTCAAGAAGTTAAAGAAAGTTTGACAAGAAAGTGAAGGTGGTGATTTCCTATAAAATGATGAGTTTGAGAATGATACAAAATCATATTGTATGAGTATTCTACGGAGGTTATGGAGAAGGCGAAGAAGATTCACCAGTTTCTCATGTGTAGTATTCACTTGTTCTCATCCTAAGAAAGGAAACTATCCTTCCATGGCTTTAAAAAAAAAGAATACTGAAGATCCTCCTATGAAAAAACCACAAAATAAAATAATTAGTTGAGGATCCCTACTTCCATATTCCATGAAGTCTACACATTGGAGCTGGACCCTATAACAAGTAAGTAAAAACTCCCTCAATCCCAAGTAAGCTTTTCAATTTCTCTTCCAATTCTAAATCTAAATCTGATCCCTAAAAAACCTAATACCTTGAAAGCTCCTAGTGTGCCATTCAAAATACCGTCCATCCCTCGGACATAAAATCTTTCTCCCAAGCCTATTAAATTCTAAAATAAGTTCCTTCAACCCCCTTTTCCACATCTGATCCCTTTGACTTTATAGAATATGAAAACAAGGCCAAAGTGCAAATTGCTGAAACTGAATATTTGTGGACTCATCGAGAATAATTTGAGAGGTTCTTCGATATATCGGGAGTGGTATTCTAATAACCAATGATGTAGCTAATCATCTTAAAGGAATACTACCAAACCCACCTACAAATCCTTCACAGAACATGCTTTCTCTGAGTGCATCAAAGACTGATAAAGTTGAACCTTTCTATGTTTCCCTTCTTGTTGGAGAATATGTACTGAACAATTACATAAAAGATTTTGGTGCCTCAGACAACGTGATTCCTTTGAAGGTTGCCAAGGCTCTCAAAATTACCATTAACTCCACCTAGCAGCTCTTGTTACTCTTTGGAGTCAAGAAAGGTCCTACTTGTAGGGAAGGTCAAAGATACACATGACTATCTCTCGCCAAATTTCAAGACAAGAAGATTTCAGTGATGATCTTGGTAGTGATGTCCCACCTCTTCGGAATGTTACTAAGTAGAAGTTTTACTAAGACTTGGGAGGTAAAATTCAGATGTATTGGTCATCCACACCCATACTAGTGAAGGGAGACATGGAGAAATTACTTCCAAAAAAGAAGATGAGGTACACGGTATGAAATTCTGGAAGCCCGAAGCTAACATTTTTACGGGGTTGTAGGCGGATGAATCACTTTGTGGAAACTAAGGAGGAAGAGGATATCCCCATCTTGATAGGTTTAGACATGCCTTCCTAGAGAGATTTGGACTTTTAAGAATCATTGAGGATATTTTATTTAAAGATGGCAGCCTCAAATCACCAAATGATGCGAGACCATCAAGAAGAGGAGATGGTTCTCGATGAATTTAAAGAAGATAAATCAGCTTATATGTTTTTCCAAGATGAGGAGTTATTCTCATTCCCATTTGGGGATAAAGATGATCTTATTCATGCCATCTATGAAGATACAAAATCAGTTTGCAATGATCCTTTAAAAGGCTTGAAAGAAATTTCCATACAATGACTAATGAGATCCATGGAAGAGATAGAAGACCTTGAGACAAGTCTCAAACTCTTGATGCAAGCCATGAATATGCAAGAAAAACATGAAGCTGACTTGGATGCCTCAACTAATGTGAAGGTTGGATATGTTGAAACAAAGAAATATGTGAAATATGATGTCCCTCTCAAACCAACGGTTGATGGATACAATGACGAAATCAAGGTGTTTTCTTTCCCATTTGAAGAAGAATAATCTTTCCATGATAAAGAAACTAAAGAAAAGAGTTTTGAGACCTCTGAAGATGAAGATATTTTTGATGAAGGATCGGTAGAGTGTATCGATTTCGAGATGATGAGGTAATCCCTCAAGATAGTTTCCTTGACCTCCCAAATAAAGATTCTTTAAAGGTGTACAAAGAGGATCTGCAGGAAATGACGAAGCATAACTCTATGTAAGAAATTTTGGATGTAGTAGAAGGTGGAGAAGATCCTAAGCTGATTCTTAATCTCTTCACTAGTGCCATGGACATACAAGACAAGTATGAGTTTGCATCCAATCTTTCCATCAATACTCAAGCACCTCACAATGGAGTTAAGGAAAAGGATAAGTATGAGATTTCTTATGAAAAGGATTTCAATGAACATAGACTCTGGGAAAGAAAGTAACTCAAAATATTCAAGGAAGAGGAAAAAAATAAGCTTTGGGAAGCAATGAGATGTTCGATGGAGAATCAACTATATGGATAAACATGGAAGGAAACTGGCACTATGAAACTGATTTCAAAGAACATGAAGGTAGTGGAATTTCCAAGCAAGGACTTAGGCATCAAGAAGCTCACATGGACTCACTCCTACCAAGTACATAGACAATTGTGAAAGCACCTGGATTTCATAAGCAGCTGAGGAGGGGAGGATACTTTCTGGAACCCGTCAACGGCTTTGTAGAACATCATCACTTAGTGTTTCCCACTCAAGGGTAACTCTTGAGGAAAGAAAAGTTCTTCAGTGAAAGTGGGTTGTCCCCACCTTGTACCATAGGTGATTTCTAGGCATGTTTCCCTTCTTGTTGTGTGTGTCTTATTCTCGTTTTTGTGTGTGTGTTCTTCCTTCTTCTATCTCTCTTGTAAGTTATACATGACTCTGTATGGCCCAATGGATAAGGAATTGGTCAACAAACTATATGGTCTAAAATTGAGATTCTGGATTCCCATGTCATGTATTCACTATGATCAGTCCATGTCATGTCCCCAAGCTAGAGCCAAGTTGTTGTCGTGTAAATGTGCAATAAGGAAATTGACAATTTCAAGCATGAAAACTATACCCTTGTGCCAAAATTTTCATGTTTTATCATTCCAGGCACCCCAAGTCAAATCAATTAGTGTGGTAACCCCTATTTGATGTAAAATTTTTCCCATAGGTGATTTATTAAATTTTATTCATTCCCCTGGTGTTTTTAGGAGTTATGAAAAGATGTTATCTTTTGGTAGTATTGGGAAGGGCTATCACTGGCCTTCCTAGGACTGGACCAACCACCCTGGAGTGGAACAGAAGGGTAATATTCAACATGGAGGTGAATTTAAGACCTTAAAACATCATGGAAATGGTTTTGGAATATTTTGGGAAGTTTTGAGAAACTTGGAGCATTTTGAGAAAAATTAGGGTTCACAAGCCTAGGGGTACACATAAGATCTAAAACACCTTTAGACTTTGAAGAAGATTCCAGGAGCTCTGGATGGAGTTATAAGTAAAAAAAAACATCATCAAAAAGAGGATTTAAATACCTACATTATGGTGAAATAATATTTTTCACAACACCTTGGCGCATAGGATTGGAAGGTAGTTTTTATCAGGTACAAGTGGAGTCTCAAATAAAAATCTACTATTTCAGGGATCAGATGAATGAATAAAGACATGATAACCCAACCATTGGATTCAAAATCCTATTTTAGTTAGGATCATATAAAATTTCACCAAGAAATTCCACCGGGAGCTCAAGTTATCTTCTTTCTAAGTTGCCCTCTCAAAGGCAATTCAAGACTTAGTCATTTTTGGGAGGACACGTGTCAGCACTTGGAGCCTCATGGGATTTCATGTCCCCAAAATTCCCTAAAGTTAGGTACATCAGCCCTTGAAAAATTCACCCAGCCCCCATGTGACCTCTTGGACCCTCATATGACCTCCGAGCTTGATAGTTTACCCCAGTGCATTTTGGAGCATCCATTCCTGCCATGTCGGATCAAATGCCACATGTGTAGCTCTAGGACCACCATGGAAATTGATGTCCCTTATGTACTATAGTTTGGGGACATCATACATGAAAAACTTCACCCATCCCATATGGGGAGTCATTTGTACACCCACGTGACCAAATTTCAGCTCCCAGGTGCATTTTTGGAGCATTCATTCCCTGTCGTCGGATCGGGTGCCACGTGTCACCTCCAAGACCACTATGGAAATTGATGTCCCTTATGTACCTAAGGTGGGGACATCATACATGTAAAAATTCTCCCAGCCCCTATGGGGAGTCATTTGGACACCCATGTGACCAACTTTCAGCCCCTAGGTGCATTTTTCAAGCAAATCCCCTGTCGTCGGATCGAGGACACATGACATCACCTTGACCACCATGGAAATTGATGTCCCTCACATCCCTAAGGTTAGGAAATAATGGAAAAATAAAAATTCTCCCAGCCCCTCCATCTACAAGTTTTGAATATTTAAATTTTGCACTTAGCCATTTCTTTCCCCTCATTTCTCCTTCACAACTTCTCTCCATGCCATGGCCATGTTCTTGCTTGTCCAGACACCTGGTCCACCATTTCTGATCTGAACCAGATTCATCATGATCACCAAACTCTCCACATCATGAATACATATAAAATATGTAGGCCTTAGAGAAAAATGGAGTGGAATGACGAAGAATGAAGAGAAAATGGAGATTTTTCACCAGATAACTACAAAGCCACCCGATCAAAAACTCATCATATCTTACAAAGTACAAGTTGGATCGAGATGCCATATTTTGCAGAATTTCACATTTTTCAAGACAATCAAGATGCAACAAACAAGAGGTCAAATGGTGCCCAGAATCATTTTCTCCAACAAAAATCCCACTTCGTGCACCAACTCACATTCGTCAGATTTCCCATCATTCTAACAATAGGAGTGAGCTAAAAACTTGCACACAAGCTCCAAATGAAAAACCTATCACAATGGAGTTGTTTTCATCTCAAATGGAGACAAAAACTAGACTTGCAAATTTCAAGCTCCATTAATGGCCACCATGGTAGCTCGTGCCGAAGCCCTTTGCCAAGTCAAAATTTCAAAATTTATTTCCAATCATTCTAGATGGAAAAACTATGTGAAATTAGGAGGGTGTGATCGTAACAACAAGATGAGTCTAAAAAAATTATGTTCTATCTCAAATGAGCACTAGAAACACACTTTCTAAAAATAGTAAGTTTTCCTATATAGACTTGTTATGTTTGGAAAGTCATCATCAAAAGAAGCTGAGACAAAGGCAACAAACATTGAAGATCATGAGGAAGTTAGAATGAGTGTTCAGAGAAAATAGTGAAAATGAAAATAGTAAAATATGACCACTTACTAAAAATAATAAGTCACCCCAAAAAGTGGGTGAGGCAAGGGTAGTGTGCAGGGGATGTAATAAGGGTTCATTACATCACGATGGTCAAGAAGAAGCAAGAATCATCACTTACTTAAAATATTAAGTATCTCATCTAGGAATTTACTAAAAATAGTAAGTCACACTCAAAGGGTAGTTTTGGCACAATGGGACATTCAAAACTTCATCGCATTAGAGCTTTCCATCAGTGAGGATCATCGGACTTCATCTGGGATGACATCTCCTCTTATTCTTCTCTCTCTTCTCTCTCTCTCTCTTCACTCTCTCTCTCTCTCAATGTTATATTTTTACGTTGAGGGTTGCAATTTTTAATATGACTTAAGTGACTTTAGAAATATAATGTAAATTAAGTCACCTTGCTATTATAAAAGGGACTTAAATATTTAAAGTGGAATATGAACAGTCTTAAGTCATATTAAGGTATTTGAAAGGTCATGAGGAAGATGAGGAGTCAAGTCTACTCTATAAATTGTAAATCCATTCCCATTTCAAAGGGTTGGTGATTGATCTTGTAAACTCAAGAGTATATTGTACTTTGAGAGAACAAAGGAGATAGCCATTTTCTTCCATTCCCCCTTCTCAATTTCCTCCATTTCTCCACTATGTACAACTTTTGTTTAAGCATCAATACAAGAAGAGGAGTTTCTATCTTTCTTTGACTAAGGGATTTCATGATACTTTGTGTTCATCAAATTCTATTTGGTCTTGTTTCCATTTAGGGTTGTTTCCTCTAAATTTAGTGCATGTGATGAAGTTTCTAACTAGTGTGTGTCTACAGGAATATGATTTTCTACCTGTAACATTAGTTCTCCTACCTCAATTCTCACTCCCTTTCCCACTTTTAGACAAAGTATTCCCTAGCAAGAGATTGCTAGCTTTGCCACAGGGTCAGTGGAGTGCCCCTGTTGGATCCCCAATTCGAAAGGCCACCACATAAATCCACATTTTCTGTGCATGCACATATGGAAGCTGCACCGGTTAAGTAGAGGGACTTAGATTCCCAAAGCATTGGCAAGAAATCCACAAGTTTGTCCACCCGACAAATTTTCTCACCAAAAATTTTTAGCACCTTTGGGGATAGATTTAGTAGCATCTGCACCCAAAATACAACCGTAAGGTCTCAAAATTCAAAAAAATCAAACATTAAAAAAAAAAAGAGTTCATGAAAATTTTGCTTAAGGCTACACTGCTGATTTTTGCACGTGTCTTTTCATATTCCCACTTCAAGAAATTTAAAAAGTGGTTGAAGGAAAAACACATTAGGTTGAGGAAGTCGAGAGGTGTTGATGATTTAAATTTCGAGGCTTCAAAAATCAGCAAGAACAAATTAAATATAATTAATACTTATTCTCTCAAGTCTCCTCTCTATATGGATCTTCACAAAGTTCACCGGGAAATCCTATCAAAACTCTTGTGGATACTCCCCCTTTAAATTCTCCCATTTTTCAACCACCATTGAGCATTGAGCTCCTAGAAGAAGAATAATTTGAAGAAGAATCTATAGAAGTAAGAGCATAAGCAAAAAGACAATGGAAGATGAAGAAGAAATACCTCAACCCATTGTTCCATGGGGAAGGAATATGTTCCCCCGCTTGCTCTTGAACCACCTCTCCACAATCTACCAACAAGTTCCCACAAGAACTTTCCAAAGTTCAAAGGTGACAAAACACAACATCCTAAAGAACACATTGTTGCTTTCATGACATCATGTGGAATTCTTGGTGTCCAACATGAAGATGTTTTCGTGAGACTATTTGTGGAGTCCCTCCAAGAAAAAGTAGTAGAATGGTTCTACCTCCTACCTTCCCGATCCATCACTGGTTGGGATGACATCAAGGCTACCTTCGAGGAAATATTTAAATCAATTGAATACTATCAAGACCTCTTGGTGTAGTTGGCTCAAATGAGGAAAGGAGAAAATGAAACCATGAGAGACTTCATGGCTCATTTTGAACAATGGTTTCTTCATAGGATACCTGAAGAGGATTCACCATCTCAAAACAATGTCAAGAGATTCTTCATCAATTCTCAATCATCAGAAGTAGGAATTTTTTTGCGAAGAGCCCAACCAAGGAATGTTGTAGAAGCACAAAGGATGGCAATTAAACTTGATGATGATCTCATCCTCTCTGGAAAGATCAAGAATCCATCAAAGGGAAAGACCCAACATCCTGGAGATGAGAGAACCAATCCATCACTGCAAAATTTGGTGAATGAGATGGCATCTTTGAAGAGGGAATTATTTGAATGAGTATATTTTCAAAGAATAAACATAAATTAGATTACAGGAGCACCCAAAGGCTCACTTGGAGGCCCCACCCGTGAACATAAATGGCAGATTTCAAGAAGGTGAAGAAGAGTTTGAATAAGAAAGTGAAGGTGGTGATTTCCTAGAAAATGACGAGTTTGAGAATGATACACAAATCAGATTCTATGAGTATTCTGGAGGTTATGAAGAAGACAAAGAAGATGCACCAGTTTCTCATGTGTAGTATTCACTCATTCTCAGCTTGAGAAAGGAAAATATCCTTCCATTGCTTTAAAGAAAAAGAAGATTGAAGATCCTCCTATGGTGACTCCAAAAAAAAATAATCAGTCAAGGATCCCTACTTCCATCTTCCATGAAGTCTGCATTGTTGGAGCCAGACCCTGTAGCAAGTAAGAAGACTCCTCAATCCCAAGTAAGCTTTCCAATTTCTCTTCCAATTCTAAATCTAAATCTGCTCCTACTGCAAAATCTAATACCTTGAAAGCTCCTAGTGTGCCATTCAAAATACCATCCATCCCTCAAACATCAAATATTGCTCCCAAGCCTATCCAAACTCTAAAATCAGTTCCTTCACCCCCCTTGTCCACATCTGCTCCCTTTGACTTTATATAATATGCAAACAAGGCCAAAGTGTAGATTACTGAAACCAAATATTTGCGGACTCATCCTAAACAATTTGAGAGGTTCGTCTAATATATCAGGAGTGGTAGTCTAACAACCAATGATGTATCTCATCATCCTAAAGGAATAATACCAAACCCACCTATATATCCATCATAGAACATGCTTTCTTTGAGTGCATCAAAGACTGATAAAGTTGAATCTTTCTATGTTTCCTTTCTTGTTAGGGAATATGTACTAAAATATTACATAATAGATTTTGGTGCCTCAGACAACGTGATGCCTTTGAAGGTTTCCAAGTCTCTCAAAATTTCCATGACTCCACCTAGCGGATCTTATTACTCTTTGGAGTCGAGAAATGTCCCACTTGTAGGGAAGGTCAAAGATATACAGGTGTCTCTCGCCAAATTTCAGACAAGAAGATTTCGGTGATGATCTTGGTAGTAGATGTCCCATCCTCATTCGGAATGTTGCTAAGTAGAAGTTTCTACCGAGACTTGGGAAGTAAAATTTAGATGAATTGGTCATCTGCAACCATACCAATGAAGGGATACATGGAGAAATTACTTTCAGAAAAGAAAATGAGGTACACGGGATGAAAGTCTGGAAGCTGATTAAGCTAACATTTTGTACCGGGGTAGTAGGAAAGATGAATCAATTTTTGGAAACTAAGGAAGAAGAAGATATACCCATCTTGATAGGTCTAGACATGCCTTCCCATAGATATTTGGACTTTGAAGAAACATTGAGGAGATTGGATTTACATGATGGCATCCCCGAATCAATAGATGATGTAGACCATCAGGAAGAGGAGATGGTTCTTGATGAATTTCAAGAAGATAAATCAGCTTATCTGTTTTTCCAAGATGAGGATTTATTCTCATTACCATTTGGGGATGAAGATGATCTTAGTTAGGCCATCTATGGAGAGAAAAAATCAGCTTACAATGATCCTTTGAAAGGCTTGAAAGAAATTTCCATACAAGAACTGATGAGATCCACGGAAGAGATAGAAGACCCTGAGATAAGTCTCGAACTCTTGATGTAGGTTATGAATATGCAAAAAAACATGAAGCTGACTTGGATGCCTCAACCAATATGAACGTTGGCTATGTTGAAACAAAGAAATATGAAATATGATTTCCCTCTCAAACCAATGGTTGATGGATACAATGATGAAATTGAGGTGTTTTCTTTCCCATTTGAAGAAGAAGAATCTTTCCATGATAAAGAAACTAAAGAAAAGATTTTTGATACCTCTGAAGATGAAGATATTTTCGATAAAGGATTGGTAAAGTGTAGTGATTCCCAAGATGATGAGGTAATCCCTCTAGATAGTTTCCTTGAGCTATAAAATAAAGATTCTTCAAAGGTGTATAAAGAGGAGCTGTAGGAAATGATGAAGCATAACTCTATGTAAGAAAATTTGGATGTTTAAGTTGAAGAAGATCCTGAGCTAATTCTTGATCTCTTCACTAGTGCCATGGATATACAAGACAAGTATGAGTTCACATCCAATCCTTCCATCAATACTCAAGCACCTCATAGTGGAGTGAAGGAAAAGGATAAGTATGAGGTTTCTTATGAAAAGGATGTCAATGAACATAGACTCGGGAAAGAAAGTAACTCAAAAGATTCAAGGAATTGGAATGAAAATCAGCTTTGGGGCAGAAATGAGATGTTTGATGGAGAATCTGCTATATGGATAAACATGGAAGGAAACTGGCACTATGAAAACAAAATGAATACCGCCAATAAAACACAGTCAAACCAATATGCTTCTCTACACTTAAAATGATTTCAAAGAACATGAAGGTAGTGGAATTTCCAAGAAAATACCTAGGCATCAAGAAGCTCACATGGACTCACTCCTACAAAGTACACAGATAATTGTGAAAGCACCAGGCTTTCATAAGTAGCCGAGGAGGGGAGGCTACTTTCTAAAACCCGACAACGGCTTCACAGAACATCATCACTTAGTGTTTCCAACTTAGGGGTAACTCTTGAGGAAATAAAATTTCTTCAAAGAAAGTGGGTTGTCCCCCGCCTTGTACCATAGGTGATTTCTAGGCATGTTTCCCTTCCTGTTGTGTGTGTGTCTTTTTCTCATTTTGTGTGTGTGTGTTTCATTTCTCTCTCTCTCTTGTAAGTTGTATATGAATATGTAGGTCCCAATGGATAAGGAAATATTCAACAAACTATATGGTCTAAAATTGAGATTTTGGATTCCCATGTCATGTCTTCACTATGCTCAGTCCATGTCATGTCCCCAAGCTAGAGCCGCTTTTTTGTCGAGTCTCCAGAATCTGCACATTGTTGTGATTTTTAACATGGCCATATCAAAACATAAAAATGATGCAAATATGCAACAAGGAAATTGACAATTTCCAAGCACGACAACTATACCCCTATGCTAATTTTTTCATGTTTTATGATTCCTAGGAATCCCAAGTCAAATTGGTTAGTGTTTTCACCTACTATTTTATGTAAAATTTTTCCCATAGGTGATTTAGGAAAGTCTATTCATTCCCCCAGGTGATTTTAGGAGTTATGAAAAGATGTTATCTTTTGGTAGTATTGGGAAGGGCTATCATTGGCCTTCCCAGGACTAGACCAACCAACCTCGAGTGGAATAGAAGGGTAATATTCAACATGGAGGTTAGTTGAAGACCTTAAACATCATGGAAATGGTTTTGGAAGATTTTGGGAAGTTTTGAGAAACTTGGTGCATTTTTAGAAAAATTAGGGTTCACAAGCCTAGGTAGTACACCGGACTAAAATAGATGCTGAAATTCAAAAGTAGATTCTGAGAGCTCTGGATGGATTTAGAAGTAAAAAAAAACATCACCAGAAATAGGAATTTAATACCTACATTATGGTGAAATAATACCTACATTATGGTGAAATAATATTTTTCACAACACCTTGGCGCATAGGATTGGAAGGGAAGTTTTTATCAAGTACAAGTGGAGTCTCAAATAAAAATCCTATCTTTTAGGGATAAGATGAATGAATCATGACATGAGACCCAAAAATTGGATTCAAAATTCCATTTCCATTTAGGATCATATAAAATTTCACCAAGAAATTCCAGGGAGCTCAAGTTATCTTCTTTCTAAGTTGCCCTCTCAAAGGTAGTTCAGGACTTAGTCATTTTTCGGGAGGACACGTGTCAACACAGGAGCCTGGTGGGATTTCATGTCCCCGAGGTCAGGTAAATCAACCCTTGAAAAATTTTCCCAGCCCCCATGTGACCTCTTGGACCCTCATGTGACCTCCAAACTTGACAGTTTAGCCCCCAGGTGCATTTTTAGAGCATCCATTCCTGTCGTCGGATCAAACACCACGTGTCAGCTCTAGGACCACCATGGAAACTGATGTCCCTTATGTACCTAAGGTGGGGGACATCAAATATGGAAAAATTCACCTAGACCCTATGATGATTCATTTGTACCGACTTTCAGCTCCAAGGTGCATTTTTAGAGCATTCATTCCCTGCCGACAGATTAGGCACCACGTGTCACCTCTAGGACCACCGTGGAAATTGATGTCCCTTATGTACCTTAGGTAGGGGACATCAGACATTAAAAATGTTTCCATCCCCTTTGGGAGTCATTTGAAACCAACATGACTAACCTTTAGCCCCTAGGTGCATTTTTAAAGCAAATCCCCTACCGTTGGATCGAGGGACGGATGGCATCACCTTGACCACAATGGAAATTGATGTCCCACATGTCCCTGAGGTTAGGGAAATCAAGGACATAAAACTTCACCCATCCCCTCCATCTGAAAATTTTGAATATTCAAATCCTGCACTTAGCCATTTCTTTCCCCTCACTTCTCCTTCACAACTTCTCTCCATGTCATGCCCATGTTTTTGCTTGTCCAGACACCCGATCCACCATTTCTAATCTAAACAATATTTATCATGATCACCAAACTCTCCACATCATAAATACATACAAAATATGCAGGCCTTAGAGAAAATGGAGATTTTTGACGATAACAAAGAGAAAGCCACCTAATCAAAAACTCATCATATATTACAAACTAAAATTCGGATCGAGATGTTGTCTTTTGCAGAATTTCAAATTTTGCAAGACAATCAAGATGCAGCAAAAAGATGTCAAATGGATCCTAGAATCATTTGTTCCAACAAAAATCCCACTTCGTGCACCGGCTCACATTCGTCATATTTCCCATCATTTAAACAATAGATTTAGCTAAAAACTTACACATGAGCTCCAAATGAAAAACCTATCACAATGGATTTGTTTTCATCTCAAACAGAGACAAAAACTATACCTACAAATTTCAAGCTCCATTAATGGCTGCCATGGTAGCTCCGTGCCGAAGCCACTGCTAGGTCAAAATTTCAAAAATTATTTCCAATCATTCTAGATGGAAAAACTATGTGAAATTCAGAGGGTGTGATCGTAACAACAAGATGAGTCCAAAAAATTATGTTCCATCTCAAATCAAGCACTAGAAAAACACTCTAAAAATAGTAATTTTTCCTATATAGACTTGTTATGTTTGGAAATTCATCATCAAAAAAATCTGAGACAAAGGTAACAGACATTGAAGATCATGAGGAAGTTAGAATGAGTGTTCAAAAAGAAGAAAAATGAACGTGACCACTTACTAAAAGTAGTAAGTCCTTTATATGGGTGCTTACTAAAAATAGTAAGTCACCCCAAGAAGTAGGTGAGGCAAGGGTAGTGTGCACAGGATCGAATAAGGGAGTTCATTACATCACGATGGTCAAGAAGAAGCAAGATCATCCCTTACTTAAAATATTAAGTATCTCATCTAGGCATTTACAAAAATAGTAAGTCACACTCAAAGGGTAGTTTGGCACAATGGGACATTCAAAACTTTGTGCAGAGAGCTTTCCATCAGCGAGGATCATCAAACTTCATCTAGGACGACATCTCTCTCTCTCTCTCTTTGCTCCTCATATGAAACTCTCTCTCTTCAATGTTATAATTTTGCATTGAGGGTTGCACTTTTAATATGACTTAAGTGGCTTTAGAAATATAATGTAAATTAAGTTGCCTTGTTATTATAAAAGGGACTTAAATATTTAAAGTGGAATATGAACAGTCTTAAGTCATATTAACATATTCAAAAGGTCATGAGGAAGATGAGGAGTCAATTCTACTCTATAAATTGTAAATCCATTCCCATTTCAAAGGGTTGGTGATTGATCTTGTAAAATCAAGAGTATATTGTACTTGTAGAGAACAAAGGAGATAGCCATTTTCATCCATTCCCCCTTCTCAATTTCTTCCATTTCTCCACTATGCACAACTTTTGTTTAAGCATCAATAGAAGAAGAGGAATTTCTAGATTTATTTGACTAAGGGATTTCATGATACTTTGTGTTCATCAAATTTTGTTTGGTCTTGTTGCCATTTTCGGGGTTGTTTCCTCTAAATTTAATGCATGTGATGAATTTTCTAACTAGTGTGTGTGTGGGAATATGATTTTCTACCGTAACATTAGTTCTCCTACCTCAATTCTCACTCCTTTCCCACTTTCAGACAAATTATTCCCTAACAAGATATTTCTAGCTTTTCCACAGGGTCAATGGAGTGCCTCGTATGATCCCCAGTTGAAATGCCACCACATAAATCCACATTTTCTTGCGCATGCACATACGGAAGTTGTACTAGCTAAGTAAAGGGACTTAGATTTCTAGAGAAATGGCAAGAAATCCACAAGTTTTTCCACCCAACAAATTTTCTCTCCAACAGTTAATATCACTTATGAAATTTTCCAATGATTAGCTGATAGTGATCACAAGATTCAACTCCATACACCTTTAAACCCTTGTTCATACCCTAGGTCTTCAAACTTGGAAAAACTTGCAATTTCTTCACTACTAAATACATAAAACCATTTCAAAAACTATTACAAACCTTCCTCAACCAGCCACACTTTCTCTCGCCTATGAGATTCAGCCTTCATACCTGTAAAACACTCTTTCCTAGGTCACACTTTTCACGTATAGACAACTAGTTACAAATTGCACCTAAAACATCACTTTAATAAGCTCTCCTTTATGTAAATTCAACCATACCAACTTAAAAAAATCCCTTATCAATCAATAAAACATTCAAATTTGACCCATGTAGGTTGGACATGCCTAAAACCATTCATCATGCATCGAAACTCCTCTAAATCCCATCACTAGAATGATAAAAATCCACTAATCACAAAACCATGTTTATTCAAGATCCCATATTCAATAAACATGAGTATTATATCATACATTCATCATACATTATCACACATTTACATTAACCAATAAAATTATTTCATTTAATAGGCCCATTGGTTCATTTCCTTCTCAAATGACTCCTTATAACATGTTGATTTCACCTTTGGACCTCAAGATAAAAAAATATGAGATATAATATTTTATGTGACAAATATATGGAAGCCCTAGAACCTTTTTAATGCTTATAATCAATTTATAAATCATGAAACATCCATATACGTGTTGGTCCAAAAATCTTTCGAGTGGGTAGATCTATGGATAGACGAGCCACAAAGTGTGTAGGGCATAGCCCTCTTTGAGACAACAAAGTGAAAGCTGGTTTATTACTATTCTACCAGCGGGAATATGTGCAAGTATTACAATATTCTTCCTTCGGGGTTTGGGATCTCATCCCAAAGTAGTGGTATTTCCGGTGTGGATAGAAAGGAATGAAGGGAAGGATGAAGATAGGATAGATCCGAAGGGAGAAAAGAAATGAATTCCAAAGCAAAAAGGTCATAGGGTTCATGTTTTTGGTTGGTAGTAAACAGAGCCAAACCTACTTGCATAAATGAACAAAGCAATACTGATGAGCAAATGACAAAAATTAGAGATAGATCGTGAAAAGTAACACAACTCTAACTTAAGAAAGATCTAATGCACATAACACATCCATTGAGCACAAAGTCTTAATTTCTGTATTAATAATTTATGTTACAAAAGTACAAAGCCTTTTTCCTTATTACTTCTATTTTTCATTTAAAAAAATGTTCATCCCCCTTGAATACAACAAGTATCCAAGTATATATAGAAGGAGAAGGAGAAAGAAGGCAAAAAGGAACCAATAACTAATTACAAAATATCTACAAAAATATCTAAAAGTCAACTGTCGACTTTGGGGCAATTTGGTGGATGACGACATCCCATGGTGCAACATGGATGATGTCATCATTTGTACCAACATACTTTTAAATACTTTACAAAAATGGGAACAATCCCAAGAGGAAGGAGCCTATTCATCATCATCCCGTGGCTGGAAAGGAGTATCCTGCTTCTGCTCAGGAGAGGAAATGTGAAATTGAGCCCAGTACTCCATGAATTTGCTAATCATCGGTTGAAGTTGATCCTGAGCAGGACCCTTGGTGTGATCACCGATGACCTCACAAGTCTCCCGTTCATCTCTGAGTCTCTCTGGGAGCTTGAAGTATTCATTACCTGCCTCCATCAGGTATCCGACAAAAGTGGTTGATAGACTCTGCATCAAAAGTGGCTTCTGACCCTAACCCTTGCGAAACGATCTCCTTAAAGATTCGAATAGTATCATCTACCTTCCTCAAGGTGTATGATGGGGTGAGCAAGCTTGGAGACATCCTTAGGACAATCTGCTCCATTTGATGCATCACATCCAAGACTTCCGCCTTGATTTTATCAATTTTTTCCAAGACGAATTCCATCTGGTCAACCCGATAATCCAAAGCAGCAAGGACTTTGTTGGGTGCTCTTGGATGATCGAAGATGCCAAATTTTACTAAATCATCGACTAGGCAAGTTGAGCATATTTTGGAATGTCTCATGTTGTAACCTGGCATGGTCCAACTCTTCGAGAGATAGGCCCTGTAATCACCTGGAGTTCCTTTTAGCCTGATTAATATTCTAATACAGCTCTGTGAACTTTACAATTACTTCCTCACTATCCTTGAGGATCTGGTCTCTCCAAGAGAATCTTGCCATACCTTGCTTTCCAATCTTGGCATACTCATTTATCCTTTCGACTAAGGGTTTGGGGAGTTTCGGTGGCGATTCACGGCATGAAGGTGCACTCCCCATTTTCTGTAGGGCTTGGAGAAGATGTCTATTCTATTCTTTTAGTATCCTCTTCTTTTCCTTTGCTTCCTGAATCTTTTTGCAAAGGGAATCCACTGTAGATAGAGCCTCTCCTGTAAGCTTTCCAAGGATGTCCCCATTGTGACTGTGTCACTATATAATCTGTAGGAGACAGATCCTTTTATCCTTTGTGGGATCAGGGTATGCGATCTCCATAACCATTTCACCTAAAGTGCTCTGAGAGAAGTGGGTTATTGGCTTTTGCTTCTTAGCTCCTTTTGTTGGGATGACAGAGAAGTCCATAGGTGTAATGGGGAATTTCCTCTTATGCTGGCTTAGGTGCTTGGAGATCCATTCTAGACTTAAGGGAGTGGGACCAGAGGGAGAAGAGGGAACAGAGGTAGAAGAAGGAGCAACCACAGTGAACTTGGGGAAATGTGTCAAGACACTTAGTGGTGGCATTGTTAAAGAAGCCAACCCTCCAACGCTCATAGGGGTAGGAGTTACTGTAGGAGAGGAAACCATGGGGGTGGAAGGGATATGAGAGATGAGAGAAGAAATGCTAGGACAGATCGTGAGGGAAGAGAAGATGAAGCAAGAGGAAGGGGGAACTATAGAAGATGTGGGTGAGTGATGAGGAGGGGAAGGAGGAGTGGAAGATGGGATGGTGGGAACTTCAATAGTTACATTAGTGGCAACATCCTGAGTGGATGTGCCCATTGGAACACTTACCACCTCTTCTTCTTCCGGGGAGACTAGGCTTACTACCTGCTCCTGGGTGGCAGAAAGAGGACTCTCGGGAGTTTGCTCTTGAGCAGTGCTTGATTATCCCTCTTTGTCTTTCCCTTTTCCCTTTGGCAAGTGTTTTGGCTTAGCAGGTGCATCACCCAAAGGAGACATTGTGAAGTCTACCCCAAGGTAGATGAGGCCATTCTTCCTACACCAATGCTCTATGCACTGTAGAGTGCCTTTAACCCTTTCTTCAATAGTTTGAAGTGCCTTTGTTCTATCAATCTTGGAAAATGGCCAATTGTCACCGTCTGTATCTAGATAGACCTAATCAACTTCTTGATCAGTCATTTGGAAACCTTTCGAGACAATGGCCACACCATATTGGATGATTTCTACGCCACGGCCAGGTGGGAGTGATCCTTTCTTCTGAGCTTGACCTCGTAATGTCGATCGATATAGATATCCTCGATTTATGGGACATGAATCGGATCAAGATTTTCCCTTGGAAGGAAATTTCAAGCACCAAATGTTGGCCTTCTTTGGGAAATTATGTTTCAAGTTGAGAAACTCTAGCTCCGCAAACATTTCCGGGCTTTAGTATGAGAAGTGTAGGTGTACCTGCCCACTATGAGGGGGAATGGAGTTCCACCCTTATTTCTTTTCAGGAACTTCTCTTGGTATGTGATAAGCTACCTGGATAGCTCCAATAGGATCAGCTTAGGCCCCGCATACCTTGGTAGCTTGGTGGGCTCCCCTAAGAAGTTTGCGGCCCTGAGATAGGTGAAAGTGGGGAATTGTGTAAATAACGCCCCCACTTCTCTATGGTAGTCACCACGCTCTTGGTCATCTGACCGTGAGTCATATTGGGCCTCAATAGGTAGATGACGCCATAGAAGAAGGCATCATTGATTTTGCTTTGAATTAGGGATGCTATTTTCTAGTCTCAATTCTGGATAATACTCATATATTCTCACTTGGGGCCATACCCCGCATCAACTCAGTGCTGGATAGTCTCTTTCGGAGGTAGAAACGTATACCACGTAGGAGTTCATGTAGAACCTCCCTGTTGTTAAGAGTTGTTGAAGCTGCTTAGAGATAGTGCTGCTGATGATCTCTGCCCATTCAAAACATTGATCGGGAACATTTTTTCTCATTGTTTCTAGATATCTGAGCATCCATTTGTGGAAGTAATGGGCATCAGGAAGCCCAAAGACCTTACTCAGGAAGGTGATGGTGTCGCTCAGCTCCTCTAAGAAGTCGTTGTGGTGAATACCTTACGGCCACCTAGTTATCACATTTTTGTTCTTCAAATACACTTCATTTGTAAGTTGCATGCATTTGTCTTCATTCTCATCCCATGCTTTTATGTAGTCTTCTTGGCTTATTGCCACAAAGTGCGGTGGTGGTGGGGATACCCAACATGATCTCAAAGTGCTGAGCAAAGTGAGGTTGATTATTACCTCACCCTTCTCATTCTCGACACATCTTGTGTCCTTATTATAGCAGCAAGCCACCACCATCATGAATTCATTGTTTACCGCACTCACGGGAATTCCCCCAGTGAAATGTAAACCACTTTCGACCAATTTTTCCATTAATGAACTACCTGTGACCTTTTTGGTTCATGCCCAGAAGTCCTCCATATCAATGTGACCAAGTTCTAAATCCCTGATGTCCAGGTCACATATTGCAAGGGACTCGGGCATCCTGACCCTTTTGTATTTGTACTTCATTTCTTCCTCTGTGAGTTTGGCCTTACCCTTAGACTTGGTTGGCTTCTTACTTGATGAAGACATGTGTGAATCTGAGTTGAGTTGCTGATCTGTAAGAAGAAGTAGGGAAGTCCACCGTAAAAGAGCCATGTTAGCTGTTAGATTGTCCATTAAAGCTTACATAATGAAAACTTATCAATTTACAAGTCTCTAGGTGTAAGGCACAATTCTATTACAGTCATAGCAGGGTTAGAAAAGCAAGGCACACTTTTGGAGAGTGTTACATGAAAGAAAATAGCGCCAAAAGGGCGCAGGGCGCAGAAATACTACACACAAAATTCAGTGTTGGTGTCAAAGGATGTGTGCCTGTGCAATATGAAGGGTTTTGAATAGGCATAGATTATTTTTGTGTTACAAGGCTTTAGGATGCCCCATTGACAGAGATCTGGTATGTGTTTCAAAACATTATTATGCGCAAAGGGTCCAGATCTAAAGGATGCATCATTGAGTTTAGGTACGCCAAGGTTAGAGCTTTTGGCACGGCGCAGGAAGAGTTTGCATGACATTCAGATGTTGGTGTAGGCGGAGTTGCGCTTGCACTTGTATCAGGTTTTAAGAATTTGATAAGGTGCGGGAAAGAGTTATGTTGCAGGTAAAGATAATGCACCTCTTTGGTGTGACTGTGTTTAGTGTAACAAGTGATGGCATTTGCACCAAAGGAAAGCCGTGGCCTGGATATCTTATAGGGATTTTCCCTCTTTTGACAGGTTTTGTGGCTTTTTTGGCCTCTTTCAACTAGGATTTTTCAGTGAGGGGAACAGAGCAAAGAGGGTTAGGGATTCATTTTTGAGACAAGGCCCTCCAAGCCAGCAAATCTAGAAGGAGGGTAAAATCATTTGAAGGTGGGTCGATTTTCAAGAACGGGCTGGAGGTTGTTTTACTTCTTAGGTTCATTTTCTTTGTTTTTAATAACGATAACCTCTCAAAAACAACAATGAAACCACAACAAAACCACAAGAAAAGCAAGGACCACTCACCAAGAATATATAAGCTGGAAGAAACGATGTGGGGTATATGAATATGACAAAAAGTGATATACAGTGTGTGACAGAGCACCGACAGGTGTAGAGGAATTTATCTTTTTCACATTTTTTCAATCATGAAAATGACAGGTCGGATGCACCTATTTATAGCAAAAGTTTTAATAAATGTGCCACCAAATTTTTGTAAGGCACACCAAAACAGATGCCAACATGAAAAAATTTGCGCCATTGGCACGGATTCGGGACTGATGACATTACCTTTTTAGTTCTTTGGTGCACCATTCAGGGGTGCAACAATTTTAATGTCGATAAGGTGGCGCATGTGCCTCAGCGTAGGTTTGAAAGTTGTATCATGAGAATGCGCAACATTTGGAATGTTGACACTCCAAAGGATGCGCCAAAGGAAAAGAAGGTGTAAATTTATTTTATGTTACGTGAATAAAAACTATGCCCAACCAAAAAAGAACCAAATGACTAAGTTCGAAAAACTAGATTTTCCGGAAAGGGATTTTATGCCATTCCGAATGCTAGGGGATCTTAACGGGGAACCAAAAAATTTGGTATAGTTACTTGCAAAATTGCCCTCATCAATCTTCATGGATAATGAGTTGGCTCTTTCTGGGGACTATCTTTGAGCGAAGCTTAAGGGTAGAGAATCCCCTATCAACATGTGCTTATCCATTGGGTTATAGAGTCAAAAACAAGGGCAACGAAAAGGAAAACACACAACCAACAAAAGTAAACACATGAAAAAAATAAACACACAACATAATGTAAGTTGTACAAAGAAGAGAGAAAGCTCTACTTCTGAATATTTTGAGATGCTTCCCGCTATATAGGAAGCAGGAGCTCGATTCCATCTAGATACGAGAGATAGAAGCTATTCTCTCTATTGAGCTGCTTGATCTTGAAAGGCCCTCTCCATAGAGAATCAAATTTTCCGTGCATGCCCTTTCGCTCTCTCTTCGCTTGTCCCACAAAAGGATGATATCTCCCATCCTGGAAATCCCTCTGCTTAGCCTTTTTATCGAATAGTCTCTTGATTTGACTCTAATTTTTGGTTATCGTGTCAACCACTCTCACTCTCTTTTCTTCAAGTTCTTAGATACATGACTCTCTTTTCAAGATAATTCTAGGAAGTATCATCTTTGATCACTCATGCCAAGCGCAGAGTAGGAAGTTCCGTAGAAATGGGAAGTTGGCGTCAATTCCATATAATACTTGAAAAGGTGACATACCGAGAGACCTCTTTGGAGTAATACGGTCTACCCACAAAGCGTCATATAATGACTTGTGCCATGACCGTTGATTCTCATCAACTAGTTTCCGTATGATGGTCACTAAGTTCTTATTACTAGATTCTACCTGACCATTTCCCTAGGGGTAATAATCCGAGGCATGGGCCAAGGTTATTCTCGTATTCATAGCAAAAACCAATAACTTCCCAAGGAGAAGTTGGAAGCATTATCAGTGACAATCTTGTGTGGGATGCCAAACCTCATGATGATATTCTCTTTGATGAAGCTGCAAATGACTTCAGAGGTGGCATTCTTAATAGGTATGGCCTCCACCCATTTGGTGAAGTAATCTGTTGCTGTTAGGACATAACTATGTCTGACACTTGATTGGGGATGGAGTGCTCCAATAAATTCAATTCCCCATTTCCTGAATGGTTCATCAATAATGACCGGCCTGAGGGGAAAAACAATGAATTTGGTTTGCCAACAAACTGTTGGCAGAGCTCACATTTTGCTACCTAGGTGGTTGTATCCGAAATAGCATTGGCCAATAGTACCTGGCCTGGATGATCTTGTGTGTTGTGATGGAAGAGGAAAAGTGACCACCGCAGGCTGAATCATGAAAGATTTCTAGTAACTTTACCTGCTGCGGCTTGTCAACGCATCGCAAGAAGATGCCATCAATCCCGCACTTGTATAAACCGTCATCCCATATGACATATCTGGCTGCCCTGAGCTTTACTTGTATGCTTCTCCTTTGAAGTTAGATGAGATGGGCACTCACCATAGGTGAGAAAGAAAGCTATATCGGAATACCATTTGTCACTAGTTACTACAAATAGAACCATAGGTAGAGAATCAACTTTCTCAAGCTGGCCTTGCATTCCATCGATGCAATCAACTTCCTCTTTAGGGACCTTTGAACCTTTGTTTTCAGCCATAAGCTGACATAGGCCCTTGCCTCTTACCACCTTGGTTGGTTTTATGTCTAGATCATAATCTTGTACCTTTGTGATCCAATTCCTCGTAAGCTTCCTAACTCCCATTGAGTTAGGATAGACTTGACTACGGTGTCAGGAACCAAAGACTACCGTATGAGAGTTTAGGATGTAGTACCAGAAGTTCTTAATTGCTTTAACAATGGTGAAGGCATGCTTTTCTAACTAAGACATCTTCAATTCATGAGGCTTGAGAGGAGAGCTCATGAACGTGATTGGGGATTTGACATCCTCAGAGTTCTTTAGAATTAAGATGGCTGATACAGTATGCTCAGATGCATAACTGTACATGAGAAAATCCTTGGAGAAATCGGGACATACCAAGACTAGTGCATGAGAAAAAGAGGCTTTTATATCTTTGAATGATGCCTTTCCTTC
This sequence comes from Taxus wallichiana var. yunnanensis, assembly GCA_018340775.1. Lineage (NCBI taxonomy): Eukaryota > Viridiplantae > Streptophyta > Pinopsida > Cupressales > Taxaceae > Taxus > Taxus wallichiana. The sequence goes on from CM031244.1 coordinate 273,631,648, forward strand.
CTCGCTCCACCAGAAATTTTGTGACCCTTTCATCATATTTGATATGTAATGAGTCTTTTCATCAAAGTCGAGAACAAAGTGTCTGAGAAAATTCACTTTTTCAAAGAAAGAGTGAACATCGGTCTTTCTCATGGGTAAGGTAAGGTTTTTAATAGCCTTAACCATTTCGACATCTATCTTTGTTCCTTCCTTATTGACAATATGTCCCAACAACTTTCTTTCAGTGACTCTGAAAATAGCCTTTTTCAGATTTAAGGAGATCCTGTGTTCTCGGCATCTAATCAATACTTGCTCCAAATGATCACAATGATCATTTCACTATTTAGAGAACACAGTTAAGTCATCTAAATAAACCATGATGACCTTTCCCATCATACCTTTGAATGTGAAGTCCATTGCTCACTGAAAGGTGGCACCGGCGTTGGTCAAGAAAAAAAGGCATCCTCAGTAGGTGAATGTTCCCTAGGGAGTAGTGAATGTTGTTTTGAATTGGTCTTCAGGTGAGACTTCAATCTGATTGTAACTCAAAACCATCAAGCATGGACAACATCTCTCAACCGCCATCGCTTGCGAACCCGATCCATTACGGGCAGCCGTGATAATTGTCCTTCAAGGACGCATGATTGATTGTGAAAATATACGCATATGCATATTTCACGTTCTTCTTTAAATGTGCACAATATTTATGACCCAAGTATCTGTGATGGATAGGAAAGATAATCCTTGCGTCCCGAATCTTTTGTAGTTCTTCCCGGATGGTAGCCGAGATCTTAGGATTATAGTTCCTCTATTTCTTGTGAAAAGGTTTGACATCATCTTTTAACGGGATGTCATTTGAACGTCCTTTGCCTTGAAAGACTTTAGATTGGCATAAGACCATTCCAATACATCCATATATTTCTTCAGCAATTTGAAAAACTTCCACTTATCTTGGTGTGCAACATTTCCGATGTTCAAAAACTATGGATGTTCCGTAGTACCTAAGTTGACTAGTTCGGTTTTACGGAGAGGAGTTAGGGTCATCTTGTCATTTCTTCTTGAAAAAACAATCATGTTTGTCAAACAATCATTCCAGAGAGACTAAACCTTTTAGGATTTTATTTCCCTTAAGGTGACATGCCATCACCTCCTGTTGATTTGTTTTTTTCTTTGTAATAGATTCGGGGCATTGAAGTAGATCATTCAAAATGAAGCTCACTGAAATTTTCTACTTTCTCTAGAAAGGCAATGAGCTGATTGTTATCGTTGAATACCTGCTAGCACTGAAAATTGTCTAGCCTACTCGGGTGGAAGACCACCTCAATGGTATATGTGTTCATCTTCAACCACAGGTGAGGGAGCATGAGAGACGCTAAGATCAAGTAGTGAATGGCCATGTCGTTCTGAGCTCTTGGAACATATTTTATTGAAAAGGCATCAAATTCCTCAATGTTGTCCCATACCACATTGCGGTAATGCCTAAGCCTTTCATTCTTTACTTGGTATACTCTTTTCACTTGATTCATGATCAGCTCGGCATCACCCTGTACTTTTAGGTTCTTAATTCCCCTTTCTTTTACAGCTTGCATGCCAAGTAACAAAGATTCATATTCAGCAGTATTATTTATATTGAAAAACTACAACTTGAAAGAGAGAGGAAAAATCTTCTCTTCAGGAGATATTAGCACAGCACCAACACCGCATCCGCTAGTTACACAACTGCCATCAAACTGTAGTGTCCATATCTTGTTAAGTTCCTCCTCTTGGATGAGACCATCCATTTTATTAGACTTAGTAGATAAGAAGTAGTTCCCCTCCCTGATGATTCAAAGAGAATTTGGGCTTTGGGGTCATCAGAACTGGTGACCAAGTACTTATTTTGTGATTCAGGCTCTAATGTATGCATTACACCCTTAACGGAGATTATGGCCTTGGACCAATCCATATGGATTTCTCTGCCAACTTCTCTGTAAAAGCTTCTTCCTAGTAAGATTTTGTATGCCACTGGGATATCAGTAATGAGGATGGTCATCTTTACTCTTTTCTCTAGGAACGCCGCAAAGGTGAACTATGCATCTTTGATCTAACCAATCAATGGAACCTATTTCGTTTCCATGGAGTAACATCTGCAAAAAGGATTGGTAAGAGTAAGGCCCAAAGCATGAGCGACCTTTACTTGCATGACATTATCGGAAGCGCGAATAAATTATGTAGTTGCTTAGCTTGTGACCATTGATTAGGAGGGAGAGATAAAAAGGTTCAATTTTTCCTGACGTGGAAGTCAAGGAAACATTTATGCGAGATGCAGGATGAGTGGAAAGGATTCCTTTTGGGGAGACATGGGAAGTTATGACAGCTTGACTTTGGATATATTTGGTCAATCTTACAAGTTGCTCGTGGTTTGATTCAATATACTCACCTCGAGACATTTGAATCTTGGTCTTTTTAGCATGATCAATTATGTTAAATGCGACCAAGGGTTCCATTGATGAGGAATAAGTCCATCACTTCACAATGAGCGGAGGGTAGGATTACTAGTCTTTATGGGAATAGAATAAGGCTAATTTGGGGAAGAGATGGGGGAAAAGATTTTTGTAAAAACTTAATAGGAGGTTGAGCGGGGAAGAGGATTTCCTCTTTTAGCAATGGTTGGAGGCGTGTTTGACACACCTGCTCTTTTTTATCCTGGCAGCAACCTCGCTTCTTTTCCTTGAGAGTGGGTGAAAATAGCATATGACTTCCCACTTGCATACCCTTAAGTACCCTCTTCTTCATCATATTCCTCCTCTTCAAATTCCATATAACTCGATGGTAAAGTCGGTCGGTTAACGGACATCTTGATCATCTTCACCCCGCGATGAATGTTATTCATAATTTTTCTCCTCTTCTTTGATCTCAACCAGGCATTGACACGAGGAGCCTCAAGTGCCAACCGCAGAGTAGCTGCAAGCAAATGCAGCCTTTGTGGGATGTTGTTGGAAGTAAAATTTCTTTGAGGGATATCCCAAGTATGAAGTGTTAGGAGAAGCGTGAGTTAATTGCTTCTTCAATGCAAGCAAGTCATTTGCCATCTTCTGGAATGCCGGATTTGATGAAGTGGCTTGAGAAGGAGTTGAAGCTTTAGGCTTGGACAGCTCTCATTTTAACTCACCAGATATAAGCAAGTTGTCCTCTATCCGAATGGCTGCAGCTTGAGCGAGAACCAGGGTGGTGATTTTTTCTTGTAAGAGTAAGAAACTTACTCTTGAGCTCATGGCATTCACAAAGAAACACTTCTGATTTTCTGGTGTGGGTAGCATGGCAGGTGGCACACGGTTAATTAGTGAATTGAAATGAGTGATAAAATCATGCATGGTTTCATTGACTTCCTTCTTCAAGTGAGTGATCTTTGACAATAACACAAACGTGTCTTCTGAAGGCTTATACCTATCTTCAAATGCAATTCATAATGTGGTCCAACTGGTGATAGATCCAGCTGGCAAATGTTGGAACCACTCTGCATTGGTCCTTGCAAGGTCTCTAGAAAGAGGCATACTAACACATCTTCATGGGTCACATCTAGGATGCTGCATGACATAATGAATGTAGATATATGTGAATCCGTGCTTTTGTTTCCACTTCCATCAAATCTTGGGAAATTCTTGCGGTTTCCATGAGGGAGTGCGTGAACTAGGATGTGGCAAGGCAAGAGGGCCCATAGTGTTTCCCCATGGTACTGCCATTTGAAAATATGGAAAGAGGACGTGAGCCGGGAGTGCGGTTCTGGCTTTGAGCAACAAAGTGTTGCAAAGGGAGGTGAAGGCTCCTTGTGAGAAACGGTTCTTTCTTGGGGGTGAGACACTTCAGCTAACCAATCAATCGATTGAACTTAGCGATGAGAAGCGTCGACATAATACTAAAGTTATGCCTTTGAAGTAGATCAAAAATAGGATCAACTTCTCCACGAGCTCTCCTACTACGAGTAAATGGTTCACCTACCAGTGTTTCTTTTAGATCTGTAATGTTTTTAGAGTAGATTTTAAAAACTCTTTTTGGTCGTACTTGCTGATTTTCTGATTTTTTTGACAAAAATCAGAAACATGTACTTTTCTAAATATTTAATTTTATCCCTTTTTGAAAACCGATTGTGGTTTAATGACGAAGATCAATGAGGATAAAATGATGGTTAACTTAGTGAGCTGCTTTTTGGATCTTAGAGTTGAATTTTTGCAAGAGTTTGAAATTATTTGTAAAACTGTCAGAATCTCGGATCTATCAAAATATATGGGTTTTTGTAAAAACAAAGTGAACTAAATATCTCTAACTAGCCCAGATCTATGTATCTCTCGAAGAAAATTTTCGGTTTGGATCACTTTTGCAAAAAATTTGGATTTTAAACAAAAAGTTAAGATTTGCAAATAGGTAGTGATTTTTATAATTTTATCTATTTTCTTAGTTTCCTTAAAGACTGTTAGTGTCCTTCAACCAACACAACACTCACATAGATTTGGTTTGATCCCCAGTAGAGTCACCAAAAACTGTTGGTCCAAAATTTTTTCGGGTGGGCAGATCTATGGATAGACGAGCCAACAGTGTGCAGGGCATAGCCCCTCTTTAAGACAACAAAGCGAAACTGGTTTATTGCTATTCTACCAGCAGGAATCTATGCAAGTATTACAATATTCTACCTTCAAGGGTTTGGGATCTTGTCCCAGTAGTGGTATTTCTGGCTATGGATAGAAAGGAATGAAGGGAAGGACGGAGATAGGATAGATCAAAAGGGAGAAAAGAAATGAATTCCAAAGTAAAAGGTCGAGGGTTTATGTTTTGGGTTGGTAGTAAACAAAGCCAAACCTACTTACATAAATGAATAAAGAAATACTTGATGAGCAAATGACAAAAAGTAGAGATAGATCGATAGAAAAGTAACACAACTCTAACTTAAGAAAGATCTAATGCACATAACACATCCATTGAGCACAAAGTCTTAATTTCTGTATTAATAATTTCTGTTACAAAAGTACAAAGCCTTTTTCCTTCTTACTTCTATTTTTCATCTAAAAAATGTTCATCCTTGAATACAACAAGTATCCAAGTATATATAGAAGGAGAAGGAGAAAGAAGGCAAAAAGGAACCAACAACTAATTACAAAATATCTAAAAGTCAACTGTTGACTTTGGGGCAATTTGGTGGATGACAACATCCCATGGTGCAACATGGATGATGTCATCATTTGTGCCAACATACTTTTAAATAATTTACAAAAATGGGAACAATCCCAAGAGGAAGGAGCCTATTCATCATCGTCCAGGTGGTGGAAAGGAGTATCCGCACGCTCAAGAGAGGAAATGTGAAATTGAGCCTGGTACTCCATGAATTTGCTAATCATCGGTTGAAGTTGATCTTGAGCAAGACCCTTGGTGTGATTGCCGATGACCTCGTAAATCTCCCATTCATCTCGAGTCTCTCTCGAAGCTTGAAGTATTCATTACCCGCCTCCATCGGGCATCGAAAAAAATCACATGAGGCGAAGGTTGTTGATAGAATCTATGTCAAAAGTGGCTTCGACCCTAACCCTTTGCAACACGATCTCCTTAAAGATTTGAATAGTATCATCTGCCTTCCTCAAGGTGTATGATGGGGTGAGCAAGCTTGGAGACATCCTTAGGAAAATCTTCTCCATTTGATGCATCACATCCAAGGCTTCCTCCTTGATTTTATCAATTTTTTCCAAGATGAATTCCATCTGGTCAACCCGATAATCCAAAGGAGCAAGGAATTTGTTGGGTGCTCTTGGATGATCGAAGATGCTGAATTTTACTAAATCATCAACTAGGCAGTCGAGCATATTTTGGAATGTATCGTGTTATAACCTGGCAAGGTCCAACTCTTCAGAGATAGGACCTACAATCGCATGGAGTTCCTTGTTAGCCTGATCAATATTCGATACACTCGTGAACTTTACAATTACTTCCTCACTATCCTTGAGGATCTGTTCTCTCCAAGCGGATCTTGCCATACCTTGCTCACCACTCTTGGTATACTCGTTTATCCTTTCTGACTAAAGGTTTCGGGAGTTTCGGTGATAGTTGTAGGAGGTGTACTATCCATTTTTCGCAAGGATTAGAGAAGATGTTTATTCTATTCTTTCAGTATCCTCTTCTCTTCCTTTGCTTCTTGAAGCTTTTTTGCAAAGGGCATCCACTGCAAATAGAGCCTCTCCCTATAGGCTTTCCGAGGATGTTACCATCATGACATGTGTCACTATATAATCTATAGGAGACAGATCTTTTTTATCTTTTATGGGATTGGGGTATGCGATCTCCATAACCCTTTCACCTAAAGTGCTCTGAGAGAAGTGGGTTATTGGCTTTTGCTTCTTATCTCCTTTTGTTGGGATGACGAAGAAGTCCATAGGTGCAATGGGGACTTTCTTCTTATGCTAGGTTATGTGCTTGGAGATCCATTCTAGACTTAAGGGAGTGGGACCGAGAGGTCGAAGAGGAACGGAGGTAGAAGAAGGAGCAACCAAAGTGAACCTGGGGAAATGTGTCGAGGCACTGCAGCGGTGGTATTATTAAAGAATCGACCCTCTAACACTCATAGGGGTAGGAGTTCTTGTAGGAGAGGAAACCGTGGGGGTGGAAGGGATCGAGAGATGAGAGAAGAAATGCTTAGGGGACAAATCCATGAGGGAAGAGAAGATGGAGGAAGATGAAGGGGGAAGCTGTAGAAGACAGGGGAGAAGATGGAGGGAGGAGTGGTTGCTTGAGTAACATGAGGAGGGGAAGGAGGAGTGGAAGATGGGATGGTGGGAACTTCAATATTTACAAGAGTAGTAACATCACGAGTGGATGTGCCCATTGGAACACTTACCACCTCTTCTTCTTCTAGGGAGACCAAGCTTACTACCTACTCCTAAGTGGCAGAAAGAGGACTCTCAGGAGTTTGCTCCTGAGTAGTGCTTGATTCTCCCTCTTTATCTTTCCCTTTTCCCTTTGGCAAGTGTTTTGGCTTAGCAGGTACATCACCTAAAGGAGATGTGGTGAAGTCTACCCTAAGGTAGATGAGGCCGTTCTTCCTACACCAATGCTCTGTGCGCTATAGAGTGCCTTTACCCTTTCCTCAATAATTTGAGGTGCCTTTATTCTATCAATCTCAAAAAATGGCCAATTGTCCCCGTCCATATCTAGATAGACCTGATCAACTTCTTGATCAGTCATTTGGAAACCTTTTGGGACAATGGCCACACCATATTGGATGATTTCTACCAGGGCCAGAAGGAGTGATCCTTTATTCTGAGCTCGACCTTGTAATATAGATCGATATAGACATCCTCGATCTACAGGACATGAATCGGATCAAGCTTTTCCCTTGGAAGGAAATTTTGATGATCGAATGTTGGCCTTGCTAGGAAATTGTGTTTCAAGTTGAGCAACTCCATCTCCGTAAACATTTCCCGGGCTTTGGTATGAGAAGTGCAGGTGTACCTACCCACTGTGAGGGGGAATGGAGTTCCACCCTTACCGGATAGCTAAAATAGGATCACCTTAGGCCCCACATACCTTGGTAGCCTGGTGGGCTCCCCTAAGAAGTTGGTGGCCCTGAGTAGGTGAAAGTGGGGAATAGTGTAAATAACACCCCCCACTTCTCTGTAGCAGTCACCACGCTCTTAGTCATCTGACTGTGAGTCATATTGCGCCTTAATAGGAAGAAGACGCCATAGAAGAAGGCATCATTGATTTTGCTGAATTGGGGGATGATGTTTTCCAGTTTCAATTCTAGATAATACTCATATATTATCACTTGGGGCCATACCCCGCATTGACTTAGTGCTGGATAGTCTCTTTCAAAGGCAGTAACGTATACCACATAGGAGTTTATATAGAACCTCCCCATTGTTGAGAGTTGTTGAAGTTTCTCGGAGATAGTGCTATTGATGATCTCTACCCATTCAAAATGTTGATCGGGAACATTTTTGCTCATTGTTTCCAGATATCTAAGCATCCATTTGTGGAAGTAATGGGCATCAGGAAGCCCAAATACCCTACTCAGGAAGGTGATGGTGTCACTCAGCTCCTTTGAGAAGTCACTGCGGTGAATAACTTGCGGCCACCTAGTTATCACCTTTTTGTTCTTCAAATACACTTCGTTCATAAGCTACATGCATTTGTCTTCATTTTCATCCCATGCTTTTATGCAGTCTTCTTGGCTTATTGCCACAAAGTGCCGGTGGTGGGGGATACCCAACATGATCTCAAAGTGCCAGGAAGTGAGGTTGATTATTACCTCGCCCTTCTCATTCTCGACACATCTTGTGTCCTTATTGTAGTAGTGGGCCACCACCATCATGAATTCATTGTTTACCATGCTCACGGGAATTCCTCCAGTGAAATGTAAAGCACTTCCGACCAATTTTTCCATCCACAGATCGCCCTGTGATATTTTTGGTTCATGCCCAGAAGTCCTCCATATCAACTTGACCAAGTTCTAAATCCCTGATGTCCAGGTCACACTCTGCAAGGGACTTAGGCATCCTAACCCTTTGGTATTTGTACTTCATTTCTTCCTCTGTGAGTTTGGCCTTACCCTTAGACTTGGTTGGCTACTTACTTGATGAAGACATGTGTGAATCTGAGTTTAGTTGTTGATCTGCAAGAAGAAGCGGGGAAGTCCACCATAGAAGAGCCATGTTAGCTGTTAGATTATCCATTAAAGCTTAAAAATTAAAACTTATCAATTTATAAGTCTCTGGGTGCAAGGTGTAATTCTATTACAGTGCAAGGTCGAAAAAAGTAAGTGTGATTCGGAGAGTGTTACATGAAGGAAAATAGTGTCAAAAGGGTGCGGTGGTGCAGAAATACTACACACAACATTCAGTGTTGGTGTCAAAGGATGTGCACCTGCGCCATATGAAGGGTTTTGAACAGGCACAAATTATTTTGGTGTTACAAGGCTTCAAGATGTGCCATTACCACAGATCTCGGTACATGTTGCATAACATTATTATGCGCCAAATGGTGTAGATCTAAAGGAGGCATCATTGAGTTTAGGTGTGCCAAGGTTGGAGCTTTTGGCGCGTGGCGCAGAAGATCTCGCATGACATTCGGAAGTTGGTGTAGGCAGAGTTGCACTTACGCCTGTATCAGGTTTTAAGAATATGCTAAGGCACGGGAAAGAGTTATGTTACAGTGAAGTGAAGCAGTGTGCCTCTTTTATGTGACTATGTTTAGTGTAAAAGTGTTTGACGTTTGCGCCAAAGGAAAGCCATGGCCTAGATATGTTTTAGGATTTTCTCTCTTACAGTTTTGTGGCTTTTCCGGCCTCTTTCAACTAGGATTTTTAGTGAGGGTAATAGAGCAAAGAGGGTCAAGGATTCATTTTTGAGACAAGGCCCTCCAGCGATAGATACGGAAGGAGGGTAAAATCATTTGAAGGTGGATCAATTTTTTTGGAACGGTGGAGGTTGTTTTACTTCTTAGGTTCATTTTATTTTTTTAATAATGACAACCTCTCAAAAACAACAATGAAACCACAACAAAACCACAAGAAAAGCAAGGACCACTCACCATGAATATATAGGCTGGAAGAAATGATGTGGGGTCTACGAATACGATGAAAAGTGATACTCGGAATTTGACGTGGGAGCGAGAGAAATTTAAATTTTTCACATTTTTTCAATCATGAAAATGACAGGTTAGATGCACCTATTTATAGCAAAAGGTGTAATAAATGCGCCACCAAATGTTTGTAAGGTGCACCAAAATAGATGCCAACATGAAAAATTTGTGCCATTGGCATGGATTTGGGACTATCGACATTACCTTTTTAGCGCTTTGGCACACCATTCAGGGGCGCAACAATTTTAATGTCCACAAGGTGGTGCATGTGCCTCAGCACGCAGGTTTGAAAGGTGCATCATGAGAAAGTGCAACATTTGGAATGTTTACACTCTAAAGGATGCGCCAAAGGAAAAGAAGGCACAAATTTATTTGATGTTGCGTGAATAAAAACTGCGCCCAACCAAAAAAGGACCAAATGACTAAGTTTGAAAAACCAGATTTTTACGAAAAGGGATTTTATGGCATTCCAAACACTAGGGGATCTTAACGGGAACCAAAAATTTTACTATGGTTATCTGTAAAATTCCCTCGTTAATCTTACGGGATAACAATACACAAACCTTAAGTACTTTTTTCTTCACCAAAACAAGTTGCCCAAAACATGTTTTACAAAATAAACTAGTTTACAAGCTTCTTTGATAATTTCAAGGAACATAAATTAATTCATTATATTCCAAATTCACCCCTCTTCAATTTCTATGTGGTAGAAAGCATCAACACATCTATTTGATGCTCCAATCAACTCAATCTTTCAGCAAAAGCAGTCATGTCCTAAAAAGAAAGAAACACTCTTACTCACAAACCGACCTAGAAGTCATATAAAATAAAATATCATGTGAAAAAACTTATACCACTAGAAATCCCTATGAATACTATTTCCATAACATATTGTAACTCCTTCCAAATCTATGCGAGAAGGCCTCAACCAAGCTCACATATGTAAACTATCTCGAAAGCGCCCACAAATGCCCTTTGACTAGTCAACACAAATGAAACATACTTAACCATTAAATTGCATCACCGTGACCTAAGACCATCATGTAAATCATGAAAAACTCACATAATCACCATAATGATCATTTAGTTTGTAACTCCTTTGGAAAACCTTGTCCCAAACTGAACTTTTTCAAAAATAGTCATATTTGAGTGGGGTCCACTCGGAACCAAAAGCTTGAGCATACCTTTCTAGAAACCTATAAGAGTCCTATACATAATCCATTCATCATCTATACACTATCAATAAATTCTATAAACTTAGGATCATTTTCTCTCCTACTAGTTTTAAGTTAGGGTTTCAAACACATAAGAAGTTATTTACCTTTTTAACATTCGTTCATAAAAACCTAACAATAAAATGGCCTCATTATTTTTGTGAAACCTTTGAGACTCAATGTAGAAGTATCCTAAAATCCATAGGGTCCCATTTAAGTAAAAAAATTCAGGGTGAGCATAAGAAGATTCAATTGTTGGAAATGACTTCATTCTTGTCCTTGTTTCACTAAAATTGATATAACTTGTAAAATACACGTCATGGAAACCTAAAAATTATCCCATAACATCATGACACATTGTAATAAAATTTATTTTCATCTCCATGTCACAAATATCTCTCACTATCTCTATACCATCTCATTTTCATAGCTAACACTTAGGGTTTTACATTGTCTAAGCTAGGGTCAACTAAAACAACCTCATAAATCATCATAAAAACTATGATAAAGGTATTAACATATCTAGTACATCATTAAACAATTGAATACATTCACCCATTAGCTCATATATCTCCACAACTAAATCTCATACCTTTTAACACCCATTCCTAGTCCAAATGAGCACTGAAACTTGATCTTGAACCTATAGATGTTCCCTGAAGCACATGTGTGTGCTAAAACACTCCCTAAACAATCTCTCCATGATGCCAAAATACTTCCCAAGATATTAAAATCTCTAACCTCCATGCACCATTACCTAGGCTAGTTAGGTCACATGATTAGGCTTGTAAGAACAATAAATCCTCTTTGAATCAACATATGTAACCAAGAACGTACCTAAATCTCCTTGACATCATCACTCGACCATCATCTAAATCCACTCCATCATCTAATTTTTCATTTATGGATTTTTACATCAATTAAAACACCTAAACCATAACATACCAATGATTCATCACTGCATGATATGATATTCTTATCACGTAAAGCATGTAACCTTTGTTCTTAGCCCTTTTGAGTTGCACTACAAAAATATTACTTACTTAAATATATATTTTTATGCCTTGTATGACTATTGTTTTCTGTAGGTCATCCAAGCATTTTATTTTCTTTTCAAAATAGTTCATGTTTCTTTATCTTGTGACATGTTAGTTCACTCTTATTACATAATCATATGAACCTTAAGGAGCTACCTACAGATCTAATTCTATGGTAAAACTAGGTAGCTCTAATGTTGTGTCAAACAAACATTATTTTACCATGTGGACAACATTGTTCCCATATTGCACAGTCCATGATTTCTCCATAACTAACTTTTTTTTTTTTTTTTTTTCAGCTAACTTATTTGAAATCAAACATTTAGTAGCACTAGTATAAAAATAATAGTTATACGTAGTCCATGTAATTTACCTAGTACTTCAATAGGTGTGACCTGATTTTCAGCTTGTCGATTTTCTACTACAACAAGGATCATGTTGGAACATAATGATTAAGTGGTCTGGCCAACCCTTAATGTATATAGGTCCATTACTAATATATAGGTTAATATTTAGTAATATGAAATATTTATATTTCTATTATTAAATATGCTAACCTAGGTATATACTTTAGGTTAGATATTTAATATCATGAAATGATTATATTTCTAATATTAAATATTATAAACCTAGGTGTATGTGTCAACCATTTTAGGTTGAAAAGGTGGGTCGGGAGACATACACGATCACCTTATATAAAAAGGACTTTAGGTCCTCATTTTATATATTTGGGAGATATATCAAAGGTGTGCAAATCAAGTGATTTGGTTTTACCCTTGGTAAATAGAGTTTCAAAGGAGGAGGTAATATTACTAGATGTAAAATAAGTTCTTTGAATTAAAAGGTTATTTTCAAAGTGGTTTTTACCCTATTGAGGTTTTCCACTATAAATATTGTGTCACCTATGTTATTTATTTCCTATAAGTATTTCTTTATTTACTTATGTTATGATGTAATCTTTATTTAAATATTTATTGTAAATGTAAGTTGATTAAATCTGTATTTATTAGAATCCTCAAATTCTAACATGGTAACAGAGCGAGGTAAATTAAATAAATTAAGATCAAATGTTTTATATTTTATTTATTTAATTTGTACGGGTTTTTTCAACCAACCCGAAAGGGTATTTAAAAGTATTTAGTCCCCTTCTTTTTTCTCCAATTTATTTTGGCACTACATTTATGTAATTAAACTCTCGGTAAATTTTTAAGGTTTTTCAATTTTAAATACCTAACTTTTTGTGGGGAGATGTAATATGATATGATTCTTACTTTCATTTAGATTTTGTAAATTATATGGAATTAACTTTTGTTTTGATATTGATATGTGCATAGGTGAAAGGGGCTTCAAATATTTACTGCGCATGAAAATCACATATATAAAAGGAAATGATTTATTACTATATGAAATAATTTTCATGTTTTCTATAATTTCAAATGTTTGTAGGTTAAATATTTCAGAAGGTAAATTCATACCCGTGTTCTTTGGTCCCCTCTAAAAAGATTTGATTTGAAAAACTATAGTTTATAGTTAATCTATATCTATATCCTATATAATTTTAAAACTATATTATTATTTTTAAATAAAATTATATATAATATAGAATAAGGTTTATATAAATATCTTATTAAAATTTATATAGTTTTGAAAAAAAACTATATATTAAAATCCTTCAACCATATTAAAATTACATGGGATTGAGGGAAGAGTCAACAAACCATATTCTAAGCCTAAGTTTAAATCATATTTAAACTTAACTTATAAATCTAGGCATATATAGTTTAAAAAAGAAACAAACCTAAGTTTGAATCTTATTTTATATATATGGTTAGTTTTAGCCACTTAAAATATAAATTTTATTAGATTTGGTTTATATATGTTTAAAAAAAACCTAAGTGCTTACTTTTTTTAGTAAAGGGCCTGTGTTTATTGTTTGGCCATGAAGGGATTAATTTTTAAATCTTAATACTTATTAAATAAAATCTAACATGCGTACCTAATCATTTATATTATCCATGTAAGGGGGCAACCCTATTCATTTATATCTTATAGTTTATAAAAACTATATAAATAAACCTATTTAAAGGTTTTCTTTTATATAAGAGTGGGAGTGGAGAATAAAATGAGATAATATCTCAGGTATAAATGTGGAATTCTCAAGTATAAATGGAGAATTAAAAAAGGGGGCTAGTTTATTGGTGGCCCACATGAAGTGTGGTAAATATTTATTAAAATATTGGTAGTTATAGCCACATAAAAGTTTTAAAGTTTTTAGCTTGCAGGAATTATATAAAATATTTTGTAATATTTCCATAGTTTTAAATGTGTGTGGGGTAAAATTAAGAGTAAATGAAGGGAGGAGACAAGGTTCATGAAAATAGAGATTTCAATTTATTTCATTGGTCGGGTGAAATTACTTGTCCCCTCTATAAAATATGCAAGTTAATCTATACTCTCATAAATCTACTTGCACCTGGTAAAATTCTTTTAACCTGGTCTATGTCCTTTAAACCCCTTTAATAAGGGTTATGTGTTTTTTATATAAAAAAAATATACTATAGTTTATAATTTTTATGAACTATATGTTGTTTTTTATTTACATTCTATAAACTATATACCTTTTTTAAAAAAGTGTATATATTTTTACATTATAAATTATAATAGGTTATTATAATGTATTAAAATATAACCTCCCTAATATTATACAGAAGAAGAAATTCTAGAATTTCACATTAGGAAATACACAACAAGTTTTGACTTCATTAAATTTGATGGTCAAATGACCATCATGGTAGACCAAACATAAGACAATATGATAGTCATTTAGACGTCAAATTTAAGCTCGTAGGTTCCAGGAAACTTTCATTGTGTTAAAATTGAGGGTCGAATGATTATCACAAAAGACAAAAAATAAGTCATTATGACGGTCAATTACACGTAAAATTTAAGTTGGTTGGATCTTTGTCTATATTTATGTTTTTCAAAAAATTGATGTTGTTATGCATTTATATGGGTCTCTTCTTCACTTCTATATGGTAAGAAATATTTTTTATATAAATCGGGGTATAATGTAGAACCCTTTATATTTTGGGTTATTATTTTGATCATTGAAGGTTAATTAGTATGTATTGTAATGACATAATTAGTTATGATCAAATAATTTCCTTAGATCTATAAAATTTAGATCCGATTCTATTAAAAGTATTTTTTTATTATCGATAAATATGTACTAACTCATGTGGTACATTGAATATTATAATGGGGTGTGTTTTACAGGTTTAGGAAAATAATGGTATCCAACTATTTTTGTCTTAACAAAACACAGATCCTAAGTGAAATCAACTATGATATTTGGGTTAACACATAATTTATGGCGAGGAAACTCGGGTGATTGTTTCTAGATATGAGGTTTCTCCCACCGGTCATCAAGCAACTGTAGATAACATGAATGCATTCTTGAAATGAATGCAAGAGGCTCTTTCTATGATTTTACGTAATTTAAACGACGAGTACCTTCTACACATTGGTAATATTAAACATTTGAAAGAGGTATGGAAATAAATAGAATACATGCATGAAGGATACTTGGTATATTAAGGATAGTAATGAGAGTATAATAGCTAAAGGAATTCAAAGAAATGGTCTGTATATTTTTGATAATTTCTCTTTTGCATCTTGTTTTATATCTCAAATTTTGAATACTTTAAAACTATGGCATGAAAGGTTAGGACATGTTAATTATCAAAGCTTATATGGCATGTATAGATATAATCTAGTGAAATATTTACATGTCTTGTCTTCTTCTCTTGAAGTTACTTCATTAAATGCTTCTAAATGATAGTTTTGATTTTGATTAAGTAAATGGTCATAATGATGTTTTGATGCTATAAATGTTTCTCAAACTCTTATCTTCCTAGATAATAAATTAAATTCAGATCGATCTATGTTAGAAATTTCAAATCCTATTAACCTTAGGAAATTGACAAGAAGCCATCATATGTACCATGCATTAATTACCTTGTATGAACGTGAGCCGTGAAGTATTACATGGTCTAGGTGGATATACAAAGTAAATTATAATGTTGATGGTAGTATTAAAAACATAAAGCTAGACTTGTTGCTAGAGGTTTCAATCAGAAACCTGGTATTGATTATGTTGAGACATTTTCCATTATATCTAAAATGAGTATTGTTAAGGCCTTATTTGCAATTGTCACTCAATTTGGATGGAAAATCCACCAAATGGATAAGAAAAATGTTTTATTGAATTACGATTTAAAAGAAGAAATTTACATGTTTCAACCTAAAGGATTTGAAGAAAATGTTAAATAAAACTATGTTTGTAAGTTGAGAAATCCTTGTATGGTTTAAAACAAGCTCTTAGAGCTTGGTATACGAAAATTGTTTCCTTCTTTAAACTATTAGGTTTTTTTAATTGTTTTTCTAACAATGATATATTCATTAAGAAATAAGGCTCACATATTATCATTATATGTATATATGTTGATTATTTTCTTATGACTGGTGACAATTTGATTTAATTCATAGGATTAAAGAGAAATTGAAGCAACACTTTGAAATGAATGAGTTAGGTATCTCACATCATGTTCTTTGTATGATTGTATTTCATTCTTTTTTTATTTTTCAAAGCATAATATGCAACCATTATATTGAAAAAAATTATTATGATTGATTGCAAGCCATTTGCTACTTCAATGGAAGTTGGAATAAATATCGACCCTAAATCTGCATATGAAAAAGACTGATCCTATTTTATATATGATATTAGTTAATAGTTTGATTTATCTAACTATAACTAGATCATATATTTCCTATACTGATAGGAATTACTTCAAGGTTTATGTAGGAATCTTTTTTTAGAGATCATTAGAATCTTGTAAAAGAATTTTTAGATATATTAAAGAAACAATCAATTATGGGCTGCATTATACTAAGAAAGAAAATACTATCCTATATAGATTTTGTGATTCTAACCATACCGATGTTGTGTTATAAAATATATTAGATATAAGTTCAAGTTTTTTTGGTGTAGGAACTATTACTTAGAAAAAAATGCAATCAAGATTATCCATTTCTTCTGACATAGGGAAGTACAATGGAAGAAGTAAAGAAGTCATGTGGTCTGCAGCGAGCTATTGGTAGAGATACACATGAAAGTTAAAGGAAGTATTCCTCTTCTATGTGATGGCAGAGTTGTATTACTCTTGATTAAGAATCTAGTTCAACATCAGAGGACAAAGCACATTGAGATATATATACGCTTCACCCATGAGAAGGTTCTAAGTGATGACATAAATCTCATGTTCATGTTGACTGAAGAGCAAGTTGTTGACATCTTCACAAATTCCCTCAGTGCTATAACATTTTGTCACTTTCATGAAAAGATTGGATTGTCAGATTTTCCATTGAGGGGAGTGTGCATGACAATGTCACCTCCTAATGGAACTTGGTTTTTTAAAAATACCTTCGGGCATTTGTAAAAGACCTTCAGGAAAGTGTAAAAAATACCTTTGGGCAAGTGTAAAAAGACCTTCGGGCATGTATACCTCATCAACTTCTTTTTTGAAAAGAAGTATAGAAAGATCTTAAATGTGGTCTTCATGAAACTCTTTAGGGCTATTGATTTTTCTTGGTAAACATCCAATATAAGCATATTGTTAAGGAGGTCCTTGGTCGTAAAATGATCCTATATGTTTGGGTTCAATAACCTTATTTGAGAACTGTGATAACATGTAAAACTCACAAATCATACTTAGCAACCGATCATGGAATGATCTTTGGGATTCCAAATCCTTTTGTACCAAAATGTAAATTAAGTATGATGAAGGTTTTATAATTCCTTCAACTGATATGCTAGCCTAAAACCTTTATGGTTTACGAATTATAAATCTTGTAGTGTACCACGGGCAAGTAATCTATTGGCATATGTTATGTTATCCTATTTAATATTAAGGGGAGTGTTGGAACGTAATGATTAAGTGGTCTAGCCAACCCTTAATGTATGTGGGTCCATCACTAATATATAGGTTAATATTTAATAATATGATAAATTTATATTTCTATTATTAAATATTCTAACCTAGGTATATACTTTAGGTTAAATATTTAATATCATGAAATGATTACATTTCTAATATTCAATATTATAAACCTAGGTGTATGTGTCAACAATTTTAGGTTAAAAAGGTGGTTCGGGAGACATACTCGATCACCTTATATAAAAAGGAATTTAGGTCCTCATTTGATATATTAGAAAAATATATCAATGGTGTGCAAATCAAGTGATTTAGTTTTACCCTTGGTAAATAGGGTTTTAAAGGAGGATATGATCTTACTAGATGTAAAATAATTTCTCTAAAGTAAAAGTTTATTTTCAAAGTGTTTTTTACCCTATTGGGGTTTTCCACTATAAATACTATGTCACCTGTGTTATTTATTTCCTATAAGTATTTCTTTATTTACTTATGTTATGATGTAATATTTATTTACATATTTATTGTAACATAATGTAATTTATAAGTTGATTAAATCCGTATTTATTAGAATCCTCAAATTCTAACATATCCTTTGTTGCGGGTTGTTCTCTTTGTTCCTCAAATGATAATTTTTTTGTAGTGATCACCACCACACTTAAATCATCCAATGAATGGTTCATTTCTTTTATTTTTGTTTTCATTAGCCGTTATACCATTTTGAATAGTTTTCTTAAAATTTACGGTAGGATTTTCTCATGTACCTTTCTTTCCATTTTTGGACTTATTCACAATATTTTCCACCAAGTTTGTCTTAGTGTTAGTGGTGAGGGTAGAATAAAATTGATCTTTATTTTCTCATCTCTTTGAGAATATATATCTTGCATCTTCTACTCTTGGAAGATAGCCTTTTCAAATATTACTTCCATAGTTGAAGGAATATGTATGTCCACTTCCCCACCATATATGGGATTATGTCCCATAATGAAATTTTGTATACGAAACTTCTCATCAGTCTTGTACTACTGAGAACATGTTTTAGTACTTTCACAAATTTTTCCCAAAGTATTTTGTTCTTTGTCATCTTGCCTTATACCAATGTTTGGAATTTAGACATGTTCTCGATCATAATACAACTATGGCTACCAAAGTGTCATCTAGAATATAATTTGAACAGATCTCAAAGTTATGTTGGTTGCAATAACCTCCAATTCTACCTTTCAGCTATCCCACCATGAGGAAGCCTCATTTGAGAGTTGATAAGCACCCCAAACAACCTTAGTTTCTTCAAAAAAGTTTATGATTACAAAATATTTCTCCATCTCGTTGATCCAATTCTCAACTCCATCACCTAGATTTATCCTATCAAATATAGGTGGAATGATACATTTAATTTCATATGATAGTTTTGCTACCAAATGTACTTTTTTAGGTTGGTTAGGATTTTCATCATTAGGATCTGTTGTGTTAGCATTCGATTTTCAGCATTAGCATTACTGATTTGTATCATTATACTACCCCCGAGATTAGACACTATTGCCACTATGAGTACTATTATCTTCAGCCAATATTTTTTGTTCAAGGACAACTATTCAATTATGATTTTATTTCATAACAATAAGTATCTTGTCTAATTTCTAAGTTATTGTTCCTTCATCCCCAAAAGGTTGATTGTTTACAACATTGACTCTTGTCCTAACCATTTTGTTCTATTAGACAAGAATAAATCTTAGTGTTAGCATAAGGACCCATTATGTCCAAGAGCTATAAACCTTCAACTCTAATACTAAAATGTAACACCCATATTATAATAAATCCAAATTAAGGAGTTTTGTTCTTTTAAAACAAACCCCTTAATCTCATTTAATGCCTTCAATGATTTTAACTAGCAACAATTATAATCCAACAAGAAATATAGTTTATAATCCATCTAATAACAACATAACCATGTGTAGTTATAAAGGTCAATTAGATCTACTTGATCCCCTTTATCATCACTCTATCCAAGTGTGCATAACTTGTATGTAGTTGGTTAACCTATTCATTTAGGTCTGAGAACTAATGCAATTCCTAAGTGTCTACCTAAAAATTAGTAATCGAGTATCAACTAGTAGCTCACACTATTAGATAGGAACTTAGTGAATTGATAGTGTATTCAACTAGTACACTACTTAGGCCAAAATTTTCAAGCTATGCTTTGCATGTTTAGTTTTGTGATTGGACGCAAGCCAAATTAAACTTTTCCCATCACCATATATTCATCTCTACAAAGTTAATTAGATCTCATCTTATTTAATTAATTGTTTAAGTTCGTGTATTAGAGGGTATAAAATCTAGATCTCTCCTCTCGACTTGAGTACACTATTAGTCCAGATTAGTAACCCTATGGGAAATATAATGATTACTTAATGATTTCATCATTAAATAATTATTACCCTTCCTATATCCTTCATAAGATGGTATGGATAGAGTACAATCAAACAAATAGGAGGAACTTAGAGTCCATGGTTTCATAATACACATTTTATTAAAAGGTATAATTCCTCGTTTAGATACTAAGTCAATTTATTATTTTAATGAAAATATCTATAGTAACTTACTAGTTACTATCAAACGAAGTGTCTTAATTTCGTAGTGTCACTTTAAAAATTTCATTATTTTGACTAGGTTTAGTTTAACCATGTCTTTTTAATTTGATAATGATCCAATCCCATTTAGATTGTATTGTAATTCCATCAAATTATTAACTATTGTTAAGTATCTCTTTAAAAAAGATATAATCCTTTTAAGTAATAATACAAGGTTTACATTAACGATAATCATAAATGTATCATTCACATATCATATTACCATATTAATTGATAGTTTTGTTTTATCGAGGTAAAAAAGGGTTGAGGGGACCCTACCCCATACAAAGTATTACCAGATAATTACAAAGTGTCCAAGGGATTTACCATTGAATCCCAACCAAAATCAAAAAGCATCATGAGCCAAACAACAAAGAAAAACCACCACAAAGTAAATGTTACCAAACAATAGATAAAAACTAAAATAACTAAAGAAAGACATAAGAACTAATAATAAAACAACTATGAACTAATAGTAGAAAACCATTATCCCATGTTTCTTCATCATTATTTTATCATCTCCCCCACTTTGTATTCATATAGCCATTCCATTCTTTGACAAGGGAGTTGATAGTAGATTTCCAATACTTGTAGTTAGGCTCAGGAATCTCCACTTTAGGACCTTTTCCTTCTTTTTCTTTTTCCTTTGCAAGTTCCATAGAATGAATCATCTCTGCTAAGAGTTTGAGGTGGTGGATGGTGCTTTTAACATTGAGGAGATGTTCATCACAAATCTGAAAAATGATTTCTTTCATCTTCAGCATTTCCTTTTCTATCTCCGTGCTTCTATTTATTAGCATTTTTGAGTTGTTCACTAAGAACAATAGAAGATAGATTTTCCACTTTTTTAGTTAGTTCCCTCATGTCCATGGACACCATACTGATCTTATCTCTATTAATATCAGTATCTAACCTACAATTCTCAAATTCTCTCATGAAAGCATGTGATTTGACAGCAGATTCCTAGGCGGTAAACAATTCCTTTTGGGTTGTTGTAAGAGCATACAGTCTTTCAATGGCCTCCTTTGAGTTATTTGAATGCTTGCCTTCAGAAGTATCTAGAGATTTCTCACTCTCCATCTCATCATTGATTTCCCCTTCAGATACATCTTTATCCTTACTAGAAACAGAATGGGTTGGGTTTCCTTCTTGGTTCTCACCCGATTCTAAGATAACCTCCACTTCCTCAACCATCTTTGGTGCCTCCTCCACCCTGCTTCGTTTCTTGAATCCACCTTGAATTAGGTTGGATCTGGTTCTTTTTCCACATGATTTCCAATTAGATCCCTACTAAAACTTCCATCCTTGGGCTCTGAGCATTCAGTAGATGAAGCCCCAAATTTTTCATTTTTTCCCAAAAGGGGAGTTCCTAACCTGATAAGGGATTTGATGAGGCCTTGGTGTAAAGGTAAGGTGAAGGTACCTTTCTCAACCATGGAAATAGATTTTGAGAGGGAAGTATACAAGAAGAAGGGGAAATTATAGGGCTTAGCATTACGGACATGGTTAATAATAGGGAAGTGATATCCATATATCACTTTGTATCACCCTTCTAAGGTGAAGTAGGCCATAAACAACTAAAAAATTTCTTCGAAAGGAGGGGGAAAATTGCCCCAAGTATAACCATTATGGAGAGAGACAGGCACCCCCTTACCTTGCATAAAGCATTCAATCTCTAGGTTGTATTCGACTTAGGTTTGTAGATGCATCTTCCTTCCAAAGATAAACCCATAACTTTGGCAATAAGCTTGGGGGTAATGGTGAAGGAAAAGTTACCAACCCGAACATGGCCTTCTTTCCAATTTTTCACCATAGCTTCACTCAAATTTTCATTGAAGCCATCAAAGATGTTGAAGAAGGGTAGCATTCTGCCTTTTCAAGTAGGATCTTAGCTTCTTTGGATATCTCATGTCTCTTGCTAGGTTCATTCGCACTAAGTCACCCCCATTCTTCTAAACCTATTCTTATTTCTATTTTGAGAATGGTTACCTTCCCCAATCTTATTGTCCCACTTCCAGAAATCAAAAAGATCTGACCTTCCCTACTAATATTAGAAAGGATATTTTGCACGAGTTCGGGAATCATGAGAAAGAGATGTCACGAGTCTGAGGAATTATTGCCTCCTCATTTATAGGTGTATTATTAGTTATACCTTCCCTTTTCATGATTTCTTTAAATTTGGCTTGCATCTTATTAAGATCCTCTACCACCTTAAGACCCCTTACGTTCACCCCCATATTGGCCATAAAATCAGCTAGAGTGTTTCCTTCACGATACACATGTTGAAAGGATATAACCTCAAAAGAGGATAATAAAATCTTAGTTTTATTGATGAAGTCATCAACAGAAATAAAAGGTTGGGATTTTCCTTTCAAACATGAGATGATATACAAAGAGTCCCCTTCCACTTCAAGGTGTTTTAAGCCTTTCTCCTTGGCTAACTTCACACCCCAAAACAACGTAGTTGCCTCTGCAACATTGTTTGATTGAAATCCCAGGTCAAAGAAATAGGCAAGAAGAAATATTCCTTGAGAATCACGAAAGATACCTCCTCCCCTTGCTTTCTTGGGATCACCTTGCACTATCCCATAAAAATTGAGTTTAAAGAAACCTTCCCTAGGATAATTCTAATTAATCTCCACACAAGGATTAATCCTTTTGTGTTTGGGATCGCCAATAATGTTTGAATTCTTTAAGAAGTGTTGTTCATTGTCAATAATTTCCATTTCATTTTTCCTAAGGATAGAAAAATTGTTTCTAACAACCTGTAAGAGTTTGTTTATAGTCAACCTAATGGGAAGTTTCTTGTTTTTGAAGATCCTTCTATTTCTTTCTTTCCATAATTCCCACTAGAGGTGACCCAAGCTCATGACCTAGAGATTTTTAGCCCTTGACTAAAGAAAGGACAATTCCATTGATTCCAGGCATCCTTGATCTCTTTAGGGATTACCCAGTAAACCGAGAAGCATCCTAGAATAGAAGATAACATTAGATGGGAAAAAGGACATTCCAGGAATAGGTGATTCACAGTTTCCATATTCACTTCACAAAGAACACATCTATTGGCCATTTGGAATCCTCTTTTAGCAAGATTATCAATAGTAAGAATTTTATTTATTACTAAAAGCCAACTGAAAACATTAACCTTAGGAGTTATGTTCTTGTTCCAAATCTTACCAAGCATTTAAATCTTCTTCTCTAGTTTCTCCCTCAAATAAAAGGGAGTAGGTAGATTTGATAGAGAAATTACCACTTTGTTCTTTGTCCTAGACAATTCTATCTTGGTCCTTACTATTAGAAGATACATAATTTTTTAGAAAATCATTGAACCTGCTCAAGTGTTCATTGAACTCTTGTCATGTCAATTCCATGAGTTTCCATGTCTGAAAGTTGTCTTCATTAGCCATATAGTTATTGATTTTTTCCCCATATTTATCTTTGAGTTGTCTAGAAATTTGGGGGAATTGGTCTTTAAGGACAAAATTCCTAGCCCATTTATCTTTCCAAAAGCATATCTCATTTCCTTTTCCTATTTTCCACCTGCTTCCCCTAGCCAAAATTTCTTTTCCCAGTTAATAGATTTCCATATGCATGAACCATTGAAGGATGCCTGTTTAAAAATCCATCTATTATCATTAACATCCATCCAATATTTTTTCTTTAGAATTCTGGTCCAAACTCCATTTTCTTTTGTTAACCTCCACCCAATTTTTGCAAGAAGGGATTTGTTCATTTTTGTCCAGTCTCTAAGACCAAGTCCCCTATCTTTTTGGGTTTACAAACTCTATCCCAAGCCATCAATGGGATTCTTTTTTTGATTTCAGTTCCACTCCATAAGAAACATTTTTGGATTTTTTCCAATTTTTTCCCAAAACCTCTAGGAAGTTGATATAGGGACATGACATACACTGGGAGACTCTGAAGAGAACTAATGACAAGGGTGATTTTTCTAGCCTATTATAACACATTAGCTTTCCATCCAACAAGTTTTCTTTCAAACCTTTCAATTAAGAAATTCCATTCCAAACAAGAGGGTCTCTTTTCCCCAAGAGGGATTCCTAAATAAAAGGTAGGGAAATATTTATAGTCACATTCCATAATTTCAGCTATCTTCTTACAATGGCTATCCATGGTGTTAAGGAAGAAGAGAGAGATTTTTCTGAAATTTACCATCTATCCCAAAACTTCCATATAGTCATCTAGAAGAGATTTTATTTTCTTAGCTTCGGGATTTGATGCTTCCCCCACCAAGAAAGTGTCATCAACAAAATGTTTTTGTGACACTTTTTCCATCTCCCTTATCGGGAAATGCCTTTGATGAAGCCACTTTCAGTTTCAACATTTAGTCTTCTACTTAAATCTTCCACCATAATAATGAAGAGGAAAGGGGAAATGGGATCCCCTTACCTCAGACCTTGAGAGCTAGGAAAAAAAACCAAAGGGGAACCCATTAATGAGAATTGAAAACCAAATGTTAGAGATACATGCCTTAACCATATTTCTAAAGGATACATCAAATCCAAACATGTCAAGGATTTTATCAAGAGATCACCATGAAACCCTGTCATAAGCTTTGGTCATATCCAATTTTAAAAACAACGTTGCATTCTTACCGAGCTTTGTTGAGTGAATAGTCTCTTTTATTGTGATGATCCCATCCTAGATTTGGCGCACAAATGACAAAACCCCCTTGTTGATTATAAATGATAGAGGGGAGTAATAGTTGTAGACAAAGAGCTATAATTTTTGTAAGATTTTATAGGATGTATTACAGTGACTTATAGGTTTGAAATATTTTAATTCCATGGAATTACCACATTTCAGAACCAAAGTTAGAAAGGTATAGTTCATGTCTTTTAGCATAACTTTCTATCTGAAAAATTCCTTCACAACCTCAAAGACATATTTTTAATTATGTCCCAGAAGTGTTGAAAGAAGAAGGCTTGGAAACCATCCGGACCAAGAGCCTTATCAGGATTGAGGTGTTTTATAGTGAATTCCACTTCCTCCATTGAAGGGATCACTAAAAGCATCAAATTATCTTCATCTAAAACCAAAGGAGGAATGCACTTTAAGAATTCTTGCTCTTTAATCAAATTTGGATCACAATTATTAGTAAGTAGGTTTTGGAAGAAGGAGATAACCTCTTTACTTATTTCTTCTTTTTCTTCCACCATAACACCCTCTTCTTTTCTAATTCTATTAATTATGTTGAATCTTCTACATTTTAAATTAGACAAGTGAAAGAATCTTGTATTTTTATCCCATTCCTTTAGCCATGTAATTCAATATTTTTGTCTCCAGAAGATTTCCTCTTTTCCCACGATGTTGTGGTATTCGCTAGGAGGGAATGTTCCTTTTCATGTTCCTCTATATCCATCTTGGAATTCCATCTCTTTGTATTTCAACTGCTGCTTTTCGTTTTCTTGAAAAATATTTCCAAAGCTTTTTCATTCCAGGATTTGAGGTGAACTTTAACATTCAAGAATTTTTAGAAAGTTTATACATCACTATTCCTTTAACCTTTAGTTTTCACCAAGTCACTAATGAGGGCATTCAGGTTCCTCACTGGGAGCCACATCTTCTCAAAACGGAAAGGGGTTATTCTTCTAGATGGAATCTTGATTTGTAAGAGAATAGGGTTATGATCAAACCCTATCCGAGGAAGAGAGAAAAGAGAGATATCCTAGTTTAACCACTCCTCTGAAACCACAACTTTGTCTAATCTTACTTGAATATGTTGGGTTCCAACTCTTTATTAGACCAAGTGAAACATATGCCTTTAAGATCAATATCATGGAGTTGTGATGAAGTAATAAATTCATTAAAATCCTTCATGCCTACTGTAAACTCCTTAGATCCTCATTTTTCTTTCCCTAGGGCCCGGGGGTGTTGAAATCCCCATGAAAATCCATCCTAAACCTTTTATAGATTGATTAAAAAAATAATGTGATGCAAAATATTTTTCATTCATTTATGGAGGGTAGGAGCATAAATGTTAGATAAAACCCATATATTTATGTTTTCAAGATCTATCATCATCACCGCTAAATGATTATCTCTTTTAACCAAAATAATTCCTTCATAACGGGCCAAGTTCCACACCACAACTAAATCTTCAGAGGCTCCTTTCAAACTAATAGTAAATTTTTTTGAATTATTCCAAAAAGACTTAAGAACTTAAGAAAAGATCTTCTTTCATTTTAGTTTCTTATACAAAGCTAACACATCATTTTTCTATCTTTCACCATGTCTTTGAGAATCCTCCATTTTACAAGGCTATTAAGTCCTCTACCATTCCATGAGATGTAATTCATTTTTGAAGATTGGGTTTATTTTTCTTATAGAACTTTTGGTCTAAATACATCTGTTTCCCCTGAATCTATATCCTTTTGGGTAGTTTTTCCTTGATTCAAATTTGTTAGGCCTTCTTTGTTTACAACTAGAAACTTCCACATTTATAGGATTTTCAATCTCCTGAGATTTAGGAGGGGAGGATATTGAGGATTCCCCTTTTTTCCTTTTGAATCCACTTTTCTTTTTCCTAAGAGGTTTTTTCCCCTAGAGATTCCTTTCTTTCTCGGTGTTATTTCTTCTTTCTTCTCTTCCATCATCTTGAAGAGGGACATATTAACATTCATAATATCCTCTAAGGAGAGGTTACTTGCATTTATCCTTGTCATCCCCTCACCCGCATGGGAATCCAAACTTACCTTCTTCCCCAGAGTTTCTTCCCCTTACTCTATTCCTTTACAATTTCCTCCAAAACATAGTCCCCCAACTTCCATTCTTCCTTTAAATTTTGTTCAATCTTAGTCGGTTCCTTGAGAGTGTCCTCATTCCCTCTTGAGGTAAAAATATCTATCTTCCTACCCTTCATGAAATCCTTAACAGGTTCTTTTGGTTTTGACCCTACCTTAGAATTTGACCAGGATAGAAATTTTGATTTCCTTCTATTGACCACCAGGGTGAAACCATCCTCATCCATTTCCGTGGTAAATTTAATTAGAGTTTCGTTAACCACCTTTTCCTTTATTCATATAGGAGTAGAAAATTTATCAAGTTATTTGGATAAATCTTTCCTGTGATCAACAGCAATTTGCATTAGGCCTTTCCCTTTTTCTCTTTTACCTTCATTTCTTGGCACTGGAATAAATATTTTGGATACCTTGAACTTACAGTTCTAGGAAGAGTGACCCCAACCATTGCACTTGGAGCATTTTGCAAGGGAACTTTCCATTTCAATATTTTTCTCCCAAATCCCTAGATGTGACTTTAGTTTGATACTATTGGGGATATCCTTATCTGCTATTGTATAAATACAAAAACAAGCACAAATAAGTCTAGTCATTTGCCTGGTTGCATTATCAATTATGATCAGAGATCCTAGGGAGTTTGCTATGCCTTTGACAATGTATTTATGCCAAAATTCCAAAGGAAGGTTAGGAAGGCGTATCCAAATAGGAAATTGGTTCAAATTTTCCTTTTCCAGATTGAAAGTAGGTTCCCACTTCCTAAGATACCAACCAGATTTTCCCCAAAACTAGGGTCCTTCTTCCTAGAACCTTCTGCATATCCTCTTGGGTATTAAACCTAAAAAGGAAAAAACCATTAGAAAGAGCACTTACCTCTAAGTTTCCTTTTGGAATCCACTTCAGTTTAGCCCATCTTCTAACAACATCAATATTGGGTCTCCCACCTACCAGCTTCCCCACCAAAGATTTGTTTAACTTTTTAGTAGTATGTTGTAGAAGCAGGTCTAGGATTTCAAGAGTACTTCCAGAAACCTCCTTAACCACTTGGAGAAATAACTTTTGGTTTTTCAAGGCTGATCCACCATTTCTAACTTTATTCGACCATGAATCTAGAGATTTTGTGGGAGTGCTCCTATCTACTTGATCATCACCCCCATATTAATTGATAGTTAAAGGTATATCATTTCTCCATTTATGACATCATTATGTCATTTATATAATTTATTGTCATAATGGTACAACTTTTATATATGTACTTTTACATTTGTACTATGTAGTGAATTAATTATTTAATTAATCTCTTTATGACTGAGTTAAATGAAATGTCATTATTTCATAACTTTGTGTTATCGTCCATAATAGTGTGTTTTTATTTAACTCATTAATTTATACACATTAATGATGATGTCATAAGTACTATTGTAATAATTTCCATTAAATAATTAAGAGTAACAATTGTCGTAAAGTACAATCATATAATTCAAGTACAATTTTATAATCAATTTCAAAGTACATATCACTGTTAAAAACAACGTAAATCATTATTACATCTCATAAGAGGTATTCAAGTAATAAATTTATTCATTTTCATTATTACATCTCATAGGAGGTATTCAAGTAATAAATGTATTCATTTAAAATCATTAAGGATAATATTTATTTTATAAGATATTAAAATAATTTTAGTTTAATACAATTAGGCCAATTTCCTTATGAAATTTTGTGAAATCATGTTTCACTTTTCAATAAATACAATAATCCATAATTTGGATATTCAACTTAAACAATATTTTAAATTAGAAAAAAAAATCATCGCATGATGAACATGTTGTCACCAAATCTTTGCACCCTCTCGTGTGGCGAGAATGTGAAAAGGACATTTAGTGTGATTGGGACACATGGGATCACCTCTCAAGCTGTGGGACTTGGCCTCAAGATGAACCTTGAGTAGTAGGCTAGCATCCTCTTCCTAAACTAAGTGTTGTACTACTCCTAGTGTAATAAAATGGTTACCTAGTCCTTTGCTAACATTTCATGGGTTTTAGGGAAAGATATTTGCATAAATAAAACTATACTAGGGATGGTGATGCACCAAATAAAGGGTGTTTCTAGACTCAGGAAGGGTTAATTTGAAGAGGGTGTGTGCACCACAAACCAACTTCACCTACTGAAACTTAGAGAGGGTACAAAATATCACAGACTAAGAAACATGTGTTCCTTTTTTTAAATGCAATCAAACAATCTATCAAGTATTCCGGTGAAGAAGGATGAACTTGAGAAGGTTAAATGGTCACCACAACTTAAGCGCATGCAATAATCCACCACTTGATAAGCACAGAGCTTCAAGAACTTGCAATAGAAATGTGAACTTGCCTAGTGTACCTGTAAGCATGAGAAAAGGTATAAAGAAGTATAGAAGGATGAAAGGACCAAGATTAGTCACAAAACACACACTTTTATTACTTCAATAACGTGCGCAATGCATCAATACATTCAAGAAGAGGAAATGGTTTCCATTACGGTCTTGAAAAGGATACTTGAAATTTTCCTCAAAATACAAGGACAACTTGCAGAAGAGAGAGGACTCTTGAAAAATTTCACTTGCCTAAGATGTCTAACTTTCCAACCTATCTGACCTATTGGAACCCCTTGGAATGAACTTCCAACTTACATTTATAGAAAAATCCACTTGAAGAGAAAGGATGAAGATAACCTAAATTATGGGGCATGAATAATGGCACATGATGGCCTTCACACTTAATTACATCATTAATTGAATAAATAATAACATTATGCCATGACTTCATAAATTAAATAATTTGAATTCAATTCTTTGCTAAGTTAAAATAATATTTAAAATAAAATATTTTAAAGTAAACAACATTTTAATTTCCTTCGGAGGTCATCCTAGTCCATATTGAGACTCAGAGAATTGAATTTGCATTTGAAGGCTTTAAGTGTTAATTGGCCCAATTGCTCGAATCCCTTTGGCTTACATAGCGGGTTCTTTTAATTTCAATCAAGTGAAATCCTTAAAATTATTGCTAACCACTTTGTATCATTAATTTGATTTGGATTGGCTTCTTGTTTATTACCAACTACCCAAGTTCCACAACTTGAGAGGTGATTCCATGTGTCCCAATCACACTAAACGTCTTGTTTGCATTATGGCCATTTGAAGGGTGCAATGATTTGGCGACAATAGTTTTTGGCATGCTCGGTGGGAGAGAGTTGGCACTTCCCTTCTCACTTACACAAGTCAAAGTATGTAACAACTTTATATATTTGGATTCCCAAATCTTAGTGTGTTAACTTATGCGAATAATTCAAACAAGAGCTTCTTCAAACTAAGGAAATTATCAGCATATCAAACTTTCCTTGTCTCCTCAAAGAGAAGAAGAAGTGGTGTTTAAACATCTCCAGTTATAGCTTTACCTCATAGGGGTAATTTAAATCCTCCATATGGAAGGTTTGCTCCACCAAGGAGCAATCAACCTCTTGCTTCTATGAAACAAAACCAAGTTTCCCCCTTCAATGCAAGTAATCCTCTCTTTTATTGGCTCAATGTGACCCTATACATTGCATGAACACTCAAAAGTTTACCTTTTTACATAAAGGAAACTCACATTACTGCAATGGAACATATTATTGATGTAGCTAGAATTTTTGTAGTACATAATATCACAAAAGACAAAGTGTTGTGGTTAGACTTCTTGCTACCTCTTTCAATGGAAAAGCACTTCAATGGTTTCGAGGGTTAAGTGTTGGTAGTATAACCACTTGGGACAAGTTAGGAGAAAATATTTGTAAATAGTTTGAAGACAAGAGTGATCACCTATCACTTTTGGAACAACTCACTACCATGAAGAGAGCTCCCTAAGAATACATGAGTGATTTCAACTTCCGATTCCACAGGACTTGGAATAGGATTTTGGCACTTATAAAACCTTCTCCACATAATTCCTTCTTATACTATTTGTGAGCCTTGAATAGCGATGTAGTAGTTATGATCTAGTTCATGGGAGGGGCTACATTACCTGATGCCTACGATGTTTCCATAAGAGTAGAAAATTCCTTGATTCGGGATGGAAAGATAGCTCCATGACCACCAATGCCATTGTCTTTAGATCTTATGAACAATCATCCTATCATCGCTCCTATTTCAGCAGCCTCTAATCAACCAACTAAGTTTGCCCCTGTCTCTTTAAATGATCTATTTGAAGTCAAGTAACTGCTGTAAACTTTTAGAAATGAGCTTTTTGTACTCAAGAGGCAAAAATTTCAATATATTGTCCATATCAGACACAAAATCAGCGAGTATCGCCTAACCATCCTCCTTTTCAAGGGAACAATCAGCCACAAAACCAAGCTAAAAATCAAGATGTGAATGTCAGGCCTTTGAAATTTTGAAACCCTCTTGCTGCTAGCTCATCTAGAGCCATGGTACATGTCTAGAATAATGTAGTTCAAGACTACGAATGGTGATACCCTTGTTCTCAACCCCATAGTAAAAACATTTGTCCTAATGAAGTTCTTGGCCAAGCCCTTATGTTTCAAATTGTATATGCCCCTTCCGAGCTAACAAACAACACATCTACATAAGAAACAACAAATCAATTAGAGGAACCTGAAGAAACCACTTTGCTAAATTGGAAAGCAGGAGATTTTTTTGGGTTGAATAAAGATACTTCCAAATCTGATCAAGCATCCACTTCATAGCCTCAGACACAAGTGGTAGTTGATAAAGATGCTAGAAAGAAACCACTAGAAATACTTGTTAGCCAAGCTATGTTGGGCCCCTAAAATATTGGCTAAGTACAAGAAGGTGCGATGGTGCACAAGGCCTATTTGAAGAAGGGTGCATAAGGATAAAGCATGCAAGACAAGTTTTTAGGAGGGTTTAGTAGAACCAATGGCACGTGTGTTCAAGGAAGAGAAAAGATTTTGGGACTTAGCCATATTTGGCATATCGGGAAGAACATGAGGAAATCATGACTCGACTGCACATGTGGAGTGGATAAGGTGCCAACTGGTAACTTGGTGCCCATGAAAGGAATATACCTTGCGATAGAAGATTCTAGAAGGTCATCATGGTGAAGAATGGAGAGCTCAAGTCTAAAGGAGCATGCTCCCATAGAGGACCACTTGGACACTTGGCAACCAATCTACAACTTCATAAAGGCATGGCGGTGCTTACTAAGGCTATATATATAAGAACTTAGTAGAAGAAAAGGAGGAGATACCTATATAATGGAAAAGAGGCGAAGCTATGCATAAATACTATGAGAGTTCTATGGGTTGGGCTAAGAGGATTTTTATGAGTGTGATGTATCAAGGGGATGGGTCTAAATATTTTTCTTTGTACCATGAGGGGCTTAAGTCTAGTTCTGGTGCATGGCATTGTTTTGCACTATTATGTGGATTTGTGATAGCATCAATGAATGTAATGTGATTACCAAACATATTTAATATGAATATATGTGGTTCCATTTTTTACTTATACCTCTATGGATCAGTTTTATATGTATTTCATATGAGTGGGTGTAAACCCCTATGGATTTCCTTTCTGTTTTGATTCAGATCTTTGTTTTGTAATGCTTTTCTTATATGAATGAATACATTGGTCTAGAATCCCATTCTGAGCTCTAAGATGAATGTATGGTTTGTTTCATTCTCTTCACTTTAGTCTATGTCATAAATAATGCATTCTCACATAACTCACATAAAGGAGGGGCACGGCACCCACGTGTGCCTTAGGTGAGTGCCTAGCTCCCGCTAGGTGATAGTTCGGTGCACATGGGATTTCCTTATGCGTGAAAGGCATAAAAATGACTACATCTTGGTTCCATTGTTGGGACCTATTTTTGAATTTGTTGTGAGAAATGACATGCATATTTGTCCTTGTGATGTGTAATGACGATGCACTGACTTTGTAAAGAGTTAAAATTTGGTTCAAGAGCATAGAGGATGAGTTTTCTCAAAGATTCAACACTAGACCTAAGTTCAATGCACGTAGATGGGTAGAAGAGAACTTATACCATGAGTTGTATGAGACATTCTTTTTCTACTTCCCAGTAGAGCTATATGAATGGCTTTCAGTATACACATCTAGATCAAGTGGTACTATAGATCATGCGTGTGGACCCAAGATGACTATCAAAGGCTATAGGATGTAGATCTGACTTGGACACGTGCTATTGATCACTGGTGGAAGGGATTACTGGCCAGTTACACTTTAGAATACACCATTTTGATGTATTATTACCAAGACTTTTCTACGTTCAAGTTTATGAGGGAGCCTAGAGGATCATTTTTGAGTGCTATTCCTCTAGCTATGAAGATATTGGTCATTACTTTGAGTTTAGAAGCATTCCCCATGGCTAGCTAAGCTACTCTGAGCATTGGGTGAGGAAGCTAGGGTGGAGGAAGATGGTAGACATTACAGATGAAAAGGAAAGGGAGGAGAGATTACTCAACTATAGAAAAGCTTGTAAAAGGGAGATGAATAGACAACGTGAGGTTACAAGTATGAAAATATATGGAGGCGGACATTATGAGAAGGTGTTGAAATTTACACGAAGGATGTGGATCCTAAGCATTTTATACTACCCCATCTTGGAAAGTGTAGGAGAGAGGCCCCTTTATCTTCTGATGAGATTTCATTGCATGGAGAAAGAAGATCCGTCAATGCATATCGAACCTACGAAAATTAATCCTTGGCACTTGGTTTTCCAAATCAAGGAGATGTATTAATAACTTGGTTGGTATCGGTGGGCATGATAGATTGGCACCCAAGAGATATAATTTTTCATTTGGAACATCCATGGCTGCACATACCATTCTAGTGTTTGGAGGAATTTTTGGGTAAAGTGCAAGTACGTAAGGTTTGGGAAACACATCTGGGAGTGGCGTGGGATACACTTCTGGTAGTGGATCAATATCATAGACCATTGGCATGTAGTTCAGTGGAATGTTGGGGACACTAAGTGTGACCACTTCAGCCTATTTACAGCTAGCTACGAGGAGGATGCGGAGGTGGAAATGGTAGATCTGGAGGCACATGACCTAGTGGATCCAATGGATCTGGTGGAGGAGGAAACACCGAGAGGGAACCAAGGATCTAGATTAGGAGGATAGGGGCCTCAGCCACCTCCTCAGGTGTTATTTGAGATGTATTTACACTTACCAGATTACCAAGGTATAGAGGATGTTGTAAAGCACGTGTAAAAGTGTGAATTACTATGGCGCGTGAAGGGGATCACTACCTAGAGTAGAAGGAAAGTCAGTTTGTAAGAACGTTACAAGGGTGCATGCATAACTAGTATAGGAAGTACAACCCCCATGAAACAGTGGTGGATTACACTGCATTGAAGAATGCCTTCCTAGAAGAATTCCATATACATGAGTTTGAGAAAAAGAGCATCAATGCTTTAAAGGAGATCTAACAGGGAATGGCAGAGAGTGTACAGGGGTATTATGCATAGTTTAAAACTCTCCTATCAAAACTATAATATGACATTCACCCTTCACATCATTCTCAATGGTTTTTTGGATGGTTGATCACTCCATTTAGGAAGGAATTATCACATAAAACATTCCTTGACCCACGTGAGGCTTTAGAGGATGCCTTACTGCTAAAGCAGTTGGGAGTGTTGATACTAGTGTGAGCCCTTTTCTAGAGACTCAAATCACTATAATGGCCAAGCAGTTGGAGAATATTTCTACAAACTTAGCACATGAGACTCATAGTGGTCTTTAGTGCATAGATTGTGAAGTAGAGGGGCATGCCAAGGATAGTTGCCCCTGGAAGTCAATTACGTGCCATGATAGTAGATTGTGAAATTTTTCATAGGGACCATGATGTGAGTAGGTGTCCCTTGTTGTAGCATGAAATCCGAGAAGAATGTGTCTTGCTACTACAAGATCTACACCTCTACAACCCATGATACTAAGGATTATAGGCTTATTGACCAAATCCATGAGGCCATTGATCATGGTGTGTGCCAGACTAGCCTTGCTAGTAGTTCCAAGGAAGATGATCACCATTATGAAGGATGCGTGGATGGAGGGGCACGTGGGAGAGGTTTTCATGGAGGATTCCATGGTCATAGTAACTATGGAGGATGGAAAAGCAAGTTCCCATGAGGAACCTACTATAATTGTGGATCTACAAAACATTACAGGTGCGAGTGTCTAAATTTATTGCAATGCTCATGGTGCGGGAAAAAGCATAAGTATGAGGAGTGCCTTAAGTTATTTGAGCACATGAGCCAGCAACACCGGAAGGAAAAAGGCACTAAGATGGTGATTATAAATACAACCAACACATAGTGGATGCCTAGAGTGGTGCATAAGTTAGTGTTAGAACCTATTTTGGTGACAACATGAGAAGAGGTTGCACATGCCTAGGAGGTACTAAGGAAAAGGACTCCAGTCTTAAGAGAAGAAGTGGTACACAGGAAGTATTTGGACCCTACCCATCAGAAGGAAGTATATCAAGAGATAATAGATGTCATTCAGAGCTTGCAGGGATAAATCTAGTGTCTAAAGGAGTAGTCTAGGCAACAGGAGCAAATAAGGAGTGTTGAGGCTCTACAGAAGAACCTAGATGAATTCAAGGAAGTGTACAAAATTTTAAGGTAAGATAATAATATTCCTTTGCTATGAGAATAGCTATGGGAGAAGGTACCATGCACCGAAGTAGAGCATGAAAGGAAGGTGTTACATGCAAACCTACCTCCCCATAGCCTTGACTATGATAAAGAGATCACCTTGAATGCAATTATGGATGGTTGGCTGCTGAGTAACATATTGATTGACATGGGAGAAGAGGTCAATATTCTTACATTATATTCCTAGCATTAAATGGGAAGTCCCACATTATAGCCATCTTGGAATGTGTTGTATATGGAAAAAAAAATAAGGCAATGCTCATTGGAGTATTGAAGGATGCAGTGATCACCATTTAGGGGGAAAAGTTTATTAAGGAATTCTAAGTCTTGGTGCTCGCCAAGGTAGATAATTTTCTAGGATTGGTTTGGTGCCCATGGTACTATAAGAACAATGTTGACCTAAGGTTCAACAAAGGATATATCAGTTTCGAGAACAAGGAAGAATGGGTCATCATCCCTTTGATGGATGGGAAGTCAGTACCATATGTTGAACCTTTGGGAGAAGAGACCCTTGATATAATTTATGTGTGCTCCATTAGAGACCTGGAGATAATTCACCCTGCAGAAGGAGTTATCCAATTTGAGGATGCTCAGTCTGTGAGTGATACAACAAGCATGACGTGTGACAATTGGGCACACGGGACCTATGAGTTAATTGGGAGACATTTTAGGGGCTCAGAACAAGAGTGACCAAGGTGCACTCACTCAAGCACCTAGGAGGAAATAAGTTTCCAAGTTACTCTGGAGGGGCATACCCTGAAATTTTCTTATGGGACATGGAAGCTCAGTGGAGGAGTGAGGATGAAAGAAGGGGATTTTGAACTATGTCCTACTCGGGACTGCAACACGATGGTGGGCTACACACCATGAGAGTCTCTTAGAATGGCACAAAGTTAGGATTTCCTTCTCTATCAGATTCTCTAGAAGCAATGTTCCTTTGTCATACAAGAATATCATTACAAGGAGCCCGCCTTGTTCCACATCCAAGATTGTGAGAAGGCTTAAATAGAAAGCAAAGAGGCCTTACCACCATCATTATGGGTGCATAATTTATATTCCACACTACAAGGTTGTGTGTGTGTGTGGTATATCCACTCTAGAAACATGCCACCAGATGGGAAATTGGTAGGAGATGACAATTGATCTCATCCAAGCTTTTGAATATCGGAGCAAAAATCCATCAGTGGATAAGGCATTGTAAGTGATCAAGCACCTTACGATGGGGGATAGTGCCATGGTAGAAGATAGGCTACTATATTTTCTAGGTGAGCCCATTTTAGAGGCACGCTTCGATGAGGATGAGTTAGAGGAGATGCAGTTTGAGTGCACATACATAGAGAAGGAAAAAGGAAATATGGTTTATGTCATAGATGGAGAGGAAATGGAAATTCTATATGTTAACCACTCTATAAGTATGTGCGATGTTTCAAATAGCATTGATGAAAGGATGTGCGCCTACCATGAGCCCTTGAAAATGAAGAAGGTTAACATTGGGTCAGAAGAAGAAAACCCAAGGAAGCTCTCATTAGAGACTATTGGTCGAAGAAGGAGGTCTCAAAGATCATTGATCTATTGTGCGAGTTCCAAGATTTATTCCCTTGCGGGTATCATGAACTCAAAGGTGTCCACCATTCCTTGGGGGAGATGAGGATAAAACTAAAGGAAGGTGCACGCCCAATCGAAAGAGGCCATACCGAATGAATCCCAATTTATGTGTATGGGTTAAGGAGGAAATAGACAAAATGATAGCATCAGGTATCATTGAGGTTGTTGAAGAGTCAGAATGGATAAGCCCAATGATCATCAGCATCAAGAAAGATAGGAGGATAAGGATTTACGTTGACTACAAGGATCTGAATGCAGTATGTCTCATCGATCCCTTCCCAACCCCATTTACTAAAGAAATCTTAGAGGGAATGGCTTGAATTCTACTCCTTCATGAATGGGTTCTCAGGGTACCACCAGGTGAGGATTACAAAGGAATGCTATAGAAAGATGAATTTCACCATTGAATGGGGAAATTTTTCCTATATAGTCATGCCTTTTGGGTTGAAGAATGTTTTCATTGTGTTCTATCGCATTTTAGTACAAGCCTTTCAAGACTTCATCCATAAAATTCTTTAAGTCTATTTAGTTGATTGGGTGTGTATGGTCTAGTCAAATACCATTGTGATAACTTAAGACTAATGTTTGAAAGGTGTCAATAGTTGAGGATATCCCTCAACATCAAGAAATGTGTATTTTCTACCCCATTTGGAACCTTCTTGGGGCATATCATATGCGAGGAAGGATTACTAGTAGATCCCGCAAAGGTTGTAGTTATTGTGGGTTTAAGGGAGCCTACTAGCCAGAGCACCATGCATGGATTCCTTGGGCATACAGGTTACTATAGAAGTTCAAACATGGATATGCCAAGATCTTCATGCCCTTAGAGGAATTGTTTTGAGATAAGAGTTCCTTTCATTGGGGAGATGCACAATGTGAAGAAATTCAACACTTTAAAGGATAGGATTGTCACCTTTGCACCCATACTCTGTTTCCCTATTTGGGATAATCCTTTCTATGTTCATGTGGATGGCTCTGAAATACGGCCGTTGGAGCAAGATCTTGGAACAACCTAGTGAAGGGATTATTGACCATCCCTTGTGTTTTACAAGAAGAAAGTTAACATCAGTAGAACAAAATTACACCACTACCAAGTGCAAATAACTATCTATGATCTACACATTGAAAAAATTTAGGAAATATCTACCAAGAACACCATTTCTATTCTACAAAGACCACATGGCATTAAAATACTTGGTAGACAAGACCATTCTGTAAGGGTGCATATGTCAATGGGTCTTGCTATTCCAAGAATTTGATTTCATAGTGGTCTTTAAGCCAGGAAAGATTAATTCTTTACCGAGATCACTTGTCTAGAACTTAATCAGGAGAGGATGCACAAATCATTGAGGATACCATGCTAGACGCACAACTATTTAGGTTATGGCACGTGCCCTCACACTTAGAGGATATTTTGTTATTTCTCAAAATGGGTGTTGTACCAGAAGGGATGAAAGCATTAGAGAGGAAGTAGTTAGCCATACGCATTACACCCTACATGTTGGTTAGTGGTTATTTGTACAAGCTAGGACACGATGAAGTGTTGCCTTTGGTGCGTACTAGAACATGAGTGCATGGCTATTATGGAGGAGGTGCATGGAGGAAGTGTAGGTGGAAACTATGTAGGGGACACCATTGTACACAAGATATTACAAGATGGGTTATGGTGGGAGACCCTATATCAAGATTGCAAAGAGTATTGCAAGGTATGTGATCATTATTAGTGCCTTGGAAAACAAGAGAGTAGGGATGAAATGCCTTTGCACCCTATTCCAACTACAGAGCCATTTGAAAAGTGGGCAATAGATTTTGTAGGTCTCATTTTTCCAGATGCGCATAGGATGGGATCATGCTATGTAATCACTTGCATGGATTATTTGACAAGATGGGTAGAAACAAAGCCTAAAAATGATTGCACAATGGCTATCACATCCTAGTTTCTATGGGAAAATATTATTACAAGGTATGGATGCCCATTGAGCTTAACTAGTGATAGGGGTACGCATTTCCTAAATGATACCGTCAGGATTCTATTAGCATAGTTCATGGTGGCTCATCATAAGACTACCCCTTACCATCCACAAGAAAATGGGACTTGCCATGAGGCATTTAATAAAATATTGAGTCATACCCTGACCAAAATTTGTGATGTTGGTAGACAAGATTGGGATGACAAAGTATCAGTAGTTCTATGGGCATATAGGACAACCTACAAGAGGTTGAATAAAGCCACACCATTTCAATTAGTTTTTAGTGTGGAGGTTGTCCTACCCATTGAATTCATGTTACCTTCTCTATATATAGCGTGCACATGAGGATTGGCTGACAAACAAGTGCATTGGAGGAAAGGATTGACAAATTGATGAAATTAGATGAGAGACGATCATTGGCTAGGTGGAGTCAAAAGGATAAAAAGGCTAAAAAGGCATGGCATGATCACCACATCAAAAACAAACAATTTGAGGTTGGGAAAATGGTATTTTATATGATTCCAAGTTTTTGTGCCATCCTAGGAAGTTGAAAGTCCATTGGTTGGGGCCCTATATCATCTCAAACATCCTTGATTCAGGCACGTGCAGTTGAGAGCGCTAGATGGGACAAGATTTCTAGGCCATTTCAATGGGAGTAGGCTGAAGCCCTACTATAAATAAGTCTTCTTGGTGTTTGTAATAAGGTAGTATTGTCAGTTAGTTTAGAATTTCCCTTTCTCCTCATTTGTTCTGTTGTTTGTTTTGCACCTTGGGCACCGGTAACCACATTAATTTTTAAATGTTTTGCATGCGCAAAGGACTGCATATCTATTTTAGTGTGGGGTGGAGTGATATAAAGTATAGTGCAAATTTAAACTAGTAGTAGAAGTTGTGGTGAATGACCCGGTTGATGGATATAAAGCATGTAAGGATTAAGAAGTGCGTAGGAAAAGAGGTGGATAATAATGGTTGGTTTCAAGATAATACTTTAGATAAACCACGTACGAAGGAGGAAGAAGCATAGGAACAACATGAGGTAGGCAAGAGAAAAAATTAGGTGGATTAAAGAAGTGCCTTTGTTTTTGTTAACACACATGTAATAGTCTTTTTTCGGGATGGAATGTTTACACGCCAAAAGGTTGTAGAATTTTTCATACAAGATTGGGTGTGTAAGTGAAGGTGTGTAAGTCCAGCTTGATGGAAAAAGCCACATTTAGTGTTAACTATGGTGATAGGTAAAATGGCATTTAATGCTGGAAAGAAGAAAAAGCTATAAATAAGAAGTCGGGCACTTCATTATTTTACCTTGTGTTTACGAAGTGAAAATAGCTCCGTGAACTAGGGCATGCAAAAGTGATTTGTGTGAAGAAGAATCTAAGAAATATAAGATGGCATGACTAGATTAGATCTGAAAACTAGTAGGAAAGGAGTACACAGGCATGGAGAAAGTTGTTGAGAAGTGTCATCTTATGGAAGAATTGTTCCAGTTAGGGTTTGATGGCTAGAGCATAGAGTTAGGAGGTTTTCTTTACAAGATTGATTCTTGAGGTTGGATAGAGTGGTATATCGAGAAAGGAGAGGACGTTTGAAGTGTTAACCTAACCAAAATAATGACACCAAATAAATCAACCATCTCACATAAAAAGAAAAAGATAAAGGGGAAGGGGAAGAAAATGGCTATCGTTGTAAGCACAAATGAAGAGTGGTACACAAAGATGTAATCTTTGGGATGGGGTATTGCTAGGAAATAATGGGAGTCTCATTTGTGGAAAATGACTACGAGCGAATATAATCATCGCACCATCATGATAGAGAAATAAATGTCTTTAGATTTGATTCACCCAACAAACAAGAGGACACCGAAGGGCATGCCCATATACAACGACAAAGTAAAAGTTAAGTTGGAGAAGGTAGGGTTACTACAACTTTACGAATTACCCTACTTTGGAAAACCTGAGTGCCTCTATCATTGGCTAATGTGGTGCATTCACAAAGACTATTTTTATTTCATAGGACCAAGATACGCATAACTCCTTAGTTTATTTCCAAGTTCACAAGCCTTATTTCGAGGAGAGAGTATATATGATGATCTGAGTGACAAGGAGGCCATCAAGGAAATATTAGACATGTATGACTATAAGAAAGGATCACGATACTTTGATATTGAAGAGATTCTAGACCTCGTGATTAGGATGGCCATGCACTTGGTAACCAAGCTCAATGATCAAAAACTATGGACTAAGGTGAATAAGGCATGGTTGAATGTATGTTGAAAAATATAGAGGGGACTATCGACAACTTATCTACCTTCATCACGGATGAAATCATTAGTGCACGCAGGAGGGTGAGAAGATACTATTTAGTAATGTCCTCCTCAAAAAATTTTCTCAGAGATCAGATTTCTTGATGGGATAGAAAGGTTTGTTTGGGAGTACCCAGAAGAAGAACCGTCACCCACAAAGAGGTTCACGAAATATACTTGTGAGACCATGAAAGCCACTCACAAGGTAAACTTAGAAAAGTGGTAAAATTAAATGAGGGATGCGTTTGGGGTGGAATGGAGGATTTTAGAGCAACTACTTGGGATCTTGGATGGAGAAATAGAGTTTACTGGTGTACAAAGACTTCGCATTGGCGATTCAAATTGATAGATGAAACAATGAGCCCCTAGTGCAAACTTCCCTTCTCCTTCACCATACAATACTTCCAAGTGGGGGTGAATAGGTTCAAAGAGGCCAAGAGACTAAGGTTCAACCTTAGTGAGGTGGATCAAGACCATAGAGAGATATGCAGGAAGCTTGTCTACCCCAAAAAGTGTATACATGGAAAAGTATGTATCCCACGAGGTCTAGATGATGAAGCCCTTGACTTTACCAATTATAGGAAGGACTATGACACGAATTTATCTATGCATCAGGCCAAAATTTGAATAGTTCAAATACTTGTAACATGATGTATCCGTCCTTAAAGACCCTATACAAAGGAGGAATCTCATGCCAAAGATGAGAGAAAGAGAGGAGGTGTAGGATAAAATGGCCCCAATTCTCCAGTGCACAATTAGTAGGCATGTAGAAGGTAAGTGCCAAGTCAAACACCTACGCATGCCAAAAGAAGTCCCCAAGGATGGAAAAGACCCCATAAGAGGAGGAATTAGAGAAAGGAGAGCCACACACTCAAGGGGAAGTGCTTTGAAAGAGAAGTCACCGGAGGAGG
Source organism: Taxus wallichiana var. yunnanensis (assembly GCA_018340775.1). Taxonomy (NCBI): domain Eukaryota; kingdom Viridiplantae; phylum Streptophyta; class Pinopsida; order Cupressales; family Taxaceae; genus Taxus; species Taxus wallichiana. Next base: position 273,674,313 of record CM031244.1, read on the forward strand.
AAGAAGAATCCCCTATCAAGAAGAAGCTAAAGGTGATAGAGAAGGATGACTCAAATTATACAGAGATCTTGGAGGCCTATAGAGGAAAAAGAGATGATGATGATGAACTTTAGGTACCTCAAATCCATCTAGTGTTGGAATTAAATGACTTGGAGGAGGAAGGAGAGGAAGATAAAAATGAATACATCTTTGTCAGGAGGAAGAATGAAAAGGAAGAGGAGGATTCTTAGGACAGAGGGGTAAGCAAAGAAGTTACAAAAGAACAAAGGACCCCAAGCCTCAAAAAGGAATAGGTAGATGAGACCACGGAGAAATAAGTATAAAAATCATAAAGGAGCTAGTAGATCAAGAAATGGAATGCAACGCGGATGTGGTAATGAAGGAAGCTAAGGAGGAGAGTGTAGAAAAAGAATATGGTAGTAGGGGAGGAGATCCCAGTTTGGTTGTAAGCTTTCCTTTGGCCACACACATGGGGATAAAGAGCACAAAATAACCACACAGTTCAAGGGATGGGCTATGTTGATGATCCAAACAAGGTGTTGTACGTGCACTTTCAAAGCACCATACTAATAGAACAACTCTTGGCTATGGAATCATTTGATGAGGAAGGTACATACCCTCAGATGAGGAAAATTCTTTCTTTGGAATTTGAGTCCCACATCGATGATCCAAAGTTAAAAGTAAGCTATGGGGAAATAATGAAGGTATCGGAGTCAAAAGGAGTCAACCCCTTGGTAAACGCTCAATAAATATTAGACGAATAAATGCAATGCACTGAACAAGGTTTCGGTTGAAGTGGAAGCTAGGCTCTTTGGGAGGAATGATAGGGTAAAGTTCCTAGAGGAAAAATTAGAAAAGAAGAAAGAATAGATTTCTAAAAGAACTAAGGAATTAAGGAAATAAGAACTAATTTGCACTCAACTAAGGTGTGAGTTAAAATATGAGAAGGAAAGGGTGTGTGAGGTTTACAAGAAAGTAGAGATGATCATAGATGCCATTGTCTTGAAGCATCCAGATCTGACACCACCAACACGAAGTATGGATCCACCCTAGAATGCCTAGAGGACTTGACCGCGTCCTCACAATGGAAAGGTGACCACTGGCCTTGGAATCTACAGAAGAGGCATCAATGCACAAAGAGAAGGAGGACAAGATGAAGGTTATGGAAATTGTTTCTTAGTACAATAAAGTCCTCGCTGATGTGAAATCCACCACCCAAGTCACTAAGGCCACCTATGAAAACTGCTCCAATAGAGATAGAGTTGCAAGCATTATGGTCTCCACTCATGAAACAGAGCTCAAGGAGTTCCAAGATAAGAATAAGGGAAATAAAGTGGAACGTGACATAATTCTAGCCAAGGTTGAGAAGAAATTAGAGGCTATTGAGATCTTGTGGGGCTCAATCAAGAATCGGCTGAAGTATTTGTATCCCAGATCACTTAAAGGATGGATGCACTTGAGGATTTGGGAAAAAAATTGGAGGGGATCGTGGAAACAATGAATACCCAAGGAGAAGGGCTAATATTTGAACAGGAAAAATTCAATGCCGGAATAAGTTAGAGGAAAAATTGAAGAAATATTTCCCTCTCCTCTTGTAGAAGTAATCATAGTTTCCCCATTCTTTCATTCTTCCCCAAATTCTTCATTCCTTTATTCTTTCCCCAAACTATTCAAGGACAGTCATTCTTTATTCATTGAGAAAATGTTCCTAAGGGTGGAGAACAGGCGTAGTGTGGGGTGATGTTATGCCCCTAAAATATTGGCTAAGTAAAAGAAGGTGCGAGGTTGCGCAAGGCCTATTTGAATAAGGGCACACAAGGAAAAAGTGTGCAAGACAGGGTTTTAGGAGGGTTTAGTAGAACCTGTGGCGTGCATGCATAAGCGCAGGTAAACATTTTGGGAATTAGCCATATTTGGCATATCAGGAATATTACAAGGAAAGCATGACCGAATGTGCATGCAGAGTGGATAAGGTGCTAGCCTAACAACTTGGTTCCCATGAAAGGAATATACCTTGTGATAGAAGATTCTAGAAGGTCATCATGGCAAAGAATGGAGAGCTCAAGTTTGAAGAAGAATGCTCCCATGGAGGACCACTTGGACACTTGGCAACCAATCTACAACTTCATAAAGGCATGGCGGTGCTTGTTAAAGCTATATATAAGCACGGTAGAAGAAAAGGAGGAGATACCTATAGAATGGAAAAGAGGTGAAGCTATGCATAAATACTAGGAAAGATATATGGGTTGGGATTAGAGGATCTATAGGAGTATGATATATCAAGGGGATGGGTTTGAATATTTTTCTTTTTGTACTATGAGGGGCTTAAGTCCATTTTGATGCATGACATTGGTATGCACTATTATATGGATCTCTGATAGCCTCAATGAATATAATGTGATTACCAAACATATTTAATATGAATATATGTGGTTCCAGTTTTTACTCATACCTGTATGGATCAGTTTTATATTTCTTCATATGAGTGGATGTAAACCCCTCTACATTTCCTTTCTATTATGATTTAGATCTATGTTCCGTAATGCTTTTCTTATCCGAATGAATACATTGGTCTAGAATCCTATTCTAATCTCTAAGATGAATGTATAGTTCATTTCCATTATCTTCACTTAAGTCTCTATCATAAATAATTCATTCTCACATAACTCACATAAAGGAGGGGTTTGGTGCTTGTGCATGCCTCGAATGAGTTCCCAACATCTTTGGGTGATAGGCGGTGTGCATGAGATTTCCTTGTTCTATGAAAGGCATAAAAATGACTACAAGCTATAAGGAAAGAAGGTTCTTCATACATCACGATACCCAACAAATAGTTTCTAAAGGAGGATCCCAATGCCCAAATAAGTGTCAACAAACTTGAAGCTATTCCCTTCGGTGTAGTAGTAGAACAAATAAAGAAAACCAATCTTAGAATTATTATGTGGGTCGCACTCTCAATTCCTTCTCAAATAATTTTTTTGCGAGAGACTCCAAATAGTTTTGGTACAACCGATGGATCATTAGGTTGTGGAGAAGCAACTACTATGAGTTTCTGTTAAGTGGAAGGGAAAAGTATTCCTAAATCTAACAAACCACCTGTTATCCAAATTTCACCCCCCAGAGTTAATTTGATAACATGCATCGAGTTTTTAGTTCCAAGCAAGTAGATTGATTTAGGGGAAAATCGAAAAATTGGCTAAGTCTCGCTCAAGGCCACCTTTGGGACGGTTGGAAACACTATACGTGGAAGGTGTGGATCGGCCAAAAGCCTCCAGTGGCCCAAACAGAAAAGGGACATTTGGGATAAATGGACGTGGAGGACGCGAACCGGCCGAATCGGGTGAACTGGAAGAATTTGTCTCTAGGCAAAGCCTTTGGGACATTTGGGAGAAATGGGCGTGAAGGATGCTGGCGGCCGGATCGGCCGAAACAAGAAACTTCAAGACAAGGACAAGTGGGACAAAGGGGTGCGCGGGATGTAGATAGCCAGAAGGAGCCGAAAGCCAATCGAGATCACGCCATGTGTCACCTGGCGAAAAGGGATGAGGAAGCCCATTTTGGGTGGATCGGAGGATTCTGTCTCGTGAAGCACTGGGACATCTCGGGATAAAAGGACGTGGTGGACGCAAAAACTGGCGAGGCCGTGGACAAATCACGGCATGACACGTGTCGCCAAGGAAAAAGGTCCAAAAGGTCAAAGGGTGAGTTTTCGAGCAACCGATCCGAACCAATGAAATAGTGCCACGTGTCCAAGTTAAGGGGTCCACAAGAAAATCCCGTGAAAAGGTGGAGAGAGAAAATTGCTTAGCGAACTAGAGCATGCCACGTGTCGTCTAGATGGCAGAGCGCGGGAAAAGAAATTTAAAAATCTGTTTTCACCTGTTTTGTGCCCTAAATCTTCAGACCTTTGTATCTTTCGATCCAGAGCTCAGATTTGCATGTTCTTTATATCAACAGAAATCTGTTGAAATTCTCTACATGATTCTAGGATCAACCTGGCATTTTGGTGTAATTTGGAAGGAGAAAATTAAGAAAATGTCTCTGACGTGTGGTGATAGACAGAAGTAATGCTTCAACAACCAACTTTAATGCAACAGATAACTCACACCGCTCTGTTAGGATGCCCGTTGTTTTGCTAGGATCCGTCGTCTGTCATAATGAGATGATTTTAAATGCTACCAAGAAGTGGTTGGGGCAGATTCTGGATCTCCTCTCTCTTCCCTCTCTCATTTCTTGATATATATTGTAAAGAAGAGCTCCTTTAAGGGGTCAGACATTCTTGTTTTGCATCCTCCCTTCTTCCCTGCTTGCAGGAGAATTTGTGGAGCTTTTCAAACCTCCCATATGGATTGTAATGCAGCTTTTTTCCTCTTGGCCACCGTAATCTTTGTATCGACTCTTGAGTAATATATATATGTTTGTGATTGATTCTCAACCCTCTCATGTATTCATTGCTGTTATTTTGATCTCTTATTGCAGTTTGGTTACCTGTGCATAGTGTTTGTATTGCATCTATGTGGTCTGTGTTAGATTTGCAAAACGAGTGTCTAACATTCCTTGGTGCATCACCTCTGTAGTTTAGGTTTTATTCTATGCATTTTCTCACCCTATCTCCTTGACAAGTTAGATTAGGTTTTAGTAAACCCTCTGCATTTTTGTGTGCATCTGAACAGAGGAATAGGAACCAGCCTTCTCTAGAGAATCCTTTCTCATCTTTACAAGTCCCACACTTGGAGAAAGGATTCCATGTTGTGCAATCACACTGGATGCCTGAACATCAACCTAGAAGCCTGATCTGCATCCAGGGGTGTTGTGAGTCTGCAACAACACCACCACCATTCTATTTTTTTATCATTGGCTACCACTTGGTGCATAATTACATGATCGATTTTGCCCAAACAAATTGTAGATGTACTAGGCATACAATATTTTCCGATTCAAGAAGATTTATTCATCTAGATGGCACAACTATTAATATTGTTGGAGTTATCAAAGGAATTCAACTTACCATCCATGCATGCCCAAGTTTTTCATTTACCTAAGACATATTAGTAATTGATCTTCCTCCTCTCTTTTCCATCTACCTATCACAAGATTTCACTGCCAAGATGAGTGATTATCTATCGGCCGATTGGTCACATATGATTCTCAAGACTCGATACGCAATTAAAGTGACTATAAGGGTAGAACAAATCTCCCATAATCATGTAGAAACCTACACTGCTAGTCCTTTAAATGGGAATTACACCATCAGAGATCTGGAAGAAGAAGATGTTGATCATGAACCGACCACTCTCGTTCAACAATTCCCCGATACTATGCTAGATGAAGTAAATAGAGATCATCAAGTATGATCCCTACGCCGATGTTTTAGTAGAAGAAGAAGATGGTGTGTTTCTTTTGGAAGAAACAAGATTAGGTGCCTACTTTATTCATGAAGAAGATATAATCATACCGCAAATGGTCAAAACACCAAGCAATTCTGAAGGACTGTGGAAGTTGTTCTTCGATGGCTTGAGAATTATGAATGGATTCGGTGCTGGTGTTATGTTAGTTTCTCCAAAGGGAGGTAAGTACTTCTCATCTTTTTTTTTGCAATTCATTGTACTAAAAATGTTTCTAAATACGAGGCCCTTGTGCATGGAATTTAGCTAGCCCAAAATAAGGGAATCAAGGATCTGATTATTTTTGGAGATAGTGAGTTAGTTGTTCATCAAGTGACAGCACATAGTGCATCCAAGAATGATCTTTTAAGATCATACAAGAACCAAGTCTGGGACTTGATTGAATATTTTGAAGCTTTTGGGATCCATGTGGTTCCTAGAAATAAGAATCAAGATGCTTTGATAGGCTTGCTACAATCATGAAATAAGGGCATCAATTTTTCAAAATAGTGGTTCAACCTATAGTCCCTGATAATGTGAGTAGTTGGCAAGTGTTCAATAGTGACAAAAAAATTGTCCTTTTCCTACAAGAAGAGGTGGAGTTTTCTACAAGAAATTAGGATAAGTTACAAGAGTCGTATGGTGATCAAATTATACAATTAAAGAGAAACAAACTACCAAAAGGCTTAGTCACTTTGGAATCCATTTTCAATTTAGATGATCAAGCCAAAAGACAAAGCTCTAACATGGCGGTCAAAGAAAAATATTTTGAAGATTGGAAAAGTATGTACTTCCCAAGAGAAAGAAACTTTCATCAAACATTTTCAAGAGTATCACGACATTTTTCCATGGAGCTATAAAGACCTGTGTGGTTTTGATCCGATCCTGGCACAACATACCATCGAAGCTGGATCCTAATGCAAGCCGATTCACCAGAAACAAAGGCCCATTAATCCTAAAATCAATCCACTAATGAGAAAGGAGCTAACTAAACTCATTTAAGCATGTATTATTTTTCCCACCAAGCACTCCTCTTGGGTAGCCAATCTGGTGCCCGTAAGGAAGAAGAATGGAGATATTCGATTGTGCGTAGATTTCGAGGATTTGAATCTTGTGTCACTAAAAGACCATTATCTTCTTCCATCAATGGACAAGATCCTTCAAATGATGGAAGGATTTCAATGATTTTCTTTGCTTGATGGATATTTATGTTATAATCAAATTATGGTCCAAGAATCTAACCAATTTAAAATGACTTTCACTACCAACTGGGGCACATATGCCTACAATAAAATGCCAGTTGGAATGTATACTACCAAGGATACTTTCCAAAGAGCCATGGACATGGCATTTAAGGGAATAATCAACGATATAATTTTGGTTTACCTTAATGATATAAATGTATACTCTAAGCATGCATAATATCACATCACCGAAGGTGTAGGGAATTCGTGGTTTCACTTAATCCCAAGAAGTGTATTTTTATAGTGCACAAGGGAAAGTTTTTGGGGCATGGTTTTTCAATGGAAGGACTATCAATCGATTCTACCAAGATTCGTTCCATTATATCCTTATCTCTACCAATTCATAGGAAGGGTCTCTAAAGTTTTCAGGAGCCATAAATTTTGTGTGGAGATTCATCCCTCAATTTGCGATATTGGCTAAACCGTTGATAGCCATGTTGAAGAAAAATATGCCATTCTCATAGACAAAGGAAGGGAGGGATAGTTATGAAGCCATCAAGACAACCATTTCTCAAGATCCCACGCTGGTAAACCTCATATTTGATAAATACTCTATCCTTTATGCTTTTAAGGTCAAAAGAGCATTTCCAAGAGTATCTTCACTCGGTAGAAATGACAACCTAATAGAGCAACCAATTTCTTTCTTCAAATCAATCCCTTAAAGACTACGAGGTCAAATATTCATTCATTGAAAAAAAATTATTTGCGGTTATTTGAGCTTTGAATAAATTCAAGCATATGTTGTCCAACAACAAAATTCATCTGATGGTGTCTCATCTAGGTGTCAAGGAATTTTTTGAACAAAGAGATGAAAAAAGCATCGTTGGATGGATCATGAAGGTGATGGAGTATGATGTACATATCAAAGTTACAAAACTTGTCAGAGGTAAAGGTTTGTGTCAACAACTTGCTACAAACATGGAATCAAAAGGTGATGAGGACGTGACACTCCTAAACACTGATGAGAGTGATGATCAAGTTGATTGGTTATCCAAAATGAATAATTTCCTCTTCTTAGGAGTATATCCTATGAACATGGATAAAAATCAAAGATGAACTTTCCATCTTCAGTCTATTCCATATGTCCTCATGGATAACGTTCTCTTTTGAAAGGATTTGAATGGTACTATCCTTCGGTGCAGAGGACCGAGAACATGTAAGTAAGATACTAGAAGAGTTTCATAATGGCCTAGCCTGGAGGACATTATTCTACACAAACAAATCGCTACCAAGATTATGCGAAAGTTTGAGGTTACTATTGGCCAGATTTGTTCAAATATGGCCATATCTAGGTAAGGAAATGTAAGGAATGTGCCTTTTTCATAGGAAAACAAAAGTTGGCAGCTCTTTCGCTGCATCCAATTCAAGTGGATCAACCCTTTGTTTAATGGGGGTTGTATTTTATCAAAATGATTAATTCTCCATCTAGTGACATACATAAATGGGTCCTTACTGAAACAAACTATTTTACTTGATGGACAGAGGAAGTAACATTGAAGGAGAGCAATGAGAAGGCAATTCTTGACTTCTTAGAAAGTATAATGACAAGGTTTGGTGTTCCATTCACAGTCATTTCAGAAAACACGATGGATTTTATTAGTATGAAGTTGAGTGAATGGGTTGTTAAGAATGGGTTCTACCTCAAGACTTCATCTAATTACTATCCATAAGGAAACAAATTGGCTGAGTCTAGCAATAAAAACATCATAAGGATTATTAAGTGCACAATGGAAACTAACATGAGGACTTGGCATACACAACTTAAGACCACCTTATGGGTAGATCAGATCACACCTAAAAGGGCCATAAGAAATTATCCTTTCATGCTTATATATGGAAGGGAAGAAAAACTTCCACTCTCCTTAGAGTTACCTTCTTTTGAGTTAGCTCATCAACTCAAAGATATGGAGAGTAATCGTTTGACAGTCAGGTTTACTAAGCTCATGGAGTTAGAAGAAGTACGTAACAAGGCTATGAAGACTTTGGAGTAACATCAGGCTCAGGTTAAGAAATATTTTGACAAGAATGCATTTGACAGGCATTTTCAAGAGGGATATTTAGTTCTTAAATGGGATGAAGATAGGGCTGAACCAGGCAAGCACACCAAGTTTGATGCTCTCAAGAGTGGTCTATACATCATCATGAGTTGTAAAGAGGTGAATTCATTTCCTCTATCCAAGATCAATGGAGAATAATTACCCATTTATGTGAATGGGATACATCTCAAAGCTTGATTTTGAGTAGCGTTCCACCCCTGTATAGTTAGTTAGGTGTTTTCCTCCAAGTGCTTATGCACATTGTTGTATATTGTTGTTATTTTGCTTTCCTTTTTTTTTTTTTTGTGTTGTTCTTTCTCACTATTTCATCATTGGAGAAATTTCAAGGAGAAAAAGTTCAAAATTTCAAAGGAAGTTTTAAGATATCCCCAATTCCTTAGTTGCTTCATTCAACGCTCCATAGTATGCCTGCCTAGATACCAAACATTTCCTAGATTCAATATATTTCCTTCCTAGCATTACCGTAGAAAGTTCAAGATCAGTTATCATAGAAGGCCGATCATTTTTAAGATTCCAATATTAATTCCATGCCCAATGGATTACTTAAGGCTACTAGAATCATGCTTAGCAAGAAATCATCCCCAAGAGGTCACCAAAAATGTTATCCAATTTTTTCTCTTGGGGAAAAATTGGACAATGGGGGACCTATTAGACCCTAGGACTGGGAAGGACTCCCACAGAGAATTTTGGGTGACATGCACCATTTTTTTGTTTAGGGATCATTTTTTAATGTTTGAGTAAATTTGAAATTATTAGAGGACATTTTTTATCTTACGGATTTTGAGAAGCTCAGATCCTACCTAAGGAGTGTGCATAGGGATTTGGAGGGCCCACCTTTACTCAACATAAGCAAAATGGTTTAAAATATTGTATAAAGGTTATAAGGTATCCTACTCCATCTCCATAATGCCCTAGGATTAGAAAAATTATTAAAAGGTTCAACGGTTTGGTACAAGGTGTAAAATGTGTCAAATGAACTTGAAGGTGTTATGAGATCAAAAAACTAGCCAAGTAGCTTGACAAGCTAAGGATGAGTTAATAGTTTTCAAGTTACCCGATTTTAAGCCTAGTTATCCATCACATTAGTAAAGACAATCTCCGATGATATTATTTGTGAAGTATTGACTTAGTGAATTCACATATATCTTATCATTAAGATAGATTTTTTTGGGAACGTTGAAGGGTGGAAGAAGCTCCAAATTTCTTGGTGGCAAACCCTGCAAGAATAAATAACCCTAAAAATGAAAAAGGTAAACTAATTCACTAGTTTAACAAACTTATAAATCATTAGAAGCTATGCATGAGTCGTTGAAATAAGCACATAGGTATATGCTCGATTTTACCATGTTTGAAAAATCACAACCATGTAATAAAGTAGATCCGGTAAGTTGAGGTCCCGTTGTCCACTCAAAATTCCCCTGCTCTTAAGAAAGTGAAAATTTCAAAATTTTGAGTTTTAAGTGTCTTCTCTATTGTACTCAATGTTAAAAGTTGAGAAATTGAGAAAATCTACGTTTTTGGGTCATTTTGTGTGTTTTTCGGGCCTGTCGGACATTTTTGTCCCGCGTGTCCCAAGTTCAAACGGGCGCTCTGTTCCCCGATCGGCCGGTTTCCCCGAAGTTTGTCTTTTTCGGGCCCGTCGGAACTTCTTGTCCCAAATGTCCCAAGTTCAAATTGGCAAGTTGTTCCATTTTCGGCCGAATCGCCCGAACCGCATACTTCGCGCTTTCACGTCCCAAATGTCCCAAGTTCAAACGGGCGCTCTGTTCCCCGATCGGCCGGTTTCCCCGAAGTTTTTCTTTTTTGGGCCCATCGGAACTTCTTGTCCCAAATGTCCCAAGTTCAAATTGGTAAGTTGTTCCATTTTCGGCCGAATCACCCGAACCGCGTACTTCGCGCTTTCACGTCCCAAATGTCCCAAGTTCAAATGGGCAAGTTGTTCCATTTTTCGTGAATCATTTTCATTTCAACCGCGTACTTCACACTTTCACGTCCCAAATGTGCCAAGTTCACCTCGACCCGTTGTCCCAAAAGACATTTGTGTGTCTTTTCCCCGCTTCGCCCGAATCGGCCGAGCCGCGTGTTTCGCGCATTCGCGTCCCGCATGTCCCAAATGAACCAAGTGCCATTTGTGCTTATTTTTCCCGCTCTACCCGAATATCTTGCTTATTCAAATTGGTAGGTATGTATTAAATGTGTATTTGTTATCTTTCTCTCTCCTAATCAACTATATAACGAGCAAACCCCCTATGCATTTTTCACATTGCTTCCATGCTATCCTTTACTCGAACCCTTGCAATCTAAAATCCTGCGCGTGTATCCCTTCCCTCTGTAATTCCTTCCCGAGTCTAGTTTGCGGCTCTGCCCTCCGAATTACTATCAATATGAAGATCAAAGTCTTGGAGGAGGCTTTGGGAGAGCTGAAGAATAGTTGGTCAGAAGGGTGAGGCTTTCAAGACACTGGTTGTATCTGATTTCAAAGACATACACTGTCATCTTCAGGATGAAACTTTTGGTGTGCCTCTTTCCCTGCAAGAAATCAAAGCTCAATTAAGAGCATTTGTCAGAGATAATCTATTTCAAGGAAAGCTCCATTTCCAAAGAGAAAATGAAGGATATCTGCTCTCTTCAATCTGCCATTGAAGAATCAAATAAAGACTATCATACTCATGTCAAGTTTGATAAGGAAATGGAGAAGTGCCTCGGATTTTGGGCTCTGGGCCTACAGCCTAACACGTCGAGTCCCTCGTGGCGAGACATAGCCGAGGCATCAAGAGATTCAGTAGAAAATTTTGAAGTCAGTGGGTCCCTCCCATTCATAACCACCTGTCTTCTTCTCCTTTTTCTTCTCTTCTTTTCTAATTCTTTTTCTCGGATTCATTGTAATTAGTTGAGGTATTGCGATTGGCAATCCTTAACTAATCTTTAGTTAAAAGAAGTAGTTACAAAGAGTAACTGATTTGTAAGCTATATAATGGCCTCTCCACGCCATTTTGAAGGAGGAGGAAGAACTTGGCTTATTTTCTGAAAGTGTAAATAGATCATAAAGAAATCAATACAGAAGGGCTTTTCATTCTTTGTCTATCTGATCTCTTTTATCCCTAAGATTTTATTTAATTTTGTGAAGATCATTTGTCTGTGTTATGTCAAGAAACTTTGTGTTCTAGCAGATGTTATTTACAGAACTTTGTGTCTTTAAATTCCATCTTATTTATATGATACAAATGATCTTGTTTCAATTCACTGTAACTTCGCATACATAAAGAATTACTCTGTTATCTATAATTTTGCATGTTGCCTTTCTGCTCATTCTCGTATTCTCATTCCTCAGTCCTTTTGTAATTGATGATCTTTATAGAAAACACTTTCGTAATATCCAAGTTCAACTAGAAAATCATGTTTTGTATATTTGTAAATAGGTTCGTTTCTGAATAAGGGAACCTCTCCCATTAAAGAGGAGGGACTTCTTGTCCCCTGACTGTTGCTCTTCGTAAAGTCCTATTTGACGACCAATAGTTTTTGGTGACTCCACTGGGGAAAATCATATTCCAGTTCTGTAATTTTTATCATCCTTTGATCTGGCGACTCCACATTTTACTCGAGGGAGAAGGGCCCTTGGTATTGAAGATTCTCAGTTTCATATTTTGGAGCAGCAGGGTTTTCCTTTCCCTTCAACAAGAAATAGAAAGACTCGTTCGACAAGCACTCCACCTGTTCAAGATAGAATTCCTACGGGTGGTATTCCTTCAGAGCCAGCTAGTCCTAATCTTCGAGCTTTGATTCTTGCTGGTGTTGCAGTTCCTCTCCAAGCCATTTTTCCAAGAATGGCGGTACCATTGCCCTGGGGTCATCGTGTCGGGCCCCTTGCTCTTCCTCAGCCTTTGCATGAGTTACCCAGAGGTAACCGGAAGAACTTCCCTAAATTCAAAGGTGATGGCAAAGTGCATCCTGATGAACACATCGCAGCCTTCATAGTTGCATGTGGAGTTCTGGGAGTTGAACATGAAGACGTCTCCGTGAGACTGTTCGTTGAGACTTTACAAGATAATGCTGCTGATTGGTTCTATCACCTTCCACTGGTGCTATCACTAGCTGGGACACCATGAGAACTAGGTTTGAAAACCATTTCAAACCAGCAGAAGATGTGCATGCCTTGCTAGCCCAAATCTCTCAGATAAAGAAAGATTCACAAGAGCCCATGAGAGAATTTGTGGCCCGATTCAACAGGTTAATTAATAAAATTTCGGCAAATACTCGACCTGTTGATCAAATCCAAAAATGTTTCTTCCTAAATGCCCAATCACCTGAAGTTAGTTATGCGCTAAGAAGGGCTAATCTCGCAACATTGGTCAAGACCAAACTCACTTTGTTAGTGTCGAGGATGATTTAATCATGTCAGGGAAGTTGAGGAGAGACCCTTCCAAATCTAAGTCTGCTTCTTCCTCCTCTTCCACCCCTGGACCTAATACTGATCCATTGGTTCAAAAACTTGCGAATGATCTCATTGCCATAAAGAAACAATTGGCTCAGCATGCTCCCTATGCAGACGTTCCAAGGAGGAATTTTCAGCCCAGAAATCATTTTCCTGCTTCTCAAACAAGATTAGTGCTTGAAGGACCTCCTGTTAAAGTTCCTGTCAATGCAACCTGTGAAGTTGAGGAACCAGATGATGATGAGGATAATGAAGCTTGCGAGGAATTTGTGGAAGAAGTTGATGATGAAGCAGATGAACTTGAGGGATCTCGAGTTAATTTCTTCACCACTGAGGGCATTGATGATGGAGATGATTATGATGAAGTAGTAGCGGACATGAATAGTGAATCATTCGCTGTCATGACTCGAGAGTAGACAAATCAGAGGGAGAAAGTGACGCAGCCCCCAAGAAATCTAAGGAGCAATGCAACTATCCCCGTAATTGCAAAAAGAGGATCTCCTATCCCCGTTTCATCTACACCAAAGGTGAGTCCTATCAATCCTGCTATTAAAGTTACTTCTTTTTCCCCTAAAGTTGATAAACCTAGGATCTCAAGTGATGATGGCCCATCCACTTCTGGGTCTTTTGATATTATTGATCACCTGAAAAAGACTAAGGTTCAAATCTCAGAGGCTGAGTATTATCAAACCCATCCCAAAGCTTTTGCTAAAATGATTCACTTTGTCAATTCCCATTCTAAGACCACCTCTAAAGGCCTTTTACCCACTCCTTCTTCTGCACCACAGCCTAGTCTGGTAGCCGCTGTCACCTCACCTAATGACAAAATCAAACCATTTTATGTAACACTTCTTATAGCTGGCCATAGGCTCAGTAATTGTGTCATAGACTCAGGAGCCTCAGACAACGTGATGCCTGCTAAAGTAGCTCATGCCTTAGGCTTGACCCTCACACGCACTTATGGATCTTGTTACTCTATGGAGAGTAAGGAAGTGCCCCTGGTCGGAAGAATTAAAGATGCACAAGTGGCTTTTACTGCTTTTCCTGAGAAGAGAGTTTTGGCTACCATCTTAGTAGTAGATATTCCTCCTTCATACGGGATGTTGCTAAGTAGGAACTTCTATAAGGATGTGGGTGGAGAAATTCAAATGGATTGGTCACATGCACTTGTACCTGTTAATGGGAAAATGAAGAAGTTGCTGCCTGAGAAGCAATCTGAGTATATTGTACAAAAAACAGATGATCCTAAAGCACAAATACTCTATGAGGATATGGGTCATGGTAACTACATGATTATGTCCCCTGATGAAATCCAACTCCCCAAAGTGTCACCTAAAGATCTTAATGGTGTTTGGATTTTAGAGTTTGATGGAAGTTGTTCCTCAGCTGGTTCTAGAGCTGGTGTCTTACTGGTGTCACCTAAAGGAAGCCTACATCCTTTTTCATTTAAGTTGCAGTTCGAAAATACTAATAATACAGCAGAGTATGAGGCTCTCATTCTTGGACTGCAAGTGGCCAAAGAACAAGGTGTAAAGAATCTTCTGGCTTGTGGTGATGCAGAATTGATTGTAAAGCAAGTTAGAAGCCTTTTCCAGGTAAAAAATGGAAGGTTGAAACATTACCGGAATCAGGTTTGGGATTCCATTGAATTTCTTGATGCTTTCTCCATTGAAGCAATACCTAGGGAGAAGAACAACAGTGATTGCTGATTTAAAGCTAGCGATCTCGGGGTCACTATTGATTCCTCATCCTGACTTCTCTCAAGATAAGTTCACCATTGAGATGGTCCATCGACCTAGTGTACCTGATAATACCAATAACTGGCAAGTTTTCAATGATGATCAACACTTGCTTTCTTTCTTAGAACTCAAGGGTAATTTCGAATAGCTGTATTTTGAAGGAAGCGACAACCTGCCTTGTGAAAATGTGCCCTTTGACAAAGCAGTCACCCAAGGAGAAGAAACGGATCAGGATGGATGCATCAAACTCAAAGGAAACAAGATTCCTAAAGGATTGGTGAGTTTAGAGGAACTATTTGATAAACATGACAGGTATGTAAAGTCTAGAGCTTCTACTAGACCTCAACAATCAGCTGAGTATGACAAAATTAATATTGGGAGTTCTACTGATCCTAAGCTCGTGAACATTGGAAAATGTTGCACAGCCAGATGAGAGGAAAAAGCAATTGATCTTTTAAAGAGGTATAAGGATGTTCTTGCTTACTCTTATGAAGATTTAAAAGCTTTCAAACCAAAAGATATGCAGCATTTTATTCCTCTCAAACCTGGAATTAAGCCTTTTAAGCAGAAACAGAGGCAATACAACCCCAAAATAGCTGACACCATCTTTCAGGAAATACAGAAGTTGTTGAAGGCCAAAATCATTTTTCCCATTCACCATTCAACATGGATTTCAATATATTGTGCTCGTTAGGAAGAAAATGGTGAGATCTGCATCTGTGTTGATTTCAAGAATCAATCAAAGCTTCCTTGAAAGATAATTATCCTTTGCCTATGATGGATCAGGATCTTGTAAGCAAGAAATGATCTCGAAATGTTATCTATGCTTGATGGATTCTCGGGATATAATCAGGTAGAGGTTGATACTGCAGATCAACACAAAACAGCTTTCACTACTCCTTGGGGTACCTTTGCTTACAAGAGAATGCCTTTTGGGCTCATTAATGCTGGTGCCACTTTTCAGAGAGCTATGGATCTGGCCTTTGGAAGTTTGAAAGGGAAGTGTATTGTCATATACCTTGACGACTTGACTGTGTTTTCTAAAACAAGGGTGGATCATTTTGACCACCTGGAGACAATTCTGCTAAGATGCAGAGAACATGGGATTTCTTTGAATCCTAAAAAATCTATCTTTTATGTCACAGAGGGGAAATTATTAGGGCACATCATCTCCAAATATGGTATTAAGATTGATCCTGAGTGAGTTCAAGCTATCTAGCAAATTCCTCTCCCAACCAACAAAAAGGGCATGCACTCTTTCTTTGGTAAGATCAATTTTTTAAGAAGGTTCATCCCTGATTTTGCAGAGTTAACTTTGAGTATTTCCCAAATGATGAAAGGCAAACAAACATTTGGTTGGTCTTCTGAAGGAAAGGAATCTTTTGAAGGTATTAAAAGAGCTATTGCTAAAACTCCTGTTTTAGCCTGTCCTGATTTCAGCAAAGATTTTATTATCTATTGCTACGCTACAGATAATACCTTGGCTGTTGTTTTAACTCAAGAAGACTCTAATGAGCATAAACTCCCAATTGTGTTCATGAGCTATATTCTCGAAAGATCATGAGTTAAAATACACCATGATGGAGAAACATGCTTTTGCAAAGTGGTCAAAGTCGTTATAGTTTCGATTTTTACATCCTCAACTCTCACTCCATGGTGTTGGTTCCAGATACAACTGTTAAGTCAATTCTCACACAACAGGAATTTGGATCCAAGAGAGGGAACTGGGTTGCTAAGGTCCAAGAATACGATATTGACATCAAACCAACCAAGCTCATCCGTGGAAAAGGTCTTTGTGAGCTCATTGCTGAAGGAGCTAAGCATGAATTACTGGAGAACAAAGTTGGCCTTCCTACCGTTCTGTTTCTTAGCTCAGTTGATGAATGGTATGCTGATATCGCTCATTTTCTCACCTATGGAGAATGCCCCTCTCATTTAACTACCAAAGAAAAGAGGACTGTTAAACTAAGGTCAGTGCAATATGTGTTGTGGGAAAATGCCTTGTTCAAACGTGGGTTAGATGGAAGGTTTTTGAAATGTGTGGACAAGGAACAGCAGAAAAAGTTGCTCTCAGCTTTTCATGATCAGGCATGTGGAGGACACTATTCATCAACGGTCACTGCTCATAAGATACTTCATGGAGGATATTACTGGCCTTCCTTGTTCAGAGATGCATCCAAGTGGGTTGATAAATGTGAGGCTTGTCAGACCTTCGTGGGAAGACCTAAATTGGCCTCTTTGCCTCTTAAGCCAGTTGTAATTGAAGAACCTTTTCAACAGTGGGGTTTGGACTTCATTGGAACACTTAATCCCGCTTCTAGTGCTGGTCATACTCATGTATTAACTGCCACTGATTATTTCACCAAATGGGTAGAAGCTATTCCAAAGAAAGAGTACTACTTTCAAGTGGTATGCAGCTTCATCAAAGAGAACATCTTAGTAAGGTATGGTGTACCTAACAAGATTGTAATAGATAATGCTTCGAATTTCTCTTCAACCGAGATAATGGATTTTTGCTATGGCTATGGCATCTCTTTGGCTCACTCCTCAGATTACTATCCTCAGGGAAATGGGCAAGCAGAATCCACTAATAAAAATTTGGTGACTATTATAAGGAAATTAGTCAATGAGTCTCAACGAAACTGGCACAAGAAGCTCTATGATGCTCTTTGGGCAGATAGGATTACACCAAAGAGAGCTATTGGAATGTCTCCTTTTCAAGTGGTATATGGAGTAGAAGCTCAATTGCCAGTAACAGTGGAGCTGCCAGCCTTGCATCTAATGAAGGCCATTGAAGATACTAGTTTCAGTGATGCTTTGGATAAGAGAATTATGTATCTTCACAAATTGAATGAGGACAGATTGGAGGTTGCTGATAGGATATCTGTTCACCAGTAGAAGGTAAAGGTCCTGTTTGATAAGAAAGCCAGGTTCAGAGATTTCCAAGTTGGAGACACTAGTGTTGTTATGGGATAAAAGGCATGAACCTCGTGGTAGCCATGGCAAGTTTGATTCCCTTTGGCTCAAACCTTTCAAGATTAGACACTTTTCTGGTAAGAATTCCTTTTATCTTGATTACATGGATGGTTCTCCTCTCCCACTTCCTTATAGTGGGTAGTACCTTAAGTTGTTCAAGTCATAGGTGATTAGGGAGTCCTTTGTATATTCTGTACAGCGTTTTGTTTTGCTTTCCTTTTTGTTGGTGTGTTGTCCTCTGTATTGGTTTGCTTTTTGACTCTGTGGCCCAATGGATAAGGTACTGGTCTGCTTCCCGAGTTTGTCTAAGTTCTTACCTTGTCCCATTCCTTGAATTTATGCCAAGTCATCCCCAGAAGGAGCCAGCTGTTGTCCACTCAAAATTCCCCTGCTCTTAAGAAAGTGAAAATTTCAAAATTTTGAGTTTTAAGTGTCTTCTCTGTTGTACTCAATGTTAAAAGTTGAGAAATTGAGAAAATCTACGTTTTTGGGTCATTTTGTGTGTTTTTCGGGCCTGTCGGACATTTTTGTCCCGCGTGTCCCAAGTTCAAACGGGCGCTCTGTTCCCCGATCGGCCGGTTTCCCCAAAGTTTGTCTTTTTGGGCCTCGGACATTTTTGTTCCGCGTGTCCCAAGTTCAAACGGGCGCTCTATTCCCCGATCGGCCGGTTTCCCGAAGTTTGTCTTTTTCGGGCCCATCGGAACTTCTTGTCCCAAATGTCCCAAGTTCAAATTGGCAAGTTGTTCCATTTTCGGCTGAATCGCCCAAACCGCGTACTTCGCGCTTTCACATCCCAAATGTCCCAAGTTCAAATGGGCACTCTGTTCCCCGATCGGCCGGTTTCCCCAAAGTTTGTCTTTTTCGGGCCCATCAACTTCTTGTCCCAAATGTCCCAAGTTCAAATTGGCAAGTTGTTCCATTTTCGGCCGAATCACCCAAACCATGTACTTCGTGCTTTCACATCCCAAATGTCCCAAGTTCAAACAGGCGCTCCTGTTCCTTTGATCGGCGGTTCCCAAGTTTGTCTTTTTCAGGCCCGTCAAAACTTCTTGTCCCAAATGTCCCAAGTTCAAATTGGCAAGTCATTCCATTTTCAGCCGAATCGCCCGAACCACGTACTTCGCGCTTTCATGTCCCAAATGTCCCAAGTTCAATTTGGCAAGTTGTTCCATTTTCGGCCAAATCACCCGAACCGCGTACTTCGCGCTTTCACGTCCCAAATGTCCCAAGTTCGCCTGCACTCCATTGTCCCAAAAGACATTTGTACATCTTTTCCCGCTTCACCCGAATCGGTGAGCCGCGTGTTTCATGCATTCGCATCCCACATGTCCCAAAAGGCATTTGTACGTCTTTTCCCGCTTCACCCGAATCGACCGAGCCATGTGTTTCATGCATTTGCGTCCCATGTCCTAAATGAACCAAGTGTCATTCGTGCTTATTTTTCCCGCTCTACCCGAATATCTTGCTTATTCAAATTGGTAGGTATGTATTAAATGTGCATTCATTATCTTTCTCTCTCCTAATCGGCTATATAACGAGCAAACCCCCTATGCATTTTTCACACTGCTTCCATGCTATCCTTTGCTCGAACCCTTGCAATCTAAAACCTGCGCGTGTATCCCTTCCCTCTGTAATTCCTTCCCGAGTCTAGTTTGCGGCTCTGCCCTCCGAATTACTATCAATATGAAGATCAAAGTCTTGGAGGAGGCTTTGGGAGAGCTGAAGAATAACTGGCAGAAGGGTGAGGCTTTCAAGACACTGGTTGTATCTGCTTTCAAAGACATACACTGTCATCTTCAGGATGAAACTTCTGGTGTGCCTCTTTCCCTGCAAGAAATCAAAGCTCAATTCAGAGCTTTTGTCAAAGATAATCTATTCAAGGAAAGCTCCATTTCCAAAGAGAAAATGAAGGAGATCTGCTCTCTTCAATCTGCCATTGAAGAAGCAAATAAAGACTATCATACTCATGTCGAGTTTGATAAGGAAATGGAGAAGTGCCTCAGATTTTGGGCTCAGTCTACAGCCAACACGTCAGTCCCTCGTGGCAGAGACATAGCCGAGGCATTGAAGAGATTCAGGTAGAAAATTTTGAAGTCAGTGGGTCCCTCCCATTCATAACCACCTGTCTTCTTCTCCTTTTCTTCTCTTCTTTTCTAATTCTTTTTCTCGGATTCATTGTAATTAGTTGAGGTATTGCGATTGGAAATCCTTAACTAATCTTTAGTTAAAAGAAGTAGTTACAAAGCGTAACTGATTTGTAAGCTATATAATGGCCTCTCCACGCCATTTTGAAGGAGGAGGAAGAACTTGGCTTATTTTCTGAAAGTGTAAATAGATCATAAAGAAATCAATACAGAAGGGCTTTTCATTCTTTGTCTATCTGATCTCTTTTATCCCTAAGCTTTCATTTAATTTTGTGAAGATCATTTGTCTGTGTTATGTCAAGAAACTTTGTGTTCTAGCAGATGTTATTTACAGAACTTTGTGTCTTTAAATTCCATCTTATTTATATGATGCAAATGATCTTGTTTCAATTCACTGTAACTTCACATACATAAAGAATTACTCTGTTATCTATAATTTTGCATGTTTCCTTTCTGCTCATTCTCGTATTCTCATTCCTCAGTCCTTTTGTAATTGATGATCTTTATAGAAAACACTTTTGTAATATCCAAGTTCAACCAGAAAATCATGTTTTGTATATTTGTAAATATGTTCATTTCTGAATAAGGGAACCTCTCCCATTAAAGAGGAGGGACTTCTTGTCCCCTAACTATTGCTCTTCGTAAATTCCTATTTGATGACTAATAGGTCCCAAATATGTGATCCAAGCTATAGGGATATATGTGTTGGTTTGGGAACTCACCATAACGAGTTAAAGATTTTCTTGAAGGATATCCCAAGTATTCTAGGATGTTAAGAAAGGAGGTTGAATGCATACCAAGGAGTACTGAGCTCTAAATATAACTCGGAGTGAGTTAAATGGGTCAAGCTAGTTCATATATAATCCATGTGAAGTTAATAAGGAACTCGAGCTAAGTCGGCATTAGCAAGGAGCCCACAAGGTTTGTCAAAATAGTGAAACAGTTGGCTTAGGATGGCTCATCAGGAGAGATATGTAATTTGGATGGCTCATGCAAGTGACAAGATCCAAGCGGATGGGTAGGATGTTAGGGGCCTAACACAGAGCATAATACCGAGGGGATCGGTTTTAGAACGTATCTGCTTAACCTGTAACCACAGAGTGGAAAGATTAAGTTTTCAAACATGGGGAGCTAAACATTGGTTAAGCTTATGGAGTGAAGCCGAAAAAAGGAGAAACTCATGTTAGTTCACAAAGTAATGAAGGATGGCTCACTAAAGAGAGTCAACAAATAGCTCATTTATGTGAATCAGATGAAGCATAAAGGCCATAGAATGAAATCTTGATGAATGAATCATATAGGTGATAGAAGGAAGAGCTCGTGACTTGGCCAAGTTATGAAGTTACAGTGATTAACCATTTAAAGGAGATTGTGGAGGAATGCAAGGATTTAGGGATATCATAGTCAAACATCTCTAGCCAAGTTAGTGTGGGAGAATTGAGATCATTTCAATGGGTTCAAAAGGTGTTTGAAAATCCATAACAGTGAAGTATATTGTCTCCGGTTGAGCTTATAGCAGACCAATGTGTAGCTTGACATAAATAATATAGGGAAAGATAATTCATATAATGTAGCAATGATGGCCTTGATTTCAATCTCAAACACATGTGCCAACACCAGCTTGAAATAATTGAAGTTTTATACTTATAGCTCGAGTTAATGGGAATCGACCAAGTCATTTTTCTAGCTCAATATGAGCTCATTCGGCTACCTCATAGAGTTCATTGGAAACCTTAATGTGATAGGCTCGAGTATGGTTTATGGTGCGGTATGTTGCACAATATATAAGTGGAGGCAAAGTGGGAATGTCAAGCTAGGGTGTTCCAATAATGGAGCTCAGAGAATTAGTGAATGCAATAAATATCTTTATGTTGGCATTGTTCAAACCTTCATTGGCCGAGCATTCGGTGGATGGGTGATGAGAATTTTGCTAGACTCGATGAGCTTTAAAGTAGGCTAAATATAGTCGACTCAAAGGTTGAGTATGGATTGACATTGTATGATTGGTACCAAGTGGACATTGGAAGGAGTCTCAAATGTAGTATAGTCCTGATGACAGTGAGCCATGCATCTGGGTGAGGCATTCAATCGAACCGCTAATGTTGAGAGATCAGTAAAGAGCCTAGTGGAAATTAATGGGATCGTCCTTGAATTGATTCAGAGATTCCAATGAGTTCAAATTTGGTGAAAGAGACAACTCGTTGGCCTAGATCCTCAAGAAAGGAGCTCACATTTTCATATAAATAGCTCAAGTCACAACGAGCTCATGAAAGCTAGTGGTTGATGAATGATTAGGATTGGGTTCGAGCAATGCTCGTCTTTGAGACATTTGGGATTTGGTGGGGTTGGTTTGATAGGAACCAAGCTTAGTGAATCAAGGGAATTCAGGGAACCTTGGGTTCATTTCCAATTGAGTGGGCCAAATGACGCTTAGATTCTGCACCTCGAGTGTCAACATGGAGAATTTTCAAAATTATCATGGAGAAGTGGATATTGGTAGCCAACATGCCAAGTTGGTTTCTAGGAAAGATGGAAAGCGGACTGGAAATCCCATAGTGGGGAAGTTTCAAGCCGTTGCAGCCATGGAGGATATTTGGGTCATTTTAGCGAGGGACACTTGGATTCTTTTTCCCATGACGGGGATTTTGATTAGTTGGGCCAAGTTGGTTTGAGTTTTAATAAACAATGTGGCAGAGGTAAAGCGGGTCAACGTTAACGTACAACACTTAAAAGGATAAGAGGATTCAATATTCAATATGCATTAGGCACTTTAAGCTTAGTGGGAGTTTAGGTGAGTAAATAGCCCAGTGGATTTAGAACGTGGATCTCACTAAACTGATGAAGCAGTCAAATCCTTAAATAACTCATTTGAGCCAAGGCATGGAGTACCATTTGAGGGATGATAAGGTAAATAAGGGAACCTATTGTACAACAGGTGTCTGAGGTGGCTAAAATATCACCTAACCATGTGGAACATGTCGATATAACTAAGTTAGTTGGTGGATTAATCTAAATAATGCAACGAAGGAGACCCAGGCAATATGGAAGGTGGACTATTTTTTAAGGTGTTCATGGGGATGTAAGGTGTCGGTGATAGAATAAGGTAGTCGGTAATAAAAATAAGCCCATCAAAAGTGAAGTAACGATACAAAGTGGTTAGCAAGAATTTCAAGGATGTCTTTGAATGAAATTAAAAGAACCCGTCATCATGTAAGCCAAATGGATTCGAGAAATTGGGCCAATTAACACTTAAAGCCTTCAAATGAAAATTCAATTCTTGAGTCTCACCTATGGACCAGGATGACCTCCGGAAGGAAATTAAAATGTTATTTACTTTAAAATATTTTATTTTAAATATTGTTTTTTATTAAAAATATTATTTTAATTAAGTGGAGAATTGAATTCAAATTTTTGAATTTATGAAGTCATGGTGGAATGTTCTTGGGGATTCAATTAATGATGTAATTAAGTGTGAAGGCCATCATGTGCCATTATTCATGCCCCATAATTTAGGATTTCTTCATTCTTTCTCTTCAGGTGGATGTTTCTATAAATTTAAGTTGGTAGTTCATTCCAAGGGGTTCCAATAGGTCAGATAGGTTGGAAAGTTAAACATCTTGGGAAAGTGCAAATTTTCAAGAGTCCTCTCTCTTCTACAAGTTGTCCTTGTATGTTGAGGAAACTTTCAAGCATCTTTTTCAAGGTCAGAATGGAAACTATTTCCTCTTCTGAATGTATGATGCATTGTGCACACTATTGAAGTAATAAAAGTGTGTTTTGTGACTAATCTTGGTCCTTTGGTCCTTCTATACTTCTTTGTGCCTTTTCTCATGCTTGTAGGTACACTGTGCAAGTTCACATTTCTATTGCAGGTTCTTAAAGCTCTATTCTTATCAAGTGGTGGATTATTGCATGCAGTTGAGTTGTGGTGCCCATTCACCCTTCTCAAGTTCATCCTTCTTCACTAGAATACTGATAGATTGTTGTTTCGATTACGTTTAAAAAAGGGAACGCATGTTTCTTAGTCTATGATATTTTTACCCTCTCTAAGTTGTAGTGGGTGAATTTGACTTGTGGTGCACACACCCTATTCAAATTAACCCTTCCTGAGTTTGGAAACACCCTTTATTTGGTGCATCACCATCCCTGGTATAGGTTTATTTATGCAAATATATTTCCCTAAAACCCATGAAATGTTAGCATAGAACTAGGTAACCATTTTATTACACTAGAAGTAGTATAGTACTTAGTTTAGGAAGAGGAAGATGACCTTCACGGGAGACTCACCTTGATCCCCATTCCCATAGCTTGAGAGGTGATCCCATGTGTCCTAATCAAACCAAACACCTTGTTCACATTCTATTCATTGAGAAGGTGCAATGATTTAGTGACAATAGAACATGCATGAAATCAATCCAATTATAGCCTCGTAATAATTATTCCATCTTAAAATCTGTAGGATAAAATAAAGTAATATACATGGTAAATTCGTCAAATTGGCATGGATTAACAACTCTCAATCTAGTTGTTTCATTATAATTTCTGATTTAATTGAACATCCAAAATTTTATTTAAAATATAGCTTAAATAAAAATATGGTCATATCAAATAAACATATCAGTTGTAATGAAGTGATCTAATAATGTATACTAGATTCCATCAAAACAACTAACAACCAACTAAGAAGATCATTATGCCTCTACCAAATTAGTTCCCTTTTAAACTATTGACATGTCAACATCCAAAACAACATTCAGATTCATAAGACTACCTTAATACTCAACTTGCACTCAAGCTACATTCTTCTATCCTTGATCATGTTTTTCTTAAACTTGGAATTCGGAAGAAGATAAGCTGAAGGAAATTTTCCAACTTACACTTAAGTACGAATTAACACAGTCATATTTTCATATTCTTCAAGAAACAATGTCACAGATTATCATTATCTTAATAATGATAAGTAATATTTATGTCATAGATTGTAACACCTATGATAAATTGTTAACATATCCTCTTTGCAATGCAAGTGTTGACATGTGATTTTTCCCAAGAAGGTGTATTCTTTTGACTATTGAAATCATGTTTTCCATGGATAAATTATTTCTTTTCTTGGATTCAATTGCTGAAATATTGTTGCTTGCAAGGAATCCATTTTGTTTGAGGTTGTAAACTGGTAAATTTTTTTGCAAATTTATCTCTATATAATAATGAGACCTTGGATCAATAACATTATCCAAGGTATGTTTTAATTCTTCTTACTTGACCTGTATGGAAAACTAAAATTCAGAGGTTATAGGAAATAAAAGACTAAGCCTTTGTAGGATTATAATTTCATTGATGTTCTTGGAAGTTCATGTGCTCATATCTTCACAACTTCTCTATAACGTTGAATGGCGTAAGTTGGAAAGAGGCCTACTTCAGGACTATTGAGGGTAAAGCCTAAGTCCTAGATCTATAAGATCTATCCTAACAGGATTCTAACCTAAGGTAAACTAGATCTACCGTATATCTATGCCTACTCTAATCTTGTTCATCCTAACCTAAGTTGCATGTTTTCTAAGTTAGGGATTTGGAAATAACCTAAGGTGATGATAGGTATATTTCTAACCTATTACCTAATACTATATTGGTATGAAGAATGGCCTATCCTAAGGTGGAAAATTTACCTAAGGCAATATTAAGATAACCTAAGGTAAATATTTTCTAAACTAACCTAAGGTCATACCCTAAGCTAAGATATCTATCCTAAACTAATGTGGGGATAGAAGGGGACCTAAGGGGTCATATGGAAAGTTGAGGGATGACGACGGTTCCTAAGTCTTTTATTTGATTTTATTTTTGAATTTAAGATCATTATGTATTGTCAATTTGATAGGGGCATGGAATTTAGAGGTGATCCTAGCTAGCACCATCTCTAAATTTAACTATGCATGTTCTTTTTGAAATTGGACTTGCCAATTTTGGATGGCGCATGGTGTGGAGATTTAGGGGAGGCGGGAATTTTTTTTTTTATTGATAAAGTGGGTTGAAGGGACATGTTCCCTATTCAAAAATTGAGGCCGAGAACCTCAGGAAAACAAAATTTCTTTATTATCCAGAAACAAAAAATGACTACAATTGCTTTCCAACTTACAAATGCATCTAGAAAAGTTAACCATACAAAAATATTATCCCAAAATTACTTCCCACCATGTGATGGAAAATAATATTTGATGTTGCCCATTCATCCCTTTTTATTTTTCCTTTTCTTTACTTCTTTCCACTTTCCAAGGTCAGACAAAATAACCAGTGCCAGTTCACTAGAATTCTCCACAACCATCACATTTTCTGACACCGAATCCCGGTCTGATTCCAAATTTTTAGATGTATGCCCCCTTTTTATTCCACCTACTACCAAGTGGTTTCCCTACATTCCCTTCTCTGAGTCATCCTACTCTGAAGCCATTTTTCTGCCTGTGTTAGGAGTGCTCATATTATCTTTAAAATTTGAGGCAGATACCAAATCTGGATTTACAAAACCCCAACCACTAGATGAAGATGATCATTCTTTTTTACAGATTTTTGATTCTTATTGAAAAAGAGAGAATCTTGTAAATGACCCATTTTTCTACATATTCTACATCAAAATGTAGTATTCTCATAGTCTAAGATCTATGAATGCTAAAAATTACCAAATTTAAGATTAATTCAGTCAGGTATTCCTTTTCTCAAATCAATTTCCATGCACATTTAGGCATACGAACACATACCCAAATGTGTTCTATCTAAATCCTCTTTAATAAACTTACCCAGAGCATTTCCGATATCTTCCGGGCATACCACAGATGTAAGGGGAGATTAGGCAGCCTGACCCAAACTGACATTTTGGCCACCAAATAAGTATTCAAATCGAAATATGGAAACCATGGAGTTAAAAATAGACCCGCATGTCCCCAAAACCAAGGACCACCTGTCAAATAACGTTGATAATCTTTAGATTCCCTAAAATGGACAACAAAAAATCCCTTGGAACAGAGAGAGATTTCACATTTATTGGTCCAATTTTCAAAGACCCACTGATATAATGTAGAGGAGGAAGGCCAAAAGCCATTAAACCTACCAATCACTACATCTGAGATAATTTTTGAAATATTCCTCAACTTCTGGGTTCTCGATGGTTAATGAAGGAACATCCTTAGCCAAATCGACCAGGTAAGTCTAAGTGCATGATGCTTGTCTTCCCGTGAGTTATCCTCCTCTGTTAGCCAACACTTCTTTAAAAGAGGTAGATTTATGTGGCTGATCGAGCTGCCATTACCAAGCCCCAACCCCAATCTTCCTACTACAATCATTACCCAACCCACTTGTCTCGAACGAAGGCAGATTTTTATTTGGAACCCTAGGATTAGGGCACGGATTCGCAGTGGATTTATCCCGGTCACCATGGCACTGCTCTCCTCTACCGGCCTAAAAACCATCCAACCCCAGGCCAAGCCCAATCGAATCCCATTTCAATGCCTATGGATTCTCCTATTTCCTCCCAGTGGCCTCTCCATTATTCACATCCTTCACATTTTTTCCGATCCATTTTTTTACACCTGAAATTTACACCCGTTATTTTTTTACCAAATTCATATTGTTATCGGGCTTATTTACCTTGAATTCAATATACTTTGAATATTTTTACTATAGTAAAAACAATGGGAGATCGGGAATTAATGACATTAATTGTCATCATTTTTGGTGAGAAAACTGTCTTGGAAACCATGCGAGTGGATTTGTTGGGAGTTGTTTGGTCTTTCATGCATTCCAATTTTTCTCTGCATGGAGCTATCTGGTTCTTCGAACCAACAGTTCTACTTTCAGTTTGTTGCTATTTTTAACTCTCTTGGACTATTTTCAATCCAATGGAAGTATATGAGGCATTTGAGGAAGAATTTTCTAGTTGTTGATTTCATTTGGAGAAGAGGGAGTTGTGAAGGATCGGCTGGAAATATTCTTCAAATAGACAGAAGCACTATTAGGCATGATAGGCTCTATCCATTAAGTTGCTCTACTTTTCTCTAAGTGTCTTCATTAAAACAACTTTTCTCTCTTGAGATAATTGGGTTTTTATTTCTGTGATGGTTATTTGGTTTCCTTTCTTGAATAATTTTGTGTTCTTTGATTGAGGAATCTCTGCTTGGAAAGGAAGTCATTGTATTGCTTTACCGATTATTTGTTTGTATTTAATTTGTGGTGATGTAAGTAATGAAGTACATGCATGATTATTTCTTATCTTTTTGAAAATGGGTTATGAAAATGATATGTGTCTTTAAGTTTCAAACCAAGTTGTAGCTTGGGTTGCATAATGAAAAACTATGCCTTCGTTGTAGCTTCTTGGTTTTGTGGAAGTTATAATTCTCCTATTGGAATTGTATGAATATGCATGCTTGGATTTTGAGTTGTGTGAGCTTGAATTTGTTTATTGAAACAAGTAATGTGTGCCCTCTTCTTGAACTCTCTGTATACTCTATCTATTCTTTGGATTCAGTCTACGATGGAAGCTGATAGTTATGTAATGTTTGAAATCTCTATTTTCTTTTTGGATTCTTCTTGTATAGAAACAAGATTGAAGGTTTATTACTTTTTAACTTTTCAGTTTAAAGCGCATACTCAAATTTGGTCCTTCTTAGGAAACTTTGGATTATACGTTTCTAGAACTTTGATTTTGAGGCATTCAAGCTTGGGATTCCCATGTTAGAAGTCTTTATTCTGATCTTTTATGAGTATTGTGTTTCTTAAAAGATCTCGAGTATTGAACTAAAAGTTACAGAGGTGAGATCTTATTGGTTGGGGACATTTTGAGGGTCGGCTTTGTCAATGCTAGGTCGTCCTTGTAGCTTTGTTGAGTTTTCTTTGCTATGTTCTTGTTGTCGAAGTTGATGTTGTTGGTTTTTGTTTAACTATCTTTGAACCTGGATTGACATCCGAGTATCTTTCTCAAGAAAACTTATTAAAATCTCCTGATTGGGATATTGGGAACATTATGGATGATCCTTGAACTTGCAGTTGTCGTTTCTTGTTTTTGAACTATCGAAACTCCGGTTCTGAATATGGGGTTTTCTAAACTCTTTCATTCTTTGATCTCTGAGAAAGATTTGAGGGAACAAATTTGTTGATAGTTGTATGCCTATAGCTAAGCTATGACAATTTTGGGCTGTACCTTCTTGGAATTGAATCGTGCAGGAACCTTCTCTATCCTTTCAAAAGATATATTTCTCTCACCTCTGTGAGGACTCACTTTAGATTTTGTCTCACTGATTGTTTTATTTCCATCATTGGAGGAATTGGTCAGACTGTGGACCTTGACCAAAACTTTAACATCTTTGAGTAATTGTTGGGACTGTAAGTACCCGCATGGCATTTTACAACTTTGTCATTGCATCTCATTTTGATTTGGTTTAATGTCTCGAGTCATTGGTTGTCGATGAAGGGAAATCATGTTAAAAAAATTTCTAATCACGGATATCACACATTCTCGTTGATCTCTTCTTCTATGCATTTTCTCTTTTAAGGAGTTTGGAAATCGAAGGCCTACATTTTCCTTTACGACCTTTGTCCCTTATGTTAAGATGTTGCAGTTTCCTTCTAATCATGTCTTTTGAATCCTTCTTCTTCAGTCTTTAAGGTGAATCCCGACCACCGCCTTTAGAGATAATAGGATGTGTTGGGTTGTGTTCTCTTCTCGAATTTGTGTATGGGATTTGGGCTAGCTAAATTATTTAGGAAGTTCCTAGTGTTTCATCTTAGTCGTTCTTCTTTTTGGTAAATCTGGTCATTGATTTATTTGGATCCGTTTCACTACTATCCTTAATGTATTGAGTAAGTCATCATTTCTACTTTCTTGTTCTCTTGACTTGTGTTAAGGATTTTAATAATTGAAATAGAAGGAAAATGTGAGATGTTTTACATTGAGTAGATTCTATCTTAATGTGGATATTTGGTCTAACTTGATAAATTAGGTGATGCCTTGCATTTGGGATTAAGATGTCGCATCTGATGTGTGAGACTCTTATTTGCATTTGTATTTCTAAATTAAGATGATTTGTGAAGGAAATAATTAGAAAGTACTTTTATTTGATATGGATAAGTGTATTTGATGGAATGACATTTATCTGATAACATGTTTTAGATTGTAAATTACCTCATGAAATTTCTTTGAATGTTATTCAAGTGATTAGTTGTTCTTCTTTATGGTAGTTATTACTATGATTTATTTGTCTGTTTGACCACACTATTTCATTAAAGTAGAGTTGGTTTAATGAAACAATTAGTTGAAAGCATTTCATTTTAATGCTTAGTGCTTATCATGCTCAGTTCAATGAACTGACCCATGCTAGTAATTTTTGTAGATGGACTTCGTAAGTGATAAAGGAAGGAAATAACTTTTATGATGTATTGGTTGAATTAAAAGTCTAGACCATTATAGAGAATTCTGAGTTATTATTGAAATTTATTGAAGGAAGAAAAGTTGTAATCTAAAAGATCTTGATGTTGTTGACATGAAATATGTCAGTAATGCATAGTTTTGTAAGATGTGTATTTTATTTCGATGAATTGAAAAGACTGAGGTTACTTAAACCTGATTAATTCTATTCTCTTGTTCATAATAAGAAGGAAAAATCTATAATCTTATCCTTGATGTTTTTATTTATATCTGATTGGATCCTTATTCTGATGTTAGTAAATTATCTAGATAAATGGGAATTAGCACAAATTCCATTACTTTAGTGCTACTTACTAAGTTATATGTATTAATGTTCCTTACTTAATCTTGAATGGTTGATTATGATGTTATGAACATGTTGCTATAATGTCAGGATGTGTAAATTGGATATGGGTATAATAAACCCTAATACTTAACCATAATGAGGAAGGTTCTCCTCTTCTAAAAAGGATGTAAAAATAAACTAATAATATACAGGTTCGTTAACCATTTAGACTTCATAGGGAAGTCTTTTATATCGGAACCTTTTTTGGTTATTGTACATTCCTTGAATGGTCGATACACATTAATTATATCATTGATATATGTTGATGTTGTTTTCAATTAATTAAACGTCAAGAAAAAATTTAATTGAATTTAAAGCAATGGATAGTCTTTGAAGTTCCATATTAGTCAACCAACTCAAATGGGAATGGAAACCTTTAAGGTTGTTGAAATTAGGGTTATGTAAGGTTGTTATAATCTGAATCTTAATCCTAAGATAATTAAGTGAAAATTATCTCTTGATGTGTGTACGTCGAGATGAAGTGGTTCTCTTTGGATGTTGGAACATGCCAACTGTAGATCTGTACCTTTGTGAAGACTTCGGTCTTCACAAGGATACAAGGTTGTAGTTGACATGTTGTAACACCCTTCAGTATTGGTTCATCTAGACCTACCCAAACTTGGACTTGAACTTAGTTTCTCTCTAGGAAAATTTAGAGTTATGATCTAGCATAGGAAATTACTCACAATGATTTAGGATAACTAAGCACATCCAATTGACTTAGGTCGACAGGGTATGTCTATATACCCTAGGTCATCATGAGTGACTCCATATTCTAAAGTATATCACTAACGTGTGTTAGGGTCAAACCTTGGACAAGTGGACTGACTGAAGTCAGTGAAGACCATTCTAGATAATAGAGGAGTGGGGTGAAGGATGTATTCCATTTAAATGAGTATGCCATCTAGGAATAGTAACATGAACAAGTATGTTGGAAATATTTTGCCAAAGTATCACAAGCTACTGGTTACGTTGTCCTATGTCACCTAGTTTAAGGAATGTGATTTAAGATGAATATTGGTAACAAATATTCAAATAGGTTTCTTAAATAGAACACTCAGTACCTAGAATAGGGTAAGATAACCAAGTATACTTGGTATACATAAAGTATTCAATACTTAAGTAACATGAGAGATCGATTGTTAATTGAGTCATGAAATGAGAGATTGGTAGCTCAATGAGTCATTTATAGTTGCATATGGTTATCTGTTATGAGATTGATTGGCATGGAATGTGTGTTCTAAGTTATGATTATTTAGAACAGAGAACATTATGTATAAAAAAATTCCCTTATTTCTAAAGTCTTAAATTGGGATGTTACATTGATTAACTTTAGAAAACATTTATTTTTCATTTCCAAAATTAAATATAATGCACATTCAAAAAATTTATTCATAATAATAAAGACGAAAAAAATATTTATGGAGCGGGAGCGGGAGTGGGAGGATTAAGGT
This sequence comes from Taxus wallichiana var. yunnanensis, assembly GCA_018340775.1. Taxonomy (NCBI): domain Eukaryota; kingdom Viridiplantae; phylum Streptophyta; class Pinopsida; order Cupressales; family Taxaceae; genus Taxus; species Taxus wallichiana. The sequence continues at coordinate 273,706,536 of CM031244.1, forward strand.
TTTCAAAAAAAAAACCGTAGGAACTGTTGAAATACATAGGGGACCTCTCGATCGAGGTGGTGTAGGAAGAGGACCCACGTCTGGTATAAGTAGGAGGTAAGTCTTCTCTTTCTACCTCATGGGATGATAATATTTTGGTTCGTAGAATGGAAGTTTTGAATAAGCCATTTGATTCAAACATTATGAATGTGGAAAAATATGGGATTTTAAGTATTTCTATCCTTGATGGGTTAGCAGAAAAAGCTAGATCTCGAGATGGAATATGCTTTGGTTGGAAAATTTTATGGATCAAGACCAAATGTGGAATGGTTTTGGGAATGGGTGAAATGGAAGTGGAACCCGAAGGGATCAATGGAAATCTCTTCATATGTGAATGGGTTTTTTATCATTAATCTTTCAAATTCAGAGGACTATAAAAACATCTTGGTTAGAGGTCCTTTGTTTATGGGCAGATCAAGCCTTCTGATCCAAAAATGGAGCCCAGGTTTTGATCCATTTAAGGAGAAACCAAATGAGTTGCCTATATGGGTAAAAATTCCTAGGTTACCAATGGAATTTTGGGAAGAAGAGATCTTAACAGCCATTACAAATTCTATAGGGTCTTTGGTGGTGTTTGATCTGGTTACTAGGAAAGAACGAGGTTAATGTATGCTCATTTCTTTATTGGTTTTCCTGTGGGTAATTTGTTGAGAAAGGAAATAGAACTTAAATCAAAGTTTGGTGAATGGATTCAGAAGATAGAGTATGAAGCTTCTCCCTTGTTCTTCCAGAAATGTAGGTGGATGGGACATGAGTAGAGATAGTGTAAGGAGGGTAAGAAAGGTAAGCAGACTTGGGATAGAAAAGAAAAGGAACCAATAAGAGAAGAAGGAACCAATACGTTACCTCTAAATAATTTTTCTTCAAACAGTTTTCATTTGCTACAAGTAGAGGAGTTGGAGGAAGTTGTTGCTCAAGAAAATATGGAACTAAAAATGGATTCTTAGATTAAATCTTGTAAGGTTATGGATGGTGCAGATCAGGAGCTTGAAGGAATTGGGTCTCAAGACCAAAAGGTGGAGTTGATTGTGGAAGGTTTGGGTGTGAAGGATCAACAACCTAGTCAAGAAGGTTTAGATCTCGAATTTTTGGATCTACCAAAACAGAATGAATCATTTTTAAAGGAAGAGCGAAGTTGTCTCTGGTTGAGGAAGTTCCTTTCTCTCTAAATTTAGATAGGATTAAGGAGGTGTTGGAAGAAAAGAGGGTAAACACAAGAAGTTCTCAGAAGAAAGACAAAGTTAAAGTAGATTATGGGAAAGCTCCTACAAGAAAAGGAAATATGTCAAATAGGGATAAAAGGGAGAAAGCAGTGGCTAAAGAAATAGATTCAGGAAGACAACGCTCCATTGAGGAGAGCATTTCACCAAATAAATTGAGATGAAGGTTATTTCCTGGAATATAAGGGGTTTAAATAACCCTAATAAATAGAGTATTTTATCATCTTTCAGGAAAAGGAATAAGCCTGATATTTTATTGATTCAAGAAACTAAGATGTCTAAAGAAAAAATGAGTGAGGTACAGAATAAAGTTTGGTTTAGATCTCGAGCTATAGAGTGTATCTTCAAGTGGGTGCTTCTGGGGGTTTGGTGAATTTTTGGAATTAGAATGATAGAGAAGGGAGTTTGATTTTAAAGTCTCAGTATCATGTTGTTATCTTGTTTAGAGAGAAGTAGGATGGGTCGAGTGGATTTGTTCAAATATTTATGCTCCTAATTTGGTTGTTGAAAGAAGAAAACTTTGGATGGATATTGGCCAATTTTGAAGCCAATTTAAAGAGGTAAATTGGTTAATTGGAGGTGATTTTAATACTCCATTGTGTATGGATGATAAAAAGAAGGTGGTTTAGGTGTCTACAGTGATAGTATGGGGGACTTTGTTGACTTCATTGCAAACTGTAATTTGGTGGATGTTGAGTTGAAAGGATCTCCTTTCACTTGGTCGAATAGGAGATTTGGGGAAAATTTGATTCAAATTAAATTAGATAGGTTTCTCATTAATTTATCCTAGTTACAACATCTATATGTTTCCTTGGTGGCTTTACCAAGAATTGGATCTGATCATAGTCCCATTTTCCTTCAAATTGGTGTAAGTAATGGTGTGAGAGGCAAGGCTGTTTAGATTTTTTAAGATGTGGTTGCAACATCTTAGTATTGAGGAGGAGATTAGGTCAAGTTGGAAAGTTGTTAAAATAAACCTATGTTCAGGATTGTGGAAAAATTAAAGAATGTTAAAACGAGATTGAAAGTCTAGAACAAAGAAACATTTGGGAATATTTTTTCTCAAAAAATTGAGATTAGTGAAGTGTTAAAGAAGTTGGAGGATGAGATTGTCAACAAAGGTTTGTAAAAAGAGTTGAGAGATAAGGAGAAATTCCTTTTGATGGAATATCATAATTTAGAAGCTAAAGAGGAGGCTTATTGGAAACAGAACTCTCATGTTCTGTGGTTAAAGGAGGGTGACAGGAATATGAATTTTTTCCATCTTATTACATCTATGCATAAGAGCAGAAACACTATTTTGGAATTAGAAGATGGAAGAGGAGTTAGATTAAAGAATCAGGGTGATATTTCGTAGGAATTTGTTAGTTTTTTCTCTTAGTTATTAGCTATAGGAAGGGAACCTGATATGGGTAAGGAAAGTGATATTGCAAATCTTTTTCAATCTATCATTTCTCATCAGGATAATGTTGAATTGATCAAAATCCCATCTCGAGGAGATATATACAACATTTTTATTTGGAAGGGGATACATGCCCCGATGGTTTTCCTACTCTTTTCTTCATTCCTTCGGGAAATCATTCATAAGGATGTGGAAGAGGCTATTCAATATTTCTTTAAGTATGGTAAGCTTTTGAAGGAAGTTAATAGTAATTTTATTTCTCTTGTTCCTAAGGTGCCTGGGGCTGAAAAAGTGACTGATTTTAGACCAATAAGTTTGTGTAACATGGTCTATAAGATAATAACTAAGATTATCTCTTTAAGAATTAAAGGTTTGTTGGAACATTTTATTTCATCAAATTAGGGATCTTTTGTGGAGGGTAGACAGTATTTTAGATAGTGTGATAACTATTCATGAAGTTGTTCATTTGGTGGATGTTTCAAAAAGGGTTGCTATGATGCTTAAAATAGATATGAATAAAGCCTATGATAGAGTGTCATGGAGATTTCTTAAAATAATTCTTGGAAAGTTGGGTTTCCATAATCATTTTATTGATTTGATAATGGAGTGTATCTCTACTCCGAAGTACTCAATTTTGGTCAATGGGAAATCTAAAGGTTTTTTCTCATCTGGAAGGGGGTTAAGGCAAGGGGATCCTCTTTCTCCCTTTCTTTACATCATTGTGGTAGATACTTTAGGCAGACTGTGTCTTGTTGTAAATTGAAAAATAAGTTGCATGGGTTAGTTATTTCTAATGGTCTAGATCCTATAGCTTTACAGCAATTTTGGATGATACTTTCCTTTTGGGTAAGGAAACTCAAGCGGAAGTTGTGGTTTTTAAGGAGGTCTTACAGGATTTTGAGGAGGTAACAGGTCAGCTCATTAACTTTAGGAAAATATTTGTTCTCTTTTTTAATGTAGATGTTGAAATTCAAAACAGAATTACTGCGGTTTTGGAGTGTCCTATTCAGGTGTTTCCATGCTCTTATCTTGGAATGCCTTTTTAAAGGAAGGATGCAGTTGGAAAGTTGGAACCCATTGATTATGAGGTTTAAAAAATGTTGGCAACCTGGAAAGGAACTTTGTTATCTCAGCGGGTAAACTCCAATTACTTCAAAGTTGTCTATTTGATGTCCCTGTTCAAAATGCTAGCTAAAATTAGACAAATTATTACTCAGATTCAGTGAAGGTTCTTTTATGGGGAATAGAATCTAAAGATAGAATTTCATTGGTGGCATGGGAAAAAGTTACCCTTCCAAAGTATGCTAGTGGGTTGGGATTGAAAGATATCAAAAGTATGAACTTATCCCTTATGGCTAAAATTGGTTGGCGTTTGGAGCATGAAGATGGATTATGGGTTAGAATTCTTAAATCTAAGTATTTATATTTTGATCAAGCTTCTTTTGTCTCTAATGGTGCTCTTCCGGATGGATCCCTTTTTTGGAATGGTTTGGGAAAATGTAGAGATATTTTGTTGAAAGGTAGTAAATGGTACAAAAATCATTTTTGGGAAGATTGGTGGTTAGATGAGGATCCTTTAGTTAATCAAGTTCACTAGAGAGAGGTTTCAGGTTCACTTTCAGTTGGCCATGGGAGATTGGATTAGAGATTATTGGGAGAGATCTGATTGGGGATGGGTTTGGAAAGAATTGGATTGGGAAGGGGGATGAAGAATTTCAGGAAAGAATTAGAATTTTAAATGCTAATCTTAGAGGATTACATATACCTATTGTTCAGAAAGAGGATGAGTTGATATGGTCTTTGACAAAGGATGGTAGGTATTTGGTTAAAATTGGGTATGGTATAGCAAGAAATTGTCCTCCTCCTCAACCATTTTGGAAAAATTTATGGGATAAGAATCTTACTCCAAAGGTTAATTTGTTTTTGTGGCATGTTGTCTAGAATAAAATTTTAACCATTGATAATTTACAGGTGAAAGGAATGATGATCCCTAACTGGTGTGTTTTGTGTAAAAATGATAGTGAATCGGTTCAACACCTCTTTCTTCATTGTCCTTTTTCTAGAAGGGTTATGTTTCATATTATGAAAGTCTTCCAGACTTTGTGGGTCTTTCGGAGACTTTTCTTTGACTGGTATAGGAAATGGATAAGTCCTTTTGTTTCTTTAAGTCTCTCTAAGGCTTGGAGTTTTGTGGTGCCTCACTTTTTATGGGGGATTTGGCTTGAAAGGAATGGCCGAATTTTTAGGGATAAACAAAAAAATCTTTGAGGGTGGGGAGTGGTATCTTAGGTGCTCGAGAAATAATATTTCTATTGTGAATATTAAAGAGAAAAGTGGTTTTCCTAGACATGAGCAGGAGATTATTCAAGCCTTAGGAATCACTAACTCTATAAAACAAGCTCCTCTGGTGAAGAATATGGGTAGAAGAAGTGCTAAATGGGAAATACCTATTGAAGGATGGATGAAATTGAATTTTGATGGAGCAGAAAAGGAAGTACTAGTTTAGCTGCAGTTGGTGGTATTATCAGAGATGAAGTGGGTGCCTTGGTTTTAGCTTATGTTGAACCTATTGGAAATAATTCAAATAACTATGTTGAGGCTTATGCTCTTTTAATTGGGTTATAATGGGCTAATTATTTGAAAATTAAGAAAATTTAGGTGGAGGGAGATTCCTTATACATTATTAATGTGATGAAAGGCCTTTCTAAGCACCATATTAATATAGATTCTATCATAAGAGATGCAAATACTATGCTTATAAATTTTGAAAATATTATTTTTAATCATGTGTTTCGGGAAGCTAATATGTGTGCTAACACATTGGCTAATATTGGTGGTTCATCATAGAAGGTGGTGGCAGGATGAGGTGGAGTTTCCCCAAAGTACAAAGGTCGTGCTTAATGTAGAAAGATAGATTCGGGCATGAGAATAGGATATGTGACATCCTAGAAATAAATTCACCATGGGTGAGATTTATTGTCAAAATCATTATAGTGTATGTGTTGGTTTGGAGTGGTTATTTAAAGGTTTGGTTCAAGTTTTTATGCAGGTTTTTTCAAGTTTGTTTTAGTAGTCAGATTGAGATGGGTGGGGCTAGGGTTAGGGTAGATCCTTCTTCGTCGGTGATCTTGGAAATGGATTCCTTTCTTTGGGATATTTTTAAGGATGGTGGTATTTTGTATTTTATTCAGAGTTTAAGGGGGTGATGAAATTATCTTGAGGGAATTTTCTTTGGCTTGGGATAATGGGTTTGTTTCTATGAGGGGTGTGAGTTTCCTAGTTTCTGAGGATTTCATTGGTAATGTGACCAAGATGGACTGTGGGGGATGTAAAGTTTTCAAGGATAGGTCTCAACTTCAAGAGGAAGTGCATATTTTTCTGGATAGTGATGAGAAGATTTGTTTCATGGAGGATGGTATTGCTCAAAAATATCTATTAGGTAGGTGTGTCAAGTCTGTTTCTACATCATGAAGTATATTATGTTAGATGGTAAGTATGGGAAATGCATTCTCAGCATTTAATGCTCTTAAACCATTTTCGTAGAGGTAGAATAATGAACTTATTCCTTTTATTTTTTTACTCTTTACGCAATTGTCGATTAAAAATTTTAAAGAGGAAAAAATGGAGGTCCTTCTTCATCAAGGGTTAATTTTGTTGTTGGTTAAATCGGGGAAGCTGAATTTGTAGACTAGGGGGGTGGTATTCATTTGGGGGATGATTGGGAAGACCATATTTCTCTAGCCGAAAAGATTAGGCTTAAGAAAATGAAGGACATAGATATGAAGGAGGTGGATGTGGTGACTGATTTATAAAACCTTGTTGAGGATGTTGATAAGAACATGCCTAAGGATGGTCTGGTGGAAGGAAACATAGTTTTTAACTTCTTTTCCAATAATAATGAATCCCTAAAGGAAATGGTTAGTCAGGTTAAAGCTCAGAATCTAAATTTTTTGAGGGGTGATAATGTAGCCAAATTAAGAACAACCCAGATATGCTGCAAATATTATGAGCTCCAAAAGAAAATAGATCTCCTTCTTTGTTATCAAATAATGAATTACAATGTTTCCTAAATAGGAAAACAACTCCCAACTCGAGTTGCCAAGTAAACTCTAGCTAACTCTGACTAAATCTACTCTAGGTGGCGGATATTACTATTTTTAGCAGCTTACTAGAACCCGCTATTCATAAGTAAGTTCACATTCTTATTCCTACGGGCACAGAAATTTCCACGCATCTTCTACATCCCTAAATTAGAGGAATTTCCAAATTTCTAACTCATAATGCAATTAATAGACTAAAATTAACTAATGCTCAAAAATAGGAAAAAACCAAACTATAACTTAAATCCTAATTTTCAGCCTCAACATGGCAGATTTAGGGCCCAAAAACTTGTCGAAAACTTGCCCCAAACTGGTAGGGCAAGTTGCCGCTGCATTCATCTCATCGAAACACATGGTTTAAAAAAATAGACTCAAACGGACACCCGAAACTCAAGTTATGACCTTATCAAGTTCCTGTTAATTTTGGTGCATCATTCTCCCCTGCTTGAAAAAAATGCAGCTCCTGTAAGTTGTCTTCTTCAAACTACTTCCATTTATCTACATCCAACTTCTGAATCTCCCACTCTGTGACCCAAGTATTTTCCTCTTGTTCCAGTCCTTTCCAGTGTACCAAATATTTGTTGTATTTCCCATTTCGTGTGTCCATTGTTTTCTTATCTAGAATCTGATCCACTTCTTCTTTCTTCTTCACCAGAACCTGTTGCCTCCAATCTACTACTTCATCAATAGAATCCCCTTCTGCACCATCCCCATGAAAAGAATACAAATCTAAAACATTAAACACTGGAGAAATATCAAAATTCCCTGGAAATTCTACCTCATAAGCATTATCATTTATTTTTTTCACAATTTTGCAGGGACCAATCTTCTTGTACTTTAGCTTGTTATAGGTTCCTCTTGGAAACATTTCCTTCCACAAATATACCATAATCAACTCACCAATTGTAAATACCTTTCTCTGTCTGTGCACATTTGCTATTTCTTTATACTTATCATTACTATTCTGCAGCTTTTTCCACACTTCTTCCTGCAATTATTGTATATGTTCGGCAAATGCTTCTGCATCATCACTAACTCTGCCATCAACTAGTAATTGCACCAAATCTAACACCCCATTTGGATTACTCCCATACACAATTAAAAATGGAGACTTTCCTGTGGATCTGTTTATGGAACTGTTATATGCAAACTCAACTTGTGGTAATGCTAAGTCCCATTGTTTCAGCTTTTCCCCAACAATGCACCTTAACAGGTTTCCCAAACTCCTATTTACCACCTCTATTTTCCCATCAGTCTACGGATGATAGGCACTACTGAACTGTAGTTGAGTTCCAAATTTCTTCCATAAAGTCCGCCAGAAGTGACTTAAGAACCTGGTGTCCCTATCTGAAGTAATAGTTTTTGGAACACCATGCAAATGAACAACTTCTCTGAAAAACAAATCTGCTACACCTATTGCATCACTTGTTTTCTTGTAGGCAATAAAATGAACCATCTTAGAAAACCTATCAACAACCACAAAAATTGAGTCATTACCTCGTTGTGTTTTTGGTAATCCCAAAACAAAGTCCATACTCAAATCTGTCCATGACCCTTTAGGAACAGGCAATGGCATATACAACCCTGTATTTTGTGCATGGCCTTTTGAGACTTGGCAAATTCGACATCTTTCCACATATCTTACCACATCTCTTTTCAACTTTGGCCAATAGTATTTGTCTACTACCAAGGCTATCATCTTATCTTTACCAAAATTCCCAGCCAACCCTCCGCTATGCAACTCTTTCACTATATTCTCTCTCATAGACCCAACTGGAATACATAGTTGGTGTCCCTTGAATAGGTAGCCATCCTGTAAAATATACTCATCCAGGACATCTCCTGCATTGTCTGACAATGGACTAATTAGTCTTTCAACAATATCCTTGAAATCAGAATCAGAAGAATACAAACCCTTTATTGCTTCAAAACCCACCACCTCATTTTCCATAGTGGTAAACAAAGTCACACACCTACTCAATGCATCTACAACTTGATTCTGTTTTCCAGATTTATGTTTTAGAGAAAAAGTATATCCCTACAAAAATGATACCCACTTTGCATGCCTACTATTCAACTTCTTTTGGGTATTCACATACTTCAGGGCTATGTGGTCTGTAAATAACACAAACTCCTTAGGCACTAAGTAATGCCTCCAATGCCTTAATGCTTGTACAATTGCATAAAATTCCACATCATAAGTAGAGTAGTTCTTTCTTACCTCATTCATTTTCTCACTAAAGAAAGCTATTGGCTTTCCTCCTTGACTTAGAACAGCCCCAATACCCACATGTGAGGTGTCACAATCAACCTCAAACACTTTATCAAAATCTGGTAGTGCCAAAATGGGTGCCTCTGTCACCTTCTTCTTCAAGAATTGAAAACTATCCTCAGCTGCCTTTGTCCACAAAAACTCCCTTCCTTTTGTGCAATCTGTTATAGGAGCTACAATACTGCTGAAATTTTTAATAAATTTTCTGTAAAATGTTGCTAGACCATGAAAGCTCCTTACCTCTGTTATACTCCGTGGAGTAGGCCATTCAATATTTTCCTTTATCTTTTCTGAGTCCATCCGTACCCCATCTACTAAAATAATAAAGCCCAAGAATACCAAACTCTCTTGCATGAATATGCACTTCTTCATATTTGCATAGATTTTCTCTTTCCTTAACACTTCAAATACCAACCTTAGATGCCTCAAATGTTCTTCTTTAGTTTTACTAAAGATCAAGATATCATCAAAATAAACCACAACAAACTTACCATTATACTCCCATAGCATGGTGTTCATCAATCTCATAAAAGTACTAGGTGCATTGGATAACCCAAATGGCATCACCAACCACTCATATAATCCATTTCCCGTCTTGAATGTTGTTTTCCACTCATCTCCTTCTCTAATCCAAATCTGATGATAACCACTTCGAAGATCAATCTTGGTGAAATACTTAGATCCAACAAGCACATCCATCATATCATCAAGGCGAGGTATTGGGAACCGATACTTGATTGTAATTTTATTGATCACTCTACTATCCGTGCACATTCTCCATGTTCCATCCTTCTTTGGTGTTAATAAAGCTAGTGTTGCACATGGACTCATGCTCTCCCTTATGACCCCCTTTCACATGAGCTCTGTCACTTGCCTATTCAACTTTGCATGCAATTTCGGGCTCATCCTATAAGCCGCTTGATTTGGGAGTGAAGACCTTGGAATCAAATCAATGTGGTGTTGAATATCTCTTTTGGGTGGTAATCCATCTAGTAGCTCATCAGGAATAACATCCGAAAATTCTTCTATTAATTCTGATGTTTCTATTGGTATTTGAGCACTTACAAGTTCATCCTTATTTGCAACTAGTGCATAACAAAAACCGGTTGCCTTTGCCTCCTTCACAAATTCCTTTGCAGAAAGCATATTTTCAGCCTTCCCCTCTTCTTTAAGAGGTAGCAAAACTATTTTTGTGCCATCCTTCCAAAAATTATAAGTATTCTTTCCCCCATCATGAATAACTTTTCTATCAAATTGCCATGGTCTTCCTAGCAGCATATGACATGCATCCATAGGGATAACATCACACCAAATCTCATCCTTATAATTGTTCCCAATAGAAAAGCTTATTAAACATCTCTTATCAACAGTAACTTCATTACCCTTCTTAAACCATGCAATACGATAAGGGTTAGGATTCTTCTCACAATGCAGACCCAATTTATTGACCATCTCATTTGAAACCATGTTCTCACAACTACCACCATCAATAATAACATTACATACCTTTCCTCCTAAAGTGCATCTTGTTCTGAAAATATTTGTACGCAGCCATGCATCCCCCTTGACCTCCTTTCTTGGAGCAATCATCATCCTCTTGATCATCAGAGTTTCTCCAACATCTGGTGGGATTTCCAGGTCCTGTTCATCTTCTACTTGCTCAGCTTCAACAAGATTTACTCTTGGAGCATCTCCTTGCCTTTTTTCATGTGTATAAGTATGTGGGAATTCAAAAGCTCGATGCCCTTCTTCACCACATCTGTAACAAACAAATGGTCTTCGTGGAGCCTCCCATCCTCTATCGCCAGCATATCCTCTGCCCCTAGGAAATCCTCTGCCTCTTTGTTGATTCTAGAAATCTTATCTCGTACCCTCTTACTTTTCCAATCCACAAGATGATTCTCCCCTAGCTTGGCTGAAACCAACTCATCTTCGAAAGGAAGTTGAGGCCCCCCTATTCATTCCAGGTGATCTCCTAAAACTTTGACGATTTTGTTTTTCCTCGGCCTTTAAGGCTAATTGATAGGCATCCTCCATGCTTTTAATCCTATGCATACTTATCTCATCTTGAATAGAAAATTTTAATCCATTAACATACCTTGCAGCCATTTGTTCCTCAATTTCTTCATGCTCTACATGAATGGACAACTTATAGAACTCATCTGTGTATTCTTGCACTGTTTGTAAGTTCTGTCTGAGATTCTGAAACCTCCTGTAAAGGGTTTGTGCATAATCCACAGGGAGAAATTTATCTTTCAGCTTCTTCTCCATCTTACTCCACATCCTAATTCTTTCTTTCCCCTTTCTTGACCACTCTTTTTGTAGGTGATCCCACCATAACATAGCATGACCTTTCAATTTCATGCATGCAAATTTTACCTTCTTTTCTTCTGACATAGTCTTCCACTCAAAAAAATTTCCCATGCTAGTCAACCAGTCTATTAGCTCCTCTGGTTTTAGACTACCACCATACTCTGAAACATCAACTCTTATCCCATCATTCTTTCCTTCTAATGCTCGAAGCATCCTTTCTTCAAAAGCTAATGGTGGTGCTTGCGTTTCCTCCTCTTCACAAACTTCTTCTTCATCTGTGTCATCTCCACCTTGATTTCCTCTCTAGGTTATCATTGCAGCAAGCGCAACAACTTGTCTCTGCAAATCTTGCATATTTCTATTCATCTGTGCAATACCACCTCCTCTTCCTCTTCCTGTAATTTAAAAAAAAAAAAAAAAACTTCAAACCTGCTCTGATACCAGATAATGTAGCCAAATTAAGAACAACCCAGATATGCTGCAAATATTATGAACTCCAAAAGAAAATAGATCTCCTTCTTTGTTATCAAATAATGAATTACAATGTTTCCTAAATAGGAAAACAACTCCCAACTCGAGTTGCCAAGTAAACTCTAGCTAACTCTGACTAAATCTACTCTAGGTGGCGGAAATTACTATTTTTAGCAGTTTACTAGAACTGCTATTATTCTTAGTAAGTTCGCATGCCTATTCCTATGGGCATAGAAATTTCCATGCATCTTCTACATCCCTAAATTAGAGGAATTGCCAACTTTCTAACTCATAATGCAATTAATAGACTAAAATTAACTAATGCTCAAAAATAGGAAAAACCGAACTATAACTTAAATCCTAATTTTTGGCCTCAAGATGGTGGATTTAGGGCCCAAAAACATGTCAAAAACTTTCCCCAACTAGTAGGGCTGGTTTCTGCTGCATTCATCTCATCGAAACATGTGGTTTAAAAAACGGACTCAAACAGACACCCGGAACTCAAGTTATGACCTTGTCAAGTTCCTGCTAATTTTGGCGCATCAGGTTTGCTGAGAGGACAAATGCCAAGGTGAAAGTTTTAGAGATTATGGTTGAGACCCTCTTGGTGATGATTATTTGGGATAAAGGTAAAAAGAGGAAACTAATATCAGTTCTTCTGATGAGGATGATTTCTAGGTGGATGGTGTTGGTCCCAGTTTGCGAACTAGGGAAAAGTGTGTTTAAGGCTAGATTGTTGAATTTTTTTACTGGTGTTGTGGTTTTGTTGTTTTTTTTCTGTTTATGTTGGGCTCTATTTGGGTCAATGTATTTTGAATCCTATTAGTTTTGTATAGTTTTTTAATAGATACGTCATTTTCGGTGGATCGTATTGTAATATCTTATTTAATAGGCCCTTGGATTATTTTTTCCAATGATTATCTATATAAAAAATACCAAATATTATATCTTAGATGTAGTAAATCAACTATCTCGACATTCCTTTTTCCTAAAATGTATATAATGATAAGCCCAATTTTTAAGAAGGGAAATAGGTGTTTAAATAGATTACTATCCACATCATTTTAGATTATTCTAGTATCTATCAAATAATCAAGAAGATAAAAAAACCACATACTTAACAATAAAGAATTCAAAAGTCTTAAAATTTTAAACGAAGTTTCTAGTAAGAGGACATGAATTTTGGGTCCTTACTAAAACAACTAAGAAGCCCAAATATTCTTAAAAAAAAAAATACAAATGGGCCCAATATTTTATAATCCAAACGAAGATAAATAAACAAGCATTGACCTCTTGATAAAATGATTGCAACAAAGAAAATGATCTCTTCGGAATGAATACACGTATGCAAGATCGCAATGAGTTAGACCAAACCCAACAAAAATAACTGAGTTTGTATTGAACAAGACAATATTCAATTTCCTTCAAATGAAATTGGATAAACATACTTTTAAATCATAGAGACCAAGTCACACCCCATTCCTATCTCATTCATGATGTCTTTTATTAAAAATAAATGTAAAATATTTACCATGCAGGCTTGAAGTAGTCCTTAGAAATAAAACCCAATGAACAACAAATTATTCATACATAACCAATATATACAATCTAGGTATATGGTTATTATTTAAGAAAATCGACTCAACCCATTCATCAATTCATAACCAGATACAAAATAAACATGATATCTTATACCCATAACATATTTTGGTAAGTATGGGCTTAAATGAACACAATTATATATTTTAACTTAAAAAAACCACAAACAAAATAACCTCCATTGATAATTATTTGAAGCACCTAGGTAAGAATTCAAATTGTTCTTCTCTTTAACTTTGAATTTTTAACCCAACATCGATGATAAACTAAAAAATCATTTAAACAATCTAACCCAAAATTTATTCAATCATTCAAAGAGAAATAACAAGAGAGAGTCAAGTAAATCCATGCTTGTAATGGATATTATGCCTATTATTCTTATTCTCTATTTCTTTTGCTAAATATTCATGCAATCACCAAGTAAATCAACCCATGTTTGAAAAATATCCCACCAAAAGACAAACCAAATAAAATTGTCCTCATATCTGTTAAGTACGCCATAATTTTCTTCCTTAAACATATCAACAAGAATAGATTTGAAACCTCATGCATGTGAGTCTTGTCCAAAAATGGAGCTTTGAATGGCCAAAAGAGGAACTCAAAATATCTAAAACAATAAAATAGAATTTCCCAATGCATGCAAGGTATATTCTCCCAGAAGCTTCATGAGTTTCAAGGGAAATTAATACCCTTTAAGTTTTTTAGGTGCCACATAGTGGCTTATCTCAACTTGCCACCGCCATCTCCAATTTCCCTCCCAAATTAGTTGGAGGTGTTTTAACGAATATTCCATAATAAAACTTCAAACCATAACCCTTTGCATCGTTCATTCAATGAATGAATTCAAATAATTTCAATCAAAATGTTATTGAGTGTGGTCAAATATAAATCCAATCAACTAAATATTTGACCATTTTAATAATTAATCCCATTTTTCATTTACCATGATCAAGGGTTTTTAAAGAAAATAAACAATATTTTAATTTTACCTCGTGGTCTTAAACCAATACACCCAACACAAATAATAACCTCTTTACATGGAGAAACCGATCATTCGAAGACAATAATCAATAAAACATTTTTTTATTCAATGCATGGCATGGTAAATCGACCATCTAATAAAACATCATATGAGCTATGGTTGAAAACCATCGTAACGCAGTTCAAAAATATGCAACGTATATAATCGAAGACCAATAAAACTAATATAAATTTTCCTTTCCATAATTTTCCATATTCCATGCCTTTTAAGGAATATATTTACAATACTAATAAAAATATTGTTAATTCAACCTTTTAAACATTTACCTTGATGATCTCAAAATTTGCGTGTTCCTTTTTTAAGACCATCTTAATGTGTTTACGGTCTATGAACGTTGTAGTAAAAAATATGGTTAGTATCATTAAATAGAAAATTATTTCCCAATACAAGAAATAATACAAATACATTCATGTAGATATTGACCATATTATCAAATAATTACTTCTAGCAAGTAAGATGAAATAGAGTCACATAAAAAGGTATAACAACATACACAATGTCACGAAATCATCACACACAAGAAGGTAAAGTAAATTCATACATCTGAACATAACATAAATAAGTTATAAATTTCAAGTACTCCATGAATGCTTGGTGACAAGCATTGTTACGTAGTTGGGATTACAAATACACATAAGTATGTATATCCTTTTCAAGGTATACATACTACGTATAGCTACAAACTCATCTAAGTCACAATAACTTTCTCTTTTCCTTCATAAACAAATTTTCATATTACAAATTATCCTTACAAAAAAATAGAATGAAAATGAGGGATGTGATAATAAGGATACTATAAGGGACCTAATGAGGCATAATGTGTAACAACCACAATAGAAACACAACGAAAACATTGTTTTTGTTATCGGTCAAAAATTTCTTTGCCACCGATTTCTTTTACAATGGGAGGAGATCCTTGAAGAGTCAAGGGTATTTTTGAACCCTAATGGAAATAAAATGTTGAAGTTTTGGAAACCCTAAACATTGGATGATTCATAAAATTCATTCAACGAATTCGGGGCATGATCAAGTATATATCTCTACAATTCTGGAAAATTAGAAGGACATAAATATAAAGTTTAAGGAAAAAGACTTCAGCATTTCGAGGAATTTATATCTTTCATCATGGGATGAGCATGGAGGGAAATAAGTTCTTTCGCAATAAGTTTGATAAGGAGGTAGAGGAAAGGATTTTTCTTGGACGATGGGGAAAAAATTGAAATCAAATGGGAAGGCATCATCTACTCCTCTATTCCACAACCTTTTGATGAAGTGGCTCGCATGATGGTTCACTACATAACACTTGAAGGCAAGTTCTCTAATATTTCTTTAAATCATTTGGTTATGTTCAATCACTTCAAGCATGAAGCTAAGGTTATTTTGTCATATTACATTCTGCACTCTCTAGAAAAATATGTTTTAGAGGTTCGAGGCCATAAGATATTTTCTCCACACCATCAAGGATTCATTTTTCATATCCACCAATTTATCCTTGATGTAGTAGCACATGACACATGCCCTACTTTAGCTCCTCCACCTCCCTAACAATCTCGTATCAGATTAAAGAATCATCTTTTTCATGACCCTATCATTAAACCCCCTCCTAATAGATTCTAAAAAGTACAAAGAAATAATAAGACCTTACTAGTGAAGTTAACCTTCTCAAGTTTAGCCATGATAGCCCTAGTTCTCAAATTACCCCTTATGTTCTTGAAAAATTTAAACTATAGATTGGTGCTTTGAAGACTATTGAAGACAATGTAAACTTTCTCCTCAAGTCTAACACCAAAACCTTCAAGAGGAAGTTTCCACACTCTCTATTCAATTTGGAGATCTTGAATAAAAATATGAAAAATCAATTGTACATTCACATAGTAGTCTTTGATCTCCTCTAGGTACACATTAACTAGATCTGTGATGTTTGTGGAATTCTTGCATCGGCTTGGAAGAATGGGAGGATTAATAAGAATTTGAAAGCATCTAATTGTGACCCAAATATTGGGAAAACTATGAATTTTCACAAGGCACGTCGGGTATATCTTAAAGTGTATAAAAAAATTCAATTAGTGCCCTTTTTCCTTTGTGTTCTCTATGTAGTTGTTGTGGTGCTATTTTTGAGTTGTTATTTTATTGTTGTCGCTTTTTTTTTGTTGGGCTTCTTGTAGGAAGTTTTCCCCTACCTTAGTACTATTATAGTTTTATTATATTTTGGCTTTTGGTTGGGGTGTGGTCCCCACATATCAAAAATCACTTTTTCTCTCTTTTATATCTTGGTTGTTGAGCCTTTTTGTTGTACTTCAGGGTATGGTCCCTTCAAAATCATTTACCTTTAATAAAAAACACAACCAAAACATGAATATTTTTTTAACTTAAAAGAATATAAAAGTTATCAACAACACTAAGATGCCCACATAACAATAACACATTTCCTAAACCAAATCATAACATGCATCACTTTTCATGTATATCCAAAATAAGGAGATGTTGATACTAACAAAACATTATAAATGTGAATCATAATACTGCCAAGCCATAAAATATCTTGTCAATGGGGAAATGGTTTCGATGCTTCCACTTATCCCTCCACTATAAAAGGTATAATAGCCTTTGGTTCCTCCAAAGAATTCATGCAACCATGCATGAAAACACACTTATCCCTCTGCACTTATTGCTCCACTAAGACTAGTCTCACCAACCTTTGTTTCCTCCCAAAATAAATAATAGACCCCATACACCATAATAACACTTATCCCTATACCTTTTTTTTGCAATATTTTATGCTTGGATAAACATACAACCTAGGAAGTCATGGGATAAATATTCTTCATTTAACGGTGAAGCTCCCATGTGTTTTATTTGTTTATTCTATAACCTATCTAGATATTTTTGGGTATTACTTTAATTGAATAACTCATGCACCACAATTAAACAATTTGGTAGCATATAAGCAGTTGTATGGTAACTTGAAGGTAACATAAGTATAGAATGTAAATGAGAAAGGATGCATGTAAGGAAGGAAATGTGCTTTACAATAGGTATATTTCAGAGCAAGTTACTTACACACATAATAAACAAACATTGGCTGATTCTCACAACTTTTAAGAAAATTAAAAATAAGCTTGCTCTTATGAAAGATAAGATAACACAAAGTCTATCATTAACATTCAAAAATTACAGTCATAATTTAGTGGACACAAAGTTCAACCAAAATCCTTCTTCCTTCTTATTCAACTGTTGATTGTTTATAATGTGTACATCTAGTTATTTTAACACAAAGTCTTAAACAAATATGTACAGATTATAACATCTATTTTTAAAAAAGTTGAGATCCTTAGCCTATAGGATTATTATTATATTTATAGTCATCACCAAGTAAAACACAAGGAATCCATATGCATTATACTTCAATAAATGAATAACTAATAAACAATTAGGAGTTGAGAACTTTCCTCCTCAAAAGCTTTGTTTCATGCCACATAATATTTTAGAATGTTCAAACATTTAAAACCATAATAACTGATTCATAACTACCCTCAAGTATTTGAATTTATCAAACAACTTAAAGTATTGGTGATTGACCACCAGATTACTTAAGTATTACAATGAATATACTTGAGGAGTAAAGAAGAAAAGTAAAAGAAGAAGTAGAAGAATTAGAAGAATCATTCTAAATCAACAGTTCTAGTTTCCACTTGATATTCCTCTTCACTCTTATCTTTAGTTTTATCTCCACCTGCATCCTCTTTTTCATATTTATTCTTCTCTCTATAGATGACATACTGATCCCTCATGTATTTAATCACATCATCCTACGCCTTTGCTGCAACTTCCATTTCTGTCTCCAACATGAGCAATTCTCTTTCCATAATTATGCAACCTCCCCTTACCTTCCCAAGATAGGATCCCAAATGACCAACATTATCCTAAATTTCTACCAATTTATCCAGAGATTTTTGATTGAAAAGAATGATAGCCTTATTCATTAACTGTTGAAACAATTGAATAAATTCATCAATACTTTGCGGAGATTTGGAAGAATTATACTTTGTCAAATCATATATCACATCATCAAGTTCCTCCAAAACCAGTTCATCTTATTCTTCCATAATTTCCATCTTTTGCATTATATGCTTTACGATTCTCTTCCTAAATAAGAGAATAAGTTTTTGTTTTCTTCCCTTCCTAACAAATCCTTTAGGTGTAATCTTTTCTTTAATTAACACATTATCCAATAGTGAATCTATTTCCTCCAAACTCTGCAACTTTAACTTAGTAATCCCACATTCATTGTCTGCTTCATGCTTCAAGTTCCTCAACTTTTCCAATTTCTCATTATATTCAATAGTCTTTACCAATATTTCTTTGTAATAATTTGTGGTTATTTTGGTAATTTCAGCCACCCATTCATCCACATCCTTTTCCTTATCCCATTTTTCCTCTATAATTTTGATTACCTGATGGTTCACCTGTTCCCCTGTGAGTACTTTCTATGTTGAAGTCCCTGTAACCTTCATGATAATATCAAAAAAATTATATGTTTAATCTTTTAACTTAGCATTCTTTTATTTCTCTTCATCTAGCTTCTGAAAAAGGATATTAATTAATGTTTATGTATCATTCTTCAAGCCTTCAATTGTGAGTTCTCCTAGTGGTACCAAAAGATGATCACCAAATCCCCTTGATCAATTCCTCTCTGCTCTTTCCTGCTCCCGGGTGGATACTTCAGAAAACTTCTTCCCCAAAGGTTCAATAACCAAATTTGACATTACCTTGGGAACCTTGGATCTTCTCCTTTTCTTTCAATACTTTTCAGTAATTGAAGATCCATTTCTTCCAAATTGACTACTTCCTTGGAACTAGGAAGAGTTTTCTTGGCCAACCAATTTTTTAAATCTTGTCTTGAAAGATCTTGGTCATAATTATGAAAAATAATTTCTTTACCACTTACTTCCATAGAGGGAGGTGTTATTGTTTCCATATATTTTCCAGGTTCCTCAGTAGCAAAATCTTGTTGCAAGACCCCCTCCAAACTCAGCCATGATTTTCTTTATCAACTCTTCTTCTATTAGTCCTTCTTCTTCAGTGCATGTATCAATATCTTGAACATCCTCCTACATTGTGGAACCTAGAACTTTAGAAACTCCAACTATTTTATCATGCACATTACCTCCAACTTCCATCCCAATATATCCCTCTTAAAACTCTATTTTTTCTCTCAAGGATTCACTCTTCTCCAATGTTTGAGACACTTCTTGAAGAGAAGCAACATCATATGTCCCTTTTGTTTTAATATTTGATACTTCTTCTAGATACCGATGAGGGGGAGGAGTTCTAGGAGATGTAGCTTCTGTAGAAACTAAAGAAAATATGAATGAAGATTTCTTGAGTGATGGAAACAAAAGTTCTCCTTTTGTAGGAATATCTTGAAGAGTAGGAGTAAAAACTAATGAATATGTCAATAAACTAGAAGTATCTTCTAGAGTGACTCTTGAAAATAATGGAATATTTGTTCTTGCATTCTTAATTGGCCTCAAATTTTTATTCACTCCACTACTCTCTCCTGGAACTTCTTTTCTCTTCGTTTTTTCATTGGGGCCTTCCTTCTTCTTAGTACCTATCTAATTGATATCATTCATTATTGATTCTTCAAGGAAATAACCTTGACTGAGAAACCATTCAGAAGTATAAAGCAACACCTTTGATGTCCTTTCCATGATTGATTTAGAGATGTGAGTGACTGGAAGTAAGGGGAATTATCACCTCCTTCATCATAATAAGTACCAGAAATTACTTGTCCATCATCTAAGAGATCTTTTGGAATATTGTCCAACCCAAACTCCAAAATATATTGTACTGTCAAATGGCTGTAATCCCTTATTTTTATCTCAAACTCATATCTACAATCAGCACATAAATATTCTAGTGCTAAGAGATGTGTATAACTCAATGAGACCAGATTTTTAGCAATATTTCTATAATAAAAATTCACCCTTTCCTTGAAGGAGATATGAGTATAATAAATAAATATTTACTTCTCAACATTTCTAGCCTTATGGATATTTTCACAATGATACTGATTAATTAAAATAGGAAAATGAATAACTGATCTATGAAGACCTTGCTACAAGTCATGGAGCTACACCAACTATCTACACAACTCAAGCATAATCCATCTATCACTAGGATATCTAGGAAACTTGAGTGGGGTACCCGTGAAACCAAAAACTCTCAAGTATGTGAAATGAGAAAATTGAATAAAAATACACCCATACACTTGGACTACATTCCATGCCTCATCAGTTACTCTCTTGGCTCTCAAATCAGGATTGAGCTTATAAATGACCTCATAGAAGAAGAAGTCATTAATTTTTTTGTATTCCTTGAAATATCCTGGTAAGGCCAACTATGGATAATATTCATAGATGGGATTTTGAGCCACTTTTCCAACACTCCTTAGCTTGGGAAAATCACCTTGTGCTGCTACAACATATATGAGATAAGAAGTCATCTTGAAATCCAAAGTTTGAATGACATTTCTTAACTAGAAATAAATATTGTTACTAATGATTTTAGCCCAATTGATCAACATATCAGTTTTCCATTTTTCAATCACTCTGAGGAAATAATTCAACCATATCCAAAATTATTTTGCATTCTTCTCACAATTTATTTTGCAGAGCAACTAAGTAATTTCATCAGCCTCCTGAACTAAATCAGACCTCACAATTGATCTAGGGAACCTAGAAGCCTACTTTGTCTCCTTTAAATACTATAAATTCATAATCCACATGGCATATTTTGTCCTATTTTTCCAATACCCACTAGCTTTCTCCATGCTAATACTCAGTGTACTTGGTGTAGTAGGTATTTTTAAGAATAAGTTAAAGAAATGAACATCTAGCCTAGCCACTAGATCACCCTGCATAATTCTTTATTGGTCTATTTCAATGATCATAATGTTTTAAAAGCTCTAACAAAAAAATTGGTAATTGAAAAGTACTTAGAAAGGTAGCTTCCTGAATTATCCCACTTTGAGTCAATTCCTTCATCAAGGGTGTTTAATTCTTGGCATTGGACCTTTCTATTAATTTAAATACTGCGAAATGACCCATGTCTGTATCTCTAATTCCAGCTAGCTTAAATGTGATGCAAGATTCCACTGGGTATCCTTTATATTCATATTTCATCTTGTTTCCCTTAGCTTCAACTTTTATTTTTCCTTTTCTAGTTCTAGAATTTTCTTCAATATTCAGATCTAGATCTTCTCTTATCACAATAACCTCTTCTTCCCCTACTAACTGATCACTTACTTTAATAGAATTTTCACTAGCTATGAGACATTTTCTCTTCAACAAACATGCTCCAATTATTAAATATTAACAATTTCTTCTTCGTTAAATATAGAACATCAAGTTAAGATACATTTATGCTAATTACATGTAAACATCTAGAGTTAATTTCTTCATGAAAATGCATTAGAATCATCCTAGAGTCAAGATCTAGGTTGGCTAAAAGTGATTGAATGAAACACTTCGTTATGTAGTACATTATAGTTTTTAGGGTATAACTACTTGATACTTACAATTAATAATCATAATTAATTCAAATATGCAAAATGAATAGGAAGAAATAGACTTTTAAATCAGTGCAATATATAGGAAGTAATGGCTTGTCAATTTAGCGAAAAACAAGTGGTGAAGTAGAAGCATTTCCATTCACTGCAATATATAAGGAAGTAATAGGTGATCATTTTACCGCAATTAACGGGAGAAGTGGAAACAATCCAAATGGACACATTACAAGGGCAATATGTTCTGCAGTATTTCATACTACTTTACTTACGTTAAAAATATGGTAAGTAGAAGATAACCAAATCGACACAATGAATAGGGAGTGTGTTTTGTGGATTTCTCATTCTACTTTACTTCTAATACAAAACTAGTAAAAGACATCTTAATCGACATAAAGAAAGAAAAATCAATACTTGTTCAAAATGATGTAAAACAAGGACTTTGGGCTATGCGATTGAATGCGGATTTTTAAGCAACCTTTTTTCCATTTAAATGCAACAAGTAACAACAAATGTGAATCCTACAATCCTAAGGAGACCATGGCCTATTTTTCAGCTCTTAAAAACTAATTTACTTCCCTTAACATGACAAGTATAAGAAACTTCCTTCACTGCAAAGTAATTAAAATACATCCACATTGATGAGAAATCAATTAAGGAACGAAACATGAAGTGCAGCAGTGATCCAAACTTATTTTATTTCTTCTAAACATAAGAGAAGAAAAGTAACCCTAATTTCTTAAAAATGAAAAAGTAAACCCATAAAAGGAGAGGAAGCATACCTAGGGAAAAACTAGGGCACAAAATGGTAAAAATTTAATTTCATTCTATCATAGGGAACAGAGGGTTAAAAATCACAACTGAAACCTAATCCCAAATAGCAAAATTCCCTAATTTTAAACCATTTCTTACAGAAAACAAAATAAAATGGAATGTATAAGGAAGAAAACATCCTAAACCAAAAACCCAACACATAGGAAAGAAAGAAGAAGAATAAATCTACTAACCTCTCCTACAAATGGGTCAGAGGTAGTTTGTTGAAATTCTTCCTCAATCGACCACTTGAAGTTACTTGAGGTTGAAGTCTGGAAAATTCTCTCTCTCCACAAGGAAATGCATGGATCCTAGGTGTAATTACTTATATTTTTATTATTTTCAATGTCATTCAAGGCTACCCATATAAATGCAACATCAACTCTTCCTTCTATGTGGCTTTTCAAAATAACTTTACTTCATTATTTTTAAGGAAAGTAAAGTACTTTCAATTCATCGATAACTTAATTCATTAGTTATGTGTTTTTATAATTACTTTACTTGTCTTAACTATAGAAAAGTAAATTTACTTGCGTTTAGTGCAATGAATAGGATAAGCAATGGGGTAGGAGTTTAGTGTAATGAATAGGCTTAGCTTATCAGATTTTAGGAGTTACTTTACTTGTCTTAACATTAAGACAAGTAAAAGTAAATTGGTTTAGAAAAATTAATAAGACAATAAAAATCACTTGATATTAGTGCTAAATGAAGAGAACTAAAAAAATTCTTTGGTGTTTGGAGACTACTTTACTTAGCAAGTAGAAGCACTTCAAAATAGTGCAAAGAAGGAACTCTATACAAATCAATTTTTTTGAATATGGATAACTTGTTACTTTGAAGTAAAGCATTCTGTGAAACCCAACATCTTAGGAGAGTAAGTTTTTGTATTTTTAAGGATTTGAAGGAATTTTAAGCACATGGGTATTTCATAAATCACCCTACGAAACTTCTTGTAATATTTTTAAAAACCATCATCATACACTCGCAACCCATATGAGTTAAGGAAACAACCTAAAAGCTAGAAACAACATGAACACAATTCAGCAAAAAATTTTGAAAACTTAAATAATTTAAAGGGTTTCCCAATATTTCTAAGAGAAATATTGCAGACACCATTTGGATCCAAGCTGTGGAAATTTTTATTTCTACACAAAGAGAAGAAATGAAGATTAGATTCCAGCATCTTTAGTTTCAATCCTTGTTCATTAGTTCGAGAGTCACAGAAAGGGAAACACAAACAAACTCAAAACTAACCAAAGAATTTATTTATATACATATAGGTTTTACCTTGATTCGTCAATTCTTGGAAAGCTTTAGATGTTACGCATTGTATGGCAACGACAACTCGACTTCATCCTCGTAGGCTAGAATGAAATTATCAGATCCAGCAACTCCCATAATCATGAATGGCCCTTTCCATAGTGAATCAAATTTACCATGCATTCCTTTGGGCTCATTCTTCTTATCCCATAAGAGCACCCAGTCTCAAACTTCAAAATTCCTCACTCAAGCTTTCTTGTCAACTATCATCTTGAATTTCTTTTGGTACTTAGTTAATTTGACTACTACCTAAACTTACACTTCTAATAACTCAACCAAACACATTATCCTATTATCCAGGGCATCTTAATAAGTAGTATCCTCCAAGGCCTTAATTAGTTGTAATGTAGGTAGTTCAAGAGTAATAATAAATTCAACATACTTCTCATACAACAATTGGAAAGGAGAATCTTCCCACAATGCACCAAACAACTTCTCATGACAAGTCCACTAGTTCTCTCGTTGTCGGCTTCCACATAATGGTTATAAAAATTTTATTACTTGATTTCTCTTGACTATTCCCTTGAGGATAGTAATTTAAATTATTCAATAGTTGAATTCCATATGTGTAAAAAAACTCAATCAGCTCCTCAAAAGATAAGTTTGGAGCATTATCTTCTACTATCTTCTTGGGCACACCAAACCTTATGATGATATTCTCCTTAATAAAATTACACACCTCCTTAGAAGTAGCATTCTTAACTAGTATAGATTCCACCCACTTACTAAAATAATCTATAGTAGTAAGAATGTAATGGTGACCAACACTAGAGGGTGGATTCAACATGCCAATGAAATCAATGCCCCACTGCTGAAATGGTTCTTCTATTACAATTGGTTTCAGGGGAAAATCTGGAAGCTTAATCCTTCCAACGAATTAACATGTTTGACATTTCAAAACCAAATCAATATTATATTGAAAGATAGTAGGCTAGTAATACCTTATCGGAAATATCTTATGCAAAATAAATTTCACATAGAAGTGACCCCACAAGATTTTTCAAAAAAATTCTAGCAATCTCTCTTGCTTGAGAGTAATTTACACATTGGAGAAAGACACCATCAATCCCCTTTTTGTACAACCCATTGTCCCAAAGAAAAAAATCCTTAGATTTGAGCTTGATAGTTCTTTTCTCTTTTCATGTAATATGATCCAGACATTCTCCATATGTGAGAAAATATGTAATCTTGTTGTACCATTCATCCAATAAGTTTACAAATAAAACCATCGATATTTATTCATTTCCCTCTACATCCCCTGGCTTTCTCTCAGTCATCAATTCACACAAACCTCTCCCATGTACCAGATTTATAGGCTTGATATCTAAGTCATATTCTTGCACCTTTGTGACCCAAGTGCCTCTTAGCAGCCCCAATTCTTGTTGTGTTAAGATATACTTAAGCAGATTATTAGGAACATAACCAATAATAAATCCCATGCTTCTGACATTGAATGAAGACTTATTCTAAATCAGAAATGTGATTACCTATTTCCTTAGAAAATAATGTTAGGTCATCGAGGTAAACCACTATACTCCTATCCTTGAGATGAGAAAATGCTAAATCCATGGCCCTTTGAAATGTCACTCCAGAAATGGTTAATCCAAAAGGCATTTTCAGATAAGCGAACATCCCCCATGGTGTGATGAATGTTGTCTTATACCGATCTTGTTTAGTTACTTGAATTGTATTATAACTCGAGAATCCATCAAGCATAGAAAACATCTCAAATCTGGTAACAACTTGTAAAGTGTGATCCATGATAGGAATAGGATAGTTGTCTTTCAATGAGGCTTGATTCATATTGTGAAATTCAATGCATAATCTAATCTCACTATTCTTCTATCTTACACGGACTATATTTTCCAACCATTCAGAATGATGGATATGATATATTATTTTTGTGTCTAATAACTTGATTTTTGTAAATATTGTTCCTAAAATAGTTGGATTATGCCTTTGAAGCTTCTTCTTAAAAGGTTTTTCCCTTGCTTTAGTGGAATGTAATGTTGTACTTTAAGAGGATAATATGTCTTTAAGTATTGATAAGACCAAGAAAATACATCCATATATTTCTTAAGAAGCCTTGTGAAAGCTTCTTACTTTAAATCGAACAACATTTACCAAAATCACCAACTTGGGTTTAACTTCAGCCCCCATATTCAATGAATGCACTTGGATGAAGAATTTTCCTCATATTCCTTGTTCTTTTTAAGAAACGGATCATGCTTATCAAACATCTCCTTAAGAGATACCAATCCTTTAGGAATTTTTTTCTCCTTAAGCTCAATAATATCTTGACTTCCCTCCAGCTCTAAATAAGTCTCACCAATTGTATTCTACCTTATAAGTGAATTACTTTCTTCAAATTTCAACTCCTTGAAGTTGTCATTTTGATCAAGGAAAGCAGTGATCTACTTATCATTGTTGAATACTTTCCATTGATCAACATTATCAGGTACCTTTGGATGAAAAACCATCTCCACTTTGTAATCACCTTGTCAAAATATTACAAGTGGCTGATGTAGATTTAGTAAAGCCGTAGTGATTTTATGGGAATGTTTCCTTGAATTATGATCCCTAGGAATGTAATGGCTAGAGAAAGCTGCAAATTCCATAGTGGTAGGAAAAACCTGGTCCCTATAATGCCTCATCTTATCTTTCTTCACTTGATAGAGACCACGTATCTGCTTTACAATAAGCTCAACATCTCTCTCTTGCTTGTAGCATCTGAATTCTCATCCTTTTAGCTTGTTCCATTCCCAACAATAGTGCTTCATGTTTAGTTGTTTTGTTAGTATTATCAAACATTAATTTAAAGGAATGTGAGTATACCTTTCCTTCAAAACAAATCAACACTACACATGCACTGGATCCAAGGAGTAAAAACTACCATCAAACTCCAAAGTCTAAATATTGTCATCTTTGACATGTAATTCACTAGTTGTAGGTTGAGTTTTTTCATTTTCCAACTCTAAGTAGTAAACTCCATGATCTAATTCTTGAAAAATAATCTAAGACCTGGGGTCTTTAGATTTTGAGACCGTGTATTTGGACTTATTTTTAGGTTCCAATATTTGATTAACTCCTTTGATTGGAATGTGGGCATAGGACCAATCCATCTTGAATTCACCTCCCAAATCCTTACAAAAGTTCTTTCTTATAAAGCATACCATAATAAACTTGAATGTTTGCTACCAAATTGCCATCTTCAATCTCTTATCTGGGAATACAATGAGAACAACTTGTGCATATTAGATCCAACCAATTAAAGGAACTTGTCTCTCCATCGAATAACATCTTCCTATTGTTTTTGTTAGTGTGATCCCCAAAGCATCTCTAACCTTTGCTAGCATAGCATTGTCGAAGCTCTTGAATCTAAGATACATTTTCTCAACTTATAGCCATTAATAAGAAATGAAACATAATATAGCTCAATCCTCTCGGAATATGTTTGTGTAGAATTTGTAGCATTATTTTATGGAGGAGTATTCTTTAGATTTGGCAATATACCTCGTGAAGCATTGTTAAATGAATTATCAGGAAAATCCCTCAAGTACTCAAACACGAAATATGAATATTTTTCTTCTTAATGTGATCAATGACGTCGAAAGAAGGGATAATGAAATTTTGACTTACTTTAAATACTTGTCCCACAATCCATTGTGGTTGATTAGGATAAGAATTTACTTGTTTATCCCTTGGAGCCAAGGAAGAAGGAAGTGGTCTACCTCTCTTCAAGATGGAAAAATTCATTCTAGGGTATTCTATTTCTCTACTCTATCTACTTGAATAAGCTTCACCACCCTACTACACTTGAGATCTTGTAAATACCGCAAATGTATGACCATCACTATCTTCAAAAGATTCGTAATATCCTTCATCAGATTCATAATCCAAGTATCCAATATTGGATTTTCCAAAGTGGGATATATAAAATCTTAATCTTTAAGTAATTCATTATCATTAGTAGTATGATATTATTTTTTCATCTCCAAGTTAATCCTTAAAGTAGATTCAATTTCTATTCTTTTTGGTACATTTGTAAGTTTATTCTGGATCTAATTTTTAATGTTAAAATTCCACATGGGGTTTTTCTTGAGGGCCAAAATTTCCTCCTTGATCCATTTGCTTGTTAATCTATAGCATGTTATTGGCTAACCTATGAAGCAGTGGATCAGAAGTACTAGTTAAAGACATCCCTTTAGCTTTAGGGGTTGAATATTTAATTTTTCTAGCCATGATCAAATCATCTTCAACCTCAATTGCAACATTTTTACTACTAACAAGCTCACTAGACTAGCCCTTCATAATTGATATCTAACCTCGGGTAACAAAGTGTTTTGAAAAAAACTATGGTTCTCATTATTGAGAGTAGCAAGAGTAGGAATATTATACAAAATTCTCTGGAACTTAGCAATAAATTCCCTCATATTCTCATGTAGTTCATTCTTTAACTATGTCAACTGAGTAATGAGTGTGCTTACATCCTCTTCAAGCTTAAATATCTTCATGAACTTATCTCACATAGTTGTGTAATTAATTATGGTTCTAGGAGCCAACCAGTAGAACCATTCTCTAGCTAAGTCATGTAACATCTCAATGAAAAATCTTAGAGACATTTCCTTGTGTTCCACAACAAGTACCCCCGCAAGATATGTAGAAAGCCGCCAAATGATAATCAAGATTCTACTTTCCATACCCATAGAATTTTATTAAATTATTCCTTGAGCCTTTAGGTAATTCATGAAGAGGAGTTAAGTTAAAAGGACTAAAGGCCCTTCCCAAGGAACAAGTAGATGTTGAGCCATTTATAAAGGAATCAATACTCGAGTATTAAATAGATAAATAATACAGGTGGACTGGACTATGTCAGAATCGACTTGGTGAAATCTAAACTCTTCCTACATGAAAAAATAATTTCTCTTCAGTTCGAGCTTGAAGTTGATAAATGAAATTAAAATGCTCTTGCAGATGAAACAAATGGTCAGTCCTTCCCAAATCCCTACTTACACTTGTAGATGGATGGCTTTCCAGAGTGAAGGATTTTAAAATAATATGTAGAAGTTTCTAGAAAATCTTTTAATAATGTGCGCACTTATGAGTAACAAGGATTTATAATATAATTTATGCATGCAAACCATGAGTGAACTTCAAGTTCGAAAGCAAACAAAGAATGTACCTAAGGATAACTAAAGATAGCACAAAGTTACCTCCTCAACACCCATAAGATAAGCATAAGTCTTTTAAATTTCATTTGTTCCCCATTAGAGTTGACAAAACTATTGGCTAGATTTTATGCTTGGCTAAACATACAACCTAAGAAGTCATGGGATAAATCCCCTTTATTTAATAGTGAATCTCCCATTTGTTTTATTTGTTTATTGTACAACCTATCTAAATATTTTTGGGTATTACTTTAATTGAATAACTTGTGCACCATAGTTAAATAATTTGGCAGCAAGTAAGAAGTTATATGGTAAATTTAAGCTAACATAAGTACAAAATGGAAATGATAAAGGATACATGTAAGGCAGGAAATGTGCTTTGCAACAAGTAGATTTTAGAGCGAGTTACTTACACATAGAATAAACAAACATTGGCTAATTCTCTAAAATTTTAAGCAAATTGAAAAGAATATTGCTCTTATGAAAGCTAAGATAACATAAAGTCTATCATTAACATTCACAAATTACATAGTCAGACTTTAGTGGACAAAAATTTCAACCAAAATCCTTCTTCCTTCTTATTCAACCGTCAACTATTTACAATGCATACCTAGAATTCTTTCAAGAAAAAGTCTAAAACAACCATGTACAACTTATAATAATTTTTTTCCAAAATTATGAGATCCTTGACATATATGCTTGTTCTTTTAATTATAGTAATCACCAGTAAATCACAAGGAAGAAATATCCATTATACTTCAATAAATGAATAACTAATAAATAGTTAGGAGTTGATAACTTTCCTCCTCAAAAGATTCATTTCATGCCACATAATATTTTAGAATGTTCGCCATTTAAAACCATAATAACTGATTCATAACTACCCTCAAGTATTTGAATTTATCAAACAACTTAAAGTATCGGTGATTGAACACCAGATTACTTAAGTCTTATAATGGATATACTTGAGGAGTAAAGAATAAAAGTAAAAGAAGAAGGAGAAGAATCAATCTAAATTAGTCGTTCCAATTTCTATTGGATCTTCCTCTTCACTCTTATCTTTAGTTTTATCTCCACCTACATCCTCTTCTTCATCTTTATGATTCTCTCTATAAATGGCATACTAATCCCTAATGTATTTTATCACATCATATTCCACCTTTCTTCATGACCTTCATTTCTATCTCCAACATGAGTAATTCTCTTTCCATAATTTTGTAACCTCCCCTTACCTTCCCAAGATAGGATCCTAAATAACCAACATTATCTTGAAGTTATGCCAATTTATCCATATATTTTCGAATGAAAGGAATGATGGACTTATTCAATAACTATTAAAAAAATTGAAGAAATTCATCAAAAATTTTCAGAGATATGGAATAATTATACTTTGTCAAATCATAGATCACATCATCAAGTTCCTCCAAAACCGGTTGATTGTTCTTCCATAATTTCCATCTTTTGCATTATATGCTTTATGATTCTCTTCCTAAATAAGAGAAGAAGTTTATGTTTTCTTCCCTTCCTAACAGATCCTTTAGGTGAAATCTTTTCTTCAATTAACACATTATCCAAAAGTGAATCTATTTCCTCCAAACTCTACAACTGTAACTCAAAAATCCCACATTCATTATCTGCTTCATGCTTCAAGTTCCTCAACTTGTCCAATTTCTCATTATATTCAATAATATTTACCAATATTTATTTGTAATAATATGTGGTTTGGTAATTTTAGCCACCCATTCATCCATATCCTTTGACTTATCCCATGTTTCCTCCATAATTGTGATTACCTGAGGGTTCACCTATTCCCCTATGAGTACTAGTTGTGTTGAAGTCCCTACAACCTTCATGATAATATCACAAAGCTTAGATGTTTTCTCCTTCAACTTAGCATTCTTTTCTTTCTCTTCATCCATATTCTAGAAAATGATATTGATTAATGTTTTCATATCATGCTTCAAGCCTTCAGTTGTGACTTCTCCTAGTGGTACCTTTGTGATCACCAAATCCCCTATCCATCAATTCTCTTTTCTCTTTCCTTCTACTAGGGTGGATACTTTAGAAAAATTATTCCCCAAAGGTTCAATAACCAACTTTGAGGTTACCTTGGAAACCTTGGATCTTCTCCTTTTCTTTTCAATACTTTTTAGTAATTGAAGATCCATTTCTTCCAAATTGACTACTTCCTTGGAACTAGGAAGAGTTTTCTTGGCTAACCAATTTGTGAAATCTTGTCCTAAAAGAGCTTGGGCATCAAGATGAACAATCATTTATTTACCACTTACTTCTGTAGAGGGAGGTGTTATTGTATACGAGATGTTTTCCAGGTTCATGTAGCATAATATTGTTGTAAGACCCCTCCCAATTCAACCATCCTTTTCTTTATCAATTTTTCTTCTATTTCTCATTATTATTTAGTTCTGTATCAATATCTTGAACATCTTCCGCATTGCAGAACTTGGAACTAATGAAACTCTAACTATCTGATCATGCACATTACCTCCTCCTTCCTTCCCAATCTCTCCCTCTTTAACCTCTACATTTTCTCTCAGGGATTCAATTTTCTCCAATGTTTGAGACACTTCTTGAAGAGAAGAAACATCATATGTCCCTTGTTGTTGAACAACTGATACTTCCTCTAGAGATAGATGAGGGGGAGGAGTAAATGGTGGAGAGTAGGGAGGAGGTCTAAGAGATGTAGCTTCTATAACAACTGAAGGAAATATGAATGAAGCTGGCTTGAGTGATGACAACACAATTTCTCCTTTTGTAGGAAGATCTTGAATAGTAGGAGTAAAAAATGATGAAGATGTCAATAAACTAGAAGTATCTTCTAGAGTGACTCTTGAAATTAATGGATTCTTTGTTCTTTCCTTCTTAATTGGCTTCAACTTTGTAGCCACTCCACTACTCTCTCTTAGAACTTATTTTCTCTTCTTTATTTCACTGGGGCCTTCCTTCTTCTTGGTGCCTATCTGATTGATATCATTCATTATTGATTCTTCAAGGAAATAACCTTGACTGAGAAACCATTTAGAAGTATAAAGCAATACCTTTGATTTCCTTTCTATGATTGAATTAGAGATATGAGTGATTGGAAGTAAGGGGGCATCGTCACCTACATCATAATAAGTACCATAAATTACTTGTCCATCATCTAAGAAATCTTTTGGAATATTGTCCAACCCAAATTAAACAATTTGTTGTACTATAAAATGGATCTAATCCCTTTTTCTTATCTCAAACTCATCTTTGCAATCGACCCATAAATCTTCTTGTACTAGAAAATGTGCATAACTCAATGAGACTTACTTTTAAGAAATATTTCTATAATCAAAATTCACCCTTACATTGAAGGAGCTTATTGGAGCTCAATCTTACACCCGTGTCTCAAATCTTAGATGTTGAGTCAATAATTAGACGGTCTCTAAGTTGTGGGACCTTGCGTACTTGAGATGTACTTTCAGAGAATGTCGGTTCCTCTACCTATTTCTACTACTACTACTACTCCTAATGTTGAATAGAAAACCTAAGATAAACAAGCTAATGGAATAGGGATAGAAGGATAACATGAAAAATGAAAACTAATCTAAAGTAGGTGATAGAAACAAAAAGAAAAGGGGGATGAACATGATCATATTTGAGTGAAAACAAAGTAGAATGTGTAGAGGAAGGCTAGACATGCGTAGCACTGACTATAACATAGTTGCATAGTCATTTTCCCAAAACACAATTAGAAAAGGAGGTGTAAGGGATGTGAGAAATTAAAAAAAAAACACAAAACATGAAGGAAAGGCATGAAAGAAGAATAAAAATAGGTTAAGGAAAAGAATAGCTAAAAAAAGCTTCTATTACTTCCAAAATGCATGATTGATTACAATGGCATCTGAGGCCGATATCCACATGTAAAGACTATATCTAAAGGTATAAAAATTAAAATGTAAGGAAATAACTTTAAAAAATTAAAGTATCCAACCCTTATCAATGACCAATGCCTATACAATTATAGATGAATCGATAAGAGAGAGGGGATAAGAAGGAGGGAAAATTTGATTCTAAAACTCAACCACCAAAGACCAACAATGAATTCCTGCAAATCCACTGAAAGTATTTCAAATGCACTTCTCCATGTCTTTTTGGAATGTGGAAGAAGGAATTGGGTGAGATCTGAATCAAATTTGGTGGTTGGAGTAATTAGATCTTTCATTAATGGTATGAGAGACGTTTTCTAGATTCTCACCTACCTAATCCTGCCAAAATTTGAACTTGAGTGATCTGGAGTGTAGCCCACACCATCGGATATTTTTTCATCTTCTGTCATGTGTCACACCTTATTTTGTTGCAAGGATTCAACATCTTATTTGAATTCCTTGATATGTTATGTGTCATACACTCAATGTCCGATCCTAAGTGACACAGGAATTTTTGCGAGAGGAAGTCATGAAAGCACATAAAGGAAAGAAGTGTGGAAGAAGAAAGAAAAAGGCACACAAAATTAATGTGCTTAGGAGGAATGGAAGGAATACCTACGGAAGGAATGTATGGAAGAGGAACAATCATTACAAGATAATGCGTAGAAGAAAGGAAAATGGAGTGCACAATAATGCCTAGACCTCACCTAATTTTAGGAAGCAAGTCCAGGCACATGCGCGGGATGCATAGAATGCTAGGAAGAAGGTGAATGTGAAAATATTGGGAACAATGGAAAATGTATAAGAATAGAGGAAAATAAGGGAATATAGAAGGCGTGAAGAAAATGGAGAGCGCAAGAGGGTGTAAAGAGGAACTGCAACTAAGAGAACATGTGAAAAGAGTAATTGAAGTACACATAACCTACAATATAGAACCTTAGAGCTAGAATGAAAATATAAGTTATCCAAATAACTAGGGGATTTATTATGGATAAGAATTTTGTGAATTTTCAGTGTCATCTACCTACTAGATGGAGATCTCGTATCTGGAGTATGCATTGGGCATGGAGTCAATGTGTATATGAATTTTTATCGTAAATTTTGAAGAGGTAACCTAAGTTACTTTAAGAACATTCTAAAATCTTTTTTAATCTTGCAATATAACTAAAAATTGTTAGAATGCGAATAGGATCCTAGAAGCAAAAAAAGAGCATGTGCAAGAAGCACACAAAAAGAAAAAACTATGTACAAATAAAACAATGTGTGTGAAACGTACTTAGAGGAATTGAAATTACTCTAATATATACAAAATGATGTAGAAATTTTAATGAAAGGTTTTGAGATAGATCCCATTGACTAAGATTGATAATACACATCCATCAAGATGAGATAACTCGAAATATTTAGCCTACTTCTAGGAACGATTATATATGGGCCACTCTAAAGTGCATCAAACTTTGAATGGCACCTGGTTTGGCTGTCAACATCCCATTTTAAAACTTAGGGCCTAGCCTTTTTCTAAACCATTTCTTTATTGATTATTGATGATGTTCTAGCTTGATCATGGATTAATTCCTTGATTCTTCAAGTTTAACAATCTCTACCATTCGCTTTCTCTCTAGTCTATGCCTTTGAATTCCAATTGTTGGGCAAGTTATAACGAATTCAAGTTAAGTATTATAGGAAGTATAGCCTCCTTTCCATAGACAAGCTTGTAGGGAGAAGTTCCTATTTCCTTTTTCATTATGATTATGTCTTCCCAAAGCATATGCAAGACCTTTCTATGCCACTTTGTCTTTTTGTTGATATTCATCGTCCACTTTATAATCATGATCAGGTTCTTATTTGTTACTTCTACCAAGCCATTACCTTGAGGGTAATAATTGGAGGAGGTATTCAAGTATATACCAAGACTAAGAGCTCAATTAGTTATTTTAGTACAAATGAATTCCTTTGCATTGTCAAAGATAATGGTTTGAGGAATGTCAAACCTTGTTAAAATGCCCTCAAGAAAGTCAAGGATGACTGACTCTGTTGATTCCTTGAGTGTGAAATATTTTGTCCATCTAGTGAAGTATTCAATAACTATCAGCACCCATTTATGTCCAGCACACAAGGAAGATTGATCATGCCTATAAAGTAAATACCCCATTACACAAAATGCTGATTAATTGGATTGGTTGGAGGGGAAGTGATGTTAATTTCTTCTTTCCTACAAATAAAGTGCATTCTTTGCACTTCATGACCCACTTTTTTGCATCCGAAAATAGAGTAGGCCAAAATAATATTTCTATGATGATCTTCATTGTTGTAGTCCTGGAAGAGAAGTTTCAAATATATAATCCATCATGAAATTCTACTAAAACTTTTTCAATTTGTGCACCATCAATACACCTTAAAAACACATCATCAATGTTTCTTTTGAAGAGAAGGCCATCAATCAAAACATATGGTATTGACTACAACCTCAGATGCCTCCTCTTTTCTTTATTCAAAGTAGGATGGTACATACTTTCAGAATGGAAGGTGATCATATCCTTCATCTAGTAACCTCAGATGCCTCCTCTTTTCTTTATTCATCTAGTAACACACACTAAGATTTTCATCTTGTTCAATTTTTTTGCATGTGAGATCTTCATCCGAAATATGAAGTCCCGGGTTCATTTTGTGTATCCTTAACAATATTTTTTCAGAGTGCAGTACCTCTTACAAGTTTTGTGGCTTTGATAGTCACATCATATTCCATGATTTTTGTTACCCATCGGATTCTATTCTCACTGATTTCTTCTCCCATGATGAATTCTCTAACACCTGTGTGTGAAACTAACACCTTGATGTATTTTTTGGCAATCATACTCTTGAACTTATTGAGTGCCCATATGATGGTGTATACATATTTATCTGTGTGACTATATTTCAAATCGTAATCCTTTAGTGTCTAACTAAAAAAATCCACTAGTTGCTTGAGTCTTTGTTCATTTTCTTATGTCAGGACAACAACAACACTCGCATAAGCTCCATAAGCATAAAATATGAAATTCTTTGAGTTGTATGGGTTGATGAGTTTTAGTGTGCAATTAATTTATTTCTTTATCATATCAAATATATCATTTCCTTCTACTATCCACTTGAAGGTTGTGTCCTTATTGAGCATGAGGGTGATGGGCCTTAATAGTCCTACAAAGTTAGGGATGAATATCCTAACAAAGTTGATTTTTCCTAGGAAGGAATTCAAGGATTTCTTGTGCAAGGCTTTTTGTGCACTAATAGGCAAATAGTCGGGATGGTGAAACATACTCAAGATCAATTGTGATGCCATCCTTTAATACCACAAGGCCCAAAATATTTCCCTATGCCATAGTAAAATTATGCTTCTTGGGGTTAAGAGATACCCAAAATATTTTTCACCTTTCAATGAATTTCTCAGTGTGTCATTTGATTTATGCTTTGCTTTGAGATGACAACTATGTCATCAAGATAGACTAGGATGAAATCATTAATATAACTTTTGAAGGCAATATATATGGCACATCTGAAATTTCATGATTACATTTGATAAAACAAAGGGAATATTCGATATGTATATGTTCCCACATGGTTGTAAACGTTTTTTTGAATTGATCCTCTTCCTTTACTAGGATCTAATTGAATCTAGAATACTCATCGAGCATAGATAATATTTGTGCACTAGGATCGGTCTGCAAAATCTAGTCCATAGAAGGAAAAGGATAATGATCCATCAAATATGCCTTATTGAAATTTCTGAAATCAACACAAAGTCTGATTTCACTATTCTTCTTATACAATAGAAAAATATTTACGACCCAAGTAGAGTACTTGATTAGAAATATTATATTTTCCTCAATGCGTTTAAAAATTATTTCCTCGTGAGGGCTCTATCCTTGGATTTTTTGGCCTTTTCTTTTTTCTAATGGGTTTGATACTAGGATTAAGGTCAATGGAGTGTTGAGAAACACTTGGATCAAATCCTTTGAGGTCTTCATACTCCCATGAGAAAATGTCACTGTATTTACGAGAAAGGGAGATGAGGGTTTGGTTTTCATCATGCACACAAGCTTTACTCAACAAAGAATTCCTTTCCATGCGCAATAGTGATTAGGAGTAGTATTCTTGCACCGCATACATATAATTTTCTTCACCCTTGAATTCATCATTAGGGATGAATATTTTCTCTAGGGTGAAAAGCCCTTTAGGAAAATTATTTTTCTTTAGCTGGATCACTTGGTCACCATAACTATCATGTAAGTCAGCTTGCATGTTTGAAGAGAAGACAAATTAATTTTGAATGAACTGGACAATCGCACGTCATTGTCATCATCTTGACATGTCTCATGTTCCCCTTCATAAAGTACTCATTTGGTGAGAATTACAAACTAAAATTGGACATCTCACATCTTCTTTATTCATTTTCCTTAGCACCACTTACATATTTAGAGCATAAAATATCTCAAGGAGGTCCAAAACTCTATGTCTATAAGCTTTAAGAATCTTATTATTTGTCACACACTTCTTTGTCATCTAGTGGATGACCAGTTCGTATCCCCAAAAATCTACAACAACTTAATCCTTCTCTTCTCTACAATAAGAAGACCATGCACCAATGATTCATATTATACCACTTTGTTGGGGCATGTAAATCAGTAACCTATGTGAGAAGAAGAACTTCTCATTCTTAGGAGAAATAAAAACAACTCCTATGTTTGTGTAACTTCGCTTTTAGAACCATCAAATAGTTTGATCTTCAAAATTGAAACTTTCTTTTCTTGGATCAAGTAGTTAACTTGGAGAGGAGATGGGTCATATGATTCAACATGATAGGAAATTATTGGCTCGGCTTTTATGGTAAACCTGGGTACCATATGTACAAAGTGTTTTGAATAATATATGAGACCAATCAAAAGAAAAGTAACAACCCACTTTAAAGCAAAGTAAAATATCTTAATAAAAAAGGGAAAAAGAGGAGGTAAATCAATTATTGACACATCTTGAGTTATTGTGAGGCTTGGAAATATATGGACGGTTAACTCAATACCCTTAATGACTCCTAAAGTGGTGATAATATAGCCATCAAGTTGTAGGACTCCTTTGGATAAGGGGTTATACTTAAGACCTATGACATCAGTAATTTTCTTAGGCATGACAAAAGTACTAGTGCTTGAATCAATCATATAATTGTGTGCAAGGTGTTTACCTATGATCAAAGACATATAAAAGGGTGGGGTTATGACAACCTTACTTAATTTCATCTCCTTTTCTTGAAAAATATTGAAAGTAAGAGTATTTTTGGACAGTTGGATCGACATGTGGAAGCTATGCTAGAGCTTCATGCAACAAGTCACGCTGAGATTGAATAGTCAGGGCATCCCACATTGTGACATTCACATTTGTACTCTTCATCTGATCCACAATGTTAAATGGAAGGTTTATTTACTTGTGCATTTATGGTACAACATCCTTTCTTGTTTATTCAGGCATAGAGGTAATATCATTAGCCTACGTAGAGGCTTGACCTACCAAAGGAGGGGTGCATGCTACTTTAGAAGGAGAATTGCATGAAACCTCAAATATAGGAACTTGCGTGATTTTACTTGCTAGATGTCTTGTTCACATCTCTTTAATTTTTAGGATCAGCTTGTGTTATGGGAATTGAGACTTGCATGCCATATCCCAATATTCTCTTCTTGTATCTTGTGTTTTCAAAATTTTGGGCATGTAGTCTATTTATGTCATCTAGAGCTTGATTAATTGCACAAAATTATTCGGTGCTGAAG
Organism: Taxus wallichiana var. yunnanensis; assembly: GCA_018340775.1. Taxonomy (NCBI): domain Eukaryota; kingdom Viridiplantae; phylum Streptophyta; class Pinopsida; order Cupressales; family Taxaceae; genus Taxus; species Taxus wallichiana. Next base: position 273,745,571 of record CM031244.1, read on the forward strand.
AACATAAGATTGAACTCTAAAGGGGCTTCTAGATTTTCTAGATTCTCATGCTCATTTGTGCTCTTGGAAGGTTCATAGTTAGAAGCAGCATGAATCATGTAAGCATGTACATGTGTAAAATTAGCACGTGGATACTGACTATGAGGCATATTGAAAGGAAAGCACCATTCTAAATCTTACGTTAGATTGTTCTGAGTTAGAACTAGTGCTTGAATTGTGTTGGGCGATAGAAGAGGTTACATAGGAGGGATCACTTGCAGGGAAAATGTGCATTAGTATGTTATCTATCATTTTATTGGTTATTCCCATATCTATGGTTCCCATATGATTCCACTAGAGCTGATTTTTTTGGCTATGCCCCTAATTAGAATTGTTCCTAAAGGCTTGTACTGCTACTTTTCTAAATATATAAATTTATTTGACAAGTTTCTAATCAGGGATTTCATTTCTTCATCTTATTTCTCTGTTCTCATAAACATGAGCAATGGAAGGTTGGGACACTAGAGAAATCTCTATAAATAAGGGTACAGGAGGCCTAGGAGCTAACTTTCCTACCCGAATGAGACTATTACTTGCCCTTGTTGCAATATTCTAAGTATAATGTAAAGTTCTACCTCCCATATACTTGAATTGTGACTGAAATTTCACTATTCACATCCCTTAGATAATATAAGAAAGTATGTTGGGATGTAGATCTTACCACCATAGGTCTTTTGAAATCTAATATTGAAATCGGTCATTTTCTCATTTGGTGCCCTCTTTGTTATAGTAAATTGCTCCACCAGTGATAGGTGATTTGAATTTTCCTCAAAATAATTATATAGATATGTTCTAAGCTCATCCTAGGTGGCAACAGATGTATGTCTCAAAAATCTACACCGCTGAAGTGCTTTACCTTTGAATGACGTTTCAAGAAGCTTGACTATTACATCATCATACATGATTAGATAGAAAGAGAACATGTTTTCTATATCATGTATGTGCTTAATAGGGGTGACTTGATTGTCACAAATAAATTATGGGATACTCTTGGGCATGGCCCTGGAATATTATGTTGTGCATTAAGATTGAGAGGCCTTCCACTAGTGAAGTTGGCAAAATTCCTTAGAGGAGGAGGTGACTGTAGTGCCATGGTAGGGCATGCATGTCTGCTATGAGGAGTGGAATGTGCGTGGTATGCCAAAGATGGAGATGTGTACGTGCATGTCCTAGTAAGTTCTCTCCTTGGAGACAATCTGGAGGTTCTCGAAGGACACTTCACTGTTGCATTTTTTCTTCTATGCACTCTTCTAATGAAAGGCACTCAAGATTTGTGAAAACAATAGATCTAGATTTTAGGAGTCTTTAGATGTGTTGAAACAAACCTCCAAAGGCTAGAAATGACTAAGTCACACACCAGAACTTAGAAATGATGAAATTTAAGCTTTCTATGTTGGTCCCACTGGGTGTTTCAAAAAAATTTGGAGCTCAAACTTACACCCACATCTCATATCTAGAAGATCCGAGTCGTTGATTCAACAATGGGACTGTCTCCAAGTTGTGGGACCTTGTGCACTTGAGACAAACCTCTAGAGAAGGTCGGTTCCTCTACCTATTTCTACTACTACTACTACTCCTAATGGTGAAAGGAAAACCTAAACTAAAGAAGCCAAGGGACCAGGATAGAAGGATAACATGAAAAGGGAAAACTAATATAAACGAGGAGATACCACTAGAAATAAAAGGGGATGAACACAATCATATTTAAGTGAAAACAAAGGAGAATTTTTAAAGGAAGGCTAGACACATGTAACACAGACTAGAACATAGTTACACAGTCATTTTCATGAAAAAAAAATTGTAAAAGGAAATGCAAGGGACGTGAGAAAGAACAACAAACACACAACGTGAAGGAAAGGTAAGAACTAAGAATATAAATAGGTTAAGGTAGAGAATAGCCATAAAATAATTCTTCTATTACTTCCAGAAATGGACAGTTGATTACAATGGCATTTGAGGCTGATATCCACATGTAAAGACTAGATCTAAAGGTTTGGAACTCAAAATACAAGAAAATACCTTTACAAAATGAAAGTATCTAATCCTTATCAATGAGAAATGTTCTTACATTTATATATGAATCGATGAGAGAGGGGAAAAGGAGGGGAAAACTGATTTTAAAACTAAACCAACAACAAAAAATAATGAATGCCTACAAATCCACTTGTAAATTTGTCAAATGTGCTTCTCCATGTCTGTTTGGCATGTAGGAGAAGGAAAGGGGTGAGATTTGAATCAAATTGGTTGGTTGGAGAAATCAGATCTTGCATTAATGGCATAAGAGATGTTTTGTAACTTCTCACCTACCACATCCCACCAAAATTAAAACTTGAGTGATATGGAGTGTATCCCATGTCATCAACTATTGTGTCGTCTTTTACCACATGTCACTCCTTAGTTGGTTGTAAGGATTTGGTACCATGTTGGTACTTTAATAGGTTGTGTGTGATACACTCAATGTCTTATAGTTTACGTTGCATAAAAACTAGCACAGAGAAAGGTGTGACAGGTGCGGGAAGGAAAGAAGCATGAAAGAAGAAATTACGAGGTGTGCAAAAGTAAAATGCATAGGAGGAAAGGAAGGAATATCTATCAGAGGAATGTATTTAAGATGAAAAAAATTACAAGATAATGTGTGGTAGTAAGGAAAAGGGGGCACATAAGAATGTCAGTTCCTCAACTAAGTGGGAAGTAAGTGCAAGGCATGCACGTATGATGCATAGGTTCTTTGGGAAGAAGGTGAATGTGCAAAGATTGGGCATGAAGCAAAATGGATTAGAATAGAGGAAAATAAGGGAAGATATAAGGTGTGAAGAAAATAAAGTGCATGAGAGGGTTCATGATGAATTGTAGCTAGGATAACATGCCAAAAGAGAAATTGAAGTTTGTTCCACCTGTAATATAGAACCTTAGAGCTAGAATGAAAATATTTGTTACCCAAACAACTAGGGGAGTTATTGTGGATAACAGAGCTCTTAGTATAACAATGAAATATTTACTTCTCAACATTTCTAGCCTTATGGATATTTACACAATTATTCTACTAAATTACAATAGGAAAATGAATAAAAAATCTATGAAAACCTTATTGCAAGGCATCGAGCTACACCAACTTTCTACACAACTCAAGAAAAATCCATGTCACTGGGATATCTATGCAACTTGATTTGGGTACCTGTGAAACCACAAACTCTCAAGTATGTGAAATGATAAAATTGAATTAAAATAAACCCATATGATTGGACTACATTCCATGCCTCATCAGTATTGATCTAACAAATGAATTGATCTAACAAATGAATTCATAGAAGATGTCATTAACTTGTTTATATTCCTTGAAATATCATGGTAAGGCAAATTATGGATAATATTTATAGAGGTTATTTTGATCCATTATGTCAACACTCTTTAGCTTGATAAAATCACTTTGTGTTGCTACATCATATACGAGATAAGAATTCATCTTGAAATCCAAAGTTTGGATGGCATTTCTTAACTAGAAATCAATATTTTTACTAATGATTTCAGCCTAGTTGATCAACATATCAAGTTTTCCATTTTTAATCACTCTGAGGAAATATACATCCATGTATAAAATTATTTAGCATTCTTCTCACCATTTATCGTATAGAGAAACTGAGTAATGTCATCAACCTCTGAAATAAATCAAACCTAAAAATTGATCTAGGGAACCTAGAAGCCTGCTTTTTCTCCTTTAAATATTGTAAATTCATAATCTGCATGGCATCTTTTTGTCCTATTTTTCCAATACCCACTAGATTTTTCCATGCTAATACTTAGTGTACTTTGTGTAGTAGGTATTTTTAAGAATAATTTGAAGAAATGAACATCTAGCCTATCCACTAGATCACCTGCATCATTCTTGATTGTTCTAGTTCGATGATCATAATGCTTTGCACACTCTAACAAAAATTCTAGAAATTGAAAAGTACTTGGAAAGGCAGCTTCCTAATTATCCCACTTTGATTTAATGCCTTCATCAAGGGTGTTTTATTCTTAGCCTTGGACCTTTCTATTAATTCAAATACCGAGACATGACCCATGTTTGTATCTCTAATTCTAGCTAGCTTAGATGTGATACATGATTCCATAGGGTATCCTTTATATTCATATTTCATCTTATCTCCGTTGTATTCAATGTTTCTTTTTCCTTTTATAGTTCTGGAATTTTCTTCAATATTTAGATCTGGATCTTCTCTTATCACAACAACCTCTTCTTCTTCCCCTGCTGACTGATCACTTACTTCAATAGAATTTTCACTAGCTGCAAAATTTTCTCTTCAACAAGCATGCTCCAACTATTAAAGATTAACAATTTCTTCTGATTTTAAATATAGAACATCAAGTTAAGATACATTTATGTCAATTACATGCAAACATCCGAATCAATTTATTCATGAAAATGTGTTGGAATCATCCTAGAAGTCAAGTTCTTAGCTAGTTGGAAGTGATTGAATGAAATAGTTCATTTTGTATTTCATTATGGTTTTTGAGGGTATAACTACTTGAGACTTGTAGTTAATAATCATAAGAAATTAAAATCTACACAATGAATAGGAAGAAAGGAAATTTTAAATTATTGCAATATATAGGAAGTAATGGCATGTCAGTTTAGCATAAAACAAGTGGTGAAGTAGAAGAGTTTTCATTCACCACAATATATAAGGAAGTAACATGTGATCAATTAATCACAATGAATGGGAGAAGTGGAAGCAATCCAAATCAACACATTACAAGGGTAATATGTTTTGCAGTGATTTCATACTACTTTACTTCCGTTAAAAAGGAAAGTAGAAGATAAAAAAATTGAAACAATGAATAGGGAGTGCTTTTTGTTCCTTTCTCATTCTACTTTTCTTCTAATATGAACCAAGTAAAATACATCCTCGTCGATACAAAGAAAGCGAAGCTACGGCTTTTTCAAAATGACACAAAACAAGGACTTTGGGCTATGCGATTCAATGTGGATTTTTAAACAAATTTCGTTCCATTTCAATCCAATGAGTAATAACAAACGTGAATCCCACATTCCTAAGGAGATCATGACCTATTTTGTGGATCTTAAACACTACTTTACTTCCCTTAACATGACAAGTAGAAGACACTTCCTTAACTGCAAAGTAAAAGACATCCACATTGAACCAAATCAAAGCAAGAATGAAACACGAAGTGCAATGGTGATCCAAACTTACTTTACTTATGCTAAACATAAGAGAAGAAAAGTAACCCTAATCTCCAAAAAATGAAGAAGGAAAACCACATAAAGGAGAGGAAATAGACTTAGGGAAAAGCGGGAACAAAAGCGTAAAAATTTAATGTCATTCTATTAGAGGTAGTAGTGGGATTGAAATTAAAAATGAACCCTAATCCAAACTAAAAAAATGCCCAACTTTTGAACCATTTCTTGAAGAAAACAAAATAAAAAGGAATACAGAAGGAAGAACACATCCTAAACCAAAAACCCAACACAGAGGAAAGAAAAACATGGAAATAAAGAAGAAGAAAAAATCTACTAACCTCTCCTGCAAATGGGTCGGAGTTAGTTTGTGTAAATTCTTCCTAATTTGATCACTTGAATTCACTCAAGGTTTGGAAGGCCAAAAATTCTCTCTCTACAAGAAAATGTGTTTATCCTTGGTGGAATTACTTATATTTTTCATATTTTCCAAGTCATTAAATGCTACCCATATAAATGCCAAGTCAACTCTTCCTTTTATGTGGATTTTCAAAATAACTTTACTTTGTAATTTTTAAGGGAAGTAAAGTAGTTTCAATTTACCGATAACTTAAGTCATTAGTTATACATATTTTTAGAATTATTTTAGCTTTCTTAAATATATCAAAGTAAATTTACTTGCATTTAGCACAATTTATAGGATAAGAAATGGGGTAGGATTTTAGCACAATGAATAGGCTTAGCTTATTGGATTTTAGGAGAAAATTTACTTGTCTTAACTTTAAGACAAGGAAAAGTATATTGGTTTAGCGCAATGAATAAGATAAGAAAAAGATTTGATATTAGCACAAAAATAAGAGAACTAAACCAATTCTATGGTGTTTGGATACTACTTTACTTAGCAAGAAGAAACACTTAAAAACAACGCAAAGAAGGAGCTCTATACAAATCAGGTTTTTTTAATATAGACAACTTGTTACTTCAAAGTAAAGCATTCTGAGAAACCCGATAGCTTAGGAGAGTAAGTTTTAGATTATTAAGGATTTCCAAAGAACTTTAAGGATATGGGTATTTCATAAATCACCCCTAAGAAACTTCTTGCAATATCTTGAAGAATCATCATGCACTCTTATAATCCATATGAATTAAGGGAACAACCTAAACATACTAAACAAAAACCTAAAAGCTAGAAATAACACGAACATAATTCATCACAACTTTTGAAAACTTACAACTTTAAGGGTTACCCCAATATTTATAAGAGAAATCTTGGGGACACCACTTTAACAATACACGTCACGTCCCTAACATACACACATATAAATCATATTCATGCACACAAGAAAATATAACACGTCAATCAATTCACATGTACTCCAAATAGAAACCAGTTAAGTCCACAAAAAATTAGCATTAAGAGAGAGAGGTAATAACATTTCATCATATATGCATAACCACGTCAAGACTTCACACAAGGATTGAGAGAGAAAAGAATATGAACATTTAAAAATATTAGCATGCACTTTCAAGCCTCTAATGGCTTCGTAAAAGGAACTAAGGTCAATTCATACCACTTATCGATCCATTAAGGGATGGGGAATAAATTCTTTGTTTCTCAATTAAAATAAAATGCATACCACTTATCCCTCTACCTGTTTTATTCCAAAACGTACATATCGCTCCACTAGAACAAAACCCACATACCTTTAGCTCCTCCTTAATGTCACACAAGGTTTACTTTGGTTTTATCTTTACTTATTCCTCCATAATTACCCTACCTTCTCCCATATACACATCATGCTTTTTAATTCCACAATGAGCACTAAACAAGTACACGACATATAGGAAAACCACATTACTACTCAAATGAGAAAATAAAAACGTACATCCGATCATATGATAGAAAAACAAAAAAATCAAGAATGAGGATAGAGAGAGTTAGGTCTTTGACCGTCACTAATCATATCTCATGGCTTACTTTATATTCATTTAAATTCTTGAATTAAGATGGGTTGAAAGGGAATATTATTCCTTCAAACCTAGAAACAAGAAAAAATGTTGACAAACACCAAATTTTCTTAAATGAGCTTAACAACATACAAAAGGAGACCATGAGAGGAAAATAGGAGACTTGGGATTTTCCAATAAGGTATAATGATAAATTTATTTGCATTTTTCCTTTTGATAATTTTAATCATTTAACATTATTGTTTAAACCACAATTAGGAGTATGATGAATATGTTCATCCCTTAAATATTGTAAGTTTCTCATTCAATAGGTTGAATGATCACTAATGAGGCACTACTTTATTTTTTATTTTTATAAAATTCATCTTAGTAATTTTAGTCATTTTGGCATCATTTAAGGTGTATGTGATATTTATAACAATCATTCCCAAAATCTATTATCATTTATGCATATTCTTATAACTTTTACGTCATTACATTGACTTCATATTTACTTCATTTTAGAACCACTAAGGTTCATATAATTACTTGTTCTTCCCTTAGACATCAAGATTATAAGTTTTTTTATATCACATGTAACAATGATTTATAGTAATCCTTAAAATTTAAATATTATATACACATTACAAAAGAGACATTCAATTACAATTTTATACATCCTATTACCTTCTAAGCCACTACTCTTCTCGTTGGGAAACATACATTAAAGTGTATTTCACCCTAATTCTCATGAGAGGTCCATGTTTGACTAATTTCATTAACACCCAAAAGGGGTCTAAACCATACTAGTAGGAAAAAAACTTAGAGAAATCCAATATACTTATCTCGTAAATTTTGGACAACTTACGGTACTTTTAGCCAAGGTAATACTCTATTTTTAAGAGAATAAGGGCATTAATGAAATGGTTTCATACATAGGTAGCTTACGAAAAGAAATTCCACTCGATTAAATTGAATATATTTTATAAGATCATTTGAAGGTAGAAACACCCCAATAATATTCATAAGGCCTTGGCTTCCCATTAGAGCACCAAGGGAAATACACACATGAAGGAAAGTTTGTTCAATAGGAGACTAAAACTATGACATCTAGGGATGACGGTCTTACTCACACTAAAAGTGATGAGGTACACATAGTGTAACCCTTTCCTCATACAAACGTACCTAATTTATGGAAAAGGTTTCACAAAGCTAGTCTCAAGTACATAAAAGGGAATAACTTGAAATAGGTTTAAGTCTTATTTTTTCATGATAAGGGTTTTTCGGACTGACAAGACTCGACTAAGAGTGAAGGTATCACAAAGGGGTTATATACTCATTTCATTTAGATGATACTATGGTCATATAAGATCCATTCAAACATTCTAAGTGCTAAGGAAGAATTACATGACAATAAACATTGTAAATGATTGTTTTATTAACTCTAAAACACAATACAACATTCCATTCCATTGTGAGTACATATAAATTTCAATACGCGCATGGAATAATTAACTTATAATTTATTTCATTTTATATTTTCAAAGGAAAATGAATATAACCATTCACCCATATTACAAGATAACCTTGTTACAAGATAAGTGAATTTTTAGAGTCTAAATATGCCCAATATTTATAATTGTTGTGCTACCTACAACTTGTCATAATATTGTAAGCATGGTCGGTGAAGATGTTGGCATGTAATTGTTTCACCCGATTCTAGATTGTTTCTTCGAATGTTGACAAAACAAATAAGGGTAATGGGCTAGGAGGAATACTGTTGAGATGTTGTTCGTGGGTTGTTACGCGCGTATGACTTCAGAATCCACACCTAATTATGAGAGCTTCCTTTTTGTTTAGAGGAACTACTATTTGTATGAACTTGATACCTATTTGGTAATGATGGGTGGTCAAATGGTATGGACTTGATGTGGTTCTAGAACTTCCTCAGATGCTCCTGTGAAGACAAATGGCTTCATGGTTGCTTCAGGTGCTAGCTATGGATGTTCTGATGCTTGTACAAATGTTGGTTTTGCTTACATGCTGCTCTGGTTTCATCACTTATTCTCGAAGATGTCTCTCCCTTTCATAAATGTGTCAACCTCAAAATAAGGTTGTTTTTGGGATTAAATGGTAACCAACGGAGGTTCCAGCTTGACTAGTGGTGGTTAAGGGTAATCGGCATCGGTTAGGGTGGGATTTCCTAGGTTTACTAAACTAGGCATATCCCCTTGATTTTCGGGAACTTGTTTCATTTACTCCTGATTAGCATGGAAGTTTCCTTCTAACATGCGGGAATATGGTTAGAGGGAATGTAGGATTTTATTTTAGGGTTTGGATAGGTCTTAGTTAGTTATGAAAACTTACTAAGAATAGGTGTGGGGTGAGGTGGCTTGATGATGTGTCTAGATGAGGTGGATATGTGGGCATATTCCCAATTACGATATTTAAATAATAAATATTGTGAGGATAATGAATTAATTTAATTAAATTAATATTATAGTGGGGTGAAGGGGGCCATGGCTAGGTGGATGTGTTCAAGGTATTTATTTATCGAGGGACCAAGGGGAGTGTGACCTAATATTGGTGTCTACATTTTTCCCCTTTTCATTACGTAGCTTGTATTGGTAAGCAACACTGACAAAAATAAGATGCAGTTGCCCCATGTGTGGGTGAAGGTGATCCCCCTCAAGCCAAGAACTAATGAGGAAAAAGGTGGAAGCGGTGAGTGGGTTGATAAAGGTGAATGTGATGAAGAGGAAGGTGGGTAACAGGGAAAAAGGAAAAAGGTCTACTCGGGTAATCTAGGTAATGGGTCAGGGTCAAAGGTAGTAATAGTCAAACGCATGCACATGTATAACTTTGAAGCACAGTACTAGGTTGAAGAGTAGGAAAAATCTACATTATCTAAGGTTGATAGGTTTATCCAAACAAGGTTGAAGTGATTCCGGTATCCAAGGTATAGGATATGGTCAGGAAACATGATGCAGGTTAGGTGCAGGAACATTTAGGTATGTTCCAATACACCGAGGGTTGGGTCAGGATAAACAGTCATGGAAAGAGGCAAGGTAAGGTCATTAGGTCAATCAACACAGGTAATAGTGTCATAAGGTATAGCGAACACATGAGGTCAAAGGTCACTAGCGATGTTCCAGGTCTAAGAATCTAGGTCACGGCACGAGTAGGGATGAGGTATGGGTAAAATAACGAGTCCCCAAATGAGGATGAGGTTAGGTAGTAAATTATTAGGTTAGATGGGTTAGGAAAATGGTCAGGGTGATTGATAGTTGAGAGGCAGTCCATGGGATCAGATTGAGTGATTTGATTGGTTGGAGGTGTAGTTAGTGATTGGTGATGGTAGAGGCCGGAGAGGGATTGGGTGGGCCACCGGTGTAGTGGCTAGATGTGCCACCATGGCGATGGTAGCATGATGAGGTAAGGATCAAACCCATGTTGTGTTTTGTGAGGTAGATTAGGTGAGAGGTTGGGTGGGGAAAAAAATTGGGTTTTTTTTTTTTTTTTTTGGGGGAAATAAAATTTGAAATGTGGGAGGGTGAATTGGGTAGAATAGGAGCAAGGAGAGAGGTAAGTGGGTGAATAGGGGGTAGGATGGGGTTAAGGGAAAGTGTAGGTGAGAATGGGTGGGTAGAAGGGTCAAGAGAGGGAGTTTTTGAGAGGGTAAGGTTTTGGGGGTTATGATTTTCCACATTTGACGGTGGCCGGCATCGATCCAGGCTAGTCGGTGTCGGTAGGGTCAAATTGGTATTAGTGATGAAACAGGTGACCGATGCCAGTTTAGGGGTGATTGGGGTCGGTTAGAGATAACCAACACCATTTGGGTTTGGGAGAAAAAGGGGTCAAAAGGGTCCTAGGTCAAGTGGGTGAGATAGGGAAGGGTAGAATAGGGTGTAAAAATGGGTATGGGGAAATGATAGTGGGTGAGGGTGGTGGGAGATAGAAATGTGAGAGGAAGGTAGGTTGGGAAGAAAGAAATAGGTGAGATAGTGGGTATAGGTGAGGTTTCGAGGGTGAGTGTGGGTATGATGAAGGTTGATTAATTTTATGTGTGTATTAGATGCAGTGGAGGGATCAGCTGTGGATGAGAGACAGGGTGCCACCCCTTCTCTTGAGAGTGCAAGGCGTAATGACTGTTAAGGAGTGGTGGCACATGGAGGAGGTAGGCTTGATTGGGGTCCTACCCTATCGGCATATAGTCTAGTAGATGAGTCTTATGATCACTCTCATTGATAGATGGGATTCAGTGACCAACACATTCCACCTACCGATGGGTGAGATGACATTCACCCTAGAGGATGTGTTTAGGATATTGTGGCTACCAATACTGGGGATGCAGGTGTACTTAATCTCCTCCGAGGCCTCGAGAGGAGTTGATGCTGATAGTTTTGGAGAGGGACTGGTAGACATGACATTCCATAGTGCCAGTCTGAGTTATGGAGGGATGTACCTAGCCCATCTAGAGGAGACGAGGCTAGTTGTTTTATTGATGGAGGTAGTGTGTTGTTTCACACTACTAAATACGAGAGGGTGGGAGGTTTCCTCACTCCTTGATGGGGGTGTTACATAACATGGTGATGGATCAGACCTGCTTTTCCTAGGCACCAACATTCTTGGTGTAGTTATACAGAGAGTTGTGGGCATATGGGCATCTGCAGAAGTTTAGCTTATGTTGCACATTTTTACTACACTGTTGGGCCTATGAGCACATAGTTTGTGTGTGCCAGTGGGGATTCCCTAAGAAGATGCATTTCCATAGAGATTAGTACCGATGGATTATAGGTGATGGGTACCCATGATTAGAGAGTGGAAATCAGACAGGGCTACACTTGATATAGCATACTACAGGTAGCTATTGGAGGGATTGTCAGTGGACATCATATGGAGATCGTATGTGGGTTATCCTTCATACAAGCAGATGCATGATGAGCTGTATGGCCTTCAACTACTGAGATGGAGGGTGGGTCACCATCTTTGGGAGCATGAGATGATCTTAGTTGTGAGGTGGTTAGCAGTAGTTTGGATCTGCTACAAGACATACCTCCACCCTTCTTGCAGTATAGGAGAGATGACATGGAGAGGTCATTGCCTCTACCACAGCTGATAATGCCCACAAGCTAAGAGGAATAGGTGGTAGACCGGTGGATCGATGATGTTGGAGTGATAGAATGATAAAGACAGTAGTGGGAAACTCATTTATGAGTAGTACCACCCAAGCCAGGGTAGCCGAATTTAGCCACTATCATGGTGCGAGACAGACGCCCTACAGGGGCAGGTGGTGACCCTGATTACCCAGTTGGGTATGGTGTAGGGGTAGTTATTTAGTTTAGAGGTAAATGTGGATGAGTTACATGCACACGTGGCTAGTATTTAGGCCTAGATGGCCCAGGGTGGGGATGGAGATGGAGATGATGATGATGATCGGGTGACCACCCTACGAGCACAAGTTACGTGGGTTGCAGGATAGTTAGCCATAGCATAGGCACAGATTGGGGCTTTACAGGCCCAAATACGAGCATTGCACGGGGAAGGGGCTGATGGTACCACCACAAGAACTAGGATAGGGTCCCATAGGATAGGCACACGGCGTCGAGAGGCTGATGGGGCCACCACAGATAGTACCTGTATCCAAATTATGGGAGGTGACAGATGAGGCCTAGTATTACAGGACCAGATGACAATAAATAGGATAGATTTTATATCTAATGTTGAATACAGTGGCACAACATGCCTCTAGCGAGAGGACCAGATCACACACCCATAGTGTGGAGAGCATAGGGGCCATCGATCCCTAAGACCTAGTCAGTGGTGACACCACTAGTTCATGGAGGCCAGTTCGAGTTGATTTACTAGCAGGGACCCAACCACCACCTATGATGGGTGGGGAGATGTTAGCAGTCATCGACAGTGAGGAGGCAAAGGGGATAGGAAAACAAATATACATGATGTCCGCCATGATGATGTCTAATATATAGCCCTCGACTTTGATGTAGTTTTGATTTTGATAGATACCATCCTATGTGCCAAGATTTGTTATAATTTTGATCATATACTAACCTTTATTTGAAGATGGTGAGGATTTATATGAGAGTGGTTTATTATTTTGATCATATACCGCCTGCGTGCCGAAGATGGTGAGGTTGTATATGAGATATTTTGAGAGATGTATATTATTTTGATATCTAGTGTATATTGGATGGATACACACCTATTTTTATGATGAGATGGATGACATTCTGATGATGTAATTTGATGTTGATAAACTATGATTTGATATATTGTGATGGTTTATGCATAGATAGACTTATGGTAGGTGTGTTAGGAAAGGATTGATTCAAGTTGGTGTTAGGCATGGTTGAGTTAGGTCATAGGCATGGTTGAGTCAACTTGGTGTTAGTCATGGTTGAGTTAGGTCATAGCACGGATTGAGTAAGGTTGGTGTTAGGCATGGTTGAGTTAGGTTAGTATTAGGCATGGTTGAGTTAGATTTTGGTTTTTAATTCATTAATATTTGTAATGAATGATGATATGGGTCATTTTTAAGATGTTTTATAATATTTGCATGATGTTGGTAAAGAAATGGTAGTCAAAATAAATGTATGTTTTGACGATGATAAAAATGAGAAGTAATGTGTTTATCTGTTTGGTTTAATTTCTAATATTTTATATAAAAGGAAACTAAGTAGGGTAGCATGTGATTTAGGAAAATGAAAGACAAATTGGTTAGGGTAGAGAGTGGCCAAGCTAACCTCCAAGGGCCCCATGGCCTCGAGTGTTTCCTACATAGTCCCGGATAAAAGGAACCTCAGTGATGTAGTTCTCCCATAAGCTAGGGAAGAATATTAGGAGATATGAGAATGAGATGGTAGGTCATACGCATGATTTAGGTTTAGATCGTTAGGTGCGGGTGAGTTATGGGTAACTTGCAGTACAGGTGATTTTGATTATGGCGAAGAAGAAGATTACCCCAAAGGTAAGCATCGAGGACCAAGTCTGTATAAGGTAATCAATACATAATAAAGAAGATTAAAATATAAGAGGGGGAAAGAAAGATGCCCAATTGGTTAGGATCATCCCAAGTAGGTTATACCCTGGGTGAGGTGATGGATGTAAGACCCTACAAGACATTGCATGATTGATTGTTCTAAGGGTGAAAATTATTCACATGATCACCAAATGTCATGGTTTCCAAGAGGTCCCTTGAGGGTAGGAAATGGGAGTGTGAATGGTGAGAGGGGTGAAAGGAGATTAATTTTTATATGGTATGAGGTAGCATGATATTTGGGCAAGAGATCTAAGGTCACAATGGGTAAGTCAATGACGATTTTTTTTTCTCGTGTTGACCGATATTTGAGATAGAATGATCAATGCGGGAAGTCTATATGGGATGAGGAAATTAACTCCTTGAGGTATTCATGTAGCTGATCAATGCGATAAGCTTGATTCTCTCGCATTTTCTTTTTCTTTTCTTCTTTTTCTTTTTTTTCACTTTTTTTTTTCTTTTTTTTTAAAGATCTTTATATAGTTGTCCTTCGAGGATCAGTCTATTTATAGTAGTGATTATAGAGAGGAAGACATCCTTTTGAGGGAGTCATATTTTTATTGGAAGTTTGACTCAAGGAGTTGGATCCCATGTGAGGGCTTTGAAGTCATGGACAATACCAAGCTAAAGAATAGGATTATTTTTCAGAAAGAAGGGTGAAATGACCATGGGATCTCATCTAAAGGTAGATGAAAAGTATCCATAAGAATCATGCTATGTGTAGTGTTGTGGTATACATATTCAAGAAAGATAAAAAGTGATGGGTATGCACATGACTCTTATTTAATTGTCGGTAAGGTGTAAGAAGTGGATAACACTCAAGGGATAAGCATGGAAAGAGGAAAAAGGTGAGGTAGGACTAAAATTTAATAGTATAATGGTTGAAGATGAAAGGCGTTAAGGGGCTCGGGTTTGGGTTTACTATCGAGTGAAGATAAATGATAAGCACCTGATCCATAAGCATGGGTCACGATGTATGGTCCAAGCCAATTAGGAGCAAATTTTCCACGTTTACTTTTTTATACTTTAGTTACATGTTGATTTTCTTTCAGGAAAAGGTCAACGACTTGGAAGTTTGTTCATGGACACATTGATCATAGGCATGTTTGATAAATCTTTGGTAAACTTTGATCAAGAGCGTTAAGATGATGTTCATCTAATAACTCAAGTTGTGCTAAAGGTTCTTAAAAAAATTCATCATCATTGAGCATGTCATGGAGAGAAATGCGGAGTGAGGGAATCTATACTTTGAGAGGCATAATAGCCTCATGTACTATAGACTAGAGGAAAAGGTGTAGCAATAGTTGAAGTACGAATACTAGTGCAAAGGTATACCCATAGGGAAAAAGGAATGTGTGTATGCCAATCCTTCCCAGTATCATTAACCACTTTCATGAGAATTTTGTTCAAGGTTTTGTTAGTGGATTTAGCTTGGCCATTGGTTTGTGGGTAATAAGGTGACAAGAAACTTAGTTGAATGCCAAAGGCATCACAAATTTTTACAATGTTTTATTTTTGAATTGTTTTCTATTATCAGTGATGAGGCAATGATGAACACCAAAGCAAAAAATGATGTGATGACTGATGAACTCACATATTTTCTCGACTTTCATGGAGATGAGTGGTATGGCCTCAACCCATTTTGTGTATTATTCGGTAGTGGTGATGATCCATTGATGTCATTGGGAAGAATGGGAATTGATCTCTCGACAAGATCCAAACCCTATTGAGAAAAGTGCTAAAGGTCACGGATAACCTATAAGACATGGTGGGTGTATGATGAAGGTTGGCATGTTGTTGAAATTTTACACAACGCTTGATGTAGTCGCAACAGTCATGGTTAAGGGTCATCCAGTAATAGCCTAGGAAAAGAATACGCTTAGCAATAGCAAGGCCACTGAAGTGACCTCCACATATGCCATCATGAACTTCCTTAATGATATAAGGAATTTCAGAACTCGTGAGGCATTGTAAGAGAATACCATCAAAGCCACACTTATAGAGGAGACCCCATGATGACGTAATGAGAAACCATTTTAAATAAGGAATGTTGTCCATTACAGGTGAGATTAGGAGGTAAGATGGAGAGAGAAATATAGTCGGAGTATTATTTATACCAAAGGTCACTCAGGTCCGGGGTGACGATTCGATGGAGTAAATATCACAAGGTAAATAAGAGTGTGATTGGAGTCATTGTATGGTGAAAAATATTTTAGAATCAACAGGTGAAGTGGGTATTTGAGAAGCCAAGTAGGCCATGGTATCTACAAATTTGTTGGTTGAACGTGGGATGGTTTGAAGGGCGTAATGGTTAAAGGTGGTCAAAAGTATGTCTACATGATGTTTGTACTTTTGAAGTATCTCATTACAACATTGGTATATACCATTGACCTAGTTTATGACCAATTGAGAATCACCAAAGATGTTGATTGATTTGACATATAAGGCATAGGTGGCTTAGAAACCTAATACGAGTGCTTCGTATTCGACAATATTGGTAGCAATTGACTCATCCGGAAAATCAAAATTAGAAGATTGATTCTTGAAAATAGGTGCGTTGTTTAATTGGTTAGTGATAGCTTAGCCCTTGATGGACTTTTGATGAATGAATTTGAGGTTAAGGTCAGCTAAAAGAATAAGCCAACGTGTGGCATGTTGATTTTGGTAGGGTTTGGCATACATGAAGTGTACGGATTGGTGTTAGTCACAAAATAGGTTTTGTGGTTGAGTAGGTAATGGCAAAGTTTTGTGGTGATGAAAACTAAGGCTAAGAAAAAAAATTCTAGATGGTTGTATCAGGTTTCGTAGTCCAACAGAGTACGTCTTATGTAATGAACCACCTGCTCCTTGTGTTGTTCATCGCGATGAGTGAGCATGGCCCCAAAGAGTGATCATACATGAAATGTATAGGTAGAAGGTTTGATCATCTTTAGGTGGAATGAGTATGGGGGGTTGAAGAAGGTATTATTTTAAGACCTCAAAATCTTTGTGTAAATCATCATCCCATTTAAAGGAGACATCCTTCTTGAGAAGATGATGAAATGGTTGACACCAATCAGATAATTGTGAAATGAAATAGCGAATAGACTGCAACTTACCTTGTAGGCTACAGAGTTGCCTAAGGTTAGTGGGTGGAGGCATTTTGAGAATGGCCTTGAATTTAGCAGGGTCAACTTCTATACCACGTAGGGAAATGATAAATCCCAAGATTTTTCCTGAGAGGACCATGAAGACACACTTCTTGGGCTGAAGGTGAACACAATATTTAATGAGGTGGTTGATTATGGTTTTTAGGAAAGTGAGGTACTTAGAGCGGTGTTTATATTTAGCAGAGATCATCTACATAATCTTCTAATATACGATGCATGATGTCATGGAATATGTAAGTCATAGCCCACTGATATGTGGCACCAGTGTTTTTAAGGCCAAAAGGCATGACTCGATAATGAAGGTCCCCCAAGGGGTGATGAATGCAGTTTTGTGTTGATCCTTTGGGGCAAGTAAGATTTGGTTATAACCCGAGAAGCCATCCATGAGTGATAGCATCTCGTGACCAGCGGTAAGGTCAACCAGTTGGTCAATACCAGGTAGAGGAAAGTCATCTTTTGGGCAAGCTAGATTGAGGTCACAGAAATCCATGCAAATGCAGAGTCCCCTATCACCTTAGTGACAGGGACAATGTTATAAATCCAACGAGGATAATCAATTGGTAATATGAAAGAAACATAAAGAAGGCGTTGAATTTCTTCTTTGACAAGAAGGGAAATGCAAGGGTGCATTTTCATCATCTTTTATTTGACAGGCTTGGTGTCGGGAATAATTATGATATTGTGGACCACCGTGGTGGGGTCAATCTTGGGCATGTCTGCGTAAGACCAAACAAAAGCAAGATTATGGTTTTGAGAAAAGAGGTGATGGCTTCCTTTTTAGCAAGCATATAGAGATTGACCGATCTTTAGGATGTGTGGGTCATCCCGAGTATGACTGTTGATTCTGATAGTTGATTCATTCAACATGGTTTTCATCTCAGATGATAATGACCAATGAATATATGAGTCTTCTACACCAAGGTAGGTGAGTATAGATTCATCATCTTGACATCAAATTACGTTAATCGAAGGTGTATCGTCATCGATCATTTTAGGGTATAGGAAGGGAAGAGAGGAAGTAACCTTTCCCTCACGTTGATAAGTCAGAGGACCTAACGAGATGGTGTTTATGAAAAAAAAAAGTTAGGAGGAATGGATTCTGGGTCCATCGACTCTGTTGGTGAAGGTGGTGATGGTGGTGAAGAAGGTGGAGAAGGGTTGATGTCCTCGATGAGCTCAATGCGAGCCTTCTTGGTAGGTGGTTCAGCAAATCCAATACCACTACGGTCATTATGTTTACTGGGTAGTACATGGAATGAAAGTATGGAAACCTTGCTCGTAAAAGCCAAAACCAAAACCCTTCCATGCACATCAGTGTAGGAAGGTGTGGGAAAAATGGTGATTGGTGAGAAATTGGAAGTCAATAGAAAATGGGTGGGTTTATGATGGTGGTTCAGGTGTGTAAGTGGTAGTATCAAGTCCCCCATAGGTGAGATTGGTACAAAGGTTGGGAGGACCATAAAGGAGGCACTCTCTTATACGATGATCATAATGAGGGTGTTGGTGAAGACTTCCATACTCTTTTGGAGTAAGGAATGTGTTGACACTATATAGGTGATACTCCCCCAAAGTGAGGTGTTGAAAAATTCCTTCCAAGGATCGGTGGTTGGTATGTGGATAGCCATAATTGACAATGTATCAGAGATCAATGCAGAGGTTGAGCTAACAGATTGGGAGGCTGATGGTTCATCTGTGGAGGTTATGGCAGTGGTAGGAATGAAGGAGGTATGTGCAATTGAGGTAGCAGCTGTATTAGTAAGTGGAGGTGTAGGTGAAGTGTATTGGTCATGGAGGTAGATGTCTTAATGGGTATAAGCATGTCATTAGGTCAGTAAACATGTTGCATGTTTTCAAAGGTGAAGGATCAGCTAAAATAGTATAGGTGTGTCCTTCATGCTCAAACTTTACATAACGATGCAAAGTGGAAGTTATATTGGAATTCCCCCTCCAAGACATAAAACAACTC
Organism: Taxus wallichiana var. yunnanensis; assembly: GCA_018340775.1. NCBI lineage: Eukaryota > Viridiplantae > Streptophyta > Pinopsida > Cupressales > Taxaceae > Taxus > Taxus wallichiana. The sequence continues at coordinate 273,764,926 of CM031244.1, forward strand.
TAGAATAGTACTGGGTCCCACATGAATGTGGAGGATGACAATGCCTAGTGTAGAGGTGATAGCATCATTGAATGAACGCAACATGACAGGATATTTATGCATGCAATTATCAGGTATGCACATTTGAGTGAATGCATGGGATTAAATGATATTAATGCTAGCACCCCATCAATCATTACACATCGTACACATATATCATCGATGTGGAAAAAGATGAAGAGATCTGGGTCTAGGTCTTGATTTGGTGTGGTGCAATCTCTTCCTTTGAGAAGCTAAGGGAGGTTATTTGGTGAGTAGGTTGAGGTGTGGATAAATGTGGTAATTTAGTGACGAGAGGATACCGATGGGATGTGATGATGGAGGCTACGGGTGTAGGGTCATTGGGTAAAACCTCAATAGATTACAGGACCTCCATGAGAGCTTGACGATGGGATTCCTAGGTTTGGATGAGGTTGTATAGGGACATTTTGAGGGGGGATTGTTGTATTTATTTGAGCATCATGCAGTGTGTGACCCCATTAGAAATAGGATATGTGGGGCCACAGATAGTGATTCTAGGTGTGGGTGTAAATGGTATGTTGGGTATAGGATTAGTTGGTGAGTCAGTTGCCTTTTCCTTGCCTTTGTCTTTCTGAGCACGGGTAGCAATGTGGATCATGTTGATCTGAGGTGGGGAGGTAGGTGAGGTAGGTGAGCCATGAAAGGTAGAGTGACATGAAGGGAAAAATCCCAATGGTGGGAAGGAACTTTGTGGGATGAGCTAGGCACATCGACATTTGGGTAGAGGTTTGGTGAGGTCATTGATGCAAACCATGTTAATTTCAAATCTCGGAGGTGGTTCTAGGAGTTGTGGGGAAAAGGTCTAGGTTTGAGTAGGCAGTGAGGGAAGAGTTGTGGGAATGGGTGTTGGTGAAATGGGGTCCTCATCAAGAAGGTCATCATCATCAAATTTCTCGTCGGAGGGCACAACTAGATAAGAATATTTTTCAAAGCCTTACAGTTCTCCACATCGTGTCCTGGCACATGATGGTAGGTGTAAATTTTAGTGTCATCAAACCCTTTTGGCTTAGGTTTGAGAGGGTCATAAGGTCTGAGCGGTGGTAATGTGATGACAGAAATCTCAAGGAGGTTGGTTAAGATTTTGGCATAGGACCCTGCTAGTGGGTCGCAATGGGAAGTGAAAGTGGGTTTGGGCGTAGGTGTGGCAGATTTTTGAGGAACGGTCTTTACAGGAGGGGGAGTGGGTCGAGCTATGGTTTTGGGTGTTGGTATGCCAAAATGTTTCACCTGATTCTAGATCATTTCTTTGAATTTTGACAAAACAAATAAGGGTAATGGGCTAGGAGGAATACCTATTGAGATGTTGGTCATGGGTTGTTACACACATATGACTTCCGAATCCACTGGTGATTGTGAGAGCTTCCTTTTTCTTGGAAGAACTACTATTTGTATGAACTTGATGCCTAGTTGGTAATGGTGGGTGGTCAAATGGAATGGACTTGATTTTGTGTTGGCACTTCCCGGATGCTCTTATGAAGAAAAATGGCTTCGTGGTTGCTTCATATGTTGGCTATGGATGTTCTAATGCTTATACGGATGTTGGTTCTACTTTTATGCAGCTCTGGTTTCATCACTTATTATCGAAGATGTCTCTCCATCTCATAAGTGTACCAACCTCGAAATAAGGTTGTTTTTGGGATTAAATGGTAACCGGTGGTTCTGTCTTAACCGGTGGGGTTAAGGGTAATCGGCGTCGGTTAGGGAGGGATTTCTAGGTTTACTAAATCTGGGCACATCCCCTTGATTTTCTCGGGATCTCGTTTCATTTACTACATGGATTAGTATGAAATTTTCCTTCTAACATGCGGGAATATGGTTAGAGGGAATGTAGGATTTGATTTTAGGGTTTGGATAGGTTTTAGTTAGTTATGGCAACTTATTAAGAGCAGGTCTTGGGGTGAGGTGGCTTGATGAGGTGTCTAGGTGAGGTGGATATGTAGGCATTATCCCAATTAGGATATTTAAATAATAAATATGGTGAAGATAATGAATTAATTTAATTAAATTAATATTATAGTGGGGTGAAGGGGCCATGGCTAGGTGGATGTGTTTAAGGTATTTATTTATCGAGGACCAAGGGAGTGTGACCCAATTTTTGTGTCTACAAAGTAATTATACTAATATAAATAGCAATTCACAATTGTTAATTTTATTTTTGTAACAAAATAAAAACTTTAAACATACAAGAGAGGTAAGAAATACTTTTAATTGATTTTCCAAAGTATTTTCCAAACAAGAGTGAGATACAAAGAGAAGGGAGAAATACATAATTTTCCCTACAATCAATTTTATCGAGACAAACAACCAAATGGAGAATCATGACATCATATGTTAGTACATATGTGTTTTTCTATAAGTGATTTAACTTAATATGGGTCTGCGACAGTATTTTCATATTTTGCTGCTAGTTTAGAAAAATATCCAATTTAGCTCAAGTGGCTATAAAACTATGTTCAAAAACCAATTTTAGATGGTCAAATCCCCATGATATGAATCATATACATTCACATATATACATGGAATTCACTAGAGTTTATGGAACTCGGGAACTAGTGGAATGGGTATGAATGATAACTACTTTTTGGAGCCCAGTCGTAGTTGGACTAGTTTGACCCGGTCGCTCAACGAGCGAGAGATGTAAAAATCCCTTGTAAAACTAACTTGTTAGGTGTATTTATCGAGTTAAATTGTGCAAGAAATTTTCATGGATAAATACTATAGGTATACTGAGGCTGATATCCATTTCTTCACTCGGGCGTAAATGGAAAATCAAAACTAAACCCACTTCCGATTTTCAAGTAGCTTCCAAAAGCTGTAAAAGGGTTAACAACACTCCTAGAGGGGTTACGAAAAATTCTTAAATGATCACATGAGGTCATTCCAAGATTTTATACCACACTCTCTATGATATTGTACCTACTCAATGATTAAATTTCCTATTTTGGGGTTCATACATATGTTTTAGACGTTGGTAAAAATTACATTTATTAATTTTTACAAGGTTAACAACAAGCTAGTTTTAACTAGGAACAAGTTCATCTCCTCATTTATAGCAGTTTCCTCGATCTTGTATGGATATATAAGCTATCTAAACATATAATAATGTCATTTGAATAACGGGTTTGCACTCAATTAACATTTCTTCATTTGAGTAGAAAGGAGGAATAATTTGTTTGTTTCAGATTACGATTCATTTTAATTACCCGGAAACAAGATATTCATTTACTTAGATTTTCAATATCATTACAAAAGAGAAAACTAGGAATTAGAAATTTTTGTAAAAGAGGGAACATAAGACCATGCCTATTTTTTAACAAAGCAGGTAATCATTTCTCCGGGTTGTCTTTCGCTCTCCAAACATTGTCTAAATCATTTCAACTTCACCTAACTAAACCAAGAGATTGTTACATTAAAACTTATCATTAAAGAAGTAGTTTATTGGGTCATAGATCAATCTAGGATATTTCTTGACCGATCTCATATTTCAAATCCAAAGCCACCCGATTCAAGTTATTGCCCACAATTTAGGCTCCAAACAAGTAATCCCACCATAAAAATGTTAGGATTTATAAGGAATGCATAATTAATTGATTATAGATACACGAAATAAATGCGAAAGATTATAGACTGTGTTATGCAGATTACAAAATATAATAGAAAAAGCTTAAATAAAATAATAGAGTCAAAGAAAGAGATAGAGAAAACCATATTTAAGTGGGGAAACCTAAAGGAGAAAAATACCCTTTGAATAAAACATTTTCTATATTTAATAATTCACAATACTTTGACCTAACACTTCCAATTCACTCCTTAGTATTTTTTGAATGATTGCAAAGAAAAGTCTTTCACTCATTCAATAAAGTATTTATCATAGATCATTTCCAATCTGATATAACTATCTAGATATCAGTCGGTACTAATCTATTTATTGTTTATATCCAATCCCAAGTGGGATAACCCTATTCATTAGGGTGGGTGAATTAGTTGAGTTGGTTTACTCTTAAATGTGTAAGATATTTATGGAAGATCTTCATAATAAATTTTGATAGATAAACTATTAAAATAATATTAGGGCATCTTTGCGGTGGTAGATAACCCATTTGACATTACTATTCCAACACTCCCAGTAATGTTAAGTAGGAAGAAACAAAACATGCCAAATTTAGCTTTTTCTACCAAAGAATTTAAAGATCCATGAATCAGAAAAAAATTATTCAAGATAGCATGCAAATGAGGTAAATCATACATATATTCACATACAAAAATTCTTAAGACCAATACTTTACATATGAAGACTTACATTAGATTATAGATCCTTTTATAAAATAAGGCATACCCATAACTAAAGCGTCGTTGGGATTTACAAGTAACTTCACACATAGTGTGACACAATTACTTATTACAAAATGGACTAAGTATTGGAAGTTTATAATAGCGATTAAGAGGTGGAATTTTCATGCACACTCTCCTCAATGGTGACTCTGATACGCCTAACAAGGCAAAAAAATTATAAAACTTCACAGCACACAATGGCTTAGTGAAGATATTTGCAACTTGATTTCTGATGTGGAACTAGATTCTTTATCAAGAGTAATTTGGGCTTCACATAGAAGAGGAATACTTCCTTTATCTCCCATGTGTATCACTTTCAACAGAATCTTTAGCCACATGGCTTCTTTTGTTGCTTCAAGTGATGACACCTACATCAAAATTTGAACACAAATCTAGATGCATATCTAACACAACATCAACATGGTTAGAGTCAAAATATAATAACAACATAATATAAATCATATGATTTCACTTTTAACCAACTAGTTGCATAACATCTACCATAACAATATGCTTAACAACTAACAAATGTTACATTATAAATATGTTGAATTTTTTTTTAACATATTAACACTTGTAAAATATTCATTAGATGTCACCAATATAGGATGTCTCCAATACAAACACAAAGGCATCCCCAAGCATCATTTGATATGCATATAATTAATATTTTAGTAATCACATATAATGTTTTATCAAAAACATATATTCCTCAAACATATTTATTCTAAGCCTTTAACTAATGAGATAAGACTTGATAGATAATCATATATGATCAGATAATCAAATCATACAAGAAAAATCATAGTATTCAATTAAAAAAACATGATCCACTAACTGTGGATAATTTCTATGGATTTATGTGGAATTTTCTCAAAACAAATGAGCATGTCGAACCTATTTTTTAAAATATATATCATAGGTGAAAAATTTAAGCTTAGACATGTCATATATGATTAGTTTTGCATAACAGAAAATGACCAATAAACTACAGAAACAATGGAGCAAAATTTTAGAATACATAAAAATCAATTAAAATTGATAGTGTAAAATAAAACATATATTAAAAGATGAAGTTTATATAGTTACTACATTAGTTTTATGATCATTCCCTTCATCTTCATATTGATTTTTATCTGATTTATTCCATTTTTTATTTTTGAAATTTGACTTCTTTTTCAACTTACATTATTCTTTCTTATGGCCAAATTTTCCATAGCAATGACATCTACCATTAAAGCTAACTCTTAAATTTCCTGATTTCTTGTCTTTACAAGGGGGTTTAAGAGATGATTTTTTATTTTTAAATCTAGAAGGTTTACTTTTTTATTCTTGAGTGAGAATTACCTTATTAGCATTCTATTTAGAATGAAAATTTTCCATAACACGCTCTTCTTGAATTAATAAAGAAGACAAAGTATCCAAATCAAGAAAATCATTCTCATTATGATATTTAGAGTTAATAATAGAGATATAATTTCTGAATTTTTCATGAATGTTTATCTAGAATTATGAAGTACAAGAGCTTATCTTGAAACAATTCATAGTTACATCCATCTAATTGAGCTTTAATGTTCTTAATTTTAGCTAGATAATTGACTATTTTCTCATCCCCCTTCATGGGAGTTGTAAACAATTCTAAAATTAGATTAATTATCTTATACAAATGATTGCGAGTCACATAGTCTCTAATTACTTTCAAGAATCGTAGGTGAGTTCATATGACCTATATGCATCATAAATTCATCTTTAATGCTTTACAAAAGGATGGGCAGAGCTTCTTGAGATATTTGAGAGAAGGATCTAATATTTTTAGTGGTATCTTGTCTCGTGTGGGACATTTTTCTACACTAGTCACAAGATCCCAGATATTTCTAGCCATAAAACAAGCTTTTAAACACACTCTCCAAATTCTATAATTTGTTTCATTTAAAAGATGAGACTTATCCAATGAAAAACTAGTAGAACCATTCATTTTTAATGCTTAGATGGAAATGGAAACAAATATAGATAAAAATACGAATCAACAAAGCCAAACAGAGACACAAAATTAGCTACAGATCTTTTATTAGTTATATACTTGCAAATAGATTAGTAAGGAACAAAAAAATGGGCCATAGAGAAAAAGATCTAAGTTATTAAAATATTGAATCCGTGGGAAAAGGAAACTAATAAAACCCACAAGACAAAGGAAATTTAGAAACCCGCAGACAAGGAAATAGTTTCAAAGCTGCGGAATGAAGATAATTTAAAATCGTGACACAAACAAAATTTAGGAGGCACATGTCTCTTTTATATTATCTCACACTTCGCAGTAAAACAAGTCAATTAATTAAAACATACAAGCAGGTCGTATACACATGTCTTTAGTTAATTAGTTCACTTCTTCGCACTCTAACACAATGTAAAAGAAAATTCTTAGTCAAACAGATCCACTTGTCAAAAATATAATGGCTAAAGAATAGACACTTGGTGGTTTTCCACCAAACTTTAAATAGATTTCCTTGGGCAGACTTAAAGTCCTCGGAATAAAATGAACTTTAAATTAAAGTTTGGGTTTGAAATATAAAGACACGTGTCACAATCTAAGTGGCTAAACCAAAGCAAATACTTACACCCTAAAATTTTTGAAGAGTGTCACAACCAAAATATTAATATGTGTGTAAAAAACTAATTTTTGCACATCACAATGAAACCACAAAGACTAATATAAAAAGAATATACTTGGAGCCTTTTAAATGGCTCATATTTCGTAAGTCTGACAAAGAATGACAAATGTGATAAGATGGTTGATTTCTATTAGATAACCACTGGCACAAATAAAAATGACTGAAAAATGTGAAATGTTTAGACAAACAGATCAATTCTATTGGCTCAACCTTCGCATATGTCAGAAACAAGAAAACAAATTCTGACAATGTGAAATACTTGGAGAAAATCTATAGGTTCGTATTTTGTAAGAACTAACAAAGCTACCAAAAGACTGAAAAAGTAAAATATGGAGCAATTTTATCCGCTCAAATTTTTCATATGTCAGAGATAGATAACAAGGGACCGACAATGTGAAATATGGATAAATTCTAATGGTTTGTATTTCAAAAAGATAAAAACAAGCAACAAAATATCTGACAGTGCAAAATAAAAAGTGACTTGGAGCTTCCTAGTTAGATTGGATTTCACAAATGACATAGGAAATCTAAACCAAGTCTAACAATGTGAAGAAACATGGAAATCTATTATTGGCTCTTGTTTTTAAGCGACAATTAGATAAACAATATGACTAAAAATGTAAAGACACAGATGGCACCTTTTGATTGGCTCAAGCTTCACAAAAATTGAAGGGTTTAATTAAATGATGGAAAATACAAATCCAAATGGAGAAAAATGATTGGCTCAAGCTTTACAATTAATAGAACTTCACAGAAAATGAAAAATTCAATAAAAAAACAGTAAAGTGAAGCATCTTGAAACTTAAGTATTATCTTTGGGATTCACAAACATGGAAAGAACTATAGTAAAGCTACTTGGAGAAATTTTATTAGCTTGGGCTTCACAAAACCAAAAGGATCTAAATGAAAAATGACAGAGCAAAACTAAATGGCATAAAATGATTTGATTGGGCTTCACAAAAACACATCTAGCAAAAATAAATATTTCTAATGTTGGGGACGGATTTAAACGATCCAAACTAACTAGATATATAGAGATCTTTTAGATCCACGGTCAAAATACTACTCTAACAGATATAAATGGTGTGAAAACTTAAAAATAATTACAGATGATGTATTTAACCAAAATATTACTTGAGACTTATTGTAGAGAGACAAATCTATGAAAACATTTTCTCAAACAAGATGTAGACATCAGATTAACCAATATTTTCACAAAATACTTAGGCGGAGATCAGAATTTTAAACTTGGTTAGCTTGAAGACAACTATGGAGAAACTAGGGATTTGCATATCTATAAATATATTTCGAGATACTTTTTCTAGCTAATTAAAAGCTTCCAAATCAAACCTATGCATGCATAATCACCTTATCGATACTGTTGATGCAAAATCATAGCACCCCTGGATGCTGATCAGGTTTCTAAGTTGATCTTCAGGCATCCAGTGTGATTGCACAACATTGAAACCTTTCTCCAAGTGTGGGACTTGCAGAAATGAGAAAAGAATCTCCAGAGAAGGTGGTTCTGCTCCTAAACCACCGCCACAAGCTACTCCGGTGCGAGGCAAGCTAATCTAATCCTAATCTAACCATGCCAAAGAGACAGAGAGAGAGAGAGAAAGGAAAAGAACAAAATCCTACACTAAAACGGTGATACACCAGAGAAGGAGAATGTTGGACATCTATCAAAACTGCCATGTAACAAAGAGAGGTGAGCAATGGGAAGGATGGACAGATGCATCACAAGCCCAAGGATAGATTTCACATAGAAAATGTCCCAAAACTCCATGAACACAGCTCCAAACCTGCAATGAACATTCAAACATGCACAAATACCTGCAATGAAGAGAGGCAAGAGGAAAACAAGTGAAAAACGAGCAAGGATGGACAGATGCATCACAAAACACATTTTTTTGTTGCTTCAGAAGTTTGCACAGAACATCATTTCATTAGTAAAAGGAAAAAAATGCCATTACAGAGCAGGGAGGAGGTTCGAACTCCATTTTTAACCCTAGAGAAGGAAAAGAAGGGAGGGCAGAGCCGAACAGATGAACAACTTGTAATTATTATTTTTAAAATGAGCCAAATCTGGCTTTTACATTACATGGGTCGAGCCCAGGAGAGAGAAACATGGGAAAACATGCAAGCCCATTCCTCATTGACTGTAGATGCATTAAAATAGCATGGGGAACCTTACAAACCCATACCCTACCATCTTTGACCGATTTGGAGGAGAATGCGACCCATTCTACATTAATTTGGTCGCTAAAATGTCACTTCTGGCCATGAACACGCGTCAGAGCTGTTTCTCAACTTTCTCTCTCTAGACTACACCAAAATTTGAGATTAACCCTAGAATCATGTAGAGAATTTCATAAGATTTCTATTGATATAAAGAACATGCAAATCCAAGCTCTGGATCAAAAGATATGGAGATCTGAAGATTTAGGGCACAAAACAGGCGAAAATGTGTTTTGAAGATCTTTCCCGCTCTGCCACCTGGACGACACGTGTCAAGCGCTGATTGGATACGTAATTCTCTCTCCTCTACTGTCCCGTGGGTTTTTCCTTGAAAGTTTTTCCTTTTGTGATTTTGGAACATTTTCCACTTTCCTTCCACGCCCCCGCCACTTGGGACACGTGGCATGCATTGATTGGTCGACAGGGGCGCAGGGCAGACCTTTGCTTTTAGCTTTTCGGCCAAAAATCTTGCTAAACTCTCTAACTCCTTCCCGAGCTCGAGCTTCCCTTCCTCATTGGACACGTGTCCTCCTTTTATTGGCTCGGGTTAGTCCTTGAAACCTCACCCTTTGAACTTTTTGGACTTTTCTCCTTGTGACACGTGTCATGATTTGGTTGGTCCGTGGGTCTGTCGGCTCTTTCGCGTCAGTCGCGTCCATTTGTCCCAGATGTCCCAAAGCATGCTGGGACAAAACTTTCAATCCACGAAATGGGCTTCCTCATCCCTCATTGGCCGATGACACGTGGCGTTGCTTGATAGGCTTTTGGCTCCTTCAGCCTATCCGCATCCCACGCGTCCCTTTATCCCACATGTCTGGGTATGCTGGGAAAAATTATTCCGATTCACCGAATTCGGCCGGTTTGAGTACCTTTTTCCCACATGTCCCGAAGCGCTTAGTGTGAAATTTATCCTTTTTGCCGATCAGGGTGGTTCGTGTCCTTCCCGTCTTCTTGTCCCAAATGTCCCAGAAGCGATTAGTCAATTTTCTTCTCCTTCGGCCGAACCGGCTTTCCGCGTCCCGCGCATCTCAACGGCCTAGATGTTCCTTTGCCCTGCAGACTGTCTGGCGGCCTTTTGGCTGATTCGCGCCCAGATGTCCCTCACGTCCTGACTGTTGCGAGGACTAGGACTTAGCCATTTTTCGTGATTTTTCTTGGCCCAAGCTTGTTTTTGCAGCCTTTTCACCTTTTCTCAAAACTTGCTCTTTTCAACCTGGACAGGAGAGTTAGAAAAATTCTGAGGGGACCCTAGAAACATGATTTTTTGGCCCTGAATCAATTTATTTTCCTGGGACTAAGTAATTTGATGCATGTTATCAAAATTTACCACTGGGGGGTGAATTTTGGATAACAATACCATTTTAGGATTTATATGGAATTCATAATCAATTGATTATAGATCCACGAAATAAATTCCAAAGATTATAGATTATGTCGTGTAGATTACATAATGTAATAGAAACATCTTACGAGAAAATAAAAAATTTAGATACATAGACCGAGAACACTAGATTTAAGTGGGGAAACCCGAAGGAGAAAAACCCCACTGAATAAAGCATTGTCTGTATTTAAGAATTCACAAGACTTTGACCCAACACTTCCACTTCACTCCTTAGTCTTTTTCAGAATGATTGTAGAGCTATGTCTTACACTCATTCAATACAATACTCATCACATATTGTTCCCGTCGATATCACTATCTTATCGATATTATTTTGTATTAATATATTCATTTCTTATATCTAATCCCGAGAGGGATCACCCTAATCAATAGGGTGGGTGAATCAATCAAGTCACTTCACTCTTAAATGTGTAAGATCTTTGTGGAATATCTTCATAATAAAGTTTGATAGATAAACTGGTAAAACAATATTGGGGTGTGGTGCAATGGTAGATAACCCACTTGACATTACTACTCCAACAAAAAAATTCAACCATGCCATAATTTGGATGAAAAAATCCAAGTAAAAATGCTAAGTGGTCCACCCAACATGAAGCCACCAAGGAAAGAAATGCAAAAGTGGTCTTTGACTACATTTATTTCGGGCATTCGTCAAAAACATTTCATGTCAAGTGCATGTTTTCACATTTCTATGTTAAGAAAAATAATACATTTCAATGTTTTCCACTTACAATATACAACGACATCCCAATCTCATAGCCTTAGTGTGCATCTAGCCATGGATTTTAACAAAAAGTAGCTTTCTTTTTAGCCTAGGTAGTGAGTGCACTTGAAAAGTTTTTTTAATTTGGATTTACACTGTCAGGTTGTTTTTACAAGAAGGCTTCTAGCGCCTCTTTTAGAAAATCCATTATTCATATCCTTTAAATAAATTTACCCACGCTCCAAATTTTTTCAAGAATTTTTCAAACATTTCATATGATCCACATTTGTAAAGTGTCCACCATGACACAAACTCCTATTTTTGCAAAGCTTGGGGGAATGCTAGAAAAAAATATTAGATGTACATTTAAAACTACCAAATCTCCTTGCCCAATAGTTCTAGCATCCTTTCAACAACTCATTTTTTCACAACTCATGTAAACAATGATGTGTATACACCACGTTTATTTCAAACATTTAGTCAAATAGTTCACGTGCCTAGTGTTTGCTTCCACATTTTACATATGTATCATCACAGCGCACTTTGCATCTAAAAAACATATGGAAAGACAACACTCCTCGAAATACAATGGTAGATTCATTTACCCTAGTTCAATGTTTCCAATCTTGGCACAACTTGGAGGATGACATCAAGGATATGGATCTAGATTTATATAATCCAAAGGAATTTTTAATAGTTTTGAAAGGCCTTTATTCCATGCTACAAAGGCATGTGATTCAAGATCATCCCTCCAAGCATAACAATAATCCATGAAGTGGCATGTAGATGTGGTTATAGGTCCTAGGATTCAATTGAAGTTATTTTGAGGAGTTAGTTTGTGTTTTGGCCTTTCAAAATTCAAATGGAGCATTTCCCCTCTTTTTGCAATATTTGAACATTTAGGCCATTTTTGACTTGTGGTAATATTTCAAAGAATTTTGGAGCTTTTAAACCATGAAAAGGATGAAAATAGGTGTAAGTAACTATCTTAGGTTACCTTTAGGGACTAGAAGTCAAGGACTTAGGCTTTAAGTAAGTAACTTAGTGTTAAGGCAAAATTCACTCATATGACCAAAGAAGATAATAGTGTGCATTAAATTAGAGTTGATGGGATGGCTATATATTTTAAAATACAACTGAAAATCATTATTTTATCTAGATATAAATCAAATGAGAAAGTTTTGAGTAGAGGATTAAAGGAAAATCTGAGTTTTCTTTATGTTTTACTTGTAATCTTGGGTGATTGTATGTTTAAATTCTTATAATGTTGTAACCATTAAATCTTGGGCTCTATCTTTGTAAAGGGACCATGATTGAGAAGACCCCTAGGTTGTGTATTTGTAAGTAAAGAAGAGTTACACTATAGGATTGAGAGGTGAATAAACTTGAGGCAAGACAACATTGCTTTCATGCAAAATTATTGTGTGAGTCATTTTGATAGCTCTTACATTTTCTTAGTGTTTATTATTAAAGAATTTATGTGGATGCCCTAAAAATGCTTGAGTGTGGGTGCAATCTATTTTAGGATACATTAAATGTATGGGATTGTGAGGTCTCGGGAAAGTGAATGGTATCTCTTTAAATCAGCCATTTTTTAATGTCATGATAGGAATATACTATGAATATTTGGGTTGATCTTAGAGCAAGTAAGAGGTTATGCTAATCAAGCAACAGTTGGGTTTATTTTGGTGTGTTGCACGTTGATACTCATAGTAGACTACGGTTGCATGGGAACAGTGAGTTGTAAGAAAACTTTTGTTTGATTTGACCTGAGGTATTTTGTATGGGGCTCATAAATAGCCAAGGAAGTGATTGAAGGTGTTGTTAAGTAAATGTATGGTGTTGAAGCTCTATAACTCGATGTTCTTGCATGCTAGGGTTTTTCTAAAATAACCTAATCGAAAATGTTTTGTTACTTGCATCAATTGAAGGAATTATTGTCACTAAATTCAAGATACAAGAGATTGGAATCATTTTCTTAAACATTGGAATAAGTGATTTGAAGAAACAAGAAGACTTCTTACCTAGTAAGTTTTGAATTTACAAGTGAGAGATCTCTATTTACTAACATGTGTTATAGGATGGTTTTGTTTGGTTAATGAGGATTTACTTGTTTTCATGAACCACTTTGGTAAGATAGAATCAAGGAAGAGTTTGATATAAATAATAGGGTCAAGTTTGAGCTTTTAATACCAACCAGGAAGAGAGATGCAAGTCTTTACCCTTCTCGGGTTATATTGTGACACATTGTCAAGACAAGCTAGGGCATGAAGGTTTATCCATCAAAATAGGGTATTTTTGAAGAAAATTTGGTATATATGATAATAAATTATATTCAAGAATAATTTTTAAGTTTCAATGGGATAATTTTTAGGAATACTTGATAGTCCTCTATAGAAGAGGATAGACATAGTTGGATGGATAGTTTAAATAGTCGATTTACAAAGGAAGTACCAAACACATTTAGAGTTAGCCCTTAAAATTTTTATACATATCAAACCATTTAATGCATACTTGAAATTAAAATCATTTTATATTGAAGCTCCCTATAATCAATTTTTATGTACAGACAATCTATAGAAAGCGGAGCCTAGTCAAGGGTATACAATAAAATAGTGAAAATGAGAACCATAGGTAGTTATAAAATGACTTGAACCTAAAATTTTTGGTAAAATATATAAGGTGGCAAGATATTTATGAAGAACTGAATGAGATCTTGTAGTCACCTCTATAGGTCTACACCCATATGTAAACCAAACAAGCCTTGCATAAAGAGAAATGAGGATAGTTTAAGAGTCGTGGATCTACTATGGTAAGTTCAGTGAAATGGAGCTTGTTGAATCAATATTGTGGTTAAAATAATAGTTATTAGAGTATTTTATAGGTTTATACCTTTAATTAATTCAAAGAATCCAAAAAAAGACAAGAACTTGGTGGTGTATGTACTTGGGCTGGTAGGCAAACAAAAAGGAAAACTGACAAAGGTGAGTTCCAATGGATTTTACATGAAACTAAACCAGTTGAAGGCTTGAATTAGAGGGAAATTAATTTATAAACAAGTTTGAATGATGATAGTCCCCTTCCTAAGTGCATATTTTCAACACAAACAAGTTTTGAACCATTTAGACTAGAGTATGATCCACAAAATGAAGTTCTAAGTAAAGGTGAATTATTTCCATCTTTTGGAAAGTTGTATACCTATATGAATGTTTGTGTTTTTCTATACAACATTTGGTATCATATCTTAAAATATATGTTAATTATTTTTAATGAAAGTATTTATTGAATCTAACAAGTTTGTTTGCAAGTGTTGATGAAGGATATGCAGGTTAAGAGCATGAAAATTCAAGAAGAGCTTTATGAATTGGCTAATGAGTATGGTTATGTGGTGCCCAAGTGGCTCAACAAGATGAATGAAGAAACTATTAAAATCAAGGCTAATAGACCTAAAATATAAAGTTTTGAGGAATACATTACATACAAGAACGATTTATTGAAGGAGATGTTGACCTTGATCATTCATAGAAAGAAAGAAAAGGAGGAAAGAGAGAAGCAAAAAAGAAGAGAGATGGAGAGGAAAAGAGAGAAGTGGATGGAGGAAGAAATAAGTGCACTTAAGAGAGATTTGGATCAAGTATCCATGTTGATAGAATAATGGATGGAACCACAAATCCAAGAAGGAGGGATTGTGATGACTAAAAGAGTCAAGTGGCCCATTAAGCTACTTATAGAGAAAAGAAAAAGGATGCAGCTGAGAAGGTGGATAAAAGAGGAAGAAAGAAGGATAATAAGAATGAGAAGAATAAAAAGAGAAGAAGTCAAGAGAGTTATCCTAAAAGAGGATAAGTAAAATGAGGAAGAAGAAGTTATAGAGATATTTTTGACATCTCTTAGAGAGAGTGAAGAGGAAAACTTGTTGAAAAAGGAAGGTGAAGAAGAAAAGAGTTTGAGTAAAGAATAAGAAGAGATCATTCATGGAGATTTTAAGGGGCTATATGGCCTCAATGTTTTCATTCTAATATTGTATCTTTATGTGTGAATGCAAGTAATCAGAATAAAGACATGAATTCCTTGGAAAGTGTCTTAAAGAAGGACCTAGAAGTCCCAAAGAACCAAGAAGAACAAAAATTTGAAGAGGAAGGTGAATATACAGATGAAGAAGAGTTGTTGTGGCAGGAAATCATGTAAGGACCTGAGATACTAGATTCCTTTGAGGATGAAGAAGACTACAAGAGAGCAAAAGAAGAACTTATGGAGATATTACAAGATGAAGAGAAGGAAAAAATACACGAAGAATTCAATGAATTCATAAGTGATAAACAACAGAAGTAGGTTCAAGAGGAAGATATGATGGAAGAAGAGGAAAATGGAGAAGAAATAGATTATGAAGAAGCTCCAATGAAGCATACCTCCACTATGTGATTCTATAAAACTTGGATTTTATTAAGAATCTAAGAGTACAATAATTTAATAAATGAAATATACTGAAATGAAAATGCTAAGTAATTTATTTGATAGCTAAAATGAAATAAAATTAAAGGGGAAAGTACTTACCTAAATTGAACTTACCTTGTAGTGATACGAGACTAAATAGGGTGATGAAATGGCAGATCACGGTGTCGCAACAGTCTTGAGAAAACATAAATAGAGGAATATCTGTCTAGGCTTGGGAACCTAGAGAGGGATAAAGGTGGTTGTGGGAACCATGGTATGAAATATGGGTGCCCTAGTTTGTGAAACAACTCAAAATCTGATATTTATATGGTCACTAGGTATTCATAGTACATCTCCTTTGATCGGGCGAATGTTTCACTTGATTCATTTTTCGTCACAAACCTCCAGTGAATAATCACCTACAAAACCCCACACAAAGCAGCAAACCCTAAATAAAGAAATATGTAATTGAAAGGGGTCAAATTTTCCTCAACTTCCAAATGGATGGACTTATGACTGAGTGTTACATGACATCTCAGACCCAATGTCGTTCTATGTTCTTGTGTTTTCCAATCATGTAGAGATATTGGGTAGTAGCTAGATAAAATGAAAAATGGTAAATGGAATAGAATGAATAATTCCCTTCCTATGCAATGTGTGATGCAGAATAGTGCCAAAATGTAGTCTCTTGATCTATGTAGATAGCTAGTTCTTGATAATAATAGTCATGTCCATAAGGTAGTATATATGTTGTGTTTATATAGGTATCTCTTGTTCAAATTTTGACACTAATGACCCAACATGCAAACTAGTACCTAGGGCGATGAGAGGGAAAATATTAAATACAGAGCTTGAATGTCTAAAAAAAACAAGTGTGTGGGGACGTGAGCACCTAGAAATTAGGACCAGGGTGCCCTAATCCCTATGTAGGTGCCCTAGTCAAATATTATTGATGACACCGAGTGAATACCGAAAGATAAAACACCCGAGACTTGATTTGTACTGTGTGAGTGAGTGAAAAATGTGTGATAAAAACAATGGTAAAGACCAACAAGATAGACAAGTAGACAATGGAATGGGTCATCAATGAATACTTTTCCTACGCAAGATCCATATATAAAAGAACATAATTAGTAGTATAATAATAGTAATAATTGTGTTATTGTGTGACTACATTTTCCCATACATTATGTTGGTGAGAAAAATCTCGGTAACATAAAATAGTTATAGATGCATACTTGAGATAATATAGAAAATCCCATGCTCTAGAAGAAAGTGTAGATGTGGTAAAATAACATGCCAAATGAGAACATATATCATTATGAATCATGAATTAGTGTGTTGATCCATGCAAAGTATAGAGAAATATGAAAAACCGCGATGAAGTACACTAAACAAGAGTTATGATAGTAATGTTGAATGATTAATTATTTCAAATTTTGTATGCTGACGATGTGATGGGGTAGGGAGTGATTAGTTCCCAGTCTGATTGTGTGTGTATGAAAAACAGAGGATTTTGGTGTTCAAATGCTAGGGGAAGAGTTTAGCGAGAAATAAAGGTGTGTTATTCTCAACCTTTAACTACATTCTCAAAATATCTATCCATTGCAAATAGACACATCAAATTTTCAGTGATTTTGGATCTAAATATTTTGATCAAACATGTTGACCCATATAGGAGCAGTATAGGAAAGACAATGACATCTAATTTCCCCCACTCTAAGGGTTTCGATGTAAATTTTGATGACTTCCAAGTTAGGTCATCGAAAGAAAACATTATTTGGGAAAGCAACAAATATAACTCCAAAGTTAGATCATCTAGAAGGTTGCATGTAACTCCCAAGTTAGGTCATCTAGGAGGCCAAATGTTTTGTATTATTTTGATTGAATGGTATGATTTTAATTGTTAGAGACTTAAACATATTGGATTGGTTGATTGATTGTTTGTTTTGATTATTTTACTCATAGAGATATGTTAGGCTTGTTTCCCCAAGTTTGGTCATTAGGGGAATCAATAGAAAATGATGAAATGTCACATGTTGTTTTAGTAACTTTTTGAATATGATGAATTAGAAATTTTTAATGATCATTTAGTGGTGTAAGGGGAATTATAGGATGACCCCAAATGTATGACCCCCTTTGGTGAAAGGTGAAGTGATAATGAGAATGAGCACTGAGCTAAAAGTAAACACATTAATATTCGAGTGTGTGATAGATATTGGAAAAAATATGTGTGTATTGAATGAAAGACAATTTTGAGGAGTGATAGCATGTGCATCATGTGTAATATATGTTATTAAGAAGAATTGTGTAAATGATATTGAAATCAGAGTAAAAACTCTCAAGGTATTGGAAAAATCGTATGATGTGTATTAGTTGAGTATGAATGTGAAGTATGACCATAATAGAGTGAATAATGAAATTTGACTATAAATAGTAAAGTGAAAAAGTAATTAGTCAACTCATTTTTCTTTTGCATGAGTATGAGAGTGAGCTCTAGGTGTGTAAGGATTCTAAAAGTTAGAGCATCGTGACTGGCCGATGTGAGATGCTTCTAACTATCGTGGCATTGCGTATAACGACAAAATTGGTAGGTGTGATTTTTTTCAAAAAAAGTGTGTAGTAATCATTTCGGTTAGCTTTTGTGAAATTGTGATTTTTAATCAACGTTTTGGACCTTGACAAGAGTGGTGAATAAACTAATGGATTTTCAGAAAGGATTACCCATGCTTGGCATTGGTCTCCTACTCCTATGTGCCCCAGTCTTGCTTTTTCAGTGCCCATGTCCAGAAAAACTAATTTTTATGCCAAGTAATGTAAACTTGGAATTTGATGTGTATTTATGTTGTAAGTGGTGATGTTTTCATATGTATAGTGTTCTAACACATTATTTGGTATTTTTGGTGTTGTGCGAGCTATATCCATTTGAGGGAGTTCCATGGTGGTCACCATTTGAGTAATTTTCTTGAGTTGGGTTTATCAGATGATGATTGGGAGGTTATGGACCATTCTAGCCTATGTAACATAGCAAGGATGGGGGATATGCCCCATAAAATTCCCATGTTGAAAGATTTGTCGAGATATGGTGTTCGGATACTTATACATTTTGGCTACCTACGGGTGACATGACAGTTACACTAGAGGATGTATATCGAAACTATGATTCTTGGTTATTAGCAAGAGGGTACATGTCATGGCTATGGATAATATGGAGAGAAAGATGAGGGATGTTAGGCAGTATTTTGTGGGGACTCGAGTTCCTTCCGAGGCCTATATTAGCTTCGATGCGATTTTGAGATTAGGGGTTCGCTGCTTGCAGGAGTTTATAGCCACAGTGATAACATCATCGATCGTAGTAGAGGGATGTAGTATGGGCATATTATATAGGATGCAAGGTATTTTCTAGTAGATAGAGGAGGGTACTAGGTATTCCTGGGAATGATGTGTGTTGGCCCACTTATATAGAGATCTTTACAAATTTACACAGGAGGAGCATGGAGGTAGGATCAAAGTGACTACTTTATTGTATGTATCACCCTACAAGAATATAGCAATATTGAGTCTAGTTGGTTGTCTCCAGAAGCGAGTGGCTAGGAAAGAAATATTTTCTAAGAGATGGGTTGGTGTGTGTGGGTAGAAGATGGATAGTGATACTTAAATAGCCTTGATATATCGCATGGGGATAGATGCAGTGATATAGAGGTCATACCGAGATTATGGAGGATGTTTAGAGGATGTTATAGAGTTACGATGTATACGGAGGAATATGTGGTTAAAATATCAATTCCCATGTGTGACCGAGTTATTTAGGAGTAGGTATCTCGGCAGTTTGGTATGGCTCAAGATGTTCCCCAGATCCATATTCGTAGGTTAGGGCTATTAGATCACCGAGGAAGGCCAAAGCTAGATAGGGGGCCATAGGAGATTAGTTAGTACCTCCGGGATAGAAAAGGTTGATGTGGGAATAGAGCAGATTGATGTAGATGATACAGGGTGTACGGAGGCATCTCGTGCATGGTAGAAAATGAATAAGTGGGTATTTTGTTCCCATTATTTGTAGATGCAGCAAGATTACCATGGAGAGGAGGAGTGGAGGGGAAATCATATGCCCTTGACAATATAACAACTTTAACAGAGCGTGAGTATCTATATAGTTATGTTGTATGATTGGTTACTTTCTTATGTGATGGTTATGGTTGTCTAATGTGTTGTGTTATTGGTTGTAGGTGACACATATTAGAGCTTGATTATGGACACATCTATCTACACATTGACATGGAATGTGCCAACTAACGTACTTGTGGGAGGAGGGATGTTAGAACATGTGGATGAAATTATAGGTAGGCACCCCCATTTGTTTAAGTTGGTAGCCATAACAACAACAATGTGTACCTTTCTACTAAGCAAGAGAGTTGAGGCATGTGAGGAGGCACAATGAGCCAAAGAGGGTGCAATTTGGTAGTCCTTTAGCATAGGATGTTTTTGCACAATTCCTTACATTACAGAGTCATTTTATGGAGTATTCTAGGGAGAATACACTATTATGTAGATAGGTGGATAGGTATAGGGGTCGCGATCAGCGGCATTGAGTTAGTGGTGAGGCTTCTAGTTCTAGAGAACTTGTATTACTAGATAGTGACAACGATGATGAGATATGATTCATATGGATGTATTCAATGTAGGGGAGTTACCCCCAGTTATGAGATGTTTTGTAACTTTGATTTATATATATAGAAAAATTTACATGATGATTACATTCATTGTGTATTGATGTTATGATGTGATGATGATGTATGTGATTGTTGTTGCTATCAATGATCTTTGTATGTGTTAATTATTATTCATATGTGTAGAATGGATTTGTAGTGCATAGTTGATGAGTAATGCATAATGTGATGATGATATAGTGTAGATGATAATATATGGTTTTTTAATATGATATCATCATGAATGATCAATTGTCTTGTAAAAGTATGATATAGTTGTTATAGTATAATGAATTGTATGTTAGTTAGATGAAGATAGTGGGAGAATATTAGTGATGCCCCTGGTGTATAGATTGTGAGGTTCATTTAGATAATACCCCTCAGTATTCAAGAATGAACCATATAATGCAAGAGTACATCATCAGGAAATGATTTGATATAACATTCTAGATGAATTGATAGAACACGTGATGATAGGATCTTATTGTAATAGATCCCTCAATAGTCATGTAAGAACCATAATAACACAAGTGTATCATTGAGGGTGAGGTGATAATAATCACCTACCAAAGACCGAGGTGGCGCGAAGCAGTGGAAGCATGTGGGATGGAAGCAGTGTGAGTGTATGAGCCAAACTGAATTTTATATAGAGAAACAGTGGGAGGTATGAATTCCAAGGGTTGTGGAAACCAATATGAAGTAGTAGCATGACACGATAGATGAGATGGATGAAATTGTTCATCGATGGATGGAATAGCGATGGAGAGCATGCATGAGTGATGACGTGTAGTGATGGATGAATAATGACCTTAGCATTAGAATAAGTAACTAACTTAGTTAGATTAGTAGCTCGAGGATGAGGGAAAGGAGATATGGACTGCTCACATGAGAGAGATCCAAAAAAAATGATGCACTTATCCTCAAATTGCTTCAAATGATCATAAAGGGAAAATCAATCATTATCCATATGTCCATTGATGTGGTGATAGTTACAATATGGTCAATCACACTGACATTTTAAAAGGTGTTGTGGATGATTCTTGTTAGGAGGTAAATGTATTTAAAACTCATTGATAAAATCACACAGCACATCATGTGGTCAAGCGTGATGAGATAAATTTAATGGATCACACAAAACAGGTGTAGAAGATTGAGGTGTAGCTTGCTATGGAGTAGGATAAGAAGGACACTTTTGTGATTTAGTAGGCTTAGTAATCTTGTTTGCAAGGAGGATATGGAGATCATGTGGGATGATAAAATTATGGTAATGGAGAAGAACTAGATGATTTAACAATATTAACTATAGGTGGAGGATCCATAACTTGCATGCATGATGAGGTCATGTCCTAGATCAATTACTTTATAACATATAAGTTTGAATGATTCACATGTGTCATATTGCAAACTTTTTTTTAATGTTAGAATCAAACCATGACGAGAAGATAAATTTCTTCTTTGTATTGATAGGTTGAAAGAATAATTGTTTCATAAAAGATTTGAATCGTAATATTTAATCCATGATCGGTTATTTTTTTCCCTGATGTAAAGTAGGTAGATGATCATAGGTAAATTTATTTCCATTGTTGATGATAAAGATATGTCGAAAAGCTTCTTCCATTTCATGATAAGTGCTAATAGATCGAAATGGTAAGTGAGTATACCATTGCAAAGTGTCATCAATAAGGCTATGTAGGAAGTATTTAATCAATAATCGACCATTATAATAGGAAACTATTATCCATACAATAGTGTTTGTGATGTAAGTAGGGGATTCTAGTACCATTGAAACATGGAAAGGTAGGCATGATAAAATCCTAAGGAAATTATGAGTTATGAATCTTCTTAGGGATAAGGTTGCACTACAATGAATTGTTATCAATAGAAGCATAATATGATTTGCTTTCTAATGTGAGTGATTGAACCTGAGATTGTAAGTGACCCAAAACATGTATGAGATACAAGATATCTTGTGAAGGAATAGTAGAGGATAACAATAACGTGTTAAGAGGTTGTAACTTTCCATTATGAGTAATCATAGGGATTTTCGAGAGGATATGTAGGAGAATCGATGCTAAAGGAACACTAAGTGTAGGTTTGGCGAAGCTATAGGTGATGAAGGACATGTAATATCCATAGAAATGGTAAAAATAGCATTGAAAACATTAGTAGGATATGAAGTGTTAGATGGAGATGAACCAATAGGAGGAGACAAACTAATAGATGGATATGGAGTGATAGGAGAGCGTGCACTAATAGATGGATATGGAGTGATAGGAGAGGATTAACTAATATATGGATATGATTCATGGATAGTGGTAGATACAACATCAGAAGAATATGATAATGGAGCGGGAGATTCACACTCAGTTGTATGTAAAGTCATAGACTCATGACTATCCATTGTTTTGTCAAAATTATAGTGAGAAGCGGATATAAAAATTTCATCAATTAGATCATCAACATAATGTGAATGAGCATGTGTAAAATCATGTGATGGATCATGAGAAGCATAATCAAAAATAGGAGAATCATGAGATTTAGACATAGTATTGGTGTGACTAGGATAAGAGTCACTATGCACATGTGTACTAGTGTCTAGAAAAAACATGAAATCAATAAGAGAGTCATCTAGAACTTCCTTAGAAATGTAAGAAGGGGGATCATGGCTAACATTTTAAAAATGTTGACAACCAAAAAATCTATCTGGATCTAACATGGTGATAAAACAATAGGTTTCAAATATAGTAAGTATATTGCATTCGTTATCTAAGAGTTTTTGAATATCATCTCGCATAGTAAAATCATGATATAAATCCGAAAGCTCATCTATGGTGACCTCATCATAGATGGGATTGATACTAACATGAGGCATGATGATTCAAGATCCTAAGGAAAAATGGTCTAAGCTACGGGTTCACCAAAATGATTCTATAAAATTTGTATTTTATTAAGAATCTAAGAGTACATAAATGTAATAAATGAAATAGATTGAAATGAAAATGTTAAGTAATTTATTTGGTAACTAAAAATGAAATAAAATGAAAGGGGAAAGTACTTACCTAAATTGAACTTATGTTGCGGTGATCCAGGACTAAGCGAGTGATGAAATGACATTACAAAGTGTCATAATAATCTTCATCATATAGAAGCATATGAAGATCTAGGAAGACTAGGATGCCCGGAGAGGGATAGGGACTCATATGGGCACCCTAGTCTAAAATCTAAGGAACCACGGCTGCAAAATAGCTTATAATATGATCCGATATGGTATTTAGGTATTCCAAGTAATTTTCCTTGATTGGGTGAATTTCACACTTGCTTCATTGTTTTCATCAAAAATATGCAATGAATAATTAACCTGCAAAACCCCACACAAGGCATTAAAACCTAAAAACAGAAATATGCAAATGAAAGGGATCATACCATCCTCGTTTACAAATGGATGAACTTATGACCGATTGATACACTACATCTCGGACTCCAATGTATTTCTATGTGCTTGTGTGTGTAATAATGTGCCTAGGTTGCACTAATGTGAATGACACGAGAGATATTGGGAAGTAGCTAGATAAAATGTAAAATGGTGTATGGAATAGAGTTAATACTCCACTTCCTATATAGTGTGTGATGTATAATAGTGCCAAAAATAGTCCCTTTCTCTATGTAGATAAATATTCCTTGATAGTAATAGTCTGCGAGATAAGGCGGTATGTATGTTGTGTTTATATAGGGATCTATTGTTCAAATTTCAACACTAATGACCTCACATGATGACTAGTACCTAGGTAGATGAGAGGAAAAATTTAAATACCAGCCTTGAATGTCTAAACAAATTCTAAGTTTTATGGGGACTAGGGATCCTAGAAATCAGGACTAGGGCTCGAGGCACCTAATCCCTATCTAGGTGCCCTAGTCAAATGCTAATGACAACACTAAGTGAGTATTGATGGATAAGACTTCTTGAGACCTGTCTAGAACTGTGTAAGTGAGTGATAAATGTGTAATACAAATAATGATAATGACTAAAAAAATAGACAAATGGATAATGGAATGGGTCTTTAGTGAATATTTTTCTTACATAAGATCCATATAGAAAACAACATACTTGGTGATATAATAATAGTAGTAAGTGCCTAATTTTTTTACTACACTACGAGGATAGAGAGAAGAATGGGAACCAAACAAGGCATAGGAATGAAGACTATAAGGTTGAGAAATATGAAGATGAATATCAGATCAAAGTGAATATGAGGGTGTAAAGAAATTGGAAGAAGAAGAAGAAAATAGAGTTTTGGGGTTCAATCTTTCCTACCCCTAGAGTATGATGCAAGAGCATAACTCCAAGCACAATAATAAGTCATGAAGATGTCAATTTTGGCTAGTAGGTGTGGTTATAGGTCCTAGGAGTCAATTTACATTATTTTGAGGAGTTATTTTTTGTTTTGGTCTTTCAAAATTCAAATGGATCATTTTCCCTCCATTGTAATATTTGAAAATTAAGACCATTTTTGGCTTGTTGTAATGTTTCAAAGCATTCTTAGATCTTGTAAACCATGAAAAGGATGAAAATAGGTGTAAGTTAGTGTCTTAGGTTCCCTTTAGGGACTAGAAGTCATAACATGAGTCTAGAATTTAAGGACTTAATATTTAAGTAAACAACTCGGTGTTAAGGTAAAATTTACTCATATGACCAAAGAAGGTAAGGGTGTGTATTCAGTTAGAGTTGATGGGATGGATATATTGTAAAATTTAACCGAAAAATCATTATTCTATCTAGATTTGAATCAAATGTATAAGTTTCAAGGAGTGATTTGAAGTAAAAGCTGATTTTTCTTGATGTTTTAATTGTAATATTGGGTGATTGTATGTTTGCATTCTTGTAATTTTTTAACCAATTAATCTTGTGCTCTTTATTTGTAAATGGATCATGACTAAGAATTCCCCTAGGTTGTGTATTTTTAATTAAATAATATTTGTAGTATGGGGTTGAGAGGTGAAAGCACTTGAGGAAAAAAAGTGTCGATTTCTTGCAAAATTATTGTGTGAGTCATTTTGATAGCTCTTACATGTTCTTGGCTTTTATTATTAAAGAATGTTTGTGGACACCTTGAGATTACTTCAATGTGGGTGCACTCTATTTTATGATATATTAAATATATAAACTATGAATGTATGGTACTTGTGAGGCCTTGGGATAGTGAATGGTATCTCTGTAAATTATCCATTTGTGCATGTCATGATAGGAATATACTATGACTACTTGATTGATATTCAAGAAAAGTAAGAGGTTATGATGATTAAGAACCACATGTTGATACTCAAAGTAGACTTTGATTTTAGGGTAACATTGTGTTGTAAGAAACCTTGTGTTTGATTTGACTGTGGGAATGGGTATAAGGCTCCAAAATAACAAAGGAAGTGATTGAAGGAGTTGGTAAGTAAGTGTATGGTGTTTAAACTCTATAACTATGATCTTCTTACATGTTAGGGTTTCCCTAAAATACCCTAATTGTTACATGTTAGAAACTTGGACACTAAGAGTGGGGGTTAAATTAGTGTATTCTCAAATTTAATTTCTCAAATTAGTTATGATTAACACATAAAAACATACACAAGAAATAAACAAGGAAGTACACACAGAGACACCAATTTTAATGTGGGAAACCAAAACTAGGAAAAAACGCACTAAAGCGAAGAACTAGGCTTAGGACCAAATTGTCCTATATTAGTTACATTGATTTCATGGTTGGGTGTCTACTCAACCTAGAGTTGAAACTCCTAAGTTTTACCAATCTTCTAATCAATCTAGAGGATTCAACCCCTATAATTTAACCAATTAAAACTTATCTTTAATAAGCTCTTGTTGTATATATCTTCCCCCCGGGTAGATATAGACAAACAAAAGAGTATGAAAATTAGAGAAACTCAAATCCTGATATTTATTACGTCACCAACAAACCATGGTGTAGGTAAATGGTGCACTGACGATAGAAGGTGTCGACACAAAAATGGATGCACCCATGGCGCAGGTAAAAGGCACACGACAGAAGGTGTCGACACAAAAATGGATGCGCCCATGGCGTAGGTAAAAGGCGCATGACAGAAGGTGTCGACACAAAAATGGATGCACCCATGGCATAGGTAAAGGGTACATGAAAAAGGATGTTGACATGAAAAAGGATGTGCCTATGGCGCACACGATGAAGGTGTCGACACAAAAATGGATGTGCCCATGGCACAGGTAAAAGGCGCATGACAAAAGGTTTCAACACAAAAATGGATGTACCAATGGCGCAGGTAAAAGGCACATGACAGAAGGTGTCGACAAAAAAATGGATGCGCCCATGGCGTAGGTAAAAGGCGCATAACAGAAGGTGTCGACACAAAAATGGATGCGCCCATGACACAGGTAAAAGGCGTACGACAGAAGGTGTCGACATGAAAATGGATGCGCCCATGGTGCATGTAAGAGTATGTTGACATAAAGATGGATGCGCCAAGGTGCACCTTCAGGAGGCGCAACATTTTGAGCACTGACAGGAATTAGACCCTGGCGCAGATATTCAGATGGCCATAACTTTTGACAGGGAGCTCGGATTCATGCAAGGTTGGAATTTTCGGAAATATTACGAGGTCCTCTGTCCAACTACGACTAGATATCTTTAATTGGGTGGGAACAAGTTCTTAAAAATACAAAATACAGTTCGCCACTTTTTGGGTTTGCTAGGGTTCTCACCTACCACCATAATGAGATGAATTAAATGCAACCTAGAGGTGGTTGGGGTAGATTTGGAATTCCTCTCTCTTTCCTCTCTCATTCTTCCTATAAATTGTAAGGAGGGGCTTCTTTCTAAAGGTTATACATTCTTGTTTTTCCCCTCCCTTCTTCTCTTTGGCAAGTGAATTTGTGGAGTTCAAACCTCCCATCTAAAACGTAATGAAAATTTTCCTCTTGGAATTTTGTAGTGTATTGTATCAATCTTTGGAGTAAATAATGCATGTCTGTGGATGATTCTCAACCCTCTTTGTGTTCATTTGCATCCTCATGATCTTTCACTACAAATCTGGTTATCTGTGCATGATCTTGCATTGCATTTTTGGTTTGTGTTTATTGGCAAGATAAGTGTTCTTCATTCCTCGGTGCATCACCTTTGTTATTTTAGGTTTAATTTTTATGCATCTTCTTACCCTGTCTCCTTGGCAAGTTAGATTAGGTTTTGAGTAAACCCTCTACATTTCTATATGTGCATCCGAGCAGAGGAATAGGAACCGGCCTTCATCCAGGAGAGATTTTCTGATTTCACAAGGTCCACACTTGGAAAAAGCTCCATGTTGTGCAATCGCTTTGAGAGTCTCAACCCATCAAGTTGCGAGACATTCAGGGGTCTTTGTGATTCGACATCAACAGCTACTACTTACAAGGAGGCTACAACCCCTATATGCTAAGTTCTTGAATTATAGTCACACTTTGAAAATTTTCTCTCACAACTTATTATGACCTCCATATTTCTTTCTTCCCCATTTTTTTCCTAATTCCCCTTTCTTTCAATCTATTGTATGCACTCTGATTTTTTCCCAAAAATTGATTATCAAATTCCTTTCCGCACCTTCAATTTCATCAAAGCCTAAACTTACCACTTACTCTCCTCTCTAAATTATTGAATAGTGCTCTATCTCTTCTTGATTCTAATCCTTATTCACCTTTCTTATCAATCATCTAATTAACAATCTATATTTGTGTATACTTCTAATCAATGATTAATATCTTCTCATACTTAGGCAAAACCTATTTCCTTCAATTGACATTTTCTATTCATTTGTATTTCTATTTGGAAAAATGGTCTTTAAGTGTGATGCCTAGACTTCAAGGATGATCTTCTCATGTCATACACTAAACATTCCTATTTCAAATTCATACCTTTATGTTTCTTACTAACCCCTCAACAAAATTCAACCTATCTCATTTATCTTCAATGCACCTCTTTATAAAAGGTCTTCACGTTTCTTTCTTATACAATTTCAATTTTTACTGATTTCAAATCATGCCTTTGATTAATCTTAACAAGATTCTATTAATTTGATAATCATTTTCACATCCTAACTATCATTCACTCCTTTTATAATTCCTTTTCACCTTATTCTATCAAATACCAGTTCACTCTACTAAATCATCATCTTTTTCTCATCGTATATTATATACACCTGAAAAAATTAATTTTTATTTCAATTTGTTCACACTCTAGTGTCTCTTTACCTTCAAATTTGTGTAACCATTCATTCTCGCACACCCCGACCTTTCATTTTTCTATTATTAGTCTTTTTATACTTTTTACAAAATAAGGGTTTGAGAAAGACAAGGATGATTAATCAAATTCTAACATTTTTACCTTTTGTCATACATGCACCTTGATTATTTCTTGCTTCCTATAGACCTTTTATGAAACTTAGAATTTTAAAGTGACATCTAGCACTTCTTAACTTCCTTACATCTTCTCATGCTCTC
The DNA here is from genome assembly GCA_018340775.1 of Taxus wallichiana var. yunnanensis. Taxonomy (NCBI): domain Eukaryota; kingdom Viridiplantae; phylum Streptophyta; class Pinopsida; order Cupressales; family Taxaceae; genus Taxus; species Taxus wallichiana. The sequence continues at coordinate 273,793,976 of CM031244.1, forward strand.
TCAACTTCTCAACTTATTGGTTTTTATGTTCAAATGAAATGAAAAGTTAAATATTTTTAATTTCTGGAGTATTGGAATCGGTTCTCATAGATAACTATCTTATTTTCAATAGTCTTTCAACTCCCTACATGTCTATTATTAAATGACAAGTTTCTACCATCAAGAATGTAACTAATATATCCTTTGTCATCCTTCACAGTTAATACTAAACTAATTTAAAGACTGAAAAAATCCTATTTAAGTTGTTACAAAAATGAGAAAAAATTACACAACTTTACAAATATTCTATGATCCTTTTTAGAACTCAAACTTGTTAGAGTAGGTATTTACCTTAGCTCATGTTCACCTAGGTATTTTATTTAGCTTTATTGTATTTATCCTCACCTACTTATGTGTGTGGATATTTATTTTATCTTATTTAGATATTACGAGATATTACTTAGTTGTTAGTTATAGTTCTTTCCTTGATCTATGGTATTGACTTGATCCTTGATGTCTAGTTCTCTCATAAATATATGGACTTGACTAGTTCTTTGATGACTAGTTCTTTCCATGATTTATGGCTTGATCTACGACCTTGACTAGTTCTTAGATTGTCATTGCTTGCCTATTGAAGCAAGGCCCACTCTCAATGTATTTCATTGAGTTCCATAATAATATATGATATTACTACTCATTTGTTTGCAAAGGTTTTTGTAAAGATATTCTAGTGAATTACTTTCATCTTATTGATCGTGGTGTTTTATTAGCATCTATGTTCTTGGCAGTACGATCTGGTTATCGTTCCTTTCAAAACTATGCCAAACAAAACCACAAACTTCACCATTTTATATTATTCCTTCACTTTATTTTGTAGAAGCACATTAAGTGTAAGAGCCCAGTTTTACAACTCTCGAGCCTATCATTTCTTGAGGAAATATGTTAAACATGTATCTCCTAATGTATACATCGACATTAGATGAGTGAGATGTTTATTCCATTCAGAGGCTTTGAAAATCATCTAACCAAGTAATAGACCTTTTGGTGACTTAAGGTTATGGAGAACAAGGTCTTTGTCAATGAAAAATCTTCGCTAACAATGATAATTGATCTCTCAACTTCTTCACATCTTTAAGATGAATATTTGGAACCATTTCACAATATAACCATTCAAGTTAACATCTTTATGGAACAACGTGATGGAAGAGCATTCATTTAAGTTTGAAAACCTATAGTTTAGGAAGGATGACAAGCGTTTTACCCCCGAGTTTGTATGGACAACTTTTGAGAGATAAAACTAGTGTATTTTTATCTCCATAACTCCATGACATGCTTGGTGGCTTTCTCAGATGATATATTTTCTTATCCTTAATGTTTTACATTGTTGGGGTTTTAACCTAAAAACCCTCACCCTTTGTTTAAAGACTCGCAATCGGTATTAGACTCCATTTTGGCATCAACAAGGATAAAGAATACTATAGTCCATGACTTAACTCATGTACTTTGTATTTTTCTTTCGGGATGGAGGAAGTGTCTCAAACTAAACTAATATAGTCTCACTCCTTTTATCACTTTTACGGTGGACTCATTTTGTCCTCAAGAGATAGATGAAGCCACGTGTATGAGCAAACCCATAGTTTTGTATTGATTCATGTTACACACTTCATATTACACAGATATAGCAAGAAGAAACTTGACCGAGAAACATGCTCTTATGACTTCCTACCGTACTCGGCACCTCGAGAAAATATTTCATGAAAAACCAAGATTAAGATAATTGTGATTTCTTATTTTAAGACCTCATGAGACATTGTTACATTTAGAACTCCTTACCATCATTCCACTACTCACTTTATCAGAAATTGTATGGCTTAGCTCATTCAAGCTTTTGATATTCAAACCCTAGTAATTGGTTACAGATGATTCTTATTAGTGTGTGATTCATTTCCTTGTTATTTCACTTGAGGTAAAACATTATCGAGCCTCCTAACATAGTCTCACTTATCTTTTGCACTTCATTATTGAATATTTTTCTCTACCTTAGATTGAGTGCACGATCCTTTGAGTGTCTTAAGAGTAGAGATACTTGAGAGCGAACATCATCCTATTTGACTAAGTAATAACCTTGTGAAAATATTAACCCTTCAAATGCTCATATTACGAGATGAAATTACCATAGAAAAGGATGATTTGATGATAAGCATGAAAATTTGTAGTACTATGGATGCTACTACTACTATAAGCATTCCCTAAGAAATCAATTTTAGAAAATTTTCCATAACTTTCACATACCTCTTCAAAACTTAAAGAAATTTGACACGAAGCACCAAAACTCACCCCTATGCATGATCCATGATATTATTTATCATACAATATATATCGTTGAAATAGGTAGAACACTAAAAATGAGAATTCTTGAACATTATAAATATTTGGATTATACTCGAGTTGGTAAATCAACTCGAGAACACGAAGACATGACAAAACTCATTATCTGCATTAACAATGCAAAAATAATCACTATAAAATCACACTACACAAAAATAAAATTGCATGAGGTTGTTGAAATTGAAAAAAATTGAAAAACCTAATTCGTGACAATGGGTGGAAGCTCAGTCAATCTTGAAACCCCTTTTGCATAAGCTAACCCCCTACCCCGTTATTATGTATAATGATTTGTTTGGTGTTTGGTCTTTTTCTTATTTGGCCCCTTTTTTTTCTTGTCTTACACCTCCATTGTTGTTGTTTCCCTCTTCTTTGTGCTTCCTTAATTCCTCTCTTTAATTCCCCCTTCCTCTTTGTTTTTTTCCTCTCTTTCTTTATTTTCTTTTTAGTTTTAAGCATATTCTTTTATTATTTTTCTTTATTATTTTCACATTTCTTTGCGAGAATCATGTATTTTGGTCAAATTATGTATTTATCCTTGGTCACTTTTCATTCTCACACTCAAGAAAATTCTCACCTTGATGATATTTCTAGTAAGGGAACCAAAACTTTGCTGCTAATCCTCTCTACACATTGTATCCAAAAGTCTCTTTCTACATTTAACCTGCAATATGAATTTGAAAATTTTTATTCATGTTCTAATCAAATGTATCTCACTTACCTCAACATTCACTGCAAATCCTCAAAGTAAATTTTTGTTGACTTTTTAATTTTTCCTTGAGGAGCTTAAATATACCTCTTGGATGCTCATACATGCTCTATACACCAACATCCCTATAGTTCTCTCATGCTTCCATGTTATTTCCATGTCATGTACCAACCTTTCACATCTCATTAGGCTCTAGATGAACTATTTATAATTATGAATTCTACCAAATGACTTGAAACTCACTGTAAGAGCTTGTGCCCCCGCCGACACCACCATATTTGACCTGTAGAACATCTCATCTAGCCATACTAACCTTTTCCATGCTTCCAGCAAAATCCTTCCTCACAACCCAAGCATGTAGAGCACTGACACTAGCCTGAACTCCTTTGAATGCTTAAAACCCACTAAGAAAGAACTACCAATCAACCTTCATGCCTATGATAGATCCTCACTTCGCCACTTACTCCTTTTCCATTAATGCCACTTGACATTAATGATAACACCAATGACCATGGTTCAACAATCTCCCCCTTTTTCATTAATGGCAACATACTCGAAACATTTGATGGTAAACACACACCAAAATCTCTAACACCCTTCGTGTTTCGACAACACTCTCTCCCCTTTAACGTCCATGATAAAGGGTTATGTAATCAATAGAGGAAACAAAAAAACATGATTTTTTTACAAATAGTTGGATTACCTCAATAAGCTCCCCCGATATTAGCATCACTATCTTACCATATGTACCTTGACAATTAGAATGATTGTTTCAATGAATCATCCTCATAGCTCCCCCCGAACCTATACTCTCCATATCTGTCATATCAATTCAACATACTCATCTTAATTTTTGCCTACATAGATCCCCTTGGGTTATATTATCCTTCTTCATTTACAACACCATGTCACTAGTTTCTTATCATGAATTCATGTCATAATGAAGGATAAATCTTCTTTATTGCAGTCTATGGAATCTTCTAGTGTATATCCGCTCTTTAGAAACATCCTTGATCCTAAGATCATGTAAAGACTTCACAACTCTTGCATTCTTCATTAAATCAACATCTCCACATCTTATCTCAATTGTTCCATTTTAAAGTATTCTAACCTATTATAATGAATGACTATATGAAGAAACTCAAATTTTTATATATCTTCACCTAACTTGTTATGTTCAAGCCATGAAGATCCCCGAACAAGTATCCTCAAGAGATACTTTGAAAAATCTGATTTATTTTCTTTTGATGAATCGATTGCAGTCATATAGACTGATGAAGATTAATATCACTATTTAGGAACTTTATTTTTGGCCTTTAATCCATACAATCCCTCCATTGTCATGCATAGAACACTCTTAGGTCTTAACGTAGATCTAGACCTCTTGTTTTTCAAAATCATAGCATTGTAGTGTGTCATATTTTTTCTAAAGTGTTGTTATATTTCCTTATGAAAATTATATCAACCTTCATTGACAGTCATTTCTCATATCAAGTCATAATATCATGACATATACTCTTTCAATAGACTTATTTTTACATTTAGACCATAGGAACTTATATGCAAGACCTTCCTTTGATCGACTAGATCATATGAAACATCTAGGACTGAGAACACAACTTTCAAGGACATATCATAGTATCAACACATGACAACCTTGACTAAGATACACAATGATTTTTATAGTTAGGCACAAACCACATAAAATCTAAATTTTTAATCATTCACATTTTGAGCTTTTAGCAACATGACACATGACTAGCAAAGTTAAGAAACCTTGGTAGAGTGATAAGCTCCTAGAATGCTAAGACACTTTTCTTGGAGACAAAGATGAGACCTCATAAGATACTTCCCTTAACAAGACTTTTGTAGGAAAAACCTATCATACCAAATGACTTCAGTATTCCTTCAAGTATACATATTTCAAGTGCTTCATTAGACACTCTATATGACAAGAAACTAATGAGAAAATATGATCAGAAATATACCTTTTGATTCCAAATGAATTTGGAAAAATAATCTCTCTTATCAACACTTGATGATGGTGACTTTACTTCAAACAAACCAATGCTTCTTCCATAATAGTATGCCTTCTAGAATCCTAGAGAAGGCACTCTATTCTTGATAGAATTTCTTAGAACAATAGGAAGTCATCAAAGAGGCTTGATGACTCACTCTCTCCTTCTCTTTCCTATGAATCCTTTTCTATCTTCTTTGATGTACTGCTATATGTTCTACCTTCATTTCTTGAGACTTCCTTACTTGTCAAACATGTATGGTATGTTTCATTTCCTTGTCTTCTCCTGACTATAAGTGAGTGTTCTTCATGACTAGTCCTTGGATTTCTTTCACTCTTCTTGGCTTGATCATCAACTCTTGGTGTCTTTCTTGAGCTTGCATCATCTACCCACACTATTTTCTTGTCCTTCTTTGCTTCCTCAACTCTAGATTTGCTTCCTTGACCTTGTATATCCATTTAGTTTTCTTCTTTTCAGGAGCTGTTTTAACCATGGCTAACTTAGTCTCATTTATAGGACTTATCTTCATATTGTATTCCTTCTTATCTTTCCCTCTAAAAGTATAATATATGTTGTTGTACTTGGATTTCTCATGGTAATAACATTGCTTTGAAAAATTCCCAAAATTGTGACAAGTATAACACATGACATTACTTTTTCCTCTTGCTTGATGTGAATTATCATTCCTATCATAATTTGTAACCTTGAACTCATGACACCTTTTAGCATAGTGTCTAAATTTGTTGTAGTTGTAGCACACTAACATGTTCATGCCTCTTAAGTGTTATTTATCCCAAAAATGACTTGAAGGTTCTTCTAAACAGTTCCTGATAGTATGCCCTTTTTCTTGACAGTTGAAACACACTATATTCTTCTCATAATCAGTTTTATAGCTTCTCCATGGATGTTCTCTGTCAAAATTCTTCATGCATTCCCTAGCTCTATGTCCAAAACCATAACATGAATAACAATATCCATTAAAATTTATTTCATACCTAAAAGCATTAGGTTTCCTAATAGGTTTAGGCCTTCTTAAATTTGTCCACTTGAACCAGATTTTTCGTCTTCACTCTTCTTTATAGGATCTTTAATGAAGCCTAGTCTAGTTTTTTCATCTTCTGCCTTCTTTTTGTCCAACATTTCATTTAGAGCCTCAGAGATATTTTCTAACTTTCTATACATATTTAGTCTCTATGTTGCTTCCTCTAATTCAGCTCTCAAAGATATCATCTCTTCTTCATATCTCATGTAGGTGTCTTCTTTGGCATGTAAAGATTTTTTCATTGTTTCAACCTGATATTTCAGCTCTGTACTAATTTTGAGATGCTCTTTCTCTTTATCTCTGAGAGATGTTGAAACTAGCTCCAATTGTGCCTCAAGATATTTGACTCCCTCTTCATCTTTTTTATTTTCCTCTCCTCAAGAAGCTTGATCTGCTCTTCATACTCTTTCAACTTGGCCTTCAATTTCTTGTTCTTTTTCCTTTGATATTTCAAGTTCATCCAGAGCACTTATCAATTCTACTTCAAGATTTACCTCTTCTTCCTCTTCATCTAAGATTTCATCCTCACTGATATATTTGTCTCTTGAACTGATGCTAGGCATAACTTCAATAACCATGTTTGTGATTCAGGAAGGACCTACTCCAAGCTGTTAGACTTGATTCCAGAGTACCAAGCTCTGATACCAATTGTTGGAAACTTGGACACTGAGAGGGGGTGAATCAGTGTCTTCTCAAATTAGCTATGATTAACACATAAAACCATACACAAGAAATTAACAATTACACATAGAGACACCAATTTTAATGTGGGAAACCCAAATTGGGAAAAAAACCCACTGAAACCAAGAACTAGGCTTAGGACCAAATTTCCCTATATCAGTTACATTGATTTCATGGTTGAGCTTCTACTCAACCTGGAGCTGCAACTCCTAAGTTTGACCAAGTTGCTACTCAGTCTGGAGGATTCAACCCCCTATAATTTAACCAACTACAACTGATCTTTAGTAAGTAACTACTCAAGGAGGCTACAACCCCCTACATGTTAAGTTATAACTTAGACTTGTTCTTGAGTTTTGGTCACACTTTTGGTTGTCTCTCACAACTGATGATAGCCTCTAGATTTGTTTACTTCCCTTGTTTTTGATTCCTAATTACCCTTTCTTTCAAGATGCTGCATACACTCATATTTTATCCCAAAAATTGATTAAATTCCTTATTGCACCTACAATTTCTTTTAAGACTCAACTTGCCACTTACTCGCTCTCCGAATTATTGAAGAGTTATCTATATCTTCTTACTTCTTCTCCTAATTCACCTTTCTTCTTAATTATATAATTTGAAATCAATATTTGTACATACTTTCAAACTATGGTCAATATCTCCTCATACTTAGGTAAAACCTCTTTCATTTAACTAGCCTTTTCTATTCATCGAGTATTTCTATTTGGAAAAATGGTCTTCAAGTATTAATCCTAGACATCAAGGATTATCATTTCATATCATTCAACAAATTTTCCTATTTTAAATTCATACCTTTATGTTTCTTACTAACCTCTCAACAAAATTTGACATATCTCCTTTATCTTCAATGCAAATCTTTATGAAAGGTCTTCATGTGTCTTTGTTATACACTTTCAATCTTTTACTGATTTCAAATCATGCCTTTGATTCATCTTGACAGATTCGATTAACTTGATAATCAGTGGCACATCCTAGCTAGCATTCACTCCTTTTATCACTCATTTTCACATTCTTATGTCAAATACGATTTGACTTTTTATATCATCCTCTTTTTCTCATCGACTATCATATACACCTCGAGAAAATATTTTTCTTTCAAGTTACTCACAATCTAGTGTCTCTTTACCTTCAAATTTGTGTAAATTTTTCATTATGCACACCCTAACCATTCATTTTTATATTTTTAGTCTTTTTAATCTTTTTACAAAATAAGGGTTTGAGAAAGACAAGGATGATTACTCAAATTGTAATGGTTCTACCTTTTTCATACATGCACCTTGATTATTTCTTTCTCCCTGAGACCTTTTTGACCTTTTATCAAACTTATAATTTTAGAGTGGCATTTAGCACCTCTAAAATTCCTTTCATATTATTATGCTCTCTTGATTTCTTAGCTTATAATTTTCTACGTTTAAATGAAATAAAAGGTTAAATATTTTTAAATCCCTTGATTATTAGAATCATGTCTCATAGAAAAATGTCTTATTTTCAATGGTCTTTCAACTCCTTGCACCTTTTCATGAACGACAAGCTTCTACAATCAATAATGTAACTGATATGTCCTTTTTCATCCTTCAAAGCCAATACTAAACTGATTTAAAGACTGACAAAATCTTGTTTAAGATGTTACAAATATGATAAAACGTTACAAATATTTCCAAATATTCTATGAGAATTTTTAGAACTCGCACTATGCTAAAAAAATCCCTTGAATTCACCATTTTATCCTATTCCTTCACTTGAGCTTATAAAATCACATTAAGTGCAAGAGCCAAGTTTTACAACTTTGAGCCTATTATTTCTTGAGGAAATATTTTGAACATATATCTCCCGATGTAGACATGGAAATTAGATGAGAAATATGTTTATTCTAGTTTCAGAGGCTTTAAAGTTCATCTAACAAGGTAATGTGCCTTTTGATGACCTTAAGGTTATGGAGAAAAGGTCTCGGTTAATCAACTATCTTGGATAATAAGTAGAATTGATCTATCAACTTCTTCACATCTTGAAGATGCAAATTTGGAACCATTTCACCATATAACAATTCAAATGAGCCTCTTCAAGGAGTAACTATGATAGAAGAGAATTTATTTAAGTTTGAAAACCTTATAGTTTAGGAAGGATCACAAGTAGCTTTACCCCTTAATTTATATGGACAATGTTTTAGAGAGAACACTAGTATCTTTGTAGCTCAAAACTCCATGGCATGCTTGGTGGATTTCTCACATGATATATTTTCTCATCCTTAGTGTTTTACATTGTTGGGGTTTTAACCTACAAACCCTTTCCCTTTGTTTGAAGACTCACAATAAGCTGTTAGACTCCATCGGGCATCAACAAGGCTAAAGAATACTATATTCCATGACTTAACTCAAGTACTCTGCATTTGTCTTTCCGAGATGGAGGTAGTGTCTCAAACTGGGCTGATATGGTCTCACTCTTTTTATCACTGTTACAATGGACTCATTTTTTCCTTAAGAGATAGATGAAGCAACTTGTATGAGCAAGACAATAGTTTTCTATTGCTTCATGTTACACACTTAATATTGCATTGATATTGCAAGAATAAACTTGACCGAGAAACTTGTTCTTCCGAATTCCTCTTTGTACTCATCACCTCAACAAATAGTTCATGAAACACCAAGATTAAGATAAGCGTGATTTCTTTTTTAAGACCTCGTGAGACATTCTTACATTTAGAACTCTTTACCATCATTCCACTACTCACTTTATAAAAATTGTATCGCTTAGCTTAGTCAAGCTTTTGATATTCAAACCCTAGTAATTAGTTACTAGGATTCTTATCGATGCGTGATTCATTTCCTTGTTATTTCACTTGAGGGGAAACATTATCGAAGCCTCCGAACATAATCACATCTTATCTTTTAAACTTTATGATTGAATTTTTTTCTCTAGCTTATACTAAGTGCACATTCCTTTGACTGTCTTGAGAGCACATATACTTGAGAGTAGAACATCATCCTCTTTGACTAATTAATAACCCTCGAAACTCTTAATCCTTCATATTCTCATATTTCCAGATGAAATTACCATAATGAAGGATTATTTCATGATAAGCATGTATATTTGGAACAATATGGACTATCTTTGTATACACCTTCAACAAAAAAATGAAGTTGTTTGAGAATTTATCAAGATAGAGAAGTAGAACACTTGATCACAATACTTGCAAGATTCATCACATTACCTTGGTCCTATAGATGGTGGTTATCATAACTTCTTTCCTCAATTTCACATGTCAAGTAACTGAAATGTCCTACAAGGACCTACACAAAGTGTTCATATTTTGATTGGCATGATTACACTTAGATCGTGAGAAGGAAAATAAATTTATTTTGTATCAATTTACCAAGGAAAATTAATGAAAAATCTAAAATCAGTGAGAGGACATCAAGGACAAACTATCTCATCTGATGGTTCACATAGAGAGCTTCAAAACACACTAAAAATACAAGATATACAAAAACATAACAATTTCATATAGTACAAACATGAAAGGTTTAGAAAGAATCTTGGTCTAGGAGTGATTTATCACATCCTTGAGTGATTTTACAACTTTCACTAGTCATTTTAAATCAACACACTACATTTTGTGTGTACAACTTCAAAAAGGAGGTCTAAATGATGAAAATCCTTGTCATAAAATGTTCATAACTTCTTTGTTTCTATGCAAAATTCCCTGAAACATTTTACAAAATTTCATTCTTAGATTTCTATTCAAAAATTACTTTGTATGATTTATTTGAATAAATATATAAATTTTCATTTGGATGCTAAGAAGACAAAGTTCTCAAAAAACATTCCCTAAGAAAGTTGTTTTTAGAAAAACTTGCATAAATTTCACATTACTCTTCAAAATTTGATGAAATTTGACATGAAGTACCACAACTCACCCATATACATGATACATGAGATTATTTATCATAAATATTCTTGTATTATTCAAACCTATCGCACTTACCTCAACATTCATTGTCAATCCTCAAAGGCAATTTTGGTGGACTTTTGAATTTTTCCTTGAGGAGATAAAATACACCTCTTGGATGCTCAAACATGCTCTAGACACCATCCCTAAACTTCTCTCATGATTCCATTCTCTTTCTATGACCTATACCAACCTTTCACATCTCATTACACTCTAGATGATCTAGTTATAGTTATGACTTCCACCAAATGACCTCAAACTCATAGTAAGATATTTTACCCATGTTGACACCATCATATTTGACTTGTAGAACATCTGATCCAACCATACCAACCATTTCCATGCTTCCAATGAACTCTTGCCTCACAACCCAAGCACTGTAGAGAACCCGACACTAGTCCGAACTCTCTTTGAATGCTCAATAGACTACTGAGAAGGAAATACCAATTAACCTTCATGCCTCTAACAAAACCTCATTTCACCACTTACTCCTTTGTCATTAATACCACTTGACAATAATGAAAACACCAATGACCATGGTTTAACAAAAAAATTTGTTATTTACATCAAGTGAAGGCCTTCTTGGCATGAACTTCAAGAGACAAGGGCTTGGTATCCTTTTCTTTGAACATAATAATAATTGATTCTAACAAGCAAGAAGAATTTTTACTTAGTAAGTGTTCAAATTTGCAAGATGATAAGGATCTCTATTTTATAACATGCATTATAGGATGGATTTTTTTGGTTAATGAGGATTTTCTTGTTGTCATGAACTAATATTAAGATAGAATAAATAAATAGGGTGATACATATCATAGGGTCAATTTTTATCTTTTAATACTAACGAGGAAGAAAGATGCAATTCTTTTACCCTTCTCATGTTATATTGTAACACATTGTCAAGAAAACTAGGGCATGAAGGTTTATCCCTCAAAATAGGGTATCTTTTCTTAGAAATTTGTATAAATGATTATGGGGAGGTAATAAAAGAGATTCGAGAAGAATTTAGAAGTTTCATTGGGGGAACTTGCAAGAAAACTTGACAGTCCTCTAGAGGACACGATAACAAAGTTGGAAGGCTAGTTTGAAGGGTGGATTTACAAAGGAAGTACTTAACACATTTAGATTTGGCCCTTGAAATTTTGTATACATATCAAACCCTTTAATTGGTAATTGAAATTTCAATCCTTTTATCTTTAAGCTTCCTAGAATCAATTCCATGCATGATAGTATACAAAAGTCACCTAGTCAAGGGTATAAGGCAAGATAGTTAAAATAAGAAGGTCATAGGAAGTTATAAAAGGAGTTGAACCTCAAAAATTTGGGAACATATTTAAGGTGTGAAAAGAGTTATAAGGAAACCTATGAGGTATTGTAGTCACCTCTATAGTTCTACAACCATATGTGAACCAAAAATCTTTACATCAAGAGAAATGATGATAGTTTAAGGCTTGTGGATATAATATGGTAATTTGGGAGAAATAAAGCTTCTTGAATCCATATTTTGGTTAACTTAATAATGCTTGAAGTGTTTGATATGATTATACCTTTAGTGAAGTCAAATAATTCCAAAAAAGACAAGAACTTGGTGTTGTATGTACTTGGAACTAGTAGGCAGCAAAAAAGGGAAATTGACAAAGGTGATTTATACATGATTTTACTTGAAACTAAACTAGTTGAAGGCTTGAATTAGAGGTAAATGAATTTTTGAAAAAGGTGTAATGGTTGTATTCCCTTCTTAAGTGTATATTGTCAACAAAAGCAAGTTCGGACCTTTTATACTAGAGTATGACCCTCAAAATACGGTGCTAAGTAAAGGTGGATTATTTTAATCTTTTAACAAGTTATATAACTATATGAATTTTTGAATTTTACTCTGTAGTAGCATGCCTAACAGCACCTACAACAACAATCCTCAATAAAATCACATCCTCATTCCAACACGCCAATTTTTCTCACCACTAGACCTCCTCTCCTTAATTTTTTTAATATAATCTAATTTGTTTCATTTCTACATTTTAATTTTAAATATCGTTCTTATTTTATTTTATTTTATCTATTTTATTTCATTTTTGATACTATTTTTATATTTCATACATTTTATTTTACTATATTACGATTTAAAAATTTAATCATTAAATATTGTTAGTACTATTATTCCTCCTTTTTATTATTTTTATTATTTCACATAAGGAAGCATATATAGAAAATAAACATTGAATTATAAGATTAGTTATATATATATAAATCTATGCTTTTATTTTTCCTTATATTTTATGTATATACTTCCAGGATGTTTGAGAGTGGTTTCAGACATCAAGGAGATCAAATGCAAAATATAGATTTTGGATGGCTCTCCCAAAATTTCAAACCTAGCCAAGTTTAGGTTCCATAATTTCGGAAAGCCTATTTTCAAGTTCTGTGGAATTTTTCTCTATTCGATTAACTTATAAATGTGATTCCATTCCAAAAACACCAAACTGAGGTGTTTGAAAAGACAATTCACTTTGCAAAATAGACCCACACCCTCACCGAATAGGTGTAATGGCAGAGGTAATTGAATTCCTCTTCCTTTATAATAGCATCATCCTCGATGTGACATGACACCAAGGGTAGCAAGATGGATGAGTAAATAATTAAATTCAACAATGAGAACTTCCATTCTAGGAAAGGATTTATCGCTAAAACACTACACTTAGGAAATTAAACACATGCATTAAAATTTTATTAACTTGTTTAATGTTATGTGAAGATTGGAAGTTCTTATTAACATGGTTAATTAATATTTAAATTTTAAAAACATGTCCATTATCATCTCAATAACAACTCTAGTTTTATATATTACTTATAACACACTCAATATAATAGTTTTCTCATCATTACATGTTCGTTGATTAATTGTTTCTTAACCTTTTTCATTATTTATCAGTCAATTTTCATTTTCTCTAAGGGTCTCCAATAACACAAGATGTCATAGGGTCATAATAAACCCAAAATCATACACATGCCAAAATTCACATTTCACAATGGTAATGCAAAATAAAACCATCATCCCAACTGGGAAGAAAATAGAATCCACAATCACAATATCCAACAACAGGTATAATGCATAGAGACGTAAACAACATGTGCCCAACATAGCAACTAGACAAACATCAATATTTTTGCAACATCATTACATACACGACTCAAATCATAACCACTTATAATATTGTTTCAAGAGAGAAACCAAATATTTCACATCCAATAGTCAGGACATCAAACCACAAGTATCACAATACGTAGCCAAATGGTTCACATATGTTATCCATCAAGAGACTAGGTACATCACACATACCAAAATCCACATGCCTCCATGGAAACTCTATATACTTACCAATACCAAATGGTATCATAGAACCAAAATAGGTCGAGTCACTATATGGACCTAAACACATAGAGCCCCATCACCTCAATAGCCTCAAAGGTAATCACGATGTACTTGTTGAGTACAACTCGAAATGAAGTAATATCACATAATCCTCACAATCCAAAATCATAGTTTGAAGAAATCACAAGGCTCGGTGGTTAGTAACTACACAAAGGTCATATTTACGACAACCAACTAAGGAATGAGAGAGGGTTATAGATCACCATTTTTTAATCACGAGGTGCATATGTTATACAATATACATGACATCCATAAAATAATTCCACACATACCAAATAAATTGAAATCAATTTTCATTCCATGAGAGAATCCACTTCCTATATCATACTCATCTCAAGAAATATGGCTCATTGTTCACCCTTCTCACTCGCCACGTATACCTTGATACTACTCGTGGGGATAAACGGTGTAAGGTAACACATAACACAACACAAAATCACTAACATAATGTTACAACACAACATGATATGTGTAGATATCATGTAAGGGGTGATGTACATTATAATTAATCACAATTTACATAACAACACACACTTTCCACATAATGCACTAATGACATAGGTATGCTACAATAGGGATCATAAGGTCATCATATGCCCCTATTCATGAGGATAAACACATTACTACTTATTTACAATAAACACAAGTACAATATAGGTGGTACACCACTACGACACAAATAAATTCCACAAGGTGGTACATTTTCTATATACACATCAATGGCACACACAAGATACAATGGGGTATCAACTTAACAACACATTCAAGATTCACAAAAAAACATGATTTTCACAAACAGATTGATAGAACATACACACTATATGACAATTTCATATGAGGTTACCCTTATCACAAGAACTTTGATAACTCACAAATCTACACATGGTAATTATCATAGGTACATACATAAAAACAACATGTCATAAGTTGCAAAAAAATGCAACACATCATAATTGTTGGCAAAAAAAGTCATTGAGGGACAAATTTTTTAGTTTCTTGCCAAGGCTCTAGGAATCTAAGTGCCTCTACTTAAATGGTGTAGTTTTTATATGCATGCACGAGTAAGGTGAGTTTTATCTGGGTTGGCCTTACATCCGAGGATCCATTGGGGCACTCTACCGACTCGTGGAAGAGCTAGAAATTTCTTGCTGCAGAGGAATTTTTCAAGAGAGCGGGAAAGGGAGTGAGAATGTAAGATAAGAGAATTAATGTTGTAAGTAGAAAATTAGAGTATTGCATACATCAGTTAGAATATTCATCATATGCATTAATATTAAGAACAAAATAACCCCGTAAATGGCAACAAAATGAGTTAAGATCGAGAAATCAAATTTTCTAAAATCTCATCATAAAAAAGGCATGAAACTCCTTCTATTGATGCTCTAAAAAAATTGTACATAGTATGGAAATGGAAGAAATTTGAGAATGGGGGAAATGGAAGAAAATGGATCTCCTTTGTTCTCTCTAAGTACAATACACTCTTGAGTTTACAAAATCGATCACCAACCCTTTGAAATGGGAATGGATTTACAATTTATAGGAAGAGAAAAGATTTTCATATAACCCCCAATGACTCTTCATATGTCTTGACAAAACTTAATATTGTTTTCCTTCTTAGGAAAACATTAAGTCCCTTTTTATAACATAAAGGTGACTTATTACATTAGGAACATTAAGACATATGAAAAATTCAACCTCAACAAAGAATTAGAATGTGGAGGAGAGAGAAAGTGGGGGGAGAAGAGAGAAAAAGGAAAAGAAAGGATGTTGTGCTCGATGAAATCTGTTGATTCTTCGAAAGAGGTGAAACTCTAAATTTATAAATCCTTTGCCTCTGAAAAACTCCTTAATGCTTACACTCGACACAAAATTGTTCTTTGTCCCTTGAATTCCTTGTTGTGAATGATTTACTCATGTTGTAAACAAGTTGTTGTTGATGAGAAACTACCTTTTGATGACCTACAGACACCATGAACTGAGTGTTTAGAAACATTGTTGAGTTATCCCAATAGTGACCATGGGCGTTGCTCATGGAGATCCACTTCAAAGAATCCAAGGATGGAAAATAATTCTCGTGATGAACCTCTACAACACTGTCATATTCTACTAACATAGGTCATATGGAGTGATAAATTTTTCATATAGGTCTTAGGTACCGATGAACATACTTGGAAAAGCTGTGAATGGTTCATCAACTTTGGACAAGATTTCATGTGGAAAAATACACTCAAGGGTAAAGGATGCCTCTATGAAGAAATTTAGCGTTACAACTTTGAAAAATATATCAAAATGGACTCCAAACAAGTGGAGTACCATTGTTGGATCCTTGGCCACAAGTCCAACCATGATAAAACCCACCATTACTCACGCATGCATATATGGAAGTTGTACCATTAAAGTAAAGGGAGTTAGATTCCTAGAAAGCGTTGGCAATAAACCAAATAAATTGTCCCCGAAAATTTTTCGCCAATAGTTTTGGTGCCCACCATGGGGTAGACTTGGAAACACTTACACCTAAAATAAAATTGCAAGGTCTGAAAATCTAAAAAAAATCAAATATTCAAAAAATAAAAAAAGATATATATCATATTTCAATAAAAAATATTGAAGGCAACTCTATCAAGGAACAAACCCATAACACGTTCGTTTCCTGCACCATGAAGAAATTTCTTGATTTGAGAAAAGTACCAATGAGTTATAGTGATGAAGAAGAATAAGAATATTGTGACTGAGAAAAGAAGATCATCAATTAGTTTTGGTTTGGGAATATTATTTGCAAAAGAGAAAATTCAAAGACCGTAAAAGAGACTCCTACTTCAAGAAATAATTTGGATCTATATAAAGGAAAGAAGACAGAATCTACCACCGACCAAGAGGAATGTAGGGAGCTATTGGAAAGGATTCAAATGAGACATAAGATAAGGTGAAAATATCTAGAATATGCCAAATTCTTGCAAGAGATGTACGAGAAACTTGAAGCGTTCCATAACGAGTAAGAAGAATATGAGATTTTTGTATAGAAGAAGATATAGAAAATCATTGATACTATCAGGTGTTCATCCCCAAAAAAATTTTGAATGCTTCCAAAGAATATCTTATCATGGAGCCTTTCGATGAGAATCAAACCAGTCTTATAGAAGATGATGAAAGACAAGGTGGTGTAGAATCCACTGAAGAATAATTTTGTAACCTCACGCAACTCACTGCAAAATTGAGAACATTATCTTTCTTCTTCCACTCAATAGATATTTGTCTTATGAGAAGATAATATGGAAAATTTTGAGATGACTTACATTGAAGAGATTTGTTCAAGACAAAGTGAGGAGTTGCAAGATTCTTGGAAGTGTGTTCGAGATCAAATTGTTCCCACCACTTCAGAATGCTCCACCAATATAGAACAAGAGTTCATGTGGAAAAATGCACTCAAGGGTAAATGATGTCTCTATGAATAAATTGAGGGTTGTAACTTTGGAAATTATATCAAAATAGAATCCAGACAAGTGGTTATTGATGATAATTTCTCCGAACAACAAAGGATGAAAGTGCATGATTCTCATTTGAGAAGTAAAAATCAGATTATGCTCACCATTCTTCAAGCCTCGATATATCTTAAACATATCTCCATATTGGAACATTTTCTGGAGAAGATAAAGGGCTTCAATTCAATGATATAGCCTCTATTTTGGAAAGTACTTGCTTAGAGCAACAAAGAAATATGTCCAGAGAAGTCCTCGAGTGAGAAGGAAATCATTTTATTCTCACTCCTCCTAAGTACCTTGCTAATATAGGAGATGATTTTAGGACTCCATCCAAGAATGAATAATGTCTCCATGATGAGGTCAATATTTCCAATTTTGAAAGTATGAAGGAATGGTATATCATGCTCACAAGATATCAAGAGGAAGCCTCAAAAGGAAAGAGTTTCAAGAAGGTGACCAAATTTTTTATGGATGAAAGAAAATTCTTAGTGTAGTGTGAGTATGAGGATGGAATCATGATCAATATTATTCTTCTCAAGCCATGTGAAGCCATCATAAGAGAATGGTTTGATCCGATAACAGTCTCTATGTCTCAAGCATCACACTTTAGTCCTTTATTCCATGATGGCATGCACTTTTCCCAACCCATTTTTAGGTATGTGTATATTCTTTCCATTCCTTTGTATTTATACCCCCTTGTATATAATTTCCTTTCTTTTTGTGTGTATCTTTTCCTTTTGGGTGTGTTGTGTGTTTCCTTCTTAATTATCTCTCTCTTGTAAGTTTTACATGATTTTGCATGGCCCAATGGATAAGGAACTGGTCATTACATTTTAAATTGAGATTCTTGTATTCTTCATGTCATTTATTTTCTACATTCATTCCATACCATGTCCCCAAGCTAGAGCTATTTTTTTCATGCAAATGTGCAATGGAAAAATTTACAATTTTCGAGCATGACAATGATACCCCTATGTCAAAATTTTCAAGTTTCACCTTTCCAAGACACCCCAGGTCTACCCATCCTTAGCACTGGCCTTACCTAGTCAGTCTAATGACCTCCCAATGTATGTTAACTCAGTCCCCTAGGTGAAATAGGCAAGTCAAATTAATCCCGCTAGGTGATTTTAGGAGTTCTATAAGAATACAAATTTTGGACAATGTTGGGAAGGGCTACCACTGGCCTTCCTAGGACTGACATAACCCCCTAGAGAAGAGTGGAGGAGATAAATCCAAAATGGAGATGAATTAAGGGTCTAATAAAAACATGTAATTTATTTTGGAATATTTGGGAAAGAGTTGGAGGAGTTGGGGCAGATTCATCAAAAACAGGGTTCACAAGCCTAAGCAATGTGTAGGGCCAATAGAGCTACCAAACTTTGGGAAGTGATTTTGGATCATTTGATGGATTTAGGGTCTAAAAATTACATATTTGGAAAGTAAATTCAGATCTCTACAAGATGGTGAAATCATATTCTTCATAACATCTAGGCGCAATAGGTCTATATCATGTTTTTCTCATGCTTGGTCATGGAGACATAAATAAAATGCCATTATTAGGGATCAAATGGAGTAATAAAGATCTTATTCTCCACCATTATATTCATAAGGTAATTTTTAGTCAAATTCATATAAAATTTTACCTTGAAACTCCATCAGGAACTCTAGATATGGCCTTCACAAGTTCACTCTCAAGTTCTCATACTTAGTCATTTTTTGAAGTGGACATGTGTCAGCTCTAGGAGCCTAACACATTTTTATGTCCCTTTCATCCCTTTAGAAAAGGTACATAGGGGACATTAAAATTCACCCAACCCTTTTTGAGCCCCCAGAACACTAATATGACCTCTCATTTTCCAGTTAAGCCCCGAGAGCTAAGTTTGAGCCTTCCCTCTCCCTACATGGATGATCGCCAAGTGTCATGATGGGGCACGAGGTGTAAATTTATTTATCTTTCATCCCTTTTATCAAAGGGACATAGGGGAAAAAATACCCCTATCGCACTTGAACTTTTTGGTTCCTCATTGGCCCAAAATTCAGCTCCTAAATGATTTTTCCTAGTCTCCCTCTCATTCTCAACTTAAAATAACTTCATTCACATTCATCACCACATCTTTGATATATGAAGGTTGAAGACTCCATTAATGGCTGCAATGAATATCATAATAAAAAAAGGAAGCAAGCTACCTCTTCACTTCTCAAGGTTCTAGTTGGAAAAATCATGCAAAAATTGGAGGGAATGATCATTGAAAAATCTAGTTTCGCATGAACTAGTTTTTGTGCCATGAAGTCCCTAATTTTTAGGGATATGGATGATTGAGTTTTCATTAGCATTCTTACCTATTAAATGAACAAAAGAATAAAAAATTCAGAAATATACCTCTTAACTTCTCAAGGTTCTCGTGGGTGAAATCACGCAAAAATTGGAGGGAATGATCATTGAAAAATTTTGTTTCGTGTAAACTAGTTTTCACGCCATGAAGTCCCTATTTTTTAAGGATATGGAGGGATATGTTTTTTATCATTATTACTCCACCTCTGATGAAAATATAATTTTTTCACTTCTTCATACAAAAATATTACCCAAAATTCGTAGCATGGAACCCCATAATAAAACCTAGAATTTCAAGACTTGTTTTTTCAAAATCTGACACCCGCAGTGCACTTACTAAAAATAGCATGTGTCCATGGTGAGGCATAATAAAAATATAAAGTGGATAAAAATTTAAATTCATCATCAACAAAGGAGGATTTAATTATTCCAAATTTTTTGAAGGTATTAGGATCAATTAGGCATAGCCTTTTTAGAGTCGATTCAGTAAAATTGGGTTTTCGGACCTAAAGGTGCATACACCGCGAAGGAGTGCCTGAGCTTCAAGCAAGGATTTTCAGATATTTTTAAAGATTCAAAAGCCAAAAAAAACTACCAATGAAAGGTATTTTCCATTCCCTAAATTGTGGAAAAGATTAAATATCGTGAAACATCATACACTTCCTTAGGAAACTCATTCTTCTAGTGCACAATTCAAGATCATGAGAAAAAAGGGGAAATTCTAAGGTTAATCAGTGAGAATTGAATATTGAAAACATTACCATTCAATTTATTTAATATTTTTTAGTAAATATCATATAAAAATTTTCCTCCAAACTCATTCGGGAGCCCACATTATTGGCGTCACAAGTTTTTTCAAGGAAAGTGTCCAACACTTAGCCAAATTCTCAAGTTGAAACGTGTCACCTCCAAGAGCATAGCACATTTGGGTGTCCCTTTCATCTATTAATAAAAGGGATATGAGGGAAACTAAAATACGTCCAGCCATATTTTTCCCTATGGTCACCCATGGAACCATCTCCATTGTCATTTCAGCCCCTAAGAGCTTTTATGAGCCTATCCTCTCGGTTGTTCGAGATCCCGCCAAGTGTTGTAACCTGGTGAGATGTGAAAATTAATGAACCTTTCAACCATTTGGAAAATGGATATGAGGGACATAAAAACTTTCCCCACCCCTGGTATGTGTTTTTGAATATTTTAAATCCGACACATCCATTTTTTCCCTCCATTCCTTCTTCACAGCTTCACACCCTGTCATAGCTTTGTCCATTCTTGTTTTAAACTTCTTGCCACCATCATTGCACTCCAAACCAGCTCCATAAATTCAATCACACCATGAAATCATAGTGATCTTAGACAAAGGACTGATTGAGAAATGAATAATGGAGAAGAAGACTGAAGAGATTCATCTAAAAAAATCATTGTCGTGAGACAAAGAATGTGATATATCTTACAAACCAAATTGCACGAATGAACAGCCATTTTTTCTCGAATTATTCATTTCCAGATGTTTGTAAAAACCTCTACAACATATCTCCATTCTACAACATATATTTTTCACAAGTGAATAAATCTTCCTCTTGGCATAATGAAGACAAAAGTAAAATTTCCCAACAAATCGGCAATCGGTTTAAAGAGAAAAATCACCAATGGAATGAGAAACAAAAATTCATATAATTTTTTTTATTTTTATCATGTACTAAGGAGAAAACAAGACCTGCAATTTTTAACCTTTGTTAATGTTTTTTGTGTCCATAGCTTCTGCTTAGGTGAAATTTTTGAAATTTTAAAATCTCATGAATAATTTATCGAGTAAGCCTAAAATTTCATAGGGGTGATATTGGGAAAAAACCCATATCAGAAAAATTTGTTTTATTGTGATCGAACTACTTACTAAAAATAACAAGTATTCTGCATGGGAGACTACTATTTTGGGAAAGTCACCAACTAAAGAAGCTACAAAGGAGGTGGTGAACATAGAAGAGGTATCACAGAAAAAAACATCTAAATGCATATCTCGGTCTAGAATTGACACTTACTAAAAATAGTAAGTGGTCTCATGAGAACCTACTAAAAATAGAAAAGTGCTCTAGAAGATGAGAGGAAAACATGGAGAAAAAGGAATTTGAGTTTCAATATCCAACTGAGGTTCGAAGGAGTTGATTTTTCATACTTACTAAAAATATTAAGTCATTTCATTAGCACTTACTAAAAATAGTAAGTCATTCCAGAGGGTGAATTTCACAAAAGGAGCATTATGAGGGTTGAACATTTAAATTGGCAACGAAAGTTGGAGTCTAAAGAAGAATTTTTAGACTTACTAAAATTAGTAAGTTGTTCCATTCAAGAATAACAAGTGTATATGAACCATTCTCAATTTCTCTAGTATGTTCATCAATTCTATCACCTTTATGGATAAATGTATCATTCTGTAGGACATATGTTAGTAGAATATGATAGTGTTGCAAAGGGGATCATCATTCAGAACCATCCATGGGCATTTCTCACAGGTCATATGAGATCCATCCCAAGGAACTCTATAGTTTCTTTTGACACTCACTTCATGATTCGGGTCACAGGTATATCATGTGCGGGGTAGAAGTTACCCTCATTAGAAAAATAGTTCATTCAACTTGGCAGGATTTGTTCCAAGGCTTTAATCCCTTCAGAGGGGATCTTCATGAGTGATGCTCATGGTCACCAATGAATTCATTCGACAATGTTTTTAAACACTTAGTTTGTGGTGTTCACGCATCATCCAAAGGAAGTTTCTCAAGGTGCAAAGAGTTCGGGGATTTAGATTTCATCCCATTGGACATTCCATCAATTCATCTATAATGATAAACAAACTTTATCGAGAGGAAGAATATTTTTTCATCAACATCGATCTTCCTTCTTCCTTCTTTTTCTCTTTCTCTATCTTCTCTTCCCTCCCAACATTCTCTTTCTTTAATGTTCTAATTTCACATTGGGGTTTGCACTTTTTCTTATGTCTTAATGTTTTCAATGTAATAAGTCACCTTTATGTTATAAAAATGTACTTAATGTTTTCCTAATAATTTGAAGAGTTTTAAGTCATGTTAAGACAAATGAAGGGTCTTTGGGGCGTATATGAAGAATCACAGAAGATGAAGAGTTTTTCTTCTTACGTAAATTCTAATGCACTCCTCCTTTGAGGTTCTTCTTAGCTATTTTTGTGAATTCATGAGAGAGAGAGAGATCCTTGTGAAAATATGAAAGAGATAGAAAATTATTCTATTCTTCCCTATTCTCAAATGTCTTCCAATCTCATACTATGTACAATTACTACTTGATTATTAATACAAGAAGGATTTTTAGCATATTTTGACTAAGGGATTTACTGATACTTTTTTTTCATTAAATTCTAATTGGCCATGTTGTTTTTGTTGAATTATTTCTTTTTAAGTTTAATGCATGTGTTGAAAATTTTAACTGATGTATGTAAGAATCTGATTTTCAACTTACAGCATTAGTTCTCTTATCTAATATTCTCCTCCCATTCCTTCTCTCCTATAAAATTCATCCATAGCAATACATTATGAGCTTTTCCACGTGGTCGGTGGAGTGCCCCTATTGGATCCTCGTCTATAAGGATAACCCAAATAAAACCCACCATTCCTCATGCATGCATATATAGAAGTTGCACCATTTAAGAAGAGGGACTTAGGTTCCCAAAGCATTGGCAAAAACCCACAAATTTGTCCCCGATAATTTTTCTCACCAAAAATAACATAATTTGTTTGTTTCATAACAATATCCACATCACAAACATATACCATAGGTTCAAGAGTATGAACCTCCACTCTAACACCAAATATCACACCCACACTAGCAATGCCTGATATTTTATCTATTACCCACTCCTCTACCCTTCCTCTAATCTCCTAGATGACCACACTTAACTCTAAGATCACCCCTTATATCATATCTATGCACTCGATCACGGGGTCTAAAGTTGTTTAATCCAAAACTTGATGATTTCCTTCTTGTTTTTGATAAGCTCTTTTTTCAAATAACTCTCCCATCAATTTAGTTCACTCAATTTTATTGGTCTACTTGTATGAACTTGAATTCTACTTCTTCACCGATTACCCTTACACTAAGGATAGGGTCACACTTTTGACATATATCAAAATCTAAATTAGATTTGTTATCGACTCCTCTAGTTATGTGAAAATACATTCAATATCAATTATTCTTGCTTCCATAGCCACCTTATTCCTTTTATTTTCCTCATTCAACTATTTATTTGATGGCCACATGCCACTCTTGATGTTCACTCGTAACATCCTAACCAAGTCTTCAAGATATTCCATTTCATCATTATAGTCACTTCATGTCCGGCTCACCAAGTTTGGGCATGCACTTATAATCTACTTTACTAAGTATTTGGCCTTGTCATAAGCTTCTTTGGTGTGTTTCTCTTCTCCCATTAGTTCATCTTGTTATGTTGTGGATCATGTTTTCATGTGTCGAAGTGTTGAAGACTATACACTAAAAGTAATATAAAGTACCCACAGTTTTCTTTCCTCAAAAAACATTCCCGATATGTTGGGAAATGTGCTCTTCTAATATGGGTGGGAGTTTTGACCCATAGTTTTATGGGGTGGTTTTTCCCATGGTTTTCGTACCCATGGTATTGTAAATTTTTAAATAGTTTCCTATTAATATAATTTTAATAGGTGAGACATATGATTGTAGATGTGTGTGAATTCGGGTGTGAATTCGGGGAGTTTGTTGAGCACGGCTACCCAAATAGATCGGGTATCGTATTGAGAGAGAGGTGGCTTGTAATAAAATATGAGCAAGTGATTCTTGGTGGATGTAGCCCAAATTAGATGAACAACATTAAATATTGTATTTTTGTTGTGTTCTTTTAATTTCTACACTTTTATTTCAGATCTATAATATTATTTTACATATTAGTTTCTACCATTGTGATTTTGTGTGGGATTATTCCACATATTTTATCCCTTATTTCTTAACAATTGGTATTGGAACCTGGTTTGGTTTACACAAGTGTTGAATCATAGGGAATGTTTTAGCTTGAGTGGGAGCTATGGTAGATGCTAGGAGATATAGGGTTGATAAATTCAATGGGAAGAATTTTAGTCTTTGGAAGAGCAGATGGAAGATTACCTTTATCGAAGGATCTTTATATTCCATTTTCTAGAAAAGGTACCAAATCCTCAAGCATGATGGATGCGAATGGGATTTGTTGGATAGGAAGTCACTTGGGAAAATTTGACTATGTCTTGCATCTTAGGTATTATTTAATGTTTGAAGGAAAAGACTACAAAATAACTTATGGATGCATTAGGAAGTTGTATGAAAAACCCTTTTCCTCTAACAAGATATTTTTAATGAAAACGTTGTTTAGTATGAAGATGTCTTAGAATGGTTCAATAACATATCATTTAAATGATTTTAATATAGTTGTAAATATGTTAGATTTAGTTACAATAGAATTTTATGAATAAGTTATAGCTTTATCATTTTTTTTGCTCTTTACGAGAGTTGGAATAGCCTTGTAATGGCGGTAAGACCTTGATTCTAGCCAACTCGAAGTTGAATTTTAAGGATATTGTAGGGGTGATTATAAGTGAGGAAATGTGAATAAAAATAATTGGGGAATCTTATACTTCAGTGAATGCTTTGACAGTGGAAACTAGAGGGAGACGGAAGAATAGAGGAAGTTATGGAAAATTGAAAGATCGAGTAAGGTCAAAATCCAAAATCAAGATGGTATGTTGGCACTATGGAAAGTCCGGCCATGAAAAGAAGGATTTTTGGGAGATTTGGGATGATAAGAAATAACAAGAAGAAAAAAAAGGAGGAAAATGTGGCAACGGGTAATGTATGTCACGATTATTTGATTCTTTCTTTGCATAATGTTGTTAAATCTTGGGTTTTCGAGTTGGGGGCGTCTTTCCATGCTATCCCACATAGGTATTGTTTTGTTGATTATTTTTAAGCGGATTTTGGGCATGTTTTTCTTTGGTGATGATGATCCTTGCAACATATTTGAGAAAAAAATTCAGGTTAATATGTAGAATGGGAATACATGGTTATTGAAGGATGTCGAGACATGTGCCTACATTAAGACAAAATTTGATATCAGCGCAGTAGTTGGGAAGTGATGGTTGTACTGTGATATTTATAGCAAAATCTTGGAGTGTTACCAAGGGTGTTCTTGTGGTGGTAAGAGGTAAGAAGATTGGAACCTTGTATTTATCCACCGATAGCACTAATATTTGTAATCTTGTGGCTTGAAGTAGATACAACATTTTACAACTATAAGGTCGATCATATGAGCCAAAGGGAATGGAGATCATAAAGAAGGATTACTTAGATATACAAAAATAGGTTTGGAGTTTTGTGAGGACTACATGTATAGGAAATAGAAGTAAGGTTTATCAAGGTTAGACCTATGAAAAAAGAGAGGAAGTTAGAGTTGGCACATTCTAATGTATGGGGGTCACTCAAGTATCATCTCTTGAGGGTACAAATTATTATGTAACTTTGATTGATGATACAACAAGGAAATTTTGGGTATATTGTATTAGAAATAACGCTGATATATTTGACACTTTTGTTAAATGGAAATCCTTGGTAGAGAATGAAATAGGTCTTAAGCTAAAATGTCTCAGTCGGATAAAGGAGGGGATTATTGCATCAATGAGTTTGATGATTATTTTTCTAAGAATGGAATCCATGGGAAAAATATGGTTCCAAGAACTCCATAGTAGAATGGGGTGTCAGAAAGGATGAAAATAAAAATAATGGAATGTGCTAAGAGTATGAGGTTATATGTAAGACTCGCCTCTTTCTTTTGGGGCGAAGTGGTGAACACAATTTTTTACTCTATAAAAGTGAGTACCCTCAAGTGCCTTGGATGGAGGCATACCTAAGGAGGCTTGATATGGTAAGAAATTTGATTACTCATTTCTTAGAGTCTTTGGATTTGAGGTTTTGTTCATATTGACAAGGATGATAGGACCAAGCTAGAAGCTAAATCAGAAAAATTCACTTTCATTGGCTATGGTGGTGATGACTTTGGATATAAATTTTGGATTATTAAGGACAAGAAAATCATTCGATCTAGGGATGTGGTTTTGATGAGAAAGTGATGTATGAGCAATAGTTGCAGGATAATAGAGAAGAATCCAAGAAAGAATATGTAGTTGTAGAAGATCTTCCAGATGAGAAAGTGACACATGAATCAATTAAGGAACCTACTCAACAAGAACCCCAAACTCCTATATTGAGGAGGTCTTCTAGGGTAAGAACATAACCTAAAAAAATTTTCTCCTTCTCTTTATTATTTATTACTCACCAACAATGGAGAGCTAGATATCTTTGATGAAGCAATGTAGGTAAATGTAAGAAAGAAGTGGGAGAAAGCCATGGATGAGGAGCATCGGGGTCTCATAGAGAACTAAACATGGGATTTGGTGAAGCTAACTGAAGGAAAAAGAGCATTGCAGAACAAGTGGTGTACAAAGTTAAAGAGGAAGAAGGAGGCAAGAAAATATGTAAGGCTTGGTTAGTTGTCAATGGGTTTACATAGATAAAAAGGTATAGATTTTGATGAGATTTTATCACCTGTAGTAAAAATGGCTTCTATTAGAACTGTTCTTGGAATAGTGGTAGTAGAAGACTTGTACTTAGAGCATTTAGATATAAATACTACATTTCTCCATGGTGATTTAGAGGAGGATATATATATACAACACCCAAAGGGATATGAGGTCAAAGGTAAAGAGGAGATGGTGTGCAAACTGAAGAAGAGCTTGTATGGTATGAAACAAGATCCACGTCAATGGTATAAGAAATTTTATAGCTTCATGATGGAGCAAGGTTTTATAGAAGTCATTTTGACCATTGCATGTATAAAAATAAATTTGAAGATCATATTTATATTATCTTGTGCTTGTATATGGATGAAATGTTAGTTTCAGGAAAAAACATGCATGCAATAAAAGTACTCAAGAATCAGCTAAGTGACTCCTTTGTTATGAAGGATTTGGGGGCAGCCAAACAAATCCTTGGTATGAAGATATCTCATGATAGGAAGGAATGGAAGCTCACTTTATTTTAGGAAGAGTATATTAACAAAGTATTGGAGAGGTTTAAAATGTAGGATGTTAAACCGGTTAGGACTCCTTTGGCATGCCATTTCAAGTTATCAAAGGATTTATGTCCCAAGATAGAGCAAGAGAGAAACCAGATGTCCAAGGTACCTTACTCATCAATGGTTGAAAATTTGATGTATGTCATGGTGTGCACTAGGCCTGATATTGTGCATGCAGTGGTAGTAGTGAGTAGATTTATGAGTGATCCAGGTAAAGAGCATTGGTAGGTAGTAAAGTGGATCCTATGGTATTTAAGAAGGACCATGGGGAGAGTTTTGTGCTACAAGTGGATCAGACACACTTTACGTGGTTATTTAGATTGAGATATGACTTGAGATATATACATTAGGAGGAACACAAAAGGTTATATTTTCACCGTAGGTGGGATAACTTGATTATCTAGATTTCATGGCTACGAAGTTTGTGGCTTTGTCAACCACAGAGGTTGAGTTTATTTCTGCCACATAGGGAAAAAAAAAGAGATGATTTTTTTACAAAATTTTATTAAGGATTTAGGGCATAAGTAATAGGAATGGAAGCTACATAGTGATAGTCAGAGTGATATACACCTACCTAAGAACTCTTCTTTCCACTCTAGGACAAAGCATATACAACTTAGGTACCATTTCATTAGGAAAACTTTGGAGGAAGAGAAGTTGAAGCTAGAGAAGATTCATACCAGTCAAAATCTTGCAAACATGATGACCAAGGTGGTAACAATGGAGAAACTAAAGTTGTGTTTAGCTTTGGTTGGTCTTCACGGATGACAGTGAAGGGTTGAGAAGATTTCTCATAGGAAAAATAGTCTCCAAGTGGGATAGTGTTATGTTTTGAAGATTTTTTCATGTGCTAAAGTGTTTAAGACTACACTAAAATTATTGTACACTATCCATAGTTTTGTCTCCGGGGTTCATGGCGGGATGGGCCCTGAGCAAGGATTCGAGGCGCAGCCCCTAAGAAAAACAATTTGCCTAAAAAAATTACCTAGTATCTCAAGAAACATGTTCTTCTTATATGAACAAGATTTTTTGCCCATAGTTTTAGTACCCACGGTATTGTAAAACCACTTAATAAGTTTCCTATTAATGTAATTTTGATAGGTGAGACATATGATTGTAGATGTGTGTGAATTCAGGTGTGAATTTAGGAGAGGTTTTCTAACATAGCTCTAAACAAATCTAGGTATTGTATTGAGAGAGGTGGCTTGTAAGAAAATCTGAGAAAGTGATTCTTAGTGGACGTATCCCAAATTAGGTGAACCGTGTTAAATATTATCTTTGTGTTGTGTTTTTTTATTTATGCACTTTTATTTTAGATCTATAATATTATTCTGCATATTAGTTACTACCATTGTGATTTTATGTGGGATTGTTTCACATATTTTATCCCTTATTTCCTAACACATCCTTCCCAATCTCAAATTCTCGTTCCTTATTATTTTTATCTTCTACCATTAACCTCATGGTAGCTCCCTTGTAAAGACTCTTGCACATAACCTCATTAGCTTATTTATTCAAAGAATTACAAGTTTTTTCATCCATTAACCTTGTGGGTTTAACCAATATATACTCTTTCCATGGTTGCTTCTTCATTTCTTTTGCAAACTAGGGTGTGTGTTATAGGAAAACATCTTCCTCGTGCATGAGAGATCTCCTTCCTTTTCCATCAGGTCCCACCCATACAACTTCTCCGTGAAAACTTTTCTTTGAAATCTTTCTCTCGGCGTCTTTTTAGGATCATCTACATAGTCCATGTGTGGTGACTAAGGAATCCTTCACTTATTTACTGCCTTGGACTTAGTTCTAGGTCTCCTAGGGGTAAAGGTACTTGTGCCTATTGTGTCCTTATCCTCTTTAATCACATAGGCACCATCAGCCCCTTAATCCTCTTCATGCACCTCTTCCTCATGCGGTGACTTCTCCTTTGTAGACTCCTATGAGGTTCTTCCTTTTTTAGGATAGGCACTTCATGTGTTGGTGCACCCCTTTCTTTCCCTTCCTCAACCAACTTGCACTCCATATCCTCCACTATATTTTCCTCCATATCTTCATCACTAGAGACTACCTATGTCCCTCTGCATTTGGTTTTTGTCTTTATTGGAATTTCCTTGGCTAGCTAAGAAGGTCATATGCCATCATTATGCTTTCTCCTTTTATAATACTTATCCTTTATGTGCATGTGGTCAATCCCACCTTATTCGTCTTCCTCTTCAATAGGGGATTACAGTATGCATCCTCTTTGGTGGTGGCATAGTGATTTTCTTAGCTTGTGGAAGGTAAGTTTCGTGACTTCTAATTCTACCCATTATTGTGAACATATAAAAATTTTCCATGCTAAATCAAGAAAGATAACAACGAGTATCTTCTAGGCATAATCAAACCTAATATAGAACCATCAAGATATGAACTTATGAGAAACAACTTATTCAATGCATGAAAAATCTCAAATCAAAATGCTAAGCTATTTATTACTCTCTAGATTGCTAATCTAACAAATGAACCTATTTATATCACTTTAACAATCAAAAGAGAGTGGTTTCCTCAAGATTTGAATATGAGATCTTTCCAAAACATGGCTGCAAGGCCATTTTTGGATCTTCCCATGATCTTCAAATTGAGATAATGGATGGAAGATGGAGAATCTATCTCCTTCAATGGAGAATGGCTCAAGATCAAAATGCCTATAGTTTATCCTAAGGAA
Source organism: Taxus wallichiana var. yunnanensis (assembly GCA_018340775.1). Classification (NCBI taxonomy): domain Eukaryota; kingdom Viridiplantae; phylum Streptophyta; class Pinopsida; order Cupressales; family Taxaceae; genus Taxus; species Taxus wallichiana. Next base: position 273,824,854 of record CM031244.1, read on the forward strand.
AATAAGGTGTAAAAATAATGGTAATGAGGAGGATTTATTATATATCTTGCATGAAGCTGGTAAGGCTAGAAAATTGATGAATGTGGGATAAATCTCAAAGAGGAAATACAAAGGCCATGTATGTTTAATAAAGTGTGTGCACTTTGTGGGAATTGAAAGGGGGTTTAATTAATCAAAGGTGATTAATTAATAAAAGGGGTATGCCTATAGAGGCTTTTAGAAGAAATTTAGTATGATTCGGGAGATTTTAAGAGAGGAAATGGTTCAATAAATGATGATTTATTGATTTAGATTAGTGTTCGTAATTAATTAAGAATAATTAATTAACCTAGGTAGAAGTGAATGTTAATTAATGAAAGGTTGTTAATTGGAATCATGAATGATAAGATGGCTAATTAATTAACTAAAGGTAATTAATTAATGATGATAGAGGGACAATGGTGGTTCATTGATGAAGTTTCGTCAATTTATAGGAAAGAGGATAGTTAGTGCAATTTAAGTATTAAAATTTCTTAACCGAATTTTGGGTGTCTACATTTTCCCCTCTTTGGGGTGGCGTAAGCGGCGCCACTTCAAATATAGTAGACAAGTACAGATAAGTGAATATTTAAGGGATAGAAGAAAAATTAGTAGATTGGAGGATTCTCCCTCAAGTGTCGATGGGATGATGACAAGAGGGTGATCGACGGTTGAAAAGAAGAAGAGAAAAGACCAAAGTGGGGGAGAATCCCATTACAATGGAAGATAGACGGCGATATACCAAATATGAATATAGATTAGAGATGTGGGATGTAGAAATGATTTTCCTGAAATTAGTAGAGAGAGGGGAGGATGTGCCTTCGAGTGTTGATGGGGTGATCCCTATTGCCCCAAGTGAGTTGGAAGAATAGTTTTAATAGAAGAGAATGATATGGAAAGAAATTAAGATGTAGGGGATGGAAATAGCTTGCATCCAGCTGGTGTAAAAACCACTTTACGAAATCATATTGCAAGTGATCTACGTTATCGGTCCTTATTAAAATATATGCATACAACAAAAGTGTAAAATGACATGAAAATCCATAATACGAACATTTTTTCATTAAAGAACTAACTCAATGTAACTTACATAATTCAATGTAATACGAGAAAAAAACAAAATAAACTAATAGGGAAACAAATACAAACACACATACTCAAACAAACAACGTTCAAGACAGTTGTACAAATGTTTTTGTTATCAAGCTTTGATTCCAACCTGTGTGAATTAACAAAAAGGGTTAAGAATGAAACCCCAAGAAAGGATACATGTGAGGTGAATAAGAGAAGGACAAAAATTCCAATGAAAAATAAATCATGCTCTATGAAACTTCCCGAGCAAAGCATTCATGCAAGGGAAGATAGAGATAGCGAGCAAACCAGCTTTTGTTTATGGAGAGTAGATCCAAATGATCTATGAGTCACACAAAATAATAGGTGAGATTCAAATAAATAATTTTTGTAGGATAATTTTGAATTTTCGAGTACAATGCATTTGACATAGATTTCAATTGTGTGTATGTCTTTGCCAATTTTTTAAAAAATGATTTGTTTTAATGTTTTGGATTTTTGTGATTTTACCATTTTTAGATTTTTAAAATTTGTACAATTTTTGTATGATTTTTTTCTTATTGCAAATTTCTAGGATTTTGATTTTGTAGAATAATTATAGTATAGAATATTTCCTAGAAACAAGACATATGCCCCAAGGAGAAGAAAGGGGTGTTAGGTAGCAAAAAATGCCCCAACGTAGTGAAAATAGATGAAAAATGATTATTTAATAAAAATAATCATCACATGACAGTGGTAGAAGAAAATAGAATGATCATGGCAGTCACACTACCCTCCATGACCATCATGACAACTAAAAATCACCGTGGGTGGGGGGTCAAAACATCCTACATATACTAATCCATAGGGGGAAATAATCGTGGATCATTATTTGATACAAAACTCTATTAGTTTTTGATTGGTTTTCACCGACGTGCGGGAGAGATGGCTCGATTTTAGGTTTGCACAAGACGTGTAGATATTGTTCGAGAGTATATGCATCCTCCTAGCAATGCACCCCGAGTGTGTGAAGTAACAAAAATCATTTCAAGTTCATTTATTGCATTTATTACTACATAGAAATTGGCGTGACAGTGTATGCACAGCCCTTTGGGCACGCATGCATTTTTGGGGGCATGTATGCATGGAGGGGCCATGAATGTATTGGGGTACATATGCACTAGGGTAGTATTAGGAAAATATGTGGGCACACATGTGCTGATGTGGGATGCACATGTGTGAAAGGGGTGCGTATGCACCGATAAGGGCACATATGTGCTTAAAAGTAAGCGTCGGTGTGAGAAAGTAGTTTTAGGCTACCTTAGAATAAATTAGGGGAATTCTAGAAGAACATAGGGATGCATAGAAGAAAATTAGATGTCATGTGTTAGAATAAATCATGTTAATAAGTATTTGACTTGATCCGTAGATTGACCTACCCATCTTGGAGACACGCGAGACTGCACTCTTTCCAGAGTCCTTTACTTGTCATGAGTAGATCTAACAAGAGATTACCCTAGACATGACTTGACTATCCTACATAGCTTAGATGCCACATATTACCTTAGATCATAGCATTATGACAGCCTTAGTTGAGAGATGGCATAACAAGAGTTAGTGTTTTCACTTCATTACTCTGCAGAGATGACCATCACATTAGAGGACGTGTGGCAGATTTTGACGGTTCCGATACTGAGGCAACCGATAGAGTATGATGGGGATGCCGACCACATTACACAATGTCTTTTTGAGATGTTTATCCTCTGGGACATACCTAGGAAGGGTATGACAGTTCAAGTATATAGGTGATTCGGGATCTTTGACTATCTCGTGTAGTTGTATATTTGATGGCTCTGTCAATGACATTATGTTTCTGAAAAGACGGTTACCTCTTTTCCGTTTGCCCTAATTAAGGTGATTTATGGATTGATCATCAAAGAGAGATATTACTGGGGATGGTGTTTAATTTCTCATTTGTATTGGGATCTTCATCTTATTACTTACTTTGTGGTTAGAAGATAATTGTTCCAGTTCCCTTCTATAGATATGGGCATGAGACAATATTGTCATTGGTCACCCCGCATGAGTTCTTTGAGTTCAGGCTTTTGATGAGACCTAGATGATGGGATAGGTGCTAATTGGTGATGAAATTCGAGGGTCACATTAGAGATATAAATTTTCTATCGACGTGTGTTTGATGAGTTGTCATTGCACATGGTTACATGGCCTCCTTATAGATCTTAGCAATGGCACGAGGATATTGCATATACTTGAGTATAGCACAAGTTGAGAAATTCTTGATTGACATTCATGATTATATCATAGAGTGGTACAAGGTGGATTACATCCAGCGATATTTTGGTCACGTGCAAGGTATCACTTGTGACAAGATGTGGTATAGTCTATGCTCTAGAGATACATTTGATATTGGCCCTTTTATCATACCACACCAGGCTAGAGATAGTTGTAGCTAGATGGTGCCCCACCATGGGTACTATTACAACATATTACAGATCTAGGTGAGACAACAAATTATCATGGGTGGTACATCATCATGCTCCCAAGGAGGCTAACGATTTCACATGTCGCCATTGATGTAGGGGTCACGAAAGCTATAGAGGGGTTAGCAGGGTAGACCTTTGTTAATATTTTGATCTTAAATCTTCTCAAGATTTCAAATTTACACAAAGACATCCTTTACAAAAAAATTTAGGGGTCAGGAGTGTCAACGGATATAGATCCTTCCCACCTTCAAGCTGTGGTGGAAAATATTGCACCGAGTGAACACATTACCTTTAGCCATAATGAGATCCCAAACAAATATCACACACATAAATTTCCTCTTTACATCAAAGTATTTATTACGGCATGAAGATAAAGAGTGTGCTTACGGAAAATGGTTCGGGTTGAACATGTGTTCATTAAAGCTAATCAAAGAGTTGGGATCATGACGAGATCAAAAATCCCACATCATCACAATCAAACCGACACTTTTATTGGGCACGGGAATATTATCCAAGTACAAGAAGGTGCATGGGAATGTGATACCTATATGGATAAGGGTGTGTGGGTTTAAGGTGTGCGAGGAAGGGTTCTAGAAGGGTTTTTCAAAACACACATCCTGTGCATAAAAGGAAAGATGGGTTTTGGGCTTAGCCATATTCAGCATCCTGTAGTATGCAGACAAGAAAGTCATGACCCTTTTAGCATGTGGAGTGGTTAAGGTGTTAGCCTGATGACTATAGGATCAAAAGGGAATATTCCATACATGTGATGGAAGGTTCCAGAAGAACATCATTGCACATAGTGGAGAGCTTGGATCAAAGGAGGCATGCTCCATTAGAGGACCACTTGGACACTTGGAAGCCAATCTGTTACCTTAGAAGGCATGGCGGTGGAGGTAGGAAAGCTATATATTGAGGTGCACGTGGATGGTAGAAAGGGCGATGGGTATGTGTGCTAACACAAGATAGAGAGTGATTAGTGTGGTAGACTAGTGGAAGAGAGGTGAAGCTCTATAACAATATAATGGAGAATTCTATGGGCTGGGATTAGAGAAAATATAGGAGTGATGGCATATTTAGAGGGATGGGTCTGCATTCTTCTTTGTAATGTGATGAACATAGTGTAGTTCTAATGCATGACTTGGCTCTGCATTGTCATATGAGGGTTTGTTATGACTTCAAGGGATGTAATGTGGATTATTGAACATATTAATATAAATGTAAGGCTCTTTTTTAAGGCATGTGTGTGACCATAGCATAGTTTTTATGCATTTCCTTTATGTATGAATCATTTCCATATGATGTTGTTATTTCTCTTTTCTAGATGTAATGAGATGACAACTCGTCCTAGGTTCTCAGAATGATGCATGGTTATTTTCTATTCACTTGTACTTGAATACATGTCATAAGATGATGCATTCTCATAAGACTCACATAAAGGAGATATTTAGTGCTCGTGCATTCCTTGGGTGAGCACCCAACACCCACTGGGTGATAGCCCGGAAAGTGCGCATGGGATTAGACTATTGGTATAAGGGTACAAAAATGGCTACATCTTAGTTCCATTATCGGGACCTCCTTTTGAAGTTGTTGTGAGAAATGACATGCATCTTTATCCCTGTGATGCATGATGATAGAAAGTCTAACCTTGGAAAGTGTTAAAACATGGTTCAAGAGCATGAAGGACAAGTTTTCTCAAAGAATCAAGACTGCATCGAGTTCAATGTGCATAGATGGGAAAAAGAGAACCTATACCATGAGTTGTATTGGTTTCTCAAACATGCACCCACATCTTGGAACTTGGAAGGGTTGAGGTGTTTGAGACCACAATGGAACCATCCCCAAGTTGTGGGACCTTGTGCACTTGGGATGGATCTCCAAAGAAGGTTGGTTCCTCTATATACTTCTATTGTTATTGCTAATCCTAGTGCTGAAAGGGGAAACTAAGCTAATAATGCCAAAGGACCAGGGATAGAAGGATAACATAAAAGGAACTACACTAAAAGGTGATAGCACTAGAAAAGAGGGATGAACACTATCTGTTTCTGAGTGATAATGAAAGGAAATGCATGAAAGGAGGCTAGGCATGAGTAACATAGCTAAACATGTATTCAACACATCGTTCTCATGGAACACAACTAAATAAGTAACTTTAAGAGACTTGAAATAGCACAACCAGAACACAATGTAAAATAAAATGAAAGAAAAAGGAATGTAAACATGTTAGGATAGAGAATAGTCACAAAACAATGCTTCTATTACTTCCAAAAATACACAGAGCTGTTACAATGGAAAAGGAGGCTAATATCCACATGCAAGAGCTATATCAAGAGATCTGTAACCCAAAATACAAAAAGTATGGATTCCTTAGCAAAATGTTTAAGGATCCAAAATTTCCAACATAACAAATGAGCCTATCTCTTACATTTATAGATGACTCCATGGAGGAAGAAGGGAAGAAAAATTGGAAAACTTGAATTTGAAATGCAACCACCAACAAGAAGCATTTAATGCCTATAAATCCACTTGGATATCTATGAAATATGCTTCCCCAAGCCTATTTGGCGTGTTGAAGAAGAAAGGAAGGTGGATCATATCAAATCGGGTGGTTGGAGCAATCAGATCTTCTCATTAATGCTCACATTTTCCCATTTTTACCAATCAGATCCACCAAGAATTTGAATTTGACTTTTAGCATTGTAGTTGATGTCGGTAGCTTTCGACAAGTTCTGGTGCATGCGAGATCTAAGCTCTATATAAAAAGATATGGTTGTCGAGAAGATTTCAAAGTCATTGGCGCACGTAAAACACGTGGCATCTGTGGAATTGCTTGAGATGATGGCTATCTATGTGAATATTTGTCGTTTTTGTCACGTGTCACTTGTTGATTTGTTACAAATATTAGGAACCCTATTGGCATGCTTTGACTGTTTGCGCATGACATATTTAGGTATTTAAGAAGATGACCTAGCATAGAAGGATGCAAAGGAAGGCGTAGGTAATGGGCGCATGGAGGAAGGCGCAGAAGGGCATGCTTGATGTGTGTGGGAAATGAGTCAAGCGGTTAGCAGAGAATGCATGGTCAAGGTAAAACTACCGCAAGGTAATGAGCATGGTGCATGAGGGGATCGGGGACTTAGATGATTGAAGCAAGTCCGAGATACATGCAGGGTGAAGAATTTATTTTGGAAGAAGGTGAAAGTGTAGAAGGTGAGCATAAGGGAGAAGTAGAACAAAGAGGAAAAGAAAAGGGAAAGAGAGAATGGAAATCGTGCAAGGGTGCTTGAAAAAAATAATGGGTGCCAAGGGGAATCTGCAACCAAGGATTTGTGCCAACCAAACCTGAGCATGCGCAACCTTCAATGAGGACTTGAGAGCCATAATATTTATACTAGTTACCCTAATAAATAGGATAATTATTTGGATAATAGTTTGAAACTTTCGTGGCCATCGGCCTATTAGATGAAGGAGATCATTATCCTGGAGCATCCATTAGGCATGGATTTTGCTATGTAATCATGAAACCAACCCTGCAGTCACTTGAAGATGATTTCTTAAATCTTGTCTTAATCATACAACTACTGAGAGAAGCTTTGAATTTTAGAAGCAACAAAAGAGTGCACATAAGAAGCACATGAGAAAAAATAACGTGTACAAATAAATAGTGTGTGTGTGTAGTGCACTTAGAGGAATTAAAACTACTCTAATATATACAACATGATGTAAATACACTTAATGGAAGCGTTTGAGATAGATCCCATTTACGGGATTTTTAGCGCACCTCCATCAAGATGTGTTAACTCAAAAAAATTAGCTTCTTTGTAGGAACTCGATGATATATGGGCCACTCTAAAGTGCATCAAACTTTAAATGGAACCCTGGTTTAGCTCTTTCATCATCCCATTTTAGAAACAACACCCTAAATTCAAAATTTTGAGGCCTAGCCTTTCTGCCAAACCATTTCTTTTTTGTTTTTTAATGTTGTTCTAGCTTAATCATGGCAGAGTTCCTTAGATCTTCAATATTAACTAGCTCTGCCATTTTGATTTCTCTCTCATTTGTGCCTCCAAATTCCAACTGCTGGGAAAGTGCTAATTAATTCAATTCTAGTGTCAAAGGAAGGATAGCTTCCTTTCCATAGAAAAGCTTGTAAGGAAAGTTTTCTTTCCTTTTTGGTTGTGATTCTATCTTCCTAGAGAGAGCATGAGACCTTTGTAAGCCATTGTCTTTGGTTGATGTTCATTATGTATTTCATGATTCTCGATCGGGTTTTTGTTTGTTGATTCTATCATACCATTGCCTTGAGGGTAATAGTTGAAAGAATTTTTCATGTAAATTCCGGACTTAGAGCCTAATCGGTGATTTTAGTACCAAGGAAGTCTTTTGTATTATCGAGTTAAGGATTTGAGGAACACAAAACCTTGTGACTATACCTTTGAGTAAGTCAAGGATGACTAACTCGGTTAATTCCTTGAGTGTGTTAGCTTCTATCTATCCGGTGAAGTAATATGTAGCTTATCGGTACCCATTTGTTTCAGTGGCTTGAAGGTGGATTGATCATGCCTATGAAGTTAAGACCCATTTCACAAAAGGATGATATACCTAGATTGGTTAGAGGGGAAGTGCTTCTAACCTTTTCTTTCCTTCAAAGAAAGTGCATTTCTTTCATTTTTTGACCCACTTATGTGCATCTACAAATAAGGTAGGCCAAAATATACCTGCCATTATGATTTTCATCACTATATTTTTGGTAGAGAAGTTTCCACCAGAGAATCCATTGTGAAATTCTACTAAAACTCTTTCAATCAGTGTGTCATTGATACATATTAACAACATTCCATCAACATTCTTTTTGAAGAGAAATCCATCAATCAAAACATAGGGGATAGATTATAGCCTCGAGATGTCTTCTATTTGCTTTTTTAAACCGGGAGGGTATGCTTCCTCGAAAGGAATGTGATCATGTCCTTCAACCAATCACATGTGTCAGTTCTATATTTTGCTCAAGTTCGTATGTGGGTGTTCCTCATCCAGGAATAATGAAGCCTCAGGTTCACTCTGTGCGTCCTTAGCAATCTTCCTACAGAGCGTGCTACCTCTTACCAACTTTGTGGCTTTGATAGTCACATCATACTCCATGATTTTGGTCAATCATCATGCTCTTTTCTCACTAATGTTTGGTCCCATGATGAATTCTCGATAGAAGAGTGGGATAATAGCACCCTAATATGATTGGTGGTGAGCATACTTTTTAATTTTTTGAGTGCACGCATGATGGTGAAGACTTGTTTCTCCATGTGATTATGTTTTAGTTCATATTCATTCAAAGTGTCTAGATGAAGAAAGTGACTAGTTGTTCCAACCCTTGTTCATTTTCTTGTGTTAGAACAACAACAACACTTGCATTAGCACCATAAGGATAAAGGATGAAATCCTTTGAATAATTCAGATTGATGAGTGTTAGCATGCAAGAAATCTCTTGCTTGATTTTGTTGAAGCTTTATCTTCCTTTTTTGTCCATCTGAAGGTTATTTCCTTCTTGAGCATCAAGGTGATGGGTCAAACCAGTCCCGTAAAGCTAGGAATAAAATTCCTAACAAAATTGATCTTTCTAAGGAAGGACTGTAGGGCCTTTTTGTGCCTCGGCATGAGAAAGAGCCGGGATAGTTGAAATGCGCTCAAGATCAATTATGATACCATCCTTTGAAACCACATGACCCAAGATATTGCCTTGTGCCACCATAAAATTACACTTCTTTGGGTTAAGAGACGTCCTAAAATCTCTACATCTCTCAAATAGATACTCCAAGTGAACCATATGATCTGCGCTTTTCTTTGAGAAGACATTCATGTCATCCAGGTAGAACAAGATGAACTCATTGATGTATCATTTGAAGGCAATATCCATGGCACGTTGAAATTTGGTGCCTATGTTTGATAGACCAAATGACATCTTTTGATATGCATATGTTCCCCACTTGGTTTTAAACGCCATTTTGAATTGATCCTCTTGACCAAGATCTTGCTGAAACCTAAATACCCATCTACCATGGAGAATCTCTACCCACCAGCCACGATCCATCGAATCTGCTCCATTCAAGGTAAAGGATAATGATCCTTTAGAGATGCCTTATTCAAATCTCTCGAAATCAACTCAGATTCTGATTTTACCATTCTTCATGTGCATGGAATCTAGATTTGTGACCAAGTAAGAGTATTTGATAGAAAAAATAATTTTTTCCTCAATGAGTTTGGATGGCTCCTTTCTCGTGAGGGTTTCTATCTTTGGATTGACTAGTCATTACTTCTTCCTAACGAGATTGATACTAGGATCAAGGTAAATGTAGTATTGAGCAACACTTAGATAAAAACCTTTGAATTCTTCATATTCCCATGAGAATATATCATAGTATTTTTACAGAGAGAGATGAAGGCCATTTTCTCTTCATGCACACAAGTCCCGCCGAGTAATAACTCTTTCTCACATGCAATGGTGACTAAGGAGAAGTCTTCTTGTGTGGTGTGCATGCACATTTCTTTACCATTGAACTCATCATCGTGGCCAAAATTTTCTCTAAGGTGACTAGTCCTTTAGGTAAATTTGTTTTCTTCAATTGTATCATTTGGTCACCATAGTTATCATGTAAGTCAACTTACATGCTTGATGAGAACTCGGTTCATTACGGATAAACCGGATGATCTACATGTTAGTCAAACACTTTCCAGTTGGTGTTTTTGTTTTGGATGGATGATCTGATCACCAATTTAATGTGTTAAGTTTTTCCTTTGAAAAATTCCTTAACAGATAAAAGTATGAACCCAAAGTGTAACCATCGGTCAGCCTTCCTTGTTCATTTTACGGGGCACCACCTACAGATTCAGAGCATCAAAGATCTCAAGGAGGTCCCATACTCTATGTTTATAAGCTTTGAGAATATTATTCTTTGTCCTGGAACTTGTTGGTGACTTGGTGGATAACCAAATCTATGTCCCCAAACATCTGCACCGCCTTAATTTTCTTCTTCTCAGCAATGAGCAAGTCATGCACCGCTTCATACTCTGCCACATTATTAGAACATGAAAACTACAGCCTATGCTTGAATAATAATTTCTCATCCTTACGGAAAATGAGAACCACTCCTGCTCCCATGCCATTTTTTCTTTTGGATCCATCAAATTACAACTTCCATAGACCCTGCTCAACTTTATTTTCCTTGAGCGTGCATGGCAGACAACTTCTTCTTCTTCTTGAATGCAGTAAGTACCAAGCCTAGTTTCATAAGCTTCTAGTTCTTCAGTGTATGGATCAAATTTATGGTGCCTCTCCTCCCATTCATCAAGCACTAGGTCATGAATGGATGGTGGAAGAGACTATTATTTAGGAACTGAAGCTTGTTCTTCTTAGATTAAATAGTTGTCTTAGAGAGGGGATAAGACATATGAATCTACATGATAGGAAAATATAGGCTCACTTGTATGATAAATTGGGTACTGACCTTTTCTTGAGTAACATATGATACAAATCAGAAGACAGTAACTACCCAAAGAGTTTAGAAGTGATGTCTTTTGATAGGCATAGGGAAAACAAAGGAGGTAGGTCAATGATTTACACATCTTGAGTAATGGTTAGGCTCAGACATACATGGAGAGTTAACTCAAGATATTTGATGACTCCTAAACCGGTGATAGTTGAACCATCAAGTTGCGCAGGACTCCTATGGAAAAAGGGCTATATTTCAGACCTAAGACATCAACTATTTTCTTAGGAATAACATGAAGTACTAGAACCTAATTCAATCATGCAATTATGCACTAGGTGCTTGCCTATGATCAAGGACATATAGAAGGGTGGGGTTTTAACAACTTTACTTACTTGTTAGAGCTTCATGTACAGATCTAGTTGAGATGGAATGGTCGGGAATCCCATGTTGTGACATTTATGTTTGTTCTCTTCATCTGGTCAACAATGCTAAATGGAAGGCCCCCTATCTTATGCATTTGGGGAACAACATCCCTTCTTGACTATTCAGGCATGAAATCCTAGACTTTAGCTAGAGCAGAGGCTTGACCTACCAAAGGAGGGGTGTTTGCTACTTGAAGGAACTTTTTATAGGACCTCTTGTGTAGGGTCTTGAGCACTTTTACTACAGGATGCCTTGTCTCGCATAATCTACTTTCAAGGATCTATTTGCATTTCTAGGAGTGGGACCTACATGCCTGACTCTAACATCCTCTTCTTATATCTTGTGTTTTCCACAACTTGGGTGCATGGTGCATTTGCATCTTCTACATCTTGGTTGATTGCATAGAAGTCCTTCGTGCCAAAGAACATCAAGCTTGTCTCTAGAGGAGGTTCTAGATTTTCTTCTTTAGTGGTACTTGTTGAAGGCTCGCATACTGAAATATTATGGATCATGAAGTCTTGGAAACATGTAGCATTGGCATAATAATATTGATTATGAGGCATGTTGCAAGGGAATCACCATTCTGATTCTTGTGCAAAATTGTTCTCGAGATGGAACAAGTTCCTGACTCGCACTGGGTTACGGATGAGAAAGTGTGGGAGGAACAACTTGCAAAGGTAGATGTGCATTGGGATGCAATATATCATTCTACCTTTGGTTGGGTACATATCTTTTATTTCCATACTAATTCTATCAAGGTTGATTTCTTTGTCCTTGCACCTAATTAGAATTACCTTTATAGGCTTGCACATGTTGCTTTTCTAATTATATGACATTGTTTGATAAATTTCTAATTAGGGCCTTCTATTCTTCATCTTCCTCTGTTGCATTGGGGAGTAGGATGTTGAGGCAACGATTATGCACTTTTCTCAAAGACAGGAATAGGGTCCACATAAGGCTAGGTGCTTTTGACATTTATGGGAACAAGGTCATAGGTAGTCTAGGAACTATCTTTCCCGCCTAAATAATATTTTTTTCTACCCTTACTACAATACTATAAGTATCTGCGTAAAGTCTTACCTCCCATGTGTTAGTATCAAATTGATTCTCCTTTGCAAGTCGAGAAAAAGCATCAAAGATTTAACAAGAATCCTAAAGATAGATAAATCATCATGTATGTAGTTGTGTAGCCAAGGAGGCAATTTAGCTAGCTCTTTGTCACTCGGATGTTGTAGAAATGAATAGCACCTTCATAAGGATTTGATCTATCCTCACTACTTTAGGTTATGCCTTTCAACAAGGGTGAGGGGACCCATTTTGTAACCTCTTTTGGTGAAGGAGAATGATGATATCCTTCTTTGCACAAATTTGAAAGGAAACCTTGAGAAAATATGATCAATGTACCACAATTTAACTCTCACAAGTTGTCACTTCTAAAGAATGCTGATATTTTCTAAACAAGGTTAAGGTTACTAAAGACATTATTGAATACTAATTGTTTCTACATATTTTGGTAGTAGAATTTATTCATTTATGGACATAGAGGGAAAATAGGGGTAGTTCAAGTAGGATTCATTGTTTTTGAATATTTTTTGGTGGGAGAATAAGAAGGATAAACTTTATTTTGCCGGATCTTTGAGAACCTTCACAAAAATTGGAAAAACAAATGATGTAAAGCTTCAAAATAGCTAAAATATTCCTTCAACTAGAAAGTTTACATCAATAGAGGCCTAGATTTACACGGTTTCACACAATCTCCAATAATTTAATACTAAGGCTCGAGCTAAAGACTCAATTAAACATTAAAGACCGCTGCTTCCTCATGCCTAAGATACACTCAAAGGCTTACAGATAATATTTATCAACAAAATGACAATAAAGTTATTTTAAATTGTTTATCTCATTACAAGATGAAGGATCTTCTCGTAATGAAATTGTAAATGCCACTAAACTATCACATAGATGATATCTGTGTGATTTGGAGGGATTTTAACACAATATTGCAATAGGAACAAGAAATACTATTTGCAGAAATTCTAAAATAAAATAGACACAAATTTTCCCAAGATTAACACAGATTAATTTGAAGTTAATTAGATTCATCTCATAGGGGAAGGTTTCTTGAACAATCTCAAGGCTTTCAATGATATGCCAGACACTTGCAACCAACTTGACATGATCAAATCTCAAGCATAAAAGATTAACAGTTTCTCGATGGTCTCTCAGAAGATGGGATTTCTCAATTTTCTCGTAAGAATTTAACCCTGAGACCATTTGTATGACTAAAGCATGCTTTTTATAACACTCAATTTACATCCAACCTTTCCCCAAGAAAATAATATTCGAGGAACCTTTGTTTGTTACATGTTATTACTAATCTAAAACACAAAGAAAAATAATATATAGTATTCACACTAATCTAACCATTGGGGTTGGGATAGAATCCCGAAATCCATATCCACAATAGATGGAGATATTGTTGTTTTTGAAGTAAAATGGATCGGAAAGGGAATTACTATTATGGAAAAACACAATGGAAAGGAAATGAGAGGAACATATTTTCTTTCGAGTAAACACAGAGCATGAAATAATCATACGAGCTTTAGATAACAAATGTAACATTTGAAATGATTAGAATGATCAAGATGCTAAACAAAGAATAGCTTAAGATTATGAACATAAGAACAATATCTTAAGAAAGATACATCTCACAACACAAAGTTTGCAAAATAGCATCAACTTCTATTCCTCAAATGATTAAAAGAAAACACAAAGTCTTTCTTCTTCACAATAGATCTCAATATTCCAAAAATCTCAACCCTTTGGAATGCATAAGCATCCCTTATTTATAATAAAAGGAGTTGAGAGAAAATAGGATAAATCCTAGAAAATAGTCTTTTAATGAGAGTCCTATTTTGCTTGACTCTCACGCATAGGAGACCAAGTCAAAATTTGCTTCCTATGTGATGAAACAAAAATGAAAAAGACATGTCGATTTTAGGATTGAAATGACATGCAACATTGTGCTTATTCTGTATCATCATCTTTGTCTTCCTCCAACAAAGCCTGCTTGTCCCGAAATTCTTGGAATTTTTGGATTATACCCTACATCTCATTTTCATCAAGTGAGATGGTGGAATGATCACTCAGAACTTCACATGTTTCCTGAGTATCGCTAGCATTGCCAGGAAGCTTTTTTAGTCTCTTGTTGAGTTTCCTCAGGGTCTCCAAAGAATGTTCAATTTTCACAAACCTGTCAATGATTTCTAGGCTGAATCCATAAGTTGGTTCATGCTGAATTGATTCTTGGATCTGTTTGTAAAGATCATCAACAGGTAGGATACCCAGAACTTTCACTCAACACCTTAGCACATAGATCTTGACTAGCTCTTCTTCTAAGTCATTCTTGCCATCGACCAATTGATCTCTTGATTCCCTCAATTTTTTGCAAGCTTCATTGAGAATATTTATTCTAAATCTAATGGCTTTGGTTAGTTGAAAATGTTTATCCCCATGTGGAATGATGCCTTCTTCGACCAAGATGCGGGATGGAACCTGTTTCAGCATTTGGAGAGCTTCAAAAGTTAACTCTAGGTTCCGATCTCTGCTGAAAATTCATCATCCATTTTCTCTCCATCCTTCTTTATATCCTCTAAGGATTTGTAGACTTCCATGGTGTCCTCGATGACTTCTTTTCCTTGTAGGAGCAGCCTTTGGATCCATTCATCGAACCATTCTCCCCTTCTCATTAATCTTCTCGATCATGGGTACCGATGAGAAATCAAACCCGATAGGAGTAGAGGATGATGGTGTTGACTCAGGAGGCTTTGAGAGCTTGAGTAGCACTTCTTTTAGCTATTGTACTTTCTCTTTTAACTCATCTCTATTTTGCCTTAGTTTCCTTTAGCTTCTGGCACAACACATTCATGGCATCTTGTGCATCCTATTTGTGCTCCCTCCATTGTTACTTTCCCTAGAGCCACCCTTGTGATTTGATAATCTGTGACCATTATATCATCCTTAGTTTTATTAGCCATGGGAGTAGTAATCTCTACAAATTTATGCCCTGAGGCATCCACTGAAATCCTTGAAACTATTTTGGGTTTCTTGGCTGACTTGGTAGGAGTGACCTTGAGGGAACTGAAATCAAAGGCTGGTAATGGAACTACCACCTTCCTCTTCCTCGAGTCTGATCTACTAACCATTGAGGCGTATTGGAAGAAGTTGCTCCCATTGTAGGTGTTATGGTCACATCTTTAGGTGGAGGAAGGTTAGCTTGTGGAGTGGTAACCACTGTAAGTGTAGCATCCATGGTAATGGATTCAGGGAATGAAGGTGCAGTAGGAGGAGGCATGTCCATGGTTAACTGGGGTCCAGTGGGGAGAGGTGAGAGGCCAGAGAAGATACTAGCCATGGCTGAGGAACTTGGTGAAGAAATATGAGGCAAGGAAGGTTGAATGGGAGGAGGCAAGGATTCTGAAATTAGAGCTTGAGAGGTAAGAGGAAGACTTACCTCTGATGAACTATCTCAACCAAAAGAGGAATGGAAGGTTGAATAATCTCTTCTCTTGAAGGAAGATTCCCTTGTTCTAGTTGTGGAGGTGAATCAAGGAACCTCAACTATTTGTGGGAGAGTGGCCACTGGTGTAGTTACTTGATCTTCTCCCTTTCTTACAAACTTAACCTTCATTGGCCTTTTGGAAGGGTTCTTATCCTTTTCCTTTTTTCCCTTTGAGGGTCCCACTTCCAAAGTATCTAGCTTTGCAAAACTCCCTTCTTTATAACTCATTCCCCAAGAAATGAGCCACGCCTTAGTATGGGCAAGAATTTGAGTAGCTCTTCCCATGATAGAAGCTTTCTCAGCAATGGACCAATCAATGGTCGGGAATACATATTGATCTTCGTTCAACCCATCATACGAGGCATCAAGGACACTCTCATTGTCCTTAGTGCCTTTTGGGATGTCAGATAAATCCAACATCTAGATTTCTTCAATTGTCAACCTGTTATTGTCCTTTCTTTGGATGGCAACCTCATCCGAAGATCAACCCAAATATCTTCTATGTTGGGAACATGTAGATATAAAGTCCCGTATGATTTAAGGACTCCTCAGAAATCAAATCCATCTCTATGCTTCATGTGCTTCTTCAACTTGTCTGAAGCTCATGCACCATGTTCTTAGCTTTGACCACCATCGAGCACGTGTACCTTCCGATGGAAATAGGGAAGGATACGGCAGCCTTGTGTTTGCTTTGTTGGAATTTGTGGAAATCCAACAATTGTCTTACCAACTCCATTAGGATCAACTTATCACCTGGGAATCTGGGCAATCAGAAAGGATCACCTGGGTACATGACCACCCAAAGGTATGTGAACTTCTTGAACTGTAAGAAGATACAACCCCATTTTGATACTTCAGCCCATGCTTCATCAGAGACTCTTCTTTTCCTTAGATCAGGGTTCATCCTGCAGATATTTTCATAAAAGAAAGCATCGTTCACTCTTCTGAATTGATCTTTAGAACCCTTCATTATCAGCTGAGGGAAGTACCGATATATGTGTTTTATTACCCTATCTCCTTTTGCATCCAACCCTAGATAATTTCTCATGCAGTTGCTGCATAGGTGACATATGATGACATATAGAATTTTCCCATAGTCAAGACTGTCTTCATCTGGGAATCAATCTCATCACTTATAAGACTACTCCAATCGATCCCTTGTTCATTCTTCTTCATAATGACCATGAATTGATACATCCATCCTTGGAAGTCTCTTGACTCAGGGAGTCCAAATACTCGACTTAGCAAGGTGATGATGTCGCTGATTTCAAGGATGAAATCACTCTGGGGAAAAACTTGGGAAACCTTGAGATAATTGGCTTGGCCTTGATCAAGAACTTTTATTCACATGCCTGATGTAGTCTTCTTGATCTTTGTCCCAGATTTTGTTTGACTTAAGATCTACATACGTCAACATATTCCTAAAAGTTGGGTAATCTTAAGAGGTCATCAAAGTAACCCCATCCAACTTCACTATGACTTCTCCTGCTTGATTTTTCACTGAGTGAGAGTCCGAGTCATAATTGGAAGCACAGGCCAAAATGAACTCGGGGCATTGAGTAGACATTGGGAATCCTGCTGCAAGAGGGAGGCCACTATTGGTTATTGACTTCATCTAGGACTCTAAGAAGAATCCTTGGTTCTATTCCAAAAAGTCTTCCATGTCAATGTTACCAAGCTCCGTATCTCGGATGTCATAATTGCAATCTATGTAGGAGGGGGATTCCATTTTCTCGGTACTTGTATTTCATCTTCCCTGACCTATCTGACTTATCCTTAGATGATCTAGGATCGACATGAGAAATCCTGAAGAAAGAATGCCTAGACAACTCCTATTTGAACAATCAGACTTGGAAGCTTGCTGAGAAACCCCACAGACCCGCCACACTATCCAGATTTTAGAACTTGCAAAGCACCTGATGAAACCCAACACACTAGAATGTATGTCGAAATAAGGTCTTGTGGACACTTCACAAAACCCGATAGACTGCAGAGAGTGTGGAACTTAGTAGATGTCAGACACTTGGTAAAACCCGATGCACTTGGTGGAAGTCAGAAGATGTTGATCACTTCACAAGACCCGACACAAAGCAGAGATCAGAGGATGTCGAACACTCAAAGAAACCCGATACACTACAAAGTGTATGTCGGAGGTTGATAGATGTCGACACTTGGTAAAACCGATACACTCATAGAACTTGGAGATTGTTGAGCACTTGATGAAGCCCAAAAATGATGGAATCAAGGAGATTGAACACCCTGCAAAACCTAAAAATAAAGGAATCGGGTTTTTGAGGTGTCAGGACATGCAAAATTCCCACCATTTCACCAGTTAGGAATTTTAGATTTTTTCAATAATCAACAGGGTATATTCCATGGGATAAAATAAAGAAACACCCTAGGGTGAATTCCAAACAAGAAATTTCAATGGAATACAACATAAAATGAAGAAAACAATCTAAAACCCTAAACCTAGAGGAAAAATAGGAAAGGATGGAGAACATCAAAAGAATATCTCAAATACAAATCCAAAAGACCTCAAATCAGAAAGAAAAGTAAAATACCTTTAGTAATCTCAAAAAATAATGAAAATGGACACAAAATCGATCAAGAAGCTCGATCGGGTTTGGAGGTCGCAGGCACAAGTATGAAAAATCCACGCAGCAAAATTACAACAGGTAAAAATGACATGTAAATTGGGCTATTTATAAAACCCTAGCATTTATGACACTTCACCTGACACATGTGTGCCAACTACCCGACAACTCGGAGTTAATGCCATGTCATCATGCTTGGAGTGCTCGAAAACCCGATACAAAGGATTAGCTATCAATTTGGGTTTTGGGTTTCGGGAAACAGGTGACATGAAACATGAGATGTTTGGATGTTCCAAGGTTCAAAACCCGACACAAAGGAACATATCAGGTTTTGGGTTTTGGAAGTCAAGTGACATGTAGCATGCTTTTTGCAAATCATGTTCGATGTTCATGAGTTTCAAAAACCTGAAAAGACTGACTTGTTTTGGGTTTGGGTTTTGGGAAACAATTTGCATGTAGCATGTAAAAATATGTTTTCATGTTGTTGAAACCTGAAAACCCAAAAATCTCCTCAAAAGGGAATTTTAGGAGATTTTTCCAAAAAAATTCTATGGTTATCTTAATTTTAGCTAGAATCACTAAAATGAGATAACAAATTAGCTCTAGTTGGGGACTTTCTTGGTGACATCAAAGGAAGAGAACTCAGAATCTCTAGTTTTATCCATTGGGCTATGGAGTCTGAAGAAAGAAGAAAACCAAAAACAAATCAAAGAAAGAAAGAAAAAAAAAGCAAAAAACACACGACAGAAAACAAATTATGTACAATGCAAGAGAGCATCTTGCATTACTGATGGAACAACTTCAGATGTTGACCACTAAAAGGTAGAGGGAGAAACTCTCCATCAAGGTATGATAGACAGAAGCTATTTTCACCATTCAGCTGATGTATTTTGAAAGGTCCTTTCCATAAAGAATCAAACTTTCCATGCATCCCTTTCTATTCTCTTCTCTTGTCCCAGAGAAGTACTAGATCTCGACTTGGAAATCACGTTGCTTTGATTTCTTGTCAAATATTATTTTGAACTTTGATCTGATGGTCTATGATGTGATCCACCACCTTGCTCCATTCTTCTTCTAGCCTAGCTAGGTACATTATCCTTTTCTCAATAGAACTTTGAAAAGTTTCATCCTCAATTGCTTTAGCCAACTGTAAGGCTGGCAATTCTATGGAGATAGGTATCTCAGCATTAATCCCATACAACACCTAGAATGGGGACATCCCAATAGCTCATTTAGGAGTAATCCGATCAGCCCATAATGCATCATACAATGCTTTGTGCCATGTCCTCTGATTCTCATCAACCAACTTTCTGATTATGGTCACCAGGTTTTTGTTGCTCGATTCAGCTTGACCATTGCCTTGAGGGTAGTAATCGGATGAATGAGCCAATGTGATCCCAAATCCATAAAAAAATTCTATCAACTCATGTGATGAGAAATTGGAGGTGTTTTGGCAGCCACAATCTTGTGAGGCATGCCAAATCTGACAATTATATTTTCTTTGAGGAAGTTATAGACAACTTCAGAGGTTGCTGCTTGATGGGTGCAACTTCCACCCACTTGGTGAAATAGTGTGGTAGTGAGCACGTAGTTGTGTCCCACACTAGAGGTAGGATTTAATACTCCAATGAAATCAATTCCCCACTGGTGAAAAGGTTCTTCAATCACCACAAGCTTTAAGGGGAAGAGCTGCTAACTTAGGGTGACCAACAAAATGTTGACAAGCTTCACATTTGGACACCCATTCTATTGAGTCTCGAAAGAGAGTAGGCCAATAGTACCTAGCCCATAGGATCTTATAAGCTATCATGGAGGAGGAGAAATTTCCTCCACATGCTAGATTGTGGAAGGACTCTAGCAACCTCACCTACTGAGACTTATCAACACAAGCGTAGAATACACCATCAATACCTTTCTTGTATATTCCATTATCCCACAGAATGTATCTTGCAGATCTTAACTTAACTATCCTCTTCTCCTTTTGGCTTAAATGTGGGGCATTCACCATAAGTCAAAAAGAAAGCAATATTTGTGTACCATTCATCGGTTGTGCTCACAAAAAGCACCATGGGCAATTCCGAAGAGGTATCCTCGGTTTTTTGCATTCTATCTCAGCATTATTTTCTACAATCAATTGGCATAGGCCCCTTCCTCGTACCAACTTGGTAGGTCTGATGTCCAAGTCATACTCTTGGACTTTAGCTATCCAGTTACCCCATTGACTACCCAACTCTTGTTGAGTCAAGATGGATTTAACTATAGTATCAGGAATGAGAACGAGGGTATGAGAACTCAAACGTAATACCTAAAATGTTTCACTGCTCTCACCACCGCATAAGCATGCTTTTCAATTTGTGACATTTTCAATTCATGTTCTTTCAATGGGCAGCTCATGAAAGTGATGGGAGCTTCAATTCCTTCTTCATTTTCCTGCATCAAGATGGTTGATACTGTATGAGCGGAAGCATAGTTGTACATGATGAAATATTTCTTGAAGTCTGGACATACTAGAACAGGGGCATGTGCAATTTCCTTTTTGACTTCTTCGAAAGCAAGCTTCCCTTTGTTGCTCCATTGAAATGGAGTTTTCCTTTCATCATCCCAAGGATATCCTTGGTTTTATCAGCAAAATTAGGTACAAATCTTCTTAGGAAATTAACCTTCCCAAAAAGGAGTGCACCCCAGTTTTGCTTGTGGGTAGGGTAAGGCTTTGAATGGCCTTCACCCTCTCTGGGTTGATCTTGGTTCCTTCTCTAGTCACAATATGACCCAACAACTTTCCTTCTGTCACTCCAAACATGGAATTTTTAGGATTTAATGAAATCCCATGATGCCTGCACCTTAAGAGTACCTGTTCAAGTGATCATAATGATCACTTCATTTTTTAGAGAAGACCGTCAAGTCATCCAAATACACAACTATGACCTTTCCCATTAAATCTCTGAAAGCTAAGTCCATAGCCCTTTGAAACATGGCTCGGTGTTAATCAAACCAAAAGGCATTCTCCTGTAAGCAAAGGTTCCCCATGGAGTGGTGAATGTTGTTTTATGTTGATCTTCAAGCAGCTACCTCAACCTGATTATACCCCAAAAATCCATCAAGCATGGATAACATTTCTGCTCCAGTGATAGTCTGTAATACCTGGTCCATGATGGGCAATGGATAATTGTCCTTTAATGAAGACTGGTTGAGATTTCGAAAGTCAACACAAATCCAGATTTCACCATTCTTCTTTCTCACAGGGAACAATGTTTGCAACCCAGGTGGAATGATGGATCGGAAAGATAATCCTTGCATCTAACATTTTCTAAATTTCTACAAGAATAGTCCCTGAGATCTTTGGGTTGTAATGTCTCTGCTTCTACCTATGGGGTTTAACTTCAAGCTTCAAAGGAATGCTATGTTGCACATCCTTGGGCTTGAAAGACTTTAGATCCATGTATGACCATGCTAGGATGTCCATATATCTCTTCAAGAGTGAAGAGAATCTTTCTTTTCCTCCGGTGAACAACATTTACCGATGTTTACCATCCATGGTTGATCAAGTGGAACCTAGGTTAACTTGATCTACCTCTGACGAGGAAGCACCTTCAGCTTGCCTTTTACCCTGAATAAACCGGTCATGCTTGTCAAACAAACCTTCCAGAGAAACCAATCCCTTGGGAATCTTGTTTCCTTTTAGCTGAATGAACTCACCATCAATCTCTTGATATGAACTTGAAACAGATTCATGGAAAGCTGATTCTGATCCTTCAAAATATAGTTCACTAAAATAATCAGCTTTTTCAAGGAAAGACAAGTACTGTTGATCATCATTGAATACTTGCCAATGTGTTGAATTATCTGGAACACTGGGATGGTACACAATCTCGATGGTGTACGTGTCTTGTTTGAACTATGGATGAGGAAGGAGAAGAGATGTAGACATGGCCAATGAATCGGCTTTGTCATTATAATCCCTCAAAACTACCTTGATAGAAAAAGCATCGAAGCATTCTACGTTGTCCCATACCTTGTTCTGTAATGCTTTAGGTGATCATTTTTCACTTGATAAACCCCTTTCACTTGATTTACAATGAGCTCATGCATCTCCCTACACTTTGAGGTTTTGGATTCCTTTTTGTCTTGCCATTTCTAATCCTAATAACAAAGCTTCATATTCAGCTGTGTTATTAGTATTATCAAACTGCAACTTGAAAGCAAAGGGAAAGATCTCAAAATCCAGAGATATAAGAACTACACGGCACCTGATCCAGTAGTTGAACAACTCCCATCAAACTCAAGGGTCCAAATACCATTAGGATCCTCTTCCTTAACATTTATAGCTGGTACCTCTGATGTCATGAAATAATTCCCTAAGCCAACATCTTCAAAAAGAATTTGAGCCTTGGGGTCATCCGATTTAGTGACTAAATACTTCGCTTGAGGCTCAGGATGGAGAATACGAGGAACTCCATTAACTAGAATTTTAGCCTTGGTCCAGTCCATATTGATCTCTCCTCGACATCTTTACAAAAACCTCTTCCTAAGAGAATACCATAAGTAGCTGGGATATCAGCAACCAAAATGGTCATTTTTACTCTCTTCTCGGGAAGGTGACAAATGCAAATTGTGCATCTTTGATTTGACCAATCAAGGAACTTGCTTGGTTTCCATGGAGTAACACCATCCATATGATTTAGTCAAAGTAAGTCCAAGGGCATGAGCTACTTTTGGCATCACGTTATCGGAAGCTCCTGAGTCAATTATGCAATTGTTGAGTTTGAACCCATTTATGAGTAAAGACAAATAAAATGGTTTGATCTTTCCTGAAGAAGAAACAGAGGTCATATTGGTCTGAGGTGAAGGTTGAGTAGGACTTGAAAAATTCCTTTTGAAGATGAAGGGACAACAACCTTGCTTCTAATGAATTTGGAAAGCTTTTCAAATTGCTCAGGATTTGACTGAAGATATTCTACTTCTGACATTTGGATCTTAGTTCTTTTTGCATGGTCAATAATGTCAAAAGTAGTATATGAAGGAATGATGGTAGGCTCAGTTCTAGTTATATTGGTTTGAGCTGAGGTACTGGTCTTGGGAGTAGGAGAAGGAGAATAAGAAGAAGTTGTTACCTTTTTAGTTGTCTCCTTTTTAGTTTGTGTTGAGATAGGAGAGCCTCTCTTGGCCATGATCATGGGAGCTTCTTTATTCTTCTCCTTAGAGCCTTCAACCGGTTTTCTAGGATTCTGAGATTGGGATCAAGTGAAGACCACAAATGACTGACCATCATGTTCACATCCATCTTCCTCGTATTCCAAATACCCAATGCTGGAGTCACCAACTGAATCATCATAGGACTCATCAACATATCCCTGAAGCTTCAAAAGCTTCATGAGAATCTTGTTCTTCTGGTTCTTCATCTTCTTGACTATCTCTACTATAGCATTAACAGGAGGAGCTTCAATAGCTAGTCTTGGTTGAGCAGTAGTCAACCGCGGTCTATCTCTTGTGGGAGCGCCATTAGTATTATTGAAATTCCATCTAGGAATATCCCGATACGGAACGTTGCTCACCTGTTGAGACATTTTCTTTTTCAAAGCGATCAAGTCGTTAGCCATCTTTTGAATCATTGGATCAGTAGTACTCTGAGAAGAACTCTGATTTTTAGGCTTGGATGATTCTTTTCTGATCTTTCCGGCTAGAATAAGATCATCTTCTATTTCGGTGGTTGTAGCTTGAGTGGTGGCCAAATCGGGGATAACAGATCTTCTCAACAAGAAGCTCACATCAAGAGGTTGAGCATTGATGAAGAAACACTTTTGATTTTCAAGAGTAGGAACAATGAGATCTGGAATCTTGTGGATCAGCTTGTTGAATTTGGCTATGAAGTCCGCATGGGTTCGTAAGACTCCTTCTTCATGTGTGTAAGTAAGTTGCTAACAAGGCATGAGAATCTTCAACTGGTTTGAACCTTGCTTCAAATACAGATCTCATGGTAGCCTAGTTGGTAATGCATGCATTTGGGAGATGGTAAAACCATTCCGCTGCTATGCCATGCAATGTTTTGATGAAGAGTCGAATAGAGACATCTTCGTGAGCAACCCCAAGAACACCGCATGCAACAAAGAATGAGGCAATGTGTTCATCAGGATGTTATTTTCCATCACCGTTGAACTTAGGAATATTCTTCCATGATCCATGAGGTAGGTCATGCAATGGTGGAGTAAGGGAAAGAGGACCAATAGTTATGCCCCAAGGCACAAGTTGTGCTTGCCATTCTTCTAAATGAAGTGTGTATAGGAATATGAATATCCGACAAGAATAATGCATGACAAGTTGTAGAAACTTCTTGTTCTTGAGGAATCTAAGTCCTTTGGATGGGTGAAGAACTTCTTGCCTAGCTAGATGCAACACTATTGGGTGAAATCCTAAAATTATGTTGTTGAAGTAGATCAAAGAATGGATCAGTTTCACCCTTGGCTCGGCTTAACCGAGTGAAGATCTTCTGGCCAGCTTGAACTGGAAAATGGATCTTCTTGAAAATAAGGAAAATACGGAGTCGCCAGACACCAAAAGGATAAGCTTAGTCTTATCAATCCGTATTCCCCAGTGGAGTCACCAAAAAATGTTGGTTGGATATTTTGTCATGCCAAAATATGAGGTTCAACCATAGTACATGGGATTAAATCCCTCCTCAAAGATAGGTGAGGCTACTGTTTATTACTAATCTAAAACACAACAAAAATAATATGTACAATATTCACACTAATCTAACCATTGGGGTTGGGATAGAATCCCAAAATCCATATCCACAATAGATGGAGATATTGTTGTTTTCGAAGTAAAATGGATCGGAAAGGGAATTACTATTATGGAAAAACACAATGGAAAGGAAATGAGAGGAACGTATTTTCTTTCGAGTAAACACAGAGCATGAAATAATCATACGAGCTTTAGATAACAAATGTAATGTTTGAAATGATTAGAACGATCAAGATGCTAAACAAAGAATAGCTTAAGATTATGAACATAAGAACAATATCTTAAGAAAGATACATCTCACAACACAAAGTTTGCAAAATAGCATCAGCTTCTATTCCTCAAATGATTAAAAGAAAACACAAAGTCTTTCTTCTTCACAATAGATCTCAATATTCCAAAAATCTCAACCCTTTGGAATGCATAAGCATCCCTTATTTATAATAAAAGGAGTTGAGAGAAAATAGGATAAATCCTAGAAAATAGTCTTTTTAATGAGAGTCCTATTTTGCTTGACTCTCACGCAGAGAGACCAAGTCAAAATTTGCTTCTATGTGACGAAACAAAATGAAAAAGACATGTCGATTTCAGGATTGAAATGACATGCAACATTGTGCTTATTCTGTATCATCATCTTTGTCTTCCTCCAAAAAATCCTGCTTGTCCCAAAATTCTTGGAATTTTTGGATTATACCCTACATCTCATTTTCATCAGGTGCGGTGGAATGATCACTTAGAACTTCACATGTTTCCTGAGTATCGCTAGCATTGCCAGGAAGCTTTTCAGTCTCTTGTTGAGTTTCCTCAGGGTCTCCAAAGAATGTTCAATTTTCACAAACTTGTCAATGATTTCAGGCCGAATCCATAAGTTGGTTCATGCTGAATTGATTCTTGGATCTATTTGTAAAGATCATCAACAGGCAGGATACCCGAACTTTCACTCAACACCTTAGCATAGATCTTGACTAGCTCTTCTTCTAAGTCATTCTTTCCATCGACCAATTGATCTCTTGATTCCCTCAATTTTCTGTAAGCTTCATTGAGAATCTTTATTCTGAATCTAATGGCTTTGGTTAGCTGAAAATGTTTATCCCCATGTGGAATGATGCCTTCTTCGACCAAGATGCGGGATGGAACCTATTTCAGCAGTGTTTGGAGAGCTTCAAAAGTTAACTCTAGGTTTCCGATCTCTCTTGAAAAATTCATCATCCATTTTCTCTCCATCCTTCTTTATATCCTCTAAGGATTTGTAGACTTCCACGGTGTCCTCGATGACTTCTTTTCCTTGCAGGAGCAGCCTTTGGATCCATTCATCGACCATTCTCCCCTTCTCATTAATCTTCTCGATCATGGGTACCGATGAGAAATCAAACCCGATAGGAGTAGAGGATGATGGTGTTGACTCAAGAGGCTTTGAGAGCTTGAGTAGCACTTTTGTTTGTTTGTACTTTCTCTTTTAACTCATCTCTGTTTGCCTTAGTTTCCTTTAGCTTCTAGCACAACACATTCATGGCATCTTGTGCATCTGTTGTGCTCCCTCCATTGTTACTTTCCCTAGAGCCACCCTTGTGATTTGATAATATGTGACCATTATATCATCCTTAGTTTTATCAGCCATGGGAGTAGCAATCTCTACAAATTTATGCCCTGAGGCATCCACTGAAATCCTTGAAACTATTTTGGGTTTCTTGGCCGACTTGGTAGGAGTGACCTTGAGGGAACTGAAATCAAAGGCTGGTAATGGAACAACCACCTTCCTCTTCCTCGAGTCTGATCTACTAACCATTGAGGTGTATTGGAAGAAGTTTGCTCCCATTATAGGTGTTATGTCACATCTTCAGGTGGAGGAAGGTTAGCTTGTGGAGTGGTGACCACTGTAAGTGTAGCGTCCATGGTAATGGATTTAGGGAATGAAGGTGCAAGTAGGAGGAGGCATGTCCATGGTTAACTGGGGTCTAGTGGGGAGAGGTGAGAGGCCAGAGAAGATACTAGCCATGGCTGAGGAACTTGGTGAAGAAATCTGAGGCAAGGAAGGTTGAATGGGAGGAGGCAAGGATTCCAAAATTAGAGCTTGAGAGGTAAGAGGAAGACTTACCTCTGATGAACTATCAACCAAAAGAGGAATGGAAGGTTGAATAATCTCTTCTCTTGAAGGAAGATTCCCTTGTTCTAGTTGTGGAGGTGAATCAGAACCTCAACTGTTTGTGGGAGAGTGGCCACTGGTGTAGTTACTTGATCTTCTCCCTTTCTTACAAACTTAACCTTCATTGGCCTTTTGGAAGGGTTCTTATCCTTTTCCTTTTTCCTTTTGAGGGTCCCACTTCCAAAGTATCTAGCTTTGCAAAACTCCCTTCTTTATAACTCATTCCCCAAGAAATGAGCCACGCCTTAGTACGGGAAAGAATTTGAGTAGCTCTTCCCGTGATAGAAGCTTTCTCAACAATGGACCAATCAATGGTCGGGAATACATATTGATCTTCATTCAACCCATCATATGAGGCATCAAGGACACTCTCATTGTCCTTAGTGCCTTTTGGGATGTCAGATAAATCCAGCATCTAGATTTCTTCAATTGTCAACCTGTTATTGTCCTTTCTTTGGATGGAAACCTCATCCCAAAGATCAACCCAAATATCTTCTATGTTGGGAACATGTAGATATAAAGTCCCGTATGATTTAAGGACTCCTCGGAAATCAAATCCATCTCTGTGCTTCATGTGCTTCTTCAAATTTTCCTAAAGCTCATGCACCACATTCTTAGCTTTGACCACCATCATCGAGCACGTGTACCTTCCGATGGAAATAGGGAAGGATATGGCAGCCTTGTGTTTACTTTTTTGGAATTTGTGGAAATCCAACAATTGTCTTACCAACTCCATTAGGATCAACTTATCACCTGGGAATCTGGGCAATGGAAAGGATCACCCTGGGTACATGACCACCCGAAGGTATGTGAACTTCTTGAACTGCAAGAAGATACAACCCCATTTTGATACTTGCCCATGCTTCGTCAGAGACTCTTCTTTTCCTTAGATCAGGGTTCATCCTGCAGATATTTTCATAAAAGAAAGCATCGTTCACTCTTCTGAATTGATCTTTGGAACCCTTCATTATCAGCTGAGGGAAGTACCGATATATGTGTTCTATTACCCTATCTCCTTTTGCATCCAACCCTAGATAATTTCTCATGCCAGCTATTGCATAGGTGACATATGATGACATATAGAATTTTCCAATAGTCAAGATTGTCTTCATCTGGGAATCAATCTCATCACTTATAAGACTGCTCCAATCGATCCCTTGTTCATTCTTCTTCATAATGACCATGAATTGATACATCCATCCTTGAAGTCTTGACTCAAGGAGTCCAAATACTTGACTCAAGCAAGGTGATGATGTCACTGATTTCAAGGATGAAATCACTCCTGGGGACAAACTTGGGAAACCTTGAGACAACTGGCTTGGCCTTGATCAAGAACTTTTTATTCACATGCCGATAGTCTTCTTGATCTTTGTCCCAAGATTTCTGTGCTGACTTAAGATCTACGTCAACATATTCCTGAAAGTTGGGTAATCTTAAGAGGTCATCAAAGTAACCCCCATCTCCAACTTCACTATGACTTCTCCTACTTGATTTTTCACTGAGCGAGAGTCCGAGTCATAATTGGAAGCACAGGCCAAAATGAACTCGGGGCATTGAGTAGACATTGGGAATCCTGCTGCAAGAGGGAGGCCACTGTTGGTTATTGACTTCATCAGGGACTCTGAGAAGAATCCTTGGTTCTATTCCAAAAGTCTTCCATGTCAATGTTACCAAGCTCCGTATCTCGGATGTCGTAATTGTAATCTATGTAGGAGGGGGATTCCATTTTCTAGTACTTGTATTTCATCTTCCTGACCTATCTGACTTATCCTTAGATGATCCAGATCGACATGAGAAATCCTGAAGAAAGAATGCCTAGACAACTCCTATTTGAGCAATCAGACTTGGAAGCTTTCTGAGCAACCCCACAGACCCACCACACTATCCAGATTTTAGAACTTGCAAAGCACCTGATGAAACCCGACACACTAGAATGTATGTTAGAAATAAGGTCTTGTCGGACACTTCACAAAACCCAATAGATTGTAGAGAGTGTTAGAACTTAGTAGATGTCAGACACTTGGTAAAACCCGATGCAGTAGATGGAAGACAGATGTGAATCACTTCGCAAGACCTGACACAAAGTAGAGATCAGAGGATGTCGAACACTCGAAGAAACCCGATACACTGCAAAGTGTATGTCAGAGGTTGATAGATGTCTGGCACTTGGTAAAACCCAATACACTGATGGAACTTGGATATTTTTGAGCACTCGATGAATCCCAACAAATGGCAGAAAAGGAGATGTTGAACACCCTGCAAAACCCGAAAATAAAGGAATCGGGTTTTGAGGTGTCAGGACATGCAAAATTCCCACCATTTCACTAGTTAGGAATTTTAGATTTTTTCAATAATCAACAGGGTATATTCCATGGGATAAAATAAAGAAACACCCTAGGGGTGAATTCCAAACAAGAAATTTCAATGGAATACAACATAAAATGAAGAAAACAATCTAAAACCCTAAACCTAGAGGAAAAATAGGAAAGGATGGAGAACATCAAAAGAATATCTCAAATATAAATCCAAAAGACCTCAAATCAGCAAGAAAAGTAAAATACCTTCAGTAATCTCAAAAATAATCAAAAATGGAACACGAAATCGATCAAGAAGCTCGATCGGGTTTGGAGGTCGCAGGCACAAGTATGAAAAATCCACGCAACAAAAGTACAATAGGTAAAAATGACGTGTAAAATTGGGCTATTTATAAAACCCTAGCATTTATGACACTTCACCTGACACATGTGCCAACTACCCGACAACTCAGAGTTAATGCCATGTCATCATGCTTGGAGTGCCCGAAAACCCGATACAAAGGATTAGCTATCAATTCGGGTTTGACATGAAGGTTTTGGGAAATAAGTTCATGACATGAAACATGAGATGTTTGGATGTTCCAAGGTTCAAAAACCTGACACAAAGGAACATATCGGGTTTCGGGTTTCAGAAGTCAAGTGACATGTAGCATGATTTTTTGCAAATCATGTTTCGATGTTCATGAGTTAAAATGAAAACCCTGAAATCCATCATTTGACTTTTTTGGGTTTTGAGTTTGGGAAACAATTTGCATGTAGCATGTAAAAAATATGTTTTCATGTTGTTGAAACCCAACTTCAAAAAAACCGAAAATCTCCTCAAAAGGGAAATTTTAGGAGATTTTTCAAAAAAATTCTATGGTTATCTTAATTCAACTTTAGATTAGAGTTGTCCACATGGAAAAATCTGATTCAAAGCGGACCTGGGGTTGCCTTTTACATTTTATGACTTTTGGAGAAAATGCACAATTTTCACATTTTCCCTGCCCCTCCACCTTTGAAATACAAGCTA
This sequence comes from Taxus wallichiana var. yunnanensis, assembly GCA_018340775.1. Classification (NCBI taxonomy): domain Eukaryota; kingdom Viridiplantae; phylum Streptophyta; class Pinopsida; order Cupressales; family Taxaceae; genus Taxus; species Taxus wallichiana. Next base: position 273,855,696 of record CM031244.1, read on the forward strand.
GACACGTGGCTTAATCTGGGCCTTTGATGGAGTCACGAGATCATTTCTACAATTTTACCCTTGTTAACAAAAAGGCAAAATATCCAATTTTCCTCTGGCGACCCGCTTCCCACTTTTATCTTTTGATGTGAGCCCTAGCAGAGTCACAATTCATTTTTATACTTTGCTCCTTTTAACAAAAGGGAAAAAAATCTTCAAAAACCTCTGGCAACCCGCCTTCCTGCTTTGACTTTTCAATGCTAATCCAAAACTTCAAAGTTCTCGGAAAGCTACCTCCCTGCTTGTAACTTGAAAAACTACCACGTGTCCATCTTCAGGGTCAAATTAATACTTTTTACCAATTAGAGACTATCAAGGCCACGAGACTGATTTGGTATTTTTTACAAATGTGACCAAAGTGGCAAATTTCACCAAAAATACCCGTCGGGCCACAACCAATTAAAAATGAACACGTATACACCTTCGGGGAAAAAAAGATAAATTCACTCCACCTTTATAAATTTGACCAGCCAATCAGAACTCAATGGGGCCGCGGGGCCAAATTGATCTTTTTGCAAACATAGAAAAAAGTTACAAGTTATAAAATAGACCTGACATGCCTCATCCAATCAAAAGATACCACATAGCTGAAGATGTTGAGATATAATTTGATGGGGAAAACACACCGTCAAACCGTAAAATGCAAGGGAACTTCACCATTTGCACCCAAAATTGAATCTTTCTTTAAGGACAAATAATTTGCAAATAATTCATGGATCGACAACAATCCATGACCATAGAGAAGGATTAATAATAACAACCTAGTAAATATAAAACTCGTATGCATCCACTCGGGGAGATATAAAATACGACAAACTAGGTAGATTAGGAAATTTTTTGAACAAACACCTTTGTGAGATCAAATCGAGAACCAACATCAACTCTAACTCGGGGATGGGGATTCTTCTGCGAGTGCCACAAGAAAAAAAGAGCATACCATGTGCCAAAAATCCATTGGGCAACGGAGTCAAAGAAAAATCTTGCAAATCCAAAAGACAATAACTAAATCCCCAAGGATGAACCAAGAAACCAACAAAAATTGGTCACCAGGGACCAGGACAAACCAAAATAGGAAAACACAAAAGTAGAATGAAACCAGAAGACTATACACTATACAATGGTGCATACCTTGATTCTGAGATATCAATCAAGGAAATGTTTCAAATGCCTGCCATTAACAAAAAATTCAAGCAACTCCCCATCTAGGTATTTTAAGAAGAAGGTATGTTCACTAATTTGAATTTCAATTGAATAAGGGCACATCAAAAATGCATCAAACTTTCCATTTTTTCCCTTATCCCCATGCCTTTTATCCCACAATAGCACAAGATCTCCCACACTCGAAATATCTTGGAGTTACCTTCTTATCGACAACTTCTTCAATTTCTTTCTCGAATTTTACATGCCTCTGATGGGATGCCCTTCTTTCTTCATCTAACTCAAAAATATGATTGATGTGAGCATCATAGGGACTAACCTCTTGATCTTCTAGTTGTTGAAGAAATTGAAATGAAGACAATTTCATATGTAAGGGAAACAGAGCTTGAGTTCCATACACCAACTCAAATGGGATTTTTCCAAAGTAGCTCGTTTAACAGTGATTCGATCAGCCCAAATAGCAAACTTCAATTGCTCACCTCACTTCCTTTTGTTAAACTCCAAAGTTCTTCTAATTATCTTCAACAAATTTTTATTGTTGGACTCTGCTTGTCCATTTCCTTAGGGATTATAATTAGAAGCATATGTCAAATTGATCCCATATTCATGGCACATGGCCACCAAAGTTTTAGCCTAGAATCTCATGGAATTATCAACAACTATTTTAGCAGGCACTCCAAACCTACAAATGATATGATTCAGAATGAAATCCATGACAATTTGGTGAGTTGCTTTCTTGGTGGGGATTGCCTCCACCCACTTGGTGAAGTAATCAGTGGCTACTAAAATCCACTTATGGCTAGCACTTGAAGGATCTGAAATCTCACCAATTAATTCCATTCCCATTTCCTAAATGGGGATTCAATTGATATAGGATGTAAAGGAAGGAGCCTAAAGATTTCATTCTTTCATAAAAGCGCTAGCAACTTTCAAATTTTCTTACCAACAAAGTTGTATATTTGAAAATATTTGGGCACCAATAACCATCCCTTAAGATCTTATGAGTTGTGAATCTTCCAGCAAAATTTCCCCCACAAACTCCTCCATGGATATCAGTAAGTAATTATTTTAGGGCTTCATCTTGATAATGCATCTTAAGAGAACTCCTCTAGGGTTCTTCCAAGCTAACCCAAAATTAGTAATGACATATTTTTGGGAAGCTAACTTAAGTGCTCTTTTCTTATTCTTTCTCAAATGTTTAGGGAATTGTAGATGTTTGAGATAAAAAATGATTTCCTTTTACCATTCAGAATTTATCATTTTTCAAGGACATTAAGCCTTTCTTCTTCAACTTCATTTACCTCAATTGTCTACAGATTTCTCTCTTCCATAATTTTTTTAGGCCCAAACCTCTGACCAATTTTGTTGTTTGGATGTCCATATCATACTCTTAGAATATTTTTACCCATCAACATCTCTTGCTTGAAACCTCCATTTCTGATAGGATATCTTTCACCATGGTGTGGGGAACATAAGAAATGACTTTGGAACTTAGAATATATGGCCTAAAGACCTTTGTTAATTTTAAAAAATAAAATGCCTACTTCTCCATGATAGTATACTTTAGCTCAGCTCTCGTGTAATGCCTTCGAAAAGGTAGTTGGTCTTTCAGCTCCCTCATCATCCTTCTGCAACAACACAGATGCAATAGTACTTTCTGAAGTAAAAGAAAACATTTGGAAATCCTTCTTATAATATGGAGCTGCTAAAATAGGGGCATTCTTTAATGCTTCTTTGATCCCAGAAAATATTGAATAACTACTTCTTCCCATTTGATACTTTGATCTTTCTTTAGCATGCTAGTGATTGGGATAGTTAGTTCAGAAAATTTGGAGATAAATCTCCTAATAAAATTAATCTTCCCAAAAAAGGATTGAATTACCTTCTTGGTTCTTGGAATAGGGACTTTGCTAATGGCTTCTACCCTTTCAGGATCAATCATGACTCCTTCTTTTGACACAATGTTTCCAAGAAACTTTACTTTATGAACTCCAAAATTACACTTCTTGGTATTTAGTGAAATACCATACTCCCTACATATTAACAGCATTTTTTCTAAGTGTTGCAGGTGGTCACTCCTTTTTCTGGAGAAAACAGTCACATCATCTTGATATACAGTAATGAAATCACTAATATAGCTAGAGAAAGCTACATCCATTGCTCTTTGGAAAGTGGCTCCAGCATTCATTAAACCAAAAGGTATTCTAACATATACAAATGCTCCCAAGGAGTGATAAAGGCGATCTTGATTCACTTTGATTCCTTCACAACTACTTGGATATATCCAGAAAAACCATCCAAGGTGGATAACAATTCCAAACCAGTAACTAATTGTAACATATTGTCCATATTTGGCAGAGGGTAGTTATCCTTCATTGATGCTCTATTCAAGTTTCTAAATTCCACACACAGCCTTATATCTCCATTCTTCATTTTTACAAGTACCAAGTTTGCAACCCATGATGAGTAATTTGTGGGCTATATGATTCCTCCATCCCTCAATTTTTTCAATTCTTCTTGAATCTTCAAGGAAAGGAGTGGATTGATCGGCCTTTGTTTTTGCCTAAACAACTTGGTAGAATATTCCAAGGGAATTTCATGCTGGAAAAGATCCTCTCTATATGATTTCAATTCAGAATAATACCATGCTAAGTAGTCCTGGTATTTCTTCAACAATTGGACATACGATTGCTTTTCTTCCTTGCTCAGATTTCTACCTAGCCAGATCTTACGTGGTTTATCCTTCGTGCCTAGGTCATGATCTTCAACATCCCTCAAGGCTGACATGTGTTTGTTGACAATACAATCAGAATTATTAAAGTTTGATTCAAGTGCTACCAAACCTCTGGGAATAATATTAGTCTTCAACTGAATGATTTATTTTCCAAATAAAGTCTCCTTTCCATCATCCGCACAAACCATTGGCTCCCAATCTATATGTTGATCAGAAAATTCTCCTTAGTTCTACAAAATCCTTTGCACTTAGGCATCGTCTTCGAACACTTGCCAAAGTGTTTAACATTGTCAGGAATAGATGGCCTAGTTAATATCTCAATATTATACTCACAATAGGGGGATATAATACAATTTTCAAATATGGACCCCAATACGGCCAATTTGTCTGCTAGAGTATTGTACTTCCTATCATGATGTATTATGTTGAAGGAGTCAAACATTTCAATGAAATCCCATACTACATGCTTATACTACTTCATTCTCTAATTTTTTGTTGCATACAATTTTCTAACATGTTTGACAATTAGCTCTAAATCTCCTTTAACAATGATGTCTCTAATACCATATTTCCAAGCAATTCTTAAACCCAATAACAATGCTTCATATTCTTGTAATATTATTAGTGCACTCAAATTTGAGTTTAAAAGAAAAAACAAACTCTTCCTAGCCTAGAGATATCAGACAATACCAGCACCATTTCCAAATTTAGAGCAAGCCCCATCAAACAAAAAAGTCCAAGGAGAACCTACTTTTTTAAGAGACTTGCATTGATCAATTTTTGCTCTTTTCCATCAGCAAATCCAACAAATTTATCAAGCATTGATTTTAGTGTATAACACTTCATAGGAAACATTATTGGGATCTCCAATTAGATGTAGCATCTTTTTTTCACCATACAAATTTACAAGGCTTCCCTCAATAGGTATAGTGGAAAAAGACATATCCATTTACACACTCCCACCTTTACTAGCAGCCTATTTTCTTGATAACAACATTCCCAATTTGGCGAGCAATCAACAATAACAACATATAGTTTTAAGTTCTTGCCTAGGTAGGTGTAAGTTGCACTATTAACCCATTGACACATCCAACCACTGGCACCTTTCTCGGAATCCATAGCAAATTGCACTTCCCATAATTTTTATCACTTTGATATCTAATTCATTCATGACCTCAAGAGGCATAACATTGCATGATGCTCCGTAATCAAACATATACTTGTGTAACAGTACTTTGTCCCTAATAATCGAGTAGTGAAAAATGGATCTACATTCAGCTAGGACTCAAACAAGGATGTTCCAAAATATACTTTAGGTGGCTAACCTAGTTCTTCTAGTACTTGGGGTTTTTCCAACTCTCGCAATGGTAGGACGAGTCTCAACATTGTTTACATTTCTACTTTTGGTAATCTTTTCTTCTTTCAATCCCAAATACTCAAAGGCCCTTTTATTGTGCTTGGGAATCCTAAGCAGACTCAACAATTGGAATAGAAATCTTTATCTGACTCAAGACTTGGGAAATGTCATAAGGAATGTATTTGGGCAAGGCAACATTTGGAGGAAGACTGACAAACTCATCTGGCAACAAAGGATTTTTCACTGTCCGAGCATGGGCGGGGATACCGGTTTTGTTAGGGGAGACAAAGCCTTTTCCAGATGTATCTTTCTTAGGAGTTTCTTTTGGGATATTGGTGAGAAATAGAGTTTTGTGTTTGGCCTAAGGCCCTGCCCCTTTGACAACTTTACTCCTAGTGTTATATTCTTTTTCTTGGGCAACCACAACATTCATTAACAACTTCCTATCCTCCTCATAGGGGATTCATCCATCATAATTTTTAATCATTAATTCCCTTAAGTATTCAAAATCATTATTAGGCAATTCAAAATCTTGTACCATATATATTTCAAAAGTATGAGAGCGAGTAAGGGGTAGTACTCGGTTAATGCAATCCTAGAAATCTATAGCAGTTCTGGCACTGATTAATTCAGTCAAAGTTACTCCTTTTTGTGAGCTTGTAGAGTACCCCATCATTCACACATCATCATCAATGTCATCATCATCTTCCTCAACTTCTTTTTCTTCATCACATGGGATATGTGGCAAGAAACATCTGTCACACTACTCAATTTCATTGGCTTCTTCCACAACAACAACTCTGGTAGTCAAAGGATCACGCATGATTCTATTTTCATAGTATTAGGGCTATCTATTTCTTAATCCCACATGCCCTTTACCCCTATCATTTGATCTATGATCACCTCAGGATGATTTGCAAATATTTCTTGACCTTGTGGCTTGTGTTGACCTTGGGAACCTTGTCCAATCCCCTTCTCTACTCTAGCTAGTTTATAGGACATTTCCTTAATAGCTCCAGCCAATGTTTTTACAACCTCTTCTAGATCCACAGACTTACTTGTCGAGGATTCTCTGGATTGATCAGCTTGATACCTTCCCTCTTAGGAGGCTTACCAACTTCCTTGATGTTATTTTCAATTTGCAAATCCATGGTGAAGTCTTGCCTCAAAGTTCCTAGGTTTTTGTCCCTTAAATAATAGGTAGCCTTTTTGTCAAAAGCATCAGAATACTTTATCAAAAAGAAACATCACTTGGCCTCGGGATTATGGGTAGCCTATTTAGGGTATTATTGAACCTTGTATTGAAGTCATGAATGCAGATTCATTAGGATTATTTTTAATACTTTCAAATTCGATAAAAAAAAAAACCTAGGGTCTATTTTATTTCCATAATGCAATCTAAAATCATTCTTCATATCTATCCATGAATCAATGGAGTTGTCAAGAAAATATTTATACCAATCCCGTGCATCCTCCTCTAGAGTATGAATAAATAATTTTATGTACACATCCTCAATTCGATCTCAAATTTTTTTCATCATATTGATAAAAATATTTAAGTGTTGATCACCGATAATAGCATTATTTCCTTGAAATTTAGGCAATGTATTTGTAACATCTTGGGGCACAATATTTGGATATCCAGTCATACCTCTAAAATATATAGGACCAAAAGTATTGACAACAAATGGAGGTCCTGGGTGGGGTTGGGCCATTATTTTTGAGGGGGTGATCTTACAGGGAGAAACCAAGTACCACACCTTGTCTTGAGTAACATATGATATAAACCGAGAAGACAAGTAACCATCCACTTTAGCAAAGTTGATGTCTTTTGATAGGCATAGGGGAAAAAAGGAAGTAGGTCAATGATTGACACATTTAGAGTAATGGTTAGGCTTGGACATGCATGGAGAGTTAACTCAAGATCTTTGATGACTCCTAAAGTGGTGATAGTTAAACCATAAATTTTTAGGACTCCTTTGGATAAAGGGCTATATTTCAAACCTAAGATATCAAATTTTTCTTAGGCATAATGAAGTACTAGCACCTAATTCAATCATGCAATTATGCACTAGGTGTTTGCCTATGATCAAGGACATATATAAGGGTGGTGTTTTAACAACTTTACTTACTTGTTTCTCCTCTTCTTAGTAGACATTAATAGAAGTGTGTGACTTATGCACAAATGGATCAAAGTGTGTAGGAGTTGTGTTAGAGCTTCATGTAATAGGTCCTGCTAAGATGGAATGCTTAGGGAATCCAACATTGTGACATTTATGTTTGTTCTCTTCATCTGGTCAACAATGCTAAATGGGAGGTCCCCTATCTTATGCATTTGGAAAACAACATCCGTTCTTGATTGTTCATGTGTAAAATCCTATACATTAGCTAGAGCATAAGCTTGACCTATCAAATGAGGGTGTGTGCTAATTTAGAAGGAACTTTATACATGACCTCTTGTGAAGGGTCTTGAGCACTTTTACCTTGCAGAATTCCTTGTCTCCGCATAATCTACTTTCAAGGATCTCGCTTACATTTCGGGAGTGGGACCTACATGCCTCACTCTAATATCATCTTCTTGTATCTTGTGTTGTCCACAACTTGGGTGTGTGGTGTGTTTACATCTTCTACATCTTGGTTGATTACACAGAAGTCCTCCATGCCAAAGAACATCAAGCTTGTCTCTCGGAGGAGCTTATGGATTTTCTTCTTTAGGGTACTTTTTGAAGGTTCACATATTGAAGTATTATGGATCATGAAAACTTTGGTGCACATAGAATTGGAAAAATATTATTTACTGTGAGGAATGTTACAAGGGAAGCACCATTCTAATTCTTGTTCCAAATTGTTTTGAGATGGAACAAGCTCCTAACTCACACTGGGTACTGGATGAGCAGGCGCATGAGGAAGAACTTGTAAAGGTAGATGTGCATTGGGATGCCATCTATCATTCTACTAGTTGGGCACGTATCTTTGATTTCCATACTAATTTCGTCAAGGTTAATTGCTTTGGCCTTGCGCTTGATTAGAATTACCTTTATAGGCTTGCGCATGTTGCTTTTCTAATGATATGACCTTGTTTGATAAATTTATAACCAGGGCCTTCTATTCTTCATCTTCCCTTTGCCACATTAGGGAGTAGGATGTTGAGGTAGATGATTATGCACTTTTCTTGGGGACAAGAATAGGGTCCATAGAAGGTTGGGGCACTTGTGACATTTATGGGAACAAGGGCATAAGCGGTCTAGAGCTATATTTCCCAACTAAATAAGATTTTTTTTCCCTTACTACAATACTATAAGCCTTTGGTAAATTCCTACCTCCCATGAGTTAGTATCTAAATTGATTCTCCTTAGAAAGATGAGAAGCATCACAGATTTAACAAGAAGCCTAGAGATAGATAAATCATCATGTATGTTTTTTGTAGCCGAGGAGGTGATTAAGCTTGCTCTTTGTCATTCGGATGTTGTAGAAATGGATGGCACCTTCAAAATGATTTGATATATCCTCACTACTTTAGGTTGTGCCTTTCAACTAGGGTGAGATTTCCCATTTTGTAACCTCTTTTGGTGAAGGAGAATGATGATATCCTTCTTTGCACAAATTTGAAAGGAAACCTTGAGAAAATATGATCAATGCACCACAATTTAACTCTCACGAGTTGTCACTTCTTAAAAATGGTGATATTTTCTAAACAAGGTTAAGGTTACTAAATACATTATGGAATACTAATTGTTTCTACATATTTTGGCAAAGTAGAATTTATTCATTTATGGATATAGAGGGAAAACGGGGGTAGTTCAAGTAGGATTCATTGTTTTTGAATATTTTTGGTGGGAGATTAAGCGGGATAAACTTTATTTTTCTATTTGAGAACCTTCACAACAATTGGAAAACTAAATAATAGAATGCTTCAGAATATCTAAAATATTCCTTCAACCAAAAATTTTGCATCAATATAGGCCCAAATTTACACAATTTCACACAATCTCCAAGAATTTAACACGAAGGCTCGAGATAAAGACTCAATTAAACATTAAATACCCCTAGTTCCTCATGCCTAAGATACACTCAAAGGCTTATAGATAATATTTATCAACAAAATGATAGTAAAGTGATTTTAAATTGTTTATCTCATTACAGGATGAAGGATCTTCTCGTAATGAAATTGTAAATGCCACTAAACTATCACATAGATGATATCCTGTGTGATTTGGAGGGATTTTAACACAAGATTGCAATAGGAACAAGAAATACTATTTGCAGAAATTCTAAAATAAATTAGACACAAATTTTCCCAAGATTAACATAGATTAATTTGAAGTTAATTAGATTCATCGGCGGGGAAGGTTTCTATTGTGGAAAATCAGCACCTCTGGATGTTGATCGGGCTTCTAGTTTAATGTTTTATACATCCAATGTGATTTCACAACATTGAATCCTCTCCCCAAGTGTGGGACTTGAAAATGGGAAAGGAATCTCCAGTTTAGAGGCTGGTTCCTCAACTCCTCTGATCAGTTATATCACTTGCACAATTGCAGAGGTTTAAATTCCTAATTTCTACTCTAAATTCCAAAGGGACAAAGATAGAGAATGCAAAAAAAGCTAAAACTAATGCTAATAGGTGATGCACCAAAGGAGTGGTGAGCATTTCTCACTTCTATAGATTGACATAGTTCATAAAATGTAACAAAACTTCATGCAAAAATTGATAACTGTAATGAAGAATCAGAAATTAATCAAACAACACCAGCAGAGGATGGAAAATTAATCACAGGGCCTGTATTGTTATTTTAATGTCAAAATCACTTGCATTACAACACCTGAGAGGCAAAAATAGGTTGTAGTTCTTAGAAAAGGTCTGTTATTCCACCAAAATCACTTTCAAGGTGAGAAAGGGGACCTGCAATACACAAAAAATGTTCAACCCTTTGAAAATGAGCCAAATCTGGATTTTTACGGTCAAAGAGGACAAGCCCAGAGAGAGAAAAAGGGAAAAACGTGGAAGGGGTTCAATAATTGACCAAAACACATTCAAAACAGCATGGGAATTCTTATAGACCCATTCCTTGACATTTTTAACCATTCTGGGAGAGAATGCGAGCCATTCTTCATTAAAAATGGTGGTTGAAATATCATTTCTATCCATGACCACGTGCCAGAGGTGTTTTTGATTTTCTCTCCAAACTCCCTAAAAATGCAAAATTGACCCATAATATTGTAGATAATTTCACCAGATTTCCATTGATATAAAGAATGCAAAAACCGAGCTCGGGATCGAAAGTTATGGCCATTTGAAATTTTAGGGCAAAACAGGGCCAAATCGGGTTGGCGGGCAAAATTTTTGAATTTTTACCTTTTTCGTCATTTGGAAAATTTCCCAAAATTTCCCCACACTCCACCATTCTAGGTGCCACATGGCACATTTTTATTGGCCATGGGCCCATCCTACTCCATTTTCCTTTATTTTTGCCTTGGAAAATTTTCTAAAATTTCCCCGCCGGGCCGATGAGCTGAGGACACGTGGCACGTGCTGACTGGGTGCGGACTGTCCTTCCAAATTTTTCCGTGGCCGTTTGATCATTTCTAACCTGGACACATGGCATAACCCCATTGGATGTGGGCTTTCCCCTTCTAATTTTTCTTGCGGGATTTTCTTAAGTTTTGGCGCCACCTGGACACGTGGCGAGATTCCATTGGCTCGCAATAAGGGGTGGGCTTTCCTCTTTGAATTTTCCTTTGTTTTCTCTTTGGAAAATTTTCCAAATTCTCCCCGCCCTCCACCAGTCCAAGACACATGGTGGCATATCATTGGTTACGGGCCCTCCACAAGAGTTTTCACCTTTGTACAAACACTTTGGGAAAAATCCCAATTTCCTCCCGCGCTCCGTAGGTCCGACCCCCGGGGACACGTGGCGAAACATGATTGGTTAGTGGGGGCAGTGGGCCAAAACTCCTCCTTTGAAATTTGGCAAAGCATTTTGCCAAAAATATAACTTCTCCTCTACCTTCGAAACTCCCACGCCATAGGACACGTGGCACATTTTTATTGGCCGCGGGCTTTCCTCTCAAAATTTCCATGCGCCAACACTTAGCCAAATTTTTCAAATTTTCCCCACTGGACACGTGGCATCACCTGATTCGTCGGTAGGCCTGTGGGGAAAATATTTCCTCTTGAACACTTTTCCAAAATACTTGGTAAAAACCAAGTTCTCCTCCGACCCCCGCCACTTCCCTGGACACGTGGCAGCATCTCATTGGCTGCGGGCCTTGAAGGGGAAAATTTCCCACAAAAACTCCGCCGAGCCATAACTTCAAAAATACATGGAGTTAGGAGGAAAAATTTACCTTTCTGGAAATCTGAGAAAGATCTCTATCCAATGGTGTCATTTCCAGAAGGTTTTGAGTTCTGGAAAGAAAAAATTATGACTGAGGCACAAGAGAGGGAAGAATGAGAGGAGTTAGCCACAAAAATGAGCAGGGGGCACATTTTGGATAACAATTTTGGTGACTCAGAGGGGTCATCGCTGGATGAAGTTACCAGTTGCCTAAAACAATCCATTGGGCATGGAGTCATCATATTCTCTGTTTGATACCCCAACTGACTAGAACACTGCAAGGAGGAAGATGGAATATCACCTGATGGAGCAAGGCCTGCAAACACATCTCCAGGAACAAAGCAAGCTTGTGCCAAAGCACTTAGGGAAAGAAAACTAACCTACAGAAAAATAATGTGCACAAGCACTTGGAGGAATGAAAACCTAAGCTAATATTTACAAGGTGGAGAATTTCCCTTTAGTAGAAATGCTTTAGATGGATTCCATTGACTGGAATTTGCAGTTCTTCGCCATCCAATGAAGACAATTGGAAGGCATTGTTGTCCTTACACTTTGTGACCATGTATGGGCTACTCCAAATGGCATCAAATTTCAAATGCCTTCCTAGTTTTGCTCTGTCTGCATCCCATTTTCACACTAGATCTCCAACCTGGAAGGATCTATTCTTAGCCTTTCTATCAAAGGTCTTCTTTATCAAATCTTGATCCTTCTCCATTGCTTGGGATGCTTGATTTCTGATTTCTTGGAGCTCCATCAATTTTGCATATCTAACCTCCATGGGCTTAAACTCCAACAACTCCAACTGTTTCATGAGTTCCAATGTTGGCAACTCAAGTGACATGGGAAAAATTTCCTCTCTTCCATAAACAAGCTTGAATGGAGAGTTACCTGTAGATCTCTTGGGAGTTATCCTATCAGCCCATAAGGCTGATTTCAATTTAGTATGCCAAGACCTATGATTTTCATCAAGAGTCCTTCTAATGATCCTCAACAAGTTATTGTTTATAGACTCGGCCTGGCCATTACCCTAAAGGTAATAGTTTGATGAAGTACTTAGGTAGATCCCATTCTTGACAGCCCATTCAGTCACCTTGGATCCAATGAATGCCAATGCATTAGTTGATATTATTGTAGCTAGTATGCCAAACCTGGTTACTATTCCCTCATAGAAGTCTAGGATACTAGATTCATTTTCTTCCTTGAGTGCTACTGCTTCAGTCCACTTGGTGAAGTAATCTGTGGCTATTAAAATCCACTTGTGTCCTTGGCTTGAATTGGGATTAATGACTCCAATGAAGTCCAAACCCCATTACATGAATGGTTGGTCAACTGAAATTGGATGCAATGAAAGGGCAGCTAGCCTCTCTTTTCCTGTGAAGAATGCACAATTCTTGCACCTCTTGATCCATGCGTAGCAATCATTGAAAATCTTGGGCCAATAATAACCAGCCCTCATGATCTTTAGAGCTATCACTCTTGGTGCAAAATGACCACCAGCTAGTCCACCATGGAACTCCTCCAACACCCTATGAATCTGATTTGTACCGATGCTTCTCGGTAGTACTCCATTCACATCTCTTTTGAGCAGAACACCATCAATAAGGGCATATGGGACAGCCTACAATCTGAAGTGTCTTATTTGGGTCTTGTTGATTTTTTGAGGGCATAGACCTCGTGCTTAGGAAGTGCATTATACCTTGGGTCCAGAAGGAGTGGTGACACCATTATTCTCCTCTTGAGTGCTTCCTTGCTCATGGCTGTCTTGCATCACCAAAACAACATCCTTCTCATTGCATGCTTCCTTTGTTTGCTCAAAATCAGATGCTCACACAATCCTTTCCCCTAACCAACTTGGTGATTTTGTTCTCAATGTCATACTCCATGACCCGAGTAATCCAACCTGCCCTCTTTTCATTCAAGTCTTTGTTGAGGAGGAAGTCTTTAACTCCCACATGAGAAACCAGCAACTGAACTTTGTTGTTTGAGACTAAATGCTTGAATTTCTTCAAGCTTATGATTACTGCAAGAACATGCTTCTCAATGAAAGAATATCTCACCTCATAGTCCTCCAGGATTTGGCTGAAGAAATCAATTGGCTGCTCATCACTGTCTTTGTTCTCATTGTACCAAAATTGCAGAAATAGTGTCATCCCCCCCAAATGCATAGAGGATGAAATCCTTGGAGAAATCCGGGTTGATGAGAGTTGGGGCTTGAGAGATGGCTTCTTTGATTGCTTCAAAATTTTCTTTTCCTTCTCGTTGTCCATTTGAAATCCATGCTTTTCTTTAACATCTTGGTGATGGGCTTGACTAGGGTCAAAATTTGGGATAAACCTCCGAACAAAATTTATTCTCCCCAAGAAACTTTGAAGGGCCTTCTTGTGGCTTAGCAATGGTAGTACTTTTATGGCTTCAAATCTTTCTCGGATTAATTGCTAATCCTTCTTTGGAGACAATTTGGCCGAGGAGCTTTCCTTTATGGGCTAGAAAAATACACTTTTTAGGATTCAAGGATACTCCGAATCTCTTGCACCTTTGGAACACTTGTCTCAAATGAAAGAGGTGGTCTGCTGCATTTTTTGAAAAAATAGTGATATCATCAAGATATATCAGCACTATGTTGTTAATCAAACCCTTGAATGCCATGTCCATTACTCTTTGGAAAGTAGCCCTAGTGTTGGACAGCCCAAATGGCATTTTCCTGTATGCATAAGTTCCCCATTTGGTTGTAAAGGCTATCTTGAACTGATCTTCTTCCTTCACCATAATCTGATTATACCCTGAATAGCCATCAAGTAGTGAAAACCTCTTGGAGCCAGCAACAACTTGCAAAATTTGCTCCATAGAAGGAAGTGGATAATGGTCCTTAAGAGATGCTCTATTCAAATCTCTGAAGTCAACACACAATCTGATTTCCCCACTCTTCTTTCTAACTAGAACTAAGTTGGCTACCCAACTAGAATGCTTGATAGGGAATATGATCCTTGATTCTATCAACTTGTTCAATTCTTTTCTCATGAGGGGCTCCATGTGTGGATTGAATGGCCTTTGTTTTTTTATCTGATGGGCTTAGTACTTGGATCCAATTCAATAGTGTGTTGAACTAACTCAAGATTGAAACCTTTCAAATCCCCATAGCTCCAAGTAAACACATCGGGGAATTCTTGAAAAAGTTGTATGAACTCATACCTTTCTTGCTCGGTTGTCATCTTACCAACTTGGAGTGCTTTGCCTTCTTTCACCGAGATGGACACTCGAATCTTCTTTCTTGACTTAGATGTTTTCTTTCTCCTTCCTAAACTGATCATTAGGATTGAAAATGGACTCCAAAGTAATAAGTCCCTTGGGTATTTTGTTGGTCCTTAGCTATACCACTTGGTCACCATACTGCTGCTCCAACTTTTCCTGATTTTTACCTGAGAACTCAGCCTCTTCTTGCAAGAAATGAATGATTTGCTGATCATTTTCAAACACTTTCCAACTTACATTATTGTCTGGCACCGAAGGCCTCACAATAACATGGATGTTTGGCTGTACTTTGTCCTTTTGAATGCTTTCAACAACGTCAAAGGCTGCCCCAACTCTGCAATCCTGTCAGCAGTTTGGTTCTCTTTTCTAGGAATGGATTTTATGCTAAAGCCCTCAAAATCTTCAATGAGGTCCCACACCCTATTCTTGTAACATTTGAGCAGATCATTCTTGACAGCATGCTACCTCTTAACTTGGTTGATAATTAACTCACTGTCACCAAAGACTTGCAAGTTCTTTATTCCTCTCTTGATTGACCAATGCAATCCTTGCACCAAAGCTTCATATTCAGCAGTGTTATTAGAGCATGCAAACTAAAATCTAAAAGCTGAATAATTCTTAACTCCTTGAGGGGAAACAAGCATAGCTCCCCCTCCTACACCTTGTCTACTCCTTGACCCATCAAAAATAAGCGCCATACCTCATTGTCATCCTTGTGGTCTAGCTTGGCGATGCTAGGAATAGGCTGATTTTCTTCATGCATGTAATAGACTCCTATCTCAGATTCTTCTATTTCTTGATAAGGATCAAAAGCATGCACCTTGTTTTCCCATTCATCAAGAGTTAGATCTGGGATACCTCCAACCTTGGTGTCAGCTTCATTAGTGCTTGGATAATCTTCTTGATCAAACGTATTTGAACAATTGGCATTGATCTGACTTAGAGTGTAAGGCTCAATGTGAAAGTTTGCAATAGGTTCAGATTTGATTGTGGCCTTGGTTCCATATCTGGTTCTGAACAACATGTGTGACCAATTAGTAGATAAGTAACCTCCAATCTTGGCTGTGAAATCCCTTGACAAACATAGGGCAAAGAGTGGGGAAGGTCTATCAATGAGACATCTTACAAAATAACAATGTTGGGACAGGCATGCAAAGTAAGAATTAAGCTTTTTATCACTCCAATTGTTATTCTTCTGCTGTCCCATCCAATTGCACTACCCCTTTGGATATAACTTCATACTAAATTCCCAACTGATCAGCTATTTTCTTGGGCATTACTGAACTACTTGCCCCGGAATCAATCATGCAATTGTGTACTAGTTGGTTCCCAATTATCAATGAAACATAGAATGGAGGGGGCTTCAACATTTTACCTTGTTGTCCTCCATGATTCCCCTCAGGCTGGGCAGCATTTGTGAGCACCTTCTCTTGCATTTGGACTTGCTGATTTGAAGTTGACAGTCCTTCATGGCATCCTGTAGCAAATCTCTTTGGCCTAGGATAGATAATGTTTCCCACATTGATATGTTTACATTTGTCTTCTTCATCTGATCAATGATATTGAATGGAGATGAAGTATCCCTTTGCTATCCCTTGGCCTACACATTCATTCCTTGTGTATGGGTAGCAACAACTGGCATTTGAGTTGGCCTAGGAACTGTTTTAGGCAGTCCTTGTGTGCTTGGGATTGCATTTTGCTTTCCAATAGTTTGTGGAGTGATAGAATATTGTGGATTACTTGGAGCCAATGGTTTTTCTTCACCCAAATTTCTTCTCTTTGACCTTGTGTTGGCTGCAACATTTTGGGAAACTATTTTATTCATGCCACAAAAATCTTATGCCTGCCATTTTACAAGTGTGGTATCATTTGGATCGATTCTCTTGGAATTTTTCTTGTTGTTGGTTATTTCCTTGGCTACCTCCACCCTCCACACCAGCTAAAGTCACCATTAATGCTTGATTCAAGGCACCGTTGAAGCACATGGACTGGTTGTGAGGTTCATTGCATGGGACACACCAATCATACTCTTGAGCTATGTTTTTGTCTTGGCACTAATTCTTTAGAGGCAGATGTAGCATTGGTATTATAAGGCTGAAATGGTCTATTGGCGGGAGGCCTTGCTTGATTTTGATTTGCAGTTGGATTGGGTGGTCTTTGGGGTTGGTATGGCTGCTGTTAGGTGAGCTTAGGGCTGGAAAGAAGGTCTAAAACCTTGGGCTTGCTGCCTCTTGAGTGTAACTAGCTCATTGCCTAGATTTTGCAGCTGCTTCATGACTTCTTGAAGTTCATTTGAGGCACTAGAAGATGAAGTAGAAGCTTCATTTGAATTGTTATTTCTAGGAGTGGGAATAGGAGCTAAATTAGGCACTTGGCTAGTACTTGGGCTCTCTAAACTTGGAAACAATGGCATTAGAGGCCTAGGAGCTAGTTTTCCATCTTGAATCAAACAATTTTAAGCTCTAATGGCAATACTATAAGAAATGGG
This sequence comes from Taxus wallichiana var. yunnanensis, assembly GCA_018340775.1. Taxonomy (NCBI): domain Eukaryota; kingdom Viridiplantae; phylum Streptophyta; class Pinopsida; order Cupressales; family Taxaceae; genus Taxus; species Taxus wallichiana. Next base: position 273,873,059 of record CM031244.1, read on the forward strand.
GATAGTTGTGCCTCCCATGGATTGAATTAACATAGAAATATCAGAATTTAAAGCTTTAAGGTAATAAAGGAAAGCACCTTCTGCTGTTGGCCTGACTGCCACTGGAATTCTCTCCCAAGTTCTTTGAAATCTGAAGTTAAAATCAGTCAGCTACTCATTTGGAGCTCTCTTGATGGTTGTCAGCTGCTCCAAAAGGGACAAGTTGTCTCCTTTCTCTCCAAACTGCTCATGGAGGGCTATGCATAGTTGGTTCCAATTTTGAATAGAACCTGAGGCAAGACTCCTGAACCATTGCAAAGCTTTCCCTTTAAATGAAGATGCCAAAGCAATTTGACAGAACTTGCATCTCATTGATCTCATGGATTGCACAAATGTTGGCAATATCCTTAACATGATCACCGGGAGTAGTCGACTCTCTCCAGTGAAGTATGGAATGTTCTTCAATGCTACAACTGGGATTGGATTTTGTGCATTGAGAGCAAGTGGGCTGCTACCAGTGAAATTGACATAGGGTTTGTTTTGTACCATTCTAAATTACCTCAAAACCCTTGTTCATTGAATGAAAGGCCTACCAAGTGGAGGGGTTGAGAGAGTTCTGTTTGGTGGAGATGGAGACCTCGAATTCTCCTTCCTCTTTGCCTTCTTCTTGGAGATAACTACAGATACTCAAACAAAGACCTCTTCTTCTCCAGCTCTTGACCTTGTAGTGATTCTTCTCATGAGTTTTCGTGTCCTGTACTCTCTGAAACCAACTGATTCTTCCTCCTTGGAGATGTCAGATGTGTAATTTATAGCTCTTTAAAGTAAAAACTTGCAACAAATGCACATCAATTTTGTTGCAATGAAGATGAAGACCTCTAAGGTCCCACCGGGTGTGCCAAAATTGTTGTGGCAAATCAGTAGCACCCCTGGATGTTGATCAGGCTTCTAGTTTGATGTTTTAGACATCCAGTGTGATTGCACAACATTGAATCCTCTCCCCAAGTGTGGGACTTGAAAATGGGAAAGGAATCTCCAGTTTAGAGGCTGGTTCCTCAACTCCTCTAATCAGTTATATCACTTGCACAATTGCAGAGGTTTAAATTCCTAATTTCTACTCTAAATTCCGAAGGGACAAAGATAGAGAATACAAAAAAAGATAAAACTAATACTAATAGGAGATGCACCAAAGGAGTGGTGAGAATTTCTCACTTTTGTAGATTGACATAGTCCATAAAATGCAAAAAAACTTCATGTAAAAACTAATAACTATAATGAAGAATCATAAATTAATCAAACAACACCAGCAGAGGATAAAAAATTAATCACGGGCCTGTATTGTTATTTTAATGTCAAAATCACTTGCATTACAACACCTAAGAGGAAAAAATAGGTTTCAGTTCTTATAAAAGGTCTCGTTATTTCACCAAAATCACTTTCAAGGTGAGAAAAGGGAACCTGCAATACACAAAAATGTTCAATCCTTTAAAAATGAGCCAAATCTAGATTTTACAGTGCAAGGGACGAGCCCAGGACAAAGAAACATGGGAAAACATGGAATGGGTTCAATCATTGATGAAAACACATTCAAAACAGCATGGGCATTCTTACAGATCCATTCCCTAACATTTTTAACCATGCTGGGAGAGAATGCAAGCCATTCTTTATTAAAAACGGTGGTTGAAACATCATTTCTGTCCATGACCACATGCCAGAGGCGTTTTTCAATTTTATCTCTTCAAACTCCATGAAAATAAAAAATTGACCTTGGAATCTTGTAGATAATTTCACCAGCTTTGCATTGATATAAAGAACATGAAAAACCGAGCTCTGGATCGAAAGTTATGGCCATTTGAAATTTTAGGGCAAAACAGGGCCAAATCGGGTTGGCGGGCAATTTTTTTGAATTTTTACCTTTTTGGTCATTTGGAAAATTTCCCCATGCTCTACCATTCCAGGTGCCACATGACATGTTTTTATTAGCCACAGGCCCATCCTGCTCCATTTTCCTTTATTTTTTCCTTTGGAAAATTTTCTAAAATTTCCCCGCCGGGCCGATGAGCTGAGGACACGTGGCACATGTTGATTTGGGTGCGGACTGTCCTTCCAAATTTTTCCATGGTCCGTTTGATCATTTCTGACCTAGACACATGGCACAACCCCATTAGATGTGGGATTTCCCCTTCTAATTTTTCTTGTGGGCTTTTCTTAAGTTTTGGCGCCACCTGGACACGTGGCGAGATTCCATTGGCTTGCAATAGGGGGCTTTCCTCTTTGAATTTTCCTTTGTTTTCTCTTTAAAAAAATTTCCAAATTCTCCCCTCCCTCCACCGGTCCGAGACATGTGGTGGAATATCATTGGTCATGGGCCCTCCATAAGAGTTTTCACCTTTGTGCAAACACTTTGGGAAAAAATCCCAATTTCCTCTCGCACTCCATGCAGTCAGGCCTCTGGGGACACGTGGCGAAACATGATTAGTTGGCAGGGGCAGTGGGCCAAAAACTCCTCCTTGAAATTTGCGAAGCATTTTGTCAAAAATCTAACTTCTCCTCCACCTTCTGAAACTCCCATGCCATAGGACACGTGGCACATTTTTATTGGCCGCGGGCTTTCCTCTCAAAATTTCCATGCGCCAACACTTAGCCAAATTTTTCAAATTTTCCCCTGGACATGTGGCATCACCTGATTCGTTGGTGGGCCTGTGGGGAAAATATTTCCTCTTGAACACTTTTCCAAAATACTTGGTTAAAAACAAGTTCTCCTCTGACCCCGCCACTTCCCTGGACACGTGGCAACATCTCATTGGCTGTGGGCCTTCAAGGGGAAAATTTCCCACAAAACTCCGCCGAGCCATAACTTCAAAAATACATGGAGTTAGGAGGAAAAATTTACCTTTCTAGAAAGCTGAGAAAGAGCTCTATCCAATGGTGCCATTTCAGAAGGTTTTGAGTGCCTAAAAAGCAAAAATTATGACTGAGGCACAAGAGAGGGAAGAATGAGAGGAGTTAGCCACAAAAATGAACAGGGGGCACATTTTGGATAACAGCTTGAACAATATCAAAGCTTGTCAATGGTTGTACACTTGCAACCAACTTGACATGATCAAATCTAAAACATAAGAGATTAAAATGTTTCTCATATGGTCTCTCAGGAAGATGGGCTTTCTCAAATTTTCTTCTAAGAATTCAACCCCGACAATTTGCATGACTAAAGCATCCTTTTTTAAACACTCAATTTACATCCAAGCTTTCCCCAAGAAAAGAATATTCGAGGAACATTTTTTTGTTACATGTTTGATCATGATTTCAAGAAAATGACGTTTAACAGGTTTGCAACAAAAATTTGTTAGTTGTTCAAAAAGGTGAATCATTACAAATATCTCCATCATTTTTTAACTAGGAGCACATTTTCATCCTTCGTGCATGCAACCTCCATCATTTCATCCTTTTCCCATTCTTTCCTCTACAACTTTGCTTTACATCTAGCTTCTCTAGTAATTCACATTTTTGCAAGTGCCCGAGCAATTCCAACTTCAAAATATCAACCTTTACATTCCTTAGACTCATAAATTAAGCTCTAAATCCATTCAATTGCACTTTGCATAAAAAAGACAAGGAATTTCATCAAAAATGATGAAAAATAATGCGTATTCGCATCTCTAGGAGTCTTGGAGAAAAAATAGTAGTAAAATCAGATGCGATTCACATCAACCGTTGATTCTTCCCTTGCTCAACTTTTAGATTAGATCCTGGGGTTGCCTTTTGCATTGTATTACTTTTGGAGAAAATGTGTAATTTTCACATGTTTTCCCACCCTCCACCTTTAAAATATAGGCTCGACACATGGCTTAATCTAGGCCTTTGATGGAGTTGTGGCTCATTTCTATAATTTTACCCTTTTTAACAAAAAGGCAAAATTTCCAATTTTCCTCCGCAACCCGTTTCCCACTTTTATCTTTTGATGTGGGCCCTAACGGAGTCGTGCTTCATTTTTATACTTTTCTCCTTTTCACAAAAAGGAAAAAATATTCAAAAACCTCTGGCGACCCGCCTTCCGCTTTGAATTTTCAATGTTGAGCCAAAAACTTCAAAGTGCTCCGGCAACCCACCTCCCGCCAGAGCTTGAAAAGCGCCACGTGTCCATCTTCAGGGTTAAATTAAGACTTTTTCCCTGTCACTTCATATTTTTTGAATAGCCAATCAGAGACTATCGGGGCCGCAGGGCTAATTTGGTATTTTTTACAAATGTGACCAAAGTGGCAAATTTCACCAAAAAGACCCATAGGCTACAACTAATTAAAAATGAACATGTATACACCTTCAGGGAAAAAAAGATAAATTCACTCCTCCTTTATAAATTTGACCCGCCAATCGAACTCAATGCAGCCACTGGGCCACATTAATTTTTCTTTTACAAACATAGAAAAAAGTTACAAGTTATAAAATAGACCCGACGTGCCTCATCCAATCAAAAGAGACCATGTAGCTGAAGATGTTAAGATATAATTTGTGACAGGGAAAAACACCCATCAAACCATAAGATGCAAGGGAACTTCACCATTTGTGCCCAGAATTGAATCTTTCTTCAAGGACAAAGAATTTACAAATAATTCATGGCTCGACAACAATCCACGACCATAGAGAAGGATTTATAATAACACCCTAGTAAAGATAAAACTTGTACGCATCCATTTAGGGAGATAGAAAATATGACGAACTAGGCAGATTGGGAAATTTTTAGAACAAATAGGGTGAGATCAAATTGAGCACCAACAATATGGATTATATCATGACTTATATATCGCTATTGAGTTCCTTCAAATAATACATGAAAGCATACTAAGTTGTAGGTCTTACCATGAGAGGGATTTTGTCCCAAGTCTTCTGAAATCTGATGTTGAAATCAATCATCTACTTGTTGGGTGCCCTCCTTGTTGTTGTCAGTTGCTCCACTAGAGATAGGTGATTTGACTTATCTTCAAAGTAATTGTAAAGAGTTGTTCCCATCTCATCCCAAGTGGTGATAGATCCAAGTCTCAAGCCTTGGTACCATTGAAGTACTTTACCTTTGAAAGAGGCTGCAAGTAGCCTAACTACTACATCATGTGTGATCAAATAGAGTGAACATATGTTTTCTATATCCTGGATATGCTCCTGAGGGGTGACTTGATTCTCACTAGTAAAGTATGGAATACTCTTAAGTGTACCATTTGGCATATCATGTTACACAACCAACTACAAGGACTCCCTCCAAAGAAAGTTTGTAATGTTTCTTAGTGGAGGATGTTGATGATGTTCCATTACAGAATGCTCAAGTTGTCTATTTTGAGGATGAGTTGAATGGGTGCGGCGCTTGTATGCAGAGATGGGGATGCACGTGTGGATTATCTAGAACAAACTCTTCTCAAGGATAACTCGGAGGTACTTAAAATATTCATCATCTATTGCACTTCTTCTAGTGTGCACTCTTCTCATGAAAGGAGCTTCCATATGTGTCAAAATGAGCCTCTAAAGGCTGGAATACTAAGTCCACACACTAGAACTTAGAGATATGAAATTTGAGCTTTCAATGATTGTCTCACCGGCATGCCGAGAAATTGTTGGTTTCTCAAACATGCACCCGTGTCTTGGATCTTAGAAGGGTTGAGGTGTTTGAGACCACAATGGAACCATCCCTAAGTTGTGGGACCTTGCATGCTTGGGACGGATCTCCAGAGAAGGCCGGTTCCTCTATCTACTTCTATTGCTACTACTACTCCTAGTGCTGAAAGGGAAAACTAAGCTAATAATGCCAAGGGACCAGGGATAGAAGGATAACATAAAAGGAACTACACTAAAAGGTGATAGCACTATACAAGAGGGATGAATAGTATTTTTCCGAGTGACAATGAAAGGAAATGCATGAAATGAGGCTAGGCACGAGTAGCATAGCTAAACATGTATTCACCACATCGTTCTCATGGAGCACAACTAAATAAGGAACTGCAAGGGACTTGAAATAGCACAACCAACACACAACACAAAATAAAAGGCAAGAAGAAGGAATGTAAACATGTTAGGACAAAGAATAGTCACAAAATGATACTTCTATTACTTCCGTAAATGCATAGTGTTATTACAATGGCAAAGGAGGTCGATATCCACATGTAAGAGCTAGATCCGCAGGTCTCAGTAACTCAAAATACATAAAGTATGGAGTCCTTATCAAAATGCGTAAGGATCCAGAGTGTCCAACATAATAAATGAGTCTATCTCTTACATTTATAGATGAATCCATGGAGGAAGAAGGGAAGAAAAAGGGGGAAACTTGAATTTGAAATGCAACCACCAATAAGAAGCCTTTAATGCCTATAAATCCACCTAGAGATCTCAGGAAATACGCTTCCCAAGCATGTTTTGCATGTTGAAGAAGAAAGGAAGGAATATCATATCAAATCGGTTGGTTGGAGCAATCGATCTTCTCATTAATACTCATGTTTTTTCATTTTTACCTACCAGATCGCCAAGAATTTGAATTTGAATTTCTAGCACTATAGCTGATGTTAGCATCTTTCTGAAAAGTCCAAGTGTGCACCGATCTCGAGATCTATAGCAAAAGATACAGCTATTAGAAGATGTTAGATTTTTCTATGCATGCAAAACATGTGGCGTCCATGGATTAGCTGAGATGATGGCTATTTTTGTGAATATTTGTCATTTTTAGAACGTGTCACTTGTTGATTTGTTGCAAGGATTTTGCACACTATTGGCACACTTTGATTGGTTGTGCACGATATATTTAGGCATGTTAGAAGATGACTAGACATAGAAGGATGTAAAGGAGGGTGAAAGGAACGGGCATGCGGAGGAAGGTGAAGAATTTCATGCTCAACGCACATGGGAAATGAGGCAAACTGGTGAGTAGAGAATGCATGATCAAGGAGTAACTATTGTAAGGTAACGAGCATGGTGTGCGAGGGGGATGAGGGACTTAGCTTATCAAGCAAGTCCGAGATGTGTGCAAGGTAAAGAAGTTGTTTAGGAAGAAGTAAAAAGTGTAGAAGGTGAGCGCTAGGGAGAAGTGGAACAAAGAGGAAAAGAAAAGGGAAGGAGAGAATAGAAATCATGTGAGGGCACTTAAAAAAAATAATGGGTGTCAAGGGAAGTTTGCAACCAAGGAGTTGCACCAACCGAACTTGAGTACACGCAACCTTCAATGAGGACTTGAGAGCTATAATATTTATACCAGCTTATCCTAATAAATAGGAGATTTATTTGGATAACATGTTTTATGAGACACTTTTCTATTATTTCCTAGTAGAACTATATGAATGGATTTTAGTATAAGCATCCAGATCAAGTTGGTACTATAGATCATGCATATGGACCCAAGATAATTATCATAGGTTGTAGGATGCAGATCTAACTTGGATGTGGACCGTTGATCACCGGTGGAAAGGAGTGTTGACCAATTATACTCTTGAATATGCCATTTCTACGTATTCTTGCTAGGAAGTTTTCGAGGGATCTCAAAGGATCATTTTTGCATGTTATTCCTTTAGCTATGAAGATCTTGGTCATTACCTTGAGTTTAGAGGTATTCCCGTGGTTGGCTAAGCTTCTCAAAGGCCGGGAGATGAAGCTAGGGTGGAGGAAGATGGCATACATTGCATCCGAGAAGGAAAGAGAGGAGAGATGACTTAAGTATAGCAAATCTTGTGAAAGAGAGATGACAAGAAAATTTAAGGTTGCAGTAAGTGTGATGGATTTATGGAGGAAAATGTTGTGTGGAGGATTTGAGGTTCACACAGAGGAAGTGGAGCTCGAGTTGTCTATGTTACCCCATCTTGGAAAGTATGGGAGAGAAACCCTTCACTTCGATGAGAGTTCATCACATGGAGAAAGGAGATTCGTTGACATGTATTCGAACCCACACTGCAACCAACCCCGGCACTTGGTTTTCCAGATCAAGGAGAAGTATTGTTAACCCGATTGGTATCGATGGGAGTAACCGATCTATACCGGGAGATATAATTTCTCATTTGGAACATTCATGGCTGCGCAAACCATTCCGGTTTTTAGAGGAAAATTTGGAGAAGGTGCAAGTATGCAAGATTTGGGTATCACATCTAGGAGTGGCGCGGACACACAACCGGTAGTGGGAAAATATCACAATCAATCAAAGCATGTAGTTTAGTGAGATGCTAGGAACACTTGGCATGACCACTTTAGGCCATTTTCGACTTCGGGAGTAGGATATGGTGGATTAGGAGGAACAGACCAGGTGGATCCGGTGGATCTGGTGGAGGAGGAAACACCGAAGGGAACCAAGGCTGGATCAGAGGACAAGGGCCTCAACCACCTTCATAAGTATTCTTTGAGATTTCTATGCACTTATAAAACTATAGGGGTATTGAAGATGTTGTACAAAGATATGCACAAGTTTGAATTGCTATGGCATGCAAAAGGGATCACTACCCGCAGAGGAAGGAAAGGCGGGTTTGTAACAACATTGCAAGAGCATGCGCATAGTTAGTATAGAAAGTATGAACCCCATCATATGGTAGTAAAATACACCACGTTGAATAACACCTTCCCAATAGAGTTCCATATCGCTGAGTTTAAGCAAAAGAGCATCAAGCACTCAAGGAGATCCAGTAGGGAATGGTAGAGAATATGTGGGAGTATGAAGTGTGTTTAAAGACTCTCTTATTAGAACTATCCCATGACATTCATCCTTCTCAACATGCTCAATGGTGTGTTGGAGGATTGATAACACTAATTATAAGGGCTTTGTCATACAAAAATTTCATAGACCCGCGTGAGGCATTGGAAGCTGCCCTATGCACTGAGGTTGTTAGGAGTGTGGATACTGGTGTTAGTCCTTTTCTAGAGGCTAAAATTGCTGCAATAGATGAGTAGTTAGAGAATTTGTATGCAAACTTAACACATGAGGTTTATAGTGGGCTTTGGTGTACAGATTGTGAAGTATAAGGGCATTCAAAGGATAATTTCCTTGAAATTCATTACGTGACGTAGTGGTAGTCTATGAGATCTACCATGGGGATCATGATGCAAGTAGGTGCCCTCTACTACAACGTGAAATCCGTAATAATGTTTCTTTCTATTGTAAGATATGTATCTCTACAACCCATGATACCAAGGATTGCAGACTGATTGATCAGATCCATGATGTTATTGATCTTAGTATTGGCCGACTAGTCTTGAAAGTAGTTCCAAGGGTGATGATAATCATTATGAAGGGTGTGTAGATGGAGGAGCACGTGGAAGAGGTTTTCATGGAGGATTTTTGGTCACAGTAACCACAACGAAGGACAAAGTGAGTTCCCACGAGGAACCTATTATAACTATGGATCTACATAGCATTACAAATGTGAGTTCCCCGATCTCATTACAATGCTCATGGTTTGGAAAGAAAAAAAGTATGAAGAGTATCCAGAGATTTATGAGCATATTGTAGACACCAAAATTGGGTCACACTCCCCTTGGTCCCTCGTCAAATAACCAACTCAAACATACTCACCTAACCATGGCCCCTTTCACCCCACATTAATATTATTTTAATTAACTTAATTAAATTAATACCCACCCTCACAATATACATTACTTAATTATTCTAATTAAGCTAATTTCCACCTCACCTAGACACCTCACCTAGCCACCTCACCTTAGACCTATTCTTGGCATGTTTCCATAACTAACTAAGACTTAGTTTAACCCTAAAAATCAATGCCTACTATCCCTCTAACCACCTTCCCGCTCATAAAAATGTAATGTCCGTTATACATCTAGGAAGAAAGGAACGAACCTGAGCTAAAAGAGGTGAGATCTGCCAATTTTAGTAAACCTAGGGAATCCCACCTTAACCAATGCCGGTCACCCTAAACCAATCTTTGGTTAACACAGACTACCGTTAATTACCATTTATTCACCTTAGCAACCTTTTTTTGGGTTAGCACATTTTGGACCAAAGGAGAGAGATCAGAGTTACATGCAAGTAGAACCAACATCCTTTCACGCATCTAGACATTCATAGCCAGCACTAGGACAAATCTAGAAGCATTGCACTCATGGAAGCATTCTGGGATTCACTGCTATGGTCCCAAATACCATCCTTCTGATCAACTACCATTACCATTCAGCCATCCAATCTACATCACAGTAAGTGTATCCCTAACCAAAGCATTGTTATTTCAGTTAGTAGCTTTTGTTACTCTTATTATTAATCTACACTTTGCATGCTCATTCTCCTATCCCTTACCAACCTGTAACCCAACCATTTCCTTACCCACACCACTAAATCACCCATCCTCTCTTGTTGTTCATCCCTGAATACACCTAAGACTTCTATAAACCTCCTTATCCACCCTACCATCTCTATCAAATCCCAAATCAAACATTGAAATCAGATCTCTTTGAGTTTTGTACACCTCGACCTTACCAATGTTGGTTACCCATAACCATCATCGCTTCTACATAAACCATCATTGATCATACTATATGCACATCGGTCTCTGTGTTTTATACCCTACCTAAGAACAGAGCCAAACAACCTCCTACCAATTGACCTAAACAACCCAGAATCAGACCTTGACTAGTCCCAATACCTTGACAGTCACCTCATCCTTTAGATCCAACTATAGCCTAGCCTATTGTGATTGGATTTTCTTATTGTACTTGAATGAGATACCTAAATCATATCAACTACAGTAGGACTTTACTTATTTCTTGCATTAATTTGTTTTAAACAATGGATTGATAACCATCTAGGAAGTATCACACTTCCCGAAACTAGCATACACTAGGCAGTCCACTATCATATATCATTTAACTTCTCTTTTGTAGTCTTGTTTTCTATTACAGGTAGTTCCTCCTAGCCAAAAGGAAGCTATCACAATCATAATTGGGTCAAGAATTCAGAATGCATACAACAACCATCAACCAATTAGCAATAATAGGTATTCCTCCTCAACCCTTAACCTTATCTATTTCGTCATTCAAAAACGTAAAGAAAATGGTGAAACACGATGAACTTGCAGCACCGAAAAGACAAAGGTGTTGGGATGGTGAGCATCAAGAAGGAAAATTTATAGTAGATGCCAAAAGTGGCGTGTGAGTTAGGGATAGAACTGATCTTGGTAAAGACATGAGTAGAGGCCGTGCATGCTAGGGAGATGCCAAGACAAAGGACACTAGTTTCAAGAGAGGAAGTGGTACATGGAAAGTATCCAGATCCTACTCATCAAAAGGAGGTGTATCAAGAGACTATGGATGTGATTCAGAGTTTGCAAGGGGAGATCCAATGTCTAAAGGAGAAATAAAAGTAGTTGGATCAAAGGAAGAATGCTAAGGCTCCAAAGGATGACCTGGATGAGGTCAAGGAAGTATGTAGGATGTTAAGGAAAGAGAATATTATTCCCTTGCTAGGAGAATGGCTAAGGGAGAAGGTACCACACGTCGGAGTAGAGTGCGAAAGGTAGGTTTTGCATGTAAACTTTCCTCCTCACAACCTTGACTATGATAAGGAGATTACTTTGAATGTGGTTGTTAATGGATGGCTTCTGAGTAATATCCTCATTGACACGGGAGTAGAGGTCAATGTTCTTACTTTAGATGCTTGGAATCAAATGGGAATGCCCGCATTACAACCATCTTCAAATGTGTTGTATATAGAAAATAAGACTAAGGAAATTCCCATTGGATTCTTGAAGGATGCAGTTATCACCATTCAAGGGGCTAAGTTCACTAAAGACTTTGAATTCTTGGCGCTCACTAAGGTAGACAATTTTCCAAAGATTGTTTGGGCACCCATGGTCTTACAAGAACAATGCCGACATGTAGTTTAACAAAGGGTATATTAGTTTATAGAATAATGAATAAAGGGTGATTATTCCTTTAATGAGATCAAAATTCATCACCCTATACCGAGCCCTTATGATAAGAATTCCTTGATAGAATCTATGTGCGCTCCATCAGAGATCCAGAGATAATTCATCCCATGGAGGGAGTCATCCATTTTGAAGATGCTTAGTCCTTGGGTGATACCACTAGCATGGCATGTAAAAATTTGGCACATGGGACTTATGAGTTAATTAGGTGACATTTGAGAGGATCTGTAACAAGGGTAATGAAGGTGTACTTAATCAAGCACCTAGGAGGAAAGAAGCTGCCAAATTATTCTGGAGGAGCATACCTAAAGTTTTCTTGCAAGAAATGGAGGCTCAGTGGAAGAATGAGGATGAGAGAAGGGGAATGCTCAATTATAATCTGTTCGTAATCGTAGCACACCGGTGGGCTATACATCGGGAGAACCTCCTAGAGTAGCATGAGGTAAAGATCATATTTTCTATAAGGTTCTCCGAGAAGCAATGCACCCACAAATCATACAAGAATACCATGGTAAAGAGACCACCTCGTTTCATATCCAAGTGTATGAGAAGGCCTGGATGGGAAGTGTAGAAGCATTACCACCTTCGTTATGGGTGTATAAGTTATATTCCACCTTACAAGGTTGTATGAATGCATGGTATAGTCATTCGAGATACACCGAGAGGAAGGTAATTGTAAATTTTGGCGGTTGATCTCATTCAAGATTTCGAGTATAGGAGTGCAAAGCCATCAATAGATGAGGTGTTTCAAGTAATAAAGCACCTTACAATGGGAGATAGTGTTATGGTAGAGGATAGGCTACTGGAGTTACTGGGTGAGCCTTATTTGGAGACGTGCCTCAATGAAGAAGAATTAAAGGAAGTATAGCTTCAGACACGTGCATTGAAAAATAAAAATGAAAAATGGTCTGTATAGTAGATGGCGAGGAGATGAATACTTTGGATGTTAACCATTCTAAAGGTTTTAGTGAAGTCATAGATAACATTGATGAGTGATCATGCGCCTACCATGAGCCCTTGAAAATAAATAAGGTTAACATTGGGATGAAGATAGAACCAAATGAAGCTATCATTGGGACTATTGGTCAAAAAAATAAGTTTCAAAGGTCGTTGATCTATTGTGTGAGTTCTAGGATTTTTTCCTTTGTGAGTATCATGAACACAAAGGAGTCCACCATTCCTTAGGGGATATGAAGATCAAGTTGAAGGAAGGTGCACACCCAATTTGGAAGAGGCCTTATTGGATGAATCCAAATTTGTGTGTGTAGTTCAAGGAAGAAATAGACAAGATGATAGCATCTAGTATCATTAAGGAAGTGGAAGAATCAGAATGGATAAGTCATCGTATCAAGAAGGATGGGAGGATAATAATGTGTTTACTACAGGATCTAAATGCAAAGTATGTGTCATCCATCCTTTCCTAACCCCCTTTCATCAAGAAATTTTAGAGGGAGTAGTGGGTGCAAAGTCTATTCTTTCACGGATGGGTTCTTAGGGTATCACTAGGTTAGGATTGCAAAGGAAGACCAAATAAAGATAACTTTCACCACCGAATGGGGAATTTTTTCCTACACACTTATGAATTTTTGATTGAAGAATGTACTGTTGTGTTCTCGCCATCATCAGCCTTCTAAATAGTATAAGCTCAACACATTAAAAATCATGAGTTAGTCTTCTAAATAGCATAAGTCCAACACATTAAAAATCACTTGTTAGGTACATGCTTTTATTGTTTGATTGACATGTGTTTTGAGGTGTGAGGATATGCTTCTCCATTTTTTTCATTTTGTTCCTCGCACACTCCACAATCATAGTTAGAGTATTTTGACTTCTTCTCGAGTGTGTTGAGGCTTCATTGCATCATCTCCGTGCCCTCGGGTTGATTATTTATGTCACTAAAATTCACAACAATCCATCTTTCCAAATTTTCATAAGTAACCGCATCGATTACCCCCGACCGGCATCAGCTTTTTCTTAATCGGCATCAATTTTCTATTCTTTTGGGTTAATTTTCCTAAATAACCCTTATTTCATTTTCTTTGTTGTCAAAGTTCCTGTGAGTCTCTGTACTCTCTAGGATTTGATAAACATTCATCATACAACTTTCTCATCTAACCATCAATAGTATTTGCTTCATCTACTAAAATTGTTCCTATCTCATAAGAACCGACATCGATTACCTGAACCGAACCGGCATCGGTCATCCTTAACCGGCGTCTGTTACCTTGTATTGAATATCAACTAATATATTACCCAAATACACCTATAGAAAACTATTTTCTTCATTCTCACTACTCCCTTTGTCACCTTCAAGATATAGCATCACCTGATATACATTCATTTACATGGTGTTGACTCACAATCAAGCTAACACTCTTACATTTCATGAAAGTCATCAACCACTCCCACCTATTCCTTCACCCCCTTTGTCCTATCACCCATGGATCCAACCATACCTACCACCATTTCCACATGCAATGAGGAATTTACACAACTCCTTGATCAGAATCCTGCAGCCTTATAGTTCTACCTTTCCCACTCTTCCACCCGAGACTCCTTGGGTCAGTTGATATATGGCATGCCTGTATCCATATCTCCTACCCTTATTCCCACTCGTATCAACCCCTACTAATGCAGTGTTACCTTCACCTACCTTATCCCCATCAGTTTCAAAACTAGGCCCCATACCCGCTATGACCGCTACATTTGTAGTATCGGTCACACCCGTAGTATCTGTTTTCCCCTCATCAACCACCTAGACCATAACCTCATCCACACCCATTGTCTCATAGATACCAATTGCAACACAACCACCACTCATGGTGTCACTGAACCCTACTCCATTCTAGAATCTTGTCCTCTCCATCCCGTAAACACTACCCCCAATCGCTACTAGAGTCACTACGACCATCCCACCTACATACACATACTATCAATAAACCCCTATCTCATCCATCACCCATTCTAGATATATGCCCTCTATGTCGATCCCCTATTCTCAACCTCCCTATTTGACATCACCATACACTAGAATTCCACCCACATCACATGTTTAGTACCATCCCTCCTATGCCACAAGAGGATCCCTTCCACCACAACCTACCAATGACCTCATCAAATTAATGATGGAAAGGATGCAGACACTAGAAGCATCGGTTTCTGGCTCACGCAATTCTCTCACCTACGATGAAATCTATAATGATCCCATTCATCCATCCATCCCTACTTTCCCATACCCTATGCATTGGGAAATTCCAAAATTCAACCATTTCAATAGTAAAGAAGACCTGCAGCAGCATTTGCGGTCTTTTAAACAATGGTGTTACATGATCACCCACGATGACGCTTTACTCCTATGAACCTTCCTGATGTCCCTGACAGGACCTACATTGGGCTAGTACATTAGGCTACCAAGACACTCCATCTACTCATTTAATCAAGTAGACCACGCCTTCTTATATCACTTCTCCATCAACATTGTTAAGAAGGTTACCATGATCGATCTTTATTCCACATGACAAGATGCGAAAATGAGTCTATCACCGACTTTTTTCGCCATCGCCTGACCTAATTAACCATCTCACATTTCAATTACCTCAAACTAAACTCATAAATTTATTTACTCATGCTTGTGCTAGACATATCTCACCAACCTTACAGGTGTAAACCTTTCACACTTTTGATGAGGCATTCACCATGGCACAAAAATTGGAAATTTGTGTTGTCAAAGAGAATAAAATTCAACTTCATAAAAAGAACATCATGTTCAAACCAAATGATGCTTCTTCATCTTCAAAACCCCAAAACTACTATCCAAAACCCAAGGGATCTACCAATGCCATAATTCTTAAGCCTATCCCCCCTCATAATTCAAACCCAACAAAACCTCCTTCTAATCTTTCTCTAGTCCAAGATTTCCATTTCAGACAAGAACAGTAAAAGTACACTTCAATAGGATAATCTTATGCTTTTGTTTTGGAAAAGCTTGTTAAAGATGGTGCCATTACCCTTCCACCTATAAAACCACACACTGGTTTTGACCCTGAGCACCCCATGCCCACATGGTATAAGTAACATGACTTTTATAACTATCATCGTGTCAAAGTTCATAGCGACAATAACTGCATCACCTTCAAGAATATTGTCCAAGAAATGTTAGACAATGGAGATCTAGTCTTGGATAGCTTGAATGCACCCACTAACCAAAACCTACATATCTTCAAGAAGCCATTACGTAATCATGCCCCATCTTCCAACCAAGTTGGTGACACTTCAAATAATGATAGCAATGTCTGCAAGGTCCATGCTATTTTTGATGACATGCTAGTTTCTTCCCAATTTCCTCATATCCCTTTCATAAACAAAATATTAGCCCACGCTCCCCTACCTACACAAGAACCTATGCCATCTACTCCTCCACCCAGAGAGGAACCCCTTCATTTTCTCCTTTACCCTTGGAAGAGCCTATAATTAGCATTCTTCCTTTGACCCCTTAAATTTTTGAGTAGTTTTCAAGTAACACCTCTCCTCTCATAGGAGAAACATGTCCACAACCTACATCATCACAAGGAGAGTCCACATCATCTAGACCTTCCTCTCCTCTACCCATAGAGGATCCTATCAAAATACCATTTCCTTTAGATGGCCATTCACCACAGAACCTTCAAGATCATGTTGATCTGATGTTGGCTCTCTTACCCATAGATTCTAAGGCTAGCCAATTCCCTATATCGCAAACACATTTCATGGGGATCACTACCTGATCCACATCGGTCCCTACCGTAGTAGTACCATTTTCACGCTTGGCCAATCACCTGGACTATGTTGATCGAGCCTTACTCTGGGGATGCCTTCTACTTCTAGTTTCAACCCAAATGCAGTTGTCACTCATCGACACCTCCACTATCTACCCAAAAGTGTTTCAAGCAACCAAAACAAACACAACCATGACTATTGCAACACCTTCCACATCACCACCCATGGCCCAACTCACACCTCTTCCCATAACCCAACATACATCTACACCCAAACACCTACCCACACCTATATCATCTCCCTTACCTAAACCTATTACTAACAAATAGCCTTACTCACCCACCCATCAAATTAGATTTAGCCACATCTTCCAAAACTAACACTAAACTTACCCCAGCCCCTAAAAATAAGATCCAACCTCCTAGGCCTCATACACCAACCTTGCCTACCATGCCATTATCACCTTCACCCCTTCCGTCCATCCTAGGGCCTCACCCCTCGACCCTAGCCAAGCAATCATCTTCCACCAACAAACCAAGAGTGCAGCAGCCCATCTCCGCATCACGGACCTCTAATATACCCAAGTGATCCACACAACTTCCGCCCTCACCCGTAACCTTCTTACCACCCATACCTCCACTACCATCCATAAATTATTCACTACCCATGACACTTTCTTCTCTTTCACTCATACCTTCTACCCAACCTCTACCAACCACCTCCGCAAATCATCTCGGTTACCCCCATGGGCTACCCGTCCTCTTCCACCATCTATTTTTCCTTCCACATCTCATACACCCATGTCACCTTTGCACAAAAAGGTGCAACCTAAAGCTAAGAATCCGCTACCCTTTAATAAGGTAGTTAAATCAACCAAACCTTCCATCACCATCTCTTTTACATTTCCCGTACCTAAACAGATGCCCACAAGACCTAAGACCACTCCACACACCAAACTAGTAGACCAAACCATTCCCCCTCTTGTAAATCCTCTTCCTCCACAATCAGCCATACCTATACCCAAACCCACATTCACCTCCCATTGTGACCCACTAGTAGGATCCTATGCCAAAATCTTAACCAATCTCGTCAATACTTATATCATCACATTACCACCCCTTAGACCTTATGACCCACTCAAACCCAAACCAAAAGGGTTTGATGAAACTAAAATTTGTGCCTACCATCATGTGTCAGGACACGATGTAGAGATCGTAAGGCTTTAAAACCACTCTTGTCCAATTGTGTCCTCCCGAAGAAAATTTTGACGATGACGATCTTCTTGATGAGGACTCCATTTTGCCTTCACCAATTTCCCTAGAGGCTCTTCCATTACCTACTCAAAGTGACCAAAATCTCCACCCCCACAACTCTTTAATCCATCATTGAGATTTGAGATTAACATGGTTCATATAAGAGAGTTGGCCACACCACCACCCAAATTCCAATGCATCCTACTCATTTCACAAGGGTCGTATCCACCACTAGGGTTTTGTCCCTCATGCCTCTATACCTTTCATGACACACCTTCTTCATCCACCTCCCCTAAAATTAACATGGTTGACATTACCACCCATGCCTAGAAAGATAAAGGAAAGGAAAAGGAAACTAGCCCATTAACCAACTCTATACCCAACATACCATCTCGCACCCATACCTAAAGTCACTATTCGAGGTCCTACATATCCTATTTCGATGGGGTCACGTACCATACAATGTTAAAACAACTACACCAATCCCCCCTCAAAATGTCTTTATATGACCTTGTCTAAACCTCTCGAGTCACATCATCAAGCCCTCATGGAGGTCCTTCAATATATTAAAGTATTACCAAATGAGCCCACACCCATAGCCTCCATCATTACCCCCACCATGTAGCCTCTCTCACTAAGTCATCACCTTCCCCTACACCTCCACCTAGTTTCTAAGTAATCACCCTTAGATTTTCGATGAAGAGATCACTTCCTTCAAGTCCGATGACCTCAACCCTTCTCTGTTCATCTTTGTATTCTTTAATAATATACATATACGATGCATCGTGATTAACGGTGGTGCTTGTATTAACATAATCTCCTCCCCATGCATAGGACCAAATGTGAATACCTACTAATTGTATGCATGGTAACCCAATTATGCTATGCTCTTTCAATGATGCCATGACATCTACCCTGGGTACCATCATTCTCCATGTCTGTGTGGGTCCCCGCACTATCCCAAAACTTTTCTATGTCCTAGAAGGGGATTTCCAATATAACTTGTTACTCAGCCAACCTTGGATCTGCACCATGGGTTGTTTCCTTCGAATTTACACCATTTCCTCAAATTTGAACATGAGGGGTATAATTACATGATCCCCCTTAACCCATCACCTTTCAAGACTTGTAATATGCTATATCATCCCAATGACGTGTTTGTACCAGTCAAAGCATTTGCCATTGTCCCCACTTCACCTTCACCTACAATCCCATCCACCAAGACCACCACCACCTCTTCTGCATCTAACCTTGTTATCCCTACTACCTCCTCTACCATTGATTCACCTGTATCCCTATCATCTAGCAAGCTATCTATTCCCACTACCCACATACCAACTATTGATCCCATAGAAGGTGTTTTCCAATTCCTCACTCTGGGGAGAATACCACCTATACAACATCAACACCTTCCTTACCCCACAAGAGTATGGAAACCTACGTCAGCACCCCAGTTATATCATCCGCATCAACAACATTTTTCCTTATGGCACTCCCCACCTTCGCACTAATCTAATGTATAGGGGCTTGAAATGGCCACCTATAAACCTGAACCTCCATCCCAAACCCAACCATTTTCATCCGACCTACACTCCCTCACTAACCACCGCTTCACTCACACTTTCCTCCTTTGGTGCACCTAGAAAGTATTTGACTTTGAATTTTACAAATAAGGCCACCATACTATCATTTCTTGTACCTCTCGTAAACACAATGACCATAGGGGCATTATTTTTGATGCTCCACATTCCAAGAAGGTTCACATCAACCTCATTCAGGATGGGAAATCTTCCCCATCTCATTCACCCACATTACCATCTTCACCCACCGAGTCCATAGATCCTAAATCTATTCCTCCTAACTTTTTTTTTCGTAAACACCATTTCATTGGGACCGCTGACCTATCAATGCGATGGTGAATCTCCCTCTTCTCTCCCATTATTGTATCATAATATGATCGATGATGATACACCTTCTATTAACATTATTTAATTTTAGGATGATGAGTCCATCCTCACCTACCTTGGTGTGGAAGAATCTTATATTCATTGGTCGTTACCCATTTGAGATGCAAACCATGTTGAATGAATCGACCATCAAAATCAACATTAACACTCAGACGACCCTCTCATATTATAAAGATTAGTCAATCCTTATATGTTCTTTGAACAAGAAGCCTTTGACTCTTTCCTTCGGGACCATAGCAACGCTTTTTCTTGGTCCTATGCCGATATGCCCAGTATTGACCCAAAAATGTGGTCCACAATATTGTAACCATTCCTAATGCCAAACCCATCAAACAAAAGTTGTGGAAAATGCATCCTCACATTACTCTTCTAGTCAAAGAAGAGCTTCAGTGCCTTCTCTCAGTTTCCTTCATCTTACCCATTGACTATCCCCAATGGATTTCTAACATTGTTCCTATCACAAAGGTAATAGGGGACTCTTCATTTATACTGAGACTTTCGTGACCTCAACCTTGCCTATCCCAAAGATGATTCCCCCTACTGTGTATCGACCAACTAGTTGATCTCACTGTTGGCCATGAAATGTTATCACTCATAGATAGTTTCTTAAGCTACAATAAAATATTACTAGCTCCATAATATCAACACAAGACTACTTTCATCACCCCTGGGGAACTTTTCATTATCGAGTCATGCTTTTGGCCTTAAAAATGTTGGTGCCACATATCAGCGAGCCATGACTTATATCTTCCATGACATCATGCATCGCATATTGGAATATTACATAGATGATCTTCTGGCCAAATCTAAACATCGAACCGAACACCTACCTATCCTTAAAGTCATCTTTGACTGTCTCATCAAGTATTGTGTGCATCTTCAACCAAAGAAGTGCGTCTTTGCGGTACTTTCTAGAAAACTCCTAGGTTTCATCATTTATTTACGTGGTATAGAAGTCAATCCTTCTAAAGTCAAGGATATTCTAGAAATGCCTCCACCCACTAATCTCCATCAACTTCGAAGCCTACAAGGAAAGTTGCAATCTATTCATCATTTTATCTCACAGCTTTCCAACTGTTGTCAACCATTTCATCATCTTCTCAAAAAGATGTTTCATTCAAATGGGTTGATGACTTCCATAAAGCCTTTAAGGCATTAAAACAATACCTCCTTCAACCACTAGTGCTCATTCCTCTTAAGGATGATGAGCCCTTTTACCTATATATTTCTACCACCGACCATTCTTTAGGGTGTTATGCTCGCTCATCACGACGATGAGCAATGACAGAGAGCAAGCGGTTTATTACATAAGACGTACCCTTCTTGACTAGGAAACTAGATATACGCATGCCAAAAAACTCTTCTTAGCCTTAGTTTTCATTACCACAAAACTCCACCATTACCTACTCAATCACAAAACCTTCATCATCACAATACTAACCCATTGCACTATATGTATGCCAAACCCTATCAACATCAACATGTCACACGTTGTCTTATGCTTCTTGCCAACTTTAACCTTGAATTCATTCATCAAAATTTCATCAAGGTCCAGGCTATCGCTGACCAACTAGCTGATGCACCTCTTTTTCGAGAATCATCCATCTAACTTTGATTTCCCATATGAGTATATAGCTACCCTTTCCTCGGATGAACCCACTTACAAATTTCACTCTTCTTCGATGGTTCCAAGTGTCAACGTGGGGGTGGGCTGCTGTTATCCTCATTCCTCTTAATGGTGAACCTATGCCTTTGTCTTTCAAACTCTATTTTGATTGTACAAATAATATTGTTGAATATGAGGCACTCATATTGGGTCTCCAGCTGCCTATGCCTTAGATGTTAAGACAATCAATATCTTTGGTGATTCTCAGTTGGTCATAAACCAAGTCAATGGTATATACCAATGTTGTAATGAGATCCTTCAAAAGTATAAGCAGCACGTAGACATACTTTTGACCACCTTTGACTGTTATACACTTCAAACCACCCCACGTTCTATCAATAACTTTTTGGATACCATGGCCTTCTTGGATTCTCAAATACCTACTTTGCCCATTCGCCGACTCTAAAATATTTGTCACCATACAAAGGCTACAATCACCCTATTTTTTACCTCATGAATTTTACTCTGTCTAAACCATTTCCCCGACCCACGTGACCTTTAGTATAAGCAATATGCATACTATCTTTCCCTTTCCATTCTACCTACCAATCTCACTCATAATGAACAATGGGCCTTTCTTAAAAGTGTCTCCTGTTATGTCCTCATGGGTGGTATACTTTACAAGTGTAGCTTTGATGGCATTCTCTTACAATACCTTACAAGTTCTAAAATTCCTTACACCATTAAGGAAGTTCACGATGTAATTTTGGATGTCACTTTAGTGGTTTATCTGTCACAAAACACATTCTTTTCCTATCATATTATTGGCCAACCATAAACCGCGACTCTTGTTATTATGTCAAACATTGCGTGAAATGCCAACAACATGCTAATCTCCACCACACACCAAGTCATGCCTTACAGGTCACATGAGACCTTTGGCCTTTCTCTCAATGGGGTTTGCATCTTATCGGTGAGATCAAACCCCATTATTCACAATGCCACCAATGGATCATAACCACTACCAAATATTACACCAAATGGGTAGAGGCCATTCCCCTCATTTCTACAAAAGCTAATAAAATATGTGAATTCATCAACCATCACATCATTTGTCATTTTTTTGTTCCTCACCACCTCATCACTGATAATGGAAAACAATTCAAAAACAAAACCCTACGCAAACTATGTGATGCTTTTTGGCATCCAACTCATTTCTCATCACCTTATTACCCACAAACCAATGGTCAAGCCGAATCAACTAATAAAACCTTAAACAAAATTCTTATGAAGATAGTAAATGATCTTTGGGAAAGATTGTCATACACACATTCCTTTCACCTTGTGGGCTTATCGTACTAGTATTCACACTTCAACTACTGCCACACCCTTTTCTCTAGTCTATGGTACCGAGGTTGTCTTACCTCTCGAAGTCTAGATTCCATCTCTTTGCATCTCACTATAAGACATGCTCAACGACAATGACTTTCACCAAGATCATTTGGTGTAACTTGAGTTATTAGATGAACGTCATCTCAATGCTCTTGACCATCTCCAAATTTACCAAAAACATATCAAACGTGCATATGACAAATGCATTCACGAATAACCTTCTAGGTTGGCAACCTCGTCCTGAAAGAAAATCAACATGTAACTAAAGAGGAGAAAAGTAAATGGGGTAAATTTTCTCCTAATTGGCTTGGACCCTATATCGTTACCCATGCCTATGGATCAGGTGCTTATCATTTGTCTTCACTGAAGGTAAACCTGGCTGGTTTCCTTAATGCCTTGCATCTTTGACCATTCTATTATTTATATCAAGTCATATATCACTTTCTCGCCAATTGATCACTCATCCCTTGAGTGTTGTTCACCTTCCATATTACCCATTTTGAGGATTCACGACTAAACAAGAATCATGTGATTACCCATCACCATTTTAGCCTTGTCTTTAATATGAGTACCATGGCTCTACTCATAGCATGATTCTCATGGATATTTTTTGTCTTCTCCGATATGGAATCCCATGGTCATTCATCACTCAAAACCACCCCCTTTCATAATTAACTCCTGTGTACTATGGTTTTTTCATCCAAACAAAATCCTACCCTTCCTCTATAGTCTTTTCCATGACTTAAACATCCAAAAACAAAAAGGGATACAACTCCTTGAGTCAAACTTCTAGCGAAAGATGACTCCCTCGAAAGGGACATCTCTTCACTCTAATTCCATCGCTATAAATAGACTTCTCCCTTGAAGGACAGCTTATATTATAGTTATTTCATAAATTAAATAAAAATATCCAAAATCTTCCCACATCGATCAGCTTCATGAAGACCTCAAGGAGATAATATACTCATCCCATATATACTTCCCACATCGATCAGTCTATTAAAAACAAACAAATGAAGAAAAAGATGAAATTTTCGTCATGGACTTGTCTATTATTTATCCTGGGTTTCTTGTTCCAAAATACATTATATCATACACTAAGTTACGCTAAACTACTTATTCTTGCCTCCTTTCCTTTTAGCCTAATCCCCTCATTACTCAAGGGACTTGCTGCAAATGCGACATTTGATGATTATGTAACTTTTTCACCCTTTGAATGGTCCATTATGCAATGCCTTTAGGGTCTTATGTTCATAAGCCCCTCTTAGGTATGGTTGACTCATTAGGGTTCTTATCAATTAAGAGGCTCTTTTGCCACCTTTTACCATTCTCCTTCCTCATTACTTATTGATTATCCTATACAGACCATCTCATCGACACCTATATTTAACAACCACTCAATCATGCCTATGACCTACATTCAACCATGCATGTGACCTACACTCAATCATGCCTATGACCTACATTTAACCATGCATATGACCTACACTCAATCATGCGTATGACCTACATTCAACCATGCTTAACACTTACCAAACCATTCTTCTACTTCATCATAATCTTCCCTAGCTTATGTGAGAACTACATTGGCATGAGGTCCCTTTTCGTCGGGACTATGTAGGCACTACTTCAAGGGCATGGAGCCCTGGAGGTTAGCTCACCACTCTCTACCCTAACCGATTCCTCCTTTCCATTTCCTATTCACATTCTACCCTAGTTAGTTCCTTTTATATCAATAACTAGAAATTAAACCAAACAAGCAACAATTGTTAAACATCTTTTCCATCATAATTTACACATTCATTTCATCACATCTACCATTTCTTTTACATCATCATACATTTTCCTATAACTCATCTTAACATGATACATACCATTAGTAATTGCACACATTAATGAATTAGAAATTCAATCAACCATAAAACCTGACTCAACCATGCCTAAATCAACCTGACTCAACCATGCCTAAATCAACCTGACTCCACCATGCCTAAATCAACCTGACTCAACCATGCCTAAATCAACCTGACTCCACCATGCCTACACCAACCTGACTCAATCATGCCTAAACCAACTTGACTCCATCATGCTTAATCCACCTAGTTTCCATCACATACACACATAAATACAGAAATGAAAATCAATAACCCCATTCATGTTATAAGTACCATCAGCTATAAATTGGAAATTCTGTGTATACACACATGTGTACATGGATATAAATAAATACCAGTCTCTCATAAACTCTCATATACAGCCTCACCATCTTTGGCATGCAGGCCGGTATATGATCAAAAATAACAAAAACTCTCATCTACATCCTCACTCTCTTCGGCACGTAGGCTAGTATATATATAAAAATAAACAACTATAAAAAATAGGAGGTACATATAGCTATCAAACATCACCTTGCTAGATATCCTCCATCTCTATCTCACCTATCTCCTCCTCCTCCTCTGACCCTGTACGGCATCTAGCCTAAGCATCTCACCATCCACCCTCAGTTCTAGTAAAATCTCTCGCTAGTACCTCACTTACGGCTGGCCTTCATGAACCTGGTGGCCTCACCGACCTTGTCTCGTGGCTCGATGTCCCCCTGTGCTCTCCACACTATGGGTGTGTGACCTGGTCCTCTCACTCAAGGTGTGTTGTGCTCTATACTCTCCATAGGATAGGAAATCTATCACTATGGCAATATGTTGATCCTCATAATACCTCACCTCAACTAAGGAATCCCTCAACCTGCTTATAGGTAATGTTTGTGGTGGTGCCATCAGCCTCGCCCCTGTTCCTATCTCTCAAGACCTTTTCCCACTAGTACATGTAAAGAGGAACCTTGTCATAGATCTGAATACGTCTAACCCCCCAATTTTTCCAAAATTCTCAAAATCTAACCTAATCCTCCACTCTAACCTACCCAAACCTATCCTAGCTTCATTCCTAATCCTATTTAACCTACATTGGACCTTCCCACCCCTCATTTCCTTCATTTTTACCCATACATTCCAAATAATAAAATTACACCCAAATTTTCACCCAACCCCATTTCAATAGCCTATTTCAATAACAAATACAGGATCATATAGAATCCTACCTCATCTCAAAGTGTCGTTGGCGTGGTGGCACAACTGGCCACTACATAGGTGGCCCACCCGAACCTTCTCCCACCTCTGCCATGTCCAATCACCAAATCCAATCCTCCTGACCTCCACCCAATCACAACCGATCCGCCCTATGCTCGTGGACCCATCTACCTAGATCCTCTCACCAACCAGTACTCTCCACCTCTGACAGGTTTGCTAACATGCCCTTTTCTCCATGATAGGTGCAAAATTCAAAAAGTTCTTTGTCATTTTCTCAAAGACAACACGTGCAAATGAATCCATCCAATATGAATTTTTCCTTTTAAAACCCCACCCTAACTTGACCGACATCGGTTATACCTAGACCAACATCGGTCCTGTGCCCTAGCAAACCATGGTCGGTTGTACCTACACCGACATTGGTCTTGTGCCCTAGAAAACCATTTTTAATTTACCTAGACTATCACCAGTTAAACATGACCGACATCGGTTACCTGTTTTACTCCTGTCAACACCCTTTCCCCATTTCGTCCAAAATTTACCCTTCCCACCACCTTGTTGACCTTACTCACCCTTATCGCAACCTACCTCCAAACCTACATTACCTATACCTATCCTTAATTGTATTAAGGGACTTTTGATTTTACTCATACCTCAGCCCTACCCGTGTCATGACCTCACTACATACTGCACTTGAACATTATCATTGACTTGTGAACCCATGTGCTTGTTATACCTTGCGACATTGTTACCCATGTTGTTTGACCTAATGACCTTACCTTGCCTATTGCCATGTTGTTTATCCTGACCCAACCTTTGGTGTACTAGAACATACCTAAACGTTCCTACACCTAACCTATGATGTGCTTCCACACCATATCCTATCACTTAGATATCGGAATCACTTCAACCTTGTTTGGATAAACCTATCAACCTTGGATGATGTAGATTTTACATGTTCATAAACTTGGTATTGTGCCACAACTTATACGTGTTCGTACATTTTATTTTCACCGTCTTTGACCCCTGGACCATTTCCCTTTTTGCCCGATTTGACCCTTACCCCATTTCCCCATTTTTACCTCCACCTACCCAACCCACACCTACCTACCTCACCATTGATTAAGTGGATATTCCCATGTCTTCACCCATTACATCTTGCGATGATGGTACCTATTTTTCTCATCCTAATAGCCTTACCTTGCCTATGGTCGTGACCCTTATCCAAACAAACCTTGACCTTTTGACCTTTTGGATGTACTAGAACCACACCTAAATGTTCCTGCATCTTACCTCGTTGAGTTCCTAGACCGTATCCTTTACCCTAGATACCAAACCTCAACAACCCTTTTTTGGATGACCTTTACGACCCTATAATGAAATTACTAGTACAATTCAGATTATGAGCAGCAATATAGCACCAAATAACACAATATTTCAGAATAATAATGTCAATATGTAATTATAATAGCTTCTCCACTTCGAGGGGGAAACCTCCAAACCATATAATAAGACTCAAATGCCCAAAATGATAATAAAATACTACCTACAATCCCTTATATATACTATTCATATGCTATGGCCATCACCAAGGCTGACCTATTAAGCATGAGAAAGTATAAATGATATAATAAAATGATATGGTAAGCCACAAGTTGGCTACTCATATCCTAATATAAGAAATAGGTTAAGGGTGTAGCATGCCCTTCCCCTTCAAACCAACATTGTCCTCAACATTGAATAATCCTAGATGTTGTTGTAAAAAACTTCATCCTCCCAGGTTGCATCTTCTATGCTCAGATTCTTCCACTTGATCAAACATTCCTTAATGTCTCTGGTTCTCACCTCTTAGTACGTGTTTCGTAATCTTCTCTCGGCTCAAAATTTATTCTTCCTTCCTTGTCAAGTTTTGGTAACTCTATCAAGGCTTCAAATTTATGTCCAATAACCTTCTTCAGGCATGAAACATGGAATACTAGATGTATGTGTGAAGATGGAGGCAACTCTAGTTTATAAGCAACACTGCCAATTTTTGTAGAACCTGATAAAGGCCATAATATTTAGGAGCAAGTTTGTTGTCATTTTTCTGTTACTTTAGGGACATTTGTTTGTAAGGCTGGAGACTTACAAAAACCTAATCACCAATTTAAAAATGTCTTTAACTACGGTGTTGATATGCTTGTTGTTTCATCATGTTTTGTGCTAATGCTAAATTCTCCTTCAAACTAGCCAAAACCTGTTGTTGATGTTGAATGTGTTCCTCAACATCTCTGACCTTAGTTTGTACCCTCAAGGAGGAAGTGATAGAAGGTGGATGGTAACCATATAATGCTAAAAATGGGGTCATTTGAGAAGAGGTATGAAAATATGTGTATACCACCATTCGCAAGTGGTAGCCATTTAATCCACCTTTCCTGCTTATCTGATACAAAACAACGTAGATGCCCCTCTAAGCATTTGTTGACCACTTCCGTTTTCCCATTAGTTTGAGGATGATAAGATGAACTGTGAGCTAGCTGAATACCCAAACATGAAAATAATCCCGTCCAAAAATTACTTGTGAAAATAGGATCACGATCACTTACAATTATCTTTGGGGTTTCATGTAGCCTTTGAATTGTCTCCAAAAAATTGCTGCAATTGTACTATCTGCAAATGGATGTGATAGGGCACAAAAATGGGCATATTTTGTGAGCCTATCCACAATCACGAAAAATAACATTCTTACCCTCTAAATAAGGCAATCTAGTGATGAAATCCATGGAGACCTCCTCCCATCTCTAGCTAGGAATTGGTAAGGGTTACAACAGACTTGGTGTCTTAATTGTTTCCCCTTTGTTCTGTTGGCACACTAAACACTCTGATACAAACTTTTGTACATCCCCCTTGAGTCCTTCCCAAAAGAATTCTCTTTTTATTCTATGATATGTCTTCAAAAACCCAGAGTGTCCTCCAATAGGTGAGGCATGTAGCTCTACAATAATCTTATGCTTCAACTCAGAATATTTACTCAAGTATAACCTATCCTTGTACCATAGGGCATTACCTTTCCACTCAAATTTGTTAGATGTCATAGATCCTTGCTTGATATTTTTTATTAGAGATTGTGTATCCTTGTCTTGATCCCATTCCAATCTTGCTTCATCCACCCAATCGGTCGTCAACATGGACATTCCACATAGTAAGGCATTTGTGGATGTATCCCTTCTGGACAACGCATCAACTACTACATTTTCTTTACCCTTTTTGTATATGATTTCAAAATCATAACCCAACATTTTTGTTACCCACTTTTGTTATTCCTCAAATGATAACCTTTGCTCCAAAAAGTATTTGAGACTATCATGATCAATTTTTACCTTGAAGTATCTACCCATGAGATAGGGCCTCCATTGCTTGATTTGCATGAGATAGGGCCTCACTTACAATTATCTTTGGGGTTCCATGTAGCCTTTGAACTGTCTCCAAAAAAATAGTTGTGACTATACTAGCTACAAATGGATGTGATAGGGCACAAAAATGGGCATATTTTGTGAGCCTATCCATAATCATGAAAATAATATTCTTACCCTATGAACAAGGCAATCCAGTGATGAAATCCATGGAGACCTCCTCCCATCTCTCGGCTAGGAATCGGTAAGGGTTACAATAGACCAGTGTCTTCATTTTTTCCCGTTTGTTCTATTGGCACACTAAACACTCGATACAAACTTTTATACATCCCCTTGAGTCCTTCCCAAAATAATTATCTTTTTATTCTATGATATGTCTTCAAAAACCCAGTGTACTCCAACAAAGTAGGCATTACCTTTCCACTTAGAATCATTACTCAAGTATAACCTTTCCACTCAAATCGGTTAGGTTTCATAGATTCGGCTTGATATTCTATATTAGAGATTATGTATCCTTGTCTTGATCCCATTCCAATCTTGCTTCATCCATCTAATCGTTCGTCAACATGGGAATTCCACATAGTAAGGAATCTGCAGATGTATCCCTTCGGATAATGTATCGCTACTACATTTTCTTTACCCTTTTTGTATATGATTTCAAAATCATAACCCAAAATTTTTGTCACCCACTTTTGTTGTTGTTGATGCGTAATCACAAGCACCCCGAATGTTGATCAGATTTCTAGGTTGATCCTACTAGCATCTAGTGTGATTGCACAACATTGAAACCTCTCTCCAAGTGTGGGACTTGCAAAATGAGAGAGGAATCTTCGAGAGAAGGTTGGTTCCTGCTCCTAAACTACCTACCACAAGCTATTCCCGGTGCAGGGCAAGCTAATCTAAGCCTAATCTAACCATGGCAAGGAGACAGAGAGAGAGAGAGAGAAAAGGGAAAAAAACAAAAAAGCCTACACTAAAACGGTGATACACCAGAGAAGGAGAAAGCTGAACATCTATCAAGACTGCCATGGAACAAGGAGAGGTGAGTAATGGGAAGGATGGACAGACGCATCACAGGCCCAAGGATAGATTTCACATAGAAAATGTCCCAAAACTCCATGAACACAACTCCAGACCTATAATGAACATTAGAACATGCACAAATACCTGTAATGAAGAGAGGCAAGAAGAAAACAAGAAAAGAAACGAGTAAGGATGGACAAATACATCACGAAACACGTTTTTGTTGCTCCAGAAGTTTACACAAAACATCATTTCAATAGTAAAAGGCAAAAATGCCATTACAGAGAAGGGGAGGAGGTTCAAACTCCATTTTCAACCCTGGGGAAGAAAAGAAGGGAGGGAAGAGCAGAAAAGATGAACAACCTAGAAAGAAGTCCCTCCTTACAATTTATAGGAAGAATGAGAGAGGGAGAGGAGAGGAATTTGAAATCTGCCCCAACCACCTTGGATGTATTTAAATCATATCATTAAGGCAAAGAGGTGAGATCCCCAACAACTCAAAATATGGCAAATGTATTTTGCATTTTAAGAATTTTTCTCACCTAATTAAAGATATCTAGTGATAGTTAGATAGAGGACCTCGTAAGCTTTCCAAAAGTCCAACCTTGCATGAATCTCGAGCTCCCAGGTCAAAAGTTAGGGCCATCCGAATATCTACGCTAGGGTCTACTTCTGTCGGCGCTCGAGAATGTTGCGCCTCGAAGAAGGTGCGCCATAGGGCGCATCCGTGTGTGTGACGATAGCCCTTTTGTGCACCAAGGTGCAACTTTTTCTTTGTTGACACTCGTGTCATGCACCACTGTGCGCGCCTTGGCGCACTCATTTCCCTGTCGACATCCATTGTCATGCGCCACTTCTGTGTGCCTTAGGCGCACCATTTGCCCTGTCGACATCCATTGTCGTGCACCACTTCTATGCGCCTTGGGTGCACCGTTTGCCCTATCGACATCCATTGTCGTGTGCCACTTCTATGTGCCTTAGGTGCACCATTTTCCCTGTCGACATCCATTGTCGTGTGCCATTTTCGTGCGCCTTAGGTGCGCCTTGTTTGCCCCTGCCGACATCCATTATCGTGCGCCACTTTTGTGCACCTTGGGTGCCGTTTGCCCTGTCGAAATCCATTGTCGTGTACCACTTACGTGCGCCTTGGGCTATTGGTGACGTAATAAAAATCAGGTTCTGAGTTTCTTTTATTTCCATAACCTTCGCTTGTCTATATCTACCCGGGGAAGATATATACAACAATTTGGTGACTCAATGGGGTCACCTGCCTGCTAGGTAGAAGATCAGTGGCCTTTTAGCAATCCATTGGGCATGGAGTCATAAGCAAGCCTGAAAACTGATCTGAACTTTGAAAACTTCCCTTCTGAGCCACTTGAAACCCATTGAACTTGGAGTTGTCCTCACCAAAATGCCACTAAAATGAACTGTGCCAAAGCAAAACCAGCAACACCAAAACTATGTACAGAACTAAAAATCATACATGCTCCAAATGGAACATGCAGAGTGTGCACAAGCACTTCTTCTACTGAAAGCAAACCTACCTACTCTATTCTAACTGGAAGCAAAGGCAAGCTAAACAAACCCTGTAATTGGTTGTGAGAAATAGCTTCCCTTTCTCAAAAGTGGCAGCCATGCAATTGATTTGGAGCTGAACATGGCTGGTTGGATGAATGGAAAATCAACAAGAAGCTGGTCTTCCACCCAAATCATCAAGGTATCGGTGAAGCAACATTCAATACCTCTTTTAGTTGCTCTGCATTTGGATTGAAGGGGTATGGCAGCTGATCCTTGGTACTTTGTAGCTCACCCTCATGCTCAGAAGCAAGCATGACTGGTTGTGACTTCTCCTTTGGCTCCAATGAAGCCAAATACCTGATTGGGCAAGGTCTGATCCATTTGATATGCCCATAGCTCTGATTTTCAACTCCAAAAATGGAGTCTTCTTGTAGACCCTCCTAAATGGATGGTGTGGAAGAAATGGTGAAATTCCTCTGTCCTTTCTCTTCCTCCAATGAAGAACATGAAAGATTAAAATCTTCCAATCTTGGTTCCAAAGAGCTATTATAAGATGCAGGCTGCTACAAATGAATGTTCTCCTTCATGATAGAAGACTCAAGTGTTTGGAATGTGGATGATGAAAGAGAGAATGGTGGAAACTCAACCGGCTCCTCTCCATCAAAACAGTCCTCCAAATTTGACAGATAAACTACCTCATTGTTGTCCTGCTGCAAATGCTCAACTTCCTCCATGGTGTCTTCTTGATCTCAGAACTTGAACACCATGGTTTCTTTCATCTTCCAACATTGAATTTGAGAGATCAAGCTCTTCTTCAAAGCACTAGAACTCGAGAGAGATGAAGTAGAAAGAAGAAGCGAAGGTTCTCCTGTAGCCTACTTTGTGTTCATAGCCCTTGGATCTGTAATTTTCTCCTCCATAGCTGAGATGTGCTCTTCTTCTTTTGGATTTGGAGCAACTTCTCCTTCCTCCAATGTTTGAAGACAATCTTGCTCTTGATTGAACTCTTCCTCTAGCATGAAGTTTGTCAAGTCAAACTCTTCGCTCTGCTGCTCTAGAGGACAAGTTGGGACTGCAAGATCTTCTTCTTCTACCTGCAACAAAATCAGTCCTGACCACCATTTGTTCAACCTTAGCCTCTTCTGTAGGTTTAACCATCAAGGGGATCTTTGTCATCCCAAATTTAAAAGCCCAACTCTTGGACTCAATTTCTTCATCTTTGTTTGGTTCTTCCTCTTGTTGTCCTTGATGACTGATTTTTGTAATTTCTTCTTCCCCACACGGAATTGGGAATGCAAGAGGAGGGGTGGGTTGAAACTTGATTGATTTGGCAATTATTCTTGGTGGTGGAGGAGATGGAAACTCTTGTTTCTTTGGAGGAGGAGGTATTTCTGTTAGCTCTTGTGGAGGGGATGACCATTGACAAGGTTGTTCAACACCAAGTGTATAGGCCTCTATTTCTGTTGTCCATTGTGCAAGTTGGGGCAGCATCTTCATCATGAATTCCAGCTTCTCCTGAGGGCTGAAGTGTCTTGAAAAAGGGCCTCCCCATGGACAAGGAGTCCTACAACCAATTCTGAAAGCTCTCATTTGAGTTGTTGCTCTGGACTGCACCATCTTTACCTCCATCTTTTGGATTTTCTTCAACAGACCAGCATCTTACATCTCGATGGTCCTCACTATATGCATACTCTTGCTCTTGAAAGCTCCATAGCCAAACTGATTTTGGCATTGCTGCTCATATGGGTATGCATGCTGGTTTTGAATTTGTTCAGAATACTGATTTAGAGGATTTGTAAAACATGTTGGAGGTGGAATATAATGCTGTTGTAAATGTGAGTTCCATGATGCAAATGAAGTCATGATTGCACAACTTCATGGAATGGAAAAGAATGAAAGGGATGAAAAGAAGAATGGATGGGAATGGATGGAAAATGGGTCTGCAACTTCAGAAATGGGTTACTGATCAGATGGAGTCGCCAGATGTGTTTGTAAGTGCCTCCAAAGGCTGAAATCTTCACAGGAACACACCAACCTACAAAAGATGAAGTGGAAGACCTCTAAAGTCCCATCGGGTGTGCCAAAACTGTTGATGCAGAATCACAGCACCCCTGGATGTTGATCAGATTTCTAGGTTGATCCTACTAGCATCCAGTGTGATTGCACAACATTGAAACCTCTCTACAAGTGTGGGACTTGTAAAATGAGAGAGGAATCTCCAGAGAAGGCTGGTTCCTACTCCTAAACTACCTGCCACAAGCTATTCCAGTGCAGGCAAGCTAATCTAAACCTAATCTAACCATGCCAAGGAGACAGAGAGAGAGAGAGAGAGAGAAAAGGGAAAAACAGCAAAAGCCTACACTAAAATGGTGATACACCGAGAGAAGGAGAAAGCTGAACATCTATAAGGACTACCATGGAACAAGGAGAGGTGAGCAATGGGAAGGATGGATAGACGCATCACAAAGCCGAAGGATAGATTTCACACATAAAATGTCCCAAAACTCCATGAACACGCCTCCGGACTGTAATGAACATCAAAACATGCACAAATACCTGCAATGAAGAGAGGCAAGAAGAAAATAAGAAAAGAAACGAGCAAGGATGGACAAATGCATCACGAAACACATTTTTTGTTGCTCCAGAAGTTTACACAAAACATCATTTCAATAGTAAAAGGCAAAAAATGCCATTACAGAGTAGGGGAGGAGGTTCAAACTCCATTTTCAACCACGGGAAGAAAAAGAAGGGAGGCGAGAGAAAAGATGAAGAACCTCGAAAGAAGTCCCTCCTTATAATTTATAGGAAGAATGAGAGAGGGAGAGGAGAGGAATTCGAAATCTGCCCCAACCACGTCCAGATCCGTATTTAAATCATATCATTAAGGTGGTAGGTGAGATCCCCAACAACTCAAAATATGGAAAAGCTGTAGTTTGCATTTTAATAATTTTTCTCACCTAATTAAATATATCTAGTCATAGTTGAATAGAGGACCTCGTAAGCTTTCAAAAAGTCCAACCTTGCATGAATCGAGCTCCAAGTCAAAAGTTATGGCCATCTCGAATATCTCGTGCTGTGGTCTCCGCTTCTGTCGGCGCTTAGAATGTTGCACCTCTGAAGGTGCACCATAGGTGCATCTGTGTGTGTGTCGACAACCCTTTATGTGTGCCAAGGCGTAACTTTTCGTGTTGACACTCCATGTCGTGCACCACTTCTGTGCGCCTTGGGTGCACCGTTTTCCCTGTCGACATCCATTGTCGTGTGCCACTTCTGTGCACCTTAGGCGCACCATTTGCCTTGTCGACATACATTGTCATGCGCCACTTCTGTGCACCTTGGGCACACTGTTTTCCCTATGGACATCCATTTTCGTGCACCACTTTTGTGTGCCTTAGGCGCACCATTGCCTGTCGACATCCATTGTCGTGCACCACTCTCGTGTGCCTTAGGCGCACCATTTGCCCTGTCGACATCCATTGTCATGCGCCACTTCTGTGTGCCTTGGGCACACCATTTTCCCTGTCGACATCCATTGTCATGCACCACTTCTTTGCGCCTTGGGCTGTTGGTGACGCAATAAAAATCAGGTTACGAGTTTCTTTGATTTCCATAATCTTCGCTTGTCTATATCTACTTGGGGGAAGATATATACAACAGTTGTTCCTCATATGATAACCTTTGCTCCAAAAATTATTTGAGACTATCATGATCAGTTTTTACCTTGAAGTGTCTACCCATGAGATAGGGCCTCCATTGCTTGACTGCATGAAGAATAACCATCATTTATTTCTCATAAATAGGTTTGAGTAGATATTTTCCTTTGAATTAGTGACTCTCAAATGTAATTGGTCCTCCTTCTTGCATTAGAATTGCTCCCAATCCTGATCCTGAAGCGTCACATTTAACAATGAAGGTTTTTGAGAAGTTGGGAGTAGCCAAAACGGGGTCGTTGCACAAGGCTTCCTTCACTACTCAAATGATTTAGTGGCTACATCTATCCAATGGAAGGCATCCTTCTTTAGCAATGCAGTGAGTGGGGTTTCTATTCTACCATATCCCCACACAAATCTTCTATAGTACCCTATTAGTCATAGGAACCCACAAAGATTTTTGAGATTTTGGGCCTTGGTCATTCCACCATAGCTTTGATCTTTTGAGGATCAACTTTGACGACTTCATGGGATACAATATGAACCAAGTACTCTACCTCTTATATACCAAAATAACATTTGAATGGATTTGCATAGAGAGTATGTTTCTCCAAAACTTCCAACACTTTATTTACATTTTGTAAGTGTTCTTCCCATGTCTTACTGTAAATCAATATGTCATCAAAGAAAACTAATACAAATTTCCTTTAAAATGGCCTAAAAATAGTGTTCATCAAGCTTTGAAAGGTTGAAGGCGCATTTGTAAGACCAAAAGGCATTACCAAAAACTCATAATGGCCCTCATGAGTCCTGAAAGCCATTTTATGAACATCTTCCTCTTTTATTCTAATTTGATGCTACCTCGAACGAAAATATAATTTTGTGAAATAAATAGCACCATGCAATTCATCAAGTAAATCATCAATTACATTGGAATAGGAAACTTATCTTTGATGGTGTACTTGTTGAGTTCTTGGTAATCTAGACACATCCTCCATGTTTCATCCTTCTTATGTACCATGACCACTAGTGAAGAATATGCACTCTGGCTAGGCCTGATGATACCTACCTTCAACATTTCCTGAACCATTTTCTCGATCTCACTTTTATGGGAATATGGGTATCTGTATGGTTTGATGTTAGGTGTTTGGCTCCCTAGAATCAACTGAATGGCATGATCATGATCCCTAACTAGTGGTAGTCCCTTTGGAATTGCATCAAAAATAGATGAGTGAGCATCAACAATCTTTTGAAGATCGGGTGGCATTGAAGACTCTATATTTTGTACTTCTATGGAAAATAACTTTGCTATAAATCCATCTACTCCTTTTTTGAGAACCTTTTGCATCTGATGAGAGCTAATAATCTATGGATACTTAGCTACCATCCTATTTAATTGTATTTTCCTTCCATCTAAATGAAATCACATCAATAATTCTTGGAAATTCATCTCTATAGTACCTAAGGTTGTGAGCCATTGGACACCCAAAACAATATCTACCCCTCCCATAGAAATAGCAAACATAGGTGAGTCTAACATGTAGTCTCCCATGGAAAGCTTGATACTATGGCACTTTCCTATGCACTTGACTATCCCACCATCCGCAATCATAACTTGCATTTCTGGAGCTGGGTAAATAAAACAATTGAGGTGGGTAGCTAACTTACTATTTATGAAGTTATGAGTACTCCCCGAGTCAATCAACACCGTCACCTTCTATTTTTGAGATAGCCAATAACCTTGAGTGTTTGAGGAGTACTAATACCTGCCAATGCATGGTAAGAAATTGTAGGTTGGTGATCCTCTACTTCATCTTCTACTAGTTCCTCAGCCTCTCCTATAATTTCAACTTCCTCATCATCCTCATTACCTCCATCAATATAGAACAACTTCTTCTCAAAGCACATTTTTGTCCTGGTCCATATTTGCTATCACAGTTAAGACATAATCCTTTTGCTCTCTTTTCTTCCATTTGTTGAGGAGTCAATCTAATTGGCCTAGAAAATGAAGGGGAAGAGATACTATGGTCTCTGGTGTTAATGAAAGGAAGCCTCCTACTACAAATAAATTTTTCCTCTACTTGATGTGCCATGATAATATAATCATAAATCTTGAGTGGATTAAACATATGTACCTCATGCTCAATGTGGTCCTTAAGACCCCCAAGAAATAGGTCATTCAAATTCTCTTCTGGAATATTCTCCACCCTTAAGGATAGGTTCTGGAATTGATGCACATAATCTTTGACTGATCTTGTTTGTCGTAACTTTTCTAATTGACTAAAGTAGTTCTCTGAAACACTGGAACTATAGTGCAATTGCAACTCCTTGGTAAAAACTGTCCAAGTGACACCGAGACCATTCTTCTGCCTCTGAGCACATAACCATCGATACCAAACGAATTGGTCTGGTTCAAGATACAGGGATACCAATGTCACCTTTTTTCTAGATGGTGTTTGATGTAGCTCAAAGAATTTATCCATTTGATTTATCCAATTCAAGGGATCCTTACCATCAAATTTGTGCATATCCACTTTCGGCATCATGTTTCATGGTTGCAAATAAGTTGGATTATGATTGGGCTGGAAAAGTGATCCAACATGGTTATTTTGAACTGAAGATCCTCCTTGGTTGATATTGGATGTATTTGGGCATACTTTTTACCCGTTACATGTTGCATGATATCATCCAACCGATGATTGATTTGGGCTATGACTTCTTTAGAGGCCATCTCAAATTGTACATTTCACAACTCATACTCAAGTTGGCTCACCTTATGATCAACTGAGGTAAACCCTAGTGCTAAGGAATCTATATTTACCCCTTCTGACTCCATCTCTTTAATCACTACCCCATCTTTATCCGGGGTTTTACCGGAGTAACCAAATTCATTTTCTCTCTTGTGAAAGGCCCCACCATGATATCAAACCTTATGGTTTAGGGTTTTAATACAAGTTCAATCGAACAAGAAAAAAACACATAAAAGATACTAATACTATTTTTTTGAGATATTTCTGAAAATGTAAAGAACTTGAAAAAATTCCACAATTTGCACCCTAGGGAGTGATTTTATGGAAAACCATAAATTTGTAATAACTTGTGTAAATAAAATCAAAAAGTCTGAAATTTTTAGGGAACCTTACCTGAAATATTTTTAAAACTTTGGTAAAAATATCTCCCACCAATTCTCTTTGGTTTGAAATATATTATGGAAACAAAAAATTAGGGTTTTTGCCCTAATTTTGGCCTAGATCGCAGCTCTGATACCACTTGTAATGAAATTACTAGTATAATTAAGATTATGAGTAGAAAAATAACACCAAATAACAAAATATTTCGTAATAATGATCTCAATATGTAATTATAATAGCTTCGCCACTTCGAGGGGCAACCTCCAAACAATATAATAAGACTCAAATGCTCAAAATGATAACGAACTACTACCTACAATCCCCTATATATACTATTCATATGATATGGTCATCACCAAGGCTAACCTATTAAGCATGAGAAAGTATAAATGATATAATAAAATGATATGGTAAGCCACAAGTCGGCTACTCATATCCTAATATAAGAAATAGGTTAAGGGCATAGCAGAACCTAGCTAACATACATTTGTTATGTTGAGAAACCACAGTATCTCATGGAATTTCACAACATGTGCATACGTCGAATGATCTACCTAATCACCCACCATACTTCTTACAATCACCATACCCTCGACCATCACCTTCTTCACACCTAACATTATTTTCTCAATTCACCCACCTCCTCATTTTATCAAACCAGTCACCGCTTCCTTCTCTCACCTCATCAATTCCTAGTTTGAGGGGGTTAGCTCGATCCACACTTAGGGAAACATTACCTTCACCCACACATGGGGCAACCACATCTTATTTTTTTCAATGTCACTTACCAATACAAGCTATGCAACAAAAAGGGGCAAAAGGTATATACCAAAATTGGGTCACATCCTCTTTGTCCCTTGTCAAATAACCGATTCAAACGTACCCACCTAACCATGGCCCCTTTCACCCCACATTAATATTATTTTAATTAACTTAATTAAATTAATACCCACCCTCTGATATATATATTACTTAATTATTCTAATTAAGTTAATTTACACCTCACCTAGACACCTCACCTTAGACTTATTCTTGGCATGTTTCCATAACTAACTAAGACTTAGTTTAACCCTAAAAATAAATGCCTACTATCCCTCTTACCACCTTCCTACTCATTAAAATGTAACATTCGTTATACATCGGGAAGAAAGGAACCAACTTGAGCTAAAATACGTGAGATCGCCAATTTTAGTAAACCTAGGGAATCTGCCTTAACCAATCTTGGTCACCTAAATTAACACCGATCAACTGGGCGCCATCGGTTACCATTTATTCACCTTAGAAACCTTGTTTTTTAATTTGCACATTCTCGACTAGAGGAGAGAGATCAAAGTTGCATATAAGTAGAACTAGCATCGTTTCACACATCCAGACATTAACAACCAACACCATGACAAATCTAGAAGCATCACACACAAAGAAGCATTATAGGATTCACTACTACGGTCCCAAATACCATCCTTCTAATCAACTACCATTACCATTCAGCCATCTAGTCTACATCACAGTAAGTGTATCCCTAACCAACATTGTTATTTTAGTTAGTAGCTTTTGTTACTCTTGTTATTAATCTACACTTTACATGCTCATTCTCCTATCCCTTACCAACCTGTAACCCAACAATTTCCTTACCCACATCACCAAATCACCCATCCTCACCTGTTGTTCATCCCTAAATACACCTAAGACTTCTATAAACCTCCTTATCCACCCTACCATCTCTATCAAATCCTAGATCAAACCTTGCAATCAGATCTCTTTGAGTTTCGTACACCCCGACCTTACCGACACCGGTTACCCATAACCGTCATTGGTTCTACATAAACTATCACCAGTCATACCAGATCGATGTTGGTCTCTGTGCTTTATACTCTACCCAATAACAGATCCAAACAACCTCCTACCAATTGACCTAAATAACTCGAATCGGACCACTGATCGGTCCCAAAGTACCTTGATAGTCACCTCATCCTTTACATCCAACTATAGCATATCTTTTTGTTATTGGATTTTCTTATTTTACTTGAATGAGATACCTAAATAATATCAACTACATTATGACTTTACTTATTTATTGCATTAATTTATTTTAAACAATGGATTGACAGTCATCTAGGATGTATCACACTTCTCGAAACTAGCATACACTAGGCGTCCACTATCATATATCATTTAAATTATCTTTTATAGTCTTGTTTTATATTAAAAGTAGTTCCTCCTATCCAAAAGGAAGCTCTCACAATCATAATCAAGTCAAGAAGTTAGAG
Source organism: Taxus wallichiana var. yunnanensis (assembly GCA_018340775.1). Lineage (NCBI taxonomy): Eukaryota > Viridiplantae > Streptophyta > Pinopsida > Cupressales > Taxaceae > Taxus > Taxus wallichiana. The sequence continues at coordinate 273,913,963 of CM031244.1, forward strand.
CGCGTCAACAACCATCAATCGATCGAAATAATGACTATTTCTCCTCGACTCTTACCCTTATCTGTTTTGTCATTCAAAAACGTAAAGAAAATGGTGAAACACATATGAACTTGTAGCATCATAAAGACAAAGGTCTTTGGGATGGTGAGCATCAAGAAGGATGATTTGTAGTGGATGCTAAGAGTGGCGCGTGAGTCGGGGCTAGAATCATCTTTGGTGAAGACATGTGCAAAGGCCGCACGTCTTTGGGGAGATGCCAAGATAAAGGACACTAGTTTCAAGAGATGATGTGGTACATGGAAATTATCGAACCCTTCTCATCAAAAGCGGGTGTATCAAGAGACTATGGATGTGACTCGGGAATTTGCAAGGAGAGATCTAATGTCTAAAGGAGCAATAAAACCAATTAGATCTAAGGAAGAATGTGAAGGCTCCAAAGGATGACTTGGATGAGGTCAAGGAAGTATGTAGAATGTTAAGGCAAGATAATATTATTCCCTTACTAGGAGAATGGCTAAGGGAGAAGGTACCACACATCGAGTAGAGTGTGAAATTTTGGTTTTACATACAAACCTTCCTCCTCACACCTTGACTATGATAAGGAGATTACTTTGAATGTAGTTGTTGATGGATGGCTTCAAGTAATATACTCATCGACATGGGAGCGAGAGGTTAATGTTCTTACTTTAGATGCTTGGAATCAAATGGGAAGTCCTGCATTACAACCATCTTCAAATGTTTTTTATATAGAAAATAAGACTAAGCAAATGCCCATTGGATTCTTGAAGGATGCAGTTATCACCATTCAAGGGGAAAAGTTTACTAGAGACTTTGAATTGTTAGTGCTTGCCGAGGTATAAAAATTTCCAGCCTTTCTTGGGTGCCCATGGTGTTACAAGAACAATGTCAAGCTATGGTTTAACAAGGGGTATATTAGTTTTGAGAATAATGAATAAAGGGTGATTATCCCTTTAAGAGATGGAAATTCAGTTCCCTAGACTAAGCCCTTAGGAGAATAATTCCTTGATAGAATCTATGTGCGCTACATCGAGAGATCTAGAGATAATTCACCCACATATGGAGTCATCCGGTTTGAAGATGCTCATTCCTTGAGTGATACCACTAGCATGGAATGCAACAATTAGGTGTGTGGTACTTATTCATCTATTGGGTGACAATTGAGAGGATCTATAAGAAGGGTAATGAAGGCACACTTAGTCAAGTGTCTAGGAGGAAAGAAGTTGCCAAGTTATTCTGGACGAGCATACCCTGAAATTTTCTTGCAAGAAATGGAATCTCAGTGGAAGAATGAGGATGAGAGAAGGGGAATAATCAATTATAACCTTTTAGAACCACAACACGTTGGTGGGCTACACATCAAGAGCAAATTCTAGAGTGGCACAAGGTAAGGATCACATTTTCTATAAGGTTCTATAGAAGCAACGTGCCCATAATCATACAAGACTACCATGGTAAAGAGACCACCTCATTTCATATCCAAGTGTGTGAGAAGGCCTGGATGGGAAGCACAGAAGTGTTACCGCCTTCGTTATGGGTGTATAAGTTGTATTCCACCTTACAAGGTTATACACATGTATGGTATATTCATTTAGAGATACACCGACATGAAGGTAATTGTAAATATTTGTTGGTTGATCTTATTCAATATTTCAAGTATAGGAGTGAAAATTCATCAAGTAGATGAGGCGTTGTAATTAATCAAGTGCCTTACGATGGGAGATAGTGCTATGGTAGAGGATAGGATATTGGATTTACTCGGTGAGCCTTATTTGGAGATGTGCCTCAATGAAGAAGAATCAGAGGAAGTATAGCTTCTATAACAATCCCATTTTAAGACTTTAGAAACAAGGAATTTTTTTGCATGATTAATGTTTTTGTTCTAAATGCATAATTTAGAACACACATTTCATAACAACCATTCTTATAACAGATAACCATATGCAGCTGTAATGACTTGGTGAGCAACCGATCTATTCATTTCATGACTCGGTGAACTACCGATCTATTCATGCGTAACATTGAGTTTTTGAGTATTCTCCTGAATACTTTGTATACTTGGTTATCTTACCCTACTTTGGGTATTGAGTGATCTGTCTAAGGAACCTAACTGAATATTTGTTACCAATATTCATCAGCATCACGATCCTTAGCCTAGGTGACATAGGACAATGCAATCAGCAACTTGTAATACTTTGGCCAAAGATTTCTAACATATTGTTCATATATCTTATTCCTTGATGGCATACTCATCAATCCAGAATATGTCCTTCACCCCACTCCATTGTTATCTAGAATTTCTTATACTACTACTTTCAGTCCCCTTGCCCAAGGTTTACTCTAGTTCAGGTTAACAACATAGGTCATGATATGAAGAGGCTCACAAAGACTTAGGATAAATTGGCATACTGGGTCAACCTGGGTTAACCCCGTGTGCCAAGGTACCCTGAGTCCTAGAGGGATACTTCATATCCTAACTATGTTACTATCCAAACCTAGAAGGAAAACTTGTTCAAGTTCAAAGGTGTGTAGATCTTGATGATCAATGCAGAAGGGTGTTGCCACATGTTAAACTATCTTTGTTGTATCCTCGAGAAGATCCTAATCTTCTCAAAGGTACAACCCTACGTTGACATGTGCCAACATCCTATAGAATAGCCTCATTAGGATGTACATACCTCCAAGAGTTTACTTATGTTAAGTTAAATTGGGTTAATAGACGACATGTTTCGGCAGCCCATCTAACCCTGAGTCCAACCCTCTTTAAGTCCTTATTAAGAGTCGGATTTTAATTAATCCTAAGAAATTAATTAACTAAAGGTTGCTTCCAGATTGGTTAGTTTTGGCATAATATCCCATTATCCAAAAATAGGACAGCAACAACACAAGTTCCTTTCTTATAAAATGATTTAACCACTTAAGGAGTTGTAACAACCTAATAGGCTGAAACTTATCAGACTTATTACAATTAAGTCTTAATGTTTTGCAATCATATCTTCCTCTTTTAAGTATATCTTTGTTAGAGAGGAAGATTCTTCCTCCTATAGTAAAATGCTAGGGTATAACACACCCCATTTATGTCCTTTATAATCTCAACAATTTTCATTATAGTTTTACTTCACATCACATGATATAATGAAATACTTAGATAAGAATGTTGCATTCCCCCTTATTTAACTGCAACTTACTGGGAATTCCTCTAAGTCCCTTTTACAATTTTTTATCAAAATTCACATCCAACCATATAGATAATAAGTAGAATATCCTCAAGACAAGATACCATCCTACCAACAAAGGTACAAGAGAATTTATACAACCAATGCCAGAAAATTCTCAACTTTCAATTCATAGTCAAACTTATACATTTACAAAATCTATGCATCTTAGACACACGGCATAACAATATTTCCTCAAAAGAATATAACTTTTATTTTTCAGTACAATCTATGCCAATCAAATTTCTTTAAAAGAATCAGATTTAAAACAGCCAATGCATCATATAAGTTTGTGCCTTCTTTTATCACTTACGTTTTCCATCTACAAAAATTACTAGCACGAGTCAGTTTAATGAACTGAGCATGATAAGCACTAAACCTTAAAACGAAATGCACTCAACTAATTGTTTCCATAAAACAACCCTGCTTTAAGGATCAGTTAGTATATCATACAGTAGGCGTAAGTAATTACAATCAGTTAAGAAGAGCAATAACATCCTGAATCACTTCAAAAGGGGAAGAGTGGAATATGTTAAATATTATCAATCCTAACATTTTAACATGATATTTATTCCATTGATTCCCTTTAAAAACAACAGATCATACTATCACCTTATATTCCAACTTCACCACAATAGAATAGGATACTAAGTTATTTATCTTAAGATAAAAAGGTTTCTTACATCATGATCTAAATTAAGATGATTCATCTAACATTAATTAAGATGTTCATCGCAATAGGATAAAATAAGAATACCCAATAAGGAGAGAGAGAATATCACCCAGTCCCAGTTTGTATTCCCTTTCAACAACTAGTCATCATTCACCTTCTTTTCTATTACAATGCAGGATAAGTAAAAGAAGGCTAACCAACAATGTTCAACTTTATCCTAAGAACATTCCATCATAAGTCCTTACAGCTGAATTCATTCCAACTGTTTGTAAAAGAAGCAAAGCAGCAGTGTACCTACCACAAAATCATCTATTTTACTATCATTAATAATAGTTCCTTTTTCAATCCAATAACAATTTTACAGATGAATAAAAGGGTTCCAAGGAAGAGATCCAAACACTTTTAAAGAAAAAAGGAGAAACTTATAACCTGTTTAAAAACAAGATCTCCCAATCAAACAAGTGATCCCTTTCATTCATTCATTAAAACAGTGAAGGCTATACACAGCCATAAGAGTTCTAATAATTCCATATAAACTCTATATTAATTCAATGAACCCAATCAAGAATTGAAACCCGAGTAAGAACTCATACTCAAAATTTACCCAGGTGTTTAGTCAAGACAAAATTAAATGCTTACTTCTCAACTTGTCACTCCGAAGTAAAAGATTGAATTCCTAACAGGATTAGAAACTACAAAATGATTTCAAGTCAAACCTTTCACGGTTACCTAGAAATTTAGGAAAAACTATCATTTCCAGTTTCATCCCAAATACATTCAACTAATCCTTTAACATGCGATGGAGAATGATAACTACTAAACAATCTAAAGTCAACATTAAACATTTACCAAACAATTTGTAGACTATCATTTCCAGTTTCCTTCAAACACATGCAATTATCCAAACATGCAACTACCTCATTTCGGGTTCAGAGTTTACCGAAGTTCATTCAAAATAGGCTATATTCAAATGAATATCTTGTAATATTTTCAACCAATTCCTTTGTGTTCTAGCCTCAAATTACAACCCAAGCATCTTGTTCAGCACATGTTCTCATCAATTCAAACATTCAACCGAATGCATCCAAGTATGGGTAGTTAAATCCCTTAACGATTAACAATTATACAAAGAAAACCAAATGGTTTCTTAGCTAGGCCGACACCATGCCTAGTCGTCATTACAATCAATATGAAACAAGTTCTTTGAATAGCCTTTCAATATATTACCCACATTGAACTAATAGAAACTTCCACATCAAAGAACAAGAATGGAGTAGTGAGTAAACATTAAAAACTTCCTTAGTTAAAGAAAAGTTTACATAATCATCTTTCAACCCTTAGTTAATGTTGTTGCAAATCAGCAAAGCACCCCTGGATGCAAATCAGGTTTCTAAATTGATGTTTTAGGCATCCAGTGTGATTGCACAACATTGAAACCTCTCTCCAAGTGTGGGACTTGTAAAAATGAGAGAGGAATCTCTAGATTAGAGGTTGGTTCCTCAAACTCCTCTGATTAGATCTATTATTTGCACAACTACAGAGGTTCAAATCCTAATTTTATCCTAGATTACAAGGAGATAGGGATAAGAGATGCAAAAATTGAAACTAAACTAATAAGGGTGATACACCAAAGGAGTGGTGAACATTTTTGCTCATGCAAATAGACACAAATCAGAAATTACAACATAAAACATCATGCACAGGTTGATAAGCTGTAATCAAAGGTTTGAAATGAAACAAACAACACATACAAAGGACTGAAAGCATTCACAGAGCCTGTATTGTGATTTTCAACATCAAAATCCTTGCATTCCAACACCAAAGAGGCAAAAAACTGTTACAATCCCTAAAAAGGTCTGATCCTTGCAAAAAATCACTTGCTGAAGGTGAAAACAGAAGCTTGCTGTGCAAAAAAGTGTTCCACCCTTTGAAAAATGAGCCAAATCTGGCTTTTACAGTGCATGGGTCGAGCCCAGGAGAGAGAAAATGTGAAAAAACATGGGAGCCATTCCCCATTGACCAAAATTCATTAAAAATAGCATGGAGGTCCTTACAAACCCATGCCCTAACATTTTTGACCATGCTGGAGAAGAATGCGACCCATTTTGCATTAAAATTGGTTGTTGAAACGTCAGTTCTGTCCATGGGCACGTACCAGAAGTGTTTTTGATTTTATCCCTCTAAACTAAACCAAAATTCAAAATTGACCATGGAATCTTGTAGATAATTTCACCAGCTTTCCATTGATATAAAGAACACAAAAATCGAGCTCTGGATTGAAAGTTATGGCGATTTGAAGTTTTAGGGCAAAAACAGGCCAAAATCGGATCGGCGGGCAAAAAGTTTGAATTTTTACCCGTTTGGTCTTTGGAACATTTTTCAAATTTTCCCCATCTCTGCGCCACTCAGGTGCCACATGGCATGTTTTGATTGGGCGTGGGCCCTTCCTGACCATTTTTTCCTTCGGGTCGCTTGGTGTTTTTTCACCCTTGGACACGTGGCAACTCCTGATTGGCTACGGGCCTTCTAGGGAAAATTTTCCCACCAAAACTCCGCTAAGCCATAACTTGAAAAATATGTGGAGTTAGGAGGAAAAATTTACCTTTCTGGAAAGCTGAGAAAGAGCTCTATCCAATGGTGCCATTTCCAAAAGGTTTTGAGTGCCTAAAAAACAAAATATTCTGACTGAGGAACAAGAGAAGGAAAGATGTAAAGGAGTTAGCCACAAAATGAGCAGGGGGCACATTTGGGATAACAATTTTGGTGACTCAGAGGGGTCATCTACCTGCTGGATGAAGTTACCAGTTTCTGAAGCAATCCATTGGGCATGGAGTCACTTGATTCTCTATTTAATACCCCAACTGACTAGAATTTTGCAAAGAGGAACATGGAAAATCACCTGATGGAGCAAGGCCTGCAACACATTCCCAGGAACAGCAAGTTGTGCCAAAGCACTTAGGGAAAGCAAAAAAACCTACAACAAAACAATGTGCACAAGCACTTGAAGGAATGGAAACCTAAGCTAATATTTACAAGGTGGAGAATTTCCCTTTAGAAGCAATGCTTGAGATAGATTCCATTGACTGGAATCTGTAGTTCTTCACCATCCAATGAAGCCAATTGGAAAGCATTGTTGTTCTTGCACTTCATGACTATGTATGGGCCACTCCAAATGGCATCAAATTTTGAATGCCTTCCGAGTTTTTCTCTATCTGCATCCCATTTTAACACTAGATCTCCAACTTGGAAAGATCTACTCTTGGCCTTCCTATTAATGGTCTTCTTGATCAAAGCTTGATCCTTTTCCATTGCTTGGGATGCCTGATCTCTGATCTCTTGGAGCTACATCAACTCTGCATATTTCACCTCCATGGGCCCAAACTCTAGCAACTCTAACTGCTTCATGAGTTCCAATGTTGGCAACTCAAGAGACATGGGCAAAATTGCCTCTCTTCCATAAACAAGCCTGAATGGAGAGTTACCCGTGGATCTCTTGGGAGTTATCCTATCAGCCCATAAGGCTGATTTTAGTTTGGTATGCCAAGACTTCTGATTCTCATCAAGATTTCTCCTAATGATCCTCAACAAGTTCTTGTTTGTAGACTCAGCCTGGCCATTACCTTGAGGGTAATAGTTTGATGAAGTACTTAGGTAGATCCCATTCTTGACAACCCACTCAGTCACCTTAGATCCAATGAATGCCAATGCATTATCTGAGATTATTGTAGCAGGTATGCCAAATTTGGTTACTATGCCCTCATAGAAGTCTAAGATGCTAGACTCATTTGCTTCTTTGAGTGCTACTGCTTCAGTCCATTTGGTGAAGTAGTCTGTGGCTGTCAAAATCCATTTGTGCCCTTGGCTTGAATTGGGATTAATGACTCCAATGAAGTCCAAACCCCATTGCATGAATGGCTGGTCAACTGAGATTGGATGCAATGGAAGGGTAGCAAGTCTCTCTTTTCCTGTGAAGAATGCACAATTCTTACACCTCTTGATCCATGCAAAGCAATCACTGAAAATATTGGGCCAATAATAACCAGCCTTCATAATTTTTAGAGCTGTCACTCTTGGTGCAAAATGACCACCAGCTGGTCCACCATGGAACTCTTCCAACACCCTATGAATCTGATTTGTGCTAATGCATCTCAGCAGCACTCCATTCACATCTTTCTTGAACAAAACTCCATCAACAATGGCATATGGGACAGCCTGCAATCTGAAGTGTCTTCTTTGGGTCTTGTTCATCTCCGGAGGGCATAGGCCTGTGCTTAGGAAGTGTATTATACCTTGGGTCCAGCAAGGAGTGGGGACAACATTATTTTCTTCTTGAGTGCCACTTGGCTCATGGCTGTCTTGAACTGTCAAAACAAGCCTCTTCTTCATTGCATACTTCTTTTTGCTTCCCCAAAATCAGCTGCTCACACAATCCTTTTCCTCTTACCAGCTTGGTGACCTTGATCTCAATGTCATACTCCATGACACGAGTGATCCAACCTGCCCTTTTCTCATTCAAATCCTTGTTGAGGAGGAATTCTTTAACCCCAGCATGAGAGACCAGCAACTGGACCTTGTTGTTTAAGACTAAATGCTTGAATTTCTTCAAGCTTCTGATTATTGCAAGTACATGCTTCTCAATAAAAGAATACCTCACCTCATAGTCATCTAGGCTCTGGCTGAAGAAAGCAATTGGCTGCTCATCATTGTCCTTGTTCTGTTGTACCAAAATGGCAAAAATAGTATCATTACCTCCAAAGGCATAGAGGATGAAATCCTTGGAGAAGTCCGGGTTGATGAGAGTTGGTGCTTGAGAGATGGCTTCTTTGATTGCTTCAAAACTCTCCTTGCCTTTCTTGTCCACTTGAAAGCCATGCTTTTCTTTAACATTTTGGTGATAGGTTTGACAAGGGCTGCAAAATCTGGGACAAACCTCCGAACAAAGTTTATTCTCCCCAAGAAACTCTAAAGGGCCTTCTTGTGGCTTGGCAATGGTAGTGCTCTTATGGCTTTAAACCTCTCTGCATCAATTGCTAATCCTTCTTTAGAGACAATATGGCAAAGGATCTTTCCTTCATGTGCTAGGAAGATACACTTCTTAGGATTCAAAGACACTCCAAATCTCCTACACCTTTGGAAGACTTGTCTCAAATGAGAGAGGTGGTCTACTGCATTCTTTGAAAAAACAGTGATATCATCAAGGTATATCAGCACCACATTGTTAATCAAACCTTTGAACGCCATGTCCATTTCTCTTTGGAAGGTAGCTCCAGCGTTGGACAGCCCAAATGGCATTTTCCTGTATGCATAAGTTCCCCATTTGGTTGTGAAGGTTATCTTGAACTGATCTTCTTCCTTCACCATAATCTGATTATACCCTGAATAGCCATCAAGTAGTGAAAACCTCTCGGAGCCAGCAACAACTTGCAAAATTTGCTCCATAGAAGGAAGTGGATAATGGTCCTTAAGAGATGCTTTATTTCTCACGAAGTCAACACACAATCTGATTTCCCCACTCTTCTTTCTAACTAGAACCAAATTGGCAACCCAACTAGAATGCTTGATTGGGAATATGATCCTTGACTCAATCAGCTTGTTCAATTCTTTCCTCATGAGAGGCTCCATGTGTGGATTGGTGGTCTTTGTTTACTTTGATGAGGCTTAGTATTTGGATCCAATTCAATGGTATCTTTGAGCTAAGTTGGGATTGAAACTTTCAAGTCTTCATAGCTCCAAGCAAACACATCGGGGAACTCTTGACACATTTGTATGAACTCGTACCTTTCTTGTTTAGTTGTCATCTTTCCAATTTGCAATGGTTTGTTCTCTTCCACCAAGATGGATCTTGAATCTTCTCTCTTAACTGAATGTTTGCTTTCTCTTTCCTAAACTGATCATTGGGATTGAAAATGGACTCCAAAGTGATAAGTCCCTTGGGTAGCTTGTTAGTTCTTAGTTGTACCACTTGGTCACCATACTGCTGTTCCAATTTTTCTGATTTTTAGCTGAGAACTCAGCTTCTTCTTGTAAGAAATGGATGATTTGCTGGTCATTTTCAAACACTTGCCAACTGACATTGTTATCTCGGCACTGAAGGCCTCACAATCACGTGGATGTTTGGCTATACCTTGTCTTGTTGAATGCTTTCCACAATGTCAAAGGCTGCCCCTACTGCTGCAAGCCTATCAGTAGCTTGGTTCTCTTTCCTAGGAATGGATTTGATGCCAAAACCCTCAAAATCCTCAATGAGGTCCCACACCCTGTTCTTGTAGCACTTAAGTAGATCATTCTTGGTAGCATGTTGTCCCTTGACCTGATTTACAATCAATTCACTGTCACCAAAGACTTGCAAGTTCTTTATTCCTCTCTTTATTGCCCAATGCATCCCTTGCACCAAGGCTTCATATTCAGTAGTGTTATTAGAGCATGCAAACTGAAATCTAAAAGCTAAATAGTAATTTACTCCTTGAGGTGAAACAAGCATGGCTCCACCTCCTGCACCTTATCTACTCCTTGATCCATCAAAAAACAGCTGCCATACCTCATTGTCATCCTTATGGTTTGGCTTGGTGATGCTAGGAATGGGCTGATCTTCTTCATGTATGCAATAGACCCCTAGCTCAGATTCTTCTACTTCTTGATAAGGATCAAAATCATGTACCTTGTTTTCCCATTCATCAAGAGTTAGATCCGGGATGCTTCCAACCTTGGTGTCAGCTTCATCAGTGCTTGGGTGATCTTCTTGATCAAATCTTTGAACAATTGGCATTGATCTGACTTGGAGTGTAGGGCTCAATGTGGAAGTTTGTAATAGGTTCAGACCTGATTGTAGCTTTGGTTCCATACCTCATTCTGAATAGCATGTGTGACCAATCAGTAGACAAATATCCTCCAATCTTGGCTATGAAGTCCCTTGACAAGCATAGGGCAAAGAGTGGTGGAAGGTCTATAACTGATACATCTTGTAAAACAACAACATTTGGACATGCATGCAAGGTAAGACTCAAGTTTCTAATCACTCCAACTATTGTTACTGTTGTCCCATCCAACTACACTACTCCTTTGGATATGGTTTCATCTTTGGAGCCCTAGGCTGATCAACTATTTGTTTAGGCATCTTGAGCTACTTGCCCCAGAATCTATCATGCAATTGTGCACTAACTGATTTCCAATGATTAATGAGACATAAAAGGAGGGGCTTCAACATTTTACCTGCTTTATCCTCCATGATTCCCTTCAGTGGGCAGCATTTGTGAGCACTTTCTCTTAAATTTGGACTTGCTGATTCGAAGTTGGCAGTCCTTCATGGCGAAGCTTGTAGCAAATCTCTACGGCACAGGATAGAAGGGATTCCCACATTGATATATTTACATTTTCTTCTTCATCTAATCAATGATACTAAATGGTGATGAAGGATCTCTTTGCTTTCCCTTGGTTTACATATTCACCCTTGCATGTGGGCGTGTACAAGCTGGTATTTGAGTTGGTCTAGGAGTTGTTCTTGGCTACCCTTGTGCATTTACAACTGGATTTTGTTTGCCAACCATTTGTGGAGCCATAAAAGGTTGTGGATTGGTTGGAGCTAATGGCTGTTCTTCACCCAAATTCCTTCTTTTTGACCTTGTGTTGGCTGCAACACCTTGAGAGACTATTTGATTTATGCCACAAAAATCCTCTGCCTGCTAGTTCACAAGTGTGGTGTCATTTGGAGCTGATTGCTGCTGGAATGTTTCTTGTTGTTGGTTGTTTCCTTGACTGCCCTCACCCTCCACACCAGTAGTTGTCACCATTAATGCTTGATTCAAGGCACCATTGAAACACATAGATTGGTTGTGAGGTTCATTGCATGGAAAACACCAATCATAACTCCGAGCAACGTTGTTTTGTGTTTGCACCAATGCCTTAGAGGAGATATAGCATTTGGATTATAGGGCTGAAATGGTCAGTCATTGGGGAGGCCTTGCTTGATTTAGATTTGTAGCTGGATTGGGTGGTCTATGAGGTTGATATGGTTGCTGTTAGGCTGAGCTTGAGGCTGGAAGGAAGGTCTAAAACTTTGGGCTTGTTGCCTCTTGAGAGTAACCAGCTCATTACCTAAATTTTGCAATTGCTTCATGACTTCTTGAAGTTCATTTGAGGCACTAGAAGATGAAGTGGAAGCTTCACTTGAATTCTAATTTCTAGGAGTGGGAGAAGGAGCCAAATTAGGTGCTTGATTAGTGTTTGGGCTCTCTAAACTTGGAAACAATGGCATGGGAGGTCTAGGGGCTAGTTTGCTAGCTTGGATCAAACAATTTTCAGCTCTAATGGCAATGCTATAAGCAATGGGGATAGTTGTGCCTCCCATGGACTGAATTAACATAGAAATATCAGAATTTAGAGCTTTGAGATAGTAAAGAAAAGCACCTTCACATTGCTTTGCTTTGTGCCACTAGAATTCTCTCCCAAGTCCTTTGAAATCTGAAGTTGAAATCAGTCAGCTGCTCATTGGGAGCTCTCTTGATGGTTGTCAGCTACTCAAAAAGAGACAAGTTGTCTCCCTTCTCTCCAAATTGCTCATGAAGTGCTACACATATCTGGTTCCAATTTTGAATAGAACCTGAGGCAAGGCTTCTAAACCATTGCAAAGCCTTCCCCTTGAATGAAGATGCCAGCAATTTGATAACAACTTACATCTCATTGATTTCATGAATTGCACAAAGGTTGGCAATGTCTTTAACATGATCACCAGGAGTAGTTTGATTCTCTCCAGTGAAGAATGGAATGTTCTTCAAGGCTGCAATTGGAATTGAATTTTGTGCATTGAGAGCAAGTGGGCTCTGCTTTAGGTGAAATTGACATAGGGGTTGTTTTGTGCCATTCTAATTGGCCTTAGAACCCTTGTTGATTGAATGAAAGGCCTACCAGGTGGAGGAGTTGAGAGAGTTCTATTTGGTGGAGATGGAGACCTTTGGATTCTCCTCCCACTTTACCTTACTCTTGGAGATAACTGTAGATATTCAAACAGTGCCTCTTCTTCTCCAGCTCTTGACCTTGTAGTGATTCTTCTCATGAGTTTTCAGGGCTGCACTGCTGAAACTAGTTGATTCTTCCCCTTAGAGTCGCCAAATGTGTAATTTATAGCTCTTTTGAAGCAAGAAAATTACAGTAGATGCACATCAACTTTGCTACAATAAAAATGAGACCTCTAAGGTCCCACCGGGTGTGCCAAAACTATTGTTGCAAATTAACAACACCCTTGGATGTAAATCAGGTTTCTAAATTGATGTTTTAGGCATCCAGTGTGATTGCACAACATTAAAACCTCTCTCCAAGTGTGGGACTTGTAAAAATGAGAGAGGAATCTCTAGATTAGAGGCTGGTTCCTCAAAATCCTCTGATTAGATCTATTATTTGCACAACTGCAGAGGTTCAGATCCTAATTTTATGCTAGATTACAAGGAGATAGGGATAAGAGATGCAAAAATTGAAACTAAACTAATAAGGGCGATACACCAAAGAAGTGGTGAACATTTTTGCTCATGCAAATAGACACAAATCAGAAATTGCAACATAAAACATCATGCACAGGTTGATAAGTTGTAATCAAAGGTTTGAAATGAAACAAACAACACATACAAAGGACTGAAAGCATTCACAGAGCCTGTATTGTGATTTTTAACATCAAAATCCTTGCATTCCAACACCAAAGAGGTAGAAAACTATTAAAATCCTAAAAGGTTTGATCCTTACAAAAAATCACTTGCTGAAGGTGAAAACAGAAGCTTGTTGTGTAAAAAAGTGTTCCACCCTTTGAAAAATGAGCCAAATTTGGCTTTTACAGTGCATGGGTCGAGCCCAGGAGAGAGAAAATGTGAAAAAACATGGGAGCCATTCCCCATTGACCAAAATGCATTAAAAACAACATGGAGGTCCTTACAAACCCATGCCCTAACATTTTTGACCATGCTGGAGAAGAATGCGACCCATTTTGCATTAAAATTGGTTGTTGAAAGCGTCGATTCTGTTCATGGGCGTGTACCAGAAGCATTTTTGATTTTCTCCCTCTAAACTAAACCAAAATTCAAAATTGACCATGGAATCTTATAGATAATTTCACCAGATTTCCATTGATATAAAGAACATGAAAATTTGAGCTTTGGATCGAAAATTATGGTGATTTGAAGTTTTAGGGCAAAAACAGGCCAAAATCGGATCAGTGGGCAAAAAGTTTGAATTTTTACCCGTTTGGTCTTTGGAACATTTTTCAAATTTTCCCCACACTCCACCACTCCAAGTGCCACATGGCACATTCTGATTGGGCACGAGCCCTTCCTGACCATTTTTTCCTTCGGGTCGCTTGGTGTTTTTTCACCCTTGGACACGTGGCAGCTCTTGATTGGCTGCAGGCCTTCTAGGGAAAAATTTCCCACAAAAACTCCGTTAAGCCATAACTTGAAAAATACGTGGAGTTAGGAGGAAAAATTTACCTTTCTGGAAATCTGAGAAAGAGCTCTATCCAATGGTGCCATTTCCAAAAGGTTTTGAGTGCTTAGAAAACAAAATATTCTAACTGAGGCACAAGAGAAGGAAAGATGTAAAGGAGTTAGCCACAAAATGAGCAGGGGGCACATTTGGGATAACAGATTAACAACAAGGAAAAATTGAAAGATTACAAATATAGATTCTAGTCTATACTCCATAGCTATCAAAAAATTTTCATTAAGAACTCCCTTTAAAACTTATAGGGTCACATAAAACATTTACTCCAACCAAATACGGGTTCACTACAGGCCCAAGTTTTCTTGTGTATAACACACAACAAATAGAGTTTTAACAAGTTGGAAAACAAGAACAACCCATCTGCAACACATCCCAATTATTACAACTAAGAAATGAGTCACAAATCATAGAATCTCGAAACCCAATCAACAAAGCTCATAAGACAACAAGTATCAACTAAACTCTAGTTGCAGGTGAGGTTCCTTAAACAAAAACATGGGTCTATCTAGATTTAACATTTGTTTCAACAAAAACAGAGGAACCCACGATTCTCCAAGAAAACTCAGTGAGAAATAGAAGTATATGTTTTAAACAAGAAAACCAATACCAATGATTACCAGATCACATTATGCTAAGCAACTTACAGAGTTCCCTTTTTGCATAGATTTTCATGTGCTAACACTAACATAACGAAAAGTCCAATCAAGATTATTCTTTGTAAAGGATTTCAAACCAAGAAGAGCAATATTTATAAACCCAATAACAAATAACCAGGCAACATGCAATGTACTAAACTAATAGAGAAGAGTTGTTTCAATGAAATCATTTAGAAGAGAGAAAAAGATTTTATGATCGAGCTATAAGCTATCATGCACCCCGATAGTGTCGTTGTAAAATCGAAGAAGACCATGAGCCGAATCCGTTTCTTCTCCTCTTCTCCACGAAAGATGAAACAAACATATGCTTCTTCCACAATGCCTCTTATAAATTCCATGAAACAAAAAATAGATTAGAAACCTCAAAAATAGTCATGAAGCACAGTTTAATCTGGTTCAAAAACCGAGTTCATGCAGAGTGAAAATCGAAGACCATGCACAATGAAACAACCCTTGCAAAATCTGCTGGCATGCCTACCAAAGTGGTTCAGGCTTGAAAACCAAACACAATTAATTTCATTAATCCCAAATCTCCTGCTCAATCCTATTTGCCACCGCCCGCCAAGTCTAGCTATTGCCAAGTTGCATTTAACAAGCATTTCAAATTTTAGTGACACTGCCACCTAGGCTTCTACCAACCTAATTAGCCCCTGCCAAAGTTGGTAGTACCACCAGTCCTTCCATCCTTATCAACATCTTAAATGCCCTAGGAACCATCACCCAACACTTACAACCCTTAGTTTCCCTTTCATGCCAATAATTGTTATCCAAAATGAGCCCCTTGCTCATTTTTTGGCTAACTCCCTTCATTCTTTCCTCTCTTGTACCTCAGTCATAATTTTTTATTTTTTAGGAACTCAAAACCTTCGGAAATGGTGCCATTAGATAGAGATATTTCTCAGCTTTCCAGAAAGGTAAAGTTTTCTTCCTAACTCCATGTATTTTTGAAGTTATGGCTCGACGAAGTTATTGTGGGAAATTTTCCCTAGACAGTCCTATCGGCCAATCAAAAGCTGCCACGTTGGCATCAAAGCAATCAGGAGGAGGGAGAAAAGTTGTGATTTTTACCAAATGTTGGTGCAATGGGAAATTTTCCCATGGAAAACCCGAGCCAATGGAAGGAGGCCATGTGTCCTTGGAAGGGCGGAGGTGGAGGTAAACTTGAAATTTTTACCAAGTGTTTGGCGGGGTTCAAAGAGGAAATTTTCTACCTAAGAGCCCGCTTGCGAATAAGATGCAGCCATATGTCCAGTCGGGGAGAAGTTGGGAAAATTTCCCAAGGGTTAGCACAAGTAAAGTTTTCACCCCCAAGGCCCACATCCAATAGCATGGCACCGAGTGTCACCAAGGCGTCAGGGGTCGGATGTGCGAGAGGAATTTTTCCTTTTCACCCAAGTATGGAAAAATGCTAAAAGAAAACCCACCCCCAAAATCTTATCCCAGGGGATGTCGGAGCTTCGAACGCCGGGGAGAAATTGGGAAATTTCCCAAAGGTTGGTGCAAACAAAATTCTTCGGCCCTTCAGGCCTGCTGACCAATGAAGACCTGTCATGTTTCCTCAAACATGTGGAGTGTAGGAGAAAGTTGGGATTTTTCCCAAGGAAAAATTGAAGGAAAATATTGAAAGAAAATCTCGCCCCCAAATCTCAAGCCAATAGGATTATGCCACGTGTCCACGTGGTGACAAAAACATAAGGCAAGCCCACAAGGAAAAATAAACATGAAAGGCCCACATCCAATAGGGTTCTACCACATGTTCGGCTCAGGGAAGATGGTCAACAATGATGGGAAAGGCAGAGCAAATGCCCGCAATGAATCACATAATGACATGTGTCCTCGGGTCATCCAGTCGGCGAAGAATTTTTGGAAAATTTTCCAAAGGCCAAAATGATGGAAAATGAAGCAGGAAGGGCCCACAACCAATCAAATCATGCCACGTGGCACCAAAATAGTGGGGCATGGAGATTTTTGGGGAAATTTTCCCAAATGCAAAAAGTGGGAAATTTTCAAATTTTTGGCCCGCCAATCCATTTTCAGCCCTGTTTTGCCCTAAAATCTTCAGAGGGGCATAACTTTCAATCCAGAGCTTAGTTTCTTGTGTTCCTTATATCAATGGAAAGCTGGTGAAATTCTCTACATGATTCTGGGCTCAATTTTGTGTTTTGGTGGAGTTTGGAGGGAGAAAATTGGAAAACACCTGCAGCACGTGGAAAAGTTACAAAGCGATATTTCAACCACCATTTTTAATGAAGAATGGCTCGCATTTCTCTCAAAGCATGGTTAAAAACATTAGGGAATGGACCTTTGAAGGTGCCCATGTTTTAATGCAATTTGGTAGGTGGTTGAAATCTATCTCACATTTTCCCGTGTTTCTCTCTCCTGAGCTTGAATTGGCATTGTTAAAAGCTAGATTTGGCTCATTTTGTAAGGGTTGGACATTTTTATGTTTTGCAAGCTCCTTCTTTCACCCTAGAAAGTGATTTTGTGGAATACCATACCTCTTTTAGGACTACAACATGTTTTTGCCTCCTGTTATTGTAATGCATGTATTTTGATATTGGAAATGACAATGCAAGCTCTGTGAATGAGTTTCAGTCCTCTTCTTGTGTTGTTTGATTCATTCATGATCTTTCATTACATTTTATCAATTTGTGCATGATGTTTTTCTACATTTCTGTAATCTGTGTCAATTTGCGAAGTAAAGGTTCACCACTCCTTTGGTGTATCACCTTATTAGTACTAGTTTTATTTCTTTTGCATTCTCTATCTCTGTCCCCTTGGAATTTAGAGTAGGATTTTGAGTTTAAACCTCTGCAAATTTCAAGTAATACATCTGATCAGAGGAGTTGAGGAACTAGCCTCTAATCTGGAGATTCTTTTCCCACTTTTACAAGTCCCACACTTGGGGAAAATATTCAATGTTGTGCAATCACACTGGATGCTAGAATGTCAACTAAAAATCTGATAGAACATCCAGAGGGTGCTGCTGATTTGCACTAACAATAACTTAGGATAGATAAATGGCTTAGGTTAGATCTTAGGTAACTTAAAGTTTATACCTTAGGATATAACACTAACCACTAACCCCTAACATAGGTCCTTAGCAATTAGGTTAGATAATTCCACATAGGTAAGTAACAAAAATGCCATAGTTTAAAGCACTAAGTTAGATCATCATATAGCCTTGTAGTATTAGGTTCCAGTTTTAATACTTAGCAACCCCTTCCAACTCCTTAGTACTGAGTTTAGGTCAGAATTAGAATTACATCAAGTAATCATAGCTTAGGATTCTGGTCTTCTCTAATGCCATGAATAGGTTGAAATCCCAATTACACCAGTAATGACCTGCCAGGGCTGATTTCCAAAGATCCAACGAAACTTTCCCCTGAATGGAAATATTTTCACACAAAAAGAGAATTAAAGAGCTTACACCCACTAAATTCAGTCCATATGCTCTTAGTTCATGGAATTCCAATTCATCAGTTGTTCATTCCGAATAGATTTAAAACATTCCTTGGATCACTGAAATTGATCCAAGGGTGAGTCATATAAATAGATAAGTTTACAATTTTCCTTAAATCAGAATGCACACATCTATAAGAAGTGAAAAATGAATCCAGGAAACATTCCAGTTCAATCAAAAGATCTGAAGAGTAGAAAAGACTTAACCATATCAAGCATGATTTCCCATAATCAAGAGAACATATCCTCATAGGAAAAATCACATATCAACACTTGAATGCAAAGGAGGAAAATAACAATAGTCAAGGGTGTTACTGCTTTAGTGCATGTGCATTGAAAAATAAAAAGGAAAAATGGTCTATGTAGTAGATAGTGAAGAGATGGAAACTTTGGATGTTAACCATTCTAAAGGTATGCACAAAGTCATAGATAGCACTTATGAGTGAGCACACGCCTACCATGAGCCCTTGAAAACAAATAAGGTTAACATTGGGATGAAGATAGAACCAAAGGAAGCTATCATTGGGGACTATTGGTTGGAAAAATAAGTTTCAAAGGTCATTGATTTGTTGCGCAAGTTCTAGAATTTTTCCCTCGTGGGTATCATGAACTCAAAGGCATCCACCATTCCTTAGGGGATATGAATATCAATTTGAAGGAAGGTGCACACCTAATTCGGAAGAGGCCTTATTGGATGAATCCAAATTTGTGCGTATGGGTCAAGGAAGAAATAGACAAGATGATAGCATCTTGTATCATTGAGGCAATGGAAGAATCAGAATGGATAAGCCCAATGGTCATCAGTATCAAGAAGGATGGGAGGATAAGAATCTATGTTGACTATAGGGATCTAAATTTAGTATGTGTCATCGATCCTTTCCCAACCCCCTTTACTGAAGAAATTTTGGAGGAGTGGTTGGGCACAAACTCTACTCTTTCACGAATGGGTTCTTAGGGTATCACCGGAGTTCAGATTGCAAAGGGATACCAGAGAAAGATAACTTTTTCCACCTAATGGGGAAGTTTCTCCTACATAGTTATGCCTTTTGGATTGAATAACGTTCCTTTTGTGTTCTCGTGTATCATGGTACAAGCATTTTAGCACTTCATCCATAAGTTTCTTCAAGTTTACCTAGATGACTAGACTATGTATAGGTTGGTGAAAGACCATTGTGAAAATGTGAGGTTGATGTTTGAGATATGTCATCAATTTAGGATATCCCTCAAAATTAAGAAATGCGTCTTTTCTACTCCATTTGGAACCCTATTAGGATACATTATATGCAAAGAAGGATTACTAGTAGATCTTGCCAAAGTTGCAGTTATTATGAGATTAGGGGATCCTACTAGTCAAAGTGTAGTGCATGGATTCCTTGGGCATATGGGGTATTACAGGAAATTCATCAAGGGGTATGCTAAGATCATTGCACCTTTGGAGGAATTGCTAAAACACAAGAGTGCCTTTCATTAAGGAGAGGTGCAGCAGAAGGCATTTAACACTTTGAAGGATAGGATTGTCACGACATCCATACTACATTTTCCTTCTTAAGATAAGCCTTTTCATGTGCATGTTGATGCCTCAAGTGCAACTATGGAAATAGAACTATCACAACTGGTAAGGTAATTGTCTATCATCCCTTGTGTTTTTCCAAGTAGAAAGTTGACACCGACCAAAAAAACTACACAACTACTTAGCGTAAAGTATTGTCTATGTTTTATTCCATGCATAAGTTCATGTAGTATCTATTGGCAACACCATTTATCTTGTACATGGAACACATGGCATTGAAGTAATTAGTAAAAATCCCATTCTACTGAGGGTGCATATGTTATTGGGTCCTATTATTCCAAGAATTTGAGTTCACAATGGTTGTAAAATAAGGAAAAATCAATTCGAGGACCTAACCACTTATCAATAATCGACTCGGGGAGGACACGCAAAGCATTGAGGACACCATTACGAATGTGCAAGTATTTAGGTTGTGGTGCACACCCTCAGACTTGAAAGATATCGTAGTGTTCTTAAAAATAGGTGTGGTACCAAAAGGGATGAAGGCTCTGGAGATAAAGCAGTTAGTAATACGCACCACACCCTACATGTTGATTAGTGGAGACTTGTATAAGTTAGGTTATGATGAGGTTTTCTTCCAAGGCATATTGGAACATGAGAGTGTGGCAATAATGGAGGAAGCACATGGTGGGATTGCAGGAGGACACTATGTAGCAAATACCACCATGTGGAATATTTTACTAGTAAGGCTTTAGTGGAAAACCATCTACTAGGATTTTATTGAGTTTTGTAAGGCTTTTGACCATTGCCAATGCCTTACAAAACCTAGAAATAGAGATGAAATTCCCTGTTAGTGCCATTTAAGAGCTTTTTCGTGTGCCCTAAATTTTTTCATGTCTGATTTTTCTCAAAAATGTTTTATTTCTCAAATTGGTGATATGTATTTTCTACCCCTAGTTAAATGTTTCAAAATTGCACATAAGCTTGTTGTTCGCCTTGGTTTGAAAGAGAAATCCATGTATGCTTTTATTTGTGCCCTAGGTTTTTCCAATTTTCAGGCTGTGTCATTTTCCCTTTGCCAAATCATGTAAAAAAGTTGAATTGATCAAAGCTAAATTGTATGGGTTAATTTCCCAACCCTAATGTTGAAAATAATGACAATCATTCTTGATTGGTTTAAAATCAGGAAATCAGCCATCCTTGTTGAAAATTTCAAATTCTAGGGCATCCTTTAAATTTTTCATGATTTTACGGTCATACGGGTGTCGTTTTCTCGTGACATTTATCATCGCAAGGTCATGGCAACGTGGCAGGTTCCTATTAGCCAAGGGTTGTCAGGAAATATTTCTAACTTACCATTTTTTGAAATTTGGAAAAAGGGAAAATTTTGATTCATGGCTCCGCCTTCCGCAATGAGGTGCGTACGTGGCACATTTTAATTGGCTAGGGGATTGGCGGGCTTTCCTTAGGAAATTTTGTTTTCATTGTGCAAAATTTTCAAAATCAAATTTTTGGACCGAAATCCCACAGTGAATAGGAAGAGGACATGTGGCATGGAGGGCATGCGAGATGGCGGGGAGCTTGGAGAATTTTGATGTTTTATGGCTTAAAGTGTTAAGGTGAAAATTTGGCACGAAACTTTGCACCCAATCACATGTGGATGCCTGTCCAGGAAAGGATAGGATGGGACAGCGGGTTTTGTGAAGACTTTGAAGTTTTTAACTTCAAATGGTGAAAAACAAAATTTTAGGCCGAAGGCCCACAACAATCAGGAAGTGATGGGTGTCCAAGGAAAAAAATGGAGGTGGAGGTTCGGACCTCAAGGGACAAAGTAATTTTTTTCCTTTTTGGAAAAAGGAGCTAAAGTGTAAGTGAGAAGAGTAGCTCCGCAGCATATCCATGATGGACACGTGGCATTTTCTAAAGCAAGTAGGACGAATGCGGACCCGCGGTAAGTTTTGAAACTTTCAAAATTTTACAAGAAGGTTTGAAGGTAGAATAGGAGGCTTGGCCCCATGGCAAATCGGAGAGCTCCATGTGGCGGGGAGAGCGGGCTTCGGGCCCGTGGAGTTTTGTGGTGAAATTTCCTTTTTCAAAAAAAGTGGCAAAATTGATTGAATTAGCCTGTGGTTTTCAATGGGGCCCACATATGGACATGTGGTGGGTCTAGGGGAGAAGTGAGGAAATTTTACAAAAATTTCCAAAACTTTAAAAAGGTCGTGAAGGCATTTTTTAAGGCCATGGAGCCCAATCCAATCAATTTTGACACTTTTCCTACCTTATTCAAAGGTTAAAAAGGTAATTTTGAGCTTATTTTTAAAATGGCATTTTCCATGTGGAGGGCTGATATTAAAAGGTGGATGAGATTGACGGTTATAGTACATTCATTTGTTTGGGCCGCCATGAGCTCCAAGAAGCTTGGAATCATGATTTCTTCATCAAATTTCATCAAATCTTATATGATTTTGTGTCGCCTTGGCCTTTTGAGAACAATGGAATCATTTTCATGACCTAATTCTTCGATCTATGGTGTTTTTAATGTAATTTTTCCTCGGACCGAGAAAAAAATGTTAAATGTCAACATCAAAAGTTGCAGAGGTAAAATTGAAAAGGGGAAAAGGTAAAAAATGATGAATGAAAGATGCTTGCATGCCTGAATGATAAAAACATGCCCCTGGGGTGGATAATGATCTGAATTTGTGTAATGATTTAACTTTTTGTGCATACCTGGCAACCTGCGAGTTGTTTTTCCATTTGGTGTCACTGTCATTAAATCATGAGGTTTTTTGTAACAAATTTGATCCCATAGCATATTATTTTCTTGGGAAAGAAGACTCCAATGTGGCATGAGGTATATGAGGGATTTTTGAGAATTTTTTATGGTCGAGAGTTGAAAATCACGAGCAAATTTTGAGAAAAATCTCATTTTCTAAGAAAACCTACCAAAAGTTAATGTCTCATGTGTTGGAAAATTTCCCTTCATAAAAAAATGTCTCGTGTGTTGGAAAATTCATGTATGTGGGTTATTTACAAGTGTATAGCCACCACACAACTTTGACATTGTTCATGTAACTCTCCCCTACTATTGAATCTAACAAGTTTTGAATTAAATGTGTTTTTCTTTGGGCAATATGATGTTTGTTATCAATTTTAAATGCCTGCAAATAAATTTTATTGTTCTTGTTGCAATCTTGCATTGAAAATATTTAGAATTCACACAAGATCTCCATTTCTGGTTGATAGTTTAGTGGCATTTGCAATCTCATACTCAGAAGAGCCTTCATGATAAGGAGATAAACAAATTTTAAATCACTTTACCTTCCTTCGATTGCATAGATTTCTTGTAAGCTTTTTGGGGGTACCTTAGGTGTGGTTTGATCATGGATTTTTGTGTTTAATTGAGTTCCTTACTTCAAGATTTTGTGGTGAGTTCTCAAAGATTGTGTGAAGAGTGTAAACTTGGGCTTCCATTTGTGCCTCTTCTGGTTGAAAGAACATCCTGATTATTTTAGGCATTTCATCTGATAGTTGTTCAAGTATTGTACAAATTGTCAAAGATTTGATCTATCCCAATTTGTCTTATCAATCTCCCACCAAAAATCATCCAACAACAAAGATCCTATCATGTACTATCCCTGATTTTCATGTGTATACCCATAGAAGATCAAAATCCATTTGCAAAAGTATGCATAATAGATCAGGATTTCCAATGTCTCTAGTAACCTTTTCCTTGTTTTGAGAACATACCCATGTTTTGAGAAGTGACAACTTGTGAGAGTTCAGATCTGGGGTGTTGATCATGTTTTCATCAAGGTCTCCATCATAGAATTTCAAGCAAAGAGAAGGAATCTTCATCTCCTTCACCATTACAAGGTTACAAAATAGGTCCTCTTACCTTGGTTGCAAGGCACAACCTAAAACAAGCTAGGACAAGATCAAGTCCTATTGGAGTGCTATCCATTTCTCCACAAACCTGAGTGCTAGCTAGACCATATCCCCGGCTACCAATGACATACAACATGGTCTAATAATCTTTAAGCTTCATGACAAATCGTGGTGCTTACTCATACTGAAAAGGAGAAAAATTTGGATACCAACACTGAGTGGCATCGTTGTCGGGGAATTCTTGGAATTTCTTGGTGTTTTTGAAGTGTTTGAGAGGTTTGAGCATTTTTGTATTCAATTATTTGAGCTCTTTGCATTTTCAAATATATCATTCTATGTTTCAGATCTGCAAGTTTTAAACAAGGGTTTCAGTTTTTGTCACCCTTTTTCATTTACTAGTAGTTCATACACTTTGGGTGCATTGTGATTGATTGATTTAAGAAGAAGAAGGTCTGATTTATAAGGCTTTGCAAAAGGGTTTTAGTACTAGAAAAAATTTGATAGAATTATTTTAGTGCATTCTTGCACAACTAAGGTGAAATTCCTTAGTGGCGACTCCATGCTGATTTGAATTTGGAAATACCAGTGTCTTAAGCTTTCTGTCATTTATTTTTGTGTTGTTGATCTCTACAAAACTGGAGGGAAGAAGATCTCTCTTCCTTAAAGACTCTACTAAGAAATTGTTCTCAGATTCAAGAAATTCAGAGTTGGAAGGGAGAAGAGTTTGGAAAGTGGTTAAAGGTTAGACATCAGGAAAAGATATAGCCATTGGTGAGAGAGATCAGCCTTTGGTAGAGGACTATCACTCTTCTTCAAGTGATTTTGATTCAAGAAATCCTCTCATAAACTTGTTTTCCTCAGCTAGTGAAGGTCCTTCTATTGTACCTGGTAAGTTCCTTCTCCAATCTGCACCTCTGTGTTTTAATTCGAATAAAACTTTCCAAGAAAATCAGCACTTAGAGGATACCAGTCTTGTGAATCACATTCTTGAGCCCCAAAGACATAGCACTCCTCATCAGCTTGTCTCACCTCCAAGATCACCCCCACCAAACAATATGGCTCAACCTAGACCTCCATTCATTTTTAACACCTTTGGTCCTATAAATTTTAGAGGAATGGATGGTTACCCAAATGTTGTCCCACAAGATGTTAGAAATAGGTTGCCAAAATTCTAGGGTAACAATGTTATTACTGGTGATCAGCATCTCAAAAATTTTGATAATATGATGGAATATTTTGAGATAGAGTTTGAAGATGTGTATATTAAGTTGTTTATTCATACACTAGAAGAAGATGCTAGGGATTGGTACAAGGCTCTACCTGATAATTCTATTGATTCATGGAATGAAATGAAAAATGCATTTAGGTTGCAATATGGTGATAGGACTGATCCTAGATTTCTTTTATCTGAGTTTGAGAATATCAAGAAGAACCCTAATGAATCAGTCCATGACTTCAACACAAGGTTTAACAAAACTTTGAGAAGGTTGCCTATTGGTTTGAGGCCTTGTGATGAATCATGTTTAATCAAATATGTAGATGCATTTGATAAAAAGGTAGCCTATTACCTAAGAGACAAGAACCCAACCAATCTAAGACAAGCTTTCACCATGGCACTTCAAATTGAGAACAATATCAAGGCTGTTGGGAAACCTCTTAAGAGAGATGGTGTAAAATTGATAAACCCTGAAAAACCTCAAGCTAGCAAAGGTGTTGATTTAGAAGAGGTTGTGAAGACTTTGGCAGGGGATATCAAGGAAATCTCATACAAGTTGGCAAGAGCTAAGAAGGGAATTGGGAAAACTTCACAAGGTCAGCCTAGGTAATAGGCACAAGATAGATTTGGCAATCACCATAGGAATGAGTAGAGGTTTGATGACAAGGGTAAAGGGCTGTTGGATCTGCAAATAGACAACCCCAAACATGTGAAAATAGATTGGTTCCTGACCCTCTAACTGCCAGGGTTGTTGATTGTTGATGAAGTTGCTGATATGGATTGGTGTGATAGATGTTTTCTTCCTCATCCTCCATGTGAAGTGGACCAACAAGTTGATGAAGCTGATAATGAGGATGGAACTGATGATGATATTTACATGGTGGGTTATTCTTCAAGCTCACAAGGAGGAGCAACATCTATTGAAGTAATAAGTGCTAGGACTGCTGCTACCTTTTGGGATTACATCAAGTGGGTACAAGTCTTACTCCCTCATGCTCTTGAAGTTGATGTAGTGCAAGGTTTTGAAATTCCTAACAATGACTTTGAATACTTGAGAGATTTGATGATTAATAAGTATGATGGTGGTATCCCTTGAGGAAGATAGACAATTGTTGATGAATGTTGTTGTAGCTCAAGAGAAGGACTATAACACTAGAAGCAAAGTTGTTAAGGGAGTTAGGCCTCAAGCCAAACCTAAAACACCCTTGCTCACAAGCATTCCAAAAGAAGCTCCTAGGAAAGAAACACTTGCTAGAAGCTCTGTTGTCCCAAGCAAAAATTATAGTCCTCATCACGCCCAAGCTGCCAAGAATCCTTTTCCATCTGATGAATCTTCTTGTATCCCTTCCAATGTTGTTTTTCCAAAGAGTGTCCCCTATGACATAGCCCAGGTATTGAGCCAAATTAAAGTGAGTGTTCCAATCATTGAGTTTCTTAGAATTCTTGAGCATAAGAAGAGAGCATTTGAGTACTTGGGATTGAAAGAAGAGAAGATCACCCCAAGTAGAAATGTAAATGTTGTTGAGACTCCTTTTCAAATCATTTCTGACCTTGAAACACCACCAGCAGTGGAAGATCTTGGAGAGACACCTAAGGTATATTTGGGGACATCCTTGGTTGATTCCCAATTGAATGTTGATCCATTCTTTACAACTTTTCTCATAAAAGATAGGCTACTTCACAATTGTATGTTTGATTCGGTGCATCATGTAATGTCATGCCTCTAGAAGTCATGAATGAGTTGGATATCAAGGTGACAACTACCTATGGGAAGTGTACTACCATGGATTCAAGGGAAGTGCCGGTGGTTGGTTGTGTGAAGGGTTTGGTAGTGCAACTTGCAGCCTATCTGGGTAAGAATTTGAAACTGGATGTTGTAATTGTTGACTGCCCTACCAAATGGGGTATGCTTTTGTCAAGAAAATGGGCTGCAAGTGTTGGTGGTAGCATTCAGATGGATATGTCTTTTGCCACCATTCCCATTGAAGGAAGCCTTGTCAAACTTTATGGTGAAAAGAAGATGTTGCACCTAATTGAAGATCCCAACAATGCTTCCTATGAAGTGTTGTTTGCTGATGTAGATGCTAAGAATTTCATTGGTTTTGCTGATGGAAAAGAACACAAGATGGATAGATCAAAGTGCCTTGATATGGTAGGTTCTCCTTGGACCTTGCTATTTGATGGAGCTTGCTCCAAATTTGGAAATGGTGCTGGTATAGTTCTGCTTTCTCCTAGTTTGGAAGAGTTTCTTTTTCCTTCAAACTTAATTTTGAATGCACTAACAATGTTGCTGAGTATGAGGCATTGTTGTTGGGGTTAAGGATTGCATGGAAGTATGGAGT
This sequence comes from Taxus wallichiana var. yunnanensis, assembly GCA_018340775.1. Classification (NCBI taxonomy): domain Eukaryota; kingdom Viridiplantae; phylum Streptophyta; class Pinopsida; order Cupressales; family Taxaceae; genus Taxus; species Taxus wallichiana. The sequence continues at coordinate 273,941,419 of CM031244.1, forward strand.
GAAAGATATTGTTGCAAAAGGAGACTCAGAGCTGGTTGTCAAACAAATAAGAAAACTGTATGCTACAAAAAATCAGCGTATGAAACAATATAAGCATTAGAGTTTGGGATCTAATTGAAATATTTGATTCCTTTAACATCATTTACCATGAGAGGTCTTAATGCTGCTGCTGATAAGTTGGTAGTGTTGGGTTCTAGATTTGAAAATTGCACCATTTCACCTTATTATGAATACAACATTGAAGTGTTGACTAGGCCAGTTGTCCCTGATAATGTGAAACATTGGCAAGTCTTTAACAATGATGCTCAAGTGCTCAGGTTCTTGCAAAACCAAGGTGAGTTTGCAAATTAGAATATTGATTGGGAGCCAATGGTATGCATGACTAAAGGAAGAGAAACTTTGTTTGGAAAAGATATCATCCAATTGAAAACAAACACCATTCCTAGAGGTCTTGTTGCACTTGAGTCAAATTTTAACAATGTTGATTACATCATAAATAGAAACATGTATGCTTCAAGGGATGTGGAAGAGCATGACTTGGGAACAAAGGACAAACCAAGGAAGGTTTGGTTGGGTAGCAATTTAAGTAAAGAAGAAAAACAGTCCTATGCCCAACTCTTGAAAAAATATCAAGACTGCCTTGCTTGGTCCTATTCAGAGTTGAAAGCATATAGAGAAGATTTATTTCAGCATGAGATCCCTCTTGAAGAAAATTCCAAACCATTTAGATAGAGGAAAAGGCCAATTAATCCACTTCTCTCCATGAAAATGCAAGAGGAGTTAAAGAAGTTGAGAGATGGAGGTATTATTCAGCCCACTAGATATTCATCTTGGGTTGCAAACCTTGTGCTGTTTAGAAAGAAGAATGGAGACATCAGACTTTGTGTGGATTTTAGAAATATAAATAAAGCATCCATGAAGGACAAATATCCCTTTGCCAAATATGGAAAATATGTTGTAGCTTGTGACAGGGTCTGAATTGCTTCTCTACATTGGATGGTTTCTCCGGATATAATCAAGTGGTTGTTAAAGAATTAGAAAGACTTAAGACAACATTCACTACTCCTTGGGGGACATATGTTTTTGTTAGGATGCCCTTTGGATTGATGAATGTTGGTGCTACTTTTCAAAGAGCAATGGATGTTGCTTTTTCTGGTTACATCAATGAGTTCATTACAGTTTACCAAGATGATGTGACTATATTTTCAAGGCAGAGAGGTGACCATTTACAACACTTAGAGAAGATGTTGATCAGATGTAGGGAGTATGAAATTTCTCTTAATCCAAAGAAGTGTCATTTTGGCATGCAAAAGGCCAAGTTTACTTGGTCACATTGTGTCAAAATATGGTGTTATGATAGACCCTGAGAGAGTGGAAGCAATCAGCAAAGTACCTATCCCAAGAACCAAGAAAGGCATCCAATCTTTCTTTGGCCAAATCAATTTTATTAGAAGGTTTGTTTCCAACTTTGCTGAGCTGACTCTTCCAATCACAAGCATGTTGAAAAAGGACCAAGTTATCAAGTGGGAGGAGGCTTCCATTCAAGATTTTGAAGGAATAAAGGATGCACTTAAGCATGCACCTGTTCTAGCAGCACCAAACTATGAGAGGCCTTTCCAAATCTTTTCTTTTGCCTCTAAATATACCATTGCTTTTGTTTTGTTACAAAAGGATGAGAATGGAGCTGAGAGGCCTATTGCCTTCTTTAGCAAGGCTTTACAAGCTGCTGAGTTAAAGTATACAATCATGGAGAAACAAGCATTTTCCTTGGTGAAGGTAACAAAAGTTTTTAGGCCTTATATATTGAGTTCAAAATTTGTTTCCTATGTCCCCCACACCATGGTGAAAGACATCTTATCAGAGATGGAGATCTCAAGTAAAATATGTAGATGGGTGAACAAACTGCAAGAGTATGATATGGACATCCAAACCACAAAGTTAGTAAGAGGTTTGGGTCTTGCTAAGCTCATGGCTAAGAGTAACTTGCAAAATGTAGAAGTGAATCAGCTAGAGGAAGAAAGGGTAGATCTTCTTGAGAAATTGATGTAAATTCTCGAAGTGGTACAAGGATGTAATCTTTACCTTAGACACCTTTTTTCCTGGTCATTTAAATAAAAATCAGAAAAGAGCCCTCAAGCTGGCTTCTCAAAATATATCATTACAGACCTTGGGCTAGCTTGGAAGAACCCTGAAGGTGTCCTCTTCAAATGCATAGCTGAAGATGAAGCTCCCAAGATAGTTGCTGATTTCCATGGGGGATTTTGTGGAGGACACTTTGTTGGAAGAGTAACAGCACATAAGATTTTGAGGGCTGGTTATTGGTGGCCTACTCTCTTTAAAGATGCAACCCAGTTGGTTAGAAAATGTGATAGTTACCAACGTTTCTCTGGAAGACTGAAAGCTTCAGGTTCCCTTCCTTTACAACCTATATCAATTGGAAGCCCTTTCAAACAATGGGGAATGGACTTCATTGGTGAGATTTCAGATCCTTCTAGTGTTGGTCATAAGTGGATTCTTATAGCCACTAATTATTTTACAAAGTGGGTTGAAGCAATCCCATCTAAAAAGGCAACACACCAAGTGGTAATGGACTTCTTATTAAATCATATCATATGCAGATTTGGAGTTCCAGTTAAGATTGTATCTGATAATGCCATGTGCTTTAGAGCCAAACCTTTAATGGTAATGTGTAATGAATATGGAATCAATCTGACTTATTCTTCAAACTACAACCCCCAAGGGAATGGACAAGTTGAGTCCAGTAATAAGAACTTGCTAAAGATCATTAGAAGAACCTTGGAAATGAATAAGAAAAAGTGGGGAGAACAATTGAAGTTTGTAGTTTGGGCTGATAGAATAACTCCTAAAAGAGCAACTGGTAAAAGTCCCATTTGAATTGGTGTATGGAACTCAGGATTTTCTGCCCTTACACCTACAATTATCTTCATTTCAGTTTTCCCAACAGTTGGAAGATCAAGAGCATGGCCCATATGAATCAAGGATCAATCAGATTATTGAGCTTGATGAGGAGAGAAGAGCATCCCATCAAAGGCATATCAGATTTAGAGAGAAATTGAAGAGATTGTTTGACAAGAAGGTCACTCCTAGAGCCTTCAATATTGGAGATCTAGTTTTGTTATGGGATAGTAGGCATGAAGACAAGGGAAAGCATGGCAAGTTTGATGCATTATGGATGGGCCCTTATGCCATTGATATCAGGATTGGTGAACATACCTTTTTTCTCAAAGATCTAGATGGGGAATTGTTGGAGCTTTGCTTATTAATGGCAGACATTTAAAACATTTCTTGGATTAATCCCCAAAGTGAGGTATGCACAAATTGTACAATTGTATAGTCTTTGTTTTTTTGCTCTTTTTTTTTGTTTGGTGGTTTGTGGTTTTCCCTTTGTTCTTGGCAGCCATTTTGGTTGGTTTCTCGGCTCGTTTTTGTTGGGTGGTTCTAGTTTTTGGGGCTACCTTGTGTTTTGACTCCTTTTCCCAATGGTATTTTGGCACTTGGTCTACATTTTGTCCTTGTGGCACTCATTGGGAGTGCCCATCCCTAGGTAGGAGCCAATGTTAGTGCCATTTCTGAGCTTGCATTGTGTGCCCTAAATTTTTCATGTCCGATTTTGCTCAGAAACATTTTATTTCTCAAATTGGTGATCTACATTTTCTCCCCCTAGTTAAATGTTTCAAAATTGCACATAAACTTGTTGTTTTGCCCTGGTTTAAAAGAAAAATCCATGTATGCTCTTATTTGTGCCCTAGGTTTTTCCAATTTTTAGGTTGTGTCGATTTTCCCTTTGCCAAATTGTGTAAAAAATCAAATTGATCAAATCTAAATTGTATGGGTTAATTTCCCAATCCTAAGGTTGAAAATAATGAAAAATCATGCTTCAGTTGGTTTAAAATCAAGAAATCAGCCATCCTTGTTGAAAATTTGAATTCTAGGGCATCCTTTAAATTTTTCATGATTTGATGGTCATACGGGTGTCATTTTCCCGTCAAATTTATCATCGTAGGTAATGGCAATGTGGCGGGTTCCTATTGGGTAGGGGGTTGTCGAGAAATATTTCTAACTTATCATTTTTTGAAATTTTGGCAAAAGGAAAATTTTGATCCGTGGCTCCACCTTCTGTAATGAGGTGCCTACGTGGCACATTTTGATTGGCTAGGGGATTAGTGGGGGATTTCCTTAGGAAATTTTTTTTCATTATGCAAAATTTTCAAAATCAAATTTTGGCCCGAAGGCCCACAATGAATAGGAGAGGACACGTGGCATTGAGGGCATGTAGATGGCAGGGGGACTTGGAGAATTTTGATGTTTTATGGCTCAAAGTGTTAAGGTGGAAATTTGGCCCGAAACTCCGTTGCCAATCATAGGTGGACACGTGTCTAGGAAAGGATAGGATGGGGCAGTAGGTTTTGTGAAGACTTTGAAGTTTTTAACTTCAAATGGTGAAAAATCAAATTTTAGCCCAAAGGCCCGCAACAAGTCAGGAAGTGACACATGTCCAAGGAAGAAAAATGGAGGCGGAGGTTTGGACCTTGGGGATAGAGTAAAATTTTTCCTTTTTGGCAAAAGGAGCTAAAGTGTAAGTGGAAAGCGTAGCTCCGTAGCCTATCCATGATGGACACGTGGCATATTCTAAAGAAGGTAGGAGGAGCGCGGGCCCATGGTAAGTTTTGAAACTTTCAAAATTTTGCAGAAGGTTTGAAGGTAGAATGGAGGCTTGGCCCCACGGCGAATCGAGAGAGTGCCACGTGGTGGAGAAGAGATCGGGCTTTCGGGCCCATGGAGGTTTTGTGGTGAAATTTCATTTTTCAAAAACAAAAATGGTAAAATTGATTGAATTGGCTCTGTGGTTTTCAATGGGGCCCACATATGGACACGTGGCGGGTCTAGGGGAGAAGCAGGGAAATTTTGTAAAATTTTCCAAAACTTTAAAAAGGTTACAAATGCATTTTTAAGGCATGGGCCCAATCTAATCACATTTTGACATGTGTCCTGCCTTATCCAAAGGTTAAAAAGGTAATTTTGAGCTTATTTTTAAATGGCATTTTCCACATGGAGGGCTGATATTAAAAGGTGGATGAGATTGATGGTTACTATGCATTCATTTGTTTGGGCCACCATGGGAGCTCCAAGAAGCTTGGAATCATGATTTCTTCATCAAATTTCATCAAATCTTATATGATTTTGTGTCACCTTGGCCTTTTGAGAACAATGGAATCATTTTCATGACCTAATTCTTTGATCTATGGTGTTTTTGATGTAATTTTGGCTCAGGCCCGAGAAAAAACGTGAAATGTCAACATCAAAAGTTGCAGAGGTAAAATTGAAAAGGGGAAAAGGTAAAAATGATGAATGAAAGATGCTTGCATGCCTGAATGATAAAAACATGCCCCTGGGGTGGATAATGATCTGAATTTGTGTAATGATTTAACTTTACCTAGCAACTCCTGCGAGTTGTTTTCCGTTTGGTGTCATTGTCATTAAATCATGAGGTTTTTGTAACAAATTTGATCCCATAGCATATTATTTTCTTGGGAAGGAAGACTCCAATGTGGCATGAGGTATATGAGGCATTTTTGAGAATTTTTGATGGTCGGGAGTTGAAAATCATGAGAAAATTTTGAGAAAAAGCTCATTTTCTAAGAAAATCTGCCAAAGAACCAAGTTAATGTCTCATGTGTTGGAAAATTCATGTATGTGGGTTGGTTACAAGTGTATAGCCACCACACAACTTTGAGATTGTTCATGTAACTCTCCCTGCTATTGAATCTAACAAGTTTTGAATTAAATTTGTGTTTTTCTTTGGGCAATATGATGTTTTTATCAATTTTAAATGCCTGCAAATAAATTTTATTGTTCTTGTTGCAATCTTGCATTGAAAATATTTAGAAGTCACACATGATCTCCATTTCTAGTTGATAGTTTAGTGGCATTTACAATCTCATACTTAGAAGAGCCTTCATCTGATAAGGAGATAAACAAATTTAAAATCACTTTACCTTCCTTGACTACAGAGATTTCTTGTAAGCCTTTGGGGGTACCTTAGGCATGGTTTGATCATGGATTTTTGTGTTTAATTGAGTTCTTTACTTCAAGATTTTTGGTGAGTTCTCAAATATTGTGTGAAGAGTGCAACCTAGGCTTCCATTTGTGCCTCTTCTGGTTGAAATAACATCCTGATTATTTTAGGCATTTCATCTGATAGTTATTCAAGTATTGTACAAATTGTCAAAGATTTGATCTATCCTAGTTTGTCTTATCAATCTCCCACAAAAATCATCCAACAACAAATATCCTATCATGTACTATCCTTGATTTGCATGTGTATACCCACAGAAGATCAAAATCCATTTTCAAAAGTATGCATAATGATCAGGATTTCCAATGTCTCTAGTAACCTTTGCCTTGTTTTGAGAACATACCCATGTTTTGAGAAGTGACAACTTGTGAGAGTTCAGATCTGGGGTGTTGATCATGTTTTCATCAAGGTCTCCATCATATAATTTCAAGCAAAGAGAAGGACATCTTCATCTCCTTCACCATTACAAGGTTACAAAATAGGTCCTCTTACCTTGGTTGTAAGGCACAACCTAAAACAACTAGGACAAGATCAAGTCCTATTGGAGTGCTATCCATTTCTCCACAAACCTGAGTGCTAGCTAGACCATATCCCCGGCTACCAATGACATACAACATGGTCTAATCTATCTTTAAGCTCCATGACATTGAAAAATGGGAAATCAACTTTGTAGGGACAATTTCTCCATCCACATGAAGGACTGGTTCATGGTATATCATTACTTACACTTATTAATTGACACATTGGGCGGGCGGTGCTTATAAAGGATTACCTGCTGCAGTGTGATAGATTTTATGGGAGAACATAATCAATCAGGTATGGTTGTCCTTTAATTTTAACAAGTGATAGAGGTACACACTTTCTCAATGAAATAGTGAGGATTATGATAGCATATTTTAAGGTGGCACATCACAAGACTACCCCTAGCACCCTCAATAAAATGTAACTCTTTGAAGCATTTAAAAAATACTAAGTCACACATTAGCTAAGATCATTGACGTTGGAAGACAAGATTGGGATGACAAAGTATCATCCATTCTATGGGCATACAAGACAACCTACAAGAGGTTGAACAAGGCCACACCGCTTCAATTGGTGTTTGGCATGGAGGCTATTTTTCTAGTTACCATCACTACGTATAGCACATGCAGGAGGGTTAGCTGATGAATAAGAACATGAAGAAAGGATTGATAAGTTGATGTAGTTAGATGAAAGGAGATCACTTGCTAGATGGAGTTAGAAGACAAAAAAATACAAAAGGCATGGCATGATCTTCATATCAACAACAAGAAGTTTGAGGTTGGGTAGATGGTGTTATTGTATGATTCCAAGTATCTGCGCCATCCTAGGAAGTTGAAATTCCATTGGTTAGGACCCTACATCATCTTGTACATTCTTGATTGAGGTGCTTTCTAGTTAATCACTAGATGGGACGAGATTACCAGGTCATTTCAATGGAAGTAGGTTGAAGCCCTACTATAAATAAGTCTTTGTGGTGTTTGTAATAAGGTAGTATTACCAGTTAGCTTACAATTTCCCTTTATTCTTTTTAATTTCTTTTGTTTCCCTTTTAAGTTTCTTGTTTCTCTCTTTTTGTTTCATTTTGCGCCTTTTGTACCGGTAACCACATTATTTTTCCAAGGTTGTGTATGTATAGAGGACCACACATTTGTTTTAGTGTGGGGTGGAGTAATGCAAACCAAAGTATAGGCTTGTAATTCAAGTTGAGTGGCCTAGTAGAAGGAAGCACATAAGGTTTCAAAAGCACATGAGGAAACAATGGATAATGAATTATGGTGTCAAGAAGGTTGTAACAAAGACCACATACAAAGGATGAAGAGTGTAGGAACAACATGAGGTAGGCGAAGGCAAAAATCAGGTAAAGGATAGAAGAAGTGCCTTTGGCACTGAAGATGCGCATGTAAGAGTCTTCGGTCAGATTGGATTTTTGCACGCAGAAGGTTGTAAAGGATTTTCACGCAGGATTGAATGCGTGGGTAAGGGAATTTAAAGTTGGCTAGTGAAAAATATACATTTAATGTTAAAGTATGTTGGTAGGTGGCATAGAATTTATTGTTGGAGGGAAGCAAAAACTATAAATACAAGGTCGGGAAAGTCATTATTCTATCTTGTTATTACGAAGTTGAAGCGTTCTTGCAAACTAGGGCATCCAAAGAGAAATTTGTGTGAAGGAAGAAGAATCCTAAGAATTTGAGTGTGTGACTAGAGTGGATCTACAAACCAGAGGGAATTAGTACATATGGTAAGGAGAGATTGTTTATGGTATGTTGTCTTATGGAAGGCTTTCCTATTTAGGGTTTGGTAGCTAGGGCATGGAGATAGAAGGATTTATTCGAGATTTGAGATTTGGAGTGTAGCGAGTTAGTAGAGAAGAGTAAAGAGTTCGTATCTTATCACGAAAGAAAGCATGGCACCCAAGAAATCAACAGTTTCACCAAATAAATTGAAGGGAAAGGGAAAAGGAAAGAAAATCACTTTGTCATCATGAGCTCCAATGAATAATGGTATGCGAGAAAATCAATACCCATATGGAGTATTGCTAGGAAAGTAATGGGTGTCTCATCTAATACAAATTGATGTGAGTGATTATAACCATCACATGAGCACAACTGAGAAGGAAATGGTGCTAGAGTTGGTTTGACTAGCTAACAAAAGGACACCAGATGGGATGCCCATATACAGTGACGAAGTGAAGGTCAAATTAGAGAAAGCAGGGTTATTGCAACTATATGATTTTCCTTACTTTGGTAATCCATGAGCACCTTTATCAATGGTTGATGTCACACGTGCATGAGGATTAATTTTATTTTGTAGAGCGTAAGATGCACATAACACCACAGCTAATATCTAAGTTCACAGGTCTTATTTGTGAAGGAGAAAGCATAGATGATTATACGAGTGACAAGGAGGCTATCGAGGACTTTGTAGTAGTGTATGAATATAAAAAGGGTTTGTGATACTTTGACATCGTAGAGATAGCAAACCTCATTATGAAGATGGTCATGCGCTTGTTGACCAAGATCAATGATCAGGAATGATGGACCCAAGTGAGCAAGGTATGGCTAAATGTATTCCAAAAGATATGATAGGGAACCATCTATAAATTTTACGCTTTCATTGCGGATGAGATCATAAGCAGCACATAGGAGGGAGAAAAGTTATTATTCGGTAACATCCTCCTCACCATTATCTTTTTAGAAATTAGAGTGCCGGATGGGCGAAAGCGTTTGTTTGGGAGTATACAAATGAGAATCCCTCGCTTTGGAAAGAGATTTGAAAAATAAACTTGTGAAACCATGACGGCCGCTCACTGAGGCATGGTGGAGAAGTGGTATAAATGAATGAGTGACGCATTTGGGGTAGAGTGGAGGATCCCAGAGTTGTTTCTCATGCTCATGGATGGAGAAGAAAAATTTGTAGTATACTTACATTTCTGCATTGGCGATTTACTTTAACAAATGGGACTAAGGGTCCATGGTACAAGCTGCCCTTCTCCTTCACCACACAATACTTTCAAGAAGGGGTCAATAGGTTCAAAGAAGCTAAAAGACTAAGGTTCGACCTTAGTGAAGTGGACCAAGACCACCAAGTGAGCTGCCTGCAGAAATATCGTGTGACCCTAAAAGTACACATTCATGTAGAAGTATGTCTCCCATGAGGTTGGTGATGAAACCAATAATGCTACCAATTGTTGGAAGGGTTGTAGCAAGGATGTACCTTCGCATAAGGCCAAAGTTTAAGAAAGGTGCTTACAGAGAATGATGTCTCTATCCCAAAATACCCCATAGGAAGAAAGAAGGCCACGCCGAAGAGAGAGAGAGAGAGAGAGAGAGAGAGAGAGAGAGAGAGAGAAGAGGGGTAGGAGAAGAAATCACCAAGTGTGTAGACCACACAATCGATGGGCACACAGAACTATTCATGAATCCTAGCACTTATGCATGGAGAAATAGGTCCCTTGACAAGGTGAAGACCCTAGAAGAAGAGGTGCCAGAGCATGAAGAGCACATCACCCATGAGGAATCGCCAACGAAGACATCACCTAGGGAAGAAAAATAAAATGAAGAATCTCTGTACTAGAATCACTAGTAAGAAATAAGAAGAAGGTGAAAGATGAGGAAGACTCAGAAGAGACAGAGAGCTTAGATGCCTACATTGGCGATAAGGATGATGATGAACTGAAGGAGGTGAAGACCATCCAGTCTATGATGTACATGATTCTAAGGAAGAAGGAGATGAATATGAGTATAACAAGAAAGATGAGGAGAAGAATGATGAGGAAGAAGCTGAGGTTCAAGGCAAGGGGGTGAGTGAAGAAAAAAGCACCAAGAACCAAATAACCCCAAGCCTCACCAAGGAGAAAGTAGAGACTTACGTGAAGAGAAGTGGTAGGCATCATTAAGAAGTTAGTAGAACATGAGTTGGAGCAGAGTGCAGACAAGATTATAAAGGAGATAGAAGAAGAGAGCATTAGGAAGGAGTATGGAAGCATGGGTGGAGATCCCAAATTGGCAGTGAGCTTCCCAAAAGATGTGCAAACAGATGGGAAGGTCGTAGTGGTGGCATAAGGGTAGGGAATGGGATACATTTATGATCCTAATAAGGTTTTATGTGTGTGCTTCCTAAGAATCGTACCAATAGAGAAACTCCTAGCTATGTCATTGTTTGATGAAGAAGGCCCCACAGACAAGAAAGATGATATCTTGGGCATTTGAGTCCCACGTGGATGAACCAGAATTTTAGGTAAGTCAGAGAGCACTAATGAAGGTGTTAGAAACCAAAGGAATAAATCCATTGGTGAATGCTCAAAAGCTATTAGATGAACAGGTTTGTAATGTGCTTAACAAGGTTTCAGTCAAAATTGAGGCCAGACTATTTGGGAGAAATGATAGAGTGAGATTCTTGGAGGAGGAACTAGAGAAGAAAAAGAAGGAGCTCGTGGAGAAGAGAAAATACCTAAAGCAAGAGGATTTGATTAGCGCTTAGTTGAGGCATGAGTTAAAGGAAGAAAAATCTAAGGTATGTGAAGTCTCCAAAAAGTTGGAGATGATTACATATGCAATTATCCTGAAGCATCGATTTAGCGTTACTTGATCGAAGTATGAATCAGCCTTACGATGATATGTCAGAGGATCTAACTCACATTCTCACAATATGGAGAGGTGATCACTTGCTTTAGAATCTATATATGAGGTGTATGTGTGCCAAGAGAAAGAAAACAAGATGAAGATTTTTGATATTGTGGCTCAATACACTAAGATTCTTATAGAAGTAAAGACCGCCATCCAAGTCATTGAAGTTGCGTATCACAATTGCACTAATAGGGATAGAGTGGCAAGCATCTTGGTTTCCACTCATGAAACGGAACTCAAGGAGTTCTAAGAGAAAAATAAGGGGAATAGAGAAAAAATATACAATATCCTATCCTAGGTCAAGAAGAAATCGGAATCAATCGAGACCTGCAAGGCTCGATCAAAAGCCAATTTAAGGAACTATACCCCCAAATCACCCATAGGATGGACGCACTTGAGGAATTAAAAAAATAGTTGGAGGTTATTATTGAGACCATGATAACCAAAGGGGAGGAGATAAGTTTTGAGGAGGTGAGCACCCTAGTGGTTGACCTCTGTCAGCAAGCTCAGAACGAGGTTGACACTTGGGAGAAGTTAGAGGAAGAAATAGGAAAGGATTTCCCTCTCCTCCTCCGAAATAAAAAATTTCCCCATTCTTTCATTCTTTCTCCCAATTCTTCATTCCTTTATTCTTTCTTTCCAACCATTGTAAGAGCCCACCATTCTTTATTCTATTGAAGAGTGTTTTTGAGGATAGAAAATAGGCATAGTGTGGTGTGACATTAGGCCCCAAAATATTGTGCAAGTACAAGAAGGTGTGTGGGCATGTGGGACCAGTATGGATAAGGGTGCATAGGTTGAAGGAGCACAGGAAGGATTCTAGTAGGGTTTTCAAAACACAAGGTGCACACACACAAGGCAAGATGGGTTTTGGACTTAGCCATATTCAGCATCCCAGGTAGCACATGAGAAAAGTGTGACCCTTCTAGCATATGGAGTGGATAAGGTGCCAGCCTAGTGACTGTAGGATCAAAAAGGGAATATTCCATGCATGTGATGGAAGGTTCCAGAAGAACATCATTGCACATAGTGGAGAGCTCGAGATCAAAGGAGGCATGCTCCATTGGAGGACCACTTGGACACTTAGCAGCCAATCTATTACGTCAGAAGGCATGGCGGTGGAGGTAGGAAAGTTATATATTGAGGTGCATGGATGGTAGAAAGGGAGATGGGTATGTGTGCTAAGGGAAGATAGAGAGTGATTAGTGTGGTAGACTGGTGGAAGAGAGGTGAATCTCTACAACAATATAATGGAGAATTCTATGGGCTAGGATTAGAGAAAATATAGTACTGATGGCATAATTAGAGGGATGGGACTGCATTCTTCTTTGTAGTGTGATGAACATAGTGTAGCTCTAATTCATGACTTGGCTCTACATTATCATATGAGGGTTTGTTATGACTTTAAGAAATGTAATATGGATTATTGAACATGTTAATATAAATGGAAGGCTCTGTTTTAAGGCATATGTGTGTCCATAGCATAGTTCTTTATGCATTTCATTTATGTATGAATCATTTCCATATGTTGTTGTTATTTCTCTTTTCTAGATGCAATGAGATGGCAACTCATCCTAGGTTCTCAGAATGATGCATGGTTCTTTTCTATTCACTTTCACTTGAATTCTTGTCATAAGATGATGCATTCTCACAAGTTTCACATAAAGGAGAGACTCAACATCCGTGCATGCCTCGGTGAGCACCCGGCACCCATTGAGTGATAGGTCGGCATGCATGGGATTAGACTATTGGTCTAAGGGTATAAAAAAATACAACTTTAACATTATCGATTGAAGTAGGACCTACCTATCATAACAGCAAGTTCCATGTCCTAGACTTGGAGCTTCCATATAACATGCTTCTTGGCCACCCATGGATTCATGTCATACAGGTCGTACCATCAACCTTCCATCTAGTGCATTAAACTAAATCATGAGGGACACACCATCACCATTCAAGGATATTTATAGCCCTTTACTCACTTCAAATCTCTAAATAGCTTTATGGGAAAGGGTGCTTATGAATGTATATATACCAACATTTTTATCCCTCTTGATTTGAAGCTCTTGCCTCATGTGTGGATTTAGATACACTAAGTTTTTGTGACAACAAGTGCTTCTACATATATTTCTCCCTTTGATTTATGGGAGATGAAGGTTCTTGAATATAGATGTGGATATTATTATATTCAATAGGCCCTCTTGGTTTCAAATCTATCCTTGTCACCCAAGACAAGAGGAAATCCCAATTACCGATACAAACAATCAAGAGATAAGAAAAATATTGGGATATTCCTACCTTGTGGCTTATTAGCAAAAGAAAAAAATTCTAGACCCTCCACAGTTTGGGTCCTCGAAGAAACTATGCCTTCTTACTACCAAACTCCATAATACACCAAATCTAGTAGAATGATGTACTCCATGGGCTCTAAAGCACATGGGTGTGGTAAAAATGAATAAGGTATAAGAGAGTCATTCCAACCCCACACTTTAAAATGGAAAGATATGGTGTCAAAATTAAACCTTATGGATCTCACCCCGAGAGGGAGATGCTACCTCTTTTGAATGTGAGGACATATCTTCTCATTTAGATAGCGACATAGATTCCTATCATAGCCAACAGAAGGATATTGCCTCAACAAACCTATAACTAGACACTGTTGTTTTTACCATAACCCTTGTTAAACCCCAAGTCAAACTTGTTTATCATACTCTCATTGATTGGTACCAACAACTTCACGTGCCTATGGCCCTCTTTGAAAACGATGCATCAATTACAGAATTCATGGGTATTCATGACAGTATTCCTATCAAGGACCATAAAAAAGGCTTCTACATTGGCCTTGATACGCGCGTACTTGAGAAAAATTTAAGAAAAAGAGAGGGAAAAATTCTTCTAAAAAGCCTCAGCAGAAACAAAACTCCAAGTCACACAGTGAAAACCTCTTTGAGGTGCTGGATGAAAAACAAATTGAAAAATCTATGGACATAAAAAGTGACCACACAAAGGGTCAAAATATCATTGAAGTTCCCTTGGAATAAGATCTTAACCTCCCTCTTGATCCTACATGTATGGAGGATACATCTAAGATGTTAGTAGAAGAAACCATTGATGTCAACATTGGCATAGAAGAGAAACCTAAAATAGTTAAGTTGGGAGCTTCACTTTCAGCACAAGAACAAAAGAATTTTTAATTCTTCTCAAATAATTCTCATACATATTTGCTTGGTCGTATGTAGATATTTCATGCCTGGACCCATATTTGGTAGTGCATAACCTTGTTGTGCATGCAGATGCAAATCCCATCAAATAGAAGCTTAGAAAAATGCATCTGTGGGTGGCCCTTCTAGTCAAGGAAGATCTTGAAAAACTCTTAGCAAATGGATTTATCAAACCAATTGATTATTCAAAATGGATATCCAATATAGTCCCAGTACTAAAAATCCCATAGGAATTAGAATTTGTACCGACTTCAGAGACATCAACAAGGCATGTCCAAAAGATGACTTCCCTCTTCCCAACATTGACATGATTATTGATTTAACCATGGCTATGAAATGTTATCTCTCATGGATGGATTTTCTAGCTATAATCAGATTAAGATTGCGGAGGAGGACCATCATAAGAATACCTTCACAACCCCTTGGAGAAATTTCTTCTATTAGGTGATTCCCTTTGGCCTTAAAAATTTCGGTGCAACATATCAATGGGAAATGACAGTGATATTACACGACATGTTTAATGACATCATAGAGGATTATGTTGAAAATGTCCTAGGTAAATAAAATACAAGAGAAGAATACCTTGAAGTCTTGAGACGTATATTTAAAAGTCTCGAGAGTATAAATTTAGGTTGAATCCAAAGAAATGTGTCTTCAGGGTATTATCAGGTAAACTATTGGGTTTCATTGTATCTAGAAGAGGGATTGAGGTTGATCCTACTAAGGTAACTGCAATTACTAAAATTTTCCCTCCCAAAACCTCAAGCGAGATACACTAGTTTCAAGGAAAAATCCATGCCATTCGTTGTTTCATATCACATCTTGCAAAAAAGTGCCATCATTTCATTCATCTGCTGAAAAATATGTTGACTTCTTTTGGGAACCTAAATAGTAGCAAGCATTTGCCTTGATCAAGCAATATTTGGCCAATCCTCCAATATTCATGCTACCAACACCCAAAGCGAACCACTATTATTATACATATCCACTACCTAATTTTCTATTAGCGCCTGCTCGCTCAATACGATCTTAGTCAGAAAGAGAAAGTGGTATATTATCTCAGTTGTACTCTACTTGCTTATGATCTCAACTACCCTCAAATTGAAAAATCTTACTTGGCTATCATTTTTAATTTTTAAAAACTTCGCCATTATCTATTGAATAATAAAACCAAGCTTATATCTAAATTTGACCCTCTAAAATACCTGTTATCAAATCCAACACTTACTAGTAGGATGGCTAATTGGATCATCCTACTTAGCGAGTTTGATATTGAATATGTACATCAGAAGTCAATTAAAGGACAAGTGCTTGTAAACCAACTAGTTGAGGCACCTTTACTTGGAATAGATCTGGTGTGCCTAGACTTGTCGGATGTATCATTAATGTATATCAAGGAATCTATCATGTAGCAAGTACACTTTGATGGATCATTCAATTTCCATGGTTCAGGAGCATGAGTGGTACTCATCACTCCTTTAGGATACTTTATACCTCAGGATTTCCGCCTCGGATTTCCATGTACAAACAACATAGCAAAATATGAAGCACTCATTGTTGGGATGAAGCTAGCTATCAAATGAAGAATCCACCAACTTAAGGTCATTGGAGACTCACAGTTGATCATTAAACAATTCAAAAATGAATATAAGGTCAAGGATGAGAATCTCATCCCATATAAGAAGTTAGTGGAGAATCTAAAAGAATATTTTATGCATATCACTTTTGAATAGATCCAAAGAGCACAAAAGTGGTCTCTGAGATGCTATGGTGATAGTGGGTTCCTGCTATAGATTCTACCAGAAAATAATGGCATGCCATTTTTCGTTGAAAATTTGCAAAAACCTGGATATGACATGTCAAAATCATGTCAAGCCTGTGAATTTTTGGTCCTTTATCCCCATAGTATGATCCTATCTTTAACTACCTACAATATGGTACGTTTCCTTGGAATATAACCCACTCTGAAAAGAATAACCTTATACAAAAGATAGCTTGTTACACCCTCCTTCAAGGCACCCTCTATTGTCATGGCTATAATAGGAATGTGTTACATTTTCTAGATGTAGTTGAGTCAGTCCAAGTGATCAAGGAAGTACACAAAGGAGTTTTGGAGCCCACACCAATGGAATGGTCTTGGCAAAGAAATTATTGAGAGTAGGCTACTATTGGCCTACCATGGAAATTGATTGCTGCCAGTATGTTAGGAAGTGTGCATTATGTCAAAAGTATGAGAACCTTGTTCATATTTTGGCACAACCTTTGAAATTGATCACAACACCATGGTCTTTCTCTAAGTGTGGACTAGATCACATAGATAAGATAACCCCTACCTCCTCATATGGCCATACCCATATCATAACTACAATAGAATATTTCACCAAACGGGTGGAATTTGTTCCTCTCACGTCTATTATTGGGCACATATCTCAAATTTTATCATGAATCATCTCATCGCCATTACAAGTATCCATTCTTCCATTATAACTAACAATGGCAAGTATTTCAAGAATAAGAATGTGAAAGCCACATGTCTTAATGCTTTCAAATACTCTTAAAGTGGTTTACTCCCTATTACCCTCAAGGTAATGGATAAGTAGAGGCCTCTAACAAAACCCTTGTTTGAATCATGGAAAAGATGGTAAGTAAGATTGGTCATAATTGGAATTTGCAAATCCATCCCACCCTCTGGGCTTATAGAACTTCCATTCACACTCCTACTAGTGTGACACCCTACTCCTTAGTTTTTGGCACTAAGTCCATCACTCTCTTGGAAATTAAGCTTCCCTCCTTGAGAATATTTCTTAGATATTATCTAAATAAAGATGAATATTACCACTTGGCTAGATTGGCGAGCTTCAAATAATGGATGAAATACGCCTCCACGCACTCAATCACTTGAAAGTGTATCAGAATCGAGTGTCCCAGAGCTACAAAAATGGATTATACCTCGTCAGTTTGAGGTAGGAGATTTAGTGTTGAAGGAAAACCAATTCAACACTATGAAAGAAAGAGAAAAGAAGGGTAAGTTCAAACCTAATTGGTTGGGACCTTATGTGATAGTGGAAAAATATGGATCAGGAGCATACAAACTTGCCTATCCTAATGGAGATGAGCTATGCAAACCTATGAATTCCATACACCTCAAGTGGTTTTATGATTAAACATGGCGCAAAAATTAAAAACAACCAAAAAAGTATAAAAATCAAAAAAATCAAAAAATAAAGAAAAAATAAAAAGTAAAGAGAAAACAAGTCGTCAAGTGTGAAAAAAACATAATTATGATACTTTTGAAAGGTCCCTTAGTGAAAACCGGTTTCTGGTGCCTTGGGAGGATTTTTTATTCACAAGCATCTCACATCTAGGGAGTACATTTTCTTTGTACAGAGATAGTTTTTCACCTGTGTCTAAGATTCCTTTTGAGCCTGTCCTTTCAAAGCCTTGATCCAGATGATCCTCCTCTTATAAATTTGTGAAGAGATTTCCTTTGTATATTACCATATAACATTGGGGGGATCTTCCAATCCTCACTTTCCTATACATAACACGTGGCATATGCCCTTGTATATTCCCATATAACATTGGGGGCATCCACATTTCTCTATTTTTTGTACATAGCTTTAGAAAACTTTCAAAAATTCCAAAAACATTCAAATATGTTCGGAAAATCATAAAAACATTCAAATATGGTTTGATAATCCCAAAACATTATAAAACCATCTCGTAGAAAATAAAAAAACAATATAATATTGTTTCAAAAACTCCCAAAATAGCATAAAACGTATTGAAATTTTTCTCACAAAAACATAGTAGTGCTTTGCTTACTTATTTGTTTGTTTGTTTCTTGCTTTGCTTGTTTGTTTGTACATTTTTGTATAGCTTTACTTGTTTTCTTGTACATTTTGTATAGTGTTTTTCTTAACATACTTCTTATGATTGATTTATTCTTTTCTTGATTAGATTCATTCTTACTTGTTTATATTCAGTATGTTTTGCATGCTTGTATATATTTGTACATAATTGTGTTGTTAAAGTTGTTTAGTGTGTAAATTTGGTAGATTTGTTAACTTTTTTTTGTGTTTTTTTGTTACTTGTACATTGTTTTTATCACATCATCATCTATATCATCACATCTAACATCACATACATCATATATAACATCAATAACAGCTAAGCTACATCATCATGAAAATAAACATCCAACATGTATGCTAAGCTACTATCATCCTACCATATCACCAATGGGGCAATAAGGACTGCCTCCTATCCCCCCAAACCAATATCAAAAATTAAAAACATGGACAATCATAAGTATCTCATCAAACAAAAACAATGTGATATCATCTAATGTTATCTCATAAATCAAACACATGTGATACAATCATGCATCATAATAAATTTCATCATCATATACATGTAAATATTTCAAAATTTCAATGTCCATATATAATGTGTCTCGGTACATAATCATTAGATAAAAAGTATGCCATCATGGGCATCGATAAAAATGTGCCTTCATATCAAGGCATAACCAAAAATAATACATATACATCATCTCAAAAATGTGCCTTCATATCGAGGCATACATCAAAAATAAATACATATATACATATATATATATATATATATCATCAATAAAAGAGTCATATATGATTCTCACCCATGCTAGGGTTATCAAGCCTTAGGTCCTATGGTGTGAGCATCATTTGTGAACTCTGTGGTGGCTGCCCCCGATGATTTGAAGGTTGATGCACCAATCTAACAGATTCAAGATGACCTATGTGATCTTGATGCAGACCTGCTAATAGCCAACTGACTAAATGGAATCACTCACTACCCTACTAGTTAATTTGTATGATACTGACTTTTTGTAATATGATGCCTCGCCACTAGTTGTCACTAAGTAAATGAACACATCTAGTGTACCTGGTGTTATGGTCAATTGTCTAAGAAAATTAAGCTCTGTTGTAACTCTCTCCACATCTTCCTGAGCCTGAGTCCACTTTGTGATATACTAAACCCACTATGCCACTACATGATATCTCTCGGTCTATAGCTAATCATACCGAGTGGTCACCTTTTGTAATTATCTCCTCAAGGAAGCTGAGTCACCTAAGATCTAAATGATCTATCTAGGATGTGATGGTGCTCTATAGTCCTCAATCCAACCTCCATCTGTGGTGATCCATTTTGGGGACCCAAATCCATCTCCACCTCCACCTCCTCCATCCTACCCATCCCTGAGTGGACTTTGCGGTGGACTAGTTGCATGTGGTGGCAATAATGGCACATGTGGTATATAAACATGAACCTATGACATCTGTGCATGAAGACCTATCGGTTGTATTAGGAACCACGAGGCCAATATTCTCAATGGTATTTGTATGATAATCTCTTTGAATTAGGATTTTTGTTGGATAGGCATCTAAACTGTGCACCCTCCACGACCTTGTCCCTATCCTTGGTCCCGGCCACCCTATTGCACTAACTTATAATTTCTATCTCTATGAGATCTTCTCTATAAACCCTCTACACCTTTTGGGACCCCTGCATCAATGGCGGCTAGCGAGAATCATTGACCTCCTTGGGAGCATGATGATGTACCATCTATGATAATCTGTTGTCTCCCCTAGATATGTAATATGTTGTAACGATACACATTTTTGGGGAATCATATGGCTAAAACTATCTATGGCCTAGCATGGTATGATAAGAGGGCCAATATCAAATGTCTCTCTAGATCGATGACCATACCAAATCTCATCATCAAGGATACCCTGCACATTACCAAAATACCACTAGACATGATCTACCTTGTACCACTCTATGATATAATCATGACATTCGATCAAGAAGTGCTCAATTTGCTACTATGCTCAATTTTGCAACATCCTATGGTCACTGATAAGCTCTATAAAGATGTCATGTAACCATGCGCAACGAAAAACTCATCAAACACACGTCAATAAAAATCTATATCTCTAATGTGACCCTAAATGTCATCACCAATCAATGCCCATCCCATCATTTAGGGCTCATTAGGATCCCAAACTAGGAGAACTCTTGTGGGGTGACCAATGGCAATATGGTCCCACGCTCATATTTTAGAATGGTAGTTGTTCCTACGATCTTCTAACTATGGTAAGTAAAAAGATGAAGATCCCAATACAAATGAGAAAGTAAACATTGTCCCTTGGAGAATCTCTCTCTATTGATTAATTCATGAATCACCCCAATCAGGCCCAATAGAAAGGAGGTACTTGTCTTGTCGGGCATCATAATCTCAATTACAAGAGCCATCAAATATACAGCTACATGAGATAGCCAAAGATCCTAAAAGCACCTATATAACTAAATTGTCATACCCTTTTGGGGTATGTCCTAGAGAAAACATCTCAACAAGACACTATGTAATGTGGGTGGAATACCCATCATACTCTATTATTCATCCCTAGATCAAAACCCTCAGAATTCACCACACATCCTCCAATGTGATGGTCATCTCACCGATAATGAAGTGAAAGAACTGACTCTCGATGTGCCATCTCTCAACTAAGGTTATCATAAGGAAGTGATCCAAGGTAATCTATGGCATCTACACCACATATGAAAGCCCATTCATGTCTAGGGTCATCTCCAAGTATATCTACTCATGATGAGTAAAGATCTTTTGGAAAGAACTCGAGTCTCACGTGTCGCTCGTGTGTCTCCAAGATTAGTAGGTCAATGTACAAGCTCAATTCAAACACTTATTAACATCATTTATTCTAACACATAACATCTAATTTTCTTTTATTCATCCCTTGTTCTTCTATAATTCCCTTAATTTCTTCTAAGGTGGCCTAAAAACTACTTTCTCAAGCCGGTGCTAGTTATTCAGCACTTACATGCCCTTGTCATCTCATACTCGCCCCTTTTTGCACATGCGTACCCCATATCTGCACATGCACACTCATGTATTTACCTAATGCTACCCTATCACATACACACCCCCACAATGTATACGTGGCCCCTCCATGCATGCCCACCCTCAACAATGCATGTGCACCCCAAAGTTTGCGCATACTTTGTCCCCTTTGGGTGTGTCAAATGTGAACATATAGAAATTTGTCATGCTAAATCAAGAAAGCTAACACCTAATAGCTTCTAAGCATAATCAAACCTACTATAGAACCATCGAGATGAAATATTATGAGAAACAACTTCTTCAATGCATGAATAATCTCAAATCAAAATGCTAAGCTAATTCTTACTCTCTAGATTGATAATCTAACAAATGAACCTATTTATATCACTTTAGCAATCAAAATGGAGTGGTTTCCTTAATATTTGAAGATGAAATCTCACCAAAACATGGCTACAAGGCCATTTTTGAATCTTCTCATGCTCTTCAATTTGAGAGAATGGATGCAATATGGAGAAGTTATTTCCTTCAATGGAGAATGGCTCAAGATCAAAATGCCTATAGTTTAACCTAGGTAAAATAAGGTGTAAGAAGAAATGTAAGGAGGAGGATTTATTATATAGCTTTCGTAAATTGGCAAGGCTAGCAAATTGATGAATTTGGAATAAACCCCAAAGAGGAAATACAAAGGCCATATATGTTCAATAAAGTGTGTGACATTTATAGTAGTTGAAAGGAGGGTTTACTTAATCAAAAGTTATTAATTAATAGAAGGGGTATGCCTATAGATGATTTTAGAAGAAAGTAGGATTCGAGATATTTTAAGAGAGGAAATGGTTCAATAATTGATGATTTATTGATTTATATTAGTGGTTTAAATTAATTAAGAATGTTTAATTGTTCTAGGTAGAAGTGAGCTTTAATTACCAAAAGGTCATTAATTTACATCCTAAATGATATGCGGGCTAATTAATTAGCGAAGCGTAATTAATTAACGATGATAGAGGGACAATGGTGGTTCATTAACGAAGGGTTGTCAATTTACGGGAAAGAGGGTAGTTAGTGCAATTTAAGTATTAAAATTGCTCGACTGAATTCTAGGTTTCTACACTTCTTATGCCTTGGTTGTAATACTATGAAGACTCTACATATCATCCCCTTAATAGTAATATTCAACTGGGGGTTCAAGTCTAGTGTATCCAGCTTTGTAGTCTACGAGTAGGAAGGCCTAGATTCATACATGTAGGTGGCGTGAAAAGTGTGCACATCTAAATCCACCTTATTGGCATCAAATATCATATTATGTGCATATTTGATCGAGTTACCTCACACTTGAAATATCTTGCGGTAAATGCAAATAGAAACTAACATTATGGCCCCATTTCTACATTTTCATTTTAAAATGTGCAAGGTTGTAGTTTTACATTCTTGTAAAAAAATTTTGTCCTCCAACCTCCTCAGGAAAATCATCTGGAATACACCATTAATTCTAAAATTCCACGTGCATCCTTGTGTACCACTTGTACAATTTGGCCTTGTATAAATTATTGATCATTTCATCACAAGTATAACCTGTAAACTATACTACAAGGGATTTATTTTATAGTGGGTGAACCCACATGTCCTCATCTAAACCATCTGAGACACCAATCTCCCATAAGATAATTAATAAGAGTATTGAACCCCATGTAATTTTTGTCCCTTCTTAATTTTATTTCCTGATCTCTTCATTGATCCCATTAGTGATAAACTATGCTATGTTGGATTATGTCTTATGAGCCATTTTTGGCACAATGTAAAGAAGCTTCTTGTTCACATCACCCCATCTCTCTGAGGCACCCAATTTACAGCTTACGAGTATGTTCGCTACCCTAGTCATAGGTTCTATAAGTTTCTATATACTCATGTCCCTTCCACCTTTCTCGTGTTGTAACGTAATAGCTAGCTCATCAATATTTGTGTCATCACATAGGTCCAAATCTAGATATTCCCATGTCTCATGCAACCATGTGACATGTCTAATGAGTTGGGATGCTATCCTCATCCTTGATCCATGAAGTAAAAATAGTCCTCGTGTACTCTGGACATGATCCATTAGAAGAGATTGTGGGTTTGGAAAAGAAATGTATCTAAAACAACTGGAGGACCCCTATCTTCTCCATAGTTATTCTTCTTGAGTCATCGGTCAAGTACTTACCCTTCCTCATTTTTATCTAGAAACTCACATAGCATATATGCCTTCAAATTCACCTCATTACTTGGAGCCCTATGATTGAGCTCACTTATTTTACACTTTGGGAGATATGATTTCCATGTTTACGCTCTAATTACTCCGGGGGTAATTCATTTTGAGTATATCTCCTCCAATGGGTCCTCAACCTCAAACCTCTTTGTTAGACCCTTTTCTCTTCCCCTAGGTGATGAATTAGTTACTCTCTTTGGTTTCATTCTTCTGAAAAACTTGTGCCCTAGTTTTTCAACTTTTACCTCTTAAACTCTTTACTACACCAAATCTCTACAAACCTTAGCTTCTCAAAATCCAATCCATGCAAACCCTAACTTTCTATGCCCTAGATTTACACTCAACCTTACGCTCAAAATTTCTCTTCCATGAATGATCCTTACACAAAGACCCTATGCATGTTGCTTTATGGTTTTCTCTTAGCTCATTCTGTCACAATGTCACTTTTTGGTCTTCTTCACTTCAAATGCAAGGTGATGAATAACTCAATGTTACCCCTTTCATATGTTTTTCGTACTTTAAAAGGTCCACCACCTTAATTTCTCACTTTTAAAACAATTTTTATCGCATTAAAACTTTCAAAGTACATTTTCCATTTAAGCACCTTTTTCCCATCTAAGACACATTTAACATTCCTCCATACCTCGTCTTCGTGCATGCAATGTTCATAACCTTTTGGCATGCTTACTATTTCCTAGTCCACAAACCTTCTCATGTGCACCTTCCTCCACCATAGTACATAATCCTCTACACCATATACCAAGTAGTTCATCCATTTACTACCTCCCTTGCGTTATATTGCACCACCTTCTATTATATGGGTTTCCATCTAAAAAATTCTTGTTATGCACCATTCTACTTCTACCTTCACGCATCTTCAAATATTATTCAATGAGCACCTACCTCTTTATTCATGTTATGCACATTATCGCATTTCCTCCAAAGTAACTTACAACATACCATTTATCTTACCCAATGGATACCAACTTCTAGATACTTACGTCCACCCCACACTAAAACTATATTTGCTCCTCTATGCATGAACTCAATAGATAGTAATCATCTTCTTGCGTGCAAGTGCACTTATTACAAAAAAACAAGGAAAAGAACTAATTGCAATGCAAAAAAAAAAAACATGAAAGGAAACCTAATCTAAGTGGAAATATTGCCTTATTACAAACACCAAGAATCTTATTTATAGTAGGGATTCATCCTACTCCCATTGATTAACCCAGTGCAACATGATGTAATCCAGCACTGTAAGTGAAATACCCTGATTCAAGTATCTTGGTCACTACAAAATTTCCAAACCAATGCATCTTCAAATTCCTTGGGTGGTGCAAAAACTTGGATTCATAGAGAAGGACCATCTTTCCAACTACAAATATCTTATTTTTAATGTGCTTACCATGTCGGGCTTGTTGTCTTTCCTTCTCTATCTTTTGGCTCCAATGTGTAATAGTATACCACTCATCCAATTTAATTAGTTTATCAATGCATTCTTGAACATTTTGGTCATCATCTAATCCATTTGCATACGTAATACATAGGAATGGTAACATGAATTCCTTTGGTAGTACCGGCTTTGTGACAAACACCAATTGAAAGGGTGGGTTCTTGTTCAATCTCTTATAAATAGTCCTATAAGAAAAAATTACAAGTGATCCTTTATTATCCCAATACTTTATTCCAAAATCACAATTTTTGGTCAAAGCGTGTCCCAAAATATTAGTTAAGGCTTCTACAGTACCATTATCTTGAGGGTGATAAGGAGTGGTTTTATGGTGTGCTACCATAAACTCTGCCAATAGAATTCTGATTTTCTCATTAATGAAATGAGTTCATCTATCACTTTTCAAGCTTAATGGACATCAATACCTACTAATAATGTTTTCCCAAAGTAACCTTGCTACTATGACTACATTGTAATCCTTTATAGGCACAACCTCTACCCACCTTGTTAGATAATCTTAACAATTGATTATATAATGTGATCTTATCCTATGCATGGGTGGTGCAATAGGTCCTACAAATTCAATGGCCCACTTTTGAAAAGTTTCCACACTCGTTATTAGCCTCAAAGGAATCTCATCCCTACCTCCAGGGTTTTCAATGCACTAAAATTAATCACATGTCTTCATAAATGCCTCAACATCCTTATAAAAGGTTTCCCACCAAAGTCTAGCCATCAAGATCTTTCACACATTCACATCACCTGTATAATTCCCTCCTGCTATTCCACCATGATTCTCCTCCATAATGGATTCATGCTCATGTTCAAGTACACACCATCACAAGACCTCATCTCTTCCCATTTTATACATATCACCTCCAATCAGCTGATAAGGTGTTGTGTGTATAGCAAGATTTTTTTCTCCAATGCCTTCATTCCTTAAAGTACCATTTCGGTACTCAAAAATACTACTATATCCTCCAAATATATAAGCATGTTGTTCAACCTAAACAACTACACATTAGGTATTATGTCCTCAATACTCTACGCATCCTCACCAGAATTGATTCTTGATAAGTGATCAGGCCCTGAATTACTCTTGCCTAGCTTGACAACAACTGTGAAGTCAAATTCCTGAAAGAGAAGTATCCACTGCAGATGTGACCTTGTGAAACAGCTTGTTGATAAAATATTTCAATGTCATATGATCTATATAAAAGATAAATGGAGTATCCAACAAGTATTGATGAAACTTATGAAGTGTGCAGATCATAGATAATGCCTTGTGCTTAGTTGTAGTGTATTTCTACTCTGCTAGTGTCAACTTCTTGTTTGCAAAGCATATATGATGATCCACAATACCTTCCCTAGGTTGTGCTAAAACTATGCTAATATCCATACTAGAAGCATTAACATGTACATGAAAGGGTTTGTTCCATGAAGGAAATTGTAATATTGGTGTAGTAGTCAATCTTTCCTTCAATGTCTCAAAAGTTTGCTATTTCACTGACACCCCAATAAAATTTTACTTTCACCTTGAACATCTCTTCCAGGGCACAACAATATTTGCATATCCCTTAATAAGTTTTCTATAGTAGCCATTTTTCCCTATAAATCCATGCACTTCACTCTAATTGGTAGGCTCCTCTAAACCCAAGATCACAACTATCTTAGCAGGATCCAAAAATAATCTTTCCTTACATATGATGTGTCAAATTATATGATCCATAGGGATCAAGAAAAACACACCACTTCATCAACACCGAGAAGAAGAGTTGAATAAAATGAAGAAAATGAGGTAAAAAAGGTTTTGGATGGCTGTCACTCTATGTAGAGTAGTGGATGCAAAATTAATACCCTACAAGGTGGTGGTCATGTAGCCACCACCCATCTAGGGTAGTGGTATTGAAACTACCGATCATGGTGGCAGTCCATTTCACATCCTCTAGTGCACCAGGAGGACAAGGGAAGGTTGATAAATGCATGAAATGAGAAAGATAATTGATCATTTCGAAGATCTAGAGAGTCAAGAAGAAAACTATTGCTATGAGAGTAAGTGAGCATAGATTCTTTAGTTCTGGAGTGGAATTGTAAGAGCAAGGTGTAAGAAAACAGAGCAAGAAAGTAATTAGAGAGAATGTTTACGTTGTTTCTTCTTTTTATACTTATTTTAATCTTTAAAATTTGATTAATTAAAGTGGGAAGAAAGAGCAATTTCCCTTCCCGACTAGTTTTCCCTCATTGGGGGTTACCGGGATAAAAGTTCTTATGTTGTGTGTAGAAATCTTTAGCATTTCTCTACATTTTTTTCCTAAGCACTAGTTAATCGAGACACTAAATCTCTAATCTTTAAGAAAATGTGTCATTTTCAAATTTTGAAAGTATAATAGCATGATTGTGTGATTCGTAGAATTCCAAAGTAGAAGTTTACGAACCATTTTGGTATCAAAGTTGATTATATATCAAGGACTATGGTATTCGAGTCTTTCTTGTGATTTGTATGATATTTCCAATGTCCAAAGGTGAAGAAGTTTTACCTTGTGAACTAGAAATTTCTATGAATAAGTGGAAATAGAGAATTTGAGCTCAAATGGAGGAAGAGAACTTGGTCCGTAGAGTCGAGATGCTAGAGACCATGATGGATAGATTGTATAGAAAACAAAAAGATCTTTCAGATCTACAAAAGATGGCTTTGGTTAAGCAATATTCCATGGAATCAATGGTTCGAGGACTAGTCGAGAAATTCGAGTATCGGAAAGAGCCATGAAGAGGAATAATTGGAAGAGCATGAAGAAGAGATGTCAATTGTAAGAAAAAAGGTAAAATCTGCTCATACACCTTTTAAAGTTGAAAAAAGTGGAAATAAAGAATTTTGAAGGATAAGTAGATGCATAATTATTGGTTAAATGGATAAAATAGTTAGAAGTCTATTTTAGTGTCCATAATGTTCTTGAGGCATAAAGGATTACCTATACATGTCTCAAGATGGAAGGTCATACTTTGGTTTGGTGGTAAAGCCACTTAGCCACTTATGAAAGGAAGAAATGTCCTATTGTCAATACTTAGAAAGGTTTTAAAGAATTTCTTAGAGATAACTTCTATCCTATTGGCCATAAGATTGACATGACTATTAAGTGGCGATTACTTTAGATAGAGGCGAGTGTGTTCAAAGTGTATAACACTACACTATGTATTTTTTGCGAGACAAGCCATGTTGCTTAATATGGACTTGGAGGATGAGGATATTTTGACCAAGGATTTAGGAGGACTTCACACTCACCTTCGAGAGGAAGGTAATCTCCATAAATACCAAGGATCTCAATGAAGCTTGTATAAAATCATACTACATATATGATGAGAAGAAGCAAGGAGAAGTGAGCCAAAAGGAGACCAGTCAACAAAATAGCGGGGAAAAAACAAGGGAAGCCAAGTAGGAAAGGTAAATGGAAAGGTAAAGAGGCCACTCTTGCTTTGCATACTTGTAAAGATCCTAAGAATTTCTATAATAATTGTGATATAAATGGACATACGATGCCACATGTTAAAGTTTCATCCGAGAATCCCACCAAAGCACCGAACCAAGGATTCCAATAAATCCATGGCCGTTGTGAAAATAGAATGAGAGGTGGAGATTTAGAATGATTGAGATGTAGATGAAAGGTTGGGATATGGCCACTAACATGTATAGGGATCGGAAGAAGAAGAGATGAGTAAGCTTTTTCAAGTCAAAATCCAAATCAAGAAAACTAAGGTAAATGCTTTAGTATATTTTGGTTCTCAATCAAATTTGATTTCGAATGCGGTTGTAGAACAACTTGGACTAGAGACTTACTTGCATCCAAATCCATACCTATTGTGATAGGTGAATAGGGGTGTAGAAATACAAGTTACAAGAAAGTTTAAGTTTCGGTTTGGGATAAATACCCGATATATAGATGTATTATAGGTTGATATCATTCCACTTGATGCATTTGGCGTTGTCTTTGGAAGTCCTTACTTGTATGTCAGGGATGTTGTGTTCATAAGGAGGGAGAACCAGTACAAATGGGTCAAGGACAGAGTCATTTTTAACATCCGGGATCACCAAAGCAAATCAAAGAAGGCTATGGTAAGTGCCAACTAAGCACCAAGAATTATTCAAGAAAATCATTAGTATCCTTTTCTTCTTTCATTGGAAGAAAAGTAAAATGGACATGAGAGCATGGATATTTCGACCAAAGGATGGAGAATTTGGAAAGCACTTTTAGTTTTTACGAGAAGAAGCCACCATAGGAACTATTCATTCAAGAGAAAAACAAACTTACACTATGCGGTCACTATATCTACCTACGAATTCTTTGGACCTCGACGTGGGGCAACAAGGAGAAGAGGAGATACAAGTAACAGTGGTGACTATAGCAGAAATATACATGGAGAGGATTGGGCCAATCCATCTCAAGAGACAAAGACAAGCAAGAAGGACTAAACCACTACAGTATGGGACCTTATCCATACTTGAGTAGGTTAGAAAATAAACCTTTAGGCCATACGTCATACAGATGCACGTGATATCAATTTGTAAAAGCTTGCACCTAATAAATCCATCTATGCATGACAAAGAAGGAAACATACAAAATTTTCCTTCCAAAGAGGATTGTACTCAAGGAAACTCGAAGGAGGATGTAGCACTGGAGTAGAAAACCATAGATCCACAAGAGTCTTGGTAGGTTAGATGAGAGAAGACACCAAGGAAGACTCAGTGGTACTTGAAGGTGTAAGAGAAGGAGTTGATACCTCTACCACTCCCCTAATAATATTTTGTGGTACAAAAATCCTCCTACGTAGGGGAGGTATGATCCATAGGGATCCATAAAAACACACAACTTCATCATTTTATCGAACCAAGAAGGAGATTTTAAGAAAATGAAGAAAATGAGGTAAACAGAGGTTCCGGACAATGTAACATTCCTATTTTAAGACTTTAGAAACAAGGGAAAATTTTATTTTTTTTGTAATGTTCCCTATTCTAAATACGTAATTTAGAACACACATTCCAAAACAACCATTCTATTCATATGTAATAATAGATTATCATATGTAGCTATAATGACTTTGTAACCTACCGATCTATTCATTTCATGACTCGGTAAACTACCGATCTATTCATGTTTAACACTTAGTATTGAATAATTTTATGTATACTACGTATACTTGGTTTTCTTACCTTGTTCTAGGTATTGAGTTATCTGTCTAAGGAACCTAAGCCGAATAGTTGTTTCCAATATTCATCGCATCACGATCCTTAGACTAGGTGACGTAGGACAATGCAACTAGTATCTTGCGATACTTTGGCCAAAGATTTTTAACATATTGTTCGTATTACTTATTCCTTGACAGCATACTCATCAATCTGGAATACATCCTTCACCCCCACTCTATTGTTATCTAGAATGTCCTTTACTAACTTCCATCAGTCCTCTTGCCCAAGGTTTAACCCTAGTTCTAGTTAACAACATAGGATATGATAGGAAGGAGCTCACAAAGACTTAGGATAGATTGGCATACTGGGTCAACCTAAGTCAACCATGTGTGTCAAAGTACCCTGAGTCCTAGAGGGCTACTTCATATCCTAACTATGCTACTTCCCGATCCCGGAGAGAAACTAAGTTCAAGTCTAAAAGTTTGTAGATCCTCGAGAATACAAACTAAGATCGATGCGAAGGGTGTTGCCACATGTCAACTACGAGTGTTGTATCCTCGAGAATATCCTAATCTTCTTAAAGGTATACCCTACGGTCGGCATGTGCCGAGAATCCTACAAAATAGCCTCATTGAGATATACATACCCCTAGGAGATAATTAAGTTAAATTAATTTAGATTTTAAGGACATATTTCAAGTAACCCCTGCCCAAACTCTAATCCAACTCTCCTAAGTTATTTTCCAAATTAGGTTCATTAACCCTTCTTGAAATTCCTTAACTTAAGATTGCTTTTGATGTTCATTAACTTTGGCTTATCAAGAAACTACCATGAAGAAAGATAGAACAACAACCTCTTAAGTTCCATTATATGTGACTTAACTTATTTAAGAAAGTGTAACAACCACCGTGGTTGTAACTTAATAGACTATATTAAAGGAAGTCTAATGATTGTATTCATATCTTCCTTTTTGCTTAATTTTTAATAAGAGAGGAAGAGTCTTCCTCTTCATGATTAAGTTCTAGGGTTTAACACACCCTTTATGTCCCTTACAAATTTCATAGTTTTCATTGAAATTTCATTACACATTACCTTAATGATATGAGTTGTTTAGATAATTTCATTGAAATTATGTAACTTACTAAGTTACATCACAATTAGGGAATTACTCTAATTCCCTTTTTCCTACTTATCCAAGAACAGTCATTGAAACATATAAATAACATGAATAATATCAACAGGATAGGATTCCATTTCTTTTACAAAAGTACAAGATAATTTACATACTCTATGCAAGTAAATCCTCATTTTACATTTCATTTTCAAAACTTATACATTTACAACTTATGCATTTCAGACATACTGCATGACAACAGCCTTCATTCAAAAGAGAATAACTTTTATTTTCCAATACAACTTTATAACAGATCAAAATTCTTCACAAGAATCAACTTAAATCAGCCAATGCATCATATAAGTTTTTGCCTTATTTTGTCACTTACGAAATCCATCTGTAAAAATTGCTAGCACGGGTCGATTCAATAAACCGAGCATGATAAGCACTAAGCCTTTAAAGCAAAGTGCATTCCACTACTTGTTCCATAAAAACAACCCTACTTTAATGAACAACAAGTAATTCATACTCCCTAAGCATAAGTAATATCAATAAAAAGAAGAGCAATACTAAACAGGTTTAACAAAAAGAAGAACAGAATATAATCTATAATACCTATCCTAAAAATTGAAGTATAATTTATCCCTTCTAAAATCTTTACCAAGTAACAAAACATAACATATCATTGTTTCCAATCCTACCAAATATAATACAACACATATCTTTACTATAAGATACAGGAGTGTTTATAGCATATTCCCTCTTGGATGTTTCATCTAACTTTCAAGTAAAGAAGAAGAGAAACCATACCCATTATGCCCAAGTACATAACATCAACAAGGCAGAACAGGTGTATATCAAAATTTAAATTGTTCCTTTAAAGGTCCTCTATGTTAAAATTCAACATTTTAAGGTATACATCAAAACAGATCATATGGAAGAAATCCAAGAAGGAGTGATAGATTAACAGTCAACAACAAGATACAATTTATTTTTCCAACCTAACTTCAATCTCATTCTACTTCATTTCAGTCAAATGACAAGTATACAAGACTAATAAACACTGATTTCCTTTTCCAACAAGAATAAAAATCAGGAGGTTCCAACCAATGAACTTAACCCAACTGCATTATAGAAAGAGTCTTACTAGA
Source organism: Taxus wallichiana var. yunnanensis (assembly GCA_018340775.1). NCBI lineage: Eukaryota > Viridiplantae > Streptophyta > Pinopsida > Cupressales > Taxaceae > Taxus > Taxus wallichiana. The sequence goes on from CM031244.1 coordinate 273,973,930, forward strand.
ATATGATCCCAAACTCTAATCATTTCTTTCAACTTAATAAAACAACTTTACCTTCTCTCATACTTACAGTTTAAGTTCATGCAAGAGTTCCAAAGAAAGAGAACAAAATCGACTTCAAGGAAAGAGAAAACTAAATGCTATCTTCCTTTCTAAACCTTCCCATTATAATGCATGAGTTCTACTTTCCATTAGAAACATTATAACAATAAAGCTCATACACAGTCCACGGGTAGTAAAGTTTCACAGTGTCTCTGTTAAAGACTTAACAATCTTTTATTGGACCAGAATAGCCTGAAGGAAACATGCTAACATTTTCCTTCCTAGAACATTTTACATCAAACAGTGAAGTTCCATCAGTCCTTACCATTAACTTTCCCTTTTTAAACTCTAAGAGAAAATAGTGAAGTTCAAAACACAGTCGCAATCAATTTTGAATCATAATTAGCCTTCCAAACTTAACATTCATTTATTGGACTCATCAAGAGACAAGAAATCTGAGTAGATACTACACTCAAAATTTCCCAATAGTTAAGGTAGAACTATCTCAATAGTATTCCCATGCATCACTGCAAGAACTACAGGTTGAGATTCCAAATAAAAGACATCCAACAAGCTGATTCCAATCAATATCTCTAAGAGTTTATCTAACAACCTACTAAGCCATGCTTCAGGTTTCTCTTACATATGTAGTTTATTCAAAAGGATTCTGATTCTAGAACCACTCTATCTAGTAATAAACTTAATTTAAATGACAAGATCAAACAACTAATTAAAAGTACGTTCAGTCAAAGACTCAAATTACAAATCCAAACACAATATATAGCATAAGCTCCCTCAAAGGATCAGAATCATTCAAATGCCTTTAACCAAGTTCGGGTAACAACATGTTCCCTCTATAGTTTATAAAATAATCAAAAGATTATAATATCTGAACCAACACATCGTTCAGGTTACCTTCTTAAATTACAAACACCAAGTAACAAAATGATTGTACAGGGATGTATCACAACATCACAATCACAAATCCCTAAATACACCAAGCACAATAAATCTAGATCGAGTAAGAAGAAACTTCTTATAAATAGTTCATTCTACGAAAAACTAGCTTCCATTTTTAGTTAAGATCCTTTCAAACCCAGTTTCCCAACTTCAAACGGAAAGTAAGATACTTGACAGAACTCAGACCAGATGTCTTAAAAGCCAAGTTCATAAAGAACCTCCAATAACATTTAATATGGTCATAAGAACAAGAATTCACAAGCACCATGCCATATGAGGCTTAAATCAATAGTCCATTTTATCTAAAATAACAACAGTGGTTCCAAATGCATGTGAGTTCCTAAAACAATCAAGTTTTCATAGGATGAAATACAAAAATAGCCATATACAGGTTTTTCCAGTGCATGCAAGTTTCAATAACAGTCAATGTTTTTTGCAAGGTGAAATACAGAAACCAAACCATACACTGGCTTATCCACGGTCCACTTAACTATGGAATAAATGTAGGTATCAGAACCGAGAATCTTAGCTACTGTTCTCTCTACCAAAACAAGTTTCCAACTGAAGCTTGAATTTGTAAACAAGATTAATAAGACTGGAGTTCCTTACCAGCTTGAGTTCATAAAACACAACAAGTTTGTGAACACAAACTCAACAGTCACAGGAAGATCTCTAGTAACAACTATAGGCCGTAAAAGAAGTCAAAACCAACCACAATTTCCAACAACCAAAGAAGCTAAACAGAGTCACCAACCTTGTTCTTGCATGCATAAATCATTTGTGCAACATAAGTTTTCAACAGAACCACATATATAATGGATTTGAAACACCAGAATGCAATTTTTACTAAACCCATCAAAATATTAACCAGATAAGCATGAAATGCACAAACTCATCAGAGTAAAGTTTTTTAATGAAAAAACTTAGAGGAAAGCAAGAGATTTTAATAGTTAGGGCCTATCATGCCTGATAGTGTCATTGTAAAATCAAAGAAGACCTCGAGCCAAACTCGTTTCTTCTCCTCTTCCCATGAAAGATCAAACAACCATATACTTCTTCCACAATGCTTCTTATACACTCCACGAAATGAAAATAGATTTGAAACCTCCAAAATAGCCATGCAGTGCAGTTTAAACTGTTGGTTTGAAAAACTAGAGTGCATGTAGAAAGAAAATTAGAGAGCATGCAAAATGAAACAACCCAACAAAAATCCACTGGCATGCCTACCTAGGCAGGTTTGGGTTCAACAACCAAAAACAATTAATTTCATTTACTCCATATCTCCCGCCTATTCTTCCTTACCACCACTGCTAATTCTGGCGATCTTCAAATCAAAATAACATGTATTTCCATTTTTAGAGATGCTGCCACCTAAGCCTCTGCCAAACCAACTAACCCCTGCCAAAGCTGGTAGTCCGTATGCATTTAAAAACCTTATCAACATCATCATAAATTCCTTAGGAACCATTGCCACTATGCATGCGACCCCCTTAAGTCCCAATTCATATCCATTAGTTTAGGATAGGTTAGATTGCTTAGGTTAGATCTTAGGTAGGATTTAAATTTATACCTTAGGATGTAACACTAATATCTAACCCCCCCACCATGGCCTTAGCAATTAAGTTAGCTAATCTCAACATAGGTAAACAATTCAAAGTACCATAGTTTAGAATACTAGGTTAGGTTACAGATCAACAATTCAACCAATCCAAATAGAATAAGGAGTTTTAGGTTAGAACCAGAATTCTATCTAGTATCATAGCTTAGAAAAAAAAATATATATATATACATATATATTTTACCTTTCTTAGGATCGTGGGTTAGTCCTCAATAGGATCCTATATATCTTTCTCTTGTGTTGTGAACAGCCGCACTCCCATCTTTAACATTAATGACTTGTCATGGTTGATCTTCAAGGACCCAAACCAAATAACCTACTGAATGGAAGTACGTTCACATAGAAATCAAAGAACTTGCAACAACAAAGTTCAGTCCAACGTGTAGCTTAACTCATGGAATGTCGATTTTACCATTCATTCAACAGAGCGCTTTTAAAAAGTCGAGATAAAAGACAAGTTTACTCTTTTAAACTAGATTGTAAATCACCTACGAAGTGAAAAATGGATTCAGAGAAGTCACTCCAGTTCGATCAAAGGATCTTAAGAGCATAAAATACTTATCCATATCAAGCATGATTTCCAATAATCAAAAGAACATATCCTTAAAAAGAAAATCACATATCAACACTTGAATGCAAAGGAGGAAAATAACAACAGTTAATGGTGTTACGAGACAAAACCACCACTCGTGTAGAGTGGTAGTTATAGAAATTCTGCCCATCCAAGGCGGCGGTCCTAAAATCACCGATCTACTTAGAGGGCGAGTTCCTTAAAGTTCTACATAGAAAATAAGATTAGAGCATGAATGGATGCAAATTTTAAGCACTCGACTATGTATCTTCCATTTCATGCCCTTTCACATCCTCTAGTGAATGGGAGGACATGGGAAGGCCTATAAATGTGTTAAAGGAGCAAGAGAACCAGTCATTTCAAATATCCGGAGAGATCGAGAAGCAAAGTATTACTATGAGAGAAAGTGAGTAGAAATTCTTTAGTCTTTGTAGTGGATCTGTAGGAGCAAGGTGTAAGAAAGCAGAGCAAGCAAGTAATTAGAGAGAAGGTTTACATTGTTTCTTCTTTTCATACTTATTGTAATCTATAAAATTTGATTAATTGAAGTGGCAAGAAAGAGTGGTTTCCCTTCCCGATTGTTTTTCCCTTATTGGGGGTTTCAAGATAAAAATTCTTGTGTTGTGTGTAGAATTCTTTAGCATTTCTCTAGAATTATGTTTTAAGCACTAATTAATCAGTCACTAAAACTCTAATCTTCAAGAAAATCTATCATTTTCCAAATTTAAAAGTAGAAAAACATGATTGTGTGATTTGTAGAGTTCCAAAGTAGAAGTTTACGGATCATTTTGGTATCATAGCTGATTATATATCTAGGACTATGGTATTCAATTATTTCTTGTGATTTGTATGATAGTGATAAGGTCTAAAGGTAAAGAATTTTTACCTTGCAAACTAGACATTTCTACGAAGAAGTGGAAATGAGATAATTCCATCTCAAATGAAGGAAGAGAACTTGGTCCGTAGTGTTTCACCTGATTCTTAGACGTTTCTTTGAAGTATTGACGAAATAGATAGGGTAACGGGCGTAGGAGGAATACCTGTTCAAATGTTGGTTGATGGGTTATTGCATGCGTATGACTTCTGAATCCACAACTGATTGTAAGAACTTCCTTTTGGCTAGGATGAACTACCTATAATAAAAAGTAAGACCACTCAGAAAGATTTAAACAATATATGTAGTGAACTGCCTAGCGTGTGCTAGATCCGGGAAGTGTGATACTTCCTAGATGGATGTCAATCCACTGTTTTAAACAATTTAATGTGCATAATAAATTAAATCCTATTGTAATGTGAAATGATTTAGGTATCTCACTTAAAACACAATAAGAAATATCTAATCTAACATGCTAGGCTAGAGTAGGATCCAAAGGTCAAATAGTTGGTTTTGGTTCTCTGCAGGTCTGACAGAAATCTCAAGTAGATCACAGGTGCATAAGGGTGGGGTGGAATTAGGTGGATAGGTCATTGTTCTAAGTTGTATGGGAAAATACAGAGACCGATGCCAATTAATGATGACCGATGGCGGTTAGGTGTAACCGGTGTTGTGGAAAACTGGGAATGCCACAAAATGAGTTTTGGGACCTCCTTTGTGATTCCACAAAGGACTTTAGTTGGTCAAGATGAGGAAATGGGTGATTTGGGTAGGATTTGGTGAGGTTTTTAATGGTTATATAGAGGGAGAATGTTGAAGGAGGTCAATGGGTGGCTAGGTAAGCAATAGGTGATAATATAATGATTAAATGAAATGAACTAGAGAAGTATAACATTTTAATTACTTGGATTATGGTCCTGGACACCTATGAGTGAGGGATGGAGGTGTTGGTAAGAGGTTGAAGGTTACAGGTGCTGACTAATCATAGGAGAGATTCTACATGAGCTTCATGTGCATTCCTCTTTTCTTGGTTAGATCAGATCATTGTTGGGGTGGTTGTGCAAGAGAAAATGCTTGATCTCTTTCCTTGCATGTGTGTTCTTGATAGAATTCGATCTCAGACGATGCGATATCTCTTAGGAATATCTCAATGTTTTCCAATTCTTTCCAATCTTTTCCAACCTTCAAAATAAGGTTGTTTTGGGTGTTAAAATGGTAACCTATGGTGGTTCCAGCTTAACTGGCGATGGTTATGGCTAACCGGCATCTCACAAGAGTGAAATTTCCTAGGTTTACTAAACTAGGAAGATCCTCTTGATTTTCTCAGATCTCGTGTCGTTAACCTATGGATTGAACTGGAAGCTTCTTGTGAGCATGCGGGAATGTGGTTAGAGAGAATGTAGGCATTGATTTTTAGGGTTTGGGTAAGTCTTAGTTAGTTATGGAAACTTACTAAGAATAGGTCTTAGGGTGAGTTGGGTTGATGAGGTGTTTAGGTGAAGTGTATGTGCGGATATTATTTAAATTAATATATTTAAATAATAAATATGGTGAGGATAATGAATTAATTCAATTAGATTAATAAAATTAATATTAGTGAAGTGAAGAGGGCCATGGCTAGGTGATTGTGATGAAGGGTGCTTATTTGTCGAAGGACCAAAGGGGAGTGTGACCTAATTTTAGTGTCTACATTTTTCCCCTTTTTGTTGCGTAGCTTGTATTGGTAAGTGACGCTAACAAAAATAAGATGTGGTTGTCCCATGTGTAGGTGAAGGTGATCCCCCTCAAACTAGGAACTGACAAGGACAAAGGTAGAATCGGTGACCTGGTTTGATAAAAGGTAAATGTGAGGAAAAGGCAGGTGGGCATGAGGAAAAAATGTGTAAGGTCTACTCGGGTAAGCTAGGTGATGGGTCAGGGTTAAAGGTAGCAAAATTCAAACACACTCACACATATAAACTGCAGCACGCTACTAGGTTAAAGAGCAGGTAAACTCTACATCATCTATGGTCAATAGGTTTATCCAAACAAGGTTGAAGTGATTTCGGTATCCAAGGTATAGGATATGGTCAGGAAACATAACGTAGGTTAGGTGGAGGAACGTGTAGGTATGTTCTAGTACACCAAAGGTAGGGTCAAGATAAACAGTCACGGTAATAGGCTAGGTAAGGTCATTAGGTCAACAATACAGGTAATAGTGCCATAAGGTATAGCAAACACATGAGTTCAAAGGTCACTAGCAATGGTCTAGGTCCAAATATCTAGGTCACAACATAGGTAAGGCCCAGGTAGGGGTAAAATAATGAGTCCTCAAAGGAAAACAAAGGGAGGTAGTAAATGATGAGGTCAGAAAGGTGAGGTAAATGGGTTGGGTAAAGGTGGGGTGGTTAAATGATCAGGGTGAAGGTTGGGTGGGGCAAAAAGGAGGTAGGGGTAGGGTAAAGGGGTAAAATATAGGGCAATGTGCAGCCGAGGGTGACCGATGCCGATCAAGGATAACCAATGACTATAGGTCAACCAACGATGGTTAGGCAGGCACGCAACCGATGTTGGTTAGGTCAAGTTTATTATAAAAACAAAAAAATCTACATTTTTGTTATTCATTTGTCTTTTAACTAATTGAGAAAATGACAAAAGATAGAGAAAAGGGCTTGGACGAAATGGAGCATTGAGTTGGCAGTGTGAATGAAGGGTAATTGGTTGGTGAGAAGTGGGTCCACAGGATCAATGTGAGGCATTTGATTGGGTAGAGGTTGTGGGTAGCAATTTGGTTATAGTGGAGGCCGGAGAGGGATCAAGCGGGCAAGCCCAGTGCAGCGGCGGATGTGCCACTGAGATGATGGCAGTGTGATGACATAAGTGCCCTACTCTACGTGTATGTGATTTGATAGATCAAGGGATAAGTAAATTATTTTTTGTAGGTTTTGTTTGTTTTTTGTTTTTGTGGGTGGTTAAAAATTAAATTTAGGAATGGGGGAATAGTGGGTAAAACGAGGAATGGGGATGGTAAAAATGGTATAAGCGAGGTGGGTGGAGGTTTAAGGGTAGTTTAGGTTAGTGTAGGTGGGTAAAAGGGGCAAGGGGGGGTTTTAGAAAGGAGGGTTTTGGGAAATCGTGGGTTTTACCACAATAGTGACCGGCGTTGGTCAAGTTTGGCCGGCGTCGATAAGGGTAAATTGGTATTAGTCACCAAACAGGTGACCGATTTCAATTAAGGGGTAATCGGGGTCGATAAGGGTGAACTGGTATCGGTCACCAAATAGGTGACTGATGTCGGTTAAGAGGTGACTAGGGTTGGTAAGGGTGAACCAGTATTAGCCAAGTTATTGGGAACAAGGGTCCAAAGGGGATGTGGGCTAGGTTGAGATGGGTAGGGTGAAAATAGGGTGTGGGAAAATGATAACTGGTAAATATGGATATGATAAAGGTAGATTAATGTTTTGTTTGCATTGGATGCAGGGGAGAGTGCATCTACATATGCGGGATAGGGTCCTGCCTCTATTGATGACAGTACGTGGTGTAGTGACCCCAGAGGAGATGCAGCATGTGGAGGTAGTTTTCTTAAGTGGGGTTCATCACTATCGGCATGTAGTCCGATAACCTTGATTTGATGGTCATGCTCATCAATAGATGGGATTCGTGACTAACACATTCCACCTGTCGACGGGTGAGATTACTATCACCCTAGAGGACGTGTTCCAGATTCTTTGATTACCCATATTGGGTACATAGGTCTACTCTGTCTCCTTCGAGGCCTCATATGATCTAATCGTGACTATTTTTGAGAGGGTATGGCCTAGAAGACATTCCATAGTGCCAAATTGAGCTATGGAGAGATGTACCTAGCCCATCCGGAGGAGATGAGGCTAGTGGTTCTGTTGATGGAGGTAGTGTGCTACTATGCACTGCTAGATGCAGAGGGTGGACATTTTCCCGATCACTGATGGGGGTACTCCATGACATGATGGTGGATGAGACCCACTTTTCCTAGGCACCAGCATTCTTGGTGTAGTTGTACAGGGAGTTGTGGGCATATGGGCGGTTGCGTAGGTTCAGCCTGTGTTGTACATTTTTATTGCACTGTTGGGCGTACGAGCACATAGTTTGTGTGTAGCCTATAGGGATGCCCCAAGAAGATGCATTCCCAGTGAGATTTGTGTGGGTGGGGTATAGGAGATGGGTGTTGGTTATTGGAGAGTGGAGATCTGAGAGGCCCACACATGATGTGGCCTATTTCTAGTAGTTACATTGGAGGGGTAGTCTAGAGTGGACATTATTTGGAGGCCATATGTGGGATTTCCCTCATATAGGAATATGCATGTGGAGCTAGTTGAGCTCTAGCTAGAGAAATGGATATAAGGTCATCGTGTTAGGGAGTATGAGATGATCTGGTAGAAAGATTACAGTGGCGATTCGGGCTAGTACAGACATACCTCTACCCTTCCAACAAGTACTCGAGAGAGACTACATGGAGAGGCCCTTACCTCTACCATAGCCTACAGTGCCCACAAGTTAGGAGGAGCAGCTAATGGACCGGCAGATAGATGACGCCGGGTGGACAGATAGGTATAAATAGTGGTGGGTAGCTCACCTACGAGCCATACCACCCAGACCGGGTTATTTGGATCTAGCCACTATCACGCAGCAAAGAGACGCCCTATAAAAGGTGGCTACGTTGATTACCTAGTTAGGTATACTCCAAACACAAGTGGAGGGCTCAGAGGTGGAGGTAGTAGAGCTACATGTACATGTGGCTAGTCTGCAGGCCGAGATGGCTAGTGGGGGGGATGGAGATGGAGAGGAGGGGGATGGTCATGTGGCAGCCTTATAGGCTAAGGTGTAGGTTTACATGGCCAGTTGGTCATAGCCTAGGCATAGATTGGGGTCTTACAATCCTAGATATAGGCATAGGGGCAGGGGGCACCACCACAAGAACCATCATCACAAGCACCGGGACCGGGTCCCAGTTCATAGGTAGGAGCAGGATAGGGTCCCGCAGGATAGGTACAGGGGTAGAGACCTATGGGAACACCATAGACCATGCCTATATCTAGGTTACGGGATGCCCTAGGTGAGGCTAGATATTACCAAGACCAACTGATGGCGGTTGGGATAGACTTCATATCCTATGTTGAGTACAGGGCACAGAAGCATCTAGTGAGAGGACGAGATCCTGCACTCACAATGTGGAGAGCATAGGGGGTCAATGGGCTCTGATGCCCAATTAGGTAGAGGCTACTAGCACACAGAGACCAGCTCTAGTTGAGGCACCAACAGGGACCCAGGAGGCCGAGGGTATAGGTGATACGGAGATGGAGGACATCCGTTGAGATGCCTAATATGTGGTCACCTAGTTTTTGATGTATGATAGTCATTTTGTTATTTATATCGGCTGCATGCCGAGAGATAGTTGTATTTTTGATCACATACCAGCCTGCATGTTGATGATAGTGAGGATGTATGAGAGTTTTTGTATATTTCAAGCATATACGGCTGTGTATGATTATAGGGTCATTTGTGAGATGTGGTACATTATATGTATGATGATGTTAGAGAAATGGTAGTCATAGTAAATGCATGTTGTGATAATGAATAAAATATGAAGCAACTTGTTTTGTATTTGGTTTAATTTCCAATTTGGGATAAAAAAGGAAACTAAGTGAGTTATGAGGAACATGGAAGATGAATTGTTTAGGGTAGAGAATGGCCGAGCTAACCTCTAAGGGCCCCATGCCCTTAGAGTGTTGCCTACATAGTCCCGGTGAAAAGGGACCTCAAGCCGATGTAGTTCTCCCATGAGCTAGGGAAGAATATGAGGAGGTATGAAAATGAGTTAGTAGGTTTTAGGCATGGTGTGGGTTTTAGATCTGTTAGGTGTGGGTGGATTATAGGTAAAGTGATGTAGGTGGGGTCGATTGTGGCGAAAGAAGAAGATTACCCCAAAGGTAAGCGTCGAGGACCAATTCTGTAAAAGGTAATCAAAATGTAAACAAAGACGGTTAAAAGATAAGAGGGGGCAATAAAGGCACCTAATTAGGTAGGATCATATGGAGTAGATCATACCTTGGAGAAGGCGATGAACGTAAGACCCTAAAGACATCACAGGATTGATTGTTCTATGGTGAAAAGTAGTCACATAATCACCAAGTGTCTAAGTTCCAAGAAGTCCCTTGAGGCATTAGGAAATGGCAAAGTGGGCATGGTTTGAAGGGTGAAATGTGGGGAATTATTTGTATGGTATAGGTATCATGTGCTTCGGGAAAGAGAACCTAGCTCATAATGGGAGATTCCAGGACTTCAAAGGTTTATTGTTTTGACTTATAGTTGAGATAGATTAATTGATGCCGGAAGTCTATATGCGATGAAGAAAATTTAACTCCTTGAGGTCTTCGTGAAGTTGATCGATGCGGGAATCTTTGGTTGCTCTCATGTTTTTTTAAGATATTTACATATATGTCCTTCGAGGGAGAATTCTATATATAGCTGTAATTGTCGAGAGGAAGATGTCCTTTTGAGGGAGTCATCTTTTGAGTGGAATTTTGACTCAAGGAGTGATATCCCGTGTGAGTGCTTTTGAAGTCATGGACTAGACCAAGGAGGAGGATAGGACTCTTGTTCAAAAGGTAAGGTGGAATGACCATGGGATCTCATCCGAAGGTAGATGAAATGTATCGATGAGGATCATGCTATGTGTAGCGTCGTGGTACAAATATTCAAGAGAAGATAATAAGTTACGGGTACTCACATGATTTTGGTTTAATTGCTAGTGAGGTGTATGAAGTGGATAGTGCTTAAAGGATGATCATGGAAAGAGACAAAAGATGAGGTAGGACTAAAATTCAATAGTAGAATAGTTGAAGATGCAAGGCATTAAGGGGCTCAGGTTTGGGTTTACCATCGAGTGAAGATAAATGATAAGCACATGATCCATAGGTATGAGTCACGATGTATGGTCCAAGCCAATTAGGAGCAAATTTTCCCCGTTTATTTTTTTCTGATTTAGTTACATGTTGATTTTATTTTAGGACAAGGTCACCAACTTGGAAGGTTCATGTATGGACACATTTTTCATAGGCACGTTTGATACATTTGTGGTAAACTTTAAGGTGATCCAGAGTGTTAAGATGGTGTTCGTCTAATAACTCTAGCTATGTTAAATGGTCCTGACAAAATTCATCATCATTGAGCATGTCATGGAGAGAAATGTGGAGTGAGGGGATCTGGACTTTGAGAGGCGAACTTCCTATATACCATAGACTAGAGAAAATGGTGTGGCAAAGTGGAAGTGTGAATACTAGTGTAATATTCCAATAGGGAAAAAGGAATGTGTGTATGTCAATCCTTCCCAGTATCGTTGACCACTTTCATAAGAATTTTGTTTACGGTTTTGTTAGTGGATTCATCTTAGCCATTGGTTTGTGGGTAATAAGGTGATGAGAAACTAAGCTAAATGTCGAAGGCGTCACATAGTTTTTGCAATGTTTTGTTTTTGAATTGTTTTCCATTATCAGTGATGAGGCAATGAGGAACACCAAAGTGAAAAATGATGTGATGATTGATAAACTCACATATTTTCTCATCTTTCATGGAGATGAGTGGTATGGCTTCAACCCATTTTGTATAGTATTTGGTAGTGGTGATGATCCATTGACGACGTTCGGAAGAGTGGGGGTTGATCTCCTAACAAGATCTAAACCCCATTAAGAGAAGGGCCAAAGGTCACGGGCAACCCGTAAGGCGTGGATCGGTGTATGATGAAGATTGGAATGTTGTTGCCATTTTACACAATGCTTGATGTATTCGTAACAATCATGGTTAAGGGTTGGCACAATAATAGCCAGTGAAGAATACGCTTAACAACAACAAGGCCACCGAAGTGACCTCCACATATGTTGTCATGAACTTCCTTAATGGTATAAGGAATTTTAGAAGTTGTGAAGCATCGTAAGAGAATACCATCAAATCCACGCTTATAGAGGAGTCCCCCTAGGATGATGTAACGAGAGACCTTTTTAAGGAAGACATGTTGTTTGTTACGGGTGAGATCAGGAGGTAAGATAGAGAGAGAAAGATAGTCAAAGTATTGTTTATACCAAAGGTCATTTGAGTCGGGGTAGTGGTCTTTGATAGATTAAACATCATGAGGTAAATAAGAAGGTGATTAGAGGTTTTGTACGATGACAAATATTTTAGAATCGACGGGCGAAGTGGGTATTTGGGAAGCTACATAGGCCATGGTATCTACAAATTTATTGGTTGAATGTGGGATGGTTTGAAGGGTATAATGGTCAAAGGTGGTCAAAAGTATATCTACATGTTGTTTATAATTCTGAAGAAACTCATTACGATATTGGTATATACCATTGACTTGGTTTACAACCAATTGAGAATCACCAAAGATGTTGATGGATTTGACATCTAGGGCGTAGGTAACTTGGAGACCTAATACAAGTGCTTCATATTCAGCAATATTGTTGGTGCAATCAAAATCTAGTTTAAAAGACAAAGGCATGGGTTCACCATCAAGGGGAATGAGGATAATACCAGCCCCACCCCCACGTTGACACTTTGAACCATCGAAGAAGAGTGTCATTTGGTAAGGGGGTTCGTCCAGGGAAAGGGTAGCAATTAACTCATCTGGAAAGTCAAAAATGGAGGGTTGATCCCTAGAAATATGTGCATCAACCAATTGTTCAGTGATAGCTTGGCTCTTTATGGACTTTTGATGAATGAATTCAAGGTCAAGATCAGCTATAAGCATAAGCCATCATGCGGCATGCTGATTTTGATAAGGTTTGGCGTACATGAAGTGTAAGGGGTCAGTGTTGGTCACAACATAGGTTTTGTGGTTAAGTAGGTAATGTGAGTTTAGTGGCAATGAAAACTAAGGATAAAAAAAAAAAAAAATGTGATGGGTGTATTGGGTCTCGTATTCCAAAAGAGTATGACTTATGTAATAAACCACCTACTCTCGTGTTTTTCATCGTCGTGAGTGAGCATGGCTCCTAAGGAATGATTCTAGTTGAGATATATAGGTAAAAAGGGTGATCATCTTTAGGTGGAATGAGTACAGTGGTTAGAGAAGGTATTGTTTTAAGGCTTCAAAATATATGTGGTAGTCATCATCTCATTTAAAGGATACATCCTTCTTGAGAAGATGATGAAATGGTTGACATCGATCGATAATTATGAAATGAAATGGTGAATAGACCGCAATTTACCTTTTAGGCTACGGATTTTTTTAAGGTTAGTGGGTTGAGGCATTTCCATAATGGCCTTGACTTTAGTAGGGTCAACTTCTATACCACGTAGTGAAACAATAAATCCTAGGAGATTTCCTTGGAGAACCACGAAGACACACTTTTTAGGCTAAAAGCGCATAATAATATTTAATGAGACGATCAAATATGGTTTTTAGGACAAGAAGGTGCTCAAAGCGGTGCTTATATTTTTCCAAGAGATCATCCACGTAATCTTCCAATATGCGATGCATGATATCATGGAAGATGTAAGTCATAGCCCATTGATACGTGGCACCAGCATTTTTAAGGCCAAAAGGCATGACTCGATAGCAGAAGGTCCCCCAAGGGGTGATGAACATAGTTTTTTGTTGATCCTCTGGGGCAAGCAAGATTTTATTATAACCCGAGAAGCCATCCATGAGTGATAGCATCTCATGACCAGTGGTAAGGTCAACCATTTGATCAATACTAGGTAAGGGAAAGTCATCTTTCAGACATGTGAGGTTAAGGTCACGGAATTCTATGCAAATGTGGAGTCCCCCTATCACTTTAGTGACAGGGAAAATGTTAGAAATCCAACAAGTATAATCAATGGGTAAGATGAAGAAAATGGAAAGAAGGTGCTGAATTTCTTCTTAGACGAGAAGGGAAATGTGAGGATGCATTTTCCTCGGCTTTTTTTTTTATGGTTTTGGCATCGGGAATAATTACGATATTGTGGACCACTATGGTGGGGTAAATACCGGGCATATCCGTAAGACCAAGAAAAAGCATGGTTATGGTTTCGAGGAAAGAAGTGATGGCTTCCTATTTAGCAACATCTAAAGATTGACCAATCTTTAGGATGTGCGGGTCATCCTGAGTATGAATGTTGATCTCGATAGTCAATTCATTCAACATGGTTTGTGTCTCAGAAGGTAATGACCGATGAATATATGAGTCTTCTGCACCAAGGTAGGTGAGTATAGATTCATCATCCTGACATTGAACAACATTAATTGAAGGTGTATTGTCATCAATCATCTCAGGATATAGGAAGGGAAGAGTACAAGGGGCCTCGCCCTCACGTTGATAAGTCAGAGGCCCCAAGGAAATGGTGTTTATGAAAAACAAAATTTAGGAGGGATAGATTCAAGATCCATCGACTCCGTTGGTGAAGGTGGTGATGAAGGCAAAGTGGGTGAAGAGGGTGGAGAAGGGATAGTGTCCTTAATGAGTTCAATGCGGGCCTTTTTGGTAGGTAGTTCAGAAAACCAATACCACTATGGTTGTTATGTTTGTAGGTGGTACATGCAATAACGGTATGGTGGCCTTGCTCGAAAAAGCCAAAACCAACACCATTTTATGCACATCGGTGTAGGAAGGTGTGGGAAAAATGGCGATTGGTAAGTGATTGGAAGTCATGGAAAATGGGTGAGTACGGTATGGTGGCCTTGCTTATAAAAGCCAAAACCAACACCCTTCTATGCACATCGGTGTAGGAAGGTGTGGGAAAATGGCGATTGGTAAGTGATTGGAAGTCGTGGAAGTCCTCCATAGGTAAGACCGGTACGAAGATGAGGAGAACCATAAAAGAGGCATTTTCCTATGCGTTGATCATAGCGAGGGTGTTGGTGAAGACTTCCATACTCTTATGGAGTAAGGAATGTGTTGACACTATATAGGCGGTACCCCGAGAGTGAGGCATTAAAAACACATTCCAAGGGGTCGGTCATTTGTATGTAGGTAGCTAGAATGGATGATGTGTCGGATATAGACATGGAGGTGGGGTTGATGGCTTGGGAGGCTAATGGGTTAGCCATGGAGGTTGTGGTGAAGTAGGAATGGAGGTATGTGAGGTAGAAGCAGTGGTTGTCTTGGTAAGTGGAGGTGTAGGTGAAGTAGTGTTGGTCATAGAGGTAAATGCTTTAATGGGTATAAGCACATAATGGGTCGGTAAAGCATGTTGTATGTTTTGAAAGGTAATGGATCAGCTAGAATGGTATAGGTATGCCCTTCGTGTTCAAAATTTACACAACAATGCAAAGTGGAAGGAATGAAACCCATGACACGAATACTGTGGTTTGCCAAGCAACAAGTTATATTGGAATTCCCCCTCTAAGATGAAGAATAGTTCTGGCATAGTGTGGGGCCCACACAAACATGGAGGATGACAATGCCTAGTGTAGAGGTGATAGCATCATTGAATGAACGCAACATGACAGGATGTTTATGCATGCAATTGTTAGGTATGTGCATTTGAGCGAATGCATGGGATGAAATGATGTTAATGCTAGCACCCCCATCAATCATCACATGACATACTTGTATGTCATCAATGTGGATAGAGATGAAGAGGGTTGGGTCTAGGTCATCATTTTGGTGTGGTGCGATCTCTTCCTCTGAGAAGCTAAGGGAGGCTACTTGGTGAATAGGGTGGGGTAAAGATGAAGGTGGTAATTTGGTGAGAGAGGCTACATGATGGGGTATGATAATGGAGACTACACGTGTAGGGTCATTGGGTAAAACCTCAATAGATTGAATAACCTCCAAGAGAGATTGACGATGGGATTTCGAGGTTTGAATGAGGTCATATAAGGAAATTTTGAGGGGATATTGGTGTAATTATTTGAGCATGGTGCAATGTGTGACGCCATTAGAAATAGGATATGTGGGACGCATGGATAGTGATTTTAGGTATGGGTTTAGATGGTATGTTGGGTATAGGATTGGTTGGTGGTTCATTTGTCTTTTCTTTACCTTTATCCTTTTGAGCACATGTAGTGACATGTATCATGTTGATCCGAGGAGTTGGCAAATGGAGAAGGTGTAGGGTGAGTGGTATAACAACATGATGGGTAAAAACCCACCGGAGGAGAAAACCCCGTGAGGTGAGTGGGCATAATGACATTTGGGTGGTGGCATGGCAAGTTATCCGATGCAAACCATGTTAATTTCAAATCTTGGGGGTGGCTCTAGGAGCTGTGAGGGTGGAGGTTGTGGTTGTTGAGTGGGCAGTATGGGAATGGGTGTCGGTGAAGGTGGTCCTCATCGAGAATGTCATCATCATCAAAGTTGGCTTTTGGAGGACACAATAGAATAAGGATCGTTTTCAAGGCCTTATTTTCCACATCGTATCCTAGTACATGATTGTATGTGCAAAATTTGGTGTCATCAAACCCTTTTGGCCTGGGTTTGAGGGGATCGTAAGGTTTGAGTGGTGGTAATGTGATGACAGAAGTCTCAAGGAGGTTGGTTAAAATATTGGCATAAGACTCTGCTAGTGGATCGCAATGGGAAGTGAACGTGGGTTTGGGTATAGGTGCGGTTGATTGTTGAGGAAAGGTCTTTAGAAGAGGAGGAGTGGATCGAGCTTTGGTTTTGGGTATCGGCCTAGTTTTGGGTGTCGGTCGTGTTTTTTAGGTGGGGGTATAGTGGATGAATAGGCGGTGGAGGGTGTATGGCTATTCTAACTACCTTATTGTGGGGTAGTGGATTTTTATTTTTGGGTTACACCTTCTTGGGTAAAGGTGATATGGGTGTACGAGGTCGAGAAGGAAAGGTAGATGGGGAAGAGGACGAGTTACCCATGGGGATAACAAGGGTGCTATGAAGGTAGAGGATGTGGGTCGTGCAGGAGGTGTAAGGGACAAAGATTGAAGTGTAGTGGGTAGTGAAGGAATTGCTGAAGGTATTAGAGGTATGGGTGGTAGCGATGCTACAGGTGTGGGTGTAAGTCATGTTGGGCATCTGGGTAGGTTAGAGGTTTGTGAGGAAGGAATGGGTTGTTGTGCTTTTGGTTTATTGATGGGTGGAGGTTGCTTGACCATGTTGGGAAGCTGAGGTCTTAAGATAGATGGGATAGGTGAAGGTGTGATTGGCGCAAGGGGTATGAGTTCTATGGGTTTGGTGCTTTTGCTTGGGTGTCAAAGTAGGTGTGGTGTTGACTTTGGAGGATGTAGCTAAATCCATTTTGATAGGTGGATGAGTAAGTCTGATGGTTAGTGTGACCCCTAAGGTGGTAATAGGTTTAGTCGAGGCAAATGTTGTAGGTGTGGGTTTGGGTTTAGATGTAGTTTGGGTTATGGGTAAGGGTGTATGTGGAGTTATGATGGGTGTCATGGAAGGAGTTGTGATAGAGGTGGTTGTGTTTGGTTTGATTGGTTGGAATACTTTTGGGTAGATAGTGGAAGTATCATTAAGTGACATCTGCATCTATGTTGAGACCAGAAGTAAGACACCCACATGATAAGGCTCTATCCACATAATCTGAGTGATCGTCCAAACGTGAGAATGGCACGTCTATGGGTGGAGTTGACGAGGAATTAATGGAAATTCTCTTAAAATGTGTCTTAGAGCTAGGAAATTGGCTAGCTTTAGCTTCCATGGGTAGGAGAGCTGAAAGTAGGTCTGTAGGATTTTGGGTAGCTGATGGAGAATGCTCACCAAGAAGCAATGGTATCTCAATTGGGTCTATGATAAGTGGAGGAGATGATGGGAACTCCTCTACAGGTGGAGGAGATGATGCGCACTCCTTTGTGGGTGGAGGAGGTAATGGGTGCTCCTTTGTGAGTGGAGGAGGTACTGTGGGTACCGGTTCTCTAAGTGGAGAAGCCAAAGGTGAAATGGTCTCGATGTTAGCGGAAGACTCCTCCATAGGTGATGAAGGAGATGAAAGGTGTTCCTCTGCGGGTGGAGGAGCAGGTGTGGTGGATTCCAATGGAAGGAGGATTTCGGGATAGGATTTCCTCTATGGAAGGAATATGGGGTAACTGGGAGGTGACAGGTACGTCAGTAAAAATAGCGTGAACCTCGCGGGTATGAGTATCATGAGTTGAGGTCTCACCGGTTTGATCAAACGAAGGGGCATGGTTGGGAAATGGTTTCTTGAAGATGTGTAGGTTTTGTTTAGTAGGTGTGTTAGGATTATCCATGGTTAACTCACCTTTCTCGAGCATTTCTTGGACAATATTTTTGAAAGTGATGTAATTACCGTCACTATGACCCTTTACTTGATGATAGTTAAAGAAGTCATGTTCTTTATACCATGTGGGCATGGGGAAAGAAGGATCAAAACCAGTGTGTTGTTTTATAGGTGGAAGGGTGATGGGTCCGACTTTGATAAGCTTTTCTAAGAATGCAGAGGAAGGTTCCCCAATTGGGGTGTATTTCTATTGTTTCGTCTAAATTGAAAAGTCCTGGACGAGTGAGAGATTAGATGAGGTGTAACCCGATTTGATAGATGGGTGGGGCCAGCCTTGAGTACCACCGCATTGGTTGTGCCCTTAGCTTTTGAATAATTTTTTTTTTGGAAGAAGAAGAGGTATCATTCAAATTGAATGCCAAATTCTTATTACGTAATTGGATTTTCTTCTCTTCGATGGTGTGAATCTCTAACTTTTGTGCCATAGTGAATGCTTCATCGAATGTTTGGAAGGTTTGGACCTGCAAGGTCGGTGAGATATGTCTAGCACAAGCCCATGTGAAGAGCTTGATGAGTTTTATTTGTGGAAGTTGGAAGGTGAGTTGATTGAACAGGTTAGCAAAGTGAGCAACAAAATCTGCAATAGATTTGTCCTCATATTGATTTGAGTGGAGTATAGGTTGGTCATGGTAACCTTCTTGAAGATATTGATAGAGAAATGATCCAAGAAGGCTTGGGCTACCTAATTGAATGAGAATATAGAGTGTATAGGTAACCCATTATACCAATCTAATGTTGGTCCAGTGAGGGACATGGGAAAGGTTCTCAAGAGCAAGGCATCATCATGAGCGATCAGATAACACCCATGTTTGAACAATCACAAATTCTATTCAGAGGTCTTCTTTACCATTGAAATGATTAAATTTAGGTATTTCCCAATGCACGGGGTATGGGTGGATAGGAATGGATTGGTGGATGGGTTCGTTGTAAATCTTGTCATAGGTGAGAGTGTTTCAAGAGCCGAAACCGATGCCTCCAATGTCTACATCTTGTCCAACATCAATTTGATTAGGTCGTTAGTAGGTTCGTAATGATGGGGACCTCCTATAGCGTGAGAGGGTTGGTTTTGGGCATATAATGGGGGTGGCACTCAAAGATATGGTGTTTCCATGTAGGTTGATAAGGAAGAAGGTAGAGAAACAGGGGATACATACCCGAGTGAATAATGGATGAAACGGGAGGCTGCTGATAATATGTATATGGAGGTGGAAGGGTCGTGGTAACCCTTGTGGTAATGGGGGCTAATGATTTTGGAATGGAAAGGACCATGTTCTGAAAAGGGTTAGGGGTCACCGACATCGAGGTGGTAGTGTAGTTACGGGTATGTGTGACACATTAGGGGTGGATAAGGTTGCATTTTAGGTAGTTATCGAGGTATGGTGGATGTGGTGGGTGCCACAGAGGTGCAGAGATGCAGTAGTCATAGCAGAGTATAGGAACTAGCTATGAAACGACCGGGGGTAAAGTAGATATGGGTCATGGAGCTAGAAGGGGCCGATGGAGGAGTGAGAGAAAGATTCGGGGGAATAGATACAGGTGTGTCGTATATCAACTTACCCGAGCCATCTCGAGTGGACGACTGGGAAAGGTAAAACTAAAAAGTGGTAGGGTTTTGGTCAAGGAGTCGTGTGAATTCCTCATCTCTCGGTGGTGATAGTGATAGGTGGATGGGATCCATGGCTGGTGATAAAATGGAAAGTGGTGAAGGACTAGGTGGGAGTGGCGATAACCGGCATGAAATATGAGTGTGCTTGCTTATTTTTTGGTCAAGCACCATGTGAACTAAGATCGATCAGTAAGGTTGTTTCTCTATAAATGACATAGAAAAATAGCAAGAAAAGGTGAATCGAAAGTAAAAAGTGTATTAGGTACCAAAAGTTGGTTGGGAAGTGAAACAAGCTAACCGATGTCGATTAGGAAAACCAACGCCGGTCGTGGGTAATCGATGTCTTAGTCACTTTGAGAAAAATGCGATGAAAGTGAGTGAAAAATAAGGTAGAAGGTCTAATCTGATAGGTATGCCAAATTTGATGGGGTTTTATAACGTCACTAGGAATGATGGCAGTGACAAGGATTGTGAAAAGTGGAAGAAGATGAATAAAATTTCCTTTTGGGTAGGTTAATAAAGGGACCTTGAACCGACGCTAGTTGGGTATAACTGAAGACAGTCAGAGGGTAACCGACGACTGTCACTAGACCGACACCGATCACTGTGAAATTGAAATAGTGATGAAAGAATAGTGGTTGTGAATTAAAATTTGATGTGGAATCAGACCTAGAATTCTGAGAATGATGAGAATATGGTCCAGGCACACTTAGGTGAAGCCGGAATACACCAGCTGTGATGAGGAGTGTGTAAGGATGAACAAGAAAAATGAAGAACGTGATCTCTCATCTCAAAATGAAAGCCAAGCAGAAACACCGAGAAAAATGTGATCCTAGGAGTGCCTTTTCTATTATGTTTGTTTAGCTTATGTTATTTAAGGATTGACACATGAACTTTGAAATAGAGTTTTTTGGTTAGGATAGCTTCCTACGAATAAAGAGATCTAAAAGGTGAGGTTTTAGGTATGTTATGGTGGGGGCGGGCTTCGCTCGAAGTATGACTTGACAGAGCAATGAGTTGGGTGCCCACCGTGTCACTGGTCGTTTGATCACCTAAAGCTTCTTCCAGGTAATATGGTGTTTAATAATGTGTATTTTAAATTTTTGTAAGGTTTTGTAAGACTCGGAGAGAGAGAAAGAGAAAGAAAGTTCTTTCTATGGTTTGTTTGTCAACCATAAACTGGTCATGACTTCTAGCATATAGGTTACCTGCAATTAATGTGAGCTAATGCGATAAATCAGAATGCAATGCACTCATTTTTAAGCCCAAATCAAAGTGTGAAGTTGGATGATACAAAAATATGAAGAGGAAGAGGGATTCTCTTTCACTATAATGTAGAAACCACGAAGAAATGGTTCTTTTTAATTACACCAAAAGAAAGGTTTCTTTTCGAGAAAATAAAAAGAAATGGTAGGTTACCAAGGAAGAAAATTAATGTGTATGCTTTTCAGAAGGGAAACAAACACATAACTTTTCCTAGGAATGAATAAAATGCAAGGAACCCAAGATGTGTCCCACCGGGCATGCCAAAAATTTTCACCTAATTCTTAGATGTTTCTTTGAAGTATTGATGAAACTAATAGGGTAATGGGCATAGGAGGAATACCTATTTAAATGTTGGTTGATGGGTTGTTGCGTGTGTATGACTTCGAATCCACAGCTGATCGTGAGAGCTTCCTTTTTGCTAGAAGGAACTACTTGTAATAAAAAAGCAAGACCACCGAAATAATTAAACAATATATGTAGTGAACTCGCCTAGTGTGTGCTAGATCCGTGAAGTGTGATACTTCTTAGATGAATGTAGTCCACTAATTTAGACAATTTAATGTGCATAATAAAGTAAATCTTATTATAAGTAAAAGTGATTTAGGTATCTCACTTAAAACACAATAACAAAGATCTAATCTAACAGCTAGGCTAGAGTAGGATCCAAAGGTCAAATAGTTGGTTACGGTTCTCTGCAGTCCGACAGAAATCTCAGTACATCACGGGCACATAAGGGTGGGGGTGGAATTAGGTGGATAGGTCACATTCCGAGTGTATGGGAAAATACCAAGACCGATGTTGGTTAATGGTGACCGACGACGGTAAGGTGTAACCGGTGCGATTCATCGTGGAAAACCTGGGAATGCCACATAAAGATTTTTGGGACCTCCTTTGTGATTGCACAAAGGACTTTGGTTGGTCGGGATGAGGTATTGGGTTATTTGGGTAGGATTTGGTGAGGTTTTTAATGGGTATATGGAGGAGAATGTTGAAGGAGGTCAATGGGTGGCTAGGTAAGCAATAGGTGATAATATAATGATTAAAATAAATGAACTAGAGAAGTATAACCTTTTAATTACTTGGATTATGGTTCTGCACGCCTATGAGTGAGGGATGGGGGTGTTGGTAAGAGGTTGAAGGCTGCAAGTGATCACTAATCGTAGGAGAGCTTCTACATGGGCTGCATGTGCATTCCTCTTTGCTTGGTTAGATCAAATCATTGCTTGGGGTGGCTATGCAGGAGAAAATGCTTGATCTCTTTCCTTGCATGTGTGTTCTTACTAGAATTCGATCTCAGAAGATGCGATATCTCTCAGGAAGATCTCAATGTTTTCCAACTTTTTCCAATCTTTTCCAACCTTGAAAATAAGGTTGTTTTGGGGGTTAAAAGGGTAACCTACAGTGGTTCCATCTTAATTGGCGACGGTTATGGCTAATCAAGGCGTCGGTCAAGGTGGAATTTCCTAGGTTTACTAAACTAGGAAGATCCTCTTGATTTTCTCGAGATCTCATGTCGACAACCGCGGATTGAACCTGGAAGATTCTTGTGAGCATGTGGGAATGTGGTTAGAGAGAATGTAGGCATTGATTTTTAGGGTTTGGGTAAGTCTTAGTTAGTTGTGGCAACTTACTAAGAATAGGTCTTAGGGTGAGTTGGGTTAATGAGGCATTTAGGAGAAGTGTATGTGTGGATATTATTTAAATTAAGATATTTAAGTAATAAATATGGTGAGGATAATGAATTAATTCAATTAGATTAATAAAATTAATATTAGTGAGGTGAAGAGGGCCATGGCTAGGTGATTGTGATGAAGGGTGCTTATTTGTCGAAGAACCAAAGGGGAGTGTAACCTAATTTTAGTGTCTACATTTTTCCCTTTTTTTGCGTAGCTTGTATTGGTAAGTTTACGCTAACAAAAATAAGATGTGGTTGTCCCATGTGTCGGTGAAGGTGATCCCCCTCAAACTAGGAACCGACAAGGACAAAGGTAGAATCGGTGACCTGGTTTGATAAAAGGTAAATGTGAGGAAAAGGCAAGTGGGCACAAGGAAAAAATGTTTAAGGTATACTCGGGTAAGCTAGGTAATGGGTCAGGGTCAAAGGTAGTAACAGTCAAATGCACGCACACATATAAACTGCAACATGCTACTAGGTTGAAGAGCAAGCAAACTCTACATTGTCTAAGGTTGATAGGTTTATCCAAACAAGGTTGAAGTGATTCCGGTATCAAGGTATAGGATATGGTTAGGAAACACAATGTAGGTTAGGTGCAAGAACGTTTAGGTATGTTTTGGTACACCGAGAGGTAGGGTCGGGATAAACGGTCATGGTAATAGGCTAGGTAAGTGTTATCCAAAATTCACCCCCCAGGGTAATTTTGATAACATGCATCAGATTATTCAGTCCCGAGCAAGTAGATTGATTCAAAGCCCAAAATCATGTTTTCTGGGGTCCCCTCGGCTTCTTTCTAACTCTCCCATCCAAGAAGAAAACCCAACGAGTTAGAAAAGGTGAAAAAATTGCAAAAACCAAGCTTGGGCTGGAAAAATGAAGAAAATTGGCTAAGTCCTAGTCCGGGACAGTTGGGACGTCGGGCGCGAACCGGCCGAAGAGGCACTGTGAAAATCCGCGCGCAATTGGGGATTGGGACATTGGGACGCCAGCAGGCACAAAAAGTTAAACCAGCCAAAGAAATGAAGAAAATTGCCTAAGTCTTGTTTCGATGCTGGGACATCCGGGCCGTGAGTGTGCGAAGTATGCGAAGGGCCCGAATCAACCGACACGGAAGAATAAGTCTAGGACATCCGGTCCGTGAGTACGTAAAGTTTCACGGAGGACGCGAAAAAGGTGAAGTGGCCGAGAGCAAGCGGTCGATCCATTTCAAGTGGTTCGAAGTATTTGTCCCGGGAAGTCCGAGAGGACAGTTGGGACAAAAGTGCGTGGAGGACGCGAACTAGCCGGTTCGGCCGAAACAGAGGACTTTCGTTTGGGACATCCGGGACAAAGGGACGCGTGGGACGCAGAAAGCCAAAAGAGCCGAAAGTGAATGGAAATGTGCCACATGTCTTCACCGCAAGAGGGACAAGGAAGCCCGAATCAGGAGGTTCGAGAGATTTTTGTCCGAGGTAGTTTGGGACAGCCGGGCCAAAGGGACGCGAGGATGCGAAAAGCTAGGAAGCCCGCGGATGAACCAGATCATGCCACGTGTCCCAAGTGGCGGGGGCGCGGGGAAAAAATGGAAAATTTTCCAAAGTTATAGAAAGTCAAAATGTCAAGGAAAACCCGCGGAAAGGCAAGGAGAGAGAATTACTCATCTAATAAGTGCCCGACACATGTCATCCAAGTGGCAGAGCGCAGAAAAAATTCAAATGTTTTCCCGCCGATCTGTTTTGGGCCGTTTTTTTCCCTAAATCTTCAAACGATCATATCTTTTGATCCAAAGCTCAGATTTGCACGTTCTTTATATCAATGGAAAGCTGGTGAAATTCTCTACACGATTCCAGGGTCAATATTGAATTTTGATTCATTTTGGATAGAGAAAATTGAGAAATGCCTCTGGCACGTAATAATGAAGCGAAGTATGACGTTCAACAACAAAGCCTTTAATACAACAGACATGTTTGTCGCTTCGCAGAACAGTCCACCATTTTGCCAGGATTCACCATTTCTACCATAATGAGATGAGTTAAATGCAACCTAGAAGTGGTTGGGGTAGATCCGACTTTCCTCTCTCTTCCCTCTCTCATTCTTCCTATATATTGTAAGGAGGGGCTTCTTTCTAAAGGTCGAACATTTCCTGTTTTGCTCCTCCCTTCTTCTCTTTATCAGGCGAGTTTGTGGAGTTTGAACCTCCCATTTGAAACTGTAATGTGACTTTTCCTCTTGGCATTTTGTAGTGTATTGTATCAATCTTTGGAGCAAGTAATGCATGTCTGTGGATGATTCTCAACCCTCTCTGTGTTCATTTGCATCCTCCTGGTCTTTCACTGCAAGTTTTGTTATCTGTGCATGATCTTGCATCACATTTGAATGGTCTGTGTTTATTGGCAAGATAGATGTTCTTCATTCCTTGGTGCATCACCTCTGTTAGCTTAGGTTTATTTTTACGCATCTTCTTACCCTATCTCCTTGGCAAGATTAGATTAGGTTTTGAGTAACCCTCTGCATTTTTCGTGTGCATCTGAACAGAGGAATAGGAACCAGCCTTCTCTGGAGATTCCTTTCTCATTTTTACAAGTCCCACACTTGGAGAAAGGATTCAATGTTATGCAATCACACTGGATGCTAGAGTGATCAACCTATAAATTTGATCAACATCTAGGGGTGTTGTGATTTTTCACTAACAATTTTGGCACGCCCGGTGGGACCAGAGGTCTCATTTTTATTGCAGAAAAAGTTGATGTGCATCTCTGTAATTTTCTTTCTTGAAAAGAGCTATTATTTTACATATCCTGGTGACTCCAAGGGGAAGAATCAACTGGTTTCAACAAAGGCAGGCCCGAAAACTCATGAGAAGAGTCACCACAAGGTCAAGATTTGGAGAAGAATAAGTGTTGTTTGAATACCTACAATTATCTCCAAGAAGAAGGCAAAGAGGAAGAAGAAGGATTCAAAGGTCTCCATCTCCACCAAACATAACTCTCTCAACTCCTCCACCTGATAGGCCTTTCATTCAGTCAACAAGGGTTTTAAGACCAATTAGAATGGCACAAAACAACCCCTATGTCAACTTCACAGGCAGCAGCCCACTTGCCCTCAATGCACAACATCCAATTCCTATTGCAGCCTTAAAGAACATTCCGTACTTCACTGGAGAAAATCATACTACCCTAGGTGATCATGTTAAAGACATTGCCAACCTTTGTGCAATCCATGAAATCAATGAGATGCAAGTGGCTGTCAAGTTGTTGGCGTCTTCATTCAAGGGTAAAGCATTGCAATGGTTTAGAAGCCTTGGAGCTGGTTCTATCACAAATTAGAATCAGCTATGTATAGCACTTCATGAGCAATTTGGAGAAAAGGGAGACAACTTGTCTCTTTTGGAGCAGCTGACAACTATCAAGAGAGCTCCCAATGAGTAGCTGACCGATTTCAACTTCAGATTTCAAAAGACTTGGGAGAGAATTCCAGTGGCAGTCAAGCCAACAGCAGAAGGTGCTTTTCTCTACTATCTCAAAGCTCTAAATTTTGATATTTCTATGTTGATTCAGTCCATGGGAGGCATAACTATCCCTATGGCTTATAGCATTGCCATTAGGGCTGAAAATTGTTTAATCCAAGCTGGCAAACTTGCCCCTAGACCTCCCATGCCATTGTTTCCAAGTTTAGAGAGTCCAAACACCAATCAAGCACCTAATTTGGCTCCTTCTCCCACTCCTAGAAATCAGAGTTCAAATGAAGCTTCCACTTCATCTCCAAGTGCCCCAAATGAGCTTCAAGAAGTCATGAAGCAATTGCAAAACCTAGGCAATGAGCTGGTTACTCTCAAAAGGCAGCAAGCCCAAGGTTTTAGACCTTCTTATCAACCCCAAGATTAGCCTAAAAGGCAGCCATACCAACCAGAAAGGCCACCTAATCCAGCTGCAAATATGAATCAAACGAGGCCTCTGCCAATAGACCACTTCACCTTGTAATCCAAATGTCATATCTACCTCTAAGGCATTGGTGCCAACACAAAACAACATTAACCAGGAGTATGATTGGTGTTTTCCATGCAATGAGCCTCATAATCAATCCATGTGCTTCAATGGTGCTTTGACTCAAGCATTAATGGTGACAACTACTGGTGTGGAGGGTGAGAGTAGTCAGGAAAACAGCCAACAACAAGATACATTCCAACAGCAATCAGCCCCAAATGACACCACATTGGTAAATTGGCAAGCAGAGGATTTTTGTGGCATGAACTAGGTAGTGTCTCAAGGTGTTACAGCCAACACAAGGTCAAAAAGGAGGAATTTGGGTGAAGAACAGCCATTAGCCCCAACCAATCCACAACCTTCCATGGCTCCACAAATGATTGGCAAGCAAAATCCAATTTCAAATGCACAAGGGCAGCCAAGAACAGCTCCTAGACCAACTCAAATACCAATTATTGCTGCCCACGTGCAAGGAGTGAATGTACAAGCAAAGGGACAGCAAAAGGATACTTCATCCCCATTCAACATCATTGATCAGATGAAGAAGACAAATGTTAATATATCAATGTGGGAATCCCTATCCATCCTGTGCCAAATAAATCTACTAAAAGCTGCCATGAAGGACTGGTCAACTTCAAATCAACGAGTCCAAAGACAAGAGAAGGTACTTACAAATATTGCCCACTGAGGGAAATCATGGAGGACAAAGAAGGTAAAATGTTGAAACCCCCTCCTTTCTATGTTTTATTGATCATTCGAAATCAGCTAGTGCACAATTGCATGATAGACTCCGGGGCAAGTAGCTCAGTAATTCCTAAACAAATAGCTGATCAGCTAGGGCTCTAGTATGAAACAATATCCAAAGGGGTAGTGTAGCTAGATGGGACAGCAGTAGCAATAGTTGGAGTGATTAAAAACTTGAGTCTTACCTTGCATGCATGTCCAAACGTTGTTGTTTTACAAGATGTATCAGTCATAGACCTTCCACCACTCTTTGCCCTATGCTTGTCAAGGGACTTCATAGCCAAGATTGGGGGATATTTGTCTGCTGATTGGTCACACATGCTGTTCAGAACGAGGTATGGAACTAAGGCTACAATCAGGTCAGAACCTATTGCAAACTTCCATATTGAGCCTTACACTCCAAGTCAGATTAATGCCAATTGCTCAGCATTTGATCAAGAAGATCACCCAAGCACTGATGAAGCTGACACTAAGGTTGGAAGCATCCCAGATCTAACTCTTGATGAATGGGAAAACAAGATACATGCATTTGATCCTTATCAAGAAGTGGAAGAATCTGAGCTAGGGGTCTATTGCATACACGAAGAAAATCAGCCTATTCCTAGCATCACCAAGCCAAACCACAAAGATGACAATGAGGTATGGTAGCTGTTTTTGATGGATCAAGGAGTAGACAAGGTGCAAGAGATGGAGCTATGCTTGTTTCACCTCAAGGAATAAAGTACTATTCCGCTTTTAGATTTCAGTTTGCATGCTCCAATAACACTGTTGAATATGAAGCCTTGGTGCAAGGGATGCATTGGGCAATCAAGAAGAAAATAAGGAACTTGCAAGTCTTTGGGGACAGTGAATTGATTGTGAATCAGGTTAAGGGACAGCATGTTACCAAGAATGATCTACTCAATTACTACAAGAACAAGGTGTGGGACCTCATGGAAGATTTTGAGGTTTTGGCATCGAATCCATTCCTAGGAAGGAGAATAAAGCTCACTGACACAGCTTACGGTAGTAGGGGTAGGCTTTGACATTGTGGAAAGCATTCAACAAGACAAGGTACAGCCAAACATCCACGTGATTGTGAGGCCTTCAAAGTGCGGATAACAATGTCATTGGCAAGTGTTTGAGAATGACCAGCAAATCATCCATTTCTTAAGAAGAAGTCAAGTTCTCGCTAAGAATCAAGAAAAATTGGAACAACAGTATGGTGACCAAGTGGTACAGCTGAGAACTAACAAGCTGCCCAAGGGACTTATCACTTTGGAGTCCATTTTTAACCCCAATGATCAGTTTAGAAAGGAGAAAGCAAACATTCAGGTCAAGAGAGAGGACTCAGTATCCATCTTGGTAGAAGAGAACAAACCATTGCAAATTGGAAGGATGACAACTGAACAAGAAAGGTATGAGTTCATACAGCTGTGTCAAGAGTTCCCTGACATGTTTTCTTAGAGCTATGAAGACTTGAAAGGTTTCAATCCCAACTTAGCTCAGCATACCATTGAATTGGATCCAAATACTAAGCCTATCAGGTAGAAACAAAGACCAGTCAACCCACACATGGAGCCTCTCATGAGAAAATAATTGGACAAGCTGATTGAGTCAAGAATCATATTCCCAATCAAGCATTCTAGTTGGGTTGCCAACTTAGTTCCAGTCAGAAAGAAGAGTGGGGAGATCAGATTGTGTGTTGACTTCAGAGACTTGAATAGAGCCTCTCTCAAGGACCATTACCCACTCCCTTCCATGGAGAAAATATTGCAAGTTGTGGCTAGCTCCGAGAGGTTTTCACTACTTGATGGCTACTCAGGCTACAATCAAATTATGGTGAAGGAGGAAGATCAATTCAAGACAGCCTTCACTACAAAATGGGGCACATATGCCTACAAGAAGATGCCATTTGGCCTATCAAATGCTAGAGCCACTTTCCAAAGGGCAATGGATATGGCATTCAAGGGGTTGATCAATAAAATAGTTCTGATATATCTTGACGACATCACTGTATTCTCCAAAAATGTAGTGGATCACCTCTTTCATCTGAGGCAGGTATTTCAGAGGTGTAGAAGATTTGGGGTATCATTGAATCCCAAAAAATGCATATTCCTGGCTCATGAGGGGAAACTTCTAGGCCATATTGTTTCAAAGGAGGGATTGATGATTGACCCAGAAAGAGTTGAAGCAATTCCAGCGTTGCCATTACAAGTCACAAGAAGGCTCTTCAAGGCTCTCCAAAAAGATCATGGCATTTAAGTGGACATCCGAAGGCAAGGCAATTTGCGGGGGTAATAAAAGAGGCCATATCTCAAGCCCCCACTCGTCAATCCGAGAATTCTCCAAGGGTTTCATGTTATACGCCTTTGGTGGTGGAGACACAATTTCTGCAATCCTGGCACAACAAAACAAAGAAGGATTAGAACAACCAGTTGCTTTCTTCAGCCAAGGCTTGGAGGAATAGGAAACTAGGTACTCTTTCATTGAAAAGCATGTACTTGCAGTGATCAGGAGTTTAAATAAATTCAAGCACCTAGTCTCAAACAACAAGATCCAATTATTGGTCTCTCATGCGGGAGTCAAGGACTTCCTTCTAAACAAGGATCTAAATGAGAAATGTGCAGGATGGATAACCCGTGTCATGGAATATGACATCGAGATTAAGGTCACCAAACTAGTACGTGGGAAGGGACTATGCGAACAACTAGCCTTGAGTCAACAAGTTGAAGCAGGTAATGGAAAAGAGGTTGTCTTAGTACTACAGGATGGTCAAGAACAGGAAAATGATGATGTGCCCACTCCTTGCTAGACCCAAGGTATTATGCACTTCCTAGGCATAGGCCTATGCCCTCCGGGGATGAACAAGACCCAAAGGAGACACTTCAGATTACACAGCTGTCCCGTATGCCATTGTTGATGGAGTTTTGTTCAAGAAAGATGTGAATGGAGTGTTTTGAGATGCATTAGCACAAATCAGATTCAAAGGGTGTTGGAAGAGTTCCATGGTGGACCACTGGTGGTCATTTTCCACCAAGAGTGATAGCTCTAAAAATCATGAAGGCTGGTTATTATTGGCCTAAAATCTTCAGTGATTGCTATGCATGGATCAAGAGGTGTAAGAATTCTGCATTCTTCACAGGAAAAGAGAGACTTACTACCCTTCCATTACATCCAATCTCGGTTGACCAGCCATTCATGCAATGGGGTTTGGACTTCATTGGAGTCATTAATCCCAATTCAAGCCAAGGGCACAAATGGATTTTGACAGCCACGGACTATTTCACCAAATGGACAGAAGCAGTAGCACTCAAAGAGGCAACTGAGTCTAGCATCTTAGACTTTTATGAGGGGATAACAACCAGATTTGGTATACCTACTACAATAATCTCTGATAATGCATTGGCATTCATAGGTTCCAAGATTACAGAATGGGCTGTCAAGAATGGAATCTATTTGAGCACCTCTTCAAATTATTACCCGCAGGGTAATGGACAGGTAGAGTCCACGAACAAAAATTTGCTAAGAATCATCAGGAGAACTCTAGATGAAAATCAAAGAACATGGCATACCAAGCTAAAATCAGCATTATGGGCTGACAGAATAACACCAAAGAGGTCTACAGGTAATTCCCCTTACAAGTTGGTCTATGGAAAAGAGGCAGTGTTGCCTATATCATTAGAATTTCCTACATTGGAGTTCATGAAGCAGTTGGAGTTGGCTGAGTACGAACCAATGGAGGCCAGGTATGCAGAGTTGATGGAGCTGCAAGAGATCAGAAATCAGGCATCCCAAGCAATGGAAAAGGATCAAGCTTTGATCAAGAAGACCTTTGATAGGAAGGCCAAGGATAGATCCTTCCGAGTTGGAGATCTAGTGTTGAAATGGGATGTGGATAGAGCAAAGCCGGGAAGGCATTCAAAATTTGATGCCATTTGGAGTGGCCCATACATGGTCATGGGATGTAAGGATAGTAATGCCTTCCAATTGTCTACATTGGATGGAGAAGAACTCCCGATTAAGTTAACGCAATCTATCTTAAACATTGCTATCGAAAATAAAAGGTTTACCCTTGTAAATATTAGCCTAGATTTCAATTCCTCTAAGTGCGTATGCACATTGTCTTATTGTAGTTAGGTTTCTATTTCCTAAGTGCTTTAGCACAGTTTTGTTGCTCCTAGGTTGGATTTCTACTGATTGAGTGTGCTCTCGGAGAAGGAGTTCCGGTATCGTGCTCTGGATCGATATCGAGTTGGTTTGAGTGTTATTGCTTATGACTCCATGCCCAATGGATTGCTTCGTGCCACCGATCTTCTACCTAGCAGCGAGTGACCCCACTGAGTCGCTAAATTGTTATCCAAAATTCACCCCCGTGGTAATTTTGATAACATGCATCGATTTTCAGTCTCGAGCAAGTAGATCGATTCAAAGCCCAAAATCATGTTTTCTCGGGGTCCCTTGGCTTCTTTCTAACTCTCCCATCTAAGAAGAAAACCCAACGAGTTAGAAAAGGTGGAGAAATTGCAAAAAACCAAGCTTGGGCTGGAAAAATGAAGAAAATTGGCTAAGTCCTAGTCCGGGATAGTTGGGACGTTGGGGCGCGAACCGGCCGAAGAGGTGCAGCATCTGCGTGCACAATTGGGACGCAGTTGGGACATTGGGACGCGTGGGGGCGAAAAAAGTCTGAACTGGTCAAGAAATGAAGAAAATTGCCTAAGTCTTATTTACGCACGATCTAGGACATCCGGGTTGTGAGTGTGTGAAGTACGCGAAGGGCCCGAATCGGCCGACACGAAAGAATAAGTCTAGGACATCCGGTGTGAGTACGTAAAGTTTCGCGGAGGACGTGAAAAGGCAAAGTGGCCGAGAGCAAGCAGTCAGTCCATTTCAGAGATTTGGAAGTATTTGTCCCAAGCGATCTAGGGACAGTTAGGACAAAAGTGCACGGAGGACGTGAACCGGCTGGTTCGGCCAAACAGAGGACTTTCGTTTGGGACATCCGGGACAAAGGGATGCGGAAAAAAGCGAATGGAAATCGCCACGTGTCTTCACCACAAGAGGGACAAGGAAGCCCGAATCGGGTAGTTCGTAGATTTTTTTCCCGGTAGTTTGGGACAGCATGAGCCAAAGGGACGCGAGGGACGTGAAAAGCCGGGAGGCCCGGGACGACCCAGATCACGCCACGTGTCCCAGTGGCGGGGGCGGGGAAAAAATGGAAAATTTTCCAAAGTTATAGAAAGTAAAAAAAGTCAAGGAAAACCCACGGAAAGGAAAAAAGAGAGAATTTCTCATCCAATCAGCACCTAACACATGTCATCCAAGTGGCAGAGCGCGGAAAAAATTCAAAGGTTTTCCTGCCGATCCATTTTGGGCCATTTTTGCCCTAAATCTTCAAACGATCATGTCTTTTGATCCAAAGCTTGGATTTGCACGTTCTTTATATCAATGGAAAGTGGTGAAATTCTCTACACGATTCTGAGGTAAATCTTGAATTTTGGTTCAGTTTGGAGAGAGAAAATTGAGAAATTCCTCTGGCACGTAATAATAGATAGAAGTGACGTTCAACAACCAGCTTTAATACAAATGAGACATTTGTCGTTTCTCGCTAGACAATCCACCATTTTCCTAGGATTCACCATTTCTACCATAATGAGATGAGTTAAATGCAACCTAGAAGTGGTTGGGGTAGATCGACCTTCCTCTCTCTTCCCTCTCTCATTCTTCCTATATATTGTAAGGAGGGGCTTCTTTCTAAAGGTGGAACATTCTTGTTTTGCTCCTCCCTTCTTCTCTTTATCAAAGTAGTTTGTGGAGTTTGAACCTCCCATTTGAAGCTGTAATGTGACTTTTCCTCTTGGCATTTTGTAGTGTATTGTATCAATCTTTGGAGCAAGTAATGCATGTCTCGTGGATGATTCTCAACCCTCTCTCGTGTTCATTTGCATCCTCCCGGTCTTTCACCGCAAGTTTTGTTATCTCGTGCATGATCTTGCATCACATTTGAATGGTCTATGTTTATTGGCAAGATAGATGTTCTTCATTCCTTGGTACATCACCTCTCTGTTAGCTTAGGTTTATTTTTACGCATCTTCTTACCCTATCTCCTTGGCAAGATTAGATTAGGTTTTGAGTAACCCTCTGCATTTTCATGTGCATCCGAACAGAGGAATAGGAACCAACCTTCTCGGAGATTCCTTTCTCATTTTTACAAGTCCCACACTTGGAGAAAGGATTCAATGTTATGCAATCACTTGGACACTAGAGTGATCAACCTATAAATTTGATCAACATCCAGAAGTGCTTTGTGATTTTGCACTAAAAGAAGGTCATTAGGTCAACAACACGGGTAATAGTTACGCAAGGTATAGCAAACACATGAGGTCGAAGGTCACTAGCGATGGTCTAGGTCCAAATATCTAGGTCATAGAACGGGTAAGGCCCTGGTAGTGGTAAAATAATGAGTCCTCAAAGGAAAACAAAGGGAGGTAGCAAATGATGAGGTCGAAAAGGTGAGGTAAATGGGTTGGGTAAAGGTGGGGTGGTTAAATGATCGGGGTGAAGGTTGGGTGGAGCAAAAATTTGGTAGGGGTAGGGTAAAGGGGAAAATAATAGGGCAATGTATGAGATGAGGGTGGACTGGTGCCGGTCAACGATAACCGATAGCAGTATAGGTCAACCGACGATGGTTAGGTAGGGCACGTGGTGATTCCAGTCAAGGGTAACCGATGTTAGTTAGGTCAGTTTGTTATAAAAACAAAAAATCCACATTTTTTGTTATTCATTTGTCTTTTAGCTAATTGAGAAAATGAAAAAAGAGAGAGAAAAGAGAGAAAAGTGCTCGGACGGAACGGAGCATTGAGTTGGTAGTGTGAACGAAGGGTAATCGGTTGGTGAGAAGTGGGTCCACAGGATTAGTGTGAGGCATTTGATTGGGTAGAGGTTACAAGTAGCGATTATGTTATAAGCGGAGGCCGAGAAAGGGATCGGGTGGGCCACCGGTGTTGTGGCAGGACATGCCACTAAGACGATGGCAGCATGATGAGGTAAGCACCCTACTCTACATGTATGTGATTTGATAGATTAAGGGATAAGTAAATTATTTTTGTAGGTTGTTTTTCTTTTTTTTTTTGTGGGTGGTTAAAAATTAAATTTAGGAATGGGTTGAATAGTGGGTAAAATGAGGAATGGGGAGGGTAACAAATGGTATATGGGTGGTGGGTGGAGGTTTAAGGGTTGTTTAGGTCAGTGTAGGTGGGTAAAAGGGGCAAGGGGGTTTAGAAAGGAGGGTTTTGGGAAATCGTGTGTTTTACCATGACGGTGGACGCGCGATCAAGTTTGGCCAAGATCGGTAAGGGTAAACTAGTATCGATCACCAAATAGGTGACCTATGTCGATTAAGGGGTAACCGGGTTCGATAAGCATGAATCGGTATCGGTCACCAAGCAGTGGGACTCGATTCCAATTAAGGGGTGACCGGGGTCGGTAAGGGTGAACCGGTATCGGTCGGGTTATTGGGAACAAGGGTCCAAAGGGGATGTGGGCTAGGTTGAGATGGGTATGGTGAAAATAGGGTGTGGGAAAATGATAACTAGTAAATATGGATATGATAAAGGTAGATTAATTTTTTGTTTACATTGGATGCGGGGAGAGCACGGCTACATATGCAGATAGGGTTCTACCTCTATTGATGAAAGTACATGGTGCAACGACCACGGAGGAGCTACTGGCATGTGGAGGCATGTTGGCTTGAGTGGAGTTTGTCACTATCGACATGTAGTCTGACAGCCTAGTTTGATGGTTGTGCTCATTGATAAATCGGATTCCGCAACCAACACATTCCACATGCCGACAGGTGAAATTACTATCACCCTGGAGGACGTGTTCCGGATTCTTCGATTACCCATATTGGTTGCACAGGTCTACTATGTCTCCTCTGAGGCCTCAGAGGAGCTGATCATGACTAATTTTGGAGAGGGGATGGCTAAGTGACATTCCATAGACCGTCTTGAGCTATGGGAGATGTACCTAACCCGTCCTAGGAGGAGACAATGCTAGTGGTTTTGTTGATAGAGGCGTGTGCTACTATGCACTACCGAGATACGCAGAGGGTGGACGTTTTCTCCAATCACCGATGGGGGTATTCAATGACATGATTATGGATGAGACCCACTTTGCCTAGGCACTAGCATTCTTGGTGCAATTATACATGGATTTGTGGGCATATGGGTGGTTGCAGGTTCAACTGTGTTGTATATTTTTACTGCACTGTTGGGCGTATGAGCACATAGTTTGTGTGTAGCCTATAGGGATGCCCCAAGAAGATGCATTCCTAGTGAGATTTGTGTGGGTGGGGTATAGGAGATGGGTGCTGGCTATTGGAGAGTAAAGATCCGAGGTGCCCATAGATGATGTGGCATATTTCAGCGATTCTTGGAGGGGTTATCTGGAGTGGACATTATCTGGAGGCCATATGTGGGATTCCCCTCATATAGGCATATGCATGAGGAGCTAGTTGAGCTCTAGCTAGAGAGATGGATATAGGGTCATCGTTTTGGGGAGTACGAGATGATCCCGATAGATAGATAGAGTCAGTGGCGATTCGGGCTAGTACAGGACATACCTCTGCCCTTCCAACAGTACCAAAGAGATGATGTGGAGAGGCCCTTACCTCTACCACAACCTATAGTTCCCATAGGGAAGGAGGAGCAGCTAGTGGACCGGTGGATAGATGATGCCGGGTGCACAAACAGGTACAAATAGTGGTGGGTGGCTCACTTACGAGCCATACCACCCATACTAGGGCAGCCGGATCTAGCCACCATCACGGTGCAGAGAGATGCCCTACAGCGGCAAGTGGCTACATTGATTACCTAGTTGGATATACTCTAGACACAGCTAGAGGGCTTTGAGGTGGAGGTAGAAGAGCTACATGTACATGTGGCTAGTCACGAGCCCGAAGGCTATTGGGGGAGATGGAGATGGAGAGGAGGGGGATGGTCATGTGGCAGCCTTATAGCCTAAGGTGGCAGAGTTTACGAGGACGATTGACCACAACCCGAGGCATATATTGGGGTCTTACAGCCCGATATAAGCACGGGTAGGGGCACCACCACAAGCACCATCATCGAGGTATCAAGACCGGGTCCCAGTTCATAGGCAGGAGCGGGACAGGGTCCCACAGGGCCAGTACAGGGGCCGAGACCTATGGGACCACCACACACCGTGCCTGTATCTAGGTTACAGGATGCCCTAGGTGAGGCTAGATATTACTAGGACCAGTTGATGGTGGATGAGATAAAATTCATATCCTTTTCGAGTACGAGTCACAAAGAAAGGCCCAATGAGAGGATGAGATCCCGCACTCACAGTGTGGAGAGCATAGGGGGTCAGCGAGCTCTGAGGCCCGATCAAGCAGAGGCTACCAACACACGAAGACCAACTCTAGTTAAGGCACCCTGCAAGGACCCAAGAGGTGAGGTACGGGTGATACGGAGATGGAGGACATCTGCCAACATGCTTGATATGTGGTCACTGGTTTTCTATATATGATAGTCATTTTGTTATTTATACCGGCCTATATGCCAAGAGATAGTTGTATTTTTTATCACATACCAGCCTGCGTGTTGATGATAGTGAGGATATATGAGAGTTTTTGTATATTTTGAGCATATACTAGCCTACGTGCCGAAGATATTTTGTATTGATTCATTACTTTATTGTATATATGAGACCGGCTTGTGTGTCGGTGACATTTTGTATTGTGTATCAACCTACATGCTAACAATTATGAGATTATGGACATGATGAGAAAGCCATGTATTTTTGAGATACACCTTTATTTATATGATGAGAAACATGTGATTCTTGAGTTGTTGATGTGTTGATGAGATTTTGATTTGTTGTTTTGTTGATTTGTTATTTTGATATGGATGGAAATTAGGTGAGTTAGGCATGGATCAAGTCAGATCATTAGGCATAGATTGAGTCGGGTCATAGGCATGGATCAAGTTAGGTTTTAGGCATGGATCTAGTCAGGGTATAGGCATGGATCGAGTCAAGTTTGTTAGGCATGACCTAGTCAGGTTATAGGCATGGTCGAGTAAGGTTATAGGCATGGTTGAGTTAGGTTTGTTAGGCATGGTTGAGTTCAAAGTTGGTGAAGTTGTGATTCAGTATTGCATGCAATGAATGATAATAGGGGTCATGTGTGAGATGTGGTACATTATATGTATGATGATATTAGAGAAATGGTAGTCATAGTAAATCCATGTTGTGATAATGATTAAAATATCAAGCAACTTGTTTTGTATTTGGTTTAATGTCCAATTTGGGATGAAAAAGGGAAACTAAATGAGTCATGAGGAACATGGAAGATGAATTGTTTAGGGTAGAGAATGGTCGAGCTAACCTCCAAGGGCCCCATGCCCTTGGAGTACTACCTACATAGTCCCAGCGAAAAGGGACCTCAGGCCAATGTAGTTCTCCCATGAGCTAGGGAAGAATATGAGGAGGTATGAAAATGAGTTAGTAGGTTTTAGGCATGGTGTGGGTTTTAGATCTATTAGGTGTGGGTGGATTATAGGTAAAGTGATGTAGGTGGGGTCGATTGTGGTGAAAGAAGAATATTACCCCAAAGGTAAGCATCGAGGACCAAGTCCTATATAAGGTAATCAAAATGTAAACAAATATGGTTAAAAGATAAGAGGGGGAAATAAATCCACCTAATTGGGTAGGATCATTCCGAGTAGATCATACCTTAGAGGAGGCGATGAACGTAAGACAATAAAGACATCACAGATTGATTTTCTATGGTGAAAAGTAGTCACATGATCACAAAATGTCTAAGTTCCAAGAAGTCCCTTGAGGCAATAGGAAATGGGAGTGGGCATGGTTTGAAGGGTGAAACATGGGGACTTATTTGTTAGGTCACAATGGGCAAGTCTAGGACTTAAAAAGTTTACTGTTTTGACTTATAGTTGAGATAGACTAATCGATGCAGGAATTCTATATGGGATGAAGAAAATTTAACTCCTTGAGGTCTTCATGAAGCTGATCGATGTGGGAAGCTTTGGTTGCTCTTTTTTTTTTTAAGAGCTTTACATATCTATCCTTCGAGGGAGCAGTCTATTTATAGCTGCAATTGTCGAGAGGAAGATGTCCTTTTGAGGGAGTCATCTTTTGAGTGGAATTTTGACTCAAGGATTGATATCCCATGTGAGGGATTTTGAAGCCATGGACTAGACCAAGGTGGAGGATAGGAATCTTGTTCAAAAGGAAAGGTGGAATGACCATGGGATCTCATCTAAAGGTAGAAAAAGTATCCATGAGGATCATGCTATGTGCAGCACCGTGGTACACATATTCAAGAGAAGATAATAAGTGACAAGTACTCACATGATTTTGGTTTAATCACTAGTGAGGTGTAAGAAGTGGATAGCACTCAAGGGACAAGCATGGAAAGAGATAGAAGATGAGGTAGGACTAAAATTCAATAGTAGAATGGTCAAAGATGCAAGGCATTAAGGGGCTCAGGTTTGGTTTTACCATCGAGTGAAGATAAATGATAAGCACACGATCTATAGGTATGAGTCATGATGTATGGTCCAAGCCAATTAGGAGAAAATTTCCGGTTTACATTTTTCTTCTTTAGTTACATGTTGATTTTCTTTCAGGACAAGGTCACTGACTTGGAAGGTTCGTGCATGGACACATTTGATACATTTTTGGTAAACTTAAAGGTGATCCAAAACATTAAGACAGCATTCATCTAATAACTCTAGCTATGCTAAATAGTCCGATAAAAGTCATCATCATTGAGCATGTCATGGAGAGAAATACAGAGTTAGGGGATCTAGACTTCGAGAGGCAGAACTGCCTATGTACCATAGACGAGAGAAAATAGTGTGGTAGTAGTGGAAGTACAAATACTAGTGTGATATGCCCACATGGCAAAAGGAATGTGTGTATGTCAATCCTTCCCAATATCATTGACTAGTTTCATAAGAATTTTTTTTAGGGTTTTTTTAGTAGATTTGGCTTGGCCATTGGTTTTTGGGTAATAAGGTGATGAGAAAATAAGTTGAATGCCAAAGGTGTCGCATAGTTTTTGCAATGTTTTGTTTTTGAATTGTTTTCCATTGTCAGTGATGAGGTGATGAGGAACACCAAAGTGACAAATGATGTGATGATTAATAAACTCACATATTTTCTCAGCTTTTGTGGAGATGAGTGGTATGGCTTCAACCCATTTTGTATAGTATTTGGTAGCGGTGATGATCCATTGATGGCAGTGGGAAGAGTGGGGTTTGATCTCCCTGACAAGATCCAAAACCCATTTAGAGAAGGGCCAAAGGTCACAGTGCAACCTGTAAGGCGTGATTGGGTGTATGATGAAGATTTGAATGTTGTTGGCATTTTACACAACGCAGCGTAGTCACAACAATCATGGTTAAGGGTGGCGTAATAACCCAAGTGAAGAATACACTTAGCAACAACAAGGCCACCGAAGTGACCTCCACATATTCCATCATGAACTTCCTTAATGGTATAAGGAATTTTAAAACTTGTGACACATCGTAAGAGAATACCATAAAATACACGCTTATAGAGGGTCCCCAGTGGTGACGTAACGAGAGACCTTTTTAAGGAAGACGTGTTTTCCATTATGGGTGAGATCGGGAGGTAAGATGGAGAGAGAAAGATAGTTGAAGTATTATTTATACCAAAGGTCACTCAAGTCGGGGGTAGTGGTGCCAATAGAGTAAACATGATGAGGTAAATAAGAAGGTGATTGGAGGCATTGTATGACAGTGACAAAGATTTTAGAATTGGTGGGCAAAGAAAGTATTTGGGAAGCTAAATAGGCCATGGTATCTACAAATTTGTTGGTTGAACGCGGGATGGTTTGAAGGGTGTAATGCTCAAAAGTGGTCAAAAGTATATATATATGTTGTTTATACTTCTGAAGAAGCTTGTTATGACATTGGTATATACCATTGACTTTGTTTACGACCAATTGAGAATCACCAAAGATGTCGATGGATTTTAAATCTAGGGTGTAGGCAGCTTGGAGACCTAATACAAGTGCTTCATATTCAGAAATATTGTTGGTGCAATCAAAATCTAGTTTGAAAGACAAAGGCATGGGTTCACCATCAAGGGGAATGAGGATAATACCAGCCCCTCCCCATGCCGACACTTTGAACTATCGAAGAAGAGTGTCATTTTGTAAGGGGGTCCATCCGGGGAAAGGGTAGCAATTAACTCATCCTGGAAAGTCAAAATTGGAGGGTTGATCCCCAGAAATAGGTGCATCAGCCAATTGGTCGGTGATAGCTTAGCCCTATATGGAATTTTGATGAATGAATTCAAGTTCAAGATCAGCTAGAAGCATAAGCCATCATGCGCAAAGACTTGCTTGATTTTGATAAGGTTTTGCGTATATGAATTATAAGGGGTTGGTGTTGGTCACAACATAGGTTTTTTTAGTTAAGTAGGTAATGAAAGAGTTTGGTGGCAACGAAAACTAAGGCTAAACAAAGTTTTTGGGATGGGTGTATCAGGTCTCATAGTCCAAAAGATTACGACCTATGTAATAAATTGCCCTGCTCTCGTGTTGTTCATCGTGATGAGAGAGCATGGCTCCCAAGGAATGATCGATCGTTGAGATATATAGGTAAAAAGGTTAGTCATATTTAGATGGAATGAGTACAGTGGTTAGAGAAGGTATTGTTTTAAGGCTTCAAAATATTTTGGCATTCATCATTCCATTTAAAGGATACATCCTTCTTAAGAAGATGATGAAATGGTTGACATCGATCGAGATAATTGTGAAATGAAATCTTGAATAGACTACAATTTACCTTGCAGGCTATGGAGTTGTTTAAAGTTAGTGGACGGAGGCACTTCGAGAATGGCCTTAACTTTAAAGGGTCAACTTCTATACTATGTAGTGAAATAATAAATCCCAATAGCTTTCCTGAGAGAACTGCAAAGACACACTTTTTAGGCTAAAGGTGGACGTAATATTTAATGAGACGGTCAAATATGGTTTTTAGGATGGTAAGGTGCTCAGAGTAGCGCTTAGATTTGGCAAGCGATCATCCACGTAATCTTCCAATATGCAATACATGATGTCATGGAAGATGTAAGTCATAGCCCGTTGATATGTGGCACCAATGTTTTTAAGGCGAAAGGCATGACTCAATAGTAGAAGGTCCCCTAAGGGGTGATGGCTCTAGCTTTGATAAGATTTTCTAAGACAGAAGAGTAAGGTTCCCTAATTGGGGTGTATTTCCATTATTCTCATCTGAATTGAAAATTCTTGATGAGTGAGAGATTAGATGATGGGGTAGCCTAATTTGTGAGATGAGTAGGGCTGACCTTGAGTACCACTATGTTGGCGGTACCCTTAGCTTTTGAATAATTGTTTTGTAGTTTGGAAGAAGAAGAGGTATCATTTGACTTGAATGCCAAATTCTTATTGCATAATTGGATTTTCTTCTCTTTGATGGCATGAATCTCTAACTTTTGTGCCATAGTGAATGCTTCATCAAATGTTCGAAAGGTTTGGACCTGCAAGGTCGGTGAGATATGTCTAGCACAATCCCATGTGAAGAGCTCAATGAGTTCTATTTGTGGTAGTTGGAAGGTGAGTTGATTGATCAGGGTACGCCAACGAGTGAAAAAATCTGCGATAGATTCATCCTCATATTGAAGCATGGAGTATAGGTTGGTCATGGTAACCTTCTTGATGATATTGATAGAGAAATGATTCAAGAAGGCTTGGGCTACTGATTGAATGAGAATATAGAGTGCCTAGGTAACCCACTATACCAATCTAATGCAGTCCAGTGAGGGACATGGGAAAGGCTCTCAAGATCAAGGCATCATCATGAGGGATCGAGATAACACCCATGTTTGAACAACCGCAAATGCCGCCGCAGTCTTCTTTTTTGTTGAAATGATTGAATTTAGGCATTTTCAATGCACTGGGGTATGAGCGGATAGGAATGGATGGATGGATGGGTTCGTTGTAAATCTCGGCATAGGTGAGAGTGTTTCAGAGCCAAAAATTGATTCCTCCAATGTCTACATCTTGTCAACATCAATTTGATTAGTTCGTTTGTAGGTTGCGATGATTGGGGACCTCCCGTAGCATGAGACAGGTTGGTTTTGGGCATATAATGGGGTGGTACTTCAGATATATGGTGTTGCCATGTAGGTTGATTGGGAAGAAGGTAGAGAAACAGGGGGTATGTACCCAGAGTGAATAATGGATGAAATGGGAGGCTGCGATAATATGTATATGGAGGTGGAAGGGTCGTGGTAACCCTGGTGGTAATGGGGGATAATGATTGTGGAATGGAAAGGACCATGTTCTGAAAAGGGGTAGGGGTCACCGACATCGGAGGTGGTAGTGTAGCTACAGGTATGTGTGAGACATTAGGGGTGGATAAGGTTGCATTTTGGGTAGTTGTTGAGGGTATGGTGGATGTGGCGGGTGCCATGGAGGTGGCAGATGTGGCAGTCATAGCGGGTATAGGACCTAGCTATGAAACGACTAGGGGTAAAGTAGATGTGGGAAGCATGGAGCCAAAAGGGGCCAATGGAGGAGTGGCGAGAGAGATTCGGGGGATAGATATGGGCATGTCATATAGCAATTGACCCAAGGCATCTTGAGTGGATGAATGGGAAAGGTAAAACTACAAAGCGGCAGGGTTTTGGTCAAGGAGTCATGTGAACTCCTCATCTCTGGTAGTGATAGTGATAGGTTGGATGGGATCCATGGCTAGTGATAAAATGGAAGGTGGTGAAGGACTAGGTGGGAGTGGCTAACAACTGGTGTGAAATACGAGTGCTCTTACTTGTTTTTGGGTCAATACCATGTGAACCAGTATTGATCAGGTAAGGTTGTTTCTCTGTAAATGACACAGAAAAATAGTAGGAACAGGTGAATCTGATGGTAAAAAGTGTATTAGGTACCAAATGTTGGTTGGGAAGTGAAACAGACTAACCGATGCCGATTAGGAAAAATTTACGCTGATCAGGGTAACAAATCTTGAGTCACCTTGTAGAAAATGGATAGTGAGTGAAAAACAAGGTAGAAGGTCAAATCTGATAGGTATGCCAAATCTGATGGGTTTTATAATGTCACTAGGAATGATGGCAGTGACAAGGACTGTGAAAAGTGGAAGAAGATGAATAAAATGTCCTTTTGGGTAGGTTAATAAAGGGACCTGGAACCGATGCCGGTTGGGTATAACTAATGATTATCAAAGGGTAGCGGCGGCAGTCACTACCAGACCGACACCGGTCACTGTGAAATTGAAATAGTGATGAAAGAATAGTGGTTGTGAATTAAAATTTGATGTGGAATCAAACCTAGAATTCTGAGAATGATGAGAATATGGTCCAGGCACACTCAGGTGAAGCCAAAATACACCAACTTTGATGAGGAGTGTGCAAGGATGAACAAGAAAAAATGAAGAACGTGATCTCTCATCTCAAAATGAAAGCCAAGCAGAAACACCGAGAAAAATGTGATCCTAGGAGTGCCTTTTCTATTATGTTTGTTTAGCTTATGCTATTTAAGGACTGACACATGAACTATGAAATAGAGTTTTTGGTGAGGATGGCTTCCTACAATGAAGGAGATCTAAAAGGTGAGGTTTTAGGTATGTTATGGTGGGGGCGGGCTTCTCTACGAAGTATGACTTGGCATAGCAAATGAGCTAGGTGTCCACTATGTCATGATCGTGTGATCACCTAAAACTTCTTCCGGGTAAGATGGTGTTTATGGATGTGTGTATTTTAAATTTTTTTGAGGTTTGGTAAGACTCAGAGAGAGAGAGAGAGAGAAAGTTCTTTCTATGGTTCGTTTGTCAACCATCGGTTGGTCATGACTTCCAAAGCATATAGGTTTCTCGTAATTAATGTGAGTTAATGTGATAAATCGAATGCAATGCACTTATTTTTACACCCAAATCAAAGTATGAATTTGGATGACACAACAAGATGAAGAGGAAGAGGGATGCTCTTTCACTATAATGACGAAAACATGAAGAAATGGTTCTTTTTAATTACACCAAAAGAAAGGTTTCTTTTAGAGCAAATAGAAAGAAAAGGTAGGTTACCAAGGAAGAAAATTAATGTGTATGCTTTTCAAAAGGGAAACAAACACACAAATTTTCCTAGGAATGAATAAAATGTAAGGA
Source organism: Taxus wallichiana var. yunnanensis (assembly GCA_018340775.1). Classification (NCBI taxonomy): domain Eukaryota; kingdom Viridiplantae; phylum Streptophyta; class Pinopsida; order Cupressales; family Taxaceae; genus Taxus; species Taxus wallichiana. The sequence goes on from CM031244.1 coordinate 274,018,648, forward strand.
ACCCCAGATGGGTCCCACTGGGCATGCCAAAATGTTTCACCTGATTCTTAGACATTTCTTTTAAGTAATTATGAAATAGATAGAGTAACAGGTGTAGGAGGAATACCTATTCAAATTTTTGTTGATGGGTTGTTGCATGCGTATGACTTTTGAATCCATAGCTAATCATGAGAGATTCTTTTTGGCTAAGAGGAACTACATGTAATAAAAAGCAAGACCACCAGAAAGAGTTAAACAATATATGTTGTGAACTGCCTAGCGTGTGCTAGATCCAGAAACTGTTATACTTCCTAGACGGCTATCACCCACTGTTTTAAACAATTTAATGCGAATAATAAAGTAAATCCTATTTTAATTTGAAATGATTTAGGTATCTCACTTAAAACACAATAAGAAATATCTAATCTAACAGGCTAGGCTAGAGTAGGATCCAAAGGTCAAATAGTTGGTTCTAGTTCTCTGCATGGAGTCATGCGAAATCTCGGGTAGATCACAGGTACATAAGGGTGGGGTGGAATTAGGTTGATAGGTCACTGTTTTGAGCTATATGGGTAAATACAGAGACCGATGCCGGTTAATGGTGACCGACGATAGTTAGGTGTAATGGCGGTGTCATCTTGTAGGCTGGGAATGCCATAGAATGAGTTTTGGGACCTCCTTTGTGATTACACAAAGGAATTTGGTTGGTCGGGATGAGGTATTGGGTGATTTGGGTAGGATTTGGTGAGGTTTTTAATGCGTATATGGAGGGAGAATGTTGAAGGAGGTCAATGGGTGGCTAGGTAAACAATAGGTGATAATATAATGATGAAACAAAATGAACCAGAGAAGTATAACATTTTACTTACTTGGATTCTGGTCCTAGACACCTGTGAGTGAGGGATGGAGGTGCTGGTAAGAGGTTGAAGGCTGAAGGTGATCACCAATCGTAGGAAAGATTCTACATGGGCTGCATGTGAATTCCTCTTTGCTTGGTTAGATCAGATCATTGTTGGGGTGGCTGTGCAGGAGAAAATGCTTGATCTCCTTCCTTGCATGTGTGTTCTCACTAGAATTCGATCTCAGAAGATGTGATATCTCTCAAGAAGATCTCAATGTTTGCCAAATTTTTCCAATCTTTTCCAACCTTCAAAATAAGGTTGTTTTGGGGGTTAAAAGGGTAACCGATGGTGGTATGGGCTTAACCGGTGATGGTTATGGCTAACCAGGTGTGTCGTTCAAGGTGAGATTTCTTAGGTTTACTAAACTAGGGAGATCCTCTTGATTTTCTCGGATCTTGTGTCATTAACTGCGGATTGAACTAAAAGCTTCTTGTAAGCATGTGGAAATGTGGTTAGAGAGAATGTAGGCATTGATTTTTAGGGTTTGGGTAAGTCTTAGTTAGTTATGGCAACTTACTAAGAAAAGGTCTTAGGGTGAGTTGGCTTGATGAGGTGTCTAGGTGAAGTGTATGTGTGGATATTATTTAAATTAAGATATTTAAATAATAAATATGGTGAGGATAATGAATTAATTTAATTAGATTAATTAAATTAATATTAGTGAGGTGAAGAGGGCCATGGCTAGGTGAATGTGATGAAGGGTGCTTATTTGTTGAAGGACCAAAGGGGAGTGTGACCTAATTTTAGTGTCTACACGTAGAGTCGAGATGCTAGAGACCATGATGGATAGATTGTATAGAAAACAAGAAGATATTTCAGATCTACAAAATACGGATTTAGTTAAGAAATATTCCATAGACTCATTGTTTTGAGTCTTGACCAAGAAATTCAATAGCGGAAAGATCCGTGAAGAGGAAGAATGGGAAGAGTGTGAAGAGGAGATGCCAATAGTAAGTGAAAAGGTAAAATCTGCTCATACACCTTTTAAAGTTGGAATGAAAGTGGAAATAAAGAATTTTGAAGGACAAGTAGATCCAGAATTATTGGATAAATGGCTAAAATAGTTGGTATTCTATTTTAGTGTGCATAATGTTACCGAGGCATAAAGGATTACCTTTGACGCCCTCAAGATGGAAGGTCATGCTCTTGGTTGGTGGGAAACCCACTTAGCCACTTATGAAAGGAAGAAACATCCTATTGTCAGTACTTGGAAAGGTTTAAAATAATTTCTTAGAGATAACTTATATCCTATTGGCCATAAGATTTACATGATGATTAAGTAGTAGTACTTTAGATAGGGTAGTCGTCAAAGAATACAAGACTACACTCTAGAGTTTGAGAGATAATCCATGTTGCTTAATATGGACGTTGAGGATGAGGATATTCTAACAAAGTATTTGGGAGGACTTCACACTCACCTTCAGAGGAAGGTAATATCCATGAAGCCCAAGGATCTCAATGAAGCTTGTATACAAGCATACTACATTGATGATGAGAAAAAGCAAGGATAATCTCGAACCAAAGGGAGACTAATCAACGAGAACATCAAGAAAAAGAACGGAAGACAAGTAGCAAAGGTAAATGGAAAGGTAAATAGGATACTAATATTTTTCATCTTGGTAAGGATCCTAAGAATTTTTGTAAGAATTGTGATATAATTGGACATAATGACACCACATGTTGGAAGTTGCATCCGAATTACACCCAAAGCACGAGAACCAAGGATTCCAAGAAATCCATGGCCACTGTGAAAAAAGAAGGAGAGGTGGATATTGAGGATGATTCGGATGTAGACAAAAGGTTGGGATGTATGGCCACTAACATGTATAGGAGAGCAAAAGAAGAAGAGATGAGTAATCTTTTTCAAATCGAATCCAAATCAAGAAGACTAAGGTAAATGCTTTAGTATATTTTATTTCTCGAGTCAAATTTGATTTCAGATGCGGTTGTAGAACAAATTGGCCTAGATACTCACATCCACATCCATAGCCATTGGGATGGGTGAAGAGGGGTGTAGAAATACAATTTACAATAAATTGTATGCTTGAGTTTGGAATAAATACCCAATACATAGATGTATTAGAGGTTTATATCATTCCACTTGATGCATTTGATGTTAGCTTCAAAAGTCCTTACTTGTATGCTAGGGATGTTGTGTTCATAAGGAGGGAGAACAGGTTCAAATGGGTCAAGGACAGAGTCAATTTTAACATCTGGGATCACTAGAGAAAATCAAATAAGGATATGGTAAGTGCCAACCAAGCACTAAGACTTATTTAGGTAAATCATTAGTTTTCTTTTCTTTCATTGGAAGAAAAGTAAATTGTACGTGAGAGCAAGGATATTTATGACCAAAGGATGGAGAATTTGGATAACACTTGTCATTTTTGTAGAAGAAGCCACCATAGAAGGCTGCTCATTCAAGGAGAAAAAAACTTCCACTATACAAGTCACCATATCTACCTACGGATTCACTAGACCTGACTGTGGGGTAGCAAGGAGAAGATGAGATACAAGGAATAGTGGTGACTATAGAAGCAGTGTACATGGAGAGGATTGGACCAATCCATATTAAGAGAAAAATATAAGTAAGAAGGAATAAACCACTACAATATGGGACCTTCACCATACTTGAGCAAAGTTAGAAACAAAACCTTTAGGCCATACTTCATGTAGATGCATGCAATAGCAAGTTGTAAAAGCTTACACCTAATAAATTCATCTATGCATGAAAAATAAGGAAACATACTGAAGCTTTCTTCTAAATAGGATTGTACTTGAGGAAACTCAAAGGAGGATGTAGCACTTTGGAGAAGTAAAACAGAGATTCACATGAGTCTTGGCAGGTTGGACGATAGAAGACACCAAAGCAAACCCAGTGGTACTCGAAGGACAAGAGAGGGAGTTCATACCTCTACCGATCCCCTAATAATATTTTTGGACCAAAAGCCTCCTAAGTAGGGGAGGTATGATCCATAGGGATCTAGAAAAACACATGACTTCATCAATTCCATTAGCACCAAGAAGGATACTTGAAGAAAATGAAGATAATGAAGAAAATGAAGAAAATGAGGTAAACAAAGGTTCTAGACAGAACCGTTGCTCTGTGTAGAGCGGTGGTTGCATAACCACCACCCTATAGGGTGGCGGTCCTATAACTGATGCCTAGCTAGGGTGGTAATCCTTAATCCACTGGTCTACTCAGGTGGAGGTCCTTACACTTCTGAATAGAAAAGAAGAATGGAACATGGATTTGAGGCACTCGATTGTGTCTCTTCCCTTCCATGCCCTTTTACATCCTCCATTGTAGGGGAGGACATGGGAAGGCCTATAAATGCATGAAAGGAGGAAGAGAATTGATCATTTGAAGATCCAGAGAGATCGAGAAGCAAAGTATTACTATGAGAGCAAGTGAGCAGATATTCTTCAGTGCTGGAGTGGAATTGTAGGAGCAAGGTATAAGAAAACAAAGAAAGAAAGTAATTGGAGAGAAGGTTTACATCGGTTCTTATTTTCATACTTATTGTAATCTTTAAAATTTGATTAATTGAAGTGGTAAGAAAGAGAAGTTTTCCTTCCCGACTAGTTTTCCCTCATTGGGGGGTTTCCAGGATAAAAATTCCAAAGTGTTGTGTGTAGAATTCTTTAGCATTTCTCTACAATTCTATCCTAAGCACTAGTTAATCAATCACTAAAGCTCTAATCTTCAAGAAAATCTATCATTTTCCAAAGTTTAAATTAGCACAACATGATTGTGTCATTCGTAAAGTTCTAAAGTAAAATTTTGAGATCGGTAGAGTTCTAAAGGGTGTAACAAAAATACACTTATTAATATTAATATATATGCTCAGTTTCTTACATCTCTCAAAGATTAACCTCAAATTATCACAGTGATCCTTAATTAATTTATAACAGTCAAATAATCTAAATAAACCTATAAGAACTTGTGAATAAAGTCATGAAATGTCCGCACAACAATGTGTAAAAATATTGTTGGCGTGATCTTCAATCCAAAAGGCATAACAATATATGAAAAGCTTCCCCACTTAGTAGTGAAAGTGGTATTTTCCTAGTCTTTTGGCACAATGCGCACCTAATGATATCCTAAAAATCCATTTGTAAAATAATATATCTCATGCCTTACAGCTCCTTTAAATATCTCCTCAATGAATAGGGTAAGAAAAGGGTCTATGACACATGCGGATTTAAGTTCTTTGTATTCTACAAAGATCCTGATCCTTTAAGCATTCTTGATGATTTTAAGCATAGGGCTAACCCACTAAGGTTCCTGAATTGGTATAGGTGGATTCATCCTTTAAGGGCTCTTCCGAAATGAATGTGCACCTTCTTTCAACTTGATTTTCATTTCTCCCAATGAGGGGTACACTCCTTTAAATTTATGGTATCCCCTGCATAAACAAATTCTTGAAGTCACGCAAAAGCTCAATGATATTTTCTACCTTCTATTCTGACAAATAATGCCAATGATGGCCTCTTTAGGTGCATCCTTAGTGCCAATGTTTACTTTCTTAGTCTTTTATATGTTTTGTACGTGCATGATTTCTCATATGTTGTATCCATTAATTCATGCACACCTTCCATATTGTGTACAAGTATTATTTTTCCTAAGTTATATTGAAAGCAAGAACTACCACCTAAAATAGTTCCCTAACCTAGCTAGAAACAAGAAAGAGTACCATCAAGATGAAGAAATGAACAAGGCCTACACTAGCATCATAACTTTGAAATAGTGAAATCAAACATAATGCAAATCAAGAACTCTATTCTTCTAAATTGCCTAATTAAATCAAATGGACCTATGTATTCCAATGGAAATCAACAATATTGCTTGCTTTGATCCTTCAAGGATGCTTGGGTGTGAGGCTTAGCTCTTCAAGATGGAGGATGGAAGGGCTTGAGAATGGCAAAAGGCTTTTAGTGCAAGACTATGTGATTTCTTTTGCTTTCTCAAGGGAATTAGGTGTAGGTATAAAGGTAGAAGGAGGGCTCCTTATATAGCCCAATGGATAAAGGTAAAACATGATTAGGAATGGATAAGGTTACTTTATTAAAGGTAACCTTACTTTAGAAGGGTTTAATTTATGCTTAGCAAGTCATGGGAATTGGGGAGGGTGCTTTAATTAATCAAAGGTGATTAACTAATAGGTAGATGTAAGCTTATAGAAGCAAATTAGAGGAATATTAGAAAGATTTAGGCCATTAGGAGGGGATTAAATCAATTAAATATTTATTTATTTATTTTTTATTAAGGGCAAATAGTTTTGAAGGGACTATACCCTGTATACAAAAGGGCTCAAAAGCCAGATAGAAAAATGAGAGAAGAAGCCCAGAGAGGGGCAAAACAGCCAACCAAGAAGGCTCAACAGCCAGAAATTACAATAAAGGTAAAAAGTGGATCAAAACGTATAGAGATCCAGAACTACGAAGACAAGATCAAAAAGAGACCAAAAGAGAAACAGAAAAGTGAGCTCCACCAAAAAACAGCTCCAGAACCACCCGACGACAGCCAGATCGCAGCCAAAAAACTGCAGCACAACAGCCCGCTACTTGATGGCTCTGTCTATCTTGGTCTTGATGGCCTGCAGTGACATGAAAAAGGCAATGGCCGTGGCCTGAGAGGGGTCCTTCATGTCAGCTTGGGAGATTGCAATGTCCCTATTCTCCTTAGGGCCCCATATGTCTTCATTGATTCCACTTAAACTGCAAACGCTGTGGACATGTTGTTCAATGAAGTTATAGATGCTTTTGAGGGCAGATAAAATATAGTCATTGTGGCTTTTGGCATTCCCCAATCTACCATCAAGTGACTGTAGCTTCTTGAAGACTTCATCAATGACCCCCTCTTCCTCCTCACTTTGAAGGATCCTTTTACCCTTGGCTCTCTCCATGTTTTTTAGAGCCCCTTTGAGTTCTTGAATCTCCTTCTCCAATCTGTCAATCCTCTTCAGCAAATCCTCCTCTTTGGGCTTCTCCACAAGCATGCTAATATGCAGGAGGTTTTCAGCAAGTTCTAAGTCCTTGTGGCTCCTAAGGACACGTTGGGAGGCAGGGATTTTAGCTTTCTTGCTTTTCTTGTTGGAGCCAACATCATCATTCTTTCTTGATTTATTAATTAAATGAAGTGAAAGGCTAATTAATTAATAATAATTAATTAGTCTAGATAGAAGGGGTAAATAATTAACGGAAGGTCATTAATTAGGTTGTTAGTTGGATAGGCAACTTAATCAATTAGCGTATTGTAATTAATTAACGACAATAAGAGGGAATATGAGTGCTTTTGACAATATGTCATTGATTTGTGAGAAAGGGGATAATTAACACAATTTAAGTATTTAAATTGCTTGGGCATAATTATAGGTGTCTACATTTTCCCCTCTTTGGGGTGGCGTAAGTGATGCAACTTCAAAGATAGTAGATGGAAGAAAAATTTTAAGGGATAGAAGAAAAATTAGTAGGAAGGAGAGATGCCCCCTTGAGTGTTGATACGGTGATGAAGGAAGATGATTGACGATCGAAAAGGTAAGAGATAGAAGAATGGGAAGGGACATGATGCCCCAATGAGAGAGAAGATTAGGGGTGAGAAAGAAGGTGATGTTGAAGAAAATATGGAGGGGAGAGAAGAGCTTAGACTCTAGCCACTTGTGTATTGGAACAATTTTGATGTTATCATATTACCATAAGAGCTACATCATCGATCCTTATGAAAAATATAAGCATACAAAAAAGGTAGAATGAGATGAAAAACCATTCTACAAACAATTGTCCATTGCTAAAAATACCAAATCCATGCAACATACAAAATGTAATGCAATATGAGAAAGTGAAATATGCCTAACTCCATGCAACATACAAAATGCAATGCAATACGAGAAAGTAAACAAGCTAAACTAACAGAGAAACATAATATAATGTTTTTATTATTGAGCTTTAGTTACGACCTGTGCAAATTAACGACAAGGGTTAATGATGGTGCCCCAAGCAAGGATACATGTGAGGGGAATAATGGAGGACACTTGGGTCCGATGGAAAAGAAATGTGCACTACGAAACAGTACCAGGTAACTTGTGCCCTAGAGCACTGACATTTAAGTAAGTATCTTATCTTTTATTGATGGAGGTAGATCAAGATGATCCACAAGTCACACACATGAACAAGTGAGAACCAAAGAGTGACGTTTTGTAGGATGATTTTCAATTTTTAGAATTTTTTTGAAACATATTTGAATGTTTTTGATGATTTTTCTAACATATTTGAATGTTTTGGTTGATTTTGAAAGTTTTATGAAACTATGTACATGAAGACAAGGAAGCGTGGATGCCCCTAGTGATAGATGGGATGTACAAGGGCATAAGGCCATGTGCATACCAGAAAGGTGAAGATGTAAAAATGCCCCAACGATTAGGTGGGAGTATTCAAAGGTAAAATCTTCACAGGTAGAAGCAGGACCCAAGGCCATTATGGATAGGTTCAACATGATGATGAACATAAACCAATGAAATGCTAGGAAGAAGCAAGGATGCCCCTAGCGTAAGTTGGCCTAAAAGCACATGATAGAAAGGAAGGAGAAGATTGTTTTTGTGAAAGGTGACAAACATGTCCGCAAACATGGAAAACAAGTAATCTTATACACATGGATGTTCTGAATGAAGTAGAAGAATGATGTGAATGATATGAATGTAGCTTAGAATCCTCGCAATGAAGAAGTGATTAACCAAAGGAACAAATTGTGAGACAAGATATGGCCTAGAGTAAGAGTCCGAAAAAGGTCCAAAACTATACACTTGGTTACATAATAATCATGCCTACTCATTGAGATATAGTGTGTGCAAGTGGAGTTTATTACCTCTTGAAGTGAAGATTTAATAGACAACAAGTGAAGAGACCCTAGCCAATGTGTAGGAATGATTTATTGTGAAAGGCGATTTTGTGAATGGATGGTGAAAGGATAGCCATACATTGCTCCACTACTACCACAGCATCCATAGCCCCGACGGAGATGTATTTGATTCTAAATGCTACATTTCTCACTCGCAATCAAGCTTCCATAGCCCGATAGAGACTATTGGAAATACCCCAAGAGAGAGTAATATATCAATTTTATTTTTCTTTGTAGCTTTTAGCTTTTGATTGATTGGATTTGTTTCTTTTGATTTTGAAAACTTATTTCAGATCTCTTATTTTTCAAGGGGTAAAGAACCAAAGATGACTTGATGGAAGGAGGTGGAAGTGATTGTGATGACGACATTGGATAGTGTCCACAAATATGTCCAAAATTTCTTCACAACAAGTTTATCAAGGGGTTAAGAACTAGAGATGACTTGATGGAAGGAGGTGGAAGTGATTTTGATAGGATCTCTAAGAGGTCAGTCATTCTTTAATTTACTAAGGTGATAAAAGACCAGGTCAAATGGATACCATAGAGATAAATGTCACAAAATGCGTGTGAATAAGCTAACCAAAATATCACTGAAGGGATGGAAATGGTAGGAAGACTTGCAGAAGAATAGCAAGGAAGGGAAGAAAGAAATATCCATGTGTATGCACTACCTGATTGCAATGTTTGAGAAAATGTACCTTTGATTTTTGTTGTGTTTTTCTCAATGTTTTTTTTTGTATTTTTTACATTTTAAGAGGTTGCAACTAATAAAGTCACTATGTGTGGTAAGATCCAACAACAATGTTTGTAACTTCCTTGATAAGGGAGACTAGGCGTGTTTGTTTATCGAGAGTGATATTATCCCTGATTTCGATGATTGAGGTGAGTTCACACTCAATAAATGACTGTGATTTGTTCTGAAACATGGATTTCATATGTGGGAGATTTAATTCCCCATCTAGAGGTTTATGCATTTTGTGCTATGCTTGATGGTTACATTGGTGTGCATTCTTGAATCACACTTGATTTAGAATTTTGAGATTGTTTGATTTGTTGGGAGCTATAGAGCTATTTATAGTTTTGCTGTGAGCTTGATTAAGAAACTGTTTGGGTTTCTCATAAGCTAACGCGTGAGTTTTCTCGATCCGAGAAGGAGAAGAAAGTGAACGTGGATGTTTAGAACTGATGCAAGAAATGACCATGGGCTTGCCACCATCTTTAGTAGAATAATAATGTGATTGATGAAAAGGATATGGTCCAAGGATTAAAGAATATGGGTCACTGGGGGGTGAGCCATAGATAGAAGATGAAGGGCTACTAGGGTGTGGTCCAAGAATAGAAGAAGAAGGGCTACTAGGACGTGACCCATAGATAGAAGATGAAGGGCTACTAGGATGTGGCCCAAGAATAGAAGAAGAAGGGCTACTAGGATGTGACCCATAGATGTAAGATGATGGACTACTAGGATGTGGCCCAAGAATAGAAGATGATGGACTACCTAGGGTGATCCATACATAGAAGATAAGGGGCTAGTTGGACGTGCCCCAAGAATAGAAGATAGTGGACTACTTGAAAATGTCCCACAAATAGAAGAGGGAGGGCTACTATAAGGTGAACCACACCTAGATGAAGATGAAGGACTACTTGGCATTGACCGCATAAGAGATTGTGATTGAGGAATTATAATAGACAAAGAGTTATTAGGTGATGAGAAGATAGGCCATGGATCAATGCAAGACCAAGGAGTTTCATCACATAATGAAGCGTGGGAAGATGGAAGATTAAGAGGAGGATCAAGTTGCATGATCTCGAGGCTCTTCCTCCCTTTCTTGATAAAAGGAATCAACCCTTTCCTCACAATACGCAGACACATCAAAGTCTAAATAAAATCCTTTCTCGTAATCTGCTAAAGGAATATCTTCATATGCCCTATAAATGCCCCGATTGTTTCTTCATTCGAAAGAGTTCAATCAAGTATGATTTGTTGATCGATCACCAAGGGTTGATTGGAAGAAAGAGGTTCACTTGGTGTGGAAGACTTAGAAGATGTTTGATGATTATTGATAGAAGAAGATGATGTGGAGGATGAAGAATATGTGTAGCTAAATGTCTCGGGAGTAGAAGGAGGAGGTGTGGACCTACCTATATGATGGTATATCATCCATAAACTAGTAGGATTAATTCCAAAGTTTGTAGATTATGACACATGGGTTGATTCAGACGTTTGAATTGAAGGACTTTGAGTCACACAAATCTTCAAAGAAGGAAGACTTATTAGGGGTGATTGATGAAGAAGGTCATGCGAAGAAGGGGAGGACCGTGATTCAAGAATCACATCAGATGAATAATAACAAGGGTCTTGCAAAGAAAGAGAGGACCACGATTTGAGAATTGTATTAGATGTTTGGTTGGAGGGACTTAGAGTCACATGTATCTTCAAAGGAAGAATACATCGTTGAGGTGACTGATAAAAGGGGTCATGTGAAGAAAGGGAGGACCATGACGTAGGAGTCATATTAAATGTATGATGAAGAGGTTCCTGTGAAGATAGGGATGACCATGACATAGGAGTTGCATTAGATGACTTAGAGTTGAATTAGATGAATTTGAATACTAGTTTGGATCTGAATCCTTAGAAGAGTCAGAGGAAATATTTGGATTGGAATCCTCGGAAGAAGAGGAAATGTTTGCATTAGAATTAGAAGAAGAGTGGGGGAACTTGAATAATAATTTAGATCGAAGTGTCTAAATAATACCACCGACTATGAGATGAAGGTGGGAAATGAGTTACCCATCTAGGCTCTCTAGCACAAAGAACTAAACGAGGTTTAGTTGTAATGGGAATCTTTTGATTTGAATTACTAAACCTAAGTTCTGTGTTTTTGTAAGTATGGGGAAGCTGCATGATATTCAATCATTTTTGGCATCGCTTGTTTTAAGCACAAATTTCTAGATTTAGACAGTGTGATGGAACTCCTTCAAAGGGAAGGAAGTGACATGTCAATTTTTGTAACATAAGGAAAACCAGCTAGACATTTTGTAAGTATTGATATGCGTGCGTGATTTTCTGAAGAAGGTATAAGGAAAATAGACATCGTGATGATACAATCTCAATGAGATCAAAAAGGATTTTCCTAGAAATAAATTTCTACAGATGAATGATCACAAGGAACAATCATGCAAGTTTAAAACACAATGCTAATCAACGAGGAAATACACCCTATGAAAATGTGATTGCAAAGATGGTCAACACAATGTCAATATTTACATCAAGCTCAAATGAACAAGGCGTAAATATTAACAAAGGGTAGATGTGAATCCCAATCAAAGGATACCATGATAAGTTTAAAAACCAACAAGTCATAAATGTTAAAGGGTCAGGTTTACAAATGTAAGCTACGTAACCACACCAATTGGACACATCTATCAAGCTTTGCAGAGAAGTGAGATATTAGTGTCAAAGTGGTATCGAAATGACGGAAACAAAGTAAGTGACACCCTTCAATATTTAGGACAATTTTTGAAATAAAAATAAGTCAAATTATACCAAGGATGTGTTAAAACATGGGCAACGTAATGCCACAATACGGACACTTAGATCATGTTTATGAGAAACGTGACATAAGTATCTTAATTATGTCGAGATCATGCAAATGAGGTAATATGCCAAAGGGAGACAAAATGATGAATCATTCCTAACTACAATGATGATCTTGATGTGGGTATCAAGATCAAAAGGCCACCAATGATATGAATACACCTCTACACACTTTAGATATTTAACTTACCCAGTAGTAAACATGAATGGGCCTAAACGGATAAAAAAGTGGCGAAACAATTGATTGGTAAAGACAGAGGTAGTCACCCTTCTTCTGATCAACAAAGTGTCAAAATAATGTGAAGGAAGCAAATTTAAAATGGGGATGAAAAATGTTGGCTTCACTTTGGCAGAGTTTCACCTTGCCCTAAGGCAAGTAAAAACTAAGCGAAAGTAACACGTCACACATTTCACAATGAAAATACGGTTCACAACTCAACACTATTTTTACAATAATCAATAGTGAGCTCTGGCCAAATTATATCTTCCTAGGTGGTTCTCTCGTCCTAGGTGCTACAAAGATTATCCATGAGTGGGATGATTTACCCAAAAATTCACACTGACTAGTTTGGGAGTATCTCGACTTTGCCCCCTTCAAGCACAGTGGGCATCAGATGCATCCAATTGTGTACTTAAAAGGGTCACATAGGGACAACTTGTAACTCTATCTCACAAAGGAATTACTAGTCAGATAGGTAGTGTGGAGAACTTCTTGTTCCGTTCACAAAGTTCCCTCTTGCGTGGACTACATTGGGGTTCCTGGAACCACCCCCATTGTTGTAGCTTAAGGCGTTATGCCAAAGGGGTTATGTTCTAGTTGAGCAGAGAGGGACGTACCCTTTTCGAAACCTACAATATAGTGTTTTGAATATGTTGTTCATTTTATCTTTTTTAATTAGATGTGGTTTTCTCAAACACCGTTTGGCAACCTGTATAACAACTGTATTAGTAGTTTTCTGAATTTTGTTTTGATTCCTCGTTCTTTGGCAAGCAATGGTGTTTTGGTCTGTATGATGATTTTTAGTAGTTTTCCATCAAAAGAGAAGGCATCATTTCTGATTCTCTAGATCATCCAAGGACACAAGAGAAGAGCATACGTGATTGTCTTCAAAAATCCAAAAAGATATCAAAATGGAAAAACACTTTTAATTCAACTATGCCAAGTTAGCCAATTCCCACTCAAATATTCCTAACAACCTCAAAGCATCAAAAGGACTTAAGAATCATTTATGATTCCCAAGATCACCCCAAGGGATGCGAGGGAAGAGCATACATGATCTTATTCCTATAAGTAAACAATGCAAAATATTACCTAATCAAATACAAACATGTAAAAATAGCCTGCAAAGACAAATATATGATTAGATAAACCTGCAAGAATGTTAGCACATCAACACCTTAATTTCAAAAATACAAAAGGACACTGTGCCCCTTTTTTAGTGCCTACACATGGGTTAGGGCGTATACGCCACTCTACATTGTTTTGGATTACAAAGTGCACCTGCGCCACCCGAGAGGTGTGTGTACCATGAAAATAGCATATGCACCTTGAAAATAGCATATGTGCCACTTTGTGGATTTTTTTGATTTACCATGTGCCTGTGCCACCAAAGAGGCATGTGTGCCACAAAAATATCATATGTACCACTCCCAAGAAAAATAGAGAGGAAAACAGCATGTAACAACCTATTTGTATCACCGTAAAAACGTGTGCACCACTAAAAAAGCGTCTACGCTACCAGGAAAATGTGTGTGCCACCACTCTTTGAAATAGCTACAGATTCTGAAAAAATGTCTGAATGATCAAAAATGTGTTTACACCAATAAAACAACATGTGCACTCTAGTTAGGGCGTGTGCGCCAATCTAAAAGTTTCAGAATGCAGTGAAGGTACAGTACGAAGTGACTTTTGTTCCTGGGTTAGTGCATCTGCGCGTTGGTTAGGGTGTGTGTGTCGGGGTTAGCGTACATGTGCCGGGGTTGGAAAATAGAGTAACAGGTTTTTCAATGTGCATGTGCCACTGAGAGGCGTGTGTGCCACGAAAACTATCCCTACACCCCGAAAATGTACATGTGCGGACTCGCAACCAAAATATGGCAACAAACATAAGAAAACTCACAATATGTCAAATTTTTACAAGTTAGCTTAAGAATGGAAATAACCCATTAAAATTATGATTATAAACACGATGTTACACATATCAAATTAGCAAAAATTCCAATAAAATGGACATTAATTACTACATGTGTATGTCAAAAATTAGCCAAAACAATGAAACTTAAGCTAAAATTCCATGGGACTAAGTGTCCCACTGGGCATGCCAAATGTGTACAAGTATTATTTTTCCTAAGTTATATTGAAATCAAGAACTACCACCTAAAATAGTTCCCTAACCTAGCTAGAAACAAGAAAGAGTACCATCAAGATGAAGAAATGAACAAGGCCTACACTAGCATCATAACTTTGAAATAGTGAAATCAAACATAATGCAAATCAAGAACTCTATTCTTCTAAATTGCCTAATTAAATCAAATGGACCTATGTAGTCCAATGGAAATCAACAATATTGCTTGCTTTGATCCTTCAAGGATGCTTGGGTGTGAGGCTTAGCTCTTCAAGATGGATGATAGAAGGGCTTGAGAATGGCAAAAGGCTTTTAGTGCAAGACTATGTGCTTTCTTTTTCTTTCTCAAGGGAATTAGGTGTAGGTATAAAGGTAGAAGAAGGGCTCCTTATATATCCCAATGGATAAAGGAAAACTTCATCCCTTTGCATGTGGGATAAAGGTAAAACATGATTAGGAATGGATAAGGTTACTTTATTAAAGGTAACCTTACTTTAGAATGGTTTAATTTATGCTTAGCAAGTCATGGGAGTTGGAGGGTGCTTTAATTAATCAAAGGTGATTAACTAATAGGTAGATGTAAGCTTATAGAAGCCAATTAGAGGAATATTAGTACGATTTAGGCCATTAGGAGGGGATTAAATCAATTAAATATTGATTTATTAATTAAATGAAGTGGAAGGATAATTAATTAATAATAATTAATTAGTCTAGAGAGAAGGGGTAAATAATTAACGGAAGGTCGTTAATTAGGTTGTTAGTTGGATAGGTGACTTAATCAATTAGTGTATTGTAATTAATTAATGAAAACAAGAGGGAATATGAGCACTTTTGATGATATGTCATCGATTTGTGAGAAAGGGGATAATTAGCGCAATTTAAGTATTTAAATTGCTTGGGTGTAATTATAGGTGTCTACACATATGACTAACCTCAAAATTCTCAACCTCTTCATCATCAATGAGGTACACCATTTTACCCTTTTCTTTCTCCTTCCAAGTGTGGCCTAATTGTAACTCTTCCATCTCCTCAAAGATCTAAGAGCACCTTGGAATTAGGTTCTCCAAGCAATTGAAGCATGAGCTCCTCTACCTTTGCACCATTCCCCAATGTGATGCACTTCATGATCTACAATGCTTCATGTACTAGAGGTTTATTAGAAAAATAATAAAATGTATGGACCATACCTTTAGTCATATCTTGCCAGCTTGCAGTCTCTTGTTTGAGTTCAGCATGTACATACCATGCATATGTGCAGCCTCATAGGGTGGAATAGAACTTATGCACCCACAAAGATAGTGGTTAGGCATTCGTCTTGCGCGCATACTCTCTTACATTTATGGATGTGTACCAAAGAAGGATTCTTCCCATGATATTCACATATATGTGTAGGTGCATTTCTCTGTGTGAACCTAGTTGAAAAGGTGATTCTCACCTCTTGTCATCCAAACAATTTATCTCTATGTATCACCCACCAACACGTTGTTGTACTATATAGAGCATAAACCAACATGTTCCTTTGATCACCTTCATTCTTCGGTAATCTTCCATGGCATGTAAGAAAGACTTGGGCCTTTCTTCACCAAGTATATCTAGGTAGCTAAACTTTCCCCATGTGTGGCCCGATCATTCTCGGTTACTCATCCCTTCATCTCATGACTAACCATTTCACGTATGTCATGGACCCAATCATCATAAGCAACACTTGTTATTTCGCTAAGATTTACACTTTGATCTCGAACTAGTTACTCGGGGACCGATTAGGAATGTGATCATGTTACAAGGCTACCTAGGAGAATCGGGGTATCTTGACACCTGGTTTAACTAGGGTTGAACCAGCACATCATCGTATCCCTAATCCTCGTGGGCATCCATATAATGTTATCACCTTGTTAATCCGTTTCGAGTGAATAAGTTGAGATAGGAGGAGGTGTGAAGTCGGTATAAGACATTCTACATAACATAAGAATGGGGTGAAGGGCATATTCCAGATTGACGAGTATGCCATTAAGGAATACGAGACATAAACAGTATGTTTCAAATCTTTGGCCAAAGTATCGCAAGCTGCTGATTGCATTGTCCTAATTCACCTAGTCTAAGGGATGAGATGCCGATGAATAATGGTAACAATTATTCAGTTAGGTTCCTTGGACAGAGCATTCTGAATCCTAGAATAGGGAAGAGAACCGCAAGAGTGAAGTGTTAAATAAAAATGCCAACTCTTATTACTCATGAATAGATCGGTAGATTACC
Source organism: Taxus wallichiana var. yunnanensis (assembly GCA_018340775.1). Taxonomy (NCBI): domain Eukaryota; kingdom Viridiplantae; phylum Streptophyta; class Pinopsida; order Cupressales; family Taxaceae; genus Taxus; species Taxus wallichiana. Next base: position 274,035,622 of record CM031244.1, read on the forward strand.
GAGTCATGGAATGAATAGATCGGAGGTACTCCGAGTCATTACAGCTGCATATGGTTGTCTGTTATAAGAATGGTTATTTGATTTGTGAGTTCTAAATTATGTATTTAGAACCAGGATGCAATTATCAAAAAAAAAAAAAAATTGATCTTGGTATCGAGCTGAAGGTTGCAGCTCTTGGACCTATTGTGTCCATAATCTGATAAAAACCTAAATTTTCTTGTAACAGAAAATGGTTAGAACAAGGGGAAACGTTGCGAATAATGCTCCACCTGAAGGAGGGGTGGCAACAACCCAGAAACTTGATGAGATCCTTGCTGCCCTGTTGGACACAAGAGATCGTTTAGCTGTACTTGAGCAGCAGGCGATGGGGAATGAGGAGGATGAAGAAGCTGGAAATGTCAATCAGCCACCTCCTGAGGACAACCCCAATATGGGTGTTGATGTTAATGCTGTAAATGCACCTGTCCAACCAGAAAACAAAAAGGCCAGATTGGCAGCAGAACTCACTAATGATATAAAAAGGATAAGCCCACCTAAGTATGATGGCACCACATTAGGAGATGGAGCTGAGAACTGGCTCAGTGAAATGGAGAAGTAATTTGCAATAAGGAACTTCTTAGAGGAAACCAAAGCTATTTGGGGAGCCTATCAGCTTTCCCACGAAGCATCTTCATGGTGGGATAGCCGTAAAGCTGAACTAAACATTGATGAGACCAATATTACTTGGGATCAATTTAAAGGCTATTTTAGGCAACGTTGGCTGCCACAACTTTTCTATGATCAGAAAATGACGGAATTTCAGAACTTAGCTCAAGGGAAGCTAACGGTAACTGAATTCTGGGAGCGGTTTACAAAACTCCTCAAGTATGTACCGTAGTATCAAACTGACGAGAAGTTCAGAATATGGAAATTCATCATGGGATTGAATCCCGTGATAGGGGGAGAGGTCGATGTTCACAGTCCAACCACTATGGAAGGAGTTGTTGAAAAGGCCATAAGGCAAGAATAGAAATTAAAGGCTATTTCTGCTCATAAAGAGGAAGTGCGGAAGAAGACTGCAAATCCTTCTTCAACCTCTCTTGCACCCAGAAAAGGACCATGGAAAAAGTTTGGAAACAAGAATAAGTTTTCAGGAGATAACAGTAAGAAAGCAGCAGTAAATAAGCCTGCTGGAAATGTAAGGGATAATTTTGCTAAAAATTATAACAATGGGCAGAAGCCCTATGGAGGACAACGTGACAATTATAAGGCTGGAGGCAATTCCGAGCCTAAAAAGGGACCTGTAGGAGGCTGCTACAATTGTGGCAAAGATCACTACGCTAATCAATGCCCTTTGAAGAAGGATGATTGTAATCAGCAGCATAAGATATATGCTGCAGTAGCAGACAAGCAAGATGAAAAGCAAGTGACACCTATAGAAGTTCGGGTAAGTTATTTGGCATACCTGTCACTATTCTTTTTGATACAGGAGCTACTGAATGTTTTATTTCTAATAAACTTGCTTCTAAACTTAAAAGAAAAGCTGGAAAAATGGATAAATCTTGGACTGTACAGTATGGTAATAACTCTGTTCATACAGTGAGTATGTGTCTTTTTGGGGTAGTCCTTGACTTACCTAACTTTTCCACGGAAGTTGATCTCTATGTTACACCTTTGGGATCGTATGACATTGTCATCGGTGTCAATTGGTTAGCTGACCATAAAGCAAAAGTAGACTGCTATGAAAAGAACATAAAATGTTTAGATGATCAGCTGGAATCAGCAGAGATTCAAGGGGTGAAACGGGAAATTTCAGTTAGAAAACTGTCAGCTATGCAGCTTAAAAAGGCTAAGAATAAAGGATGTACTCTTTATGCAGTAAAGATATCTGAATCTTCAGAAGAAGATGGTGATTATATGAAGCAAATTACTCTGTTACAAAGTTTCAGGGATGTTTTTCCTAAAGAATTACCAGGGTTACCACCCAAGAGAGAATTTGACTTCACCATCGAAATCAAACCGGGAACTGAACCTATTTCCAAAGCGCCTTATAGGATGACTACTACAGAGTTAGTCGAGCTTAAGGCACAGTTGCAAGAACTTTTGACAAAAGGTTTGATTAGACCAAGTGTTTCACCTTGGGGTGCTTTGTGATATTTGTGAAAAAGAAGGATGGAACACTTAGGCTGTGTATTGATTATCGGATGTTGAACAAAGCAACAATCAAGAACCGATATCCACTTCCAAGGATCGATGATCTATTTGATCAGATGCGTGGAGCAGCGGTTTATTCTAAGATAGACCTTTGATCTGGTTATCATCAGTTAAGGATTAAAGAAGAAGACATTCATAAAACAACTTTCCGAACAAGGTACGGACATTATGAATTCACGGTTCTACCCTTTGGATTAACTAATGCACCCGCAGCCTTTATGAACTTAATGAATAATATTTTTCAAGAATATCTGGACAAGTTTGTACTTGTATTCTTGGACGATATTCTCATTTATTCTAAAAGCGTTGAGGAGCACACTGAGCATTTGAGGATAATTTTGGGAATTTTGAGAAAAAGAAAGTTGTATGGTAAGTTATCCAAATGTTCTTTCTTTGATTCAGAAGTTCACTATTTGGGTCATGTCATAAGTAAAGAAGGAATTGTTGTAGATCCTTCAAAAATAGTGGCAATAACTGAGTGGCCTACACCAAAGAATGTGCATGAAGTAAGAAGCTTCATGGGTCTTGCTGGTTACTATAGAAAATTTGTAAAGGATTTTTCTAAAGTAGCTGCACCAATAACTTCATTGCAAAAGAAGGATAAGAAATTCATGTGGAATGACAAGTGCGAAGCGGCTTTCAAAATTCTGAAAGACCAGTTGACTTCTGCACCTATATTAGCTATACCAGACCCTAATGGGAGTTTTACTGTTGTAACGGATGCTTCTGGGGAAGGCCTTGGAGGTGTTTTGCTACAAAATGATCAGGTCATAGCATATGAAAGTAGAAAACTTAAGTTACATGAGCTGAATTATGCCCCTCATGATTTGGAACTTGCTGCCATTGTTCATGCACTTCAAGTCTGGAGACACTACTTACTTGGGAAACCTTTTGAGTTGAAAACTGATCACTTAGGACTGAAATATATTTTCACTCAGCCTAATCTGAATGCCAGACAGAGAAGGTGGTTAGAATTTTTATCACAATATGACTTTGATATTAGCTATATCAAAGGGAAGGAGAATAGAGTAGCTGATGCTCTAAGTCGTAGGAGGCACATTTCTGCTCTTATAACATTAAGAACTCAGTTTAAAGATGAAGTAAAGAGTGCCTCAGAATCTGATAATTACTTTCTGCAGGTAAAGGCAACGCTTGCTGCAGAACCTAAGGATATAAGGTATGAAGGTTTTCATTTTGATAATGAAGGAATCTTGCGTTATGAAAATAGGGTATATGTACCTATGCTGAACGATTTGAGAAAGAAGTTGTTAGTTGAATTTCATAATTCACCTTTCTCTGGACACCGGGTATCACAAAGATGCTTGCTGATTTGAAACAGCAATACTTTTGGAAAGGTATGAAAAAGGATGTCATTGAATTTGTGACTCATTGTTTGGAATGTCAGCAGGTGAAGGCAGAACATATGCACCCTGCTGGACTGTTATATCCTCATAGCATACCGCAGTACAAATGGCAAGTAATAACCATGGATTTTGTACAAGGATTACCCATGTCCAGGAATAAACATGATGTTATCCTGGTAGTTGTAGATAAACTGACTAAGGTAGCTCATTTCATCGCTGGAAATCTAAAGGATGATTCTCAAAGTCTTTGGCCAAAAGATTTGTACACAAAATTTTCAGGTTGCATGGTGTACGAATTGATTATATCTCGCGGGGATCTAGAATGACGTCGAGGTTTTGGCAAACGCTAACGTAGCTCTTGGAATGAAACTAAACTTCAGTTCGCATATCATCCGGAAACGGATGGACAAGCGAGAGGGTAAATCAAGTGTTGGAGGACATGTTGCGTATGTATTGCATGGATCAATAGTATAAATGGGAGGAGTATCTTCCATTAGTTGAGTTCGCATACAACACTTATCACTCATCTCTTAAAATGGCACCATTTGAAGCACTTTATAGAAGAAAGTGCGAGAACTCCATTAGTTGGGACAAAGTGTTGAGGATAGAGTGGTAATTGGACCAGAGATTCTCACTGAAATGGAACAGCAAGTTAAGCTGATTCGTGAACGATTAAAGGAAGCAGCGAGATAGGTAGAAGAGCTATGCTGACCTTAAGTGGGTTGATCAAAGGTTTGAGCTTGGTGAGAAGGTTTTTCTTCGTGTTAAACCCAGAAAGAGTTCTATAACTTTTGGCAAGGCTGCCAAGTTGTCACCTCGATTCGTGGGACCTTTCAAAATTGTCGAAATAATCAATCCTGTAGCTTATCGTTTAGCATTGCCACCTACTTTATCTCGCATGCATGATGTTTTCCATATTTCTTTGCTTAAGAAATACGTTTCAGATCTGTCACATGTTTTAAATTGGAATTCCTTGTAGGTCCAAGACCCAGGAATAATCGTGGTTAAACCCACACGAGTGCTGGAAACTCGCCAATTGCATTTAAGAAATCGTGAAATACAGCAATGTAAGGTCCAGTGGGACCAGTTTAACGAAGAAAGTGCAACTTGGGAAAATCTGGAAGAGATGAAAATTGCTTTTCCTTCTCTTTTTCAACAGAATGAAATCTGTTGACAAAACATTCTTTTATGAACTTTTTTTTTTGTATTTATGAAAGTCAGATGAAGGCAAACATTATTCAGGTTGAATAAAATGTGTTGTGACATTGATTTCTGGAACTATTCAAGTTGGAAAATAGTCGCATTGATTTGTGAACTAATAAATTAGTTGACCTGAAGGTTAATTGAATATGTAATCATCGGGACGATGAATCTTTTTAGGAGGGAAGCATGTAACACCCTGAACTGTTGTTACTTCCTCCTAAGCATACAAGTGTTGATATGTGATTTCTTTTGTAACAAAAAAAGGATGTGTTCCTTTGATTGAGAAGTCATGCTTGATATGTACTGTATCTTCTTTGCAGATTGCAGATCTTTGACTGAGTCAGAATATGATTAGACTCTTTTATTTATTTCATTTTACATCTGAGTTTAATCTGATCTCGGAATGAATTATGAAGTTATTCATCTATAAGACCTAGCCTTGGATCAGTGGTATTGATCCAAGTGGTGCTTTAAGTTTTTCATGATGAATTAAAAATTATAAACCTTTCACCGGTTGCAAGGTCTGAATTCGTTGAATAAAGCCAATCCCGAGTCTAACTCAGGTTGATCGTGTGAAAAGGATTGGTTCCCGATATCTAAATATATCTGGAAGGTCTTGATCGCGGACCAGGTAATAATTCAGTTACATATAATTCTGTAGCCTAATGGCAGTACAGGAGTTAACCCTGTTCGAGAATGCATGTTGTGGGTCTTTTTCTGAGCGTAAGAAATGTTAGACCTAACTGGAATTATAAATGTTAGTAACCTAAAACTAAACTTAACCTAGGGGTTAGTGTTAATCTAACCTAGACCTAGGCTAAGAGCTAATGTTCTAAGTTAATATCTATGTTCTAAGAAGTTAGACTAGGTGTTATCCTAAATTCTAACCTAAGTTACTAACCTAACTATTGAACAAGGATGTAAGGGGACCTATGGAGGGGTGCGAACCATGGGCGGCAGTTTCTATGTTATTAAATGTGTGGATAAGCATGAGGGACAGGTAATTGGTGGAGGTTTTAAAACGGCTAACTTGAGCCGACGTGGCAGGTCGCCAAAATTGGAAATGGTCTTGGAATTTCTCTTGTCTATCACCAACTATGGCGGTCGGTGGCAGTGGAGTTTGAGCGGGAAATTGGGAGTAAATGCAATTAATGAGCTCGGTAGTCGAGCTCGGATTTCATGAGAAGGCATGCAAATTGGAAAGTTAATGGTTTGTTTGGCTTATCACGAATTCGGTTTTCCCTCTGCCTGTTCACTAGTTCTTTGCACGATCTTCTTGGTGTTGCATGGCGAGTATGAGTGTATCTAGCTCTTTCCTCTGGCAAGGAAAATATATATGTCATGGAAATAGCAAAATTTTGTTGGTGGCTCTAACTTGGAAAAGGAAAAGAAATTCCGAGCTCTTTCAGTGGTCTGCTTCGGAATTTTGAGCAAATATCCAGGCATGTTAGGCCCTAACTTTTAAAAATCTTGCTCTTCTTCAAATGATTTCATTAGAACAACTCTGTTCAAATGATTTATGGAAATAGATGGTTTTATGGTATCCTTGTGTGATTTTAAACCTTTGTATCTTCATGCTTTGGTTCGGCTTTTCAATTTAACCCTTGATGGGTGTTTATTATATTTGAACTGTTGTTGCTATATTTCTTTGTGTTTTGCATTCCGGCTTTTATATGCGAAATATATGGAAAGAAGGTATGCTCGGCCTGCTCTGCGAGAGCCCATAAATTGTTCTTGTGATGGAGTACAGGAGCCCTTTGTGATGCTTGTTGATTTATACTCGAAGTCGATGCTTGTTGTTGATACTTTCGTTGTTGCTTGTTGTGGGTACTTGTCGGAAGGGATACCGATGGACATTTGTTTGATTGTTCAGTTAAAATTGAACTTTTTGTAAGCTATGTCATGGTTATTATTTAGTGGTGGTTATGGATTTTTGTTGGGTTTCGTTATGAATTTTATAGTTATTGTGAAGAGGTAACCTATTGTGTTACAGTATTCATTACGACCTCACTGGAGTTGTTTTTCCCTTTCATGAAGGTTAAGGGGATTCAACCCATTTATATATATATATATGTTTATTATATTGAAACGACTCTGTAGAGTCCATTGAATGATTCGTGCACTATGGACCACTGTGGAAGCTTTATATATCTTTGAATATTGGTAATTTGAGTTTCGTTGGAGTCTAGAAGAAGTAACAGGTCATACGACCTTTGTTATTTGTAATAAATTTTGGTACAGACTCCCTGGTTGTACTGTTACGTTTCCTTCTGTGTAAGCTTGTTCGAGAATATTGGAGAGATTCAGTTGGAATTCTTGTTACTGAAATCGGTGATTTGTTTAAGCCTGATTTTTAATGTTTATCATTGTTGGCACAGTTGGGAATCATTGTTTATTATTTATTTGATATATTGTTACTCGGGTTCGGTGGAATCCTTTCTAGGTAACTACAGTACCTGTCTCAAATTAAGCTTGCTTAGTTACTATTGTTTCAAACCTTTGTTGGGTTCCTTGAGTTTGGAAAGATATCTTGTATATCGAAACTCGTAAAAGCTATATTGTGAATCTTGATATACGGATTTAGTTTTAAATCCTTGATTGGTAATCTATGTCACTTTGTATCTGTATAAGCATGAGTATGAACATGTAATGTTTTTGGCTTTGTTGGATTTCTTAAAATAACTTGACATTATGTATTATGGCTTTTATAAAGTAGGTCGTGAATAACATACTTTCAACTCTGGATGTGTTCAGAAGTGACTATGTTATGTTATGTTATGTTTTCTTTCTGATTACATTCCAGATAGATGTGGCTGTGCATGTTGCGTGGATTTTGTTTAAAAATCTCTCTGCATTGTCATAGGGAATTGTCATTGCTAAAATGATTTCAAGTCTTTTGTTGACTGCGATAACTGAAGAGATCCTTTGAATTCGACCTTGGGTCTAAAAGCCTTACAGTGTAGAAAGGACTTGAATGAGTTGAAGGTTGTCATAAGGTATTGTTGGCGTGTTACGTCTTACGTGCATAGATATCCATTTCTGAGCTTGATTGAGTTTAGGAGTAGCTGATTTCACCTTACTGTAACGGCATTTAATATCTTCTTGTCTGCATAAGCTTCTTACATGAGGACATCTTGAGTCTGCTTGTTGATAGACACCGTTGTTTGGCATGAGGGCTACTGTACTGTAGTTGCTTTCTTGTAAGCTTTAACAAAACAGTGGTGTTGTTGATGGTCTCGACTGATTTATTTGCTTGTGTATTAAGTGAATGCCTTGCTCTTGAAAAGACGGTATAGTCATGAGCTAGATCTGAAGGAAATAAGTATTATTCGTTTATTTCTCTTCTGTTATAAAGTATAGGTTGATATAATTGTTTATCTAACTTTTGGAATTGTTCTATCATGCTGATGGAATCATGAAAGGTTATTTATTTATTATGTTGAATATATAATCCGTCTGATGTTGTTGTCCTTGGGATTCAGATGGATAGTTGGTTAGATGCATTTGTCTTCTTGGTCACTAACGTTTTAATGATTTGATCTCATTTAAACAGGGTGTTTAATGAAAACAATTGATGTATTGCAATTGTTTTAAAGGTTAGTGCTTATCATGCTCAGTTCATTGAACTGACCCATGTTGACAATTTTTGCAGATGGATGCCGTAAGTGGTAAAAGCATGCAGATCTGATAGGACGATCAGATTGTTTAAATTGATTTTATAATGAATTACCGCTTGATTTTCTAAATGTACCATATAAGGAAAGATGTTCCTTTTTCAGTTGAGTAATGTATCAAGTATGTTGAATGCATAAAATGTATTTGATTAGTACCGAAAGGAATGGAAATGGATATTTGATACTTATGTGATTGTATTTCTATCTTGATAGTTAGTATTTCTCCGGTTCTTATGTCGTGAGAGTATTGTTATCATTGTATAATTGGTGACTTTTGTGAATACCAATGAAATCTTACAAGAATATGTGATTGAATTCTTATGAGTGTTTAGTAGTTCTTGTATGTTCTATCGAAAGCTAAATTGAAATTTAGTTCACTGTCTTTTTGGGAAGATAGGGTTAAAGTAAACCCAAGCAGAACGCTAAACAAGATGAACTAAATTATTGCTCCCTAGTCTTGATTATGACAGGACAACATTTAATTGGATTCTTAATCATTTATATCTTGATACAAATAGTATGATAGTAATTCAGTTATGAAAACTGATATAAACCTAATGGGGTTCAGATGTCAATCTCATGTGAAGTCTATGAGATATTGACCGATTTCGTTGTTTTAGAATTATGTATATTCTAAGAACTCCTTGATGAGACCTTGGCCTTAATATCTCCACCGTGAATGGGTTTTATTGAGGAAGGTCATCCTAAGATGAAGAATCCAGGGATCGGGAAAGGCTAACCTTAGGGGAACGTCTTTAATGTAATTTAAACTCAACGTGCGTAACACATATTAATAAGTAGATCTTTCGAGGTGGATTTAAAGGTTGATGGCACAAGTCAACTGCAGGGTTGTACCTCGAGAAGATTAGGATATTTTCGAAGTTACAACAATGTAGGTGACTTATGACGACACCCTTTGCATTGATCGCTAAGATTTACACTTTGATCTCAAATGAGTTACTCAGGGACCGATTAGGAATGTGGTCACGTTACAAGGCTGCCTAGGAGAATCGGGGTATCTTGACACACTGGTTTAACTAGGGTTGAACTAGTACGTCATCGTATCCCTAATCCTCGTGGGCATCCATATAACATTATCACCTTGTTAATCCATTTTCGAGTGAATAAGTTGAGATAGGAGGACTGACAGAAGTCGGTATAAGACATTCTACATAACATAAGAATGGGGTGAAGGGTGTATTCCAGATTGACGAGTATGCCGTTAAGGAATATGAGACATAAACAGTATGTTTCAAATCTTTGGCCAAAGTATGCAATTTCTTGATTGCGTTGTCCTAATTCACCTAGTCTAAGGGATGAGATGCCGATGAATAATGGTAACAATTATTCAGTTAGGTTCCTTGGACAGAGCATTCTGAATCCCAGAATAGGGAAGAGAACCGCAAGAGTGAAGTGTTAAATAAAAACGCCAACTCTTATTACTCATGAATAGATCGGTAGATTACCGAGTCATGGAATGAATAGATCGGAGGTACTCCGAGTCATTACAGCTGCATATGGTTGTCTGTTATAAGAATGGTTATTTGATTTGTGAGTTCTAAATTATGTATTTAGAACCAGGATGCAATTATCAAAAAAAAAAAAAAAAAATTGACTTGATGCTAAAATGAGGATGTTACATCCATGGCATGTAAGAAAGAACGGTATATCTAGGTAGCTAAACTTTCCCCATGTGTGGCTTTGATCATTACAGTTACTCATCCCTTCATCTCATGACTAACCATTTCACGTATGTCATGGACCCAATCATCATAAGCAACACTTGTTATTTTCGCTAATTAAGCGCACATCTCCCTAGTGTAATACACCTTCATTGAATGGTTCCATAGTCTCGGGGTCATGTATTGCACGTGCATAAATCTTATTTAAATCTTCTTCACTCGGGGGCTCAACATGTGGTGTATATTTTTCTTCATTCATAGGTATAATGACATACTCATATCTAGGTAGCTAAACTTTCCCATGTGTGGCCTCGATCATTCGGGTTACTCATCCCTTCATCTCATGACTAACCATTTCACGTATGTCATGGACCCAATCAATGTCTTATTCATGCATAAACTATTTAAATCTTCTTATGATGTATACTTCATTCACTTATAATGACATACTCATCAATGTCTTATTCATGACTATTACTATGATGACTTGACATGTGATTTGTCTTAGGAAGGTGTATTATTTTGACATTGAAAATCATGTTTGTAATGGATAAATTATTGTTTTTCATGGATTCATTTTGTTGTGTCATTGTTTCTTGGAAATGAAACCATCCTTCCTTGTGTTCCATAAAATTGTGAACTAGTATTGTTGTTTACATACTTAGTTAATAAAAGTAAAACCTTGGATCAATTCCATTGATCCAAGGTATGCTTCCTTTTTCTTACTGGATGAGTTGATAAATCGACATTCTTAAATGGAAGGTAATAAGGAGATTGAGTGTTTGTATGTTTACAATTTTATGGATCTTTCTTTTGAAGTCCTTTCTTTATATTTTCTGAAAATTATGGACTTGGATATTTTTGTTAATAAATTTTAAGACGTTGAATGGCGTAAGAAGGATAAGGACCTACTACAGGACTAGTAAAGGTAAAACCTTAGTCTTGGATTGTTAAGATCTATCCTAACTGGGTACTAACCTAAGGTAAACTAGATCTACCTTAGATCTATTTCTAAACTATTCATGTTGCACCCTAACCTAAGTTTGTATCTTTGAATCGGGTCTAGGGTTTTGAAATCACCTAAGGTAATGTAAGACCTATCTCTAACCTATTACTTGATATTGAACCATTATGGGTTATGGCTAATTCTTTGTTGGTAATGTTTAAAGGCCTAAGGTAAATACTTTTATGTAGCATATGGTCTAATCTTAAACTAATGTCTATCTAACCTAAACAAATGATAAGATGAAAGGGGACCTATGGGTTACATGGCAAATGAAAGGTTGGTGGTGGTGGTTTCTAAGGTATTAATGTGGATTTATTTCAGTCCTTACATCCTAAATTTGCCAAGATTGGTGGAGGCATAAAAAGATGGTGGGATGCCTAGCTGGCATCATTGCTAAATTTAAAATGAATGGGAATTTTTGAATTTTACTTCACCAAATTTGAAGTGGTGGTGGCGTAAGGAAAGAGGGAGGATAGCATTCAATGCATTCAATAACCTCGGGCTTAGTGGATGAAACCGCCTAGGATTTAGGTAGCTGGAATTGGGGAAAGTTGTTGGTCATTTTGGTCTTTCTGGTTTTTGCTTTGCATGAGAGTTTAGGTTCTTCAAACCAAGCAAGTCTTTTTTGATCCATTGTAATATTGGGTATCTTTGAGCTATTTTTGAACCTATAGAAAGGTAAAGGAAGCTGGGAGATTTTACTGTTGATGTTGTTTGAAAAGAGTAGATTCTTGAGAAGCTCCACTAGAGATCTTCTACAAATCAACAAGAAATTTCATCAAACATGATAGGCTCTTCTTATTAAATAGTTCTACTTTTTATTAAATGTCTTCATTAAAAGAACTCTTCTCTTAGAAATGAATGGTTTTGTGGAAAATCCTTGGTGTATTTTTGGTTGTGATCTTCTGCTTGAATTTGTTGTATGGAAATGATTATTATGAGTTGTTCTTGATGAATGTTTGAGTAATTTTGCCTTATTTTTTCGAAACTGGATTATGGCTAAAATCATGTGAACTTCTAATTCTGTGCAAAATAGATTAAGGGAAAAACATTGTTGATAAAGATTTGATATGGGTTTGTTCCCTCTGTTGAAGGAAAGTAGGAAATAAGAGGTCTTTTGTTGAAACAAGTGTTGTTTCGAACCTTGTTATTCTGTTGTGGTTATACTGAATCGGGTGTTTGGATTTAACACTTTGTGGATTTAGTTTTTGTATAGAAATGACTGTGAAAGTGATATACTTTTTCTAAGTTTGAAATGACTCGATTTTGTGAAGATTATGTGGTTTGATTTGAAGGATTAGGTAGATGTCCCTACTAAGTGAGGATTTCATTTTAAACTACTCTTCCTTACATGAAGTGTGATAAAATGCAATTTGGTTTCTTCGAGACTTTGTGATCACAATGTTGTCTTCACACCTGCATGTTACAAAATGACATGTTATTTACTCTTAATTTTGGTACCCATAAATGATTGTTTTAGAAATAACTTTTCTTATTTGAACTTGAGATTAGTTCAGTTTTTCTTATCGAAGGATTTGAGTTAGAGCGTATAATTTTTCTTTTTTTGAGCTCGATGATGAACATATGTATTGGGGATTGCAATTATTTTGTTGTTCCCATTTGTATTTAAATATGATCAGACTCCCTTCCCTTGTATCTAAAAATGATTTCTTCCATTCCTATGGAATTCGGAACATGTTTTTACTTGACTGTAATCTCTTAATTGTTTTCTATTTGGGATGAATAAGCTTTGTTGTAGTGTATAAAGCTATCAATGTTGGATGAATTTGGAATTTCAGTTGTTTCTTGATACTTATGGTATAGTTGTAGAATGAATTCATTTTATATTTATTTAGTGGTAGTTAGTAAGCTATTGAGGTTGTCCTTGTTTTGCATTGAGAGAAATACACCATTGTTAACTGATTTGCATGTTACATTTTTATAATTCGGTTCATTATTGGGAAGAAGTAATGAGAACCTCTCTCATCTTGATCATTGACTTCTATTTCACTCTCTCTCTCCTTTCTAAGTTGTGGATTTCACTACTCTTATCCTTGTGCTAGAAAGGGAAGTTTTGATTTTTATCTCTTTGTCTGTTTATTTCTCATCATTAATTCTCCTTATAAGAAGCCGATTGGTTCGGTGATGATAGTTGAAGGAGATTGTAGAGTAGATAGTTAAATGAAACACTTTCATTTATTTTTCTTCTCCCTCATCAAGGCTTGATAAGGGGGTAATTAATTGATGTGTGACTATCTTCAGGTGAATGTAAATAAAATTTATACTTTACAAAATATGTTGATGTTGAACATGAAACTTGAGCTACTTGTTGTCTTAAAATTTGAGTGATATATTTTAATCGGGAAACTATTATGTAGGATTTTTTTATTCTTCCTAAATTTTTGCGTAAATACTTTGGATGTGTTGGTTCTAGTTATTGTTCTTTGAAGTACATTAGTACTTGAATATAGGAGATCATTTCTTCTCAAATGTGTTTCTATTAATTCAAAATCATTAGAGTTAATACTTCTCTTGATTGGGATTGAATGAATCAGGAATTGAACTATAGATAACTATAGTATGAAATAGATAAGTAATTTAGATGTAATATTACTTATCTGTTGTGATTTTTCTTATGAAATTATTGATTGAAGAGTGTTGATTTGTTCATGATCCTTACTTAACGAAATGAGGTAACTCTCCCTATTCTTCTTTTGGTGATCCTTAATTATTTAGGAGGTATTTATCTGTATTTCTTTTCTATTTCATAAAAGTAGGGTTCTTTATATGAGATATTTAGTTAAAATCACATCATTTTAATGTTTAGTGCTTATCATGCTCAATTTGACGAACTGACCCATGCTAGCAATTTTTGTAGATGGATCCGTAAATGGTAAAAGGGTACAAGTTATTTTATGATGCTTCCTATGTTTATTTAAAGGTTGCATCTTTAATGAGTAATTATTACTATTTTTGAGATGTAATTGAAAAGGGAAAAGTTGTAAATTTAACTTAATTTTATCAATGTGGAATGACATGAAAGATGTCTGAAGGGTCTAGACTTGTAAAATATGTATTTTGTTTGATAAATTTAAAAAGGGATTGAGTGATATTGATCTTTGATGTGCCATTATATTTTGGGCTTATGTAAAGGGGATTGTAAACTTATTCTTATTCTCTCGTATTCATATCTGTTTGAATTATTTCAGTTGGACTCAAATGAAATAGAGTAAAAGAGAATTGATACTCTACTCTTCTCTTAAATGCAACTTTTAAGTTGGCATGCATAGATGAATACTCAACTAGGTCAATATGGTTTATAAATTGACATTAAATAGAAGATTAAAATACATATGAATTCTTGTATAAGTGAATTTTTGCAATGGACCCTAACTAATATATGTTAAAGGAAAGACAATTAGTCTTCAGAATAAATATTTCGTTATGATCTTGTTGGGTATCATACTCAAGGGATATTTGGAAAGAGGGAATTTATACCTCTTCTTAGTAAACCTTAATCCTAAAATAAGATAACTGAAAATGGAAATATATATAAGAAATAGACTTCATCTTAATGAAATCTATTATAAAGAAATCAGAATCTAAATTCAGTCATGGATAAACTTGGTTAAGTCAAGTAAGTTAGTCTTACTGTTGTAAGCTGATTTGGATTATAAGTTAGAAACTTAAGTTAAGAAACCAAAGAATGAAACACAAACCTCCAAGAAGAGGGATTGGTTGCAAGTTAATTCACATGGTAGTTATAATTCATTTATGGCTAGCAACCGTAATGATCAAAGAGGTTAGAAATTCAGCAAGGTTGTTGAAACTAAATCTTAAATTAATAAGATAAGAAAGCATTTAACCTCTTAGCTGGTTATGTACTTCTAGATGAGGTGATTCCATAGGATGTTGGTACATGCCAACTACAATAATGTGTCATCATGAAGATGGATCTTCATGAGGACACAATGTTGCAGCTGACATGTCACAACACCCTTCTAAATCGGATCATCTAGGTTTACATAAACTTGGACTTGACTTGGTTACACTCTAGGTCAGTTTAGGAACATGATTTTGTATAGGGAGGACTCTCGATGACTGAAGGTAACTAGACACACACAATCAACCTAGGTTGATTGAGTATGTCTATGTACCCTTAGTCATCGTGAGTGGTCCTCTATACTAATCTATGTCACTAACCTTGGTTATTGTAAAACCTTGGACAAGAGTACTGACAGGTTTCAGTGAAGACCATTCTAGATAATAGATGAAGTGGGGGTGAAGGACGTATTCCATTGACAAGTATGCCATCTAGGAATATGATCATGCAAAGCATGTGAAAATCTTTGGCCAAAGTATTGCAACTTTCTTGTTGCATTGTCTTACGTCACCTAGTTTAAGAAGTAGGATTTCAGATGAATATTGGTAACAAATATTTAGATAGGCCTCTTAAATAGAACACTTCAATACCTTGAAAAGGGTAAAAGAACCAAGTATACTTAGTATATAATACATTGAGTTAACATGAAGGATCGGTAAGAAACCGAGTCATGAAATGAGAGATCGATGAAACTTCGAGTCATGAAATGAGAGATCAACAGTTCATCGAGTCATTACAACTACATATGGTTATCTATTATGAGATCAAATGGCATGGAATGTGTGTTCCATATTATGAATATGAGAATAGAGAACATTAATCTAAATGGAATGTGTGTTCTAAATAATAATTATTTAGAGCAGAGAACATTATTCAAAAAAATCCCTTGTTTCTAAAGTCTTAAATGGGAATGTTAAATCATTCCTATTCTCAAAACTTATGTATCCCTTATTCAAGCACAAGTTTTCAATGTTCACATAACACCATGGTCACCCAAGTAATGCTAGAAAGTTTTCTACTTCAGTAAGCTCTAATACCTTAAAGTTTCCAATTAACTTGGCTCCCTAAATTGTAATAGAAGCATCCTTCAACACCCTAATAGGAATATCCCTAGTCTTTTTGCCATATAAAACACATTTAAAGATGGATGTAACATAGGTATTCCCATATGATTGCATGCATCTAGAGTGAGCAAAATTACCTAAACACATGTATCTATCAAAATGTTGCTTACCAACCAACCATCAATAACTACATCCAAAGTAATATCTTTATCATACTCATGGTTCTGTGGTGGCAATTTTGCATGTAGTATATGTCTCTCACGCTTAATCCCAATGTGTGGTACCTTTTCACACAACCATTCCCCTAATATAGGAATGATATTATCCTGGAACAACATCTTACACACCTCATTTAGATAGCCCATTTCTTTCTGTGGGAGTTCAACATTCTTCGCGTGTTCCCTCTCGCACGCCTTCTCCTTCAAGTATTGTATATCACCTTGTGATTCTCTCGATGACCCCCACTGTCTTCTAATAAATGTACTTCTAATGTGTAGTGTATGGATACCTCATGTGCATGACTTATTCTCTTGTGATGAGTGGTGTAGATTTAAGAGGTTCATGTGTGCACTTTGCTTGAACATGAGTAGTAACTAACTGATGAGGTTTTAACTCATAATCAAGTATCTTCTTCAGTATTCATTGATCACCCTTCATGTGATTCACCTTTATCATCCTTGCGCCCTTATCCTTCTTCTTGTTCTTACACATGTGCTCATACATGTCTGAACAATCCTATAACATATGTTACTTCCCATAACATTTGCAAACTATATTTTGGGGACAATCACACTTGTAATGATCTAGGGACCCATGATTATAACAAGTCCCATGTGGAAATGTACTTTGGCCATTGTGACCTCTACTTCTATAGCCTCCACAGAATCCACCTCCTCCATTGTTACAATCTTCATAAGGTTGTGCATTTTATACCTCATAACTACTTGCCACCATGGTCTTCCTTAATCTAGGCTCGCATGCCTTATTAATTTGATCTATCAGTAAACAATCCTTTGTATCATGATTATGTGCATTATAAATCTTACAGTACATAGACTCACTCTTCATAGTCACGTGTTTCAAGAGAGGAAAATTCCAGACATCGTGGTCCAAGTAGAAAATCTCACACAACTATAATAACACGCACACCGACCTATATGGGTAGTTATCCTTAGTGTTTCCTTCAACCTCACAATTTTTCCACCATATATCACTTTTTTTCTCATGTGTGGAGTTAACAGAGAGCTTCTCCAACTACTTTGTCATGGCTGCTACTGCTATATGCGCTTCCAAAAAAGGAATATCTCTTGTATCCACACTTCCAATTGCTTCGCGTATAGAGATGCTTCCAAAGCCTCACGTGGATCTGAATATGTATTATGATAAAAATCTTTACAAAACATAGTTAGTAATCCTCCAATAAACCACTATGCATGTTGACGTGGATGGATATCATAAGACAATTTTGACAACAGAGTCTTAAAACATGCATCATATTCCCTTACACTTTTATATAAGCCCTACTTGATATCTTTGAGTGCATTTATACTCTTCTTCTCAAACTCTAGGATGGGAAACTCAGCCAAAAACACATTGCGTAAAGAATTATAGTTCACCACAGTCTGATGTGAGTCATATTTCCTATACCAACTATGTGTGTGCCCTTGCAACATTGTGGAAAATTAATTTTCCTTCCTATCTAAAGTTTTAATTCCCTTTTCACACCATAGTAACTCACACTTATGCACATACTCGGTTACATCTTCTATACCTCTATACTCCAGTAAGAGGAGTGACATATCAAAAAAAATTGAGGTGGTGTCTACTAAGGTTGATTCGGTGGTGGCTACTGAGGTGGTGGTTGTTGTGGTGGTGGACCTTTCCCTGGGGTAGGACCTAATCTAGAACTAGGACCTCCTCTTAGATTCCCTCTATGTGGGTACTTGGCCTAATCCTCTTGAGCTACTCATGCCCCTGGTGTGGGTTATGGCCCAGTTGATGAACTTCCTTGTGTCTCAGTTGTAGTAATAAACTGGACACCCATTATCTGCACCATCGCATCACCTACAAAAGTTCTTCTAACAGTCTACATTCTTAAAAATAACCCTATAAGATTACTCCCAAACATCGGTGCCTACTACTATGTTGCCATGTGAATGTTACTTGTCGATGCACTTCCGATTCAACAAAAATGATATTTACTTGTATTTTCCTAATTACTTTTACTAATTTTGCATTAACTCCCTTTGGATTTGGAACACCTTACGTAAGGGTTAGGTAGCTAGACCGAGTCATATGCACGCTCACGGTTCCCATCCCCTCTTCCGATGTGCTTGTATCTAAATCGATGGGGACTCTCTATCGTGCTTGTCCAAAGTTGGGAGGGATGATGTTATGGATCCTCACCTTCTATGAGAGATTTAAAACCTTCGTGATCCATCATTCTCCGCAACTCCATTAACGCTTCAATTTATCTCTCATGCTTCATTAAATATGAGTTTTCTTTCCTCTATTTTTCTATCATCTGCCCATCCTACCACCATCCTTCTCCACACCTACTCCCGCCCTTGTGCATGGTGTGTATTTAGCTAGCCATAGGTAATCTTTCCAATCCTAGTTCTATCATCAAGATCTTGATAGCTAAAGGAATAGCACACAAATAATATCCTCTAGGATTCCAAAAGAACCTAAACTCATCCTCCTCTAGACAACAATACATGGTAATTACGTACTCCAACATATAATTGTGAAACACACCAGCCCACTAACGATCTACAGCTCTATTCCAATCATCATCTGCATCAAAAAGTGTTTGATAATATTCTTATGTTCAAACCCTTGGCCTAGGATACCAAGATTTATTAGATATGTACATTGTCATCCATTGATACAATTTTATTGGAAAGAAATTGAATAACGTCTCATATAACTCATGATAAATATTATCTTCTACCCAATTGTGTGTGTTGAAACGAGTCCCAATACTATACCTATATGAAAATGTATCCTATATGTCTTTCACCCAAATTTAAATACTCTCCAAAAATAGTCTATACGCCATCTATATGCAACATCTAGGAAAATTGAAAAGATGTCCCAACAACGGAACCAAAATGTAGTATTTAATTTCACACAAATGTTAGGCACATTGGAACCTCATTCTTTCTAAAGTGAATGCTCACCCAAAGCACTTGTAGCTACTAGGTCCCTTCTTTGTGTTTTCTTATCAATATGTTAGCATGCATATTCGTTATGAGATTTAACCAAATATTCATTCTTATAGACTTAATCCACTCATTCAAATCATTATAGAAACACGTATAATAAGGAAAGATAACAACTTAAACGATAACTAGGATCAATTACACCATTAGAATACCATGTTTAGATATATCAACAATCAAGATCCAACCACAATTATCCATCATAAATATAATTCATTACATCATAAGGAAATTGATTACATAAATAAATGTTACATCAATTCACAGATCCATGCACAAAAATCCTAGAGCATAGTACCAATTGTACCCTTCATCCACATGATATATATCTTAAGTAGATCCATGACATATAAATATAGGTGGGGACTTTCCCTTAACCACCCATGCACCCTTTTAAAGATAGGCATGCCCAAAAATAGACAACATCCATTACATCCAAAAATAGTCATAAGGCATGAATGCTTTAACAGTGATCCTAATAATAGATTAATCTAAATATAACTCTTACTTTTAATCCTATTATTCAATTGACATGTGCATGATCTTCTTTTAGTATTTACATGTGCTTTTTCTAACTTTAACTCCATTTTCTTGCATCCTAAGACATGCTTATGTTGTCTAAATATAGCACTTGTTTAGATGCCACTCTTCCTTTGTTCTTCTATTTTTAGCCATGGGTCGACAAAATTGACTAAGTCCCAACTCTTCCTACTTGGGCATAAACCTTCATGCGTTGTTCCATTCTACTTGTGTGCACCCCTTCGTGCCTCCCTTACGCATTCCCTAGACCTTCGCATTCAACTAATACTTAGTTTATTCACCCGTTCAATAATAATATCTCATCAATCTAGTTTATACACCCAAATCATCCATGTACCACTATGCATAGCTATGTAATTATCCCTTTATGTGTTTAAAGCAATCATCTTATTATTTTAACATATTTGCAAGTACTAATGAACTATTCTAAATGTGTATGGTTATTGATAATTGATTCATTCATTATAATCCCATGTAACAAATACTTACATCATATTTTATTTATATTGCACTTATAATTTTATGAGTTTAAACAATGATGGCACCAGTGGAAATCAAGTGTAGACATTTCATGATTTTGAATTTCAGTTTTTCATTTAGTGATTTTTATATACATCTCTATCAAAAATTAATACATGCTTTTGCATGTGATTTACTGAGGATTCGAATGTATGTCATGGAAATCACACTTTCTTAGTCGTGCACACACTATAGTCACTACGTGGTTTGAGTTTAATTTTATTTTTTACTCTAATTTAGTATTTTTAATACTAAATTAAAATGGGGAATTATAATATCCAAAATTTTGACTCGAGGCACTTAGAAATAATTGTTTGGCATTTATTTTAGCACCATTCCATTTGCACATTTATTGACTTAATTCAAAGGCATCATGTTTAATCCCCATAACCTGACTTCACTAGGTCATGGCATGTTCTTCATCTTAACACCTCTGGAACCAATTCAACATATATATAACATAGCTTAAGAATCCCATCTATTCATCTCATGTCTATGATCAAGTTCCATCCAAAGTTTTTATGGGATTTACGAATTAGGACATAAACGGTTGATGATTCTATATAAGATTAACAATACTTTTAAATGTACTTGCACAGTCAAATCTTCAAATGCACAAGTTATTTTAGTCACATTAGGGTTGGTTGAGAAAAAATACTCCCACAAGTCATCTATATAAACACATGTACCTTAACCTATCGTCAGGGGCATCTAAGGATCTCATATCAAGGAGCACTCTAAGGACTTTGGGCCATAATCATTGAAGCATCAATTCCTCATATCACACAATAAGTTACGAGTCTTAATACATTATTATTTATTGCTATAAGTCCCTCTCATTGCTACACCCTTGACCTATAACATGTATTAGGATATGTAAGGCCAAATTTTGGATAACCTAATCTTTTACCTTTTCATATCACATTTCTCTATCTTTGTATATTGTCAATAGGCCTAGCCTATGGAGTATGCATAGCCTTTGTGTGTGTTGGGGGATAGTGATTAGAACTTGATTATCATATTATGTATTTTATTCTTATTATAATGTTGTGGAGGTTTCTCACTTTGAAGTTTATAATTCATGTGTTTTTATTATCTATCAAATATCTAGTATACCTTCCATTCGATTGATATATTTATATTCAGCTAAGTGATATATTGTTGACTCTACCTAAGTAATTTCATTACAACTAGTAACATTTATCTAAAACAAATTTACACCCTTATGTGAAATATCACTCATTATTATAGTCACTAAATCATGCACTTACTATGTACATATAGCCTCTAAATATTTCATTTATATGCATGATTCCTAAGCAAGAGAATTACTCATTAACACCCTTTTACTTTTCTTTGACATTGTTTTTATCATTTTCATCTTTATTACTTGTTATTTCTGATTGACAAATTATAGTTTTGCATACCATCTAACATCCTACTCAACTCTGATTTCATTTTTATCCTTTTGAGAATCATGTATAGGACCACCCATTAGGGACAAGAGTGCCCAAGTGTTATTATCATTTGTGGGCACCTTTTTCCTCTTCATCTGTTTTTATGATCTTTCGAATGTTACTTCTTTCTTCTCTTATTTTATCACTCTTTATCGTTATTTTAATTTTTAATGACAAAACTTAAGAAAAATAATCATATATATACATGTTTTATTCAACCTCATTAGGGGAAAGCATTCAGAGGCACATATTATTACAAGGAACTAATACTTTCTATCTACTACACCAAGGACTACATTTTAGGATAGCATAATTCACTCCATAGGAGGGTTTATTCTAAATTCCATACCACACATTTGCATTTGGGAGAAATTATTTATATCCTGTTATCTCTTTGTGCGACTGACACTAGGGAATCCTAGCTCAAGGGACACTATTTCAATCACACACACTAGAACTAAATTGAGTTTGAAATGTAGTGCAAGACTCAAATGACAATCACATTGGTTTGTTTTTACGAGCTCGGTTTGAATCATTCATATGCATATTTTTATTCATCTAATGTGTGCTTGAGTATTTTACAAGTAGATATGGTCTATTTTGTAAGTACAAGCAAAACATAATGAATTTAATGTGAACTATAACAAACAAGGATCGATACTAAGTGACATAAAAAGAACCAGATCCTGAACCACTCCATAGACATAAGCACCCACATCAAAAACTAGCATCCAAGCGACACTGTCCCGATTCGGGCCCTCCCCATCACGATATTGTTACATGAGTCCAATTCTAGGCACGAGCTTGCACAACCAGAATCTTCCATTCCATATCAATCTCCACTCTAGAATCATTTCATACCTACAAATACAATCTCATACATTCTCCAAACCCTATCTATCACTCGTGTTTTCATTTCCTTTACTTGATCTTGTGTATTTATTATTTTTACATATTTAATTAATAGTTCCTTATATTTAATTTTATTAAATCATTTGGTGAACTCAATCTCTTACATGCCCATTGTGGATCCCTCCTTTCATGCCCATTACCCATAGTGGCCATTTTGGATCCCAAACCTATATAGATCTTGCCCCATCCACTCAACATCATCCTTCTCTCATGGATGACCCCATCAATGACAACATTCTTAATAATTCCAAGTAGATCCCTCTCGAGGACATAAAAGCATCGATAGTGAACATTCCTATGATGAAGATACCAATGTTGATCAAGCCCAATTGGATGCCCTTACCAATTTCCACTCTACAATGCATGATAATTTGACCCATGTTCCACATATCATTGATTCTCTATTTCCTACTCGGTGTTTCGATTATAATTTTACCCATTGATTTAATAATAATTGAATTAAATCTAATTTCAAAGTAACTACTTTGCAGCATATGATATACAAGTGCTAATATATAATAAGACACAAGTAAACAAGTATGTACAATATGAAACACTAAGAAAAAAAGGAGGAGATAGGGTGACTTAGCCAATTCTAAAGTGATATGGAAGTTTCCTAAGTTAAATAATTGTTGTAATGGATTGGGAGGAGTGTCGTTAAGGCTCATTAGAGATTCTATAATTTAGACATATATAGGATAAAAGTTCCCATGGGAGGACAAGAGCACCCAGTCTTTAGTGATCGATCTGGGCACTAGTGTCAGTCAAACGCTAAGGTTTTTTTCCTTTTCTATATAGGAGGATATTCGTTGTTAATATCTATTTGTCACTCTATTTTCACTTTTAGATCATCAATTGTACTGTAAACTATAAAATAATTGTCTACCTGCACATGTCCACAAACCATATCAAATATAATAAAAATATGTAGAATGTAGAGTCGATTGACCTCGGTAGTCACTCGAAGAGTGAACTTAGTACTAAGTGTTGAACTATATTTCACATTCCATATATTTCGTGTGAATATGTGTGTAATGATGCTCTAAGTTTCCCTTGTGCAAGTTACACAATGATAATGGGCTAGATCTAGAATTATCCAAGTATAAAAATGTGTGTAATGGAATATAATAGACTTCCCCTCTTATGTTGTGTATGCGAGTGATGATGCAACCCTTGTCCCTTGTGTGGATGTTCTATATGGATGCCCTTGAATTACTCTTGTGCATTTAGATGCAATATTAGGTGATATTAGATAATGTTACTATTTAGCCCTTGATTTTGAAGAAGTAGCTAAGTATATATATGATTCCCTTGTTTTAATTTTATAATTGTCAACTGAAATGTTGACCCAAAGTATTAAAAGATTCCCAAAAAGTAAAAGAGACCCAAAAGGGTGAGAAAAGGATAGTGAGGGTCAAGCGTGCCTAGAAGGAAAAATATTTCATGCGCACTTGTGTCCTAAATGGGTGCTAGTTTCTAATGCCATAAAAGATAAATAAGTTAAGTTCTAGTAGGGTTATAAGATGTGTAACACCAAAAAGAAGACAAGAGATAAATGAAAAAGGCCAAAAGGAGTTTTCAACCACTATTTTTATTTCTTAGGAATCATGTATATATTAGTATGATTTAGGATCTAGAAATATACCCAAGTTGATGTAGAGATCCATTGACAAAGCATCCATCATCATGTTAATGGAAATCAATAGCATGCATATAACCTTTGGCTCCCTATTTTGGAAACTTTAGTTCTAGGTCTAAAAAGGATCAAATTGTAAGAAACTTTACTTTTAAGCAAAATGGTGTTCCATAAAAAATTTACCCTACTTCCATTCCTTATTTGTATTCCAATTCAACTTTTGGAAGTGACTAACCTCCCATTAAACTTCAAATGCTTTGTTTTCTTTCAAGCATCCTTTCCTGGTTCCTTTGATTTTAGCTCTTGAATAAGACAATTTCTATCTTTCAACCTTCAAATGTCATTTCCTCTAAATGTTCCTTGTTCCATTACTCCTAACAAGGTTTTTTCAACTACTAAAAATATTATTTACTCCTTCAAAATTTGACCAAACTACTCTTTAAGATCTCTTAAGAACACTATCCTTAGATCACTCATGATTGGAAAGAATAAGAAGGATCCACAAAAATTCATATAATATTTCAATACCCTTTAACCTAATTTAGGTGTGCTCTAATTTTCATCATCCCATTCCTTGTTCTTTTCCTTCAAAGCAATAATTTATTTTTTAGGACTATGGGTTTCTACTAGTCCTGGTTAGAGGTAATTTCCTATATATCTTCCTTCATATGGAGGTTTAAGACAAAACAAAAAGTTTTTGGACACCCTTTATCAACTTCTTGATTTTTGTAGAGTCTCACAATTGTATGTCATCTCTATCTATTACTTCCTTAAGAAACTAGCCCTCTCCATTACGATTGTCACCTATGCACACATATCTTCTTGCAAACTAATATGAATATCTTGGAATTACACCAATACTTTTTAAAAATTATTCTTTTATCTAGTTTTAGGATATATTGGGATGATATGTTCCAAATCTCCCACTTTCATTTCACCTCTACTGGGCCTAAAATCACAAACCACAGTGCCACCACTGCTGTAGGATATAATAGAGTTCGAGTAGCCTATTTTCCTTATAAAATGAAGAGAATTTGTTTTCAAGACCTAAAAAAATTCTAAGGCCTTTCTATATATTCTTCAAAGTTTTTTTCTCTCAGCAAATCATTAGTCCCCTTAAATCCTTAAGCCTTCATTTGTTTCTTGACTGTGATGACTAAGAAACCTAGGGTTAATGTACATGCTAGGTTTTCCACCTTCAAATGCAATCCTCCTTGCCTTTATGACTCTCAAAATATCCTTAAATGAACTCATTCCAATATTTTTATAGTTTCCATTTAGGGATTATGTACATTTCGAATTCAATTGAATAAAACACAGTCTCATAATTTACCCTTCCTATTCATAATGAGCAATCAAGATTCTTAAGTATTTAAATGACCTTTTAAGATGGATTTCAGTAAACCTTCAATGCATAAATGAGAAGAAAGCATAACTCACTTTTCATTCACTTCAACTTAGAGAATCTTTAAAAGGATCAAACCGGGTTTCATATAAAAATTAGAGGTTTAGAACGAAAAAACGGTGATATCTTATTACAAATAAGTACTTTCATACAAAATTTGTTATTTCTTAGACCTTATCTCTTCCTCTTCCTTGAGCAATGCCCTCCTTTCCTCGAATGAATCCCCAAATAACTCTTTCTTTCTTGTATTTATCTCATAACTCCCCTCTTTCATCATCCTTAACTAACCTCTTCACCCTTAAATAGCCAAAATAGGCCTTTTACATCAATTTTTACCTCTTTATTGCCTCATACCCATTCTATAACTTGACTCAACATATCTAAACATTCACATACCTTTGAAAGCTTTCAAGACATCTTAGACACCATAATTGACACTTTTTACATTCTTAGAGATTTTGAATTTTAACTTGGAGGGAGACATTATAATTTGAAATCATGAGCATTTTGACTCCAACTAGCACTTACAATTGCACTCTATACTCTTCCTCATGTTTACAAGACTCTTATTAACCTTCCTTCTTCCATCCACATGACTTAGGAAGTCATATTGTTATTTTTGTAGTTTTCTCATGATGCTCTTGCATCGCAAGTGCATAGATTTTGTGTCTACATTTACCCCTACTTTATTTTGTTGAGTGAATACTCGATGGCATAAGTAGATAGAAAATGTGTACCTTATGATTCTGTAGAGAAGAGTGTTGTTGATCGCATGCCAAGTGGACAAGTGAAGTGTGAAGTGATCACAAAGTAAAGCATGGAAACTAGGAAAGGGAAGTAGACCCTAGGGGTGAAGTGTATGTGTAGTAGTGTGTTGTTGGAGCTTGTGTTTGTTGATGTGAGCTACTTCTTATTGAGTATTAAGGATGGACCTACAAAGAAGAGAGGGAAAGTATTCAAAGTTATATTTATGGAAAATTAGACTAATGAATGTATAAGTAAAGAGTGTAAAAGTGTGTACAAGGAAAGTGTGCACCTGATATGTAAGAGAGTATGAGATAGAAAATTATCATGTTTTCTTGGAGTTATTGGATTTAAATGTTAAATGGGTGAGGTTTTTGGGTGATCACATGCCAAATGTAGTTTTTTGGGTGATCTCACACCAAGAGCGAGTTTTTTGGGTGATCTCACACTAAGAGAAGAGCATTGGGGAGAGAGGTCTATTTTTTCTGTCCTTTCATGATGCTTACCAATAAGCACCATGATATATGATACGTCTGATTTTTCCTATTATTCCTGTTATAACCGATTGTAACTAACAAGATGTATTTTGTAATTGTAGGTAAGTTCCTACTACTCAAGAACTATGTTGTAGACTACTTGAGATTGTTCTAAACTGAGAAATTGACTTTGTTCCCATGAAAAAATCACCCATTTGCTAGTGTCTTGGGACTGAGGGGCTAGTGTCTACTTTTTATTTTGGACCCAATTCTTATTCTCGGTCCATCTATAATTGTGTTCCTATGCTGATTATGTATTGTACACTTTGTTGATCGTAGCTTTGAGTTTTGGTATGGGTGTTTTCTTTTAGAAGCATAATGGACTAAGAGGGGGATAAAATCAATCCTTATAAAAATTTCAATTATACTTCATATCTAAAACTCAAAATACCATATGCATACAATCACAATAACCACTTATTCAACTTTTAATGTGTGCACACCATAAACCATCAATAAAGCATATAACCATGAAAGCAAAGAAACACCATAAGAACACAAGATATAAGTGGGAAACCCTCAAGGGGAATAAAACCCATTGAAAAAATATCTTATATTGATATGTTTTGAATTTAGTGAGGCACCAACCCCACAAGGAGCACCAACCCCTAGTTTAGTAGAGCACCAACCCCTAATTTTGTGAAGCACCAACTCCACAAGGAGGCTACAACCCCCAAGATGATCAAGCACCCACTTAACCACCTTATGATTTGTAGATCTCTGATTTATTTCTAAAATAACTGATTAGAGATCCAATATTGAGCTCGCACTTCTTCACTCAAACCTTAGGTGATCAATCCTCACAAACAAAATATCTTCTTCAATCACTCTAAAAATCATCAAACCATTGCTCTCATGTTCTATGATTTTTATCAACCTTCAACACACTTTAATCAGCCTCAATTCATGCTCCAACACCTGTAATAACATCCACCTAGGTCGCTCCACCTTGCACACACTCCACTAGTTTGGAAAAGCACCCAAAAACATGTTTTTATATGCTTCTCCACCTTTCAAACTTAGGCACAAATTTTTCCCTCCATTTGGTTCGACCAATAAATAAAATAAACATTTAAAATTTTAAATACAACATCTACATATGACCCAATTAGGTCAGCCTAGCCAAAAACCTCATTACATGTGCCAAAAATGGCTCAAAACCCCATGGGCACAATCTTAAAATTACCCTAACATGAGTACCATAATTTTTCATGACCCATGAACCCTTATACATGATTAAAATACCATAAAAATTAAAACATGGTTAATTAATATCAACCAATCAAATTAATTCATTTCTTGGGCCCTTGACTCCCTCTACAATTCTCAAAAAGTTGTTTTCTTCACCCTTTAGCACCTTGGAAACTTCATAATGACACAAAATGGATTCTAATAAACCAAAACATGTCATGTGACCACTAAAAATAAATTTCATAACCTTTATAGCACTTATAAACATGTTATAAGTCATGAAACATATTTTACTTCAAACCACAACAACATTTTCCTTCACCAAATCATCCTTCCAAAACTTTGTTTCCAAAGGTTAGCTCATAAAATCAATTATACATGCATTAAATACCTCAAAATGGATTCATTAGATTAAAAAATAATATCTATTGACTTTACATGTGATAGTGATCATCACCCAATCCATCTCATGCTTCAAACAACATCAAATTTACACAAAAGTAGATCCAGTTTTAAGAACGCAAAAACCTTATTTCTAAAATAATTCCCTATAAAACCTATAAAATCACCTCAACATGAGTAAATCCATATATAAATGGAAATATTTCTGAATATAATTTCCAACACAACTTTAATCACCTCAAAATTCCACCTATAGCTCAAGTTATAGCCAAAACATTGGACCCTGTTATTTGAGACCCCAAAACTGCCCTTTGACTAGTCAACTTGTTTGAGCCTCAAAACACCATGAACCTTAATATTAATGTCCTGAAATTTTATTTACATAAATATTATCTCCCAATTATCATGCCACATAATTTTTCATGCTACTTCTTTTTACCATCATACGTAAAATCCTTATTTTCCATAAACTATTATTTTTAGGTGGGGCCCACTTATCACCATGACCTCAACCATAATTTTCTAGAAAACCTAAAGAGTCTTAGAAAACATATAATCATAAATTTTTCACTTGAAATCAAAATTTGGTCAGTATACTTCACCTTTTGTAAACTACTCCTAGCTAGGGTTTAACTAGGGTTTTGACCTCTTTGCCTTCTTAACATTCGCTCATAAAAACGTGACGGTCAAACAACATAATTATTTCTGTGAAACCTTATAAAATCACCTTATAAGCATCCTAAAAGGCTAAGATATTCCATGCAAATCACATTGTTCACAATGAACATCAGAAGTTCAAATTTGAACTTGATTTTTACCTGTTCTTGACCCTATCTTACAAAATCAGTCATATTTAAGAAAATACACATGGGAACCTAAAAATTTTATAATAGAATCATCACTCATCCCTCTAACATATCCAATCATCATAATGATAACAACATACCCCCAAACTCTCCAGTCACTAATACTTCCATATCTTTGTATGTTAGATCTCTCATAGTAACAACTAGGGACCATTTGAAATAATGCAAGAGATGAACATAAAACCTAATAAAATGACCCAAACATACCTCATATTCCATAATACACCTGATTTCATGTGTCCATGAGCTCAAATGGATCCAATCCACTCTGTCACACCTCCAAGCTAGCTTACCTACTCCCAATGAGCACCTATAGCATGGAGAACCATTTGTACTTGTACTACATTGTGCCACTATTGTGAGTACTCAAGCACCCATAAAACATGTTATCCAACATTTCAAAATGATTCTTAATCCATCAAGAAGCTCACACTATCAAGATACACCTTCTAGGCACCTATATAGGCTTGTAAGAGCAAGCATGCACCACTGAATCCCACTATAACAGGTGATAAACATCTTAACCAAATTGTTAGCACCTCATACATCATCATAAAATCATCCTACAACATTCACTTTGTCATTAGTGTTGTTTTTCATCAATGATAACACGTATTAGGACATCATGCCAACAATCTCCCCTTTTTCATTGATGGAAAACACCCTAAACTTCTCCCCCTTTTTACATTAATTAAAAAGGTTAACATGTTAGTCACCTCATTCACCTTCTTCAGCATCATACCTCCATGCTTTTGTTGGAAACATCCACCAAAGGTCTCAATTTTCTCATTTTCTTGATTTTTCTCAAGAAATATGAGTCTTGCCTTCATTTTAGGCATGCAAACACCATGCTCCCCCTGAAAAAAATATATGTCTAGCATCTGAAAAGCATCAGTACACCATGAAAGAATCATGAACTTACCTTTGTAGGATAAAAATGTCATTTCCAATCTTCTAGGCATGCATATAAGCAATGTTTCACTTATAACCATCTTTTGAGGATCTTGAGATCACTATAACAGTCTTAGAACCTAAGAAACAACACTATTAGCATGCCAAAAATGACATTAAAGACCATACTTCATCATTCTCGATAAAAAAATCACCTTTATTAGGCCTAAGACATGCATATAAGGCATCTTCATACTATGTCAATACTAGGTGCCCATAATAAAAGACCTTTTAGTGCATTTTAGGCCAATTTTGACATCCACCTATAGGTCAACAAAGATTGAACTCATAAAAAAATTGCTCCCCTAAGATTAATGCCTCTAATTCTAGATTATAGGCACAAAAATTATCATCTATCCTTGAAACCATACCTTGGAATCACTCTTACAACTTCTTGTTGTCCCTAAGCAACGTTTTCAGTCATCTACAGTCATTTCCAACTAATATAGATCGATGCATACCATTTCAAGCATGGGTAGAGAGGAAATCACCATTTTCTTACCTTGGCTAACCTTGAGAATACCCTCTCACTCTCATAGATTTACAAACAAGTGCTCCCCCTATCTTGCAGAGCCCAATCACACCTTGAATCAACATTTTCTTGCTAACAATAACACTTCACCACTGTTAGAATGAGATCATCAAATTCATCACATCACCATTTTTTAGAGAAAAAACATGTCTTGTAGCACCTAATAAACCTACAACCATTGGTATTAACAACTAATTCATGTTCCCCTATCTTTTAAAGGCCAAATACACCTTCTTACCTGTCATACACTTTGTCTTAGTATATTGTACCCCTATCTCAGTCTTACTTGAAGGTAAAAGCTCAACAAATTGACTCAACCAACACCATTTCAAGCCATAAGCACACTCTTTCATACATATGCACCATGAATGACTTCAGGAAAAGACTAAGAAACCATCACTTGTGTTCAATACACTATCAACATGCAAAAACAAAGCACCTACGGGCCTATAGGTGGCTAATTTGAGCCAAAAACTCAGTTTTCTCACCTTGTCAAGTAACAAGACCCTTCACCATGCACTTTCACAATGAAAATCATGAATGGATAAGAAGTCATACCTTTCAAAATGATATTGCCTTTGAGAACCTTTCATATCTCTAAGATGCTTCAACTTTGCCTCCTTTGACCTATAGGTCTTCATCCTACTCACTGAGCTACAAGAAACTTTCTCAAGGACATGTTTTTCTGATGAAAACATCAGATGAATTTCCAAAGATATTTGAAACACTTTTAAGGTTCAATCAATCTCAGTAACATGTTAGGACATGAAGAAAAAGCTTTTCCCAAACTTGAGATACCATACACATTGTCTCTACCTATAGCATACATTTCTTGATACCACACAAGATGAAATACAAACTAATCTTCTTCACAATCATAAAAGAACTTTTAGTAATCAATCATACATCAATCGATAATTTCTTAATATTTTACAACATCTTAAAGACCATGTCAGTCTTGAAGAAGTCAGGGGTTAGGGTTTTGACAATCAAACCCTTCTCACTATGCACCTAAAACAAGCCTCCTACACTATCAAGAACATATCAAAAATTACAAATATCTGAGACTCAAACCACTTCCATCCTTTAGCCCCACATGTATAAATTATTCACACAAAATTTCAACTCAAAACTCCATCAATATACCACTCAAAAACAAGTTTCCATGCATACCACTTGGATGGACTATGCACTCCTAGTCAAAGTAAGTGTGAGATAGCGATTTTGACACAATTTCTTTTCACCTCCATGCTTGTACCAACACCTTGAAATAACATTTTTAAACATAATAGACACCTTCTTCAATGAATAGACATCAAGTAAACTCACTTCTCATACATGTAGCACTGGATCTTACTTGTAGAAACCTGATTTTGAGAAACTTTAGTCATTTTGATCCTTTTACTCCATAAGTACTGATCAAGTTGGTACTTTATCACTTTTACTCCACCTTCAAGAGAACATAGAGGATCATACACCACTCTAATATCTCATGACACAGACCCAATATGCTTAAGAACATGACATAGACTAGACACATATGATGACAAGACAGATAACATTCTTGATATGAATGATAGACATCTTTTTCTATGCAATGAAAATAATTGAGACATCCCACACATGAAATATGTTAAGACACATTTGTTAGTACCATTTTTATCTCATGAAAACTCCACATAATCATCTTGTGATTCAGACATGATAGAAAAAACCATCATACACTCAGTGAGACAATACTGATCATATAAGGATATAAATGACATCATCATGGTGTTCAAGACCACTAAACCATTAAGATTCATGAAGGAATAATTCAAGATGATACTTAACCCATTTATGACTCACCATAGATATATTTCATGCCTTGATAACTCATTCACAAACCACTTAAGCTACTTGTAAGTTCAACTCAGATATGCAAGATTGAATGACAATACTATTGCACAAGAACCATCATAATGAGCCAACCATGACTATGAGGAGAAAATACACACACATACATATACCATGTAGATATTACATACACTGACATAGACTACTCCCCTAACCTAAAATATTCATTTACAATGGTATACCTTAAAGAATCATAGTGAAGGTATACTTGATCCATATAGACCTAAAATAAGGTCTTGAAAAGGTCCCAAGACTTTGGGAACTTATAAAATAATTTCATCTTCCCTTATTTATTATAAACATTGAGATTCACTTCTCATTCCATCAACATTTTTACTTGAGGACACAATATGTTCTCTCATATATTCCCATGCTCTTCTAAGATTGTTTTCATGCATTCTAGCTCTTTGAACACAAAAATATTGCATTTAGGGGCTGAGTAACTTCTTATTTGACTTGAAGAACCTTGAAACAATTCTTTGCCACATGTCCAACCTTATTACAGCTGTAGCAAACTATTGCATTCTTCCTCTTAAACCTATCAGCATATCTTGGTGGATCATTTAAGAAAAAACTAACAACATGTCCTTGTTTATTTAAATTGTAGCATACAACACTCTTACCAAAATATCCTCTATTATCTTCCCATGATTGAGTACCTTTAGGATCAAATATCTTAATGAACATCCTTTTACTTATTCTTGGATCAAACACTACTAGATTCCATCCGCAATCCTTGGCTTTGTGACCATACTCACAACATGAATGACATTCACCATGAAAGGATCCTACATCATTATTATAAGACTTTGTATTGCACTCTTTAGCTCTATGACCAAAAACATGACATAAGAAACAATAGCCATTGAATGATTTTTCATACCTTGAAGCATTAAGTTTCCTAATAGGTTTGATCTTCTCATTGTCTTTAGAGTGAGTCACCTTCATTTCTTCCTTGGTACTTAGTTCACCATATTCCTTACTTGGAACCTTGTCTTCTTGCTTCAATTCCTTGTCCTTGAGATCCTCATTGAATCCCAAACTAGCCTTATCACTTTTTGATCTTTGATGGCTAAGAATATTATCTAGGTCACTAGCACTTTTCTCAAACATTTTCAATTTTCTTGAAACTAGATCAAGTCTTGAATGTAGATATTTCATACCATATTCATATTTGATGCACTCCTCCTCCTTTGACTTGAGTTTATCATTGAACAAAGCAAACTTGTGATTTCAGCTGAGTACATTCTTCATCTTTGACCTTTAGAGTTTCTAACAACTCCTCCATTTGTGACTCCAAAATCTGAATAGTATGACTATGTTCATGAGCATCTTCCTTGGATTCAAGGCTGGCTACAACTCTCTCTAATTGTTCCTCAAGATGCCTTGTGATCTCATCATGTTCTTTACTCTCATTCTTCAACTTAGCTTCAAGGAGCTTAATTTGATCTTCATGATTTATTTTCATTTCAACAATCTATTGTGTGATCTTTTCATTCTCATCTCTTGCAAGATTAAGTTCCCTTTTTAATATTTCCCAAGATGACTCTTCACCATCTAAATATGAATCACTAAATCCTTCTCCAAATTCACAAGTTACAATTCCTAGAGGAGAATAAATTTTAGGAATATTTTCTAAACAATTATTACCTTCACTTGAAGTAGAACAACAATCATCTTTGGATTTCTTTCCTTTATGATAATTCTTCTTCTTACCACCCATTTTGTGCTTCAGAAGATCTCCCACAAGTTGTCAAGCTTCTATAGAAGGGCATGTTCGATACCAATTGTTAGAAGGACAATGGATTGAGAGGGTGGGGTGAATCAGTCCTTATAAAAATTTCAATTATACTTCAAATATGAAACTCAAAATACCATATGCATTCAATCACAATAACCATTTATTCAACTTTTAATGTGTGCACACCATAAACCATCAATAAAGCATATAACCATGAAAGAAAAGAAACACCATAAGAACACAAGATATAAGTGGAAACCCTCCAGGGGAAGAAACCCTGATGAACAATATATTATATTGATATGTTTCAAATTTTCGAATTTAGTGACCCCTAGGCCCCAACCCTACAAGGAGTACCAACCCCTAATTTTGTTAAGCACCAACTCCACAAGGAGGATACAACCCCCCAAGATGATCAAGCACCCACTAAACCACCTTATTATGTGTAGATATCTGATTTTTTTCTACAACTAACTGATGGAGATCCAATATTCAGCTCGCACTTCTTCACTCAAACCCTAGGTGATCAATCTTCACAAAACAATCTCTTCAATCACTCTAAAATCATAAAACCCTTGCTCTCATGTTCTTTGATTTTTAAAACCTGTAACACACTTTAATAAGCCTCAATTCATGCTCTCAAAACACCTGTAATAATATCCACTTAGGTCTATCCACCTTGCACAAACTCCACTAGTTTGAAAAATCACCCAAAAACATGTTTTTATATGCTTCTCCACCTTTCAAACTTAGGCCCAAAATTTTCCCTCCATTTGGTTCACCAATACATCAAGGAAAAATTTAAAATTTTAAATACAATAGCTACATATGACCCAATTAGGTTGGCCTAGCCAAAAACCTCATTACATGTGCCAAAAATGGCTCAAAACCCCATGGGCACAATCTTAAAATTGCCCTAACATGAGTACCATAATTTAACCCTTATACATGATTAAATATCATAAAACATTCATACATGGTCTCAATTAATATAAACCAATCAAATTATTTCATTTATTGGGCCCGAGTTCCTTTACAATTCTCAAAACAGTTGTTTCTTTCACCCTTTAGCACCCTAGAAAATTCATAATGCCACAAAATGGATTATATTGAACCAAAACATGCCATGTGACCACTCAAAATAAATGGAATAACCTTTATAAAACTTCTAAGCATGTTATAAGTCATGAAACATCTTTTACTTCAAACCAGTCAATATTTACCTTCACCAAATCAACTCTGACAAAAATGATGTTTCCAAAGGTTAGCTCATAAAATCAATTATACATTCATTCGATACCTCGAGAATGAATTAATTAGATGAAAAATTTATCCCTCTTTACTTTCAAGGTGATAGGAAGCATCACCCAATCCATATCATTCTTCAAACAACATGAAACTTTCACCAAAACAGATCTTGTCCGAACTTCTGAAAACCTTCTTGCTGAAATACTTCCTTGGAAACCATATAAAATCACATCATCATGAGTAAATACATATATAATTGGAAATATATCTTAATATACTTTCCAACATAACTTCAATCACCTCAAAATTCCACATATAGCTCAACTTATAGCCAAAACATTGGACCCTGCTAAAAAAGTTCCCTTTGACTAGTCAACTGTTAGTGCAAATCAGCAGCACCCCCTAAATGACCTTTAGATCTGCACCTTAGAATTGGGTCATTTAGTGTGATTGCACAACATGGAATCTTTTCCCCAAGTGTGGGACTTGCAAAAATGGGAAAAACTCTCTATATTGAAGGTTGGTTCCTCTACTCCTCTGATCAGATGTATGCATGAAATTTGCAAAGGTTTAACTCAAAATTATACTCTAATTCTGCCAAGGAGACAAGGATAGAAGAAATAAAAGAAGATAAAACTAAACTAACAAGGTGATACAAAAAAGGAGTGATGAACATCTATTTCTACAAAATGACCACAGATTATAAAAATGTAACACAAATCACGCACAAATTGCTAAAATGTAATGAAGGATCAGAATGAAGCAAACAACACAAGAAAGGATTGAAAACTCATTCACAGAACTTGCATTGTCATTTGCATTTTTAAATACAGTGCATTACAATAAAAGGAGGTAAAAAATTTGTTGCAGTCCTAAAAGGTCGATATTCTACAAATTCACTTTGTCGGGAGTGAAGGAGGGAGCTTGCGGAACATAAAATCATCTAACCCTTTTCCAATGAGCCAAATATGGCTTTTAACAATGAAAACCCAAGTTTAGGAAGGAGAAACGTGGGAAAAAATGAAATGAATGATTCAACCACTGAAAAAATCCATCAAAATAGCATGGGTACCCTTCAAATTTCATTCCCAATATTTTTGACCATCTTTGAAGAAGAATGGAAGCCATCTTGCATTAAAAATGGTGGTTGAATGTCAATTCTACTCGTTTCCCCATGCCATAGGCGTTTTCTCATTTTATCTAACTAAAATCCACAAAAAAACAAAATTTAAGGTTCCATCGTGTAGATGACTTCAATATATTTCCAATGACACCAAAATCTAGAAAAACTGAGCTCTGGATCGAAAGATATGCCCCTCTGAAGATTTAGGGGAAAACTAGGGCAAAAGCAGATTCGACGGGCCAAAACCTAAATTTTTTCCCCTTTTTTGAATTTGGGAAAGTTTCCTAAAAATTTCACACCCCACTGCTCCGCTACCACATGGCACACTCTGATTTGGTGCAAGATTTAATCAGCTTTCTTTCCTCTGTGGGTCCGTGGAAAAACTTTCCTTTGCGCCATTTTAAACATTTTGCCAAATTTTGCCAAATCCTTCCGCGCCTCCGATTGGACATGTGTCATCCTCCGGTTGGTCCGCGGGCCTTCACAAATTTCTTCTCCTCCTCCTTGGTAGGCCTATGGGCGAGTTTTTCCTTTTCACCCTTTGTTATTTTGGTAAAAAGCCAAAATTTTCTCCACCCCTCTGATTCCGCCGGTCTCATGGACACGTGGCGTATTCTCATTCGGACGTGGGCTTCAAACCATTTCTTTCCTCTGCGGGCCCGTGGGAAAAATTTTTACTTTGTGCCCCACCCACTCCTTGGAAATTTTTTCAACTTACCTCCGCTGACTTGCCATTCCACCGCCACGTGGCACATTCCTATTGGTCGTGGACCTTCCCAAGGGAAAATTTCCCTCAAAACTCCGTGAGCCATAACTTGCAAAATACAAGGAGTTAGAAGGAAAATTTTACCTTTCTGGAAAGGTGAGAAAATTCTCTATCTAATAAATCCATTTCCAAATAATTTTGAGTGTTTAAAAGTGAAAAATTCAACTGAGGCACAAGGAAGGAAGGAATGAAAGAAAGTTAGTCAAAAATAAGCAAGGGGCTTATTTTGGATAACAATTTTGGTGACTCAGAGGGGTCATTCACTGCTGGATGAAGTGACCAGCTACCTAAAGCAATCCATTGGGCAATGGAGTCATCAACTTAACTACTTGGTACTCTCAACTCATTAAAAATTTTCTAGAAAGAAGATTGTGAGAGTAGAACATCACTTGATCTGGAGCATGGCCTGCAAAGATGCATCCTTGGGACAACAAAGCTTGTGCCAAAGCACTTAGGGAAATGTAAAACTAAGCTACAAAAAAACAATGTGCACAAGCACTTGGAGGAATGAAAATCTAAGATAATATGTACAAGGTGAGGAGTTTCCCCTAGTAGCAATGCTTTAGATGGATTCCATTAACTGAAATCTACTGAGTTCTTCACCATCCAATGTATACAATTGGAAGGCATTTATGTTCTTACATTTTGTGACCATCTAGGGGCCACTCCAAATGGCATAAAACTTTGAATGCCTTCCTGGATTTGCTCGGTTTGCATCCCATTTCAACACTAAATCTCCAACTTAGAAGGTTCTAGCCTTAGCTTTCCTATCAAAGGTTCTCTTGATCAAGGCTTGGTCCTTCTCCATTGTTTGGGCTGCATGCTCTTTGATTTCTTGGAGTTCCATCAATTCTGCATATCTAACCTCCATGGGTTCAAACTCCAACAATTCCAATTGCTTCATGAGTTCCAACGTTGGCAACTCAAGTGACATAGGCAAGATTTCCTCTCTTCCATAAACAAGTCTGAATGGAGAGTTATCGGTGGATCTCTTGGGAGTTATCCTATCAGCCCATAAGGTTGATTTAAGTTTAGTGTGCCAAGTCCTCTTGATGATCTTTAATAGGTTTTTTTGGTAGACTCAACTTGGCCATTACCTTGAGGGTAATAATTTGATGAAGTGCTCAAATAGATCCCATTCTTAACAGCCCATTCAGTTACCTTTGATCTTATGAATTCCAATGCATTATCTGATATTATAGTGGTAGGTATACCAAATCTGGTTATTATCCCCTCATAGAAGTCTAGAATGCTAGATTCATTTGCCACTTTGAGTGCCACCGCCTCGATCCATTTGGTAAAGTAGTCATTGCTATTAGAACCCACTTGTGTCCTTGGCTTGAGTTTGAGTTAATGACTCAATGAATTCCAAACCCCATTGCATGAATGGCTAGTCAACTGAAATTGGGTGCAATAGAAGGGATGCTAATCTTTCCTTTCCTGTGAATAATGCACAATTTTTGCACCTCTTGATCCACGCATAACAATCACTAAACACCTTGGGCCAATAATAGCCAGCCTTCATAATCTTGAGGGCTATCACTCTTGGAGAAAAATGACCCCTAACTGATCCACCATGGAACTCTTCTAACATTCTCTTACTTTGATTTTTCCCAATGCATCTCAGCAACACTCCATTTATATCCCTTTTGAACAAGACACCATCAACAAGTGCATATGGGATAGCCTACAATTTGAAGTGTCTTCTCTTGGTTTTGTTCATCTCTGGAGGGCATAGGCCTATTTTTAAGAAGTGCACTATGTCTTGGGTCTAGCAAGGAGTGACCATACCACCATTCTCTTCTTGAACACCTCTTTGTTCTTGGTTGTCTTGCAATGCCAAAACAACATCCTTCCCATTTCCTGCTTCCATTGATTTTCTCAAGGCTAGTTGTTCACATAATCCCTTTCCTTGAACCAGCTTGGTGACTTTGATCTCAATGTCATACTCCATGACACGAGTAATCCACCCTGCACATTTTTCATTTAGGTCTTTGTTGAGGAGGAAGTCCTTAACTCCCACATGAGAAACCAGCAGTTGAACCTTGTTGTTTGAAACTAGATGCTTAAATTTCTTCAAGCTCCTAATCACTACAAGAACATGCTTCTCAATGAAGGAATACCTCACCTCATATTCCTCCAAGCTTTGGCTAAAGAAGGAAATTGGCTGCTCTGCATTTTCTTTGTTCTGTTGTACTAAAATTGCAGAAATTGTATCATCACCGCCAAATGCATAAAGGATAAAATATTTAGAGAAATCTGGGTTAATGAGAGTTGGATCTTATGAGATAGCCTCTTTTATTTCCTCAAAACTTGCCTTACCTTCATTTGTCCATTTGAAATCCATACTTTTCTTTAACATCATAGTTATTGGCTTGACAAGGGTTGCAAAGTCTAGAACAAACCTTCAAACAAAATTGATTCTTCCCAAGAAACTTTGAAGGGCCTTCTTATGACTTGGTAATGATAGCACTTTTATCACTTCAACCCTCTCTGGATCAATTGCTAATCCCTCTTTGGAAACAATGTGGCCTAGGAGCTTTCCTTCATGAGATAGAAAATTACATTTTTGGGATTCAAGGATACCCCAAACCTTGTACATCTTTGGAACACTTGTCTCAAATAAAAGAGATGATCTACTGCACTTTTAGAAAATACAAGTAATATCATGTGCACGTATATCAACACTATTTTGTTGATCAATCCCTTGAACACCATATCCATTTCCCTTTAGAAGGTAGCTCCGGCATTAGACAGCCCAAATGGCATTTTCCTATATGCATAGGTTCCCCATTTGGTGGTGAAGGCTGTTTTGAACTGATCATCCTCCTTTACCATGATCTGATTATACCCTGAATAACCATCTAGCAATGAAAACATCTCGAGATAGCAACAACTTACAAAATCTGCTCCATAGAAGGAAGTGGGTAATGATCCTTGAGGGATACTCTATTCAAATCTCTAAAGTCTACACACAATCTGATTTCTCCACTCTTCTTTCTAACTGGAACCAAGTTTGCAACCCAGCTTGAATGCTTGATGGGAAATATGATACTTACCTCTATCAACTTATTTAATTGCTTCTTCATGAGGGAATTAATTTTGTGGATTGATCGGTCTTTGTTTTTCTGATGGGTTTAGCACTTGGATCTAATTCAATTGTGTGTTGAGCTAGCTTGGGATTGAAACCTCTCAAGTCTTCATAGCTCTAAGAAAATATATCTAGGAACTCTTGGAAAATTTTCATGAACTCATACCTTTCTTGCTTGGTTTCCACTTTACCAATTTGAAGTGATTTTCCTTCTCCCACTGAGATGGGCACTGAATCTTCTCCCTTGACTTGGATATTTTCTTTCTCCTTCCTAAATTGATCATTAGGATTAAAGATGGACTCCAAAGTGACAAGTCATTTTGGTAGTTTGTTGGTTCTCAGCTGTACCACTTGATCACCATATTGTTGTTCTAACTTTTCCTAATTTTTGGCTGAGAACTCAACTTCTTCTTGCAAGAAATTGATGATTTGTTGGTCACTTTCAAACACTTTCCAACTTACATTATTGTCTGGCACTGATGGCCTTACAATCACATGAATGTTTGGCTGCACTTTATCTTCCTTGATACTCTCCACAACATCAAATGCCGCCCAACTACTGCAACCCTATCAGCAGCTTGGTTTTCTTTCCTGGGGATGGAGTTGATGCCAAAGCCTTCAAAATCCTCAATGAGGTCCTACACCCTATTCTTATAACACTTGAGCAGGTCATTTTTGGAAACATGTTGTCCTTTAACTTGATTAACAATCAGCTCACTGTCACCAAAGACTTGTAAGTTTTTCATACCTCTCTTTCTTAACCAATACAATCCTTGTATCAAAGCTTCATATTTAGCGGTGGTGTTAGAACATGCAAACTGAAATCTAAAAGTTGAATAATACTTAATGCCTTGAGGTGAAACAAGCATAGCTAACCCCTTAAACCTTGTCTACTTCTCAATCCATCAAAGAATATCTTCCATACCTCATTGTCATCTTTATGGTCTAGCTTGGTGATCTAGGAATAGGCTGATTTTCTTCATGCATGTAATAAACTCCTCGTTCAAATTTCTTTATTTCCTTGTAGGGTCAAGATCATGTACCTTGCTTTCCCATTCATCAAGAGTCAAATTTAGGATGCTTCCAGCTTTGGTGTCAACTTCATATGTGCCTAGATAATCCTCTTGATCAAATGTTGAAGCAGTTAGCATTCATTGGTCTTGGAGTATGAGGCTCAATGTCAAATTTTGCAATAGGTTCAGACCTTATTATGGCCTTAGCTCCATATCTTGTTTAAAACAACATGTGTGACCAATCAGTAGACAAATAGCCTCCAATTCTAGCTGTGAAATCCCTTGACAAACATAGGGCAAAAAGTGGTCGTAAATCTATCACTGACACATCTTGCAAAACAGTGACATCAGGGCATGCATGCAAAGTGAGGCTTAAATATTTAATTACCCCCATTTTTGTTACTATTGTCCCATCCTTTTACACTACTCCTTTGGATATGATTTCATATTGGAGGCCCAACTGATCAACTATTTGCTTGGGCATCACAGAACTACTTTCCCCAGAATCAATCATACAATTGTGTACTAATTTATCCCCAATGATCAATGAAACATAGAATGGAGGGGGATTCAAAACTTTACCTTGCTGTCCTCCAAGCTTCCCCTCAAGCTGAGAAGAATTTGTGAGTACCTTCTCTTACATATGAGCTTGCTGATTTGAAGTTCACCAATTCTTCATAGCAGCTTGTAGTAGATCCCTTTGGCTTGGGATGGATAGTAATTCCCACATAGATATATTCACATTTGTCTTCTTCATTTGTTCAATGATGTTAAATGAGGATGAAATATCTCTTTGTTTCCCCTTAGCCTGCACACTCTTTTCTTGTACATGGGCTGCAATAACTAGCATTTGAGCTGGTCTAAAAGGTGGTTTGGGTTGTCCTTGCACATTTGGAGTTGGATTCTGCTTGCCAACACTTTTTGGAGTGATGGAAGGTTGTGGATCACCTAGAGCTAATGACTGCCCTTCACCAATATTCCTCTTCTTTGACCATGTGTTAGCTACTACATTCTGAGAAATTATTTGATTCATACCACAAAAATCTTCAGCCTGCCAATTCACAAGTGTAGTCTCATTTGGAGTTGTATTTTGCTAAGATGTTCCTTGTTGTTGGTTTGTTTCTTGACTCACCTCACTCTCTACGCCAATTTTTGTCACCATCAAAGCTTGGTTCAAAGCACCATTGAAGCACATAGACTGGTTATGAGGTTCATTGCATGGGAAACACCAATCATACTCTTGAGCTATATTATTTTACACTGGCACTAAGGCTTTAGAGGTAGATGTAGCATTGGGGTTATAAGGCTGAAATGGTCTATTGGCAGGAGGTCATACTTGATTTTGATTTACAGCTGGATTGGGGCCTTATTAGGCTTATATAGTTTCCTATTAGGCTAAGTTTGACACAAATAAGAAGGTCTAAAACTTTGAGCTTACTACCCCTTTAGTGTAACCATCTCATTGCCTAAATTTTGTAATTGTTTCATGACTTCTTGAAGTTCATTTGAGGCACTAGAGGATGAAGTAGAAGTTTCATTTGAACTCTAATTTCTAGGAGTGGGAATAGGAGCTAAAGTAGGTGCTTGACTAGTGCTTGGGATTTCCAAGTTTGGATATAAGGGCATAGGAGGCCTAGGCACCAGTTTACCAGCTTGGATCAAACAATTCTCAGCCCTAATGGCGATGTTATAAGCTGTAGGTATATTTACACCTCCCATGGATTGGATTAACATAGAAATATTAGAATTTAAAGCTTTGAGATAGTATAAGAAAGCACCTTCAGTTGTTGGCCTTACTTCCATTGGGATTCTATCCTAGGTCCTTTGAAATCTAAAATTGAAGTCTGTTAGCTGCTCATTGGGAGCTCTCTTGATAGTTATCAATTTTTCCAATAGAGACAACATATCTCCCTTTTCTCCAAACTACTCATGGAGAACTATGCACAACTAGTTCCAATTTCAGATAGATCCTACCCCAAGACTCTGAACCATTGCAAGGCTTACCCTTTGAATGAAGATTCCAAAATTTGACAAGATTTGCATCTCAACAATCTCATGGATTGCACAAACATTAGAAATGTCTTTGACATGATCACCAAGAGTGGTCTGATTTTCCCTGTAAATTATGGGATGTTCTTCAATGTTGCAACTAGAATTGGGTTTTGTGCATTGAGAGCAAGTGGGTTGTTGCCGGTGAAGTTTACATAAGGGTTACATTGTCTTATTCGATTGGCACGAGAACCCTTTTTGATTGGGTGAAAGGTCTACCAGGTGGAGGAGTTGATAGAGTTCTATTTGGTGGAGATGGAGACCTTTGAATTCTTCTTCCCCTCTCTCTTCTTCTTGGGGATAACTACATATACTCAGACAATCCCTCTTCTCTAGCCCTTGACCTTGTTTGGATCCTTCTCATGAATCTTCAGACTTGGAATTTCTTTGAAACCGAGTTGATTTTATCTCTTTGGAGCCGCTTGGATATGCAAATCAGGGCTCTTTTAAGCAA
This sequence comes from Taxus wallichiana var. yunnanensis, assembly GCA_018340775.1. NCBI lineage: Eukaryota > Viridiplantae > Streptophyta > Pinopsida > Cupressales > Taxaceae > Taxus > Taxus wallichiana. Next base: position 274,079,987 of record CM031244.1, read on the forward strand.
GAAACTTACAACAAATGCACATCAAATTTGTTGTAATGAAGATGAAGACCTCTAAGGTCCCACTAGGTGTGCCAAAACTATTAGTGCAAATCAGCAGCACCCCCTAAATGACCTTCAGATCTGCAAGTGAGAATTGGGTCATTTAGTGTGATTGCACAACATGGAATATTTTCCCCAAGTGTGGGACTTGTAAAAATGGGAAAAAAACTCTCCAGATTGAAGGTTGGTTCCTCTACTCCTCTGATCATATGTATGCATGAAATTTGTAGAGGTTTAACTCAAAATTCTACTCTAATTCTACCAAGGAGACAAGGATAGAGAGAAAAGAAGATAAAACTAAACTAACAAGGTGATACACCAAAGGAGTGATGAACATCTATTTCTACAAATTGACACATTATAAAAATGCAACACAAATCATGCACAAATTTCTAAAATGTAATGAAGGATCAAAATGAAGCAAACAACACAAGAAAGGATTGAAAACTCATTCACAGAGCTTGCATTGTCATTTCCATTTTTAAATATAGTGCATTACAATAGAAAGGAGGTAAAAATGTGTTACAGTCCTAAAAGGTCTAATATTCCACAAATTCACTTTCCAGGGTGAAGGAGAGAGCCTGCAGAACATAAAATCATCCAACCCTTTTCTAATGAGCCAAATCTAGCTTTTAACAATGAAAACTCAAGTTTAGGAAGGAGAAACGCGGGAAAAAATGAAATGAATGATTCAACCATTGACCACATCCATCAAAATAGCATGGGTACCCTTAAAATTTCATTCCCCAATATTTTTGACCATCTTTGAAGAAGAATGGCAGCCATCTTGAATTAAAAATGGTGGTTGGATGTCGGTTCTACTCTTTTCCCCATGCCAGAGGTGTTTTCTCATTTTCTCTCACTAAACTCCACCAAAAAACAAAATTGAATATTCCATCATGTAGAGGACTTCAATAGATTTCCAATGACACAAAAATCAAGAAAAACCGAGCTTTGGATCGAAAGATATGCCCCTCTAAAGATTTAGGGCAAAACTAGGGCAAAAATGGGTCGGGCCGAAACCTAAAATTTTTCCCCTTTTTTGAATTTGGGAAAAATTCCCCAAAAATTCCATGCCCTGCAACTCTAATGCCATGTGGCACACTCTTATTTGGTATGGGCTATAATCAGCTTTCTTTCCTCTGCAAGCCCATGGCAAAAACTTTCCTTTGCGCCATTTTAAACATTTTGGAAAATTTTGCCAAATCCTTCCGCGCCTCTGACTTCCGCCTCGACTGGACATGTGTCATCCTCTGGTTGGTCTCGTAGGCCTTCGCAAATTTCTTCTCCTCCTCCTTGGTGGGCCTACGGGCTAGTTTTTTCCTTTTCACCCTTTGTTATTTTGGCAAAAGCCAAAATTTTCTCCACCCCTCCAACTCCCGCCGGTCTCATGGACACGTGGCGTATTCTCATTCGACGGGCTTCAAACCATTTCTTTCCTCTGTGGGCCTTCGAGAAAACTTTTTCTTTTGCACCCCACTCACTCCTTAGTGATTTTTTCAATTTACCTCTGTGACCCGCCATTCCACCACCACGTGGCACATTCCTATTGGTTGTGGACCTTCCAAGGAAATTTTCCCTCAAAAACTCCATCGAGCCATAACTTGCAAAATACAAGGAGTTAGAAGGAAAATTTTACCTTTCTAGAAAGGTGAGAAAATTCTCTATCTGATGAAGCCATTTCTAGATAATTTTGAGTGCCTAAAAAGTGAAAAAAATTGACTAAGGCACAAGGAAGGAAGGAATGAAAGAAAGTTAGTCAAAAATAAGCAAGGGGCTTATTTTGGATAACACAACCTATTTTATCCTCAAACACCATGAACCTACATGTTTATGTCCTAAAAATTAATGGAAATCAATATTATCTCCCAATCATCATGCCACATCAATTTTGCATGCTACTCCTTTGGACCATCCTGCTCAATATCCTTCTTTCCCATAAATTTCTATTTTTAGGTGGGGCCCACTTATCACCATGACATCAACCATAATTTTCTAGAAAACCTAAGGAGTCCTCTAAAATATCCAATTATCAAATTTTCACTTTTAATCAAAACTAGGTCAATATACTTCACCTTTTGCAAACTTCTCCTAGTAGGGTTTAATTAGGGTTTTGACCTCTTTGCCTTCTTAACATTCGTTCATAAAATTGTGACAATTAAACAACCTCAATATTTTTAAAAAACTTACTAAATTCACCTTATAATCATCCATTAAATCAAAAATATTCCATGCAAATCACATTGTTCACAACGAGCATCAAAAGTTTAAATTTGAACTTGATTTTTACCCTTTCTTGACCATGTCTTACAAAATCAGTCATATCTAACAAAATACAAAACATGGGCACCTAAAAAATTTCTGATAGCATCATCACTCATCCCTATAACATCTCCAATCATCATAATGATAACACCATATCCCAAAATCTCTCAGTCACTAAGACTTACCTATGTTTATATGTTAGATCCTCATAGTAACAACTAGGGCCAACTGAAATAATGCAAGAACTAAACATGAAACCTATGAAAATGACCCAAACATACCTCATATTCCATTATACACCTTATTTCATGCATCCATGAGCTCAAATGGCTCCAATTCACTCTGTCACACCTCAAGCTAATTACCTACTTCCATTGAGCACCTATAGCATGGAGAACCATTTGTACCTACACTATTCCATTGTTGTGAGTGCTCAAGCACACTTAAAACCTATTATCCAACATTTCAACATGCTTCCCAAGCCATCAATAAGCTCACACTGTTAAGTTACACCTTCTAGGAATCTGTATAGGCTTGCAAGATCAAGCATATACCATTGAATCCCATTTGTAGCGGTGATAAACATATGAATCGAGAATGTTAACATACATCATCATGACATCATCCTATAATATTCACTTTATCATGTATTCAGTTTTGCATCAATTACAACACCTACTAGGACATCATGCCAACAATTTTTTCACCCAATAGATGCCCCCCTCATTTAGGGTGCATGCGACAACAATGTTGTAGGAGAATCTAGTACAAAGGAGAGGATCGATATTGATTTGACATGGATAACTACATGAGGTAGTGGTATGCATGGTAGAAACCAATGCATATGTAAACAATATAGGCTAATAACAAGTTTTAGTATAAAGTCTACCATGTAATAAAAGACAATGTAATAAGCAACTAGGAAGACAATATGGACCATGAAAAGTGGGTTGCGTATCACTCACAATGTCACAAGACAATAAGGGCCGAAGTGGCCAAAAGCATATAATACATAGGGCATGTCCGAAAACAATGGAAAATAATATAAAGCAAGAATTAATAGATAGACATGGTTGTATAGACCCTATAAAGAAAATTCTACACATGAAGCACTTGTTAGCATGTTATAAAGATAAATCATATGTCAAAATGTGTATAGATCAGTGATAAATATAGTGATAGTGACTATAAATAGTAAGTACCAAAGTGATAGAACCCGTAATGTGCAGATTATGATAGTAGCAAAAGTAGATTCCCTATGAGCCTTGGGGGGACTGGTAAAGAGTAGTGTCAAGCATCATGAATCGTGTATGAATCTATGAAAGGTCTTGCATTCACCTCAAGATACCAAGTGAACGTGCATGTGTGTATAGAAAAATATAATGACATATTAATAATCCATCTAGCATAGGAAAAAAAGTGTAACATGTAAGTAAAATAAGCTAACAAGAGTAAATGCAACAAAGATATGCAAATGTTATGCAATTGTGATGGTGTTTTGTGATGTGCAAGATGTGAAGAGATGGGGGAAAGTGTTACCCCATGTAGATGTGTATGAGATGAGTTTCATTTAGAAATTCCCCCTCAACAATAAAGAATGAACCATAGAACAAGAGTGTGTCATCGGGAAATAAATGTATTGTGTGGGATTAGATGCTAGGAAAGATATATCATGAAGCACAGAGTGTAAAGTGTAGATGATGAAAGGTTCATTTCAGAACTATACCCTCGATAGTCAAGTATGAACCATGGAACTAGAGTGCATCATTAGGTAATGATAGTATAATGTTTGCACCAATGGTGTGAAAGTGCTAGAAATATTATACATGAAGCACAAAGCATTAAGTGTAGCAAAGAGGTTATAAGTAGATACTAAAGACAACTGATTGAGATAGAGGGGGAGAAAGTTTGATTCCCCCATGTGTGATTATTGTGAGTAAGAATATCTAGATTATGTATAGTACACAAAAGTATGTATATCATAGATAGAAAGTAGTACAGTTGCAAAGCATGTATCGAGTAGCATAGGAGCATAGATAGATGTAGCAAGGTGTGTTCATAGTGTAGATAAGATAAAGTTTTGCTTAGGAATATTAACATGAAGTGCAAAGTAAGTGTGCAAGTGATGGATGTCTATGTGATGATGTGAGAGAGCAATTTCCATGGTGGCGGAGTTTGAAATGTGTCCCGGCCATCAATATAAGCATTAGCTTGAGTGAAAGGAGGTTAGATCTTAGCTTATGTTGAGTGAGTTATTTTTTTGTCCTTGGATGGTGGTTGCTTATTTGGGATTAGTAACATTGTAGATGACTTGATAGGAGGAGGTAATGGGGTAAGTATTTTTAAATTTGGTTTCTTATTTGGGATTGGCAACATTTTAGTGACTTGATAGGAGGTAATGGGGTAAGTATTTTTAAAGGTGGTATGACACTAGGTTGGATAGGTGGCTCTTGACTTACCGAAGAAGGAACATTAGTAATTATGGCATGATGCTCATTAGACATAGAGGGATCAGATTTGGGAGCCCAGTGGGATTTAGTAATTGGAGATGAGCATGTAGCATAATGTTGTGTAGCAAATGAAATAAAACCCTGATGCTCAAGGTGCTTAATTATTTGTTTTAAAGCATATAAATCATTATCATGATGTCCATTGATTTTGTGATAATTTCAAAATGGGTGACCTATGTATTTTGCAAGCTGATAAGGAGGGTAGTAATGAGTAGGTGGCAAGTTGATCAACTAGTGATTGAGGATCTCAGGAAGAATATCACGTCAGGTTCACCAATTGATTTAATATAAATCGAATTAAATCTAATTTCAAAGTAACTACTGTAGTGTATGATATAAAAGTGATAATATACATTAATACACAAGTAAGCACGCATCTAATATATGAAACCCTAAGTAAGAGGAGGAGATAGGTTAACTTAGCTGATTTCAAGTGATATGAAAGTTTCTGAGTGAAGAACTATTGGAGCAGACTAGGAGGAGCGTCATTAAGGATCACTAGAGATTCTAGAATTCAGATGTGTGCATGATAGGAGAACCCATGGGAGGATAGGAGCATCGGGCATGAGTGACTAATATGGGTGCTAGTATCAGCTAGATGCTAAGGTTTTTTCCTTTTCTATACGGGAAGATATTTGTTGTTGATATCTGTTTGTCACTCTGGTTTCACTCTTATATCGTCAATTGTACCTATAACCTACAAAAGAGTTGTCTACTGCACATGTCCACAAACCATGTCAAATATAATAAAAAATATATACGAGAATGTGGAGTCGAACAAGCCTCAATGGTCACATGAAGAGTTAACTCGGTACTCAAGCATTGCACTACATTTCAAACTCCATGTAGTTATTTATGAATGTGTGTGTAATGATGCTCGCCCTTATGCAAGTTGCACTATAATAACAAGATAGATCTAGTATGCTCCAAGTATTTAAATGTGTGCAATGGGATATAATAGACTTCTCCTCTTGTGTTGTGTATGCAGAGTGATGCAAAGCACTTGTCCCTTGTGTGGATGTGCTAGATGGATGCAATTACAAGAATTTCCTTTACAATAATGTCTAATTTTTGTATTCCTATCATTCCTTTGATCATCTATATCATACCTTGAAGACTCGTGATACTAAGTTACTTTATTTAGGAAAACTCAAATATGGTTCTAATACTTGATCATTCTTTTATTCTAAATTTCTAAGAAAGGTTCCCTTTAGCCCCAAGTATAATTATTTTAAGAATGTTTTCAATGTTGTTTCTCAACCTCCTAAGCTTCACTCAAACACCGCTTTCGGCATGTATTTACTCGATTGCCTTATCCTCCACATATGTTGTTTCCCCAACTCATTGAAAGTAATTTTATCTCTCTTTAACCTCCTCTCAAGTATGATCCCAATAGGACCCATGGTAGGAAGTTTTATGAACATGCACATTGTGATTACCATAGATGAAATTGCCATTCTACCAAAAAGTAATTCAAGCTTCACCATTTGATTCAAGATATCCAATTTCTGAATCCACTAATTCCACTTCTAATGACAATAGAATGTTAAAAATATTCAATAACCCATTACCTAAGCATGAAAATTCAGCCCTTGAGTCCTCTTCTAATCATACCTACCACGCAGTGCCTCCTCCTGATTCTTTGAATCATCCCCTTGGATTCCTTATTGGTGCTATTGATCTCCCATCACTGTTATCACTTTCATTGATGTTGATTTTCATGCCTCATTCTCCTCCCATATATTACATATTGATGCTTTTATTAGGCCCCATGTCGTCAAAAATGTTATGGTACATCCTACATTCAAATACAATGCATGTTCATTATCTTTCTTGCAGTCCATTGGCTTCCCTCTATCTCAGATGACACGTAAATCTCCCACTTCTCATGGCCATGTTATTCTACCCATTATTGTTGGGCCTCTTACTATTTCTATGCCATTTACTATTGGATCTATTGTTATGCATTGTGACATGCTCTTAGGACTCCCTTGCCTCGGGCTACCAAATTCATTTAAATCTATTATTCACTTGTGACTTAATTTTATCCATGAGTGACATCTTATCACTATTCGAGGAATTTCACCATGGAAACCTTTGTCCTTGGCTCCTCCATCCATCCCATATTCAGTTGCTCCTACTTCTAGTGCATCTTCTCCTATTCATGATGGATCCTTATCCTTGACACCTCTATGGTATCTAGAGCCCTTTCTCCTCTTATGGCACCTTTTGCACATCCATCTTAGTTTACTTCACATATGGTTACTACTCATCAGCCTCATCACATTTATAGATCCCATATCCCACCTCATAGGAGCACTTCTTCACATAGGTCACATGCTCCATCTAGACATGTTTTACGCTCTATTTCTCCAAATGCTCGATCTAGACCTATCTCATATACATGGCCTCATGCACTCTCCCATGACCATCGGACCCTGGATCATGTCCACATATGTAATTCACCTATATCATTTGATCATGGGCCCTTTTGTAGTAATCTCATTACATAGATCATTTTGGCATTCACACTTGGGGGCATCCTAATCTCCCCACACCACCCAATGATGCACTCTTGTTCTTGGTTCATGCTTTCTTGTGTAGGGAATTCTACATAAACCTCTTTGTGCACGCACTTGTGCGCATCAAGCACGCGCGCGCGCACACACACACACACACACACACACACCCCATGGTGCATCTTTATTCCTCCCTTTTAGTTATTTTATTTCACATATATACATTTAAAAATAAAAAAACATATTTGGTTAGATCTTGATTGGATGTACTCTTGTTTCCTTATACTACTCTATGTTTCACCTTTGCTTATCATGTTACTATGGTTCTTAGTATGCTTTATCATTTTTATACACACATGCACATTCACATGGTATCTTTAGGTGAATGCAAGTAACTTATAGGTTGTTACACAATGTATGATGTTTCGCTTTGTCCATCACCAGTATCGTTGAGGCTCTTGGGGCATCTACCATTTCCCACTTACTATCAAGCTATATTGTTACAATATTTCAAATTTTCATTCCTATATTCAAATATTACATTTCTGCATACTATTTATCTTCCATAACATGCTAACGGTTGCTTCATGTGTAGCAGTTTCCTTGCAGGACTCCTTCCAATCATGGTTATCTGATTTTTTTATGCCTTCTTTGTCATTGTTTGTGGGTTATGCCCTATGTTTTCTTGATTGCATTGTTTGTACAAGCCTTAACTACTCCAATTTTCTTACGACATCTTGAGTGGTGTCCCATGTATGTAACCAACTACTCATTGTGTCCTTGTTTGTTATTTTCATATATGCTTTTACTAGTTGTTATTTTAGTGTGCATTATTTATTTATCACTAACACTTGTATGCTAGCATTTTCCCATTGTTTTACTTACACCATGGTAACTACCATGTGTAATCCTTATTCCCCCTATAGGATTCCTATGTTAGATGTGCACATCAGTTTTAACTTTCATCATTTAGGATTTGTTCACATTTGTTCATCTCACGCACCCCAAATGAGTGGGGGTAAACATCAGGTGAACATTTTCACCCTCTTAATAGTTACAGAACCTAGACAACTTGATCGAACAAAAATTAGTTACAAAACAGGGCCAAAAATAAACTTGGCCATAAAACCCAAGTATGGACATAAGCACCTAGAGCAGAGAGGACCACACTGGGCATTAGTTTCCCACATGGGCACTCTATCTTGGGGTAAAAATAGTTACTGTAATAGTTTCAAAGCATTTTCACGGTCACATTTTTCTCCATTTTAAGTAGTTACACAACCATTTTCATAAAGAAATCAGGCATTAATAGGAACTAAATCAAGAACTAAATAAGGGAATGACACCTAGGTCATATGTAGGACAATGAAATTCCTAAATCCTTTATGTCACCCGAGGTAAGTTACAAATCAGGTTTTGATCATATATGGTGGCATTTATCCGTAGGGAAGAATTAATGGTTGGAGGGAAAAATAGACCACTCTCCTAATACACTTTTCCTTAGTGGTGACAGAATGCCTAAATCCGAAATTTAGTGTTGGGATGTTCAAATACCTAGTTTGGCAACATGACACCCAAATCCTTTATGTTATTCCAACTAGCTCCTAAGCATCGAGTCTACAAGTAGGAACAAATTTCTATCCCTTTCTCTTTCAACACTCTAGGTGTACTTGTACACTGAAAATAAACCTATGATTCCATATGCACTTGAATTCTTGAGGTCATGTTGAGATAGCCAAAGTACAATAGGTGAGATACGAATGGGATAAGCGGAGATGGCGATAATACAAGGATCTAGGATCATGGTAAATGTAAACACTTGATTAATAAGTTAGGAACTTTCTCATCAAGGGTAATGAATGCCCACCTAACTTTGTATGGGGGTAATACTATGGTATAGGGTGATTGTTTTACGTATATATTGATCGATATTAGTGTAGCCAAAAACACCTCATCCTAGTTATTGGACCAAAGGAAATTTTTTGTTCACCTCTATATATTCCTCTCCAAAGAGGATCATGCAAGATTTTGGACTAAGGACATGTTGGACAAAGTATGGATTTGGGTCTCTAGCCCATACTACTTGAATGGTGAGGTCGGCCCAATATTATTCAACTATGGTTGGTTTCTCATTGAGAGCGTTGATTTGACCTATGATTTGTGGAGGTAAAGGGGTAGATCTAAAAACTAAAGCTCGTAGACCTAGGTCTATATCCCCTTGATATTAGTCAATGCTGGTGGGTTAATGATAGGTTCAAAGAGCCTTCTACAAGGTTTGGGTGGACCTAGGATGGTCATGCAAGACACCGACTCATGAGAAAGGTGGGAGGAAATCAAACACTTGGTGGCAAAAGGGGCTAGAGACTAAGTTCGGGTAGTCTAGGTTGCTAAAGAAATGGGATGTTGTGTTCGTTTTGGCTTCTAATTTATTTTTAATTCCTAACTTTAAATAAGTAAGCAAATGAATTTGAATTAAACAAAAGACAATTAATTCACCTTTTAATTTAATTAAATTGCATTTACAAGTACTTAAATAAAGTAAAACAACAACTAGCTAATTCCTTCTTTTTGGATTTTTAATGGAGCTTTTCAAATACAAAACAATTAAACAAACTAAATTCCTAAATTATTTTTTTATTTTCAAGATTTAATAAAATAAATAAAAATAAACTATTTACAGAGCACACAAAAACGAGAAGCTAAATTAAAATAAAACAACTACTTCTAATTAAATAAACTAAATAGGGAATAATTGAATGAATTTATTCCTTTGTTGCAAGATTGTATAACAAAATCTATTGTAAACAAAGAGTGTACTCGAAGTTATTAATCTAGACAAGTAGATTTCTTCTAACCAAACTTCTACCTCATGTTCTCGGGAGAGGAAAGAAAATCTTCTCAAAAGAACTTTCTTCTTTACCCAGAAACTTTCCCCAATAGAGTGGAATTGAATTACACATATAATAACAATGAAGAAACAAAATAAGATTATTGGCACAATATCTTCCTCTAACATTTTTCCCATAACCAGGAAGAGGATATCATTGGAATATTTATGCAAACAATACAGACAAGACTTGTGTACAGGAAACAAAGAGATCTTTCAATTCTACTAAATTAAAATAGTGGATTTCTTCTATTGTAACAAATATAATTAAACAAATCTTAAATAAATTTAAATACACCCCCAACCTAGTTAGTATTGAACTATGATATAATTCCATATGTGATGTTGTATTTTTCATCTCCTCGTTCTTCTTTCCTTCTCCAGAAATGATATCTAGATGATACTAGAATGTGCATAATGTTGGTTGGTAGTAGAAAAATGTAAATAATTAGTTGTGGCTTAGTTGGTTGCAAGAAAGTGACTAAAAACATATGGCAAGAAGGAACAAAGCAAAGAACTGGTTATCTATGTAATTCCTCTCAAAAATTCAGTAGCATAACTTTACATCCAAAATGTGAAAACTCCAACCCATCATTTGGGTGAAATCTTGGGTTTTTATAAAACTTGGGGAAGAATGAGTATAACAACACATGTCTATCAAGAAATGAAAACACATCAAAAATAAAGGTAGTTAACATTCTAAACATAGTAAACCAAGAAGATAATTCCAATATGAATCCAATGAGCCTAAAAATAGATGAAATGGTTGAGAAATGAGTGAGAAAATCACTCCCAAAATCTAAACATGCGTTGAAAAACATGTGTTTTAACTCTCATATTTAAGGCAACAGAATTGTTGGTCTATCAAGACTAATAAGTAATGCAAATTTCACTTACAAAGAATCATAAAAAGGTAAAAGGGTGCTGTAAGTAAAAATATCTAAGCTGACATAGAAAAGAGGATAGAAAAAGGTCATAACAAACATGGGAAGAGGAGGGGGAAGGATCTGGATTTCGATGTTACTCTGGAGAAGATTTTCTTCATCATTGGAGACTTATCGCATTCTTCCATGTAGCACCATGTAATTTTTAGGTGTATACATATTTCCCCCTCGAAAGAGCATTTTAACCATGAATGGGCTAAAACATGATTTCCAAGTATGGTGTTCCAAAATGGGAGGGTTAGAAATTTACCTTGCTTGATCCCATATCAATTTGATGCTAGTCAAGCCTTCTCGCTACCTACAAGAGAAAAAAGGAATCAAGTGCAATAATAAAATAATCTTCAAAATATACTTTGAAATGAAAAGATAAAATTACTTACCATATGTGCGGGGATGAGAAATCTAACTACCTTATGCACGTCATCCCTGCATAGACTCACTTGAAATAGCATTAAAAACCAAAACATATGTTATATATATATATATATATATATATATATATATATATATATATATATATATCCTTTGTACTATTTTTAGAAATAATTTATACTTAACAACTTGGAAAAATTTTGAGTTCGGATTTTTAGTGACCATTCCACTCGTGAATACGATCAAAAATGATGGGCATTTGATTACGATGGTGGTAAACCTAGTGGCGGTAGTAGATGGTCAGAACAAGTGATTTTTTAGTGTTTTTTTTTTTCCCAAAATCAGCATTTTTGTTTGAAACTAAATCTAAAAGGGGAGATTTTGAACAAATCTAGAGTTAAAATGTTTGTGTGTGGGGAACCTTGTAGGCATTGTAATTTATTTAAGGTGTCTTGGTTGTTTTTGTGCATTTTTTTAAAAATTTTTATTTTGAGGGCACGACCCTAGTTTCTGGCAACACAACTGTCATGGCAGTTATGAAACCATCGTTCTTCACAAAGAAGTAGTTGTGCAACCACCGCTCTATGTAGAGTAATGTTTGTGTAACTATTGCGATAGTTACACAACTCCTACTCTACTAAGAGTGACGGTTTTCTAACTGTCATGATGTTTTGCAATGTAAAAACCAAGTATGAAAGCTTAACTTTTTTATGAATATTTTTACTATTTTTACAAGCTTATCATACATTTATTAGACTCTTATATGCTCTCTCTTTCTACTTTTGGATGCAAGGAGCACTGTATCAAATGGATTAGAGCCAGGAGAGTAAGATTGGAATTCCATGGTGCTTCTTTTATTGATACATACTGATATAGGCCTATTAGAGAGGGACATGATATGGAGGTTAGCACTTACTAGGTTATTTTCCCCGTCGAGTTATATTCTTTGCAAATTCTTAACATATTGGGATGTAGTTCATAACACTTTACGATTCCTTGGCGTCATGGTGAGTGGACTCACATTGGAGGATATGTACAGGATATTTGGAATTCCTATTACTAGAAGAAATTTGGCGCTAAAGAGTTCCGGATCATGAGACGAGGCCCATAGATAGGAAACTTATTTGGGTGATACGGAGGAACTTGATAAAAGTGCTAAGTAGGGTGTCAGATTGGCTATTATTAATGGTGCTCCTATTCCCACTCTTCATAAGGCCATTATTAGCATTTTGGTTTCACATTTGATAGGGGATAAGGATGGTAACGAGTTCATATTTTTCTAGGTTCCCACTATAGAGAGAATTGAACAGGGATGGGAGGCGGTATGCTTGGGGTGGATATGGTAGGGGCTACCTACCACGATCTATATAATATTTTCAGGTGTGGGACCACTTCACTCAGTCACCCCACATTAATTATGTCATAGGTATATGAGAGAGTAGTCCCCTACTAAAGGGGTATTGGCCCACAGATAGGAAACTTATTTGGGTGATACAGAGGAACTTGATAAAAGTGCTAAGTAGGGTGTCAGATTGGCTATTATTAATGGTGTTCCTATTCCCATTCTTCACAAGGCCATCATTGGCATTTTGGTTTCACATTTGATAGTGGATAAGGGAGGTAACATGTTCATGTTTTCTAGGTTCCCATTGTAGAGAGCATTGAGCGGAGACGGGAGGCGGTTTTCTTCGGGATGGATATGTTAGGGACTACCTACCATGATCTATATAGGATTGTCAGGTGTGGGGCCACTTCACTCAGTCACCCCACATTAATTATGTCACAAGTATATGAGAGAGTAGTCCCCTACCAAAGGGGTATTGGGATAGTAGATCTCACAAAGATATAAGTAGCCACATGGGTAGATATGGTCCCTCTTAGGGCCATACCACAAACAATAGAAACACTTACTACTGTAGATATGGTGGCTCAGCCATATCAGGGGATGATGGGATAGTGGGGTGAGGAGACCATTGTATTGGTTGTCTATAAATCTATTTTTGTTTAGTTTACCATGGTGGCTAGGTTGAGATTCACCCAATTATGAGGGAACCCAGCAGGTTTGGTTTTCAAATGTTCTTCCCACATTTGGCATTATATTCGAGAGGTGTTAGAGAGGCCAAATCCAATTGTATGGGCTGACTTAGATGGAAAATAATAGTTCAAGGATTGAAATTAGGACACCTGGAGTTGCACCAAATCCACCTATCGGGGAAGAGCTAGACCACCCCATGTCTTGCAGATTGGAGAGGCTCTCTAACAGTAGGGAGCAAGAAGTAGGTAGAGACAGAATCTGGTTCAAATGAGGAGTCGGATCCTAGCCGGGAGGGTGGGGAGAGGATTTAGAGGCTATGAGAGCCAAGGAGGAGGCTGAGGAGGAATTTTTTTAGCCCAGGAGATGGAGGAGGAGGAGGAGGCTGAAGAGGGGCATGTAGAGGCCGAGGGGGTAGCGGTGGATCTGATTTGGGTCCCAGAGATCCTAGTGAGTATTTGCACTTCTCCTTTCCATCTACTTTCTAGATTAGGTGTTAATAGTTGTTTTTTACCTCCCTTTTTGTTTCTACATTTACTAATTTTTTATTACAAACTTGTCTTTTACAGCTACTATTGATGGATGGTGGGATCTTATTAGGCGGATGAACTTGGATTTGTTCATCATCCCTTCTAACCTATCCTAGGAAGATTTTTGACATAACCAGGAGTCCCAACACACGTTTACCACCACATTGATGTCTTTGCACCATCCTAGCATGCGAAGGATATATTTCTCGATTGAAGACCGAGATTAGAGTCTTGTGAGATAGAGAGAGGTGACGGGTATCATCCCATAATGGGGCTACTCCCACTTGACATTCTCATCGTTTAATGCATGGAGGTTCTCATGTCATGCACAGGTGGTCTCATCATAGGAGCCATAACATGAGCCCTCGCCATGCTACCTCACAAGGATCCGTAAAGAAGGATAAATTTGAGGGCCTTTATTGCTTTGGTCCCATTTTTATGTATATATCAATTTTTTGGGATTTTTGGCTCATGATTGAGTGTTTTAACCACACTTTCCTTATGGTGTGATGACATTATACTAAACCTTTGACAAATTGATATATATATATATATATATATATATATATATATATATATATATAAGGTTCCTTTTGGTTCAACACTCCTTTGCAAAATTTATTTATGTATGCTTTACTTCATTTTTGCACTTTTGTATGGTTAAGAGTGTTTGATGTTTTTGCAATTTTGAATGAATGTTGTGGATGATAGTATAGTATGGTAAAAAAATGTTGCATAAGTGACACACATGGCTTAAATCTTATTTTAAATGCTTCACTTCTCAGATAAATCCTAAACATTTAATTTCATTAGTAACATATATTATAGATGATATGATGATGAGACCTTCTCACTCCATCCATGACCCCATACAACTAGTAAGATGTGAGGGATCATCACTAAGATCCATGAAGGATGTGAGAAGTATTGGTAAATTATGTATAACATCAATATGAACAACAAGTTACGTAAGCTTTAACTAGAAACTTTAGGAAACTCACAACCTAACTTCAATCAAGATTGACTAACCAGATCTAAAATGATTTGCACTTGAGAACCTCAACTAAACTTAGATCAAATGATGGCCTACTGATTATCACAATCTAGTTTTGGTTTCTCCTTAATATGATCATCTAAATCATTTTCTTGGGGATTTTCATACATTCAAAAACATTTGTTCCTTTTGTTTGTTTAAGGCTTTACTTTTACATATCATTTTTTTAGATGCCCCCTACACTTTGCCCCATACTACTAGTAAGAAGTATGGGCTCATCACCAAGGACAAAATGTGGATCAGTAAAGGCATATTCCTCCTTTCCTAGCCTCATGCTACCAGTAATAAGAATGGGATCACCACCAAAGACCGAGAGTGATGCAAAATGTAGTTATTTGTAACATTTATATATATATATAATGTTTTTTTCCTTATCTTGCATTGTGCTTGTTGGGAGGGAATGTCTTCCCCCCAATATCATCCCCATGTAACTATCAAGATATAAGGTCTCATCAACGAGGACTAATAGGGGCAAACAAAAGTGCCAAGTGAAATTCTTAGAATGATTTTGTCATGGAGAGACTTTTTAGGGAGGGATCTTTCTATAAGGAAGCTTCTAGACAAGGTTACAAATGAAAACATTTGAATTGGGAGAAACCATGAAAAATAAAGTATGCAAGACCCTATGGGTTTAAAATTAAATCTTTTCTCATTTTTAATGATAATGATCATGATAAAATGATTAGAAATATGGATGAGATAGAGAAATATATGATTAATATTTTTGAATTTATGATATTTGTAAGAATAGTCTGAGAAGTGAGAAGATCCATGATATGATTTCAAACCAATTGAAAATCTAAACAAAATACATGATGGAAAAAATGAGGATAGTGTGGAAATGGAATACCTATATGTAAAAACATTAAGGTGAAGCAAGTTGAGAAATTCACCGAACTCCTCACCCTCAAGAGTGCACAAACGATAAGCATCATTATTAAATTCTTGAGTCACTTGGTAGGGGCCTAACCATTTTGGCCTAAATATTTTACCTTCTCCAAATTTCTTGTTTATCGATTTGTCAAGTTTCAATACAAAGGTCACCTTCCTGAATCAAACATTCATAAACATTCTTTTTGTATTGACAACACATCATATCTACATAAACCCGATGATGTTGTTCATCCCTAAGACTTTTCTCATCTAAGTTATTTAAATTAGTTAAGTGTGTATTTTGGTACTCATCTTCATCCGAATGTCTTGTGAAGACACATGAAGACTCAGTAATTCTACTTCTAGTAGCAAAACTACTTCTGCACCAAACACCAAGGAAAAAGGAGTTTCCCCTATCGGCATGTGAACTAAAGTCCTATATGCCCATAAAGTTGGGAATAATTTCAAGTGTCAATATCTTTTATTCTCTTTGACCTCTTTAAGGAGAATGGAATTTAGGGTCTTATTAATAGCCTCAACCTAACTATTGGCACGAGGGTAATACAAAGAACCAAAGTATGATGAAATATTTTGAATTTTATGCACAATTCATGTACCTCATAATTTTTAAAGGGGATCTATTATCTGAAATAATGACTTCAAAACGCCATACCTACAGATGATTTGGTTCAAGATGAACTTAGCTATGATGGAACTAGGGACAATGGTTAGAGGTATGGCTTCAACCCACTTTGTGAAATATTATGTGGCTGTGATTATGAAGTTGTGGTCATCCATAGATGTAGGAGAGAATTTCCCTATCAGATCCAAACCCCAAGTGGAGAATGGCCAAGGTATAACTATAGGATGTAGAGCTTGGTCTGGGATGTGTATGGCATGTGATAATTCTTGACATTTTGGAATTTCTACACATACTCCACAACGTCATGCTCCAAAGCATGGGCCAAAAGTAACCCATCCAATGAATTTTTGAGCAGTTGAATGCCCTCCAAAGTGACCACCACAAACTCCATTGTGGGCTTCAAAGAGGATTTTCTTTACTTCTTCCTCATCAACACATCTAAGAAATAGACCATCAAATGTTTTTAGATATAATAATTGTTCTGCGATAACATATTTGGCGGTTATAATGTGAAGTCATCATCTTTGTTGAGATTTATCTCTTCACGGGTATGTCTAATCTATAATATGATTTATTATATCTAAATACCATGGACATGAAGCAATTGCAGGTTTATCTATATGATAGATGCATTCATCAGGGAAATCCAAATCAAATAACTCACTAGAGTAAGGGGTTTTCAACTAGCTAGTCATCAATAATTTGTCCCTTAATGGACTTCGGTTAATATAGGTAAGTTCAACCTTATTCATCAATGCAAGGGTTAAACTTGATGGCCACCTATTGACAAACAATTTTTGGGTAAAAGTAATTTTTCAATGTTGCCCTTCAAAAATACAAAACAGTGTTATTTATACCAATCATTCCATTTTTATTTCATTATTTTTAATATATATATTTTATAATTTATATATAAATCTATATAAAAATTTAATAGTTAAATGTTAAATATGCAAGTTATGACATTTATAACAAATATTTGCAAGTATTTTATGGATAAAATCACCAAAAACATCTAAGTGGGCATCAAATTTAACCCATGCATCAATGTGATGAACCTACCATCCTTTTTAGACAAGGCCACTTGAGTTAGGAATGTCCACAACTAGTTAGATTTGATAATAACTCTCATTTCTTGATTAAGCATATAATGCCTCAACCTTTTAGTTATGATTACAATAGCATGACATTATTTTTCTACTTAATATTAATGAGTTTCATAATCTAGGAGTACACAACTAATAAAATAGGTGGCATGTTCATGACCATCATCATCTTCTTGTGCTAACATGCATGTGATTTAAACGTCTATAGCTCTATAATGTAAAATTAAAGGATGATCAGACTTGGGTGGCATAAGCATTGGCAGAGAAAGAAGAAAATGCTTGATTCACACAAAGGAATTTTGGCACTCTTATGTCCATATTTGCAATGTGTTTTCTTTAATAATCTTTTGATGGGGTGGATGACATATGTGAGATCTAGTACAAACCTCTTGATTGCCCCAATATTTCTTAGAAAAGATCTGATACTTGACTCATCTGTTAGTGGATTCATTTCAAGGATCACAAAAATATTTGTTGGGTCTACATCAATCCCTCAAGAGGAAATGATGTAGCCTAAAATCTTACCTTTTTTACTCCAAAGATACACTTCTCTGGATTTAAGGTGACACGGTATTCAATCAAATGTAAAATAATGATTTGAACTATTTCTAGATGATCTCCTATCATTTTTAGATTTTGCTAAGAGATCATAGACATATGTTTCAATAATCTTATGAATAAGATAATGAAATATATAATTCATGGCCCTTTGATAAGTAACACCAATTCAATTGAAAGGCATAATTGTGTAACAAAAGGTTCCCAAGGAGTGGTGAAGGTCATTTTTTTGTCTTCATCAGATATTTGTATTTTATTATACCCTAAAAACTCATCCATAAGAGACAACAACTCGTAGTCGGATTTTGCATCAACAATGATGTCAATAGATGGTAATGAGAGATCATCTTTATGGTAAGCCTTATTGATGTCTCCAAATTCAATACAAATCCTTATCTTCCTATACTTCTTGAGAGAATCAAGACAATGTTGGACAACCACATGGAATAAACTACTGGTTTAATGAACCCTACTTATAGAAGCTTAATCACTTATTCCTTTACCCTTAAAAGTGGCCTTCGGCTTCATTAGTCTTAGATTTTGTTTTATGGGTTTAGCATCAAGTTTAGTAACTATATTATGGACTACCATGTCAGGTGTAACTCTTGTCATATATTTATACATAAATGTGAAAGCTGCGAGAATTCTCCTTGAGTACCTTAGTTTATTCTTCTTTTTATTTTGTTGACAATGAATACATAAGCTTCAAAATCCTAGGATCATCCTATGTTCTAATGTAAATGTCAATCATTCCTTCTATTAAGGATGTGTTCCCTTCTTCTTGAATTCAAGAGGAGAGTGAGGTAGTTCTAGCGGTTCTTCTTCAACCTCATGGACTTTGAGATATTGTGGCATGGAGGTGGAAATTGTCTTATCCAAAAAATAGGAGGAAGAATGAGGAGTGGTGGGGAAACATTTATTGTGATGTGAAGGAGGAAGATTGGTATGTGCATGTAAAAATACTAGGATGGATTCATCATTTTCAATGAAGTCCAACATGACATGTTCATCTTTGTTATCTACATAGGGTAGTATCGTGGTGTTTGGAATTCTTCAAATTAAAGGTTTGGCTCTCATAGAGACCATGAATTTTTTTCCTTCAAACCTTCACTTGAGAAAAAGAGGGAAGAAGAATATTTCATGAAATTTGCAAGCTGGTTTTGTTCCCTAGAAATTGACTCGATGGAAATGAAATCTAAGTCTTTGCTCATTTCATGTACAATAGACTTATACTGAGATAAATATGTTTCACTCTAGTCTCATATACTTTCAAGACCTAGTTGGTTATAAGTTGTGAATCCCATGGGACTCTGACATTTCTAACCCCCATTCTCTTAGCTATGATGAGACCAAGAAGTAAGGCTTCGTATTCTACTTCATTGTTTGTGCATTTAAAATTTGATTTAAAGGTGAAATGCATGACTTTACCTTTCGGAGAAGTAAAAATCACCCCATCCCTCGTGCCATATCATCACTTACCCCCATCATATTGGAGCATCTAATGATTCATAGGAAATATTGACTTGTTTCTATCTTTAGGAACCTCTTCTTGGACTTCAGATACCTCTACCATGTATATTTCCACAAAACCATTTTTGGGAGAGAGGCTAGTCCAAAAATATTCCCAATTCCTTGAGATTCAAATGAGAGAGTAATTGGAAATTCATTTTCTAAGAGCTTTATTATTTTTGTTGTCATCTTGGTAGTTCCAATTTCTACCACAGCAAATTTTCCCTCACTCTTATTTACTCCTTATATTGCCTTAGGTTTGTCAACATCACTTGCTTTGATTGATTTTGCAATGGGGCCCATCTCTTTCGAAGGAGGTGGTTTGTTTAATTGGTTGGTTGGGAGCTCAAACTTAGAATGAACTCGCATTTTTTTTTAGATTTTCTAATTGAATGTCAAAAGGTTTAGGATCACCTTGGGCTATGATAACCTTACTCAAGTGAAGGAACCTTACCTCTTGAAAAATTTGGATTGAATGGTTTCATTTTTTGGATCCACGACCTATCAAGAATCATATTGTAATTGGTTTCCCTATCTATGATATGGAACTTGGTTAAGATAGATTTGGGACCGAGTGTAACTATAAGGACTATGGTTCTAATTGAGGTGGCCTTCAAACTATCATAACCCCTCAACATATTCCTGGTATAGGAGTAATTGGTTTCCCCATTTCATATTTTTTAGGAAATAGAAGAGAACAATATTTATTGTGGCTCTGTCATTAATCATAGCCCTTTTGACATATTTTTGTAAACCCACACTTGTAGGTATAATTCATGATCACCTCTTCATGCCAATTTAGCATCCGAAGGAATTTTTCTTATATCAAACATGAATCTCGTGTCCCTTCTATTTTTCCATGAAGGATAAACATAAAAATATATATGGTTGATCTGAGCCTCAGAGGAGGCATTACATGAACTAGGTGGCCAATGCCCAATGCCTCCAACAAATAAGAATGATGATCTAGGGATTTCTTTAACAAATCTAGAAAAGAAATGTGGGAGAAGGTCTTATTAAGATCTATGATTAGATCATATGCCCCCATGGTTTTAGGAACTACCAGAAATTCATCTTATACTAAAGGATAAATAGGAAGGGGGTGTGATGTATACTCTCAAGTATGGGTCATCGCATTAACTTCTAATTTTATTTCTAATTTGACCAATCCTACAATATTTATTTTATTTCTTTGGTCAAGGTTGGGAGAAACTCGAGGGTCATTGGAAGTAGAAGCCTCATGGTCATGAGTTACCACAGGAATCCATTTGTTAACATTCTAAGGGTTAGGTTTCTCATTTTCAAGATGTTTGGGAAAAGGATCCTAATAGATTCCTAAGTTTACATTTTGGGGTACAAGAGGTCATGTATGAGCATGATGAGAGGTCCCCCAGGGTTTACTAAAAACATATCAATGAAAATTTATCGTTATTCTTTTGGGAGTCTTTGAATAATTTTCTTACACCCTACAAAAATGAACATCATAACCAATGACCCTATAAATCCATCAGTATAATTTGGGATCGTAATCTCTTGATATTTTGTTTTTACCCTTTTATTAGCCCTAACTTTGATTTTTTGTTTTGGAATTGGTCATTGTAGCTATATTTTGCACCCCTTTGGCCAAGATTGTAATACTATTTCGGGCCTTGGGCTTGAATTTATTGAGGGGAACGACTAAAATCAACCGCATTAACAGAAGGGGTAGGGTTGTTGTTTCTTTGATTTCCCATTATCCCATTTTTGATGTTCCCATTGTTGGTGTTTACAACATTAGGCTTCTTGGGTTTATCAGTTATACCATCCATGGTGGCACCACAATTTAAGTTCAAGACCTTGGGTCATTGGTTATTGCTCAAATTATTTTGGTAATTTGTAGCATTTTGGTTAGAGGTGACCAACCTCCCATTGGGACCATATGTCTTCTATCGCATTGTCAATAGTTGTTTGTTGATGCGGAGTGCACCCTCTAATACTTCCTTATAGCTATAAAGGGGTAAATTATTCACTTCCTCCTTGGTCTCTGGTTGAGTGAATGGAGAAAGATTTCAGAGTTCTTTCTTATCCATATTTGGTGCACTCGCAGAAGAATAGAGGACTTGACACCACCTTTGAATGAAGTGGGAAGCAGACTCATTTTGTTCTTTCTTAATGTGTAAAAATCCTTGATTCTCATTCATAACAACTTGTTCATGTCGAAGGCTTTAATGAATTCAGACACAAGTTGTTTAAAGGAATGTATTGATGCTTCAGGGATTTGATAATACCAATCCAAAGTGATTCCTTCAATATTTTTGGAAATATCTTAGCCACCAAGTGCATCCCATGGGAGTAATTCTCTAATTGTGGTGGCATAGGCCTTGATTTGGGTGTTAGGGTCTCCTTCTCCTTTAAACTTCGGAAGGTATAGAAATGGTTGTGGAAGTATGATACCTCATATTGTGAAATCAATAGGTCACTTCAAATATTTGGCATAATTTCCCATTGTATAGGACTCAACCATAGAGGTCCCCTAGTGAAGGGAGGAGGAAAATCCTAGTAAGGTGTAGTGTAAGTATTGATCAGGCATAGGGATCCCCTTGAAATTGTGTGAACAAACTATGAAGATTATACATGTCTGGTTGGGGAGATTTTGAGTACATATGGACATATGGAGGGAAAGACACTAGGAAACAAGTTCATGCGTGTAACAATAGGGAATGTTACATTTGTTGGGGAATAGGATTTGAAAATGCACTTTGAGTTAACCCTTGCGTAGGATATGAGTAAGATGGATGAGGATTCATCCCTAGTGTTTTTGACCCCGTAAAGAGATCACCTAGACTGGAGTAACCAAATAAACTTGTTATGATGGTTGTTACATTGGATGAACGTTAGTAGTAGGAACATAGTTTTGGTTATCTGTGGGATAAAGAGTGTTATGTTTCCCATCCATTAGTGTGGGTTATGAGGTTTGGGTAATTTCTAATTCTCTAATCCCCACTAGTGTTGATATAACATCATTAGGTGGACGATTCAAACCTTTTTTATGTATATGCTACATATTATTCAATTGGGAGGATGTATGATACCCTTTTATGAATTATTCATTAGTTGAATCCCCCTTTTGTGGTGTATTTTCTACTTTTTTGAGGTTGATGTAGTGTTGTTTTGTATAATAACATTAGTGTATGTCTACATCCTATCCAAGGATACATCTAAGGCATTAAGGTGGTCATTTCTTTGGGAAAACCGTGTCAAAATCTCATCACTAGATTGCAAGTAAGATGGGAAGGAATCAGATTGCATGTTGATTTGGGGTCTTGATAAAACTCGTGGATACAAGCCTTGTTCTTCTATGAAATTCATGTTATTGGAGCTTGAAAGTTATGGCTTTGGGCCATGATTCGGTTGGTCTATCTCCTCGATCCTTACACTAGAGGAAGTGTTCAACCCTTGGATAGGAGGAGTATGTGGAGATAGAAATTTTTGGGAGTAATTATCAGCCCACCCAGACAATGAAGGTGACTATTGAGCACTCACCCAGTTATAATAAGCTTCAAGGCCTAGAATAGGCTCGTAATAGTCCCAAACCAACATATTTTAGGAATGTAAAAACACCTACAAAATAACGAGGAAGGAGAAGATGGGTGAAATAAAGAAACAAGAATAAACTAGTCCTTCATCAGATTCACCATAATTTGTACACCTAAAAATCAACATATGACTCCATATACACTCAACTTCCCTAGGTCATTCGAGACATCTAAAGTATGATGGATGAGAGAGGAATCGAGATAAGCATAGATGGTGATAATACAAGGATCTAGGATCAAGGTAAATGCAAATGCTCAACTTGTAAGTTAGGAACTTTCTCATCAAGGGAAATGAATGCCCGCCTAACCTGTATGGGGGTAATAATGTGGTCTAGGATGATTAATGTATGTATTTCTTAATCTCTATCAAGTGGATCTAAAAACACCTCGGCTGGTTGTTGGACCAAAGGAAATTGTTTCTTTTCCTCTAGATACTCCTCTCTAAATAGGGTCATACAAGAGTGTGGATGAAGGATGTATTGGAAAAACTATGGATTTGGGTGTCTTGCACAATCTACTTGAATAGCAAGGCCAACCCAATATTGCTCGCTTATGGTCAGTTTCTCATTGATATCATCAAGTTGACCTATGATTTTTGGAGGTAAAGGGGTAGATCTAAAAACTAAAACTCGTAGACCTAGGTCTATATCCCCTTGATATCAGTCAATACTAGGTGGGTTAGTGATAGCTTTGAAGAGCCTTCTCGAGGTTTGAGTAGACCCGGGATAGTCATGTGGGACACCAACTCATGAGCAAGGCAGGAAGAATGTAGTGCCTATTTCCCTTTGACATATTTTGATACTGATCATGACACCGTAGACTATATGATGGACAGATTTTTTATAGTTTTGATTTAGTATGATGTTAGATGTGAGACCATGGATTATTGCTAACTTTGATTATATATGATGCATGATAATTATTAGAGACACCTTTTACATTGATGTTGGTATACTATTTGACATGGAGATATTTTGAATGTTCTTCGGACACGTGAGTTTGGATATTGTGAGTAGACCTAGAAAATGGACATTATATGATGATGATATAGTTGTGGATATAAATTGTAAGTGATATTGTCGATTGCCTTGATGTTGTTGTGATTCATATGCATAGATGATTTTGTGATTTTATTTATATCATGTTGGATGTTCTGATATGGCCATGAGCCGAAGGAGGTATTTTTGTTTTGTAGGTTAAAAATATCACAACAAACATCGGGGATTAGAGACCAACCACATTGGAATTCTAGATGAATTCAACAAGGTCACCATGGCAACTTGTTTTATTGTGTTGTGTTTGATTGTTGTTTGGGATTCCCATGGGGGGATCACCTTTAAATTTGATTAAGGGGTTTTGTGTATTTTATTAATGTGGTTCCTTTTTATTATTGTTTGTACGTATTTTATTAGTGATGTGTCCCTTTCTTTTATTTAATTAAATTGTGGTAGATTAATGTGAGAAAACATATGGTTAAAAGTTAATTAATTAAATTGGGACATAAGAAAGTAATTATAGAAGTTTTTGGCTTTTGTATTAAATATGTAAGTGATGTGTAAGTATGTGTAAGAGTTGTGTAAGTCAGATTTTGGAGTATGAAACACTCCACCTCCTTGAAAATTCGAATTTGTCCTTGGGGGCTGTTTTGGAGGCTTGTGGGACAAGTAAAACTTGTCCCATACCTCTTAAAGTTATTTACCAACTATACCTATGGTTGGAGGGTTGATTTTAGCCCTTTTTAATGAATTTTTATAAATCATGTTGCATGTTTTTATGGCACTCTTCTTATAGTTTATTTAATTCAATCCTTTGGGGTGTGGGATTTTGGAGTGTGCAAGTAAATTGTCATATTTTCACCCACCTCTTTATTGTGCTTTGGAGAATGAAATTTTGACTTTTGTGTTGGAGTTGAGGATGTGTGATGTGGCATCCTACATGGATCCACATCATCCTCTCCTCTTCCCTCTTCTATAAAATTTGAACTCCTTTCCTTGTTTTGGGGTTGTTGAACTTTAGCATACTTCCTTTTGGGGGTGCATTTTTGTTGTTTGGAGCTCTTGTTGATTTTGGGAGAAGATTGGAGAGCATTTCATACTTAGAGATTGTTGATTTTGGGACTGTGATTTTGGCATTGAAGCTTGTTGTTTGGAAACAAAAGCTACCATGGAGAGGTAGGAGCTTAGCTCTTCTTTTATGTTGTTATTTCTTTTGTGTTTGTGTGAATGGTGCATTTTTTTGTGTAATTGTTGGTTGTTTGGGTAGACTGCCATAGGAATGGTGTAGGAGAAGGCTATGGGGAATTCATGTGGGGGGGCATAAGGGAATTCTAGTGGCATCAGAATTATTGTGGAGGGATTTTGGGTTTGGGATCCACCATGGAAAAGAAATAGCTTGCATTTCTTACTTTGTGGGGGCATAAGGAGGGATTGTGGGGGGCATAAGGATATGTGTGGTGAATTTTATTGGCGGTTTGTTACAGGTGGATGCCCAATTCCCATTGGGAGGCATAAGTAGCTTCCCCATAGTCCTTTCTCCTTTGGCTTGCATGATGAAGCCTGAGTTTTGTTTGAATGTTTTCAAATGCAGTTGTAAACTGCTATCTTGTGTTGAACTGTGTTTTAATTTGAAATGTGCATGTTGAAAGAATGTTGTGTGTATGTTTTGTGGAAGCTTGTTGTTGCCATGAGTTGGATCACACCTTCTATTGCATTGTGGTTGGGGCTCGGGGGCCAATGATGAAGGATGGCTTCTCCTTTCATTGGATGTCTTGGTTGGGTGGAGAGCGTTGCCTTTCCCCACTTTTGTTGTGATCAAATTGGAAGAAAAGGGAACTTGCATGTTGTTGTTCTGGAGCAGAGGAAAATTTAGTTTGACAATCCCTTGTGAAATATATTTTATTGTAACCTTTCCCACTTTGAAGTGGATGAAATTGTAATGTATTTTGTGAATAAAGATGTATGTAATTGGTTATGAAAGTTGTCTATTTGAAATGTGAAAGATATTTATACTCTGTTCTGTTTATTGGAAAGAAAGAAATAAAAAATTTATTTGCATTCAAACATTGAAAGATGTAAAGATGTATAATTGAAGTCAATAAAGAATTGCAATACCTTTCTTCATATGCATTGTTGTTTTGAATTGGAACATCAAATTTTGATTGGAATCCCTGTTTTGGAAAGTGGAAGAAGGAAGAAACATGTGAGATGAAATTGTATTATTCTACCTTGTTAAAATGTATGATTTTGGAAAGGATAGAAAACTACATTCTTATTTTAATGTTTGATTGAAGAAGGAAAAACATTTAAGGCTAGCATGGAATGAATTCAATGTTTTATTGCATGGCAAAAGAGATAGTTTAATCTTTGTTTCTGGAAATGTATAAGTTCTTTTAATTCATTGTATACTTTGTAAATTCCTTAATCAAATGTTCAAATAACCTTGCAAATAGATAAAAGACAAATACAATATTAAATTGAACTTAGTATGACCAAAATGACCCCAAACAGACTAAAAAATCTTAAGAAATATTTAAGAAACCTTTCAATTGAACAAAGGCAAATTTTGTAGTCTTTTTTTGTCAATTGTTGGAAAAATTCAAATTGGAAATCAATTGAGAAAATTTACCTTCCTAAAACATCCTAAATCCTTATCAGAATAATCCTCCATGTCTGTTTGGCATGATGAGCGAAGGAGGAGATCAAATTGAACAAAATTTTATAAGTTAAAATTTACCAGATGGCTTTTTAAAATCCTACAGAATTTTTCTTAAAATTGACCCCTTAAAATTTATCAAAATCTAAAATTTATGATTCTTGTGTAAAGAGGGTTTGAGAGCTTTCTAGAAAGTCCTTGTTTGCCCAAAACTAAGCTTTCTATCAAAAGTTATGGCCCTATGAAGTTTTCCTTCCCTAGGCGGAAAATTTTGGGAAAATTTTCCCTGGTGGGACCACGACCCAATATTTTCCTTTTGAAACTTAGAAATTTTTTTTTAAAAAAAATTCTTTGGGAAAATTTTAAAAATTCCCGCCGCCCACAACCTATCGAGGCTACCACGTGGCACGGTGGAGGGGCGGAACCCTCACAAACTTGGTCATTTTAGAAAGTTTTTGTTTTTGGGAAATTTTAATAAAAATCCCCATGCCCCCGCACTCCCGCCCCTGGCTTTGGAAAAATCCCCTCCATGGATGTGCAGGCCCACGCGTGCTTTTACCCCTTTCCCCCTCCTAGGTGAATTCTCCCAAAACCTCCGTCACCCCGCCCTTCCCTAATTTCTCTCCACCGCTTTGGCTTGTTGGGTGCCACGTGTCCCTAGCAGACCCACGGGGGCACGGCGCAAGTTGGATTTTTACCCCCGTGTAGGAATAAAATTTTAAAAGTCTCTTGTAATCCACCAACCCGCCATTTTTTTGGGAAAATTTTCAGGCCCCGAGCCCGCCCACAGGGGGAAATTTTTCACCCCAAGGCCCACTGACCCATAACTTGAGTTTTATGAGGAGTTAGGAGGACTTCTTTATATCAATGGAAAGGTGAGGAAATTTCCTATCCAATGGGAATGACTTAGGGAAATTTTGAATGTGTTAAGTGTGGTAAAAATAAATTTGAAACTCTGAGCCTGTTAAAGAGTGGGTATGGTGATAAATTACCCTCTGAACCTAATTGAAAACTTCTAACCCTAGATTTTGGACCTTGTGACCTCTAATAATTGTTAACAAGGAAAAGTATGTTCTAGTAAACTAGAATTGTTCTGGAACCTATTAGTGACAACTTTTGTCTCGTAACCTGGTTGTAGACACTCTTAACCGAGTTCTGGGAGTGGGTAAGTAAGACTTTACTCTGATGATTTTAAATATGTTTTCCTTTCCCCACTGTAATTAAACCTTGCTCTTGACTTAGATCTTGTGGAATTAAATACCTTGGGTATTTAATTATTTTGGTCCCTTAACCCTAAAATTTTAATCAGAGAATATTTAGCTAAAATGTCAATATAGTCAGTGATTAAATTAATCCCTAAGGAGTTTTGAGCTAGGTGTAGAATTATTACACTTGTTGCTTTATATTGTGGAATTAGTAATTATTATAATGGGAAAAGTTATCAGTTAAATTTAATGGTCCTTGAGACTATGGTCGTTAATACTTAAAAAAATATTCCATAATTTTCTAACTAAACCTAGGTTGTTCATGGGTCTCAAGTGGGTTGTTTTAGCGGGCGTCACACTTGGTATCAGAGCAGAGGTTTAAAATCTTGGACCCTTGGGCGCACTAGAAAACTTGAGACATGAACTGTAGACCTAGCACACTTTTAAAACTAGAAAACAACCTTGTTTGAAAATTGAAAGAGAAATGCGAATGAAGAAATATTACATTACTCAGTTCACTTGAACTGCTAGAATTAAAATAAAAATAATAATAATAACAAGTTGTTTGAGTTTTTGTGCTTGCCTAGTGGCATTTTGTCTAGACCCAGGTAACTAAGAATGTCAAATTAAATTGATGATTGTGAACTTCTAGTGTAGTGGTTACAAGTCCTAAATCTTGATCTAATGGTATGATGTGTTAAGCCCTTTGTTGATGACCCTTATTTATTGATGTTGTTGGAATGATAAGTTATATGGTGTGATCCTTGTAGTTGGACAATAGTGGTTGTGTTCGGGTTAGGAAGAGTTAATTAGAATTTTTTAGAGCTTCCTTCCTTCTGTGGTTAGGAAAGAGGGTCTGGTTGTCAGTTTTCTAGTTTGTTACCCATATGAGAGAGTGGACACTAAGTCTGGGTGTCGTTTAGGACCCAATCATGTGTATGTGTTCTTGGAACTAACCTCAAGGTAGAGTACCCCTATTGGCGGCCATGAAAGGCTGCAGAGTGAATGTGGTGTTAACTTTTGTGTTTTACATTTGTAATATTGTGTTATTTTATCAAGGACCAACATCTTATTTTATGATTGGATTGAGAAGCTCTGAGGATCTTTTATTTATTTATAATTTTTGCGAGAATTTTCAAACTTTACAATGCGGCTACTTAGCCACTTTTCTTGATTACCGATATTTCTTGGAATTTATTTTGATTGATGACTCAGAGCTCATTATGTTGTTGGCTACTTAGCTAAATGTTACATGGTTTCCTTCTTGCATGTTGTTGAGTTGGTTCTATGCTTCTTGTATGGTGACATTTGTCGTATGGGGGTACACCTTAGGTGTCTTGAATGTCCTCGTAGGTGCTTAAAGTTATGCCTTGGTTATGGATGCACGGAACCTTGAGGGTGTCTAGGGTCTTAGAGTGACTTTTTCATTGCTCTACCTTGCTAGTTAGAGAGTTTGTTGTGTTGTGTGTTCTAGTTGGCAGTCTGTTAGCGGTGGTGGTGAATTCTCTTACAATCTAGTAAGAGCTTGACCCTCGTCGGAGTAGAAGTGTTTAATTATGGGATTTTAGATTTTGTTAGGATTGGATTGCCTTTTTGGTTGACTGTAAATGTTAGTGGAAAAGTGTTTGTTTGATAGTGACTTTTCATCGATGGCATGTTAAATTATATCATGGGTTCCTGGTTACATCATAGAAAGTTTTGACTCATGGAATGTATGCATCTTGGTAATTATGGATAGATTTAAGCCCTTTTAGGTAGTGTGTTTATTTAAGTGTACTTGTTTTACTCTCTTGACTTATAAATAAGTCTACCCTTACCTTAAATTTCCTTTACTATGAATAACATTCTATGACCTATTAATCTTTGGGTTACTTGGAAAACACTTATGGATGCTTTGGGTCTTTTGGACCTTTCTCTTCAGAATGTTAGTTTGGTAGATCTTAATAGTTAATCTCAGTGGTGCTTATATTGTACTTCCTCTTTTAAGAACTTTAACTCTTGGTTGTAAAGTCCATGTTTTGGTAAAGTAGTTGGTTGCCCTATTGCATTTGATGCCTTCTAGTGTGGAGGTGGTGTCCTTGGAGTAAAGTTGCATTGTCATCTGGTTGCTTGGCTGGTGGTACCTTGTGGGGACATGAGAATTGATTGGAAAACCTTCTTTGGTTATTAAGGGAGTGAAATGTTACCATCCTAAACAACAAAAATTGTTAAACCTTAATAGATTCGTAAAAGTAAGCTTATACCTCTTTAATGAGCCTTCCTTGAAAATTTCTTGTGAAACTTGTGGAGACCCACTAAGAATGTCTAATGATGTTTGAAATTATTTGGTAAATCCTTGAAATCTTGGTGTGATTCATGTTGGTTCATTGCTTCCTAGTTCTTACAAAAATTAATGATGTGATTTCTATGACGAATGTCTCTTGTTCCTTTAGAATTAAAAATGTGGTGTGTTGATTTACATCTCTTCCCATAAAATTAATTATGTGACATGTTTGAACCTTCCTTCTCTTTAAAATTTGATTGATAAGATGACTCAACCAAAACACCATAAAATTATAATTAAGGAGTTTTTACCTTGGAACTTAACAAATAAACTGGAGCATAGAAAAAAGGGAAGTGATCCTTGTTATACCTTTGGTAGATTAATAGAAGAAATAAAAAACCATGTAGAAGAATAGAAAGGAAACCTTGTCCATCCACCTTCCTTACTAGTAAAATAAATGCTCTCTACCTATACAGAATGGTGAGACATCATACCCACCTTAGTGGTGCTCTTTATAATGTAAACTCGTGATGTCATAATAGGAGGAAGTTTAATTAAGAAAACTCAGGAAGGAATGTGCTTAGCAAATGAAACTACAACTTTTGACTTAATTAGTTGAGTTATAAAATAAGTAATATTTATGTGTATTGAGTGCAATGTATAGTTGAACCTGTAGTTTTGTCGCCTACCTGAAATTGTGAAACACCTGGTGGATAGTAATGTGTTCTAGTTGCTTAGTACTTCTTGTTCATAGATGTATGTGCCTTTCTTGTGGGAGTTTTGG
The DNA here is from genome assembly GCA_018340775.1 of Taxus wallichiana var. yunnanensis. Lineage (NCBI taxonomy): Eukaryota > Viridiplantae > Streptophyta > Pinopsida > Cupressales > Taxaceae > Taxus > Taxus wallichiana. Next base: position 274,111,306 of record CM031244.1, read on the forward strand.
GTCATCATACCCTTATCATCCTATAGCTCGATGAATGTGAATTGTGGTCCTTTTGGATTGAGACTTATCTATTGTTTGAGAAGCAACCTCCTTACATGTTTTCTTGTCCTTAGAGACCTAATTTATTGTAATTTTAAGGCAACATATGTTAAGGATATAAAATAACTTTGGGAAGTCTTATTTTCTTCATTTTTTCTTGGGCCACCTTGTTGTTGTTGCCCTTTTCCACTAGGATGGAAAGTGTAAGATGATGTTATTCACTTTTGATATGATGCACCCTTAGATTGTAATTGGACCCCGTGTTACTTGTTCTTCTCCCTAACAACCTTGAGTGGTCCTTGGTGTTTCTTGTGCTCTCCTTATGGTTATTCCGAGCTTGAGTAGGAGATAAGATAAATAAATCCCATTGTGCTATAAGGTATGGTACTTGTATTGATATGTTAGTTCTTAGGGAAATATATATATATATATATATATATATATATATATGTGTGTGTGTGTATATATATATATATATATATATATATATTTGTCTTTTGCTAAATGGTTGACTTCTTTAGATTTGGTTGGTATGGTGTGTTCGATTCTTAAAACAAAAGTGTAAAAAAATCAGACTATAGGAAAACTTGGGATCTTGACTTCACTTTTATTACCATGAAAAGTTAATTGTACCCTCTCAGGATTATAGAAGTGCTTTCCTAGAATAGTTCCCTGATCTTTAATGTTTGCTGATTTAGGTGTCCTTGTTGATCCACCTCATCCTGTGTGATCCTCAAATTATGGGACCTTGAGTAGACTTGTTCCTCATGCAAATTTGGTCATAGTTGATTTTTGCTAGCCTTGTCTAGACAATGAACCTTGAAATCATGGCTTAAATGGGTAGAAACCTTAAATTTTATTAATGTAGTATGTTTTATTCCTTGGGAAACTTGTGGTCATTCTCAAAACTCATGGAATTCTCCCTATTACTTCTCTACTTTGTCTAGACAATGAACCTTGAAATCATGGCTTAAACGGGTAGAAACCTTAAATTTTATTAATTTTGTATTTTGTATTCCTTGAGAAACTTGTGGTCATTCTCGAAACTCATGGAATTCTCCCTATTATTCTCTACTTGGTGGTTACTCTTGAGAATATTTTGAACTATTCATGTTGTATTGCTATGTGTTGTATCTTGGTTGACAACGTAAAGTTACTCTCCAGATTTAAATGTCGTAGCCTTACATGCAGAAAGTTTAGAACTCATCCCTTACAATCTCCTTCTTCTTGTTGAATTACATTAGACCAAACTTGGGTTCTGTAGACCCACACTTGTTTGAAGCAAAACAATTAAATAAAGAGTGTGATCCTTTTTTATGTTGCATTTTTTCCTACCTCTTTCTCTATGACTTCTAGGAGGAAGTCGAGTCTAAGGGGAGGGGGATGTAGTGCCCACTTCCCTTTGACATATTTTGATACTGATCATGACACTGTAGACTATATGATGGACATTTTTATAGTTTTGATTTAGTATGATGTTAGATGTGAGACCATGGATTATTGTTGACTTTGATTATATATGATGCATGATGATTATTAGAGACACCTTATACATTGATGTTGGTATACTATTTGACATGGAGATATTTTGAATGTTGTTCAGACATGTGAGTTTGGATATTGTGAGTAGACCTAGAAAATGGACATTATATGATGATGATATAGTTGTGGATATAAATTGTAAGCGATATTGTCGATTGCCTTGATGTTGTTGTGATTCATATGCATAGATGATTTTGTGATTTTATTTATATCATGTTGGATGTTCTGATATGGCCATGAGGCCGAAGGAGGTATTTGTGTTTTGCAGGTTAAAAATATCACAACAAACATCGGGGATTGGAGACCAACCACATTGGAATTCTAGATGAATTCAACAAGGTCACCATGGCAACTTGTTTTATTGTGTTGTGTTTGATTGTTGTTAGGGATTCCCATGGGGGGATCACCTTTAAATGTGACCATGGGTTTTGTGTATTTTATTAATGTGGTTCCTTTTTATTATTGTTTGTATGTGTTTTATTAGTGATGTGTCCCTTTCTTTTTTAATTAAATTGTGGTAGATTAATGTGAGAAAACATATGGTTAAAAGTTAATTAATTAAATTGGGATATGAGAAAGTAATTATAGAGTTTTTGGCTTTTGTATTAAATATGTAAGTGATGTGTAAGTATGTGTAAGAGTTGTGTAAGTCAGATTTTGGAGTATGAAACACTCCACCTCCTTGGAAATTCGAATTTGTCCTTGGGGGCTGTTTTTGGAGGCTTGTGGGACAAGTAAAACTTGTCCCATACCTCTTAAAGTTATTTACCAACCATACCTATGGTTGGAGGGTTGATTTTAGCCCTTTTTAATGCATTTTTATAAATCATGTTGCATGTTTTTATTGCACTCTTCTTACAGTTTATTTAATTCAGTCCTTTGGGGTGTGGGATTTTGGAGTGTGCAAGTAAATTGTCATATTTTCACCCACCTCTTTATTGTGCTTTGGAGAATGAAATTTTGACTTTTGTGTTGGAGTTGAGGATGTGTGATGTGGCATCCTACATGGATCCACATCATCCTCTCCTCTTCCCTCTTTTATAAAATTTGAACTCCTTGCCTTGTTTTGGGGTTGTTGAACTTTAGCATACTTCCTTTTGGGGGTGCATTTTTACTGTTTGGAGCTCTTGTTGATTTTGGGAGAAGATTGGAGAGCATTTCATTTTTAGAGATTGCTGATTTTGGACCTGTGATTTTTGGCATTGAAGCTTGTTGTTTGGAAAAAACTACCATGGAGAGGTAGGAGCTTATCTCTTCTTTTATGTTGTTATTTCTTTTGTGTTTGTGTGAATGGTGCATGTTTTTTGTGTAATTGTTGGTTTTTTGGGTAGAATTCCATAGGAATGGTGTAGGAGAAGGCTATGGTGAATTCATGTGGGGGGAATAAGGGATTCCAGTGGCATCAGAATTATTGTGGAGGGAGTTTGGGTTTGGGATCCACCATGGAAAAGAAATAGCTTACATTTCTTACTTTGTGGGGGCATAAGGAAAATTATGGGGGGAATAAGGAGGGATTGTGGGGGGAATAAGGATATGTGTGGTGAATTTTATTTGTAGTTTGTTACAGGTGGATGCCTAATTACCATTAGGAGGCACAAGCAGTTTCCCCCATAGTCCTTTCTCCTTTGGCTTGCATGATGAAGCCTGAGTTCTGTTTGAATGTTTTCGAATGCAGTTGTAAATTGTTGTCTTATGTTGAAATATGTGTTAATTTTAAATGTGCATATTGAAAGAATGTTATTTGTATGTTTTGTGGAAGCCTGTTGTTTCCATGAGTTAGATCACACCTTCTATTACATTGTGGTTGGGGCTCGGGGCCAATGATGAAGGATGGCTTCTCCTTTTATTAGATGTCTTGGTTGGGTGGAGAGCGTTTCCTTTCCCCACTTTTGTTGTGATCAAATTGGAAGAAAAAGGGAACTTGCATGTTGTTGTTTTGGAGCTAGAGGAAAATTTAGTTTGACAGTCCCTTGTGAAATATATTTTATTGTAACCTTTCCCACTTTGAAGTGGATGAAATTGTAATGTATTTTGTGAAGAAAAGATGTATGTAATTGGTTATGAAAGTTGTATATTCAAAATGTGAAAGATATTTATACTTTGTTCTGTTTATTGGAAAGAAATAAATAGAAATTTTTATTTGCATTCAAACATTGAAAGATGTAAAGTTGTATAATTGAAGTCAATAAAGGATTGCAATACCTTTCTTCATATGCATTGTTGTTTTGAATTGGAACATCAAATTGTGATTGGAATCCCTATTTTGGAAAGTGGAAGAAGGAAGAAACACGTGAGATGAAATTGTATTATTCTACCTTGTTAAAATGTATGATTTTGGAAAGGATAGAAAACTACATTCTCATTTTAATGTTTGATTGAAGAAGGAAAAACATTTAAGGCTAGCATGGAATGAATTCAATGTTTTATTGCATGGCAAAAGAGATAGTTTAATCTTTGTTTCTGGAAATGTATAAGTTCTTTTAATTCACTATATACTTTGTAAAATTCCTTAATCAAATGTTCAAATAACCCTGCAAATAGATAAAAGACAAATGCAATATTAAATTGAACTTAGTATGACCAAAATGACCCCAAACAGACTAAAAACTCTTAAGAAATCTTTAAGAAACCTTTCAATTGAACAAAGGCAAATTTTGTAGTCTTTTTCTGTCAATTATTGGAAAAATTCAAATTGGAAATCAATTGAGCAAATTTACCTTCCTAAAACATCCTAAATCCTTATCAAAATAATCCTCCATGTCTGTTTGGCATGATGAGCGAAGGAGGAGATCAAATTGAACAAAATTTTATAAGTTAAAATTTACCATATGGCTTTTTAAAAGCTTGTAGAACTTTTTCTTAAAATTGACCCCTTAAACTTTATCAAAATCTAAAATTTATGATTCTTGTGCAAATAGGGCGTCGAGAGATTTCCAGAAAGTCTTTTTTTCCCAAAACTGAGCTTTCTATCAAAATTTATGACCCTCTGAAGTTTTCCTTCCCTAGGCGGAAAATTTTGGGAAAATTTTCCCTGCGGGCCTACGGCCCAAAATTTTCCCTTTTGAAACTTAGAAATTTTTTGGAAAAAAAAATTCTTTGGGGAAAATTTTTTTAAAATTCCCGTTGCCACCATGCGCGTAGACCCATCAATCAAAGGTCACGCCACGTGGGCATGAAAGGGGCGGAACCCTCGCAAACTTGGTCATTTTAGAAAGTTTATGTTTTTGGGAAAATTTTATAAAAATCCCCATGGCCCCACACTCCCACCCCTAGCTTTGGAAAAATACCCTCCGTGGATGCGCGGGCTGCACATGCTTTTACCCCTTTCCCCTTCTAGGGAATTCTCCCAAAAATCTCCACCGCCCCACCCTTCCCTAATTTCTCTCCACCACTTTCTCTTGTTGGGTGCCACGTGTCGCTGGTAGACCTGCAGGGGTGTGGCACAAGTTGGATTTTTACACCCGCGTAGGAAGAAAATTTCAAAAGTCTCCCATGATCCGCCAACCCGCCATTTTTTTTTGGGAAAATTTCATCCTCCCGGGAAAATTTTCACCCCAAGGCCCATCGGCCCAAAACTTGAGTTTTATGAGGAGTTAGGAGGACTTCTTTATATCAATGGAAAGGTGAGGAAATTTCCTATCCAATGGGAATGATTTAGGGAAATTTTGAATGTATTAAGTGTGGGAAAATCAAGTTGAAACTCTGAGCCTGTTAGAGAGTGGGTATGGTGATAAATTACCCTCTGAACCTAATTGAAAACTTCTAACCCTAGATTTTGGACCTTGTGACCTCTAATAATTGTTAATAAGGGAAAATTATGTTCTAATAAACTAGAATTGTTCTGGAACCCGTTAGTGACAACTGTTTTCTCGTAACCTTGGTTATAGATACTCTTAACCGAGTTCTGGGAGTGGGTAAGTAAGACTTTACTCTGATGATTTTAAATATGTTTCCTTTCCCCATTGTAATTAAACCTTGCTCTTGACTTAGATCTTGTGGAATTAAATACCTTGGGTATTTAATTGTTTTGGTCCCTTAACCCTAAAATTTTAATCAGAGAATATTTAGCTAAAATGTCAATATAGTCAGTGATTAAATTAATCCCTAAGGAGTTTTGAGCTAGGTGTAGACTTATTACACTTGTTGCTTTATATTGTGGAATTAGTAATTATTATAATGGGAAAAGTTATCAGTTGAATTTAATGGTCCTTGAGACTATGGTCGTTAACACTTAAAAAATATTCCATAATTTTCTAACTAAACCTAGGTTGTTCATGGGTCTCAAGTGGGTTGTTTTAGCGGGGTGTCACAAAGAAATCAAACACTTGGTGGCAAAAGGGCTAGAGACTAAGTTTGGGTAACCTAGGTTCTAAAGAAATGGGATGTTTTGTTCATTTTGGCTTCTAATATATTTTTTAATTCCTAACTTTAAATAAGTAAGCAAATGAATTTGAATTAAACAAAAGATAATTAATTCACCTTTTAATTTAATTAAATTGTGTTTACAAGTACTTACATAAAGTAAAACATCTAGCTAATTGCTTTTTTAGATTTTTGATGGAGATTTTTAAATACAAAACAATTAAACAAACTAAATTCCTAAATTCTTTTTGTATTTTCAAGATTTAATAAAATAAATAAAAATAAACTATTTTGCAGACATAGAAACAGAGAAGCTAAATTAAAATAAAACAACTACTTCTAATTAAATAAACTAAAATAGGGAATAGTCGATGTAGTTATTCCTTTTTGCAGGATTGTATAACAAAATTTATTCTAGACAAAGAGTCTACTCATAAGTTATTAATCTCGACGAGTAGGTTTCTTCTAACAAACTATTGCCTCAAGTTTTCAAGAGAGGGAAGAAAAGCTTCTTATAAGCACTTTCTTCTTTACTTGAAAACTTTCCCTGGCATAGTAGAATTGAATTACATATATAATAACAATGAAGAAACAAAAGAAGATTACTAGCACAATATCTTCCTCCAACCTTTTTCCTATGTAGATCCACAAGGATAAGCAGGGAAGAGGATATCAATGGAATATTTATGCAAACAAGACTTGTGTACATGAAATAAAAAGATCTTTCAATTCTACCAAATTAAAACAATGGACTTCTTCTATTGCAACAAATACAATTAAACAAAGCTTAAATAAATTCAAATACACCCTGAGACTTAGTTACTTATTGAACTGTTATAGAATTCCAAATGTGGTCTTCCATTTTCTATTTCCTCATCTTTCTTTCCTTCTCCGAAATGATATCCAGATGATCTGGGATGTGCAGAATGTTGGTTGGTAGTAGAAAAATGCAAACAATTGGTTGTGGTGACCGATTGCAAGAAAGTGACCGAAAACATGTGGCAAGAAGGACAGATTAAAGAATTGATTTTCCATGTTATTCCTCTCAATAATTTAGCAACATAACTTTACATCTAAAATGTGAAAACTCCAACCCATCATTTGGGTGAAATATTGGTTTTTATAAAACTTGGGGAAGAATGAGTCTAACAACACATGTCTATCAAGAAATGACAACACATCAAAAATAGATGCAAATCAACATTCTAAACATATTAAACTAATAATAAAATTCCAATACAAATTTAATGAGCGTAAAAATAGATGAGATGGTTGAGAAACAAGTGAGAAAATCAATCCCAAAATCTAAACATGTGTTGAAAAATGTGTGTTTTAACTCTTAGATTTAAGGTGATGGGATCGTTGGTCTTGACAGAGCGGAGGTTATGCAATGGCGGTGTCAGCCGTCAAGACCGATGAGTTATGTAACCGTTGCTTACAAAAAATCATTAAAAGGGAAAGGGAACCCGCAAGAAAAAAATATCTAATTGACATCGAAAAGAGGATAGGAAAAAAGTCATAAGATCGAATTTTGATGTTACTACGGAGAATAATTTCTTCATCATTAGAGACTTATCGTGTTCTTCCATGTAGCACTATGTAGTTTTTGGGTGCATACAATACTAGATTTTCAATACGCATTTCCATTTTTACATATTTTCCATTAAAGTTTAATTACATTTACTTAAAGCATTGATTACACTTGTTTTCTTTTACGAGGTATTCTCTTATCCCAATGAAGGAAAAATAACCAAGCAACCATGAAGAAAATCTCAAGCATGCTCGCAAAGGTGACTATTAGTGCAAATTCACAAAGACCCTCGGATGAGTTATGGATCTACTTTTCTAAGGCAAACTCATCGGTGTGAATGCACAACATTGAGTTTTCTCCAAGGTGTGGGACCTTGCAAGGTGAGAAAACTCTCAAGATTGAAGCTGATTCTTACTCCTCTATTTAGGTGTATGCATGCAATCTCTACAGAGGTTCTAATTCAAAATCTTACTCTAAAAATACCAAGGGGACGGGGAGAGAAAAACAAGGAAATGAAAATAAGACTAAGAAAAAAGAGAGGTGATACACCAAAGGAGTGCTAAACTCCTTGCTTTATAAAAATAGACATAGATCATGAGGATGTAGCAACAAAACATGCACAAATTCACCAAAATACAAAAAAATATCAGAAGTAAATAAACCCATGCCAGAGAGGATTGGAAAATCAATCACAGAGCATGTATTGTCGATTTCGAAATGATACAATACATTCGCAAATAACAAAGAAGAAAAAATGTGTCACAATCTCCATGGGAGGTCTGAAACTCTTTCAAATCCACCTCCGCTAAGGAGAAATGAAATATCTTGCAAAAGCAAGAACATCTAACTTTACAAATGAGCCAAAATTGGCTTTTTATCACGAGAATGGAAGAAAAGGTAAAAACGTGGGAAAATCGATTTGAGACTTCAACCACCGACAAAATTCATTCAATGGGCCTATAAAATGATGGGTTTCCACAAAAATCCCATACTTCAAGTACATTGCCTTACAGAGCAAAAACAGAGGTCCATACTTCATTAATTTTGGTGGTTGGAGTCATTTTTTGTGTTTTTTACATGCCAGAGATGTTTTTCTATTTTTCTCCCACAAATATCCATCAAAATACAAAATTGAACCCTCCATCATGTAGATAATTTCACCAGATTTCCAATGACACCAAGAACACAAAAATACAAGCTCTGGATCAAAAGATATGGCCTCTAAAGATTAGGCCAAAATTGGATAGCGAGGCCAAAACTTTAAATTTTTCCCTTTTTTTGAATTTGGGAAATTTTCCCCAAAAAACTCCACCTTCCGTTGCTCCAATACCATGTGGCACATTCATATTGGTCCGTGGGTTCAAACGGACATTTTACGCTTTTTGAATTTTGGAAAAATTTCCAAAATTCCTCCACTGCCCCACCGCTCCAACACCACGTGTCATCCCTCTATTCGCTCGTGGGCCTTCACCAATTTTCTCCTTTTGCGGACCCGCAGGAAAAATCTCTTCTTTGCACCCCTTTGGACCCTTTGGCAATTTTTGCCAAATCCCTCCATGCCCCACTGCTCTGCGCCACATGTCATATCCCTATTCGCCACAGGGCTGCGGCCAAAATTTTCTTCCTCTTTGGCGGGCCTGCGGGCCAATTTTCTCCTTTTGCGCCCTTTGATACTTCGGTGAAAAAAAAAAATTCACCCCGCGCCCCTGACCTCTGTTGGTTTTATGGACACATTTCATATTTCTATTGGTTCACGGGGCATTGGACCAAAAATTTTCTTTGCGCCGCGATCCCTTTGGAGAATTTTTAAACTTGCCTCCACGGGTTCAACCTCTGATGCCACATGTCATCTCCTCATTCACTGCAGGCCTGCGGGCCAAGATTTTTCTTTTACACCCCCGACCACTCCTTGGTGAAAAATTCCAACTTACCTCCACTTCCCTACCATTTCGCCGCTACGTGGCACGTTTTGATTGGTCCGCAGACCTTTCAAGGGAAATTTCCCTCAAAAACTCCGTCGAGCCATAACTTGAGAAATACAAGGAGTTAGAAGGAAAATTTTACCTTTCTGGAAAGGTGAGGAAATTCTCTATCTGATGAAGCCATTTCTAGAAAATTTTGAGTGCCTGAAAAGTAAAAAAATTTGACTGAGGCACAAGGAAGGAAGGAATGAAAGGAAGTTAGCCAAAAATAAGCATGGGGCTTATTTGGATAACAATTTGGCGACTCATAGGGGTCATCTGCTGCTAGATGAATGATCAATAGCCTTTGAAGCATCCATTGGGCATGGAGTCATGATTCATAGCCTACAAAATAATCTAAACTTTGAAAACTCCCTTCTGAGCCACTTGAAGCCCACTGAACTTGGAGTTGTTCTCACCAAAATGCCACTGAAATGAACTGTGCAAGAGCAAAACTAGCAGCACCAAAAACTATGTAAAAATTGGAAATCATACATACCCCAAATGGGATACACAAAGTGTGCACAAACACTTCTTCGGCTAAAAGAAAACCTACCTACTCTACTCTAACTAGAGGCAAAGGCAAGCTAAACAAACCCTGCAAATGGTTAGGAGAAATAGTTTCCCTTTCTCAAAAATGGCAGCCATGCAACTAACTTGGCACTGGACATGGCTGGTGAGTGGAAAATCAACAAGAAGCTGGTCTCCTACCCAAATCAACAAGGTGTCAACTGAAAACAAATCCAATACCTCTTTTAGTTGCTCTGCATTTGGATTGAAGAGGTATGGCAGCTGATCCTTGGTACTTTGTAGCTCATCCTCATGCTTAGAAGCAAACATGACTAGTTGTGGCTTCTCCTTTGGCTCCAATGAAGCCAAATACTTGATTGGGCAAGGTCTGATCCGTTTGATATGCCCATAGCTCTGAAATTCAACTCCAAAATGGAGTCTTCTTGTAGACCTTTTTGAGTGAATGATGTGGAAGAAATGATGAAGTTCGTTGTTCTCCTTCCTTCATGGCAGCATGGAACTCTTCTACAATATGCAGCTCCTCATTATTGATTGCAACATCCAATGAAGTTGCTTTTGCATTGTTGTAACCTGCTGCAATACATTGTTGGCTTTGGGGTTCCTCTATTGTAGTTTTTGGAAGATCAAATTCTTCCAACTTTGATTCAAGAGGCATGTTACAAACTGTAGGCTGATGTCCTTAAATTCTCTTGTCCATGGCAGCAAGTTCTTGTTGTTGGAGAACAAATGGTGAAGAAGGAAATGTTGTAATTTCAGTTGGCTCTTCATCCAAACATTCTTCTAAGTCTGATGGCAAATCAAAATCTTGAATGTCTTGTTGTAGCAAAGTCTTTTCCTCTTCTATGGTGGCCTCCAAATCAGCATTTTCTTCACCATTTGTAGTTTCATTTTCAAACACGAAACTTGTCAATTCAAACTCATCCCAAAAATTAGATTTTTGGAGAGATGAAGTGGGATAGAAACATGAAATTTCTTGTGTCCCTTGCTCACAATTTGGATCTGTTTTGTTTACCTCCATAATGGCTTCATCAATCAAATCAGCCCCTTCAAATGAAAGAAAAAATGTATCAATAATTCTTCCTTCTTCTGTTGTTGCAAAAACTGACTTGATCTCATCCATTTGCTCCTCTTCAATGGGATTTGGAGCTGGTTTTTCTTCCTTTGATGTTTGAAGACAATCTTACTCTTGAATGACCTCTTCCTCTAGCATGAAGTATGACAAATCAAACTCTTCAATCTTCTGCTCTAGAGGAAAAGTTGGGACTGCAAGATCTTCTTCTTCCATGGCTGATTGTGTAACTCGAATTAGATCAGTATTTCCTTCAAATAAAGTGCCAACATGGACACTACATTCTGAGCAAACTGATTATTGATCTACTTCTTCTTTTTTCTCTTCTTCTGCTGCAAAAAAATCAGTCCTAACCACCACTTTTTCAACTTTCACCTCCTCTGAAGGCTTAACCATCAAGGGGATCTTTGTTATCCCAAATTTGAGAGCCAAGCTTACCAAACTTTTGATCTTTTCATCCTTGTTTGGATCTTCTTCTTGCTGTTATTTTCCTTGACTGGCATTCTAATTTTTATCTTCCCAACATGGATTTGGGAATGTAAGAGGAGGGTGGGTTATAACTCAATTGGTTTTGTAATTTTTTGTGGTGTTGGAGGAGATAGAAACTTTTGTTTCTTTGTAGGGAGTGGTTGTTTGGAAGGGAAAAGGACAGAAGAATTGAGATGGGGTGGAAGACTAGGGGATGGAGAAATGGAATCAACACTTGGGGAAGCATGGGCTAGATTTGGAATTTGGCATTCAAAATGAGATGGTGTTGCTTGAGGAATGGAAAGAGAAAACCCAGATGATGGTGTAGAACTTACCCATTGACAAGGTTGCTCAACACCAAGTTTATAGGTCTCTATCTCCAGTGTCCATTGTGCAAGTTGGGGTAGCATCTCAATCATGAAGTCCAAAGCTTCTCCTGAGGGTTGTAATGTCTTGGAAAAGGGCCTCCCCATGGATAGGGTGCTCTGAAACCAATCTGAAATGCCTTCATTTGTGCTTGAGCCCTTGATTGCACCATGCCAACCTCCATTTTTTGGATTTTCTCCAACAAATCTGCACTTTCTTCTTGACTGCCCTCATCATATGTGTATCCTTGTGCTTGATGTGCTTCATAGCCAAACTGATTTTGGCATTGCTCATATGGATATGCATACTGATTTTGAATTTGATCAAAATGTTGATCTGGAGGATTTGAAAAACATGTTGGAGGTGGAATATATTGTTGTTGTTGTAAATGTGAATTCCATGATGGAAATGAAGTCATGATTGCACAACTTCATGGAATGAAAGAATATGGAAGAGATGGAAAGAAGAATGAATGGAAAATGAATGGAAAGAGGGTCTGTAACTCAAAGAATGAGTTATTTACTAGATGGAGTCACCAGATGTGCTTTTGAATATGCCTCCAAAGGCTGAATCCTTAACAAGAACACACCAACCTATCAAAAATAAAGTGGAAGACCTCTAAGGTCCCACTGGTGTGCCAAAACTGTTAGTGCAAATTCACAGCACCCCCAGATGAGTTATGGATCTACTTTTCTAAGGCAAACTCATCTGGTGTGAATGCACAACATTGAGTTTTCTCCAAGGTGTGGGACCTTGCAAGGTGAGAAAACTCTCTAGATTGAAGTTGGTTCTTACTCCTCTATTTAGGTGTATACATGCAATCTCTGCAAAGGTTCTGATTCAAAATCTTACTCTAAAAATACCAAGGGGACAGGGTTGAGAGAAAAACAAGGAAATGAAAACAAAACTAAGCAAAATAGAGAGGTGATACACCAAAGGAGTGCTGAACTCCTTGATTTATAAAAATAGACATAGATCATGAGGATGCGGTAAAAAAATATGCATAAATTTACCAAAATACAAAAAAGATCGAAGGAAACAAACCAATGTAAGAGAGGATTGGAAAATCAATCGCAGAGCATGTATTGTCAGTTCCAGAAATGATACAATACATTGCAAATAACAAAGAAGGAAAAAACATGTTACAATCTCCATGGGATGTCTGAAACTCTTTCAAATCCACCTGCTAAGGAGAAATGAAGAGCTTGCAAAAGCAAGAACATCCAACTTTTTACAAATGAGCCAAAAGCGGCTTTTTTCACAAGCGAGAATGGAAGAAAAGGTAAAAACATGGGAAAATCAATTTGAGACTTCAACCACGCAACGAGAATTCATCCAATGGGCCGAACAATGATGGGTTTCCACAAAAATCCCATACTTCGAAGTACATTTCCTTACAGAGAAAAACAGAGGTCCATACTTCATTAATTTTGGTGGTTGGAGTCGTTTTCTATGTTTTTTGCATGCCAAAGACATTTTCCTATTTTTCTCCCACAAATATCCATAAAAATACAAAATTGAACCCTCCATTGTGTAGATAATTTCACCAGCTTTCTAATGACACCAAGAACACAAAAATACGAGCTCTGGATCAAAAGATATGGCCTTCTGAAGATTAGGGCAAAATTAGAGCAAAATTAGATTGGCGGGCGAAACTTTAAATTTTTCCCTTTTTTTGAATTTGGGAAAATTTCCCCAAAAAACTTCACCCTCCGCTGCTCCGATGCCACGTGGCACATTCCTGTTGGTCCACAGGTTCAAACAGACATTTTAAGCTTTTTGAATTTTGGAAAAATTTCCAAAATTCCTCCACTGCCCCGCCGCTCCGACGCCACGTGTCATCTCTCTATTCACTCATGGGCATTCACCAATTTTCTCCTTTTACGAACCTATGGGAAAAATCTCTTCTTTGCACCCCTTTGGACCCTTTGGTAATTTTTGTCAAATCCCTTCGTGCCTGCCACTCCACGCCACGTGTCATATCCCTATTCACTGCGGGTCATGGCCAAAATTTTCTTCCTCTTTGGCGGGCTCGCAGCCAATTTTCTCCTTTTGTACCCTTTGATACTTCGGTGAAAAAACAAAAATTCACCCCGCGCATATTATCTATTAGAAGTAACGATAAGAGAACCCGAGCGCTATTGTCCCCTTTGGGTGCCTTTGTCCTCTTTATCCCTTTTTTATCTTTCAAATGTTACTTCTTTCTTGTATTCGTTTATCACTCTCAATCGGACATTCACTTGTTAATGATGAAACATGAGAAAGGGAATCATATATATATATATACATATGTTAATTAACCACATTATGGGGCAAGCATTCAAGAGGCACATATTAATACAAGGAATTTTTATACAAGTACACCAAGGATTGCATTTTGGGACTACATACTTCATTGCATAGGAGGGTTTATTCTAAATTCCATACCACACATTTGCATTTAGGAAAAATTAGTTGTAGCTCGATATCTCTTTGTGTGAGTGACACTAGAGCATCCTAGCTCAAGGGACATTATTTCAATCACACACACGCACACACGTGCACGCGCGCGCGTGCACACACACACACACACACACACACACACACACACACACACACACACACACACACACACACACACACACTACATTGAGTTTAAAATGTAGTGCAATACTTCCATTGACAATCATATTGGGGTGACATTCAAGGTTAGTCGACTCAAGCATATGCATATTTTTATTCATCTAATGTGTGCTTGAGTATTGTGTAGATATTTATGGTTTATTTTTTAGGTACACGTGTGACACATCAAATATGATGTGACCTACAGCAAACAAGGAGTGACACTAAGTGACACAAAAAGAACCAAATCCTAAGCCACTTCACAAACACTAGTGCTCGGATGAAATGCTAGCACCTGGTGGCCTTAGTCCAGTCCAAGTGCTCATGTCCCTAAGATTTTTATGGTCCATTTCCAGCACGAACCTTACACAATCTAGAATTTTCCTTCCAGATCAATCTCTAGTCTAGAATCAGTTCACACCTACATATATAAGTTGAGTCATTCTCCAAACCCTATTTATCACTCTTACTTGCATTTCCTTTACTTGATCTTGTGTACTTATTGTTTTTATCTATCGATCAATAATTCCCTTACTTAGATTTAATTTTATTAAATCAATTATATTCATCTTAGTGAAACAATTACAATGGTACTAGCCATTGGTAAACCTTATTTGCGTTATTTTCCTTTTTTAATAGAAATATTTAAATTTATCTTGAGCAAGTGATCAAAACTTTATAATCCACTCGTAAACTTATTTTATGATCCCCAAAACACACAACCCTAAACCCTAAACCTTGAAACTTAAACCCTAAACCCTGAACTGATAAGATCTTTGTATATAGTAAATAAATAATTCAAACAATATTCATAATATAACACAATAGAATATATATTGGTGAGACAAGATGCCCCAATATTCAATATATTCAAAAATATAAGAATATCCTTAAGGTGGTACAACACCATCCAATACTCCTTATGGAAGGAATAACTCGGTGATCTCCCGATATGGGAATTCCACTTAGAGGGAGATACCTCCAATATCCTTCTATCAAGTAGAAGGCTTGACTAATACATAAAATATCTCATAATGATACTTGTATCCTTTAAATAGGCATGCATTACTCTTGATGAATGGGTAAAACCTAATTCCAATGTAGGCCGACTCTTACCCAATATAACTAATTCTTGTGTGACCCCATATATTATAAACATATAACTAATAAATGGGGATGTGTGTCAAATTTCAACATCTCCATCAACCCATATACATTATAATATCATATCTCAAGGTACATAACATCCACCGCTTCCTTAACATATTTTGTCCCCTAAACATGAGAATAAATAATGTAGTGAGTGTGTTTTAAATCATTGCACATTTAGTGCCATGCTTAATCATCCAACCAACCATATGAGATCTTAGTGGGTGATACATCTCTAAACTTGGTTCCATAATTTGTTGTGTTACTTTGATTCCATCCATGTCCATATATTTGGTCCTCCTTTTCTTCCATATATAACCATAATGATGATTCCTTGGATTCCATGCTCCATAATTGTTACTCCATTAATGTCAGATATAACCATAATGATTGTTCCTCCAATTTTATGGATATCTATATCAATTTATAATATAATGTTCCCTATAATTCCTCCATGATTGTTTACTCTCATGATATTTTGGGTATCTATATGTTGTAACCTTAGTATCTTCAACCTTATCAAGCTTTTCCTTGGTTCTCTTTTCCTCTTCCACCTTTTTGTTTTCTATTTCCTTTTTATATTGAGTAGATGAATCATTATTTTGTTCTTTTTCATCATGTTCTTCACATTCTTATTATGAATCATCTATATTCTGTTCTTCCCCATCTATGAAATCATCCTTATCTCTATCTTGACATGTATTATTCTTCACTAACTCGTGATATCCTATAAAGTAGCCTTCTTCTTCTTATACCAAATCTTCATAAACTTCTTTTGTGCATTAATATTAAATATCCTCAATGTCTATAACTAAGGATACCCTAGAATAATATCCTAAGCATAAAACTCTAAATGTTACGCATATTTTTCCATAGTAAGTTTCAAATGTTCAAAAACTTTAATTGGCTTACCATCCACTTAAGCTTCCTTAATATTATTTTCTTGTACATGTAGATGTTGAACCACATTCATGTTGATGAAGTTATATTTTCTACTAGGATTTATGGACACAATTACCTTCTTCCTTTGAATGTACCCATAAAACTAAAATATTACATCTTCCTTCTTTAGAGCTACACTATCTTCTTGTTATTATTTTACTTCTTTATCATTTTCCTCAAAATCTTCCTTATATTTTTCCTCATCCTCCTCATATTCCTCTTCTTATTAATTGGTGACCTATATATCTAAGAAAAATTGTTCCATTTCCTCCCAAGACCATTTAGACATTTTCTTTTTAACTCAAAAAACCAAATCTATGTAGGACAACTAAGCCAATAGTTTAACCCGTATATCTAATGATGGAAAACATTACTCCTTAAATTGGTTTCACCATTCGTTATAATCCACCTCGCCCTTTCTATAGAAATTTTTCATCCTCGTGATCCAAAAATATAGGGTTTCAATAACAAATCCTTTTTATTAATCCTTATCCCACTAGTTTCAACTAGATTTCAGCCTAAAATCAAAAATACGAAAACAAACCCCGATTTGTGTTTTCAAGAGTTGTCAAAAATGTAACAAAATAAGAAAAAATCAAAAATGCAGCCTATGGAGTTAATGTTGGAATATTGTACTATTGTTTTATCTCTACACTTTTCTTGTACATGCTTTATTACTAATTTTGCACTTGTTTCTATTGTTTTTCTTGTTGCGTGCTATATTTTCTACCATATTCAACCCTTTTTTAGGTATAGGTTCTTCACATTGACCGCCTCTTTAACATTCTACACTCTTCTATAGTTTATCAATATTCTTAGACATGTTTAAATATTTATTTTATTGAGTTTCATGCTCAAATGGTTTTTCACACATGCCTTGAAAGAGGAGGAATTCACCCGAGTATAGGTATATTCTACATCTACAATAAACACGGGAAAAAAATTGGATTCATACATAAGTACATAAGGTTACAAGTACTCATAAACAAGATAAATTATAGAAATTTGAAAAATATTGCACAAGGTCAAACATGTATAGTTTGTTCAGGACCATACAAATGGTTTTGAACCTTTCTGACAGTTTTCCTCAAGGGATAATTATACCAACTTTCTCAGAAGGATTGTATTTTCACTTTTAGGAACTATCTCTTTACACATTTTCATATTCATTTGGTTCATTTTAGGTTAGACACATGGGCATAAAGTACTTCACTCCTTCACCATGACACTAGGTTATAGTTACATTTTTAGGTACCGTGGGGCATATGCCTCCTTTCTCCATCTATATTTCAGTACATTATAACAGTTAGAGTAGGTATTTACCTTAGCTCACATTCACCTAGGTAATTTATTTACCTTTATTGTATTTATCCTCACCCACTTATGTGTGTGGATATTTCTTTTATCTTATTTAGATATTAGGAGATATTATCTAGTTGTTAGGTATAGTTTTTCCTTGATCTATGGTATTGACTAGTTCTTTCCTTGATCTATGGTATTGACTAGATCCTTGATGTCTAGTTCTCTCCTAAATCTATGGTCTTGACTAGTTCTTTGATGACTAGTTATTTTCTTGATTTATGGCTTGATCTATGACCTTGACTGGTTCTTAGATTGTTATTCCTTACCTATTTAAGCAAGGCCCATTCTCAATGTATTGCATTGAGTTCCATAATAATATATGATATTGCTGCTCATTTTTTTGCAAAGGTTTATGTAAAGTTATTATGGCAAATTACTTTCATCTTATTGATCGTGATGTTTGATTAGCATCTATGTTCTTGGCTTGGCACGATCTGGTTATCATTCCTTTTATGGTATCAGAGTGGAGATTATTGTTGACATCCGTCTGTAAGTTTTATTTTGTAAATAAATTCATTGAGTTCCATAATAATATATGATATTGCTGCTCATTTGTTTGCAAAGGTTTATATAAAGTTATTCGGCAAATTGCTTTCATCTTATTGATCGTGATGTTTGATTAGCATCTGTGTTCTTAGCTTGGCAGCACGATCTGGTTATCATTCCTTTTAATAACTTCTATTCAATTGTGTGGCACATAGGAAGGGTATGGGAGAACTTTTTATTTTTTCCACTACGTGTCTTTATTTTCAAAATTAGGCCTAAATTCATTTGCAATAGTGTGGTTAATAGGGTTACCAAATGTATCAAATCAATTGAGTTCTTCATATGTAGTTTTTCCTTACCTCTTATGTTTAAAAGGGAAGATATCAAAGTTGTTAAATGAATTTGATAAATAGTCTTCTTCATTAGTGGGGTGCTTTGGTACCTCATTCTTCTTCTCTCTTTATTCATCACTTTGTATTGGGTTGCATGTACCCAACACTCCAATTTATCCTCAACACAATTGGGGACTGATTACCCCCAATCCTTCAAAGCAAGTTCAAGCAATCCAAATCTATAAGAATAATAAATGTATGATGGATTCTCCTTTGTAAAACAATCATGTGTGTTCTTTCCATGTTTTTCTGTCTCTTTTACTTTCACTTTATGTAAATTCAAGTTTTACATATTACACTTTATACTCGATTTAAAGTTCAATTTTCTATCATGGACATTAACTACACACTATGTTGCATGTTTCATCATGGAGCATGCCAACACCAAGAAAAATGGGACAGTTGTAAAATAAATGTGAGTGAATACAAAGTGTTTCTACACACACGTGTGTCTTTTCCTTTAAGTATGTATTTTTCATTTTACACTTAAAGGGTGGAAATGTAGACACTCAATTTTGGATATTTAGTCATTGACATTATTGGTTTGATAATGCACTCTTGTTAAGATAAAAACACTCTTTATATCCCCGCTTAGTGCATCCCAAGATCTTTTATCTAGCTTGTTTTTTCATACACACTTATATACCAATAAATTCTTAGAGTCAAATACATAAAATTATAGACAAACCCCAACTAACAAGATGTAAACTCCAGTTTTCATGTTTCTCATCTCTAGGAAAAATCGTATAGGGCGAGGAGTTTATATTCATCGACCTATTTGTAAAGTTTTACACATGCATATCCTCCATCTTTATTTTTAGTTTTACGTTCTTTAATTGATCCGTTACTCCCTCTAGGTCAACCTTTCGTTAATAATTTACCTTCGGAACCCTATATAAGCAAGTATAAATTATATCATTTACATACATGTAAATCATATGGCACTACATTGATACACTCACTTCCTACTCTTGTAAAAGTACCCAAGTCTCCCTAAATATCACACACACTCAAGAAGGTATAAATCACTACAAGTCTAAAGCATCATACCAGGTCAAGGAGTTAGGTCATCTCACTTACAAGAACTCAAACATCCATTTTCCAAGTATTTTAGTAAGAGATAAATTCAACTCAAGCATTATCAAAGAAGTTACCAAATCATAGTTGCATTCATTTAGATATCACATGTTAGGTGGAGAACGACATGAAGTTTGAGGCCTCTTCGAAGTAGTGCTAATATAAGTGGTGCACGAGGGTACCCTATTAGGAAAACTAAGATTAAGTTCTACACATGGTAAATATTTGCTATGGTAAAATGTGAAAGAGTTTGGTAAGTGTGGTAAATGTGAGGTGGAAATATAACAACCATAGTTGTTATATTGTTATATTATTTAGTAAATAGGTTAGTAAATGGTTATTATTGTTATATAAAACAACAAATAACATTAATATAATTTGTTATGTGAATTGAAACAACTCCCATAGGTTGGTGTGTTGTTATAGTCACTTCTTATATTTTAGGGAGGTTATTCCCTATAAATAAGGAAGCTTGTAATAAAAATTTTATAGATAAACCGGGTTGAAGGACCCGTACCCTTTACAATTCGAGAGAGGCTAAATACCTCGAGATAGAAGCCATGCAAACAAATATACAACCTTACATATAATGTTGGTAATACAGAACAAAATCTAGCCAATAGGTCAAACCAAAGCAAAACTATATGATATAAACACTAAAATACCACTTACTACTATATGATATACTAACTAATCAGACCACTTTCGTAAATGCAGAGACCTTAATCCTAAGAATCGGAAGAAACAAAGATAAGAATCTTTGACATACCATGCACTTTGGAGGATCCTATGCCACCGAGCCGCCACATGCCTTAAACCTCGGGAAATAATAGGCATCAATCACAGAGATAATGAGCTCATGCCACCAAGCCGAACTAGACCAATGGGTTTTTAATCGTGACAAAGTCGGGTTATTTTAGATGCTCACTACCTCTCTTCTTGTTTTTATAGAAATCCACCAATTGTTTAGTGAAATCCAGACTTCCCATGCCTTTTATCCAATTCCTTAAAGACCCCATCTTAAATCCACCCATCCTAAGAAGAAAAATCCTCCGACTTTGCATCTAAAAAAGCCATGTTAGATTTCCCCACCTCATCTTCAAGATTAATACAGTTTTTGGCTTGATCTAAAATTTTCCATTGCAATTTCATCCTTCTTACAGGACGAATGATGAGAAGATGTTCAATGAAAGTGCTAACCACTTCACTATTAACCCTAGGACATCCATGTGCTTTTAGGTAACCGGCCCTAATAACCAAACAAACCACCAAGAGATCCTTCATAGAAACAATGAGAAAAATGGTCTTTAGTCTCTTATCGAAATGGTAGAATGTAAAGCCGCTTCCACTGTTACTTCCAAAAGAAGAGAGGGAAACTGGCACAATCTATGAAGAGCTTAGAAAGTAAGCGAGGAGCAAATAAAAAGAGAAACAATACTTTAAAATAGGCTTCACTCCCGGGCGCTTATGTCAAACCATCAACACAAATCACTTACTCCCTCCCTATCATCACTTAAAAGATTTGAAAGGTCAGCGAATCCACACAATTATTTCCCTTTTTCATTTTTGAATTAATCAATACCATAGTTTAAAATAAGATTGACACGCTTCAAAACTTCAAGTGCGTGTAAGTGCCTTTTGGTTAAAAGCACACTTCAAAACTTGCCTATTTACATACTATCAATGTTCAACATGCTGCGCATTTGTGATGAACAGTATTGAGAAGATCCAAAAACACTTTCTGTGGCACGGTACTAAGGAAAGATTGAGATATCATCTTGTGGCTTGGGAACAGGTTTGTAAACCCAAGAGACTAGGGGGGTTAGACATCAAAGATATCAAGCATATGAGTACTGCCCTTACTGCAAAATTAGGATGGAGATTGATAAAAGAGAACAGACCTTAGACAGAGCTGATTAAGATCAAATATCTTTCAAATCAAAACAAGATTTCCTTCATATATGATCAGTCCCTTCCGAGTGGTTCTATTTTCTGGAACAACCTTCTTCGCAGCAGATACATTCTCTCTTAGGGATGCAGCTGGAAGCTTGGAGATGGGAAAAACATAAACTTTTGGGTGATAGGTGGGACAGATTCTAACTGGATTTCTGCTTATGATCATATGAAAGATATTATAATTGCAAAGTATGGACACAAAATCCAAGGATACATTGAGAGAGATGGATACAAAAGAAAATGGAAGCAGCTAAAAGTGGAGAATGATAGTATACAGGCTGATATTATATCTCTTCAGAATCAACTTTCCCTAATCCATCTAAGTAATCAAAATCTTAAAGATGAGCTCATCTGGAAGGATTCTTTTGATGGGGATTACACTGTTAAATCAGGATATAATTCTTTCTTTGCATCCATGGAAAGCGAAATTAAGTGGCACAAGTTGTGGATGCCGGAGCTAACCCCTAGAGTGAACTTCTTTTGGTGGCTGGTTATTAATGGCAAGATCCTAACTAATGATAACCTAATCAAGAAAGGATTCATCATGCCTAACAGATGTTGCATGTGTCAGCAAGAGGCTGAAGATATAAAACATTTATTCCTCCATTGTGAGATTGCTTCCAAAATTTGGCAGCTTATTTTTGCAAAATTCAATCTAAGATGGATTTTTCCTCTTACCTGCCTTCAGACTTAGGAGCAATGGAGCTCTCCATTTAAACATTGCATGGTGAAAAGACTTTGGCAAACTTACGCCACACACTATGTGGAGAATGCGGAAGGCTCGTAATGATAATATTTTGAAGCAATAATAGAGGGCTTGTAACAAAGTTTATAAGGAAATAATCATTGTTGTGCAAGATAATATTGCTAGATTTAAACCCCATAAAAATAGGCTCTACCCGGAGAATGAAGATTGCATTCTATCTGAATGGAATATAGCCACTATCAATAGAAATAAAAATGGTATTGACAGAAACACGGTCGATGGATTAAACCCCCCACTGATTGGCACAAATTAAATTTTGATGGGGCCTCAAAAGGCAATCCAGGTGACTCTGGTGGAGGGGGCATCATCAGGGATCAAAGAGGCTGCTATGTTGCTGCATTTTCTAGGAGAATGGGAAGACAGACTAATCATTATTCTAAAGCCATGGTGGCTCTTTGGGGTATTAGACTTGCCAGAGATTGTAATATTCAAAATATCATAATTGAAGGTGATTCTCTAAATATTATAAATCTTTTGAACAAAAAACAACACCCCAGCTGGTCTATCAGGGATTATATTGAGGAAGCTATAGATATTTGCAAAAGCTTTGCTAATGTCCACATCACCCATACTTATAGGGAAGGAAACAGGGTTGCCGACAGTTTGGCTAACTTAGGTGTTTATAATTCCTTTCAAACTTGGATTGGCGGGGACGTTCTGCTAGCTCATGTCAATAAAGCCATCATCATTGATCTTCATGGCAGTGAAAATCATGACTAACGGCTATATTTTAGATGCTAATGTGCGGATCCCCAAGTACATGATGATGACATCAAAAAAGATCTGGATGATTGTTGCGACTTGTGCGTCGTTGGATTGCCATCATTTCTTGGCATGGAAGGAAAGCTGGGGAGCGGGGCAATAATAACAAATGCAACATTATAATTAAACCGGCTTTCACGGGAAGAGCTGATTCAAATACCAAAAACACCGCTCGGACTATCCCGCACATTGCAAGCTTTTTTACCGTTGAAAACAGGAATAGGAACAGAGGAAACATGGGGGGTCCACCATGCAAAACCGAACCAACCCACAACCCTGAGTGGAAAGAGAACACGGAGCTTTGGGAGTACCTGCAAATCGGAGGCCTGTCGAATTTCATTGAGAGGATTCAAGGCTTCGACCAAGACATCTCCATCAAATTCGCCAAGGGTTGGAAGAACAAAATTGTAAAGTACAGTAACATGAAAATGGAAATTACAGAAGAGCTCATAGCTCAGATCATGGGTCTCAGCCTGGAAGGCACAAAATTCTTCAATAAAAAGGTCGACAGGGAAGTGGAAACCAAGAAATTTTTAGAAGAGGGAGAGAATCTTGAGTTTGTTACTGCTGGCCTCAAGGTGGAGTCGATCCCTGTTCCTTTTGATGAACTTGCCAGAATGGTGGTAAGGTATGTTACCCTTGAAGGAAGATATGTGACTATTCCTCACAAGCATCTGATTTTTCTGAATCATTTTCATAGAAATAACATTATTAGCTTTCCTCATTATCTGATCAACTCCTTGGAGAAATCTATAAGGGAAGTTCAAAATCACTCTCGGGCTGTCCCTCTGCACCAGGGCCTTATCCTCCTGATTCACCGTCACTTTTCCAGCTGCCCTCCCATGAACCCTATCCCACCTCCCTCCTTCATACCCCCACCTGCCCATACTGCTCCCACTCCACCCCTGCTAAAAAGAAAGAATGATGATGTTGGCTCCAGCAAGAAAAGCAAGAAAGCTAAAATCCCTGCCTCCCAACGTGTCCTTAGGAGCCACAAGGACTTAGAACTTGCTGAAAACCTCCTGCATATTAGCATGCCTGTGGAGAAGCCCAAAGAGGAGGATTTGCTGAAGAGGATTGACAGATTGGAGAAGGAGATTCAAGAACTCAAAGGGGCTCTAAAAAACATGGAGAGAGCCAAGGGTAAAAGGATCCTTCAAAGTGAGGAGGAAGAGGGGGTCATTGATGAAGTCTTCAAGAAGCTGCAGTCACTTGATGGCAGATTGGGGAATGCCAAAAGCCGCAATGACTGTATTTTATCTGCCCTCAAAAGCATCTATAACTTCATTGAACAACATGTCCACAGCGTTTGCAGTTTAAGTGGAATCAATGAAGACATATGGGGCCCTAAGGAGAATAGGGACATTGCAATCTCCCAAGCTGACATGAAGGACCCCTCTCAGGCCACGACCATTACCTTTTTCATGTCACTGTAGGCCATCAAGACCAAGATAGACAGAGCCATCAAGTAGCGGAAATTTGTTGTCTTTGCAGCTTTTGGCTGCGATCTATTTGTCGTCGGGTGGTTTTGGAGCTATTTTTTGGTGGAGCTCGCTTTTCTGTTTCTCTTTTGGTCTCTTTTTGATCTTGTCTTCGTAGTTCTGGATCTCTGTACGTTTTGATCCACTTTTCACCTTTATTGTAATTTCTGGCTGTTGAGCCTTCTTGGTTGGTTGTTTTGCCCCTCTCTGGGCTTCTTCTCTCATTTTTCTATCTGGCTTTTGAGCCCTTTTATATACAGGGTATAGTCCCTTTAAAACTATTTTCCCTTAATAAAAAAAAATAAGATTGACACATTTATTACATTCTTTATACATGTTCTTGATACTCCAAGAGGTGACATGAGATAATTGATAATTGATTCTCTTAATTCTTAAATCAAGATGCTAGGATTGATACTTTTTATTGATGATTACATTAACTATAATTTGAGAATCACCTTCAATTTGAAGGTTTTTAATATTGAGGGAAATATCCATCTCAATACCAAATTCTAGAGCCTGAATTTCTGCCATATTGCAAGATATGTCCCTTAATTTGAAAGAGGCAACCATGATTAAAATACCACCATCATTCCTAATGATACAACCTGCACCCGAAGCACCTAGATTTCCTCTAGCAGCCCCATCAAAATTTAATTTGAAATAACTTAGGCTAGGAGAAGACCATTTGGTAGCTTTTCTTCTAAAAAGGCTATTAGAATCCCTTTTAATAGCACCATCTCTAGGTATTAAAATATTAGGCCAAAACTTTTGAATTTCCCTATCCCTTTGAGAAAAAATGTTGCCTATTTTCCTAGAAAGAAGACACATTTTCAGATATTTCCCATTCCAACCTTACTAAAACTTCCTCCACTGAGTAAAATTCATCTCTAAAAATTCTCTTATTCCTTTCCCACCACAGATGTCAGATAAGAAGAATATGGCTACAAATCCAAATAGAGAAGATAGCATCATGGGAATTACCTTTGGAACAAGCAAGAAGAGAAGATGTAATGAAATTATTTAATATCATTTGGATTATTATCTACAACTCTCTCTAATATTTCTACAAATCTTGTGTCTCAATTTCATTTGGTATAAGATTGTGGCTCTTCTAAAAGAGGCAGATGGAATGTTAAGGAGAAAACAAAGAAGGTTGCAGATAAAAACGTGAAGAAATTTTGTTGTGAATTCACATAGAAATCATCAATAATTCCTTATTAATTGCCAATGGTTCTTGAGAAATCACCAATGATTCTCAGTACCATTGTAAATCTCTTAAAACTAGATTTTTGACACATTTTACAATTTATAAAATGGATCTCTAGTTCTCAAGTTATCAACAAATCATCAGAAGTGAGTATTTTGTCAGATTGTTTTAGCATATAGAATATTTCATAAAAAGAGTTTTCAATGGAGACATTAGTAGCACCAGTAGATAAATTTATAAAAATAAAGAAAATTTTCCTCACGGATGCATTATCACTTGAACGTGACATCTAATATATAATATGTCAAGACAAAAGAATTCAAGAGAATCTTGAAGCAAGATATGACGGAGATACAGAACCTAAAGTAACTTGATCACAAAAGCATCAACACTTGACAACACATAAATATATAAAGATCCTCAAAGATAGATCAAGATGATTTAGCATGACTTCAGAGGATGGAGGCATATGAGGTTGGAAGTTAATCAACAACCTTTCATCAGTTACCAATGATGGGGTTTCACACAAAGGTTTGGTGACATGTGTGTTTGCAGTGTGATTTCAAATTTTCTGCTATGTTTTACGAGTTTCAATTTTTAGTGTTCATGTGTTCTTGTATGAAAGTGAACTAGTTTTCTTATGTCTTATCCTAAAGTAAAGATGTGATGAGACCTGATGGATGTACCTAACACATCGTGATGTGATTTATAGTAAACCACTTGAAAACCATCATCATTTTTTATTTGTGGTAAACCACTGGAAAACCACCATTCTTGGTTTTGGTTAGCCATATGAAAACCTTTCTATCTTGGTTTGTGATAATAAAATGGAAAATCATCTAATCATGAAAGCAGGTGTAGGTACAGGATTGATATTTTCCCCATGTTTGAACTACGAGGGGGATGTTAGGAAAACTAAGGTTTAGTTCTACACATGGTAAATATTTGCTATGGTAAAATGTAAAAGAGTGTGGTAAGTGTGGTAAATGTGAGGTGGAAATATAACAACCATAGTTTTTATATTGTTATATTATTTAGTAAATGGTTATTGTTGTTATATAAAACAATAAATAACATTAATATAATTTATTATGTGAGTTGAAACAACTCACGTAGGTTGGTATGTTGTTATAGCCACTTCATATATTTTAGGGAGGCTATTCCCTATAAATAAGGAAGCTTGTAATATGGATATGTAATGAAATTATTGAATATCATTCAGATTATTATATGTAACTCTCTCTGATTTCTCTACAAATATGGTATCTCATTTTGATGCCCACAACCCAAATATTGTTTATTTTACATGGTCTCCCACTAATGGATAGGTTTTTAGGTCTTATTCAAAAAATTTAGAGGATTTGCAACATGTGACCGACAATTAGGGTTTGATAGCGACAAACATTTCAAGGAAGGTGAAACTCCCACAAAGTTACAAAACCAGAATTCAAGAAGGTCCGAGATCATACAATAGGGTCAAGACCATACAAAAGGTCTTGAAAAAGTTGTATAATTCCTAGGTTAGTTTCAATCTAGATTATAGAACAAAGCATCATCGGTTTGATATCTCTAAGTTCTAACAATTTGCAGACTTAGAACTTCCTATAATCATTTGTAATTATCTAAGTGCTCTAATTCCCTCATGTTTTTAAGTTTGTATCATAATGTGTAACAATTGAATGTGTTCTTTATGATATTTTATGATTAATGTTGGAAGTTAATTAATCAAAGTAATCCCTTTATATACCCTTACATCCTTAGTGTACTTAATTTACTAAAAATTAGATTACTCAATCTAAAAGGGTGTAAACAATAACATGAACCTTAAACCTTAAACACTTAGATGTACACCCTAAACTATAACCCTATAATTTTAACCCTAAACACTAACCCATGATAAGTAAGTAAGTCAACTAGAGGGTAAGGAAAAGGCTTCTCCACTCTAATAAATACACCACAAAAGGAACATATCAAATTATAAATATATTGATTTATAGGAAGAAATCACAACTATATAATCCACTAATAACCCAATTTTTAGCCCTAAATTGTGTTATCCTAAACCTTAAATGTGGACCCTAAACCTTAAACCTTGAACCCTAAACCCTAAACCTTGAAATATAAACCCTAACCCTATAACCTCAACCATAAACCATGACAAGGAGGTCACCTACTAGCCAAGGAAAAGGTTCTTCTACTCTAGGAAATACAACATGTGATGAAGATATGGAATTTGAATATAGTTATTCCAAATACGTGATAGCAATGTCCTAATTCATAAAATTCTAAAACAAGGCGAAAAAATATGATCTCTATGTAGTCAATGATAACTTGAACATGATGCAAAGATGATTTTGTTTTTAATTTTTAACTATCATCACAACTCCAAATTCCCTACAAGCATGAATACATTCCAAAAATTCCCATATGGTTCACAAGGATCTTCAAACAAGCCAAAATTAAATCTATCAAATGCTTAAAATCCGTTTGACACCAATACAAGGGTTTGATACATGCTACCAATGGTGGATATGCATGATGTTTTTAGGAAGGATCCGGTCACATGGATCAATCAAATGGATAATTTATTTGATTTGAGTCAAATCCCTTATGCATAGGTGGAAATGACATATTTGTATTTAGAATCAAAGTGGTTTGTTAGGTATCGATGGTTATGTGATCAAAATAATAAGAAGATTCTAATGATCACATTATTAGTGCTCATTGATGAATTACATATGCACTCTTTGGAATAACATGATAGAGAATTACTTTAGCTAGCTAGAAAAACTACAATGATCCATAGGGATCTAAAAAAACACACTTCATCAGAACAACAAGAATCAGAAGGAAAATTAATCAAAAAGGAGAGCATATTGTTAAGTTACGTAAGCTGTCACCCTATGTAAAGTGACGGTTGTGTAATCCTACAGCGATTACGTAACCACACCTCTACACGGACTAACGGTTGTGTAACCATTTGATTGTATTCACTTTGGTATTCCTATCACTAATGAAAACAAAAAAAAATCCACAAACGATTGCGGATATCAATAGTCTAGGTCATGTCTCTTCCTTGGATGACTCTTCCCATTCTTCTAGTGCACATGAGGACATGGGGAGCAAGATATTTAAGCAAGAAGAGTGTGTGGAATTGATCATCAAAAACTTGATGGAGAGAAGTGAGCAAGAAACCATTTATGTTGGAATTTTTTTGTAGAAGCAAGGTGTGATAACATATCAAGTAAGAAGAGAAGGGAGGAAGTGGAATTGTTTTCCTTACTTCAGCTTCTCGTAATGTGTATTCTCTTTGAATTGGCCAATATAATATTGGGAAGAAAGAGCAATTTCCCTTCCCGGCTGGTTTTCCCTCAAATTGGGGTTTCTAAGATAAAATATTGTGTTATAAGTTGAATTTTTATTTTTATTGCTGCAAAATAGTTCTAAGTTTCATATTTCATTCACTAACATTAAATAACTATCATTTTCAAGTAATTGGAAGTAGCAATAGTATTTTGTGGTCTTGTTAATTTCAAAGTAAAGGTTTATGGATCATTTTGGTATTAGATAAGACTATATTATGCAAGGGACTGTGGTATTCATTTTTGTGTGATTTGTATGATAGTGACAAGGTCTAAAGGTGAATAATTATTACCTTGTGATCCAGGATATATCTACGAAGAAGTAGGCACAAAGATTTATATATCAAATGGAATAAGATAACTTGGTCCTATAATTGAGATACTAAAAAGCACTATGGATAGGTTATTTCAACACCAATGAGAACTCTCATATCAACAAAGGACAGTAGTGGTTAAGCAAGATTCCATGGACTCAGTGGTTTAAGATTTGGTGAGAAGTTTGGCATAGGAAAGAGCCACAATGAGGAAGAATATGTGGAAGAGCATGAAGAGGAAACTCCAGTTGAAAGAGAGAAGGTAAAATTTGATCATGCTCCTTTTAAATTTGAAACTAAGGTTGAGATTAAAATCTTTGAAGGACAAGTAGATGCAAAGTTGCTAGATAAATGGTTAAAAAAATTGGAGGTTTATTTTAGTGTGCATAATGTCATTGAGGCACAAAGGATTACCTTTTCACATCTCAAGATGGAAGGACATGCTCTGGTTTGGTGGGAAACCCATCTAGCCACTTGTGAAAAGAAGAAGCATCCTATTGTAAGTTCTTGGGAGGATTTTAAAGAATTTCATAGAGAAAAAATTTATCCTATTGGCCATAAGGCTAACCAGATGATTAAATGGTAGTATTTCAGATAAAATAATGGTAAAAGTGTACAAGATTACACTACATAGTTTTGGAGACAAGCCATGTTGCTCAATATGGACTTGGAGAATGAGAATATTCGGCCAAGTATTTGGGAGGAATTCACACTCAACTTGAAGCAAGATCATCTCCATGAAGCCCGAGGATCTCAATGAAGCATGTGTGCAATCACACTACATAGATGATGAAAAAGCAAGGAGAAGTGGATTCAAGGACAAAATAGTCAACAAATCAGCCAAAGAAATATCAAGGAAAAACAAGTAACAAAGGTAAATGGAAAGGTAAAAATACTGCTACCACTTTGAATACTTGTAAATATCCTAAGAATTTTTACAAGAATTGTGATATCAATGGTCATACTGACGCTACATGTTGGAAGTTACATCCATAATTGCATCCAAAGAACCAAACCAAGGACTCCAAGAAGTCCATGAAAGTTGTAAGGATATATGGGGAGGTAGAGATAGAGGATGATTCTGATGTAGACAAGAGGCTAGGATGCACGGCCACCAACATGGATAGCCAAGAACAAGAGGAAGAGATGAGTAAGCTATTTCAAATCAAAATCCAAATCAAGAGGACTAAGGTAAATGCTTTGGTTGATACTGGTTCTCAATCTAATTTGATTTCTAATGCAGTTGTAAATAAGATTGGTCTTAAAACTTATGATCATCCACATCCTTATCCTTTGGGATGGATGAAGAAGGGTGTAGAAATTTAGGTAACAAGAAGATGTAAGTTCAAATTTGGGAATAATTCTCATTATATAGATGTATTAGAATTTTATGTCATTCCACTTGATGTATTTGATGTTGTTTTGGGAGTCCTTACTTGTATATCAAAGATGTTATATTCATGAGAAGGGAGAACCAATACAGATGGGTCAAGGATGGATTCATTTACAACATCCGAGCACACCAAGCGTAAGTCAAAACTTGTTATGGTAAGTGTTAACCAAGCAAAGAGACTAATTCAAGAAAATCATAATTAGTTTTGTTTACTTTTATTGAAAGATAAGCAAGATGGGGTAGAAATTTCAGATATTTATAACAAAGGGATGAAGGATTTGGATAGCATAATTTAGTATTTTCAGAAGCATTCTAGACTCCTAGTGGGTTACCGTGAAAAATAGAGGTAGAGTATGAGATTCGGTTATTTCCAAAGTCTCCTCTACCAAATATCGGGTTGTATAGGAAATCCTTGTTAGAGAGTACAGAGGTAATGAAACAACGTTAGGAACTATTAGACCAAGGGTAATACATCCAAGCACCTCGCCATGTGGTGTTCCTATTGTAATGGTGTCAAAGAAGTATGGTTCTTAAAGGATGTGCATTTACTATTGTGCTTTGAAGGATATTACCATAAATAACAGATATCCACTCCCATTCATAGATGATCTCTTGGACCAACTTGAGTATGCAAAATTCCTCACTAATTTGGATCTCAAGTCGGGTTATCACCAAGTCAAAATGAAGGAGAAGGATATATGGAAGGCGCCTTCAAAATAAAATAGGGTTTATATGAGTGGTTAGTACTTCCATTTAGTTTATGTAATGCACCCGCTACATTTATAAGATTGATGAATGATGTATTACGGGAATTCATGGATTTATGTGTCATTGTATATTTGGATGATATTCTAATTTTTAGTACCACATGGAAGGAACATCTAACACATTTGTAGCAAGTCTTGCAAGTCCTCAAATAGAAACAACTGCTATGCAATATGAAGAAGTGTGAATTTTCCAAACATTCACTTTTCTATCTTGGGCACATGGTTAGAGGAGAGCTACAAGTAGATCCGAAGAAGGTGGAAGCCATCACAAAACTGGCCAACACCAATTGGATCCATAGAGACTAGGAGTTTTGTGGGAGCAGTATAGTACATGAGGAAGTTCATTCCGAGCTTCTATGTTATTGCATCACCTCTACACACGGTAGTAAAGACAAAGGGTTTTGACTAGGGTAAGGAACAAGACAAGGCTTTTGAGTTATTAAAGTACAAAATTAGTCATGCTCTAGTACTTACACTTCCTAATTTATAGTAGCCCTTTGACTTGTAGAGACAAATTCTAGTGATTACGTTATGGGAATAGTATTACTACGAGAGAGGTAAGCTAGTATGTTATCATTCGAAACTTTCACTTCAACAGTTAAGGGATATTCAATGTATGATAAAGAAATGTATGCACTAGTTTAGGCAGTAAATAAATGGAAAAATTATTTGTTGGGTAAGTAAACTATCATGTACACTAACCAAAAACCTCTCTAATATTTGCAATCATGGTCTAAATTATAGTAGGTGAGGCATTAAAAGTGGATGAGATTGCTTCAAAAATTCCATTTGGTGATCAAGTATAAGAAAGGTAGCACAAATTTGGTGGCATACATGTTGTCTAGGTCACCCACACATGAGAATATCTCTAGTTTGGCCATTATCTCTCATTTTGATCCCTTCACAAAGGAAGCTTATGGAGAGGTATATGCTCAAGATAAAGATTTTGGGGTAACATATCGTAATTCTACAGTCCAAAGGGGCTAAAAATATGGGTATTAAAGATTGTTACCATGATTACCTATGTCTAAACATGTCCATGATTACCTATATATTGTTGTAGATAGCTTCAGATAAAATGTGTGTTCTTATGACATGTAAAAAGACAATAAAAGCATGTGAGGTAGCTAAACTTTTCTTTTCTAATGTATGGGTGCATTTTGGTTTGCCAAAGTCTATTGTTTCTAACAGAGATTCTAGGTTCTTAGGGAAGTTTTGGACTA
Organism: Taxus wallichiana var. yunnanensis; assembly: GCA_018340775.1. Lineage (NCBI taxonomy): Eukaryota > Viridiplantae > Streptophyta > Pinopsida > Cupressales > Taxaceae > Taxus > Taxus wallichiana. The sequence goes on from CM031244.1 coordinate 274,144,418, forward strand.
TTTTGTGGCACAAGATGGACACTAGGTTACAGAGAAGCATGACCTTCCTTCCCAGATAGATGGGAAAATGGAGGTGGTGAACAAGACTTTGGTGTAGCTGATTAGAGGATACAATAGTAAATATCCACAGACTTGGGATGAGTCCTTAGCCTACATTTAGCATTCCTACAACAAAGGCGGTATACACATCCACTATGTAGTCACCTTTTGAAGCATGTTTAGGTTATCTACCTACCAATCCACTGGACATTGTGGTGTAACAGCAGGAATAAGGGAAGATACATGCTTTAGAAGTGACTAGAGTAGCGAATTTCGTTGAGAGGATCTAATAAATCCATCTCAAGGTGAAAGAAAAATTGGAGAAATCTCAAGCCAAGTATAAGGCTAGACATGATCAGCATCATAGAGAGCACAAAATTCATGTTAGAGACAAGTTTTGGCTTTACTTGAGCAAGGAAATACTATAAGGTCAAGAAAGGAAACTCAAGCCACTACGGTATGGACCCTTCACCATACTTGAGTAGGTTGGAGAAAATGCTTTCAGACTTTATTTACCACACTTCATGTGGATGTACTCAGTAGTAAATTGTGAGAACTTACACCTATATGAGCCATATATGCTTGATGAAGAAGAATAATGTCAATTTCTACCTTCCATAGAAGATTACATCTTGGATTCATGAGGCAAATTGGAGGAGGATGTAGTGCTAAAGCAAGAAGGTTAGAGAAATAAGGATAGGTCCACAGGAATCTTGGTAGGTTGGACTCAAGGGAAGACACCAAGACATGCCCAGTGGTACTCAAAGGAGAAAGTGAGGGAATTGTTTCCTCATCTACTCCCCCATTAAGCTTTTGTGGGACCAAAATCCTCTTGAGCAAGGGAGGTGTGATCCATAGGGATCTAAAGAAACACCACTTCATCAAAACAACTAGAATCAGAAGGAAAATCAATCAGAAAGGAGAGCATATTATTAAGTTACAAAACCACTTACTTGTGTAGAGTGGCAGTTGCGTAATCACCTAATGGTTACATAACTACCCCCTCTACTGACCGGCATTTTGTAATCACAAGTCTACATTCATCGGTGGTCTTATCACTAATGAAAACAAAAAAATCCATGAATGGTCATAGATTTCAAACATCTGGGTCATGTCTCTTCCTTGGATGACTCTTCCCATTCTCCAGTGCATAGGAGGACATGGGGAGAAATCTATTTAAGTAAGAAGAGCATGTGGAATTGATCATTGAAGATTTGATGGAGAGAAGTGAGCAAGAAACCATTGATGTTGGAATTGTTTTGTAGAAGCAAGGTGTGAGAATAGAGCAAGCAAGTAAAGAAGGGAGGAAGTGACATTGTTTTCCTTCCTTCAACTTCTTGTAATCTGTATTTTCTTTGAATTGGCCAATATAATATTGGGAAGAAAGAGAAATTTCCCTTCTGGCTGGTTTTCCCTCAAATTGGGGGTTTCTAGGATAAAATATTGTGTTGTGAGTTGAATTGTTGTTTTTATTGCTACAAAATAGTTATAGGTTTCAAATTTCATTCATTAACATTAAAGAACTATAATTTTCAAGTAATTGGAAGTAATAATATTTATTTTTGGTTTCGTGAATTTACAAAGTAGAGGTTTATGAATCATGCAACAAATAGGGTGTATTAAATATTTTATTCACCAATTCTAAATCACAACATTGCAAATGGAGGACATCATGGAGGATAACCTCAACGGTATTTTTGGGTGGACTCAAGGATAACTCTAACTCCATGGTTACATGTTTAATCTAAGTTTAGTGTCATATTCCATATTGTTTACCCACAAAGTAGAAGAAAGGGGTCTATTTAAATTATGGGAATTAACCACTAGTAAGGAGTGTAGTACTCAATACTATCATTCCCTCATCCTATTAGATTAAATCCTAAAAGATTGAAGAAAAAGGTCAAAGGGTTAGGTTTCAACAATGATAATAATTATAATTGAAGAAAAATGTTCTAAGAAGAAACTATTCTACATCTAAGGTAATGAATAAGAAGAAGAGGATGAGGAAGTTGTAGGTGAGTTTGAGGAAGAGAATGAGAAAGGACCAAAAGACTCCCAACTATCTATATGTCATGCACTTTCAAGAATTTGCACCCCACAAAACATAAAGGTGGTTTTTTTAATAAACAAAGAGTGACAATGTTAATCAACCCAAGGAGCACACACACAACTTCATCAATAATAAGTTAGTAAAATTCTTGAATTTATTTGTTTACCCAACTCCAAAATTTTAGGTTGTGATTGCATATAGAGGCATAATCGGTTGTCGGGAAAATTCCATAGTAATAAGATCTCCTTGGGTGAGTGCATCTTAGACTCTCCCATGTTTTCCATTCCGATAGGAGGAGAATGTGTCATTATAATAGTCCAATAACTCGACCTTGGTAATGATTGAGATGAATCTCCATAAGTTTTTATGCACTTTCATCATGAGAAAAATAAGAACTTCATGGAATACATGCAAAATCCCCACAACTAGTTATTTCTCATCAAACACAAAATATTCTCATGAAGGGAATAGATTGATTTAAAGTACAACTATTTTCTTTAGAATCGTAGACAACTAAATTTAATATTTAAGTGCTTGATAATATCAATTTGGCTTGTATCTCTTAATTACGAATCATACACACAAATATATATTAAATTCATTATCCTATTTTCTCCCAAAGATTGCAAATACTTCTTATTCTATCACTCTATTACTCAAACACCTACAATATTGATCTCATTTCACAAAAATATCATACATCTCTTATCATGTTTCCACGTATCTCTACTTGCTACATTTTACTTCCCTAAACACATTGTCATCTAGGTCTAGACGTGCCTCGTCGTATGGTTTTTTCCTTTTCTCGATGTTTTTATTATTCGAGGGAAATGGTCAGATTTTTATGTCTATCATGTATCACTCTCTTATTCAACATTAATGCAAAATCACATCCCACTAAGTGGTTATCCAAAATAAGCCCCTTGCTTATTTTTTGGCTAACTCTCTTTCATTTCTTCCTTCCTTGTGCCTCAGTCAAATTTTTTTCACTTTTTAGGCACTCAAAATTTTCTAGAAATGGCTTCATCAGATAGAGAATTTTCTCATCTTTCTAGAAAGGTAAATTTTTCCTTATAACTCCTTGTATTTTGCAAGTTATGGCTCGGTGGAGTTTTGGAGGGAAATTTTCCCTAGGGAGGTCATGACCAATCGAGAACATGCCACGTGGCGGTGGAATGGCAGGTCGGCAGAGGTAAGTTAAAAAAAATTCCAAAGGAGTTGGCAGGGGCATAAAGGAAAATTTTGGTCCGAAGGCCCACCGAAGAAATAAGAAGTGGCCATGTGTCCAAGGGCCGGTGGGAGTCGGGCGGCGGAGTGAATTTTGGCTTTTCGCCAAAATTTTAAGGGACAAAAAGTTACAACCCAACCCGAAAGCCCGCAACCAATAGGGGCATGCCATGTGTCCTAGTCTCGGTGGAGGTTGGGGGCATGGGGAGAATTTGAAAAAAATTACCAAAGGGTCCAAAGGGGCGCAAAGAAGAAATTTTTCCTTGGCCCACAGAGGGAAAAGGATGGATTCGAGCCCCCGCGTAAATAATAAGATGACACGTGTCCTGGTCTTAGTAGAGGTTCGGGGTGTGCGAAAACTTTTAATTTTTTTCCTAAGTGTTTCCAAAGGGCACAAAGGATAATTTTTTCCCACGGGCACACAGGGGGAAGAAAGCAAGCTAAGGCCCACGCCCAATCATAGAGCGCCACGTGGCATTGAAGCGGTGGGGCGCGGAGCGACAAAGGAAAATTTTCCAAAATCTCAAAAGGAGTAAAATGATTGTGTAAAGCCCACATCCAATCAATACATGCCACATGGCATCAGAACAATGGGGGGCGGAGATTTTGGGGAATTTTTTTTGGGTTTTGGCCTGCTAACCTGATTTTTGCCCTGTTTAGCCCTAAATCTTTAGAGGGGCATAACTTTTGATCCAGAGCTTGGTTTTTCTCAATTTTAGTGTCATTGGAAAGCTATTGAAGTCCTCTACATGATGGAATCTTCAATTTTGTGTGTTTTGATGGAGTTTAGTGAGAGAAAAATGAAAAACACCTCTGGCATGGGGAAAAGAGTAGAATTGACATTCAACCACCATTTTTAATGCAGTATGGCTTCCATTCTTCTCTAGCATGGTCGAAAATCTTGGGGAATGAAATTTTGAGGGTACCCATGTTGTTTTGATGGATTTGGTTGGTGGTTGAATGATTCCTTTACTTTTCTGTGTTTTCTCCTTCCTGAGCTCGAGCCTTCATTGTTAAAAGCCAGATTTGGCTCATTTGTAAAGGGTTGGACATTTTTATGTTTTGTAGACTCCCTCCTTCACCCTGGAAAGTGAATTTGTGGAATATAAGACCTCTTTCAGGACTACAACATGTTTTATGTCTCTTTTCTAATTGTAATGCATTGTATTTTAAAAATGGAAATGACAATAAAAGCTCTGTGAATGAATTTTCAATCCTCTCTTGTGTTGTTTGCCCTATATTGATCCTTCATTACATTTTCAGCAATTTTTGCATGATTGTTGTTACATTTTGTAAATTTTTTCAATTTTGCGAGAAATAGATGTTCACCACTCCTTTGGTGTATCACCACTTTTACTTAGTTTTATTTCTTTTGCATCCTTTATCTCTGTCTCCTTGGAATTTAGAGTAGGATCTAGTATTAAACCTCTGCAAATTTCATGCATACATCTGATCAGAGGAGTAGAGGAGCCAACCTTTAATCTGGAGATTCTTTTCCCAATTCTACAAGTCCCACACTTGGGGAAAATATTCAATGTTGTGCAATCACACTGGATGCCCATTATCAAACTAGAAATCTGAGAAAACATCTAGGGGGTGCTGCTGATTTACACTAATAGTTTTGGCATGCCTAGTGGGACCTTAGAGGTCTTCATCTTCATTGCAACAAAGTTGATGTGATTTTGTTGTGTTTTCTTGCTTAAAAGAGCCTGATTTACACATCGGCGACTCCAAAGAGGAAAAATCAACTAGTTTTAGTAGTCCAAGTCGAAGATTCATGAGAAGGATCAAACAAGGTTAAGGGCCGAGAGAAGAGGGATTTATCAGAGTATCCGTAGTTATCCCCGGAAGAAGAAGGCGAGAGAGGAAGATGGATTCAAAGGTCTCCATCTCCACTAAACAGAACTCTATCAACCCCTCCACCTGGTAGACCTTTCACCCAATCAACAAGGGTTCTCAGGCCAATCTAGAATGGCACAAACAACCCTTATGTCAACTTCACTTGGCAGCAACCCACTTTCTCTCAATGCACAAAATCTAGTTCAGTTGCAACATTGAATAACATTCCATACTTTACTGGGGAAAATCAAACCACTCTTGGTGATCATGTCAAAGACATTGCTAATGTTTGTGCAATCCATGAGATTGTTGAGATGTAAATTGTTTTCAAATTGTTGGCATCTTCATTCAAAGGGAAAGCCTTGTAATGGTTCAGGAGCCTTGGGGCAAGCTCTATCCAAAATTGGAACCAGTTGTGCATAGCTCTCCATGAGTAGTTTGGAGAAAAGGGAGATAATTTGTCTCTATTGGAACAACTGACAACTATCAAGAGAGCTCCCAATGAGCAGCTAACAAACTTCAACTTCAAATTTCAAAGGACATGGGATAGAATCCTAGTGGCAAGTAAGGCCAATAGCTGAAGGTGCTTTCTTATACTATCTCAAAGCTTTAAATTATGATATTTCTATGTTAATTCAATCCATGGGAGGTGCAAATATACCTGTAACTTATAGCATTACCATTAGGGCTGAGAATTGTTTGATTCAAGCTAGTAAATTGGCTCCTAGGCCTCCCATGCCCTTGTATCCAAACTTGGAAAGTCCAAGCACTAGTCAAGCACCTACTTTAGCTCCTATTCCCACTCCTAGAAATCAGATTTCAAATGAAACTTCTACTTCATCCTCTAGTGCCTCAAATGAACTTCAAGAAGTCATGAAACAATTACAAAATTTAGGCAATGAGCTGGTTACACTCAAGAGGCAAGCAAGCCCAAAGTTTTAGACCTTCTTATCAGTCTCAAGCTCAGCCTAATAGGCCATATCAGCCTAATAGGCCACCCAACCCAACTGTAAATCAAAATCAAGTAAGGCCTCCTGCCAATAGACCATTTCAGCCATATAACCCCAATGTTGCATCTACCTCTAAAGCCTTAGTGCCAGTGTAAAATAATATAGCTCAAGAGTATGATTGGTGTTTCCCATGCAATGAACCTCACAACTAGTCTATGTGCTTTAATGGTGCTTTGAACCAAGCCTTGATGGTGACAATAACTAGCGTAGAGGGTGAGGTGAGCCAAGAAACAAACCAACAACAAGGAACATCTTAGCAAAATACAACTCCAAATGAGACTACACTTGTGAATTGGCAAGCTGAGGATTTTTATGGTATGAATCAAGAAATTTCTCAAAATGTAGTAGCTAACACAAGGTCAAAGAAAAGGAATATTGGTGAAGGGTAGTCATTAGCTCCAGGTGATGCACAACCTTCCATCACTCCACAAAGTGATGGCAAGCAAAATGCAGTTCTAATGTGCAAGGACATCCCAAGCCACATTCTAGACCAGCTCAAATGTCAGTTGTTACATCCCATGTACAAGAAAAGAGTGTGAAGGGTAGAGGGCAGAAAAGAGATTATTCATCCCCATTTAGCATCATTGAACAAATGAAGAAGAAAATGTGAATATATCTATGTGGGAATCACTATCCATCCGGAGCCAAAGGGATCTTCTCAAGCTGCCATGAAGAATTGGTCAACTTCAAATCAGCAAGCTCATATGCAAGAGAAGGTACTCACAAATGATGCTCAAGCTCGAGGGGAAACATGGAGGACAGTAAGGTAAATTCTTGAAACCCCCTCCATTCTATGTTTTATTGGTCATTGGGGATAAACTAGTACACAATTGTATGATTGATTCTGGGGCAAGTAGTTCTGTAATGCCCAAGCAAATAGCTAATCAACTGGGCCTCCAATATGAAGTCATATCCAAAGGGGTGGTGCAACTGGATGGGATAGTAGTAACAATAGTGGGAGTAATTAAATATTTGAGCCTTACTTTGCATGCATGCCCCAATGTCACTATGTTGCAAGATGTGTCAGTGATAGATTTACCACCACTTTTTGCCCTATGTTTGTCAAGGGATTTCACAGCTAGAATTGGAGGTTACTTATCTGTTGATTGGTCACACATGTTGTTTAGAACTAGATATGGAACTAAGGCCACAATCAAGTCTGAACCTATTGCAAACTTTCACATTGAGCCTCATACTCCAAGCCAAATCAATGTCAACTATTCAGCATTTGATCAAGAGGATTATCCAAGCACAGATGAAGCTGACACCAAATTTGGAAGCATCCCAGATTTGACTTTTGATGAATGGGCAAGCAAGGTACATACTTTTGATCCCTACAAGGAAATAGAGGAATCTGAACTAGAATTTTATTGCATGCATGAAGAAAATCAGCCTATTCCTAGGATCACCAAGCAAGACCATAAGGATGACAATGAGGTATGGCAGCTATTCTTTGATGGATCAAGAAGTAGGCAAGGTTTAGGTGGGGGAGCTATGCTTGTTTCACCTCAAGGCATTGAGTACTATTCAGCCTTTAGATTTCAGTTTGCATGTTCTAAGAACACTGCTAAATATGAAGCTTTGTACAAGGATTGCATTGGTCAAGGAAAAGGGGTATAAAAACTTAGAAGTCTTTGGTGACAGTGAGTTGATTGTTAATCAAGTTAAGGGGTAGCATGCTGCCAAAAATTACCTGCTCAAGTGTTATAAAAATAGGGTGTGGAACCTCATTGAGGATTTTGAAGGCTTTGGCATCAATTACATCCCTAGGAAAGAAAACCAAGCTGCTGATAGACTTGCAGCAGTTGGGGTAGCCTTTGATGTTGTGGAAAGTATCAAGGAAGATAAAGTGTAGCCAAACATTCATGTGATTGTAAGGCCATCAGTACCAGACAATAATGTAAGTTGGCAAGTGTTTGAGAGTGACCAACAGATCATCAATTTATTGCAAGAAGAAGCTAAGTTCTCAGCCAAAAATTAGGAAAAATTAGAATAGCGTATGGTGATCAAGTAGTATAGATGAGAACCAAAAACTACCAAAGGACTTGTCACCTTGGAGTCCATCTTTAATCCTAATGATCAATTTAGGAAAGAGAAATCAAACATCCAAGTCAAGAGAGAAGATTAGTACCCATCTCGGTGGGAGAAGGAAAATCACTTCAAATTGGTAAAGTGGCAACCAAGCAAGAAAGGTATGAGTTCATACAAATTTTCTAAGAGTTCCCAAATATATTTTCTTAGATCTATGAAGACTTGAGAGGTTTCAATCCCAAGCTAGATCAACACACAATTGAATTGGATCCAAGTGCTAAATCCATCAAGAAAAAATAAAGGCCGGTCAATCGACACATGGAGCCTCTCATGAAGAGGGAATTAAATAAGTTAATAGAGGAAAGTATCATATTTCCCATCAAGCATTCTAGATGGATAGCAAACTTGGTTCTAGTTAGAAAGAAGAGTGGAGAAATTAGATTGTGTGTAGACTTTAGAGATTTGAATAGAGCATCCCTCAAGGATCACTACCCACTTCCTTCTATGGAACAAATTTTGCAAGTTGTTCTTTGGCTCTAAGAGGTTTTCATTGCTAGATGGTTATTAGGCTATAATTAGATCATGGTAAAGGAGGATGATCAGTTCAAAACAGCCTTCACCACCAAATGGGGGACTTATGCATATAAAAAATCCATTTGGGTTGTCCAATGCCGGAGCTACCTTCCAAAGGGCAATGGATATGGTGTTCAAGGGATTGATCAACAAAATGGTGTTGATATATCTAGATGATATTACTATATTTTCTAAAAGTGCAGTAGATCATCTCTTTCATTTGAGACAAGTGTTCCAAAGATGTAGAAGATTTGGGGTATCCTTGAATCCCAAGAAATGTATTTTCCTAGCTCATGAGGGAAAGCTCCTAGGCCACATTGTTTCCAAAGAAGGATTAGCAATTGATCCAAAGAGGGTTGAAGCAATAAAATCACTACCATTACCAAGTCATAAAAAGGCCCTTCAAAGTTTCTTGGGAAGAATAAATTTTGTTTGGAGGTTTGTTCCAGATTTTGTAGCCCTTGTTAAGCCAATAACTATGATGTTAAAGAAAAGCATGGCTTTTAAATGGACAAAGCTGAAGGTAAGGCAAGTTTTGAGGCAATCAAAGAGGAAATCTCACAAGCCTCAACTCTCATTAACCTAGATTTCTCTAAGGAATTTATCCTTTATGCATTTGGAGGTGATGATAAAATTTCTACAATTTTAGTACAGCAGAACAAAGAAAATGTAGAGCAGCCAATTGCCTTCTTTAGCCAAAGCCTGGAGGACTATGAGGTGAGGTACTCTTTCATTAAGAAGCATGTTCTTGTAGTGATTAGGAGCTTGAAGAAATTTAAGCATCTAGTTTCAAAAAACAAGGTTCAATTGTTGGTTTCTCATGTGGGAATTAAGGACTTCCTCCTCAACAAAGACCTAAATGAAAAACATGTAGGGTGGATTACTCATGTCATGGAGTATGACATTGAGATCAAATTCACCAAGCTAGTCCAAGGAAAGGGATTATGTGAACAGCTGGTCTTGAGAAAATTAATGGAAGCAAACAATGGGAAGGATGTTGTTTTGGTGTTGCAAGAAAACCAAGAACCAATAAGCATTTAAGAGGAGAATGATGGTGTCCTCACTCCTTGCTAGACCCAAGACATAATTCACTTCCTACAAACAGGCTTATGCCCTCCAGAGATGAAAAAAACCAAGAGAAGACACTTCAGATTGTAGGTTGTCCCATATGCTCTTGTTGATGGTGTTTTGTTCAAGAAGGATGTAAATGGAGTGTTGCTGAGATGCATTGGGACAAACCAAATCAATAGAATTCTACAAGAGTTCCATGGTGGATCAGTTGGGGATCATTTTTCTCCAAGAGTGATAGCCCTCAAGATCATGAAGGCTATTATTATTGGCCCAAGGTGTTTGGTGATTGTTATGCATGGATCAAGAGGTGTAAAAATTGTGCATTCTTCACATGAAAGGAAAGATTAGCTGCCCTTCCATTGCACCTAATTTCAGTTGACCAGCCATTCATGCAATGGGGTTTGGACTTCATTGGATTCATTAACCCAAACTCAAGCCAGGGACATAAGTGGATTCTAATAGCAACAAACTACTTCACCAAATGGACTGAGGCGGTGGTACTCAAAGAGGCAAATGAATCTAGCATTCTAGACTTATATGAGGGGATAGTAACTAGATTTGGTATACCTACCACTATAATATCAGATAATTCTTTGGCATTCATATGATCAAAGGTAACTGAATGGGCTGTTAAAAATGGGATTTATCTGAGCACTTCATCAAATTATTACCCTCAAGGTAATGGCCAAACTGAGTCTACCAACAAGAACTTATTAAAGATCATCAAGAGGACTCTTGATGAAAATCAGAGGACTTGGCACACCAAATTGAAATCAGCCTTGTGGGCTGATAGGATAACTCCCAAGATATCCACAGGTAACTCTCCATTCAAACTTGTTTATGGAAGAGAGGCAATCTTGCCCATGTCACTTGAGTTGCCAACGTTGGAACTCATGAAGCAATTGGAATTGTTGGAGTTTGAACCCATGGAGGTTAGATATGCAGAATTGATGGAGCTCCAAGAAATCAGAGAGCATGTAGCCCAAACAATGGAGAAGGACCAAGCCTTGATCAAGAGAACCTTTGATAAGAAATCTAAGGCTAGAACCTTCCAAGTTGGAGATTTAGTGTTGAAATGGGATGCATACCAAGCAAAGACAAGAAGGCATTCAAAGTTTGATGCCATTTGGAGTGGCCCCTACATGGTCACAAAATGTAAGAATAGTAATGCCTTCTAATTGTCTACATTGGATGGTGGAGAAGCTGCAGATTCAGTTAATGGAATCCATCTAAAGCATGCTACTAGAAGGAAACTCTCCACCTTTTACATATTAGCTTAGATTTTCATTCCTCCAAGTGCTTGTGCACATTGTTCTATTGTAGCTTAGTTTTACATTTCCCTAAGTGCTTTGGCATAAGCTTGTTGTCCCAAGGATGCATTTTGAGACCATGTTCAGATCAAGTGATGTTCTACTCTCACAATCTTCCTTCTTGAAATTTTTCTAATGTTGGGAGTACCAAGGAGTTAATTTGATGACTCCATACCTAATAGATTGTTTTAGGAAACTAGTAACTTCATCCAAAGATGCAAATACCCCCTACGAGTTGCCAAAATTGTTATCCAAAATAAGCCCCTTGCTTATTTTTGGCTAACTCTCTTTCATTTCTTCATTCCTTGTGCCTCAGTCAAATTTTTCACTTTCAGGCACTCAGAAATTTTTGGAAATGGCTTCATCAGATAGAGAATTTTCTCAGCTTTCCAGAAAGGTAAATTTTTCCTTCAAACTCTTTGTATTTTGCAAGTTATGTCTCGGTAGAGTTTTGGAGGGAAATTTTCCCTAGGGAGGTCCACGACCAATCAGAACATGCCACGTGGTCGCGGAATGGCGAGTCAGCAAAGGTAAGTTAAAAAAAATTCCAAAGGGGTCGGCGGGGGCATAAAGGAAAATTTTGGTTTGAAGTCTTGATGAATAAGAAGTGGCCACATGTCCAAGGGGCCGGTGGGAGTCGGGGACGGAGGAGTGAATTTTGGCTTTTCGCCAAAATTGTTAAGGGATAAAAAGTTAAAACTGGCCCGAAAGCCCGCAACCAATAGAGGCACGCCACGTTTCCTAGTCTCGGCAGAGGTTGGGGGTGTGGGGGAATTTGAAAAAAATTGCCAAAGGGTCCAAAGGGGCGCAAAGAAGAAATTTTTCCCATGGGCCCACAGAGGGAAAAGGATGGATTCAAGCCCGCGCAAATCAAAAGATGACACGTAGCCTAGTCTTGGCGGAGGTCGGGGGCATGGGAGAACTTTTAAATTTTTGCTAAAGTGTTTCTAAAGGGTGCAAAGGAGAATTTTTCCCGCGGGCCCACATGGGGAAGAAAGCAAGCTAAGGCCCGCGCCCAATCAGAGAGCACCACATGGCATCGGAGCGGTGGGGCACAGAGCGACAAAGGAAAATTTTCCAAAATCTCAAAAGGTGTAAAATGATTGTGTAAAGCCCACATCCAATCAAGACATGCCATGTGGCATCGAGTGGTGGGGGGCGGAGATTTTTGGGGAAATTTTCCCAAATTCAAAAAAAGGGGAAAAATTTTGGGTTTTGGCCCGCCGACCTGATTTTTGCCCTATTTTGCCCTAAATATTTAGAGGGGCATAACTTTCGATTCAGAGCTCAGTTTTCTCAATTTAAGTGTCATTAGAAAGATATGAAGTCCTCTACACGATGGAATATTCAATTTTGTGTTTTGATGGATTTTGGTGAGAGAAAAATGAGAAAACACCTCTGGCATGGGGAAAAGAGTAGAACTGACATTCAACCACCATTTTTAATGCAGTATGGCTTCCATTCTTCTCTAGCATGGTCAAAAATCTTGGGGAATGAACTTTTGAGGGTACCCATGTTATTTTGATGGATTTGGTTGGTGGTTGAATGATTCCTTTACTTTTCCCTGCATTTTCTCCTTCATGAGCTCGAGCCTTCATTGTTAAAAGCCAGATTTGGCTCATTTGTAAAGGGTTGGACATTTTTATGTTTTGTAGACTCCCTCCTTCACCCTGGAAAGTGAATTTGTGGAATATCAGACCTCTTTCAAGACTGCAACATGTTTTCTATCTCCTTGCTGTTGTAATGCATTGTATTTTAAAAATGGAAATGACAATACAAGCTCTGTGAATTAATTTTCAATCATCTCTTGTGTTGTTTTCCCTATACTGATCCTTCATTACATTTTCAGCAATTTGTGCATAATTGTTGTTACATTTTTTAACTTGTGTCAATTTGTAGAAATAGATGTTCACCACTCCTTTGGTGTATCACCACTTTTACTTAGTTTTATTTCTTTTGCATCCTTTATCTCTGTCTCCTTGGAATTTAGAGTAGGATCTAGTATTAAACCTCTACAAATTTCATGCATACATCTTATCGAGAGGAGTAGAGGAACCAGCCTTTGATCTAGAGATTCTTTTCCCACCCTGCAAGTCCTGCACTTGGGGGAAAGATTCAATGTTGTGCAATCACACCTGGATTCCCATTATCAAACTAGAAATCTGAAAAAACTTCCGGGGTGCTATTGATTTGCACTAACGGTGGTATAAAAGTAAGATATACATGCTCATTTACTCACCATGCATTCTTAATACCTCCTTTGGAAAATATTTATTAAGTTTTAAGAAAAGTTTCATGATCTTCCCTAAATCAATAGAAGACATTAAGAGTATTCTCTATACAATTTTGAAGTGCTATAAACTAGGTTAAGAGTAGACCACACCACATCAAGATAATCTCAAATTCAAATCTAGCACTATTAAGCACCTACACACCAAATGTAACTTCACAAGGTTTTACTCTAGTGAATATCTATCTACAAGCATTTTATTTTTACACTCTACTTTAACACTCTATCTAACACTTGGGAAGGGTTCATACTTAAGTATATCTAGTTATGACTACCACTAGTGTTGAGGTATAAGGGAAAAAATAGGGGAGGAACTTCAGATTTACATTCGCTCTTACACAAGCATTATGAGAAATACATGGAGTTTAAGCCCCTCATTTGGGTAATGTAGTGCATTACTAGGTAAAATCCAATAAGGGGGTTAACCACTAAGGGAATTTGAACTCCACCATATTAAACTTTTTGTTATCAAATGCATATTTTAGTGCCGGTATAGATAGAAACTATGGTTTTGATCCTTAAGGGTGCGTGCATGAGGATTCAAGATGAAGAAAATGTGTTGGAAGTAGTTAAAGATAGAGATGAAGTGAATTATATTGCCAACAAAGTGTGGAGTAGTGTTGGACACTAGCACCGAGATAAGATTAAAGCACCACACACTAAAGTTTATATGAAATGCTAGTGTCCAATGAGGATCTAGGGATTTGTTTTAGAGATAAAATACATTTAACCTTATCACGACCTATAATTTGACTGAGCTCCATATCCAAAACATCATGTAAAGTAATAGAAAATCTAAGTGAACTCATCCTCTTGTTTTTACTATATTTATCATGTGACCTAATTGAATGCAACTTATTTACAATATTTTACATGTATTGTTAGATGTGAATGTTGGAGAATTTATTTATGAGTTTGATTACACATTTACACACTCAAGATTTCACTCCTAATTAGAATGCCATTTAATTTTGATTAAGGGTAAATCAAGAAGCACTTCTAGAACATACTTTTATTCCTCCAAATTTATTGTCAATTATTGATAACTACTCATTCATTTTTGGCATAATTATAAAAGGACTACCACCTATAAGATATCATGATCATGTCATTCAATTGCTACTAGAGATTCAACCACCAAATATTCATCCTTATAAGTACCCATTATTTACATCCAAATTAGAATATAAAATCTTAATCAGATTGAAATCTTATAAACCAATTCACAATTGTATAAATGCTCAAACATTAAGATTTTACAATACATGTAAATGTTATTAAAAATGGCATTCAATAAAGGCACATGCTAAAATTTAGGAAAACACAAGATAATGATTTGACTTAGCTTTTCTAATGGTTTGTTGGTTGATCTAGATCTAGAAATAGGTCAAGTAGGTAATACATATACTATATATTGCTAGGTTCTCCTTATGGTAAAAATTATTGGAAGAATATAGGCTTTCATACATTTTTAATCATAATTGTTCCAATCAAAAGTGAGGGTTGTTTGTTGCTAAAAACATATGAAAATGCATTGAATTAGTTAAACCCATCTAAAATGGGTTTGGGATGGTTTCAAAGTTGGAATTTCCTTCAATGATTTTAATCTCTAGTGGTTCCTTATCATGACTTCTTCTAACATCCCTCTTATTGAGATGTCGGCATAAAATCTCTCATAATCTTTAGAAGATGCATTATTTCTATTTAGAACCTTTTCACCTCTTGAGACTAGATCTCCTAGGCTAATTTATAAAGGAAATTCTAACTCTTAGGTTTAAACATGTTGATTAAGATAAAATGTGAATTATATATGCCTAATCGATTACTATTGCAGAAAGTAAATAAATAAATAATTAAGTACAAAAATTAACCCAAACAAACTAAGCAATAAATTATGAAACCCTAGTTTTAAAGGGGGTAAGAAAAGCCTTAGCTGGTTTGCGGTGAAACTGGACTTTGCTAAAGTGCTCACCGGATGAAAAAGAGGGAGGAGCATCGTACATAGCCTCGTAAAAGTGTGCAAGATGATGATTTGTCTAGACTGGAGCACTTAGAGAGAGACAAGGGATCTTGGGGTGCCCTAGGCCTATTTCGGGTGCTCTGTGTTTATAGAAAGGCTCAGAAAACCTCCCCGGGTGGTCACGACGTATTCGTTGTTGTTCTCCTTTGGTCACACAATGATCACCGAAATCACTAGAAACCCGTGATGAAATAATGACATGTAGAACCCTCAAAGAGACATCAAATCTTTAAAAAGAAAGATGCAAAATGAGGGTTCAAACCATCCTCGATTGTCACAATGGTGAACTTACGACTAAGCATTGCACTACATCTCAAACCCAACGTATTTATATGCACGTGTGTGTGCGAGAATCGTGCCATATGTGGCTCTTGTGCATGTCACACTTGATAGTAAGAAAATAAGATGAATGTACAGAAATGTAATAGATGTGTGCATGAAATAGAATGAACATGCCTCCTATGAAGTGTGTACGCAAAATTACTAGCCCTTGTGTCCCTTGGATGGTTTTAGTTAGATGTAATAGAGCTATTAGATGCTTGATGGATACAACCTATGGGGGTGATAGATAATTCTTAGTTCTTGGCCCCTTATTATGATCACATTACTTTATATTTATATGATTCCCTTGCTTTAATTTCATAATTAACTCCAAAAAGGCTCATCACAAAAAATATAATATTCTCAAATGGCTAGAATGGACCCAAAAGATGTGAACAAATTATACTGAGCTAAGGGGTTCCTAGAGGGGATGAGGGCATTTGGTGTTGGCATCCTAGCTAGGCGTTGGTGTCCAAGATGATAAATGTCGAGGTATAATTAGTATTTTTCTTACTTAGGAATCATATGAATAAAAGTATGCAATCATGACTAAATAGTTACCCAAAGTGTGTGATTTGGTGTCTACATTAGTAGATAGAGATGCATACCTGATAACCATGTAGATTGATGTAGAAAGAGTGTCTTTGAGGGACAAGAAAAAACATGGAATGATAAAAGTGTGAATCGTGGATGTTAAGGAGGAGAAAGTACAAAAAGTGATGATGAAAATGAACCTAGGGTAGAAATGCATGTGTAGATGTTGTGATGTGCTTGTTGTTGATGTCAATGTTTGTTATGTGTGTGTGTGTTGAATGACGTTGACGACCACTTTCCATATGGACGGACCTGCAAAAGAGAAGAACAAACAAGTAGTCAAATATGCATGTATATGTGTAAAAACATGTAAAGAAGTATGTAAAATGAAAAATGTGAAAAAGGAACATGTACACCTGATTCGTGATGAGGAAAGAGTGTAGAAAGGATCATGTAGATGTTGTTGAAGAATGATTTTTTTTTACGATCTCACGCTAGTCATGTCAATCTGCAAGCTTTTGGGGCAATCTCATGCCA
Organism: Taxus wallichiana var. yunnanensis; assembly: GCA_018340775.1. Classification (NCBI taxonomy): domain Eukaryota; kingdom Viridiplantae; phylum Streptophyta; class Pinopsida; order Cupressales; family Taxaceae; genus Taxus; species Taxus wallichiana. The sequence continues at coordinate 274,161,270 of CM031244.1, forward strand.
ATGGTATGGAAGAAGTGTAGGGATAAAATCTCAGTGTTATCTTCCAACCTTTAATTGCTTCCCACAATGTAGAACATCATTGTAGATGGTGCATAAAATTTAAACAATTTAATCTAACCCAAAAGTGTGTAGTGCATGCATGCCGAATGCTAAGGACTTTGTGCCCTGTAAAATTCTTTGTATGGATTTCTATAGATTATGTTGAACTGCCAAATACTGTGTAATTTCCCCCTAGTCACAGGCATCTAGGAAGGGTCAGGGGCACACTGTCCCTTGTCTCTGGGAATTAGTGTATGTGGTGTTCTAAGGACCAAAGTCTAATTCGAGATCCCTATCTCGATACTGATGATTGTGTTTTACTAGTATTGTGTTGTGTTAAACTATGATTGTATGACATTGTATGAGGTGACTAATTCACCCAAATTATGCCCCTATTTTTGGTACATGTGATGTCGCTGAAGTAGTATGTGTCCCAAAGGAGGACCAAATGTTGTATCAAACCGTGCTCTGCAAGGAAGGTAATGTGCTTGATAGAAACCAAGGCACACACAAACAAAGTGGCTGGGAGACAGTATTAGTTCAAACAAATGTAAACACACATTTATAAGACAAAATGTAAGCTAAGCATATAATGTGTAAGCTAAGACACAAGAAGACAATACAAACCATGAAAAGTGGGTTAAAAACATGGGACACCACTCACGATGTCACAAGACAATCAAGGCCGATGAAGCCAAAAATAGACAATGTGTACACAAGACAAAGGGAAAAGCCCACAAACAAGAGAAAATAATGACAAATAATGTAACAGACAACCATGGAAGAAAATAGTCCTGCATAACAAATGATGCACATGAAGCACTGTTAACATGTTAGAAAGATAAAAAGTATGTCAAAACATGTATAATCTGATAATGTAATGTGCTATGAAATAAAATGAAACAATAACACTGTAATGTATGAAAGTGGATTCCCCAGAAGCCATTGTGGGATTGGTAACAGCACTCGCCAACCATCCATGCTGCATATAATATATATATATATATATTTTTTATCACAACTATAGAGGAAAGTGAACATGCATGTGTGTATGATAAAGATAAAGACATACAAGATATCTATCTAGCATGTGTAGAAAAGTATACATGTAAAAGCATAAGTAAGCAAAAGTAAGTACAACCAAGATATGTAGTATGTTAGCATATGGATTTGCATGCATGCAAATGACATGAAATAGTATGGGAACAAAGTCCTCGTTAATGAAGGTGATGTTTCCTTTATTAAAAACAAAAGCTGTATTTACATCTGTACATTCAAAATTGTATGTGGGGGTGTTTTGGAACATCAATGGAAAGAAAAGTGAATGAGGGAGATGGAATAGAATGAAGGAAAGGAATGGAATGGAATGAATGGAAGGAACATGCAAGAGTTAGGTAAAATCAAAGCCTAATATTGCATGGAGAAGAACAATAAATAACTAACACAAATAAAATAGAGTTTGCATCAGTTAAATGAGAATGAGTAAAGGGAACACACATGAGAAAGTAAATAGTAGAGCTTGATCACTGTGAACAAGAACAACAGCTTAATAACATTGACAATAAGATCAAAGACAATATTTGCATGCAAGATTTAAACATCTAACATCTAATGAACATAAGAACATCAAATGTTACAAGAGACAATGAATGAGACACAAAGTTTGTATTTCATTAACTCCAAAATGTCTTCACAAAAGAACACAAAGTTTCTTCCTGAAACAAAGCTTGCACACAAAAGTATTTTCTTCTCCTCTCTCAAAGTCCCTTTACAAATGAGCCCCTAACATTATTTTATAACCCAAAATTTGGTTACAAAGTAGTTAGGATTTTAAATGCACATTAAATAGGGAACTTAAGTGACTTTGAATTTTTCAACCAACTTTATTAAAAACAACTAAAAATAGAAATCTCATAAGTTTCCTCAAAAGTGAATTCAACAAAAACATCACTTAAAATACCACTTTCAAAACATTTGACAAAAACCAGTGCCTTATCCCTTGGGGTGGGGTCCGCCTATCTCAATTGTATGAGAAATGGACTCTCCCACCCATGAGAAAATATAGGAAATCATCCTACCATGTTGTTGGCAAAACAAGGATCCTGATTCTTTGTCAATTCAAAATATTTGAGCTTTTGCAATGTCTGGTGCATCTTCTCTTCTTCCGGAAAACAACTCAAGAGAAAACTAGCCTCACAAAGTACCTGCATTTCAAGAATCTTACCTGGTATGGTATGTAGGTCTGCAACTTTATATTGGATCTCTTCGCAAATATGTTTGATTCTGAAACATTGATCCATAGAAGAAGTGGAAAAAACATCAACAGGAGTATACATTTCATGTATCAATTTTGTAAACTACTCCACCAGAGTTGTACTGAATTCCTTTGGTTGTGTTCATTGACAAAGGTGTAAGGAATCTCTTCGATGAAGACTTGAATGGAAGAGAGTGCGGTATAGGCTTCATTGTACAAACTATCAAACTGAATTACCAAGTCTTCTAGAATCATTTTCCTGGCCTTAGCATGGTTTAACCATAGAATTTGTGTCATGCAATGATCAAACTCAAGTATCCCCTCTGAGGATAAGAATGTAGATTCCATGTGAGCAATATCTTGAAGACTTGGAAAAATATGATCTAGTGTGATTAATTATGTAATGAGGCACTCCTTGAATGGAAACACTAGATCAAGGTAGGCATAAATATTCTCAGATATTTTTATCACCTCAGCAATTGTTTTCAACCCACCACTTTCTATCTCAGAAACCCATGACCATATAGTGTGGCCTAGATTGATCACATCCTTTGATTGATTGAGAATTTCTTGATCCGGGATAGCCACCATCTCTAGAAAGAAAAAGAAGACTCAATTGGGATAATCAAATGTTGAAGATATGAAATCAACTGATTATTTTCTTCCTTGAGTTAGGAAATTTGAGATTTGTATCTCTCCAACCTTTTAAGCACACTATTCATTGAATCCTTTTCCATAGCAACATCACTTTCAAAAGTGGTCTTACCAAGGGATATCTTGGATACTTCATAGTCAGTGATTGTCATTTCCCATGATCCTTCTCAGTAGTAGGAACTGCAATTTCTACAAACTTATCTCTGCTATCATCAATCACTACTCTGGAGAAGACCTTAGGATTTTTGGGCACAACTTTATTGGAGAGGGCAAAAAGAGACTCCAAATCAATGTTGGCCACTTTGACCAATCTCTTTCTCTTTTTTATTTCAGAGTCAACCCAGGTCGGTGTTTCATTCATTAATTCAACACAAAAAGTCGAGAACTGGAAGAAAAATCCTCTTTGCCTTTCTCATGACTAAAACCAGTAGGCAATTGTTATGTGGCTTCAATCCTTGGTGAAGTAGCATCTGCAACACATTCTTGATTATTCTCATGTTCTTGTGGAATACCCTTATCACCTAGATGTTTGGAAGAATTAGATATTTGTACCACTGGGATTTTCTTGGACTTTGGTGTATGACATTGATGATTTGGATCTTTGGTAGGCCTATTGGAACTCCCAGTGATGTGAACAGATGATTTTGGGGTAGAAATACCTGAAACACATTCTTTTCCTTCCCTAAGAGGCACACTCTTTACCGACCCTTGAGACATCGCTTCGTTATTAGAGACAGGTTTGGGTAACCACTAACTTTTCCCCTGAGATGCATGTGATGATGTCAGTGGGGACTGATGTGAAGAAGTTTGCACCACTTCTTTCTGTGTAAATCTTCCTTTCGTTGGAAAACTCTATATTTTTGACATATGTTCCGAAATGGGAGAGGATTGGCTATCTGATTCTCATACCACATCATATTCCTTTTCAACATAGGTTGATTCATGACATCTAGAGAAGTTTCATCTCCTCTACTCCAATCAATACCAGGGAGTGGAGTGAAAACTATTTGATCATAGGAAGGATCCATAAGATCAATCCCATTATCAACAAGGGTCAAGGGAGGATCCCTCAATCCATAATTTTCTATCTGAGCTAGTGTGAGATGAGAAAATTTTCATTGTCTTACCTCCCTATCATCTACACATTCTACCCAATAGTCTTCTATGTTTTCCTTGTGCTTATATCTTGCTCCTAGGGATTTTTCCATGGATCCTTTAATATCGAATTGAGCCCTGCTTGTGAAAGGATGTATAGTTATGAGAGAAAATTCTTTTTCCATAAGTTTTGCACTGTGGGAATTTGGACATTTATATTCCCAATCTGAATTGGGAAATGAATGTCTCCTTGGGTTTATTCATTAGTAGATAATGGATTTTGAAAAGATGACGTGAAAGTTCCATCAATTTTATTTTATCACTCACATATTTAGGCAAAATCTGTAAGGACCTCCCACAAATCCATCAACTAGTATATAGGAGTAAGAGGAAACTGGATAAACCAAGTTTCCCATTATTTTATCATAGCCTTGGCATCCTCGAAAATCTTTCATCAGATTTCTTTTAAGTGACCAGATTATATAGAATCAGAAAACATCGTTTACCCTCTGAAAATGGTGAGAACCGTTCTTGAACTCTAGTTGTAGGTAAAAGTGAAAAACACTATTCTTTTCATGACCCATTGTACCTCTAGTTGTTAGCCCTAAAAATATCCTCCTTCTTGCTATAGCATAAATCAAATATGAGGTCATGTAAAAATGACCTGTCATCCTTACCTCAATCAATTGCTTATGGAGAGTATTGCTAATGATACTTGCCCAATCAATGAACATCTTTGCATCAAGAATGATACAAATGAACTTGTACATCTAAGGATAAAAATTTTGGTAGAAGGAAGACCAAAAACCCTGCTGAGGAGAGTAATCATATCTCATATTTCTTCATGAAACTCTACCCGAAACAACTCTTTGGGAATTCTTGAAGTGTGAGTTTTTGGTTTGACCAACCAGTTTTTACCAACCATCTTTGACCATCTCAAAGGATTCTCATCCCAAAACTGTTGTGCTGATTCTTGTGTGATGTCAGCATTTTCTTCATGAAGTGGTACTCTTAAAAATCTTCTATATGATCTTTAGAATTGAGCAGAAAGGTTCATTTCTATCACTAAAAATTCCCCGACACTCGGATCATAATGTTCAAAGACAAACTAGGACAAATTCGGGGCATTGTATGGCAATTGGAAACATTGTCACTTGAGGTAAACCGCAAAGATAAATCCTTTTTGAGAAAATAGTCCTCCCTTCCCTGTCTTACCCTATCACTGGAATTGAACCATATCCATGTGACCCATATCAATATCTAAAATATTATCATATGTTGAATTTAAAGACGATTGGAACTAATCCTTGGTATGCATATTTTAGTGCCGACTTATTAGAACATTCACCCATTATGATTTTTTTTTTAAATGGAAAGCAAAAGGAAGACAATACACTAGAAAGGTGCTAGGTCTAAGTCTCTAGACCACCGTTGTCACAAGAATAATACGAATCTTATTATTATTATTATTATTTATTTTAATAAAAAGAGATTTAGCGAATGCCGAATTCAAAATGACCATACAAAAATATTGAGGCAAATCTCAAATCACCATCTAAAAAATAATACAATTTTAGATCATTTTTACACTTCTAGCAATGCGTCGAATCTTCGAAGCTCCTTATTATTATTATTATTTTTAAATATTCATTATGTGTGTGAGTATCTCCATCTACCCTTGACATGGGAAAGTTGTTGTCTTCTCAGCATGTGAAGCACCATGAATATCTCCTTTTAAAATAATAAATAATAAAAAGAAATCTGCGTTGAACTTCACCACATTGTGCATGCATGGATTTCTATTTTGGTTTATTTTAATCTTATTCCTCCCTCCAAAGCATGCATGGAAATTATCTTTAACTGTTGTGTGGATTTCTTCTTATTTCTATTTTGTTTCTCTTTGCAGGCTGTGTGGATATCCAAATAGATGTGTGGAAATTATCTTTCCCTCTTCAAGTTGTGCGTGGATAAAAACAAACCTCATTCCCCTTCCAAGCATGGCATGGAAACTTGTCTTTAATCTCTGTGTGAAATCTACAACCTCATGGGAACCGCCAGGCTACGTGTGCAAATAGATCTATTTCTCTTTCCTCCCAGCGTGAGTGGACTTCTAAGCACTTGGTGTTATCTTCTTTGCATGATGTATGGAAACTTGTCTTCAACCTGCATGGATAAATCTACAATAAACAACTTCCAAAAACAAATTCATCACGTGGTCTTTCACCTTCAGGAAATGAGATTTCAGATCAACTTGGCTATGGTATGCGTGGATTTCTGAGAGAAAAATGCAATGAGTGAGCTCGGTTATGGGAAGATATCTCCTCCTGGTGCGTGGAAACTATCTTTGGGCCTGCATGGAAATATTTTTCTCTACCTACAAGCTGCATGGAAGATCTTGACTAGCTTCCAGATGCTACACAAATCAACAATAAACAAAAACAAACTACCAGCTATGGGAAATTTCACCTTCTTTGTTGCATAAGGGATTCATTTGGGTTTCCAGATCAATCCTTACACGTGCATGAAATTACCTTCTCCTTTGCAAGCGTGGACCTCAGAAACTTCTTGCTATTGCTTCCCTCTGACGTATGATCTCTTAAACTTGTAATCCGGCAATGGAGACAACTACTCAGAACTCTTAAAGTTTCCTAGCTCTAGCTAATGCATGTGTAAGGTTTCCATGTGAAAGCCCAGTAGTGCCTGTAGAATAAGGTTTTCCTTCTTCTAGGCTCTGGATATTTGTAATATTTCTTCGTTTCTCCTTCTTCCCAATTTCCTCCACTTCTGCAACCTCTTGTAATCATCTCCTCACCAATTCCTAGATGATAGAAGAAAAAATAAAATTGTCTACGACAATCGGAAGCAGAAGAAAAATTTCCCCTGGCACTTGCTCATGGCAGTTACGGTAATTAATTAAAAAAGTTCTTCCAAGTTTTTCAAACAACTTCTATGAATATTAAATTAATATTTATTAATTAAAAACCCTAAAATTTAATAAATATTAATTTTATTAAATAACAGATAAGTATTAATTAAATAATTAAAACATGGTTTGTGGAATAACGGAGAAATGGCTCTTAAAAATGGATGAAACGAAAGCTAGAATGACCATGAGAATAAAACGATTGTGATGAAGGATAAAAATTACGTGAAAGAACACTTTGCAATTTTTTTAAAAAATTACGCTTATTGATTTTGCGAAGTCAAAATCGGTGACAATAGCTAGCTCTAATTAGGGACAAGGGCTTCATGGACGCAAAGAATGGACTCGAGACCAAAATATTAATGAACATGATCCCAAAAACAATGGGGCGTGAAAAATGGAAAAAGAAACAAACCAATATCCTAATTACCTATGTACATACGGGGAACAACCCGTTTTCAATTTTGATAATGTTTGAGATATTACCTGCTTTGTAGGGCAAAGGCAAATGAGTTCCATCGAGTGGTACGCCAAGTAATAGGTGTTGTCTCCACAAAATTGTCTCGATCTTGAAAGGGCCTAACCACAGCGAATCAAACTTCTTTTGCTTTCCTTTTGGTTCATGTCTTTTTTCCTAGAGAAGAACTAAGTCATTGATTTGAAATTGTCTCTCCTTAGTTTTCATGTCAAACAATTTCTTTACCTTGGATTGGTGTTCCTCGATCATGTTTACCACTTGACTTCTTTGTTCTTAAAGCTTGCTTAGGAACATGATCCTTTTATCAAACGCATTGGTGAAGCATTCATCATCAATTGCTTGAGCTAATTGTAATGTTGGTAACTCCAATGTGATGGGAATTTGAGCATCGGTTCCATACAAGAGTTGAAATGGAGACATCCCAATTTCCCTTTTGGTGTTATGCGATCATCCCATAATGCATCATATAACTTTTTGTGCCAAGTTCTTTGATTTTATTCTACTAACTTGTGTATGATAGTAATGATGTTTTTTTTATTCATGGATTCTTCCCGACCATTTCCTACAGGTAATAATTTGACGAATGAGAAAAAGATATCCCATACCCATAATAAGAAACCTATCATCTCTGTAGAAGAGAAGTTGGAGGCATTTTCCATCACGATCTTGTGTGGAATCCCATAACAAACCAATATATTCTCTTTGATGAAGTCACAGATTACCTCAATAGATGTTTGTCTTATTAGTACAGTTTAACCCACTTCGTAAAGTAGTCAGTTGCAGTGATCACGTGAGTATGACCAGCACTGGAGTTTGAATTCAGAACTCTGATGAAATCTAGACCCCATTGTTGAAAGGTTTCTTCAATGACAACCTGGATTTAAAGGTAAAGTCAAGCGATTCTCGGGTCTTCTAACAAATTGCTGACAATCTTCACATTTTGTTACCCATTTTTGAGCATCAGAAAACATAGTGGGCCAATAATAATGTGCTCATAGAATTTTATGAGATGTCACCAGGCCAGAGAAATGACCACCACAATCATGATTTTGAAAGGCTTCCAATAACCTAGGTTGTTGTTCTTTATCAACACATCTAAGAACATGTCGTCAATTCCTTTCTTGAACAAAGTGTTGTCCCAAATGACATACCTGATAGCTCTTAGTTTGATAGTTCATTTTTCCTTAGCTATCAGATTCTCTAGACACTTGCCATATGTGAGAAAGTAGGCTATATCATAATACCATTCATCTGTAGTATTGAAAAAACCACCAGTGGTAAATTTTCCTCAATTGGTTCTTTGTCAGAGTCCTCTTGTGGTTCATTCTCTATGATGAGTTAACAGAGTCCTCTTCCTCAAACCAACTTGGTAGGCTTGATGTCCAAATCATATTCCTAGATCTTGGAGACCCAATTACCTCTTTTAGATCCTGGTTCCTATTGTGTCAACATCAATTTAACTGTGGTGTCTAGTACTAAGACTTTAGTGTGAGAATTCAATACATAGTACCTGAAATGTTTCAAAGCTCTCACCACTACGTACGCATGCCTCTCAAGGGGAGTGTAATTGAGTTCATGTTTCTTGAATCCATAACTCATGAATGCAATAGGAGATTTGATTCCCTCTTGATTGTGTTGAGTCAAGATGGCAGAGATTGTGTGCGGTGAAGCATAGCAATAGATTATAAAATCCTTTTTAAAATCGAGGCACACTAATGTAGGAGCTTTTGCAATAGCACCCTTGATTTTCTCAAATGCTTCTCTACCTTCCTTCGACCATTTGAAGGACTCTTTTCCTTTCATCATATCAGAAATTTCTTTGGTTAGCTTGGCAAAATCTAGCACGAACCTTCTCAAAAGTTCACCTTTCTAAAGAATGAGTGGACTCCAGACTTACTTGTAGGCAAGGAAAGATTCTTGATAGCTTGAACATGCTCAGGATCAATTTTAGTTCCTTCTTTAGAAACAATATGACCTAGGAGTTTACCTTCTGTAACTCTGAACACAAACTTCTTTGGATTCAGGGAGATCTTATGAAGTCTACACCTTTGCAATATTTTCTGTAAATCTCTTTAGGTGATTTCCTTGTTTCTTTGAGAACACCTTGTCAATTCTTCTAGGTATATCACAATGATCTTGTATTTATAATCTGTGAATGCCATATCCATGGCCCTTTGAAAATTTACGTTGGCATTGATCAAACCAAAAGGCATTCTTCTATATGTGAACGTACCCTAGGGGTGGTGAACGCAGTTTTATGTTGGTCTTCTCTAGCCACTTCAATCTGATTATAACCAGAGAAACCATCTAGCATGGATAGCATTTCCGATCCGCCATCGCCTACAAAATATGGTCCATGACCTGGCGGCAAGTGATAATTATCCTTCAAGGAAGCTTGATTAAGATTGCGGAAATCCACGCAAATCCTAATTTCTCCATTTTTCTTGCGAACCAAGACAATATTAGCTATCTAAGTCGAATGTCGAATAGGAAACACTATCCGTGCGTCTAACATCTTTTGAACCTCATGGAATATTATCCTTGCAATCTTGGGATTATATTGTCTTTGTTTCTTCTGAATGGAACTGCATTAGGCTTCAAGGGTATGGCATGCTCCATTTCCCTAGGTTGAAAAAACTTCAAATCTTCATATGGTTAAGCCAAGACGTCAGAATATTTTGTAAGGAGACTTACAAATTTCTTTCACTCCTCAGGTGAGCAACACTTACCGATGTTGACTAGGAGGGGTTTGTCCTTGGTATCAATGTTAACTTGCTCAATGAATTCGCAGGTCTTTCTTGCTCTTTCTCTTTGATAAACCTGGCATGTTTATGAAAAAGTTCTTCAAGTGAAACTAATCCTTTTGGAATTTTATTTCCTTTGAGTTGAATGATGCCATCACCAGGATCTTCATTCTCAATTCCTTCTTGAATGGGTGAGGTCGTTCGATTCGTGAAATGTAGAATCACTTCCTTCAAAGTATAATTGTTCAAAATTATCTCTCTTTTCCAAGAAGGAAATAATTTGTTGATCATCATTGAATACTTGCTAATTTTTTGCATTGTCAAGAACACTTGGCCTAAAAACCATTTCAATGGTGTATTTGTCTTGATCAAACTTTGAATGAGGGATCATTAATGAAGTTGAGACTACTAGAGAATCTTCTTTGTCATTCTTTTCATGAGGGATAGATTTTATGGAAAAATCATCAAAGACTTCTATCACGTCCCACACTTTATTTCTGTAGTGTCTCAAACGATCATTATTTACCTAAAACTAATTTTTTACTTGTTTCACGATCAATTATGCATCTCCAAAGACTTTCAAATTTTTTATCCCTTTCTCTTCTGCAACTTGGAGGCCAAGGATTAATGCCTCATATTCTGCAGTGTTGTTAGTATTTGAAAATTGGAGTTTGTAAGAAAAAGGAAATATTTTACCATTTGGAGATATAAGCACCACTCCTACACTAGAACCTATTGATCAACAAACTTCTATCAAACTCATGATTCCATATCTTATTAGAGTCTTAGAAAGTGACCTCAGGTGCATGAACCTCTATAGTCATCATATAATTACCCATACTTGAGTTTTGAAACAAGACCTGTGCACAAGGATCATCGGTTTTCATCACCGTGAATTTTGTCTTGAGTTTCTGGTATTAGCTTCTTCATTTCTCCATTGATAGGAATCATGGCATAGGACTAGTCCATTTAAATCTCGCCACCCAAATATCTACAAAATTTCCTACTCAGCAACATACCATATGAAGTAGGAATGTCAGCAACTAGAATGGTTACCTTAACTCGCTTTTGAGGAAATTGGGCTAAAACCATTTAAGTGTCTTTAATCTACTCGATCAAAGGAACTTGTCTTATCTCCATTGAGTAACAGGATCTAAATGTTCTCGTACAAGTCAACCCAAGAGCATGTGTTACTTTTGGGCATCACATTATCTAAGGCTCCAAAATCTATAATGCAATTACTTAATTTACATCCGTTGATTAGAAAGGACATAAAGAAAGGTTCAATCTTTTCATTTGAAGGTGTAGTGGCTGCCACAATATTTTGAGTCTTCCCATCTTTGGGAGTTTTCAGAATTCCTTTGGAGGAATGATCAGTAGAGTCGCCTTTGATAAACTGGACCAATTTCTTGAGTTGATCCTTATTGGACTTCAAGTACTCTGCCTGTGACATGGAAATTTTCGTTTTATTGATATGATCAATGATATCAAATTTGGGCAAAGTAATCATACTTGATGTCTTAGATACTAGTTCTTTCGAACTTGATGATGGCACACTTTTGACCTTTGCTTCAGGCTTGGTTGATATGGATGTGGAAGAAGAAACTTTCTTCGTAGTTGATTTATCAACTGATTGACTTGACAAAGGCCCTCCTTTATTTAAGATAGTTTTGACCTTGGAAACCTCAGTCACCTTGGACTCTTTAGGAGTCTTGTTTGTCATGGATTCTTTGGAAGTTTCCTTAGTCTTAGATTCTTTTAGAACTTCCTTGGATCTCTCTTTATCTTCCACCTTAGTGGTACTCTACTCCTTTTTCTGAGAGTGTGTGAAGATAGTGAAGGATTCACTATTCATATCTTCTATAATTTCTTCGTATTTGTCTTAGTCTTCTCAACGGTACTCGAAGAAATGATTATTACTATCTCCCTCGGGATCTTCAACTTTAGGTTCAAATGTTCCAAAATCTAGCTTTTCTTCAAACCTCAACAACTTCAACTCCATCATTGCTTTCTTCAATGACATCACACTTTGAGTTAGTTCATTGGAGCTGCTTCAATAGAAAGCCTCGTCAGAGCACCTGTAATCCTAGTTTTGTTAGGAATGTAGCCTTTTCTTGGGATGTCTTTGTAAGAAGCAGGTTTACTACTTTGAGCAACTTTCTTTTTCAAAGCTAGCACATCATTAGCCAACTTAGTGAGTATAGCTTCTGAAGCATTGGGGGTTTCTTAACTCTTTCCCTTGAGGGAATTTTTCTTGAATTTTCTGTCATGATTAAGTCATCCTTAATTTCTATGGCCAAGGATTGAGCAAGTTCCAAAGTAGTCACTTTATCCCTTCTCAGCTGATAGCACACTTATGGTTATTGTGTGTTAATAAAGAAACATTTTTGTCTATTAAGGTTTAGACGAATCCCAGCAGGAACTTTATTCACCATTTTGTTGAACTTAGCCATGAAATTTCTCATGGGTTTTATTGGCTCTTTCTTCACCTGAGATAGTTGGGCAAGAAGAGCATGTTCATCTTCTATCGTCTTGAATCAATCTTCAAACTTAGTTTTCATATCATTCCAGTTTGTAATGCATCCATTTGGTAGATGATGAAACCAATTTATGGCTACATCATGCAATTTTTCAACGAAGAGACGAATAGCAACATCCTCATATTCGACTGACAAAATTGCACATGCAGAAAGAAAGCAAAAATGTGGTCATCTAGTGACGTCTTCCCATCTCCATTGAACTTGGGAAGAATCTTTCTCGATCCTTGTGGGAGGTCAAGTTGAGTTGGTAAGGCCAATGGGCCTATGGCATGTCCCCATGGTATGTTAACCGCCATCTTTGGGAAAGGTGGTATGTGAAGGCAAAACAACGTGACAATGTAGACACCTATAATTATGCCTAAGTAATTTAAATACTTAAATTGCGCTAATTATCCCCTTTCTCACAAGTTGAAAACTTATCGTCAAAAGTGCTCATATTCCCTCTTGTTGTCATTAATTAATTACAATACACTAATTGATTAAGTCACCTATCCAACTAACAACCTAATTAATGACCTTCCGTTAATTAAATCACCTCTTCTATCTAGATTAATTAATTATTATTAATTAATTAGTCTTCCCCTTCATTAATTAGTAAATCAATATTTAATTGATTTAATCCCCTCACAATAGCCTAAATCACATTATTATTATTCTAATTGGCTTCTATAAGCTTACACCTACCTATTATTTAATCACCTTTGATTAATTAAAACACCCCCAACTCCCATGACTTGCTAAACATGTATTAAACCCTTCTAAAGTAAGGTTACCTTTAATAAAGCAACCTTATCCATTCCTAATCATGTTTTACCTTTATCCCACATTCATGAGGATGTGTTGAATCATTTATCCTTTGGCTATATAAAGAGCCCTCCACCTACCTTTTACTACACACCTAAACTCCTTAGAGAGCAAATGCAAAGCATATAGCAAAGAGACTAAGAGCTTGCACTTTATCCTCTTAAGAGTTCATCATCTTGAAGAGTTAAGCCTCTTCCTATTCTAGCCTAAAGTTCTTAGGTCATATGGGAGGTGTCAAAAGGGTCTTGTAGCCCAACTTTGATTAGCCCCCATTCCTAGGTTCTTGGAACATTAAGGACAACTATTTTTGATAGCCATGGAACCTACCTAGGTTCCTTCATTTATATGTTGTTAGAGAATAGAGGATATTTAGGTGCTTAACATAATTGATTTCATAGTTTTGTATTGATAAATGTTAGCATCTAACCCTTGATTAATTCTTATCATGATGGTGTTTATAATGTTGTTTAATTCTTGCTAATTAAGACTATTTAGGTGTTAGTCTTTGCTTACATTAGCATTAGTTTAAAAACAACACTTGCACACATTTGGCACACCTGGTGGGACTTAGTCCCATGGCATTTTAATTTAAGTTTCATTATTTTGGCTAACTTTTTTATATGCACATGTAGTAGTTAATGTCCATTTTTTGGAATTTTTGCTCATTTAATATGTGTAACTTCATGTTTATAGCCTTAATTTTAATGGGTCATTACCATTTTTAAACTAACTTGTCAAAATTTAGAGATATTGTGAAGTTTTCTTTTTTTTTTCCGTACTCAAAGTTAAGGTGTCCGGCACAGTACACGATTTTAGGGAGCGCATGCATGATTTTCAGAGCGCATGAACAATTTTCGGAGCACAGGCATGATTTTCAAAGCGCATGCATGATTTTTAGGGTGCAGCATGATTTTAGGGGCACACACGTCTCTCTAGTGGCACAGGCATGCTGTTCAAATCTATCATTCTATCTACCGACCCTGGCGCATGTGCACTAACCCTAGCGCACATACCCTAACCGCGCGTAGGTGCACTAACCCAGGTGCACACGTCATTTCATCGTATTATACCTTCACTGCATACTAAAACCTGTCAGATCGGCACACACACCCTAACTAGGGTGCACATGTTGTTTTAGTGGTGTAGGCACATTTTTCTAGTAACATAGTTATTTCTGTCTATTTTTTTAGAGTGGCGCATACGTTGTTTTTGTGGCGCACACACTCTCTGGTGGCGCAGGTGCTTGGTAAGTTAAAAAAATCAGCAGAGTGGCGCAGGCACTATTTTAGTGGCGCACACGTCTTTTTGGTGGCGCACACACCTCTCGGGTGGTGTAGGTGCACTGCTAAGACAAAAATACACAGAGTGGCACACACATCTTTTTGGTGGCGCACACACATAAAAGGGGAGTAGGTATATCTGTTTAATCCAGTTTTTTTTGTTACAACTTTTTAGTGCTCCTTATTTTGATCATAACTTTTGACTCGTTAACCCGTTTTTAAAGTTTGAATAAGCATTGGAAAGATAATAGAGTGTACTTTGCGAGGGAACTTCTAAAAGTTAGATACCTTTAGTATACCAAATTCTATCAAAAAACTCCCAAAATGCCCCGGAGACCTCCAAAAATGCAAATTACTAAAAATTGCTAAAAAAGTGCAAAAAAATTGGATTTTTGGATTTTCGATTTTCTTGGTTTTCTAATTCTTACAGGTTTTATCTAATCACATACTCATTTTTATAGGGTGTTTTTACATGCTTTTACTTGATTAAATAAACTTTTCATGTTTACTTATAGGATTAAGATCGCATATGCTCTTCCCTCGCGTTCCTTTGGGGTGATCTTGGGAATCAGAAATGATTCTTAGGTCCTTTTGATACTTTGAGATTGTTAGGGTATTTTAGTTAGAATTGGTCAATTTGGCATTTTTTGAATTAAAGTGTTGTTCCATTTGGTTATCTTTTGAGATTTGTGAAGACATCACGTATGCTCTTCTCTTGCGTCCTTGGACAATCTGGAGAATCAGAAATGATGCCTTCTCTTTTGATGGAAAACTACTAATCCTCGGCATACATGACCAAAACGCTTGTTGAAGAACGAAGGACTCAAAACAAAAGTCAGAAAACTTCTAATACATGTGTTTCTTGTAGGTTGCCAAACGTTGTTCAAGCAAACCACATCTAATTAAAAAAGATAAAAAGAACAACATATTCAAAACATTGTATTGCAGGTTTGGAAAAGGGTACGTCCCTCTCCGCTCAACTAGAACATAACCCCTTTGGCATAATGCCTTAAGCTACAACAATGGGGGTGGTTCCAGGAACCCCAAAGTAGTCCACACAAGAGGGAACCTTGTGGACGAAACGGGAAGTGCTCCGCACTACCTACTTGACTAGTGATTCCTTTGTGAGATAGTGTTACCGGTTGTCCATGTGGCGACCCCAGTGATAGTACACGTAGACGCACTAGTTTCCTACTATTCTTGAAGGGGGTAAAGTAAAGCTGAGATACTCCCAAACTAGTCAGTGTGACTTTTGGGTAAATCACGCTCGCTTAAGACAACTTTGTAACACCTAGGATGAGAGAACCACCTAGGAGAATATACTTTGGCCAGGAGCTCACTTTGACCATTCTAAAAGAGTGTCGAGTTGTGAACCATCTTGTTATTGTGAAATGTGTGACGCGTTACTTTCGCTTAGTTTTTACTTGCCTTAGGGTGAGGTGAAACTTTGCTGAAGTGAAGCCAGCATGTTTCATCCCATTTTTGATTCACTTCCTTCACATTCTTTTGACACTTTGTTGATCAAAAGAAGGGCGACTACCTCTGTGTTGCCAATCGATTGTTTCTGCCACTTTTTTGTCCGTTTATACCCATCCATGTTTGCGGCTAGGTTAGTTAAACGTCTAAAGTGTGTGGAGATGTATTTATATCATTGGTAGCCTTTGTGATCTTGATACCCACGTCAGGATCGTCATCATAGTTAGGAATAATTCATCATTTGATCTCCCTTTGACATGTTACCTTGTTTGCATTATCTCGACACAATTAAGATACTTATGTCGTGTTTTTCGTAAACGTGATCTAAGTATCCGCATTGTGGCGTTACGCTGCGCACATTTTAGCACATCCTTAGTATACTTTGACTTCGTTTGATTTCAAACATTGTCCCAAATCTTGAAAGGTGTCGCTTACTTTGTTTGCATCATTTCGATACCACTTTGACACTAATATCTCACTTCTCGTGAAGCTTGATAGACATGTCCAATTGGTGTGGTTGCGTGGCTTACATTTGTAAACCTCACCCTTTAACATTTAGGCCTTGTTTGTTGTTAAACTTGTCGTGGTATCCTTTAATTGGGAGTCACATTTACCCTTTGTTAATATTTACGCCTTGTTCATTTCGAGATTGAAATAAATATTGACATTGTGTTGATCATTTTTGCATCAGACTATCACTTTGCACACGCATTTTCATATGGTGTATTTCCTTGTTGATTGGATTTGGGTTTCACACTCACATGATTGTTCCTTGTGATTATTCATTCAGAAAACTTATTTTCTAGGACAATCCCTTTTTATCTCATCGATATTGCGTCATCACGATGTCTATTTTCCTTAGACCTTCTTCAAAAAATCATGCACGTATCCCCATACTTACACAATGTCTACCTGGTTGTCCTTATGCTACCCAAATTGACATGTCACCTTCCTTCCTTTGAAGGAGTTCCATCACACTATCTAAATCTAGACATTTGTGCTTAAAAAATGCCAAAAATGATGACTGATTATCGTGCAGTTCCTCATACTTACAAAATATGGAACCTAGGTATAGCAATTCAAAGCAAAAGATTCCCATTACAACTAAACCTCATTTGGTTCTTCATGCTAGAGAGCCCATACGGGTAACTTGTTCCCCACCTTCATCTCATAGTTGGTGGTATGATTTGGACACGTCTGATCCAAATTATTATTCAAGTTCCCCCCACTCTTCTTCTAATTCTAATCCAAACATTTCCTCTTCTTCTGAGGATTCCAATCCAAATATTTCCTCTGACTCTTTTGAGGATTCAGATCTAAACTACTATTCGGATTCATCTAATTCGACTCCTAAGTCATCTAATGCGACTCTTATGTCACGGTCCTCCCTTTCTTTCACAGGACCCCTTTTATCAGTCACCCCAACAATGTCTTCTTCCTTTGAAGATACACATGACTCCAAATCCCTCCAATCAGAAGTATAATACAATTCTTGAGTCGCGGTCCTCTCTTTCTTCACAGGACCCTTTTCATCATTCATCTAATGTGATGCTTGAATCACAGTCCTCCCCTTCTTTGTAGGACCTTCTTCATCAATCACCCCCATGGAATCTTCCTTCTTTGAAGATTCGTGTGACTCAAAGTCCTTCGAGACAAATGTCGACTCGACCCATACATCGCAATCTACTGGACTTTGGACTTAATCCTACTATTTTACATACGATATACCATTGTATACGTAGGTCCACACCACCTTCTTCTACTCTTGAGCCATCTAGTTACACATATTCTTTGTCTCCCACATCATCTTCTTCTTATCAATAATCATCAAACATCTTCTAAGTCTTCCACACAAAGTGAACCTATTTCTTCCAATCAAACCCTAGGGATTGATCAACAACTCATACTAATTGACCTCTTTTAGAATGAAGAAACAATCAGGGCATTTATAGGGGCACATGAAGATATTCCTCTAGCAGATTACAAGGAAGGTTTCTCTTTAGACTTCAATGCGTTCGTGTATTGTGAGGAAAAGGTTGATGCCTTTTATCAAGAAATGGAGGAAGAGCCTCAGATCATGCAACTTGATCCTCCTCTTATTCTTCCATCTTCACATTCTTCATTATGTGATGAAACTCCTTGGTCTTACATTGATCCATGGCCTATCTTTTCATCACCCGATAACTCTTTGTCTATCATAATTCCTCAATCACAATCTCTTATGGGGTCAATGCCAAGTAGCCCTTCATCTTCATCTAGGTGTGTGTCACATTCTAGTAGCCCTCCCTCTGCTATTTGTGGGACATTTTCGAGTAACCCACTATCTTCTATTCTTGGGGCACGTCTAACTAGCCCCTTGTCTTCTAGGTATGGATCACCCCCGGGTAGTCCATCATCTTCTATTCTTGGGCCACATCCTAGTAGCCCATTATCTTACATCTATGGGTCATGTCCTAGTAGCCCTTCTTCTTCTATTCTTGGGCCACATCCTAGTAGCCCTTCATCTTCTATCTATGGGTCACGTCCTAGTAGCCCTTCTTTTGTTCTTGGGCCACATCCTAGTAGTCTTCGTCTTCTATCTATGGGTCACGTCCTAGTAGCCTTTCTTCTTCTATTCTTGGGCCACATCCTGGAAGCCCTTCATCATCTTCTATCAGTAGCTCACCTCCCGGTAGCCCCTCCTCTTCAATTCTTAGACCATATCCATTTCATCCATCACATTATTCTTCTACCAAAGATGGTGGCAAGCCCATGGTCATTTCTCGCATCAGTTCTAATTGTCCACATTCACTTTCTTCTCCTTCTCGGGATCAATCAAGTCATGCGTTAGCTTATAAGAAACCCAAACAGTTTCTTAATCAATCTCTATATCAAAACTACAAAGAGCTCTATAGCTCCCAACAAATCAAACAATCTCAAAATTCTAAATCAATCACGATTCAAGAATGCACACCAACGTAACCATCAAGTATGGTGCAAAGTGCATAAACCTCTGGATGGGGAATTAAATCTCCCACATATGAAATCCATGTTTCAGAACAAATCACAGTCATTTATTGAGTGTGAACTCACCTCAATCATCGAGATCGGGGATAATATCACTCTCGATAAACAAACGCGCCTAGTCTCCCTTATTAAGGAAGTCACAAACATTGTTGTTGGATCTTACCACACAGAGTGACTTTGTTAGTCCCAACCTCTTAAAACTATCAAAAATCTAAAAATAAAAATAATTCAAAAATACAAAAAAACATTGAGAAAACACAACAAAAATCAAAGGTACAAAAATCACACATTGCAATTAGGTATTGTGTACACATGGATGTTTCTTTCTTCCCTTCCTTGTTATTCTTCTGCAATTCTTCCTACCATTTTCATCCCTTCGGTGATATTTTGGTTAGCTTATTCACATGCATTTTGTGACATTTATCTCTATGGTATCTGTTTGACCCTGGTCTTTTATCACCTTGGTAAATTAAAGAACGACTGACCTCTTAGAGATCCTATCACATTCAAACATCTAATAAACTTTTTGCGAAGAAATTTAGGACATATTTTTCGAAACTAGCCAATGTCGTCATCACAATCACTTCCACCTCCTTCCACCAAGCCATCAGTGGTTCTTAACCCCTTGGCAAACAAGAGAGCTGAAATAAGTTTTCAGAAAGTAAAAGAATCAAAATCAATCAAAAATCAAAAGCTAAAAGCTACAAAGCAAAAAGAAAATTGATATATTACTCTCTCTTGGGGTATTTCCAATAATCTCTATCGGGGCTATGGATGCTGATTGGAAGTAGAGAAATGTTGTGATTAGAATTAAATACATCTCCGTCGGGGCTATGGATGCTCTGGCTGGCAGTGGAGCAATGTACGGCTATCCTTTCACCATCCATTCCCAAATCACCTTTCACAATAAATCATTCCTACACATTGGCTAGGGTCTCTTCACTTGTTGTCTATTAAATCTTCACTTCAAGAGGTAATAAATTCCACGTGCACACACTAGATATCTATGAGTAAATAGGATTAGTATGTTACCAAGTGTCTTTTTTGGACCTTGTTTAGACTCTTACTCTAGTCCGTATCTTGTCTCACGATTTGTGCCTTTGGCTAATCACTTCTTCATCATGAGGCTTCTAAGCTACATTCATATCATTCACATCATTCTTCTACTTCGTTCAGAACATCCATGTGTATAAGATTACTTTTTTGCCATGTTTTCAAACACCTTTGTCCCCTTTCACAAAAACAATCTTCTCCTTCCTTTCTATCATGTGCTTTTAGGCCAACTTATGTTGGGGCATCCTTGCTTCTTCCCAGCACTTCATTGGTTTACGTTCACCATCATGTTGAACCTATCCATAATGGCCTTGGGTCCCGCTTCTACCTATGAAGAGTTTACCTTTGAATACTCCCACCTAATCATTGGGGAATTTTTGCATCTTCACCTTTCTCATACGCATGTGGCCTTATGCCCTTGTACATCCCATATATCACTAGGGGCATCCACGCTTCCTCGTCTTCCTGTACATAGTTTCAGAAAACTTTTAAAATCAACCAAAACATTCAAATATGTTAGAAAAATCATCAAAAACATTCAAATATGTTTAAGAAAACTTCTAAAAATTGAAAATCATCCTACAAAACGTCACTCTTTAGTTCTCACTTGTTCATGTGTGCGACTTGCGGATCATCTTGATCTACCTCCATCAACAAAATCTAGGTTGCTTACTTTCATCATACTCTGGGGCACAACGAGTTGCCTGGTATTGTTTTCAGTAGTGCACATTGCTTTTCCATCAGACCCAAGTGTCCTCTGTTATTCCCCTCGCATGTATCCTTGCTTGGGGCACCATCATCAACCCTTGTCGTTAATTCACACAGTCGTAATTGAAGCTTGATAATAAAAACATTACATTATGTTTCTATGTTAGTTTAGCTTGTTTACTTTCTCATATTGCATTGCATTTTGTATGTTGCATGGAGTTAAGCATCTTTCACTTTCTCATATTTCATTGCATTTTGTATGTTACATGGAGTTGGTGTTTTTAGCAATGGACAATTGTTCGTCGTATGACTTTTCATGTCATTCTACCTTTGTCGTATGCTTATATTTTTAATAAGGGCCGATGATGTAGTTCCTATGGCAATATGATGACATCAAATTTGTTCCAAATAAACAGTGGCTAGAGGCTAAGCTCTTCTCTCCCCTCTTCCTTATTTCTTCTACACCACTTCCCTTTTCACCCCTAATTTTCTCTCTCATCGGGGCATCCTGCCTCTTCCCCATTCTTCTATCTATATCTCACCTTTTTGATCATTGATCGGCTTCTTTCATCACCCCATCGACACTCGAGGGGGCATCTCTCCCTCCTACTAATTTTTCTTCTATCCCTTCAAAAAATTCTTCCATCTACTATCTTTGAAGTGACGTCACTTACGCCACCCCAAAGAGGGGCAAATGTAGACACCTATAATTATGCCTAAGTAATTTAAATACTTAAATTGCGCTAATTATCCCCTTTCTCGCAAGTTGATGACTTATCGTCAAAAGCGCTCATATTCCCTCTTATTGTCGTTAATTAATTACAATACGCTAATTGATTAAGTCACCTATCCAGCTAACAACCTAATTAATGACCTTCCGTTAATTAAATCACCTCTTCTATCTAGATTAATTAATTATTATTAATTAATTAGTCTTCCCCTTCATTTAACTAGTAAATCAATATTTAATTGATTTAATCCCCTCACAATAGCCTAAATCACACTATTATTCTTCTAATTGGCTTCTATAAGCTTACACCTACCTATTAGTTAATCACCTTTGATTAATTAAAACACCCCCAACTCCCATGACTTGCTAAACATGTATTAAACCCTTCTAAAGTAAGGTTACCTTTAATAAAGCAACCTTATCCATTCCTAATCATGTTTTACATTTATCCCACATTCATGAGGATGTGTTGAATCCTTTATCCTTTGGGCTATATAAAGATCCCTCCACCTACCTTTTACTTACACCTAAACTCCTTAGAGAGAAAATGCAAAGCATATAGCAAAGAGACTAAGAGCTTGCACTTTGTCCTCTTGAGAGTTCATCATCTTGAAGAGTTAAGCCTCTTCCTATTCTAGCCTAAAGTGCTTAGGTCATATGGGAGGTATCAAAAGGGTCTTGTAGCCCAACTTTGATTAGCCCCCATTCCTAGGTTCTTGGAACATTAAGGACAACTGTTTTTGATAGCCATGGAACCTACCTAGGTTCCTTCATTTATATGTTGTTAGAGAATAGAGGATATTTAGGTGCTTAACATAGTTGATTTCATAGTTTTGTATTGATAAATGTTAGCATCTAACCCTTGATTAATTCTTATCATGATGGTGTTTATAATGTTGTTTAATTCTTGCTAATTAAGACTATTTAGGTGTTAGTCTTTGTTTACATTTGCATTAGTTTAAAAACAAAACTTGCACACAAGCAAGAACAAGTGCTTGACTGGTAGTGATTCCTTCCTTGCTTGCTCTTTTAGGACTTGATGCAAGGCTTACAAATCTACAAGGTGTGTTCTTCTTTGGAGGAGATAACTTGAAACCAAAATTTCCTTGAAAATCAAAATTGGATCAGATCGACCTTTATCTTTTTCTCCTCGCATAAACCTCTTTCCTACCAATTTGAAATCTTTACTATGAAGGGATCACTAGCATGTTCTGATCAGCTCTAGCCTTTTCTCTTCACTCTCTTTCTTGAGCTATTTACACCTGAATAACTCTAGCAACTCTCATGGCTTGATCTTCTTTGTTATCTAGTACTGATGTGGCGAGATGAAAATGATAGTTGCTTGTGCACTTTTCCCAAATAGCTTGCCTCAAATCTGATGATATGTCTTCTTGAGTATCTACAAAAATAATATTTGGTTGCAAGATAGGTGGGTTACCTGTAATAGTCATATAAATTATTGCCTTGGTGGAAGAGGACCATGTCGATGAACAACGATCAACACATGTCCAGGAGGTCTTCTGGCCACAAGTGCGGGTGCTCTTCTTCTAAGGTCTTCAATGTAGATTTCTCTGTCAATGACTCTATCAACAACCAAAAATTACTGTAAGCTTTCACATTTTTCCTAAGCTATTATTCGAAGGTTGGCAGCAGAGATGTCTCCTTGAAAATCTTCATCGAGCACAAGGTTCGGTTGAAGAACTAGAACTTGTGTAGAGAGGATAGTCATAAAGATTAAACCAAGCACCTTTGGTTAATAATTCTTAAATCCTTGTAGAGTCACCAAAAAATGTTATCATATGGATTTACACGCATTCAAATGACATGCAACAAGATGGGAATGAAGTCCCTCCAAATGAAGGTGATGTTTCCTTTATTAAAAACAAAAACTGTATTTACATCTCGTACATTCAAAATTGTATGTGGGGGTGTTTTGGAACATCAATGGAAAGAAAAGTGAATGTGGGAGATGGAATAGAATGAAGGAAAGGCATGGAATGGAATGAATTGAAGGAACATGCAAGAGTTAGGTAAAATTAGAGCCTAAATTTCATGGAGAATAACAATAAATAACTAAGACAAATAAAACAGAGTTTGCATCAGTTAAACGAGAATGAGTAAAGGGAACACACATGAGAAAGTAAATAGTAGAGCTTGATCACTATGAACAAGAACAACTTAATAACATTGATAATAAGATCAAAGACAATATTTGCATGCAAGATTTAAACATCTAACATCTAATGAACATAAGAACATCAAATGTTACAAGAGAAAATGAATGAGACACAAAGTTTGTATTTCATTAACTCCAAAATGTCTTCACAAAAGAACACAAAGTTTCTTCCTGAAACAAAGCTTGCACACAAAAGTATTTTCTTCTCCTCTCTATAAGTCCCCTTTACAAATGAACCCCTAACATTATTTTATAACCCAAAATTTGGTTACAAAGTAGTTAGGATTTTAAATGCACATTAAATAGGGCACTTAAGTGACTTTGACTTTTTCAACCAACTTTATTAAAAACAACTAAAAATAGAAATCTCATAAGTTTCCTCAAAAGTGAATTCAACAAAAACATCATTTAAAATACCACTTTCAAAACATTTGACAAAAACCAGTGCCTTATCCATTGGGGGTGGGGTCCGCCTATCTCAATTATATGAGAAATGGACTCTCCCACCCATGAGAAAATATAGGAAATCATCCTACCATGTTGTTGGCAAAACAAGGATCCTAATTCTTTGCCAATTCAAAAGATTTGAGCTTTTGCAATGTCTGGTGCATCTTCTCTTCTTCTGGAAAACAACTCAGGAGAAGACTAGCCTCACAAAGTACCTACATTTCGAGAATCTTACCTAGTATGGTATGCAGGTCTACAACTTTAGATTGGATCTCTTCGCAAAGATGTTTGATTCTGAAACATTGATCCATAGAAGAAGTGGAAAAAACATCAACAGGAGTATACATTTCATGTATCAATTTTGTAAACTACTCCACCATATGTTGTACTGAATTCCTTTGGTTGTGTTCATTGATGAAGGTGTAAGGAATCTCTTGATGAAGACTTGAATGGAAGAGAGTGTGGTATAGGCTTCATTATACAAACTATCAAACTGAATTACCAAGTCTTCTAGAATCATTTTCCTGGCCTTAGCATGGTTTAACCAAAGAATTTGTGTCATGCAATGATCAAACTCAAGTATCCCCTATGAGGCTAAGAATGTAGATTCCATGTGAGAAAGATCCTGAAGATTTGGAAAAATCTGATCTAGTGTGATTAATTTTGTAATGAGGCACTCGTTGAATGGAAACACTGGATCAAGGTAGGCATAAATATTCTCAGACATTTTTATCGCCTCGGCAATTGTTTTTAACCCACCACTCTTTATCTCAAAAACCCATGACCTTAGAGTGTCGCCTAGATTGATCACATCCTTCGATTGATTGAGAATTTCTTGATCCGGGATAGCCACCATCTCTAGAACAGGAAAAGAAGACTCAATTGGGTTGATCAAATGTTGAACATATGAAATCAACTGATTCTTTTCTTCCTTGAGTTGGGAAATTTGAGATTTGTATCTCTCCAACCTTTTAAGCACACTATTCATTGAATCCTTTGCCATAAAGCAACATCGCTTTTAAAAATGGGCTTGTCAAGGGCTATCTTGGATACTTCATAGTCAATGATTTTCATGTCCCCATGATCCTTCTCAGTAGTAGGAACTGTAATTTCTACAAACTTATCTCCGCTATCATCAATCACTACTCTGGAGAAGACCTTAGGCTTTTTGGGCACAACTTTATTGGAGAGGGCAGAAAGAGACTCCAAATCAATGTTGGCCACTTTGACCAATCTCTTTCTCTTTTTTATTTTAGAGTCAACCCAGGTCGATGTTTCATTCATTAATTTGACACAAAAAAGTTGAGAACTGGAAGAAAAATCCTCTTTTCCTTTCTCATGACTAAAACCAGTAGGTAATTGTTTTGTGGCCTCAATCCTTGGTGAAGTATCATTTGTAACACATTCTTGATTATTCTCATGTTCTTGTGAAATATCCTTATCGCCTGGATGTTTGGAAGAATTAGATATTTGTACCACTAGGATTTGTTGGACTCTGGTGTATGACATTGATGATTTGGATCTTTGGTAGGCCTATTAGAACTCCTAGTGATGTGAATAGATGAGTTTGGGGTAGAAATACCCGAAACACATTCTTTTCCTTCCCGAGAGGCACACTCTTTACCGACCCTTGAGACACCGCTTCGTTATTAGAGACAAGTTTGGGTAACCACCAACTTTGCCTCTGAGATGCATGTGATAATGTTAGTGGGGACTGATGCGAAGAAGTTTGCACCACTTCTTTCTATGTAAATCTTCCTTTTGTTGGCAAACTTTGTATTTTTGACATATGTGCCTGAAATGGGAGAGGATTGGCTATCTGATTCTCATACCACATCATAGTCCTTTTCAACACAAGTTGATTCATGACATCTAGAGAAGTTTCATCTCCTCTACTCCAATCAATACCGGGAGTGGAGTGAAAACTATTTGATCATAGGCAGGATCCATAAGATCAATCCCATTATCAGCAAGGGTCAAGGGAGGATCCCTCAATCCATAATTTTCTATCTGAGTCAATGTGATATGAGAACATTATCATCGTCTTACTTCTTGTCATCTGCACATTCTACCCAATAGTCTTCTATGTTTTCCTTGTGCTTATATCTTGCTCCTAGGGCTTTTTCCATGGATCCTTTAATATTGAATTGAGCCCTTACTTGTGAAAGGATGTATAGTTATGAGAGAAAAATCTTTTCCATAAGTTCTACACTGTGGGAATTTAGACATTTTATTCCTCGTAGTGCCCACTTTCCTTTGACACCTTGTGATATTGATCTTGATACTGCTAACTATATTATGGACATTGTTATAGTTTAATTTAGCATGATGTTAGATGTTAGATCATGGTTTATTGTGGACTTTGATTCATATATGGTGCATGATGATTATTAGAGACATTTTAGATATTGATGTTGATATATTGTTTGACATGGTTACATTATAGATGTTGTTCGGACTTGTGATATTTGGATATTTTGAGTAGACCTAGAAAATGATAATTGAATTAAAATTGGTGATGATATAGTTGCGGATGAAATTGTAAGTGATATTGTTGATTGTCTTGATGTTTGTTGTGATTCACGTATATGTTGATGATCTTGAAATTATACTTATATTCATTTGGATGTTCTAATATGGCCACGAGGCCGAAGGAGGTATTTGTATTTTACAGGTTTAAAATATCACAACAAACATCTAGGATTGGAGACCAACCACATTGGAATTCTAGATGAATTCAACAAGGTCACCATGGCAACTTGTATTTTTTTTTTTGTTGATTTTGTTAGGGATTCCCATGGGAGGGATCACATTTAAATGTGACCAAGGGTTATGTGTATTTATTTATTTGGTTCCTTTTATTGATGTTTGTATGTGTTTATTAAGTGATGTGTTTACCCCTTTTATTTAAATAAATTGTGGTATATAATGTGAGTAATCATATTGTTAAAATAAATTAACCATCTTGGGTCATAAGAAAGTAATTATTGGAGTGGTTGACTCTTGTATTAAATGTTGTAAGATATGTGTAAGCAATGTGTAAGTGATGTGTAAGAGATATGTAAGTAAAATTTGGAGTATGAAACACTTCATCTTCTTTGGAATTTGAAATTGTCCTTGGAGACTGTTTTGGAGGTTTGTGGGACAAGTTAAACTTGTCCCATACCTCTTAAATTTGCATACCAACCTTACCTACAGTTGGAGAGTTTAAATCTAGCCTTCATTATGCATTTTTGTAAGTCTAGTTGAATGTTTTAATTGCACTTCTTGCTTGAAATTAATTTCAGTCCTTTGGGGTATGGGCTTGATTTGAGTATGTAAGTAAATTGTCATATTATTCACCTACTTATTTATTGTGTCTTGGAGATTGAAGTTGACTTGTGAGTTGGAGTTGAGGATGTGTGTTGTGGCATCCTACAAAGATCCACCTCATCCTCCTCTCTTCCCCCTTCTATATATTCGAACTCATTTTATTGTTTTGGGGTTACACTCTTTTGGTTGCTTCACTTTTGCATACTTCTTTTGGGGAAAAATTCTTTTGTTGTTTTGAGCTCTTGCTTTTGGAGAAAGTTTGTAGACTTTTTACAGGCCTGTGTTTTGTTGATCTTGAGTTGTTTTGCATTAGAAAGCTTGTCGTTGGGAACTTGGAACAAACTCCAGTATGGAGAGGTAAGAGCTTGGCTCTTGAAATGCTCTTCTTTTATTTGTGCAAATGTTATTGTTGTATTCTTTCCCCCATAATTAAACCTTGCTCTTGTCATGGATCTTGTGGAATTAAATACCTTGGGTATTTAATTATTTTAGTCCCTTAACCCTAAAATTTTAAATCAGGGGATATCTAGCTAAAATGTCAATGTAATCAGTGATTAAATTAATCCCTAAGGAGATTTGAGCTAGGTGTGGATTTATTACACTTATTGATTTATAATGTGGAATTAGTAATTGTCATAATGGGAAAAGTTAATAGTTGAATTTAATTGTCCTTGAGACTTTGGTTGTTAACACCTTAAAAAAATATTCCATAATTTTTCTAACTAAGCCTAGGTTGTTCTTGGTTCTCAAGTGGAAGTTTATAGTGGGCGATTACAATTCCCCAATCCAAATTGGGAAATGAATGCCTCCTTGCGTTTATCCATTAGTAGACAATGGATTTTGAAAACCGACATGAAAGTTCCATCAATGTTATTTTATCGCCGACATATTCAGCATCTGTAAGGACCTCCACAAATCCATCAACTTGTATATAGGAGTAAGAGGGAAACTGGATAAACCAAGTTCCCCATTGTTTTATCATAGCCTTGGCATCTTCTGAAAATATTTCCTCTGGATTTCTCTTAAGTGACCGAATTATATAGAATAGGAAAGCATCGTTTACCCTCCGGAAATGGTGAGAACCATTCTTGAACTCCAGCTGTGGGTAAAAGTGAAAAACACTATTCTTGTCAGGACCCATTGTACCTCTAGTTGTTAGCCCTAAAAATATCCTCCTTGCTACAACATAAATCAAATATGAGGTCATGTAAAAATGACTTGTCATCCTTACCTCAATCAATTGCTTATGGAGAGTATTGCTAACGATACTTGCCTAATCAATGAACATATTTGCATCAAGAATGATACAAATGAACTTGTACATCCAAGGATGAAAATTTTTGGCAGAAGGAAGACCAAAAACACTACTGAGGAGAGTACTTATATCTCCTATTTCTTCATGAAACTTTACCTGAAACAACTCTTTGGGAATTCTTGAAGTGTGATTTTGGTTTGACCAACCAGGTTTTACTAACCATCTTCGACCATCTCAAAGGATTCTCATCCCAAAATTGTTGTGTTGATTCTTGCATGATGTCAGCATTTTCTTCATGAAGTGGTACTCTTAACAAATCTTCCATATGATCTAGAGAATTGAGTAGGAAAGGTTCATTTCTGTCATTAAAAATTCACGACGCTTTGGATCATAATGTTTGGCACAAGCTAGGACAAATTCGGGGCATTTTATGGAAACTGGAAACGTTGTCGCTTGAGGTAAACTGCAACAATAAAGCCTTTTTGAGAAGATAGTCCTCCCTTCCCATCTTACCCTATCACATAATTGAACCATATCCACGTGACCCATATTGATATCTAAAATATTATCATATGTTGCATTTCTCTCTCGAAATGAGTGAGCTCGGTTATGGGCGAGATATCTCCTCTGGTGCGTGGAAACTATCTTTGGGCCTACATGGAAAGATTGTTCTTTGCCTACAAGTTGCATGGAAGATCTTGATCAAGCTTCTAGTTCTTTGCACAAATCAACAACAAATAAAAACAAAAAACCAGCTATGGGAAATTTCACCTTCTTTGCTGCAAAAGGGATTCATTTAGATTTCCAAATCAATCCTTGCATGTGCATGAAATTTCCTTCTCCTTTCTAAGTGTGGACCTTAGAAACTTCTTGTTATTGCTTCCCTTCCAAGCGTATGATATCTTAAACTCGTAATCCCACAATGGAGACAACTACTCCTAGAACTCTCAAGGTTGTCTGGCTCTAGCTAATGTCTATGCCAAGTTTCCATGTGAAAGCCGGGTAGTGCCTATAGAATAAGCTTTTCCTTCTTTGGGCTCTGGATATCTACAATATTTCTTTGTTTCTCCTTCTTCCCAATTTCCTCTACTTCTGCAACCTCTTGTAACCATCTCCTCACCAATTCACGGATGATAGAAGAAAAATAAAATTGTCTACGGCAATCAGAAGCAGAAGAAAAATTTCCCTCGGCACTTGCTCACGACGATTCTGAAAATTAATTAAAAAAAAGTTCTTCCAATTTTGTCAAACAACTTCTATGAATATTAAATTAATATTTATTAATTAAAAAACCCTAAAATTTAATAAATATTAATTTTATTAAATAACAGGATAAGTATTAATTAAATAATTAAAACACAGTTTGTGGAATAATGAGAGAATGGCTCATTCAAAATGGATGAAACAAAAGCTAGAATGACCATGAGAATAAAATGATTGTGATGAAGGATAAAAATTATGTGAAAGAACACTTTGAAATTTTTAAAAAAAAATTTAAAAAATTACGCTTAATTATTTTGTGAAGTCAAAATCAGCTCACAAACAGACACCACTCATGATGTCGCAAGACAATCAAGGCCGACGAAGCCAAAAAAAGACAATGTGTACACAAGACAAAGGGAAAAGCCCACAGACAAGAGCAAACAATGACAAACAATGTAACAGACAACCATGGAAGCAAATAGTCCCGCTTAAAAATGTTGCACTTAAGCACTGTTAACATGTTATAAAGATAAAGAGTATTTCAAAACGTGTATAATATGATAAGTAATGTGCTTTGAAATAAAATGAAACAATAACACCTATAATGTATGAAAGTGGATGCCCCCAAGAGTCGTTGTGGGACTGGTAATATGTACTGCATCAACCATCTATACTTGCATGTAATATATCTATATAATTTTTTATCACAACTATAAAGGAAAGTGAACACGCATGTTTGTATGATGAAGATAAAGACATACAAGATCTCTATCTAGCATGTGTAGTAAATTATACATGTATAAGCATAAGTAAGCAAGAGTAAGTGCGACCAAGATATGCAGTATGTTATGGATGAGATGAAATGGAATGTAGTGTGAATGATAGGAGTAGTGTGCCCCTTGAGTGGATGTGTATGTATGAGATGAGGTTCATTTGTATATGCCCCTCAGTAGTCAAGAATGAACCGTAAATAAGAGTGCGTCATCGGAAATGGTTTGAATTATGTGTATGAAAAAGATGTGATCATGAAAGTGCAAAGCGTAGAGTGTAAGCATGTGAGTGATTGATTGAGTGAGTGTGGTGAGGTTCATTTTAGATTGAAACCCTCAGCATTCGAGTATAAACCACAAAACTAGAGTGCGTTATAGGGTAATGATCCCAGCGTGGAGAAGTAGATGTATGAAATATGTAATGTTAATGTGTAGAGTGAATGAGATGCAAAGTATATAGTAGATGTTGTGATAGAAGATGTCCTAAGTGTATGATGTGTGATGTGTGCGAGTGTGTAGTGTGTAAAGTCAAATTTATAACATGTAGGTTGTGAGGTTCACATGTATAGGATGCCCTCAACAGTCAAGTGTGAACCATAACACGAGAGTGCATCATCGGGTAATGATGATACTAATGTATGTTGTGTGTAAAGATATAGATGTGATGTGATGAGAGTATAATACGCGTAACAATGTTAGGGGAGAAATAAGTGTGATGCCCCCAAGTGTGTAATGATAATAAGGATCAAGTGTCACTTTCTAGAAGATCATCATTGTCCGATCGAAGTTGAGTGGAGTTGTGTTGGAGACTTGATAAGCAATAGTATGAGGTGGATCATATAAAGAGCCATTGCAATGTAAGGTGTACATAGTCATTGCATATTCTTCATCGGTGAAAGGTGTTAGTGGACACCCATGTGCATACCAATGAGTAATATTTTGAGAATGGACAAGAGATGAATCATTACCAATAGAAACACTACCAAATGGCATAGGAAAAGTGATAGAAGTGTGACTAGAGTCTAAAGTGCCCCCAATATAGTCAAGACAAGATTACTAGAGTGTCATTGAAGAAGCACGCGGGGTGCGTGAAATGAAGACTATTAAATGAAAAACACGAAGACCATAGGTGGTCGTAATGTGAAAATATCCATGATAGAGATTAGGTGAGTGAGGCGGTGGGAGGATATCATTAAGTGTCAAGCCAAGCCTAGTCAAGCCATCATATGTGCAAATAGTATCCAAGTATGATCCAACAAAATATGGTGCCAATAAGAGTTTTTAATGAAAAGCGTGCAAGTGAAAGGAAGTGGTACAAACATAGATTGTTTAGGAGAGGGAAAATAATGTCCAAGGTATGGACAGACCCCTAATAAAGTACCATAACATTAGTAGGATGGGTCTTGAATTTGTATTCACCAGGACCATCAGCCACAAAAGTGTCATTGAAATATGAGTCATCTATATCGATAGGAGTGAAGTTAATATTGCACAATTTTTCATCAGTAAGTTCAATAGTTTCGACTCCATCATCGAATCCTCGAGATAAATCGTCTATGTTGGCATTTTCATATTATAGAGTTGTGTCGAGGACATTGGTAGGAGGACTAGATGTAAGAGGGAGGAGAGCCTCAACTAGTGGAGCAAGTAGTCTTTGAGAGAAGCATACATAATGGGCGAACCGATGTCTATAGTATGAGTAGAAATAATCGGAGTGCTTGGAGCGGTGGAAGAAGATTGTGAATCGTTGGATTGACCAATGTCATATGTATCTATACTATTATATGGAATAGGTTATGATGGAGGAATAGACATAACAGTTCAGGGTCTATGCAATAAAATTTAAATGGTTAAGGGTTTTTCGTAATGGTATGTTCATACCCATCATGTAGGAATTTAACGCATTGATGAACAGTGGATGGAATTGCTTGCATTGCATGAATCCAAGATCTTCCCAGTAAAATATTGAATTGAAATGAAGTATTGATAATGAATAATTCTGTAGGGATAGTCTTAGGCCCAACTTGGATGTGTAATGTGATGGTTCCTAGGCATGTGCGAGTAGTTGAATCATATCCTGAATAAGAGTGGAATTCTTAGAAATTAGATTATCATTAATGCCCAATTGTTTGAGAAGGGAATGGGCACATAGGTTGATGACCGATCCATTATCAATAAGTACACATTTAATGTAAGTGGTGCCAATAATAGCGGTGATAAGTAAAGGTGCACATGGATTGTCATTAGAAAATGGTGATATGTCCTCATTAGTGAATGATATAGCATGTGGCAAATTTTTGAGAGACTGAATGAGGTGTGTGAAGGCTACCGAATAATTGTCACTTTCTATATGAATAGAACAAAGGGGTGGCTTCTAATGTTTGATGACAATTAGGCACACTACACAATAATTCATAGAGGGATATTTTGGCTGGTGTATTCTTAATTTGTTCAATGATATCATAGCCCTTAGAAGTAGTAGGAGGATTTGAAGAAGTTATAGGTGGTGGAATAGAGATGGGTGGATCCGTTAGAGGACGAGTGCGGTGAGTAGTTACTCCATTAATATAATTATTAGCCCGAGGTGTAATAAAGCAAGGAGGATGTTGAGTATGAACTTGCATGAAATCAATAGCAGTAGTAACCATGCCTAAAACCTTAGTGGGTGTGAAATAAGGATAAGATGATTGATTCATGACTTGATAAGGTGAAGACATACTCGAAGGAAATGGTTTGATTGATCGGTTTAGCCAAAATGATTAAGCTAAAATGTGAATTTATATGCCTAATATGATTGTTATTGTAGTCAGTAAATAAATGAATAATTAAGTACAAAAATTAACCCAAGCAAACTAAGAAATAAAATGTGAAACCCTAGTTATAAAGAGGGTAAGAAAAGCCTTAGTTGGTTTGCAATGAAAAGGAACTGTGCCAAAGTGTTGACATTATGAACAAAAGGGATAAGTGTCTTATAGAGCCTCAAAAAATTGCATGAGTTGATGATCTTCCTAGACTGGGCACTCGGAGAGGGAAAGGAGCACATGTGGGTACCACGGGCCTGTTTTTGGGTGCCCTGTGTCTACGAAAATGCTCAAAAAAACCTCTTATGGGTGCTCACGAGGTATTCATTATTATTCACCTTTGGTCATTGTGTGGTCACACAATGATCACCAAAATATATGGAAATCAAAGAAACTCGAGCCCGATTTTTATTGCGTCACACCAACAGCCCTAGGCGCGAGGTAAGAGCGGCACAAATGACGAGAAGGTGTCGACATGAAAATGGATGCGCCTTGGCACGAGTAAGAGGCACACACGGCGAAGGTGTCGACATGAAAATGGATGCGCCTTGGCGCGAGGTAAAGCGCATGGCGACGAGAAGTGTCGACATGAAAATGGATGCGCGCAGCGAGTAAGAAGTGCATGATAGAAGGTGTCGACATGAAAATGGATGCACCCTTAGCGCAGGTAAGAGGTGCACGATAGAAGGTGTCGACATGAAAATGGATGCGCCCTTGGCGCGAGGTAAAGAAGGCGACACGATGCGCCCAGAGAAAGGTGTCGACATGAAAATGGATGCCCTTGGCGTAGGTAAGAGGTGCATGACGAGAAGGTGTCGACATGAAAATGGCACCCTTGGCGAGGCGAAAGAGGTGCACATGCAGAAGGTGTCGACATGAAAATGGATGCGCCCTTGGCGCGAGTAAGAGCACATGAGAAGGTGTCGACATGAAAATGGATGCGCGCTTGGCGCAGCGCATGTAAAGTGTCGACATGAAAATGGACACAGAATGTGCCTTGCCTTGGCGCACGTAAAGGGCGCATGACACAGAATGTCGACATGAAAGAATTTGCCTTGGCACATGTAAGGGTATGTCGACATGAATATGGATGCACCTATGGCGCACCTTCAGGAGGTGCCTGACATTACGAGCGCGCGGAAGAAGCGAGACCACGACCCGAGATATTCAGACGGCCATAACTTTTCACAGGGAGCTCGGATTCACGCAAGGTTGGACTTTTTGGAAAGCTTACGAGGTCCTCTATCCAACTACGACTAGATATATTTAATTGGGTGGGAAAAGTTCTTAAAAATGCAAAATATAGTTCGCCACTTTTTAAGTTTGCTAGGGTTCTCACCTACCACCATAATGAGATAAATTAAATGCAACCTGGAGGTGGTTGGGGTAGATTTGGATTTCCTCTCTCTTCCCTCTCTCATTCTTCCTATAAATTGTAAGGAGGGGCTTCTTTCTAAAGGTTGGACATTCTTGTTTTGCCCCTCCCTTCTTCTCTTTGGCAGGTGAATTTGTGGAGTTCAAACCTCCCATTAAAAACTGTAATGCAACTTTGCCTCTTGGCATTTTGTAGTGTGTTGTATCAATCTTTGGAGAAAATAATGCATGTCTGTGGATGATTCTCAACCCTCTCTGTGTTCATTTGCATCCTCTTGATCTTTCACTACAAATCTGGTTATCTGTGCATGATCTTGCATTGCATTTTTATGGTTTGTGTTTATTGGCAAGACAGGTGTTCTTCATTCCTCGGTGCATCACCTTTGTAGTTTAGGTTTTATTTTATGCATCTTCTTACCCTGTCTCCTTGGCAAGTTAGTTTAGGTTTTGAGTAAACCCTCTGCATTTTTACGTGTGCATCTGAACAGAGGAATAGGAACCGGCCTTCATCGGAGAGCTTTTCCATTTTCGCAAGGTCCCACACTTGGGAAAAGCTCCATGTTATGCAATCGACATTGAGAGTCTCAACCCATCGAGTTGCAGACATTCAGGGGTGTTGTGATTCACCATCAATAGTTTTTGGCATGCCGGTGGGACCAAGAGGTCATTCCACAAGATTTGAAGGAATTTTCAAGAAATTTGGACTAAAAATTACAGGTTTTACAATTTCAGATTTTTTTACCTTCCAGGCTGAACTTTGAAATCGATTTTCAAGGGCTTAACTTGCTCAAAACAAGTAAAAATTTCACCAGTTGATAGATCGGGGGATAATCTTCAAAAGGGTATTCTTAGATTTTTGAGATTTTGACTTTCAAAATTTCATGGTTTTTGGTATTTCGGGTTTTCCCAGTTGCCTTGCATGACCTGACGAGTTTTCACTGTACCTTTCGGAGATTAGTAGCTGCAAAACAATACCCCCATAACCAAATTGAAGAGTTGTATCTTCTGGGTCCTTCAAGTTTTAAATTCTATTTTTAATATTGTCAGGTTTGGTGTGTAACTTGGCATAAGCTAGCCTTTTGAGGCTCATTATCTAACACATCTGGCGACTCCGAAGGGGTAGAATTCAGTGGTATAGCAGCAAAAGTTTGCCCAGGCATATGAGAAGAATTTGAACCAGGTCTGATACTCGAGAAGAGGGGCTATTTGTCCACTTGCAACTATCACCAGGAGGAGGAAGGAGAGGAAGAAGACCACGAAGATCACCATCTCCACCTAACCGGACTTTGTCTACACCTCCACCTGGTAGACCTTTTCTCGCATCAACAAGGGTTCTCAGGCCAATCAGAATGGTGCAACCACCGAATCCCTTTGTCAATTTCATTTTGCAGCGGCAGTCCACTTGCCCTCGATGCACGAGAATCGGTTCAATTGCAGCATTGAAGAACATTCCATTTTTCTTGGAGAAAATCATACCACTCTGGTGATCATGTAAAGACATTGCTAACGTTTGTGCGATCCATGAGATAAATGAAATGGATGTTCTTTGTCAAATTGTTGGCATCTTCATTCAAAGGAAGGCATTGCGATGGTTTAGGAGCCTTGGAGTGGTACTATCCAAAATTGGAATCGAGTTATGCATAGTTCTCCATGAGCGAGTTTGGAGAAAAGGAGACAATTTGTCTCTACTAGAACAATTGACAACTATCAAGAGAGCTCCCAATGAGGCGGTGGTGACTTTGACTTCAGATTTCAAAGGTCTTGGGATAGGATTCCAGTGGCCGTTAGGCCAACAGCTGAAGGTGCTTTTCTATACTATCTTAAGGCTTTGAATTCTGATATTTCTATGTTAATTCAATCTATGGGAGGCACTGACCTTACCTACTGCTTATAGCATTGCCATTAGGGCTGAAAAGCTGTCTTATTCAATTTGGTAAGTAAGTGGCTCTGAGGCCTCCCATGCCCTTGTATCCAAACTTAGAAAATCCA
Source organism: Taxus wallichiana var. yunnanensis (assembly GCA_018340775.1). Taxonomy (NCBI): domain Eukaryota; kingdom Viridiplantae; phylum Streptophyta; class Pinopsida; order Cupressales; family Taxaceae; genus Taxus; species Taxus wallichiana. Next base: position 274,198,381 of record CM031244.1, read on the forward strand.
AGCACTAGTCAAGCACCCACTTTGGCTCCTATTCCCACTCCTAGAAATCAAAGTTCAAATGAAACTTCTACTTCATCCTCTAGTGCTTCAAATGAACTCCAGGAGGTTATGAAACAATTGCAGAACCTTGGAAATGAGCTGGTGACTATCAAAAGACAGCAAGCTCAAAGTGCTAGACCATATCAGCCTCAAGCGCAGTACCAGGCTAGGCCCCCATACCAACAAAATAGGTCACCAGCTCAGGCTGCAAATCAAAATCAAAGCCAAGTAAGGCCTCCGCTAATAGACCATTTCAGCCCTATAACCCCAATGTTGCATCTGCTTCTAAAGCATTAGTGCCAGTCCAAAACAACATAGCTCAAGAGTATGATTGGTGTTTCCCATGCAATGAACCTCATGACCAATCTATGTGCTTTAATGGTGCTTTGAACCAAGCCTTGATGGTGAAAAATGCTGGCGTTGAGGGTGAAGTGAGTCGAAACAAATCAGCAACAAGGGACATCTCGGCAAAACACGGCTACAAATGATACCGCACTTGTGAATTGGCAAGTGAGGATTTTGTGGCATGAATCAAACAATTTCTCGAGTGTAGCAGCTAACACAAGATCAAAGAAGAGGAATATTGGTGAAGGGCGAGTCATTGGCTCCAAGTGATCTACGACCTTCCATCACTCCACAAGTTGTCGGTAAGCAAAATGCAGCTCCAAACATGCAAGGACAGCCCAAACCACCTTCTAAACCAACTCAAATGCCAGCTGTTGCTGCCCATGCACAAGAAAGGAATGTGCAGGCTAAAGGACAACAAAGAGATGTTTCATCCCCATTTAGCATCATTGATCAAATGAAGAAGACAAATGTGAATATATCAATGTGGGAATCTTTATCCATCCCAGGCCAAAGAGATCTTCTACAAGCTGCCATGAAGAATTGGTCAACTTCGAACCAGCGAGTCCATATGAGAGAATGTCCTCACAAATGCTGCTCATCTGAAGGGAATCATGGAGGACAACAAGGTAAATTTTTGAAGCCCCCTCCATTCTATGTTTCATTAATCATTGAGGATAAACTAGTACACAATTGCGTGATTGATTCGGGGCAAGTAGTTCTGTCATGCCTAAGCAAATAGCTGATCAGTTGGGTCTCAATATGAAGTAATATCAAAGGGGTAGTGCGATTGGATGGGACAGCGTAGTAGCTTGATGGTGGGAGTGATTAAAAGTTTGAATCTTACCTTGCATGCATGCCCCAATGTTACCATTTTGCAAGATGTGTCAGTGATAGATTTGCCACCACTATTTGCCCTATGCTTATCGAGGATTTCTGGCTAAATTGGAGGCTACTTATCTGCTTTGATTGGTCACACATGTTGTTGAGAACAAGATATGGTACTAAGGTCACAATCAGATCTGAACCAATTGCAAACTTTCATATTGAGCCTCATACTCCAAGCCAAATCAATGCCAATTGTTCAGCATTTGATCAAGAAGATTATCAAAGCACAGATGAAGCTGACACCAAAGTTGGAAGCATCCCAGATTTAACTCTTGATGAATGGGCAAGCAAGGTACATGCTTTTGATCCCTACCAAGAAGTAGAAGAATCTGAGCTAGGAGTCTATTGCATACATGAAGAAAACCAGCCTATTCCTAGCATCACCAAACAAAACCATAAGGATGACAATGAGGTATGGAAATTATTTTTTGATGGATCAAGGAGTAGGCAAGGTGCAGGAGGAGGAGCTATGCTTGTTTCACCTCAAGGCATCAAATATTATTGACTTTTCGTTTCAGTTTTCTTGTTCAAACAACACAGTGAATATGAGGCCTTGATTCATGGACTTCATTGGGCTAGAAAAAGGGCATAAAGAACTTGCGGGTGTTTGGGGATAGAGCTGATCATCAATCAAGTCGGGGGACAACATGCTACAAAGAATGAACTGCTAAAGAACTACAAGAATAGGGTATGGGACCTCGTTGAGGATTTGAAGCTTTGACATCGTGTCCATACCTAGGAAGAAAAAAATGAAGCCGCGGATAGGCTCGCATTTGTTGGAGCAATGTTTGATGTGGTTGACAACATCAAAAGGAAAAAACACACCACATATCCATGTGATTGTGAGGCCAGCGATTCGAGATAATAACACAAGTGGTAGGTGTTTGAGAAGCGATCAACGAGATCGTCAATTTCTTACAAGAAGAGGCTGAATTCTCGGCTAGGAATCGGGGCAGATTAGAGCAGCGGTATGGGGATCAAAGTAGTGCGATTGCGGACAAACAAGCTTCCCGAGGGTTTAGTAACATTGGAGTCTATCTTGACCCTAACGACCGAGTTCCGTAAGGAAAAGGCTAACATACGAGTCAAGAGAGAAGATTGAGAGCCAATTCCGGTTGGGAAGGCAAAACACTTCAAATTGGCAAAGTGGCCCTTTGAGCGGGAGAAATCAGATTTCATACAACTTTGCCAAGAATTTCCGGATGCCTTCGCTTGGAGCTATGAAGACTTGAGAGGTTTGATCCGAAGTTTGGCACAACATACCATAGAATTGGATCGGATGCTAAACCCATCGGGCGAGAAGCGAGAGACAGTCAACCCTCACATTGAGCCTCTAATGAAGAAAGAGCTAAACAAGTTAATAGAGGCAAGCATTATATTCCCGATCAAGCACTCAAGCTGGGTTGCAAACTTGGTTCCGGTCGGGAAGAAGAGTGGAGAAATCAGGTTGTGTGTAGACTTAGAGACCTCAGCGGGGCATCTCTTAAAGACCATTACCCACTTCCTTCGATGGAACAAATATTGCAAGTGGTATCCGGTTCGGAGAGATTCTCTCTCTTAGATGGCTACTCAGGGTATAATCAGGTAATGGTGAAGGAAGATGACCAGTTCAAGATGGCTTTCACCACCAAATGGGGCACATATGCCTACTGAAGATGCCATTTGGCCTATCAAATCTTTGGAGCCACTTTCGAAAGGGCAATGGATATGGCATTCAAGGGTTGATCAATAAAATAGTTACGATATATCTTGATGACATCACTGTATTCTCCAAAAATGCAGTGGATCACCTCTTTCATCTGAGGTAGGTATTTCAGAGGTGTAGAAGATTTGGGGTATCATTGAATCCCAAAAAATGCATATTCTTGGCTCACGAAGGAAAACTTCTAGGCCATATTGTTTGAAAAGGAGGGATTGATGATTGACCCGAGAAAGAGTTGAAGCAATTCGAGCGTTGCCATTGCAAGTCATAAGAAGGCTCTTCAAAGCTTCTTAGGAAGGATCAATTTTGTCCACAGGTTTGTTCCAAACTTTGCAGCTCTCGTAAAGCCAATAACACTGATGTTGAAGAAGAGCATGGCATTTAAGTGGACATCTGAAGGCAAGGCAAGTTTTGAGGCAATAAAAGAGGCTATATCTCAAGCTCGACTCTCGTCAATCGAGACTTCTCAAGGATTTCATGTTATATGCCTTTGGTGGTGGAGACACAATTTACTGCAATCTGGCACAACAAAAAAAGAAGGATTAGAACAACCGGTTGCTTTCTTGATCGAGGCTTGGAGGAATACGAAACTAGGTACTCTTTCATTGAAAAGCATGTCCTTGCAGTGATCAGGAGTTTAAAGAAATTCAAGCACCTAGTCTCAAACAACAAGATCCAATTATTGGTCTCTCATGCGGGAGTCAAGGACTTCCTTCTAAACAAGGATCTGAATGAGAAACGTGCAGGATGGATAACTCGTGTCATGGAATATGACATCGAGATCAAGGTCACCAAACTAGTACGTGGGAAGGGACTATGTGAACAACTAGCCTTGAGTCAACAAGTTGAAGCAGGTGATGAAAAAGAGACTATCTTGGTATTACAGGGTGGTCAAGAATAGGAAAATGATGATGTGCCTACTCCTTGTTGGACTCAGAGTATGATAAACTTCCTACAGACAGGCCTATGCCCTCCAGAAATGAGCAAAGCAAAGAGGAGATACTTCAGATTACAAGCCATTCAATATGTGCTTGTTGATGGTGTTTTGTTTAAAAAGGACATCAATGGAGTTTTATTGAGGTGCATTGGGACGGGTCAAATTGAGAGGGTGTTACAAGATTTTCATGATGGAGATTCGGAGGACATTTCGCCCCATGAGTAATAGCTCTCAAGATAATGAAGGCAGGATATTATTGGCCGACAGTGTTCAGTGACTGCTATACATGGATAAGAAAGTGCAAGAAATGTGCACTCTTCACAGGAAAAGAAAGACTAGCAGCACTTCCATTGCACCCAATTTTGGTTGACCAACCATTTATGCAATGGGGATTGGACTTCATTGGGGTCATAAATCCTAACTCAAGCCAAGGCCACAAGTGGATTCTCACGGCAACAACGGACTATTTCACCAAGTGGACCGAAGCAGTAGCGCTCAAAGAAGCAAATGAGTCTAACATACTAGACTTTTATGAAGGAATAGTGACCAGGTTCGGTGTGCCGGCCACTATCATATCAGACAATGCATTAGCATTCATAGGTTCCAAGATTACAGAATGGGCTGTCAAGAATGGAATCTATTTGAGCACCTCTTCAAATTATTACCCGCAGGGTAATGGACAGGCAGAGTCCACGAACAAGAATTTGCTAAGGATCATCAGAAGGACTCTGGATGAAAACCAAAGGACATGGCATACCAAGCTAAGATCAGCATTGTGGGCTGACAGAATAACACCAAAGAGGTCTACTGGTAATTCTCCCTACAAGTTGGTCTATGGGAAAGAGGCAGTATTGCCTATATCATTAGAATTGCCAGCATTGGAGCTCATGAAGCAGTTGGAGTTGTCTGAGTTCAAACCAATGGAGGCTAGGTATGCAGAGTTGATGGAATTGGAGGAAATCAGAGAGCATGTAGTTCAGATGATTGAGAAGGATCAGGCCTTAGTAAAAAGATGGTTTGATAAGAAGGCAAGAGCAAGGACCTTCCAGGAAGGGGACCTAGTCCTGAAATGGGATGCAGATCGGGCAAAACCAGGAAAGCATTCCAAGTTTGATGCCATTTGGAGTGGCCCCTATATGGTCATGGAATGTAAAAGTAGTAATGCCTTCCAATTGTCTACATTGGATGGAGAAGAACTCCGATTCGGTTAACGGAATCTATCTTAAACATTGCTACTAAAAGGAAAAGGTTTACCCTTGTAAATATTAGCCTAGGTTTAAAATTCCTCTAAGTGCGTATGCACATCGTCTTGTTGTAGTTAGGTTTCAATTTCCCTAAGTGCTTGGCATAGAGTTTTGTTGCTCTCAGGTTGAATTTCTATCAGTTCAGCATGCTCTCGAAGAAGGAGTTGCGATACCAGGCTCGGGATCAGAGATCAAGTTGGTTTCAGGTTATTACTTATGACTCCATGCCCAATGGATTGCTAAAAGGCCACTGATCTTCTACCTAGTAGGCAGGTGATCCCGTTGAGTCGCCAAATTGTTGTAAATATCTCCCCCGGGTAGATATAGACAAAGCAGAAGAATATGGAAATCAAAGAAACTCGAGCCGATTTTTTTTTATTGCGTGTACCATGAGCCAAAAGGTAAAGAGCGCAGAAGACATGAAAATGGATGTGCCCTTGGCGCAAGTAAAGGCACGACGAAAAGAAGAAGGTGTCGACATGAAAATGGATGCGCCCTTGGCGAGGTAAAAGGCACATGACGAAGGTGTCGACATGAAAATGGATGGATGCCCTTGGCAGAGTAAGAGGCGCATGACGAGAAGGTGTCGACATGAAAATGGATGCGCCCTTGGCGCGAGTAAAGGCATGCGCGACGAGAAGGTGTCGACATGAAAAAAATGGATGCGCCCTTGGCGCAAGTAAGAGGCGCATGACAGAAGGTGTCGACATGAAAATGGATGCACCCTTGGCGCTAGGTAAGAGGTGCATGATAGAAGGTGTCGACATGAAAATGGATGCGCCCTTGGCGAGGTAAAGCGCGACGGACGAGAAGGTGTCGACACGAAAATGGATGCGCCCTTGGCGCGAGTAAAAGCGCATGCGAGAAGGTGTCGACATGAAAATGGATGTGCCCTTGGCGCAGTAAAGATGCATGACAGAAGGTGTGTCGACATGAAAATGGATGCGCCCTTGGCGCAGTAAAGTGCACACGAGAAGGTGTCGACACGAAAATGGATGCGCCCTTGGCGCGCAGTAAGTGTGTGACATGACATGAAAATGGATGCGTGGCGCATGGTGCCTTGGCACATGTAAAGGGCGCATGACATAGAATGTCGACATGAAAGAATTCATGCCTTGGTGCATGTAAGGGTATGTCGACATGAATATGGATGCGCCTATGGCGCACCTTCGGGGCGTGACATTACGAGCTTGGCGGGAGCAGAGACCACGACCCGAGATATTCAGACGGCCATAACTTTTCACAGGGAGCTCGGATTCATGCAAGGTTGGACTTTTTGGAAAGCTTACGAGGTCCTCTATCCAACTACTGACTAGATATCTTTAATTGGGTGGGAAAAAGTTCTTAAAAATGCAAAATACAGTTCGCCACTTTTTAAGTTTGTTAGGGTTCTCACCTACCACCATAATGAGATAAATTAAAATGACACTGGAGGTGGTTGGGGTAGATTTGGATTTCCTCTCTCTTCCCTCTCTCATTCTTCCTATAAATTGTAAGGAGGGGCTTCTTTCTAAAGGTTGGACATTCTTGTTTTGCCCCTCCCTTCTTCTCTTTGGCAGGTGAATTTGTGGAGTTCAAACCTCCCATTAAAAACTGTAATGCAACTTTGCCTCTTGGCATTTTGTAGTGTGTTGTATCAATCTTTGGAGAAAATAATGCATGTCTGTGGATGATTCTCAACCCTCTCTGTGTTCATTTGCATCCTCTTGATCTTTCACTGCAAATTTGGTTATCTGTGCATGATCTTGCATTGCATTTTTATGGCTTTTTGTGTTTATTGTAAAAGCAAGAAGGTGTTCTTCATTCCTCGGTGCATCACCTTTGTAGTTTAGGTTTTATTTTATGCATCTTCTTACCTGTCTCCTTGGAAAGTTAGTTCTTTATTATGTGTGTTGCTTGCACGTGATAGCGAGAAAATGCATGAAATAGAATGAACTTCCCTCTATGAAGTGTGTTTGTAAAATAACCAGCCCTTTTGTCCCTTAGATGGTGTTAGATGGATTGATGGAGCTCACATAACTTTATATTTATATGATTCCCTTGCTTGAATTTCATAATTAACCCCGAAAAGGTTGACTACCAAAACTTTAAGATGCTCAAATGGCTAGAAAGGACCCAAAAGATGTGAACAAAGTATATTGAGGTCAGGGGCTCCCAGAGGGTACTAGGGCACTTGATGCTGGAGTCCTCATTGGACATTAGTGCCCATGATGATAAATGTCGAGGTATAAAAATGGATGAACAAGTAAGTGTGTAGGGCAACAGAAAGAAAAGAAAGGTGGCCAAAGACATGGGTTGATTACTACTTTTCTTACTTGGGAATCATATGAATAGTAGTATGCAATCAAGACTAAATATTTACCCAAAGTGCATGATTTTTTGTCTACACCTGCCTTTTCTTCTTCCTATTTAGAAGATTTTTCTAGATGTCATGCTTCATAAGTTGAGGCTCCAACTATCTTTCTTTTAGTTAAAGGATTGTTGATGAAAGCTGTTATATTACTTACAAAAATTATTCTCTTGGGTTGTATTATATTATGATTTTGTTCTCTCTAGCCCTATAAACCAAGGAAATTACATAAATAGAGAAAATTAAAACAAGCAAAGCAAACCTTCCCTTGATAAGTTCTAAAGCCACCTTAGATTGGATCTGGTTGTAGAAGCAAGGTTGAGTAATGCTCTATTGGATGTGATTGATTTGAAGACTTGTGTACATTTTTAGATTCTCTAAGAAGTATTATGAAGGGAAGATTGATCAAGCTATGAGCATGAAGAATATTTATTTGACTTGATTTGATATTGGTAGAATAACAATATGATTCATTAAATCACTGATTAATTAGATAGAATAACAATATGAATTCTCAAGCTTGTTGGTGGATGATTTGTGAAGGAAATACCATTGATTTATAGTTGAGGAATGAGAATCCTCAAGCCAAGATTAGATTTATTTGATTTGGAGATAACTAAACATGATTGAGTTGTTTAGTTGAGTTTTCAGATTGATTAAGGAGTTAAACCATTGTTCTAAGTATGCGTGAATGAGTTATGTTGAGTTGAGTTAGCAAGGGGTTGCACATGTTTTTGACTATTTAAAAATATTAATTCCATATCATTTATTTTATTCACCCAAAAAGTGATGTGAATGATTTACTTTTGGAAGGATGTGAATTAATTTTGGATTTCCATGACTTGGGAGATATCTTTAGTTAACTCAAATGCATGATTTGAGTTAATTTAAACATATCTTCTTGAATTTAATAATGATTTTTAGCTTTAGTCAACTTGAGTTGAGGAGGTGGATAGGATATGAGGAAATTTAATTTATTAAATATAAAAGTGGATATGTGAGGATTTATTTAATTAATTTGATATTAAATTAGCTAAGGGGATGATAGGGTGCAATAGAAGTAATTAAATTAATTTAGAGATGGACAATGGGATTAATAAGAGTTTAAATATTTATAATGTGTAGTGGTTATTTGGGGTGTCTACATTTTCCCCCTTTAAAGTGTTATTACAGAGTAATATCATTTTAAAGATAGTAGACACGTGTAAAATGGTGAACAAATGATAAGGAAGTATGATGGACTGCCTGATTTGCCTCGTGAAGCACTTGGATGCCCCAGCGAGCCTAGATGAGTACAGAGGGAATGCCCCCTCGAGCGAGTGGGAGACATGATGAAGTGGTGGAAAATGCTTGATAGGATAAATAGAAAAAGTCATGGACAAGGAGAAGGAGAAATAGTCTAGAATGTTAGTTTTGTAGGCACAAAGGACAAAATGCAAAAATTAGGGTTAAAAGAAGGGTATAAAGAGAAGTGTATGAGGTTTGCAAAAATCATAGGTCATTTATGTTATTATAGTTTATTTTCCCTCTAAGTGATTTTTGTGCTCGGATTGTGAGATAAATGACTCATCATCCCCATTGTGTACATCATGCGGATTGTGTCTAAGAGTTTGGCTGTGCTCCTGACGACAACGACGCGGTATGTATCAAAAAAACCTAGCTTTTCAATGCATTTATTATGTTATAGTCTTAGAAGAAGTTTAAAAACTCATGCTAGTGTACACAAGTAAGTAGCTTGTCTTTAGTATGACTCATAATGTGGGATAACATAGCATTGTGCGTGATAGTACAAATGTATGTGTGCTAGCGTGAGTGGGTAAGTGTGTTAGCATGTTGCACATGCTAGTGTATATGTCAATGCGCTAGCATTATTAGTGGATGCACTAGCGTAACATACACTAGCATTCAAGTATATACGTTAGTGTTAAGATATGGGCACTAGGGTTGAAGTAGAAGATATAAAAGAAATATAGATGAATTAGAATAACATGGAATTTGTAATGGTGTTAAAAATGTTGTTTTTTACTTTCTTGTAAAGACTATATGCCTTATATGTGTGAGAGCATCACGGAAGGCTATGGTCATTCAAGAGACGAATGACTCAGAGAGAGCGGAGGGGTTTGAGTGCATTGTTAGAGGTGACATGTCTATTATATGTTGCTCAATTTCCGAGATATTAGGTTAGATCAATACTTATTGATTGCACTAGCAGAGTGATGGCACAGTGAGAGTTGAACATTAATACTACCTACGAGGGAAATGACAGTCACTTTAGAGGATGTATATAGGATATTAGGAGTGTTTCTTCAAGGAAAACTAGTACATTTGGAGAGTCATGCGGCATGGATCCAAGCCCACATATGATCACTATTCGGATTGGAGGATATTTATAGGGAGGGCATGGCAATGCACTTGTATGAGTGTATGGAGGATGATACTATGGCGAGATTACCTATATATTTGATGGCTCTTAATAGAACTACCACTGTTATCTAATAAGATTGATAGTCATTTTTAGCTTAGACACATTAGTATAGTAGCAGAGTTGATGGAGTCAACTACAACTTTTACATGGGAGCCTTGCATTCTTGCTCACTTATACAGAGATTTACACTTGGTAGCATACAGAGGTCGAGAAGAACCTTGGTCCAGCTACGTTACTATATATATGATAATGGGATCTATTGTTATAGTTTGATCGTTGGGTATTTTGAGAGATAGACATCCTGAGGAGCCATCATCCTTTGGATATGAGATATTGGACACCGGTCACAAAGGTCACTAGGGTTATATGGAGTTTTATAAACATGTCATTGAAGATTTATAGTTATGTATGATTACATGGAGACCATATAGGTGATATAGATGGACTACAAATGATACAAAGTTAGTGACAGTGGAGGTGGATCACTACATCATTGGGAGATGAGCATATATTTAGGAGAGATAAAAACCATATAGAATTATGTAAAAACTAGGATGTCATGATATACCAAGAGGAGACTAGTGGTATACACAAGTAACGTGAGAGATAGTTGTTTTTGGGTCTCATATCGGACATAGAATAACAAGGGATAGTTTTAGAGTAGTTGTTCCATAGGCATGGGATGCGTGAGACGTTGTCAAGGATTCGGGAGTGATCTGTGGAGTATGCAACATGGTATGCAAGTAGTATACCCCTACCTATCACTATTCCACATATGACTATAACAACAGTGAGCATAATAGTAGTAACTAGAGGTACTTTACGGTGGAGAGGTGGAGGCCAATTGGGTCGGGCATAGGCACATGCATAGATACATGCACATGGACCAAGATAGGTTGAGGGACCAATGTAGATTGGATAGGCATAGGTACAGTTGGGATGAGGCTCAGTACAAGTTCCATATTCACCATCAAGGCCACCGAGTCCACAGTAGGAGGAAGAGGATGAGATGAAGATGAAGACGATGGATGGGGGGATAGAGGAGAGGTAGATGTGTGGGCTTAAAGAACACTAGTACCCAAGCTATACCATCAGTTTTAGAGCTATGGACAGAGAAGGAGATGACTCTAACACATAGGGATGTTTACTTTATCATTATACAAACTATGCATAGATAGCTAGATCAGATGATTGTGGAGAGATATTCATGGATAGATCGGGTACACCAAGGTGCGATAGAGAGAGATGGGTAGAGACATTAGCTGCATGATATGTGAAAATGGAGAGGGATGTTACTCGTGCACGTGGTGGAGGTAGGTAGGATGGGAGATGTTCTATAAGATTTGATTATTGTATCACATGAGGTAGGATACTTCCGAGCTCTATATAAGGCATCTATGCCGAGAGGGTTAGAGAGATCCAAGGTACGGTCAAAGGATAGTCAACAAATCTGTGAGGTTAGGTAGATCATGTGGTCCTTCTAAATCTATCGATCTATTCATATGCCACCACCGAGGAAAGGAGGTGATGGATCAGGCAAATCCTAGTGTAGGAGAGAGTCATCCATGACTTGATATATTATGGATATATATATATATATATATATATATATATGTATAGATATATGCCTCGTGATGAAGGCATTTTGTTGTTTGATTTTGTTTACGTATATGCCTACGAGGAAGGCACATATATTATGATGATGCATATAGACACTTTTTGGACATTTGACATTATGTGTGTGTGTGTGTGTGTGTGATTCGAGATTTTTATGTTTATGATGCTTTTGCATAATTTACACAATGGTAAACATAGTGTAGATGATGATTTTGTAGTTTGATTTGATATGGATATATGAAGATGATGACATGCTTGTAACTTAGTTTCCATTCAACAATTGTAATTTTAGAGCAACCTTTGTTATTACACAATAGAGTTAGCATCATGATTATTGAAAAACCGTGATGAGTAAACCCATATGCATGTAAAAATACACGCATGAGATAAAAAAGTAAAATAAACCCAATATAGACAGTAAGATGAGTACTCGAGTTTATTAATAAATTAAGATGGTAACAAAATACTTACAATTGGTCAAAAACACAAGACTAAATGTAAAACAAACCCAATATACATAGCAATATGAACACACAAAGGGTATGAATAAACAAATATGGTAACAAAGTACTTGTAATAGGTCAACAAGATAATTATGCAAAACAATAATTAAAAAACTCAATTAATCAATTAAATGTATACTACTTAATTACAAATGAACCAAGATATTATAAGAAATTGGTAATTGGTCAACAAGGTAATAATGCAAAATAACATTGAAAACAAACCCAATATATAGTAAGTACTAAGCTATCTTTGAAATGAAATAACTAAGTAATGCAACATTAGAAACCAAACAAATATACTCAACATATACAAGAAAACATGGCCATAAATGAACCAAGACACAACAAAAAAATCTTAATTGGTTAACATTGACTTTAAACAACAACTAACTAATAAAAATATCCTTGCAACACAATAAGAACTTTTGAACTTATTCCTAATGTGTTCCATAGTGATTGATTTCATGATTTGCCCCTAAGGAAGGATATATGCAAGAAAGAAGATGATTTGAGATCGAACCGGTGAAAGAGTGGGGTCAAGTGACACTCTTGGTAGGTTCATATGCGATTTTTGATTGGGTTGTTATTCCTAGTAAGGACACATGCGAAGGAGATAACAAGAGACAAGATTGTTCCTAAGCGAGGATACGTGCAAAGGATTATGATTTAGATATTTGCATTAAATGTTTATGTTTATGTTGGATAATAGAATGAACACTAGGATTGATTCCAAAGGCATTGTTTGTTGTTTGTTTTGTTTTTTGGAAAACATTTGAGTTTTTGTGGATTGTGAATTTTTAATGTTTTTATCGGATTTTGTATTTTTATTGTTTTGAATGTTTTTGGATTTTTATTTTTGTATTGTTTTTGTATTTTGAATTTTTGATTGTTTTTAGATTTTTTTTGTATTGTTTTGAATGTTTTTAAATTTTGAATGTTTTTGGATTTTGAATGTTTTGATATTTTTTGAATTTTTACTTGGTAAAGGGTGCACTATTTAAACATATGTTCAAAAAATGTAAACATTTCATTCCATTAGCAGAGTGTAGATGATATAGTGATAGGATGTCTGACTCCACCCTTGACTCCATGTAACTAGGAAGATGTGAGGGAAAACACCAAATGCCAAGAAGAAGGACATAAGACAAATGAGGTAGTTATGTGAAAATGAAGATGGTGGATGCAAAGACATGGGGTTAATAATTGTCCATTTGGTAAAATGTGATGCATCTCCAACCAAGAGCATCCGACATTGATTCTTAGATGATTTCATTTTATACGTCTTGACTAGACTTAGAGCCATTGATGGTACGTTGTTGGCAAGATCTGGTGTAAGGAATAGTTTATCTCTTAACATGAGAAACTAAATTGATTCTTTGGATTTTGTATGATTAAGAACTTTTGATTCATATTTCTAAAGGATTTTTGTTGCTTGTTGTTATATTTTTTTGAAATGACCCCTACATTTTCCCCATACCACTAGTAAGAGGTAAGGGTTCAACACCGAAGACAAGACGTAGGTGAGTAAGGGTACCTTTCTCTTTTCCCAGTCTCACAATATTAGTAAGAAGCATGGGCTTAGACCAAAGACTGTGAAGAATGAAAGGTGTAAAAATTTTGATTTTTGTATTTTTGATTAATTTTTCCTTGTTTGTGTATTGTGATTATTTTGAAAAGATAATGTTCCCCCAAATCTTATCTCCACACTACTAGTAATGTGCAAGGGATTATCTCCTTAGGACTGATATGGGCAAATCAAATATCCGAGGTAAAGAAGTTTAGTGTTTTCTTGCTAAGGAGAGAGATTCTTTGAAAAAAGGATTTGTCGTCGGTAAGCTTTTAGACAAGATTGTACGTAAAAACATCTGGAATGGAAGAATCCAGAACATGGATGAGATACACAATACCCCACATGAACAAGATTAACATGTGTCTTATAGGTGAAGAATGTGAAGATATGATAATGAAATGATAGAGATATCTGCCAATGGATGAAACAATTAAAATTGTTTGTACAAGTGGCCTCTCAGATGTGGAGAGTACTCGTGATTAAGAAGTTTTTACTTATTTAGTTTGATTTTCAAATAGCACTTTGTGATGAGGGGTTTGATATGGATCTTTTTTCACTTTCTATTTTTTTTTTTGTGGATTAGGGTTTGTAATGGACTCATCATTGTGGAAGAGGTCCATGTTTATGAGAGAGTTGAATGGTCCTGATTTACGCAACTTGGGCGGATGAGGTCTAAGTTAATGGTTATGTGATTTGATTGGTCTTGACTTACGAGACTTAGGTGGATGAGGTCCAAGCCAATGGTTATGTGATTTTATTGGTCTTGTCTTACAAGACTTGGGAAAACGAGGTCAAGTCGATGATTAGGTTGGAAAAGCATTCGATGAGATTGAAAAAACTATGTGAGGATAGAGATAATTTTTCGATGTGGAGAATATGTTGAAATTCATATTCTCCAATAACTTTTTCAATGATTTCAAATGTATTAGATGGTTAGAGTTTTAAAAGGTTCTTTGCATCAATGTAGTTTTCATCTATGAATGGAATGATGTGAGGAGTGAAGTGTTTATCTATATATGGGTGACCAAGGAATTTTTAGGATTTATAGAGAAAATATTCAATGTTTCTAAGCATTCATTGGATTTTATGATTAGTGATAAACACTTCAACATGTAAGAATTTAATGTTTGGGATGTTAATATTCATAAGGTCTTGTGGACCAAATTATAGGACTAGATTGTTTGACAATAGATTTGCAATTAAAGCTTGAAATGAAGGTGTGTTAATACCCCTAGGAACACGCACATCCTGGAGTGCACGAGCAAGAATGTTTTAAAACATAAATGATGTTTTATTCAAATCCATATAAGGGATTTGTGGATGTCTTCCCCGACATTTGTTTGATAATGTCATACGAATCAAATGAAGAATTTGCATTGGATGGTTATTGTGAAAAATCCATAGACCAAGGATTGAACATTTGGGATGTCGTGGATGGTGTCCAAACACATTTTGTAGTGTCACAACATCAAGGCCAAGGTTGTTGGTTTTGATGGTATTGTAGACACACAATCATGCACTTTGGGTAATTATCTAGTCCTAATTACATAATATTATTCATACGATTCCTAAGGAAGAAAATTACTAATTAACCCATGTCTTTGGCCACCTTGATTTACTTTCTATTCTTTTTTGGTCTTACACCCTCACTTGCTCAGAATGCCTTTTTAGTCTTCGTCATTTGTCATCTTGGACACTAGTGCCCACCAGACACCAAGAACAGCGCCCTTGTCCCCTCCGGGTGCTCATGTCCCCTTTGTACACCACTCTCACTTTTTGGGTCCTTTATAGTCATTTGATAATCTTATCTTTTTGGTAGTCAACCTTTTCAGGGTTGTTTACGAAATTAAAGTGAAGGAATCATATAACTATAAAGTTATGTGATCATAATAAAGGACCAAACACTAAGCATTAGCTATCACCACCTAAGGTTGCATCCATAAAGGCATCTAAGATCTCCATCACAAGGGACACAAGGGTTGGTTTTCTACATCACACTTCATAGGAGGGAAGTTCATTCTATTCCATGCACACATTCACTACATTCTACATCTATCTACTGCTAGCTATCCAAGTGTAACTAACACAAGAGTAACCTAGGGAACAACTTCGCACACACACGAACTACATTGGTTACGAGAGATGTAGTGCAATGCTCGATCGTAAGTTCACCATTTTGACAAACTAAGGAGAGTCTAACCCCTAATTTTGCATCTTTCTTTTTGGGAATTGATTTCTATTTTGAGGTTTTTACAGTTCATTCTTCATTACAAGTTTACGGTGAGCTCGGTGATCTTGGTGCGACCTCGAGTGATCAAATGTGACTAAAGGCGAACACCTTACGATGCCTCAAAGGATGTTTTCTAAGCATATCCACAGACCCAGGCACCCAGAAATAGGTCTAGGGCACTGCGGATGCCCTTGTCCCTCTCTAAGTGCCCTAGTCCGCCTTGCTCCTCCACCCGTAATAAGTTGAGCTTTGGTGCGATGATCGGTGCTTCGTCTTTTCTAGTTTTCCAAAAATTTTGCATTCTCTAGAACTCTATAAGGCTTCTTACCCTCTCTCTACACTTATGGTTTTACATTTTATTGCTTAGTTTTCTTGGGTATTTATTATTGTACTTAATTATTCATTTATTTACTACTCTTTGTAGCATCGATTAGGCATAATATTTCATATTTTACACAATCATTTCGGTGAACCCAATCTTGAATCCCCCTTCTAGTTAGCATCATTATGGCTCAATCTTATGAGGAATTTACTGAAGACCATCTTAAATCCCTTAATGATGATATCATTGAGCATCCCCAAGATTTAGACTTGATCTTTCACGTTGTTTGTAAGGAGGCCACCAATCGGCAAAGCTTTGCTTGCTTCTTCCGCCATCACCACTTCCATTGGTACTCAACCACATACTTTACTTTGTCATCCATTTCTACCATCCCCATTTTTGTTCCTAATCCCACTAACCACTTCATTACGCCTCTTTTTTATCGCATGTGGCAAGTCTCTTCTTCTAGCACTCAAGATTTATCCACCCTCTATCAAGACCTCTAAGCACAAATTCGAGTAATTACTGAAAGCAGCTACTTCTCGTTAGTCTCCATCTTTGGATTCCACTTTATTATTACATATTCCATTTGCACCTACCATCTCCGCTTAATCACTTCCTCCTAATTTTTTCACCCCCAAACTTCCCATTTTTAATGGGCATGGTGACCCACAAGAGCATCTTTGAGCATTCCATGTGGCTTGTCTAGATTTTTGGATGATCATATCCTTTTGGCTAAAATATTCCCCTGTAGTCTCCATGATTATGTGATGTGTTGGTTCTATGACCTACCTGTTGTAAAATTTTCTTTGTTCCTAATCAAATGAATGAACTAGTAATGAAAACAACTAGCAACTCATAACATGGAGGGTTTATGGTACCTATAACGCAATGTGATAGATGAACTAGTGCAAGTAGTTTCTCATTGTTGTAGTTAATGACTGCAAATAAGACAGGACTAACAAAGAGATTGATTAGATGGGATATGTGGGGTTTTCTCACAAAGTGGATCCAAGAAGTGTTAACTTCCTTGGCAAATGTCAACCCCCATTTTAAAGAAGAAGTGAAATAAAGGATGAAATAATAGATAGCATGCAAAAACAAAAGTACTACTGAATCTGAGAATAATTAAGATCTAATCTAAGAGCTGATTTGATTGAAATAACTATAAATTAAATGTTACCTGGTTTGGGTCGATGGCGACCAGGTGACCGTGCTGCAGAGGTAGGTTGACGGTAGCCTAGGAGAGAAGATCTAGAATGTAGAATGAATATGTATGTCTACAAGATCCTAAGTGCAAATGGAAGGAAGGTAGAGAGGTCATGGATGCTAGAAGAAGACCTACATAATATTCTCAAAGGCAAAAACACTAAGGGATGGCATAAAATAGCAGTAAGGAAGGATTGATTGGAAAGCATGACCCTAGTCGATGGTGATCAAGTTAAGTCAATGGCGATAGTAGCAGAGTTGGGTAAGGCCAAGGTCAAAAGGATGAAATGGGAGACCTACAAGCAAAGAAGCTGGAAAAGAATGTTGTTGAGGGAGATTTGTGTGTTGCGGAAAGCTGATCTCGAACTCGCAAAATATTAGACACAAGAAATACAAATATAATTTTATAAAAGATGAATAAAGCAACACAAAGATAATGATAAGTCTCATGAAGGATGATCGTGAGTGATGCAAACACATTGAAATGATGTCCAGGAGATCTCTAACTATTCCAGGAACTCTCAGGCACGAGGAAGAGTTCACAGGTCATAAAGAAGCTCTAAAATTTTCATGCATTTGATGATTATGGAAAGAAAAGACTTAGTTTTATAGGTCAACAGTGACTGGGCTGGGTCCCAACCAACTACGGGGAAAGTTTCCCCAATGGGCTAGATTTTTGTGTTTTTGGCATGATTTCATGTTTTTAAGAGTTGGAAGGGTGCTTTAAAGCTTATGTGTAGGATTAGATTGCTTAAATATTATGTGTGGGATTGAATTGCTTGGGGATAAATCATGGGTAGTTAGGGCATAAAAATAGATAGGAAGAAAGCTAGGAAAAAGCGTAGGATAGGGATTTAGGATAAAAGCATCCTAAATAGAAAGTGGATTAGGGCATGATATGATGTGGATATTAATTAATTAATTAATAGAAGTTAATTAATTAAATTAACTAAAGGTGATGGGATGGGAATTTTAATTAAATTAAGGGGGTGTATTTAATTAAAAGGGGACTAGATAGGATCTGCACTCGGGAAGACAAGGGTAGGGATACCAATTTTAGGTGTCTACATTTGTCCCTTTTTGTTGAGTGGTTTGTGCTAGCAAGCCATGAGACAAAAATAGTGAGAGACAAATGGTATGATGAGGATTAACGGATGGTAGATGATTAGCCCCCTCAAATAGGGAATCAATGACGCGCTGAAAAAGATAGATGTTAAAGAGCGGGTGGGTGAAGAAAGATGGGTAAAAAGATAGCGTAAGGAAAGGTGCCCCAAGAAAAAGGATCGTAATAACAATGAAAACTATGGTGGTGACTCAATATCACATCGGTAGAGGGACAATTGCGGTCTCAATGGAGACGGGTAACAATGCTCTACATGCTAGTGAGTGGGTGAAAATCACTACAAAAATGAGAGAATCCAACGGAAAGCTCTCAAATGGATGCAAGACGAAATGATCATGGGGTCATAAGCAAGCATCAAAGTATGCACAACTAAATGTGAAAATTATGTAAAATCCTTCGTACATGAGGAATCAAATGAAAAACTATGCATCTGCAAGGACGAGGATGAAAATAATGGTGCCCCGGATGCCAAAAAGGTGAGTAGTGAAATAATATGCCCCAAAGGGAAGATAAGTATGGCCACAAAGGTGGACTTTGTGTGCAAATTGGATAGGATCAAAAAATAAAATGCCCGAAGAGGGAATAAGTATGGCCACGAAAGTGGACTTCGAGATCGCAAAAGGATAGGATCATAATATTGAAATAGAATGCCCTAAGAAGGAATAAGTATGGCCATGAAAGTGGACTTTGAGATCAGAAAAGGATAGGATCAAAATATTTAAATAGAATGCCCTATAAGGGAAAATAAAGATGGCCACAAAGGTGGACTTTAAAGAATGCCTAAGAAGAGGTCATAAACAAAGATCGGGAATCCAAAGTGAAGGCTACCAAGGCTAGTCAATGGCAACTAAGGCCAATCAACAACAACCCAAAGAGGTTGACAACGGTAGGTGTCGGTGGCTAAATAATCCTAGGGGTTGATCGACGATGCTCATTTTCACACGCAAAATTGACAAGAGAGATCAGAGCAATTAAAGAGAAAACTAAAAATGGAGGCCACAAGACTTGCAAGGAAATTCCAAAGGGTGTAGAGGATGGTGAGTAACAAAACTCAAGCTTGTTTTTAGTTTAATTTCATATTTTTTTATATATTTTTTAATATTTTTAGAAAAAGTGGATGACACTAGGGGCGGTTGGTGGCGACCTAGGTGAGTCGACATCGACTAGGCCCTAAGGCACGACGATCAAACCTAACACATGTCGACCCATCTTAGGTCGAAATTGACTAGGGTTGGATTGGATTGGATTAGGATTAAATGGATTTTTAATGAAACTTAATGGATTTGGATTGGATTTTAGATTTTGAAATGATGTGTGCATGTTCTGTTTGTGATTGCGAGCTAGAGACCCTATACTTAAGAGACAAAGTGTTTGTTCTATATGAACATATTGAATGAGATGTGAAAAATGCTAAGTGGGATCACTTGGCTACAGTGGGGTTAGGGGGATTCAGACATTATCAAAGGATCCCAGAATATGTGGGGTTGATGATCATTTGGTAGAGAGATGGGGCCGACAGACTAGTACCTTCTAGTTTAGGATAGGGAGATGACTATCACCCTGGAGGATGTGTATAGGATTCTAAGATTACCTATATAGGGGGATCAAATAGTTCCCATCATAGCTGACAGAAGACTAGTAGTTTTGACACGGTTATTTGGAGCCGATGTGCCCCACATCATGTTTTCTTCAGCGGCATTTTCTTATGAGTGAGGTATGAAGTAGGCATACCACAAATACATTTGATATGTTTGGTTATAGTGGAAGTGCCTTATTATGCATTACTAGACTCATGAGGAGCTGAGTTTCCATGGTCACTAGCTAGTGTGGTTGTAAATATAGTAGATCACCATACCATATTTTCTTTCGGGACAGCCTTGTTAGCTCAAGTGTACCATGAGTCGTCGATGTACTGAAGGCGAGGTAGGAGATCGAGATTGGACATAGGCTTCTTGCTTCATTGTTGGGCCTATGAGCACATTATTGTCATTTAGCCACCAAGGCTTCTATGGGTCACTGGGGATCACATAGAGCTGGCGGTTGAATTTTTGAGATGGAGGGTAAACCACACCTTTGGAGATAGGGGAGAGAGGAGTGGATTTGTATGTTGATCGGTTTGCAGAGTTAAAGACTAATCATATTAGATGGTAGTCGTATAGGGATTTCCAATATGGCCAGGAGTAGATGTAGAGTTATCCAGGAGGAGGCAAACATGGTGGGTTCAGGGGAGACAATAGGAGATGATCGAGGCTATTCAATTTGATCATGTGCAATGACAATTTGGGGTCGTCCAGACTATACCAAATGATCTTATTTTGTATAGGTAGGAAGAGGTTGATAAGGAGTTGTCGAGACTTATTATGGAAGATCCATTAGAGGAGGAGGTTGCATCGTGGGATGATGATGATGATGTATGAGTCGGAGCCAGATTTGGTGATTAGATGACCACTATCTAGGCAGCCATAGTGGTTATAGAGGGAGGAGAGGAGGAGGTAGATGATATGGAGATTGGGGGAGATACAACTCTGAGAGGCGGATATGGAGGAGTTGGAGAGATTGCAGAGTTAGCCTGGATTAGTGCCAAGTTAGAGAAAATGAGGGTGGAGAGATACGTTGCGCTCTAGGAGAGAGACATAATTATACGGGATAGGGACCTGGTACCACTAGCATAGGGAGGCGTATAGGGTCTATTTTGGATATTTTTCTACTATATCTTTGGTTGTCGAGGCTATAGGTGGAGGACAGGAAACACTGCAGGGAGGAGGAGAGATGGAACCTCCTAGTATGATCTTAATTGATAGATATAAAGCCTTAATCGTAGAGGCTAAGTATTATGAGGGGATCGTGATTGAGAAACTATAGAAGAAACTCTTATCTTTGGGAGCATTTGCGAGAAGACAAGTGGAGTGGGTAGTTGAGGAGCACAACAAGTGTGGCTCAGCCACATCAAGGAGAGGGCTAGGGTAGAGGTGATGAGGCTAATAGACAAACGGAGGATTTGTCCTACAAGGGTAGGATATCGGGCTTTCTAACATTAACTTTTCTAGTTTTCCTTTGATATCTCTACTTTGAGAGAGCCCCATTAGAGGGAAATGATGTATTGATACATTTGATTTTGATATATATATATATATATATATGATATCATTTTGTTGCGATTTGATATATGTGTGTTGTGTAATGTTGATTATTTGATTTATGTTGATGATGAGGATCGTTACATGTTTTGAATTATATTTGATGATGATGGTAAAAGTATAAGATGAAATGATTTACCTACTTGTGATTTGTGGATGCATGGATAATTAATGATGTGAATTTTCATACGGTTAATGAGGATTAGGATTACATGTTCATTTTGGATTTGATCATGGTAATGAGATGAATGGAAAATTAGTGTGGATGTGATTTTTAATTAAAGTAAGTAAAGATTGATGTATAAAGATTGATATATACTAAAGACAGTGAGGCTACCTATTTATTACTAATCTAAAACACAGAAGAAATAATATATACAATATCCACACTATTCTAACCATTGGGGTTGGGATACAATCCCGAAATCCATATCAACATGAAATGGAGATGTTATGACTTTAGGAATGGGATGGATTAGAAAGGGAACTTATCATAGATGAAACAAAATGGAAAGGGAATAAGAGGAACGTATTTTCTTTCAAGCAAACACAGATCAAGAAATACTTATACGAGTTTTAGATAATGAGTGTAATATCCTAAGATGATTAAAATGATCAAGAATACTAAACAAAGAATAGCTCAAGATTTTGGATGTAAGAACAATCTCTCAAGATAGATGAATCCCACAACACAAAGTTTGTAAAATAACACTCATTTCTATTCTTCAATGATTAAAAAGAAAATACAAAGTTTTTCTTCTTCTTCACAATAGCTCTTAATATTCAAAAAGTCTCCCTTAGGAATGCACAAGCATCCCTTATTTATAATAAAAGAGCAAAGAGAAAATAGGATTAAATCCTAGAAAATAGTCATTCAATAAGAGTCCTATTTTGCTTGACTCTCACGTAGGAGAACAAGTCAAAATTTACTTCCTATGTGACAAAATGGAAATGAAAAAGACATGTCAATTTCTGGAAGGAAATGACATGTAACATCATTGCTTATTTTGTTTCCTCATCCTTGTCTTCTTCAGTGACGCCTGCTTGTCTCGAAACTCTTGAAACTTTTGGATTATGCCTTGCATTTCAACTTCATCTGGCGCACTAGAATAATCACTTAGAACCTCGCAAGTTTCCTATGTGTCACTTGCGTTGCAGGAAGTTTCTTCAATCTCTTATTAAGTTTTCTCAGTGATTCCAAAACATTCTCGATCTTTATAAATTTATCAATGATGCTCAGATCAAAGATGGAAGTTGGTTCTTACTCAATTGATTCCTAAATTTGTTTATAGAAACCATCAAGTAGGTAGAATGGTTGCACCTTCATCCAATACTTTGGGAAAGATCTTGAACAACTCTTCTTCGATATCGTTGGTGGCATCAATCAACTGATCCTGGATTCTCTCAACTTGCTACAAGCTTCACTGAGAATCTTTATCTTGAACCTAATAGCCTTGGTTAGCTGGAAGTGTTTATCCCCATGTGGAATGACTCCTTCTTCTACTAAGACCCGAGATGGAACTTTCTTCAGTGCATTGAGGGCCTCCAAAGTTAGTTTGAGGTTTCTAGCCTCCTGTGAAAATTCATCATTCATCTTGTCACCATCCTTTTTCATTTCCTCCAAGGATTTGTATACCTCTATTGTATCATCAATGACTTTCCTTCCCTGAAGGAGTAACCTCTAAATCCATTCATCCACCGTTCTCCCCTTCTCATTGATCTTCTCAATAACAGGACTGATGAGAAGTCGAACCTGATAGGAGTAGGAGTAGAAGATGATGGGTTTGAATGAGAGGGCTTTGAGAGATTAAGCAATACTTCTATCAACTATTTCACTTTCTCTTTTAGCTCATCCCTGCTCACCTTTGTTTCCTTCAGCTTTTGGCATAGCACATTCATGGCATCTTGTGCATCTTGTTGTGCCCCTTACATTTGTTACCTTTCCCAGATCCACCCTTGTAATATGATAATCAGAAGTTGTTATGTCCTCCTTGGTTTTGTCGGTCGTGGGAGTGGCAATCTCTATAAACTTATGCCCGAGGCATCTACTGAAACTCTTGAAACTATTTTGGGTTTCTTGGCAGATTTGGCAGGAGAAGCCTTGAGTGAACTGAAATCAAAGGCTGGTAGGGGAACTACCACCTTCCTCTTCCTTGGAGTCTAGTCGACCAACCATTGAGGTACATGAAAGAAGTTTCTCCTATTGGAGGTGTCATGGTTGTATCTGTGGGTGGAGGAATATTTTCTTGTGGAGTCGTGATGACTGCAAGTGTAGTGACTGTGGGAATAGACTCAGGAAATGAAGGTGCAAAAGGAGGAGGCATTTCTATAGCCAACGTAGGTCCAGAGAGAGAGGGAGAGATCAGAGAAAATGTTGGCCATGGCTGATGAGAGTGGCATTGAAATATGTGATGATGAAGATTGGGAGAGAGAAGGTAAAGATCCCAGAGCTAAAGCTTGAGAAGCAAGAGAAAGACTTACTTCGACGAGCAATCAACAAAAGGAGAAATGAGAGGTTGAACAACCTCAACTTCTAGGAGAATTCCTCCTGTCTCTAGTTGAGGAGGAGAATCCAATACCTCAACTGTTTGTGTGGGAGTAGATGATTCAGCTCTCTACTTTTCTCCTCTTCTAACAAACTTAAACTTTATTTGTCTTTTAGTAGGGCTTTTATCTTTTTCCTTTTCTCCCTTGGAGGGTCCCACTTCTAGAGTAGCTATCTTTGAAAAGCTCTTTTCTTTATAACTCATTCCCTAAGAAATGAGCCATGCCTTAGTGCAAACAAGGGTTTGAGCAGCTCTCTCGGTGATAGAAGCCTTTTCAAAGAACGGACCAATCGATGGCTGGGAATCCAAGTTGATCTCCATCATTTGTTCATACCTAGGTTCCAAGACACTTTCATTATCCATGGTGCCTTTTGGGATATCAGCCAGATCTAATGCTTGGATTTCTTCAAGAGTCAATCTGCTATTGTCTTTTCTTCAGACAAGCAACCTCATCCCGAAGATCAACCCAGATGTCCTCTACATGGGGCACATGCTAGATATAAGGTTCCATACGACTTAAGGACTCCTCGAATATTGAATCCCTCTCTGAACTTCATATGCTTCTTTATTTTGTCCTAAAGTTCATGCACCACATTCTTGGCCTTCACCACTATAGAACATGTGTACCTTCCAATGGAAATTAGGAAGGAGACAAAGAGCCTTGTGTCTGCTTTGTTGGAACTTGTGGAAATCCAACAGTTGTCTGACCAACTCCATAAGGATGAGTTTGTCACCTGGAAACCTGGGAAAACAGAAAGGAGTATCATGGAACCTAACCACCTGGAGATAGGTAAACTTCTTGAATTATAAGAAGATGCAACCCCATTTTGACACCTTCGCCCATGCCTCATCAAGAAACTCTTCTCTTTCTCAGCTCAGGGTCCAGCCTGCAAATATTTTCATAAAATAAGGCATCATTCACTCTTCTAAACTGATCTTCAGATCCTTTTATTGTCAGCTGAGGGAAGTACTAATATATGTGATCAGTTGTTCGGTTCCCTTTTGCATCCAACCTCGGGTAGTTTCTCATACCTTCTGCTGCATAGGTGACGTATGACATCATGTAGAACTTCTTTAGTAGATAAGACCGTTTTCATTTGAGAGTCTATCTCATCACTTATTAAGGTGCCCTAATCAATCCCTTGGTCATTCTTCTTTATGACGACCATGAATTGATACATCCACCCTTAGAATTCTTTTGACTCTAGGATCCTAAATAACCGGCTCCGTAGGGTGATGATAAAATCACTTATAGGGACCATCTTAGGAAACCTAGAAACAATTGGCTTAGCCTTGATCAAGAATTTCTTGTTCACGTGCTTGATGTAGTCTTCTTGATCTTTGTCCCAAGCTTTCTATGCTAACTTAAGATTTAAATCAACATATTTCATAAAGTTGGGCAACTTTAGGAGTTGATCGAAGTAATCTCCATCTAATTTTACTATAGACTCTCCTGCTTGATTTCTCACTGAGGGAGGCTGAGTCATAGTGAGAAGCACATGCCAGAATGAATTCAGGGCATTGGGCTGATACTGGAAAACCTGCTGTAAGTGGGAGACCACTGCCGGCTATTGACTTCATCCATGAATTCTGAGAAGAATCCTCGATCCTTTTCCAGAAGTCTTCCATGTCTATATTGTTGAGCTCTATGTCCCGGATGTCATAATTGCAACTTATATAAGAAGAAGAATCTATCTTCTGATATTTGTACTTCATCTTTCCAGACTTATCTGACTTATCCTTAGATGGGCTAGGGTCCAACATGAGGAGTCTTGAAAATTCCTGGAAGAGCAATTGGGTCTGGATGTTTGTTGGACAAGTGAACAAACCCGCCCTACTATTCGGAGTTTTGAAACTTGCAAAGCAGCCTCGAAACCCAACAGACTAGATTGTGTGTGTCGAGAAATAGACCGTGTCGAACACCTTGAAAAACCTGAAAGACTGGCGAGAATTCGGATGATGTCGAGCAGGTGATAATATCGACACACTATGGAACTCGAAGAGTGTTGAACAGTCAAGACCCGAAACAGAGAGTTCGGAGGATGTCAAGCACCTAGAGAATCCGAAACAAAGGTGGAACTTGTATGATGTCGAGCACCCTGTAAAACCCAAAATAGATGCAATCAGATTTCTACGATGTCAAGACATGAAAAATCCCCACCATGTTGCTAGTTAGGAATTTTTTAACCCTTTTGAAAACTATAGGGTAACATCTATGGGAAAATAAACAAATACCCTAAGGGTGAATTCCAAACAAAAGTTTCATGGGAATGTAATAAAAACAAAGAAAAGTAACCCAAAACCCTAAACTAAGAAGGAAGAGAAAAGAAAAGGAAACTCCATTATGAACACCTCAAAAATAACCCAAAAAGCATAAAAGCAAAAAGAGGAGAGAAATACCTTCAATAAACTCGAAAAATAATTGAAGACGGATCACGAAATCGATCAAGAAGCTCAATCGGGTTCGGAGGAGGTAGAAGCATGCACAACATTCCAACGCATCAAAATCGTACAAAGTAAAAATGACGTGGAAAACCACCTATTTATAAAACCCTAAAATTTATTACACATAGCTTGACATGTGTGCCAACTACCAGACAACTGGGCATTTATGACATGTCATCATGCTTGGAGTCCCAAAAACGACATAGGATTTGGTTCATTTCAGGTTTTGGGTTTTAGGAAACATGAGGCATGAAGCATGAGATGTTGAGATGCTTCTGAGTTCTGAAAACCTGACATACTGGCTTTGTTTCGGGTTGCGGGTTTGGGAACATGGAACATGAAACATGTGATAGGCAAAGCATGTTTTGATGCTTTGAACCTCCGAAAACCTGACACAAAGGACTTAGTCAATTTAGGTTTTGGGCTTCGGGAAACATGAGACATGATGCATGTAAAGAACATGTTTTCATGCAGTGAAAGCCTGAAAACCCAAAAACTCTCTCAAAGGGAAATTTAAGAGATTTTTCCAAAATTTAACTGTGGTTATATCAATTTTAGCTAGAATCACTAAAACGAGATAACAAACTTTGAGAGGAAGTACAACTTTGGAACCGTACACAAGCAAAAATGGGGTAGCCCCTATGGAAGTATGGATGCTAGTCGATAAGCCTAGAGAGTGAAAGGGAGATGAAGATGTCAGTCACGTCCTAACTAGTCAATAGTTTTTCAAGAATGTTTCAAAGAGTTTTGTTAGTGGCTTTGGCTTAGTTGTTAGCTTGAGGATAGTATGGAGAAGAGAAGTTGAGTTGGATGTTAAATGAATCACAAATCTTCTTAAGATATTTTTTAAGGACTTTCCATTTTCCATGATGAGTTTGTGAGGAACACTAAAGCAAAAAATGATGTGTTGGTAGTAGATAAGTTAATGATTGGACTGGATTTAGTTGAAGTGAGGGGAATTTATTCCACCCACTTAGTGAAATATTCAATTGCAGTGATGATGGAATGATGTTATTGTGAAGATCGAGGATTAATGAGACTGATGAGATCCCCTTGTCTATGATCAGGCAATTTTGGGGAAGAAGATAGGTAAAAAGGTTTTGGTCAGGACAAAATCAAGTTTGAGATAAGTTAGATGAGGACCATGAGGCTTGGGAAGAAAAAAATAATAGTTACTAAAGTGATTTTAGGATGAGATTATATGGCCACAAGGGTGGGCCTTAGATAGAGCCATGGTGCTCTGGGGAATTACTGAGATATGGCCATGAAGGCCTTTGTTAAAAGGAGAAGATGATGGATAAAATGGGTTGACATGATTGGATGAGATGAGCTAGATAGGATAAGATAATGTCATGTATGGAGAGGATCCAATCCACAAGTAGAAAAATCCTAGAATGAATTCCCCAATGTCAAAGAAGTTGCGGGGATAGGATGATGAGGAAGAATATGTGGAAGAATGAACAGCCAGAGGGGAAGGTGTTCCCCTAGCAAGAGAGATGTGGATGAGCTAGTGGATGTCGGAAGAAATGGGATGGGATCTGTGGAAGGGATGTAAAATATAGATGGTGTATAGGATCAAAAATCATAGGGATGATGTATCAAGGAAAACTATATCGATGAATAAGGGAGGACCCTCGCTAAGAGGATCGGTATGTGAAGAAGTGGTGGATGAAGGAGAAGACCTAGTGGCTCCTACTAGATGGAGAGGTGGAAATGGGATTCAAATCAATCATGGATGAGATGGTATATGAAGAAGGAGAGTCCTCGAGAAGGTCATATCTCCGAATAAGATCATAGATAATAGTTTGTAGGGTCTTACACTATTCGGTGTCATGACTCGGGGTACGATGGTAAGTGGAAATGCGATGGGGCTCAAACCATGATGGCTTTGGATGGTCTGGATCAAAGGCCTTGATAGGTGGAAGTGTGATGACAAAAATTTGGAGTAGATGTCGTAGGACTTCCACATAGGATTTGATATATGTGGTAGGAGATGGTTTTGAAGATGTTCTGGATGTTGAGGATGAGGGATAGATTGTTTCAAGATCTCGATGTTTTGTTTTCAGCTATGACGATGATTGGTGTCCTAGGAGAAGAAGGGTTCGATGATTTTTTCTTAGACTAGTCGGTGGATGGGAGTGTTCTTGATGAAGGAGTTGGTCCTAGGAGGGAGTCATATTGTTTGGATTTGGATTGGTTGACAAATCATGATGAAGGAAGTGGTCCTAAGATAGATGGATGTGGCCCCAAGATGGATGATGTAGGTTTGATCTTGGCTAGAGGAATGTCTATCTTTCTGTGGGGGCACACAAGGGACCACTATGGAAGGGTACCAAGGTTTTTGGATTTGGTTTGTGAAGGAGTACCCTTGGTAGGAATGACAATGATTTCAACTGGTGGATCTGAAGATGATGTTGTGGTTGATGGGGAAGCAATTTTTGCATGATTTGATCTAAGGAAGGTGAAGAAATGTTTGGTTGTGTAGATGAGACAAGAGGGTCACCTATGGTTGTTGCAAGTTGTAGTGCTCTCCAATATTCTTTGAAGGATGTGGGAGGAGAAGATGATGATGTAGGAGATGTGGTTATGATGGTCGATGTGGTAGGTGTAGGTAGAAGTGCGAAAGAGGGATTGGGACTGATTCTACGGATGGTATGATAGGTAATGGTGGAATAGATGTGGATGGGGGAGTGGTATCTAATGAAGTGGATGAGGTATATGCTAGTGTGGGTTTGATGATAGATGTACAGTGTGGATAGAAGAAGGGGTGTTTGGATCATGCGGTTGATGAAGTCTATGTGAGAGGGAGATGATGCAGGTTTTGGATTATTTGGTGTGGAAATGAGGGGTTTTGTAGAAGAGGTAGGAGTGCCTTCAGTGTTTGTCTTAGGTGTTTCAGGAGGCATTGTGGATATGTTTGTGGATTGAGAAGGTGTGATTGGTGTGATAGTAGATGTAGATGTGGGAATGGTAGATGTGGAAGAGTGGGATAAAGTTGATGATGTGGGCATGGGTAAAGAGATGTGTGATAATGATGTCAAGACATACACAAGTGGATTTGTTGGCGTAGTAGATATAAGTGTAGTGATGGGTGTGTTTGGGATAGATGTGGCTAATGGGGTAGTCATAATAAGTTGGGGTAGGATAGGTATGGATAAAGAAGTGGGTACAGTCAAAGCCAATGTGGATGTGGTAAGAGTAGGACTAGATGTAGATATGAGAGAAGTGGTGGAAGTCAAGGTGGTGGATACGGTTGATGTGCAGGGATAGCTCTCGAAGGAGCCATGGGCACAATATCAAGGATGGGAGTAGGTGATGATGAGATAAGTGGGGTAGATATGGAAGGAGGTTTCCAATGTATGGTGTTGATTGAAAATGGGTTATATTTTTTTGGTGGGGTTGATGAAGATGGGTTTGTTGGTGGTGGGTTAGGAAAGGGTTGTCTGAAGATGTCGGGGAGTGGTGAAGATCATATTGGTTGAGGGGATGTAAGATGTTGGGGAGGAGAAACATGATAAGATGGTTGGGATTGGATGGGAAGATCTAATACATGAGGAATGGGGATGTCATTAGATGGGATATGCATGGTGATGTCAGATGAAGCAGGGTGGTCCAAGGTGGTGGGATAGATTCTACTAGTTGACGTGATCTACGGAGAAAGAAGTCGCGAGATGGGGCTAGAAGGAGACAAACATGAGATATCAATCATGGTTTGTACAGAGTTATTTAGGGAAGAATTATGTTCCATTTTGAATCAAGCAAGTCAAGCATATAGTTATTTTTATTGTTTTTAATGTGAAAATGTGAAAAATAAGAAAGGGGGTGGATAACAGGGTACCTAAGAGAAGGCAATCTATGTTTGGTTTTAGGTTTTTTTTTTGGCTTGGGAGGTTTCTATTGGGTGATGAAATCCCAATCAGTCTACCAGGTAGGATGTTGTTTAGATGTGTTGATTAGTTTGTGAGTTTTAGGTCGTGTGTGAGGATTGTGAAATGCAACAAGTTAACCTCCTACTTAAACTATGTGAGCAAGCAGGATGCGAAAATAAAGGTTCTTTTTAAAACCAAATCGAAGTGTGATATTTCAATGAGGACACACACAGGAAAGGGAAATACGATGCAGAAAGGAGAAAATAAGGAAAAAGAGGAAAACCTGGATAAATATTTTCCTTTTTATCGAATTTTAGTGAAGAGCAATCCAACGGCCAAACCAACATGAGCAAGTAAGAAGCAGGGCCTCATGGTCCATTGTTAGTAGAAGATAGAAGAAGCAAGAAAAATAGAAAATAAAGGGATCACCTAGAGGATGGTTCCATTGGGTGTGCCATAAAAGTAGGACAAGTTTCTTCGTTCCTAATCAAATGAATGAACTAGTAATGAAAACTACTAGCAAATCATAACATGGAGGGTTTATGGTACCTCTAATGCAATGTGATAGATGAACGGGCACCAAGTAGTTGATCCTTGTTATAGTTGATGACCTACAGATAAGACAGATTGAAAAGGAAATTGATTAGATGGGATATGCGGGGGTTGCCCGACAAAGCGGATCCAAGAAGTATTAGTGAAATAAAGGATGAAACAGTAGATAACATGCAGAAAAAGAAGTACTAATGAATATGAGAATAATAAAGATCGATCTAAGAACTAGTTTGATGGAAATAGCTGTAAATTAAATGTTACTGGTATGGGTTGACAAACGATCCAGACTATGTAGAGGCAGGTCGACGATGACCTGGGAGAGAATATATGGAACGTAGAATGAATATGTAAGCTTACAAGAGCCTGAGTGCAAATTGGAAGGGTAGAGGTCTATGGATGTTGAAATAAGACCTACGAGAATATTATCAAAGGCGTAAAACATTAGGGAATGACAAAAAAATAGTAAGGAAGGATTGATTAGCAAGCAAGACGAAGTCGATGATTGACTAGGTTGACTCGACGACGATCGTAATAGAGTTGGGTAAGGCCGAGGTCAAAAGGATGAAATGGGAGACCTGCAAGCAAAGAAGTTGGAAAAGAATGTTGTTAAGGGAGCTTTGGGTGTTGAAGCTTATCCGAACTGCAAAAGATTCAACACAATAAAGACAAATATAATTTGATAAAAGATGAATAAAGCAACACACGAGATAATGATAAGTCTCATGAAGGATGATCGTGAGAGATGTAAGCACGTTAACATGATGTCCAAGAGATTTTTAATTGTTGTAGGAACTCTCATGCACGAGGAAGAGTTCACAGGTCACAAGGAAGCTCCAAAATTTGCATGCATCTGATGATTATGGAAAGAAAAGACTTAGTTTTATAGGGTTGATGATGGAATCGGGTGGGTCATGCCGACTTCGGTGAAAGTTTCCCCAATGGGCTAGCTTTTTGTGTTTTTGGCATGATTTCATGTTTTTAAGAGTTGGAAGGGTGCTTTAAAGCTTATGTGTGGGATTAGATTGCTTGGGGATAAATCATGGGTAGTTAGGGCATAAAAATAGATAGGAAGAAAGCTAGGAAAAAGCGTAGGATAGGGATTTAGGATAAAAGCATCCTAAATAGAAAGTGGATTAGGGCATGATATGATGTGGATATTAATTAATTAATTAATAGAAGTTAATTAATTAAATTAACTAAAGGTGATGGGATGGGCATTTTAATTAAATTAAAGGGATGTATTTAATTAAAAGGGGACCTAGATAAGATCCTAATAAAATATGTGCATGCGGGCAGACAAGGGTAGGGATACCAATTTAGGTGTCTACACTACATGTCCACTTAGTAACATCTTTCACACATCTATCTAATGTGTTTCTTACTCATTTATCTATCAATATCGGCTTTAAGATCTCATATGTGTAACTTGCACAACTTAAACAAGGGGTTGATGAACATCTAGTAGACTATGTCTTACAATACAAAAATAACTTAGTTAAGATGTCAAATGTGCTCGTAGACTCGAGCTTGATAAGTATTCATTCGTAGTCTATTACCACCTCTCGGGAGAGTGTTCTCTTCAAGATGTCTCCCTCATTTGACTAACTATGTCGTACTCTTAAGCTTTGTGAAACAAAGCTCTTATCTATAGGAAAACTTAAATATCGGGAGAAAGTGCTTCTTCTACACGTCATCAATAATCAAGTCATTTCTATCAATGGAGTGCCTCCATTTTCGCAATCTCCTCTCATGATTGCCAATGCATCACCTCATCCATCTAGTACGCCATAACCTCTAGCACCTAAAGTGCAATCTGCTCTTAGCTCACTCTATTAGTCCATTACATCAGTCTAGGTCCCTTGTTAGGACAACTCCTACATCTAGACGTACTTCACCACCTAGTTTCATTCCACGTAGGTGTCCATCACTGTTGCGTTATGCTTCACATAGATCTCCATCACCTAAATGTTTTGTTGCACCAAGATTCCCACCATATACTCATCTGTCGCATGTATATAGACTTCACTCACCTACACAACATCTATCTCATATACCACCACTCTTAGAGCATGGTCACATGCCTTCATCGCCACTAGCATTGGGTAAAGGACCTTCATCCTTTACTTTTATTGGATAGCTCATTCATCAACTCACACTTGGGGGGCATTATGCTTATTTCTCCCCTAGTATCGACACATGTCTTATATTTGCCTCATTTCACACCTCGATTTTCACATATACATCTTCACACACCCTCATATTGATATTTCCCTATGACACACTTTTGTGCTATGGTTCACACTTGATTGTTGAGGGCATATTATACACATGAACCTCACACACTGCACATTAGACACTACACATTACACATTTTCACGCATTATGGACTTTTGTACATACACATCATCCTCATCTATTATGTGTATCCGCCTCACTTTGTGCTTTGTACACCCATACATTGCACACATTCTACACACTACATTATTATACATTTTTACGATCTACACATCTTACATTACACATTGCACATTCTCTATCACACATTACATGCTTTACATGTCACATACTTACGACATCTTCTCATGACCACATCTACTACACATATTACACATTTTACTCATCTCTTCTTCTATGCCGTACTCACTACCCGGCGACACACTCTAGTCTAATGGTTCATACTCAACTCACCGAGGGTCTCAATAAAAGTGAACCTCACCTCATCACACCTATATCATTCTACACTTTGATCTTCACAATCAATCAACCTTTTTAATCACACTATGCAACATTTTTAGCCATCACCTTCTTCACACATATTGTGATATACACTTTATCTAAATCATCACCACTTTCTAGCATCTTATCCATACATCTCATGATATACACTTTATGTTAAATCATCACCACTTTCTAGCATCTTATCCATACATCTCGTGATATACGCTTTGTGCTACATCATCACATTTTATACTATCACCACGTTCTTCTATTTCGTGATATACACCTTGTGCTACATCATCACACGTACTAGCATCTTACTCACCCATCTAGTGATATATGCTTTAGGATAAATCATCACACAACACTCATTCCTTATGTTGCATACAATATCATCAATGCATTACCATTCCACAATCATCACTCTATTCATCAACCCCTTTCTACATACAACACATTGCTTTCAAACCATTTCCCGATGACACACTCTCATTTACGGTTCATTCTTGACTGTTGAGGGGGCATAAATAAATGAACCTCATTGCATACATACACATCCACTCGAGGGGCATGTTGCCCCTATCATTCATACTACATTCCATTCCATCTCATCCATAACATATTGCATATCTTGGTTGCATTTACTCTTACTTACATTTACTTATTACATGTTCATCTTATTACACATGCTAGATAGATATCTTATATGTCATTATCTTTATCATACACACATGCACATTCACTTGCCTTTCTAGTTGTGATCACAGATTATACAGGTCCATTACATGCAAAGCATGGATGTTTAGCACAATACCTCATCCACTTTCGTACACTACAAGTGTTATTGTTTCATAACACATCATTTTCTTGGATTATACACACTTTGACATACATATTTTTTTATATTTCTAATGTGCTAACGGGTGCTTCATGTGCATCATTTGTTATGCGGGACTTTTGTTTCAATGATTGTTTGTTATACTATTTACTTTTGTTTGTCATTATTTGCAAACTTTTCCATATGTCTTGTTTGTCTCTCGATTACTCATGCGACCACTACAACCTTGATTGTCTTGTGACATCGTGAGTGATGTCCCATGTTTGCAACTTTCTTTTCATGATCTACATTGAATCTTTGCGTGTTTACATTATCTACTTCCATCTTAGCTTACATATTATATGTTTAGATTACACATCATCTTTTACATGAGTGTTTATCTTTACTTGTATTAATACTTCTATTCCTAGCCACTTGTTTGTGTGTCTTGGTTTCTACCAAACACATTCTCTTCCCCCTGCAGGGTATAGTTTTAGCACAGTGGTCAGTCCTCTTTTGGGCCGCATACTCCTTCTACGATGACGCATGCACCCAAAATGAAGGGGGCATCATATGGGTGAATCAGTCTCCCCATACATTGTTATACATAACATGATACCAGTACAACAAATTTTTTCATTTTAAACAGGGCTCAGAATCAGACTTGGGTCTTTAGCATAGCGGCCTTTCCTGGATGCTTAAAACCAGGGGCAATAAAATGGCCTTTCTTGGATACCTAAAACTAGGGGGTAGTTATACAATAATTGGTAGTTCAACATAGTCTATAGAACTCCATACATAATGGATTTTACAAGGAAGATAGTTCTTAGCACATGCATTTATACACACCATCTACAGTGGTGTTCT
Organism: Taxus wallichiana var. yunnanensis; assembly: GCA_018340775.1. Classification (NCBI taxonomy): domain Eukaryota; kingdom Viridiplantae; phylum Streptophyta; class Pinopsida; order Cupressales; family Taxaceae; genus Taxus; species Taxus wallichiana. Next base: position 274,233,839 of record CM031244.1, read on the forward strand.
ACATAGTGGGAAGCAGTTAAAGGTTATAGGATGACACCAGACATATTCTCCCTATACTTCTTCCATTTCACTGGCGTGAGATCACCCAAAAACTCGCACATCGACATCATCTACAAGATCCTTTCTAGACTCTTTCCTCATCACGGATCAAGTGCACGTGTTCTTTTTCACATTTTCGGTGTTTTTACACACTTTTTACATATTTTGATCATATACATGCGTATTTGACTAGTTGTTGGCTTCTCTTTTATAGGCCCATCCATATGGGAAGTGGTAGTCAACATCAACAATAAATAACATCACACACATCAACATCAATAGGTACATCATGACATCTACACATGTGTTTCCACCCTAGGTTCATTTTCATGATAACTTTTTTTCACTTCATCGTCATTAGCATCCACGCTTCACATTTTTATCATTCCACTCTTTGTCTAGTCCCTCGACATGCTTTGTTGCATCAATCTACATGGTTATCAGGTATGCATGTCTATCTACTTTATGTTACCGAGCTTTCTTCTCACCAACATAAAGTGGGGGCAAATGTAGACACACAATCACACACTTTGGGTAATTATCTAGTCATGATCGCATACTACTATTAATATGATTCATAAGTAAGAAAAGTACTAATTAACCCATTTATTTTCCCACCTTGCTTTACTTTCTATTGTTGTTTTTGGTCTTACACCCTCGGTTGCTCAGTCTACCTTTTTAGTCTTCAACATTTTTCATCTTGGACACTAATGCCTAGCCAAAATGTCAATGTCGGGCTCCCTCGTCCCTCCGGGCCCTCTGTCTCCTTTGTACTTTACTCTTAGTTTTTGGGTTCTTTCTAGTCATTTGAGCATCTTATCTTTTTGGTGGTTAGCCTTTTTGGGGTTAATTATGAGATTAAAGTGAGGGAATCATAAAAATATAAAGTTATGTGATCATAAAAATGGACCAAACAATGAGCATTAGCTATCACCACCTAAGGCTGCATCCATAAAGGCATCTAAGAGCTCCATTGCATCCATCTAGATCCATCACAAGGGACATAAGTGTAGACACCTAAATTTGGTTACATTCCCCTTAGCCCCTGATCGGATAACCAACTTAAACATGGGCACCTAACCATGGCCCCCTTTCACCCCACATTAATAATTAATTTAATTATTTTAATTAAATTAAATACCCATCCTCACAATATCCATTATTTTATTACCTTAATTGACCTAATTTCCACCTCACCTAGACACCTCATCCACCACCTCACCCTAGACCTATTCTTGGCATGTTTCCATAACTAACAATAACTAAGTCTTACTTGCCTTAATGAGCTAAGATTTGGTCTAACCCTAAAATCAATGCCTAAGATTTCTCTAACCACATTCCCTGCTCATTAGAAGGGAAGCTTCCATTTGATTTGTGACAACAAACCAACTTAGCCCAAGAAATTAGAAAGATCTGCCCATTTTAGGAAACCTAGGGAATCTTTCCCTAACCGACACCAGTCAAGAAGGAACCATCGTCAGTTAACATTTATTCACCTTAGCAACCTTGTTGGAGAGGTTGGCACATTCTAGACCAGAGGAGAGAGATCAAAGCTGCATGCAAGTAAAACCAACATCCTTTCACGCATCCAGACATTCACAGATCAGCAGGACAAATCCAGAAGCATTGCACTCACAAAAGCATTTCGGGATTCACTGCTATGGTACCAAATACCATCCTTTTGATCAACTACCATTACCATTCAGCCATCCAGTCTGCATCATAGTAAGTGTATCCCTAACCTAGCATTGTTATTTCAGTTAGTAGCTTTTATTACTCCTGTTATTAATCTACACTTTGCATGCTCATTCTTCTATCCCTTACCAACTGTAACCCAACCATTTCCTTACCCACACTACCAAATCACCCATCCTCACCTGTTGTTCATCCCTGAATACACTTGAGACTTCTATAAACCTCCTTATCCACCCTACCATCTCTATCAAATCCTAGATCAAACCTTGTAATCAGATCTCTTTGAGTTTCGTACACCCCGACCTTACCAACGCCGAGTTACCCATAACCATCATTAGTTCTACATAAACCGTCACCGGTCATACCAGATTGACGTCGGTCTCTATGTTTTATACCCTACCCAAGAACATAGCCAAAAACCTCCTACCAATTGACCTAAACAACCCAGAATCAGACCTTGACCAGTCCCAGTACCTTGATAATCACCTCATCCTTTAGATCCAACTATAGCCTAGCCTGTTGTGATTGGATTTGCTTATTATACTTGAATGAGATACCTAAATCATATCAACTACAATAGGACTTTACTTATTTCTCACATTAATTTGTTTTAAATAGTGGATTGACAACCATCTAGGAAGTATCACACTTCCCAAAACTAGCATACGCTAGGCAGTCCACTATCATATATCATTTAACTTCTCTTTTGTGGTCTTGTTTTCTATTACAGGTAGTTCCTCCTAGCCAAAAGGAAGCTCTCACAATCAACATTGGGTCAAGAAGTCAAAATGCGTGCAACAACCATCAACCAACCCATTTAACAGGTATTCCTCCTAGCCCTTACCCTTATCTATTTCATCATTCAAAAACGTAAAGAAAATGGTGAAATATTTTGGCACGCCTGAGGTGGGACCCATCAGGGGTTCTATTGCATTTTCTTCATTTCTAGGCAAAAGTTGTGTGTTTGTTTCCCTTTAAAAGGCTTACATAAGTAATTTTCTTCCCTAGTAATCCTCTCTTCTTTCTAATTGCTCTAAAAGAAACATTTCTCTTGGTGCATTTAAAAGGAATCATTCTTCTTTCTTGTTTTTATGCATTTAGTGAAAGAGCATACCCTCTCCTATTCATCATTTGCTTCATCGAATGTAATATTTTTGATTTGGGCTTAAAATTGGTTGCATTACATTTTGATTTGTTGCATTTAGCTCACATTAAAATGAGGGCAACCTATATGCTAGAAGTCATGCCCAGCTGATGGTTGACACAAAGAATGTAGAAAGCACATCTCTCTCTCTCTCTCTCTATCTTACCAAAATGCACAAAATTGAAATATACATATCTTTCTTAAACAACATCTTACCTAGGAACACCTGTCAGTGATCACATGATCCGATAGGCAAGTACTCCCCAACTTGTTACTTATGTCGAGTCATTACCTTAAAAGATGGCCCACCCCGCCATAACATACCTGAAACCTCTCCTTTTAGATATCCTTCTTCGTAGGAAGCCTTCCTCACCAAAAACTCTATTCTAAATTCATGAGTTAGTCTTCTAAATAGTATAAGCTCAACACATTAAAAATCACTTATTAGGTGAATGTTTTTAGTGTTTGATTGATGTGCATTTTGAGGTGTGAGGATACGCTTCTCCATTTTTCCATTTTGTTGCCTTACACACTCCACAATCATATTTGGAGTATTTTGACTTCTTCTGAGTGTGTCAGGACTTCATTGCATCATCTCTAGACCTTGGGTTGATTATTTATCTCACTAAATTCACAACAATCCATTTTTCTACATCTTTCCAATTTTTTCAGATTCAGACATCGCATCATTACATCGGTTTTCTTAATCGGCATCAGTTTTCTATTCTTTTGGGTTAAATTGCCTAAAAGAACCCTTATTTCATTTTATTTTCTTGTCAGAGTTCATGTGAGTCTCTATACTCTCTCTGCTTTGATAAATAGTCATCATACAACTTGTTCATCTATGACCGTCACTAGTCTTTTCCTCATTTGATAAAATTGTTTTGTCTCACAATAATCGACCTCGGTTACCCTTAAACGGCATCAGTCATCCTTAACCGGCATCGGTTACCATGTATTGAACATCAACTAATATATTACCAAATCTACCTATAGACACATATTTTCTTCATTCTCATTGCTCCCTATGTCATCTATAGAATACAACATCACCTGATATACATTCATTCACATGGTGTTGACTCACAATCAAGCTAATGCTCTTATATTTCACACAAGTATCAACCACTCCTGCCTAGTCCTTCACCACCCTTTGTCCTGTCACCCATGGATCCAACCCTACCTACCACCATTTCTGTAGGTGATGAGGAATTTGCATGACTCCTTGATTAGAATCCTACAGCCTTACAGTTCTACCTTTCCCACTCTTCCACCCGGGACTCCTCAAGTCAGTTGATATATGGCATGCATGTATCCATCTCTCCTGCCCTTATTCTTGCTTCTACATCAGCCCCTAATAATGTGGCATTACCTTCACCTACTTCACCCCCAAGTGGTTTCACAGCTAGGACCCATACCCCATTATGACCATTGCGTTTGCAGTATCAGTTGCACATGTAGTATTTGTTGTCCCCTCATTGACCAACTAGACCATAACCCTATTCACACCCATTGTATCACAAATACCCATTGCAACACAACTCACCTGTGGTGTCGGTGACCCTACTCCATTCCAAATCTTGTCCTCTCCATCCCACAAACACTACCCCCGATCGCTACTAGAGTCACTACGACCATCCCACCTACATACACATACTATCAACAACCCCCTATCTCGTATGTCACCCATTTTAGATACATACCCTCTATGTCGGTCCCCTATTCTCAACCTCCCTATTTGGCATCACCATACAATGGAATGTTTCCCACGTCATAGGTTCAATACCAGCCCCCTTATGCCACAGGAGGAACCCTTCCACCATAACCTACCAATGACCTTATCAAATTAATGATGGAAAGGATGCAGACACTAGAAGCATCAGTTTCTAGCTCACACAATTCTCTCACCTATGATGAAATCTATAATGAGCCCATTCATCCATCCATCCCTATTTCCCATACCCATGTACATTGGGAAATGCCAAAATTCAACCTTTCAATAGTAAATAAGACCCGCAACAACATTTGCGGTCTTTCAAACATGGGTGTTACCTGATCACCCATGATGACGCTTTACTCCTACGGACCTTCCTAATGTCCCTAACAGGACCTGCATTGGACTGGTACAGTGGGCTACCAAGACACTCCATCTACTCATTTAATCAAGTAGCCCAAGCCTTCTTAGATCACTTCTCCATCAACATTGTTAAGAAGGTTACCATGACTGATCTTTATTCCACACGATAAGTATGATGATGAGTCTATCTGACTTTGTCGCTCATTGGCACAACCTAATTAACCAGCTCACATTTCAATTACCTCAAACTAAACTCATAGAGTTGTTTACTCGGGCTTGCTGCAAGACACATCTCACAAAACTGCAGTGTAGACCTTTTACACTTTTGATGAGGCATTCACCATGGCACGGAAATTGGAAATTCATGCTATCAAAGAGAAGAAAATTCAACTTTGTAACAAGAACATCGTGTTCAAATCAAATGATGCTTCTTCATCTTCAAAACCCCAAAACAACTTATTCAAAACCCAAAGGATCTACCAACACCGTAGTTCTCAAGGCCCCCCTCATCAATCAAACCCAACCAAACCTCCTTCTAATCTCTCTCCCATCCAAGCTTTCAGTTCAAATGAGAACAACGAAAGTACACTTCGATAGGAGAATCTTATTCTTTTGTTTTGGAAAATCTTGTTTAATGGTGTAATTACCCTTCCACCTATAAAACCACATCTTGGTTTTGACCTGAAGCAACCCATGCCCACGTGGTACAAGGAACATGACTTTTTTGTAACTATCATCGTGTCAAAGGTCATAATGCAACAATAAACTACATCACCTTCAAGAATATCATCCAAGAAATGTTAAACAACGAAGATCTAGTCTTGGATAACCCAAATGCACCCGCTAACCAAAACATACATATATTCAAGAATGCATTCCTAATCATGCCCCATCTTCTAATCAAGCTGGTGACACTTCAAACAATGATAGCAATGTCCACGAGGTCCATGCGCTATTTTCGATGACATACTAGTTGCTTCCCAATTGCCTCATGTTCCTTCCATAGATGAAATCTTAGCCTAAGCTCCCTACCGCACCGAACCTATTTCATGTACTCCTCCACTTACAGAGGAACCCCCTTCATTTTCTCTATCACTCATGGAAGAGCCTATAATCAACACGCCACCTTTGACCCCTCAAATTTTTGAGCAGTTGTCAGTGGCACCTCTCCTACTCATAGGAGATACATGTCCACAACCTACACCATCACAAGGAGATTCAACCTCGTCTGGCCCATCCTCTCCTCTACCCATGGAGGATCCTATAGAAATACCATTGTTTGTAGATGACCATTCACCATCGGACCTTCAAGATCCCGTTGATCTACTTTTAGCTCTCTTACCCATAGAGTCCGAGGCTAGCCATTTCCGCATCCCAAACATGTTTTATGAGGATTACTACTCGATCCACGTCAACCCTACTTACGAGCAGTACCATTTTTCTTGCTTGGCCAATCACCGGACTATGTTGATAGAGCTTTACTTGGGGACGCCTTCTACTTCATGTTTCAACACAAATACAACTATCACTCACCGACACCTCCACTATCTATCCAAAAGTGTTTCGAGTAACCAAACCAAACACAACCACAAATATTACAACACCTTCCATGTCACCAACCATAACCCAACACACACCTCTACCCATAATCCAACATACATCTACACCCAAACACCTACCCACGCCTATATCATCTCCCTTACCTAAACATATCACTACCTTGGGGGTCATACCGATAGCTAGCCTTACTCACCCACCCATCAAATTAGATTTAGCCACATCTTCCAAAACTAACACTAAACTTACCCTAGCCCCTAAAAAGAAGATTCAATCTCCTAGGCCTCATACACCAACCTCGCCTACCACACCATTATCACCTTCACCCCTTCCGTCCATCTTAGGACCTCACCCCTCGACCCTGGCCAAGAACCCCCGTCCACTAGTAAACCAAGAACCTAGCAACCCATCTCCTCATCATAGGCCTCTAATATACCCAAGTGACCCACACAACTTTCACCCTCACCCATAACCTTCTTACCACCCATACCTCCACTACCATCCATAACTTCTTCACTACCCATGACACTTTCTTCTCTTTCACTCACACCTTCTACCCAACCTCTACCGACCACCTCCACAACACCTCAGTTACCCCCGTGGGTCACCCGTCCTCTTCCACCATCTGCTTTCCTTCCACATATCATACACCTATGTCACCTTTGCCCAAAAAGGTGCAACCTAAAGCTAAAAATCTGCTACCCTCCAATAAGGTAGTTAAACCAACCAAATCTTCCATCGCTAGCTCTTCTACCATGCCCGTACCCAAGCAGATGCAACCAAGACCTAAGACCACTCCACACACCAAACTAGTAAACCAAACCATTCCCCCTCCTATAAAGCCTCTTCCTCCATAATCAGCCACACCTGTACCCAAACCCACATTCACCTCCCATTGTGATCCACTAGCAGGTCCTACGCCAAAATCTTAACCAATCTCCTCGAAACTTCTGTCATCACATTACCACCTCTTAGACCTTATGACCCACTCAAACCCAAACCAAAAGGGTTTGATGAAACCAAAATTTTGTGCCTACCATCGTGTCTTTAGGACACGATGTACAAAACTATAAGGCTTTAAAAATGCTTTTGTCCAATTATGGACTCCCGAAGAAAATTTTGACGATGACGATCTTCTTGATGAGGACCCCATTTTGCCTTCACCAATTTCCCCAGAGCCTCTTCCATTACCTACTCTGCGACCAATATCTCCACCCCCATAAATTTTTGATCTACCCTCAAGATTCGAGATCACATGGTCCGTATAAGAGAGTTGGCCAAACCACCACCCAAATGCCAATGCACCCTACTCATTTCACAAGGATCGTATCCCCCACTAGGGTTTTGTCCCTCATGCCACTATACCTTCCATGACACTCCCTCTTCCTCCACCTTATGGCCCTCCCCACCTTTGCACTAATTTAACGTATGGGGACTTGATATGGCCACCTATAAACCCAAACCTCCATCCCAAACCCAACCATTTTCATCCAACCTAAACTCCCTCACTAACCGTTCACTCACATTTTCCTCCATGGGGTGCACGTGGAAAGGATTTGGCTTTATTTTTTATGAACAGGGGCACCATACTATCATTTCTATACCTCTCTCGTAAACACAATAACCTAGTGGCATTGATTTTGATGCTCAACCTTCCAAGAATGTTTGCGTCAACCTCATCATTGAGATGGAAAATCTTCCCCATCTCATTCACCCATATTACCATCTTCACCCACCGAGTCCATAGATCGAATCTATTCCTCCTTACTTTTTTTTTTGTAAACACCATTTCCCTGGGACCTCTAACCTATCAACGTGATGGCGAGTTTCCCTCTTCTCTCCCCTTCTTATATCCTGATATGATCGATGATGATACGCCTTCTATTAATGTCATTCAATGTCAAGACAATGAGTCCATCCTCACCTACCTTGGTGTGGAAGACTCTTATATTCATCAGTCGTTACCCTCTAAGACACAAACCATGTTGAATGAATCGACCATCGAAATCAACATTAACACTCAGGATGACCCACACATTCTAAAGATTGGCCAATCCTTAGACGCTACTGAACAGGAAGCCTTCACCTCTTTCCTTTGGGACCATAACAATGCATTTGTTAGGTCTTATGTCGATATGCCTGATATTGACCCAAAAATCATGGTCCACAATATCGTAACCATCCCTGATGCCAAACCCATCAAATAAAAGTTGTAGAAAATACATCCTCACATTGCTCTTAGGTCAATAAGAACTTCAACGCCTTCTCTCGTTTCCTTCATTTTACCCATTAATTATCCCCAATGGATTTCTAACATCATTCTGTCACAAAGGTGACAGGGGACTCCGCATTTACATAGACTTCCGTGACCTCAACCTCGCCTATCCCAAAGATGATTTCCCACTACCAGGCATTGACCAACTGGTTGATCTCACCATTGGCCATGAAATGTTATCACTCATGGACGGTAGTTTCTTGGGATACAATCAAATATTACTAGCTCTAGAGGATCAACACAAGACTACCTTCATCACCCCTTGGGGGACCTTCTACTATCGAGTCATGCCTTTTGGCCTCAAAATGTTGGTGCTACATATTAGCGAGCCATGACTTACATCTTCCATGACATCATGCATCACATATTGGAAGATTATGTAGATGATCTTCTGGCCAAATATAAACATCGAACCAAACACTTTTCATGTCCTTAAATTCATCTTTGACCGTCTCATCAAGTATTGTGTGTGTCTTCAACCAAAGAAGTGCATCTTTGTGGTACTTTCAGAAAACTCCTAGGTTTCATCATTTCTTTGCATGGCATAGAAGTCGATCCTACTAAAGTCAAGGCCATTCTAGAAATGCCTCCACCCACTAATCTCCATCAACTTGAAACCTATAAGGAAAGTTGCAATCTATTCATCATTTTATCTCGTAGCTTTCCAGACCATTGTCAACCATTTCATCATCTTCTCAAGAAAGACGTTTCATTCAAATGGGATGATGAATGCCATAAAGCCTTTAAGGCATTAAAACAATACCTCCTTCAACCACCATTGCTCATTCCTCCTAAGGATGACCAGCCATTTTACCTATATATTTCCACCATTGACCATTCTCTAGGTGTCATGCTCGCTCATCGTGACGAGCAACACAAGAGCAAGCGGTTTATTACATAAGCCATACCCTTCTTGACTATGAAACTAGATATACCCACACCGAAAAACTCTGCTTAGCCTTAGTTTTCATTGCCACTAAACTCCGCCATTACCTACTCAATCACAAAACCTTCATCATTACTAATACTGACCCATTACACTATATGTATGCCAAACCCTATCAACATCAACGTGTTGCACGTTGGCTTATGCTTCTTGCCGACCTTGACCTCGAATTCATTCATCAAAATTCCATCTAAGGGCCAGGCAATTGCTGACCAACTAGTTGACACACCTATTTCCGAGGATCAACCATCTAACTTCAACTTCCCAGATGAGTCTATAGCTACCCTTTCCCTGATGAACCGCTTACCAAATGACACTCTTCTTTGATGGCTCCAAGTGTCAGCATGGGGGTGGGGCTAGTGTTATCCTCATTCCTCTTAAGGGTGAACCTATGCCTTTGTCTTTCAAACTTGATTTTGATTGTACAAACAATATTGTAGAATACAAAGCACTCATATTGGGTCTCCAGGCTACATATGCCTTAGATGTTAAGACAATCAATATCTTTGGTGATTCTAGTTGGTCATAAACCAAGTCAATGGTATATACCAATGTCATAATGAGATCCTTCAAAAGTATAAGCAACACATAGATATGATTTTGACCACCTTTGACGTTACACACTTCAAACCACCCATGTTCTACCAATAAATTTGCGGATACCATGGCTTGCTTGGCTTCTCAAATACCTGCTTCACCCGCTGACTCTAAAATATTTGTCACCATACAAAGGCTACAAACACCCTCTTATTTACCTCATGAGGTTACTCGCCGGAACCATTGCCCCTAACCCACGTGACCTTTGGTATAAGCTATATGTAGACTATCTTTCCCATTCCATTCTACTCGCCGATCTCACTTGTAATGGACAATGGGCCTTTCTTAAAAGTGTCTCTCGTTATGTCCTCATGGGTGGTCTTCTTTACAGTATGACTTTGACGACATTCTCTCTGATGCCTTACAAGTTCTGAAATTCCCTACACCATTAAGGAAGTCCACGATGGAATTTGTGGAGGTCACTTTAGTGGTTTAGCTGTCACAAAATGCATTCTTCGCCTAGGCTATTATTGGCCAAACCTAAACCGCGATTTATTGTGATAAAGTCAAATGTTACATGAAATGCCAATAACATGCTAATCTTCATCACACATATAGTCATGCCTTACAAGTTCCATGAGACCTTTGGCCTTTCTCTCAATGGGGTTTGGATCTTGTCGGTGAGATCAACCCCCATTCTTCACAACGCCACCAATGGATCATAACCACTACCAAATATTACACTAAATGGGTAGAGGTCATTCCCTCATTTCTACAAAAGCTGAGAAAATATGTGAATTCATCAACCATCACATCATTTGTCACTTTGGTGTTCCTCACCACCTCATCACTGATAATGAAAAGTAATTCAAAAACAAAACCCTACGTAAATTATGTGATGCTTTTAGCATCAACTCGATTTCTCATCCCTTATTACCCACAAACCAATGGTCAAGCCAAATCAACCAATAAAACCTTGAACAAAATTTTTATGAAGGTAGTCAATGATACTGGGAAAGATTGGAATACGCACATTCCTTTCACCTTGTGGGCTTATCGCACTAGTATTCGCACTTTGAATCTTTGCCACACCCTTTTCTCTGGTCTACGGTATCGAGATTTGTCTTACCTCTTGAAGTCTAGATTCCATCTCTCTGCATCTCACTACAAGACATGCTCAATGACAATGAATTTCACCAAGATCATTTGGCGCAACTTGAGTTATTAGATGAATGTCGTCTCAATGCTCTTGACCATCTCCAAATCTACTAAAAATGTATCAAACGTGCCTATGAAAAATGTGTTCATGAACGAACCTTTCAAGTCGGTGACCTCATCCTGAAGGAAAATCAACATGTAACAAAAGAGGAGAAAATTAAATGGGGAAAATTTTCTCCTAATTGGCTTGGACCCTATATCGTTACCCATGCTTATGGATCAGGTGCTTATCATTTGTCTTCTCTCGAAGGTAAACCCAAACTTGAGCCCCTTAATGCCTTACATCTTCGACCATTTTATTGTTGATATCAAGTTCTATACCACTTTCTGTCAATTGATCACTCATCCCTTGAGCATTGTTCACCTTCCATATTACCTATTTTGAGGATCCACGACTCAAAATGAATCATGTGATTCCCATCACCTTCCAGCCTTCTCTTCAATATGAGTACCGCAGACTCTACTCATAACATGATTCTCATGGATACTTTTTATCTTCTTCAAGATGGAATCCCATTGCCATTCATCACTCGAAACCACCTCTTTCATAGTTAATTTCAGTGTGCTACGGTCTTTCCTTCTAAACAAGAGCCTACCCTTCCTCTATAGTCTTGTCCATGACTTAAACATCCAAAAACAAAAAGGGATGAGACTCCTTGAGTCAAACTTCCAGCAAAATATGACTCCCTCAAAAGGGACATCTCTTCACTCTAATTCCACCGTTATAAATAGACTGCTCCCTTAAAGGACAACTATATCATAGTTCTTTCAAAAATTCAATAAAAATATCCAGAAGCTTCCCACATTGATCAACTTCACGAAGACCTCAAGGAGATAATATACCCATCCCATATAGACTTCCCACATCAATCAGTCTATTAAAAACAAACAATGAAAAAAAAAGATGAAATTTTCATCATGGACTTGCCTATTCTTGATCTGGGTTCCTTATTTGAAAGACGTTGTTGTCATACACTAAGTTACGCTAAACCGCCTATTCTCACCTCCTTTCCTTTTTAGCCTAATTCCCTCATTATTCAAGGGACTTTCTGCAAACGTGACATTTTGTGATTATGCAACTTTCTTCACCCTTAGAATGGTCCATTATGCAACACCTTTAGGGTCTTACATTCATAAGCCCCTCTTAGGTATGGTTAACTCCTTAGGGTTCTTATCAATTAAGTGGCTCTTTTACCACTTCTTACCATTCGCATTCCTCATTACTTATTGATTATCCTATATAGGACCAGCTCATCGACACCTATATTTAAAATCCACTCAATCATGCCTATAACCTACACTCAATAATGCATATGACCTACATTCACCCATGCCTAAACACCTATCAATCCATTCCTTTACTTCATCACAATCTTCCCTAGCTTATGGGAGAACTACATCGACACTGAGGTCCCTTTTTCGTCGAGGACTATGTAGGCAACACTTTGAGGGCATGTGGTCCTTGGAGGTTAGCTCGACCACTCTTTACCTTAACCAATTCCACCCTTTCCCTTTTTTATTCACATTCTACCCTCGTTAGTTTCCATTTTATATCAATAGCAAGAAATTAAACCTAATAAATATCAACTCATACACATTTTATTACATCATTAAATTATCCATTTATCATTTTCACATTTCCATTATGGCACAAATTTGGAAATTAAAAACCATACCCAGTATATACATCAACATTTGTCTCTCATATTACCAAAAACTTGGACATTAAAATGACCTAACTCAACCATGCCTACATCAACCTGACTCCATCATGCCTAACCTGACCTGACTCCACCATGCTTAAACAAACCTACCTTAACCATGCCTACATCAACCTGACTCCATCATGCCTAACTTGACCTAACTCAACCATGCCTACATCAACCTGACTTTATCATGCCTAAACCGACCTAACTCCATCGTGTCTAATTCGACCTAACTAAACCATGCCTACATTAACTTTGACTCCATCATGCCTAAACCAACCTAACTCCACCATGCCTACATCAACTTGATTCCATCATGACTAAACCACGACTCCACCATGCCTAAATAGACCGACTTCGTTATGCCTACACGACCTTGACTCTATCATGCCTAATCTACTTGATTTCCACCTATATTTATATAAAAATGAAAATTAAAACAACATCGAAAAGTTTTTGTTAACATACATGTGAACATAGATACAAATAATAATCACAATCTCTCAAAAATCTCTCATATACAACCTCAACATCTTCGGCACGCAAGCCGGTATATGATCAAAAATAACACAAACTCTCGTATGCAACCTCATCATATCAGCACGTAGGCTGGTATACATATCAAAAATGTGTCAAAAACACGGATACACTGATCATAAATGATGACTAATCATCACCCCACCTGATATCCATCCATGTCTCATTAGTCTCCTCCATCTCCCCTCTAGTGGGGTGCCCTGCCAACCTCTCTCCACCTCACCTTGATCTATCCTCTGATGGTCCCTCACCTGGAGCTGGCCTCCGTGCACTGGTAGTCTCACCTTGACCCTATCTTGGGGCTCGTCGGAGCCCCCTGTACTCTCTACATTGTGGGTACATGACCTAGTCCTCTCACTCGAGGCCTGTTGTGCTTTATACTCTCCATAGGATAGAAAATCTATCCCTGCAGCCATCAATGATCTTGATAATACCTCACCTCACCTAAGGCATCCCTTAACCTGCTTATAGGTACTATCTGTGGTGGTGCCATCGGCTTGACCCCTATCCCTGTCTCTCGGGACCCTATCCTGTTGGTACCTATAAAGAGGGACCTTGTCCCTGTGTATGTGCCTATCCTGAGGGACCTTGTCCCGCCCCTGCCTGTATCTAGGCTTAAAGGGCCATGCAACTTTGTGCTTATGTAGTGGCCAAATGGCCATGCAAACCTATAATCTGCACTTGTAGGGCAGCCACCATACCCCATCCTCATCTCCACCTGTGCGGGTACTTTGTCCTCGCGCTACACGGGCTATAGAGTGGCCACATGTGCCTGTAAAATAGCAACATGTGCCTCGAGCCTGTTAGTTGCCCCGCACTATCCCCATTGTGTAATCAGGGGTAACCACCTCGCCTTTGTAGGGTGTCCCTTTGCACTATGATGGTGGCTAAATATAGTTACCACCGGCCTTGGCGGTCTCGCTCATAAATGTGCGACCCACCACTACCTATATCTATCAGTCACCTCGACATCATCAATCCATCGATCTATCACTGCTGCTCCTCCTACCTGAAACTGCTTCATCGGTTGTGGTAGAGGCAGAGGCCTCTCCACGTCATCCCTCCTATATTGTGGGAAGGGTGGAGGTATATCCTCGAAGCAGCTTTGAACTTCCTCGACCTCTCTATGGGTATCATCTTGTGCTCTCCTGCACGTCACCCCTCTATCCATTGGAGCATTTGTAGCTCCTGTAGCTCCTCTATCATCCGTCCATATGATGGAAAACCCACATAGGGCCTCCAAATGATGTCCATGCCGGATAACCCCTCTAGCAATCACCTATAATAGGCTACATCGTGTGTAGCTCTAGCAACTCGGCACTCCCCAATGGCAGGCACTCATCGCCTGAAGCCCACCCGAACAAAACTCGGCTCAAATGCATTAGTCCAGGGCATACCAACTGGACGCACACACACAATGTGCTCATATGCCCAACAATGAAGTAGGAAAGTACAACACAGGCTAAACCTTCGTAGCTGCCCATAAGCCCATAACTCTCTATATAACTATACCAGAATGCGATCGCCTATACAAAAAGCAGGTCTTGTCCTCCCACCCCTCGTGTCGTGGGAATCTCCCACCCTCTAGCAATGCAAAACAACAAACTACCTCCATCAACAACACCACCAACCTCATCTCCTCTAGATGGACCCAATACATATCTCTGTAGCTCATACTGGCTATGGAACCTCATCTCTGCCAGCCCCTCACCAAACATGGTCAGCATCAACTCCTCAGATGCCTCTGAGGAGATAGAATACACTTGTGTCCCCACTATCGGTAGTTGTAGGATCATGTACACATCCTCCAGGGTGACTGTGATCTCACCCATCGACAAATGGAAGGTATTGGTCGTTGAGTCCCATTTGTCGATGAGGGCGACCATCAAACTCGGCTTTTAGACTACATGCCGGTAGTGTCTGACCCCAATCAAGCCAACCTCTGTAACATGGCACCAATCATCGGTTGTCACACTCCCTCATACCTCCACAAGTAAGGGAGGTACCCTATCTCGCATCCGTAGTTGGTCCCTCACTGCACCCAATAAAACACACTATTGTCAAAACCTTCCCATACTGAACACACCTCTTACCTCATAAACCTCGTATCCAACCCTCACTTCTTATCGTACCCACCCTACCACTTACCCCTTCTTAACCCAATCTATTCATGCCATTTATACCTATTCCCTATTTTCCTCTCATGAAACCTACCCTTACATCTCCTGACATATCCTTACCTCTTACCCTTGCTCTCTATTGCCCTATTTTCCCAAAAAGTCGGCCGACACCGGTTAGCAATGACCATTATCGGTCATGTGTAACCGGCATCAGTCACCTACTACTTGACCGATGTCAGCCAAATACCACCGACGTCGGCCATACTTTGACCGACATCGGTCACTGTTACCACGCCCAAACCCGAAACCCCAATTTCCTTTACCTAATTTCTTTCCCATTTTCCCTATGAACCTACCCACACCTCACCTAAGTCCCTCCCCAACCCTCTTCCCCTACCTCTGACCTTTCCCACCCCCTCTTTCATTCATTTAACCACAAATTTTAATTATTTTAACCTCCCTACCTCTACCCCTCTACATTTCCTTCTTCCTATATCAAATAACAATGAAAGGATTAGATCTTACCTTGTCTTGACGTCGCCTCCATGGTGGCACATCTGCCATTGTGTCGGTGGTCCACCCGAACCCTCTCCTACCTCCGCCATGTCCAAATCAACCTCCAACCTCTCTACCAATCACCTCTCCACTTTGATCTCGTGGACCCGTCTACCTGGCTCTCCTCTCCAACCAGATCTCTCCACCTCAGCTCAGTATAACCCCACGTAATTTCCTCTTGCAAGGCACTAAAGTTTTGTGCTCTCGTCATTTTCACAAAACCAAAACATACAAATGAATCCGTATTATACGGCTTTTTCTTTTTATATACCCACATTGACTGACCGGCGTCGATCATGACATGCCCTAGTCAACCAATGTTGGTCATTACTTAACATCATCGCCGCCCTTGCCATCCTCCTTTCAATACCTTTTACCCATTTTTGACCCATAATTATCTTTCCCACCACCTCGTGGCCCTTCCCCACACTTTTTGCCACTTACCTACCCGCCCACATTACCTATACTTGTCCTTAATTACATTTAGGGCCCTGTTATTTTACCCATACCTCGGTCTTCCCGCACCATACCTTATATGCCTTGACCGGTAGAACACTGTTAGTGACCTTTGAACCCATGCGCTCGTTGTACCTTACGACGTTGTGCCTTGTTGTTTTGCCTAATGACCTTACTTTGCCTATTTTCATGCCATTTATCCCGACCTTACCTTTGGTGTACCGAGAACATACCTAAATGTTCTGCACCTGACCTACGTTGTGCTTCCTGACCATATCATATACCTTGGATACCAGAATCACATCACCTTGTTTGGATAAACCTATCGACCTTGGACGATGTGGAGTTTGCAAGCTCTTCAACCTGGAACCGTGTCATAGTTTATAACGTGTGCGTGTGTTTGACTGCCACTACCTTTGACTCTGGCCCATTTACCTATTTACATGTTTTTGACCTCTACCCTTTCCCAAATTCACCCACATATATGCTCCTTTTCACCACATCCACCTTTTATCAAACCACTCACCACTTCCGTCTTCCACCTCACCAGTTCTTGGTTTGAGGGGGATCACCTTCACCCACACATGCCACTTCATATTTTTGTCGCCAGATCGCTTACCAATATAAGCTACATGACAAAAAGGGGCAAATGTAGACACCTAAATTTGGTTACATTCCCCTTAGCCCCTAAGCAGATAACCAACTTAAACATGGGCACCTAACCATGACCCCCCTTCACCCCACTTTAATACTTAATTTAATTATTTTAATTAAATTAAATACCCATCCTCATAATATCCATTATTTTATTACCTTAATTGACCTAATTTCCACCTCACATAGACACCTCATCCACCACCTCACCCTATACCTATTATTTTGCATGTTTCCATAACTAATAATAATTAAGTCTTACTTGCCTTAATGAGCTAAGATTTGGTCTAACCCTAAAATCAATGCCTAAGATTTCTCTAAACACATTCCTGCTCATTAGAAGGGAAGCTTCCATTCTAATCCGTGACAACAAACCAACTTGGCCCAAAAAATTAGAAAGATCTACCCATTTTAGTAAACCTAGGGAATCCCGCCCTAACAGACACCGGTCAAGACGAAACCGTCATCGGTTAACATTTATTCACCTTAGAACCTTGTTGGAGAGGTTGGGCACACGGACCGAGAGGAGGAGAGAGTAGAGCTACATGCAAGTAGAGCAAAGCATCCTTTCACAGATCCAAACATTCACAACCAACACTAGGACAAATCCAAAAGCATTGCACTCATGGAAGCATTCGAGATTCACTACTACGGTACCAAATACCATCTTTCTAATCAACTATCATTACCATTCAACCATCTGAAAGGAATGATAACCAGATCTTGCCAAGCCAAGAACACAGATGCTAATCAAACATCACGATCAATAAGATGAAAGTAATTCGCCAGAATAACTTTACATAAACCTTTGCAAACAAATGAGCAACAATATCATATATTATTATGAAACTCAATGCAATACATTGAGAATGGGACTTGCTTAAATAGGCAAGGAATAACAATCTCAGAACCATTCAAGGTCGTAGATCAAGCCATAAATCAAGGAAATAACTAGTCATTAAAGAACTAGTCAAGACCATAGATTTAGGAGAGAACTAGACATCAAGGATCTAGTCAATACCATAGATCAAGGAAAGAACTATACTTAACAACTAGATAATATCTCCTAATATCTAAATAAGATAAAAGAAATATCCACACAAATAAGTGGGTGAGGATAAATACAATAAAGGTAAATAAAGTACCTAGGTGAACATGAGCTAAGGTAAATACCTACTCTAACACCATCCATTTTGCATCACAAGTAAGTGTATCCCTAACAAGCATTGTTATTTCAATCGAGTAGCTTTTGTTACTCATGTTATTAATCTACACTTTACATGCTCATTCTTCTATCCCTTACTAACCTGTAACCCAACCATTTCCTTACCCACGCCGCCAAATCACCCATCCTCGCTCTTTGTTGTTCATCCCTAAATACACCTGAGACTTCTATAAACCTCCTTGTCCACCCTACCATCTCTATCAAATCCCAGATCAAACCTTGCAATCAGATCTCTTTGAGTTTCATATACCCCGACTTTACCGCGTTGATTACCATAACCGTCATCGGTTCTCCATAAACCGTCACTAGTCATACCAGACAAATGTCGATCTCAGTGTTTTATACCCTGCCCAAGAACAAAGTCAAACAACCACTTACCAATTGACCTAAACAACCTAGAATCGGACACTGATCACCCCAAGTACTTGACAATCACCTCGTCGTTTAGATCTAACTATAGCCTAGCCTGTTATGATTAGATTTTCTTATTGTACTTGAATTAGATACCTAAATCATATCAACTATAATAGGACTTTACTTATTTCTCACATTAATTTGTTTTAAACAGTGGATTGAAAACCATCTAGGAAGTATCACACTTCCCGGAACTAGCATACGCTAGGCAATCCACTGTCATATATCATTTAACTTCTCTTTTATGGTCTTGTTTTCTATTACAAGTAGTTCCTCCTAGCCAAAAGGAAGCTCTCACAATTGGCATTGGGTCAAGAAGTTAGAATGTGCACAACAACCATCCAACCAACCCATTTAACAAGTATTCCTCCTAGCCCTTACCCTTATCTATTTTGTCATTCAAAAACGTAAAGAAAATGGTGAAACAATAAGGGCTAGTTTTTGTATCACAATTCATAGGAGGGAAGTTCATTATATTCCATGCATACATTTACTACATTCTACATCTAGCTACTTGCTCACTATCTAAGTGCGACTAACACAAGAACAACCTAGGGTATAATTCCGCACACACACACACATAACTACACTGGGTCTGAGATGTAGTGTAGTGCTCAGTTGTAAGTTCACCATTGTGACAATTGAGGACAGTCTGACCCCTAATTCTGCATCTTTCTTTTTGAGATTCTATTTGAGGGTTTTACAAGCTCATTCTTCATTACAGGTTTACAACGAGCTCGGCGATCTTGGTGCGACCTTGGAGCGATCAAAGGCAATTAAAGGCAAACACCTTATGACACCTTAGAGGATGTTTTATGAGCATTTCCATGGACCCAGGTGCCCAAAAATAGGCCTAGGACACCCACGAAAGCTCCTATCCTCTCTAAGCACCCCATTCCAACTTGCTCTTCTAGTTTTGCAATTTTCTTAGCTTGATCAGGACATCAGGTGCTTCATCTTTTCTAGTTTTCAACTCATGTGCATTCTCCAAAACTCTGCGAATCAACTAAGACTTCTTACCCTTTCTTTGCACTTTGGGTTTTACATTTGATTATTTAGTTCACTTGGGTATTTATTGATGTACTTAATTATTCATTTATTTACTACTACTATGACATCAAATTAGGCATAA
Source organism: Taxus wallichiana var. yunnanensis (assembly GCA_018340775.1). Classification (NCBI taxonomy): domain Eukaryota; kingdom Viridiplantae; phylum Streptophyta; class Pinopsida; order Cupressales; family Taxaceae; genus Taxus; species Taxus wallichiana. The sequence continues at coordinate 274,254,126 of CM031244.1, forward strand.
TATTTCATATTTTGAACAATCAGTAGCCACAGTGTTAAGCGTATAATCTAGGAATGAAAGGATAAAATCAAGCTCAACATTGTGCAATGATTGACCTTTAAATTTAAATTTTTTATTTGTACTGAAGTGAATTGGAAAGGGGTCATGAAACTCTTTCAAGTTCTCATTTGATGTTTGAAGATAGTTGTCTGAAACACTTTCAATTTTCGATTGAACTAATGGAAGAGTATCCGGAGGAGAAGTTGATTGGTTTTGGTTTGTAGATCCTTAGCCCTTGTCATCTTGATCTTGTTGAGTTTCATCATGTAAAGAGTCTTGGAAAATGTTCAAATCTTCACTAGAAGTTGTGGTAGTTGACGTGTTTTCTATTTCAATGGCTCTATTGTCAATTAAGTCTTGGACATAGCAAGGAGATTTGAAAAATGATCCGTAGAGTGGCCTTTGATGCGGTGGTATTCAAAATATTCTAATTCTTTATACCATGTAGGTTTTGGTTTCCCTTTTGCAAAGGGTCTTGTGATTGGATATATTATCATATTAGCACTTGCTAATTGATGGAATACACTAGAGAGACTTTCTCAAGAGGTGTAAATTGTAGTTTGACTTTATGTGGAGTAGTTTCTTCATTAAGGGGTATGATTGGTTGTTTGGTTGATTTATCACTGACTTGGGAAGCCATATGAGAGATTTGTTTTGACATCTCATGAATTTTTTCTAATAACATTTCATTTAATGTTTTACATGAGCCTACCATTGTACTAAAGGTAAAGACCTAAAGTGAAGAGGTGGTTCATGAATTGATTTGGGTTTTAGAGTCCGTTTTGTGATTTGGATGTTTCTTAGTTTTGAATAAGGTGAATATCCATAAGTATATGACTTTGAGTAGGATTGATATGCTTAAATTTGGACAAAGTGAATGTCCAAAAGATAAGGTTTCAATTGATAGGATATGATATGCTTAAATTTGGACAAAGTGAATGTCCAAAAGATAAGGCCGATTGATAAGATATGATATGCTTAAATTTGGACAAAGTGAATGTCCAAAAGATAAGGATTTGATTGATGAGATGTGATATGCTTAAATTTGGACAAAGTGAATGTACAAAAGATAAGACTTTGGTGTTGATTTGACATTTGCAAATTTTCTTAGCTCGGATAAAGTGAATACCCAAAGTTAAGACTTGTGACTGAATTTTTATTTTGCTTAAAATTTGATAAAATGAATATTGAAGTATAAGACTTAGATTGGTTGAGATTTATGTGCTTAAAATTGGAATGTGAATCCAAAGGATAATACTTAAGCTTTATTCACTTTGATTTGGAATGGGTATCCAAAAGGGAAAAGTTTGTAAATTTTGAAAAGATTTTGATTTTGATGGGAATAGGATATGATGTGATTTGAGAGAAGAATGTGGAACACAAACTAATTTGACTCAAGCAATTTGAATAAAATGATGTTGTTGGCCTTGGTTTATCAAGTTTTTAAGGGTTTAAAGAGAATCTCCACTCACCAAAGTGTCTTAATAAGTACTCATGCTAGAAAATTGCTTTCCTAGCTACAAACTATACCCCACAATCAATTAAGAATGGGGCCATCACCACAGGATACTTATGGTTTCCTCATGGGTATTACTAGTCAAGTGGGTTAGAGCGGCCTTTGTTTCGTTGATTTGGTTCCCTCAAGGTGCCAACTACTTTGGGGTTCTTGTGGTACTCCTCATAATGAGTTTTAGGACTATGTCTAAGCACTTCCCATAGTTAAACAGACATAAATAAACCCCGATCCAAATATGTAGACACAAAATCACACACTTTGAGTCATTATCTTGTCTCGATTGCATACTACTATTCATGTGGTTCCTAAGTAAGAAGAGTACTGATTAACCCATGTCTTTAGCCATCTTTCATTACTTTCTATTGCTACTTTCAGTCTTGTACCTTTATTGGCCTAGTATATCTTTTCATACTTCAGTTTCACCTTTTACGGACTAGAGCGCCCATCCAAGATGCCATCGGACGCCCTGTCCCCTCTTGGCGCCCTATCCTCTATACACTTTGCTCTCATTTTTTTGGGTCTTTTCTAGTTGTTTGAGCATCTTATCTTTTTGGTAATTGGCCTTTTCGGGGTTAATTACGAAATTTAAGCAAAGGAATCATATAAATATAAAGTCATGTGATCATAATAAGGGACCAAACACTAAGCACTAGCTATCACCACCTAAGGTTGCATCCATCAAGGCATCTATAACTAAATTTGCATCCATTTAGCTCCATCACAAGGGACACACAATTTGGTTCATCTGCATCACACTTCATAGGAGGGGAGTCTATTGTTTCCATGCACACATTATTTACATTCTACATCTAGTTACTTGCTCGCTACTTCACATGTGGATTGGCACAAGAGCAACCTAGGGCACAATTCCACACACACACACCTAGAACTACATTGGGTCTAAGATGTAGTGCAACGCTCAATGATAAGTCCATCAATTTGGTAGCTAAGGACAATCTGATCCTTCATATGCATCTTTCTTTTTTAGGGTTTTGATGCTTTGTCTGGGTTTTACATTGCGATTCTTTTATTGTAGATTTACAAGGACATCAACAACCTAAGCGCGACATACCCACGACAAGCAAAGAAATGCTTTGCATCATCGGTGACTATGTGAAATCGGCTTCCACATTTCCTACACGGACCGAGTGCTGATAAGAAACCGGGGTGCCCTAGTTGCCCAAATCCCTTTTCTAGGTGCTCCAGTCCAACCAAATCACTCAGATTTGCATTTTCTCAAGCTCCTGTATGATGATCTCCCATTCTTGTTCGGTCTTCTTCACTGCGACACGGTCCTGCGACATCTTTGAATTAGCTAAGGCTCTTCCAACCCTCTTTACACATTAGGGTTTCATGTTTTTATTACTCAATTCGCTTGAGTTATTTCCTTCATTCATTTATTCATTATTTACTGCAAACTTGCATTAGATTAGGTTAGGATATTACATTTTAGCATAATCGAACATGCAATACAAATTTTTATAAAGTTTCTTAGGATTTAGTAATGTCTTTTGTTGTTTTCAACAAAGGTAACTGCGTATAAGATGTTAAGAGTTTGGTTGAGTTTTCATGGTACTATTTAAATGATGCGGTCCTACACACAATGAATTAGTAGTTTCCTGTAATCATGAGATTAGAAGAAAACAACAACTAATGATCAAGATTGTTTCTAATTTCTAAGATCATTCGAGAGCACGAGAAAAGAGCATATGTGGCTTTGATTGACACAAAAGAAATGTATATACAAAGATATAAAGTGTTTACACTATTATAATTGATTAAATAACATATTAGGATTAAAAAAATAGAAAACAACAAAGAAATAACTATGAGATAGCTAGAAAATTGAAAAGAACCGAAAAGAAGTTACCCACGACGCTAAAGACGTGTAATGAGATGCTTAGTGCGTGAAGTGACACAATAGTGCATGAACAGAGAGATAGTTAACGATAGCGCATGAAGTGATACGCTAGCGCATGAAGTGATACGCTAGTGCATGTAGTGACATAGTAGTGCGTGAACAAAGATATAAAGACAACTTAACGAAGCGCGTGAAGTAAGATGCTAACACTTCTAATGAGATGCTAACATGTGTAATGATAAACAATAACATAGGCAATTTAATGGTAGCGCGTGAAGTTATACTCCAACGCGTGAAATGAGATGTTAGTGCGTGTAGTGACACATTAGCACAAATCATGTGCGATCTTAGCGTGTGTAGGGCTAAGCTAGCGCAAATAACTTTGTAGATGCGCAAAAATGAAGAAAAAAAGGGCAAAATGATTTTTTTTCATATTTTCTCTCATTTACTCCACCAAATACCTTGAAAATTTTTTAGTAGATCATAAACAAAACAAATAACACAAAAACAAAGTTAGATTGAAAAGAAACAAGCTAAAAAATGATAAAGAATGCGTGGGGTCCCACCGTGCGTGCCATAATGTAAACCAAGGAAATTACATAAATAGAGAAAATTAAAACAAATAAAGCAAACCTTCCTTTGATAAGTTCCAAAGCCACCTTAGATTGGATATGACTATAGAAGCAAGGTTGAGTAATGCTCTGTTGGATCGATTGATTTGAAGACTTTTGTAGATTTGTGGATGCTCCAAGAAGTATTCCGAATGGAAGATTGATCAAGCTACAAGCATGAAGATGATTGATTTGACTTGATTTGATATTGGTAGAATAACAATATGATTGATTGATTCACCAAGCAATTAGACAAAATAACAATATGAACTCTCAAGCTTGTTGGTGGATGATTTGTGAAGGAAAGACCATTGATTTATAGCCGAGGAAGGAGAATCCTCAAGCCAAGATTAGATTGAGTTGATTTGGAAATAGCTAAACATGACTGAGTTGTTTAGTTGAGTTTCTAGTTTGATTGAGGAGTTAAAATGATGTTCTAAATTCAAGCACGAATGAGTTATTGGTGAGTGGCGAGGGTTGCATATGTTTTTGACTATTTAATAATATTAATTCTACATCCTTTATTTTATTCACCCAAAAAGGGACGTGAATGATTTACTTTTGGAAGGATGTGAATAATTTAATTTGCATGATTTGAGTTAATTTAAACATATTTTCTTGAATCTAATAATGAATTTTAGCTTTAGTCATGACTTTTAGCCAACTTGAAGTGAGGACATCGATAAGATGTGATGATATTTAATTTATTTAAATATGAAAGTGGATATGTGAGGATTTATTTAATTAATTTGATATTAAATTAGCTAAGGGGGTGATAGGGTGCAATGGAATTAATTAAATTAATCGAGAGAGAAGGACAATTGATTTAATAAGAGCTTGAACGTTTATAATGTGTAGTGGTTATTTGGGGTGTCTACTGAGCCCTTAACAAGTTCAACATGCGTTGGAGTATATGCTTCCCTCCTCACACCCGACTTACTAAATTTAATAGGATTTGAATGCCGAGACCGAACTTAAATTAGCTCCTTCATGGTGTTCAATCTATTAGGGCTTGCCCTTAGAGAAAGAATCATTAGAGAAAGAATCACTCACTTCAACAACTCTAATGTTAAATGTATGTCACACACCAACCCATAAACTTTTAAACACACGATCTGGTTTTGCCTTAGAGGTCAATCAACATGGAACAATATTCACAACTTTTCCATCCCTTCCATCCCAAGGCTTTTACTCGGTGTTTGAATTTTGGAGATTATGTTAATCGGGTCAACACATTGCCTTTCTTTGGAATTTCTTAAGAAGCAATTATTCTATTTTAATTATGAAAATCTAGAAACACACATATTTTTAGTAAATATACAATTGATCATTACCATCAATAAAAAAATTATTGTGATATTATCGGTGTGTATGCAAATTTAAGCATAAGACAAGAAAGCAATGATTGAGTTTTAATCCACACGGGAGCTTCTCTGTCACTAAGGGAATGCTCCTCTCACAATGAGCCATAGGCCTCAGATCAACCTCCACATGGTTCTCCATCTCAGACACCTAGATGTCGGTGTAGTGATTCTTGTTTCCTTTCCATGTCTCATCTTCCTCAATGGGGGCTTGGACTATGGGGCAAGTCTTTCATTTGGTCTATCCTAGTGGCCATCTTTTGTGTAAGGTAGTGTTCAAATGGTTACACCCTCTCTTCTTAGGCGAGGAGTTACTATTTCATTAGCTCTTGTCGATGACATTGATTACAAGAAAGATTGGATGGCTCTTGATCTTCCTTTGGGACGCACCTCCATCTTGGAGTTCCCTCAAGAACAATCCTCCTCAATCTCTCGTGGTATAATAGGTGCATATGCTTAATCTCTCACACTATGTTATGATATTTAATGGCTTTTTATAGTCACATTTCAAAGCAATTTGTATAGTTGTGGGACTAACAAGCCAACTTTATTGGTTTTTTCCACTCTAATATATCAATGGGTTAGGATTAAAAATATTGCTCTTTCATAAAAATTAAATTAGCAAATTCCATTTTTAACAAAATTCTCATTCCCTCAAAATTTCCGCCATGAAACCCCAATAAAACCAACCAAACCCTAACGCTCAAAGTTTTAGAAGAGACGTAATTAACCGGAGAAAGTTAGGGTTTTGGTATATGAGTACCTTTGTTTAACTTTGCTAGTCTATTGACAGGGTGGAAGGAGGTCCTTGCGTTTTTTAGCATAGAGAGAAGAAAACAGTAATGAAGATTGTGGCCGCCGTATTGCTTGCTGTGTTGGGGGCAATGTCGCCCCTCGTGCAGAGGACATTAAATACATCCTCGGCTCAGGTGCCAATTTTCCTATCTCTACTTTTGTTCACCCTGATAAATCTATGCATATAATAGTTTGCTGTGTTTTTGTGATGCGTATAAATATTTTCTGCCAATGGATCCAAAAATGTCTGGCACACGGGAGGTTTTTTGTTTCTGCTGAAGGTGTATACGGATTGGTTGTAATGCTAATATTTGGTTTTTGGCAGTTGGGGCCGAATGCGATGACGATAGAATAGAGTCTCTGTTGGGCATGCTGAAAGGAAGGAATCTAACTGAAGTGATAGCGGCTGGAAGGGAGAAGTTTGCATCGGTTCCTTCAGGGGGAGGCGTGGCAGTTGCAGTTGCTGGTGGCTCCACCGCTCCGGCTGTGATCGCTGAAGCTGAAGCCAAGAAAGAAGAGAAAGTCGAAGAGAAAGAAGAATCCGATGATGTAAGTAACATAATGACCAGGGTTTTTTTCCTTTCATTTTTAGATTCGGGATTCGTTTCCCTATTTAATTCAAACATTTGTTATGTAGCATTCCTCGTATATGTTTTTAATAAGGCTATTGTTAAGTTATAACTTAGTTGGATATGAGGATTGGCATGGTCGAGCTTGATCATCAGGTCAACCATAGGAGTACAAATTGAGAAAAACGATCTCCTCCTAGTATCTTGAAGGCCGTCTCAGCTTCTTTAAACTATTTACTTTACCCGTATACTGGGTATCGCTATGAAAGTGGCCTCTTCAGAATTTTTTAAGGTTTCACTCTTTCAAGACTATAAACAAGGACCCCCTCCACATCTACCAATGACGATGTTTTGCCATCTGTGAGAGTTATGGACCTCTTTGATTGGAGCAAAGTTCATTATTATGTGCTAGAAAGTGTAATCATTCTACATTGCACAGAAGAAGATGGAGATTGCACATTGGTTAGCCATTCAGTCAATTATTGAAATTGGAAATACTTGCATGAAAGTCAGTTTGAACTAATTTTCAAAGACGACAACCTTAGGACCCCCCCCACATCTACCAATGACGATATTTTGCCAACTGAGAGTTATGGACCACTTTGATTGGAGCAAAGTTCATTATTATGTGCTAGAAAGTGTAATCATTCTACATTGCACAGAAGAAGATGGAGATTGCACATTGGTTAGCCATTCAGTCAATTATTGAAATTGGAAATACTTGCATGATAGTCGGTTTGAACTAATTTTCAAAGTCGATAACCTTAGGAATGTCCATGACTCCATTTTCCTATCTTTGCTAATATTAGCCCATTGTTTACTATAAAATGCTAATCCTCAACGTTTCTTATAGTTTCACCACACTATTACTTTGTGATTGACGTGTCTAAAGCTACCATCTTCAATTCTTTTTAGCAATAATCTGCCTGTTCTTTTATATTCTGGGTCGTTTTTTTGATACTGAAAACAATCTTGTATTTCTTTCAAATCATGTTTTGAATATTCTTAACTAATTGCCTTAAACCATCATACTTTCTTCTAGATTCTCATCTTAAAATGTTAAATCACTTTGTGTTTTCAGTTTTGTTTAGCAATAATCTTCCTGTTCTATATTCTGGGTCCTTTTTTCTGATATTGAGAATAGTCATGTATTTCTTTCAAATCATGTTTTGAATATTCTTAACTGGTTACCTTAAACCGTGTGTCATACTCTGCCCTAGATTCTCATCTGAAAATGTTAATACCTTTGTGATTTCTAATTGTCAGTCCCCAGACAAATTCAGATCTGTAGTTGCTCTACTGGAGTTCAGCTTGTTCTTTCTATAGGGTTCATGGATCAATTCATCTGCCTTGTTTATATTATACACTTCTTTATCTTCTCTTCCATTTTAATGTTCATATTTTCTCAAAAATTTTCAAATACATTTTTTTAGGAAGGAGTGTCTCAGCCTAATTTGTCGCATTCGAATTCCCGATGATAAAGTTTGTGAAAATTTTGTTACTAAAAACTAATGATTAAATTTGTGATTACATTCGGCTATATAAAAAAATACTTTTAAGATTTAATATTTAAAAAAGAAAGATCATTCATAATTAAATTTGACTATAAAAAGTATACTTAAAGATTAGTTATTACATTTAAATTAAATGTATGATTTAAAAATTATAAAATATATAACATTTACAAATACATTTATGACTAAATAATTTTTTTTAACTATGAGATTCTAAATTCTAAAGAAAAGTTAACAATTTAATAAAGCTTTATAGAGCTAGGTTTAATAAAAGTATATAATAATAAAAACATTAATCATAAACTTGATAAACGAATTAAACTTTTTCTACAAAGCAAGCATTAAATAAAAAATCCCAAAGACTCGGTGAATAACCTTTTTCTGTTTGACTTGCCAATAATTTTTATGGCGGTTTTAACTTTTCATCGGGGTTCAATTACGACACATTCTCCCTCGTCCAACTCAAAGAACCTCTTTTGAATGCATAGGTAGCAACCAAAGTAGAACGCCTCTTTAGCATTCAACCTTAAAGGTTCACGCAAGAGCTTGGACTGTTAATATCTTGCACATGTGGGCAGCACAAGGTTCAAGCTTCAGGGATATATAGTTATATACCCCAATGGCGACGAAATATACACTATTCGAGTGGAAGGGGATATGCATACTTCAAGTGACGGGATATATACCCTAAACGACGACATCCTAAGCTGAAAAACTTATAACAATACATAACCCTTTTGAAACCAACTTCATCGAATTTCAAATGTGAATCTCAAATAAAATTTACATTTTTTCTTTCATACGAATAAATTTGTGATTTCACACGAATTTATTTCTGCCCTTTGAAATCTGCTGAATTCCGAATTTCACACTTGAAATTTGGTGAATGCGATTACTTAGGTCTCAACTATTGTAGATGCATATTAAATTAAAGTTATACCATGAAAACTTGAACTTTCTTTAGGTGAAACATTATTTGGTTCCTTTCTAACTTTGACAAACCAAGTTAAATATGGAGGATTCTATATCCCACACATCTTTTTCTCCACTGATTGCCAAAGGGAACACCAATAAATGAATAATATTTGGCAACATGATTGCAATAACAAAAAAATGTTACATCTAAATTCTATAATAAATGATGTCCATATATTCCAAGAGAAATTATAACAAGACTGCGATAACACAAATGTTATATGTAAATATCATAATAAATGTTGTCCATATATTCCAAGAGAAATTATACAATCATTGAAGAAGGTAAATGCTCCCATGCATTCTATGTAAGGTACGTCTAGAATGAATAGTATATATAGGGATCAGAGGTAGTAGTTCATTATCATTTGAGCATTTGAGTCTTATTATATGGTTCGAGGTTGCCCCTCGAAGTGGCGAAGCTATTCTAATTGCATATTGAGATCATTATTCTGAAATATTGTGTTATTTGGTGTTATATTGTTGCTCATAATCTGAATTATACTAGTAATTTCATTACAAGTGGTATCAGAGCTGCGATCTGGGCCAAAATTAGGCAAAAACCCTAATTTTTTTGTTTTCCATATATTTTGAACCAGAGCGAATTGGTGGGAGATATTTTTACCAAAGTTGCAAAACATTTCAAGTAAGGTTCCCTGAAAATTTCAGACTTTTTTGATTTATTTTGCAAAAGTTATTACAAATTTAGGGTTTTTCATAAAATCTCCCTAGGGTGCAAATTGTGGAATTTTTCAAGTTCTTTACATTTTTCGAAAAGCTCTCAAAAAAAATAGTATTAGTATCTTCTCTGTGTTTTTTCCTTTTCGGCCGAATTTGTATCGAAACCCTAAACCCTAAGGTTTGACATCATGGTGGGGCCTTCCACAAGAGCAAAAAGAATCAAGTTACTTAAGGGTAAAACCTAGATAAAGATGGGGTAGTGATCAAGAGATGGAGTTCAAGGGGTAAATACAGATTCCTCAACACTAGGTTTACCTTAGTTGATCATAAGGTGAGCCAACTTGAGTATGAGCTGCGAAATGTACAATCTGAGATGGCCTCTAAAGGAGACATAGACCAAATCAATCATCGGTTGGATGATATCATGCAACATGTAAAGGGTAAACAATATGGCCCAAATCCGCCCATATCAACCAAGGAGGATCTTCAGTTCAAAATCATGGACAAAATAACCATGTTGGATCACTTTTCCAGCCCAATCAGAATCCAACTTATTCGCAACCATACGGAACATGATGCCAAAAGTGGATATGCGCAAATTTGATGGTAAGGATCCCCGAATGGATAAATCAAATGGAGAACTTCTTTGAGTTACATCAAACACCATCAGACAAAAGGTGACACATCGCATCCCTATATCTCGAACTGCACCAATTTGTTTGGTATCGATGGTTATGTGTGCTCAGAGGGTAAGAATGGTCTCGTGTCACTGGACAATTTTTACCGAGGAGTTGCAATCGCACTATAGTTCCAAAGTTTCGAGAACTACTTTAGTCAATTAGCAAAGTTACGGACAAACAAGATCAGCCAAAGATTATGTGCATCAATTCCATAACCTATCCTTAAGGGTGGAGAATATTCCAGAAGAGAATCTGAATGACCTATTTCTTGGGGGTCTTAAGGACCACATCGAGCATGAGGTACGTATGTTTAATCCACTCAAGCTTTTTGATTCTATTATCATGGCACGTCGAGTAGAGGAAAAAGTTTCTTTGTAGTAGGAGGCCACCTTTCATTAACACCAGAGACCGTAGTATCTCTTCCCCTTCATTTTCTAGGCCAATTAGATCGACTCCTCAACAAATGGAAGAAAAGAGAGCAAAAGGATTATGTTTTAACTGTGATAGCAAATATGGACCGGGACACAAATGTGCTGAGAAGAAGTTGTTCTATATTGATGGAGGTAATGAGGATGATGAGGAAGCTGAAATTATAGGAGAGGCTGAGGAACCAATAGAAGATGAAGTAGAGGATCACCAACCTAAAATTTCTCGCCATGCATCATCAGTGTATTAGTACTCCTCAAACACTCAAGGTTATGGCTATCTCAAAAAAAAAGAAGGTGGTGTTGATTGACTCTGGGAGTACTCATAACTTCATAAATAGTAAGTTAGCTGCCCGCCTCAATTGTTTTATTTACCCACTCCGTAAATGCAAGTTATGATCATGGATGGTGGGACAATCAAGTGCACAGAAAGTGCCATAAGATCAAGCTTTCCATGGGAGACTACATGTTAGACTCACCTATGTTTGCTATTTCTATGGGAGGGGCAGATATTGTTTTGGGTGTCCAATGGCTCACAACCTTAGTACTATAGAGATGAATTTCCAAGAATTGTTCATGCGATTTCATTCAGATGGAAGGACAATACAATGAATGGGATGGTAGCTAAGTCTCCACAGATTATTAGCTCTCATCGATGCGTAAGGTTCTTTAAAAGGAGTAGATGGATTTATAAAGAAAAGTTATTTTCCATATAAGTACAAAATACGTAGTCTTCAATGCCACCCGATCTTCGTAAGATTGTGATGCTCACTCATCTATTTTTGATGCAATTCCAAAGGGACTACCACCAGTTAGGGATCATGATCATGCCATTCAGCTTGATTCCAGGAGCCAAACACCTAACATCGACCATACACAGATACCCATATTCCCGTAAAAGTGAGATCGAGAAAATGGTTCAGAAATGTCAAGGCAGTGTATCATCGTGCATAGCCAGAGTGCATATTCTTCACCAAATGGTCATGGTACGTAAGAAGGATGAAACATGGAGGATGTGTCCAGATTACCGAGAACTCAACAAGTACACCATCAAAGATAAGTTTCCTATTCCAAGAATTGATGATTTACTTGATGAATCGTGCATGGTGCTATTTATTTCACAAAATTAGATCTTCGCTCGGGTACCATCAAATTAGAATAAAAGAGGAAGATGTTCATAAAATGGCTTTCAGACTCGCGAGGGCCATTATGAGTTTTTGGTAATGCCTTTGGTCTTACAAATGCGCCTCAACCTTTCAAAGCTTGATGAACACTATTTTTAGGCCATTTTTAAGGAAATTTGTATTAGTTTTTTTGATGACATATTGATTTACAAGAAGACATGGGAAGAACACTTACAACATGTAAATAAAGTGTTGGAAGTTTTGGAGAAACATACTCTATGCAAAGCCATCCAAATGTTCTTTTGGTGTACAAGAGGTAGAGTACTGGGTCACATCAGATCCCATGAAGGTGTCAAAGTTGATCCTCGAAGATCAAAGCTATGGTGGAATGGCCAAGGCCCAAAACTCTCAAAAATCTTCGTGGGTTCCTAGGACTAACAGGTACTATAAGATTTGTGTGGGGATATGGTAGAATAACAACCCCACTCACCGCATTGCTAAAGAAGAATGATGCCTTCCATCGGGATGACGTAGCCACTAAATCCTTTGAGCAGCTGAAGGAAGCCATGTGCAGCACCCCAGTTTTGGCTACTCCCAACTTCTCAAAAACCTTCATTGTTGAATGTGACGCTTCAGGATCAGGATTGGGAGCAGTTCTAATGCAAGAAGGAAGACCAATTGCATTTGAGAGTCACCAATTCAAAGGAAAAGATCTGCTCAAACTGTCTATGAGAAAGAAATGATGGCTATTCTTCATGCATGGTCAAGCAATGGAGGCCCTATCTCATGGGTAGACACTTCAAGGTAAAAATTGATCATGATAGTCTCAAATACTTTTTGGAGCAAAGGTTATCATCTGAGGAACAACAAAAGTGGGTAACAAAAATGTTGGGTTATGATTTTGAAATCATATACAAAAAGGGTAAAGAAAATGTAGTAGTTGATGCATGTTGTAAGGGATACATCCGCAGATGCCTTACTATGTGGAATGTCCATGTTGATGGCCGATTGGGTGGATGAAGCAAGATTGGAATGGGATCAAGACAAGGATACACAATCTCTAATACAAAATATCAAGCAAGGATCTATGACATCTAACAAATTTGAGTGGAAAGGTAATGCCCTATGGTACAAGGACATGTTATACTTGAGTAAAGATTCTGAGTTGAAGCATAAGATTCTTGCAGAGCTACATGCCTCACCTTGGAGGACACTGGGTTTTGAAGACATATCATAGAATAAAAAGAGAATTATTTTGGGAAGGACTCAAGGGGGATGTACAAAATTTTGTATCAGAGTGTTTAGTGTGCCAACAGAACAAAGGGGAAACAATTAAGACACCAGGTCTGTTGCAACCCTTACCAATTCCTAGCCAGAGATGGGAGGAGGTCTCCATGGATTTCATCACCGGATTGCCTTGTTTAGAGGGTAAGAATGTTATTTTCGTGATTGTGGATAGGCTCACAAAATATGCCCATTTTTGTGCCCTATCACATCCATTTGCAGCCAAGATATAAATCACAACTATTTTTTTGGAGACATTCAAAGGCTACATGGAACCCCAAAGATAATTAGTAAGTGATCGTGATCCTATTTTCACAAGTAATTTTTGGACGGAATTATTTTCATGTTTGGGTACTCACTAGCTCACGCTTCATCTTATCATCCTCAAACCGATGGGCAAAAAATGGAAGTGGTCAACAAATGCTTAGAGGGGTATCTACGTTGTTTTGTATCATATAAGCAGAAAGGTGGATTAAATGGCTACCACTGCAAGAATGGTGGTATAACACATCTTTTCATACCTCTTCTCAAATGACCCCATTTTTAGCATTATATGGTTACCATCCACCTTCTATCACTTCCTCCTTGAGGGTGCAAACTAAGGTCAGAGATGTTGAGGAACACATTCAACATCAACAACATGTTTTGGCTAGTTTGAAGGAGAATTTAGCATTAGCACAAAACATGATGAAACAACAAGCAGATCAACACCGTAGTGAAAGACATTTTGAAATTGGTGACTGGGTTTTTATACGTCTCCAACCTTACAAACAGATGTCCCTAAAGCAACAAAAAAAGGACAACAAACTTGCTCCTAAATATTATGGCCCTTATAGTTCTACGTAAAATCGGGTAAAGTGTTGCTTATAAACTAGAGTTGCCTCCATCTTCACACATACACCCAATATTCCATGTTTCATGCCTGAAGAAGGTTATTGGATAGAAATTTGAAGCCCGACAGAGTTACCAAAACTTGACGAGGAAGGAAGAATCATTTTGGAGCCAGAGAAGATTCTGCAAACACGTACTAAGAGGTTGAGAACCAGAGACATTAAGGAATATCTGATCAAGTGGAAGAATATGAGCATAGAAGATGCAACCTGGGAGGATGAAGGTTTTTTGCAAAGAACATCCAAGATTATTCAACTTTGAGGACAACGTTGGTTTGAAGGGGAAGGGCATGCTACGCCTTAACCTATTGCTTGTATTAGGATATGAGTAGCGACTTGTGGCTTACCATATCATTTTATTATATCATTTATACTTTCTCATGCTTAATAGGTTGGCCTTGGTGATGGCCATAACATATGAATAGTATATATAGGGATCAGAGGTAGTAGTTCATTATCATTTGAGCATTTGAGTCTTATTATATGGTTCGAGGTTGCCCCCTCAAGTGGCGAAGCTATTCTAATTGCATATCGAGATCATTATTTTGTTCAAATGCATGATTTAATTCGATTGAATTGATTGACAATTTTAGATGGTAAGAACATTAAAAAATTCGTTATAAATATGCATACAAATTTGTGATTAGGGTTTGAAAAAGTAACAAAAATAATAAGTATGCAGCTGCTCAAGCTACGAGCCACTTAGTAAAGATAAATCGTGAGACGAGAGGAGAAATCGTGATTGCGTTGGAGGAGAAATTTGGTCTGCAAGTGAAGTCGAAGCAAAACCCTAACGACATTATGTAGACAACGACGACGATCTATAAGTTATTTTTGACCTGCGTGACGAACCTACATGTGAAATCCTGTTCGCATTGGCAATCGATGGACACATGTTTGATTAAATCCTGTGGCGTGATAATTTATTTTCACCCTTTCTTCTATTTTTATAGTTATTGTTTCACTTGTTTTAAAATTTAATTTAATTGTCATTTTAGGTTTCATGGTTTCTTCTATTTTTATAGTTATCGGTTTCTTTTCTATTTATATAGTTATTGGTTTCTTCTATACATTGTATAGTCTATCGGTTACAATTTTAGTTATATTGTATTACTTTCTAGTTTGGGTTTTTTTATGTTTTTACTATAATTATATTTTATATATTTTTACATTTTTATTATATATTTATATTTGTATTTAGTAATTTCTTTATTTTATATTTTTAAAAATATAAGTATTTTTTTAAAGTTGAATTTAATCACGAATTTTATCGTTGATTTTTTTAGTGACGATTTTTACTTAATTTTATTTTTGATGAATTCGAATGCGGTGACTTAGGGTGTATATACTCGATGCCATCACTGTGGGCTATAGCAGTAGCTATATAAAAGCCAAAGTAGGCGCCATTGTCCATGGACGACAATGTCGGCCTTGGGGGAAACCCTAAGGGGATGGGCTGAAATAACGAGGAGCAAAGGCCAAGGAATAAATGGGAATGCATGATGAAGATCTAGAGTGGCCAAAAACAAGGATAATAGTGTGCAATAAGAAGAAATAATTAAGGCTAATAGCGATGTCTCTCAAATGTTATGGTCTAGCCCACATGACCAAGTCCGATCATACCCCAATCCCGGCAGGCCCCTTAAGGCACCCGCTCAGGAGGAGAATGCATCAACCATTTTCACAAAAGAAATGGTTAGCAAGTGTAAAAAATATGGTGTATACAAGAGTCACTTTTTCAAATATTTGGTCATCATACTTGATTTGTATCATGAGGTAAAAATAAATTAAGACAACAAGATAGGTCGTTGTAGTGAGTTTATTTTTCACCTAGGATTGTAGACTTAAGACCAACAAATGGGAGGGTGGTTAACCTCCTACTCTTTAGGCTTTATGAGACCTAGGGAAGAGACCCTGAACTTAGGCAAATATAATGCAGTAGACCCAACCAAGTAGCCCAACCACTATGAATTCCTACCCAATTTGCTGTCACTAGCAAGATATTCATAAAGCTACCTAAGAATGGGAAAAGGTTGCACTCAAACAGATGATAATAACAATGATGTCCATAATGGGAAAGCTCATAGACATGAATCCAAAGTTATAATGGCTGAAATCTTAGGAGTTTGCAAATACAAAGTGAGATTTTAGTAAAATGTGGAGGTGAATGGAAATATTAACAAAAGAAAGTGATCAAATGAACTATGATCAGGGACTGAATCCATTGGGCAAGGACTTGTCAATAATTAGATCAAGTGAGGTATAATGATAATCAAAATAAAACAACTATCTACACAATTGCTGCACATTCCACCATAAATTCAGATAAGTAATAGGATGATCCTACACGTACCACTCATTACTCATCGAAACAAAATTTTGCAAGATGACAATACACTGATGTTGGGACAATTATAGAAGATACAAAGAAATGAAGACCTGTAAGGATTTTATAACTCAACACTCATACATGTCTCTACACAACACAAACAAATGCTTCATTACTAGACAATAATTTGTATAGTCAAAGCTTTATGATAAAAACCACAACACTTTCTCAACATCCTACAATGTTTGCTCTTTGAATTGGGAAAGACTATCACTATTCAACTGCTCTTAAAATTGGGAATCAGAATGCTTTGATTAGTATAACCAAGTTTGCTCAATAGCCAAAATATCCATATGGAGAGTTTCTTTTCCATTTTATACAATTTCCCTTTGCAAAGGTGCATAGCAAAGGTACTCAAAATATTCTGTCAAATGCAATTAGGGGTTATAAAGAAGCCATTTCTCAATATTAGGTGAAAACAAATCATCCACCGATGAGAGGGAAGATATGAGCATTTTGGATCAGCTTTGTCTAACTATTATGGGAGAAACACAAATGCTGCCTTGAAATGAGCAAATTTTAGCATAAAAATGACTTGTGGGAAAACTCGAATAGCGACCCATAGGGGAAGATACATGTGCATTCTTAAAATCAGGAGAATGGGTGATCAGGAGGCTGCCATTTGTTAATCAGATCAAAACTCCACCTTCAGATCACCATGATAGCATATATTTTTATTTATAGCTTGATTAACTTCTTAGCGTGGTTTGGTGGGGGTCCAAATGGGAGAAGTAGCTCACAAACAAGAATCTTCTAGAGAGAGTAAGAATAACTAAAAACACTTGAGGGCAATTTTGATACTGTTAGACTGAAAACTAGTAGAAGACGTCAAGAACTTTGTCAAGGAAATATCCATAATGTCTCCATCATTTGCCTCAAAATTTATACCAATACAAATGTCTCTTCAAGATCTTTCCAATGACATCGGTTGTAGGCGATTTGGAGCTCCCAGTCAAAAGTTATGAGCGAAAATTGAGCCCACGTCCATTTCAATGGAGTTTCTAGTTTGACGTTCTCGAACTCATTTTCCTTTGTCATTTGGACATTAGATTTAACCTTGTGTATATTGTCCTGTGACCAATCACATCAAGCCACATTGCCTCCTTTTATCTTTGCCTCATCGCTTAGCCTTCATTGATTTGAGACATGTGGCCTCGATCGGTATAATCATTCTACACAAGGGTTAAGGCTTGGGCCTCAACTCTTCGTACATAGGGGCCTCCGATGAGCGACACGTGGCTGTCATTGGTGTCATCCTCCTATGCGAGCTTCTAGACCCCTAGCCCTTGTGCCTTCCCCTTGCCAATTGCCAACACTTGTCAAGCATTTGTTTCTTCCCCTTCCTCTTTAGCTTGACTTCGGGTGCCGATGGGTGATACTTGTGACCCATTGGTACACTATATTTATGTGACCTTTGGAGACTTTAAACCTAGTTTAAAAAGCTGCTATGTGCTGATGAATGGTGCATGTTATCCATTGGTGATCTCTCATATGCCATAGGGTTCTAGCCAAGGAAATTAAATTTGTTGGTTTTCAAATTAATACAAAGTTAACCAATCAATCGTCAAGTGAACGTATGGAGGCCCAAAACACTTCAAATCTAGCCCAAGTTTTTGACTAGCTTGTAGAGACATAGAGCTAACCTGTGTAAGCCTTTTGGACAAGTTTAGATCACTTAAAGAATTCAAAAAGGCATTTAGTCTATCTTTCAAGTCCTTGAACTGCACGATTTTACAATAAGGTACCCAAACTTGAAGTGAACAATTTTGGGTGCCAATAGAATATAGGAATTGAGGAGGGCTTCGAAAAATTCTGCAATGCAAATATCCACACAAGTTTCACAGCTGAGAGGAAGAGATTGACCGACAAAAGTACATTGTATTAAATGAAAAGGAAATATGCAATGCATATGTGTGTGCAACCAACAATGGGTGCACTAGAACAGAATCTCCTCAAGAGACTAGAGATGACTCTAAGCTCCAATCTAATTTTCCACAAGGATACAAAGGTTCGTTATACAGGAAAGGAAGAGGTCAGTGAGAGATTTTTATTGGTTGAGTGAAAGGCGGGATAGGCTCATTCCCCAAGCTACACCAAATCCTTTTCACACATGTGAGGATAACTACTACTTAAATGTGCATTTATCAATGTTGTGCACGTAATAAATATTACCTTGGTAACAACACCACCTAAGATGGATTTCACAACAAGTGTGAATATGATTCACACCAACAGAATCCTGTCTACCTCTAGAGTACAGTATTCAATCTTTATTTATGCTTTATGTTTGCAGGCATTCAAACTATAATTTCTCATTAGCATTGTGATGGGTGCCATGATGGACAGTTTGAATATGGTAGTGGTAGTAAGTGTTCATTGAATCCGAATATTGGCATGAACTGCATAATGATTGTGGACTAGATCATGTAAAAAGCTTTAGTTTCAAAGATGTTCAAATTATTATTTTAGAGTGTGGTGTCCTTGGGGCCTAAACTATATAAGAGCAAGTCCTACTTTGAAATGTTGTATGATAGTGCGGTGCATCAAATTTTGAAATACTACAAACAATGGGCATTGGGATATTCTATTTATACCATTTTTGTGTTCTTTTTGTGGTTATGCATAATTTTGTAATTAGGTAAAGCTTTTCTGTTCTTGAACTTTCTCCGTGGGCTATTATGTGACATTTCTTACTTGGATCCATGACACATTGCTTTCCTTGAAATTTCTCCAAGCTAATTTAATTTTAATAGTGAGGTGCCTTAAAGTGTTTTTCAGGTTAATGTTACATTCTCATATTTTGCCCTACAACACCATCAGCTCCTGGTTTCGTGTATTGTGTTGTCTGCCTCTTGAACACAGTTTTTACCTTAGCCTGCAGGCAGTCTCTTTGAATCATGTTTTTCTTCGGTATACGTTTTTGCATCATTTTTATGAAGATTCTTTGGAGATGATTATGTTTGTGGCAGTCCCATTGCATACATTTGAAATTTCCCACTTTCAGATAGAACCATTGGCTCCTAGGAGAGATTTTCTCTATCCTGAAATTGCTAAGAAATATTCTCATCAGCAGTGTGCACCCTTCTGTTATTCTTTTAATCACCACCATTTGGTTATGTTTAAAGAATTGCCAAATATGGAAGGATCTGCAAAATAGGACATGGAAGGCTAGTTTTACCATACTATTTCATGTCTCCAAATCAGTTGTCAGTTTGTCAGACAGCCATTTATATAAATGATGAGATTGAATGAGATACCAACATAGCTACGTTAGATGGCCTGTTTTCTCTGCCAGGGAGGATGGGATAATTAGTTTCTTATCCCGTGCTAAGATTGAATGATATACCAACATAGCTATGTTGGAGGGTTCAGTAGTTGTATTTCTCCCATGGGGAGGATGTGATATTTAGTTTCTTATCACGTGCCTTTGCTTGTGAGTTCAAATCACACTAGTCATGTTTATGTGCCTAACATGCTTCTAAAAGCCTTAAAAAAGGCTTCTAAAAAATCATGCAAAATTAATACTTGTAACTTTGTAAGTTGCTTGCCAATCACCTTGGTTTGGTGTGGACTTACTTTTCCAAGCTAATTGATCCGAGTTTAAATCACTCTATGTCTATGCCTGCCAAGCTTCTAAAAAGCTGTAAAAGGCTTCTAAAAAAATCATACAAAATCAATACTTCCAAGTGGGCTTGTCAAGCACCCATGTTTAGTGTTTTGGCGTGGACTTTATCTTTACAAGCCAATCGATCCGAGATCAAATCCCTCTGAGCATGTGTATGTCTATCAGGTTTTAAAATCCTGTAAAAAGGCTTCTAAAAAAATAATACAAAATCGATACTTGTAAGTGCCTTGTGAAGCATCCCAATTTGTGTTTTTTTGTGGACTTACATTTACAAGCTTATTGATCTGAGTTCAAATCACACTAGACATGTCTATGACAAGCTTCTAAAAAGAAAATCCTAAAAAGGCTTCTAAATTTTTTTAATAGAAAATCAATACTTGTGAGTTACTTGTCAAGTACCCAGCTTTGGTGTTTTGGTGTGGACTTATGTTTTCAAGCTAATTGATTTGAGTTCAAATCACACTGGGCATGTATATGTCTGACAGGTTTTTAAAAATCTGTAAAAAGACTTCTAAAAAAATAATCCAAAATCAATATTTGTACGTGCCTTGCAAAGCATTCTGGTTTGTGTTTTGGTGTGGACATACATTTACAAGCTAATTGATCTGATTTCAAATCACTCTAGGCATGTCTACGACAAGCTTCTAAAATCATCATAGAAAATCAATACTTGTAACTTCCTTCCCAAACACTCTGGTTAGGTGGTTTGGTGTGGGTTTAAATTTACAACGTAATTGATCCAAGTTCAAATCACACAGGGCTTTTCTATGACTCTCAAGCTTCTAAAAAGACATAAAAAGGCTTTTAAAAAAAATCTTACAAAGTCTATACTTGTAAGGGTTTGGTGTTTTGGTGTTGACTCACATTTACAAGTTAATTGATCTGAGTTCAAAGCACACTGGGCATGTCAATGTGTGACAAGCTTCTAAAAAGTTGTGAAAAGACATCTAAAAGAATCAGAAAAAATCAATACTTGCAAATACCTTGCCAATCAACCTGGTTTGGTGTCTGGAGTGGACATACATTTACAAGCTATTGATCTGAGTTCGGAGTTGTGCTAAATGTGAGCCCTTATTTACTCCTCTGGTGATAAATTTTTTATTCAACATTCACCAGCTAATTGATCTGCATTCTGAGTTGTGTGCTGTATGTGTGCCCTTATCTGCTCCTCTGATGACAAGAATTTTATTCAACATTCAAGATATTGTGCCAGAAGCCATTTCATGAATTCTTGTAATTGCATAGCGAACAAATGTTTAACAATGTCAGTTACAGAAGGGAATCTTTGCATTTTGTTTGCATATATATATATATTTGGGTTTGCTTAGTTTTGTGTTGCAACTTACGACCCTCTGTTTCGTTTTGTTTGCAGGACATGGGCTTCAGTTTGTTTGATTAGGGTTTTTGGGTATGAAGCGGGAGGCAACTTAGTTATGTACAATGGCCAGAGCACGTGAATTTAATTTTTCCAGCATAGTCACATGGGAGTCATAAATTTGGCTAATGGGGTGCTACACGATCAGAGTGAATGAGTGGCAAAATAGGTTCTTTAGGCTTATGATAGTTTTTCCAATTCTCTTTGGTAAGTGTAATAGGTGTCTTTTTCTACTACATTCATAAGCTTATGGATGTGGTTGCACCTTCAAATTTTCACTCCTTGCATCGATGTTTTTAGTTTTCTAAAAAAATCAATATATGGGGAACCTTTTCTCAACTTCTGTTTCAACGTGGGGGAGAATAACATCATTAATTTGGCGAGCAGGGTATCATATTTAATGTCAATTTGAATGTAAGGCAAGATATGTTTTATTAGTTTTATGGCTACTGTACAATGCTCTTAACCTATTGTAGGCTGTATTTGTTTTTTTACCCCAATAATGTAAGGAGAATTTTGTTTTATGCCATTTTATGTGTTTGCTGTTATGTTCATTTTATAGTGCTCTTACTTAAGTGTTATGAGTTACCACCCTAATAAGCTTTAGGAGATTTAATTCCCTATTTTTTAGTAGTGTTCAATTTGTTTTATAATGTACAGTGCGATTCCAGACTTTTCCAACGACTTTACTCTCGCTTAAGTGTAGATGAGATATTGTTACTATTAATAGCTTAAGAGGGATGATTTCCCTTTTTTTTTGTGTACAGTAATTTTTAATGCACAGCACAGGTTCAGAACTTTTTACAAATTTCCAACCATTCTTGTTTCAATGAGGGAAAAATACACGATTTATCTGGTGCAGTCATATTTAATGTGATTTTGTATTTGATATTGTGCAATTTATCCTGCAAATTGTAGTGTGTTCCAGTAATCTAAAATTCAGAATTTGATAGGTATAAAAGCATAGATGTCCTTTTTAACTACTTTTAAAAGCAGTAGTAGATGTGATTGACCCTACAATTTTCTTAACCTTTGCATCAATTTTGTTATAGTGCTCATAATTATGCTTTCTGGTACAATGCTGGTTTGCCATTTTTTCCAACTAATGTTTTTTTATTATTTAAATATTAACCAAAATTTGTGGACCTTTCAACTTTTTAAAGGTGTCAGGATGATATTCGTGTACCATCGTTATTGTCTTTCACTATCTTATGGTGGGAATATTTTGTTAACCAGGTCTTCCATTTCGTGGTCTCTAAGTTATTCGGTGAAAAGCCTCTTTCCTATAAAAAATGAGTTCGAGATTCATTCACTACATTGGGTAATCAAGGAGCAAGAGTCTCTAGTGTGTCTAAGATTCGCGAGTCTTTAGTCTGTTGTAAGTTTGATGTTCAAGAGTACTCTGGTCTTGTTATCGCAGCTAGCCTTCTTGGGTAATGGATTTGTGTTAATGCTAAGTTCTATATTCTTGTTCTCATTATGAATGCGAGTTTATCCCGCTATGCGCTTTGATGTTGGTATCAAAGCGATCTCTTCTATGTACGTCTATTCGATTAATATTAAAAAGAACATGCTATTTTGCTTCAATTCTCTGTCTCTCAGTGAATGATTGTCTTCATTTTCATTTGTGAAACTAGTTAATACATCGTAAATTGGGCAAAGAGGTGAGCCTCCTTTGTAAGCTGCCAGGGTAAACGTAGTTTTGTTGCCAACAAGTACCAGCAATGGAGTTTGAAGATCACACTTAGATGCTAAGGTGCTTTGACATTATTCTTGTCAATTCTGCTATAGATGTAGAGGAAGAAACTGATCCACTCCCCTCTAGGAAATCGCCTAAGATGGCATATAGTCATGTTTATGATATTTTGTATACATTTCATTGATAGCTGCTACCACTCTAAAAATCTGTGAGTTTGTCATTCAAGTTTCTCAAACTAGCAATCATAAGTATGATATACAACTGATAAATCTTGCACATATCCAAACTCTTAACAAACAAAAGACTTAAGTTTGCCTATATAGGATGTGTACAAATCTATATCGCTGCTTTATTGAGACGTGGATTAAATGCCTCTCTCTTGTGTTGTTTGATGGATTTACAAGTTGACAACTTTAAAGACTCTTCTAGTTATTTAAACTGGTTTGCATAATGGACAAATTATCGACTCAGCTTGCATAAAGAAGCTGGTCAAGTAAGTGCACCGCTTACACCTTGCCACTATAGGTCTGCATATGATTCTGGAGCATGCCCATTAGCCATTCACTACAAAATCATCTACCGTTTGGTTAATACTATGTATCCAACAGTTAAGCATGGTATTACTAAAGGCAACAATGTGGTGAGTCATACTAGTTGAGAGAGCTAAAATAATGAGTTAGAATATATATCATGGTCTCGGATCAAAGTCTCTAAGCAATGAACATTGTCTAAAGAGATAATAAATAAAGACCAACCCAAGTTGGAAAATGCTACAATAGTACATGAATCCAAATCCGACATAACCTTGTCTTTTAGATCTAAAAAGTCTCTTCTTGCATTACCCGAAACTTGAAGAAGTAATCCCTGCATGGTCTATAAGAAGATTTTCTACACCGATGTTGTTAGAGCATCTAATTCTAAAGAAAGACAAAGTTGTTCTTCCAGAAGTAACAAACCCGCTTTACCAAATAAATGTTTTATTGGAATGGCTACTATCACATCGGAAGATGCAAAAACATGTTAATTATAGATGAGTCAGCCGAAGCTTTTACAAGTGAGCCATTGCATAATATTGCAAAAACTCAACCCTTGCAACTAGATTGGTATAAATTGGATTGTTTTACAGCAACACAAATAAATGAAATGATTCATGGGATGATAGGATGGTCTAATACTCAGTTGCTCATGTATCGAAAAGATCCCAAAACCATTGCAGAAACAATTGCCAATGGATTCGTTGGCATTTCTCGAGAATGGTGGGATGTTAATACTCATCAAATAAACATCTTGGATGGAGGTAATATTGTACTCCTGCTGCTCACGATTGTTGAATTCTTAGGTACTGTGGACAATGATAAGTACAAAAATACTACTCTGTTTATAAAAGCCAAAATTTGTGATATGAGTAGGATAAAAGAATATCAATGTTATATGCAGAGATTATACTATAATTAAGGAAACACAACTGACCCAATAATGAAGCTAAGATATGTTGAGTCTTTTCTTGCATATTTTGCCATTAAATATAAAAAAGCTATGCACAATAAAACTCTAGAGCATGTAGTTTTGTTTTCTATACTCAATTGTCTAGGTGCACTAACACTTCATCCAGACAGATCTGAACTCTCACCTAAAGTGCGTGAAGTTACCAGGTCCCTCATTTGTACTAACTTGACAAGGTGTTAGCATGCATGTTCATGATTACCGATACCAAATATTCATTTAATCACAGAGATCATAACAAATATCACAAAGAAACACATGTAACAAGGAAACATAACAGATCAAACCATTCCTAAGATCAATTGCACTACGTGATCACTATACTTAGATACATCCAATACTAGAATCCAACCACAATGATCCATTAATAACCAAAAGGTTCCATACCAGAAGATGAATACATAGCCATAGTATCAAATATAGGTGTCGGGGTTTGCCCTTCACTTTGCATATGCATTCCCAAAATATCTTGCATGCTTAAAAATAGCCATGCGTACATACAAAAGCATCTATATAGCGTGCATGCTTTCTACAAGCTTAATAATAGATCAGTCCTATAATTAAACTCTACTTTAACTCCTATTCTTGGCTCGATCCACGTATGACCTTTGATCTTCACATGCATGTGCTTTATCTCCCAAAATAGTTGTTCCTTTATCTCCAAGTCTTCACGCTTTCTTCTAAATCTGGAACGTTGCTTGAACGCCACTCAATCTTGACATTGTCTATTTTTTAGCCGGTGGCTCCAAAATTAGCCAAGTCCGGGATAGTTCCTTCTTGGGCGTGAGCTTTCGCACGCCGTATGCATTTGCATTACGTGCACGCACCTTCACGCTTGCCGCTTGCGTACCCAACATCTTCACGCGTGACTGTACTTAGTCAAAATGGGTCGTGCAACATTACCCCACACTAAATTGGATTGTCATCCTCGTGCAATACCTTAGTCGCCAAAAACATAAGTGATCGCTACAAAGAATTCAATGCCCAAAAATATTCATCTTACCTAACTCACAATTGGATCGAGTAGAGAATTTGTTGGAAGAGTTTACAGCAACTCAACATCTATTTCATTCTCAACTTTCTTCCATTCCTCAAGCTCTGCCAATGCTTTCTCGGGCACCACCTCTACAATCCCTAACACTTGTTAGGCACCAACTCTTCCACCCTGCTCTTGAGCTCCTGAATGACCACAGTCAATTTTGTGCACACTCCCTCAATCACGTCCATGTGGTCCAACACCATATTTTGAAACTGACCTATCCGAAGCTCTAACTTGTCCTTTTTGGCCTTAATCACTTCTTTCGTTTTATTTTTTTAGCCATAACTCGAGTGCGCTCAATTTTATTCATGGGCGTCTTCTCCTGGATAGTCTTGAGCATTGCTTCTTCATCAATCATGCGCGCATCAATAATAGGTTCATATTTCGCACCTATTAAAGGCCACATCAACCTTGCCACTTGCTTCCTTGAGCTTCACAAACAAATCTTCAAGCTCAGTAATTCTAGCCTCAATAATGACCTTATTAGCTTCTTTTTCCTTTGCAACTTCTTCTGTTGTTGGCCCTGTGCCACTCTTAATGTTCTCCAAAAGCATGCCTACCAGATCCTCCAAGTACTCCATCTCATCATTGTAGTCACATTTGGCTTGGCTTACTAGAGCTAGGTACTATCCCAAAATCCGTTTCACCAAAGCGCCGACCCTGTCATACGCTTCCTTAGTGCGGCCCTATTCTCCTTGGAGGTCCTTCTTCAAATCCTCGACCTCACGCTCCTTTTATTTCTTATATGTTACCAAGACTTTCACTGATGGCGCATCAAGGTTCCTCCGTCCAACATCCGCGACAACTTGTTCAAGGCCTTGCACGCTTGCTCATCAATTAGGTACATAGGGTCGACTGCCTTATACTTCCTCCCGACTCACTCTTTAACTCAATGACATCGATGGAGTTGTTACTTACCTCGAACTCAGGTTCTTTTGCAAAATTGTGCAAGTTCCAGCTCAACATATTCTTGGTTCATGACACTCCCCATGCTTATCCATTAATTTCTAGCCATATAACTTCTCATTCGCAATGTGCTTTGAAAATGCGTCCTCAAGACCTTCTTAGGGTCATCCAAAAAATCCATGTGTGGTGACTTGGGTATCCATCTCTTTGCGCCTTCACCTTTGTCCTTGTCTTCTTTAGGGTAGAGGTGCCTCGCACTTGTCCCAAATCCCGCACCTTTTTCTTCCTTGATAACATAATTTTCATTTGTCATTTTCTTTTCATGCGCCTCCTCTTCTATCGGCGTTTTGTCCATAAGTGGACTTTTATTCTCCTCCCCCTCTGCTTTGTGTGTGATTGCTTTGATTCTCACCTTTCTTTTCCTCCAATGCCAAATTCATTCGTACTCGAGTTCCTCGCGAAAAGTTTCTCCTTTCTTTTCCAAACCGGACTCCTCACCTGTCTCTCTGCTGGAAACAAATGTCGCCCTTCCGTGCTTGACTTTTTTTCCTTCTCCGCATTGTCTGCGGTGGCTGAGATGTTACGGCGCCATCTTTGTTTCTTCTTGTGTAGTACATCTTCTTGTGCCGTGAATGATCAAGTTTACCTTCCTCTTCTCCTGCTTCTCTTCGAAGTGTCGCGCCCGTTTTCTTTAATGGTGGCACCACTAGTCTTCCAGGATGTGGGAGGGTAGAATTTGTAACTTCCATCTTAACTCTTCCCGAGTCTTCAACCTCATTCGCGCAAATCTTTTGCTTATCAATCCTGTAATGGTAACATTCACTGGGGGCTTAAGTCTAGTGTGTCGGGCTCAAGTGTTTCCAAGTATGCGGGCCTCCCATCATACCAATATGTCGCGCGCAGGATGTGCAAGTCCAAGTCAACCTTAACAACATCAAAGGTCAACTTCTATGTGTCTTTATTTCTGTTTACAACACAATGGAAGTACCAGGGAGTGAATGTGAAGCGTAGCTTACACCAAGGACCCATCTCCCCATCCTTCATTCTGAACCATGTAAGACTGTAATGCTGATCCACTGCAAACTTTTCCTGCTCCCCAACTTCTATGGGTAATTCCCATGGAATGCGCCACTCGTTCTCAAAATCCCCACGCAACCTGTTATACCACTTATCAATTCTGTCCTTGTATGTATTTGAAATTGCGTCATCACAGTGTAGCCAATAAACTCTACATCAAGAGATTTGTTTACAAGTGGGTAAACTCACATATCATCATCTAGGTCATTTGATAATCCAATCTTACGGTACTCCAATCTCCCAAAAGACAATGAGAAGGAGGATCGAGCCCTAAGTTATCTTCGATTCTTCCTTGTTTTCGCACCGTTGCCTCTTGATAATTCCATCAACAAAATATTGTGCAATGTTGTAGTGTGCTTTGTTTGCCATCCTATGCGCAATGTATACAAATTTTTTATTCACGTTTGTCCACCATTTCGAGGTGCCCAACTTGCAATTGACCAATATGGCTGCAATCCTAGTTGCAAGGTCTGCATGAGGTTTTCGATAAGCATAACCCTTCCTCCCTTCTTGTAATTTAGTGCTGTGGCTAATTCACCAATCTTCGCATTGGAGCATAAGTCCACCCCATGTCCTCTCATGTACTCCTTAATCTGTGACATGCTCAATCAATTGAGCTATAAATCGCATCCTCTTACATGCGAAATAAAAGAAATCCTCATGCACCCTAGACATGAGCCACTAAAATAAATATGTAGGCTTTGTGAAGAAGAGTAATTCAAACAACTGTAGGATTCCCACTTTTTCCAAGTTCCTCTGTACTGAGTCATCGACCAATACTTGTCCTTCTTCATTTGTTTCGGTAGCTCTCGCAACATGTACGCCTTCAACGTTCCTTCATGTCCTAGAGCTCTATGGTTGTATTTACTGATTTTACACTTGGGAAGTTGAGACTTTTAAGTCCGAACCTAAGAACTCCTTGTGTAGGTACTTGCATTTCCAAATATATATCCTCCAGGTCTCCCCACCTCAAATTCAAACCTCTTTGTCAGTGCTTTACTTCCGGTCTTAGGTGCCATTGCTCCTGCAAATCTTTTCCTAGGTACTTATGTCTTCCCACACCTTGCTATCCGAGCGATGCAAACCCTAGCTATTCAAACTCGCCTCAGTAAAACCTTCTCTCCATGCCCTGATTGTTGTTTCAAACTCGTCTTTGTCACAAGGAACCACACACAACTTCGTGCGCACACCTCTAGTTTGCTCTTCTTTTCCTTCACTCTTTTCACAAAGTCGCTCGATAGCTTGATTGCTCCAAGTTCTCTTTGAATGTAAGGTAGCAAATGACTTGACTTGCCCCCTTTTTATACTTTTTCGTACCCCACCGACCTACTTTTTCCACTTAACACACACTTTTTCTCGCTTTAAAACTTTTAAGTCACTTTCTTAATAAAGTACCTTATTTGCCTTTTGCTTTATTCCGCGACTTCCTTTCGCGCACAAGTAGTTGTAACCTTCGGCACACCCTACTACACAGGTCACATACCTCCTTACGTGCACCTCCCACACATAAGTACATAACCCTCTGTGCCTCACACTAAGTATTCCACCATGCTTTGCTTTCTACCTCATGTTCCACCGCACGATCATTCTTCACGTGTGGTCCTCAATCTGAGCAATTTACTTAAGAGCACCTTCATCCATAACACACTGTAACACCTTTCTCTCTCGCGCCAACCTTTCAGAGAATACCCTCAATCGTGCCAACTTGTATCAAATATGATGCCAACAATCTTTCTTTTGTACCTGATCCACCCCATACTAAAAGTATGCACAGTCCTCTGCACATGAAATCAATAGATAATAATCAGCTTCTTGGGTGCAAATGCACTTATTACGACAAAACACAAAACAAAATTGACAAAGCATAACAACACTTTGGAAGGAAACAAAAAAGGGAAATCTAATCTAAGTGGCAACACTACCTTATTACAAACACCAAGAAGACTTATTTATAGTAGGGCTTCAACCTACTCCCATTGAAGTAATCTGGGCAACACGGTGCCATCCAACACTGCAATTTACAAGCACTTGATTCAAGTATCTTGGTTACTACAAAAGCTCCCAACCAATGCAATTTTAATTTCCATGGGTGACACGTAAACTTGGAATCATAAAGAAGGACCATCTTTCCGACTTCAAATGTCTTATTCTTGATGTGCCTATCATGCCATGCTTTCTATCTGGTCTTCTCGGTATTTTGGCTCCAACGTGTAATGACACGCCTCTCATCTAACTGCATTGGTTTGTCAATGCGCTCTTCCACAACTTTCTTATCAACTAGTCCCCCTACACGCACAATATGTAGGGATGGTAACATGAATTCAATAGGCAATATAGCCTCCACGCCAAACACCAACTGAAAAGGTGTGGCCTTATTCAATTGTTGGTAAGTGGTCCTATATGCCCAAAGTACGGATGATACTTTATCATCCCAATATTTTCTTCCAACATCACAAATTTTTGTCAATGTCTATCCCAGAATCTTGTTGAAAGCTTTTGCAATACCATTAAGATGTGGGTGATAAGATTTAGTCTTATGGTGTGCCACCATAAAATCTACCAATAGAATTCTGATTGTTTCATTCAAGAAATGAGTTCTATGTCACTTGTCAAGCTTAATGGACAACTATACCTGCTAATAATAGTCTCCCATAAAAATCTTGTTGCCGTGGCTACTGTACAATCCTTTGTAGGTGCCGCCTCTTCCCATCTTATTAGATAGTCGGTGAAAATAATAATGTAGCGCACATTTGTCCTATGCACGAGTGGTGAAATAGGACCTACAAAGTCAATAGCCCACTTCTCAAAAGGTTCAACACTTGGAATAAGCCGTAACAACATCTCTTCAATGGTTCCAAGTTTTCCAAGGCACTGACAATGATCACATGCCTTCACATATTCCTTGGTATCCTTGTACAAAGTCTCCCACCAAAGTCCAGCCATTAGAATCTTGCACGTGGTAGCATCACCAACGTAATGACCTCCTGCTATCCCACCATGAGATTCTTCCATAATAGCCTCGTGCTCATGCTCCAGAACACAACGACACAAAAATTCATCGTGAGCTTGTACAAATCTCCACCTATCAAATGATAATGCACCACACATATTACAAGATGCTTCTTCTCCAATGTCTTCATTCCCTTAGGCGCCGCCTAGTGTGCAAAAATATTGCAATGTTATCCAATTCTCTGGGTGCACAGTTTAATTTAAACAACTGTACATCCAAAATTGTGTCCTCAATGCTCTGCATGTCCTCACTAGAATTGATCCTTGACAAATGATCAGGCCTTGAATTACTCTTTCCTGGTTTTACAATTGTGAACTCAAACTCCTGAAACAAAAGTATCCATCTACAAACGCGTCCTTACAAAACATGATTGTTAACCAAATACTTGAGTCTATATAATCCATGTAGAATATGAATGGTGTTGCCAACAAGTACTGCCTGAACTTGTGCAACGTGTAGATCAAGAAAAAGTCTCGCGCTCAGTAGTTGTATGATTCTGCTCCGCGGGTGTTAAATTCCTATTTGCAAAGAAAATGGGATGATCTATAATTTGTTCTCCTGGTTGCACCAATACTGCGCTAATTTCCATGCCAGAAGCATCAACATGAACATGAAAGGGTTTGTCCCATGAAAGAAAACAAAAGATTAGTGTAGTAATCAACCTTTCCTTCAATGTTTCAAATCCTCACATTTGCACGTTGCCCCAATAGAATTTCTCTTTAGCCTTCAACAATTCTTCCAAGGGTGTGACAATCTTTGCATATCCTTGATTGAATTTCATATAATACCATGTATGTCCCAAGAATCCGCGCTCTTCACTTTGATTATTAGGTTCTTCCAAACCCAAGATGACAACTATCTTGGCTGGGTCCACCAACAATCATTCCTTGCAAATTATATGCCCAAGTAACATTCCAAATGGTGTGGCTATCGGGCTATTGGGCTCCACAACCAACAATCTCCCACTTGAGACCGATTGCCAGTAACTCCACCACTACACGGCCGCTTGGACTTTTCTTCTTGGCTTGTTTCTTCCACTTCAAGATCAATCTTGAAGACCCATAGAAGTTGAATGAAAATCCAACTTTTCCTTTTCATTGGCTTAGTAAACATATTAGCAGGATTATCATCTGTATGAATCTTCACTAACTCAAGCTGCCCATCCTCCAACACTTGTCGTATGAAGTGATATCTTAGCTGAATGTGTTTTGTTCTTGAATGGAAGGCTGAGTTCTTTTCCAGGTGAATTGCACTTTGACTATCACTGTGTAACTTACAATCCCCTTGCTCCTTACCCAACTCTTCCATGAACCTGCTCATCCATAACATTTCCTTACTTGCCTCAGTCGCTGCAACATATTTTTCCTCTGTAGTAGATAGGGCAACTACCTTCTGCAACTTTGAGATCCAACTCACTGCCACACCACCAACTATAAACACGTATCCAATAGTGCTCCTCCTGCTATCCACATCTCCTGCCATATCTGAATCCACAAATCCCTATAAAGTATAATCTGACCCTCTGAAGCACAAGTGCCTACTAGTGGTCCCTCTCAAGTACTTGAGAATCCACTGGACTGCCTTCCAGTGTGCTTTACCCGGATTTTCCATATACCTGCTAACAACTCCCACTACTTGGGCAATGTCTGGCCTGGTACAAACCATGGCATACATAAGGCTCCCAACTGTTGAAGAATAAGGAACCCGTGCCATATAATCTTTTTCCTCTTGTGTTGTTGGGCATTGCTCTTTACTTAGTCTAAAATGCCCAGCCAAAGGTGTACTAACTGGTTTCGCATTCTGCATCTGAAACCTTTCTAACACCTTTTCTACATAGTCCTCCTGAGACAACACCAATTTCTTATTTATTCTATCCCTCTTGATTTGCATACCAAGGATTTTCTTTGCTGCACCCAAATCCTTCATTTCAAATGTTTGTGCAAGCTTTTCCTTAAGCTTTGCAATTTCCTACATATTAGACCCTGCTACAAGCATATCATCTACATATAACAGAAGAATAATGTAGCTCCCACTATCCAACCATTTAAAGTATACACAATGATCTGATTGACATCTAGTAAAACCATGCTCATGCATAAAACTATCAAACTTTAGATACCATTGCTAGGGAGCTTGCTTGAGCCCGTATAGGCTCTTCTTCAACCTGCAAACCAATTTCTCCTTACCCTTCACCTCAAATCCAAGTGGTTGCTACATATAAATCTCCTCCTCCAAGTCACCATGGAGAAATGCCGTCTTGACATCAAGTTGCTCTAAGTGTAAATCTTCAACAACAACTAAACTTAATATAGTACGAATGGAAGACATCTTTACAACAGGGGAGAAAATTTCATCAAAATTGATACCTTTCTTTTGTTCATACCCCTTCACTACAAGCCTTGTTTTGTACCTTTTCGTCCACCTTCTTCTTCTTTCACACGGTAGACCCATTTGTTTTGTAGTACTCTCTTCCTAGCCAAAAATTTGACTAAATCCCATGTTTGGTTCTTCTCTAGGGAGTCCATTTCCTCCTTCATTCCATGCTCCCACTCCTTAGTGGACTCCACCTGCATTGCTTCATCAAAGTTCTCTGGCTCACCAATATTTTTCAGTAACAAATAATACAAAGCAGGGGAAAATCTTTATGGAGGTCTACTAATACGTTGTGACCTTCTTACCAAAGATGGGGATGTCACGGGATCATTATTTTCTTGCTGCTCATTTTCTTGAATTTTTGACAGAGGTGCCGATGCAGACTCTGGCTGTCGTGCTCGACCTATAAAACTATCAACCTCGGTACCTGTAGGTGGATATTTTCCATCTGAGAGTTCATTTTTAGGAGCTATATCCTCAACCAAATCTTCCCTAGGCTTTTTTTCATCTTGTACCTGATCCCTGTACATTCTATTTTCACGCCAAACAACATCACGACTCCTAATTATCTTAGATTCATCTAGATCCCAAAACCGAAATCCATAATCACCATTAGAGCCATAGCCTATGAATGTACAATGTTCGGATTTTGAATCCAATTTCTTCTGTTTTCTTTATTAACATGCACAAATGCCTCTGAACCAAATAATCTTAAAAATGAAAGGTCTACCTCTTTCCCGGTCCATAATTCTTCAGGAATTCCTCCATCTAATGCACTTGAAGGCCCACACGGTTTATTAAGTACACAACAAGTATCTATGGCCTCTGCCCAAAACTGAAGAGGCAGCCCCACATGTAATCTCATTGACCGTGCACGCTCCATTATTGTTCTATTCATCCTCTCACTAACACCATTTTGTTGTGGAGTCCTGGGAACTGTTTTCTCTCTACGAATCCCATTCAAGGAACAATAATCATCAAATTTCTTATTGCAATACTCACCGCCATTATCAGATCTCAAACATTTCAATTTAAAACCACATTCATTCTCAGCAAGTGCTTTCCATTTCTTAAATGTATCAAAGACATCAGACTTACGCTTAATGCAATATACCCATACCTTCCTTGTGGCATCATCTATGAATGTGACATAGTATAGAGAACCACCAAGAGATGCAACATGGATCGCCCCCACACATATGTATGAACTAGCTCCAACTTTTGCTCTTTCTTGGTATTCCTGCCTTGAGAAATCTAACTCTTTTTGTTTTCCAAAATGCAATGCAATGCTCTTTTGTTTTTGAAGTCTAATTGCTTCAAACATGAAAGCTTACCTTTTCCTGTAGAATTTTCATGCCCTTCTCACTCATATGTCCCAATCTTCTATGCCACATGCTGGCATCCTTATCTGAAGTAGACAATATGGTAGAAGAATTAGATATACAAGTAGATAAATAAATAGTGCCTACTTTCTTACCCCGTGCCACTGCCATGGCACCCTTGGAAACCTTCCAAGCATCTGAAGTGAATGTGATTGTGCAACCTTCACCACCCACTATCCTGTCCTGCAGAGATGAGATTTCTCCTGAGACTAGGCATGTGCCTCACGTCTCTCAATATCCATGTAGTTCCGTTCTACAATTTCAGGTGTACATTGCCCTTCCGACAATGTTGCATGGCTCATCATCACCTAAATAAACCTGTCCAAAATTTCCTTGGACGTACTCTTTAAAATAGCCCTTATCAGGGGTTGCATGGAAAGAGGCACCTGAATCTATTACCCAAGATTCTACTCTAGTATCAAGAGAAAGTAGAAGAGCATTCCGAACAATATTACTTGTTGGATTTTCCTCTTTAATACCTTCAGGTTGGTTTTCTTTGTTTCCTTTGAGCCAACAATACTTTTTAGCATGTCCTCTCTTTCCACAATTCCAACAAATAATGCCTTTACTCCTAGATTTGGATCTGCCAATATTCGATTTAGATCTCCCACGAGCTTTACTCTTTGATTTCTCCTTGCTCCTCCCTCTACTCTCCATATTCAACACATTTCCAGAAGAAGAATTTTCCCTGTACTTTTCCTGTGTATTTCCTCATTTAAGATGACACTTACCACATCTTCAAATTTAAGAGAAGTAGATGATGTATTACTAACTGCCATTACTAAGTTGTCCCAAATTTCTGGCAAAGAACATAGGAATAATAATGCTCTAACCTCCTCATCAAATGGGATTTTAATCTGAATCTAACTCGATTTACAATAGCGTGGAAATCATTAAGATGGTTACATATAGATCCACCTTCTTGCATTTGTAGATTAAACAATCTTTTCATCAAATAAACTTTATTGGATGCACTAGGTGTTTCATATAAATTAGCTAGAGTTTTCATCAACTCTACCGTACTCTTCGCCTGTGAGATATTTGAAGCTACGGACGATGCGAGACTTAGTTGAATCACACCGAGAGCCTTCTTGTCCAAAACATTCCATTCATCATCAGACATGAATGGGGGCTTCACTCCTACACCTCCCAACGGTAGGTATAGATCCTTTTGATATAGGTAATCTTCCACCTGCATTTTCCATAGTTGGTAATTTTGGTCGTCAAACTTCTCAACTCTAAACTTACTCTCCTCTACCATTACTGCTTCTCCCACTCAAAAAGAAATCCCTCTATGAGTATACTACCAAAAATAAATTTCAAATGCGCTCTGATACCAATTGTTAGGATTATACCAGTTGTACAGATAAACAAGCATGCAATGAATAATGCGGGAAACATAAAATAGAAATAATATGCAATAAAACAGAGACATGATTTAACATGGTTCACCCAAAATGGGCTACGTTCAATCAGAAATAGCCAATCCTTTTATTCAGTCCAGCAAAACTCTCTTACAGTGCATCAACTGCTACAGTGAGCCTCATACATTCGACCCTTTAAAGATATTCAAGTTTATATCATTTTGGGAAACATAGAAAGCCACCCGTTAGATCTGTGACCTAATAAAGAGTGGTCCAGATTTCACAATGCATAAATACATATTAAATGTGGTAGGTGGGGGGCGCGCCTTGAGCCCCTGTCAGCGCGCAGCCTCGGTCCTGCCTGCGGGGCGAAGCCCCCTGCAACCCCGCCGCGCATTATCGGGCTCCACAACCAATAGCTATCGGGATCCACAACCAACAAGCCCTGTGGGAAAAAGTCTTGAAAATCATGCAAAAGTTCAATAATCGTAGCCACTTATTACTCTGATAACTAATCCCCAATAATGGCCTCCTTAGGATCTACCTGTACCAATGTTAACCTTATTTGTCTTCATAGGAGCATGATACGCGTGTGCCTTATCATCCGCATTGTTCATCACCTCGTGCGTACCTTCTGTGTGGTCAACATCTAATTTATCCACTTCCTCATCATCTATCATGTACACTAGTTTTCCATTTTCTTTTTCTTTCTAGGCGTGGACCATTTCTTCTTCATCTATTTCTTCAAGGTCAAGGCGCGCCTCAAGATCAGGTTCCCCAAACAATTCCAGTAAAAGTTCTTCATCCTTCGTGCTATCTTACAACGTAAGGTGCTTCATAATCTGCAGTACTTCATTGACCGAAGGCTTCGTAAAAAAAATCAAAAGTATGAATCATACCTGAGATCATATCTTGCCAATTAGCTATTTCCCTCTTCAACTCAGCATGGACATACTATGCGTGCGTGCAACCGCGTAAGGTGGAGTAGAACTTATGCACCTAGAGTGATGGTGGTATTGCCTCCTTTCTTCACACCTAAGATCTCTCACACTCCTGGACGTGATGTGAGGCATGATACTTCCCATGAAATTTACATGTTTGTGTAGGTACATTGCTCCAAATAAACCTAGTGGAGAAAGCAATTCTCACTTCTCGCCACTCCAAAAGGCCATCTCTATGTGTTTCCCACCAATGTGCTATTGTCCCGCGCAAGGTATAGACCAACATATTTCTTCTATCCCCTTCATTCTTCCACTGAGTCTCCATGGCATGCAGAAATACATTAGGATTCCCTTCACCAGTATACCATGGTACCGCTACATCACCTAACCGACTCACCATGCATAGTCTAACCATTCAGCGAATCTTCCTTTGACCTCGCACCGAACATTTTATATGTTCCATGAGCCTAGTTATCACAAACAACACTAGTAGTGTCATTTAGAGACTGTGCATCTTCCCATTTGGGAATGCCCTCCTTTGATGGTTCAATATTTTCTGGATTGTGCACCATTGCTGCATAAATTTGATTAAGCTCCTCTTCACTCAAAGGATCAACATAAGGCTCCACTTTCTTTTCAAACAGGGTTAGGATCACGCACTCCTCCTCAAAACTGATGTATCTTTTTGTTGAAGCACAATCAATATTGTTTGCATAACACAAGGGCCGCTTAAGCAATGCTTTGGAAAATTTTCTACTTCTGCAAGCTATAACACTTCAAAGTCTCTAGTAAACTTAGCTCCCGAATGATAATAGATGCATCCTTTAGTACCCCAATAGGAATTGCCTTAGTTTTATTTTCCATATACAACACATTCGAAGATGGTTACAATGTAGGCTTTCCCATTTGATTCCATGCCTCAAGAGTGAGTACATTTACCTTAGCACATGTATCTATCAAGATATTACTTACTAGCCAACCATCAATTATTGCATCAATGTAATCTCCTTGTCAAATTCATGGTCTTGAGGTGGTAGATTCACATGGAGTATCTATCTCTCGTGCTTAAATCTAGCACATGGTACCTTCTCTCAAAGCCATTCCCCTAGTAATGGGATGATGTTCTCTTGGCGTAACATCTTACAAACTTATTTCAAGTCATCCACATCCTTATGTGGGATTTCAACACTTTTTTCTTGCTCTCTTGTACACGCCTTTTCCTTTAAGCAATGTATTTCACCCTGCAGATCTCTAATAACCCCCATCATCTCCTGGTAAAATTCCTTCTAGTGCATGGCATCTAGATACTTAGCATGTATCACTTCTTCTCGTGTAATGATAGGATTATCCTTTAGAGGTTCGCACATACACGATGCCTCAACACGGTTTGTAACCATCATCCGATACAGTTCAGATCGGTCTTCTTAGGCATCCACCGATCAATTTCAGTACATTACACCTTGATGATCTCAATGCCCTTATCTTTCTTCCAAGTCTTGCACGTGTTCATACAACTTTAGACAATCTTCTAACTTGTGTTGCTTCCCACACCATGAGAAAATATTATTTTGAGGGCACTCACACTGATAATGATAAGGGGATCTACAAGTAACAAGTTCCTTTAGAAAATCCTCCTTTGCCACCTCTCGTGACCTCATCCTCTATATCCTCCATGGAAGCCCCTATTCCTATTATCCCCATGGTTGTTCCCTTCATGAGTATGACCTTCTTGTTCCTTTGATCCACTAGCTATGCTAATTTGGTGTACTCATGTCTCAATGGCTTCGTGAATGTGATAAATCAATTTGCAATTAACGGTGTCATGAGTGTGGGACTTGAAAATCTTACAATACATAAACACCTTATTTTTAAGCATAAGCTGCAACAATGGGAAATATAAAACATCATTATTCATGTGACAAACCTCACAATCTAATAGTAATGCACGTACCGACCTTCCTGGAAAATTATCTTTAGTATGTTCCTCCACTTCACAATCTATGCACTAGATTCCACTTCATGTCTTATGTGCTTCTAAGAATGAGTTTACTCTAATGTCAACAATTCCAATAGCCTCAACACATAGAGTGAATTCAAGCCTCGCGCTGATCCACATTTTTTTATGAGAGATCATTCTTGGAATGAAGTCAACAATTTTCCAACAAACCATTGTGCATCCATTTGGGATGAATGTCATAAGAAAATTTAGACAATAGAGTCTTGAAATGCGCATCATATTCCCTTACAATTTCCACTAATCCCTACTTACTATCCTTTAGTGTGCTTATTCTCAAATTCCGGAATGTGAAACTCTGCTAGACACATAGAACACAAAGTATCGTAATCCACCACGATCGATGTGGGTCATACTTCTTGTACTGTATGCGCGTGCCCTTGTAGTGTAGTAGCAAAGTGACCGACCTTTTTGTTTGAGGCTGCAATTCCTTTAGTGCACCATAGTAGTTCACACTTGTGCACATGCTCTATTGCATCTTTAATGCCTTTATACTCTAGAAAATGGAGAGACATCTCATAATAAACCTACTGAGGTTGATGCGGGGTTTTAATGATGTGGGTCTTGTCCAGTAGAGATCCGAGAGACAACCTCCACCAGTATTTCCTCCTCTTGATCCACCTGATCCTCCTAATCCACCTATAGCCAGCTATAAAATAGTCGATATACTTCCTTATGTCCTAGTCGTGGTACTAGATTGAACACCAACGGTCTATGTGGTCGCTTTTGCTCTTTGAAGTACTTCCAACGGTTTGTGTACCAACATTACATCCCGATGGCGTGTCTATAAACAATCTTGCCATAACACTACTCAAAACCAATCTTTGATTGCGATGCCATGGGCACACTACTAACTTTATCTCCGAATTCAACACAAAATGATATCTACTTGTCTCTTCTTGCTTACTTGCACTAGCATGCTTCTCAATGACTACTTCTGGATTTGGAACACCAAGCGCAAGGGCTAGGTGGCTAGGTGGGATTAGATGTGCACCCACGGTCCTTATGCTCTCCTCTGACGTGCTCTCATCTAAAGCTGAAGGGTATTCTCTACTATGATTACCCAATGTTGGGAGAACTAGATGCTACGACTCCTTGTCTTCCACGAGAGCTTCAAATCTCCATATGTTTCTCCATTTCCCTCTCTCGTGCTTCATTAAACTTGAGCAATTTTTTCCTCTCTCTACCTTGCTACTACCAAGTTCACCATATTTCTCCACACTGCTCCCGCCCCTACGTGTGATGGGGTTTAGCTAGCCATAGGTAGATGCTCTAAATCTAGTTCTACCATCAAAATATTGATTGATAATGGTATAGTGCGCAAGTAAGATCTTCTAGGATCGTCACAAGAACTAGAACTCACCTCCTCAACAAAACAAATACGTAGAAATAAAGTACTCTAGAATATAATTACGTAATACTCCAGCCCACCAATGGTCTAAAAATCTAGTCCACTTCACATCAGCAACGATTAGTTTTGGCAATCCTTTTGCGCCCAAAGTCTCGACCTATAAATCCAACACTTCCCTACCGTATATGCTTTGCCGGAAATTCATACAATTCCATTGGAAAAAAATTGAAGAATGTCTCATAGAGTGCATCATAAAGGTTATTTTCCACCCACTGACGTGCATTGAAATCAGGTCCAGTGCTATATTTCTATGCAAACTTGTCTTTTCCATCATTTATCCAACCTTCAATACTCTCTAGAGTCAATCGATACACCATCTGCATGCAACATCTTGATAGACAGTTTGAAAAGATGCCCCGGTAATGAAACCAAAATGTAGTCTTGTTTTCTATACCTAATTTCCTAGGCACGCCTGACACTTCATCCAAACATATCTAAATGCTCACCCAAAGTGTGCGAAGCTACCATGTCCCTCTTTTGTAATGGCTTGACAAGGTGTTAGCATGCATGTTCATGATTACCAATACCAAACATTCATTCAATCACGATCATTACATATATCATAAGGAAACACATGTAATAAGGAAACATAACATATCAAACCATTACTAAGATCAATTACACTACGTGATCACCATACTCAGATACATTCATTACTAGAATCCATCCACAATGATCCATTAATAACCAATAGATTCCATAACAGAAGCTGAATACATAACCATAGTATTAAACGGTGTCCAAAATAATGTAGTAAAATACATATATATATAGGGGTGGGGACTTGCCCTTCACCACCTATGCATTCCCAAAATATCCTGCATGCTCAAAAATATCCATGCGTACAAACAAAAACATTTATATAACATGCATGCTTTCTACAGGCTTAATAATAGATCCGTCCTATAATTAAACTCCACTTTAACTCCTATTCTTGGCTCGATCCACGTATGAACTTTGATCTTCACATGCATGTGCTTTATCTCCCAAAATAGTCGTTCCTTTATCTCCAAGTCTTCATGCTTTCTTCTAAATCTGGAATGTTTCTTGAACGCCACTCAATCTTAGCATTGTCTATTTTTAGCCTGTGGCTCCAAAATTGGCTAAGTCCGGGATATTCTTTGCTTGGGTGCGAGCCTTCGAGCGTTATCAGTTATGTCCTATGCTCATACCTTCGCGCCTACCTCATGCATGCCCAACATATTCATGTGTGGTCTCAGTACTTAGTCAAAATGGGATGTGCAAAAGAACAATTAAGTTTTGGAGCCATTAACCAGATCATTGATGAGACGAATGCTCGTCTTTGCCAAGAGAAAATAGATAGGAAAGAGGCTGCTAAAGCCCAAAAAGCCCTAGGAAAAACTTATGCCAATTAATGGATAATGATCCATTTGGATGCAAGCCATCTCATACTTCTCCTCACAGGAAAATCCTCACAAAGAATGTTCATATTTTTTCAAAGGGGAAGGGTAGATATAAGTCAGAAAATAAATATTTCAAGAAAATGTTTCTCCTGAAAATATCCTAGAAGAAAGAAATACTTCAGAATGAAAAAGTATCTTGGAAAGAAAAAGGAATTTTTTTCCTACATGCTTCATCTGTAAAGGAAGACATAATGCCAATGAATGTCCTAAAATGGACATTGATAAGGCTAAAGCCAAGATTAATAAGATTGATTCCAAAGGCATAAATGATCAAGAATATTACTTAATCTTTAATTTAGATTACCACTCTTGAGATATATCTTATGTGTCATTAGAAGACATACAAGTCAACATTGTGGAATAGTTAGAGTCGATTCGCAAAATTGAATCGGGATATGGTTATTTTCCTTCATTTGTAAATGTGATTTCCATTTTTCCTCATCCTCTAATTTTTGCCGCTCATGAAGTTTTCTGAAGCAACTTGATCTCAAACAAAGTGAGTATGACAGATGTCCCCCATGGGATACTGCAAAGAAGACTTATCTTCTTTAAAAG
The DNA here is from genome assembly GCA_018340775.1 of Taxus wallichiana var. yunnanensis. Classification (NCBI taxonomy): domain Eukaryota; kingdom Viridiplantae; phylum Streptophyta; class Pinopsida; order Cupressales; family Taxaceae; genus Taxus; species Taxus wallichiana. The sequence continues at coordinate 274,296,538 of CM031244.1, forward strand.
GTTAGAGAATTGGAAGATAAATATCAAGCCCAGATATGTGCGAACTTGATGCACGACAAAAAGAAGAAGAAAGAAAGAAGTTAGCAAATCAACAAAAAAGCCACAAAGCATCTTCTTCATCATCTAGACCCATCATACAAAGGAAAGTATGACAAAGAAAACCAATAGTAAGAGGTCATGGATGAGGAAGAGGAAGGATTTTCTTTGAAAGGATTTTTCCTTTCTTATTTCCAGAAGAAAAAATTAAAGATGAATTCCAAGTTGTTGATACAGAGTCAGAATCAGTAATATCTAGAACATAAAGAAAATGAAGAAAGAAAGAACTTCCTTGAAGAAGCCTACCAAAAATTCTACTACAAGAAACAAAAGAAGAATTTTTAGAAGAAGAAATAAATATTGAGGTATGTACCATTAAAGGAGCTCAAAATCATTTCATTTCAATCAAAAGTATATGTATTTCGAATATCAAGCCATATTCAATAGATGTTATTATAGATACTATTGACGATTATCCTTGCGGATGAACCGTCAGAGTTGTAGGAAACCTTAGGTTAGTGGGACATGCACCCTAAGGTGACCTCCATATTTTAAAGAAGCTGGATCTTCTCTTGAGTATGAGATGAGGGTCAGAGAAAATGAAACAAAACATAAAACTTAACGGGAGTGATGCACCGAAAAAGTGAAGGAGTTAACTCAGAATGTAACTGCCTGAAATAGGGAAAAGGTGAGCAATGAAAAGGGTGGACGAGATGCACCACATGCCAAAGAAGATTCACACATAACACTACTTTAAACTACTTAAGCACAACTTCGAAGATAGTAATAACATTATAAACATGCACAATATACCCACATCGAAATAAAGGCTATCAGAGACAACACAAATATGCAAAGGATGGAAAAAATGCACCACATGACATATTATATTACTCCAAAAATGTGCACAATATTACAATAGATAAGAGGCAAGAGTGCTATTACAAAGCTCAGAAAGAAGGCCAGAGCTCCAGGCCCTTTCCTTTTACAGAAGAGGAATTGAGATAGAGAAGAAAAACAAACTAACTCCCGATTTTTCTTTTTAACCTTTCCTTTACAATATATAGGATGGGAAGAAGATCATTCCCTGAACCATTTTCCAACTACTTGTTTCTTATGGTAAATGGTGTGAAGTGACAAAAGTAGATTGCGAGATCTATCTCACACTTCCCCATTATCTATCTTTTCAAGGAGTGAGAGACATACTCATTTAATACATCTCTTAACTATTTTGCAACCGACTCCCTTGAAGTGGACTCATTCTTTCAAATATTTGTAACAAATCTAAACTTTATGCATCGAGTTCGGGATCATGTTTCAAGCGGCGCCTATTTTTTTCATCCTATTAAAATGACCCTTTGAATGCAGGTTAAAAAATTGAGTATTCGTAGGTTCGCACCCTTCGCAAGGACTATGCATTAACTTTGTCACTAAAAATACCAGCCAAATGCCCCTTTGTCTTTAATCTTGTAAAAAGATCTTGATCATTTAAATTTTTAGATAGGCTTCATAATTGCCCATACGTGGTATTTGGATTCTCATCAATCCTTGAAACATGTTTGAACTTGGAGCCTATTTATTATGAGATCCACATGGAGGCCAAGTACGTTTCTAGGGTATCTGCTTTCTTTGTAGCTTTTGGAAGTGTGTTGGGCTGACATTTGGTGTTGTCTCGTGATCTTGCCACTCTGCTTTGAGTAAGTAATGAACCTACCACATATTAATGTGAAGAAATTTTCCTTGGACGGGTCACTTATAGTTGACTCCATGTGTAAGTCCCATGAGATTTTGAGGCTTCTTCACCTTTTGATTTCTAGAACTTGCTCTAGGTTGACATTTGGCATCATCCGCGAGACCGTTGCTTTCTTTTGAGTTGGCTTGCCTTGACTTAGTTCTTCATCATTGATTCAGCTAAGTCTTTCTTCCATGTTGCCGAAGGCTTGACCTTGGTGGAATTTGAATATGCAGAATCTCAGAGCTTATTTTTCAATTCAGCAGGAATCTGCTTGTTATCTAATTTTAGCGAGCAATGAAATTTAGATAATGGGGCTTGGTTTGGCGACTAACGGGGACCATTAGCCTGCTAAATGTAAAGAACCCATAATATTTCACTTGTGTTTTCCTAATGCTTTGAAATTCATCTTTTGAGATGAGGCTCTTTTGTAGATCTCCTGAATGGTTTCATCCTTATCTTCTTTCCTCCCCTTTTTAGCAGCCTTCACCAAAAATCCAGACTCTTTGATTGAAAGCAAAAAGCCTTCAATGATATTTCTTTCTAGAGCCTCTGAATTTGATTCAGGGGAATTGTCGTGAGTAGCAGGCTACTTTGGTTGTGGGATTGATGAAGCAACAAAGGTTGTGATTTCCATGGGATCTTCTTTTGCATGGGATCTTCTTCATCGAGACATCCCCCAAATCGATAAGCAATCAAGCCTATCGTCATCCTATTGTGTAAGGGTCCCTCCTTGTATGATGGTTCTTGAGTCTGTGAATTCTCCATCATGTATAGCTCCATTTTGAAATATGAAGCCCATTGGCCCAAACTATTCCGGTGGGAGATCTACTTTTGGGGAGGAAAATGGAGGGAAGACCGACAACTACTTAAACACTTAGCTCGTGATTCGAACTCCCTGAGATCACATCACTTATCACCATATGCTCCTCTTCTTTTGGATTTGGAGCTGTTACTTGTTCATATGGGGGCATAACTATTCAAAGAAAAGGGGAGGGTGGAATGGATGGCTTGGAGATGGAGAAGAGAACTCGGCATTTGGAGCGGTATGATATGGTAAAACTTGAGGTGGGATGGGAGATGAATAAAGAGTCGGTGATTGAACCTCCCATTGAAAAGGTTGTCTCATGCTTCACCCATATATTTCAATACCTTCGATCCACTACATAAGTGAAGGTAATATTTCTTCTAAAAATCTAAGCTTCTCCTGCGAGCTATAGTGTTCGGGAACAGGGCCAACCCATAGACAAGGTGCCCTGCATCCTGTTTTGAATGCCTCCATTTGTGCTGTGGCCCGAGATTAAACCATGTTTGCCTCTATTTGTGCTATCTTCTCCAGTAGACCAACATCCTCTAATTGACCATAGTCACCAAATGCGTGCCCATGTCTTTGATTTCTCTCAAAGCCAAACTGGTCTTGGCTTTTCTCATCTGGGTCACCATAGAAACTTTGAAATTGGTTATGTTACTAGTTTGGAGCAGGCATGAAGCTCATTAGATGCTGATGATACCGCTAAAAGCATGAATTCCACTGTGAGAATTGAGTCATGATTGTACAACTTCATGGAATGGAGGAAACTGAGGGACGTGGAAAGAAAGATGAATGGAGATGGATGAAAGAAGGGTATGTAATTTCGGGAAGGGGCCATTTGGGCCAAATAGAGTCACCAAATGTGTTTATACATGCCTCCAAAGGCTAAATTTCACCAAGAACACACCATCTTGATGAAATGAAATGATAAGATCCTTCGAGTAGTCCCATCGGGTGTGCTAAGAAAAAGCTGTTGACGATTATCCTTGTGGATCAACCATCAGAGTTGTAGGAAACCTTAGGTTAGTGTGACGTGTTCCCTAAGGTGACCTCTAGATTTTAAAGAAGCTGGATCTTCTCTTGAAAATGAGACGAGGATCTGAGAGAATGAAACAAAACATAAAACTTTAATGGGAGTGATGCACTGAAAAGTGAAGGAGTTTAACTCAGAACGCAATTGCCTGAAATAGGGGAAAGGTGAGCAATGGAAAGGGTGGAAGAGATGCACCATAGGACAAAGAAGATTCACAAAGAACATTACTTGAAATACTTAAGAAAAACTTCTGAATATAGTTATAACATTATAAACAGACACAATATACCCATGTCAAAATAAAGGCTATCAAAGACAAAACAGATATGCAAAGGATGGACAAAATGCACCACAGGACATATTATATTACTCCAAAAAATGTGCACAATATTATAATAGATAAGAGGAAAAAGTGCTATTACAAAGCTCAGAAAGAAGGCCAAAGCTTCAGGACCTTTCCTTTTATAGAAGAGGAACCGAGACAAAGAAGAAAACCGACTAACTCCTGATTTTTATTTTTAACCTTTCCTTTACAATATATAGGATGAGAAGAAGATAAGAAGATCGCTCCCAAACTATTTTCCAACCGCTTGTTTCTTATGGTAAATGGTGTGAAGGGAAAAAAGTAGATTGTGATATTTATCTCACACTTCCCCATTATATGTCTTTTCAAGGAGTGAGATCCATACTCATTTAATACATCTCTTAACTATTTTTTGCAATGAATCCTTCAAGCGGACTCATTCTTTTAAATCTTTATTAAAAATCTAAACATTATGCATTGAATTATAAGCTCATGATTCAAGTGGTGCTTATTTTTGTCATCTTATTAAAATGACCCTTTGAATGCAGGTAAAAAAATTGAGTATTCGCAGGTTCGCCCCCTTCGCACGGGACTATGCATTAACTTTGTCACCGAAAAGACCAATTGAATGACCTTTTGTATTTGATATTTTGAAAAGATATTGATCATTTAAATTTTTTAGATAGGCTTCATGATTGCCCATAAGTGGTATTAATCTTCTCATCAATCCTTCAAAACCTATTTTGAACTTGGAGCACATTTATTGTGAGATCCACATGGAAGCCAAACACATTTCTAGGGTTTTGCTTTCTTCGTATCTTTGAAAGTAAGATGGGATGATATTTGGTGTTGTTCGTGATCTTTCTACTCTACTTTGAGTAAGTAATGAACTTTCTGCATATTAATGCGAAGACTTTTCCCCTGGACAAGTCACTTATACTTGACTCACGTGTAAGTCCTGCGGGGGTTTTGAGGCTTCTTCCCTTTTACTTTCTAGAACTTGTGCTAGGTTGACATTTGACATCATCTCAGAGACTGTAGTCATATTTTATACCCTTAGACTAGTAGTCTAATCCCATACACGCGACCTATCACCCGGCGTGGTGCTTGAGGTGCTCACTCGAGGCACGCGGGCACTGAGTCTCTCCTTTATGTGAGTCTTGTGAGAATGCATCATATTATAACATATATTCAAATGAAAATTAGAAGAAAAGAACCATGCAAAATTCTAAGAACCTAGAACGAGTTTTGCCATCTCATTGCATCTAGAAAAGATAAATAACAAGGAACATATGGAAATGGTTCATACAGAAAGGAAATGTATAAGTATTATACTCCTGAACACATATATGATTCATAACAAATCCTTATATTCATATTAACTGGTTTAATAACCATATTACATCCCTCGAGGTCATAACAGATCCTCATATAACCATGCAGAGCCAATTCATGCATCATAACTACACTATGTTCATCACATTACAAAAATGAATGCAGACCATCCCTCTAAACGTGCCATGATTCCTATATTCTCCTAATCCCTAACCCTTAGAACTCTCTATTATATTTCTGCAGAGCTTCGCCTCTCTTCAACTTATTTCTTATTTCAACCTCTTTCAACTCTCTCTCTTCTTCTATCGGGTGCTTGTATTTATAACCTTAACAACCACCACCATGCATTTATGAAGTTATAGATCGGTTATCAAGTTTCAAAGTGGTCCTCCATGGGAGCATGCCTTCTTAGATCCGAGCTCTCCACTCTTTACAATTATGTATTCTATAACCTTCATTGCATGCCTAAAATATTCCCTTTTTGATCCCACAGTCGCTAGGCTGGCACCTTATCCACAAGGGTCACACTTTTCTCATGCACTTCTTGGGACACTGAATGTGGCTAAGTTCAAAACCTATCTTTCCTTGCACGCGTGCACTGCATGTTCTGTAAAACCCTGCTAGAATCCTTCTCTGCGTGCCTTTAACCCTGTGTGCCCTTCTTCAACTAGGTCATGTGTGTCCACACACCTTTCCATCTATAGCCAATATTCCGGTGCCCAACATCACCCCACACTACACCTGTTTTCTGTCCTCAAAAACACTCTTCAAAGAATAAATAATGACAAATTCTTATAATGGTTAGAAAGAAAGAATAAGGGAATGAAGAAATGGGGAAAGTAATGAAAGAATGGGGAAGTTGTTTACTTATGGAGTAGGAGAGGGAAATCCTTCCCTAATTTTGCTTTTAACTTTCCCAAGCGTTGACCTCGTTCTGAGCTTGTTGACAGAGGTCACCCACCAAGGTGCTCAATTCTTCAAAACTCAGCTCCTCTCCCTTAGTGCTCATTGTCTCCACAATCCCCTCCAGTTTTTTTCCCAAATCCTCGAGTGCATCCATCCTCCGAGTGATTTGGGGGTGTAATTATTTCAGCCGGTTCTTGATTGAGCCCCTGTAAGGTCTCAATGGCCTCTGATTTATTTTCCACTTCGACTAGGATTTTGTCTCGCTCAGCCCTATTCCCTTTATTATTTTCTTGGAACTCCTTGAGTTATATTTCATAGGTGGAAACTAAGATACTTACCACTCTATCCCTATCTGCGCACAATTATCATAGGTAGCCTCAGCAACTTGCGTGATGGATTTTACATCGGTGAGGATCTTGTTATACTGAGCAATAATTTCCACAACCTTTATCTTATTCTCTTTTTCTTGGTATGCCAATGCCTCTTCTATAGATTCTAAGGAAAGTGGCCACCTCTCCATAGTGAGTATGCAGGTCAAGTCCTCTAGGCATTGTAAAGCTGATCCATATTTTTGCGCGGGAGGTGTTAAGTATGAATGATTCAATACAATGGCATCTGTGATCATCTCTATTTTCTTGTATGCCTTGTGCACCCTTGCCTTCTCATATTTTAACTCACTACTTAATTGAGTGCTGATTAGCTCCTCCTACTTTAGGTCCTTTCTTTTCTTAAGGAGCTCCTCCTTTTTCTCTCCTCTAGGAACTTCACCCTTTCATTTCTTCTAAAGAGTCTGGCTTCAACCTCAACTAAAACTTTGTTGAGCGCGTTGTAGATTTAATCATGTGATATTTGTTGAGCATTCATGAAGGGGTTTATTCCCTTTGTTTCTAGAACTTTCATCAATTATCCTTGGCTTATTTCAAATTTGGGCTCATCAATGTGGGACTCAAATGCCCATGATAGAATTTTCCTTTTCGAGGGTATGCACCTTCCTCATCAAATGAAGCCATGACCAAGAGTTGTTTCGTTGGTATGGTGCTCTAAAAGTGTGCGTACAACACCTTGTTTGGATAATTGATGTAGCTCATTCCTTGACCTTGTGCTACTTCTATGCTCTTCCTCCATGTGCGTGTGGATTTTGGAAAGCTTACAGCCAAAATGGGATCTCCCCCATGCTGTCATATTCTTTTCCTACGCTTCCTCCTCAACTTCCTTCAACACCTCATCACACTATGTTCTACCTCTTGTTCCACCAAATTATTGATAATTCCTGCCACTTCTCTCTCCATGACCTCTTTTATTTGTTCCTTTGTGAGGCTTGGGGTCCTTTGATCCTTTGTATTTACTTCTCCGCTCATCCCCTTGCCTTGAGCCTCAACTTCTTTTTTCATCATTCTTCTCCTCATCCTCTTTGTTATACTCCTCATCCCTTCTTCCTCAAAATCATGCACCTCATAGATTGGATGGTCTTCACCTCTTTCAAGTTCATCATCATCATCCTTGTTGCTGATGTAGGCATCTAGACTTTCTGTTTCTTCTGAATCTTCCTCATCAGTCACCTTCTGCTTCTTCCTTACTGGGGATTCCAATATAGGAGATTCTTCCTTTTCCTTCTCTTTGATAGGTGATGTCTTCATTGGTGATTCCTCATGGGTGAGGGGATCTTCGTGCTCAACTCCTCTTCTTCAGGGTCTTTCCTTAATAGGAGATTTATTTCTTCACGCGTAAGTACTAGGATTAGTGCTTGCTTCTAGCACACTCATTGTTTGTGTAGTTTGAACACTTGGTGCCTTCTTCTCCTGCACCTCTTCTCTTTCTCTCTTCCTTGGTGTGACCTTCTTCCTTCTGTAGGGTCTTCAAGAATGGATAAATAATTCTCCAAGTAAGTTCCCTTTTCAAATTTTGGCCTTATGTGCAAATACACCCTTGCTGCGGTCCTCCCTGTAATCGGCAAGCGTTAAAGGCTTCATCATTTGTACTTCGTGGGAGACATATTTCTCCACATATGCACACTTCTTTGGGTAGATGAGATTCCAACACAGCTTGTAGTGGTCTATATCTACCTCACTAAGGTTGAACCTTAGTCTCTTGGCCTCCTTAAACCAATTGACTTCGGCTTGGAAGTATTGCGTGGTGAAGGAGAAGGGTAACTTGCACCATGGAATCATATTCCCATATGTCAATGTAAATTTTCCAATGCAGAAGTGTTGGTATATTAAAAATTATACCTCTCCATCCAAAAACATTGGTAATTTTTCTGGGATCCTCCATTCTACTCCGAATGCGTCACGCATTCACTTGTACCACTTTTCCAATCGCGCCATGTGAGTGACCGTCATGGTTTCACAAGTGTACTTTGTAAACCTTTTTGTGGGTGAGGGATCCTTTTCTAGATACTCTTAAATTTTTTTTTCTAGCCCATTGGGCACTGTAATCTCTAAAAATACAATGGTGAGGAGGACGTTACCAAAGAGTATCTTTTCTCCCTCCTACTGCGCTGCTTATGATCTCATCCTTAATGAAAGTAGACAAGTTATAGATTATTCCTTTAGATATCTTCCGACATACATTTAGCCATGCCTTGTTTACTTGTGTCCATCATTCCTGATCATTGAGCTTAGTCACCAAGTGCGTGGCCATCCTCATAACTGGGTCTGGAATTTTGGCGATGTCAAAGTATCGCGACCCCTTCTTGTAGTCATATGTGGCTACTAGTCTCCTTGATAGCCTCCTTGTCACTCAGATCATCATCTATGCTATCTCCTTCACAATTGAGGCTGTGAACTTGGATATCAGTTGTGGTGTGATGCACATCTTACACCCCACAAAATAAAAGTGATCCTCATGCACGTGCGACATCAACCATTGATAAAGGCACTTAGGCTTGCCAAAGTAAGGCAACTCATATAGTTGCAATAATCCAGCCTTCTCTAATTTGACCTTCACCTCATCGTTGTAAATGGGAATCCCATCTGGTGTCCTTTTATTAGTTGGTTAGACCAACTCTAGCACCATTTCCTTCTCGGTTGTGCTCATGCGATGGTTATAATCACTCATGCATCTTTTGCAAGTGTGACTCCCACTCTTTTCCTAGCAATACCCCATCTGGGTACTGCATTTCTGCATACCATTCTTTATTTGAGCTCATGATGGAAGTGGTTTTCTTTCCCTTACCCTTGCCCTTTGTTTTCTTTGGTGAAATGGTTGGTTTATTTGGTGCCATTCTTCTAGTTGAGATGAACTTAAAACTCCTTCCTCTTGCTCTACTCTACTACTCTGCTCAATCCCAAAGCTCACTCCAAAGCTTTAAATCTTGGAATGAATCTTGCCCTATGTGCCCCAACTCAAACCTAACCAGAAAACCTTCCACAAGATGACGCTCTTCACACAACCTTCCCCATGACCATGTAGTCCTTCCTTCTGGTTTGTAGATCTATTCTAGTCACACACTTAAATTTCTTAGATTATTCTTTCTTCACACAAATTTCTCTCTAGATGCCCTAGTTTGCAAGATCTTCTTTCACTTTGTAATCGCAAGGTAAAAAATGACTTGCTGACCTTGTATTTATAGTTTTTCCTTCTTTCCAACATTAAATGCTATACCACCTACCACCATACTTGACACTAAATGTGGATTTTTCTAGTAAGACAACTTTAAGCGCCCTTACCCATGTACCACATGCTTTGAGTGAAAAACCTTTTACAACCTTCTGGCACGTAAAAATCCAAAAATACTAAAGACTCTTACGTGCGTGTCAACAATGCCGAAGGAAATTCTTCTGTCCTTTACCTGATTTTTTCCCTCGCCTACCTCATGTTGTTCTACACTCTTCATCCTTTATACGTGGTCTTTGTTACAACCTCCTTGACACCATAATTTATCATCCACCATTTCCTCACACGATTTCTCAACCTTACGCGCTTCCTTCTATTGGCCATTTAACTTGTATTGCAAGATTATAATTTTCTTTGCATTTCTCCACCCCACACTAAAACAGATGCGTGGTTCTCTACGCATACACAATCTTGGAAAAATAATGTGGTTACCAGTGCACAAGGCAAAAAATGAAACAAAAATAAAGGAACAAGCAACGAGAAAGGGAAACACAAGAAAAGAAAATGCATAAAGGGAAATTATAGACTAATTGGCAACACTACCTTATTACAAACACCAAGAAGACTTATTTATAATAAGGCTTCAGCCTAGTCCCATTGAAATGATACGATAATATCATCCCATCCAACACTTGTAACTGGAAAGCACTGAATCAAGAATGTATGAGATGATGTAGGGTCCCAACCAATGGAATTTTAACTTCCTAGGATGGTGCAAATACTTGGAATCATACAACAACACCATCTACCCAACCTCAAACTTCTTGTTCTTGATATGACGATCATGCCATGCTTTTTGTCTTTCTTTTTGTCTTTGACTCCATCTAACAAGTGATCGCCTTTCGTCTAACTACATCAACTTATCAATCCTTTCTTCTAGTGCTTTCTCATCAGCTAACCCTCTTGTGCACGTTATACACAGTGATGGTAACATGAATTCAACTGGAAAAAGAACCTTCATGCAAAACACCAATTGAAATGGTGTGGCCTTGTTCAACATTTTGTAGGTTGTTCTGTATGCCCATAGAAGCGAATGAAATTTTTCATCCCAATCCTGTCTTCCAATGTCACAGATCTTAGTCAACGTGTGACTTAACATCTTGTTAAATGTCTCATCAGTTCCATTTGCTTGAGGGTGATAGGGGTAGTCTTGTGATGGGCCACCATAAATTCTACTAACAGAATCCTAACCATTTCATTGAGAAAGTGTGTACCTCTATCACTTATTAAACTTAAGGACAACCATACCTACTGATTATGTTCTCCCATAAAAATCTAGCAGTTGTCACTATGGTGCAATCCTTTGTAGGCACTACCTCTGCCCAATGTGTTAAGTAATCAATGCAAGTAATGATATATCACAAACCAATCCTTTGTGTTGCTAGTGAAATTAGCCCTACAAAGTCGATTGCCCATTTTTCAAATGGTTCAGTGCTGGTTATTGGTCACAAAGGCATTTCATCTCTCTTTCTAGGTTTTCCAAGGCACTGATAATGGTCACAGGCCTTGCAAAAATCATTACAATCCTTATAGATGGTTTCCCACCAAAGCCTTGCTAATAAAATCTTCCGCATGCGGTAGCATTTCCTACATAGTGTCCTCCTGTAATCCCACCATGCACTTCTATAATTTCCATGTGCTCATGCTCCAATATGCATCGGCACAGAACCTCATCACGACCTAGCATATACAGGTCTCCACTAATCAGCATGTAGGGTGCAGCATGTATAGCTAACTTCTTTCTCTCCATAGCCTTCACCCCTTCCAGTGCCACACCTGGTTTTAAGAACACTTTGATATCTTACAAGTCTAAGGGTGCACACCACAACCTAAATAGTTGTGTGTCTGACATGGTATCCTCTATGCTTTGTATGTCCCCCTAAGTTAATCCTTGATAAGTGGTCAGGTCCTGAATTGCTCTTTCTTGGTTTTACGACCAGTGTGAATTTAAACTCTTGGAATAATAGGATCCAATGAAATATGTGCCCATGCAACATGAGCTTGTTGAATAAAAATTTCAATGCCATGTGGTCCATGTAGAATATAAATGGTGTTTCCAATAGATATTGTCGAAACTTGTGCAATGTGTAGATCATAGACAATGATTCATGCTTAGTAGTTGTGTAATTTTGTTTTGTTGGTGTCAACTTTATACTTAAAAGCACAAGGGATGATCAACAATTCCATCACCAGGTTGTGGTAGTACTACTCCCATAGCTGTCCCTGAGGCATTAACATGCACATGGAAAGGCTTATCCTAAGAAGGAAAATGTAGTATGGGCGTTATGATAAGTCTATCCTTCAAAGTGTCAAATGCCTTCAGCTGCGCCTCTCCCCAATGAAAGGAACTCTTGTGTTTAACAATTCCTCCAAGGGCACGGTGATCTTGGTATACACCTTGATGATTTTTTTGTAATACTCCATATGTCCAAGGAATCTGCGCACCGAGATTTGACTTGTAGGCTCTCCTAATCCCATAAAACTACAACTTTGGTGGGATCCACTAGTAAGTCTTCTTTGCATATAATGTGTCCTAACAAAGTTCCAAATGGAGTAAAGAAAGAAACATTCTTAATGTTGAGGGATATCCTTAATTTTTGACATATCTCAAACATCAATCTTAAATTGTCACAATGGTCTTTCACCAATCCATACATAGTCCAATCATCCAGGTAAAATTGAAGAAACTTATGGATGAAGTCCTGAAATTCTTGTACCATGATGCGTGAGAACACAATAGGTGCATTATTCAATCCAAAAGACATAACCATGTAGGCGAAAAATTCCCCATTCAGTGGCAAAAGTTTTCTTTCTCTGGTCTTCCTTTACAATCCTAACTTGGTGATACCTTGAGAACCCATTTGTGAAAGAGTAGACTTTGCACCCGGTTACTCCCTCAAAATTTCTTCAGTAAAGGGGGTTAGAAAAGGATCGATGATACATACTGCATTTAGATCCTTGTAGTCAACACAAAATCTTATCCTTCCATCCTTCTTGATATTGATGACCATTAGGATTATCCATTCGATTCTTCCATTGCCTCAATGATACCAGATGCTATCATCTTTTCTATTTCTTCCTTGACCCGTACGCGTAAATTTGGATTCATTTGATAAGGCATCTTTGAATCAGGCGTGCACCTTCCTTCAACTTGATCTTTATCTCCCCTAAGGAATGGTGAATGCCTTTAAGTTCATGGTACCCATGAGGAAACAAATCCTGACACTCGCGCAATAGATCAATGACCTTTGAAACTTATTTTTCCGACCAATAGTCCCCAATGATAACTTCCTTAGGTTATGTCTCTCGTCCCAATCTTAACCTTGTTTGTTTTCAAGGGCTCATGGTAGGTGTGTGCTCACTCATTAGCGTAATCTATGACTTCACGCATACCTTTTGAATGGCTAACATCCAAAGTTTCCATTTCTTCTCCATCTACTACATAGACCATTTTTCCTTTTTATTTTTCCATGCATGCGCACTTAAGTGTGTACTTTCTATGATTCTCTTCATTGCGGTGTGTCTCAAAATAAGGCTCACCTAGTAATTCTAATAGCCTATCCTCTACCATAGAACTATCTCCCATCATAAGGCACTTGATTACTTGCAACACCTTATCTATTGATGGATTGGTACTCTTATACTCGAAATATTGAATGAAATCACCATTGCCAACTCCTGCCAATTCCTTGTTTGACGACGCATCTCTGAATGAATATACTATGCATGCACATAGCCTTGTAAGGTGGAATACAACTTATGCACCCATAATAAAGGCAATAATGATTTTGTACTTGCCATCTAGGCCTTCTCACATGATTGGATATGAAATAATGGTCTCTTTACCATCGTAGTCTTGTATGATGTGGGCGTGTTGCTCTTGAGAACCTTATCGAGAATGAGATTCCTACCTTACACCATTCTAGGAGGTTCTCCCGATGTGTAGCATACTAGTGTGCTGCAATTTGAGTAGGTTATAATTGAGAATTCCCATCCTCTCATCCTCATTTTTCCATTGAGCTTCCATTTCTCATAGGAAAATTTTAGGATATGCTCCCCTGAATAACTTGGCAAGTTATTTCCTCTTAGGCACTTGAATGAGCATGCCTTCATCACCCTTATTACAGATCCTCTCAACTATTGCCCAATCAACTCATAGGTCCCATGCACCTAATTATCACATGCCACACTAGTGGTATCACTCAAGGACTAAGCATCTTTAAACTGGATGACTCCCTTCGTGGGATGAATTATCTCAGGATCTCTGATGGAGTGCACATAGATTATGTCAAGGAATTCTTCTCCCAAGGGCTTAGTATAGGGCATTGAATTCCCATATGTTAAAGGAATGATCACTCTTTCTTCCTTGTTTTCAAAGCTGATATACCCTTCATTAAACCACAGTCGAGATTGTTCTTGTTACACCATGGGCGCCCAAGTAACGCTAGTAAGTTGTCTCGCCTCAAAGCAAGCACTAAGACTTCAAAGTATGTAATGAACTTGGCCCTTGAATGGTGATAAATGCATCCTTTAGGAATCCAATGGGAATTGCCTTAGTTTTATTTGCTACATATAACACATTCAAAGATGGCTGTAACATAGGCCTTCCCATCTGATGCTAAGAATATAAGGTAGGAACACAGACCTATGATCCTGTGTTGATAAGGATGTTACTTAGAAGCCATCCATCAACAACCACATTCAAAGTAATCTTCTTGTCATAGTCAAGGATGTGAGGAGGAAGGTTCACATGAAAAACCTTCCTTTCGTAATCTGCTCTGACATGTGGTACCTTCTCTCTCAGCCATTCTCCTAACAATGGAATAATATTCTCTTGCCTTATCATCCTACATACCTCCTTGACTTCATCCAAGTCACTCTTTTAGGCCTTGACATTATTCCTTTTCTCCAACTACCTCAATTTCTCCTTTAGACATTGGATCTCCCCTTGCAAACTTTAAATCACATCCATAGTCTCTTGATACACCTCCTTTTGATGAGCAGGTTCTAGATATTTTCCATGTATCACTTCCTCTCTTGAAACTAGTGTCCTTTTCTTGGCATCTCCTTGCGTGCATGTAGCTCTACTTGCATCGTCACCAAGACAAAGTTATAGCCCCGATTCTCACACCACCCATGACATGCACTATGAATAGGCCTTCTTGATGCTCACCATCCCAACACCTTTGTCTTTTCGGTGTTGTTGGTTCATATGCTCATAGATCTCTAGAAAATATTCATACTTATGTTTCTTTACGCATAATGAGTATTATAATGAGATCAAGACACTCACATTTGTAATGCTCTGTAGACCCACACTTATAACATGTTCCTTGTGGAAATTCACTTCATCCTCCACCACGGTTACTATGACCATGAAATCCTCCACAAAAACCTCTCTCATGCACTCCTCCATATATGTGCCCTTCATAACGATGGTCATCATCCTTGGAACTACTTGCATAGGCTACTCGGCGCACACCTAGATAAATAAATTTTGGATATGATCAATCGGGTCTACAATCCTTGGTATCTTGGGTTGTAGAGTACATATATTACAATAACAAGAAACATTCTTGCGAATCGTGCACTACAAGTAAGGGGCACCTACTTGCATCATTATTCCCATGGAAAATTTCATAGTCTACTGCCATAGCACACACCGACTACGAGGGAAACTATCCTTTACATGCCCTTCCACTTCACAGTCTGTACACTAAATCCCACTACGAACCTCATGCACTAATTTTACGGATGACTTATCCAACTGTTTGGCCATTACAACAATTTGAGCCTCCGAGAAAAAGACTAACACCAGTATTGACGCTCTCAATAGCTTTCAAAGCATGCAAGGCAAAGCTTCCAATGCCTCACGCGGGTTTGTGAAATTCTTGTGTGATAGAGCACTTCTAAACAATGTTATCAATCCTACGACAAACCATTGAGCATGTTAAGAATGATGAATGCCATAGGATAGTTTAGACAAGAGATTCTTGAAATGCATGTCATACTCCCCGCACTCTCTGCCATTCCTTGATGAATCTCCTTCAGAGCACCAATGCTCTTCTACTCAAACTCAGGGATATGGAACTTTGCTAAGGTCTTCTTCATTGCAGTGTAGTCTACCACTGTTTGATGGGGGTCATACTTCCTATACCAACTATGTGTGCACCCTTCTAACGTTATTGCAAACTCACTTTCCTTCCACTCCAGGGTAGTGATTCCTTTCACGCGCCATAGTAATTCACACTTGTGCACATGCTCTGCAACATCTTCAATACCCATAGAGTCTGGTAAGTGCAAAGACATCTTAAAAACACATGGGGAGGTGGTTGGGGTCCTTATCCTCATGATCTAGAGCCTTGGTTTCCTTTGGTATTTACTCCTCCACTAGATCCACTGGATCCACTAGGTTTTGTTCCTCATGACCCACCAGATCCACCTCTTGCATTCAGAAAAGGTCCTGAAGTGGTTACGCCTAGTGTTCCCAATGTCTCACTGAATTGTGCATCAAGAAATTATCTCTCGGGTGTAGATCAGTTTCTCACACTGATACCAATTGGGTTAACAATACTTCTCCCTTGATTTGGAAAACGAAGTGCCAAGGGTTGGTTTCCAGGTGGGTTCAGATGCGTGCTGAGAACTCTTCTTTCTCCATGCGACAAAATCTCATAAGAAGCTGAAGGGGCCTCTCTCCCGTGCTTTCCAAGATGGGGTAGTACATGATCGCTCAGGTTCCACATCCTCTACATGAACCTCAACTCCTTCCTATAATGTCTGCCTCCATAGATCAATCACACTTGCAACCTCACATTTTCTAGTCATCTCCCTTTCATGAGATTCACTATACTTGAGTCGTCTCTCCTCCCTTTCCTTTTAGCCGTAATGTCTGCCATCTTCCACCACCCTAGATTCCTCTCATAGTGCTCGTAAAATATTTATCCAACCATGGGGAATGCTTCGAACTCATGGTAATGACCAAGACCTCTATAGACAAAGGAATAACACACACAAAAATGATCCTCCGGGCTCCCTCGAAACTTGAACTCAGCAACCTTTGGGAAATAATACGTAGAAATGGTGTAATCAAGAGTATAATCGGTTAACACTCTCCTCCACAGGTGATCAACAACACATGTCCAAGTGAGATCTGCATCCTGCAGCCTCTGATAGTCATCTTGGGTCCACATGTGTGATCTATAGTACTAGCTTGATCTAGATGCATATGCTAAAATACATTCATATAGTTCTACTAGAAAACAATAAAATAATGTCTCATAAAACTTGTGATATAGGTTCTCTTCTACCCATCTACATGCATCGAACCTGTGTCCAATGTCAAGCTTCAAGAAAACTCATCCTCCATGCTCTTGAACCATGTTTCAACACTTTCCAAGGTCAGACACTCTATCATCACACATCATAGGGAAAAGATGCATGCCATTTCTCACAACTTTGAAAAGAGGTCCTAACAATGGAACCAAGATGTAGTCATATTTTATACCCTTAGACCAATAGTCTAATCCCATGCGTGCCAAACTATCACCCAACGGGTGCTGGGCACTCACATGAGGCACGTGGGTGATGAGTCTCTCCTTTATGCGAGTCTTGTGAGAATGCATCATCTTTTAATAGATATTCAAATGGAAATGACCGTAAAAGAACCATGCAACATTCTAAGAACCTAGAATGAGTTGTCATCTCATTGCATCTAGAAAAGAGAAATAACAAGAAACATATGGAAATGGTTCATACAGAAAGGAAATGCATAAGTATTATACTCCTGAACACATATATGATTCATAACAAAGCCTTATATTCATATTAACTGGTTTAATAACCACATTACATCCCTTGAGGTCATAACAGATCCTCATATAACCATGCAGAGCCAAGTCATGCATCAGAACTACACTATGTTCATCACATTACAAAAATGAATGCAGACCCATCCCTCTAAACGTGCCATGATTCCTATATTCTCCTAATCCCTAACCCTTATAACCCCCATTATATTTCTATAGAGCTTCTCTCTCTTCAACTTCTTTTGACCTCTTTCGACTCTCTCTTTTCTTTTATTGGGCACTTGTATTTATAACCTTAACAACCACCGCCATGCCTTTATGAAGTTATAGATCGGTTGCCAAGTGTCGAAGTGGTCCTCCATGGGAGCATGCCTTCTTAGATCTGAGCTCTCCACTCTTTGCAATGATGTCTTCTAGAACCTTCCATCACATGCTTGGAATATTCCCTTTTTGATCCCATAGTCGCCAAGATGGCACCTTATCCACAAGGGTCACGCTTTTCTCGTGTGCTACCTAGGACGTTGAATGCGGCTAAGTCCAAACCTATCCTACCTTGCACACGCATGCTGCATGTTCTATAAAACCCTGCTAGAACCCTTCCCTATGCACCTTCAACCTTGCACACCCTTCTTCAACTAGGTACCACACACCCACGTGCCTTTTCATCCTTAGCCAATATTACGGGGCCCAACAAGACCACTACTTTCTTTTGAGTTGGGTTGCCTTGGCTTAGTTCTTCATTATTGATTCGGTTAAGTATTTTGTCCATGTTGTTGAAGGCTTGATTTCGGTGGAATTTGAATATACGTAATCTCGATTTTATTGTTCAATTAAGTATGAATCGCTTGTTATCTAATTTCAATGGGAAAATTTTTTAGATAATGATAATCTTTGGAATAGATATAAGTCTTCTTAGGACTAGAGCCATTCCTCCAGCATGCTTTGGATAGAAACTTATCTCAAGATTAATTTTAAAAATAAGAATTCATATCTAAATATACAACTTATTTCCCCTGTCCAGAGAAGGTTACTATACGCACCCAATTTTACATGTGCTACATTGTTGAACCGATTCAAAATCCCCAATGATGAGTAAATATATTTCCAATGGTGTTCGAGTTCAATTTATCATTTGTAGTATATATTTGTAGCCTAGAATGCTTCCCTTAACCATTTTCATGTTTTTCCTACTTTCCTTTATCTCTTTCCTAGATTTACCTTATCTTTCTAGATTTAAGTTATGAAACCGTATGGGGTGGTTACCTTGAGTGGTAGTTACACAATCACCATGGTGTTTGCATAACCGTCGGTTTGCATGACTATTGATTCCATGTGCTTTTTCCCAAGACTCTTCTATTGTGTTCTAAACACGTGTCAAATTCTTAAAACTTGATTTTAGTGCACATTTCTTAACCAATTCAGCTTGTTCTTGAGCTCATTTGATGCATACCAACTTATCCTTCCATTCCTGTTGTTAATTATGAGTTAAGTGCCCCTTTTTTTGAGATAGGTGGCATTTCTTGGGTGCCAAATGACTTGTACCATTTCTCTACATTTTTCCTATTGTTGTCCCCTCAAAATTCCCCTCTTTTGAAAGTTGAAATTTGAAAATTTTGAGATGGCACCCTTCAGTAATGTTTCAGTGAAGAGGAAATTTGAAAAGATAGTGAAAATGCCATTTCTTGGGGTCATTTTAGTAACTTGCGGGTTTGTCAGACATTTTGTCCCTCATGTCCCAAGTTCCTCCGGGCTTCATGTTCCCCGATTCCCACATCATCCGCATCAGCTGAATCAGTCTTCTTGTCCCATATGTCCCAAGTTCTGGCAAACCTTTTGTTCACCGATTGACCAATTTTCCCACAAGTTCTTGTTTGTCGGCTTCTTTGCACTTTTTCAGACCATTTGTCCCAATTTCACCTAGGTGTCTTGTTCCCCGATTTCCCACACCACCCGCATTAGCCGAATCGGGTCCTCGCGTCCTTTGCATTTCGTGTCCTCGACCTCCCGTGCTCTTTTGGCCTCGCATCGACCGAGTTGGCTTTTCATGTCTACATGTCCTAATGTCCCATGGACTGTCCGGGCCAATTTTTTCTACTTTTCCCACATAACACCTTTTTGAGTCAGTGTAAGGGGTATTTAATGCACATTTATGATCTTCTCTCTCCTAAATGACTATTTAAAGGGACCACTGTCTATGCATTTGTCACATTGCCTGCTCGCTATTTCTTGCCCGCGTTCTTACAATTGAGTCATTTGCTCATCTTCCTATATCCCTTTGTATTTTTATCATGAATCTATTCTTTGAAGGCTGTTCCTCTGTGCACTATAAAAATGAAGATCAAGTTTCAATGGCATGAGCATTTGTCACCTTTGGAGACCTCTGTGCCTAATATCGGGGATAATGAAGTTCGACACTTAGATTTTGATGATTTATGGGGCAGGTTAACATGTGACAACCCTAATCCCATGGCCCAAATGATCAATGACAGTGGAATCCCATATGCTACTGGTTTTCCCATCTCTGTGCAGTGTGTCGACACCGTGCTCACATGTGGAGCCTCGGCCAACCTGATACCAAGGAAGTTGTTAATGTGCATGGAGAATTGATTACAAAACTAGATGCTGCCGCCATCGCCACTGCCCTACGCATTCCTGAGACAGAAGACTCCATTGTTCTCACTCTTGCTCAAGCTCAGGCTCTGTTTGATAAGGACAGTGAGAAATATAAGGCACGAGTGGCTAAGTCATGATTGAAGTGCCCTAAGAAGGGAGCATCCTGACTCTCCAAAGCATTGTACAGGGTTGATTTCAATGAAGAATTATCATATTTCATCATCTTTCTCACCCATATTATGGGGATTCCTCTACCAACAACTTCCATTTTTGGATGTGTCCTTTCATCAGCATCATCTCGCAAGGGTAAAAACCTAAACTCGGGTTGAGATCATCTGTATGAACTTGACTAAAAATTGACAAATGTTCAACAAACTAAGAAGTTCTACATGACTTCTTACCTCATGTACACCCTGGCAGCATCTCGGGAGTGGTTTGGCTTCACTTACATTGAGAGCAAGAAGGATGAGCCCATATACACATATTTCCCTCAATTTACCCTCAAGGACAACAATCATAATTTCAGAAGGGTGAATGATGCTTTCACCATGTACATTGTGAGACTTTTGGAGGGTGACACTGCTAGGAGGTTTTCTGATGAGGCTATGGCTCTGATAGCCAAGTATGGGGCTTTCTTCATCCAGTTCAGAAAGTTCTCATACATCAGATTGGATTGTTTTGAAAGTGCACCTCTCAAGCTGCCCATGTTTTGTAATGATAAAATGGCTTTGGTTGAGGTGTGCAGAAACTAGACAAACTCCATAGAACCTGCAGAGACAAGAAGATCACAGGACTTCATTTCCTATCTCCTTGGGGAATTATACATGCAAGACAACCCTAGATGCCCAAAATATAGAAAGGGCTATTACTCCTCTTACTATTCATTTCTTTAGGTCTAGGACTTGTTTTGATCTGAATAAATTCATCGATTAGAATCTCAGAATAACCTATTATCATCGTCTGACACAGAGGATTACTAGGCTGACTGTGTTGATGATTTTGAAGCTAGGAGGAGGCATTTTGGTAGATTATCTGCAACAGATCTTAGATCTTAATCTCTACCAGGTGCCTGAAGGGCTTGTGGATGATGATGAGGGCTTGCAATCCTTTGAGTATGAAAGATCCATCAAGCACACACCTCTAGAAACCCTAGATTGGTATGTGAAGGAGAAGGATGATTTGAGTGAGATAATTGCCCCTGTCATCATCAGAACCAAGGTTTGGTTTGACAGGAAAGTTCATGAATTTAGGAAGAACCAGGGCAGATCTTCTTCAAGAGAAACTTCCACACCTGGGAAGGAAGTGCATACACCTAGTACTGAGGTACTTGAGAAAACTCCTCCTTCTTCCTCATTGAAAGATCCTAAAATGTCTACTCCTTCTTCCACTCAAGTGTATCAGAAGAAGGTCAAAGAGGTTAAGCAAGAACCAATCAAGGAAGAGACTCTTCTGGAGCACTCAGAATTTCCTGTTGGACCAGAGAACATTATTGTTCTAAGTGAGAATGAGGATGATGAGACAACAGGACTAGAAGAAACCCTTACAACCACTGCTGAGATGGAGAAGGAAGAATCAAGAACTAAACCTCCAAGCTTAACAGACTCCTCTGCAAAGGAGATTCTTGAGGTTCCATGCCCTTCCCCACTGGAGGAAACAATAGTTCAGACTCTGAGTGCCATGAGTTCTCTTGCACTCACTCTTGACTCCTCAGTTTTTTCTTCTTCCTTTTCCTGGGTGCAGCCCTTAGTAGACAGCAGGAAAATAAATTCTTCTTCGCGATCAACTGTGCCTCGATTTTGATCTTTGTGGCAGCTCCGCTTAGTACTACCACTCCTCCAAAAAATAAAGCAAAGAATACTTCAAGGTTGGTATCTGATGCTCAAGGTTAGCAGTTTCTTGAGGTTGTAAGACCTAGGGAAGATAAGGAGGAAAAAGATCTCTTGATCTCTGACTTGGAACTTTCCAGAATTCCCTTGGGAGAATCTACACTTGAGAGTGAGGTTCATAACCTTTGAGAAACTGTCACTAAGGTTATTGAATGAATTGAAAAATGAAAAAAAACATGGAGCAGTTGGAAGAACAGAATCGTTGGTTGGATATTTTGTCAATCCAAAATATGAGGTTCAACCATAGTATATGGGATTAAATCCTTCCTCAAAGACATGTGAGGCTGCCTGCTTATTACTAATCTAAAACACAACAGAAACAATATATACAATATTTACACTAATCTAACCATTGGGGTTGGGATAGAATCCTGAAATCCACATCCACGTGATGCGAAGATATTATTCTTGTAAATGGACTGGGTAGGAAATTATTACAATGAGAAAAACACAATGGAAAGGAAATGAGAGAAACGTATTTTATTTCGAGTAAACTCAGAGCACGAAATAATCATACGAGCTTTAGATCATAAATATAATGTCTGAGATGATTAGAAACACTAAGATGCTACACAAAGAATAGCTTAAGATCATGAACGTAAGAACAATGTCTTAAGAAAGATATATCCCACAACACAAAGTTTGCAAAATAATATCAACTCCTATTCTTCAAAATGATTAAAAGAAAACACAAAGTTTTTCTTCTTTCCAATAGCTCCGAATATTCCAAAAATATCGACCCTTTGGAATGCATAAGCATCCCTTATTTATAATAAAAGGGGTAGAGAGAAAATAGGATAAATCCTAGAAAATAGTGTTCTTTAAAAAGAGTTCTATTTTGCTTGACTCTCACGCAGGAGACCAAGTCAAAATTTGCTTCCTATGTGACGAAATAGAAATGAAAAAGACATGTCAATTTCAAGATTGAAATGACATGAAACATCGGGACTTAATCTGAATCGTCATCTTTCGCTCCTTCATCTTTCTCTTCCTCCAGCTGAGCCTGTTTGTTCCAAAATTCTTGGAACTTTCGAATTATGCCTTGCATTTCGTTTTCATCAGGCACAGTGGAATGATCATTCAAAACTTCGCAGGTTTCATGGGTATCACTAGCACTGCCGGGAAGCTTTTTCAATCTTTTGCTGAGCTTTCTCAAGGCCTCCAAAGAATGTTCAATTCTTACAAACCGATCAATGATCTCAATACCAAATCCATGCGTTGGTTCATGCTGAATAGACTCTTGGACTTGTTTGAAAAGATCATCAGCTGATAGGATGCCTGAGTTTCCAACTGACACTTTAGGACAAATCTTCAGCAACTCTTCTTCCAGATCACTTTTTCCATCAATCAATTTATCCCTTGATTCTCTCAACTTACCGCAGGCTTCGTTAAGAATCTTCAGCCTGAACCTGATGGCTTTGGTCAGCTGGAAATGCTTATCCGCATGTGGGATGATGCCTTCTTCTACCAAGAGTTGTGATGGTATTTGCTTTAATACCTGGAGAGCTTCAAAAGTCAAATCAAGATGTCCAATTTCTTGAGAGAAATCATCGTCCATCTTCTCTCCATCACTCTGAATGTTCCCAAAGATTGATAGACTTCCACGATGTCTTGAATCACTTCCTTCCCCTGTTGGAGCAGCCTTTGGATCCATTCATCGACCACCCTTCCTTTTTTATTAATCTTCTCAATCGTAGGCACTGATGAGAAATCGAATCGACAGGGACAGAAGAAGATGGTATGGATTCAAGGGGTTTTGAGAGCTTAAGCAAAACCTCTGCCAATCGCTCCACTTTTCCTTTAAGCTCATCTCTCGCTTTCTTTTATTTCTTTCAATTTCTCGCACAAAGACGTTTGTGGCATCCCGCGCATCTTGTTGTGCTCCTTCCGTTGTCACCTCTCCTAGAGCCACCATGGTTATCGATAATCGAGGCTGTTACATCCTCTTTGGTTTTGTCACCGCGGAGTGGTGATCTCTCGCGAACTTATGCCTTGAAGCGCCCGCCAAAACCCTTGAAATCTGTTTTAGGCTTCTTGGCTGATTTAGCAGTAGGAGCCTTGAGTGAGCTAAAATCAAAGGCCGGTATGGGTACAATCACCTTCCTCTTCCTCAGAGTTTTCTTGAGTAGCCATTGCGGCGTATCGAGAGGGAGTTACCACCTGTTGTAGAAGCTGGTACCATACTCTCAAGGGGAGAGGGTTCTACTAGCAGAGAGGGAATAATTACAATTGTGGTAGTAGATTCAATAAAAAGAGGCACAGGAGGGGGTGTGTTGGTGATTACTTGGGTCCCCAGAGAGAGGGTGAAAGTCCAGAGAGAAATATACGGCCATGATTGAAGAAGTTGATGGAGAATGAGGAGGTAGGAGTGGTTGTGAGGGGGGAGGTGCAGATTCAGACTCCAAAGCCTGGGATGCAAGAGATAAGGTCTCTTCAGTTGGGCAATCAACAAATGATGAAACCAGAGGCTGGCTTCCTTCTCCTTCCAAAGTAATTTCTCCTATTTCTGGTGGTGTTGGTGATTCTGGCACATCCACCATTTCAACTGGAGAAATAATTGAAGAGATTTCTCTTTCTTTTCTCTTTTTGACAAACTTGACCTTTATAGGCCCCTTAGAAGATTTTTTGTCCTTTCCCTTTTTGGAGGGCCCCGCCTCTGAAGCAGCCAACTTTGAAAACTTATCATCTTTAAAACTCATTCCCCAAGAGGAGAGCCATGCTTTGGTGTGTGCAAGAATCAGAGCTGACCTATCTGTAATGGAGGCTTTTTCACTGACAGACCAATTAATAGGTGGGAAAACATATTGATCTTCATTCGAGTCCATCATAGGAAAGATCCGTAAAACTTTCATTGTCGCTAGTACCTTCTTCGTAAGTTAGCGAGCTCAAGTGTTTGAATCTCGGCAAGTGTCAATCTGCTATGATCCTTTCTACGAACAAAAACCTCATCACGTAGATCAATCCAGATGTCCTCTATGCTTGGCCTGTGCAGGTGCAGAGTTCCATACGCCCTGAGGACTCCTCGAATGTAAAACCCGTCTCGGGGCTTCATATGCTTATTCAACTTGTCCTGAAGCTCATGAACAACATTTTTAGCTTTCACCACTGTTGAACAAGTGTATCTTCCAATAGAAATTGGGAAAGATATAACAGCCTTATGTTTACTTTGTTGGAACTTATGAAAATCCAATAGTTTCTTGACCAACTCCATCAGGATTAATTTTTCCCCGGATACCGGGCAGATGGAAAGGATCTCCCCGAGTACATGACTACCCGTAGATATGTGAACTTCTTAAACCGGAAGAAGACACAACCCCACTTTGAAACCTCAGCCCATACTTCGCCGATACTCTTGTTTTCCTCGGCCAGGATTTAACCTGCAGATGTTTTCGTAAAAGAAGGCGTCATTCACCCTTCTGAATTGGTCTTGAGACCCTTTTCTTGTTAGCTGAGGAAAATGCTGATAAACATGGTCCACTATCCTGCTTCCCTTGGTATCCAATCCAGGATAGTTCCTCATACCGGCTGCGGCATAGGTGACATATGAGGACATATAAAACTTTCCCGTAGACAAGACTGTTGTCATTTGGGAATCTATCTCATTACTAATGAGAGTACCCTAATATATTCCTTGTTGATTTTTCTTAATGGTGATCATGAACTGATACATCCACCCTTGGAACACATTTGATTCATGTAAACCAAAAACCCGACTCAACAGAGTGATGATGTCATTGATTTCCTGAATGAAATCATCCTGGGACAAGTCTTGGGAATCTGGAGACATCCGGTTTGAATTTGATAAGGAAATTCTTATTTACGTGTTTGATACAATCTTCCTGATCGTTATCCCAAGCTTTCTGAGCTGACTTGATATCTAACTCTCCATATTCTTCAAAATTGGGTAGTTTGAGGAGGTCATCAAAGTAACCTCCATCCAATTTGATCACAACTTCTCCCACCTGATTTCTCACAGAACGAGAAGTAGAGTCATAACTCGAAGCGCAGGCTAAGATGAATTCAGGGCACTGAGTGGACATAGGGAAACCCGCTGCAAGAGGTAAACCACTATCGGCTATTGACTTCATTTATGGAGTTTGGGAAGAGCTCTTTACCCTACTCCAGAAATCCTCAATATCTATATTTCCGAGCTCTGTATCTCGAATGTCATAATTGCAATCGATATATGATGGAGACTCCACCTTTCTGAACTTGTATTTCATTCTTCTTGACTTCTCAGTCTTTTCTTACGATGGGCCAGGGTCCGACATGAGGGATTTCGAAGGAAGAGAGTTTCGAGAGATCAAGAGATGTTGCACACTGTGAAAACCCCGACCTACTGGAGATGCCGGAAGGATGGAAAAGTCTCGACACACTGAGGAGGATGTCGGGGAATCCAGAAAACCCGACACACTGAAGATGTCAGAGACTTGAGAAACCCGACACTTTGAAGATGTCGGAAACTTGAGAAAACCCGACACTTTGAAGATGTCGGAGACTTGAGAAAACCCGAAACTTTGAAGATGTCGGAGACTTGAGAAAACCCTAGCACTTTGAAGATGTCAGAGATTTTGGAAAGCCCGACACGTCAAACTTTCTGATACACTGCGGGTTTTTGATACTGCACAGCACCCTGCGAAACCCGAGAAGAGGGAATAGGGTTTTTGTTGATTTTAAAACATGCAAGTTCTTTCTTCATCATTTTATATCCAAAACATATTTTGATTACAACAATATTCCGGGAAATAACACAAAGTGATAATTCCAAAGAGATAAACCCTAAAACATAAATCTGGTAAAGAAAACAACCTCAAAAGAAAAAAAGATAACAACTCCACAAACCTGGTAAAAATGGGAAGAACTCCTCACATAATCAATCCATAAAAACCATGAACAAAGAATGAAGATAGAAATACCTTCAACCAGGGCAAGGAAATATCGAAAACGGGCAATTCAATCGGGCACAGGAAAGTTTCGGGTTTCGAGGTTGGAGAAGAATGCCCGAAAAATCCACGAGGTAAAAATATGTTTGGTAAAAATGACGTGGAAATCCGCATATATATATGAAAAATTGCAATTAATACACTTCAGCTGGCACGTGCCAACCCACCCGACAACTTGGCATTAACGCCATGTCAGCATGCTCGGGAGATCCGAAAACCCGACACAAAGGTGTTTAGAGCAATTCGGGTTTCGGGTTGTGGAAACAACCGACATGAAGCATGATGCTTAGATGCTTCAAAGTTCCGAAAACCCGACATGAAGGACTTAGGCAATTCAGGTTTTGGGTTGCGGGAAACAACCGACATGAAGCATGATGCTTAGATGAAGGCATGTTCCGATGCTCGGAAGGTCCGCAAACCTGACTCACCCTACTTGATGTGGGTTTCGGGTTTCCGGGAACACAAGACATGAAACATTCAAAACACATGTTGTCCTGTTTGTGAAACCCGAAAACCTGATTATCTCTCATAAAGGTAATTTTGCAAAACCATCTTAAAAATTTCATAGGGTTATCTGATAGCTTTGGCGTAAAATCAAAGCTGAGATAACATTCCTATAGCTCGCTTTGGGGTAATCCGATCAGCCCACAACGCGTCAAACAATGCTTTATGCCATGTCCTCTGGTTTTCATCTACTAGCTTCCTAATTATAGTGACCAGGTTTTTGTTGCTGGACTCAGCTTGCCCATTGCCTTGGGGATAATAATCAGATGAGTGAGCCAAAGTGATGCTGAATCCATAGCAAAATTCTGTCATCTCATGCGATGAGAAATTAGAGGCATTATCAGCTACAATCTTGTGAGGCACACCGAATCTGACAATTATATTTTCTTTAAGGAACTTGCAAACAACTTCAGAGGTTGCTTGCTTGATTGGTGTGGCTTCCACCCACTTGGTAAAATAGTCTATAGCAGTCAGCACGTAATTATGTCCGGCACTGGAGGCAGGATTCAATGTTCCAATGAAATCAATTCCCCACTGGCGAAAAGGTTCTTCGATCACTACGGGCTTCAGGGGAAGAGCTGCTAACTTGGGACGACCAACGAAATGTTGACAAGCTTCACACTTGGACACCCACTCTGCTGAATCCTCGAAAGAGAGTAGGCCAATAGTACCTAGCCCGTAGGATCTTATAAGCTGTTACAGAGGATGAAAAATGTCCTCTGCATGCTAGGCTATGGAAGGACTCTAACAACTTTAACTGTTGTGATTTATCAACACAACGCAGGAAAACACCATCAATACCTTTCTTGTATATTCCGTTATCCCACAAGAGGTATCTTGCAGATCTCAACTTGACTGTCCTCTTCTCCTTTTGGCTTAAATGCGGGGGCATTCACCATAAGTTAGAAAGAAAGCAATGTCTATGTACCATTCATTAGTTGTACTTACAAAAAGCACCATGGGCAACTCTGAAGAAGCATCTTGAGTCTTTTCACATTCTGCTTTAGCATGATTTTCTGCAATCAATTGGCACAGCCCCTTCCTCATACCAACTTGGTAGGTCTGATGTCCAAGTCATACTCTTGAACTTTAGCTATCCAAGTACCTCGTTGACTCCCTAGCTCTTGTTGAGTCAAAATGGATTTAACGGCAGTGTCGGGAACGAGAACGAGGGTATGGGAATTCAGCACATAGTACCTGAAATGTTTCACCGCTCGTACCACTGCATAAGCATGATTTTCAATTTGTGACATCTTTAATTCATGTTCCTTCAATGGACAGCTCATAAACACGATGGGAGCTTCAATGCCCTCCCCGTTCTCCTGCATCAGGATGGCTGACACTGTGTGAGCAGAGGCGTAGCTGTACATGATGAAATATTTTTTGAAGTCCGGACGTACTAGGATAGGAGCTCAAGTGACTGCCTTTTGATCTCATCAAACGCAAGCTTCCCTTCAGTACTCCATCAAAATGGAATTTTGCCTTTCATCATCCCAAGGATATCCTTAGTTTTATCAGCAAAATCAGGTATGAACCTTCTTAGGAAATTAACCTTTCCGAAGAAAGAATGAACTCCAGTTTTACTTGTGGGTAGGGTAAGGCTCTCAATGGCCTTTACCCTTTCTGGGTCAATTTTGGTTCCTTCTTTAGTCACGATATGACCCAATAACTTTCCTTCAGTCACCCCAAACATGGACTTCTTGGGATTTAATGAAATCCCGTGACGCCCGCATTTCAAAAGTACTTGCTCTAAATGATCATAGTGATCACTCCGTTTTTAGAGAAAACTGTCAAGTCATCTAAATATACCACTATGACTCGCCCATCGGGTCTCTCGAATGCCAAGCCCATAGCTCTCTGAAAGGTGGCTCCAGCATTGATCAAGCCGAAAGGCATCCTCCTGTAAGCAAAGGTACCCCATGGGGTTGTGAAGGCCGTCTTGTGTTGATCCTCCGTAGTCACCTCAACTTGATTATATCCTGAAAATCCATCAAGCATGGATAGCATTTCTGATCCAGTAATAATTTGTAATACCTGATCCATGATAGGTAAGGGATAGTTGTCCTTCAACGAGGACTGATTCAGTTCCGTAAGTTAACACAGATTCAGATTTCACGATTCTTCTTCCTGACAGGGACGATGTTAGCAATCCAAGTGGAGTGATGGATTGGAAAAATAATCCTAGCATCTAACATCTTGTAGATTTCTGCAAGGATAGTTCCTGAGATCTTGGGATTGTAATGTCTTTGTTTCTGCCTGTATGGTTTCACATCAGGCTTCAAAGGGATATTGTGTTGTACGTCTTTGGGCTTGAAGGATTTTAAATCTACATAAGACCAGGCTAACACATCCATGTATCTTTTCAAGAGTGAAGTGAATTTCACTTTCTCCTCAGGGGAACAACATTTCCCAATATTCACCATCCGAGGTTGATCAGATGAACCTATATTGACTTGATCTACCTCCGAGGAAGAAGCTCCTTCAACTTGCCTTTTGTTTTGAATAAAACGATCATGCTTGTCGAACAAACCTTCCAGAGAAACCAAACCTTTTGGTATCTTGTTGCCTTTAAGCTGGATAAACTCACCATCAACCTCTTGATATGGATCTGAGATAGTTTCACGGAAAGCTGATTCCGAACCTTCAAAATACAGCTCACTGAAATTGTCAGCCTTTTCTAGAAAAGCCAACACCTGTTGATCATCATTGAACACTTGCCAGTGAGTCGCATTATCGGGATCTTTGGGACGATACGCAATCTCAATAGTGTACTTATCTTGTTTGAGCGAAGATGAGGAAGAAGGAGGGATGCAGACACGGCCAAAGAATCAGCCTTGTCATTATAATCTCTCAAAACTGCCTTAATAGAGAATGCATCAAAGCATTCTATACTATCCCAAACTTTGTTCCTGTAATGTCTCAAGTGATCATTTTTACTTGATAGAGTCCCTTGACTGTCGACAATCAGCTCCACGTCCCCCGTGAACCTTGAGATTTTGAATTCCCTTCTGTCTGGCCATTTCTAATCCTAGTAACAGAGCTTCATATTCAGCCGTGTTATTAGTATTATCAAACTGCAACTTGTAAGCTGATGGGAAAATTTCAGAATTAGGAGATATAAGAACTACACTAGCGCCTGATCCGGTGATTGAGCAACTACCATCAAATTCGAGGGTCTAAATAGCATTGGGATCTTCTTCCTTGACATCTATAGTGGGTATCTCTGAAGTCATGAAATAATTTCAAGCTAGCATCTTCGAAAAGAATTTGAGCTTTAGGATCATCTGATTTAGTTACCAAATACCTCGCCTGCGGTTCAGGATGGAGAACCTGATGAACCCCATTGACTGGGATCTTGGCTTTGGTCCAATCCATATTAATCTCTCCTCCGACATCTTTACAAAAACCTCTACCCAAGAGGATACCGTAAGCTGCAGGAATGTCAGCAACTAGAATGGTCATTTTCACTCTCTTTTCTGGGAAAGCAACGAATGCAAACTGTGCATCTTTGATTTGACCAATCAAAGGAACTTGTTTGGTTTCCATAGAGTAACACCATCCATATGACTTAGTCAAAGTAAGCCCAAGGGCATGGGCTACTTTTGTGGGCATAACATTGTCGGAGGCCCCTGAGTCGATGATGCAATTGCTGAGTTTAAACCCATTTATAAGTAAAGACAAATAAAATGGTTCAATCTTTCCCAAAGAAGAAGTAGAGGTCAGATTTTTCTGAGGTGGGGATTGAGTAGGATTTGGAAGGAGACCTTTTGAAGGTGGTGGAACAACCGCTTTACTTTTGATGAATTTGGCAAGTTTTTCGAACTGTTCAGGATTTGACTGAAGGTATTCTGCTTCTGACATTTGGATTTTGGTTCTTTTTACATGATCGATAATGTCAAAAGCAGTATAAGAAGGGGTGATGGTAGGCTCAGTTCTAATCACATGAGCTTGAGTTGAGGTACTGATCTTAGGAGAAAGATAATAAGGAGAAGTTGCCTTTTTGGTGACTTCTCTTTCAGTTTGTGCTGAAATAGGAGTACCTCTCTTAACTATGGCTATGGGAGGTTCCTTATTCTTCTCCTTAGTGTTTTCAAGAGGTTTTCTTGGATTCTGAGATTGGGATCGAGTGAAGACAAAAATGATTGACCATCCGGTGCACATTCATCTTCATCATATTCCAAATACCCAATGCTGGAGTCACCAGCCGAATCATCATAAGACTCATCGGCATATCCTGAAGCTTCAAAAGCCTCGGGAGAATCTTGTTCTTCTGGTTCTTCCTCTTCTTCAACTATTTCTACTACCGCATTAACAGGAGGAGCTTCAATCGCTAGCCTCGGTTGAGCAGGAGTTAATTGCGGCCTATCCCTTGCAAGCACACCATTATTGTTATTGAAATTCCGTCTAGGGATATCCCGATACGGAACATTGTTCACCTGCTGAGACATTTGCTTTTTTAAAGTGATCAAATCATTAGCCATTTTTTGAAACATAGGATCAGTATTACCTTGGGAAGAACCTTGATTTTTAGCCTTGGGTACATCTTTCCTGATCCTTCCGGCCAAAATGAGATCATCCTCTATTTCAATAGTGTTTGTCGAGGGATAGCCAAATGGGATAACCGACCTTCTTAATAAAAAGCTCACATCAGAGGCTGAGTATTAATGAAGAAGCATTTCTGATTTTCTAGAGTCGGTACAGCTATTTCCGGAATCTTTCGGATCAGCTTATTAAACTTTGCCACGAAGTCCCGCATGGGTTCATGAGATTCCTTCTTCATATGAGTAAGTTGAGCTAACAAGGCATGAGAATCTTTGGCTGGTTTGAAACGTGCTTCGAACTTGGTCCGCATGGTAGCCCAGTTTGTGATGCATGCATTCGGGAAGATGATAAAACCATTCAGCTGCTGCACCATGCAATGTTTCAACAAAAAGTCAAACAGAAACATCTTCGTGAGCTACTCCAAGGACACCACACGCTACAAAGAAAGATGCAACGTGTTCATCAGGATGCTGCTTCCCATCCCCATTGAACTTGGGAATGTTTTTACGTGATCCATGTGGTAACTCGTGCAATGGTGGAGTTAAAGAAAGAGGACCAATAACTGCGCCCCAAGGCACAGGTTGTCAGACCGCCATCCTTCAAAAGAGTGCGATAGGGATCCAGTATCGACAAGAGTAGTGGACGACAAGTTGTAGATGCTTCGTTCCACGGGATCCGGTTTCTCGAATAGGTGAAGAACTTCGGTTCGGTTAGAAACAATCTTTGTTGGGGTACAAGCGTAAATTGTGTTGTTGTAGCAACTCAAAGAGTGGGTCAATTTCACCTTGGGCTCGGCGGGACCGAGTGAAGATCTTCCTAGCCAGCTTGAACTGGGAAAGAGACCTTGTTAAAAATAAGGCAAATACGGAGTCGCCAGACACCAAGAGGATAAGCTTTATACTATAAATCCGTATTCCCCAGTGGAGTCGCCAAAAACTATTGGTTGGATATTTTGTCAATCCAAAATATGAGGTTCAACCACAGTATATGGGATTAAATCCCTCCTCAAAGACATGTGAGGCTACCTGCTTATTGCTAATCTAAAACACACAGAAACAATATATACAAGATTCGACACTAATCTAACCATTGGGATTGGGATAGAATCCCGAAATCCACATCCACGCGATGCGAAGATGTTATTCTTGTAAATGGACTGGGTAGAAAATTATTACAATGAGAGAAACACAATGGAAAGGAAATGAGAGAAACATATTTTCTTTCGAGTAAACTCACAGAGCACGAAATAATCATACGAGATTTAGATCATAAATATAATGTCTGAGATGATTAGAAACACTAAGATGCTACACAAAGAATAGCTTAAGATCATGAACGTAAGAACAATGTCTTAAGAAAGATATATCCCACAACACAAAGTTTGCAAAATAATATCAACTCCTATTCTTCAAAATGATTAAAAGAAAACACAAAGTTTTTCTTCTTTCCAATAGCTCTGAATATTCCAAAAATCTCCACCCTTTGGAATGCATAAGCATCCCTTATTTATAATAAAAGGGGTAGAGAGAAAATAGGATAAATCCTAGAAAATAGTGTTCTTTAAAAAGGGTTCTATTTTGCTTGACTCTCACGCAGGAGACGAAGTCAAAATTTTCTTCCTATGTGACAAAACAGAAATGAAAAAGACATGTCAATTTCAAGATTGAAATGACATGAAACATTGGGACTTAATCTGAATCGTCATCTTTCGCTCCTTCATCTTTCTCTTCCTCCAGCTGAGCCTGTTTGTTCCGAAATTCTTGGAACTTTCGAATTATGCCTTGCATTTCATTTTCATCAGGTGCAAGTGGAATGATCATTCAAAACTTCGCAGGTTTCATGGGTATCACTAGCACTGCCGGGAAGCTTTTTCAATCTTTTGCTGAGCCTTCTCAAGGCCTCCAAAGAATGTTCAATTCTTACAAACCGATCAATGATCTCAATACCAAATCCGTGTGTTGGTTCATGCTGAACAGACTCTTGGACTTGTTTGAAAAGATCATCAGCTAATAGGATGCCTGAGTTTCCAACCGACACTTTAGGACAAATCTTCAGCAAATCTTCTTCTAGATCACTTTTGCCATGAATCAATTTATCCCTTGATTCTCTCAACTTACCGCAGGCTTCGTTAAGAATCTTCAGCCTGAACTTGATGGCTTTGGTCAGCTGGAAATGCTTATCCACATGTGGGATGATGCCTTCTTCTACCAAGAGTTGTGATGGTATTTGCTTTAATACCTGGAGAGCTTCAAAAGTCAAATCAAGATGTCCAATTTCTTGAGAGAAATCATCGTCCATCTTTTCTCCATCACTCTGAATGTTCCCCAAAGATTGATAGACTTCCACGACGTCTTGAATCACTTCCTTCCCCTGTTGGAGCAGCCTTTGGATCCATTCATCGACCACCCTTCCTTTTTTATTAATCTTCTCAATCGTAGGCACTGATGAGAAATCGAATCCGACAGAATGTAAGAAGATGGTATGGATTCAAGGGGTTTTGAGAGCTTAAGCAAGACCTCGATCAACTGCTCCACTTTTCCTTTAAGCTCATCTCTATTGTCTTTTATTTCTTTCAACTTCTGGCACAACACGTTTGTGGCATCCCGCGCATCTTGTTGTGCTCCTTCCGTTGT
The DNA here is from genome assembly GCA_018340775.1 of Taxus wallichiana var. yunnanensis. Lineage (NCBI taxonomy): Eukaryota > Viridiplantae > Streptophyta > Pinopsida > Cupressales > Taxaceae > Taxus > Taxus wallichiana. Next base: position 274,331,236 of record CM031244.1, read on the forward strand.
CACCTCTCCTAGAGCCACCCTGGTTATTTGATAATCAGAGGCTGTTACATCCTCTTTGGTTTTGTCAGTCGTGGGAGTGGTGATCTCTACAAACTTATGCCCTGAAGCGTCCACCAAAACCCTTGAAACTGTTTTGGGCTTCTTCGCTGATTTAGCAGTAGGAGCCTTGAGTGAGCTAAAATCAAAGGCTGGTATGGGTAGAATCACCTTCCTCTTCCTCTAAGTTTTCTCGAGTAGCCATTGCGGCATATCGAGAGGAGTTGCCACTTTTATAGAAGCCGGTACCATACTCTCAAGGGGAGAAGGTTCTACTAGCGGAGAGGGAATAGTTACCAATGTGGTAGTAGATTCAATAAAAAGAGGCACAGGAGGGGGCGTGTTGGTGATTACTTGGGTCCCAGCAGAGAGGGGTGAAAGTCCAGAGAAAATACTGGCCATGATTGAAGAAGTTGATGGAGAATGAGGAGGTAGGAGTGGTTGTGAGGGGGAGGCGCAGATTCAGACTCCAAAGCCTGGGATGCAAGAGATAAGGTCTCTTCAGTTGGGCAATCAACAAATGATGAAACCAGAGGCTGGCTTCCTTCTCCTTCCAAAGTAATTTCTCCTATTTCTAGTGGTGTTGGTGATTCTGGCACATCCACCATTTCAACTGGAGAAATAATTGAAGAGATTTCTCTTTCTTTTCTCTTTTTGACAAACTTGACCTTTATAGGCCCCTTAGAAGATTTTTTGTCCTTTCCCTTTTTGGAGGGCCCCGCCTCTGAAGCAGCCAACTTTGAAAACTTATCATCTTTAAAACTCATTCCCCAAGAGGAGAGCCATGCTTTGGTGTGTGCAAGAATCAGAGCCGACCTATCTGTAATGGAGGCTTTTTCACTGATTGACCAATCAATAGGTGGGAAAACATATTGATCTTCATTCAGTCCATCATAGGAAAGATCCAGAACACTTTCATTGTCGCTAGTACCTTCTGGTAAGTTAGCAAGCTCAAGTGTTTGAATCTCAGCAAGTGTCAATCTGCTATGATCCTTTCTACGAATAACAACCTCATCACGTAGATCAATCCAGATGTCTTCTATGCTTGGTCTGTGCAGGTGCAGAGTTCCATACGCCCTGAGGACTCCTCGAATGTCAAACCCATCTCGGGGCTTCATATGCTTCTTCAACTTGTCCTGAAGCTCATGGACAACATTTTTAGCTTTCACCACTGTCGAACAAGTGTATCTTCTAATAGAAATTGGGAAGGATACAATAGCCTTATGTTTACTTTGTTGGAACTTATGAAAATCCAACAGGTTGCTCGACCAAATCGATCAGATTAATTTGTCCCCCGGATACGGGAAAACGGAAAGGATCTCTCCCGAGTACATGAATACCCGTAGATATGTGAACTTCTTAAACTGTAAGAAGACACAACCCCACTTTGAAACTTCAGCCCATGCTTCGTCAGATACTCTTGTTTTCCTGAGTTTAGGATTTAACCTGCAGATGTTTTCATAAAAGAAGGCGTCATTCACCCTTCTGAATTGGTCTTGAGACCCTTTTCTTGTCAGCTGAGGAAAATGCTGATAAACATGGTCCACCATCCTGCTTTCCTTGGTATCCAATCCGGGATAGTTCCTCATACTGGCTGCTGCATAGGTGACATATGAGGACATATAAAACATTCCCGTAGACAAGACTGTTGTCATTTGGGAATCTATCTCATTACTAATGAGAGTGCCCCAATCAATTCCTTGTTGATTTTTCTTAATGGTGATCATGAACTGATACATCCACCCTTGGAACACATTTGATTCAGGTAAACCAAAAACCCGACTCAACAAAGTGACGATGTCATTGATTTCGAATGAAATCACTTGGGACAAGTCTTGGGAATTGGAGACAAATGGTTTGGCTTTGATCAAGAACTTCTTATTTACGTGTTTGATACAATCTTCCTGATCATTATCCCAAGCTTTCTGAGCTGACTTGATATCTAACTCTCCATATTCTTCAAAATTGGGTAGTTTGAGGAGGTCATCAAAGTAACCTCCGTCTAATTTGATCACAACTTCTACCACCTAATTTCTCACAGAATGAGAAGTAGAGTTATAACTCGAAGTGCAGGCTAAGATGAATTCAGGGCACTGAGCGGACATAGGGAAACCCGCTGCAAGAGGTAAACCACTATCGGCTATCGATTTCATCCATGGAGTTTGGGAAGAGCTCTTTACCCTACTCTAGAAATCCTCAATATCTATATTTCGAGCTCTGTATCTCGGATGTCATAATTGCAATCGATATATGATGGAGACTCCACCTTTCTGAACTTGTATTTCATCCTTCCTGACTTCTCAGTCTTTTCTTGCGATGGACCAGAGTCCGACATGAGGGATTTCGAAGGAAGAGAGTTTCGAGAGATCAGGAGATGTTGCACACTGTGAAAACCCCGACCTACTGGAGATGCTGGAAGGATGGAAAAATTTGACACACTGAGGAGGATGTGTCAGGGAATCAAGAAAACCCGACACTCTGAAGATGTCGAAGACTTGAGAAAACCCGACACTTTGAAGATGTCGGAGACTTGAGAAAACCCGACACTTTGAAGATGTCGGAGACTTGAGAAAACCCAGCACTTTGAAGATGTCGAGAGATTTTGGAAAGCCCGACGTCAAACTTTCTGATACACTGCGGGTTTTTGATACTGCACAGCACCCTGCGAAACCCGAGAAGAGGGAATAGGGTTTTTGTTGTTTTTAAAACATGCAAGTTCTTTTCTTCATCATTTTATATCCAAAACATATTTTAATTGCAACAATATTCGGGAAATAACACAAAGTGATAATTCCAAAGAGATAAACCCTAAAACATAAATCCGGTAAAGAAAACAACCCCAAAAGAAAAAAGATAACAACTCCACAAACCTGGTAAAAATGGGAAGAAATCCTCACATAATCAATCCATAAAAACCATGAATAAAGAGTGAAGAGAGAAATACCTTCAACGAGGGCAAGGAAAGAGCGAAAACGGGCAATTCAATCGGGCACAGAAAGTTTGTGTTTCGAGGTTGGAGAAGCATGCACGAAAAATCCACAAGGTTAAAATACGTCCAGTAAAAATGACGTGGAAATCCACATATATACATGAAAAATTACAATTAATACACTTCATGCCGGCACGTACAACCCACCCTACAACTCGGCATTAACGCCAAGTCAAGCATGCTGGGAGATCCTAAACCCGACACAAAGGTGTTTAGAGCAATTCAGGGTTTCGGGTTACGGAAACAACCGACATGAAGCATGATGCTTAGATGCTTCAAAGTTCTGAAAACCTAACATGAAGGACTTAGGCAATTCGGGTTTCAGTCATGGAAACAACCGACATGAAGCATGATGCTTAGACGAAGGCATGTTCGATGCTCGGAAGGTCCGCAAACCCGACTCACCTTACTTGAAGCGGGTTTCGGGTTTCGGGGAACACAAGACATGAAACATTCAAAACACATGTTGTCCTATTTGTGAAACCCGAAAACCCGATTATCTCTCATAAAGGCAATTTTGCAAAACCAGCTTAAAAATTTCGTAGGGTTATCTGATAGTTTTGGCGTAAACTCAAAACTGAGATAACAGCTGGCTCCAATTGGGGACTTTATTTGTGATATCAAAGGAAGAGAACTCAGAATCTCTGGCTTTATCCATTGGGCTACAAAGTCAAAAAAGAAGAAAACTGAAAAACAAAACAAACAAAGAAAGAACACTAAAAGCAAACACACGACATAAAATAAAGTATATACAATGCAAGAGAGCGTCTTGCATTAATGATGGAACAACTTTAGATGTTGGCCGCTGAAAGGAAAAGGGAGTAACTCCATCAAGATATGATAGATGGAAACTATTTTCACGACTCAGCTGACGAATCTTAAAAGGTCCTTTCAACAAGGAATCAAACTTTCCGTGCATTCCTTTCTGCTCCCTTCTTTTATCCCAAAGCAACACAAGATCTCCAATTTGGAAATGAAATTGCCTTGACTTCTTGTCAAAATTTTTCTTTACTTTGCTTCGATGATCTGCAATGTGATCAACCACTTTGCTTCGTTCCTCTTCTAGCCTGGCTAGGTACATAACCCTCTTCTCAATAGAATTTTGAAAAGTCACATCTTCGACTGCTTTTGCCAACTATAAGGCTGGAAATTCTACTGAGATAGGAATCTCAGCATCAATCCTGCATACAATAATTGGAAAGGAGACATTCCTATAGCTCGCTTTGGGGTAATCCGATCAGCCCACAACGCGTCATACAATGCTTTATGCCATGTTCTCTGGTTTTCATCTACTAGCTTCCTAATTATAGTGACCAGGTTTTTGTTGCTGGACTCAGCTTGCCCATTGCCTTGGGGATAATAATCAGATGAGTGAGCCAAAGTGATGCCGAATCCATAGCAAAATTCTGTCATCTCATGCGATGAGAAATTAGAGGCATTATCAGCTACAATCTTGTGAGGCACACCGAATCTGACAATTATATTTTCTTTGAGGAACTTGCAAACAGCTTCAGAGGTTACTTGCTTGATTGGTGCGGCTTCCACCCACTTGGTAAAATAGTCATCGTAGTCAAGACATAATTATGTCCTAGACCTTGGAGGCAGGATTTAATATTCCAATGAAATCCATTCACCACTGGCGAAAAGGTTCTTCGATCACTACGGGCTTCAGGGGAAGAGCTGCTAACTTGGGACGACCAACGAAATGCTAACAAGCTTCACACTTGGACACCCACTCTGCTCAATCTCGAAAGAGAGTAGGCCAATAGTAACTAGCCCGTAGGATCTTATAAGCTATTACAGAGGATGAAAAATGTCCTCCGCATGCTAGGCTATGGAAGGACTCTAACAACTTTAACTATTGTGATTTATCAACACAACGCAGGAAAACACCATCAATACCTTTCTTGTATATTCCGTTATCCCACAAGAGGTATCTTGCAGATCTCAACTTGACTTTCCTCTTCTCCTTTTGGCTTAAATGCGGGGGGCATTCACCATAAGTTAGAAAGAAAGCAATGTCTATGTACCATTCATTAGTTGTACTCACAAAAAGCACCATGGGCAACTCTGAAGAAGTATCTTGAGTCTTTTCACATTCTGCTTTAGCATGATTTTCTGCAATCAATTGGCACAGGCCCCTTCCTCGTACCAACTTGGTAGGTCTGATGTCCAAGTCATACTCCTGAACTTTAGCTATCCAAGTACCTCGTTGACTCCCCAACTCTTGTTGAGTCAAAATGGATTTAACGGCAGTGTCGGGAACGAGAATGAGGGTATGGGAATTCAGCACATAGTACCTGAAATGTTTCACCGCTCGTACCACTGCATAAGCATGCTTTTCAATTTGTGACATCTTTAATTCATGTTCCTTCAATGGGCAGCTCATAAACGAGATGGGAGCTTCAATGCCCTCCCCGTTCTCCTGCATCAGGATGGCTGACACTGTGTGAGCAGAGGCGTAGCTGTACATGATGAAATATTTTTGAAGTTTAGACGTACTAGGATAGGAGCTCAAGTGATGCGCCCTTTGATCTCATCGAACGCAAGCTTCCCTTCAGTACTCCATCGAAATGGAATTTTTCCTTTCATCATCCCAAGGATATCCTTAGTTTTATCAGCAAAATCAGGTACGAACCTTCTTAGGAAATTAACCTTTCCGAAGAAAGAATGAACTCTAGTTTTACTTGTGGGTAGGGTAAGGCTCTGAATGGCCTTTACCCTTTCTGGGTCAATTTTGGTTCCTTCTTTAGTCATGATATGACCCAACAACTTTCCTTCAGTCACTCCAAACATGGACTTCTTGGGATTTAATGAAATCCCGTGACGCCTGCATCTCAAAAGTACTTTCTCTAAATGATCATAGTGATCACTCCATTTTTTAGAGAAAATGGTCAAGTCATCTAAATATACCACTATGACTTGCCCATCAGGTCTCTGAATGCCAAGTCCATAGCTCTCTGAAAGGTGGCTCTGGCATTGATCAAGCCGAAAGGCATCCTCCTGTAAGCAAAGGTACCCCATGGGGTTGTGAAGGCCATCTTGTGTTGATCCTCCGTAGTTACCTCAACTTGATTATATCCTGAAAATCCATCGAGCATGGATAGCATTTCTGATCCAGTAACAGTTTGTAATACCTGATCCATGATAGGCAAGGGATAGTTGTCCTTCAAATGAGGACTCGATTCGAAGGTTTTGCCATTCTTCTTCCCGACAGGGGACTATGTTAGCAATGCAAGTGGAGTGATGGATTGGATCTTCTTCCTTGACATCTACAGTGGGTATCTCTGAAGTCATGAAATAATTTCCAAAGCTAGCATCTTCGAAAAGAATTTGAGCTTTAGGATCATCTGATTTAGTTACTAAATACCTCACCTGGGGTTCAGGATGGAAAACCTGATGCACCCCATTGACTGGGATCTTGGCTTTGGTCCAATCCATATTAATCTCTCCTCCGACATCTTTACAAAAACCTCTACCCAAGAGGATACCGTAAGCTGCGGGAATGTCAGCAACTAGAATGGTCATTTTCACTCTCTTTTATGGGAAAGCAACGAATGCGAACTGTGCATCTTTGATTTGACCAATCAAAGGAACTTGTTTGGTTTCCATAGAGTAACACCATCCATATGAATTAGTCAAAGTAAGCCCAAGGGCATGGGCTACTTTTGTGGGCATAACATTGTCGGAGGCCCCTGAGTCGATGATGCAATTGCTGAGTTTAAACCCATTTATAAGTAAAGACAAATAAAATGGTTCAATCTTTCCCGAAGAAGAAGCAGAGGTCAGATTGTTCTGAGATGGGGATTGAGTAGGATTTGGAAGGAGACCTTTTGAAGGTGGTGGAACAGCCGCTTTACTTCTGATGAATTTGGCAAGTTTTTCGAACTGTTCAGGATTTGACTGAAGGTATTTTGCTTCTGACATTTGGATTTTGGTTCTTTTTACATGATCGATAATGTCAAAAGCAATATAAGAAGGGGTGATGGTAGGCTCAGTTCTAATCACATGAGCTTGAGTTGAGGTAATGATCTTAGAGAAGATAATAAGGAGAAGTTGCCTTTTTGGTGACTTCTTTTCGGCTTTGTGTTGAATAGGAGTACCTCTCTTAACTATGGCTATGGGAGGTTCCTTATTCTTCTCCTTAGTGTTTTCAAGAGGTTTTCTTGGATTCTGAGATTGGGATTGAGTGAAGATAGCAAATGACTGACCATCCGGCGCACATTCATCTTCATCGTATTCCAAATACCCAATGCGTTGGAGTCACCACCAATCGTCATAAGACTCATCGGCATATCCTGAAGCTTCAAAAGCCTCCGGAGAATCTTGTTCTTCTGGTTCTTCCTCTTCTTCAACTATTTCTACTACCGCATTAACAGGAGGAGCTTCAATCGCTAGCCTCGGTTGAGCAGGAGTTAATCGTGGCCTATCCCTTACAAGCGCACCATTGTTGTTATTGAAATTCCGTCTAGGGATATCCCGATACGGAACATTGTTCACCTACTGAGACATTTGCTTTTTTAAAGCGATCAAATCATTAGCCATTTTTTGAAACATAGGATCAGTATTACCTTGGGAAGAACCTTGATTTTTAGCCTTGGGTACATCTTTCCTGATCCTTCCGCCAAAATGAGATCATCCTCTATTTCAATAGCTGTTGACTGAGGGATAGCCAAATCTGGGATAACCAACCTTCTTAATAAAAAGCTCACATCAAGAGGCTGATTATTAATGAAGAAGCATTTCTGATTTTCTAGAGTCGGTACAACTATTTCCTAGGAATCTTTCGGATCAGCTTATTAAACTTTGCTACGAAGTCCCGCATAGGTTCATGAGACTCCTTCTTCATATGAGTAAGTTGAGCTAACAAGGCATGAGAATCTTCGGCTGGTTTGAAACGTGCTTTGAACTTGGTCCGCATGGTAGTCCAGTTTGTGATGCATGCATTCGGAAGATGATAAAACCATTCAGCTACTGCACCGTGCAATGTTTCAACAAAAAGTCAAACAAAAACATCTTCGTGAGCTACTCCAAGGACACCGCACGCTACAAAGAAAGATGCAATGTGTTCATCAGGATGTTGCTTCCCATCCCCATTGAACTTTGCAATGTTTTTACATGATCCATGTGGTAACTCGTGCAATGGTGGAGTTAAAGAAAGAGGACCAATAATTGCGCCCCAAGGCACATGTTGTACTGCCATCCTTCTGAAAAGAGTGCGTATAGGGATCCGAGTATCAGACAAGAGTAGTGGACGACAAGTTGTAGATGCTTCTCGTTCCACGGGGATCCAGTTTCTCCGAATAGGTGAAGAACTTCTGGTTCGGTTAGAAACAATGCTGTTGGGGTACAAGCGTAAATTGTGTTGTTGTAACAACTCAAAGAGTGGGTCAATTTCACCTTGGGCTCGGCGGGACCGAGTGAAGATCTTCCTAGCCAACTTGAACTGGGAAAGAGACCTTGTTAAAAATAAGGCAAATACGGAGTCGCCAGACACCAAGAGGATAAGCTTTATACTATAAATCCGTCCTCCCCAGTAGAGTCGCCAAAAACTATTGGTTGGATATTTTGTCAATCCAAAATATGAGGTTCAACCACAGGATATGGGATTAAATCCTCCTCAAAGACATGTGAGGCTGCCCGCTTATTGCTAATCTAAAACACAACAAAAATATATATACAAGATTGACACTAATCTAACCATTGGGCTTGGGATAGAATCCCAAATCCACATCCACGCGACGTGAAGATGTTATTCTTGTAAATGGATTGGGTAGAAAATTATTACAATGAGAAAAACACAATGGAAAGGAAATGAGAGAAACATATTTTCTTTCGAGTAAACTCAGAGAGCACAAAATAATCATACAAGATTGAGATGATTAGAAACACTAAGATGCTACACAAAGAATAGCTTAAGATCATGAACGTAAGAACAATGTCTTAAGAAAGATATATCCCACAACACAAAGTTTGCAAAATAATATCAAATCCTATTCTTCAAAATGATTAAAAGAAAACACAAAGTTTTTCTTCTTTCCAATAGCTCCGAATATTCCAAAATCTCCACCCTTTGGAATGCATAAGCATCCCTTATTTATAATAAAAGGGGTAGAGAGAAAATAGGATAAATCCTAGAAAATAGTGTTCTTTAAAAAGAGTTCTATTTTGCTTGACTCTCACGCAGGAGACCAAGTCAAAATTTGCTTCCTATGTGACGAAACAGAAATGAAAAAGACATGTCAATTTCAAGATTGAAATGACATGAAACATTGGGACTTAATCTGAATCGTCATCTTTCGCTCCTTCATCTTTCTCTTCCTCCAGCTGAGACTGTTTGTTCCGAAATTCTTGGAACTTTCGAATTATGCCTTGCATTTCATTTTCATCAGGGCAAGTGGAATGATCATTCAAAACTTCGCAGGTTTCATGGGTATCACTAGCACACGGGAAGCTTTTTCAATCTTTTGCTGAGCCTTCTCAAGGCCTCCAAAGAATGTTCAATTCTTACAAACCGATCAATGATCTCAATACCAAATCCGTGTGTTGGTTCATGCTGAACAGACTCTTGGACTTGTTTGAAAAGATCATCAGCCGATAGGATGCCTGAGTTTCCAACTGACACTTTAGGACAAATCTTCAGCAACTCTTCTTCCAGATCACTTTTGCCATCAATCAATTTATCCCTTGATTCTCTCAACTTACCGCAGGCTTCGTTAAGAATCTTCAGCCTAAACTTGATGGCTTTGGTCAGCTGGAAATGCTTATCCACATGTGGGATGATGCCTTCTTCTACCAAGAGTTGTGATGGTATTTGCTTTAATACCTGGAGAGCTTCAAAATTCAAATCAAGATGTCCAATTTCTTGAGAGAAATCATCATCCATCTTCTCTCCATCACTCTGAATGTTCCCCAAAGATTGATAGACTTCCACGACATCTTGAATCACTTCCTTCCCCTGTTGGAGCAGCCTTTGGATCCATTGATCGACCACCCTTCCTTTTTTATTAATCTTCTCAATCGTAGGCACTGATGAGAAATCGAATCCGACAGGAACAGAAGAAGATGGTATGGATTCAAGGGGTTTTGAGAGCTTAAGCAAAACCTCTGTCAACTGCTCCACATTTCCTTTAAGCTCATCTCTGTTGTCTTTTGTTTCTTTCAACTTCTGGCACAACACGTTTGTGGCATCCCGCGCATCTTGTTGTGCTCCTTCCGTTGTCACCTCTCCTAGAGCCACCCTAGTTATCTGATAATCAGAGGCTGTTACATCCTCTTTGGTTTTGTCAGCCACGGAGTGGCGATCTCTGTGAACTTATGCCCTGAAGCGTCCACCAAAACCCTTGAAACTGTTTTGGGTTTCTTGGCTGATTTAGCAGTAGGAGCCTTGAGTGAGCTAAAATCAAAGGCCGGTATGGGTACAATCACCTTCCTCTTCCTCGGAGTTTGCTCGAGTAGCCATTGCGGCGTATCAGAGGGAGTTGCCACTATTGTAGAAGCTGGTATCATACTCTCAAGGGGAGAAGGTTCTACTAGCGGAGAGGGAATAGTTACCAATGTGGTAGCAGATTCAATAAAAAGAGGCACAGGAGGGGGCGTGTTGGTGATTACTTGGGTCCCAACAGAGAGGGGTGAAAGTCCAGAGAAAATACTGGCCATGATTGAAGAAGTTGATGGAGAATGAGGAGGTAGGAGTGGTTGTGAGGGGGAGGTGCAGATTCAAGACTCCAAAGCCTGGGATGCAAGAGATAAGGTCTCTTCAGTTGGGCAATCAACAAATGGTGAAACCAGAGGTTGGCTTCTTTTCCTTCCAAAGTAATTTCTCCTATTTCTGGTGGTGTTGGTGATTCTGGCACATCCACCATTTCAACTGGAGAAATAATTGAAGAGATTTCTCTTTCTTTTCTCTTTTTGACAAACTTGACCTTTATAGGCCCCTTAGAAGATTTTTTGTCCTTTCCATTTTGGATGGCCCCGCCTCTGAAGCAACCAACTTTGAAAACTTATCATCTTTAAAACTCATTCCCCAAGAGGAGAGCCATGCTTTGGTGCGTGCAAGAATTAGAGCCGACCTATCTGTAATGGAGGCTTTTTCACTGATTGACCAATCAATAGGTGGGAAAACATATTGATCTTCATTCAGTCCATCATAGGAAAGATCCAGAACACTTTCATTGTCACTAGTACCTTCTGGTAAGTTAGCAAGCTCAAGTGTTTGAATCTCAACAAGTGTCAATCTGCTATGATCCTTTCTGCGAACAACAACCTCATCACGTAGATCAATCCAGATGTCTTCTATGCTTGGCTCTGTGCAGGTGTAGAGTTCCATACGCCCTGAGGACTCCTCGAATGTCAAACCCATCTCGGGGCTTCATATGCTTCTTCAACTTGTCCTGAAGCTCATGGACAACATTTTTAGCTTTCACCACTGTCGAACAAGTGTATCTTCCAATAGAAATTGGGAAAGATACAACAGCCTTATGTTTACTTTGTTGGAACTTATGAAAATCCAACAATTGCCTAACCAACTCCATCAGGATTAATTTGTCCCCTGGATATCGGGGCAGATGGAAAGGATCCCCTGGGTACATGACTACCCGTAGATATGTGAACTTCTTAAACTGCAAGAAGACACAACCCCACTTTGAAACCTCAGCCCATGCTTCATCAGATACTCTTGTTTTCCTCAGTTCAGGATTTAACCTGCAGATGTTTTCGTAAAAGAAGGCATCATTCACCCTTCTGAATTGGTCTTGAGACCCTTTTCTTGTCAGCTGAGGAAAATACTGATAAACATGGTCCACCATCCTGTTTCCCTTGGTATCCAACCCGGGATAGTTCCTCATACCGGCCGCTGCATAGGTGACATATGAGGACATATAAAACCTTCCCGTAGACAAGACTGTTGTCATTTGGGAATCTATCTCATTACTAATGAGAGTGCCCCAATCAATTCCTTGTTGATTTTTCTTAATGGTGATCATGAACTGATACATCCACCCTTGGAAAACATTTGATTCGGGTAAACCAAAAACCCGACTCAACAGAGTGATGATGTCATTGATTTCCTGAATGAAATCACTTCTGGGGACAAGTCTTGGGAATCTGGAGACAGCCGGTTTGGCTTTGATCAGGAACTTCTTATTTACATGCTTGATACAATCTTCCTGATCATTATCCCAAGCTTTCTGAGCTGACTTGATATCTAACTCTCCATATTCTTCAAAATTGGGTAGTTTGAGGAGGTCATCAAAGTAACCTCCATCCAATTTGATCACAACTTCTCCCACCTGATTTCTCACAGAATGAGAAGCAGAGTCATAACTCGAAGCGCAGGCTAAGATGAATTCAGGGCACTGAGCGGACATAGGGAAACCCACTGCAAGAGGTAAACCACTATCGACTATCGACTTCATCCATGGAGTTTGGGAAGAGCTCTTTACCCTACTCCAGAAATCCTCAATATCTATATTTCCGAGCTCTGTATCTCGGATGTCATAATTGCAATCGATATATGATGGAGACTCCACCTTTCTGAACTTGTATTTCATCCTTCTTGACTTTTCAGTCTTTTCTTGCGATGGACCAGGGTCCGACATGAGGATTTCGAAGGAAGAGAGTTTTGGAGATCAGGAGATGTTGCACACTATGAAAACCCCGACCTACTGGAGATGTTGGAAGGATGGAAAAGTCCGACACACTGAGGAGGATGTCGAGGAATCCAGAAAACCCGACACTCGAAGATGTCGGAGACTTGAGAAAACCCGACACTTTGAAGATGTCAGAGACTTGAGAAAACCCGACACTTTGAAGATGTCGGAGACTTGAGAAAACCCGGCACTTTGAAGATGTCAGAGATTTTGGAAAGCCCGACACATCAAATTTTCTCGATACACTCGCGGGTTTTGATACCGCACAAAGACCTCGCGAAACCCGAGAAGGGGGAATAGGGTTTTTGTTGATTTTAAAACATGCAAGTTCTTTCTTCATCAGTTTATATCCAAAACATATTTTGATTACAACAATATTCGGGAAATAACACAAAGTGATAATTCCAAAGAGATAAACCCTAAAACATAAATCCGGTTAAGAAAACAACCCCAAAAGGAAAAAGATAAAAACTCCACAAACCTGGTAAGAAAATGGGAAGAATTCCTCACATAATCAATCCATAAAAACCATGAACAAAGAATGAAGAGAGAGATACCTTCAACCAGGGCAAGGAAAGATCGAAAATGGGCAATTCAATCGGGCACATGAAAGTTTCGGGTTTCGAGGTTGGAGAAGCATGCGCGAAAAATCCACGAGGTAAAAATACGTCCTGTAAAAATGACGTGGAAATCCACATATATATATGAAAAATTACAATTAATACACTTCACCGGCACGTAAAAACCCACCCGACAACTCGGAATTAACGCCATGTCAAAGATGCTTAGGAGATCCAAAACCCGACACAAAGGTGTTTAGAGCAATTCGGGTTTCGGGTTGCGGGAAACAATCGACATGAAGCATGATGCTTAGATGCTTCAAAGTTCCGAAAACCCGACATGAAGGACTTAGGCAATTCGGGTTTCGGGTTGTGGGAAACAACCGACATGAAGCATGATGCTTAGATGAAGGCATGTTCCGATGCTCGGAAGGTCCGCAAACCCGACTCGCCTTACTTGAAGCGGGTTTCGGGTTTCGGGGAACACAAGACATGAAACATTCAAAACACATGTTATCCTGTTTGTGAAACCCGAAAACCCGATTATCTCTCATAAAGGCAATTTTGCAAAACCAGCTTAAAAATTTCGTAGGGTTATCTGATAGTTTTGGCGTAAACTCAAAACTGAGATAACAACTGGCTCCAGTTGGGGACTTTCTTTGTGATATCAAAGGAAGAGAACTCAGAATCTCTGGCTTTATCCATTGGGCTACAGAGTCAGAAAAGAAGAAAACCGAAAAACAAAACAAACAAAGAAAGAAGACTAAAAGCAAACACACGACATAAAATAAAGTATATACAATGCAAGAGAGCATCTTGCATTAATGATGGAACAACTTTAGATGTTGGCCACTGAAAGGCAAAGGGAGTAACTCTCCATCAAGATATGATAGATGGAAACTATTTTCACCACTCAGCTGATGAATCTTAAAAGGTCCTTTCCACAAGGAATCAAACTTTCCGTGCATTCCTTTCTTCTCCCTTGTTTTATCCCAAAGCAACACCAGATCTCCAATTTGGAAATGATGTTGCCTTGACTTCTTGTCAAAATTTTTCTTTACTTTGTTTTGATGGTCTGCAATGTGATCAACCACTTTGCTTCGTTCCTCTTCTAGCCTGGCTAGGTACATAACCCTCTTCTCAATAGAATTTTGAAAATTCGCATCTTCGACTGCTTTTGCCAACTGTAAGGCTTGAAATTCTACTGAGATAGGAATCTCAGCATCAATCCCGTACAGCACTTGGAAAGGAGACATTCCTATAGCTTGCTTTGGGGTAATCCGATCAGCCCACAACGCGTCATACAATGCTTTATGCCATGTCCTCTGGTTTTCATCTACTAGCTTCCTAATTATAGTGACGTGTTTTTTGTTGTTGGACTAAACTTGCAAATTTCCTTGGGGTAATAATAATCAGATGAGTGAGCCAAAGTGATGCCGAATCCATAGCAAAATTATGTCTTCTCATGTGATGAGAAATTAGAGGCATTATCAGCTACAATCTTGTGAGGCACACCGAATCTGACAATTATATTTTCTTTAAGGAACTTGCAAACAGCTTCAGAGGTTGCTTGCTTGATTGGTACGGCTTCCACCCACTTGGTAAAATAGTCTGTCAGCAAATCAAACACATAATTATGTCTGGCACTGGAGGTAGGATTCAATGTTCCAATGAAATCAATTCCCCACTGGTGAAAAGGTTCTTCGATCACTACGGGCTTCAGGGGAAGAGCTGCTAACTTGGGACGACCAACGAAATGTTGACAAGCTTCACACTTGGACACCCACTCTGCTGAATCCCGAAAGAGAGTAGGCCAATAGTACCTAGCCCGTAGGATCTTATAAGCTATTACAGAGGATGAAAAATGTCCTCCGCATGCTAGGCTATGGAAGGACTCTAACAACTTTAACTGTTGTGATTTATCAACACAACGCAGGAAAACACCATCAATACCTTTCTTATATATTCCGTTATCCCACAAGAGGTATCTTGCAGATCTCAACTTGACTGTCCTCTTCTCCTTTTGGCTTAAATGCGGGGGCATTCACCATAAGTTAGAAAGAAAGCAATATCCGTGTACCATTCATCAGTTGTACTCACGAAAAGCACCATGGGAAACTCTGAAGAAGTATCTTGAGTCTTTTCACATTCTGCTTCAGCATGATTTTCTGCAATCAATTGGCACAGGCCCCTTCCTCGTACTCAACTTGGTAGGTCTGATGTCTAAGTCATACTCCTGAACTTTAGCTATCCAAGTACCTCGTTGACTCCCCAGCTCTTGTTGAGTCAAAATGGATTTAACGGTAGTGTCGGGAACGAGAACGAGGGTATGGGAATTCAGCACATAGTACCTGAAATGTTTCACCGCTCGTACCACTGCATAAGCATGCTTTTCAATTTGTGACATCTTTAATTCATGTTCCTTCAATGGGCAGCTCATAAACGCGATGGGAGCTTCAATGCCCTCCCCATTCTCCTGCATCAGGATGGCTGACACTGTGTGAGCAGAGGCGTAGCTGTACATGATGAAATCTTTTTGAAGTCTAGACATACTAGGATAGGAGCGCAAGCAACTGCCCTTTTGATCTCATCGAACGCAAGCTTCCCTTCAGTACTCCATCAAAATGGAATTTTACCTTTCATCATCCCAAGGATATCCTTAGTTTTATCAGCAAAATCAGGTACGAACCTTCTTAGGAAATTAACCTTTCCGAAGAAAGAATGAACTCCAGTTTTACTTGTGGGTAGGGTAAGGCTCTGAATGGCCTTTACCCTTTCTGGGTCAATTTTGGTTCCTTCTTTAGTCACGATATGACCCAACAGCTTTCCTTCAGTCACTCCAAACATGGACTTCTTGGGATTTAATGAAATCCCGTGACGCCTGCATCTCAAAAGTACTTGCTCTAAATGATCATAATGATCACTCCATTTTTTAGAGAAAACGGTCAAGTCATCTAAATATACCACTATGACTTGCCCATCAGGTCTCTGAATGCCAAGTCCATAGCTCTCTGAAAGGTGGCTCCGGCATTGATCAAGCCAAAAGGCATCCTCCTGTAAGCAAAGGTACCCCATGGGGTTGTGAAGGCCGTCTTGTGTTGATCCTCCGTAGTTACCTCAACTTGATTATATCCTGAAAATCCATCGAGCATGGATAGCATTTCTGATCCAGTAACAGTTTGTAATACCTGATCCATGATAGGCAAGGGATAGTTGTCCTTCAATGAGGACTGATTCAGGTTCCGGAAGTCAACACAGATTCAGATTTTGCCATTCTTCTTCCTGACAGGGACGATGTTAGCAATCCAAGTGGAGTGATGGATTGGAAAAATAATCCTAGCATCTAACATCTTCTGGATTTCTACAAGGATAGTTCCTGAGATCTTGGGATTGTAATGTCTTTGCTTTCTGCCTGTATGGTTTCACATCAGGCTTCAAAGGGATACTATGTTGTACGTCTTTGGGCTTGAAGGATTTTAAATCTGCATAAGACCAGGCTAACACATCCATGTATCTCTTCAAGAGTGAAGTGAATTTCACTTTCTCCTCAGGGGAACAACATTTCCAATATTCACCATCCGAGGTTGATCAGACGAACCTAGATTGACTTGATCTACCTCCGAGGAAGAAGCTCCTTCAACTTGCCTTTTGTTTTGAATAAAACGATCATGCTTGTCAAACAAACCTTCCAGAGAAACCAAACCTTTTGGTATCTTGTTGCCTTTAAGCTGGATAAACTCACCATCAACCTCTTGATATGGATCTGAGATAGTTTCACGGAAAGCTGATTCCAAACCTTCAAAATATAGCTCACTAAAATTGTCAGCCTTTTCTAGAAAAGCCAACACCTGTTGATCATCATTGAACACTTGCCAGTGAGTCACATTATCTGGGATACTGGGACAGTACACAATCTCGATAGAGTATGTATCTTGTTTGAACTGAGGATGAGGAAGAAGGAGGGATGCAGACATGGCCAAAGAATCAGCCTTGTCGTTATAATCTCTCAAAACTGCCTTAATAGAGAATGCATCAAAGCATTCTATACTATCCCAAACTTTGTTCCTGTAATGTCTCAAGCGATCATTTTTTACCTGATAGATTCCCTTGACCTGGTTGAAAATCAGCTCCGCATCCCCCTGAACCTTGAGATTTTGAATTCCCTTCTGTCTGGCCATTTCTAATCCTAATAACAGAGCTTCATATTCAGCCGTGTTATTAGTATTATCAAATTACAACTTGTAAGCTGATGGGAAAATTTGGAATTAGGAGATATAAGAACTACACCAGCGCCTGATCCGGTGATTGAGCAACTACCATCGAATTCGAGGGTCCAAATAGCATTGGGATCTTCTTCCTTGACATCTACAGTGGGTATCTCTGAAGTCATGAAATAATTTCCGAAGCTAGCATCTTCGAAAAGAATTTGAGCTTTAGGATCATCTGATTTAGTTACCAAATACCTCGCCTGCGGTTCAGGATGGAGAACCTGATGAACCCCATTGACTGGGATCTTGGCTTTGGTCCAATCCATATTAATCTCTCCTCCGACATCTTTACAAAAACCTCTACCCAAGAGGATACCGTAAGCTGCAGGGATGTCAGCAACTAGAATGGTCATTTTCACTCTCTTTTCTGGGAAAGCAACAAATGCAAACTGTGCATCTTTGATTTGACCAATCAAAGGAACTTGTTTGGTTTCCATAGAGTAACACCGTCCATATGACTTAGTCAAAGTAAGCCCAAGGGCATGGGCTACTTTTGCGGGCATAACATTGTCGGAGGCCCCTGAGTCGATGATGCAATTGCTGAGTTTAAACCCATTTATAAGTAAAGACAAATAAAATGGTTCAATCTTTCCCGAAGAAGAAGCAGAGGTCAGATTGTTCTGAGATTGGGATTGAGTAGGATTTAGAAGGAGAGCTTTTGAAGGTGGTGGAACAGCCACTTTACTTCTGATGAATTTGGCAAGTTTTTCGAACTGTTCAGGATTTGACTGAAGGTATTCTGCTTCTGACATTTGGATTTTGGTTCTTTTTGCATGATCGATAATGTCAAAAGCAGTATAAGAAGGGGTGATGGTAGGCTCAGTTCTAATCACATGAGCTTGAGCTGAGGCACTGATCTTAGGAGAAAGAGAATAAGGAGAAGTTGCCTTTTTGGTGACTTCTCTTTCAGTTTGTGCTGAAATAGGAGTACCTCTCTTAACTATGGCTATGGGAGGTTCCTTATTCTTCTCCTTAGTGTTTTCAAGAGGTTTTCTTGGATTCTGAGATTGGGATCAAGTGAAGACAGCAAATGACTGACCATCTAGTGCACATTCATCTTCATCATATTCCAAATACCCAATGCTGGAGTCACCAGCCGAATCGTCATAAGACTCATCAGCATATCCTGAAGCTTCAAAAGCCTCGGGAGAATCTTGTTCTTCTGGTTCTTCCTCTTCTTCAACTATTTCTACTACTGCATTAATGGGAGGAGCTTCAATCGCTAGCCTCGGTTGAGCAGGAGTTAATTGCGGCCTATCCCTTGGAAGCACACCATTGTTGTTATTGAAATTCCGTCTAGGGATATCCCGATACGGAACATTGTTCACCTGCTGAGACATTTGCTTTTTTAAAGCGATCAAATCATTAGCCATTTTTTGAAACATAGGATCAGTATTACCTTGGGAAGAACCTTGATTTTTAGCTTTGGGTACATCTTTCCTGATCCTTCCGCCAAAATGAGATCATCCTCTATTTCAATAGCTGTTGACTGAGTGACAGCCAAATCTGGGATAACCGACCTTCTTAATAAAAAGCTCACATCGGGAGGCTGAGCATTAATGAAGAAGCATTTCTGATTTTCCAGAGTTGGTACAGCTATTTCCGGAATCTTTCAGATTAGCTTATTAAACTTTGCCACGAAGTCCCGCATGGGTTCATGAGATTCCTTCTTCATATGAGTAAGTTGAGCTAACAAGGCATGAGAATCTTTGGCTGGTTTGAAACGTGCTTCAAACTTGGTCCGCATGGTAGCCCAGTTTGTGATGCACGCATTCGGAAGATGATAAAACCATTCACCGCTGCACCCGTGTAATGTTTCAACAAAAATTCGAACAGAAACATCTTCGTGAGCTACTCCAAGGACACCGCACGCTAAAAATAAAGATGCAACGTGTTCATCAGGATGCTGCTTCCCATCCCCATTAAACTTTGGAATGTTTTTACGTGATCCATGTGGTAACTCGTGCAATGGTGGAGTTAAAGAAAGAGGACAAATAACTACACCCCAAGGCACAGTCAGATCGCCATCCTTCTAAAAAGAGTGCGTATGGGGATCTGAGTATCAGACAAGAGTAGTGCACGACAAGTTGCAGATGCTTCCCATTCCACGGGGATCCGGTTTCTCCGAATAGGCGAAGAACTTCTGGTTCGGTTAGAAACAATGTTGTTGGGGGACAAGCTGAAATTGTGTTGCCAGAACAACTCAAAGAGTGGGTCAATTTCACCTTGGGCTCGGGCCGGGACCGAGTGAAGATCTTCCCGCCAGCCTTGAATCGGGAAAGAGACCTTGTTAAGAATAAGGCAAATACAGAGTCACCAGACACCAAGAGGATAAGCTTTATACTATAAATCCGTCCTCCCAAAGAGAGTCGCCAAAAACTATTGGTTGGATATTTTGTCAAACCAAAATATGAGGTTCAACCACGTGATATGGGATTAAATCCCTCCTCAAAGACATGTGAGGCTGCCCGCTTATGCTAATCTAAAACACAAAAAAACAATATATACAAAGATTCACACTAATCTAACCATTGGGGTTGGGATAGAATCCCAAATCCACATCCACGCGACGCGAAGATGTTATTCTTGTAAATGGACTCGGGTAGAAAATTATTACAATGAGAAAAACACAATGGAAAGGAAATGAGAGAAACATATTTTTTTTTCGAGTAAACTCAGAGCACGAAATAATCATACGAGATTTAGATCATAAATATAATGTCCGAGATGATTAGAAACACTAAGATGCTACACAAAGAATAGCTTAAGATCATGAACGTAAGAACAATGTCTTAAGAAAGATATATCCCACAACACAAAGTTTGCAAAATAATATCAACTCCTATTCTTCAAAATGATTAAAAGAAAACACAAAGTTTTTCTTCTTTCCAATAGCTCGAATATTCCAAAATCTCCACCCTTTGGAATGCATGAGCATCCCTTATTTATAATAAAAGGGGTAGAGAGAAAATAGGATAAATCCTAGAAAATAGTGTTCTTTAAAAAGAGTTCTATTTTGCTTGACTCTCACGCAGAGACGAAGTAAAATTTGCTTCCTATGTGACAAAAACAGAAATGAAAAAAGACATGTCAATTTCAAGATTGAAATGACATGAAACATCAAGACTTAATCAATCGTCATCTTTCGCTCCTTCATCTTTCTCTTCCTCCAGAATTGAGCCTGCTTGTTCAAACTCTTGGAACTTTCGAATTATGCCTTGCATTTCATTTTCATAGTGAAAGATGGAATGATCATTCAAAACTTCACAGTGTTTCATGGGTATCAGCAAGCTCAAGTGTCGGAAGCTTTTTCAATATTTTGCTTTATGAGCCTTCTCAAGGCCTCCAAAGAATGTTCAATTCTTACAAACCGATCAATGATCTCAATACCAATTCTTACGCCCGAGGACTCCTCGAATGTAAAACCCGTCTCGGGGCTTCATATGCTTCTTCAACTTGTCCTCGAAGCTCATGAACAACATTTTTAGCTTTCACCACTTTCAAAAAGTGTATCTTCTAATAGAAATTGGGAAGGATATAACAGCCTTATGTTTACTTTGTTGGAACTTATGAAAATCCAACAGTTGCCTAACCAACTCCATCAGGATTAATTTGTCCCCTGGATATCGTAGGGCAGACGGAAAGGATCTCCTGAGTACATGACTACCCGTAGATATGTGAACTTCTTAAACTATAAGAAGACACAACCCCACTTTGAAACCTCAGCCCATGCTTCGTCAGATACTCTTGTTTTCCTCAGTTCAGGATTTAACCTGCAGATGTTTTTGTAAAAGAAGGCGTCATTCACCCTTCTGAATTGGTCTTGAGACCCTTTTCTTGTCAGCTGAGGAAAATGCTAATAAACATGGTCCACCGTCTGCTTCCTTGGTATCTAATCCGGGATAGTTCCTCATACCGGTTGCTGAATAGGTGACATATGAGGACATATAAAACTTTCCCGTAGACAAGACTGTTGTCATTTGGGAATCTATCTCATTACTAATGAGAGTACCCCAATCAATTCCTTGTTGATTTTTCTTAATGGTGATCATGAACTGATACATCCACCCTTGGAACACATTTGATTCAGGTAAACCAAAAACCCGACTCAACAGAGTGATGATGTCATTGATTTCCTGAATGAAATCACTTCTGGGGACAAGTCTTGGGAATCTGAGAAACAGCCGGTTTGGCTTTGATCAGGAACTTCTTATTTACGTGTTTGATACAATCTTCTTGATCATTATCCCAAGCTTTCTGAGCTGACTTGACATCTAACTCTCCATATTCTTCAAAATTAGGTAGTTTGAGGAGGTCATCAAAGTAACCTCTGTCTAATTTGATCACAACTTCTCCCACCTAATTTCTCACAGAATGAGAAGTAGAGTCATAACTCGAAGTGCAGGCTAAGATGAATTCAGGGCACTGAGCGGACATAGGGAAACCCGCTGCAAGAGGTAAACCACTATCGGCTATCGACTTCATCCAAGGAGTTTGGGAAGAGCTCTTTACCCTACTCCAGAAATCCTCAATATCTATATTTCGAGCTCTGTATCTCGGATGTCATAATTGCAATCGATATATGATGGAGACTCCACCTTTCTGAACTTGTATTTCATCCTTCCTGACTTTTCAGTCTTTTCTTGCGATGGACCAGGGTCCGACATGAGGGATTTCGAAGGAAGAGAGTTTCAGAGATCGTCAGAGATGTTACACACTGTGAAAACCCCGATCTACCGGAGATGCTTTGGAAGGATGGAAAAGTTCGACACACTGAGGAGGATGTTGGGGAATCCAGAAAACCCGACACTTTGAAGATGTCGGAGACTTGAGAAAACCCGACACTTTGAAGATGTCGGAGACTTGAGAAAACCCGGCACTTTGAAGATGTCAGAGACTTGAGAAAACCCGGCACTTTGAAGATGTCAGAGATTTTGGAAAGCCCGGCACATCAAACTTTCGATACATCTGCGGGTTTTGATACCGCACAAAGACACCTCGCGAAACCCGAGAAGAGGGAATAGGGTTTTTGTTGTTTTTAAAACATGCAAGTTCTTTCTTCATCGTTTATATCCAAAACATATTTTGATTACAACAATATTCCGGGAAATAACACAAAGTGATAATTCCAAAGAGATAAACCCTAAAACATAAATCCGGTAAAGAAAACAACCCCAAAAGAAAAAAGATAAAAACTCCACAAACCTGGTAAAAATGGGAAGAATTCCTCACATAATCAATCCATAAAAACCATGAACAAAGAATGAAGAGAGAAATACCTTCAACCAGGGCAAGGAAAGATCGAAAATGGGCAATTCAATTAGGCACAGGTGAGTTTCGGGTTTCGAGGTTGGAGAAGCATGCGCGAAAAATCCACGAGGTAAAAATACGTCTGGTAAAAATGACGTGGAAATCCACATATATATATATATAAAATTACAATTAATACACTTCAGCTGGCACGTGCCAACCCACCCGACAACTCGGCATTAACGCCATGTCAGCATGCTCAGGAGATCCAAAACCCGACACAAAGGTGTTTAGAGCAATTTGGGTTTCGGGTTGCGGGAAACAATCGACATGAAGCATGATGCTTAGATGCTTCAAAGTTCTGAAAACCCGACATGAAGGACTTAGGCAATTCAGGTTTCGGGTTGCGGGAAACAACCGACATGAAGCATGATGCTTAGACGAAGGCATGTTCCGATGCTCGGAAGGTCCGCAAACCCGACTCACCTTACTTGAAGCGGGTTTCGGGTTTCGGGGAACACAAGACATGAAACATTCAAAACACATGTTGTCCTATTTGTGAAACCCGAAAACCCGATTATCTCTCATAAAGGCAATTTTGCAAAACCATCTTAAAAATTTCGTAGGGTTATCTGATAGTTTTGGCATAAACTCAAAGCTGAGATAACAAGAACCAAGTTCTTTCCAACTTTATCAGATCATTATTAACAAAAGATAAAGTTTTGGATCCAACTCCATTGGCTACTCTCCCACCTCCCATGGTTCTCAGTCAGGATGAAGTTCAAAGCATCAAAGACATACATAGGTATTCAACTTATGGGAAGGCTGTTGAGGCCATGGTTGATGATATGACTATAGCAGGTTTGAATTTCATTGAGGAAGCCTTCAAAACCAATGAGAAGGTGATCAATTTGTAATAGAAACTCACTTCCTCAATCAAAGCCATGGACAAGGAGCTGAAGGTCTAGAGTGGATGTATTACAGACCTCTGTCTAATGGGCCAAACCGATGAGAAGATCCTGTTGGCCAACAATGTGTTTGATGATGCAAAGAATAACTTGTCAAGAACATGGATCTTCAGTATTGAGTGGAAGATAAAGGTTTTGGAGGAAGCATTGGGAGAATTGAGAAATGTGTGGCAAAAGGGGAGTCCTTTAAAACCTGTGTTTTATCTGCCTTCAAGGATATCCACTGCCATCTTCAGGATGAGACTATAGGTGTTCCCTTTTCTCTTCAAGAAATCAAGGCCCAGTTCAGAACCTTTGTCAAGGATGATCTGTTCAAAGAAGATTCATTCACTAAGGAGAAGATGAAAGACATTTGTGCTCTTTACTCAGCTATTGCTGAAGCTAATAAAGAATATCTAGAGCATACCAAGTTTGATAAAGATATGGAGAAATGTCTAGGCACGTGGACACATGCTACTTCCAACACAACAATTCCAAGAGGCATGGAAATATCGAAGCATTGAAAATATTCAGACATCGAATCCTCAAATTAGTGCCCCCAGTCATAATCGGATGTCTCTACTTCTAGCTCTTCTTTCTCTTCTTCTATTTTTAGTGTTGATCTCCTTGTAATTTAATTAAGGACTTTGTATTGTGCATTTCCTTAATTAATATTTTAGTTAAAAGAAATGGTTACCAAATGTAACCACTTTGTAAGCTATTTATTGAGCTCTCCTCGCCATTCCAAGGGGCTAGAACTCTGATCATTTTTGAAAGTGTAAAAAGACTTAAAGCTATCAATACAAAAGATTTTCCCTTCCTGTTTCTATCTGCATTTATTAATTCCCTCTTACTTATCTAAATTTGTTGAATCATTAATCTATTTGCATTAAGAAGCTTTGTATTCTTGTGGATGTCATCTCTGGAACTTTGTGTCTGTGAAATAACATCTGGTGGTTTTAATATGAATGATTCTATTCTATATATTGTCCTTGCTCAACATTTATAAGGAACTATTTTTCTATCTATACTTCCTGAAAGTGCTATTCTACCTTTTCCATTCATTAGTTCTTCTGTTCTCTTGTATTGATAATCTGTCTTAGCATTAAAACACTTTCATGATATTAGAGTTCCTCATCAAAGTTGGAAGTTGTACATTTGTAAATAGTTGTGCCATTTGCTTTCAATAAGGGAACCTCTCCCATTAAAGAGGAGGGAATTTCTATCCCCTGATTGTTGCTTTCATTAAAGTCCTAATTTGACAACCAACACCTCTAAGAGCCAAACTTCTAGCCGGGGCATTGGTTGGATATCATTGTTTTGAATTTCACTATTATGCTTCCGTAATCCTACCAAGAAATA
This sequence comes from Taxus wallichiana var. yunnanensis, assembly GCA_018340775.1. Lineage (NCBI taxonomy): Eukaryota > Viridiplantae > Streptophyta > Pinopsida > Cupressales > Taxaceae > Taxus > Taxus wallichiana. The sequence continues at coordinate 274,356,298 of CM031244.1, forward strand.
CACAAGCAAGCTCAACTCTCTTTCCTTGTTATTCTCTTTCCTGTGTTGCTACTAGATTGCTTGCAAGCCATTCCAACTCCAACATTTTCTTCATCATTTCTTCCACACAAGCCAACACAATTCCTTGGATACATTGAACATACATTGGAAAGAAGTTGAGGGGACAATAAGAAACACTTCTACCACTGGATTTTTCTCTGTACAACACTTCCAGGTTGGGGGTGTCTTTTAATTCCTGCAAGTTTCTTCATTTATTTAGAATAGATTCAAAGCTTCAAATTTGTTAATTACATTTCTTCATAAAGATTCAATTGCAATAGTTGTTATAGTAGTTTGCATCCACAAATATTTCATTGAGGATTTCTCTTAGCTTATCCCTATGGATTTTCTTAAGAAGGATTCAAGAAAGCTTCTGCTACATTTTTTTAATATTTATTCATTATTAGATTGTTTGGGAAAGTTCATAGCATTAAAAAGCTTCGTATTTTTGGGGAAGTTTTAGGGGAAGATTGCTTCTAAGAAGCTTTTGTTCTTCCTGTGACTCTGAGGTAGTGCCAGGAGAAGCTTCTGTATCCACAATTACAAATAGGAAAACACACTTATTTTATTATATTAGTTCAATCATCTACACAGGAAATATAAAAATCTAGATATTTCTCATTCGACTTAATTTGCATTAGAATAGAAGAAGTTTCATTTAATTAGAATAAATTAGTTTCTCTGTGCATATATATTTTTTCCAGAAAGCATCCAAAATACAAAAACATAGATTAAATTAATTAGTTTCCTTATTTGTTTATTTCTTTCATTTAAATCTTTGGAAAAATAGCAAAAATACTAGATTAGCCTTGCTTTGCTTGTTCAATTAGTTAGCTTTCATTTATTAATTAGCTATTGGCAACACGTAGATTTAATTAATTTTGAGGAAATTAATTGAATCATTTTAATTTAAATCTATTTGTTTCCATTTGTTAATTAGGCACATTGATTAATTAAACGGAGAGTAGTACAATTCCCAAGTGTTCTTAGTCACCTAGGTTTAAACATCAACCTTGCCTCTGACGGATACTTTGTGAGTTTGATTGAATCTTTAGTTTTAATTGTTCACACACCTTCATGACCATTCAAACCCCCAATAACCGAAAGCATTAGTTTTCAATCCAGGTGCCTCAAAGAAAACACCACTAAAAATTTATGAAATTTGACCAACGCCTTAGACACCTTCTTTTCCAATCCACCCCAAGATCGCTTGATTATCATCTCACAGTTTAAAAATTTGAATGTTGAAGTGGAAAACACTTACACGTACTTACATAGTCAACCAGATGAAATTAGATCATGTGATCCATAGACTTGTCATATTCACACGTTTCCTCCCACACTTCCATGACCTTGTCTAGAGACTTCTATGAGGAAAATGTAGGATAACTCCCCCACATTCCACAACCAGTTCGGAGAGTGTTTGGTGACATTGATATTGATAGAATTCTTCGCGTGTCTATTCTCCTCGACTATTCCATTACACCCACCCAAGTGAGGCAAGCATTCATTTCTTTAGATGAGAAGATCCCCATAGTTCCCATTGAGGACATTAGATTGCCTTGATCACTTATTGACCACTTTTTCCCATTTTCATATATTCCATCTTCCCACCTTATTTATCCCATTCCATAGCCATCTATCCATTCCATTGCGGCCGTTCCGACATGACCTTGGGAGGTTGTGTGCGTTTAAGATCACATGTTGATTTTAAGACATATAATTACCAAAGAACCTTGCAATTCTATCAACATGATATGATATCCTATGATTTCTGTGAGAATTTGATACATTACAACAATGTGGTACCTTCAACTTGAATACATATTTCATATCTTTATTTAATCTAGATGTTTAGATCCTAGGAAATATTCATTTAGGACTATAATTCCTTTACTAGAATAGAAGAAAGAATCCAATCATGAATGGATTCATAAATCCATAGCTCTATGTAAAGGAAACATTGATGATATTGTAGAAAAGATAAAAAGGGATGTATGTTAAGAAAATCCTAATGCCTTCATAGGCATAAAAACATTTATGCTTACTAGATTTTTAGTTTGCCAAAAATGTAAATGGGAATAATATTATTCCTAAGATGAAATCCCATCATAAAGAGATGATTCCGAATAAAACGAATGTCATGAAGAAATAAAGAAGTTTCTTCAAGGTGGTTTCATTCAATAGTCTAACTCTCATTGGGCTTGTGTACCATTTTATGTTAACAAAATAAGTGAGCAGCTAAGGCAAAAGAAAAAGTTTGAAGTAGAATACAAACATCTCGAATACGTTTTCCAATTTGTACAATTTCTAATACCTGCAAAGGATGATCATTTGTCCAAAATCAAAGTTTTAAAGGTGTAAAACAAGTTTTATCTCAAGAGTGAATTCTGGAAAATATTCATGAAGCCAAAAGATATATACAATAAAACATTTGTTGTACCAGGAGGACAAATTTGGCTTGAAGACAACTCCATCAAATTTTCAGAAGAAGATGGATAGTATTTTTGGTGAGTTTTCTGACTTCTTGATTGTGTATATTGATGATATTCTCATTTTTTCTAGATCTCCTAAGGAACATATTGAGCATCTACAAAAATTTTATGATATAGTATACCAAAATGGTTTGTGTTTATCTCCAACAAAAATGGAGGTATTCAAGGATGAAATAAATTTCCTTGGTATTACTGTAAAAGATGGCTCAATAGAGATGTAATCTCATATTGTATCTAAAATCCAAGATTTTCCAGATCAGATAATTCATAAACTACAATTATTCACATTGATACTTTTTATTTTTTCCTGCCCGCTGATTTTTTAATTTTCTACAACCTCTGGTGTCTGTTCGAATGCCGAACTCCTATGGTCCTGGATCTAGTGTCACCCTATGCCGATACTAGGGGAATGTCACATTGACTTCCTACCGAGGCATGGAAAAAAGTGGTGATAGGGTCCACCTCTGCCCCACATTTAGAAAAATTGTCGCCTGTCCTTTTAGAAGGGAATCTTTCTCTTCAAATCCCCTCACACATCAGTATTGTAGCTACTACTTCCACATATTTATCTCTGGCGAGAAAACTGATGGGGCCTAGACCCCCTCTGGAAGACATTAAAAAATGGGCATGCATGAAATGGACCCCTTGTGGTGCTCTGGAGATTGCAGCCATGCCAAATGGATTCATACTCTTTTCCTTCAGCTTCAAAGAAGAATTCATGTGGGCTCTACTTGGTGGTTTGTGGTTCTTTGGTAGAAGGGGCTTCTATATATAAAAATGGACTCCCAAAAATGGACTTCTGGTTTTAATTCATTAACAGAAACCATGACACATGTGCCAATCTGGGTGCATCTTCTAGGCCTTCCCTTAGAGTTCTGGGATCATGCGGTTATTGAAGGTATTTTTCTTTCCATGGGCTCTCTCATAGCCATAGATCAAGCTACTAAAGCCAAAACAAGATTTATTCATGCTCATTTCTGTGTCAATGCTGATGTTAGTAGTCCACTCCCAAAATTGATTGATCTTCTCTCTAACTTTGGTGTTTGGACCCAACCCATTGAATTTGAATATGTTCCACAAGTGTGCTCCATATGCAAGAGCATTGGACATAGGGCTTCTACTTGTCCCTCTAAGCCACAATCCAAATAAAAACTCTGATGTCACCCCTAAAAAGAAAGGGAAATATGTTCCTAAAGGGGCTCCTGAAGCTTCCCCCATGGTAGCTACATCTAACCCCTTTGCTCTTCTTGAAGAGGGTGAAATTAACCTCGAGGAACCTATGGAAGATTCTCTTGCCCTGCAGATCCTTTCTTCACCTATTATTTCTCCCTTGGATGCTCCAAGGGACTCCCCTCTTCCTTCATCTTCCGGTATTGTCCCCACTATCATCTCCCTTGCTTCCTAGCTTCACCCCCTTCGGTGTCTCTCCCGTGTTATCCCCTTTCACTTCCTTCCCTCTTTGATGTGGGTCTCCTATCCTATTCCTCCCCGCCACCCCCATCTTTTGTCCCTTTCGTTTCCCCACCCCTTTCCCTCCCCTCTTTTCCTAGCTGATTCTCATCTTTCCCCCTCTCCCCTACCTCTGATGATAACAACAAACCCAGGACTACCAGAAGTAGTAGTAAGAAACCTGATGTCGGCACTGAAAAAACCTGAGGGAGAACCCCTGGGAATGTCAAGCTACAACAAGAATCAGCTCTAAATGTGGCACAAGGAACTCAAAGTACCATCCCCATGGTGGTGGGGAGTAAGCCCAAATCCAAAAATGAAAATAATCTCTTAGAATATAAGAGGTCTCAACTCTTTACAAAATAAGAGAGTCCTCAAGGATATTAGATTTAATCATTCTCCTGATATAATAATGCTTCATGAAACTAAACTAAAAATGAAGATAACTGTCCAAGCTCTGGCCAAATGCCTCTCTGGTGGCTTAATTTTTTTCGGTAACTCAAGGGGCTTATGCACTCTATGGAATCCCAAAATATTAAAAGGTGACTGCCTTATGAAGCATCCAAATTTCTTAGGCATTCTCTTCCAAGAAGTTGACTCTGATGCTTACTGGATTGCCATTAACATTTATGCTCCAAATCTAGAGTCACAGTGGGAACAAATTTGGCAAGAAATCTCAAATTTCAAAAGAAATTGTGGAAATATTCCATTTATAATCATGGGAGATCTCAACAATACTCTCTTCCCCTCTAAAAAATAGGGTGGTGCCCTTGCGTGCCCATCCAACATGGAAGCTCTTGCTGAATTCATACGGCGTGAAGAGCTCTTTGATATAGACTTGCACGAGGCTTCCTACACTTGGTCCAACCACAAAATTGGTAGGAATCATATTCAAAGTAGGCTTGATAGGGTGATGGGATCTATGGATTGGATCTTACTCTACCCTTCTATCTTAGTGCTTTAGCTAAAGCGGCTTCTGATCATAGCCCTCTGCTTCTTTGTGCTAACACTAAACTCAAATCCAAAAACCCACCTTTTAGATTTGAGATGGCTTGGCTAGAAAATAATCAGTTAGATCCTCTAATTAAGAGCTGGTGGGATATTAATATTTAGGGCACCGATATGTTCAAGTTCTCCAGAAAACTTAAGGAAATAAAAATAACTCAAACTCTGGAAAGTTAAGGTTTTTGGTAACATCAAGCTCCACAAATAGAAGCTAACTCAAAAAATTGTGAGCATATCTGAAGAAATTGAGAAAGAAGGTAGAATGGACCAACTTCATAAGCAGGAAATTTCTCTTCTAAGTGACTACCACAATACATTGAAAGAAGAAGAAGCCTATTGGAGACAAAGATCAAGAGCATTGTGGCTCGAGCAGGGAGATAGAAACACCAAATTATTCCATATCACAACTTCCAAGCATAAGAGTCGAGATAAAATCAAAGAATTGTTGTCATCTAAAGGTAATCTCTTATCTACTGATTTAGATATTTCTAATGAGCTTGTCTCCTTTTACTCTAACCTCCTACAGGAAGAGGCTTACGAATGATAATGCCATGAACAGGATGTTGCAACACATACCAAAAATGGTCACTGATGAAATGAATGAGAATCTAATGAAACCCTTCTCTATGGAGGAAATCCACAAGGCGGTGTTCACAATGAAAGGAGATAAAGCTCCTGGACCTGATGGATTCCCTACTGCCTTCTTCCAAACTTTTTGGGAAATCATCAAGCAAGACCTTTACAAAGTAGTGAATGAATTCCAACATAGTAACTCTCTTCTGAAAGAATGGAACACTACTTTCATTGCTCTAGCACCTAAATCTCTTGGCTCCAAATCGGTTGCTAACTTTAGGCCCATAAGTTTATGCAATACTTCCTACAAAATTATCACAAAATTGTTGGCTACTAGATTAAAACCATTAATGAGCGGTCTCATCTCTGAGCAATATAATGGTTTCATCAGTGGCCAACTTATTCAAGGAGGTATTATTACTGTTCATGAAGCTATTCATTCTACTCAACATGCAAAGTCTCCTGGTATGATCCTTAAATTAGACATGCAAAAATCCTTTGACAGAGTCAGCTGGAATTTTCTCTCACAGGTGCTTCAATGTTATGGGTTTGACAACAAATGGTGCAACTAGATCTTCTCATGTATTTCTACTCCTTGTTTCTCCATCCTCATAAATGGAATTCGGCTGGTTTCTTTAAGAACAATAGAGGAATAAGATAAGGGGATCCCTTGTCTCCCTTCCTCTTCCTGCTAATGGCTGACTCCCTCAGTAGAGCTTTAGAGGCATCAAACAAGCAACTACTATTTCAGGTATCAAAATAACTTCACGCTACCCTGCTGCTACACACAATCAGTTTGCGAATGATACTCTTCTATTAAATGTTATATCTATAGTTGAAGCAAGAGCTCTAAAAGAAATTCTGGAATGCTATCAAGCGGCCTCTCAGCAATTGATCAAATTTACCAAAAGTAGCATAGCTTTCATAAATACTCCACCACAAACTCAAAGAAGAATAAAGATATCTTTGGTTGCAGCATTGTGGATTTTCCTTCCTCCTATCTTGGCATTCCTCTTTTCAAGGGAAAACAAATAAAAAGTCTATGGAACCTTGTCATAGAAAGATACCAAAAGAATCTTGTAGCATGGAAAGGAGCTCTTCTCAGTCAAGCTAGAAAAATCCAATTGGTGAAAGCTATGCTTCAAATCCTACCTATATATTTCATGTCACTGCTCAAAATGACCTCTTCTGTTGTTAATACTATCGAGCAAATACAAAAATATTCCTATGGTCAGGTTTTGAGGACAAGAAGAGGATTCACTTAGTCTCTTAGAATGATGTTTGTAAGCCAAACAAATTGGGAGGTTTGGGACTTTGACGCATCACGACATGAATGAAGTGCTGCTTGTTAAGATTGGATGAGAAGTGGCTTCTGCTAGTTCCTCCAATTGGGTTCAAATCTTGAGATCCAAATATTTGTCACATTATGCTAGTTTCCTTCACTCCTCCCATCCTCACACTTTAGACATCTTGAACTCGGTGGTTAGTTCTCAGCCTCTCCTGCATGTTGACACCAAATGGCATCTAGGAAATAGTATCCAGATTGAATTCTGGTCTGATTGGTGGATTGGAGATAAACCTCTATGCCAGGACCCTTCCTGGGATATAATCAAAAAACCCCTCATCATTCACCATGGAAAGAAAGTTGATGGTTACTGGCTTAGCTCCAACTCTATCCCTTCCTGGCATATTCCTGACTGGTAGGGCATTAGTGAAATGCAAAGTCAATGCTTGAAATGTTTGAGAGACTTTATCTCTTCTCAATACATTCCTTTCTCCTTACCTGCAGATGATCGTATTTGGCCTCTCTCACCTTCTGGAGCCTTCATGGTTAAAGTGGCTTATGATTCTCAATCATGTGTTAGCTCGCCCTCCTCTTAGCAACATCTAGGCCCAAGGAGGTTATCCCTAAAACATGTTTTTTTGCCTGGCTCTCTTTTAGAAATGCCTTCTTATCTGGTGAAAATCTTAAAAGAAGGGGATTCTCACTACCTTCTCATTGTGTTCTATGTTGCAAGGATTTAGAGTCCTCCTCTCACCTACTACTACATTGTTCTTTTTCTCATTCTATATGGAGATCGCTTCAAACACTTTGGCATAGTCTGGATCTTTCCATAATCTCTTCAAGCTACTTTCCAACAATGGTGTTCTCCTTTCTCACACCCGATCCTCTCACTTGCTTGGAAGCTTATGCTCCCACATGGCCTCTGGGGTATCTGGAAGGAAATAAATAGGATAATATTCAAAGAAAACAACATGGAGCCCACACAAGTAGCCAAGAACATAACTCTTCTCTTCCAAGACAATATCAACAGCTGCCTCTAGAAGAAATATCAGCAAAAATTCAATTTTGTGGCAACAAAATTGGTGTCAGCAACTTGCTATTCAACTTAGAGAAAAACCATCGGTTGTAGTACATGTTGGGGTCTTATGGTCTCCTCCCCCTCCTGGTTGGATCAAGCTAAACACTGATGGTGCCTCTAAGGGAAATCTGGTAAATCTAGTGGGGGTGTTATTCTTCACAATAACATGGGTGCCCCTCTTGTTGCAACTATAGCTAATTTCAATGAGGGTACTAATCATAGGGCGAGAGGCAATGGATATTATTAAAGGCCTTGAACTAACTCTTCAAATAGGGAGTGGATGTCTTATTGTGGAGAGTGATTCACTCAACATAATTAAGATCCTTAACTCGGAATATCTGGGGCAATGGATGATCAAGAATATAATAACTGACATCCGTATTCTTCAAAACACTTTTAGGAAGTCAGGTATCAACATGTCTATAGAGAAGGGAACAAAGTTGCTGGCCACCTAAAAAAAAGGGAGTCCCAAATGATCTCTTACAGATTCTCCATAATGATTGCTCTTCTATCAATTAACTTGTGTTTTATGGTTATTGGTTTCGGTGTTGGAAAGTTCAACAGTGAGATGAAATTTAATATCAGGGTGGTCATCATAATTTCCCCATTATGATGACATGACATTTAAAAAGCATTGGCATGTGTGAAAAATGTAATACCACTCGAGAAGATCTTATTTTAAGATTTGCCTTTTCTAATCATCATCATTTCGAGTATAGGTGTACTCATGAAGCTATAGCCTCACAAAAAGCAAAGGTGGTCTTTAAATTCAATGCTCCCCATAATTTTTCTACATGTATGAATTGGTTGAGCATCATGGGTGGGAAACTCAAGCGTATCGAAACTAGTTTCTTATGTCGAGTATAAGGATGATGAAGAAGTTTGGGATGTTCTAAAGGAAAATGGTTTAACCACTTTCATGGAGAGGATTTCAGGCTACTCTGCCATTGTGTCATACGGGGTCTTAGCGACTTGGTTGAGAGGCAAAGTCCAGATTGGCAACACTTACTTCACAATCTTAACCAATGCCATTGCCTTGATTACTAGTTTTTTCGATGTCGTGGGTTGTCTACTTCAAATGCTTATTGAATGCAGAGATGCAAGATTTCATTCATCCAGGAGAACATCTGACAAAGTACCTATCCGACTATGTGAGAGAGTCTCTTCAACCTCCCTGGAACAGAGTGGCTAAGGTTATAATGTGATATTTTACTATAGATGACCACTACAGATTAGTCTATGGTCCTCATTTCTTCATCCTTTCTCATCTCTGAAGGGGTAAGAAAATCAACCTATCTTCCTTCTTGTTTCAATCCTTAGAACATTCCATAAATTTAGCTAGGGAAGGCGAAGGCCCTATTCTGCATCAATGCCTTCGTATCTCCTTTTTCATTATGCAGCTTTCCCTGCTAAGCTCATATGCTTTCCTCAAAAAATGGGAAGAAATCGTCACACTATCACCACCTCCCCACTTCCTTCCCCCACTTCCCATCCCTCTTCTAGCAACATATGCCATCTGCAAGTCATCTCCAATTCTAATTCGGATGTTTCCATTGTTGGTTCCCCTTTTGAAGAAGCTTATTTCCCTACGGGTACCATCTCTCCTCCCCACTCCTCTAGTCAAACCTGTCTTGAATCCCTGCATTTGGTGATACCCCTCGGCTATTACTAATAACAATTCCCTAGTCGCTAGCTTAGATAAAATCCTCTTCAAAGCTCTACTAGGGTTAGCCTGAGTTATGTCCTGACTCTCCCAAAAATCTTCCTATAGCTATGGATGTTGAGAAGTTGGATGAGGATAGGGATGTACAATTGGATAATGTGGATGTCCAGATGCTAGAAATTGACACAATTCAGCATGATAATGCAGATACTGATAAACAAAAAGGAAAGGACACTCAAGGTTGGGGGAAATGATGGAGCTAATGAAGAAATTGCTATTGAAGAAAACCCACTAGCTGAGGATAGTCAAATTGACCTGGTCACCTCCATCCTCGCTAAGCTCCAGAGGGCCTTCACTGTCTTGAAGGATTGGGAAATCTATACTGACAATACCAGGGCTGCCATCAACAAGGATAACATTGAATTTATCACCTTGGCTTGAGTAGTTGGCTAAAAAAGTGGCTCGGTCAAAGCCAAGAATATTGTGAACGAGCTGAAAAAGCTCTTATGATATATTTTCTATGTTTTTTGTTATGCTCTATTTTGTTCACTCTCTCATTTTTTTGGAATCTCTAAGGGTATCTCCAATGTAATTTTCAATGTTTTTTCACCATATGGGATTTTTGTAAAGGTTGTGGGACCTTATAAAACCCTCCTTTTACCCTAATTCCAATTTTTTTCATAAACTGCAGATTTGCAAATATTTCTTGGATGCATTAACTATATTATAGGATTCTACAAAGGAATTACTACGACATAATTTTTGTAAAAAAGATTTAGGAAAAATGCACCTAGTTGGACTCCTAAAATGACTTAGGACATGAATAGAATCAAAGAATAAGTTCGTAACATTTTTACATGTCTCTACTAGGAAAAGAATAGAAGATTGTAAAAACAGATGCTAGTGAAGAATTTTGGGGAGTTGTGTTGAAAGAAAGATTAAAAAATGGAAAAGAAAAGATCTACAGATATGCATCCAAATATTTTCAAGGTTTAGAATTGAAATACAACTCAACTCATAAATATATTCTTGTAGCAAAGAAAGACATCAAAGCCTTATTATTTTTCCTGAAAACTAAACACTTTATCTTGAGATTTGATCTCAAGGACTTCAAATCAAGACTCAATAATGGTGACCCCTCAGATAAAAATACTTTCAATAGATTACAAATATGGGGTATGTGGTTTGATAATTATAGCTTTGAAGTTGAATATATAAAAGGAAAAGATAATTCTTTGGCAGATTTTGCAAGTAGAGAATTGAACCAATCCAAGCAAATCAATATTACTCAGGTAATTCATGAATTTGTTAGTCTTGTTTGGTCATGTTCAAATTCTCAAAGATCTATTGATGTGCTAAAAAGAAATGATAATCAAATGTCATTTGAAGCACAACAAATCTTGCTTGATCGAGATATTATTTTTGTTTCTCCATACTCCATGACTAAAGTAGCAACCAGATTTGTAGATCCAGAAATACCAACAGAAGATTTTCATTCTCTTCAAGAACCCATGGTATTCTGTACCTTAAAATGGAAATGGAGACATTATAGGTTTGTGGAGCCACCTCCAGATGATATTCTAGTTGAAGGTATTATGCTAAGAAATCGGGTCCCAAGACCAAAGACATTGTGGAGGTTTGAATTTTCCCAAATGTGGCCTGAAGGTCATCCACTGCAAAATGATATTTGGAACAAACCTAGTATTACAGGAGATCAAAGATATATTTCCAATCATTTCAAATATTTTATCTCTTGTTATCTCCCTACAAAATTTTTGAACACCCTCTTTTGTAGATGCATCCTTATATTGTCAGGAATATTTTGATAAATTGTAAAATTATCTTGGTATGTAAAAGAAACATATTATGTCAAATCTAATCACATGCAGGGACATCATCAACACCTTGATGGGTAGCAAGTGGTGCAAAATCTATCTTCATCATACGATGAATCTCCATCCTCCAACACCAGGTCATTTCTTATGGATACCAGATCACTATATTTTTCCATCAAGAAGACATGTAGCCATAGATAATGATGGTAGTTCTTCCATTTCAAGACTTTGGTATGAACGTAGTACAAGGGACCTATATTTAGGAAAAGGAGTGGAATCATCCATCTCATCTGATGAGGACAACATTCTTAGGGTCCATTACAATATTTAGGAATATATTAAAGTAAAAGCTATGATGGTAGGTTTGTTGCCATCTATTTTAGTGGTCCTGAAGAAATATAATAAAGTTTTGATGTGACATAGTTTATGTCACATTGAATCATGACAGAACTCCCCACTTTCTAAATGCATCATGATGAGTGGCGTGTACTCATAATTATTGTACTCCACTATCTTATAGTGGGAATATTTTTCTATCCTGGGTTTCTGGTTCTCGATCTCTAATTTATTTGGTGAAAATACACTCTCTCTCATATAAAAAAGAAGTCTGGGATTCATTTGCTACATTGGGTAATCAAGGAGCAAGAGTCTCTAGTGTGTCTAATATTTGTGAATCTTTAGTATGTTATAAGTCCGATCCCTTGATCAAGGGTACTCTGGTCTTGTTATCAGAGCTATCCTTCTTGGTTAATGAATTTGTGTTCATGATAAGTTCTATATTCTTATTCTCATTATTAATATGTGTTTATCCAGCTAAATAAGGGTATAGAATGTATTTATGTATCAGATTAGCTACAACAGTTTGATTCACGATCCTAAACTCGACTATATTTTATGTAAGGAATGTGAACAAATTATTAAACAAAAATGCATTCCTTCAAATGGAACTACTATCAGTATGGCCTCCAAGCAAGTTGAGATCCCTGTACATAATCCACTTACTCTTCCTCCACTTGATAGTAGTGAAATTCTCTCCCAGGATGAAAAAAGCCATCATTTGTTATCAAATAAATTTAGATAGGCTAGTTGATCCATCAAAATCCTCCAAGATGTTGAATTAGATCAATAAAGCCATAAAAACGATACATGATAGGCTTAGAAACCAAGAATTCTTGTTGGCCGAATTGGAGAAAAATTTGAAGGCCATAGAATTACATTAGAAAGAAGATTTATAATCTGATCTTCATTTGTTAAATACTAAAGTAGATTCCTTGTCAACCACCGCATTTGTATTTTGCTTTAACTATGTAAAAGTTAATATGTCAACAAATTTATTGTTTTGAATTTATTCTACATTTTGCACACTTATGTAGATAAATATTATATAATGGTTGTAATAAGTGGGATATAATGGTGTGATTTTATAAATTTTATTTTGTACATTAAATTTGACATCCATTTGACTCTTATAAGACAAGATTTTTCTTTACTTTCATGTTGATAAGTTAATTAAAAATGGATATAATGGTGTGATTTTATAAACTCATATTTTTTACATTAAATTTGACATCCATTTGAATTTTATTATACAAAATATTGTTCATTACTTTTACTTTGAGAAGTTAATTTGAAAATAGTAATAACCTAGCCAAATGGTAGAAATTGCAGGTTTTTTTTTACGAATGTTTTTTTGTCACTAATGAGTGGGAAGTATGAAGAGAGTGTAATGAAATCATAAATCGTTGTGGTGTTTTTTTGGTGTATTAAATTTGATAGTCAATTTTTTGAAGCCCGAATAGTGAAGATTACATAATGAAACAATTACTCAATGTGGTATGAGTAAAATTCAAGATAAGAAAGTTAAGATTGATATATGTTGAGGTTTTTCAAATGAATGTGTTTAGAGTCATTTACAATGGTGATAAGGGGTGAGATGTATTGTTGAGTAAGATTTTATTTTGTATATTAATTTTGTCACATTTTTTTATGTTGAGAAGCTAGTGAGTGGGAAATATGATGAGAATGGATTGAAATTATTAATCAATGTAGTATTTAATTTTTACTTCAAATTTGACAATGAAACTTAAAATTTATATTAAAATTTGAGAATCCCATTAAAAAAATAGTAATATTTTGACCCTATACTAGGTTTTGGGGACTTTTTTATTGGAAATATATTTTTGTCACTAATTGAAGGGATGTAATGTAATGTAACTATTAATAAATGTGGTATGAGTAAAATGAACCTTAAATTTTAGGTATTTGTACTAGGATAGATTAAAAAAAATCCTTATTTGGATATATATTCTATGATAACAAGGGATGGTGTTTTGCGTAATTTTTTTATTTTGTGTATTAAATTTGATGTCCATTTGATCATAACTAAGTTTTTTAAAAATTTGAGAGTCCATAAAATACTAATATTTTGAACATAGAGTAGATTTTGGGATGGGAAATAAGAAATAATATAATGCAATTATTATCCAATATGGTGGTAGACACTAAATCATGCACTTTGGGTGTCTATCTAGTCCTGATCACATACTACTATTTATATGATTCCTAAGTAAAAAAATACTAATTGATCTATGTCTTCGGCCATATTTGTTTGCTTTCAGTTTCCTCTTTTGGTCTTACAATCCTTCTTTCCTAGTCCTGTATTTTCATACTCGACATTTCTCATTTTGGACACCAAAGTGCCTAGTTAAGACGCTAGCGCCAAGAGCCACCATCCCCTCTTGGTGCCCCATACCTCTTTGTACTTTATTCACATATTTTGGGTCCTTTCTATCCATTTAGGCATATTATTTTCTTGGTGGTCAACCTTTTCAAAGTTAATTATGAAATTCAAGCAAGGGAATCATATAAATATAAAGTTATGTGACCATAATAAAGGACCAAGCAATAAGAATTAGCTATCACCACATAAGGTTGCATCTAAAAGCATTCTAAGAGCCTTCAAGCATCCATATAGCTCCACACAAGGGACTTCCATTTCTACATACACTTCATAGGAGGGTAAGTTCATTATTTCATGCACATATCTATTTACATATTCTACATCTATTTACTTGCTCGCTATCAAGTGTAACATGCATAAGAGGAACCTAGGGCATGATTTTGACGACACACACACACACACACACACACACAAAACTACATTGGGTCTGAGATGTAGTGTAACACTTGGTTGTAAGTTCACTTGTTTGACAATTGAGGGTAGTCTAACCCTCATTTGTATTATTTTCTTTTTAGGATTTGATGCGCTTTTAAGGTTTTATAGGTCATTTATTTAGTGCAGGTTACATGCGACATATGTGAACTTGGTGCGACATACTAGTGAAAGGTAGAAAATATCTCGTGACCATCCAAAGTTGGATGTTTGAGGTTTTGAACAGTCACATGCACCTAGAGTAGGTCCGTAGCTCGACAGATGTCCTTGACCCATTCTAGGTAGATGTTATAGTTGTACAATTTTCTAAGCTTCTCGTGCAACACTTATCCCTCTTTGTTCATCAGTTTTTCACTTCGGCACAATCCATATTTAATTGTGAATCAAATAAGTATTTTATCCCTTCATTTGCAACTAGGGTTTCATACTTTTTAGCATAATTTTTCTTGGGTCAATTTATGTACTTTATTGCATATATTTAACGTTGTTACATAATTAGTATTAGGAATCTATTTATTTCAATATTTACTTAATCATTTGGTGAACCCATCTCGTTCGAACATTCTTAGGATCCTCATACTTCTACTCTTCATGTATTTTCTAGGATCCTCTCATCATGAATATCTCTATCCATGATTTCTTACTAGCCAATCCTGAGTGCCGTGCTAAAATCATTCATATTTTTGCTACTACTCATCCAAATGTTGTTTATCAAACATTCATCAATGCATTTTATCAACATATTACTTTTCCATCTGATATAGTTGAAACTATTGATATCTATGATAATGATCCTCCTCTCTATATACAAGTTTGTATCAACAACTTAGGCGTCAAAAATGTTTTAGTTGACATTGGATCTGAGCTCAATCTTTGTCCTATAATGTTCATTCAGGATATATAGGCCTTTATATATCTAATATTCACCCAACATATCACTCTAGCTGAGCATATGATTCTACTATGCGTCCATGCTTGACATTGCCACCTTTTTGCTCATAGTTGGGCCAAAGACTATTCTAGTTCCATTTTTTTCGTTGATCTCCCACTTTCATATAATTGCTTACTTGGTAGACCATGGCTTCATCGAATGCAAGAAGTGTCTTCTATGGTCCACTAATGTGTCAGATTCTTACATGATGGATTTGAATGTTAAATTCCCGTTGATAGTGCAACATTCCAATATTACAATATATATCATAATACCGCATTACCTATTCCCACTTTTGCCATTGTGCATCTTGCTACTACTCCACAACCTAAAAATTATTGAGATAAATTACCTCCACTCAATGGAACCATTTGCACATTAGATGATGTTCCATATACTTCAAAATCCCCCTCCTTCTACTATTGCTATGGTAATTTATCAAGGATTGTCCAAATGTTGGATGTCATTCCACCTAATTCACCTTCTCATGAGAAACCACCATTAGCATGTCCTCCTTTCACATGTACAATTTTCATGAATGAATATTATTAGGAACACATTCCATTTGATCCTAATTGCTCCGATACTATATGTACACATGATGGCTTGAATCGGATAGGATTTGCAGTGGACGATATCTTCCCTCCACCTCGTGATCCTCATCTTTATCATGGATTCATCCACATTATTACTACTTATGGTATTCATATCTTTTTCTCACAAGTGTTTCATGTATGAGATCCTTGTGCTTCTCCACTTACACTTGGAAAATATTGGATTGACTACATTGGGGGCACGCTAAATCCTGATCATACTGATTTTTTATTTCCCATGCCTTTTGGACGTGTTTTCATTTGCAATGACACATTATTGGATATTCACAAAATATTACTCATTGGTATGCACATGGATGTCCATTACCACCTTTCACTAACAAGGAATATGCAATGGGCATGTACCATTTATGCCTCAATGGATCTTTATGTGATCAACCTGATACAATTTCTTACTAAGTCTCGATTTGTCTCCATTCAATTCGACCATGAAAATGATGATATCTTAGATGATGTTACTTAATCACTCTCATCATCGACACTTGAGGGCATCATACTTCATCCCCTTTCTAGCATTCTTAGGTGTCTCACATACTCTACACTCACATCTCGTATTTCATGCACATTATACGCATCTTACATAGCTTAATACACTCTTGTATCATCATTACCTGATGACGTACTCTCATGCTATGGTTCACACTTAACTATTGAGGGCATACTATACACATGAACCTCACACCTGCACACTTCACACATTGCACATTCATCACATCACTTTCTCACAACTTCTATTACACATCATATGTTCTCTATACACTCACGGCATATATTTCTTGCATATAATCTTACACACTGTGCTCATTACCCTATGACAAACTCTAGTTCCACGGTTCATACTTGACTATCAAGGGTTTCAATATAAACCGAACCCCACCACATCACTCATACTTTACGCTCTACGCTTTGATGATCATATCTTTCTAGTGAACACGTTTAAACCATTTACCGATGATGCACTCTTGCTCTACGGTTCATTCTAATTAAATAAAATTTGAATATTTGATTTAAATATAAATATAAATATCTACTATAAATGATATACAATGAAACATATAATAACCAATAGATGGAGCGGGAGTGGGAGTGGGAGAGGGAGTGGAATTTGCTAGAAATTTCAAATGAAGGTTTTGAGCGGGAATCTCCAGTGGGCTAGACAGAGCAACAGATTGAAGGGCCCTTGCACCATGTAAATGATCACGTGCTTGATTCTCCCAAGGAAAATAAGGAAAATTATGGGGCAATGAGCACGTGGGCTAAACATTTGGTCAGAAAAATATTGACAAGGTGATTTTGGAGGGGATGGAACCGTCTAAGGAGAAAGGTAACTTATCCCTTAAAGTCCTTGAGACTCTTCTGGCAAGAACTAAAGCCTCCATGGATTGTGTTATCTTTACTAAATGCCTTGGCTCTAGACCAAATATTGATTACTTTAGGGGTTGGGTCAAGAGACGTTGGGCGTCCAACAGAAATGCTAAGGTTTCCACCTATGCAAATGGTTTCTTCCTTGTTTCTTTACCTAGAAAAGATCAGGTGGAAAAGAATCTTTCTAGAGCCCCTGGTTTATTAGAAAATCTCATGTGGTTGTTTAGAAATGGGAACCTAATTTTAATCCATATGTGACGTTTGTCTCTGATTTACCTATCTGGGTCAACCTTCCGGGCTTACCCTTGGAGTTTTGGGAGACGAAAGTCCTTATTAGCATTGCTATAAGCCTAGGAAAAATGATAGCTTTATATATGATCACTAAGGATAAATCTAGATTAACACATGCCAGATTCTATGTCAATATGGGTCAAGATGCTCCCTTAGAAAGTAATATCAAACTCTTGACTTCCATAGGGGTTTGGTTGCAGAGATTTGATTATGATCTGTCCCCCTTTTCCTGTAGAAAATGTAAACTAGTGGGTCATGATCACAAGAATTGTTCTCTTCATAAGAAAAAATGATCTCGTTGTCGGTCCACAAAAGAAAAATAATAAGGAGGCAAAGGAATGGAGGCTGATTGGGAAAAATGGAAAATTTGTTGAGTTAAAGGATCCTCTTAACATCCAGAAGGAGGTCAATGAAGCGAGGACAATGAATAAATTCCTTCAACTCAACATCATACCCCTTGTAAGGCAATGGTGGTCTCTGGTTCCCTCGAAGCTAAAAAATTTGAAGCTGAAGATGAGAATGAGAATGAAAATGAAAATGGACTTTAAGGAGAGGATTTCTGATTCAGGGGTAAAGGCCAGCTAAGTTTTGGAAGGTCTAGCTCTTGCTCTGCAAGTGGCCTGTGGACCATCATTAGATGAAGTTTCTTCCATTGGTCAGAGCTCCTTTGGTTAGAGACAAGAAGAACTATTACCAAAGTGTCTAATGGCTTCAGAATTCTTATGGACTTTGTTGCTGATACTTACGAATTAGTGGTCTCTCCCAAGACCCTAGTTAGTAAATCTAAACCGGTCACGCGAAGCACCTCCAAAGCTGATTTTGGTAAGGACTCAACTCCTTTGGGAAGGAAAAGTAATAAGGAATTAAGGGAGACTAACTCCAGGAGGGAAGGGAAATAGAAGTGGCATTTAGGGTACTATGGTGAAGTTACTTCTCGTAATAAGAAATGTTAAATGATCCTCCTCTCTTATAATATTAGGGGTTGAATAATCCTAGTAAACACATAATTGCTTAGAATCTTAAAGTTAAAGTTAATCTTAGAGGTGGGGAGACAAATTTGGAAAGATAGTCACTGGGAAGGTTATAGCTCCTCTGGGGCCTCAAGAGGTGTTGTCACTATGTGGGATCCTAGTTTAGTGCATGGAGTTCTGATCCTTTCCTCCCTTGGCCATGTGGTTATGAATTTCATGGAAATCATCTCGAAAAAAATCTTGGTATGTTTCTAACATTTATGCTCCCAATAAACTCAGTGAAAGATGGAATTTCTGGAAGGATCTCTCTAGCTTTAGACAACTGTTTAATGATAAATATTGGATAGTTGGAGGAGACTTCAATACCCCCTTTCCCCTAGTGAAAAGAGAGGGGGTTTGATCTCTTATTCTGAAAGTATGGAAGATCTAGCTGACTTCCTAGCCAGTAATAGTCTGTTTGACTTAGATTTGGAGGGATCCAAGTTTACTTGGGTAAATAGAAGGACAAGATCTGAGCTCATTCAGATAAGATTGGACAAATTTTTGGTAAGCCATCTTTGTATGATCAATCAAATTTATTCTCTAAAAACTCTTCCTAGAATTATCTCAGATCATAATCCCATTCTCCTCGATCTGGGAATGAATCATTTAAAAAGATAGGCCTTTCAGATTTGAAAAGATGTGGTTAGAACACCTAGATATTTACAACAAGATTCCTAAATGGTGGGATATCTAGGTTCATGGGGTTGCTTTAGCTTCAGATTGTGCTTTAAACTAAAGCACATCAAAAGTAATCTTAAAATATGGAACAAGGAGACTTTTGGAAATATTTTCTAAGAAAATATCAGAATTTTGAAAGAACTCAAAAATATTGAGGAACTTATGGAGAACGTTGGTCTTAATCCGGTTCTCAAGGATTAAGAACAAAAATCTTGGCTAATTACCATGGAATTATGGCTAAAGAAGAGGTGTATTGGAGAAAAAAATCTAGGGTCAAATGGCTTAAGGAAGGGGATAAGAATACCAAATTCTTCCATTTCTTTGCTACTTCTAGAGCCAATATCCTAAAGATTAATGAAATAAGAGGTGAAAATGGGGATTCATTCACGGATATCAGGGACATCAATCCCTCTATAATGAATTACTTCAAGGAGCTCTTCAAACATGTGTAGAGGTCAGAGGAGTTGGTTAAAAAAATAGTCTTAGATCTTTTCGTAAAGTAATCATTCCCTTGAGAATAGAGATATTTTAAGGAACCCCTCGGAGGAGGAAATCCATTTCGTGATCTTTGATATGGAAACGATAAATCTCCGGGGATGGATGGCTTCCCCGCCTTTTATTTCAAAAATTCTGGGAGGTAATTAAACACAAGGTCATTGAAATGGTCCAAGAGTTTTTTAACAATGGCCATATCTTGAGGAAAATGAATAACACTTTTATTATCCTGGTGCCGAAAATTGTTGGCGCTAAGGAGGTTAAGGATTTTAGACCTATAAGTCTGTGCAACACCAGTTATAAAATTCTGACTAAAATCATAGTTGGGAGGATTCAGATGGTTCTTCCCAACTTTATCTCTAGGAATCAGGGGGATTTTGTTCTTGACAGACAAATTAATGACAACATTATTGTGATTCAAGAAGCCATCCACTCCATTGAAAGCTCTGGTAAATTGGTTATGTTTCTTAAGTTGGATATGCATAAAGCCTTTGATAGGATAAATTGGTCTTTCCTCCAGGCCATCATGCTAAAGGTGGGTTTTGATAATTTTTGGTTAATATGATTATGACATGTATTTCTACAACTAGTTTCTCGGTACTGGTCAATGGAAAACTGGAAGGTTTATTCCAAGTTGGTAGAGGGATGAGACAAGGTGACCCTCTCTCACATTTCCTATATGTCATACTAGATGAATCCCTGAGTAGAATCTATCAACATGCCATGGCTTCTAACTACATCCAGGGCGTAAAAATCTCAAATGGTCTTCTCTCTATCTATCTTAATCAGTTTGTGGATGATAATTTTATGATGGGTAAGGCCTCTATCCATGAGGCCTCAAATTTCAAGGAGGATCTTAATGATTATGAATAGGTTTATGGACAGATGGTTAAATTTCATAAAAGTGCTATCTTTTTCATAAATGTGGAAAATCAGGTTCAAGCAGATTAGCTCACATCTTGGGTTGTAGAATCAAACATTTTCCAGATTCTTATCTGGGTATGCCCCTGATCCTTAAGAAGCCTGACCTCACAGTTTGGAATGCTTTGTTGGATAGAGTTAATAGTAAACTCTTGTCTTAGAAGGGTCTCTTGCTCTCTCAAGCTGGTAAGATTCAACTGCTCCAAATCTCCCTTCAAGGCATTCCCATTTATGTGATGTCTCTTTTCATGCTCCTGCTTAAAATTAAGGAAGCCTTAGAGAAAATCCAAAAGAGGTTCCTCTAGATGGGAGCTGGTGAGAAGTTCAAATTTCCTCTTGTGGCTTGGGATAAATTTACTAAACCTAAGCTATGTGGTGGATTGGGGCTAAAAAACATTTCTCTTATGAATAATGCCTTAATTTCCAAGGCCAGCTGGAGGTTTGCAGAGAGGAAGGTCTTTGGGTGAAAATTATAAAGATGAAATATTTGTGGAATATAGGTAGAATGGAATCCTTTTTAACCAAAATAACCTCCCTAGAGGGTCTTTTTTCTAGAATTCCTTTGTGGCCTCTAAAGAAATATTATCCAAAGGTACGATTTGGGAAATTGGCAAGGGCTCTAGAATCAATTTTTGGTTTGATAATTGGCTTGGGGATTCCCCCTTAGAAAACTTGGATTTCTAGAAATATGTTGCTCAGTACTACAAGGAATCTGGAAAATTTTGGATTCGGGACTTTTGGATCCAAGAAGATTCTGTCATATGGGAAATCATTGAGCCTCCTCTAGATTTTGATGGTGACATCCAACCTTTCCGGGTTCTCAACAATAAACTTAAGGCTTTCCACATCCCCATGTTCCAAACCAAGGAGGACTCCATCAAATGGAAAGAAGAAGAATCTAGAAATTTCATGGTTAAATCAACCTACATGTCAAATTTCAAGAATGATTTGCACAAGGACTATTGGGGTAAACTCTGGGTGAAGGATCTCACCCCTAAGATTAATATATTTTTTTGGTTGGCTGCCTAGAATAAAATCCTGACTGTGGACAATCTCAAGAAAAGGGGAATGAAGATTCCCAATAGATGCTCACTATGTAAGAAAGAGGAGGAAAATGTCAACCATCTCCTCCTTAACTGCTCCTTCTCCCATGCTATCTTTGCTTCTATTCTGAATTTGTTCAATAACCAATGGATCTTTCCCTTGATGATTGAAGATTGTTGCTTTCAATGGGAGAGCCCTTTCCATTTTCCTATCTTGACCTGGGCCTGGAATATCGCCCTTCCTCATTTTTTTGGGGTTTATGGAAAGCTAGGAATGATGGTATCTTCCACGATCAGAAAGATATTCTCTCAAAAGTTAGAAGAAAAGATTTGATTTCCATAAAGGAAAACATTAAACTCTTTAAAGGAAAAGTCAAGAAACCCTGCTCGAATAGTGAGCAGAAAGTTCTTGACAAGTTCGCCCTTGGTCCGGTGGAATTTCACATTCCTAAAAAGAACTCCAGTTGGAATAGGCCTAGGGGAAATGTTGTTAAGTTAAATTTTTATGGAGCCTCAAAAGGGAATCTGGGTCCTCTTGGGGAGGGGGAATTCTAAGGAATAATGAAGGAGATTGGTTATTTTCCTATGCGGGTCCTTTAGGTCACCAAACCAATAACATGGCAGAAGCTAGAGCTCTTGTTTGGGGGTTTTTCTAGCTAAAGAAAAAGGCTTCAAGGACATCCAGATCGAAGGTGACTCTCTCCTATTAATTAATGCCCTCAATAATCATGGTTCTATCAATTAGGCCATTAGTAATATCCTCAATGATGTAAAGGAAACTTCAAATTTTTTTGATAGCATTTCTTATAATCATACCTTACGTCAAGGGAATAAATGTGCAGATAAGATGGGCAATTATGGAATCAATTGTAATGATTATAAAATATGGTGTAAAGTTGATATATTACCCACAGACATTAATGAGATCATTAGTAGAGATAGAGGGCACTAAGTTTTATAATGTTGGCATGAGTGAGCCCTGTGGTAGTGAAAACTTACTTAATATCTTGTTTTTTAAGATTTCTGCTAGTGCAAAAGAAGGTATTTTTTTGAATTTTAGTAGCAAACAAAAGAAGCTTAGTCTGGTGAAAATGGGGGGTGATAGGATTAGAGTTGAACCTGCTAGCCAAAGCATTAAATATTTTAATCAGCCTCTATGGAACAGCTTAGGATTGGGGGTTTTAATAATTTCATTGCCAAATTACATGGTCACGACCCCTCCTTGTCTAAGGATTTTGGAAAATATTGGAAAGAGGATAAGTTTGTTGTTAGAGGGATGGAAATTGAGGTGTCTAAGTCCTCCATCACCCTGGTCACAAACATGAAAATGGACGGGCTTAAAATTTTTAAGGATAAAACCCATAGAGAACAGGAAATTGAGTTGTTTTTTGACAAGGAAAGATGTTCTTTCTTTATGGATGGTATTGCCAGGTCGTGAATTTCGGGTATATGGAGAGAGGTGTGCCTTCAAATCATGAAGTACATCACTCGGAGGAAAATACAGAAAAATATATACTCACCATTTGACCCTTTTGAATATGTTCTCGCTATAAGGTCATGATGAGCATCCCCTTCATTTTGTTTATGTCTTTGACTAACTCTTTAATGGATTTCCAGCGGGAGGAGGTGGAGATGCCTCTACATGAAGGGCTTATTATTTCGATGTTTTAGAAATGCCAAACCTACTCTATCCTCTTCCCTGAAAGAGCATGTGGATGAGGATGACTTCACTCTCACTGATTACCTTACTAAGATGAAGGTTGGAAAATGCAAAATTGTGGGGGAGGATTCTGGTAAATAAATGGGTGAGGATGGTCATGGGGAAGTGAGAACTTCAAGAAAAAGAGACTGGGATGGTAATTTAAAGGGTTTTGAGGATTTGAGCAGTAAGGTCTAGTACTTAGAAGGGGTGCTTCAAGCGATGGAAGAAACCAATGCTGGTCAAAGGGAAACAATGATGGATGTCATCAATGCTTCTAAGAAAATTGTCACTGCATAGGTGAAGTCCAAGCAAAAATTTCTAGAGTTGGAGGACTAGGTCAAAAAGCTAAGCTGACAGTGGAAGGGATGGAGGAGGGCACTAAAAGAAGGAATTTAACTTGCACATTAGTAGCTCCGAGGACTGAACTGGAGGATGATATTAATGACAAAGGTGTTGAGGGTGACGTGAACAAAGATAGCCATGATGGTAGTAGTGGGGGATCCCCAAAAAATTAACTTTTGGTTCCAGGATTGTTGGCAAGAATTTTGGTGAACTTCTGTTGTTTTGTTGTTTTGGAGACTGTTTCTCCTTCTCTCTAGTTTCCCCACCTTATTACAAAGTTTGGTTCTTAATTGTAAGAGTTAAGCATGTTTAACTCCTTTTTGGGACTTTTTCGTTTCCTTCTTGCTTGTTGTTTTTGTTCCTCCTTTTGTAATGGCCCTTGGGAGCCGATCCCTTTTTTACCATATCTAATAAAAAGACATACAATGAAATATAAATTCTAAACAATTTATTTAATATTAACTATGAAAGGAAATGAGAGGGGTAAGGTACTTATCTTAATTTTGCTTATCCCACAGTGAGTCTGGACTGGACAATGTGATGAAATAGGAGCATAGACCATTGCAAAGTGAACAAAAAAAATATAGCATAGGTGGAAATGACTGAACTGGTATGCCTAGAGAGGGATAAGGGTGCCGCAGTGCACTCGGTACTTGATTCAAGGCACATGAGTTTGAAAAAATCTTGGTATCTCGGTTACGATAGTGTCACTAGGGTTTCACACTTCTTCACCTTTTATCACTACAAGATCACACAATAATTTCCGGAGTTGTTGTAAACCTGCAATGAAATAATGACCTATAAAACCCTCAAATAGACATCAAATCCTAAAAAGAAAAGATGTAAAATGAGGTGTCAGGCTGTCCTTAGCCACCATAATGGTGAAATTACAATCGAGTGCTACACTACATCTCGGATGTAATGTAGTTCTATGTGCTTGTGTGTGCAATAGTGCTCTTAGCTCGCTCTCGTGCCAACAACTCTAAGATATCGAGTAATAACTAGATAAAATGCAAATGTGTGGATGAAATAGAATGAAATACCCTTCTTATGCAATGTGTATGTAGAGTAATGTGCCCAAACACAATCCCTTGCTCTATATAGATAACTAGCCCTTGATAAGAATTATCCGCCCATATAATGGTATGTATGTTGTGTTTATATAGGGATCTCTTGCTCAAATTTCAACACTAATGACCTGACATGATGACTAGTACCTCGGGAGATGAGAGGGAAAATGAAAATACCAACCTCAAATGTTAAAAATAAGATCAAACATAAAGAGGACATGAGCACCCAGGATGGACAGGAGTGCTTTAGGAGCTAGTGTCCAGAGATAAGTAACAACAAATTAGTGAGAATTGATGGACAAGGATCCTTGTGACTGACCAAAGCTGTGAATATGAGTGATAAGTGTGAACAATAAAACTAATAAATACCATCAAGACAAGTGGATAGACTATGGTATGGGAAATTAGTGAATACTATTCTTATGCAAGATCCATATATAAAACTACATACTTGGTGATATAATAATAATATTAAGTGCATGATTTTGTGTCTACATTTTCCCCCACTTTATGTTGGTGAGAAAAAGCTTAGTAACATAAAGTAGATAGATATGTATACCGAGAGAAGTCTGGAGAAGCTCATGTCATAGGAGAATGAGCAGACGTGGTAGAATTACATGCCGAGTGAGAACATATAGCATGATGAACCATGGATCGACGTGTCAATCCATGTAGCATAATGAGAGACGTGGGACTATAATGAGGAATAATAAGTGAGATTGATGATTGTGATGTTGAATGATTAGAGATTTTGATTTTTTTCAATGATGGAGACATGTTGGGGTAGGGAGTGATCAATTCCCAACCCGATTACATGTGTATGAAAAACTAAGGATTTGGTTGTCTTGCCACCAGAGGAAGAGTGTAGGGAGAGAAGTATGGTGTTACCCTCTAAATTTAACTACATCCTTAAAAGGTCTAGCCTCGAAAATGGACAAAGAGTAGAGTTTTTGATTTGGATATTTCGATTTGTTCAAACGTGATAACCCATAGAAGAGTAGTATAAGAAATGCATTGACGTTTCATTACCCCCACTCTATAGGCATCATAAAAATGTATTACTTCCATGTTAGGTCATCTAGAAGTAGTTGAAAAATGTAAAGTAATTTCCCATATTTGGTCATCGGGGATGCGGTAATGTAACTCCTAAGTTAGGTCATTTGGGAGGATAAATATACGGTGTTGTGTTTATTTGATAAATGTGTTGGTAAAATTTGTATTGTTACGAGTTGAATGTATGTGATTGATTGATTATTCATGGAGATATTTTACACTTGTTTCCCCAGTGTTAGGTCATTAGGGTGATTCACTAGAAAGTGATGTGAGATGCCACATAGTGTACGAGTAGATGTTTGATAATGATGGGTTAGCAATGTAGATTGATTGCATGATGGTATAAGGTGAATGTTATGGTAAAAAAGTAGCACCCTAGGATGTGCACATTACATATCCCTACTTTTGACTAACATGGGATTATCTCAAGGTGTGGGACCCTTAAAATTGAGACAAACCTCTAGAGAAGGCTGGTTCCTCTACCTATTCTAATGCTAAAACTACTCCTAGAAAGGGAAATGCAACTATTCTAACACTAACCTAGAATTCCAAGGGACCAGGAAGAGAGAGATGCATAAAATAAAATTCCTAAACTAAGGGAGGCAATAACACTAAGAACAAGGGGTGGAGATATTCTAAGTGAGTGAAAATGGGGAGTGAAAAAGTGGGAGAGGGTAGACAAAAGTTCCATAGTTTGAAACAACATTTACATCTCCATCCTCATGGGGCACAACAAGTTTGATTCCTATAAGAAGATCAAAACATACACAATATACCGCAAACATAACAAAAGTAAAGGATGCAATAAAAATTGAGCTAGGGCAAGGAAAGCCACAAAAATAATTTTATTACTCACAAGGATGCATAATCCATTACAGAGTAGATACAAGGAAAAAATATTTTACAAAATGCCCAAATTCAAGACCTACAAGTCAAAAAGTGCTAGAACAATTTTGACAAGTGTTCCTTTACATTCTAGAATGTCTCTCCTTCAAAATGAAATAGATTTTACAATATATAGAGAGAAGAATCTAGGAATTTCTTCATCAACCAAAAAAATTCATTAAAGAGGTATGAAAAGCCATAAAAATTGGTACTTTGATTACACTGGTAGTCATGGGTGTCATACTTCATTAACTAATGGTTAAAAAAACTTTGTATTACTTTCCTAGTTTGTTCTTGCATTTGGTGGTTGCATGCAATTTTTACTCCCAGATGGTAGCATTGTTTTTTCCTCATGGCCGATTACATAATTCTTTTTGGTGTCAGATAAGAGAAAATTTTCTCCTGTCATCTGGTCACATTCCTTTATCTTATCTCTTCATTGCCGATCGATCACATAAATACAACGGGTCGGTAGCAAGTTTCACTTCTACTAGCACCTTGTTTCACCATGACGTGAACACTCCTTCCGCTACTAAATGGTAGTGTAAAATTTTCTGTTGACGGTAATATTCTTACAAATGCTATCGGTACCATTTTTGTCACCCGACTACTTCTTCATTTCTGTCTTTTGTGCAACCAACAAGAACACCAAATAATTCTACTAAAATTATTCATCCGTATGACTCGCCAATTTGCTACCCCACTATTGACCATTGCTACGGTCAAGTAACATTTTGAATGCTACCAACCAAGTAGCATATAAGGATGCTACCGACACTTCTATGTCATTTTGTGCCTACTACTTACCTACTTCCACTACTAGCCAAGAACATCTATATTTTCTCTTGGATAGTAGCATAAAAATCCTACAAGATGGTAGATCTATTGATGATATTGGTGGGTATTAAATCCAATAATATACAAAACTCACTAAGCTTACACCAGCTCGACCAATAGCCTGACTCACCCATCTCACTGAAGACAACTCACCCATCAAAACCAACTTAGCTTCAACCCTTCACCGTGGCTCGCAACTCGCCACGTATGGAGACTAACTCAACCGAGCCAACCCACGAGCTACCTTGTAAATTTTAAAGCATTCCTTAAACAACCGCCAATGCGCAAACCTTTCAAGTTTTCCATTTCACAGGGGTGTAAAAATGGATAATAATGGTGACTCATGGGAAGATCACCTATTAGATTGTAAATACTAGTGACCATAGAGGATCCATTGGGCATAGAATCATGCTTATTGTTGAAACTGATTTGATACCTAAGAAATCATCCCCTAAACCTTTGAAACACGCTAGGGCCTATCATTGCTTTAAAACTTGGGTTGGAGACTGGTTGCTCCATCACAAGACCCGCCCGAATTTAGAAAGTGCAACAACAACAAGGAACAAATATGTACAAACAAAAAAACCATACACATCCCAAATGGAACATGTAGAGTGTGCACAAGCACTTATTACAAAAATAACCCTATACTACAAAATAGAAATATGCTCCAAGCACTTAAAGGAATCATAAATCTAACCTAATATGTATAATGAAAATACTTTACTTCAAGAATAATGTTTGAGATATATTCCATTGAATGGAATATGCAATTCTTCTCCATCTAATTTTGATAATTAGAAAGCATTGTTCTAATTAAATCCTGAAATCATATAAGGGCCACTCCATATTGCATCAAACTTGGAGTGTATACCTGATTTGGATATGTTTACATCTAATTTCGTGACCAAGTCTCCTTGTTGGAGTGTTCTATTTTTGACCTTTCTATCAAAGATCATCTTGATTTGAGCTTGGTCTTTCTCTATTACTTCCATAGCCTAGTTTCTTAACCCCTCTAGCTCCATGAGCTCGTGTGTACCTCAATTCCATGGCATCAAATTAAGAGAATTCCAGCTGCTTGATAAGCTCTAATGCTGGTACTTCAAGGGATATTGGTAGCTTTTCCTCCTTGCCAAGTACCAAATTGAAAGAAGAATAATTAGTTGACTTCTTAGTAGTTATTCTATCAGCCCATAAGGCTGAATTCACTTTGGTATGCCAAGTCCTCTGGTTCTCATCTAGAGTTTTCCTTATAATCTTTAGCAAGTTATTTTTTGTGGACTCAGCTTGGCCATTATCTAGAGGGTAATAATTATAAGATGTGCTCAAATAGATGCTATTACTAATAGCCCAGTCAATTATATTTATTCGCAGAAAAGATAAGGCATTATTTGATATTATAGTGGAAGGGACACCAAACCTTATCATAATATTTTCATAGAAATCCAGAATGTTGGCTTCATTTTCTTCCTTGAGTGTAGCTACCTCTGTCTATTTAGTGAAGTAATCCATAGCTGTCAAGATCCATTTATGGCCTAGGATGGAATTTGGGTTGATCACCCCAATAAAGTCTGGCCCCCATTGCATGAAAGGCTATTCAACCGAGATAGGATAGAGTGGAAAGTTTGTAAGTTTATCTTTACCTATAAAGAAGACACACCTTTTGCATTTATTGATCCATGAATGCAAATCATTAAAAATATTAGGCCAAGTAATAACAAGCTTTCATGATTCTAAGAGTTTTTTCTCTTGGGGAAAAGTGGCCACTTGTTTCTCCATCATGAAACTCATGCAATACCCTCTCTATCTGATATGTTTTGATGCATCTTAGGAGGACACCATTCACATCCCTTTTGAACAAAATATTATCTACAAGCACATATGGTATAACTTACAACCTGAAATACCTTCTCTTGGCCTTATTTAAACCTTGAGGGATTTTCACTTTTTGAAGTAAGTGTACTATATCTTAAGTCCAAAAATGAGTGGGTAAAGCATTAACTTGTTATTTTTGATCATCCTAGAGCACTAAACATATTCCTTCTCCATCATTTGACTCTGCATATTGATTTGAAGATAACTACTCACAAAGACCCTTACCCCTGACCAACTTAGTTACCTTAATATCAATGTCATATTCCATGACCTTGGTTATCCAACCAACTCTTTTTTCATTAAGGTCCTTGTTTAAAAGAAATTATTTTACACCAACATGTGTAACTAGTAGATGAATTATGTTATTTGACACTAGATGCCTGAATTTATTTAAAATTCTTATCATAGTAAGGACATGTTTCTCAATGAATGAATACCTCACCTCATAACCTTCAATGCCCCGATGAAGAATACAATAGGCCACTCCAATACTTCTTGATTTATCTTTACTAGTATTGCACATATTACATCTATGCCACCAAAAGCATATAGAGTGAATTCCTTCGAAAAATATGGATTTATGAGGGTTGGGGCCTATGCAATGGCCTGCTTTATAGCTTCAAATATTTATTTTCCTTCAGTAGTCCATTTGAAAGCCATGTTCTTCTTCAACATCAATGTTAGTGGCTTGACAAGATTAGCAAAGTTAGGAACAAACCTCCTAACAAAATTGATTTTCCCAAGAAACTTTGGAGAGACTTATTATGACTAGGAAATGACATTGACATAATGGAACTAACCATTTCTAGATCAAAGCTTAATCCTTAGAAAAAATGTGGCCTAAGAGTTTACCTTCATGAGCAAGGAAGATACACTTCTTGGGGTTGAGAGAGACTCAATTGTCTGCACCTTTCAAAGAATTTCCTAAGATGAAGGAGGTGATAAGTTGTATTCTTGGAGAACACTATGATGTCATCAAGGTACATAAGGACAATTTTTTTGATTAATCCTTGGAATTCCATATCCATGGCCCTTTGAAACATTGCTCTAGCATTTGATAGACCAAATGACATCTTTATATAAGCATATGTTCCCCACTTTGTGGTGAAAGTTGTCTTAAATTGGTCCTCCTCTTTCACCATGATTTGGTTGTATCTTGAATATCAATTAAGAAGAGAGAACCTCCCGAACTCTTAAAAACTATATGAGTGCAATACAAAAAGAGATGAATTAACACAATAATAATGTTATTTAATTAATTAATCCTCTATTAAAAGTTTTACATATATATAGGATATGATTTCCTATAATGTAGGAAACTATACTTGTCCCTACATGAGTTTGGTTACAACTACCAAACCTCATGCTATTAATAACAACAACATAGGTTATAACGATATAATCACATAACCATATAATCACCATTTTACTTTTTAATATATGGTAAACACTTAATTACCATGGAACACTATATTACTAACACCCCCTAGTGTGAATATGGTAGGAAAATAAACACACTTCCTTCACAAACACTTGCCCCACTGCGTGCTCATGATATGGATGGTTTTACAGAGATCCCAAAACCTTCAAGGATGGTTTTACTAGAAAACCACCAACCAAAAAGTATGGTTTTTTAGGACAACCAACAACCTCAACAAGGATGTTTTTTCAAATGTATTACCAACAAAAACAACAAAGGATGGTTTTACATGATAACCAACAACCCAAAACATACAGATGGTTTTATAGGAAAACCAACATCCCTAATACCGTGATGCTTCTTTTCCTTTTGCTTTCATCTATCCACTATGTTTTAATATCAGAAATTATGCAGAAATTATTGCTCATTGAATACAAATCTAAAAAATGAAGAAAAGGAAATGGAACATTGAGACCATGTTCCCCCTCAATGTGAACATTCCAAGTATTTATGCAAATCAAGAACTCTCACATCATACTACACACAACATAAAATGTCACCACAGATTCATGCATCCCTGTTGTTGGTGATCGACGAGAGGTCGGTGATCGACCTCCAACCTCCGATGCCTCCATCCTTAATTGATGTTGTTAGCTCAGCCACATGTGAACTTGATGCTCAATTATTTCCACATTGTTTATTTTATATTCCTCCCCACAATGTGAAATCAATTATTTTTGGACAATGGGTAACACCGAAAATATTTCCATGAGGTAGATTTTTTTTTAATTTGATAAACGTAAAATCACCTATTTGAATTTTATGACACTTAACTTCAACAATATTGATGACTCTTGACAAGACTATGATATATCAAATTTTTACATTACAATGAAATTGACATGGGAAAATAACTTTTGATAATGAGACAATAAAAGTATGACACAAATTTATGTGAAAAGATTGACCAACAAGATGACAAAAATTACATGTATTTTGACAATTTGACTTTGAAGGCTTTTAACGAATTTTGTGAATTTGACACATGTAAGAAATAAAATACTACATGTGACTTTTGACTCTCTATATGTTCACACAATGATATGGAGAACCAACAAACATTTAGGTTTTAAACCACACTATTTAATTGACACATATAAAACTAATGTGACCAACTACTATAGCATAAAGGATAAATACAATAATAGTAGACTAATAAATCAAATGAGCTAATGTGAAGGAAAATGGAGAGATATCTTCTGATATTGTGGAATGGTTTTAAAAATCACGTAGTTTAACATTTCAATGCAAAGTGTCCAATGCATGATATATTGATAAACAATAACAATGTAGAAAAGTCTGTGTTTATTGGATCTCGAATCACTTATAGCTCTGCACTTTTCTTAGGTACATGTTCACCAATCAACATGATCAAAAGATGTATATGCATTAGGAAATAATATCTTAGCTTGCATACACTACCTCCTTCATCGATGAAATCGATATCTCTGAGAGATTGATAAAAATAATTGACAATAAATGAAATGTGACTTGGAGAGTAAGTAGTGGGAAGAGTACATAATTTTATCTCCCATGGACGGACTAGGAGACAAATGTGGGATATGCAGAATTGTGATTAAAAAACCATTCAGAAGAGTTGATTGACAAGTGTAAATGGTATAAAGAAGAAGTGGGCACCCGTGGGTGATGTACCAAACATGTCCTACACCCAGCATCAATGTTGATCCAGATATGCCACTAAATAGAGCACAAAATTATTTGAATGCAATGGTTTGGAACCTCCAAATTGACAATAAACTAAGGATGTAAAGGAATTTTAGATGATCAAACAAAAATTGGACTCTTTGATGGGATGTACAATCAATTAGTGACGATCAACAAGAAAAGATAGAACTTTGGTATTTTATCTCTACGAATGGATTTTGATCAGAATGAGTGTAAACATTAACAAGAGTACAAAATATATATCAATGGGCCATGCTTCTTAAAAACCATATATCATAACAACGTTAGTTAACACAACAAACCATAAATGATTTGATTAAAGGATGAATTCTCTGATGTTATAACATACTTTCTAAATGAAATCACATACAAATATTGAATTGGTGGGGAAAGCTAGCTGTCAGTGTTGAAAGCAAACAAGACCTGAATCCACAATGTAATCAAGGATAAATGCATAAATTAAATCATCAAACAAGGAAACCGATAAATTGGTATTGCCCCTTCCAATCTATTAGGATTCCATTAAGCAGATACACTACTTTGATACCAAACCTTAAAAATTATTTGAGTGCAAGCAATAGGAAGATGAATTAACACAATAATAATGCTCTTCAATCAATTAATCCTCTATTACAAGCTTTACATATATATAGGATATGATTTCCTATAATGTAGGAAACCATACTTGTTCCTACGTGAGTTTCGTTACAACTACTAAACCTCACACTATTAATAACAACAACATAGGTTATAACGATATAACCACATAACCATATAATCACCCTTTTACCTTTTACTATATGGTAAACAATTAATTACCATGGAACACTATCTTCCTAACATAAACCTACCATCAATTACATAATTTGTCCCATGGAGGGAGTGCGTAATGATATTTCAATGAAGCACTATTCAAGTCTTTAAAGTCCGTACACAACCTGATCTCTTAATTCTTTTTCCAGAATGGAACTATATTAACCACCCATGATGAATTATTTATTGGAAAAGTTATGCTTGCTTCAATCAGTTTGTTCAACTCTTTCTTCATTAAGGGATCAATGTGTGGGTTAACATGTCTCTATTTTTACCGAAAAGTTTAGCCATTGGGTCCAACTAAATTGTATGCTAGGATAAGCTAGGGTCAAAACCTTTAAGGTCCTCATAGCTCCAAGCAAAAACATCAGCAAACTCTTAACAAAGTTTCACAAAATTATGCGTATCTTGAAAGGTACTTACCTTATCACTTTGAAGAGATTTGACTTGTCTCGCTTAGATAGGTTTTGCATCATCACCCCTTAAAACTATGTTTGCTTTCTCTTTCTTGAATTGATCATTGGGGGTGAATATGGAATCTAGGATCACTAGACCTTTAGGTATTTTGTTGGTTCTAATTTGTACTATTTGGTCTCCATACTATTCTTATAAATTGTTCTAATTCTTATAAGAGAATTCAAATTCTTTTTAAAGGAAATTGAAATTTTTCTGATCATTTAAAAAGACCTGCTAATTTGTAAAATTGTCTAGTATAATAGGCCTCACCACCATATTGATGTGTTGCTAGACTTTATTTCTCTTAATATCGCAAACAACATCAAATCTTTCTCCAATTGCAGCAAGTATGTCAGCAACCTCAGTCTCTTTTCTAGGAATAACACTAATATTAAAGGCATCAAAATCCTCTAAGAGTTCCCATACCCTATACTTATAGGATTTGAGTAGATCATTTTTGGCTACATAGGAACCCCTGACCTAGTTTCACTATCAATTCACTATCCCCAAAAACTTGTAGATTTTTATATTCCTTTTCCTTGCCAATTGAAGTCCATGGGTGGGTGATTCATACTATGCTGCATTATTTGAACAACTTGAATTTAAAAGTAGAGTAGTAATTGATACTTTTACGATATACCAAAATTGCTCCTCCTCCTGCACCTTGCATAATTCTTGAACCCTCAAAGAACAATTTCCATACTCATTGTCATATTCATCATTTGGTTTGGTGTTGCTAGGAAGAGGTGTATTCTCTTCATGTAGACAATATATTCCCAATTCAAATTTCTCCATATATATTTTTTTGATCATAAGCATGTCTTTTGTGAGCCCACTCATCAAGTGGTAAATCTAGAATGCCTCCAATATTAGTATCTTCTTCCTGCGTGCTTTGGAAATCTTCCTGATAAAAAGTTGAGTAGTTGACATTGATTGGGATTGGCATGTAAGGATGAATGTGATAGTTTTCAATTGTCTTAGATAGGATTGTAGCTTTATCTCCATACCTTGTTCTGAAGAGCATGTAGGACCAATCATGCTGATAGGTACCTACCAATTTTATCCATGTAGTCCCTAAAAAGTAAAAAGAAAAGAGTGGTGGTAAATCAATGACTGATATGTCTTGTTGAACTATGACATTTGGGCATGTATGCAGTGTTAGATTCAGATCCTTGATGATTCCAATGGTTCCCACTGCTTTGTTCCATCCAATTGTACCACTCCTTTTGAGATAGGTTCATACTTAAGACCCAACTGGCCTGCTATTGGATTAGGCATCACTGAACTACTTTCCCCGAGTCAATCATGCAATTGTGCACCAAATTATAATCGATAATCAAAGACACATAAAATGGTGGAGGATTCATATTTCTACTTGATTGAACCTCATTTTTGCACTACATTGGTGAGGACATTCTCTTGATCCTTGGGTGACTCATTTGAGATGGGAAAGTTAGCTATGGCTACTTGCAAAAGATCCCTTTGGCCTGGAATTGCCAATGATTCCCACATGGAGATACTCACATTGGTTTTCTTCATTTGATCAATGATATTGAAAGGACCTGAATGATCCTTTTTCTTCCCTTTGTTTGCCACCACTTTATCTCGTACATGAGCTGGTATGGAGGGAATTATTGTTTGATTATGTAGATTTAGAATCGTGTGTTGAACTACCTCAACTCGTTAAAGAAGGTTGAGAAGGATCTACATTTAATACCTTTCTTTATTCAAATTCCCTCATTTTGGTTTTGGCTGCCACACCTTGAGGGAGGGTTTGATTTATCCCACAAAAGTATTCAGCTTGCCAATTCACAAGTGAAGTGTCATTTGGAGGTGGCTCTTGGACAACTAATCTGTTGCTGATTTTGTTTTTGTGTGTATCTTGAGAAGCATCAACACCTTGTACCATTAAATCATGATTTAAGATGCCATTAGGACATGTTTCTTGGTTATGTGGGTGACCACAAGGAAAACACCACTCATAATCCTGTATCAAATTATTTTGGATATGGACCAAATATTTAGATGAAGAGGCTACATTGGGATTATACAGATGAAATGGTCTAGCAAGAGATACTTGGTTTTGATTAACATATTGAGTAGAGAGTTTGATTGACTAATATGGGGGCTTATTAGGTTGGTACTAAGGCTGATAGGGTCTAAAATTCTAATATTGTTTCCTCTTGAGGGTTACCAACTCATTCCCTAGGTTTTGCAATTGTTTTATGACTTCCTGTAATTCAACTAAAGTACCAGAGGAGGTGGATGCTTCATTAGAGATTTAATTTTTAGGGGCAGGAATAGGGGATAATAAAGGTGTCTTGTTAGAACTAGGATTCCCCATTTCTGGATAAATAGGCATAGGTGGCCTAGGTGCAAGTTTACCAACTTGAATTAGGTAATTCTCAGCTCTAATGGCTATGGCATAAGCTCCTAGTAAGGTTATCCCTCCCATAGATTGTATCATAATAGATATATCATAATTTAGAGCTTTAAGGAAATAGAGAAATGCACATTTAGTAGACGGTCTTATGAAAATGGAGATCTTGTCCCATGTTCTTTGGAAGGTGAAAGTGAAATCAACCATTTGTTCATTTAGAGCTCTTTTGATTGTAGTCAACTGCTCCAAAAGAGATAAATTTTCTACCCTTTCCTCGAACTGGTTACAAAGTCCTAAGCATAGTTCATTCCAGTTCTGAATTGATCCTACTGATAAGCTTATCCACCACAAATATTTTCCTTTGAGATAAGAGGCAAGAAGTTTGACTGCCACATCCATATCAATAATCTCATGAATGGCACAAACATTTGTAATGTCCTGGATGTGATCAATTGGGGTTGTGTGATTTTCTCCAGTGAAATATGGGATGTTTTTTAATGCTACCATTGGAATTGGATTATGAGCATTGAGATTAAGTGGACTACTTCCTATAAAATTGACAAATGGATTTGGTGGTTGTTGAGCCATTCTGATTGGTCTAAGAACTCTAGTTGATTGAAGAAATGGCCTACAGGTGGAGGTGTTGAAAGAGTCCTATTTGGTGGAGATGGAGATCTTTGAACTTGTCTTCCTCTTCTTCCTCTACCTAGAGATAGCTATAAGTATTCAAATATCCCTTCTTGTAGTCACTTTTACACCCACTAAGAACAAGGGAACTTCATGCGTTCCAACCTCTCACCCAGCGGGAACTAGGCGCTCACACGAGGGCGCTCGAGAGGGAGCCGAGTCTCTCTTTATGTGAGTCTAGTGGAAGGCATAGCCCATGATTCGACTTAGTGATTTAACAAAAATGAATGGCTATAGAGCTTAGGATTGCTTCTACATCCCTTCAGTCATAATCGAACCAAAGCGTGCAACAGAAATAATAGAACTAAGAGTTGTACATCTACTACTATACTTAACCGTTTAAGCAAGATTTATGATTATATAAGAACTGAAGTGCAATAGTAATATGCAGATAATACAAAGAAAGAGTCTTGATACATTTGTCATGGTAACCTTATCACATTCATTCATAGTGTTTACTTATAAAATATTACAGAAGGTAGACCATAGTCATGCGCCATATGTGGATCCATACATGTATTCTCACAAGACAAAAATTTCATTCCCCATTTCCCCATTACATCCTTACTTGAATTCTGTACCCATTTTCATCCCATAGTTCTCACAAGTAATTTCAGATCTCCGCTACCTCATTTCTATCTCTCCTTCTTTGTCAAGGGCATGCATATAAATAGGCCTCTGAGCTCTAACAAAATCCTCTGCAGCCTCAGATCTGGCCCCAAGTGTCAAGGTGTGGGTTTCCCAGTGCATGCCTCTCCATGTCATGATTAACTTTTTGGATCTTTCTATCGCAAGGTATATTCCCTCTAGAACACCTTGTCACCAGGCTGGAACCTTATCCAAATGGAACATGTTCTTCATGTGTTATGTCCCAAAGGCCAAAAATGGCCAAGTCCCGAATTGTTCTTTGTGCGGTGCGTGCATCCTGGGTTCTTCAAGAAGCCTTTTGAATTCTACCTTACGCGCCTACACTTGCACACCTACGCGCCCTTAAGATTTTGAAGCTAAAATAGGGGCCCAACATTACCCCACACTTCACCTGTTCTCCGCCCTTGGGAACCTTCTCAAATAATGCAGTACAAAAGAATGCAAGGCCTTGCCTTGGAAAAGAATGGGGGCAAAGAATAAAGAAAGGGGAAGAGAAAGAATAGGGGGAAAATTTTCTAAAGAAGGAGGAGGGGAAATTTTTACTGGAGGTCGGCCTCCAGTGTACTCCAAGTGTTGACTTCCTTCTATGCTTTAGTGTAGATGTCACCAACCAAGGTGCTCACCTCGTCGTAAGTTAGCCCTTCCCCTGTGTGGTAATGGTCTCCACCATAGTCTCCAGTTCTTTAGTGTGGTCTTTCAGGGCATCCATTTTCCTTGTGATGACCTTGTAGAGCTCTTTTAGCCGGGTTTTGATTGAGACTTGCCGGTTCTCAATGGCTTCGGATTTCTTTTCTACCTCAGCTATGATCCTTTCTCGCTCGGCTCTATTACCCTTATTCTTCTCTTTGAATTCCTTCAACTCATCCTCATCACTGGAAAGTAGTATGCTTGTCACTTTGTCTTGATCTACACAGTGGTCA
Source organism: Taxus wallichiana var. yunnanensis (assembly GCA_018340775.1). Taxonomy (NCBI): domain Eukaryota; kingdom Viridiplantae; phylum Streptophyta; class Pinopsida; order Cupressales; family Taxaceae; genus Taxus; species Taxus wallichiana. The sequence continues at coordinate 274,395,077 of CM031244.1, forward strand.
TAAGCGACCCTCGTGGTTTGTGTGCAGCTGATCTTATGTCGGTGAGCACCTTGTTATATTCGGCCACAAGCGCGATGACCTTCAACTTGTCTTCTTTCTCCAAGTGTGCTGCTACCTCTTCTACCGACTCTAATGCCAAGGGCTGCCTCTCCATGGTGAGGATCCAAGTCAAGTCCTCTAGGCACTCCAAGGAGGATCTATACTTTTGCATAGGAGGGTTAAGGTTTGGGTGCTTCGTGATAATTGATTGGGAGATGAGCTCCACCTTCTTGGAAAATTCGCATACCCTGGCCTTTTCCTCTTGAAGCTCCCTCTATAGTTGAGCGCTGATTAATTTCTCAAGGCTGAGATCCTTCATTAGCTTCACCACTTCTTCCTTCCTCTTCTCCAACTGGTCCTCTAAGACTCTAACCCTGTCATTTCTACTGAAGAGCCTAGCCTCGATTTCCACTGAGACTTTGTTTAGCGTGTTGCACACTTGCTTGTCTGATAGTTACTATGTGTTAACAATGGGGTTATCCCCTTTGCTTGCACAAATTCAATCTCGCTCCTTGGTTAATCTCGAATTCAGGCTCATCAAGGTGGGAGTCAAATGCCTAGGATAGCATTTTCCTCATTCGTAGGTATCCACCCTCAGGGTCAAAGGACTCCATGGTGGTGAGCTCCTTGGTGGGCACGGTAATTTGGAAATGTGCAAGAAAAACTTTGTTGGGGTCATCAATGTAACTCATCATTGTTCTTCCCCCTTCCGTGCATTTACTTCCCATGTGCACACCTTTTCTGAAAAATTACCAAGAGAGTTGGTCCTTTCGTGCTAATTCCACTCTTCTCCCTCTACTCCTTCTTGAACTCACTGAGCACGAGCTCCATTCTGCACCCTAACTCTTCATTGACCAAGGCATTGATTATCTTCTCTGCCTCCCTTTTTACCTTTTCATCCACCTCCTCCTGAGTGAGCTTGGGCATATCTGGTTCCTTGATACTAGCCCCTTTGCTCCCCTCTTCCGCTGTGCATGCCTTCCTCCCTTCGGGTGCCTTTCCTTCTTACAAAGATGAAGGCATCATTTACATTCTCTAGCCTCCTCTCCTTTTGAGTCATGGATATCAATTGGCTCTTGGTCCACCTCCAGCTCCTCCCCTTCATCATCATCCCTTTTGCCTACATAGGCATTCAGGTAATTTATGTCTTTAGACCCTTGTTCCTCTGTTCCTTGTTCTTCTTCTCTTGCAGAAAATTCTGGAGTGGGGGATGCTATCTTTTCTTCATCTGAAGGTTCTTTAGGGGATGGTGGCTTCGTAGGCTCTAGGGTATTTTCCTTGACCACCATTCTTCTCTTCTTCCGACATAGGTACTCAGCCCCGTGGTACCTACATCCTGCCTTTCCACCACCCCTTGTTCTTCCTCTTCTTCTTCCTTCTCCTTGCACTTTAGCATGGCTTCTTCCTTCCCATGGGGTCGTCTAGGATGGATATTTCATTTTCTACATACGCACCCTTTTCAAACTTTGGTCTTATGCACTGAGTAAATTTGCAACAAGACTCTCAAAGAATCGGTAAGGTCATCATCATTACAATGTGCACGTCCTGTGACACGTACCTTTCAACATACGTGTGCTTTCCTAGATAGACTAGCTTCTTCCTCATCTCTCTATGTTCATTGTCGAGGGTGGATAGGTTGAGTCTTAACTTCTTCGACTCCTTATATATGTTTACCCTTGCTTGGAAGAATTGGGCAATAAAAGAGAAGGGGATTTTGCACCAGGGGCTCCAACTGCTGTCCACCAAGATAAATCTACCAATGCAGAAGTGCTGGTACACCGCAAACTTTGCTTCTCCCTCAGTCATCGTGGGGAGTTGCTTGGGATCCATCATTCTACCCTGAATGTGTTCCTAAGGCATGTATACCATTTATCCAAGCATGCCTTGTGCACCCCCTGTCATTGACTCACAAGTATACTTCTAGAACATGTCCATGGGTGAAGGGTCTTCATCGAGGTACTCCCATATGAATTTATCAGATGCATCCGGCACCCCAATTTCTGAGAACACAATGGTCAATAGAATGTTCCCAAACAATGTCTTTCCTCCATCCTCTACGCTGCTTATAATCTCGTCTACTATGTACTGGGAGAAATTGTACATGGTGCCTTCCACGACCTTTCTACAAACATTCAACTAGGGCTTTCTCACTTGGGTCCACCTCTCTTGTCCATTTAGCTTGGAAATGAGGTGCATGGCCATTTTTATCACTGGATCACTGATATCCATGACATCGTAGTACCCCAATCCATTCTTATAATCCTGGGATGTGATGGTTTCCTTAATTGCCTCCTCATCCTAGAGGTCATCTAGGATTGTGTCCCCTTTACAGCTCAGGCCGTAAAGTGTGAGATTAACTATGGGGTTATGCACATTTTACACCTTGTGAAGTAGAAGAAATCTTCGTGCATGCACGTCATTAACCATTGGTACAGTGTCAAAGCTTTGAAGTAGGGCAACTCATAAAGCGGAGAAGCCCTGCCTTCTCCATTTTTACCTTGACTACATCACTGTAAATCGACATCTCATCAGGTGTTCATTTGTTTGTGGGGCACACTAGCTCCAACACCATTTCCTTCATAATTATACTCGACCGGTGATTGTAATCAATTACAGCCATCTGTCTAATGTGGGACTCCCACTCTTGCCCTAGAAAAACCCCATCCGGGTATTGCATCTCTGAGTACCATTCTTCATTGGTATCCAAGGGGATTTCATCTTCTTTCTTCTTTCCCTTTCCCTTCCCCTTTCCCTTTTTGGATTGTACTATAGGCTTATCAATTGGTTTCGTGGCCGTCATTTTACCCTTTGCTTTCATTCCTTGGTTGCCTTCGAGTTGTCTGAGAGTTTTCTTCACGCACCCCATGCCCTAGGGTACAAACCCTAATTTCTGACTTTCCTCCTTTGATCACGGTGCTCCTTCCCAACATTCCTCACACCTATGAATCACTTCTACTCTAGTTTGTAGATCAACCAGACTGATTACGTGTGAGTTTATGAGATTCTCCTTCACACGAATTAGCTCTTGAACCCTAGCTTTTGAAAGAAAATTGTTCTTGTTTTCACAAAGTAAAATAATGAACTTTCCATCCTTGTATTTATAGCTTTTCCCACTTTTACGCATTAAAGGCTAGGCTACCTACCACTGTACAACAATATTTAATGCCGTGTTTTCAAAAAAACCCATCTTTAGTGCTTTTCCTCACGCACCCAATCCTTGTGCGAAATGTTTTTCACCCGCACCCAATCCTTTTGCGAAACATTTTTCAACCTTCTGGCGCATTGCAGAAAATCCATCTTGAGAGAAGACTTTTGCGCACGTGTTACTAGCGGTAAAGGCACCTCTTCCATTCTCATGATTCTTTCTTTCACCTACCTCATGTTTTTGCACTTTTTCCTCCTTTGTACGAGTATTTCCAATGAAACCCTATTTTTCATTCATCTCCTTCTTAATGCATCTTTTCAATAGAGCAGTTTGAACAATCTTACGGCTCTATATTCCTGCAGAATAATTTCATGCCTCTCTTAATCACCTCACCCCACACTAAATCAATGTGCGGTCCTCTCAGGCAATCATAAGTTTAAAATTAATAAGGTTTCCGCGCCAAGGCGCAAAACAAGACAACAAACACAAAATGGAAAAACAAGAAAGGAAAATCATAAAAGGAGACTCTAAACTAATTGGTAGAACTGCCTTATTTAGATTACACAAAGAAGCATTATTTATAGTAGGGCTTCATCCTACTCCCATTAAAGTGTCTAGGTAATTTTGTTCCATCCAGTGCTTGTAGCTGGCACACGCCCGAATCAAGGATGTATGAAATTACATAAGGACCCAACCAATGCACCTTCAACTTTCTAGGATGTCATAGAAATTTAGAATCATATAGAAATACCATCTGGCCAACCTCAAACTATTTGTTTTTAATGTGGCGGTCGTGCCATGCCTTTTGTTTAGCTTTTTCAGTTGTTTGGCTCCATCTTGCTAGTGAGCACCTTTCATCCAACTTTATTAATTCATCAATTCTTCCTTCCAATGCTTGTTCATCATCCAACCCTCTCTGCGTGCGCTATACGTAGTGATGGTAGCATAAATTCAACTGGAGAAAATAGCCTCTGTGCCAAACACCAGTTGAAATGGTGTGGCCTTGTTCAACCTTTTATACGTTGTTCTGTATGCCCAAAGGACTGCTGACACCTTGTCATCCCAATCCTTCCTACCCACGTCACATATCTTAGTCAATGTGTGACTAAGGATTTTTTTGAATGCCTCTACAGTCCCATTTTCCTGAGGGTGATAAGGGGTAGTCTTGTGATGGGCTATCATGAATTATGCTAATAGAATCCTGATTGTTTCATTTAAGAAGTGAGTGCCCCTATCACTTTTTAAACTTAATGGGCACCCATACCTACTAATAATGTTCTCCCACAAAAATCTAGTAGTTGTGGCTGTGTGCAATCCCTAGTGGGTGTGCCTTCTCTGCGCCCACCTTGTCAGATAATCAGTACAGGTAATAATATATCACAAGTTAGTCCTTCGCGCAACTGGTGAGATTGGTCCGATGAAATCTATTTCCCACTTTTCAAAAGGTTCCACATTTGTGATGGGGTGCAAGGGCATCTTGTCCCTTTTTCTAGGTTTTCCAAGGCACTGGCAGTGGTCACAGGCCTTGCAAAACTCAATACAATCCTGGTGAATTATCTCCCACCATAGTCCAGTGAATAGGATCTTACGCGGATTGCATTCCCTACATAGTGTCCTCCGACAATCCCACCATGGGCCTCTTCTATTATATCTACGCATTCATTTTCTAGTACACACCGAGCAAAACCTCATCGTGGCCCATTTTATACAAATCCCCATTGATCAACATGAAGGGTGTTGCACGTATGGCTAACCTTTTCCTTTCCAGAGAATTCATCCCTTCGGGCACCACACCTTCTTTGAGAAAGATAGAAATGTCTTCTAGTTCAGAGGGTGCGTGCCATAACCTGAACAATTGTGCATCCGACATGGTTTCCTTGATACTCTGCGCATCCTCTCCCGAATCAATCCTTGATAAATGATCTGGCCCACAATTTTTTCTTCCGGTTTTACCACCACTTTGAATTCAAACTCCTGAAATAGAAGAACCCAACGACATATGTGCCCTTGCAACACTGCTTTGTTTACCAGATACTTCAAGGCCATATGGTCAGTGTAGAATATGAAAGGAGTCACCAATAGATATTTCCTAAATTTGTGGAGTGCGTAGATCATTGACAATGCCTCGCGCTCGGTTGTTGTATAATTCTGTTCTGCTGGTGTCAACTTTCTACTTGCAAAACACAAAGGATGATCAACAATCCCCTCTCTTGGTTGAGCAAGAATGACTCCTATTGTTGTACCAGAGGCATCCACATGGACATGGAAAGGTTTATCCCATGATGGGAATTGTAGAATAGGTGCGGTGATAAGCCTTTCTTTTAGAGTTTCAAATGCCCTCTACTATGCCTCTCCCCACTGAAAGGCACTCTTGTGTCTGAGCAATATTTCCAAAGGCATGGCGATCTTGGCATATCCCTTAATGAAATTTTTGTAGTACCCAGTGTATCCAAGAAATCTGTGCATGACACTTTGGTTGGTAGGCTCCCCTAACCCCACAATAACTGCAACCTTCACAGGATCCACCAGTAAGCCCTCTTTACATATGATATGCCCCAACAACGTCCCAAAAGGAGTTGCAAAGATACATTTCTTGATGTTGAGGGAGATCCTCAACTACCAACATCTTTCAAACATCAACCTTAGGTTGTCACAATGGTCCTTTACTAACCCATACATTGTCCAATCATCCAAATATACCTGAAGGAACTTGTGGATGAAGTTCTTAAATGCTTGTACCACTATGCATGAAAATACAGCGGGCACATTCTTTAACCCAAAAGGCATGACTATATACGCAAAGCTTCCCCACTCGATGGAAAATTTTGTCTTATCTTGGCCATCCTTGACAATCCTTACCTGGTGATATCTTGAGAATCCATCCGTAAAGGAATAGACCTCACACCTAACAACTCCTTCCAAAATCTCTTTAGTAAATGGGGTGGGAAAAGGATCTATTATACAAACGTTTAATTCCCTGTAATCCACACATATCCTAATCTGCTCATCCTTCTTTATACTGATCACCATTGGACTTATCCACTCTGATTCCTCCATAGCCTCAATGATACCGAATGCTATCATCTTATCTAGTTCTTCTTTAACCCTTACGCGCATGTTGGGATTCATCCTGTAAGGCCTTTTCCTGACCGGGCACGCACCATCTTTCAACCTTATCCTCATTTCCCCCAATGACTGGTGGATGCCTTTCAACTCATGGTATCCACACGGGAATAAATCCTCAAATTCACGTAAGAGATCGATGATCTTTGATACTTCCTTATCCAACCAATAGTCCCCAATGATAGCCTCCTTGGGCTCCTCTTCCAAGCCGATGTTAACTTTCTTGGTTTTGAGTGGTTCATGATACATGTGCGCACATGCATCCACACTGTCAACTACTTCATGTGCCCCAACCGAATGGTCAACATTCAGGCTCTCTATCTCCTCTCCATCAACAAGGTATACCATATTTCCTTTCTCCTTTTTAGCACACTCGTGCTTGAATTGTATGTCTTCTGGTTCCTCCTCTTCGAATGCGCTTCTAAACTAGGTCCCCAAGTAAGTTTACTAACCTATCTTCCACCATGATGCAATCCCCAGTGAGGCACTTGATAGTCTCGAACGCCTCATCAATTTGGTTGCTTGGTACTTCAAGATTTGAATGTGTGGACCAAGTCAGCCATTAATTCCTACCAACTTCTTGTTTGGCGGTGTATTTTAGAATGGATATACCACGCGCGTGCACAACCTTGGAGTGTCAAATACAACTTATGCACCCAAAGAGATGGCGATAGAGCTTCCGCGCCTTCTCCCTGCACCCTCTCACATGATTGGATGTGGGAAGAGATAGGTCCATTGCTATTGTAATCCTTAATAGTGGTGTTTTTGTTGCTTTTAGAGAATCGGATAGTGAGCGCAATGTGAACTTCACACCATTTCAACAAGTTCTCACTATGCGCGGCCCACCACCTTGCTGCAATACCTATCAAAACATAACCTAACATACTTCATCGTTCATCCTCTCTCCAACAAGCTTCCATTTCTCTCAAAAATACCTCAGGGTATGCATCCCCAGAATACTTTGTTATTGTCTTCCCTCCTAGGCACCGAATCAGTATGCACCTGTTGTTACCTTGGTTACCGATCCTTTCGATGTCACCTAATCAATTCATAACTCCCACACACCTAATTATCACATGATATACTAGTAGTATCACTGAAAAATTGAGCATCACAAATTGGATGACTCTCTTCGTAGAGTGGATGGTCTCTGGATCTCTTATGGAGTGCACATATATTCTATCCAGAACTTCTTCCCTAAGGGGTTCAGTACAGGGGGTGGACTTCCCATCAACCAACGGTATAACTACCCGCTCTTCCTTATTTTCAAAGTTTATGTACCCCTTGTTAAACTAGAGATCTGCATTATTCTTATAACACCACGGGTGCCCAAGTAGAGCTGGGAAATTATCTACCTCGGTAAGCGCCAAGACTTCAAAATCCCTAGTGAACCTAGTCCCCTGAATTGTAATGGTTGCATCCTTCAAGACACCTATGGGCATCACCTTTTTTATTTTCCATATACAACACATTTGAAGATGGCTGTAATGCAAGTCTTCCCATTTGATGCAAGGCATCCAGAGTGAGAACATTAACCTCCACGCCTATGTTAATGAGGATGTTGCTAAGCAACCATCCATCTACTACTGCATTCAGGGTAATCTCCTTGTCATAATTAAGGTTGTGAGGTGGGAGGTTTACATGCAGGATCTACCTTTCGTGTTCTTCCTAGCGTGTGGCACCTTTTCTCTCAACCATGCCCCTAGCAGGGAATAATATTCTCCTACCTCAGTAGTTTACACACCTCCTTAACCTCATCCAAGTCATCCCTTGGTGCTTCTACTTGTCTCCTTTGCTCATATTTTCTAGTCTGTTCTTTTAAGCATTGGATCTCCCCTTGTAAACTTCGAATTACGTCCATGGTTTCCTAGTAAACTTCTTTCTGGTGAGCCAGTTTGGATACTTCCCATGTACTACTTCTTCTCTCAAAACCAAAGGTCTCTGCCTAGGCACTTCCCTTACACACACATATTCCACCTCGTTATTACCATAATAGGTTCTAGTTCTGATTCTCATATTACTCGCGGAAGCCATTGTGCATCAGCCTTCTTAATACTCACCATGACAGTGCCCTTATCCTTTCGGTGCTGTTGACTCATATGTTCATACAACTTTGGGCATTCTTCGTACTTATGTTTTTTTCCACACCAAGAGCATTGTAGAAGATCTAGACATTTGCGCTTATAATGGTTTGTGGCTCCACAATTAAAACACGTCCCATGTGGGAACTCACTTCTTCCTCCGTGAAACCCTCTTCCATATGCATCTCCATCTCTGCACTCCTCATACCGACGTTCATCTCCTTTGGAACTACTGGCAATGCTAGTTTGGTGCACACCAAGATCAATTGCCTCATGAATTTGGTCAATCAATCTACAATCCTTGGTGTCATGTGTGGTTGAGGTACATATTTTGCAATAACAAGATATGTTTTTATGGATTACATGCTATAATAGGGGGCACCTACTTGCATCATGGTCCTCATGACATATTTCACAATTTACTACCACGATGACGTACCACCTTCGAGTACATATCCCACCATTATCCTTTGTGTGTCCTTCCACATTACAATCCATGCACCACATTCCTCCACGAATCTCTAGAACTGTGTTGGTAGACAATTTCTCTAATTGCTTAGCCATGGCAGCAATCTGAGCCTCCAGAAATGGGCTAACACCAGTGTCAACACTACCAACTACTTCAGTGTGTAAAGTAGCTTCCAATGCTTCACGCAGGTCCATGAACGTTTTATGAGATAAGGCCCTCCTAAAGGGTGTGATCAACCCTCCGAAAAACCACTGAGCATGTTGTGAAGGGTGGATATCATAAGATGGTTTAGACAAAAGATTTTTAAAGAACTCATCATATTCCCACGCGCTCTCTGCCATTCCCTAATGGATCTCTTTGAGAGAGCTAATGCTCTTCTATTCAAACTCAGGTATGTGGAATTCTGCCAAGAATGTATTTCTTAGTGTGGTATAATCCATAACAGTCTGATGAGGGTCATACTTTCTATACCAACTATGTGTGCGTCCTTATAAGGTTGTCACAAATTGACTCGCCTTTCGATCCTGGGTTGTGATTTCCTTTGTGTGCCATAGCAGCTCACACTTATGCACATGCTCCGCGGCATCTTCTATTCCACTGTAATCTGGCAAGTGTAGAGACATCTCGAAAAATACTTGAGGAGGTGGCTAAGGCCCTTACCCTCTCGATCCAGTCCCTTGGTTTCCCTTAGTGTTTCCTCCTCCACCGGATGCATTGGATCTTGATCCACTAGCTCCACCACTTCAACCTCCAGATCCTCCTGTATTAGGTACAGGGCCTATGTTTGTCATGCCGAGTGCTCTCGTCATCCCACTGAAATGCACGTCGATAGCTTGTGAACTAGTACCACTCCCAGTCATAGTTCCTCCACCACCTCCTAATGTACTTCCAAAACCAGCCATATACGTGCCTTGCCCAAACATTCCACCGAATACCGAAATAGTGTGTGAAGCCATAGAAGTCCCAAATGAGAAATTGTATGTTCTAGGCACCGATCGGTTGCTTCCACTGATATCAAATGGATCAACTGTACTCTTCCCTCATTCGAAAAGGTAAGCACCAAGGTTTGGTCGCTAGGTGGGGCCGATGTGAGCCAACGAATCTTCTCTCTCTACGTGACGGACTCTCCTAAGAAGCCACAATGTTTTCTCTTCGCACTTACCAAGATGGGGTATCATAGACCATTCTGGAGTTCGACATCCTCCACGTGAACCTCAACTCCTTTCCACCATGTCTAGATGCATAACCCACTTGTAATCCCATGCTATCTATTGATCTCCTTTTCATGTGATTCGTTATACTTGAGTCGCCTCTCCTCCCTTTCCTGTTCAGTCATCAGATCAGCCATCCTTCCCCAACCTAGCTTCCTCACCTAGCGCTCAGGGTGGTTTATCCGGCCATAGGGAATGCCTCTAAACCCATGGTTACCATCAGGATTTTGATTGTAAGGGGAATAACATGTAAAAATGATCCCTTGGGCTCTTGTAAGAACTCAAACTCAACAACTTCTTGACAGAATATGTGGAAATAGCGTACTGTGAGTGTAGCTAGCCAATACTCCCTTCCACCAAGGTCTATAGCATGGGTCCATGTTAGATCAGCATCTTGTAGGTTCTGATATGTTTCTTGGGTCCAAGGGTATGATCTATAATGCCACCCCAATCTAGATGTATAAGCTGAGAGCCATTCAAATAACTCTACTAGGAAACAATAGAAGAAGGTTTCGTACAACTCATGATAAAGAGTGTCTTCCACCCATCTTCGCATATTGAACCCAGATCTGGTACTAAATCTCTGAGAAAATTCATCCTCCATGCTCTTAAACCAATCTTCAACACCTTCAAGTGTTAAGCACTCCACCATCACTTTTTATAGAGATCATGATATATGCCATGCTTCCCTACAACTTCGAAAAGAGGTCCCAACAATGGAACCAATATGTAGTCACTTTTGCACCCACTAGGAACAAGGGAACCTCAATGGTGCCGGCCTATCACCCAGGGTGCTTTGGGTGCTCACTCGAGGGTGCGAGAGGGAGCCGAGTATCTCTTTTATGTGAGTCTAGTGGAAGGCATAGCCCATGATTCTGACTTAGTGATTTAACAGACATGAAGGGCTATAGAGCTCAGGATGGATTCTACACCCCTTTAGTCATAATAGAACCAAAGCATGCAACAGAAATAATAGAACTAAGAGTTGTACATCTACTACTATACTTAACCATTTAAGAAAGATTTACGATTATATAAGAATTGAAGTGCAATAGTAATATGTAGATAATATAGAGAAAGAGTCTTGATACATTTGTCATGACAACCTTATCACATTCATTCATAGTGTTTACTTATAAAATATTATAGAAGGCAGACCGTAGTCATGCACCATATGTGGATCCATACATGTATTCTCACAAGACAAAAATTTCATTCCCCATTTCCCCATTACATCCTTACTTGAATTCTGTACCCATTTTCATCCCATAGTTCTCACAGTAATTTTGCAGAGCTCCACTACCTCATTTTTGTCTCTCCTTCTTTGCCAAGGGCGCATGTATAAATAGGCCTCGAGCTCTAATAAAATCCTTTCAGAGCCTCGATCGGCCCTAAGTGTCAAGGTGTGGGTTGCCACAGGTGCATGCCTCTCCATGTCATGATTATATTTTTAGATATTTCTATTGCAAGGTATATTCCCTCCAGACACCTGTTTCTAGGCTAGAACCTTATCCAAACGGAACATGTTCTTCATGTGTTCTGTCCCAAAGTCCAAAAATGGACATGTCTTAAATTGTTCTTCACATGGTGCATGCATCCTGGTTTCTTCAAGAAGCCTTTTGAATTCTACCTTACACGCCTACACTTGTGTGCTTCCTCCGCCATGTGCGCTTACGCACCCTTAAGATTTGGAAGCTAAAATAGGGGCCCGACACTTCTTCTCTTGTTCTAGAGCTGGTTTGGATCCTTCTCATGAATATGAGAAACTTGTGCTACTAAAACCACCAATTTTTTTGATTTGAGTCATTAGATGTGTTGCTGCAAAACCTCCAAAGGCTATAATTTCACCAAGAAACACACCCAATCTTGATAAAACTGGAAATATTGACTTTTGTCCCACTGGGCATGCCAAAATGTTATGTCAAAAAAGTATCACCCTAGGATTTATACATTAGGATTCCTACTTTTGACTAATAAGGGACTATCTCAAGGTGTGGGACCCTCATAATTGAGACAAACCTCCAGAGAAGGATAGGTCCTTTACCTATTCTAATGCTAAAACTACTCCTAGAAAGGGAAATGTAACTATTCTAACACTAACCTAGAATTCCAAGGGACCAGAGAAGAGAGAGATGCATAAAATCAAATTCCTAAACTAAGGGAGGAAATAACACTAAGAACAAGGGGTGGAGATATTCTAAGTAAAGTTTATCATGTTGGAATTACAAGTGATGATGAGGATGATGTTGAGTAGAAGATAAATGAATCATACACTTGTCAAGCAATGCACACAACACATCATGAGGTCTAGTGTGATGAGAAAAATGTAAAGTCTCCCATGAAGGAGACGTAGAAGTATGAGGTGACACTTGATGTGGTGGAGGAGATATATGAAACTTATGTAATTTAGAGAATTGATTTTTCTCACCAGGTGGAAGAGATAAAGGACACTTATACAATGGAGAATATTCATTTTTCTTGCAAGGTGGAGGAGATGAAGTCATAGGAGGACACTAAACATATGGAAGAGGAGAATAACTAGGTGATGTAACAATAGGAGAACTAGGAGGAGGATCTAGAATATGTGTAACAATGAGATCATGTTCTAAATCAATGACCTTATAGCACAAGAGTGTGAATGATTAACATGTATCATATTACAAGTTCTCCTTTAAAGAGGGAATCAATCCATGATAGAAGATTATTTTTTTTCTAGGTCAATGGGTTGAAAGAATAACTGATGCATATAAGCATTGAAACACAAAATATAATCAATGATAGGTTCTATTTTGCCTTGATGTAAGCTAGGTAGATGATAATATGTGACTTTAGGGCCATTTTTGAGTATAAAGCGTTGCATAAGGGCTTCTTCCATCTCACATTAAGTATTAATATATCTAAAGGGAGTGTACCATTGGAGAGCGTAAGTAGTAAGACTATGAAAAAAATATTTTAGCAATAATCAATCATTAGAATAAGGAGCCATAGCTAGATGATAATGTTTGAGATGTAAATATGGATTTCTAGTACCATCAAAACATGTAAATGTAGGCATAATGAAATCCCTAGGAAATGCTGAATTGTGAATATTTTTTGGAATAGGGTTGCCATGCAAAGAATTGTTATCGATAGAAGCATAATAGGCTTTGCTTTCTAATGTAAGAGATTGGACCTAAGATTGTAAGTGGCCAAAAACATGCATGAGTGATAATATGTCTTGTGGAGGAATGGTAGAAGATGGAAATAGTGTATTGAGTGATTGCAATTTTCCATTATGAGTGATCATGAGAATGTCAAGAGGAGACATAGAAGATGCCAATGCTAAGGGCACACTAGATATGGGTGCTAAAGGAGTAATAGGTGGTGAAGAACATGGAGCATCAATAGAAGCAGTAGCACTAGCATTGGAAGAATCATTAGGAGATGAAGTGATATAAGGAAATGAATCAAACATGCTATTAGAGAAAATATTAGAAGAAGATGAAAGCTGAGTGGGGGATTCACATTCAACAATATGCAGAGAAGTAGAATCATGAATATCAAGAATCTCATCAAGAACGAAAAAATATTCAGATGCAAGGATTTCATTAAGCGTATCATCAACTATTAGGCCTCAGAATATTGACTATGTCCCCAAGGGCATGTGCACATGCATAAAACATATGAAGAAGGGCGCGTAGGGAAAAGCACGCAAAACAAAGGTTTTAGAAGGGATTTTAGAAATCACAACACACACACAAGACAAAACAAAGGGTCTCAGGACTTAGCCATATTTGACATTCCAAGAAGCACATAAGGAAAGCATGACCCAACCAAGCATGTGGAGTGGATAAGGTGCTATCCTGATGACTTGGTGACCAAGAAAGGAATATTCCACATGATGGAAGGATCTAGAAGGACATCATTGTAGAGAGTGGAGAGCTTGGATGAGAATAAACATGCTCCATTAGAGGACCACCTTGACACTTGGTGACCAATCTACTACTTTAGGAAGGCATGGCGGTGGGCGATAAACCTATATATAGAGATGCTCGGGTAGAGGAAAAGAGAGACTGGGAATTGGCTGGAGAGACTACTCTTGAAAAAGGGCATCATCATAGAAAGGATGAAAGGTGAAGCTCTGCAAAAATAATAGGAGGTTCTAGAGGGCTGGGGTTACCATTAGAGTATCATAGTAATATTGGCATATCTCAAGGGATAGGTCTGTGACAATTCTTGTAATATGGGAAGCATAGTGAGGACTTATGATGCATAAGTCTTATCTGCATTGATGCATTAGTCTATTATGACCATGATGAATGTAATGTGGTTACTGAACTATGATCAATACGAATATATGGTTCTGTCCTAAATACATATTGTTTATGGGTGTAAACCCTAGTGCATTTTCTTTATATTATGAATCAGATCTACTATCTGTATGATGTTTCTCTTGTTATCTGAATGGGTGTATTGATATAATAACTCATCCTAGGCTCTTAGAATGAATGCATGGCCCTTTACATTTTTGCATCCAAGTTTCTATCCATAAGCAATGTATTCTCACATAACTCACATAAAGGAGGGGCTCGTAGTTTGCGTATGCCTTGGGTGAGCACCAAGTGGTCTTTGGGTGATATGTCGACGTGCATGGGATTAGAGGGTTATTTTAAGGACATAAAAATGACTACATCTTGGTTCTATTGCTGGGACCTCTTTTCGAAGTTATGAGAAATGGCTACATCTTGGTTCCTTTGACATGTGATGATAAAGTGCTTGACCCTGGAAAGTGTTGAAGCATGGTTTAAGATCATGAAGGATGAGTTTTATCAAAGATTTAGTACTAGACCTGAGTTTGATGCACACATATGAGTAGAAGAGAAATTGTATCATGAGTTATATGAGACCTTCTTTTGTTGTTTTCTAGTAGAATTATATGAATGGATTTCAACATATGCATCCAAATCAAGTTGGTACTATAGATCATGTGTGTGGACCCTAGATGATTACTAGAGGTTGTAGGATGCAGATTTGACTTGAATGCATGCTTTGTTGATCACTGGTGGAAAAGAGTTATAAAAATTATACCTTGGAATACACCATTTCTACGTATTATTACCAGAGGTTGTTGAATTTGAGTTCCTAAGGGAACCTAAAGGATCATTTTTATGAGCTATCCCATTGGATATGAAGATCTTGATCATTACGCTAAGTTTGGAGGCATTCCCATGGCCGGCTAAGCTTCTCTGAGTGTTGGGCAAGGAAGCTAGGGTGGAGGAAGATGGTAAAGAAATTGTAGCAGAAAAGGAGAGGGAAGAGAGGCGACTCAAGTATAGTGATGCGCGTGAAAAGGAGTTAGCTAGATAATGTGAGGTTACAGGAGTGATGGATCTATAGAGGTAGACATTACGGGAAGGAATTGAGGTTCACACAAAGGACGTGGAACATGAGTAGTCTGTACTACCCCATCTTGGAAAATACGGGAGAGAAACTCCTTCAACTTCTAATGAGAGTTCATCACATGGAGAAAGGAGAGCCATTGGTGCGCAATCTAAGCCCACCGTGACCGACCCCCAATGCTTAGTTTTCTAAATCAAGAGATAACTATTGCTAAGTAAATTGATATCGGTGGAAGTGACTGATCTACACCTAGGAGGTATAACTTCTCGTTTGGGACATCTATGGCTACACAAACCATTCCTGTGTTTGGAGGAATTTTTGGGCAAGGTGCAAGTACACAAAGTTTGGGTATCACAAGTAACACGGGACACACATTTGATAGCGGGGAAATATCACAAACCATTGGCACATAGTTTAGTGGGATGTTGGGAACACTAGGTGCAACCACCTCAGGCCCTTTACTGGCTACAAGAAGTGGATCTGGTGGTGTAGGAGCCGAAGGACCTAGTGGGCCTAGCAGATCTAGAGGATCTAGTGGGTCGAATGGATAGGAGATGGTGGGTATAGTGGGTCATGTGATGGAGGAAACACTAGAGAAAACCAAGGTTTAGGGTTAGGAGGGCAAGGGCCTTAGCCACATCCACAAGTATTTTTGAGATGTCTTTGCACCTTCTAGAATATAGAGGTATTGAGGATGCTGCAGAGCATGTGCACAAGTGTGAATTTCTATGGCGCATGAAGGGGATCACTATCCCAGAGTGGAATGTGAGTCAATTTGAAATAATGTTCTAGGGGCACACACATAGCTGGTACCATAAGTATGATCCCATCAGATGGTGGTGGATTGTACTACACTAAAAAACACCTTCCTAATAGAGTTCCATATCCCTGAGTTCGAGTAAAAGATAATCAACACTCTAAAAGAAATATAACAAGGAAAGGTAGAGAGTGTGTGAGTATAAAAGATGGTTCAACACTCTCTTGTCAAAACTATCTGATGACATTCACCCCTCTCAACATGCTCAATGATTTTTTGGAGGATTGAAAACACCATTTAGAAGGGCACTATCACACAAGACTTTCACATAACTGCGTGAGGACTTGGACGCTACTCTACATGTTGAGGTAGTTGGAAGTGTAGATACCGGTGTTAGCCCTTTCCTTGAGGCTCAAATTTCTGTAATGATGAAGTTGCTAGAGAAACTATCTGCGAACTCGACACATAAGACTCACAGTGGTTTATGGTGCATGGAGTGTGAGGTAGAGGGGCATACAAAGGACAATTTTCCTCAAAGGTCGGTACACGCCATGATGGCAAACTATGAAATTTTCCATGGGGATCATGATGTAAGTAGATGTCCACTACTGCAACATGCGATCTATAAGAATGTGTCTTGATATTACAAGATTTGTACCTCTATGACCCATGACACCAAGGATTGTAGGTTGATTGACCAGATTCATGATGTCATTGATCTCGGTGTGTGACAAACTAGCCTTACAATAAGTTCCAAGGATGATGATCACCACTATGAAGGGTACGTGGATGGAGGAGCACATGGAAGAGGTTTATGCAGAGGATTTCATGGTCATAGTAACCACAACAGAGGGAGAAGTGAGTTCCCACATGGAACCTGTTATAACTATGGGTTGACAAAACATTATAAGCATGAGTGTCCTGATCTATTGTAATGCTCATGGTGTGGAAAGAAACATAAGTATGAGGAGTTCCCTAAGCTATTTGAGCACATGAGCTAGCAACACACCAGAAAGACAAGGGTGCTAGGATGGAAAGAATAAAGAAGGCTAACCCATAGTTGATGCCAAGAGTGGCACGTGAGTTAGGATTAGAACTGTATTGGTGAAGACGTGAGTGGAGGCCGCATACGCCAAGGAGATACCAAGGAAAAGAACACTAGTTATAAGAGAAGAAGTGGTACATGGAAAGTATCTAGACCCTTCTCATTAGAAAGAGGTATATCAAGAGACTATGGATGTGATTCAGAGTTTACAAGGAGAGATCTAGTGTCTGAAGGAGTAGTCAAGGTAGTTGGAACAAAGGAAGAATGTTGAGGCTCCATAGAAGGATTTGGATGAGGTCATGGAAGTATGCAAGATGTTAAGGCAAGAGAATATCATTCCCTTGCTAGGAGAATGGTTATGGGAGAAGGTACCGCATGCTAGAGGAGAGTGTGAGAGGAAAGTGTTACATGCTAATCTTCCTCCCCATAGCCTTGACTATGACAAAGAGATAACCTTGAATGCTATTATAGATGGATGGATTTTGAGCAATATTTTGATCAACATGGGCACAGAGGTCAATGTTCTCACCTTGGATGCATGGCATCAAATGGAAAGGACCACACTACAACCATCCTCAAATGTGCTATATATGGTAAACAAGATGAAGGCAATGCCCATAGGTGTCTTGAAGAATGCAATTATCACTATTCGAGGGCCAAATTCACTAGGGACTTTAAAGTCTTGGCACTAATGAGGCAGATAAATTTATAGCATTACTTGCGTACTCTGGTATTATAAAAATAATGCTGACCTATGGTTTAACAAAGGGTATATCAGTTTCAAGAACAAGGACGAATGGGTCATCATCCCGTTAATGGATGGGAAATCAATGCCCTATACTAAGCCCTTAGGAGAGGAAGTCATCGACATAATATATGTGCGCTCTACCAAGGACCCTGAAGTAATTCATCCCACGGAAGGAGCTATTTAGTTTAAAGACACTCATTTAATGAATGTTACAACCAACATAGCATGCAACTATTTGGGCGCGTGGGACCTATGAGTTAATTGGGTGATAGTTAAGAGGATCTATTACAAGGGTGATATAGGTGCACTCAAAAAGGACATGGGAAGGAAGAAGTTGCTAAGATACTCTGCAGAGTAATCCCTAATGATTTATTCATGAGAGATGGAGGCTCAATAGAGAAATGAGGATGAAAGGAGAAGTATGCTTAGTTATAACTTGCTCAAGACTACAACGCGTTGGTGGGAAACACATCACGAGAGTATTCTAGAGTGGTGTGAGGTAAGAGTTAAATTCTTTGTTAGGTTCTCTAGAAGTAATGCACCCATTGTTATCCAAGACTACCATGGCAAATAACCCACCTCTTCCCATATCCAAGCATGTGAGAAGGCCTAGATGGAAGGCACATAATATTTACCACCTTTTTTATGGGTGCATAAGTTATATTCTACCTTACAAGGCTCTACACTCACATGGTACATTAACTCGAAGATGCACCATTAGATAGGAATTGGCAGGAGTTGGCAGCTAATCTCATTCAAGCGTTCAAGTATCAAGTACAAATCCATCAGTGGATAAGGCATTACGGTGGTCAAGCACCTTACAATGGGAGATAGTGCTATGACAGAAGATAGGGTACTAGATTTATTGGGTGAACCTAGTTTGGAGACATGTTTTGATGAAGATGAATCTGAAGAGATACAACTTGAGTGCGCATGCATTGAAAAAGAAAAAGGAAAAATGGTCTATGTGATAGATGGGGAAGAAATGGAGAGTCTAGATGTTAACCATTTTGTAGGTACATGCAAATTCATGGATAACGCTGATGAGTGAGCGTGTGCCTACCATGAGCCCTTGAAGACAAAGAAGGTTAACATTGGTTTTGAAGCAGAACCTAAGGAAGCTATCATTGGGAATTATTGGTTAGAGAAAGAGGTTTCTAAGATGATTGAATTTTTGCGTGAATTTCAGGATTTTTTTCAATGTGGGTACCATGATCTCAAAGGTGTTCACCATTCCTTGGGGGAAATACAGATCAAGTTGAAGAAAGGTGTTTGCCTCGTTTGAAAGAGATCAAAATCAAAAATTGTGTGTATGGGTCAAGGAGGAGATAGACAAGATGATAACATCAGGCATCATTGAGGCTATGGAGGAATCAGAATGGGTGAGTCCAATGGTCATAATCATTAAGAAGGATGAAAGGATAAGGATTTGTGTTGATTATAAGGACTTGAATGTAGTGTGTGTCATTGACCCTTTTCCAACCCCCTTCAATAAATTTTTTGGAAGGAGTAGCCAAGCGCGAGGTCTATTCTTTTACGGATGGGTTCTCAGGGTACCACCAAGTTAGAATTGCAAAGGAAGACTAGGAGAAGACAAATTTTTCCACTGAATGGGGAAGTTTTTCCTACACGGTCATGCCTTTTGGGATGAAGAATGCGCCTACTGTGTTCTCATGCATCGTGGTACAAGCCTTCTAGGACTTCATCCATAAATTTCTTCAGTCTACCCGAATGATCGGACTTGTGTATGGTCTAGTTAAGACCATTGTGAAAATTTGAGGTTGATGTTTGAGAGATGTTAGAAGTTGATGATATCCCTAAACCTTAAGAAATGTGTCTTTGCTACTCCATTTAGAACCCTATTGGGGCATATTATATGTAAGGAAGGCTTGCTAGTGGATCCTGCCAAGGTTGTAGTTATTGTGAGATTGGGGGAGCCTACCAAATCAGAGTGTTTTGCTTGGATTCCTTGGGCATACGAGGTACTACAGAAGTTTATTAAGGGGTATGCCAAGATCTCCATGCCCTTGGAAAAATTACTTAAACACAAGAGTACCTTTCATTGGGGAGAGGTGCAGTAGAAGGTGTTTAACACATTGAAGGATAGGCTTGTCACTTTGCCCATATTATGCTTTCCATCTTGGGATAAGCCCTTCCATGTGCATGTTGATGCCTTGGGGACAACCATTGGAGTAGTAATAACACAACTTGGTGATGAGATTATTGATCACCATTTGTGTTTTGATAGTAGGAATTTGACATGGTTGAAGTAATCAACCATGTAGCTTATCGCTTAGCTTGACCTCCTGCTTTATCATGAATGCATGATGTTTTCCATATTTCTTTGCTTAAGAAATATGTTTCAGATTTATCACATGTGTTAAATTGGAATTCCTTATAGGTCTAAGACCCAGGAATAATCATGGTTAAACCCATTCGAGTGTTGGAAACTTGCTAGTTGCACTTAAGAAATCATGAAATAAGTCAATGTAAGGTCTAGTGGGATCAATTTAATGAAGAAAATGCAACCTGGGAAAATCTTGAAGATATGAAAACTACTTTTCTCGTACTTATTTGAATAGAATTGATTTTTTTGAATGATAAAATTTTAATATTTTATTTATGATATGTCAATATATCCGCCAGTCTTGGGCTGACATTACATTATTTAAAAATGGACAACTACTTTAATGCTGATTTTGGGAAATTAGAAACCCATTTTGTTATGAACATAAGAATGAGAGTATAATAATTTGATTTTTCCTTGATGCAAATTATATGATTAAGTTAATCATCGGGACGATGATTCTTTTTAGGAGGGAAGTATGTAACATCATTGTCTAAACTATTACTTTGATTACTTTCCCTTTTGACATTGCAAATGTAGACATATGATTTGTCTTAGGAAGGTGTATCCTTTTGACTATTGGAAATCATGTTTGCAATGGATAAAATATTACTGTACAAAGATTCATTTTGTTATGATTCTGTTTACTTGAAAATGAAGTCATTCTTCTCTGTGTTCTGTAAGGACATGAACATGTATTGTCATTTTCATTCTTATCTTATGTTAACAACAAAACCTTGGATCAATTCCATTGACCCAAGGTATGCTTTAGTTCTTCTTACCTGATCAACTTGATAAATTGACATTCTGAAATGGAAGGTAGTAAGGGACTGAGTTTTATTATGTTATAATTTTGAGGACCCTTCTTTTGGTGTCCTTGCTTTGCATCTTGCTGCAATTAGTAAGCTTGGACCTTCTTGATAAATATTTTTAAGACGCTAAATGGCGTAATAAGAACAAGGGAATATTACGGGAATATTAAGGTGGATACCTTAACCGTAGTTGGAATGTTCTATCCTATGTGGATTCTAAGATAAGGTAATAAGGGCCTACCTATTACTAAATTGCTTAAGTGACACCCTAACCTAAGTTGTTATGTTTAAGGTTATGGATTTGGAAATAACCTAAGGAAAATAATGTGTACCTAGGACTATGGTTGAATCCTAACCTAATGACAATATAACCTAAACTAATACTAAGCTAAGGGGTACCTAAGGGTTGCATGACAAGTGGTGAGTTGGTGGTGACAGTTTCTAAGGAATTTATGAGATTTGATTTTGAATTTAATAAGCTCTAAACAACCAATTTTGGTGGAGACATGGGGAGGTAGAAGGATGCTTAGCTAACATCATCTCTAAAATAAAAAATGCATGCAAAGTTTGAAATGGAGCTCACCAAATTTAGATGGTGGTGGCGTGGAGAATCGGGGAGAGAGACTTGGCTGTCCTTGCATTAATGAGCCTCGGTCATGGTAAAGAAACCACCTTGGAAGACATGCAAGTGGATTTTGGAGGGGTTGTTTGGTCATTTTCTCTTTGTGATTTTTTTCTGCATGGAGGTTTTGGGTTCTTCGAACCAATAGTTCTATTTCCAATCCTTTGTTATTTTTTCCACCTCTGAGCTATTTTTGATCTAGTGGAAGTATAAGAGGCAATAGGAAGTTTGGAATTGTTGACGTCACTTGAAAAAGGAAAATATTATGGGAGGATTGGTGGGAAATATTATGCAAATCGATAGAATATCTATCAGGCATGATAGGCTCTACCCATTAAGTTATTCTTTTTTTTTACTAAATGTCTTCATTAAAAGAACTCTACTCTTGGAAACAAATGGGTTTTTATATATGATGCGTATTTTGATTTATGCTTGTATTTTCTATCACTGTTTATACCTACCTAGTTACTGCTTGATGAGATATGATTTGGGTTTGTTCCTTTGTTGGAAGAATGAAAAATTTGGCTTTAACCATTGTGTGAATTGAATGTTGTTGAATCTGGTATACTTCTGTGGACTGTGCAAAATGGTTAGAGGAATGCACTATTTGATAAAAATATTCGAGTTAAACTTGTTTTCCTTTGTTGGAAGAATGTAAGATGAGTGACATCTTTTGTAGTTATTCAAAGTTGTTTTCGATTCTTGTTACTCCTATTTGATCCTTGCTGATATGGTTGTTAGGAATCTTAGTTTTGTGGATTCAATCTTGTTGGAAATAATAGTAACCAAGTCTTACTTTTTCTGAGCTTGATATGATTTGATTGAGTGAAATCGTTGGTCTGCTCTAAATTAGTTAATGGATGTCAATGCTGAGAAAGGATACATTTTGGTTTGTTCTCCTCTATTTGATATTACGAGCAAGCATGTTTAACTCTTGCTTGCATTTATATAATGTTGTTTTTGTTTTCTCACCTTATGTTTGAAAAGAATTGTTAAAGACCCAACTGGTCTTGGGGTCTGAATGAACTCCCTTGATATAAATATGATTGGAAGTAAAGTTGTTAAGTTCTCTTTGTCACCATTGTGGAAAGACTTACCAATTGTTTTATGAGTCCTTGTAGAGGTAAGGTTTCGTGCTTCAGGAGTTACCCTTATTGGTTCATCTGGTTGGATTTACTGGTTTCTTGCACTCTAATTGACGTTTTTATGATACTGAAGAGTTGGGATATCTAAGTTAAACTATTGATTAGATCAATCTTGTCTACCTTAGGGAATTGGGAAGGGACATTATAGTTTTCTCTTCTCTTTTGGACTCGACTTCGAGCATCTGGTTGGAGTCTTGTCACTTTTTTTGTTTCTCCTTGAGATCGGTTCAGAGTCTAGAACTCTCTTCCCAAAGTTGTGTGCCATTCCTTGATTTCTGTGAAGAAGGGAGTATGGGATAACTTGAAGGTAAGTTGAGACAGTCAAAATTACATTCGATATCTTCATTTTTATGTATTGTCTTTTGAAAAGAAATCTGAATCTCATAGGGGTGTTTTACTCCATCATTGTTCTCTTTCGCTCTCTGATTGGAAAATAAGAAAACTTAGTGGATGCTATTAACATTGGAATGAATTTAATATTCAATTATTGTTCTTGTTGCTTTGGAAACTTGTATTTGTAGTACTAAGACTGTTCTCATTATTTGATGGGAAACTTTCTTTTTGGTTCCTGACTTGCTAGTTTCTGTCGTATATCTATATACATCGATTCAATTTCGATTATGCTATTTGTGTTGCAATGATTGTTGAAATCGGATGGTTCTCGGTAGGGATCTATTTCAGTTCTCTTTGAATTTTGACCATGTTTCTCCTTTTGAAGGATGGAATGATGAGACTATATCTCTTCCTTATTGTTGACATCCTTTCCTCTCTTTTCTGAGTTAAGGAATTCATTGCCATTTTCTTTAAAATCTGAAGGGAATTATATGCTGCTCTCTCTCTCTCTTCTTTGAGTTGTGGAATGTAATGATGTTATCTTCGAATCTTGAGGGAAGTTAAGTTGTTTCTCTCTCTCTCTCTCTCTGTTCATCATTTTCCTCACCAGTATTACTCTTGTTTAAGGATATGACCGGTTTAATTGTATTATTTAATGGGATTGTAGAGTGAGTAGTTGGGAGATAATCCTTTACTTATTCTCCTTGACTTGTGTTGATTGGAATCTATTTTTGGTAATGTGTGACCAATTTTGGTGTAAATAAATGAATAATACATACCCTATTTCTAACCCATTGAGGCTTAACATAAACTTAGGATTTATCTTGGGCTTTGGATTAGGGTGTAGTACCTTAAATAGGAATCTCTTACTTTAAGATGTTGATGGCTCATCCTAAAATCTTTCTTGAAGTTTGAATTAGCTTGGTTGTAGGTGTTTTATGATGGAACATGTTAATGCTGAGTATGATGGATCCTTGCTTCTTAGAATAACTGTATTTTTGGGAAATAATAGAGTAAGTGGATTTCTTAGGAATTAGGTTGAATGAAGCAAGAAATAAACTATAAATATATATAGTAAGAATAATATAAGTGAATAGGATGAAATATTACTTATCTAATAAAATTGTTATGAAATCAATGGTGAAGAATGATGATTATATTATGATCTGTACTAAATGTTAATGTGGTTGATCACTTTGTTCTTTATTTTATGATTTTTATTTATTTATGATGTATCTATTTGTATTTCTTTATTGTTTCATAAAAGCAGAGTTCTTTTTATAAACTTGATTAGTTGAAAGCACATCATTTTAATGCTTAGTGCTTATCATGCTCAGTTCAATGAACTGACCCATGCTAGAAATTTTTGCAGATGGACTTTGTAAGTGATAAAGGAAGACAATATATTTTATGATGTTACTTTGTTTACCTAAAGATTGGATCTTTTATGAGGAATTATGATTCACTATTGAAATGTATTTGTAAGAGGAAAAGTTGTATTTCTTAATTGGGCTTATTAATGTTGTTTGACATGAAAGATGTCTGAAATGAATGGACTTGTAAAATGTGTATTTCACTTAGATGAATGGAAAAATATTGAGAGTTACTTGTACTTGATGTGTCATTCTCCTTGTGCATTATGTGAAGGGAATTTGTAATCTTATCTTTATTTTCTCATATTATTATCTGTTTGGAATCCTTTTCAGTTTGACTTAAATAAGTTAGATGGAAGGGAATTAGATACACTATCCCTTTATTGAAATGTAACTTATTAAGTTGGCATGCATAGATGTTCTTTTAACTAAGTCACTATGGTTTATTAAAAGATGTTAATGAAAGTGCAAATTAATTATGATGTCTTGTATAATGTAAAAGGGTACAATGAACCCTAATTCATAACAAGAAAGAGGAAGGTGAACTTCCTCTTGACCAATACCTTCATAGGTGTAAAGCAAATGAAAGGTAAATATGTACATTTATTAATTAGAATTCATCTCAATGAAGTCTATTATAATGGAACCTATTTTGGAACTTAAATAGGCTAAGAATGGTTGGGTATAATAAGTGAATCTTATTGTTTTTTTGTTTTTGTTTTAATTAATTGAACCCTAAAGTAAGAAGTTGATGATTAAAAAAATCATGATGTTTTTCAAAACATTAACAACTCAACTGCAGATGTCAACCTTAAGGGCTAAAGAAATTAGGGTTCAGCAGGGTTGTTGTAATTAAATATTAATTAAGAAAAATAATTGAGTAATTAACTTCTTGCTTGGGTATGTACATCGATATGGGTAATTCCGTTGGATGTTGGCACACACCAACTATAGAACTGTACCTTTGTGAAGACTTGGGTCTTCATGAGAAATACATTTTTGTAGTTGACATGTTGCAACACCCTTCAAATTGGATCATCTAGATCAACATAAACTTGGACTTGATCTTAGTTATACTCTAGGTCAAGTTAGGAACATGATTTAGTACAGGGGTAACTCATGATGACTTAGGATAACTAGAAAAATGTAATCAACTTAGGTCGATTGAGTATGTCTATATACCCTTAGTCACCGTGAGTGGTTCCCTATACCAAACTATGTTGCTAACCTGGGTTAGGGTTAAACCTTAAAATAGTGGACTGATAGGAGTCAGTGAAGACCATTATAGATAACAGATGAGTGGGGTGAAGGACATATTCCATTTGATGAGTATGTCATCTAGGAATAGTATGTGAAAATATTTGGCCAAAGTTTCGCAAGTTGCTAGTTACTTTGTCCTATGTCACCTAGTTTAAGAAGCAAGATAATGGATGAATATTGGTAACAAATATTCAGATAGGACTCTTAAACGCAGAACACTCAATACCTGAATAGGTAATAGAACCAAGTATACCTAGTATAAAATACATTGAGTTAACATGAGATATCGGTTAGAAACCGAGTCATGAAATGAGATATTGGTAGTTCACCGAATCATTTATTTGCATATGGTTATCTCTGTTATGAGATTGATTGGCATGGAATGTGTGTTCTAAAATTATAATTATTTATAATAGAGAACATTATATATATATAATTTCCCTTGTTTTTAAAGTCTTAAAATAGGAATGTTACATCTTGGTATCGAGTTGAAAGTTGCAGTTCTTGGACCTATTGTGTCAGTAAATCGATAAAACTTAAATTTTCTTGTTAACAAAAATAATTAGAACAAGAGGAAATGCTGTAAACAACCCACCACCTGGTGGAGAAGCAACTACTACCCAAAAAATTGATGAGATCCTTATTGCCCTGTTGGACACAAGAGATTGTTTGGTTGTACTTGAACAACAAGTAATGGGAAATGAGGAGGAGGAAGAAGATGTTGGTAATAACAATCAACCACCTCCTATGGATAATACTAATGTTGGAAATTTGGGCGTTGATAACAATAATACAACTAATGCACCTGATCAGCCTAAAAATAAAAAGGCAAGGTTGGTAGCTGAACTCACTAATGATATAAAAAGAATAATTCCACCTAAGTTTGATGGCACCACATTAAGATATGGAGCTGAGAATTAGGTCAATGAAATGGAGAAGTATTTTGCAATAAGGAACTTCTTAGAGGAAACTAAGGCAATATGGGGAGCATATCAGCTTTCCCATGAAGCATCTTCCGGTGGGATAACCACAAGACTTGAGTTAAACATTGATGAAACAAATATTACTTGGGATCAATTTAAAAGTTATTTTAGGCAATGATGGCTGCCACAACTTTATTATGATCAGAAAATGACTGAATTTTAGAACTTATCTCAAGGAAAATTAATTATAACAGAGTATTGGGAGTGGTTTACTAAACTCCTTAAGTATGTACCTCAGTATCAAACTGATGAGAAGTTCAGGATACGAAAAATTTATCATGGGATTAAATCCCATTATAGGTGGTGAAGTGGATGTTCATAGCCCAACCACTATGGAAGGGGTAGTTGAAAAATCCATAAGGCAGGAACAAAAATTGAAAGCAATCTCTGCCCATAAGGAGGAAATTAGAAAGAAAATTCCAAACTCTTCATCATCTCTTACACCTAAGAAGGGACCATGGAAGAAGTTTGGTATGAAAAATAAGTTTGTAATGGAAAAAACAACAAATAAACCTGCTGCTAGTGTACGAAATAACTTTGTTAAGAACAATAATAACGAACATAAGTCCTATGGAGGTCAAAATGATAACTTTAAGGTTGGAAATAAATTTGAGCCTAAAAAGGGACTTGTAGGAGGCTATTACAATTATGGAAAGGATCATTACACAAATCAATGTCCTTTGAAGAAGGATGACCGTAATCAGCAAAGCACAAGATACACGCTGCAGTAGCTGACAAATAGGATGAAAAGCAAGTCACACCCATAGAGGTTCTAGGTAAGTTATTTGGCATACATGTAACTATTATTTTTAATACTGGAGCTATTGAATGTTTTATTTATACTAAATTAGCATCGAAATTAAAAAGAAAAGATGGAAAAATGGATAAATCATGGGTTGTACATTATGGGAATAATGTTGTTCACACAGTTAGTATGTGTCTTTTTGGAGTAGTCCTTGACTTTCCTAGTTTTTCCACTGAGGTTGACCTTTATGTTGCTCCTTTAGGATCTTATGATGTAATCATAAGTGTTAATTGGCTAGCTGAGCATAATGAAAAGGTTAACTATTTTGAAAAAATATTAGTTGTTTGGATGATCTATAGAAAAAATAGTCATTCAGGGTGTAAAACGTGAGATTTCAGTTAGGAAATTATCAGCTATGTAACTTAAAAAGGCCACAGACAAAGGTTGCACCTTATATGCAGTAAAAATTTCTAAAACAACTAGAATAAAGTAGTGACTTCATGGAAATATATCCACTATTACGAAACTTCAGTGATGTATTTTGGAAGAGTTACTAGGTCTTCCACCCAAACGGGAATTTCAATTCATTATTGAGATCAAACCGGGAACCGAACCTATTTCCAAGGAACCTTATAGGATGACTACCATTGAATTGGTAGAGCTTAAGGCACAGTTACAAGAATTTTTTTCTAAGGGTTTAATAAGACCGAGTGTCTCACCTTGGGGATACTGGTAATCTTTGTGAAAAAGAAAGATGAAACACTTAGATTTTTCATCGATCATAGGATGTTAAACAAAGCAACAATTAAGAATAGATATCCACTTCCTAGAATTGATGATCTATTTGATCAGATGCATGGTGCATCAATATATTCCAAAATAGATATTCAATATGGATATCATTAATTAATAATAAAAGATGAAGACATTCATAAAACAACTTTTAGACCCAGTTATGGACATTATGAATTCATAGTTTTGCCTTTTGGATTAGAAAATGCACCTACCACTTTTATGAATTTTATGAATAATATTTTTCAAGAATACTTGGAAAAATTTGTGCTTGTATTCTTGGATGTTATTCTCATATACTCTAAAATCATTAAAAAAACACCATGAGCATTTGAAGATAGTTTTAGAAATCCTGAGAAAGAGATGGTTGTATGGTAATTTGTCTAACTGTTCTTTCTATGACATGGAAGTGCACTATTTGGGTCATGTTATAAGAGAGAAAGGAATAACGGTAGATCCCTCCAAGATTATAGCTATAATTGAGTGGCCTGCACCAAAGAATGTACATGAAGTTAGAAGCTTCATGGGTCTTGCTGGTTACTATAGGAAGTTTGTTAAAGACTTATCCAAAGTTGTTGCACCAATAACTTCATTACAGAAAAAGGATAAGAAATTTATATGGAATGAAAAATGTGAATTTGCATTTAAGAATCTGAAGGATCAGTTAACATCAACACCTATTTTGACTGTATACCTGATCCTAATGGAGACTTTATTGTTGTAACAGATGCATCTGGGGAAGGAATCAAAGGTATTCTATTGTAAAATGATCATGTCATAGATTATGAAAGTAGGAAAATCAAGTTACATGAACTGAATTATGCTCCACATGACCTAGAACTTGTTTTCATTGTTTATGCACTTCAAGTATGGAGGCATTATCTTCTTGGTAAAACTTTTGAACTAAAAATTGATCATCTTGGGTTGAAGTATATTTTCACTCAACCAAATCTAAATGCAAGACAATGAAGATGGTTAGAATTTATATCTCAAAGTATGATTTTGACATAAGTTATATTAAAGGAAAAGAAAATAGAGTAACAGATGCTCTAAGTCGTAGGAAGCACATTTATGCTCTTATAACATTGAGAACTCAGTTTAAAGATGAGGTAAAAAGTGTTATGGAATATGATTCTTATTTTTAGCAAGTAAAGACAACACTTGTTGTAGATCCAAATGATGGGAGATATAAAGGTTTTCACTTTGATAATGAAGGAATCTTGCGGTTTAAAAACAGGGCATACATACCTTTTTCAGATGATTTAAGAAAGAAATTATTAGTTAAATTTCACAATTCACCTTTTTAAGGACACCCTGACATTACAAAGAAGCTTGCTGATATAAAAACAATATTTTTAGAAAGGGATGAAAAAGGATGTGATTGAGTTTGTGACACACTATTTAGAATGTCAACATGTTAAAGCTAAGCATTTACATCCAACTGGTTTATTGTATCCTCACAACATATCGCAATATAAATGGCAAGTGATAAGCATGGATTTTGTATAAGGGTTGCCTATGTCAAGAAATAAACATGATGTTATTCTTGTGGTTGTTGATAAACTAACAAAGGTAGCTCATTTTATTGCTTGTAATCTTAAGGATGATTCACCTATTTTAGCAAAAAGATTCGTGCATGAAATTTTAGATTACATGGAGTACCTGAATTGATCATATCAGATAGAGATTCAAGAATGAAATCAATTTTTTGGCAAACGCTTAATGTAGCCCCAGGGAATAAGTTGAATTTCAGTTCTACATATCATACGGAAATAGATGGATAGATTGAAAGAGTTAATTAAGTTTTAGAGGACATGCTAATAATGTATTGCATGGATCAACAGTATAAATGGGAAGAGTACCTTACATTAGTTGATTTTTCTTATAATAACACATCTCATACCTCTCTAAAAATGGCACCTTTTGAAGCATTATACGGAAGGAAATGCAAAATCCCTATTAGTTGGGACAACATCGAGGATAGAGAGGTAATTGGACATGAAATCCTTATGGAGATGGAACATCAAGTTAAAATGATTTGTGAATGCTTGAAATAAGCTGCAGATAGGCATAAGCGTTATGATGACTTAAAGCGGGTTGAAAAGAAATTTGAACTTGGTGAGAAGGTATTTCTTCAGGCTAAACCAAAAAGAGTTCTATAAATTTTGGCAAGGCTTCCAAGTTATCACCTCATTATGTGGGACCCTTTGAAATTGTTGAAGTAATCAACCCTATAGCTTATCATTTAGCTTTACCTCCTACTTTATCATGAATGCATGATGTTTTCCATATTTCTTTGCTTAAGAAATACGTTTCAGATTTATCACATGTGTTAAATTGGAATTCCTTGCAGGTCTAAGACCCAAGAATAATTGTGGTTAAACCCATTCGAGTGTTGGAAACTTGCCAGTTGCACTTAAGAAATCGTGAAATAAGCCAATGTAAGGTCCAATGGGATTAGTTTAATGAAGAAAGTGCCACCTGGGAAAATCTTGAAGATATGAAAATTGATTTTGTGTACTTGTTTGAATAGAATTGATTGTTGACTAATAAAATTTTAATATTTTATTTATGATATGTCAATAAATTTGTCCAGTCTTGGGTAGACATTACATTATTTAAAAATGGATAGCTACTTTAATGCTGATTTTAGGAAATTAGAAACCCAGTTTGTTATGAACATAAGAATGAGAGTATAATAATTTGATTTGTCTTTGATGTAAATTATATGATTAAGTTAATGTAGTCATTTTTACCCTTATCACAAAAGAAAGGAACCCCATGCGCATCGGCCTATCACCCAGCGGGCGCTGGGCACTCACCCGAGGCACGCGCGGGTGCCGAGTCTCTCTTTTATGTGAGTTTAGTGGGAAACATCATCTATGATTCATGTTAAGAGATTTGAAAGGGGGTAAAACATACAAGCACCATAGAGCTCAGAACGGCTTCTAGGTCCTTGCAGTCATTCCAGATAAAAAGTGCTAACATATTTTATAACTTGTACCAAAATAGAAAGAAGTTATACAAGCATCCAAACTTAATCATAAACATAAATGAAAAAGAACTATGAGAAAGATGTATGCATCAGAATTATCAATGTCATATTCATGTGAGCTGGTAACCTCATTACATTCATGGAATCATTACAGAATGTCACAGAAAAGTAGACCGCAGTCATGCTTTATAGTTGGACTCATATGATTAAGCTCTCAAATTAAATTTATAATCCCCATACCCTTGATACATCCTTCCTAAACAAAATTACCCAAACTAACAAAGTCTTGTAGTATTTCTGTAGAGCTCCGCCCTATATCTATATCTCCTTTATTTTCCTTCTGCAGGAACTTGTATATATAGGCTTTCTAGACTGCCAACTCATCCTCCAGTGGCCTCAGGTCTAATGCCAAGTGTCTGAATGTGGTCCTCCATGCGAGCATGCTCCTCCAGGCTTGAGCTTTCCACTTTTTACCATGATGAGATTCTAAAAGCTTCTACCACAGGCATGCTCCTTTTTGGGCCAACCTATCGCCAGGATGGCACCTTATCCACTCCACATTTGCAGTTGGGTCATGATTTTCACATGTTCTACCAAAAATGCCCAATATGGCTAAGTATTGAACCCTTGGTTTTGTCCGTGCGTGCGCCACAGATTTCCTTAAAGCCTTCCTTAAACCTTTCCCTGTGTGCTTTATTCTTGCGTGTCTATGCACCCTTTTGTACTTAGCCAATATTTAAAGGGCCTAACATTACCCCACACTACGCCTATTCTCCATCTACGGGAACACTTCTTCAGTGAAAATAAAGAATACAATAGACTTACACCTTGGGAAAAGAATAAGGGGATGAAAGAATATGGAAAGAAGAAAGAATGGGAAGTGATGGAATCACTACAATAGGCTAGGAAAATCCTTTTGCAAGTTAGCCTCCAACTTGTTCTAGGCATTGACTTCATTTTGCGCTCTTTGACAGAGGTCACCGACTAGGGTTCTCACCTCCTCAAATCTTAGCCCATTTCCTCGTGGGCTTATGGTGTTAGTAATTTTCTCCAACTCTTTGCCTACATCATCCAATGCATCCATTCTTCGTGTAATTTGTGGGTACAGTTCCTTCAACCGGTTTTTAATTGAACCCCTTAAGGATTCAATGGCTTAAGTTTTTCTTTCGAATTGAATAAGGATTATGTCCCTTTCTTCCCTATTTCCTTTATTCTTCTGTTGAAACTCCTTAAGTTTTGCTTCATGAGTGGTGACCAAGATGCCTGCCACTTTATCTCT
Organism: Taxus wallichiana var. yunnanensis; assembly: GCA_018340775.1. Lineage (NCBI taxonomy): Eukaryota > Viridiplantae > Streptophyta > Pinopsida > Cupressales > Taxaceae > Taxus > Taxus wallichiana. The sequence goes on from CM031244.1 coordinate 274,427,760, forward strand.
CGGTCCATGTAATTGTCATACGGCCTCGGCCTCGGTTTGGGAAGAAACTTTTATATCAGCAAGAACCTTGCTTTGTACTCAACTACGAATGCCACAACCTTCAACGTATCTTCTTTCTCCAAGTGCGTGGCCACTTCTTCTAGGCTAGGTCTGAATGCTTCAATAATATAGAATTATTAATAGACTCCACCTTTTTATACACCACGTATACCTTGGCCTTTAGGAATACTACAATCTCCTCCAAATCTTAAGGCACGCACCACAACCTAAAGAGCTACGTGTCCGGCATATCCTCTTCAATACTTTGCACGTCCTCCTTGAATCAATCCTTGAAGATGATCGGGTCCATAATTACTCTTTTCAAAGCTTCACAACTACCATAAACTCAAACTCTTGAAATAATAGCACCCACCAACATATGTGCCCTTGTAGAATGAGCTTGTTCACCAAGTACTTTAACGCCAGGTGGTCGGTGTAAAATACGAAGGGTGTTGTCCGATAACGGAGAACCAAGATGTAGTCATTTTTACCCTTATCACAAAAGAAAGGAACCCCATGTACACCGGCCTATTACCCGGTGGGCACTCACTTGAGGCACGCACGGTGCTTTGAGTCTCCCTTTATGTGAGTTTAGTGGGAAATGTCATCTATGATTCATGTTAAGAGATTTGAAAGGGGGTAAAACATATAAGCACCATAGAGCTTAGAAACTGACTTCTAGGTCCTTGCATTCATTTGAAAAAAAAGTGATAACAGAGTTTATAACTTGTACCAAAATAGAAAGAAGTTGTACAAGCATCCAAACTTAATCATAAACATAAATGAAAAAGAACTATGAGAAAGAGATATGCATCAAAATTATCAATGTCATATTCATGTGAGTGGTAACCTCATTACATTCATGGAATCATTACAGAATGTCATAGAAAAGTAGATCACAGTCATGCTTTATAGTTGGAATCATATGATTAAGCTCTCAAAATAAATTTATAATCCCCATACCCTTGATACATCCTTCCTAAATGTAATTACCCAGACTAATAGAGTTCTTGCAGTATTTCTGCAGCTCGCCCTCATCTATATCTCCTTCATTTTCCTTCTGCAGTGCTTATATATATAAGATTTCTGGACTACCAAATCATCCTCCAGCGGCCTCAGGTCTAATGCCAAGTGTTTGAATGTGGTCCTCCATACGAGCATGATCCTCTAGGTTGATCTTTCCACTTTTTACCATGATGAGATTCTAGAAGCTTCTACCACAAGCATGCTCCTTTCTGGGCCAACCTGTTGCCAGTGGCACCTTATCCACTCCACATGCATAGTCAGGTCATGATTTTCATGTGTTTTACCAAAAACCCCCAATATGGCTAAGTCCGAACCCTTGGTTTTGTCCGTACAAGCACCACGGGTTTCCTTAAAGCCCGAGTGTGCACTTTATCCTTGTGCGCTTTTCTTTAACTAGGCCTTGCACACCTATGTGCCCTTTTGTACTTAGCCAATATTTTAAGGGCCCAATAGTTAATCATCTAGACGATGATTATTTTTAGGAGGGAAGTATGTAACATCATTGTATAAACTATTACTTTGATTACTTTCCTTTTAACATTGCAAACATATACATATGATTTGTCATAAGAAGGTGTATGCTTTTACTATTTGAAATCATGTTTATAATGGATAAAATATTACTGTACAGAGATTCATTTTTTTGTGATTTTATTTACTTGAAAATGAAGTCATTCTTCTCTGTGTTCTATAAGGACGTGAACCTGTATTGTCATTTTCATTCTTATCTTATGTTAACAGCAAAACCTTGGATCAATTCCATTGACCCAAGGTATGCTTCAGTTCTTCTTACCTGATCAACTTGATAAAATGACATTCTAAAATGGAAGGTAGTAAGGGACTGAGTTTTATTATGTTATAATTTTGAGGACCCTTCTTTTGGTGTCCTTTCTTTGCATCTTGCTACAATCGGTAAGCTTGGACCTTCTTGATAAATATTTTTAAGATGTTGAATGGCGTAATAAGAATGAGGGCCTATTATAGGACTATTAAGGTGGATACCTTAACCATAGTTGGAATGTTCTATCCTATGTGGATTCTAAGCTAAGGTAATAAGGGCCTACCTATTACCTATTACCTATTACTAAATTTCTTAAGTGACACCCTAACCTAAGTTGTTATGTTTAAGGTTATGGATTTGGAAATAACCTAAGGCAAATAATGTGTACCTAGGACTATGGTTGAATCCTAACCTAATGACAATCTAACCTAAACTAATACTAAGCTAAGGGGTACCTAAGGGTTGCATGGCAAGTGGTGAGTTGGTGGCGATGGTTTCTAAGGAATTTATGAGATTTGATTTTGAATTTAATAAGCTCTGAACAACTAGTTTTGGTAGAGACATGGGGAGCTAGAAGGATGCTTAGCTGGCATCATCTCTAAAATTAAAAATGCATGCAAAGTTTGAAATGGAGCTCACCAAATTTGGATGGTGGTGGCGTGGAGAATTATGTGGGAGAGTTGGCTGTCCTTGCATTAATGAGCCTTGGTCATGGTGAAGAAAATTCCTTGGAAGACATGCAAGTGGATTTTGGAGGAGTTGTTTTGTCATTTGCCCTTTGTAATTTTTTCTCTGCACGGAGGTTTTAGGTTCTTTGAACCAACAGTTCTATTTCTAATCCTTTGTTATTTTTGCCACCTATGAGCTATTTTTGATCCAGTGGAAGTATAAAAGGCAATAGGAACTTTGGAATTGTTGACGTCACTTGGAAAAAGGAAAATATTGTGGGAGGCTCGACTTGAAATCTTCTGCAAATTGATAGAAGCTCTATCAAGCATGATAGGCTCTACCCATTAATTTGTTTTGATTTTTACTAAACATCTTCATTAAAAGAACTCTACTCTTGGAAACAAATGGGTTTTTATATATGATGTGTATTTTGATTTATGATTGTATTTTCTGTCATTGTTTATACCTGCCTGGTTAATGGTTGATGAGATATGATTTGGGTTTGTTACTTTGTTGGAAGAATGAACAAGTTTGGCTTTAACCATTGTGTGAAGTGAATTTTTTCAAATTTGGTATACTTTTGTGGATTGTGTAAAATGGTTAGAGGAATGCATTGTTTGATAAAAATATTCGAGTTAAACTTGTTTTCATTTATTGGAAGAATGCAAGATGAGTGACATCTTTTGTAGTTATTCAAATTTGTTTTTGATTGTTGTTACTCCTATTTGATCCTTGCTGATATGGTTGTTAGGAATCTTAGTTTTATGGATTCAATCTTGTTGGAAATAATAGTAACCAAGTCTTAATTTTTCTGAGCTTGATATGATTTGATTGAGTGAAATCATGTTGGTCTGCTCTGAATTAGTTAATGGATGTCAATGCTGAGAAAGGATACATTTTAGTTTGTTCTCCTCTGTTTGATATTCTCGAGTAGGCATGTTTAGCTCCTGCTTGCATTTATATAATGTCATTTTCATTTTCTCACCTTATGTTTGAAAATAATTGTTAAAGACCCAACTGGTCTTGGGGTCTGAACGAACTCCCTTGATATAAATATGACTAGAAGTAAAGTTAAGTTCTCGTTGTCACCATTATGGAAAGACTTACCAATTGTTTTATGAGTCCTTGTAGAGGTAATGTTTTGTATTTCAGGAGTTACCCTTATTGGTTCATTTGGTTGGATTTACTGGTTTCTTGCACTCTAATTGATGTTTTTATGATATTGAAGAGTTGGGATATCTAAGTCAAACTATTGATTAGATCAGTCTTGTCTACCTTAGGGAATTGGGAAGGGACATTATAGTTTTCTCTTCTCTTTTGGACTCGACTTCAAGCATCTGGTTGGAGTCTTGTCACTTTTGTTGTTTCTCCTTGAGATCGGTTCAGAGTCTAGAACTCTCTTCCCAAACTCGTGTGTTGTTCCTTGATTTTTGTGAAGAAGGGAGTCTGGGGTAACTTGAAGGTAAGTTGGGATAGTCAAACTTTCATTCGATATCTTCATTTTTATGTATTGTCTTTTGAAAATAAATCTGAATCTCATAGGGTGTTTTACTCCATTGATGTTCTCTTTCACTCTCTGATTGGAAAATAAGAAAACTTCTCAATGGATGCTATTAACATTGGAATGAATTTAATATTCAGTTATTATTCTTGTTGCTTTGGAAACTTATATTAACTAAAGGTATTTGTTTAATCAATTCTAGTGATAGCCTCTATAGTACTGAGATTATTCTCATTATTTGATGGGAAACTTTCTTTTCGGTTCCTGACTTGCTAGTTTATTTCGTATATCTATATTCATTGATTCATTTTCAATTATGATATTTGTGTTGTAATGATTGTTGAAATTGGATGGTGCTTGATAGGGATCTATTTCAGTTCTCTTTGAATTTCGACTGTGTTTCTCCTTTTGAAGGATGGAATGATGAGACTATATCTCTTCCTTGTTGTTGACATCCTTTCCTCTCTTTTCTGAGTTAAGGAATTCATTGTTGTTTTCTTCAAAATATGAAGGGAATTATATGTTTTCTCTCTCTCTTCTCTGAGTTGTGGAATGCAATGTTGTTATCTTCGAACTCTGAGGGAAGTTCTGAGTTGTTTCTCTCTCTCTCTATTCATCTTTTTCCTCACCTGTATTACTCTTGTTTAAGGATCTGACCGGTTCAGTTGTATTATTTAATGGGATTGCAGAGTGAGTAGTTGGGAGATAATCCTTTACTTCTTCTCCTTGACTTGTGTTGATTGGAATCTATTTTTGGTAATGTGTGACCAATGTCTGGTGTAAATAAATGAATAATACATACCCTATTTCTAACCCGTTGAGGCTTAACCTAAAACTTAGGATTTATCTTGGGCTTTGGATTAGGGTGTAGTACCTTAAATAGGAATCTCTTACTTTAAGATGTTGATGGCTCATCCTAAAATCTTTCTTGAAGTTTGAATTAGCTTGGCTGTAGGTGTTTTATGATGGAACATGTTAATGCTGAGTATGATGGATCCTTGCTTCTTAGAATAACTCTATTTTTGGGAAATAATAGAGTAAGTGGATTTCTTAGGAATTAGGTTGAATGAAGCAAGAAATAAACTATAAATATCTATAGTAAGAATAAGATAAGTAATTAGGATGAAATATTACTTATCTGATATAATTTCTTATGAAATCAATGGCTGAAGAATGATGATTATATTATGATCTTTACTAAATGTTAATGTGGTTGATCACTTTGTTCTTTCTTTTATGATTGTTATTTCTTTATGATGTATCTATCTATATTGCTTTACTGTTTCATAAAAAAGTTCTTTTTATGAAATAGTTAGTTGAAAGCACATCGTTTTAATGCTTAGTGCTTATCATGCTCAGTTCAATGAACCGACCCATCTTAGCAATTTTTGTAGATGGAATTCGTAAGTGATAAAGGAAGACAATATATTTTATGATGTTACTTTGTTTACCTAAAGACTGGATCTTTTATGAGGAATTATGATTCACTATTGAAATGTATTTGTAAGAGGAAAAGTTATATTTCTTAATTGGGATTATTAATGATGTTTGACATGAAAGATGTCTGAAATGAATGGAATTGTAAAATGTGTATTTCACTTAGATGAATGGAAAAATATTGAGAGTTACTTGTACTTGATGTGTCATTCTCCTTGTGCATTTTTTAAAGGGAATTTGTAATCTTATCTTTATTTTCTCATATTCTTATCTGTTTGGAATCCTTTTCAGTTTGACTTAAATAAGTTAGATGGAAGGGAATTAGATACACTATCCCTTTATTGAAATGCAACTTATTAAGTTGGCATGCATAGATGTTCTTTTAACTAAGTCACTATGGTTTATTAAAAGATGTTAATGAAAGTGCAAATTAATTATGATGTCTTGTATAATGTAAAATGGTACAATGAACCCTATTTCATAACAAGAAAGAGGAAGGTGAACTTCCTCTTGACCAATACCTTCATAGGTGTAAAGAAAATGAAAGTTAAATATGTACATTTATTAATTAGACTTCATCTCAATGAAGTCTATTATAATGGAACCTTTTGGAACTTAAACAGTTAAGAATGGTTGGGTATAATAAGTGAATCTTATTGTTGTTTGTTGTTTCTGTTTTAATTAACTGAACCCTAAAGTAAGAAGTTGATGATTAAAAAGAAATCATGATGTTTTGCAAAACATTAACAACTCAACTATGGATGTCAACCTTAAGGGCTAAAGAAATTAGGGTTCAACATGGTTGTTGTAATTAAATCTTAATTAAGAAAAATAATTGAGTAATTAACTTCTTGCTTGGGTATGTACATCGAGATGGGTAATTCCACGAGATGAAATCATAAACAATGCGCAGTAAGGATATAATATAATGTTTAACAATGTCCTTCTCACCATTGTATTATCAGAGATTGGAGTGACCGATGGGATAGAAAAGTTTATATGGGAGTACCCAGATGAAGATCCCTCACCCATAAAAATATTTAAAAAGTATACTTGTGATACCATGAAGGCCACCCACAAGGTTTTTCCGGAGAAACGGTGCAAGTGAATGCGCAACACATTCGGGAATAATGGAGAATACCCAAATAGTTACTGTGCTATTATGTGGAGAGGATAAGTTTGCTATATACCAAAGCACTTCTACATTGGTATATTCACTTTGATAGATGGGACTAAAATTCCATGGTGCAAACTACCTTTCTCTTTCACCGCACAATATTTCCAAGCAGGGGTCAACCACTTCAAGGAAGCTAAAAGGCTAAGGTTTGACCTTAGTAAAGTGGACCAAGACCACCGCAAGCTACACAGAAGCTTGTATACCCAAATAAGCGTGTGTATGTGGAGAAGTATGTCTCTCATGAAGTATAGATGATGAAACCCTTGATGCTTCAAATTGCCGGGAGGACCGCAACTAGGGTGTATTTCGCATCACCTTAAGTTTGAGAAGGGTGCCTACTTGGAGAATGATGTCTCCATTCTTGAGTATCCCACTTTTAGGAAGCAGGCCTCACACCAAAGAATAGAGGAAGGAAGAAACCCTGAAAAAGAAGCGTTGAAAAGAAAGCACCAAGTGTGAAGACAACACAATCTATGGGCATGCAGAGTTAGGCACCAAGCCAAGAACATACGCACGTAGGAAGAATTCTACCATCAAGGAGAAGGATAATATACATGAGGAGGAGGTACTAGAATAAGAAGAGTCACCCAAAAGGGAATCAACAACCGAGGAAGAGGAAGAATCCCCACCAGAAGAAAAAAAAGGTAGCGGGAAGACAGACTTGGAGGAGATGGAGATCTTGGAAGCCTACATGAGTGAGAAGGACAATGATGAGGATGAAGAAGTTCATAATCATCTTGTGTATGATGTACACAATTCAGAAGAAGAAGGAAATGAAGATAAGAATGGAGATGAGGAGGATACCCAAGGCAAAGGGGTTAGCGAGGAGGTGAACACTAAGGATCAGAGGACCATCACCAAGGAGCAGATAGAAGAGTCTGCAGAGAGAAGTAGCGGGCATAATCAAGAAGTTAGTGGAGCAAGAGGTGGATTGGAGCACATATGAGATACTCAAGGAGATAGAAGATGAGAGCATAGGGAAGGAGTATGGGAGCATGGGTCAAGATCCTAGCTTAGAGTGAGCTTTTTGAAGGCTGCACATACAGGAGGAAAGAACGTGGTAGTAACACAAGGGTAGGGAACATGTTATATCAATAATCCAAAAAAATTTCTATTCACATGCTTCTAAAGTACCATGCCAACAGATCAACTCCTAGAAATGTCTTCATTTGACGAGGAAGGCACATACTTGTGAACTAGGAAGATGCTATCTTGGATGTTTGAGTTCCACGTTGATGAACTTGAGTTCAAAGTAAGCCAAGGGGAGTTGATGAAGATGCCAAAGGCAAAAGGGATAAACCTGTTGGTAAATTCTCAACAATTATCTGATGAAAAAGTCTGTAATGTGCTCAACAAGGTTTCAATGGAAGTTGAGGCAAGAATTTTTGAAGGCATGACCGGCTGAGATTCCTAGAAGGGGAATCAAAAGAAAAAGAAGGAGCTCATTGAAAAGAGCAAAGATATGAAGTAAGAGGAACTAATCAGTGCATAGTTAAGGTATGAAATAAAGGAGGAAAAGGCTAGGGTGCATGAGGTATACAAAAAGGTAGAAATGATTACATATGCTATTATCTTAAGGCATCCAGACCTAGCACTATCCGAACAGAAGTATGAGTCAACCTTACAATGCTTGGAAGACCTAACTTGCATCCTCACCATGGAGAGGTAACCTCTCACTTTTGAATTAGCTAGAATAATTGTTAGCGTGTTAGGAGAAAGAGGAGAAGTTGAAGGTGGTAGAGATAGTCATTTGATATACTAATCTTCTTACTGATGTAAAGGCTGCCACACGATAAAGATAAAGATAGAGTGGCAAGCATTTTAGTTGCCACCCATGAAGCAGATCTCAAGGAGTTTCAGGAGAAGAATAAGGGAAATAGGGAAGAGAGGGATAAGATCCTAGATGAGGTGGAGAAGAAGTCAAAATATATCAAGACCTTGGCAGGCTCGGTTGAAAACCGGATGAAGTAGTTATATCCACGAGATCATCACCCGTAGGATGGATGTGCTAGACGACCTTTGCAAAAAAAAACTAGAAGGGATTGTTGATACGATGAGTGCCGAGGGGATGAGATAAAATTTGAATATGTGAGATCCCTAATAGGTGACCTCTGTCACAACGGGTGTAGGGTGAAGTAGATGCTTGGGAGAATATTGAGGTAGATATAAGAAAGGATTTCCCACTCCTCCTTTAACAATAAACATATTCTTCTTCTTTCCTCCATTCTTTAATTATTCCATTCTTCATTCCTTCATTCTTTGTTCCAACTATTCAGAGTCCCACCATTCTTTATTCTTTGAAGGAAGGATGTTTCCAAGGACGGAGAACAAGCTTAGTGTGGGGTGATGTTGGGCCTCAGAATATTGACTAAGTCCCCAAGGGCATGTGTGCATGTGAGACCAATATGAAGAAGGGCGCATGGGGAAAAGCACATAGGAAAAAAGTTTTAGAAGGGTTTTGTAGAAACCATGGTGTGCACACAAGACAAAACAAAGGGTCTCAAGACTTAGCCATATTCGGCATTCCAAGAAGCACATGAGGAAAGTGTGACCTAACCAAGCATGCAAAGTGGATAAGGTGCCATCCTGGTGACTTGGTGACCAAGAAAGGAATATTCCACATGATGGAAGGATCTAGAAGGACATCATTGCAGAGAGTGGAGATCCTAGATGAGAATAAGCATGCTCCATTAGAGGACCACCTTGACACTTGGTGACTGATCTACTACTTTAGGAAGGCATGGCGGTGGGCGATAAACCTATATATAGAGATGCTTGGGTAGAGGAAAAGATAGACTAGGAATTGAAAGGTGAAACTCCACAAAAATAATAGGAGGTTCCAGAGGGTTGGGGTTACCATTAGAGTATCATAGTAATATTGGCATATCTCAAGGGATAGGTCTGTGACAATTCTTGTAATATGGGAAGCATAGTGAGGACTTCTAATGCATAAGTCTTATCTGCATTGATGCATTAGTTTGTTATGACCCTGATGAATGTAATGTGGTTATTGAACTATGATCAATATGAATATATAGTTCTATCCTAAATACATATTATTTATGGGTGTAAACCCTAGTGCATTTTATTTATATTATGAATCAGATCTGCTATCTGTAAGATGTTTCTCTTGTTATCTGAATGTGCGTATTGATATAATAACTCATCTTAGGCTCTTAGAATGAATGCATGGCCCTTTACCTTTTTTCATCCAAGTTTTTGTCCATAAGTAATGTATTCTCACATAACTCACATAAAGGAGGGGCTCGGCCCCGCGTGTGCCTCGGGTGAGCGCCAAAGGTGCTCTGTTGGGTGATATGCTAATGTGCATGGGATTAGAGGGTTATTATAAGGACATAAAAAGAACTACATCAACATAGAATGACAGAGTATAACTAGTATGTGATGTGTCATGCGAAGCATTTTCAGAAATGGAAGGAGTATGAGATGTAACTATAGAATCATTTGAACTAATATGAGTAATAGAAGCATGCACATGTTTATTGTCATCAAGATTAAGCATGAAACTAATAAGATCATCATCTAGGTTCTCATTAGAAATAACATAAGGTGGAGCATGGATAAATGAATAACAAGGTGTACAATGAGTAAAGCTTGCGGATCATCAACAATGTTAATGGTGGAATTATCGAAGCTAGTAGGCACATTGCATTCACCAACTAAGAGTTGCCTTTGAGTATCATATGGAAGAATGACATTGCTTTATGCAGAGTGTGGAGTTCAACTATGGTAGCCTCATAATGAATAGGATTAGTTCTGACATGAGGCTTGACTAGCCTAGGATGAGAAGAGCTATCCTTAGCCATTAGGTTTTTAGTGGATCCTAGGGAAAATAATTCTATGCTACGAGTCCACCATAATGATTAAATAAAATCTGAATATTTTATTTAACTCTAAATCCTAAGATTTGCTATAAATGATATAAATGCTAAACAACTTATTTAATATTGACTATGAAAGAAAATTAGAGGGCTAAGGTACTTATCTTAATTTTTCTTATCCCGCAATGAGTTGAGAATGGAAAAGTTGATGAAAAATGAGCATAGAATGTCATAGGAACCGCAAAAATATAATAGAGGTGGAAATGACTGAATTGGGGTGCCTGGAAAAGGACATGGGTGCCTACGAGAACTTGGGTAATGATTCTAGGTGATTGAGTCTAAAAATAATCTCAGGATATGGTTCTGATAGTGTCACTAAGGTTTCACACCTATTCGCTTTTATCACTATAAGATCACATAATAATCACTGGAGCTATCGTAAACCCGTAATGGAACAACGACTGCAAAACCATAAAATAGACATCAAATCATTAAAATAAAAGATGCAAAATGAGGGGTCGACTATCCTCACCACCACAATAGTGGAATTACAACCGAGCATCGCACTACATCTCAAACCTAATGTAGTTTGTGTGTGCAATAATGATCCTAGGTCACCTTCGCACCAACGACACCAAGATAACAAACAATAACTAGATAAAATGTAAATGTGTGGATGAAATATAATGAAATCCCCTTCCTATGTAGTGTGTATGTAGAGTAATGTGCCAAAATGTAGTCCCTTTCTCTATGTAGATAGCTAGCCCTTGATAAGAATCATATGCCTATATAATGGTATGTATGTTGTGTTTATATAGGGATATCTTGCTTGAATTTCAACACTAATGACTCTACATTCTCTCTAGTACCTCGGGAGATGATAGGGAAAACTGAAAAGACTAACCTAAAATGTCAAAAATAATATCAAACATAGAGAGGACACGGGAACCTGAAATGGAAAAGAGCGCTAAGCATTAGTGTCCATCCTAAAGTGCTAGTGTCAAGAGATAAGTGATGACAGATGAGTGAGAATTGATAGACATGGATCCTCGTGACTGACCAAATATGTGAATATGAGTGATAAGTGTGAAATATAAAAGAAATAAAGGCCAACAAGACAAGTGGATGGACTATGGGATGGGTCATTAAGGAATAATTTTATTACGCAAGATCCATATATAAAACAACATACTTGGTGGTATAATAATACCAGTAAGTGTGTGATTTTGGTGGTATTAATTTTGGGCACCTGATTACGCAAAAAGCTTGGGATCCGGTTCCGACATTGTCACTAGGGTTTCACACATTTTCAAATTTTGTCTCTATAAGATCACACAATAATCACTAGAGCAGTTGTAAACCTTCAATGAAATAACGACCGCAAAACCATCAAATAGACATCAAAATACTAAAAAGAAAAGATGAAAGACCGAGGGGTCGACTATCCTCACCTGCCAAAATGGTGAAATTACAACTAAGTGCTGCACTACATCTCAGACCTAATGTAGTTCTATGTGCTTATGTGTGCAATAGTGTATTGAGTGGTTACAATTTTCCATTATGAGTGATCATGGGAATGTCAAGAGGAGACATAGAAGATGTCGATGCTAAGGGAACACTAGATATGGGTGCCAAAGGAGTAATAGGTGGTGAAGAACATGGAGCATCAATAGAAGGGGTAGGACTAGCATCAGAAACATCATTAGGAGATGAAGTGATAGAAGGAGATGAATCATGCATGCTATTAGAGACAATCTCAGAAGAAGATGAAAGTGGAGCGGGGATTCATATTCAACAATATGCAGAGAAGTAGAATCATGACTATTAGGTGTCTCATCAAGATCAAACAAAGATTCTAGATGAAAGGATTTCATTAAGTGTATCATCAACATAGAATGAAGGAGGAGGAGAACTAGTATGTGATGTGTCATGCAAAGAATTTTTAGAAATGGAAGGAGTATGAGATGCATCTATAGAATCATTTGAACTAGTATGAGTAACAAAAGCATGCACATGTTTATTGTCATCAAGATTAAGCATGAAACTAATAAGATCATCATCTAGGTTCTTATTAGAAATAATAGAAGGTGGAGCATGGCTAAATGAATAACAAGGTGCATAACAAGTAAATATCGCGAGATCCAGGATAATTTTAGTGGCGAATATTCGTAATATGGTGAAAATTTCATTTTATGAAAATTTGAAAAGGCAAATTATTCGGAGTGGGTCGGTGTCCTGTTTGCCTAAAATATATAGTATATTTTTTTTGGGGGGTCGGCTTCGCCTTCATTTGAAAACATCTCCTATAAAAACCTAGCTAATTCGCGCCAGTAGTATACCTCAAGTAGCTTAACAAATTACCAATACTGTGAAATTTTAACTCGCATACCCTTAAGCACCAGAGATTCAGATTACTGTTAGCCTGTGATTGTTGACGCGCGACAACAGCTGTACTGACGCGCGACAGAGGAAGTGTTGACGCGTGACTTGGGCAGTGTTGACGCGCGACAGAGGAAGTGTTGACGCATGACAGAGGAAGTGTTGACGCGCGACTTGGGCAGTGGTGACGTGCGACAGAGGAAGTGGTGATGCGCGACATGGGCAGTGGTGACGTGTGACATGGGGAGTGGTGACGCGCGACAGAGGAGGTATTGACGCGCGACATGGGCAGTGGTGACGTGCGCACGAGGAGGTATTGGCGTGTGACATGGGGAGTGGTGACGGTGATAGAGGAGGTATTGACGCGTGACATGGGCAGTGGTGATGTGTGACAGAGGAGGTATTGACGTGCGACATGGGCAGTGGTGACGCGCGACATGGGTAGTGGTGACGCGTGACATGCGCAGTGGTGACGCGCGACAGAGGAGGTATTGACGCGCGACAAGGGCAGTGTTGACGTGCGACAGTATATTCAGACAGTGGACGTGCGACAGGAAATGGGTTGTTGATGCGAGACAAGTGCAAAGTTGACACGTGACAAAGACCTCAGACACGGAGATTTTTGATGAGAAAGCAGAGGTCAGAGGCTGCAGACGCGCGCGACAGGAGATTTTGTTGTCGTGCGTCAAGAAAATGAAGTGACGCGCGTCAATAGACCTTAGTGACGACGCGCGCGTCAACAAGGTTGTTGACACGCGTCACTAAGGTCTATTGATGTGCGTCACTTCATTTTCTTGACGCGTGACAGTAAAATCTCCTATCGCATGTCTGCAGCCTTCTGTCGCGCCACTTGACAATCAGGCGAAATTTTTCATACAACCCCCAAAAAATTCACCTTCCCGCGAAACCGATTCCGAGGATATTCGCCAGGTATTCTCCACCTCCGATTTCCAAGAGGTCTCTTAAAATGAACCCTGGCCGATCATCAACAATGCTAATGGTGGAATTATCGAAGCTAGTAGGTACATTGAATTCACCACTAAAAGTTGTCTTTGAGTATCATACGGAAACATAACATTGCTTTATATAGAGTGTAGAATTCAACTATGACAGTCTCATCATAAGTAAGATTGAACTAGTATGTGTAACAAAAAGAATGCACATGTTTATTGTCATCAATATTAAGCATGAAACTAATAAGATCATCATCTAGGTTCTTTTTAGAAATAATATAAGGTGGAGCATGGCTAAATTAATAACAAGGTGCATAACAAGTACATATTGCCGGATCATCAACAATGCTAATGGTGGAATTATCAAAGCTAGTAGGCACATTGAATTCACTAGCTAAAAGTTGCCTTTGAGTATCATACGGAAACATAACATTGCTTTATATAGAGTACGAGATTCAACTATGGTAGTCTCATCATAAGTAAGATTAATGCCGACATGAGACATGAATAGCCCGGGAGGAGAAGAGATATCCTTAGCCATTATGGTTTTAGCAGATCCTAGGAAAATAGTTCTATGATACAAGTTCATTACCCTCATGACATATCTTTCTTGCATAGACTCTTACATGCTGCACTCATTACCTTATGACAAACTCTAGTTCCATTGTTCATACTCGACTGTTGAGGGTTTTAATCTAAAATGAACCTCACCACATCACTCACACTCTATGCTCTATGATTTGATGATCATATCTTTCTAGCAAACATGTTCCAACCATTTCACGATGATTCAATCTTGTTTTATGGTTCATTCTTGACTATTGAGGGGTATTTTATCAACAAACCTTATCCCATGCATACTCATCCACATTCACTCGGGGGACATGCTTTGGCCATATCACACTCATACTACATTCTATTCCATCTCATCCAAAGCATATTACATATCTTGGTCACATTTACTCTTGCTTTCTTATGCTTACATGTCCACTTTATTACACATGCTAGACATATATCTTATATGTCACTATCTTTCTATACACACACACACACACATTAACTTTCCTTATAGTTGCGGATGTAGAATTCATATGATTGATACATGCAACACGTATGCTTGGTACATTACCTATTACTAGTCCCATAGTGGCTCCTAGGGGAATCCATTTTCGTACACTACAAATGTTATTGTTTCATTATTCATAGACACTACTATATCGATTATACACATCTTGACATACTTTTAATATTTTTAACATGATAACGAAGTCTTTGTATGTGCATCATTTTTCTTGTAGGTCTATGTGCTTCCATGGGTGTCACATTATTTGATTGTCATTGTTTGTGGGATTTTCCCTTTTCTTATGTGCACAATGTCTTATTTTGGCTTTGTTGGCCTCGATTTCTGGGTGAAATTGTGAGTGATGTCCCATGTTTAAAACCCAATTTTTGTGGTCTACTTTGTCTACACTATTATATGTTTGCATCGTCTTTCGACATTCTTAGCTCATACATTATATTCTACATGTGAGTTTATCTTGTTTGTAGTAACACTTGTTTCTTAGCAACATTTTTTTACATGTGCCTCGTTGTATACCAAGCACACTCCCTCCCCTTGTGGCATCAATTTCAAAACAATGTCTAGTCCTCCTTTAGGCCACATACTCCTTAAGATGTTGTATATATCCCAAATGAGGAGGGAATATATCGGGTGAATCATTCACCCCATTCAACACTCTATAGTCAAACTTCAAGACAGTTTAACACACATTCAACATAGTATTTAGTCTTAGCAACGACCCATATCCTAACTTGGGTCCTCAACACAACATAGACACCAATGCCTAGACTTAGACAATAGTTCCTGGGCACCCCTGACCATTCCCGGATGCCTATTAATAGG
Source organism: Taxus wallichiana var. yunnanensis (assembly GCA_018340775.1). NCBI lineage: Eukaryota > Viridiplantae > Streptophyta > Pinopsida > Cupressales > Taxaceae > Taxus > Taxus wallichiana. The sequence continues at coordinate 274,443,467 of CM031244.1, forward strand.
GGAATTTACATATATTTTCTCTGTTTAGTTCATTTTTCAGCACTTCACACCTGTGGATTTTGCAGGACAAACAATCCTTTAGCACTTGACATGCATGCACTACATTTTTTTATAATTTTACATTGATCAAATTTTTACACACCATCTACAGTGGTGATCATACTTCAAGAAGTAGTTAAAGGTTGAAGAATGAAAGAAACATTTCTCCCTACACTTCTTCCATTCTTGGCATGAGATCACCTAAAAACTCACATTTAGAACAATTGGCATGAGATCACCCAAAAACTCTGTCTTCTACAACTTCTTCGAGGATACCTTTTTATCTCTTTTCACTCATCACAGATCAGGTGCACATGTTCCTTTTCACATTTTAACATGCTTACTTATATAATTTTTATACATTTTTATCATATATATGTGTATTTGACTACTTGTTCATTCTTATCTTTTGTAGGTCCATCCTTATACGAAGCATGAGTCACATCTATCAAACATCAATCACACAACATCACACATGGATCGACATAAATAAAAATTACAATGCAACATCTACACATAGGATCTCACCCTAGGGTCATCATCAACACTCATTTTCACTCCCTCTTCTTTAGCCTCCATGCTTCACATTTTATCACTCCACGATCTTTCTTATCTCTCTCATCATGCTTTTTGCCATCGATCTACATAGTCATTAGGAAGCATCTCTTATCTACTTTATGTTATCAAGAATTCACTCAACAACATAAAGTGGGGGAAAATATAGACACTAAATCATGCACTTTGGGTATTTATCTAGTCTTGATCACATACTACTATTCATATGATTCCTAAGTGAGAAAATTACTAATCGATCATTGTCTTTGGCCATCTTTGTTTGATTTTTGTTTCCTCTTTTGGTCTTACACTCCTTGCCTAGTTTTTCTTTTCATACTCTAAAATTTATCATTCTAAACCCCAGAGCCAGCTACGATCTTTTGTTGCAGGCACCCCCAACCTCTTTTTACTTTATTCACATCTTTTGGGTCCTTTCTAGCCATCTAGGAATCTTATATTCTTGGTGGTCGGATTTTGGGTTAATTATGAAATTCAAAAAGGGAATCATATAAATATAAATTTATGTGACCATAATAAAGGACCAAGCACTAAGCATTAGCTATCACCACCTAAGGTTACATCCAAAAGCATTCTAAGAGCATTCAAGCATCCATCTAGCTCCACACAAGGGACAAGGGACTACCATTTTTGCATACACTTCATAGGAGGGGAAGTTCATTCTTTCATGCACACATCTATTTACATCTTCTACATCTAGATATTTTCTCGCTATCAAGTGTGACACACGCACAAGAGCCACCTAGGGTACTATTTTGAAACACACATATATAGAACTACATTGATTTTGAGATTTAGTACGGTGCTCAGTCATAAGTTAACTTGTTTGACAACCGAGGATAGTCGACCTCTCATTTACATTATTTTATTTTTGGATTTGATGTGCTTTGAGGTTTTGTAAGTCATTTATTTATTCTAGTTTACATGCGAAATCTACAAAATTGGTGTGACATACTAGCTATAAGAAGATAATATCTCACAACAATCCAAATTTAGCTTTCGAGGTTTTGAGAAGTCACGGATGCCCAGAGTAGGTCTGCAACGCTTGCAGATGCCCCTAACCCATTCCATATACCCTAGTCTAGGTAGATCTTGTAGTCTCATAATTTTATGACCTTCTCTAAAGAACACTTCTCCCTCTATATTCATCATTTTTCACTTTAGAAGAGTCTAGAATTAATTGCGAATCAACTAATTATTTTATCCCTTCATTTGCAATTAGGGTTTCATACTTTTTAGCTTTATTTTTCTTGGGTCAATTTCTATACTTTATTGCATATATTTTAGATAATTAACATTAGGCATATGTTTATTTCAATATTTTCTTAATCAAAGGTATGTGAAAAATATAATATAAGATTCAAGAAATTTATATCTATTGGATTTGTTCAAATAGATTTGTTTCACCATTTTCTTTGCATTATTGAGACAAAACAGATAAGGATCATGGGATGAGGAGGAATACCTGTTTATGGTGGTCGGTTGATGGTTATTTACGCGTATTATGACTTCTCAATCCAATGTTGACTGTGAGAGCTTCCTTTTAGCTAGGAGGAACTACCTGAAATAGAAAACAAGACCACAAAAGAAGAGTTAAATAATATATGATAGTGGACTACCTAGCATGTGCTAGATCCAGAAGTGTGATACTCCCTAGATGGCTATCAATCCACTGTTTAAAACAACTTAATGCAAGAAATAAACAAATTCCTACTATAGTTGATATGATTTAGGTATTTCATTCAAACACAATAAGCAAATCTAACATAACAAGCTAGGCTATAGTCAGATTTGAAGGGTAGGTAGGTGTTAGGGTGTTGGGAACTGGTCAAGGTTAGGTTCTGGGTTGTTTGGGTCACTTGGTAGAAGGTAATTTGGATCTATTATTATAACATGTGTAAAATACGAGAGACCAATGTCGGTCGGGGGTAACCATGTGCAGTGTAAGTAAGGTATCAGAGGAATAATGTGTAACAAGTGCCCCAATGATGAAACAGTCTCCTCGCAAGTGTTTGGGATCCGAGAAAATCCCTCGAAGTATGCGTTAACATCCCGCATGCCCCGCCTAGCCCCGTGTCCTTTGTTTTCCCTTTTCCCCTCTTTTCTTGGCATTTTCTCTTGATTAAAGCGCCGCCTTGCGGCGGCGTCTCTCGTAACCGCTGCCCTACTCAGAGCGGCGGTTCTTTACGCATTTTCCAGAAAGCGTTTTGACACGACTCACGTAAAAGATCAACGTTTCACCAGCTTTCCTTGCCGACTTGGGCATGCATTTATGTTTTTGGTCCCCTGGAATAGTGTTTGGCCATTGTTTATGGTTTTTAGAGTTCTGTTTGGTTTTGATCTTTGGGTGAATGGAGAGTTATAAATAAGTGGCTTATGCTCAAGCAAATGGTCTGATCTTTTGCTCTCATCTCCTAATTTCAGTAGTTCAGTCTGTTATCTTGTTTAGAAGCCATAGTTTCAGTTCATTTGCATGCTTAGTTAGCATTGTTCAACTGTTGGTAAGCCACATATCCAGCTTGTGCAAACGGTGTTATTGTTTTATCCAATCCATTGGAGTAGAATAGCTTAGGAAGCCATTAAAGTTGCAGGTTTTGCTCTTCAAACAGGATAGTTTCAGGTTCTGGTCACTTTATGTTGCATGACTTACAGTAAAATCCCGCTAGGAATCGCATAAGCCAAGCTCTGTACTCTTGCGCTATCCCTCTCCTACTCACATTTTCGGTCTGCATTCTGAGCTGTCCTTGTCCCAATATCTACTTCTGTCGAGGCTAGCATTACACGCTTTTCTGGATCCACGTGAACATGAAAGAACGAGGAGATCACACTGAGGGGACAAGATCACACACACCATCGGATTCGCCACTGTTCTGCGGAATCCAGGTTTTAACTTTCAAAGTTCTAGTTAGAATCATATCAAATAAAATAGTTAATTGCTTCATTTCAGTAAATTCTATTCTCGATATTGCCAGGGAAGCTGTGAGGATTGATAGTTTCTGAGAAACTATGATTCACTCCTCACTTCTGAGGTAGGATCGAGAATCTTGCAGATAGATGAGCTATTTCATTTGTTTAGAATAAACCTACAAATCGCACAGGCAAATAACTACACTCGGTTATCTTGTTTGTTTTAAATTGTTATTTAGTTGTTATTTCTAGATACGTTTAAATAGCTGCTTTTCTTAAATTCTTAAAAGGTTTCTCAGAAAAATAGAAGTTATATATGTTTTAGATTTATTCCACGTAGTTAGAATTTGCTTTGTTACAGTTAGATTTACATTTTGTTTTGTATGACAATCACGGGACCTCGGGAGCCCAGGGAATACATATTTGAGCCAATCGTGCCTCAACCAAACCTCGTCACAGCAATAGTTGACATAGACCAAAATCTCAGAATACAAGTATTCCAAACAACAACAGATTTACAACTGATCAGTTCTCAGTTGAGAGGGTTAAATATAGAAGATGACCAAGCACACACGTTTTGGTCAAATCAACCAAATTACAGATTGCCCTAGGAAAAACATTCACATGACTGTAGAAGGGTTCGAAAGAGAACAAACCTTTGGTTGTGATCCTTTGGTCCCATAGCCAGGTGCAGGAGACACTCTCACAGACATAGATACTAGTTTAAGGATCCAGGTTGCACGAACGCCTGTGAGATATTCTGAGAAGATCACACTAGTTATTGGTCCTAAACATAGAAGCTGAGAAAGTGTACAATTACTGGATACTAGGGATTAGGACTTGATTTCGTATATGACCATAATAGGACCGCAACAACCAAGAGTCTACGGTTGTGATCCACAGATCCCACAGCCCAACGAATCCACAAGTCAATCAGATATAGACACTGGCCTACGCACACTGGTATTCCAATCCACTCCACTTCCACCCATCATCATTGAACAATTGTCCTTACTAAATATAGCGGCTAACGAAGCTAGAGAATTTTGGACTAGGCCAGAAAATCGTCCGTAGAGTCAATTGTATTCCACCATCCACCATATGACCTTATTTGGAGACGTACACGAAACTATCCCAGGTCATTTTCCACGTATTCCACAACCCATAGATCGAATCATGCCAGAGCTCGATATTGATTGGAGCCTTCGAGTAGTCATCCTTGCTGATCGATCTATCACACTAGTCCAAGTTAGAAGGGCCTTCTTTGCCTTAGATTCACAAATTCCACTAGTGCGTATCGAAGACATTAGATTTCCTAACTAGTTTGTCTACATCCCATGCATATTCCATCCCCACCGGCTGTCTCGGCACGACCTCGGGAGGTCGGGTATGTGGAAGAGTTGCCTATAGATTCCCATGCTCGCTTGTCACTTTTCCAGCGTACAAAATTGGTGAACCCGACGTGAACAAAACAAAATTAGTGAAGTTGATGTAAACTTCCTACTTTCTCTTCTGGAGTCATAATATCACGTGTTCTTCCAAAGTTTTGTTTACTTTTCATTTTCTCCGCCTCATTAGCCTTTCACTAACCACCTTCACTCCTTCCCATTATTTTGCGGGTATTCATATACCCCCCGAATATGTCGGGATTCGATGCATATGGCAGACCCCTCTTAGGTCTTGAGGCATACTATGCCCAACAGAATAGACAATCATCACCTTCGCTCTCAATATGGGGTGACAACTATTCGACCAATCAGTTGTCAACACAAACTCCCAGAAACAGATATAGCTCATCCTTTCAAACTGAGGAGTTAGATCAACCCCCTTGAATGCAACAAACAGAGCCTTCAGGTTTGAACAATATGACGTTTACCGGAGAATCTAGTTCGTCTCCTCAGATGCTACTTAGACCAAAAATTAGTAGGTAATTTGACCTATACCTGGTCTTAGATGATGAATAGTCAATACGTTATCCTAGGAGTGAACAACGCTCCCGGGGCATGTACCCACCTATAGGAGGTCTACAAATACAACCCGAGGTCTCTTTTCAAGAAAACACCTCTATGCCACTGCATATAGGAAATACTCTCGGAGAAACTTGGTAGGATAGCAGCCAGTTCATAGCAGGATATCACATGCCTATACAACACTAGGGTATACAACAAACGCCGCTAAGGAAAAGCACCATGACTTCACCAAATGAAGTCATTTCAACGTTAGTAGAAAAAGTGAGAGGGTTAGAACTTGCTCAAGCAAGTCAAAATTCTCAATTCATGCAAGCAGGAAGTTCCAATCCTCCATACCACCCTGGCCAAGTAGACCTCCTCATGGGAGTAGGCACGTTAGGCATGCCTCCTCAGCATCCACAGCAAACGCCAACAAGGCCCATCATCTCTAACACCGTTCCTCCCGGTCTAGTATCAAACAATCCATTATTAGACAATACCCCGTCATACTTAAACATGTACTCCAAATCACCATAAGGAGATATGTTCTCCTCTCCGGCATGTTTGTTCAAACACAGGGACTTCCCTATGCCCCTGCCAATGCATACGTTGCACCGTATCAACAACCCATCCCACCGCCACTCCCTCAGCAACCACCATCAATGGTCGAAACCTATGCGATAGGGACTTATTCAGAATATCTGAAGGAGCCCTTAGACTTCACCATACGAAGCGTCATGATTCCAAGACCCCTTCCCGATTTACCCAAGTACAAAGGTGAGGGAGACCCAAATGCGTATATCAAGGCTTACGCTACAGCCATACGTGAATTACTCCCTTGGGATGGGGTTGTTGCTAAAATATTCCCCAAAACTTTGGAAGGCATCGCTCTTGATTGGTATTATAGAATACCTGAAGCCTCCATCCATTCATTTAAACAACTTGTGTCAGAATTCATTAAGGAATTTGACATGAACAAACTATTGAGAACAGGAATCAGGGAATTCTTGCACATCAAACAAGAACACAACGAATCTGTTGCCCATTTCATCCAGAGGTGGCGTACAGTTCTTTATTCTTCAGCAAGTGCTCCAAATATGGATAAGATGGAACTATGCGATTTATTCCTTCATTCTCTCAGCAGAGAGGTGAAGGAAGAAGTCCAAAAGTTCCCACTAAGAACTTATGATGAAGTACTTGAGAGTGCTCTTTGAATAGATCAAGCAGCGATAGATAGTGGTCGCAAGACATATGGAGCAAACGGGAGGTTAATCACCCCCAATCAGAACACTACAAATTATCCCACTACCACAAACATCAATCAAGGACCTAAAATCCTTAACAAAAATCGTGGTGTAACAACAGATGGAGTAACTGATCAGCCTAAGAAGGTAAATGTTGTCAATACTCCATTACAAACAAACAACCAATGAAACAACAACTTTACCCCGATAATCAATACAGTGGATTTTAACCATCCACAACAACAACAACAACGGCGAAATCCTATACAAGGGCCAAGCCAAAGCTCATTTGGTTATCAAAACCAAAATCAAAGCCAGAAACAACAAATGCAAAATTTCAATCCTAATAGGCAACAGTTTGATCAGAATTTTAGGCCACAATATACACCAAACCAACAAAACAGGAATTACAATCCCAATTCTTATTGTGGTTTCCACAAAATTCGGGGTCATGATACTAGAACGTGTCGTGACTACAATAAATTCATGCAACGTTTGCCAGAAGAACAAAGACAGTTCTTCACAGATTTGTTTTTGGCAGATCCCGTGTCACCACCACCAAACACGCTCGCAGGGGCAGTTTCCCCTCAGAATGCTCCCCTCAAGATCTTTAATGATCCACTCCCAAATCATGATAATAATAGACTAAATCCAACTGGGATGAACAAGGGTGCAATGCCGGAAACAATGATCATGAAGCCTCGACTTCACTAAATCCATCAGTTGCGCCATAGTTAGGAAGTCAACCGAGACCCAAGATAGTCAGTTTGGTAGAACTAGACGCTGAGCTACCTATCAAAGCTATAACAAGAACACGAGAGTATTTCTCTCAACCAAGCCCAAGTCATCTGCTAGAAATAGATAAGAGTCAGCAAATAGTAGAAAAACCCATCGGTGCCTATGATTTAATTAGTGACCTAACAAAGACCTTCTCACACATTTCATTTTTGGACTTACTAAAGAACTCTCCTCCTCATAGAGCTGCTCTTTTAGAAGCATTAGGTCTAGGTCATCTAATTAACATCACCCCACCTCCTTAAACACAAGTAAATCACGTAGATTTTGATATCCACCCTCCGGGGCAGCCAGACAAGGATGTCGAATTTATATTTGAAATAAGTAAAATTCCTATAGACGCTGAGATTGCACGCCGAGGTGATCCGGCCTTACACTTACAAGTATGGGTTTATAATAACTGCGTAAAACGGGCAATGGTTGACGATGGGGCCACAGTTAACATAGTCCCTTTCTCTTTCCTCCAAAAGCTAGGATATGGGGAAACAAATTGTTCCACCACTTGAAATACATTGAGAGGCTATGATAGCCTCAAAGCCACTTCGATAGGAACCATAATACTGCCGGTCACCTTAGGACACAAAACAATCGATTGAGTTTTATATTATAGATCGGAAACTAATTATAATATGATCCTCTCGGTGACCATGGATACACTGAATAAAGGCAATCCCTTCTACTTTATTTCAAGAAGTAAGATTCCTGCATCTAGGAAAGGTGTTTGTGGCCAAAGGTGATCCAAAACCTTTCGATTTGCACCTAGCTGATTTAAAGAAAAGACCAGGTGTGCACTCAGAATTTGAACTTCCAACAAACCAACTTAATAAACCCACTGACCCAAAACCAGAGGAAAAGTTGATACCTACGACGGATCTTGAAGCTATCAGCATAGCCAAAACAACCCCAACCCCCAACGATAAAGCTAAAGAAATGGTATCATTAGGGACTACTGCAAAAATCGTTGAGTTAATAGAACAAGATTCACCAATGTTCTTACCATTTGATTCAGCAGGCATAGGATATTCCCTAGGTGTTGGTTCCCTTCCAGCAGAGGACCTCTGCATGGTAGAAGTAGAGTGCGCAAACACAACAGATATCCCAACATCTATACTCCCGGCTAAATATTGGACTCTCCATTTCGATGGAGCTAAATGCCGTTATGGAGCGGGGGCAGGTATAATTCTTACTTCACCCGAAGAGAAAGTCCTACCATTTGCCTTTAAGCTAAACTTTGAATGCACAAACAATGCACTGAGTACGAAGCCCTCCTCCTTGGCCTCACCTTAGCCAAAAGAATTGGTATTAATAACATCAGAGTCTTAGGAGACTCGCAATTAGTGAAAAACTAGGTTTCTGAAGTATACGAAACCAAAGCCGAACACTTGCAGCTTTACAAAGAAGCCGTATTAGATTTAAGCAAGGCGTTTAACTTCATATCCATTGAAGCAATCCCGCGAGAGAAAAATCTTCTCGCCGATTCAATAGCAACTTCAGCATCACATTTTACTCCAAGCAATGAGTTAGAAGATACCCAGTTCACGGTGTCCATTCGTGATGAACCATTGATAAAAATAATGACAAATCCCCTTTCAAGCGGAAGTGAATCTACCGTCCTAGACCATATTGATAGTGATGCGGCTACTTTGGATTACTTAAACGCCTATGCAGCACTACATCTCTCCTATCATATGCTAGATTTATCCTTAATACCACACTCGTCTTCCCACTTCGGAAATCCCGTAACGGATCTTCCCTCACAAATGGAACCTGGCATATGCGCAGTAGAAAATGGGGATGATTTGGATTTACCTCCAGCACCACCTGAGTTCGAAGAGGGTAACGCCTCTTTGATCGAAGAAACAATCGATGTCAACATCGGGACAGATGACGAACCAAAAATCTTGAAATTAGGATCATCCTTAACCCCAGAAGAAGTAGAAATACATACGCGGATCCTCAAAGAACATCAGAAGGCATTTGCATTTAATTATAAGGAGATGACAGGAGTCGCACCCCACATTGCGGTGCACAACCTCGTCACTAAATCAGATGCAAAGCCAATTAAACAAAAATCAAGACCCATGAAACCCAAAGTAGCTCTCATGGTAAAGGAGGAGGTAATAAAACTCCTCCAGGTAGGATTCATCAAGCCAGTCGACTACTCCCAATGGGTATCTAACATCATTCCCGTTCTCAAGAAGAATGGAAAGATACGCATCTGCATAGATTTTGAGATATCAACAAAGCATGTCCTAAGGACGACTTCCCATTACCATCCATAGATGTTATTGTTGATGCAACAGCTAGTTTTGAACTTTTGTCTCTCATGGATGGATTCTCGGGATACAATCAAATCAGAATATCTGAGCAAGATCAAGCTAAAACCACATTTATAACTCCTTGGGGAACCTATTGCTACGTTGTTATGCCATTCGGTCTCAAGAACGCCGGTGCTACGTACCAGCGAGCTATGACATATATATTTCATGATCTAATCCATAAAATCATGGAATCTTACGTTGATGACTTATTGGCTAAGGCCAAGAAGCGTTGTGACCATCCGGAAGTACTCCGCGTCATTCTTTCACGCCTAATAGAATACGGAGTCACGCTAAACCCAGAGAAATGCGTCTTTGGTGTAACGGGAGGGAAGCTCCTAGGTTATATCATATCGTCACGAGGGATAGATGTCGACCCAACCAAAATCCGGGCTGTCCTCGAAATGGTTCCACCTTCAAATGAATCTGGAGTCAGGTCATTCCTCGGAAAGCTGGGTGCAATCCGAAGATTCATCCCGGACTTAAGCTTCGCCATTCATCCAATCAACAATTTACTCAAGAAAGACTATAGCATTGATTGGACCAAAGACTGCAATGAAGCCTTTGATGCAGTTAAGCGTTTCCTTTGTCACCACCTACGCTAATGCCACCTAAGCTAGATCACCGTTAATTCTATATTCACGAGCTACCGATGTCTCGCTGGCTTGTATGTTGGCCCAAGAAGACGATGACAAGAGAGAACGCGTGATTTATTTCATTAGCCGAACACTGCTCGACTATGAAACACGCTATACACAAGCAGAACGAGAATGTCTCACCATAGTCTTTGCAACCAAATGCCTAAGACATTATATGCTAAACCAGGAAACAAGGGTCATGGTAAAAACAGACCACTTATGAACTTTCCTCACACAAGGATCCTTATCTAAAAAGGCTGGATGTTTTATAACTCTAATGGGAGAATTCAAATTAACATTTATAAATCAGAAGTCGGTTAAAGGAAAAATTATCACAGATTGGTTAGCCGATAACCCATTAGATGGAGGTGATTTGGTAGATTTAGACTTTCCAGATGAGTGCGTATACTACATCAAAACCCGACCCTCTATCTCTGAGTGCCTTTGGTACACGGATATCATTAATTATATCATGGACCATACATACCCAGAAGGAGTTACACCGCAACAAAGAAGGTGGTTACGCATTATCGTAGCTAAATACGTCATTATAGAGCAGGTGCTCTATCGAAAAGCATTCGATGGAATGCTCCTAAGATGTGTCGACACGGAAGAATCCAAGAAGATTCTCCATGAATCTCACAGCGGTATATGTGGAGGCCACTTCGGTGGCCATGCCACCGCTCGAAAAATACATCGAATGGGCTATTTCTGGCCCACTCTAGAACATGACGCGATAGAGTTTGTACGCAGGTGTCATAAGTGCCAAGAATTCTCCCATGAGATCCACATGCCGGCACAAGCTCTGCAACCAATCGCTACTCCATGGCCCTTTTCTACATGGGGCTTAGATTTGATAGGGAAATTCTCTCCCTCATCCACAGATGGCCATAATTTCATAATCACGGCCACTGAATATTTTACCAAATGGGTAGAGGCTATGCCTCTTACTACTATACCTGGGTCTGTAATCGCCAAGTTCATTTTGAACCAAATCATTTGCAGGTACGGTATCCCACAAATCATTATCTCCGATAATGGAACTTCTTTTAAGAATGAAGAAGTTCACGAACTATGCAACAAGTTTAAGATAAGCCATCATACGGCTTCCCTATATTACCCTCAAGCCAACGGACAGGCTGAAGCGACAAACAAGACACTGAAAGCCATTCTCCTTAAAACGGTAAAAGAAAACAAACGAGATTGGCATTTGAAGTTATATCCGGCCTTGTGGGCCCACCGAACCTCAATAAGAACACCAATGGGAGCAACTCCTTTCTCGCTAGTATTTGGGGCAGAAGCAGTTCTCCCACTTGAGGTCGAAATACCCAGTCTCCACATTTCATTACAAGGGATTCTGGATGAAGACGCTTACAGAGAAGCACGTCTTTCCCAACTAGAAAGCCTAGATGAAACTAGGTTAGATGTTGAACACGGCATAGAGCTTATGCTGACCGAATGTGCCGGCAGTATAACAAGAAGGTCTATGAACGTGACATATACGAAGGTGATCTAGTTCTAAGACTAGACAGCCGTATCGACAAGAAGACCAGTGAAGGAAGGAAATTCCGGCCCAAATGGTTGGGCCCATACCGAGTCATGAAGGACTATGGAAAAGGTGCATACCTCTTATGTACGCTAGAAGGTGAGGAATTTGGCGAAACAGTCAATTCCCTGCACCTCAAGTGATTCTACGCATAAGCGGCTAGCACTACTTATATAACTACCTACATTGCATTTTCATATAGATTAAGATCATTTTGTCCGCTTGTTTCTTACATAAATTGTGATCAAGGAATCTATTCTCAAAGCAATTCACTACAAACTCATGATGTTGTTGGCATAAAGCTCTTTAATCATACCTCTCCATTTTCATGATATCATCAAATCATCTCGGAATCTTTTATCAAATAAAGTCAGACATGACGAAGTCTTAATGGTAACCATACCAAGATCTGCAAGTTTATTCTCACTTTGATTTCTTCTTAGGATAGGTGTCTTGCCTATGGTCTGTTCTAGAAGCTTCATGGTGTCACATCTATCCCATATGTACATCTCTTTGGAAATAAGCACATACTGACATTTTACTCGAGAAAACAAGTCAAAAAGTGATTAAACGGAAAATTTTAATTTTACACATTTCCTTGCCCCACCAACCTTCGGTGATGAGCTTGCGTCTCTTACTAGTGACGTAGGGTTGGGAAAGGATGGAAATGCCCTTACTCACCTATGCCTTGCCCACGGTGATAAACCCACGCTTCTTACTAGTAGCGTGGGGCAAAGTACAGGGGGTCCTCTTGACAAATAAATGTAAAAGGTCATATACAAACAATTCAAACTCTGAAACTTTGAGTCAAAAATGAATGAATCAGATGTTCAAAATTCCAAGAGAGTTAAAATCCTAAAAACCTAGATTTTGTCTACTGTGTGGCCATCTATGGATCCAAGTCTAGATAAACCACAAAGTAAGTTGCATTCTAAACTATGAAGTCACTTGGGTAGAGTAAGCTTGTAGCTTCCAATTTGGTTCCACCAAAGCTTTGTCTGTCTTTCACCACTATCATTTCAACTACACCTCATAACTTGTGCCCTTTCTAGCTCTCGATGATGAGCCCTCGCATCTTACTAGTTGTGTGGAGTTAGGAGTGGGGCAAGTTAATCTGTTCATCATGCTGGTTATATTCATCACTCTGCAAAACAAACATGAGGTATCCAAAATTGCTTACAGAAGCTAAGATTCAAAATCACATTTTAACTACATATATCAGCATCGTGAAATACACAAAAAGAAATAAACATTTGCATCATCTGTTCTCCATTGCATACATTCTAAAAAGCATACAAACATACATCGTAGTATACATAGAAAAGCTGGAAATAGAAGGGAAACCATGAGTGCCAAGATTTTGATCCAAAATGAATACGTATATATAAATGATCAAATGTTTATATACAATGCCATCATGCACTAAGCATGGTCAAAACACTCAAAGAGCCCGTGATATACAAAGAATACATAATGCAAAATACACGAGAGCCAAGAGGCCTCTCAATCCCTACGCGACCCCTCCGAAGGTGCACGCCCACGCCTAGGACTCAGCTACGCCGGTGCTCTGAATGTATGGAGGGCTCAGGGTCTCGAGGAGCAGCTGCAGTCTCACCACGAGAATGGCTCCTCATAAGATGCTCAGCCATCCTATAGCCCGCTAACTCAGTGCGGAGGGTCGACACCATCCTGGCCACGTGCCAGACAGGAGCAAAAATGTCGGTATGTCTACCGGCTGCTGAAGGCTCCCCAGCGTCCACGGATAGCTCTGCGCGGGTCCTATCCATGGGGATCATCAGGGAATCAGTACATACCCTGCGGATCAGATCCCGCCACTCATCAACAGTCTCTGCAAACAAAGGAGAAAATGAATTAGAAACTAAGCAAGAGGCTAAAAGATACAAAATAACAACTAAGGAGAGCCTACAAATAAACATTAAAAGGGAGGAAGGGTAACTTACTTGGATCCCCAGGCCTCCAAGATAGGTCGCTGGGACCGGCACCTGCCGCGGATGCTGCTGCTGACTGAGGGGCTGCTCCTGTAGTAGGAGCAACGTGTCATCCCACAACGGACTCATCCTCTCCAACATGGCCCTGGGAGAGTGGCTCCTCTGAAACTAGAGTGTCCCTCTCTGCGCTCTGCTCAGCCCTCTCTGCCTGCATGATATCCTGAGTATCATGCCACTCAGGATCGCTGTCCTCGGTCTCCTCCTCTGTCCCTCCCTCTATAAACTCCTTGGACTCGGAGTCAATATCAATAGGGTCATCGCTGCTATGAGCAGGACCCGCAGCTATCTGAAGTAAAGGTGCCCGAGGTGCACCAACTCTCCCTCTAGCACGAACTATCCTCCTGGCTGCAATGGGAATGCCAAGAGTAATCACATCAACCTCGGCCTCTAGGCCCCCCTCTGGCCTCGTGAACTGATCTGTAAACTGGTGCCACTGGGGGAAGCATACCCATGTAAGGAAGGCCAAACTGCTGAGGAACTCGGCCAAAGGGGTGCACCTCCACTCGTCCCACTCGATCGATAAGCTGCCCTGTGGTGGAGCAGGAGATCAAGGTAAGGGTCTCCTCGCCCCATATGCCGGCCATGAGCTGGTATGGTGTCGCCTCCATATCAGCAGTAGTCAGGGAGGCAACTGGCTGATGAGGTGCTCTAAGCACCGACATGTCTGCCCATCTGGCTGCCCTAACAGCTCCAGGATCTGCCACCTCCACACCCCTGCCATAAGGGATGAAGCGCTCATAAACCCAACTCATGACTAGAGTCGGGTGGCTCAGTGACTGCCCCTGTAAATGGACCACCCTATATAGATCGTGGTAGGTGGTCCCAAGAATATCTGTGCCCCAGGCGTATATCCAGCCGTGCCCCTCTATCTGTGCAATAATGGGGCCCCAGCAGTATAATAACGTGTCACCTCCCTTGTCCCCGATCAATCTCGAGGCAAGGATCCCCATGATGGCCTGGCGAAGTAAGGGGATAGGAAAAGAAGGAATGGATCGAACTCTCACCCCCTTCTTCAACCCCATGGAGATGACTGCATCTCCCATATATGCTGCCCACTGTGCAATCTGTGCCCGGGAGCCTGCTGTCTCTAATGTAAGTCACCTCCCGATGATCGGGACCCCCAGAATGCGGTAGACGTCCTCTAATGTAATGGTCCACTCACCACGGACCCCTGGCAATCGGAAGGTGTTCCGATCTGCATCCCAGTAAGAAAATAAGTCACAAAGGATGTGACTAGATGGTGCAACATGGGGCACGCGCGATATGCGCAGTATACCAGCCCTCTGAAGTATGTCCTCCTCGTCCTGTGAGAGGGCATCTAGTACCCCTGAGAGCCAATCACACACTCTCTCTCTGCTCCATCGGATGTACTCCTCTCTCACCTACATACACCCAAAAACACACAAAACAGAGCAAGTTAGCATCCAGGCAACATTGAGAAAGTCATAAAAACACGTAGAAATGCTAAAAATATAAGTGCAACCTCAAATATTAGTTCCTTTTGCATTCTGTGCAAAACCGCCGCCCTGAGCAGGGAGGCGGTTTTGTAACCGCCGCCTTAAAGGTGGCGGTCGTGTAACCGCCACCCTAAACAGGGCGGTGGTCATGTAACCGCCACCCGGCCGGGCGGCGGTCGTGGTCCGAAAACCCACGCGGGTTTTTAATCTAAAAAATCCTAAAACATGCAAAAAATGACCATTTAACCTAAAAATGGAGCCTACCCAGTAGGCGCCCCCCCTAGATGAACCTTTTAACACTAGCATTTTCAAAAATGACCCCCCCATTACAACAAATTTAGCATTTCAAATTTAAGGGGGAAAAACACAAAATTGAAGAAAACCAACCTGTGATCTAGCGGGGCGGTGTTCCGCATGTGGAGGCATGATCACGATCTCGCTATGAACGTTTCGACTCTAATCACGTAAGAAACCATCACCGTGGGTCCCAAAGCTCAAAATCGATCAAATCAACTCGCACAAATGAATAGGAAAATGGGTCCACTTTCATATATATGGAGTGTTGATGGAGGTAAGTTCCTATCCCCGCACGAATGGTACGTTCTCATTCCCTATTATTTTAGCGTTTATTTTCCAAACTATTGTATCTATCTGCACTTGAGTTCTCTCTTCATTTTGCAGGTAGCGGGAATTTCGGATGGCGTCATTTCAACACACGGACGTGTCAGGTATAACTTCTAACTTCCCATTTCGGGACTGCCATACTCGGACCCACCGTTTTACGCCTCTTCATGGCTAAAATGCTTCTCCGAGGGGGCAATATGTACGTACCCAAAATTGTAAGGTACTGTACTGCCGGAACAGTGTAACAAGTGCCCCAATGATGATACAGGTCTCCTCGCAAGGTGTTCGGGATCCGAGAAAAGCCCTCGGAGTATGCGTTAACATCCTGCATGCCCCGCCTAGCCCCCGCGTCCTTTGTTTTTCCCTTTTCCCTCTTTTCTTGGCCTTTTGCTCTTCAGTGACGAAACCGCCGCCCTGCGGCATGGCGGTCCTGTAATCGCCGCCCTGCTCAGAGTGGAGGTCCTTTACGTGTTTTCTAGAAAGTGTTTTGACGCGACTCACGTAAAAGATCAATGTTTCACCAGCTTTCCTTGCCGACTTGGGCATGCATTTATGTTTTTGGTCCCCTGGAATAGTGTTTGGCCATTGTTTATGGTTTTTAGAGTTCTGTTTGGTTTTGATCTTTGGGTGAATGGAGAGTTATAAATAAGTGGCTTATGCTCAAGCAAATGGTCTGATCTTTTGCTCTCATCTCCTAATTTCAGTAATTGATCATTATCTTGTTTAGAAGCCATAGTTTGGTTCATTTGCATGCTTAGTTAGCATTGTTCAATTGTTGGTAAGCCACATATCCACTTGTGTAAACGGTGTTATTATTTTATCCAATCCATTGGAGTAGAATAGCTTAGGAAGCCATTAAATTTGTAGGTTTTTCTCTTCAAATAGGATAGTTTCAGGTTCTGGTCGCTTTATGTTGCATGACTTACAGTAAAATCCCGCTAGGAATCGCATAAGCCAAGCTCTGTACTCTTGCGCTATCCCTCTCCTACTTGCATTTTTGGTCTGCATTCTGAGTTGTCCTTGTCCCAATATCTACTTCTGTCGAGGCTAGCATTACACGCTTTTCTGGATCCACGTGAACACGAAAGAACGAGGAGATCACACTGAGGGGACAAGATCACACACACCATCGGATTCACCACTGTTCTGCGGAATCCATGTTTTAACTTTCAAAGTTCTAGTTAGAATCATATCAAATAAAATAGTTAATTGCTTCATTTCAGTAAATTCTATTCTCGATATTGCGGGGAAGCTGTGAAGATTGATTGTTTAGAATAAACCTACAAATCACACGATGCAAATAACTACACTCGATTATCTTGTTTGTTTTAAATTGTTATTTAGTTGTTATTTCTAGATACATTTAAATAGCTACTTTCCTTAAATTCTTAAAAGGTTTCTCAGAAAAATAGAAGTTATATATGTTTTAGATTTATTCCACGTAGTTAGAATTTGCTTGAAGTTACTGATTAGATTTACATTTTGTTTTGTATGACAATCACGGGACCTCGGGAGCCCGGGAATACATATTTGAGCAGATCGTTCCTCAACCAAACCTCGTCACAAAGCAATAGTTGACATAGACCAAAATCTCGAGAATACAAGTATTCCAAATAACAATGATTTACAAGCCCGATCGGTTCTCGGTTGAGAGGGTTAAATATAGAAGATGACCAAGCACACACGTTTTGGTCAAATCAACCAAATTACAGATGCCCCTAGGCAAAACATTCACATGATTTGTAGAAGGGTTGAAAGAGAACAAACCTTTGGTTGTGATCCTTTGGTCCCACCCAGTGCGGGAGACACTCTCACAGACATAGATACTAGTTTAAGGATCCAGGTTACACGAACATAGTTTGAGAAAGTGTATGATTACTAGATACTAGGGATTAGGAATTGATTTCGTATATGACCATAACAGATGCGCAACAACCAAGAGTCTACGGTTGTGATCCATAGATCCCACAGCCCAACGAATCCACAAGTCAATCAGATATAGACTTGGTGTGTAGTAGGTGAGAATGGGTGATTTGGTTGTGTGGGTAGAGGAATGGTTGAGTTTACAAGTAGGTAGAGGATGGGAAATGAACATGCAAAGTATAAATAATAATATAAATAATAAATACTAAAATAGACTATGCTTTAGTAGAAGATACACTTCTTGTGATGTAAGTTTAATGGCTAAAGGGTGATGGTTGTTGATAAGAAGAATGGTGTTTGGTACCATGGTAGTGCTTCCTGGAATGCTTTTGTGAGTGATATACTTTTGGATTTGTCCTAGTCTTTGGCTATGGATGTCTGTAGGTGCAAAAAGGATCTGGTTCTAATTGCATACAACTCTCTTCTTGTCCCCTTGATCTCAGAATGTGCCAACCCAAAAATAAGGTTGCTAAGGTGAATAAATGATAAGCAAACGGTAGTTCCGGGTTGGACTGGAACTAGTTTAGGGGTGACCAACATCGGTTAAGGCAGGATTCCCTAGGTTTACTAAAAATGGCAGATCTCACATCTTTTGGATCAAGTTCATTCCTTTTTCTGTGGATCAGAATGGACATTACCTTTTATGAGTGGGAAGGTGGTTAGAGGAATAATAGGCCTTGATTTTTTAGGTTTGGACCAAGTCTTATTCATTTATGGAAACATGCCAAGAATAGGTCTAGGGTGAGGTGGCTAGGTATTAAGTAATGAATATTATGAGGATTGGTATTAATTTAATTAAGTTAATTAAATTAATATTAATGTGGGGTTGAAGGGGCCATGGTTAGGTGGAAATTATCTTAATTAAAATAATTAAGTAATGAATATTGTGAGGATGGGTATTAATTTAATTAAGTTAATTAAATTAATATTAATGTGGGGTGGAAGGGGCCATGGTTAGGTGAATATGTTTGAGTTGGTTATTCGACGGGAGCCAAGGGGAGTGTGACCCAATTTTGGTGTCTACATTTTGCCCCCTTTTATTGCATAGCTTGTATTGGTAAGTGACGCTGACAAAAATAAGATGTGGTTGCCCCATGTGTGGGTGAAGGTGATCCCCCTCAAACTAGGAACTAATGAGGTGGAAGACAAAATTGGTGAGTGGTTTGATAAAAAGTGGGTGTGATGAAGATGAGGGTGGGTAGATGGGGTAATGGGTCAAAGGTCAAATCAGGAAAATAGGGAAATGGGCTAGGGTCAAAGGTAGTGATATTCGAATGCACACACATGTATAAACTACGGCATGGTACTAGATTGAAGAGCTTGCAAACTCTACATCATCCAAGGTCGATAGGTTTATCCCAATAAGGTTGAAGTGATTTTGTTATCCAAGGTATATGATATGGTCCGGGAGCACAACAGAGGCTAGGTGTAGGAATGTGTAGGTATGTTTTGGTACACCAAAAGGTGGGTCGGGATAAATAGCACGACAATAGGAAAGGTAAGTTCATTAGGGTAAAAAACATGGGTGACAACGTCGTAATGTATAATAAGCACATTGATTCAAAGGTCACTATCGGTGTTCCAGTCCAGGCATTAGGTCATGATATTGGTAAGGCTAAGGTAAAGGTAAAAGAACAAGGCCCTAAATAAAAATAAGGACAAGTGTAGGTAATGGAGGCTTGTCGGTAGGTTACAATAGAGAGTATAGGGGGCAGTGAGCCCCAGGATAGGGTTGGGGCGAGACTACTAGTGCACAAAGGCTAGCTCAATGTGAGGGGCCATCAGAGGGTAGATCGAGGTGAGGTGGAGAGAGGTTGGTAGGGCACCCCATTGGAGGGGAGATGGAGGAGACTAATGAGATAGGGATGGATATCAGGTGGGGTGACGATTAGTCACCATTTATGATCAGTGTATCCATGTTTTGACACATTTTTATATATATACTTCTGTGTGCCAAAGATAGTGATGATGTACATGAGAGTTTTTTTTTTTGAGCTTTTTATCATATATCGGCCTACGTGTTGAAGATGGTGAGGATGTGTATGAGAGTTGTTGAGATACCTGCATTTATTTGTATCCATGTACACATGTATTTATATACATACTTTCGATTTATAGATGATGGTATGTATAGTATGGATGGTGTATTTGCTTTTAATTTATGTTATTATGTGTGTATGTGATGGAAACTAGGTGGATTAGGCATGATGGAGTCAGGTTGGTTTAGGCATGATGGAGTCAGGTCGGTTTAGGCATGATTGAGTTAGGTTGTGTAGGCATGATTGAGTTAGGTTGGTTTAGGCATGATGGAGTTAGGTTGGTTTAGGCATGATGGAGTCAGGTCGGTGTAGGCATGATTGAGTTAGGTTGGTTTAGGCATGGTGGAGTCAGGTTGGTTTAGGCATGGTGGAGTTAGGTTGATTTAGGCATGATTGTGTTAGGTTGGTTTAATCATCTTCGGAGTCGGGTTAGTTTAAGCATGGTGGAGTTAGGTTGATTTAGGCATGATTGAGTGTCCAAGTTATAGGTGACATGGGGGAAAAATGGTGATGTATATATAGGTTATGGCTTAAATTCCCAAATATGTGCTATAATGGAAATGTGAAAATGATAAATGAATGATTTGATGATGTGATAAAAATGTGTATTAATTGATGCTTGTTTGGTTTAATTTCCAGTTATTGATATAGAATGGAAACTAACTAGGGTAGAATGTGAATAGGAAAGTGAAAGGGGGAATTGGTTAGGGTAAAGAGTGGCCGAGCTAACCTCTAAGGGCCCCATGCCCTTGGAGTGCTACCTACATAGTCCCAGTGAAAAGGGACCTCAGGCCAATGTAGTTCTCCCATAAGCTAGGGAAGATTATGATAAAGTAGAGGAATGGGTTGGTAGGTGTGAGGCATGGTTGAATGTAGGTCATAGGCATGATTGAGTTTAGGTCGTAGGCATGGTTGAGTGATTTTTAAATATAGGTGTTGATGATCTGGTCTTGTATAGGATAATCAATAAGTAATGAGGAAGGTGAATGGTAAGAGGTGGTAAAAGAGCCACTTAATTAATAAGAACCCTAATGAGTCGACCATACCTAAGAGGGGCTCAGGAATGTAAGACCCTAAAGGTGAAGAAAGTCACATAATCATGAAAATGTTACGGTGGCGAAATTCCCTTGAGTAAAGAGGAAATTAGGCTAAAAAGGCAAGGTGGTGAGAATGGGCGGTTTAGCGTAACTTAGTGTATGACAACGTGTTTTTGGAACAAGAAACCCATGATAAAAAATAGGCAATTCCATGACGAAAATTTCATCATTTTCTTCATTTGTTTGTTTTTAATAGGTGATAGATGCGGGAAGTCTATATGGGATGAGTATATTATCTCCTTGATATCTTCATGAAGCTTCTAGATATTTTTATTGGATTTGTGAAATGACTTGATATAGCTGTCCTTGAGGAGTAGTCTATTTATAACAATGACATAGAAGAGATGTCCCTTTTGAGGGAGTCATATTTTTTGGAAGTTTTACTCAAGGAGTGGCCTCCTTTTTTTTTTGTACGTTTAAGTCATGGAAAAGACTATAGAGGAAGAGTAGGTTCTTATTTGGATGAAAAACCATAGTACACAAGAGTTAACTATAAAAGGGGTGGTTTTGAGTGATGAGCGACCATGGATTCCATTATGAAGAAGATGAAAATTATCCATGAGAATCATCTTTGTGAGTAAAGCCATGGTACTCATATTGAAGATAAGGCTGAAAGGTGATGGGTAATCACATGATTCTTGTTTAGTTGTGGATCTTCAAAAATGGGAAATATTGAAGGTGGAAAAAACTCAAGGGATGAGTGATAAACTAACGAGAAAGTGCTATATAACTTGATGTCAACAATAAAATGGTCAAAGATGCAAGATAGTAAGGGGCTTAGGTTTTGGTTTACCTTCGAGTGAAGATAAATGATAAACACCTGATCCATAGGCATGGGTAATGATATAGGGTCCGAGCCAATTAGGAGGAAATTTACTCCGTTTACTTTTCTCTTCTTTGGTTACATTTTGATTTTCCTATAGGAAGAGGTCACCGAATTGAAAGTTTCATTCATGAACATGTTTTTCATAGGCACATTTGATACTTTTTGGTAGATTTGGAGATGGTCAGGAGCATTAAGACAACATTCATCTAATAACTCAAGTTGTGCCAAACGATCTTGGTGAAAGCCATCATTGTTGAGCATTTCTTGTAGTGAGATGCGGAGAGATGGAATTTGGAATTCGAGAGGTAAGACAACCTCGATCTTGTAGAATAGAGAGAAGGGTGTGGTAGCAATCAAAGTGCGAATGCTAGTGTGATAAGCCCACAAGGTGAAAGGAATGTGCGTATGCCAATCCTTCCTCGTATTATTGACTACCTTCATAAGAATTTTTTTCAAGGTTTTATTGGTCGATTCGGATTGACCATTGGTTTGTGGGTAATAAGGTGATGAGAAACTGATTTGGATGCCAAAATAATTGCATATTTTGCGTAGGGTTTTGTTTTTGAATTGCTTTCCATTATCAGTGATGAGGCGGCGAGGAACACTAAAGTGACAAATGATGTGATGGTTGATGAATTCACATATTTTCTTAGATTTTTTAGAAATGAGAGGAATGGCCTCTACCCATTTAGTGTAATATTCAATAGTGGTTATGATCCATTTATGGCATTGTGAAGAATCAAGGTTGATCTCACCGACAAGA
This sequence comes from Taxus wallichiana var. yunnanensis, assembly GCA_018340775.1. Taxonomy (NCBI): domain Eukaryota; kingdom Viridiplantae; phylum Streptophyta; class Pinopsida; order Cupressales; family Taxaceae; genus Taxus; species Taxus wallichiana. The sequence goes on from CM031244.1 coordinate 274,466,214, forward strand.
TCTACACACCCTTGATAGAAAGGCAAAAGGTCTCGTGCGACCTGTAAGGCATGACTAGGTGTGTGATGAAGATTAGCATGTTGTTGGAATTTCATGCAACATTTGACATAATCAAAACAATCACGGTTTAGGGTTGGCCAATAATAGCCTAGGTGAAGAATGCATTTTGTGACAGTTAAACCACTAAAGTGACCTCCAAAAATTCCATCATGGACTTCCTTAATGGTGTAGGGAATTTCAAAACTTGTAAGGCATCGTAAGAGAATGCATCAAAGCCATGCTTGTAAAGAAGACCACCCATGATGACATAACAGGAGAAACTTTTAATAAAATCACGTTATCCATTATGAGTGAGATTGGTGGGTAGAATGGAAAGGGAAAGATAGTATACATATTGCTTATACCAAAGGTCACATGGGTCTGGGGAAATGGTTCCTACAGAGTAGACCTCACAAGGTAAATAAGAGGGTGATTGTAGCCTTTGTATTGTGACAAATACTTTAGATTCAATGGGCAAAGAAGGTATATGAGAAGCTAAGTAGGCCATGGTATCTGTAAATCTATTGGTAGATCATGGGGTGGTTTGAAGTGCTTAATGGTCAAAGGTGGTCAAAATTATGTGTACATGATGCTTATACTTTTAATTATCTCATTACGACATTGGTATATACCTTTGACTTGGTTTATGACAAGTGAGAATCACCAAAGATATTGATGGACTTAACATCCAAGGAATAAGAATCACGAAGGCCCAATACGAGTGCTTCGTACTCAAGCAATATTGTTTGTACAATAAAAATCAAGTTTGAAAGACAAAGGCATATGTTCACCATCAAGAAGAATAAGAATAACACTAGCCTCACCCCACGCTGACACTTGGAGCCATTGAAGAAGAGTGTCATTTGGTAAGAAAGTTCATCTAGGAGAGGGTATTTATACACTTGTCGGGAAATCGAAGTTAGAGGGTTGATTCTCAGAAATAGGTGCATCGATCAGTTGGTCAGCGATATCCTAGCTCTTGATGGACTTTTGATGAATTAATTCAAGGTCAAGGTTAGCAAGAAGAATAATCCAATATGTGACACGTTAATGTTGATAGGGTTTAACATACATATAGTGTAATGGGTCGAGTATTAGTAATGATTAAGGTTTTGTGGTCGAGTACGTAATGGCAAAGTTTGGTGGCAACAAAAACTAAAGATAGGAAGATTTTTTCGGTGTGGGTATATCTAGTTTCGTAGTCCATAAGGGTATGGCTTATGTAATAAACCACTTGCTCTCTATCTTGCTCATTGCGATGAGTGATGATCATGTCACCTAAAGAATGGTCACTGGCAAAAATATATAGGTAAAGGGCTGGTCATCCTTAGGAGGAATGAGCAATGGTGGTTAAAGGAGGTATTGTTTTAAGGCTTTGAAGGATTTATGACATTCATCATCCTACTTGAATAAAACATCTTTCTTAAGAAGGTGATGAAATAGTTAACAATGGTCAGAAAGTTGCGAGATAAAATGACGAATGGATTACAACTTACCTTGTAGGCTTCGAAGTTGACAGAGATTAGTGGGTGGAGGAATTTCCAAAATAGCCTTGAATTTAGCAAGATCGACTTCTATGCCACGTAAAGAAACGATGAAACCTAGGAGTTTTCCTGAAAGTACCCCAAAGACACACTTCTTTGGTTGAAAATGAACACAATACTTGATGAGATAGTCAAAGATGACCTTAAGGATGGGAAGGTGTTTGGTTTGACGTTTGGATTTGATAAGAAGATCATCTACGTAATCTTCCAATATGTGATGCATGATGTCATGGAAGATGTAAGTCATGGCTTGTTGGTATGTAGTGCCAAAATTTTTAAGGCAAAAAGGCATGAATCGATAGCAGAAAGTCCCCTAAGGGGTGATGAAGGAAGTCTTTTGTTGATCTTCTGGAGCTAGTAATATTTGATTATAACCCGAGAAACCATCTATGAGTGATAACATTTCATGGCTAGTGGTGAGATCAACTAGTTGGTCAATGCCTGGTAGGGGAAAGTCATCTTTGGGACAAGCTAGGTTGAGGTCATGTAAGTTCATGCAAATGCGGAGTCCCCCTGTCACCTTTTTGATAGGTACGATGTCGAGAAATCCATTGGGGATAGTCAATGGGTAGGATGAAGGAAGCGAGAGAAGGTCTTTGAAGCTCTTCTTTGACCGAAAAGCAATGCGAGGATGTGTTTTCCATGAGCTTTTGTTTGATGGGTTTGGCATCAAGAATGGTGATGATGTTGTGTACCATGATTTTTGGGTCGATCTGGGCATATCAGCATATGACCGGGAAAAAGCGTTGCTTATGGTCCCGAAGGAAAGAAGTAAAAGCTTCCTTTTGAGTAACATCTAAAGATTTTCCTATCTTTAGAATGTGTGGGTCATCTGAGTGTTAATGTTGTTTTGAAATGGAGATTCATTTAACATTGTTTACGTCTCGGAAGGTAATGACTAGTGAATATAAGAATATTCCGCACCAAGGTAAGTGAGGATGGATTCATCATCCGACATTGAATGATGTCGATAGAAGGTGTATTGTCATTGATCATGTCAGGATACATGAATGGGAGAGAAGAGGGAACCTCACCATCGTGTTGATAGGCCATAGGTCCCATGGAAATGGTGTTTATGAAAAAAAAGTTAGGAGGAATAGATTTGGGATCTATGGACTCGTGGGTGAAGAGGGTAATGTGGGTGAATGAGGTGGGGAAGGTTTTCCATCCTGAATGAGGTCAACACGAACCTTCTTGGAAGGTGGTGCATCAAAACCAATGCCACTATAGTCATTGTGTTTACAAGAGGTACAAGAAATGATAGTATGGTGGCCCTGTTTGTAAAATCCGAAGCCAAATCCTTTCCACGCGCACCGGTGGAGGAAAGTGTGAGTAAAGTGGTGGTTAGTGAGGGAGTGTAGGTCGAGATGAAAATGGTTGGGTTTGGGATGGAGGTTCGGGTTTATAGGTGGCAATATCAAGTCCCCATACATTAGATTGGTGTGAAGGTGGGGAGGGCCATAAGGAAAAATGTCGCCAATGCGAATGTTATAACTAGGGTGTTGAAATAGGTTCCCATACTCTTGTGGGGTGAGGAAGGTATCGATATTATATAAGTGGTATTCCCAGAGTGAGGCATTTAAAAACACCTTCTACGGGATCTATAGTCGATATGTGGGTAGTGGGGATAAACGAATCGCTAGATGATGGGAAAATACGTAAGTCTGCGGTAGAGGCTGCAACGGCTGAGTAGGGATAACAAGGTTAAATGCATGAGAGGTAGTGGTAGTATTGGTGGATGGGTTTGTAGGGGAAGGCGAAGTAGGGATAGTGGTAGATGCCTTGACTGGTATAAGCACATCATTGGGCTGGTATAGCATGTTACAGGTCTTGAAAGGAGATGGGTCGGTAGGGATGGTGTAATTATGTCCTTCATGTCCAAATTTGAGGTAGTGATGTAAATTCGAAGGGACAAAACCCATGACATGGATAAAGGTCAGCCAAATAATAGATTATATTGGAAATCCCCTTCAAGGACATAGAAAAGTTCTGGATAGTGCGAGGACCCACACACGGACATGGAGAATGACAGTACCCAGGGTAGAGGTCATGACATCATTGAAGGAGCGCAACATAACCGCAGGTTACCATGCATGCAATTGGTAGGTATTCACATTTGGTTGTATGCATGGGAGGAGATGATGTTAATACTAGCACCACCATTGATCATAACACATCATATGTGTATATTATCGATAAAGACAAAGATGAAAAGAGTGGGGTTGGGGTCGTTAGACTAGAAGGGAGCGATCTCTTCATCTAAAAAGATGAGGGTAGCTACTTGGTGAGTAGGTGGAGGCATAGAGGAAGGTGATGACCTAGTGAGAGAGGCTATGTGGTGAGGGGTAATGATGGAGGCTATGGGCATGGGGTCATTTGGTAAAACCTCAATATATTGAAGGACCTCCATGAGGGCTTGACGATGTGACTTAGAGGTTTAGACGAGGTCATATAAAGACATTTTGAGGGGGATTGGTGTAGTTATTTTAGCATTATGTGATGTGTGACCCCATCGGAAATAGGATATGTAGGACCTCGAATGGTGACTTTGGGTATGGGGTGCGAATGGTATATGCAGTACAGTGGTCGATCTCAAATCTCGGGGATGGATCAAAGAGTTGTGGGGGTGGAGATATTGGTCACCGAGTAGGTAATGGAAGAAGATCCGGAGAAATTGGTGGAGGTAAAATGGGGTCCTCATCAAGAAGATAATCATCGTCAAAATTTTCGTCAAGAGGACATAATTGAACAAGGGCGGGTTTTAACACCTTACAATTCTCTACATTGTGTCTTGACACACAATGGTAGGCACAAATTTTAGTTTTTTCAAACCCTTTTGGTTTGGGTTTGAGTGGGTCGCAAGGTCTAAGAGGTGGTAATGTGATGACATAAGTTTCAAGGTGATTGGTTAAGATTTTGGCATAGGACCTTGCTAGTGGATCACAATGGGAGGTGAGCTTAGGTTTGGGTATAAATTAGGATGATTGTGGAGGAAGAGGCTTTACCAGAGAGGGAATGGGTTGGTCCACTAGTTTGGTGTGTGTAGTGGTCTTAGGTCTTGGTTGCATCTGCTTGGGTACGGACATGGTAAAAGAGTTGGCGATGGAAGGTTTGGTTGGTTTAACTACCTTATTGGAGGGTAACATATTTTTACCTTTAAGTTGCACCATTTTGGGAAAAGGTGACATGGGTGTATGATCTGTAGAGGGAAAAGTAGATGGTAGAAGAGGATGGGTTACCCATAGGGGTAACCAAGTTGCTATGGAGGTGGTTGGTAGAGGTTGGGTAGAAGGTGTGAGTGGAAGAGAGGAAAGTGTCATGAGTAGTGAAGAATTTATGGATGGTAGTAGTGACAGTAAGGGTGGTAAGAAGGTTACGGGTGTGATGTAGAGGTTGTGTGGATCACTTGGGTATATTAGAGGTTTGTGATGAGGAGGTGGGATTCTACGTTCTTGGTTTCTTGGTGGAAGGATTTCACTTGCCCGAGAGGTCTTAGGATGGATGAAAAGTAAAGGTGACAATGGTGTGGTAGGTGAGGTTGGTGTATGAGGCATAGGAAGTTGGGTCTTCTTTTTAGGGGCCGGAATAAGTTTAGTGTTTGTTTGGAAAGATGTGGCTAAGTCTAATTTGATGGGTGGGTGAGTAAGGTTCGATGTCGGCATGACCCCTAAGGTAGTGATGGGTTTAAGTAAGGGAGATGATTTAGGCATGGGCATGTGTTTGGGTGTAGATGCATGTTGGGTTATGGGTAGAGATGTGTGTTGGGCCATGGGTGGTGACATGAAAGGTATTGCAATAGTCATGGTTGTGTTTGGTTTGGTCACTTGAAACACTTTTGGATAGATAGTGGAAGTTTCGATGAGTGACAAATGCATTTGGGTTAAAACATGAACTAGAAGACATCCCTAAAATAAGGCTCTATCAACATAGTCCAGCGATCGGCCAAGCATGAAAATGGTACTTTTGTAAGTGGGGCCAATGTGGATCGAGTAGTAATCCCCATAAAATGTGTTTGAGATATAGGGAAATGGCTAGCCTCAGATTCTATGGGTAAGAGAGATGAAAGCAGATTAACGAGATCTTGAAGGTCGATGGTGAATGGTCATCTAAAGGCAATGGTATTTCTATAGGATCCTATATGGGTAGAGGAGAGGATGGGCTAGATGAGGTTAATCTCCTTGTGATGGTGTAGGTTGTGGACATGTATCTCCTATGAGTAGGAGAGGTGCCACGATGATTTGCTCGAAATTTGAGGGGTCAAAGGTGGCGGGATAATTATAGGCTCTTCCACGGGTAAAGGAGAAAATTAAAGGGGTTCCTCATGGGTGGAGGAGTAGATGAAATAGGATCTTGTGTAGGTAGGGAGCTCGGGCTAAGATTTCATCTATGGAAGGAACATGCTGCAAGAAGAAATAGCTGGTATGTGTCAAAAAATAGCATGGACCTCACGGACATTGCTTATCATTGGTTGAAGTGTCACCAGCTTGGTTGGAAGATGGGGCATGATTAGGGAATGGATTCTTGAAGATATGTAGGTTTTGGTTAGTGGGTGCATTTGGGTTATCCAAGACTACATCTCCATTATCTAACATTTCTTGGATGATATTCTTAAAGGTGATGCAATTATCATCACTATGACCTTTGACACAATGATAGTTGCAAAAGTCATGTTCTTTATACCATGCGGGCATGGGGTGCTCAGGGTCAAAACCAGTGTGTGGTTTTATAGGTGGAAGGGTAATGACACTAACCTTAATAAGATTTTCCAAAACAAAAGAATAAGGTTCTCCTATTGAAGTGTACTTTCGTTGTTCTCATTTGAATTGGAAAGCTTGGATGGGAGAGAGATTAGAAGGAGGTTTGGTGGGGTTTGATGGCTAAGGGGGCCAACTTTGAGAACTAAAATGTTGGTAGATCCTTTAGGTTTTGAATAGTTGTTTTGGGGTTTCGAAGATGAAGAAGCATCATTTGATTTAAACACAATGTTCTTGTTATGCAGTTGAATTTTCTTCTCTTCGATAGCACAAATTTCCAATTTCCATGCCATGGTGAATGCCTCGTCAAAAGTGCAAAAGGTATGCACCTACATGGTTAGTGAGATGTGTCTAGTGCAAACTCGAGTAAACAAGTCTATGAGTTTAGTTTAAGGTAATTGAAATGTGAGTTGGTTAATTAGGTTGCACCAGTGAGTGACAAAGTTAGTGATAGACTCATCTTGTATTGTCATGTGGAATAAAGATCAGTCATGGTGACTTTCTTAACAATGTTGATTGAGAAGTGGTCTAAGAAGGCTTGGGCTACTTGATTAAATGAGTAGATGGAATGTCTGGGTAGCCCACTGTACCATTCCAATGCAGGTCCTGTCAGGGACATCAAGAAGGTCCATAAGAGTAAAGTGTCTTCATGGGTGATTAGGTAACACTCATGTTTGAAAGACCACAAATTTTGTTGTGGGTCTTCTTTACTATTAAAATAGTTGAATTTTTGCATTTCCCAATGTATAAGGTATGGGCGAATAGGGATGGATGGATGAATGGGATCATTACATATTTCATCGTAGGTGAGAGAATTACATGAGCCAGAAACCAATGCTTCTAATGTCTGCATCCTTTCCATCATCAATTTGATGAGGTCACCTGGTAGGTTACGATGGAAGGGAACCTCCTCTAGCATAAGAGGGATGGTAATGAGCATGTGATGTGGATGGAATTCGGTGTATGGTGATGCCGAATAGGGAGGTTGGGAATAGGGGATGATATAGAGGGAATATATCCGAGAATGGGTGATGGATAAGATAGGAGGTTGTTGATAGTATGCATATGAAGGTGGGATGGTCACGGTGACTCTGAAAGTAGCAATTGGGGGCGAGAGATTGTGGGATGGAGAGGACAAGATTTTGGAATAGAGTAGGGGTCGCCAACACCACTTGTAGTTATGTTGTAGTTGGTATCTATGAGACAATGGGTGTAGATGGGGCTATGGTTTGAGTGGTTAATGAGGGGACAATAGATACTATGGGTGTGAATAATACTACGTATGCAATGGTCATAGCGGGTATGGGGTCTAGCTATGAAACCACTAAGGGTAAAGTGGGTGAAGGTAAAACTGCATTAGTAGGGGCTGATACAGAAGTGGGAATAAGGGTAGGAGAGATGGATACATGCATGTCATATATCAAGTAACTTGAAGAGTCTCGGGTGGAAGAGTGGGAAAGGTAGAACTGTAAGGCTGTGAGATTCTGATTGAGGAGTCATGCAAATTCCTCGTCACCTATGGAAATGATGGTAGGTAGGGTTGGATCCATGGGTGACAAATAAAAGGGTGGTGAAGGACTAGGCAGGAGTGGTTGATGACTAGCATGGAATATAAGGGTGTTAGCTTAGTTGTGAGTCAAAACCATGTGAATGAATGTATATCAGGTGATGTTGTATCCTTAAAATGACACAAAGAGTAGTAGGAATGAAGAAAGCATGTGTTTATAGGTAGATTTGGGAAATGTATTAGTTGAGATTCAACACAGGGTAACTGAGGCCAGGTAAGGATGACCGATGATGGTTTAAGGGTAACTATACATACCCAAAATTGTAGGGTACTACACCACCGTAACAACAATGTAACACGTGCCCCAATGATGATACATGTCTCCTCGCAAGGTGTACGGGATCTGGAAAAGCTCTCCAAGTATGCGTTAACATCCCGCATGTCCCGCTTAGCCCCTGCATGCTTTGTTTTTCTCTTCTCCACTTCTTTTATTTGTGTTTTGGTCTTAGTGATGAAACCACTACCCCGACAAAACCACCGCCTGCAGGTGGCGATCTCGTGACCACCACCCGGGCATGGCGGTCCTTTATGCATTTTCTAGAATGTTATTCTTAATGTGAATCGTGTAAAATTTCAACGTTTACCAGCTTTTTTCACTGCCTTTGCTCGTATTTATGATTTTGGTTCCATAGAATAGTGTTTTTGCATTGTTTATGGTTAAAGAGTTCAAATTGGTTTTCACCTTTGGGTAAATGGGGATTCTTTAAATAGCTGGTTGATCTTCAAGAAAATGGCCCCTCAAAAATTGCCTCTCATCTTCTCATTTCATATTTTTAGTCTTTTAGTTCTTAGGAATTCATAGTTTCCATTTGTTGCATGCATAGTTAGTATTGTTTCTTTGTTTAGAAGCCACATAATCTTCCTGTGCTAGTGTTGTTACTATTTCACACAATCAATTGAGATATGATAGTTTTATTTTCAGATGCGAAGCCATTAGAGTTGCAGAGTTTTGTTAAGTCAAGAATAATTGTCCCGGAGTTTTGGATGTTTTGTGTTGCATGACTCATGATAAATCCCGCTAGGAATCGCATAAGCCAAGCTCTTTTCTCTTGTGCTATCCCTCTCCTACTCACATTGTATTAAGTCTACATACAAAATTACCATTGTTCCAATACCTATTTCTGCTGATGCTAGCATTACACACTTTTACGGATTCACATGAGCACGAAGGAGCGAGGAGATCATGCGAGGGGACAAAGCCATACACCATCGGATTCGCCATGCTTTGTTCTACAAAATCCAGTTCAAGATTTCAAAATTCTAGTTAAAGTATATCAAATAGAATAGTAAAAACATTTCATTTGAGTTAATCTCACTTTCAATATTCTTTGGGAATTTGTGGGGATTAATAGTTTACGATAAACTATGATTCATTCCTCACTTACGAGGTAGTATCGAGAGTCTTTCAAATAGATTAGATCAGTTATTTCATTATTTAGAATAGACTTACAACTGTTGCCTGCATGGGTAAGTAGCTATACTCGGCTACCTTGTTTGTTTTAAATTTTGTTATTAATTTAGTTGTCAATCGCTAGATATTTTAAATAATTGCTCTTTCAATTTCGTTCACATAGTTCATCAAAAACACAAAAATAGAGAAGTTATATATGCTGTAGATATACTTTACATAGTTAGTTTTACTCTGCTTGATTAGATTTACATTGTTCCTTTTGTATGATAATCATGGGACCTAGGGAGCCCAGAGAATACGTATTTGAGCCAATCATACCTCAACCCAATCTTGTGGCAGCAATAACTGACGTAGATCAAAATCTTAGAATCCAAGTCTTTCGAACAATAACAGACCTACAAGAAATTAGCTCACAATTAAGAGGATTAAATGTAGAAGATGACAAAGCGCATACGTTTTGGTCAAACCAGCCAAACTATAGACTACCCTAGATAAATATCCACATGACTGTAGAAGGGCTTGAAAAAGAGAAAATGTTCGGTTGTGATCCTTTGGTCCCATAGCTTGAGACACGAGAAGACATTCTAACCGATATAGACACTAGCTTAAGGATTCAAGTTGCCAGGATGCCTATAAGATACTCTGAGAAGATTACACAACTGTTAGCTCTAAATATAGAAGCCGAAAAGGCATACGACTACTGGATACTAGGGGTTAGGGATTGATTACGCACATGACCATAGGAGGTCCGCAAACAACCATGAATCTATGGTTGTGATCCATAGGTCCCCTGACCAAAAGAGTCCACAGTCAATCAGGAGGCGTAGATCTTGGTTTACGCACATTAGTATTTAGATCCAGTCCACTTCCACCAATCATAATTGCACAACTATCGACTAGACACGGCATGACTAATCAAGCCAAAAATTTCTGGACTAGACCGAGAGAATTACCCATAGAATCCACCATCAGTCCATCATTCATTTTCATGAGCGTGTGCAGAGGCATACATGAAACAATCCCAAGTCATTTTCCATGTATCCCATAACCTATAGATCGAATCATGCGAGCTCAATATTGATTGGAGCCTTTGAGCTTTCATCCTCACCGACCGATCTATTACACGAGTTCAGTTACGAGGGCCTTCTTTACCTTAGATTCACAGATCCCATTAGTGTGTGTCAAAGACATAAGATTTCCCAATTAGTTTTCCATACCCCACGTATATTCCATCCCCACCGGCTGTCTCGGCACGACCTCGGGAGGTCGGGTGCGAGGAAGAGTTACTTGTAGATTCCCATGCTCACTTGTCACTTTTCCATCGTACAAAATTGGTGAACCCGACGTGAACAAAATAGTTCTTCCTCTTTTAGTTTTATTTCTTCCATCCACCTTCACTCTTTCCCATTATTTTGTGGGTATTCATATACCCCCGAATATGTCGGGATTCGATGCATATGGTAGACCTCTCCTAGGTCTTGAAGCATACTACGATTAACTGAATAGACAACCATCACCCTCACTCTCAGCATGGGGTGACAACTATTCAACTAACCGATTATCAACACAAAATCCACCTCTAAGGACTAGATATAGTTCTTCTTTCCAAATAGAGGAGTTGGACCAACTCGCTCAAATGCAACAACCAGAGCCTTCAGGCTCGAACAACATGACATTTACATGAGAATCGGCTCATCTCCTCGGGTGTTGCTTAGTTGCAAATTAGTAGACAATTAGATCCATATCTATTTTTAGATGATGAACATTCAGTGCGTTATGCTAGGAGTGAACAACACTCTCAGAGTATGTACCCACCTATAGGAAGTTTACAAACATAACCTGAGGTCTCGTTTCAAGAAAAAACCTCCATGCCGCTACTTATGGGAAATGCCCTCGGTGAAACTTGGCAGGGAAATGATCAGTTCATAGTAGGGTACCACATGCCTATACATCCTCAGGATATACAACAAACACCACTAAGGAAAAATACTGTGACTTCACCAAATGAAGTCATCTTAACTTTAGTAGAAAAAGTTAGAGGGTTAGAACTTGCTCAAGCAAGGCAAAATTCTCAATTCATACGGGTAGGAAATTCTAATCCTCCACATCATCCTCGCCAAATAGACCTCCTTACGGGAATAGGAACATTGGGCATGCCTCCTCGTATTCATAATAAACGCCAACTAGAGCCACATTTTCTAACACTATTAGGTGGAAAATGTGATACCTCCCGGTCTAGTACAAAATAATCCATTCCTGGGCAATACTCCTCCATACTTGAACATGTATTCCAAATCACTGTAGGGAGATATGATCTCTTCTCCTAGCATGTTCACTCAACCATAGGGATTTCCTTATGTCCCTACAAATGCATACGCCACGCTGCACCAACAACCCATTCCACCTCCACCCCATCGTGCCAAGCACCTTCGATGGTGAAACCTATGCAATAGGAACTTATTCGAGAATATTTGAAAGACCCTAGAATTTTCCATATGAAGCATCATGATTCCAAGGCCTCTTCTGATTTTCCCAAATACAAAGGGGAGGGAGACACGAATGCACACGTTAAGGCCTATGCCACATGACCATTCGAGAGCTGCTCCCTTGGGATGGGGTTATTCTTAAAATATTTCCCAAAAATTTAGAGGGCATTGCCCTCGATTGGTATTATAGAATACAGAAGCTTCCATCCATTCATTTAAACAACTTGTTTTAGAGTTCATCAAGGTGTTTGACATGAACAAGCTGTTGAGAATAGGAATCGGGGAATTATTACACATTAAGCAAGAACACAATGAATCATGTTGCTCTTTCATCCAAAGATGGTGTACAATCCTCTATTCTTCAAGCACTCTAAACATGGACCGAGATGGAACTATGTAATTTATTTCTTCATTCTCTCATCGAGAGAGGTAAAGGAAGAAGTCGAGGAAGTTCCCATTAAGGACTTACGATGAAGTACTTGAGAGCACCCTTTGAATAGATCAAGTGGCAATAGATAGATAGCGGTCAAGAGCGTATGGAACAAATGGGAGGTTAATCACCCCCAACCAGAATACTATGACTTATCCTACTACCACAAACGTCAATCAAGGACCTAAAATCCTTAACAAAAATCGTGGCATAACAATAGATGCGAACTAACCAAACTAAAAAGCAAATGTTGTAAATGATCCATTGCGATTAATAATCAATGAAACAACAACTTTACCCTAACAATCAACTCGATGGATTTTAATCATCCACAAAAACAACAACAAAGGTAGACCTAGACACAGGGTCCAAGTCAAAATTCAACTAGATATCAAAACCAAAACCAAAACCAAAGACAACAAACACAAAACTTTAATAGTCAACGGTTTAATCAGAGTTTTGGACCACAATATGTGCCAAACCAACAACCTAGGAATTACAATCCCAACTCGTATTTTGGTTTCCAAAAATTTGAGGCCATGACACTAGGACTTTCTACGATTACAATAAGTTCATGCAATGTCTACCAGAAGAACAAAGACAACTTTTCATAGATATGTTCTTAGCAGATCCTACATCACCTATGCCAAATACTTTCACGGGAGTAGTCTCCCCTCAAAATGCACCCCTCAAGATCTTCAACGATCCACTCCCAAATCACAATAACAAAAATTAAATCCAAATGGGATGAACAAGAGTGTAATGACAAGAAACAATGATCATGAAGCCTCAACTTTGCTAAATCCACCTGTCGCACCATAATTAGGAAATCAGCTACGACCCAAGATAGTCAATTTAGTGGAGTTAGAAATTGAGCTACCTGTGGAAGGTAAATAAGGACACGAGAGTATTCCTCTCAGCCAAATCCAAGTTATTCACTAGAAACAGATAACATTCAAAAGCCATTAGTAAAACCTGTAGGTGTCATGATTTAATTAATGACCTAACAAAGACCTTCTCTCATATCTCCTTTTTGGACTTATTAAATAACTCTCCTACCCATAGGGCTGCTCTTTTAGAAGAATTAGGTTTAGGTCATTTAATTAACATCACTCCACCTCCCAAAAAACAAGTAAACCATATAGACTTCAATATTCACCCTCCAGGAAACCGGATAGGGATCGAGTTTATATTTGACATAAAAAATGCCAACAGACGTTGAGATTACATGAAGAGGTGATCCGGCCTTACATTTACAAGTGTGGGTTTATAACAATTACATTAAACACGCAATGGTTGATGATGGGGCAGTAGTTAACATAGTTCCCTTCTCTTTCCTTCAAAATCTAGGGTATGGAGAAACAAATTGTTCCATGACTTAGAATACGCTAAGAGGATATGATAGCCTTAAAGCCACTTCGATTGGAACTATAATACTACCAGTCACCTTAGGACCCAAAAAAATCCTCACTAAGTTTTATATTATAGATCGAGAAACCAACTATAATATGATCCTCGACGACCATGGATACACCGTATGAAGGCAATCCCTTCTACGTTATTTCAGGAAATAAGATTCCTACACTTGGGAAGGGTATTCATAGCAAAAGGTGATCCAAAACCATTCAATATACACCTAGTAGACCTGAAGAAAAGACCAAGCGTTCACTCTGAGTTTGAACTCCCAACAAACCAACTTAACAAGCCAACCAACTCAAAACCGAGAAGAAAAGTTGGTACCTACAATGGAGTTAGAAGTTACGAACCTAATCAAGAATATCCCAGCCCTCAAGGATGAGGCTAACATTGTAGAAACAGTATCATTAGGAACTATGAAAAATATTGTCAAATTGCTAGAACAGGATCTACCAATTTTCCTGCCATTTGATTCTATAGGTATGGGATGTACCCTAGGAGTTGGTTCTCTTCCAGCAGAAGAACTCTGCATGGTAGAAGTAACCAAAGCAGAAGAAATAGACGTAACAAATGTCCCAACATCCATCTTCCCAAGTAAATATTGGACTCTCCATTTCGATGGAGCTAGATGTCATTATGGGGTTGGGGCAAGTGTGATCTTTACTTCACCCGAGGGAAAGATCCTACCATTCACCTTTAAATTAAATTTTGAATGTACAAACAATGGCGCTGAGTTTGAATCCCTCCTCCTTTGTCTCATCATAGCTAAGAGGCTCGATGCTAATGACATAAGAGTATTAGGAGACTCACAATTAATAGCAAACCAAGTCTCTGAGGTGTATGAGACTAGAGTTGAACATCTCTGACTCTACAAAAAATTAGTACTAGATTTGAGCAAAGGATTTAACTTCATATCAATTGAAGCAATCCCACGAGAACAAAATCTTCTCGTAGATTCGATAGCAACCTCAACTTCACGTTTCACTCCAAGCAGTGAGTTGGAGGACACCCACTTCATGGTATCTCTTCATACTGAACCATTGAAAAAGAAAATATCAAACCCTCTTTTAAACATAGATGAGAATAAATCTGCTATCTTAGATCATGTTGATAGTGATAAAGCCACTCTTGATTACTTAAATGCCTATGTAGCATTACATCTCACCCATCACGTGGTATATTTTTCTTTAATCCCACATTTGTCTTCTTACTTCGGAAATCCCATGATAGAGCTTCCCCCACAAAACAAACTCGACATACACGTGGTAGAGAATGGAGAAGATCTAGAACTACCTCAGCCGCACTTAAGTTTGAAGAAGGTAACACTTCTTTAATCGAAGAAATGATTGATATTAACATCGAACGGAGGATGAACCAAATATCTTAAAACTAGGATCTTTGTTAATTCGAGAAGAGATAGAAATACACAATCGATTCCTCAGAGAACATCAAAAGACTTTTACATTTAATTATAAAGAAATGACAGGAATTACACTTGCACATTGTGGTACATAATCTCATCACCAAATCAGATGCAAAGCCAATTAAACAAAAATTGAGGCCAATGAAACCCAAGGTAGCTCTCATGGTGAAGGAAGAGGTAATGAAACTCCTCCAAGTAGGATTCATCAAGCCAGTTGATTATTCTCAGTGGGTATCTAATATCATTCCCATTCTAAAAAAGAATGGGAAGATACACATTTGCATAGATTTCCGAGACATTAACAAAGCGTGCCCCAAGGATGACTTCCCATTACCATCCATTGACGTCATTGTTGATGCAATGGTTGGGTTTGAGCTTTTATCTCTCATGGATGGATTCTCGGGATACAATCAAATTAGAATATCTGAACAAGACCAAGCCAAAACCATGTTTATAACTCCTTGGGGAACCTATTGCTACGTTGTTATGCCATTCGGTCTCAAGAACGCTGGTGCTACATACCAGTGGGAAATGACATATATATTTCATGATCTTATTCATAAAATCATGGAATCCTATGTAGATGACTTGTTAGCTAAAGCCAGGAAGCTGTGATCACTTGGAAGTGCTCTGCGTCATTCTTTCACGTTTGATAGAATACGAAGTCACACTAAACCCAAAAAAATGTGTATTTGGTGTGACAAGAGGGAAACTCCTGGGTTACATCATATCATCATGAGGGATTGATGTAGACCCAGCCAAAATCTAGGCTATTCTTGAAATGATCCCACCTTCGGATGAATCTAGAATTAGGTCGTTTCTTGGGAAACTCGGTGCAATCTAAAGATTCATCCCAGATTTAAACTTTGCCATCCATCCAATCAACAATATACTCAAGAAAGATTATAGTATCGATTGGACTAAAGACTGCAATGATGCTTTCGAAGTAGTTAAGTGTTTCTTCTTGTCACCACCTACGCTAATGCCTCCTAAGCTAGACCATCCTTTGATCTTATATTTGCGAGCTACTAATGTCTCGCTAGCTAGCGCATCTTTGGCTCAAGAAGATGATGACAAAAGATAACGTGCATCTATTTCATTAGCTAAACATTACTCAATTATGAAATGTGTTATACGCAAGAAGAATGAGAATGCATTGCCATAGTATTTGCAACCAAACGCCTAAGAAATTACATGTTAAATCAAGAAACAAGGGTCATTGTGAAAACAAACCATTTACAAACTTTCCTCATGCAAGGTCCTTGTCTAAAAAGGATGGATGCTTTATAACCTTAATGGGTGAATTCGAATTAACTTTTGTAAACGAGAAGTACATTAAGGGAAAAATCATTGTAGATTGGTTAGCTAACAACCCGTTAGATGGAGGTGATCTAGTAGATTTGGATTTTCTCGATGAATACATATATTACATCGAAACCACACCTCCTATCTCGAATGTCCTTGGTATACGATATTGTTAATTATATCATGGGCCATGCATATCCGAGAAGGTGCTACACCATAGTAACAAAGAAGGAAGTTACGCATTATCGTAGCTAAATACGTTATTATAGAACAAGTGTTCTATCGTAAGGCTTTCGATGGAATGCTCCTAAGATGCGTTGACACGAGAAGAATCCAAGAAGATTCTCTACAAATATCACGAGTGGAATATGTGGAGGTCATGCCACTACCCACAAAATACATCGGATGGGCTATTTCTGGCCCACTCTAGAGCATGACACAGTAGAGTTTGTACGCAAGTGCCATAAATGTCAAGAATTTTCCCATGAGATTCACATGCCGGCACAAGCTCTACAACCAATCGCTACTCCATGGCCCTTTTCTACATGGGGCCTAGATTTGATAGGGAAATTCTCTCTCTCATCAACAGATGGACATAACTTCATAATCACAGCCACCGAGTATTTTAGCAAATGGGTAGAGGCTATGCCTCTCACCACCTGTATGCAGGTTAAAGTGATTGCCAAGTTCATTTTGAACCAGATCATTTGTAGGTACGGTGTCTCATAAATCATCATATCAAATAATGGTACTTCCTTTAAGAATGATGAAGTCCATGAGATATGCAGTAAATTTAAAATAAACCATCATACAGCTTCCTTGTATTACCCTCAAGCCAATGGACAGGCTGAAGCAACAAACAAAACATTGAAAGCTATTCTCCTTAAAACGGTAAAAGAAAATAAACGAGATTGGCATTTAAAGTTATATCTAGCCTTGTGGGCCCACTGAACCTCAATAAAACACCAACGGGATCAACTCCTTTCTCATTGGTATTTGGAGAAGACGGTTCTCCCACTTGAGGTTGAAATACCGAGTGTCAGTATCTCACTACAAGGATTACGGATGAATAAGCTTATAGAGAATCATGTCTCTCCCAACTAGAAATCCTAGATGAGGCAAGGCTAGATCGTTGAACAATGACATAGAGTCTATGCTGACCGGATGTGCCGGCAGTATAATAAAAAGGTCTATGAACGAGATATATATGAAGGAGATCTAGTTCTAAGACTAGACAGCCAGATCGATAAAAAGACCGGCGAAGGAAGGAAATTCCAGCCCAAATGGTTGGGCCCATACCAAGTCACAAAAGACTATGGAAATGGTGCATATCTCTTATGTACACTGGAAGGTAAGGAATTAAATGAAACAGTCAATTCCTTGCATCTTAAACAATTCTATGCATAAGCAACCCACACTACTTATAATTATATCTACATTGCATCTTCATGTAGTTAGGTTCATTTTGTCCATTCATTTCGTAAAAGTTTGTGATCAAGGAACTTATTCTCAAAACAATTCATTACAAACTTATGATGGTATTGGCAGAAACATTCCAATCATACTTCTTCATTTTCATAACAACATTAACCATTTTACGAATCATTTCATCCATTTAAAACTAGATATGCCAAAGTCTTAACGGTAACCATACCAAGGTCTGCATGCTTGTTCTCACTTTTGGTTTCTTCCTAGGATAGGTGTCTTGCCTATGGTTTTTCTAGAAGCTTCATAGTGTCACATCTATCCCGTATGTATATTTCTTTGGAAATAAGAACATCTTTGTCATTTTGCTCAAATAAATAAGTCAAATGTAGATCAAACGAGAAAATTTTATTTTTACACATTTCCTTGCCCTACCAACCTTCGGTGATGAACTTGCGTCTCTTACTAGTGACGTAGGGTTTGGAAAGGATGGGAATGCCCTTACTCACCTATGCTTCTTACTAGTAGCATGGGGCAAGGTGTAGGGGTTCCTCTTGATAGAAAACATTGAAGGTTGTAAACAAACAATTCAAATAAACCTTTGAAATCTTGAGTCAAAAGTAAGTGAATTAGATGTCCAAAATTCTAAGAGAGCTCAAAACCACGAAAACCAGATTTTGTCTACCATGTGGCCATCTATGGATCTAAATCTAGATAAACCACAAAGCAATTTGCATTCTAAACTATGGAGTCAATTGAGTTGGATAGGTGTGTAGCATCCTAATTTGGTTCCACCAAATATTTGTCTATCTCTCATCGCATTACCATTCAACAAATTTCATAGCTTGTGCCCTTTCTAGCTCTTGGTGGTGAGCCCTCACATCTTACTAGTTGTGTGGAGTTAGAAGTGGGGCAAGTTCATCTGCTCATCATACCGAGTTTATCATATCATTTTTCCAAAACAAATATGAAATCTTGGAAAATTTATTATAGAAGCTAAAAGTTCAAAATCACATTGTATCGCATTATCATATATCAGCATCACAAAATACAAAAAAAAGAGGAAATAATTTGTGTCATTTGTTCTCCATTGCATACATTTTGAAAAGCGTATAAAAACAAGCATTCTAACAAACATCTAGTTTACATGCAAAAATGAATCACAAAAAACTAGATACCATGAGTTTGATCAAAAAAAGAAGAATATATATATATATATATATATATATATATATATATATATATATCATCAAGTTTCTGTCTGATGCAATGCCATCATGCGCTAGGCATGGTCAAAATGCTCAATGATCGAGAAATACAAAATAAATCGTATAAACAATCTAAGAGAGCCAAGCGACCTCTTAACCCCTATGAGACCCCTACGAAGGTGCATGACCACGTCACAGGACTGCAGCTACGCTAATGCTCGAATGCACTAAGGGCTCACGATCTTGAGGAGTAGCTACTGCCTCACTATGAGAGTGACTCCTCATCGGGCGCTTTGCTGTCCTATATCGACCAATTGTACGGAGGGTAGTCAATTGTTGTGCCTACCAACTATTGAAGGCTCCCTTGTATCCACGAGATAGCTCGGCACGGGTCTTCTCCATGGGGATCATCAGGGTATTAGTACATACCCGGTGAATCGAGTCTCGCCACTCATTATGAGTCTCTCAAATAGAGGATAAAAGCAAATTAGGAAATGATCAAGAGGGTAAGGCCCAGAATGAGAAAAAGGAGAGATAACAACTAAGACAATCCTAGCTAAAAAAAAATATTAAGAGAAGGGTGATAACTCACTCGGATCTCCGGGCCTCCAAGAGGATCCTAGGATCGAGTGCCTACCACGAGATGCCACCACTAAGTGATGTGCTCCTCTCGTGTCTAGATCAACATAGCGTCCTGCTATGGACTCATCCTCCCCACCTAGGTCTTGAGAGGGCAGCTCCTTTAATACTAGAGTCACCCTCTCCGCACTATGCTCTACCCTCTCGGCCTATAAGATCTCCTGAGTGTCATGCCACTCGGGATCACTGTCCTCCTCTCCACCTGACTTGCTAACCTCCATATCCTCGGTATCCTCCTCTATCTCTCCCTCTATGAACTCCTTAGACTCAGAGTCTATATCAATGGGGTCGTCACTACTGTGGGTAGGGCCAACGGTGATCCAAAGTAAAGGTGCCTGAGGAGCACCGACCCTCCCTTGAGCACGTACCACCCTCCACGGCTCTGATAGGGATGCGGGAGTAACAACAATCCAACCCTAGCCTCTAGGACCTCCCCTACTGCCGAAATGATCGAACACTTTGGCACCCTTTGGGGAAGCATGCTAGTGTAAGCCGAGGCCAAACTACTAAGGCACTCGATCAAAGGGTTATGTCTCCACCTTCCTGTCCTATCCACAAGCTGCCCTATGGTAGAGTAAGATATCAAAGTGAGGTATCCTCACCCTGACACCTGCCATGGCACGATAAGGTGTGGCCTCCATATCATCGGTAGTGAGTCGGGGAAGAAACTAGGCTGGTGGGGTGCTCTAAGCACCGACATATATGTCCATCTAGCTTCCCTCGTAGCTCCGGGATCCGCCACCTCTACACCTCTCCCATAAAGGATGATATACTCATAGACCCAGCTCATAACTAGGGTTGGATGACTCAAATACTATCCTGTAAGAAAACCACAGTACAAATCATGATAGGTGGTCCCAGTATATCAGCTCCTAGGCATAAATCCGGCTATGTGTCTCAATCTATGCGATTATAGGGGACCAACGGTAGAGTAAGGTGTCCCCTCCTTGTCCCAATCAATATTGAGGAAAGGATCCCCATAATGGCCTGACGAATCAAAGGGATAGGCAAGCTAGGAATAGAACGGACCCTCACCCCCTTCTTTGAACCAGTGGAGATAACTGTGTCTCCCATATATGTAGCCCATTGAGCTATTTGAGCTCACGACCCCACTATCTCAAGTGTGAGTCATCTCCCAATGATTGTGACTCCCAAAATTTGGTAGACATCCTCTAGGGTGATAGTCCACTCACTCTTGACTCCTGGAAATTGGAAAGTGTTCTGATCAACATCCCAATACAAAAACAAGTCATAAAGTATGTGACTAGAAGGTGTGACATGAGGAACCCGTGATATACGTAATATGTCGGCCCTCTGAAGAATATCTTTCTCGGCTTGAGAAAGTGCATCCAACACTGTTGGAAGCCAATCACACACTCTCTCTCTCTCTCTTGGCTCCATCTGATATATTCCTCCTTCGCTGCATACACCCAAAAACACACAAAATAGAGTTAGTATTCAAATTACATTGGAAAAATCATTAAAACATATAAGAATACTAAAAATGCAAAATTTGGCTCAAAACACTATTTTTGGTGTTACGTAAGGACCACCACCACTGAGCGGGCGGCGGTTCAGCAATGTCTTATGTAATCGCCACCTGCTCGAGCGGTGGTCGTGTCCCAAATTTTCAAAGCAGGTTATGTGCCCTAAAAAATGCCTAAAAACTCAAAAAAATGACTATTTTAATTAAAAAAGCCTACCCATTAGGCGCCCCTCCTAAGTGACCCTATTAACACTGACATTTTCAAAAATAATCCCCCCATGACAAAAATTTCATCATTTTAACATTTTGGGGGTAAAAATGCTAAATCAAGAAGAACTAACCTATGATCTCGCGGGTCGATGTTCTACTCGTGGAGGCATGATCACTATCTCGTCATGAATGTTTTGACTATACTCTCGTCAAAAACCATCACTGTGGGTCCCAGAGCTCAAAATCAATCAAATTGACACGCGTAAATGAATAGGAAAATGGGCCCATTTTTACATATATAGCATCTTGACTTGTTTCGAATGCCCTTTTCGTAGGTTTGGAGCAGGCGAGGTAAGTTCTCATTCCGCATGAATGGTAAGTCCTCATTTCACATTATTTTAGTATTTATTTTTCGATATATTTTATCTATCTGCACTTGAGTCCTCTTTTCATTTTATAGGTAGCGGGAATTTTGGATGGCGTCATTTCAACACACGGACGTGTCAGGTATAATTTCTAACCTCCCATTTTGGGACTGCCATACTCGGACCCACTATTTTACACATCTTCATGGCTAAAATGCTTCTCCAAGGGGGCAATATGTACATACCCAAAATTTTAGGGTCTTGCACCATAGGAACAACGTAACACATGCCCCAATGATGATACTGAGTCTCCTCGCATGAGGTGTTCGGGATGCGAAAAATTCTCTCAAGTATGCGTTAACATCCCACATGTCCCGCTTAGCCCCTGTGTGCTTTGTTTTTCTCTTCTCCCCTTTTTTTCTTTGTGTTTTGGTCTTTAGTGATGAAACCACCACCTGCTCGGGCGCGAGTCCTTCACGTGTTTTCCAGAATGTTCTTTTTAACGTGACTCGTGTAAAATTTCAACGTTTACCAGCATTTTTTCACCACCTTTGCTTGTATTTATGATTCTGGTTCCCTAGAATAGTGTTTTTGCATTGTTTATGGTTAAAGAGTTCAAATTGGTTTTCACCTTTGGGTAAATGGGGATTCTATAAATAGTTGGTTGATCTTCAAGCAAATGGCCCCTCAAAAATTACCTCTCATCTTCTCATTTCATAGTTTTAGTCTTTCAGTTCTTAGGAATTCATAGTTTCCATTTGTTGCATGCATAGTTAGTATTATTTTACTATTTAGAAGCCACATAATCTTCCTGTGCTAGTGCTGTTACTGTTTCACACAATCAATTGAAATAGGATAGTTTTATTTTCAGTTTGAAGCCATTAGAGTTGTAGGTTTTGTTTGTCAAGAAGAATAGTCCTAGGTTTTGGATGTTTTGTATTGTATGACTCACAATAAATCCTGCTAGGAATTGCATAAGCCAAGCTCTGTTCTCTTGCACTATCCCTCTCCTACTCGCATTGCATTCGGTTTACATCCAAAGCGCCATTGTTCCAATACCTATTTCTGCTGATGCTAGCATTACACGCTTTTCTGGATTCACATGAGCACGAAGGAACGAGGAGATCATATTAAGGGGATAAAGCCATACACCATCGGATTTTCCACTGTTATGTAAAATCTAGGTTTAAGCTTTCAAAATTCTAGTTAAAGTATATCAAATAGAATAGTAAAAGCATTTCATTTTAGTTAATCTCACTTTCAATATTGCCGGGGAAGCTGTGGGGATTGATAGTTTCTAAGAAACTAATATTCATTCCTCACTTCTGAGGTAGGATCGAGAGTCTTTCAAATATATTAGATCAGTTATTTCATTATTTAGAATAGACTTACAAATGCACAGACAAGTAGCTATACTCGGCTGCCTTGTTTGTTTTAAATATCGTTATTAGTTTAGTTGTCAATTGCTAGATATTTTAAATAATTGTTCTTTCAATTTCGTTCAAATAGTTCATCAAAAACACAAAAATAGAGAAGTTATATATGCTGTAGACATAATTTACATAGTTAGTTTACTTTTCTCTGCTTTAGTTAGATTTACGTTGTTTCTTTTGTATGACAATCACGGGACCTAGGGAGCCCAAAGAATATGTATTTGAGCCAATCGTGCCTTAACCCAATCTTGTGGCAGCAATAATTGACGTAGATCAAAATCTCAGAATCCAAGTCTTCCAAACAACAATAGACCTACAAGAAATTAGCTCACAATTAAGAGGATTAAATGTAGAAGATGACAAAGCGCATACGTTTTGGTCAAACCAGCCAAACTACAAGCTACCCTAGATAAATCCACATGACTGTAGAAAGGCTTGAAAAAGAGTAAATGTTCGGTTGTGATCCGTTGGTCCCATAGCCAGACACAGAAGACATTCTAACCGATATAGACACTAGCTTAAAAATTCAAGTTGCCAGGATGCCTATAAGATACTCTGAGAAGATTGGCAACTGTTAGCTCTAAATATAGAAGCCGAAAAGGCATACGACTACTGGATACTAGGGGTTAGGGATTGATTCTACACATGACCATAGGAGGTCCACAACAACCATGAATCTATTTTTGTGATCCACAGGTCCATAACCCAATGAGTCCATAGGTCAATCAGACGTAGATGTTGGTTTACGCACATTAGTATTTAGACCCACTCCACTTCCACCAATCATAATCACACAACTATCCTCACTAGACATGGTAGATAATCAAGCCAAGGATTTCTGGACTAGACCAGAGAATCACCCATAGAATCCACCATCAGTCCATCATTCATTTTCATGACCCTACGGAGGCATACATGAAACAATCCCAGGTCATTTTCCATGTATCCCATAACCTATAGATCAAATCATGCTAGAGCTTGATATTGATTGGAGCTTTCCAAGCATTCATCCTTGCCGGTGATCTATCACACTAGTTTAGGTTAGGAGGGCCTTCTTTTCCTTAGATTCATAGATCCCATTAGTGCGTGTCAAAGACATAAGATTGCCCAATTAGTTTGTCCATACCCACGTATATTCTATCCCCATTGGTTTGTCTTGGCACGACCTCGGGAGGTCGGGTGTGAGGAAGAGTTACTTGTAGATTCCCATGCTTGCTTATCACTTTTCCATCATACGAGAACCGAGGTCGATTCTTTGTGAGAAAAGAAAAGTTTGGCCAAAGGGGAAAAATGATGAATGTCAAGTAGATAAGCTATATGATGACAATTTATGAGAGTATAGAGAGTACAGAGACTTAGAAAAACTCAAAATAATGAAGAAGATGAGAATAGGTGTCCCTTACTATGAAAATTTGAATAATGCAAGAAAATATACTGTTGTGAACCGAGATAAGATGAATGATCAACCTAGAATCCTGGAGATGATATAATGAGGTCTCGACACACTCAGAAGAAGTTAGAATACTCCAACTATGATTGTGAATGTATAAGGTAAAAGAATGGAAAATAGAGAGACATATCCTCACACCTCAAAACACACGTCAATCAAACTCTAAAAACACATATATAACAAGTGATTTTAATGTGTTGAGCTTATGCTATTTAGAAGATGGACTCATGAATTTAGAGTATTGTTTTTCTTTGAGGAAGGCTTCCTACGAAGGATATCTAAAAGGAGAGGTTTCAGGTTATGTTATGGTGGGGCGGGCCATCCTATGAGGTAATGACTGGATAGAAGTAACCAACTGGGTGCCCACTGTCAATCCACTGATCATGTGATCGTTGACAACTTCTTCCGGGTGAGATGTTGTTTAAGAAGATGTGTATTTTTTCAATTTTGTGCAGTTTGGTAGAAGAAGAAGAAAGAGAGTGCTTTTCTACAATTCTTTGTGTCAACCATCAGCTGGGCATGACTTCCAACATATAGGTTGCCCTCATTTTAATGTGAGCTAAATGCAACATACAAGGATGAAATGCAACTGATTTTAAACCCAAATCGACAAATTACATTTGATGAAGCAAATGATGAACAGGTAGGAATGTGCTCTTTCACTACTTATGTGAATGCAAGAAAGAAGAAATGGTTTGTTTTAAGCACCGGAAAATAGATGTTGTTTTAGACAATTAGAAGAAGAGAGGATTACCAGGGAAAGAAATTTAGTGTGAATAAGTTTAGAAAATAAACAAACACACAATATTTACCTAGGAATGAAGAAAAATGCAAGGAACCCTGGATGGGTCCCACTGAGAGTGCCAAAATGTTTCACCATTTTCTTTATGTTATTGAGATGAAATAGATAAGGGTTATGGGATGAGGAGGAATACATTTATGATGGTCGATTGATGGTTTTTTGCGTGCATTCTGACTTCTCAATCCAATGCTGATTGTGAGAGCTTCCTTTTGGCTGGGAGGAACTACCTGAAATAGAAAACAAGACCAAAAAAGAAGAGTTAAATAATATATGACAATGGACTGCCTAGCGTGTGCTAGATCTAGGAAGTGTGATACTCCCTAGATGGTTGTCAATCCATTGTTTAAAACAACTTAATGCAAGAAATAAACAAATTCCTACTGTAGTTGATATGATTTAGGTATTTCATTCAAGCACAATAAGAAAATCTAACATAACAGGCTAGGCTATAGTTAGATATGAAGGGTAGGTAGGTGTCAGGGTGTTGGAACTAGTCAGGGTCAGGTTCTAGGTTATTTGGGTCACTTGGTAGAAGGTAGGTTGGATCTGTTATTGGAACATGTGTAAAACATAAAGACCGATGTTAGTCGGGTGGAACCGATGATGGTTTAGAAGGGACCGACAACAGTCATGGGTAACCGAGTGTCGATAGGGTTGGGGTGAAAGGAATTCAATGAGATCTGATTGTGGGGATTGAACTAAAGCTAAACAAAGATGGAAGAGTGAATAGGGAGGTCTGTAAAGGTCTTAGGTATACTCAGAGGTGTGTAGTAGGCGAGAATGGGTGATTTGGTGGTGTGGGTAGAGGAATGGCTGAGTCTACAAGTAGGTAGAGGATGGGAAATGAACATGCAAAGTATAAATTGATAACAAAAGTAACAAAGGCTATTATACTGAAATAGACTATGCTAGTAGAAGATACACTTATTGTGATGTAAATTTAATGGCTAAAGGGTGATGGTAGTTGATCAAAAGAATGGTGTTTGGTACCATGGTAATGTTTCTGGAATGCTTCCGTGAGTGCTATGCTTCTAGATCTATCCTAGTCTTTGGCTATGGATGTGCAGCCAGGTACGAAAAGGCCCTGGTTCTGTTTGCATGCAACTCTCTTCTCATCCCATTGATATCACAATGTGATAACCCAAAAACAAGGTTCTTAAGGTGAATAAATAGTAACCAGAAGGTGGTTCCGGGGTGATCAACGTCTGTTTAGGGGTGGCGATATCGGTTAAGGTGGGATTCCCTAGGTTTACTAAAAATAGTAGATCTCACATCTTTTGGATCAAGTTCATTCCTTTTTCCGTGGATTCGAATGGAAGTTACCTTTTTATGAGTGGGAAGGTGGTTAGAGGAATAATAGGCTATGATTTTTAGGTTTGGACCAAGTATTATTCATTTATGGAAACATGCCAAGAATAGGTCTAGGGTGAGGTGGCTAGGTAAGGTGGAGGGGTGAGGTGTAAATTAGGTGTAATGTGGGGTGGAAGGGGTCATGGTTAGGTGAATATGTTTGAGTTGGTTATTCAATGGGGAGTCGAGGGAGTGTGACCCAATTTTTGTGTCTACAAGATTATTACAACACACACAAAATTTTGTTTTCTCATTGGGTCTTAGAGGCCCTTATATGCTCAACATGATTTTCTTATACTGTGGCTTCTTGTTATGCACATTCCTATAAGAGTTTATTCATCACTTGGACCACATTCTCAAA
The DNA here is from genome assembly GCA_018340775.1 of Taxus wallichiana var. yunnanensis. Taxonomy (NCBI): domain Eukaryota; kingdom Viridiplantae; phylum Streptophyta; class Pinopsida; order Cupressales; family Taxaceae; genus Taxus; species Taxus wallichiana. Next base: position 274,493,318 of record CM031244.1, read on the forward strand.
AACATGGGAACTTGTTGTGAGGATTCCATCTGGTTGAGTGGATAATGTCGACTTTTCCATAATTATTCCTTGGAGATTCTAACCTTAATTGGTGGGATTGGTATCTCTAGATGTGGTGACTAGATAGTTTATGTTCCATTGTATTATTCATGGGGAAGATCTTCAAATACCAATTCATACTAGTGGTTGCTTTATAAGGCTTGAATCTAGAGTCAAGGGTGATTCTAGAATCTGCGCTTTCTGTGCTTGACCTAAACAAGTGACTCTACATATTTAGGGAAATTAGGAAAATTTTATTATTTATGATATCAAATAAATTATATGAACATTGATTGTTATATAGAGGAATCAATATGTGCAATTGATAATTCAATAGTTCAAAGAAAGTATTCAAATTAATAAATATTTGAAAAGTACAAACTCCTAAGGATATTGTAGTAGAATGTTTTATTTGGCTCACGAAAACTAATTGTTTATGGTAATTAGGTTTGTCATCTTGAGAGAAATTATACAATGACATTGTAGGGGGTGGTGATGGGTTGTAATGTATTGAGTGCTTACTTTCAATTCCAATATTAAAATTGACACCCATTTGACCATCACTTAGAAGTCTTACCTTTTCAAGAATGTCAATTGAAAAATCATAATAGTTTGGTGACACAATGGATTTTGAATCCTTTTTAATGAAATTTTTATCCACACAAGTGTATTTATATTTACACCATTTGTCACTAGTCATGAAAAATATATAAAAAAATGAATTTATTAATAATTATGCTATGTGATTTAAAAAAAAATGCGGTGTGAGCTTTGTGAAATACCACTTTTACTATTAGGTGGTGCTTCAATTTTCATATTAGAGATGAGCCTCCACTCCTTGTGTGTATATAGTGGGGGTTTGAAATTGGGTGGAGAGCTTTGAATGATCTTATTTCAAGTTGGAATACCAAATCACCTAGGCCCCCTTTCATGGTATGTGAAATTTTAAAAAATACTATTATATATGTATTTATAGTAGTATGAAGTTCATGCAAATTAAGCCAAAATTGTTTATAATTCCATGCATCACTCCATCTCTTCACAAAAGGGAGTCATGATTATAACTTATAAATTAAACTTAAGTGGAGGAATTAGAATATGCAATGGATAATTCAACACTACAAATAAATACACTCAATTAGTCAATAAATGGAAAGTGCAAACTTGTATGAAGGTTGTGGTAGTAGTTTTCATTTGGCCTATAAAGAAAAATTGCATATGGGAACTGAGATTGTATGTATAGTTCAAGTAGATTAGGTGAAAGATGTTTGTAACTCGATGCATCTCTTTACCTTTTCAAAGAGTAGACATGTTTACAAATTATAAATTAAACCTATTCAAGAAACACAAAAATAGTTAACGAGTCCTAATTTGATTATGGACAAGTTGATTTCAACAAATTTATTTTCCTATTTGATTATGGGAAAGTTACGTTCAATTTTACTATGGAAAAGTCTTTATATAATTGATACTAGTGTTAATGTATTTAATAACCCATACACTTTTTATGGTTTAAGACGCACTTGGATTATTTAGTTATAATAAAATTATATAGATAAACACGTGTGTGTACACATACATTTTGTGATTGACATCAATTAATAATAGGAAAATATACATTTAAGTTTGTTTTAAAGAAGACTAATAAGTAATGTACTCTCCAAACCTCATGATGCCTTTCATATTTTATAAGAGAATATAATGATAGTGATAAGGTGGTTACAGATGATATTTACTATTGTAATGTTGACATAAAGTTAGAAGTTCCTTTAATATGAGTTAGTAATACTACCTAGATAAATAAGCGTATATTGTCTTTAAGTTTTTAGCTATTTATTTTTATATGCATTTATGTGGGTGTGTGTCTTAATTATCACAACAATCTTAGAACATATTCGAAAATTTTACATTGTATCAAAACTATTAGAGTTTCACTCATGCAACATTTAGGTATATTAATTATTGCATATTTCCATTTTTATCAATTTATCATAGTTTTAATGCCATTTTTAGTGGCCGGTGCAAATAACAATCTCATGCTCTCACCTTTACTTCTATGAAATTTGGTTATTTAGAAATTGGTGAACATTATAGGGTACTAAGGGTTGAATTTTTTTGGTCGAGAATTAATTTAGGTTAGAAACTATGTTTTGGCAGTTCTAAAACTCATAAAAATATCATTATTGGTTAAGTGGAATCATTTTGAAGATATTGTTGTATACAAACTTAATATTTTATGCACCTCAAGGTACAGAAAAGTTACTTTGGTTTTTTTCCTCCATAAAATCCATTCGATTGTTTGATTATTAGTGCACCAAGTAAGTATTTATCGTTGTGAAGTTACTCTCTACGTATTTTGGAGACAAGATAATATAAATTTTATCACTGAAGTTGCAGCCTTATTGAAACTAGGTTTAAAACCTTAGTAAAACATGGAAATACATCTAAAGTGTGGGAAAATGGTGCCTTTTAAGGTTAATATATGAAGAAGGCCGTCTTCCTTCTATCCTAGCTCACTGTGACTATCTAACCAACAATACACTATTACTAACTAATCATATCCTAAGAATTCCAAGGGACCAAGGTTGAAAGAGGGAAATGTTGAAAACAAAAAGTGGTGATGCACATAACTAGAACATGGTTTGATTCTAGCTCCGGGGACATGTACGAAAACATATAAAATTCCTAAGACAATGCACACATAAATTTTATATAAATAAACATAATAAGATTGAAGACCAACAAGAGGATAGAAATATTCACATTAAACACCAAAGCATTCAAAGGAAAGAAATCACACTTGCATTCAATATCAAGAACTTATCCATTTATAGTATAGTAGAGTTGAGGCATGTGAAATATTTGTAGGAATATCATAGAGGTATGTGAGAAAAAAATTGATCTCAAAAGGGCAGAGCTCTCGGGTTTAACAAAAATGTGAACCCTTTACATGTGCTTTCACACTTACATACATACAAAATTTTGGAGAAATAAGAGGGAAAAAATCACATCTATCAATCAATGAATTCAACCACATTTCTTGTACCAAAGAAAAATTTCCATTGATTTCACGGAGCTAGGTATGGATGCCACATTTTTCTTTAATCGTATGCCTTTAGATCACTAGTGTAAGTGGACGATGCCATTCAAAATTAAATTATGGTTGTTGGAGTGGTTGGGTTCTTGGACTGAATTAGGCATGAATTTGATATATATCACACATTTTTATGTTCTAACTCCTCGACCATGTCTTCTATAGCTTTCTATTTAACCTAGCAAACCTTAGATGATCCACATATTTTCTTGAATTCCGCCTTGATCTCGTGAACAAAATTCCAATTCCATAACTACTCTTACCATCATCATCCCGATATTTCCTCTTCCAATGGATTATAATACATTCCACGTAGTATTTTGTGCTTTACAAAATTTTCTTTGTTTCACAAAATCTTTGATCCACATATTTTCTTTGCCTTATTACGTGGGTTATTTCATATTCCTTCCATATTCAAATTTTCTTTACTTTTGATTCATGTTGTTGCGTGAATTTTATTGTTTTGATCTACGGTGTTTAACTCCTTGGATTTTCCTTTGTTATACGAACCTAAAAACATATGTGGTTTTTTCATCATGTAGACCCTTCTAGCACCCCTGCACTCAACCTTTCTTTACCCACAATTTGCAAATCCATAAGCCTTTATTCCATGGCATATTTCCCCATGACTATGTTCCTTTCAACTCCATAGAACAATGAGTTTAAACGTCCATGGAACACTATATTTTCTCAAACCCCACTGAAAAATTAGCCTTTTTTCCATGGATTAGGTAAACCCACAGAACACTAAGTTCCTGATTTTCATGAAACACAATGAATTCCATCTGTGAGTGTTTTTCTTGAAGTTGTGTGAGTCTATGAATCAAATGCGAGTTGTCTAAATAAAAGGGTGACATTTTGGACAACAGTTTGATGAATTTTGGGGACATAGGCTACATAGATGAGTCAATTAGTATCTTGGCAAATCCGGTAGGCATGAATTTAACACACTTCTTGAGATTTGACTTTAAAACCATGTTATTTTCACCATTCGTGAATCTCGAAATAACTCACTCCTTCATTCCACGAGTATACTTCTTGGCATGGATTTTCATATTTTCTTTGTTTCGTGGCCTCCAACTTGAAGAATGCAAATGGAAAGAAGAATTGTGTAACAAAACACTTATTCAAATGATCACCACAAGTATCGAGAAAAAACACCCAATTAATGATCACCACACAACAAAAGGAGGGAACCCCTAACAAAAAGGAAAGGAAATAAAACAAAAAACTATGTACATGATGTAACCAAACAAACTTAGAGAGAAGGTTTAAGATAAATCCCATTGAATAGGATTTGAAGTGCCTCCCCAGTAAGATTAGATAACTCAAAATATTTGGTATGCTTGTAGGTACTAATGATATATGGACCACTCCAAAGTGCATCAAACTTAGAGTGCTACCTTGGTTTAGCTCTGTCTATGTCCTATTTTAGAACTAGATCTCTTATTTTTAAAGCACATGCTTTGGATTTCTTGTCAAACCATTCTTTGGTTGATCCTTGATGTTCCTATAACTTGATCACGGAAAATTTCCTCAATTCATCAAGGCTAACCAAATCCACCATTCTAATTTTCCTTTCATATTCATCCTCTAATTCCAACTACCATGCTAACTCTAATGAAGGCAACTCAAGAGATAATGGAAGCCTAAATTCTCTACCATATAGAAGGATGAAAGGGGACTTGTTAGTTACTCTTTTTGGTGTAATATTTTCTACCCTAAGAATATTTTTGATCTTTTTATGCCACTTTCTCTCGATCTCCATTGTTTTTTCATTATTTTGATTAGGTTTTGTTGGTAGACTCAGCTAGGCCATTACCTTGAGGGTAATAATTAGAAGAAGTCTTTAGGTAGATACCATGCTTGAGAGTCCAATCAGAACTTTTATAGTCTAAAAATTCTTTAACATTGTTATAAATAATAGTTTGGATAATCCTAAACCTTGTTACAATATCTTCTAGGAAATCAAAGATAGTTGATTTAGTTGCTTCATTAAGTGCCACAATATCTATCTAATTGGTGAAGTAATCAGTCACGTTATGACCTATTTGTGACCCACACTTTTAACTTTGGATTAATCATGCCAATAAAGTCAAGTCCCCATTGAGAGAAGGGTTCATCCACAAGAATTGGGAGGTAAAAATCTTTTCATTACCACTAAAAATACCACAGTCCTTGCATTTTATGACCCATTGATGAGCATCCATGAACAACATGGGCCAAAATTATCCTACTTTTAATATTTTGAGTGTCATGGCCTTTGCTAAAAAATGTTTGCCAAATAAGCCATCATAGAATTCTGTTAGGACCTTTTTCACTTTCTCTCCTTCAATGCATCTCAGTAACACTCCATCTAGGTTCTTTCTAAAAATAACTTAGTCAATTAACATATAAGGAATGCATTGCAACATCAAATGCCACCTTTTGGACTTGCTCAAGCCATAAGGGTAACGACTAGTAGATAAGTATATTGCCATATTATTTATCTAGATGCTATCATTAGGAAGACCTATGACATGTTGTTCTTGCTCTTCCTCTAAGGGATAAGAGGTTTCTTGATTATCTCTAGCATCAATAGCCAACTACTCACACAATTATCTTCCCATAACTAACTTGGAAACCTCGATAGTAACATCATATTCTATGGTTTTTTTCACCCATCCAGATCTCTTTTCACTAATTTCAACTCCCATAATGAAGTTTCTCATACTCAAATTTGAGACTAATACCTTAATGTGGTAAGTTGTGGGCATGCATTTGAATTTATTACGAGCTCTTATGATGGCAAAAACTTATTTCTCCACATGACTATCTTTTAAATCATAATCCTTTTACATTTAAATAAAGAAATTCATTGGTTTTATGAAACTTTATTACTCTTTTGTGTTAATACTACGATAATGCTAGCTTCAGCCCTTGTTGTCATGTGGTGACTAGCCCAAAAATTGAAAACTCAAACCATGACAACTAAGCAATACTACAAAATTTTACCTTATAACTATCCTGAATCCTCCTCTTGGAAAACATGCCTCCTAATACATCATCATTAAATCACTGGAGATGGTCCTAATGCATTTGGAAATCATGTATCAATCTGTAAAAAGGTGTAAAAGGGTTCATGAGTTCATTTAGTGAAGTACAATGAAAGACTAGTTTTCTTGGAAACTTAAGCTGATTTTGATCAGTTCAAATCCTATGTGCATCCTCCAAGATAATTAAAAAGAGATATTAAGCATAAAAATGTGGTGTTGGGGATTCTTGGATTTTTTGGAAGTAATTTAGGGAGATTTAGGAAATATTTGATCATTTAGGGATTATTTGTTCAAATACCGAGGTTTTGAGGTGCAAGGAATGATCATTTCAAAAGTAAACCTAACTTCTCCATATGATTATAGGAGTTTTGTAAGGAGTTAAGAGGATAAAAAGTAGGCACTAAAAATATTTTATAATCCTCTACATAGTGGTATCATTCCTTTTTATTTGAGGTTTAATGGTTTCTTGAAACATTTAAAACAATGTAGTTGTCTCTTGCTGTCCCAAAAAAGGGGCCATTTTTTGAGTTTCAGTCATATTAAAGTTATGAAATGTATTTCATTTATCTTAGAATGTGTTTTGGAGTCAAATTCATATAAAATTTGGCCCCAAAACATCATCCTAAGCCTTTGGGGTGAAAGAAGTAAGTTTTCAGGCTACTTTTGGTCAACTAGTGTAAAATCTAGATTTCCATTAATGGAAAGGCACGATTCTAAAATAATATTTTTGAATTTTACCATTTAAGACATTGGGGGCATGAGAGACACAAAATTTCACCCTCATCCTCCTCACATAGGCACACTTTGAAGCACCTGATCCTAGGTGTCCATTTGTCCCATGGGACAAGGGGGACATGAGGGACACAAAGTGCACCCTCACTCCCTCACTATGGGTGTAATTTTGTGTCATTGATTTCCCCCATGTCCCTAAGGGGATATATGGGATAATAAAATGTTCAACATGGTCAAACTTATCCCCCAGACACTCACATGACCTTTTACAAGGCTATGCGGTGATTTTTTATCTCCTTTTTCTCATCCCGTTTATCCCTCATGCTTCCAATTGCATCCATCCTTCACCATGGGAAAAATTTTGTGTTCCCATATTCAAAATTATCTAGGGGGACAAGAGTGATAGTAAAATTATACCATGCCCAAGATGGAGCCCCTAGACATCTATGCTGACCTCTCCCAATTCCATATGTGGTTTTCCCAATCCCTCCATGTCACTCACACTTACTCGTGCTGAAAATTATCTCCATCATACTCCAAGGTGCACTTGGGATCCCCTTATGTCAATTATGTACCAATTTCACCATTAAAATGTGATGTTAACCTCACTTAAACTCTCATTTGATCCAAGGTTTGAACACAAGATAACATGAAAGTGTAAAAGTGAAATAAAACTCATTTTTGAACCATTTATTCAACACAAGTCACTATTCATCCATTTTTGCTACTATGAAACCCTGAAAAACATCATTTTATACTAGATATGTTGCCCAATTTTTTCTAGAACAACCATAACCTCCAAAAACAAGTTTTATTCGTATCTCTCTAATCGTGAATATGAAAGAGTTAAAACTTTGCTAGATTTCTCTTCTCCAAAACACCTTTGGGAAGATTTCAGCTGCATATCCTATGATACCCTATCTTTTTATACAAAAATGTGAAAAATTAAACCTTAAAAATTGTTTTTGATTTCCAAGAGTTTCAATCAGATGAAAAATGGTGAAAATTGGAGTACAAGATCCGGTGCAAAATAAAACACAATGATGGTGGTTTCATTGCAATCTAACACTAGTAAGTCAAATTAATTAAAATAATATATGATTTGGATAACAAGATTCTAAATATATAAAGTTTCCCAAAGTATCAAAATTTCTGCATTCATAACATCTTGGAACAGTTAGAAACATCAAACAGGGTCAATTCGGAAAATTTCTAAAAATAAAGGTTGGAAAAAGTAGATGTATAAAAATAGAAAATTTATAAAAATAGATAATTCTCATTGGTAGAAATATCCTAAGTGGATTAGGATATTCAAAGAACAAGGATTTTGTAAAATTTCCAAAAAAGTAGTTTTCGGCCCCACCTACTAAAATATAAAGTTTCGGTTTTGGTGCGAGAAAGTTGATGGTAGCTCCATTTTGCTCATCTTGTTGATGTTTTCTATCATCACGAGGTGAAGAAGTTATTTTGTGGCTCCCAAAAAAATGAAATCCACCCCTGTAGGATCCTAAAGCATCATTCTAACGTGGTTTCTACATAGCACGAGTTTGAGGAAGGAAGATGGATGATCTAACTCATTCCAATTGTTGCAGACCTAAGTCATTCTGAATTCATAATAAGGACATCATAAGGGTCACATTATGTTAAGGAAAAATCATAGTGCATAAAGGTGTAACAAGTGAAACTAGGAACATTGTGGGGTATGAAAATGATTTGAAACATCAAGAGATTCATTTAAGTTCAAGTCATCAAGAGGATGATCATCATGACCATGATGTGAGAAGCTCATTGTGAGTGAGGAAGGAGGTCATCTCAAGAAATGCATACCTTGGGAAGTGTTTCTAAACACTTGATCCATGCTTGATAACGAGCACACATCTTATAAGTCAAAGGAGGTGGAATTTATAGTGTTTCAATGTAATTTGGTAGTCAAAGCATATAACTCATCATTAAATTCTCTAGACAAGGAAACAATTTGTAAAAGCTATGAAATGGGGTAAGAAACACTCAAGAATCCCCAAAGCTTCAAACAAATAGTTCAATGGACCATCAGATAAGAGATAAACAAGGATTTATTACTTTTGCATGCATTAAGATTGAAAGAAACAAGTAAATCTAACATATCTAGTTATCCTCTACTCTTGAAAGCTTTACAAATGAACCTAGATAGATTCTAAGCAATCAATTTATGATTATGAGAATGGAATCTCTCCATTAATGGCTAAAGAGCCACATGGTTTCTTCCATTTACTCAAACTTGAATGGAAATAACAAAGCAAAGCAATATTAGCTCAATATGACAAATGAAGAAAAGCTCTAATCCTAGCAATAATACTATAGTTTAGCCTAGAAAGGGGAAGTGTTCTTAGAAATGGTCTAAGGGGTAGTGGGGTATTTATAGTTTTCCATTTGGGAAAGTGGAAGACTTTGGGTGCATGTGGGACAAATGAATAAGCCAAAAAGCACTTTAGTGAGTCAAAGTAAGATTTGACTAGGCTTAGGAGAGGTTAATCATGGTTTAGGCTAATTAATCATAATTAGTGAGAAATTAGGGTTCTTGAGAGGTTTAATCAATCCAATGAAATGGATTGATTACCTAGGAAGCTAGTAGAAGTGGTCTAGAATAGGATTAGAAGAGGGTTTAGTCAAAATGAGGCTATAATAGTCTGCTTAATTGGTTTATAAGAGGAATATGACCAAAAGAGTGTCGTAAGAGGGGAGTTAGATAGGTCTAATTGACGATGTGTCATCAATTTGCAAGGAGTAGAATAGTTAGTGCAATATTAAGAATAATATTGGTTTGATCAAACTATAGGTGTCTACATTTTCCCCTCTTTGGGGTGGCGTAAGCTACGTCACTTCAAAGAAAGTAGACAAACATGAACAATTGAAATTTTTTGAAGGGGTGGAAGAAAAATTAATAGGGTTGAGGATGCCCCCTCGATTGTTAATAGGGTGATGAAAGAGGTTGATCAACAATTGAAAAGATGAGAAAAGAGATGAGTGAAAAAGAGAAGAAAGAGGAAGAAGAGAGAAAATATCAAGGGGAGATATTGAGCTATTAACAACTTTGATGTGTATAAGATAATATCGATTACATCATATTGCTAAGAATATTCATCATTGGTCCTTATTAAAATATAAGAATACAAAAAGGTATAGAATGACATGAAAAGCCATAATACAAACAATTATCCATTGCTGAAACCACCAACTCAATGCAACATACAAAATGTAATGCAATATGAGAAGTAAACAAGCTGATCTAATAGGGAAATAAGTACAAACACACACACACACACACACTCAAACCAACAACATCCAAGAGAGTTACAAAAATATTGTGTTATCGAGCTTTAGTCCCAAATGTTTGTGATAAATGACAAGGGTAAAAATGATGCCCCAAAGAAAATTGTACATGCAAGGGAAAGAACGGAGGGAACTTGGGCCCAATGAAAAAGTAGCATGTATGATGAAACAAAGTACTAGATAACTTGTTATGCCCCAGAGTATAAATGAAGTAAGCAATGTAGCTCTTGTAAATGATTGTAGATTCAGATGATTCACAAGTCATTGTTTCAAAATAGGAGAAAACATTGGCAAGATATGAGATGAGTGTCATGTGAGAGACACAGATTTCAACTGTAAAATGAGCTTGTTACCAATTTTAGTCCATTTTCAAAGTTTTACGATGTTTTTAGATTTTTTGAATGATTTTATAATTTTTTAAATTTTTGATCGGTCAGAAGAATTTAAGAAATGTAAGATTGCCTAAAAGCACACAAAAATTCCTTAGGGTGAATAAATGGGCGTCGGATAACAAGTAAAATACCCCGACGAGAAGGAGAATGAGCCAAAAATAATTATTACAACAGGTAAAATAGAAGAAAAAAATGGAAAATAACACCTAGAATATTTGTAAACTACCCCAGGGTGAAGAAATGACCGCTAGGTAGCACTTAGTGCTCCAACGTAATGAAAATTAATAAAAATAATTATTTAAAAATAAAAATAATGTTTTGGTGAGAAGAAGTGTTAGAGTGATCACATCAGCCAAAACATGCCACGGGGGGCCTTTGTGACAACTTAATATACCTACTTGGGAGGGGGTAAAACATCACAGCTAGTTCATTTGTTGCAGATGTTTTTCTAATTATCACCATGAGTGACTTTTTGAGCTGAGAGAGAGATGACAAGGATTCAGAGGAATAGATGCAAAAACCACATTCGGGAGTACCTACGGGAGGATAATGATGAATTCTTCATGAGTTCCCTATCGTTTCTTGTTAATTTTGTTATTTTTTAACTTAATTTATTACTTTGTATGCTATTTTAGGGAAAAATTCAATGCATACACGTATGCACGGAAATGGCAGGTATGCACCGCGTAGGCATTGAAACACGAGATACATGCACACATGTCCTTTGGTTAGTACAAATATGCATCATGTGGGAAAAAAAAACATATGCGCTTGTTGTCGGCTTTTTGTATGCACTAGGATGGATGCATATGCGTCTTGTGGGGGAAAATGAATACGTATATGCACATGCACTAAAAGGCACACATAGGCACCTTACTATATGTGTATGCATCCTAAAATTTTTAGAATGGATGGAAGAGAAAATATGGTTGTGTACACGTTGATTAGGGCATGTATGCATCGAAGGGGAGGCGTATGTGTTTTGGGCACGTATGTGTCGAGAATAGGTGTGTATGCCGAATGAGGAGCGCATGCGATTGGAAGTAACACTTAAATAATTTTTGGAGAAAAATAAATCAAGCATAGATGAACGTAGGCTAGAAATTGGTAGAAGAAAGTAGAAATTAGTAAAAATGGAAGAATGTAGATAGAAATAGCCTAACAAGTGTATTGTTATTTTGTAGAGATGATTACCCATGCTTCATACGAGAGAGTGGTATGGTCGCTTAGTGGCTATAGAGGTAGATTTTGATGAGTAGGATAGGAAGATACTAGATATCCTCCTATACATGATTGGTTTAGCTTATGTGGCCAATATGCCATAGATTACACTTGATCATGGCCTCCTCACAACCTTAGCTGAGAGGTGGAACAATGAGAGCTAGTGCTTTTGACTCATGATTTGGAGAGCTAATCATTACCTTAGAGGATGTGTGGCGGATATCTTTGGGTCCCCATATATGGTGAGATGATATAGTATATGATCCATCTACTTGACATTGATCGAGTGTATTTTAGATTTATTTGGATTTCCAGACATACCTCATTGAGGTATGACAATCGATTATCGATTCATAGCATTTGAGATCTGAGCTAGACCGAGTTATAGTATATTTGATGGCCTTTGTTAGTGGAGTTTTACTCCCTGAAAAGATTATATCTACCTTCCCACTTGGTCTTATTGATGGTCGGATATATTTGTTGGGGCCGCAGTGCATCTTGAAAAACTTATATTGGGACATGCATATGATTACCTACTACTTTTGTGAGAAGACAATAGGTCCATCACGCTTGTTCTGATTTAGGCATGGGGTCACATTTCCATTAGTCATCCCATAGGTGTTTTGAGAGTACGTTATCCAGAGGATCCTTCTACTATGGGTTGGGTTCCGACCATTGATGATGTGTGACCGAACATGGGAGACACTTACCATTATCATTGAGAGTTTTATGAGTTACAATAAGCTATGATAGTTTAGAGACCATATAGACACTTTTAGTGGCCCAAGGATGGCTTAGAGCTCAGTAAAATGATAGTTAAGCATTTTATGTTTGAAATCCGTAGCTATATGTGAGAGTTATATAGAGTTCATTGGTGCGAGAGATAGCTAGGTATGACATAGGATGTGTTAGGGCTAGATATGTGGTATGCTCGCAGGGCCTAAGAGTATGCCAATATGGGGCTGTAGATTACTATGGATAGAGCCATGGCTAGTTATCTACAGGAAGTGCTAGTTCCATGGGTACCTTTAAGGTAGGTCAAATATCTGGGGAGTACAGTAGAGTATGGGACTTGATATTAGACAATATTACCTCATCTATTGATGATTCCATGCGAGCAACCTATAAGGCAGGAGTGAGAGCACCTCCAGTGGGACCTCCTAGCAGTGGTGATGAGGGTGGCGAGGATGATAGAGATTATGATGATCCTTTTGATGGTCAACGTCATGATGGGGGAGGGGACATGGTCTTCCACCACAACAACCACATGGGTAGGGGCCTAGGCCAAGATAGAGATAGGTACCATTGGCACCTCCTATGAAATTGCTTCTAGTTAGAATTCTAGCTGGTATTCATATTCCATTACAACAGGTGTATTCACGGTAGGGTCCACCACTTTATGCTCCAGGTGGTTTTGGAGATGATGTAAAATTAGCCACACTTCATCAAAAATTAAAGGTGGTGATATCCATTCGATTCAAGTGGTGGGCAAGAGAGATTAGGATAGGGCAAAAATCCAGGACCATTACGGTAGAGAGAGACTAGGTGAGAGCTCAAGTGGTCGGGGTGGAGATTGGGTTACATGGTTGTAGTAGATACATCACCTAGAAATGTAGGGCACATAAATATTTAACCTACTACACCGAGCACGATCACGAGATGTAGGCTACTACTACACAACATGATCAGTCCCAGGCTTAGGTGTAGGATATCACTATGCAGAGAGATCGGGAATAGTCTCAAGTCAAAACTATCACAAATGATAGAGATCAAAATGTTGTCACACCGAGATAGGCTTAGGTAGACATTGGTAGATTTATAGGTGGGTGGGATTATGCTATTAAGGTAGCTACAAATTTTGGTGATATCCTGAGATGATACAAGACATTATGAGAGCTAATGGTGAGGCCTCATATTACAAGCCTGCCTACTATCATGTAGTTCCAGAGGGACAAAGAGTGACTCCATTTGATCAATTTTGTGTAAACAAGACAAGATCTAGGTCACGAAGGTTGGTATAACAACCCACCATTCAGTAGGGTAGTACACCCAGAGCTAGACTATCCCATCAAAGCACCTATGTCTTGATAGTCTAGGAGAGGGGAGAGCCATAGATGATACTCTTGGTATAGGAAACACCTTTTATATGTATGTATGCCTATTATGAAGGCTTTAGTTCATGATTGGTGCCCTGTGATGGCCGATTTTGTATCGATGATGTATATTCATTTTTGAGACAGATATTTTTATATGTATATATGGAAATTCAATGTTATATTTCGTCATGTTTTTATATGTATTTATGATGATGAATCATGCTTATGGATGTGTTACATATATCATGATGTTGTATGATTTTGATTTCACATGTATGTATCATGATAGATGTTGATGATGTACCATACATTTTTAGATTGATGATATATCCTTAGATGATATCATATGTTTTGTACATGAGATACTTAGTAGATTAGTATATGGGATGATATGGATGATATTGGTGCTTGGGGGATGGATTTGTGATCATGTGCAATCCCTCTTGCCCCATTGATGATATGGTATGTGATGATTAGCTTAGTATACATGCTTGATGTAAGACTTAGAATTTTTGTATATATGATGTACTAGATGATGTTATATTTGATGAATGATAGATGATAGATGTGATAAAAAATAGATGTGCAATAAACAAACACACAAGCAAAAGTTAACAAAACTAAACAAATATACACCTACAAAACAACACAAAAATATACAACTAGAAATGAACTCATGCAAACCTTAAAAAAATTAAATTGGTATCCAATCTAAGTAAGTGAAATGAATCCTAATAGATGCATACATCAGACAATGAAAATATATCAATATTTTACAAGTATGAAAGTTAAAAATGAACTCAATGTGGCTCATAATTAAATCAAATGAGATTCAATTTAAGGTAAGAAAATGAACCATAATTTAAATCATACAACGTGAAAAGATACTTACAACCAAAACTATACAAATCGACAACTAAAAGCAATCTAATCACTACCTTGTTTTTGTGGGATAACATTGATATATTTTCTAATATTTTTGTGTTATCTTGAAAGATAAGTTTTCAAGGCTATTGTTCACATTGTTTTTGGGGTTTCCTTAAGACAATGTTACAAAGTTGGTGTAGCTTCATTCCTAAAGGGGTTTTTCTAAATGTTTAGATTTTTGTGTATCCTTTTTGAATGTTTTTGTATTTTCTAAGGTCCTATTTGAAAGCAATGTAAAGTGACGAAGAAGCATGGATGCCCCCAGTGTGATGTGGGAATATATAAAAGGCAGAATGCCACATGTGTATGTTCAAGAAGGTGAAATGTGAAGGTTCCCCCAATGTTAGATGGGAATATAAAAGGCAATTCCTTCACGCGGATACAAGAACAAATGAGCAAAATCACGAGCTTGGCAAGATATAGTTGGTAGGGTTCTTGGACCTAACAAGGGAAACCAATCCTAGATAGAGGTGAGAGTTACCCATCCAAATGTAAGAGTATCTTGTGACCAATGAGTCCTCCTTGAGCATTGGAAACTGGTTTTCACCCAAATACTTGCCTAATGCGCCACAATTGCATGGTTTTCACATGTGGATGACCTGTTTTCTTTTTATTGTTTTCTTGATTTTTTTGAGTTTTTGCTTGTTTTTTTCTTTTTTATTTTACTACTTTTTAGGTATTTTCTGACATCCACCCCATGCTTAAGCGTAGAATCACTTGAGATGCATGGCATTCATGGGCTCTCAAAGTTCTTCATCATCTAAATGTGCAAGTTTATATGCTTATGATGTATATTTAGTAACGACCACATAAGGTCCTAACCAATTAGCCTAAAATTTTCCTTTCTTTTCTCTGTCCTTAACAATGTTTCTCTGATTTTATTTTAGAACAAGATCACCTATATCAAACTCATGATGAATGATCCATTTTTTATATCCTCTTGACACTCGGTTCGATAAACTTTCAGGTGATTAAGCGCTCTCATATGATTTTCATCCAATAACTCTAACTCTACCATTCGAGAAACTCTATAGTCTTCATCTTTATCAAGATAGTCCCAAAGAGATATTCTTAGGGAGGGAAGCTCCACTTCTAAGGGTATGATGGATTTAGTACCATAGACTAAGGAATATGGGGTTACACTAGTATGAGTGCGGATGGAGGTTTTATAGGCCTAGAGGGGGATGTATTTGTAAGTGCCAATTATGGCCAATCTTACTAACCATTTTCTCCATGATTCATACAAGAGTCTTATTGGTGGCTTCATCTTTTCCATTACCTTGAGGGTAATAGGGGTGGACCACTTGAGTTGGATCTGAAATCATTGACATAATGATTTAACTATTTTATTTTTGAAAGACTTACCATTATCTGTGACAATGGTGGAGGGATTTTGTAATGACAGATGAGGTGATTCATGATGAATTTGGAGATTTGCACACCAATTATATAAGTGAGAGGCATAACCTCTACCCATTTATTAAAATACTCGGTGGCGGTGATAATGTGGGTATGACCATATGATGAAGTAGGATGGAGCTTCCCTATGATATCCAATCCCCATTTAGAAAATAGCCAAGGTGTTGCAATGGGTTGTAACACATGTGCTAGTGCGTGTATCAAGTTACCATACTTGAAAGAGTTCACACTTCTTGACAAAGTTACAATAGTCTACTTCCATGGTGGGCCAATAATAGCCCACTCTTAAGAGTTTCTTAGCTAGAACCATGCCACTAGTGTGTGCTTCGTAAATGCTGCCATGTACTTATTTAATAGTGTGGAATGACTCGGTAACATCCAAACAACATCACAGATTCCTGTCGTAGCCACGACAATAAAGGGTGCCTCCTAGGAGGGTGTAATGGGATATACTGATGGATAAGGTATTTCTTCTCAGTATGGGTAATGTTTGGGGAAAACACACCATTTTGTAAGTAGTTAAATATGGGATCATACCAAGGTGAGAGAGGACCAATAATTTCACATGCCAAATAAGAATTTGGCATGTCATAAGCGGGAACTTGTAAATTCTCTAAAAATAACATCTAACTTTCCGAGGTGGAATGCGTAATAGGGATCCGATAGTAGCCATAGCATCCATGGACTGTTATGTGATCTTGGTCGTTGTTAAAAAACAATCTACACAAAATACTCCTTCAAGGTCTCAACCAATTTCTTATATGGAATGAGCTTCTCATCTTTGACCTTATACTCATCATTAACTTGTTTAATGATTAGTTGGGATTTGCTAATGACTTATAGCTATCGGATATTCTAAGTGATAGCTAACTTAAGGCCAATGATAAACACCTCATATTTTACAATGTTATTAGTACATGGGAATCCCAAATGGAATGCTTGTGGAATAACCTCTCATGTGGGAGTGATGAGCACCACTCCAACCCCTGATCCATGAAATGTGAATGATCCATCGAAGTGGACTTGCCACACAACGGAATATTTGATATACATCATAGATGCATCTAGCAGATCTAGACACAAAGGTTCCATTCTTGGTAGGGGAGCTTCTTCCAACTGATTGGCCAATACCTATCCTTTCAATGATTTCAGATTAATGAAATTTATGCCAAATTTAGTAAGGAGAATGATCGAATTAGCCATTTGTCCTATAAGGGTGGGTTTGGATAAAAGATACTTGAAAGGGTCAAATTTAGATATCAACTTAGTTTTTAATTAAGGAGGTAATGGTGAAGTTTGAAGGTAAAGATGAGCATTGTAGGCATGAATTTTCAATATATGGATAATTCAACTCATAGGTGATCAAGGTGCGACTGAGATAATAAACTACCCTTTCTCTGTGGTTGAGGTCATATTGGGTAAGCAGTGCACCAATAGCAAACTAGGTGGCTGAAATATATAACAGGAGGGGTTCACTTGGGGTAGGCGACATGAGAATAGGTGGGTTGATGAGGTATTGTTTAAGCAATGCAAATGCCTTTTGACAATCTGGTCCCTAATTGAAAGTAAAATATTTCTTCAGTAGATGAGTGAATGGATGGAACTTATCCATAATTTATGAAATAAAATGGTAGATTGATTAAATTTTTCCTTGTAAACTTTGTAGTTGTTTGAGATTTGTAGGTGGAGGCATCTCTGTGATAGTTGTAACCTTTATGGGGTCCACCTCTATTCCTCTCTGTGAAATGATGAAACCCAAGAGCTTTCCTGATAGAACATCAAATACACATTTCCTAGGGTTCAAACAGACCTTATAATCTCGAGATACACTAGAAAATATGCCTCTACACTTCATTGTGCTCTCCTCTGGTTTTGGATTTTTCTAAGATATCATCAATGTAATCCTCCATGATGTCATTCATCATGTCATGGAAGATGAACGTCATTGCGTGTTGATAGGTAGCCCCAACATTCTTGAGTTCAAAAGGCATGAATTTGTAGCAAAACATCCCCCATGGGGTGATGAAATCTATCTTGTGCTGATCTTCCTCTACAATCTTGATTTAGTTATAACCTGAAAAAGCATCCATTAAGGATAACATCTCATAACTAGTAGTGGAGTCAAAAATCATGTTGATGTTAGGAAGAGGGAAGCCATCTTTAGGAAATGCTTCATTAATGTCTTGAAATTTGGTGCAAATTCTAATACCCATTGGCTTCTTTTGAACTGGGACTATATTGGATATCCAATTTGAATAGTCGATGGGTTTAATGAAGTCTGCTTGCTAACAATTTTTCTAGTTCATCTTTAACAAGCAGTGCAACCTTTGGATGCATCTTCCTCAATTTATACTTGATGGGTTTAACATCTAGGGTACACAACAAGGTTGTGCATGACCAATTTTGGGTCTAAACCTAACATATCTATGTATGACCACACAAATATATCTGCATATTCTCGTAACAATGCCATGAAAACCTTCTATTCTTGGGCTGAGAGTGAAGCTCCCAGCTTTATCATTTGAGGCTCTTCTTCTGAACCAATGTTAATGCTAATAATCTCTTTAAAAGCATCTTAGAAGCATCTTCCATCCATGTAGGATCAGGGGGAAGAGTAAGATCAACTTCCTTAGGTGGCTCATCATCATATTTATAAGGATACTCCACTTTGTCTATGATTTCTTCATTTTGTTTGTCTACTAGTGCCTCAAATAGATTTTCACTGGGAGACTTATGTTTGTTCTTTCCACAAGGATTTTCTGAAGTATTCTTTCCCTTGCTTATAACCTTTTTGTTCAGGCATCCACACATCTCTACTTCTTCTCCAAAGTATGCACAAGCATCTAGTTTGATGAAAAACCCTTTCTTATGATCTCCATTCGAGAATAGAATCCTTGAGCCCCATGAATTCTACAAATGCCTCATCATTCTCAAAGAAATTGATTGGCACGTGAAATTTTGATCCCAATCTATAAGTTTGGGATATACTGAGGGTAACTTGGTAATTGATTGGGGCATTGGATTTAGATAAGGTAAAAACAAGCTGAATTAGGAAATAGGTTAGTGGAGGCAAGATCCTCGTATAGGCTATATTGGGAATATGCATCACTATCTAAATGAGATGAGCCATCCTCATGTTCTGAAGAGGCTACGTCTATCTTGGAAGGTGGATTGCCATGGGTATTGATTCTGAGGCCATGTTTATTAGATTTGAAATGAGGAATAGGAATAGGCTATAGCCTTCCTTGTGTATTTATACTACATCCAAACCCATTATAGCCCATGACATACATCATGTGATGGCCTTTAATATACTGCAGATCTTGATGACATGATGTCATGGTACCTTTAGGTACCCTCATGGTGGGATCTTCTAACATCTTCTCCTCAGATAGGAGACCACTAGGAATAAAATTCTCTAGTAGTTCAGGGCATCTATCCTAGTAATCTTGAACTGGAAGTATGGTTTACCACGTGTCTTGGGTGACATTGAAAGGTCTAATATTAATAAGGTCTGCTGAAGAGTGAATTGATCTAGACCATACTTTCAGATGTTGCTTCCCATGATGTGAAGGGATTAAGAATTGACAGGAAATTTTGATTAGGAGTGAGTGTATTCGGATCTACACGTTCCTTCATAGCCTCTATTTGTAAGGGAACAACAATATCTGCTGAAGGAAATTCATATGCTACATGTGAGAAGATGTGAAGTGCTCTACAATGTGTGAATGGCTTCGGATCACCTGGGATGGTGATTATTTGGTCTCTATGGCACAACTTTATACACGATGGAAAGTGGAGGGAATGGCTTGCATGACATGGATCCATGGGCATCCCAAGAGCATGTTGTAAGGAAGATCTAAGTCAAGGACATGAAATGTTGTATCATGATATGTTGGCCCTACTTCCATTGGAACCACTATAGTACCTACTGATTCTTACTCTTCATTATCATAGGTTGTGATTGTAATAGTTTTATCACCCAAATATGCTTCTGAATGACCTAGTTATTTTACCAGTTTCAATGTGCAGATATTTAGACTGGACCCACCATCCACAAGTACTCTCTTGACCTTATGATGAGTAACAACAACCTCATTACGTAGGATTGTAGTGTGATCAAAAGTAATATGATCATTAGAATAAAGGTGTGTGACCATTGCTTACAAGGGTGTGGGATGTACTTCTGTGGAGACTTCTGAACTCGAAGTATTTTATACAATATGTTGTTATGAGTAGTAGAGATCTTAAGGAGATCTAGGATCGAGATTCTATCCAGTGTCTTCTCTAATTGTTCTATTAAATTATATTGGCCTTCCTACGAAATGGGTAGGGGATATGGTATTACCAAATGAGCCCGTCATGTACCTATAACATAACTCTTCTCTAAGATCCTAATGGTATTAACTGTTCATCAGATGAAGCAGATCTGATGTAAAAGGGAGTGAAATGGTTTGTCTAGATAAGTGTAGGTAGCAGTTCAATTATCATTAGAGGCTTGTCTGTGATCGACTTCTTATGTTTCTTATCTTCATGATTAGGAAAAGGTTATTTAAATATACCCATCTTTTCATTAGGTCCTTGCCCTAAGTTAGATGGTGAATCCACTATGATATTACCCTCTTCGATGAGGTCTTGTATATAATGCCACAATCTTAGGCATCTATCAGTTTTGTGTCCTTTAACATGGTGGAAATCACAGTATTCATGCTCTTTGAACCAACCTGGTTTAGGTGCATCTTCTGGATATGGTACCATCATGGTTGGGTATTGTACCATGTTCACTACATCTAGATATTTTAAGTATAATAGATAATGATTCAGTTAGAGGTGTAAATGTGCACTTTGTAGGTGCCTTTGGGTGAGGTCCTTGTGAAAGCTTTAAAAGAAGACCAGTTTGTACATTTTGGACTCTCTTGGAGTCTGTGATGCCATCACCAATGAAATTTTTGTTCTTATTAAAGAAATTTGATTTATCAATGATTTTGTCTCATGTTTGTCCTTTGTAATAGGTTTGAGTGTCCCTTTTGCAATAAGATCCTTTTTCAATCTAGCTTCCTTTCTCTATAACTTCTTCAAAGTTAGTGCCATAATGCATTTTCAAGTGAAAGGTTATTTTCGGGTTTAAATTAGGGACGAATATGCTTACTAATTGTTTTTATGAAAGGGAAAAATTGAAATGACTTTACAATCCTTGCCATTCTTTGTAAAAAGCCTACAAAGGTCTCATTAGATTTTTGTTTCACATTGCAAAGGTCATTCATGGTGATATCACTCTCCATATTGAAAGAGAAATGTCACACAAATTTTTCAGCAAGTGCAGGCCATGCCGTGATTGATCCCTTAGGTATACTGAAGAACCATTATAATTCCTTTGCTCCTAGGTTGCGAGGAAATAGATGTATCAAGTAGTTATCGCTATAAGTGACTTCCTAGAAATCCATATAGAAGTATTTGACATGATTACGTGGATTACTTTTACTTTTATACTTGTCAAATTTGGGGATATTGAAATGCTTCAGAAATGGTTTGCGCAACATATCTTTATCAAAGGGGTAAGGACATAGTTCTTTGTATAAGTATTTTCTATTGTGTCCTACATTGATCTCTTATAAGGTAGTAAGAATATTCTTCATTAATTGCAAATCTGTTGAATGATTTCTTCCTTTGTGGGTGATAGCAGTTTTTCACTTTAGCAACCTTGAAAATTATGTCATCATATGGATCCATGTGAAACTCACTTGATTTTGTCCTAAGTCTATCCTTATGCACATTCTTACTCGAAGAGCCTAAGTTTTCTAGCTTTTGACTAAGTTTTTGTATTTGTCATTGAATGATCTCTTCTTCAACTAAGGGATCATCTTCATCGTCAAACCTAGGAGGTGGTGAGTCCTTACACTCACATTCAATTTTCAATGTACGTGAAGCCTTAAAGTAAGGTCTTCACAAATCACCTGTTGGTTTTAGTGGGTTATCTTTGATATTGTTGTTACATTTTCTTGAAGTGGAAGAATAACCTATGTCAAAAGGGTTATCCATGTCTATGAGGGATGGTCATGGGTTTTCTTCCATTTCACGAGTTAATGGTTTTAATCAACTGCTTCATGCTCTTTTGGGAGCGACTCCTAATTCAAGAACTCTTATAAGTACTTGGTATTTTTATAATAAAGTAGCTCATCGAAGTGAACTAAGTCTAACTTGTGTTGGTCCTTTGATGTATTGAAATCTTCTCCACTATGATCAACTAGTGGTTTAATGTCTTTTACTTGTGAAAAGAGAGGTGCTAAGTTATTACCAGTGAAGGGGTATGATGTGAAAGGATTTTCATCTAAATCATGCTTGTTTGGTTTAGATGCCATTTTCATGATTATAGGCATCACTAGTTGAAGTTGTGCTAGGTTTTTCTAAGTGTATTCAAGTTTATATGAAACCTAGGTATATGTGATATGAATTGTTTAAAGTCCCACCATCTCAAAATATGTCCTAAGTACACAAACTATGAAAACAATTTTGTTAGGAACAAATATGCAATTTCTCTATTAAATCTGTCAAACACTCAAATATTTTTAAAACACTATATACCCTAAGCTATGGTTTCAATGATAAGTGCACAAATTAGATAGTGACAATACCCTATCAATACCTAGGTTGAGTTGAAACATCAACAAGATCTAAGTACTAAATTTGTATTGACGTGATCTCTCCACGAGGTATACTATGACTAGTTCAAATGCCGAAAAAATCTAAGTCTTTTGATAATGGAAGTTACAAATGTGAGTAACATAACAACACTACCCCAACACATTAACCAAGCCTAGAATAAGCAAGGTGTTAGGATCAAGAAGATCTTTATTAAGATATGAACAATGCGGTATCAAAATTTGAAAGACCTTAGATGCTGTTGGGACCAAAACTAAGTACAAGTATAGCAAGATGTTATTAATTGTGAGAGAAAAATAATGATATAGTGAGGAAAATTTATCAAGTTCTCAAGAAATGAAAACAAGATGTAAGTGTCATAATTATATGGCTAGAATGTGGGAAGAGTAACAACTCAAAGGGGAAATGATGGTGAAATGAAATCCTAGCTATGAAGACGATCCTAAAATCAAGATCATGTGGCTATCAAGGATATAAGAACATATCCAAACACTTTAGACATTTAATAACTCAGCCACAAACATGGATGAGCGTAAAAAGACAAAAAAGTGGTGAACACTATCTATGAAAAAACTCTCGAAAGATACCTTTCCTTGTCCCAAATGGGCAACAAGAATGCAAAGGTATAGATCAAAAAAATTAAAATAAACTAAGTGTCACTTGGGAAGAGTTTCACCTCGTCCAAAGGCAAGAAAGAAACTAAGATAAGTGATACATTATTTAATTTTTTGATGAGAGACACTTAGATCTAACTTAAGTGGATTCATTACCGTGTTCGAAAAACAAGGTTTTGAATCCAAGCAAGTTGTCACTTCATGATGGTTTGACAAGACATAATAATGGACTAGAAAAGTGGGCTCCTTGACAAAATGGATTTCCTAAATGGTTCACTCAACTAGGTGTCACAATTTTGTCTAATGTGAGCTTGATTTTCCAAGGTTTCTGTATGCACCCAAAATTTCATGTGCTACATTGTCGGAAAATGGTAACAAAATTCCCCAATGATGATTCATGTCCTTTCAGAAGGTGTTTGGTTTCCTAAACCCATTCAAAGTGTATATTTTTAGCCTAGACATCCTTAATTATCTTTTCCATTCTTTCTTCTAGCTTCCCGCTTCATTCTGTACAAGTTTTGGCCTTTAGTGTGAAGACCACCGCCATGCACAGGTGGCATTTTCGAAAGGCTTGCCTAGGCGGGGTGGCGATCTATGACTACTACGGGAAGGAAAGTGGTCCTATAACCACCATCTGTGTAGCCAGGGCGGTGGTCCTGTGTGATTTTCCAGAATCCTTCATGTATAATTTAACACACGTGGTTTCACTTAACTTGACTTCTAGGGCACGTTTATGAACCAAATTGCCTAAAAATAGTCTTGATTGCTTGGTATTCCTTCCCTCTTCTATTTTTAAATAGATTTAGTTAGTTTGAACTACCTCTTCACCCAATGATTTGACACTCCAATGATTCCTTGTGCATGAAGGCACATCCCATCCAATTCCTATATATTTAATGCTTGTAATCAAGCAAAGGGCCTAAGAATTTTGTGTATCTTGCATAATATTGCTACCACAATCCTGCTAGAAATTGCATAGCCAAAATTTGTTCACTTGTGTTATCTCTCTTCTACTGCATTACAACCAAACTACCTTCAAGCTGCCATTTCTCAAGCGCCTTCCTCTATTTTTGCCTTTACATTCCCAATTACTTGGACTCATATGGACACACAAAGAAAGAAAGGAATAAACTGAGGGGATAGATACATATACAATTAGATTTGCCAAAGCTCTTGCTTATCCAGGTTGGAATTATTTGTTTGTTTTCTTCATTTTTCAAATTATCAATTCTGAGTTATTCATTTCAAATACATATCAAATAGAGTAAAAAAATTATTCATTTCATTTGATTAAGAAATTACAAATAGAGAAAATCATTAGAAAGCTTGCTCTTTGACATTGCCGTGGAAGTAGTGGGGAACAATAGCTCTTCTATGGTTATGATTTTTTATCCACCTCTGAGGTAGGGTTTGAAGGGTTTTGATTAAATTAAATTAGTTGTTTTAGATATAGATTCACATACTTTCACAAGTAATTAGCTACAACCGGCTGATTACTTGTATTTAATTTTGTTTATTAGATTAGAAGCATTGTGTAAAAACTAGAAAAGATAATTTTTTTTTACTTTTATTAGATTAGTTTACTTCCATTATTTTGTTCAGATATATTGTGAAAATACCAAAAATGTAGATTACATTTCCTTTGATAATTAGTTTTGTTTTATCAAAATCAATTCAATTCATTTTGCATGACCATCAAGGGTCCACAACAAGAGAAAATGTTTGGTTGTGATCCATTGGTCCCACAACCCAACGGGATAGAGTTGTTGAGAGATATTGATACAGGTTTATGCTTATTAGTTTTACGTACACCTACTAGGTATTATGAGAAGATAGAGAAATTAAACACATTAAACATTGTGGCTAATCAAGCCTATGATTATTGGACTAATCCTAACAATAGGATCTGATTACGTGCATGACCATACAAAGATCATAACCCCCATGAGTTTACAGTTTTGATCCCGGTAACAAAACCAAATGGGCCTAATGACCTATTAAACATTGGCACTAGTTTGTAAGCATCGGTATTTAGATCATCACCACTTCCACCTGACATCATTACACAATTTTTAAGTACTAAACAAAGTAGTTGATCATGCTAGGAATTTCTAGAATAAACTAGAAAATCACCCATATTCCTTGCGGTTTCATTATGCATATCGTTCTAATTTCCACGACCTTATCTAGAAATGTATATGAGGTTCCCGTAGGTCACTTTACATGTGTCCCAAAACTAGTAGAAAGAATATTGGTAGAGCTCAATATTGACTGGAGCCTCCGAGTAGCTATTCTATTAGATCAATCCATCACACCACTTCAACTTAGGATGTCCTTATTTTCCTTAGATTCACAGATCCCGATATTGCATGTTGAAGACATAAGGTTTCCTTGTTAGCTTGTTCATCATTACCACACTCACATCCATTTATATTCTACATGGGTTGTCTCGGCACAACCTTGGGAAGTTGGGTGAGAATATGGTCACATGTTGATTTTATTTCGTACAAATTGGCTAAGGTGACATGAAGAGATATTATTTAAACTTTTCCACTTTCTTCGTCCATCTTCCACTCTCCCTTTATTATATGGGTATTCTTATACCCTCCTAATATGTCAAGATTCGATGAGTACGGTTGACCCCTCCTAGGTTTTGATATGTACAATTATCAAATAGGTAGACAACAAAAATCACCTTCACTCTCTACATGGGTAGATATTTGTTCAACTACCCAAGCTCAAAATCCTCTTCTTTAGGGAACCAATGTTGGTTTCTCCATATGTATCGAGGAGCTTGAAAAAATCACATAGACACTTCGTCCTGAGAAATCAAGTTCTAACAACATGAATTTAGCGGGGACACCAGTTCATCTCCTCAGGTTTTGTTTCGACAACCCATTAACATACTGATTAGACTAAGTCCCACCTATAGAAGAGGATTACTTAGCATGACACATGATAAGCAAACAACACTTCTAGAATATAAACTAGGATTTTGATAGGTTGCAAGGATATGTTAATGTCTTGCTCCAAAATAATAACACTACCCCTCCAAAAATGGAAAATATTTCCAATGAGGGGTGGTAGAACAATAAAAAATTCATAGCGAGGATCTTGCACTCTTCAACAACCTCCAAAAGTTCAACAACAAACACCAAAAAAAAACACCACCCCATCAATGGGTGACATCATATTAGCATTAATAGACAAATTCAAAGAGTTAGAGCTTACCCAAAATACTCAAAATTCATACACAGGGCAAGTAAGAGTTTCTCACTATCTGTAAAATTATGGAAAAGTACCTACTGCATGCCAGAATCCTCTAGTTTATACGGGTGCTCCAATCCCTAGATATTTACTTTGGGATGGGAACCTTGGGTATGCCCCTCATGCCACATATGGATATTTACAACAGGCACTAGTTGGAAGTATGTTATCAAATGCCATATGATCTGGAAATGCAATGTTCCTTGGCTTTGTGCCTTCAACTCCATATAAAAGCAATCAACCCCCTATATACACATGTACTCTAAATTATCATAGGGGGATATGTACACTTACCCAAGTCAATATGGTCAGCCATAGGGGATGTCATATTCCCTAACAAATGTTTATGGTGTACCATTTCAACAACCAATGCAACCTCCACCTCCCAACAAGGATCTTCAATGATTGAAACAAACGCAATGGGGACCTATTCTGAATATCTTAAGGAATGTATAGACTTATCCATTTAGACTTTCATGCTCCCAAGACCATTTCTGATCTTTCCATGTTAAAAGGGCGGGGTGATCCTAATGCTCACATCAAAGCTTACGCAACAACCATTCGAGAGCTGCTCCCATGGGATGTAGTTATTGTGAATATTTTTCCTAAGATGCTAAAAGGTATCACTCTCGATTGATACTATAGGATACTAGAGCATTCAATACACCCTTTCAAACAAATCGTGTCATATTTTATCAAGGATTTTTATATGAAGAAAATTTTAAGGACATGAATATGAGAATTCCTTCATATCAAACGGGAGGAAAATGAGTCCACTGCCCACTTCATTCAAATGTGGTGATAGGTGCTTTATTCCTCGCAAGCGATCCAAACATGGATCAAAAGAATATTTTTTATTTTTTCCTCCACTCCCTCAATAGGGAGACAAAGGAAGAAGTCCAAAAGTTCCCACTAAGGAGCTACGAAGAGGTGCTAGAGGGTGCTTTTTAAATTGATCAAGCAACCATTGAAAGTGGTCATAAGAATTATGGAACAAAAGGGAGGTTAGTCACTCCTAACCAAAATAACCTTGGTTACTCCATGTAGTCATATTTTATACCCTTAGACCAATATCCTTATTCCATACATGCTTTGATCTATCACCCAAGGCGGCGGGCGCTAGCCCAAGGCATGCGCGAGTGCCGAGTCTCTCCTTTATGTGAGTTTTATGAGAATGCATCATCTTATAACATATGTTCAAATGGAAATGAGAAGAAAAACCATGCAACATTCTAAGAACCTAGAACAAGTTGTTGTCTTATTATATCCATAAAAGAGACATAACAAGAAGCATAAGGAAATGGTTCATATAAAAAGGAAATACATAAGTATTATTCTCCTAAACACATATATGATTTATAACAGAGCCTTATATTCATCTTAATAGGTTCAATAATCCACATTACATCCCTTGAGGTCATAACAGATCCTCATATAACTATGCAAAGCCAAGTCATGCATCAGAGCTATATTATGCTCATCATATTACAAAGAAGAATGAAAACCCATTCCCTTAAATGTACTATTGTTTACAATGTTATCCTAATACCTAACCCATAACATCCTCCATTATGTTTCTGTAGGGTTTCGCCTCTCTTTTCTCTCCTCTGCACTATCCACACTCTATTTGTTCTAATCTTATTTTTTTTTCTTCCATCGGGTGCTTATATTTATAACCTTAGCACCCACCACCATGCCTTTTAGAAGTTACAGATTAGTTGCCAAGTGTTGAGGTGGTCCTCCATGGAAGCATGCCTTCTCAGATATGAGATCTCCACTCTTTGCAATGATGTCTTCTAGAACCTTCCATCGCATGCCTGGAATATTCCATTTTGATACCACGGTTGCAGGAGTTGGAACCTTATCCACAAGGGTCATAATTTTCTTGTGTGCTTATTGGGATGCCAAATATGGCTAAGTACAAAACCTATTTTTCCTTGGGTGTGAACAACGTGTGTTCTAAAAAAACCTAGCATAACCCTTCCTTGTGCACCTTTAACTTGCACGCCCTTCTTCAACTAGATCCCATGCACCCACATGCCTTCTTATACTTAGCTGATATTTTGGGGCCCAACATCACCCCACACTATGCTGTTCTTCATCCTTGAAAACACTCTTCAATAAAGAAATAAAGAATGGTGGATCCTTAAAAATGGTTGGAATGGAAGAATAAAGGAATGAAGAAATGGGGAAAAGAATGAAAGAATGGTGAACTTGTTTACTTATGGAGGAGGAGAGGGAAATCCTTCCTAATTCTGCTTCTAACTTTCCCCAAGTGTCGACCTCATTCGAGCTTGCTTTGATAGAGGTCACCCATTAGGGTACTTCTTCAAAACTTATCTCCTCCTGCCTTAGTACTCATTGTCTCTACTATCTCCTCGGTTATTTTCCCAAATCCTTGATTGCGTCCATCCTCTAAGTGATTTGGGGTTACAATTCCTTTATCTCGGTTCTTGAGTGATCCCCATGAGGTCTCAATGGCCTCGATTTTTTTCCCACTTCGGATAAGATTTTGTCTCACTCAGGCCCATTACCTTTGTTATTTTCTTAGAACTCATTGAGTTCCACTTCATGGGTGGAAACCAAGATACTTTCCACTCTATCCCTATCAATGCAATTATCATAGGCAACCACAATAACTTAAACAACAGATTTTACATCGGCGATGATCTTGTTGTGATGAGAAAAAATATCCATAACCTTCATCTTATTTTATTTTTATTGGCACGTCAATGCATCTTCTATGGATTTTAAGGCAAGTGGCCACCTCTCCCTAGTGAGTATGCATGTGTGCATGGTTTTGTTCAACTAAGTTAAGGAAATTAAAACTAACACCTAGTAGTCTTAATTAACAAAGCTAAATCAAAATCTAAAACACCATCAAGATAAGAGTTAAACAAGGTTAGACAATAACATTATTGCATTAGAAATTTAAAGCATAAATCAAACTAACATGCTAATTGTCAAGAACCTCTACTCTTTTGATTGAAAACAAAATCAAATGGACCTATGTAGGCTCCATGGCAATCAAATTGGTTGTTTTTGATATCCAAGAACCTAGGAATGGGAGCTCATCAAAGCTTGGCTACAAGACCCTTTGACTATCCCCATATGACCCAAGCACTTAGCTAGAAAATGCAAGAAAGGAGGCTTAGCTCTTCAAATGGTGAATTCTCAAGAATAACAAAGGAAAGCTTTTAGTCTATTTGCTATGTGCTTTGCTTTTGTCTTCTCAAGGAATTTAGGTGTAAGTGTAAAGGTAGGAGGAGGGCTCTTTATATAGCCCAATGGATAAAGGAACCACTACATCCCTTTGCATGTGGGATAATAGGGATGTTGAGTTAGTTGTGGATAAGGGGGGTTTAGATAGGGTTGAGTTAACTTTAGGAGGGTTTAGCTTGTCCTTTAGTGACTCATGTGGATAAAGGGGCCTATTAATTAATCAAGATGATTTAATTAATAGATGTGCAAGCTTATAGAAGATTTTAGAGGAATATTAGCATGATTTAGACTATAGAAGGGGATTAAATCAATTAAATATTGATTTATTGGTTAAATGAAAGGGGAAGCTAATTAATTAATAATAATTAATTAGTCTAGATAGAAGGAAGGATTAATTAATGAAAGGTCATTAATTAGGGTATTTGTTGGATAGGTGACTTAATTAATTAGCATAGTGTAATTAATTAACAACGATAGGAGAGAAGATGAGAACCTTTGATGATATGTCACCAATTTGTAGGAAAGGAGATAATTAGCACAATTTAAGTATTTAAATTACTTAGGCATAATTATAGGTGTTTACAATTACCCCTCTTTGGGGTGGAGTAAGCAATGCCACTTTAAAGATAGTAGACGGATAAAATTTTGAAGGGGTATAAGAAAAATTAGTAGAAGTGAGAGATGACCCCTCGAGTGTTGATGGGGTGATGAAGGAAGATGATCGACAATCGAAAAATGAGAGAAATAGATAGAAGAATGGGGAGGGGCCGAATGCCCTAGGGAAATGGGAGATTAGGGGTGAGAGGAAAGTGATGTAGGATAAATATGGAGAAGTGGAGAGAAGAACTTATCCTCTAGCCTTTGTATTGGAAAAAACTTCAGTGTCATCATATTGCCAAAAATCTATGCCATCAGTCCTTATGAAAAATATAAGCATACAAAAAGGTAGAATGACACAACACCATAATACGAACAATTTTCCATTAATGAAAACACAAAATCCATGCAACATACAAAATGCAATGCAAGATGAGAAGGAAACAAGTTCATGTAACGGGGAAAACAAGTACGAGCGCACATATCCGACCCAACAATAGTCAAGACAATTATACAAATGTTTTGTTATCAAGCTAAAGAGGTCCACATGTTCATGATTAACAACAAGGGTTAAAAATGATTCCCAGAGCAAGGATACATGCGAGGGGAAATGATGATGGACCTTTGGGTCCAAGTAGGAAACTTTGTGCACAATGAAATAGTACTAGGCAAAAATGAAGTGAGCATATTAGATTTGCAAATGATTGTGAATCCGGTGATCCATGAGTCATATTAATCAGGGAAGATGTGAAACAAACCAGTAGGATATGGAAAGAATACCATGCGCAAGACACAAGTTTCAGTAGTAATAAGCAGGTTACCTATTTTTGTAGGTGTTTTACTGTTTAGGATTTTGTGAAAAATTTTGCCCTATTTTTGAATTTTTGAAGTGATAGGTATATATATATATTTGTTTTCTATTGTCTAAAATGCGGTGGATAGTAGAAGAAAATAGAATAAATAGAAGGAAGTGCCTAGATGCAAAAGAAAATTCCCTAGGGGAAGAAAGAAGCAACATGCGACAAATAATGTCCCTGTATAGTGGAAAAATTAATAAAATAATTATTCTTTTAAAATAATTATTTATGAGAGTGTGGATAAGAAGAAAAATCACCTAGGAGCAATAAAAATTGTCCTAGTGAGAAGAAAGGGGTACTAGACAACAAAAAATGCCCCAACACGGTGAAAAATAAAAGAAAAATAATTATTTAATTAAAATAATTATTCAACGGTGAACAGAGGAGAAAACGGCGGTCAAAACGAGCCTCCAGGCACTCACGACGGTGAAAAAGCTTGATATACCCCACGGGGGGTAAATCACCGTGACCAATTCATTTGTTACCGACCACTATTGAGTTTTTACTACGAGGCTCTAACAACGATGAGGATGATGGTGATAGCACGAGACCGATTGAGATGGGAAGACACAGTCGAGGGTATCAGCGGCATGCCAACGATGGTGTCTTTGTGAGTATCCAAACCCTCTTTGTCAATTTTGTAATTAATGCCCTAGAAGTAGGAATTAGGGTTAGAGGTTGCACTAGCGGGCATGCGCGTAGGTGCGAGGCACACGAAAGGTTGTGCAAGCACTGAATGGTGGCATAGACACTTGAATGGTGGTGCATGAATCCTAGTGCAAATGTGTGCACGTGTAGGTACATGTATCACACACTGCGTGCATGCATACACGCTACACATGTGCACGTTGACACACACACACCTCACCGTAGTGTACAGACAAAGGGTCCACACATGCGCACATGCGCAAGTACCCAAATGATGGCACAAACACCCTTAAGTAGTTGTGCATACATGCATTTCTTGAAAGGGTGGCACACATGCCCCAAAGGGCATGCAGTGCACTAGGTAGATAGAGGATAGATAAGAAAATGCCAAAAATGATGGCATTTAGAAGAAAATTTAGGATTTTTGGGTTAACCCTAAAAAGGATAAGTAGAATTTAGAGGAAATGTTAGTAACTGATGAATGGAATGATTTTATAGAGATGCTTTCTAGTGCTTCAAACGCAAGAGTGTCATTCACGTATCATTGGTGGAGGGTACCATGCATCAGCGAGACCGGCATGCGGTAGCCATTCTCCTAGAGGCAGTGGCCCTAGGCCGCATGTCTTGGATGCCTTCAATCACACTTTGGATCATGGGTTCTTCTTGTATTGGGTGAGCGATGGCACAATGAGAGCTAGTGTTTTTGACTCCCTCTACCGGGAGATGATCATGACTTTAGAGGATGTATGGTGGATTCTCTACATGCCCATCTTGGGTTCATTGATCGATCATACTTCCAGACTTGGGCAGATTAGAAAAACTATCAAGGATTTATTTGATTGAGATGACATACCACATAATGGTATGACTGTTGCATTACATGATTGTATTGCCGAACCGACACTACACCGGGGCCCATATATATTATGTCACTTATCAGTCGGTTTTTTCTCACTGATAAGACTAGGACATCCTTTTTGAGAGGTTTGATGACACTAGTACACGAGATATTTAGTGGTGAGTGCTATTTCTGGGGACAGTGTATACTGGTGCACCTTTACTGGGACCTACATCTTATCACCTACCACTGTCAGAAGATGGTGGGGCCTGCCTCGCTACTACAGATTTGGTCATGGGACCACATAGCCTTCAGGCACCCGGTAGGCACTCTACATGTTTGAGCTCTAGAGGAGCCATCTTATATGGTGTGGGTTTCAGTAGGTGGCAACACATGAGGTCACCTGGGTAGCTTATACAGATATCGACGAGAGTTTGATGAGTTTCCCGATAGAGATATCATATGGAGACCCTACGGGGAAAATACGGTGGCGAGAGGATACGGTAGAGCCGGGGTTTACACCGTGGAGCATTTCCTTCTTGGCGATCGAGTTATATTATTAAGCTATACAGGGTAGATAGATGCCAATGACAACTAGGCATAGTGCAGGGGGTTCCACAGCCAGACATATGGTATGCCTGTCGAGATTCTGAGAGGTAGACCATGGGGCCACGCATATAGGTGACTCGAGCCAAGGCCAATTTCTTACAGGTGGTTCCATAGGTATGGGACCTAGCGTGACAAGTTAGAGATCCAGGCACTACTTTGCATATTACTAGACTGGTATGTTATTATATTTTACCCCAGAGGAGGCCTGGGTAGCAGGTGCTCGACCACCGAGAGAGATTTGGCATGGCGGTGATATGAGAGATGGTGTAGTAGCCCATGACCCAAAGGATCCATTTGATGGGTTACCACATGACGAGTAGGGTGCCCACAGTGTACATGGGGCGAGGCTGCGAGGGGACCAAGATAGGAACCTACATAGCTTCCTAGGCCTAGAGTATTACAGTAGGGACAGTCTTCCAAGATGGTACATGGATAGGCCTCGGTGGCATAGATAGCCACTCTACAATAGTAGTTATAATAGGCTCTAGTAGAGTGAGACCAGGTCATAACAGAGAGAGACCAGGCTTGAGCTCAAATTTTAGCAGTGACAATCGAGTGGGGTAAGGCTCAGGCTCATGCTGGCCAGGGAGGTGACAATTTTGTTCACTTTCAGTAGATACAAAAGATGGCCTCACAGATGGCTCAGGTGATGGGCCTATATCAATAGACATAGGCCCAGCTATAGCCCATGATACTAGAGTGAGATAGGCTAAGAGCAGAGCATGTAGTGGGCTAGGTTGAGCTTTCCCGAGCCTCAACAGAGATAACATCTGTCTGATGCACAGATGGTATAGTGGTGACTTCTGGATGCACAGATACCTAGCTACAACATAGGGTAGAGTATCCTATACTGAGATAATCATAATTTGAGGTAGTGCTTAGGTTGAGTTACGGGTACCTTCCTATATCTAGTAGTAGAGCGAGAGGGACTAGATTCGAGAGGCCTTAGGCCTCAGTGGATTAGCCATGGCTAGTGAGAGCTAGCAATGCTCATGCCATGCCACCACCATGAGATAGACCAACCACCCCATCGGAGGGCTCAAGTCAGCCCTGATGATTGTATTTTTACATACGCCTCTTGATGAAGGCTATGAGCAGATTGTGCTCGATGTACACCATTCTTTATTTGTATAGCAGTTTTGACACATGCCTCTGATGAAGGATTTTGTATTTGGTGATTGATGTATATCATCTCTTTTACACCTATGATGAAGGAATTTTTGATGCAGATATACCACACACATGTATATATATGGACATTCTTTTGACATGACATGTATGTATGAGATGTTGGACATTTATTTGTTATTTCTTGATGGAGTTCATGGATAGATAGATGTGTTTGTGATGTATCCTAATTTGATTTGACATGTATATGTGTTTTGATTTCTAGATGATAGATCTTGTAGTTATATCAAATGTATTTTCTCATGTGATGTGCTAGACTTAGTGGACGGAGATGATACGATGATATGGGTGTGGGGGGATAGATTTTGATATTTGTGATCCCTCTTGCCCCCATTTGATGATATGATATGTGATGATTAGCTTAGCATTCATGTATGATGTATACTTAGCTTTTTCTTGATATATGATGTATAGATGATGTTAGATGTGATGATATTGATGGAAATATGATGATGTGATAACAAACAATGCACACACAACAAGAAAACACAATCAAATGTCAACAAATAACATAATGAACAATGTAACATGACTCACTAGCATGCAAAAACACACTTCAATATGCACAAGCAAGAATAAATCTAATCTAATCAAGAAAAGATGAATCTTAACAAAGTATGCCCAAACAACAAATAACACAAATGTACAAGCATGAAGCAACTATACAAGCAAACAAGCGAAGCAAGAAACAAGAAAATGCAAGTAAACTAAAGCAATGTTTTTACAAGATTTGTTTTTGAAACAATTTTCTATTGTTTAGGGTGTTTGCGAAACAATTTTCTATTGTTTTTGCATTTTGTGAAACAATTTTCTATTGTTTAGGGTGTTTGATATTTTTGAATGTTTTTGTGTTTTCTAATTTTCTATTGTTTTTGTGTTTTTGATATTTTGAATGTTTTTGTGTTTTTCTAATAGTTTTCTATTGTTTTTGTGTTTTTGATATTTTTGAATGTTTTTGTGTTTTTGTAACAGTTTTCTAGAGCTATGCATAGGTAACCAAGAAAGTGTGGATGCCCCCAGCGTTAGATGGGGAATATACAAGGGCAGATGCCATGCATTGATGAACAGGAAGGTGAAATCATAGAAGTGCCCCCAACGTAAGATGGGGAATAGACAAAGACCATGCCCTTCACAGATGAATAAAAGGAGACAAAGCCGGATCAAGGCTTGACAAGGTTGGGCTCACAGGGAATCTTAGAGGTAGACGTGGAACTAGCCCTAAGCTAAGTAAAAGTACCCCAGATGTAAGATGCTTGTGAACAACGAATCCTCCCAAGGCACCGGAAACTAGTTTTCACCCAAGGACCCATCCAAAGTACCACCATTGTGTGGTTTTCACTTATGGATGACCTATTTTCTCTTTTTCTTTTTCTCTTTTTGATTTTTTTCTTTTCTGAATTTGTGCCATATTTAAGCATAGAACCGCTTAAGGTGCATGGCATTCATGGGCTCACGGATCTCATCACCATTGGGGTGAGTGAGTTTGTATGCTCCTGTGCCATACTTGGCCACTATAACATAAGGTCCTAACCAATGTGGTTCAAACTTTCCTTTCTTTTCTCGTTCTACCCTTGTGTTGAATTGATTCTCCTTCATGACCAAATCACCAACCTCAAACTGACGAGGTATGATTATTTTTGTAGTTTCTGGAGAATCTGTTACGATACACTTTGAGGTGATTAAGGGCACATATGTGCTTCTCTTCTAGGATTTCTAACTCATCTAGTCTAGCCACCCGGTAATCTTCATCATTATCCAGATAATCCTTAGCCTCCCGGATAAACTTTCTAACATAGTTTCAATAGTCAGTTTCCATGGTAGGCCAATAGTAGCCTACTCTTAACAATTTCTTGGTCAAAACCATTCCATTAGCATGTGCTCCACACACCCCTTCATGTACTTCTTTGATCACTTGGACCGAATCATGTCATATCGAGACAACGCAGTGATTCCCATTGTAGCCATGATGATAAAGCGTACCTCTTAAAAGGGTAACCGGCTATTTGGTGAATTAGGCTTTATTTCTAACGGGAGATGTCGGGAGGGAACATACTATCCTTGAGATTAGTAAAGATGGGCTCATACCATAGGGAATTGGGACCAAAACCATCACATGCCAAATAGGATTACGGCATGTCGTACATAGAATGGTGTAGGATTTCAACAAAGAATGACATGTCATTATTTCATGGTGTAATGCGAGCATAGAACCCACTTTCCATAGCATTTGCTGATATGTTTTGGGCTCTTAAGATCTATTCAAATGTGATGTGCACAAAGTACTCTTTTAGAGTTTCTACCAGCTTCTTATAAGGTATGAGTTTTTCATCCTTAACCTTGTATTCATCATTAACTTGCTTGATAATTAACTGAGAATCACCCATAACCTTGACATGGTGAATGTTCCATTTGATGGTGAGCTTCATCCCTATGATAAGTGCCTCATAATCTACAATGTTGTTCATGTAAGGAAAACCAAGATGAAAAGCCTGAGGTATGGGATCACCAAAAGGAGTAATGAGGACCACACCTACTCCTGAACCATGAAAAGTAAAAGATCCATCAAAGTGTATCTGCCATATGATAGATTCTTCAATGTATAGTAATGAGGCATCTGGAAGATCCAGATTCAAAGGTTCAGTGCCTTGTAAAGGTGCTTCTGCTAATTGATCAGTGAGTACTTGTCCCTTAACCGACTTCTAATGCACAAAATCTATGTCAAATTCACTTAGTAGAATGATCCAATTAGCCATTCTACCTATGAGGGCAGGTTTAGATAGCAAGTACTTGAGTGGGTCAACTTTGGATATAAGCTTGGTTTTGGTATTCAATAGATAATGGTGAAGTTTTTGAAAATTAAAAACAACAGCCAAACAAGATTTTTCAATTTGGGGATAGTTGAGCTCATAAGCGATGAGAGTGTGACTGAGGTAGTACACCAATTTTTCTTTGTGACCAAGGTCGTATTGGGTGAGCAACGCACCAATAGCAAATTGAGTAGCATAGATATAAAGTAGGAGCGGCTCACCAAGATTTGGAGGCATGAGGACGGTGGATTAGACAAGTATTATTTAATAAAAGTGAAGGCTTGCTGTTTATATGGTCCCAGGATGAAGGCAATTTCCTTTTTAAAAAGGTGGGTGAATGAATGACACTTATCGCAAGCTGGGAGATGAAGCGGTGAATAGCCTATATTTTTCCCGTAAGCTGCATAGTTACTTAATGTTCTTAGGAGGAGGCATCTTAGTAATAGCAAAAATTTTACATGGTCTACCTCAATTCCCCTTCTTAATACATTGAATCCCAATAGTTTTCCCAATAGCATGCCGACACACATTTCTTTGGGTTTAGCCAAACTTTATACTCGTAGGAACTCAAAGATACGCAAAAAAATAGGGTGATCCTCCCTTGTATTAGATTTTCGAGGATGTCATCCACATAGTCTTCCATGATATCATGGATCATATCATGGAAAATTACCATCATTTCCCTCTGATAAGTAGCTCCTGCGTTTTTAAGCCCAAACGGCATTACCTGATAACAAAAGGTACCCCAAGGAGTTGTAAAAGCCATCTTGTGCTGATCTTCATCAGCTATCTTGATTTGGTTGTATCCTAAAAAGCCATCCATAAGAGATAGCATCTCATATCCTGCTGTTGAATCCACAATCATATCAATATTTGGCAGTGGAAAATCATCCTTAGGGAAAGCCTTATTAATGTCTCTAAAATCCGTGTAGATCTTGATCTTGACAGGATTTTTATGGATAGGACGATGTTAGATATCCATTTAGAGTAATCAATAGGATAAATGAATCCTACCACAAGCAATATTTCTAATTCCTCTTTAACTGGAGGGCCACCCTTGGGTGCATCTTTCTGAGCTTTTGTTTAATAGGCTTAGCGTCTGCATGTACAACTAAGTTGTGCACAACCAAAGTTGGATCTAAGCCTGGCATATCCTTATAGGACCATGCAAATACATCTATAAACTCCTGTAGTAGCATGGTGAATGTTTTTTTCCCGTGTTGAGAGTGATGCTCCCAATTTGACTATTTTGGGTCTTTTGTACCAATGTTTACATCGATACTTTCCTCTACTAGAAACTTTGACAAGTCCTCCATACGCGTAGGATTGGGGGACAGTTTAGATCTTCATCCAAGAATGTCTCCATGATATTTTCATCCTTGGTATGGTCCTTTTTATTATCCTTTGATATTTGCACTGTTTTTGGCGAGTGCCTCAAAGAGGTTTTCACTGTGTGACTTGGACTTTGATTTTTTCCGAGGCTTTATGTTGGAATTTTTTCCCTCTCTTTTTCTTAATTTTTGTTGACCACGAAGATCAGCCTCCTCACTAAAGTAAGTGCAGGTATCCAAGTCAATATAGAATCCCTTTTTTTGTCTCCAATGAGAATTGTATCCACGAATTCCCACGAACTCGCAATAGCTTCATCATTCTCAAATAGATCTAGTGGCATATGACATTGTTGGTACCATTCAACAAGGGAAGGGTAAATGAGGTCAAGTGTAGGTTCTGTAGGGGTTATGGTTAGGAAAATGATATTCATGAATAGGTTTGTGGAGGCAAGATCATTATATTGGTTACTGATGGGAGTCCGTATCGCATTTGTCTAGATAGTGAGCTATCCTCATGTTACGAGAAAGTAGCATCTTGATCATTGGGGTGTGCCCCATAAGGGAGAATTCCAATGTTGTATCTTTCTATTTTAAAATGCAAGAGAGGCCTTTGGTTCGCTCATTTATTCCACATCCTAGGCCCTTGTAGCCCATGGAGTACATCATTTTATTAGATTTCTTGTATTTAGGGGTTTGATAGAAGGTTGGATGAGTATCTATGGGACCCAGTGTAGGTGGATCCAACAATTTTCTTGACCAACAAGCCTTGATTAAAAATGACCCAATAGTTTTTTCATTTTTAGGTCTTCTGAAGTGATAGTTGGGTCAACCTCTAGTCTTAGGTGATAATGAGAGGTTTGAAACCAAGAGGGTTTGTTACATGTTATATTCTCCACAACCATATTCTAGAACCTTCATCTCCCATGAATCAAAAGGAGAGGTTGATGTAGAGGCACCATGGGTGCAAGAATTGAGAGAATCTAAATCTACCTGAGATTCCAT
The DNA here is from genome assembly GCA_018340775.1 of Taxus wallichiana var. yunnanensis. Lineage (NCBI taxonomy): Eukaryota > Viridiplantae > Streptophyta > Pinopsida > Cupressales > Taxaceae > Taxus > Taxus wallichiana. The sequence continues at coordinate 274,533,222 of CM031244.1, forward strand.
GGCTTCAGATTGGAGAGGGACAACTATATTGGTGGAGGGACACACATATGTACCCTTACGTGTAAAACTATTAACATCTCTACAGTGTGTGAAGGGCTTTGAATCTCCTTGTATTGCAATAGTGTGTCCCTCATGCTTTAGTTTAATGCTTTGATGGAACATTGGTGACATGACCTGCATGGCATGAATCCATGGTCGGCCTAGAAGCATATTATATGGAATTTCCAACTCCAGGACATGGAACTTTGTCGATGACAAGTGGGACCCATTTCCATGGGAAATGTGATTGTGCTGTTGACCCCCTTTACGCATTGTCGTAGCGATGATAGTGATGATGTTTGACTCAAGGTTTACTTTAGTATATCCCAGCTACTTAACCAACTTCAACGTGCATATATTCAACCCTGATCCATTGTCCACAAGCACCGTTTGATCTTCTTGCGGGTAACGACTACCTCAATATACAAAGGGAGATTATGCGTTGGATTTTTGGTAGGGATTTCCCTATGATTGAAGGTAATGTGTTCAGTTGGCACAATGTTTACTACTGTGGCTTGAAGATGTGTAGGATCTACCTCTAGTGGCACTCCTGACCCCTGAAGAGTTTGGTACAAAATTTCCTTGTGTGATCCAAGATCAAAATCTTGGTAGACATTTTCTCAAGTTTCTCTAAGAGGTTGTACCTACCATTTTGTGGGGTTGATGGAGAAGGTTCAGGAATCATGAGGTGGGCACACCTTGTTACCACGACACAATCCTTTCCCTTGATTCGAATGGTGTTCACATGGTCATTAGGAGAGAAAATACATGCAATAAGGAAATCATAATGATTTTTGTCTTTTTGATATATAAGTAATTCATTGCTTTATAACTTTGGGATGACTCTCCCGATCCAGATTTGACTCTTCTGATTTACCATGTTTGGGGAATGGCTCTTTATATATCCCCATATTTTTATTGGGTGTCTAAGTTTTCTCTAGGTTGTCCACCTCTATCTCCCCATTGTCGATGAGGTCTTGGATATAGTGACAAAGTCACAGACATTTTTCTATTTTATGTCCCTTGACATGATGTAATTCGCAATAGTCATGCTCCTTGTACCATGATGGTTTTGGAGCATTGTCATCAAATGGTTGTGTCATAGGATATGTCACCATGTGAGCCGCATCCAATTATTTTAATATAACTGACAAAGGCTCATTGAGAGGGGTGAACATTCTTCATTTTGGTGGTGGTTGAATAGGTCCTTTGGTTAGTTTAAAAGGTTGACCGGTTTGGACCATTTGTACATGTTTGGAATCCATGATCCCATCTCCCACCACGTTTTTGTTTTTGTTAAATATTTTCAGCTTCTCCGTAGGTTTAACATTTTGATTATCCTTAGATTGTGACTTAAGAGTTCCTTTAGCAATAAGGGATTTCTCTATTTGAACACCCTTTTCAATGACCTCCTCAAAAGTGTGAACACTAATGCATTTGAAGGTGGAAAGAAATGTCTAGATTTAGGTTGGGCACAAAGATACTTACCAGCTATTTTTTTAGGGAAAGCGCAAGGGAAGCGACTGGCTATCCCTCTCCACCATTGTAGGAAGCTGGAGAAAGTCTCATTAGGGCATTGTTTGGTGCCACATAAATCTACCATGGTGATATCACTTTCTATGTTGTATGAGAAATGATGCACAAACCTTTCTACCAATTCTGGCTAGGTGAAAATAGATCCCCAAGGTAAACGAGTAAACCACTCCAAGGCTTGACCTCCTAAACTCTTGGGAAATAGTTTTATGAGATAATTATCACTATAGGACACCTCTTGACATGCCATATAGAAATATTTGGCATGATCTCGTGGGTCTCCCTTTCCCCTATATTTGTCAAATTTTGGCATGTCAAATTTTTTAGGGAAAGTCTGAAGTGTCATAGATTTGTCAAAAGGATGGGAACATAGTTCTTCATATTAATACTATCTAATGCTCCCCACATTACTCTCTTGAAGGATTATGAGTGTTGCCTTCATGGATTGTACTTCTTGTGTGAGAAATTGTTCTTTAGTAGGAGAAGCTGGGATATATACATGATGATAATCTGCATTGTCTTCTCCTTGATTTTCCCTATGGAGTTCACTAATTTTGACCTTAGGCCTTGGTTTTTGGACATTCTTACTTACTTCATTTTGCACATGAGAGGTTAGCAAGGCTAATTGTCAGCTAAGGTTACTAATTTGTTGTTGAATGGTGACCTCTTCTTCCAAAGGTTCCTCTTCTTCCTCATATTGTGGAGGTTCTTCAACTTTCTCATGTCCTGACCTGATTCTACGTGGTACTTTGATAAAGGGTATTCTATGTCCCACTACATTATCATTTCCTGTGTTGGAGGTAGAAGCATGTCCGTGTGTTAAAATGTCCTCCATGTTGATAAGAGGTTGCTCCTCCTCATTAGCGTTATTCATAGGTGGGATTGTTTCATTTGTAGTGGGCATTTTGGCCCCCAATTCTACAACCCGTGCTAGCACCCTATCCTTGTTTCTAAAAAGGAACTCATCTAATAAGGTGGGGTCAAAGTCAAATTCTGCATGTGGGGACTCCAATTCATTACCACTATGATTGACCATGTCATCTATCTCTTTTTCACGGAAAATAGAGGTCCTAGATCATGTCCAATAAAAGGGTTTGACCCTTGTCTATTTGAGGCTTCCCAAGCTTGTGCTTGTTGTTCTTCGTATGTTTGCTTCTTGAGTCCTAATCATGTTTTGGGAGCCATGATATGTAATAGTTTCACTAAGGTAAGTTGTAAATGTGTTCAAAACTTTGTGACCACACCTAAGTGAAATGCAAGATGAATGTCAAGAATATGAATGAGTAAAAATGTGAGAATACCAATGTGATAGAGTGATAAATCAATAGTGACACAAATGTTTGGTATCTAAGCCTATCAAATGAATGAAGTAACTCCTAGACTGTGTTTCAAAAATTAGTTTGGTATCGCAAGATAATTAACAAGATTTTCTCACTAATGCAAAGTTCAAGAGAATGAACAAGACGTAAATAAATACAAGAAGTTAATGTGACCTCCTAACAATGTATACTAAAAGCGAGCTCAAATTCGATTAAAACCTATATCCCAAAAAGTGCGATTCTAATTTGTGAGTGACACAACAATGTCACCAAGATATGTTAACCAAAATTTGCAAGAAAGTAAGGTATTGATATCAAGATGATATTGATATAACACGCACAAGTGGTAACATGTAGCACTCTTCAAAATTGAGGTAATAATAGAGTCAAACTAAAATCTTAAAGTATAACTAAGAATTGTTAAAATGTGTGTAGCGTAACCTTACAATATGGATATTTAGGTCAAGTTTACAAGAAACAAGACGTAAATACCAAAATTGTAGTGATACAATACAAACAAGGTAACCTTTCTAAGGAAGTCCAAGATGATGAACCACACCTAACTACAATGACAATCTTGACATGGGTATCAAGATCACAAAGGCCACCAATGATATGAATACACCTCCGCACACTTTAGATGTTTAACTTACCTAGCCGTAAACATGGATGGGCATAAATGGACAAAAAAGTGGTAGAAACAATCGATTGGTAACACAAAGGTAGTCACCCTTCTTTTGATCAACAAAGTGTCAAAAGAATGTGAAGGAAGTAGATCAAAATGGGGATGAAAAATACGGCTTCACTTGACAAAGTTTTACCTCACCCTAAGGAAAGTGAAAATATAAGAAAAAGTAATCGTCACATGTTTCGTGATAAAAGATGGCTCACAACTCAACACTTTGTTTTGAAAAGGTCAAATTGGGCTCTGGCCAAAGAATATCTTCTAGGTGGTTCTCTTGCCCTAGGTGTTACAAAAATATCTTAAGCAAGTGTGATTTGCTTGAGATAGTCCTAACTATCTTGGGAGTATCTCGGCTTTACTTTACCCCCTTCAAGAATAGTATGCAACTAGTGCATCTATGTGTACTATCACTTGGGTTGCCATACAGACAACCGATAACGCTATCTCACAAGGAATCACTAGTCAAGTAGGTAGTGTGGAGCACTTCCTATTTTGTCCACAAGGTTCCCTCTTGCGTGGACTACTTTGGGGTTCCTAGAACCACCCCCATTGTTGTAGCTTAAGGCATTATGCCAAAGGGGTTATGTTCGAGTTGAGAGGATAGGGATGTACCCCTTTTTGAAACTTGTAATATAGTTTTTGAATATATTGTTATTTTTATCTTGTTTAATTAGGTGTGGTTTGCTTGAACACCTTTTGGCAACCTGTATGACAACTGTATTAGTAGTTTTTGAATTTGTTTTGATTCCACCTTTCTTTGACAAGCGTGTGTTTTGGTCCTACACAACGAGTTTTAGTAGTTTTCCATAAAAAGAGTAAACATCATTTCTGATTCTCAAGATTGTCCAAGGATGTAAGAGAAGAGCATACGTGATGTTTCCAAAATCTAAGAAGATATCAAATGGAAAAACACTTTAATTCAAACACACCAAGTTAACCCATTCCAATCCAGATATTCCTAACAATTTCAAAGCATCAAAAAGATCTAAGAATCATTTCTGATTCCCAAGATCACCCCAAGGGACGCGAGGGAAGAGCATATGTGATCTTATTCTTATAAGAAAGCATGCAAAGTTTATCTAATCTAGTAAAAGCATGTAAAAACACCCTGTAAAAATGAGTATTAATTAGATAAAACCTGTAAGAAAGTTAGCACCTTAACATCCTAATCCTCAAGAAAATAGAAAAGACGCCTCTATTTTGGTGTCTATGCGTGGGTTAGGGTGGATGTTCTAATATGTATTTTCTGACTTATAATGAAACTATGCCACCAAAAAGGTGGGTGCACTAGGATAAGGCGTGTGCACCACGGAGGTAAATGGAAATGTGGGGATCGACGGAGTGCCTATCTTGCTACAGGAGACATGCCTACGCCACGATAAGTGCATGTGTGCCAAAATTGATTAAAACAAGTGATAGTTTCTGACAGAGTGTCTCTGCTACTAGAAAAGTGCCTACACTACCAGAGAGATGCCTGTGCCTAGGTTAGTGTGTATGTTCGATTTGTGAGGTTTTGTGTTGCAGTGAAGGTACAGTATGAAATAACACCTGCACCTAGGTTAGTGCACCTGCGCCCTAGTTAGGGTATGTGTGTTGGGGTTAGTGTATGTGTGCCGGGGTCAACAAATAGAAATTTAGGCTTGACAGTGTGCTTGCACCACTCGAGAGGTGCCTATGCCAGGATAAGTGTATCTGCACCCCTGTTAGTGTGCCTGCGCCACTCCTGTAACCAAAGTATGACAACAAACATAAAAATCTCACAATACTTCAAATTTTAACAAGTTAGCTTGAAATTAGCAACAACCCATTAAAATGATAGCTATAAGTGAGAACCTACACATATAATGCTAGAAAAAATCCCAAGAAATTGAACATTAATTACTATATGTGCATATCAAAGGGTTAGCCAAAAAACAATAGAATTCAAGCTAAAAATGCTAAGGGACAAAGGATCCGGTCCCACCGGGCGTGCCAAATGTGTGCATGGTTTTGTTCAACTAAGTTAAGGAAATTAAAACTAACACCTAGTAGTCTTAATTAACAAAGCTAAATCAAAATCTAAACACCATCAAGATAAGAGCTAAACAAGGTTAGACAATAACACTATTGCATTAGAATTTTAAAGCATAAATCAAACTAACATGCTAATTGTCAAAAACCTCTACTCTTTTGATTGACAACAAAATCAAATGGACCTATGTAGGCTCCATGGCAATCAAATTGGTTGTTTTTGATATCCAAGAACCTAGGAATGGGAGCTCATCAAAGGTTGGCTACACGACCCTTTGACTATCCCCATATGACCCAATAACTTATCTAGAAAATGCAAGAAAGGAGGCTTAGCTCTTCAAATGGTGAATTCTCAAGAATAACAAAGGAAATCTTTTAGTCTATTTGCTATGTGCTTTGCTTTTGTCTTCTCAAGGAATTTAGGTGTAAGTGTAAAGGTAGGAGGAGGGCTCTTTATATAGCCCAATGGATAAAGGAACCACTACATCCCTTTGTATGTGGGATAATAGGGATGTTGAGTTAGTTGTGGATAAGGGGGGTTTAGATAGGGTTGAGTTAAATTTAGGAGGGTTTAGCTTGTCCTTTAGTGACTCATGTGGATAAAGGGGGCCTATTAATTAATCAAGATGATTTAATTAATAGATGTGCAAGCTTATAGAAGATTTTAGAGGAATATTAGCATGATTTAGACTATAGAAGGGGATTAAATCAATTAAACATTGATTTATTGGTTAAATGAAAGGGGAAGCTAATTAATTAATAATAATTAATAAGTCTAGATAGAAGGAAGGATTAATTAATGGAAGGTCATTAATTAGGGTATTCGTTGGATAGGTGACTTAATTAATTAGCTTAGTGTAATTAATTAATGATGATAGGAGAGAAGATGAGCGCCTTTGACGATATGTCACCAATTTGTAGGAAAGGAGATAATTAGTATAGTTTAAGTATTTAAATTGCTTAGGCATAATTATAGGTGTCTACAATGTGGGTCAAGTCCTCTAGGCATTATAAGGATGATCCATATTTTTGCGCGGGCGGTGTTAAGTCTGGATGCTTCAAGACAATGGCATCCATGATCATCTCTATCTTCTTGTATGCCTCACACACTCTTGCCTTCTCATCCTTTAACTCACACCTTAACTGAGCATTGATTAGTTCCTCCTGCTTCAAGTCCTTGCTTTTCTTAAGGAGCTCTTCCTCCTTTTTCTCCAGCTCTGCCTCTAGGAACTTCACCCTGTCATTTCTTTTGAAGATTCTGGCTTCAACCTCAACTGAAACTTTGTTTAATATGTTGTAGATTTACTCATCTGATAATTGTTGAGCATCCACTAAGGGGTTTATTCATTTTGTTTTTGGCACCTTCAACAATGTTCTTTGGCATTTATCAAGTTTGGGTTCATCAATGTGGGACTCAAATTCCCATGATAACATTTTCCTTGTTTAAGGGTATGCACCTTCCTCATCAAATGAAGCCATTGCTAAGAGTTGTTCCATTGGCATGGTGCTTTGGAAGCATGCATGAAACACCTTGTTTGGATCATCAATGTAGCACATTATTTGACCTTAAACTACTTGTTCTCTTCCTCCCCGTGTGTGCAGATTTTGGAAAGCTTACAACAAAATTGGGATCCCCTCCCATGCTGCCATATTCTTTTCCTACACTTTCCTCCTCAGATTCCTTCAGCACCTCATCCATGCTGCGTTCTACCTCTTACTCCACCAGCTTTTTGATAATTCCAGCCACTTTTCTTTTTCGCAGCCTCTTCTATCTATTCCTTTGTGAGGCTTGGGGTCCTTAGGTCCTTTGTATTTTCTTCCTCGCTTACCCCCTTGCCTTGCCTTAGGCCTCATTTTCTTCTTTGTTATCATTCTCCTCATATTCTTCATTGTAATCCTCATCTTCTTCATCCTCGAGTCATGCACTGATAGATTGAATGGTCTTCACCTCCTTAACGCTCATCATCATCATCCTTGTTGCTGATGTAGGCATCTAGACATTCTGTTTCTTTGAATCTTCCTCATTAGTCACCTTCGCCTCTTCCTTCTTTGGGGATTCCAGTAGAGAAGATTCTTCCTTTTCCTTCTCTTGATAGGTGATGTCTTCATTAGCAATTCCTCATGGGTGAGGGCTCTTCATTCTCAACGCCTCTTCTTTCGGGGTATTCTCCTTGACAAGATATTTCTTTCTTCATGCGTAAGTACTAGGCTTAGTGCTTGCTTTGGTGCACTCACCATTTGCATGGTTTGAACACTTGGTGCCTTCTACACTTCTTTTCTTTCTCTCTTCCTTGCTGTGACCTTCTTCCTCCCTGTAGGGTCTTCAAGGATGGAGAAATCATTCTCCAAGTAAGTGCCTTTTTCAAATTTTGGCCTTATGTGCAGATACACCCTTCGTTGTGGTCCTTCTTGCAATTGGCAATGTTAAAGGCTTCATCATCTGTATCTCATGGGTGACATATCTCTCCACACACACACATTTATTTTGGTAAATGAGCTTTCGATGCAGCTTGTGGTGGTCTATATCTACCTCACTAAGGTCGAACCTTAGTCTCTTGGCATCCCTAAACCAATTAACTCCGGCTTGGAAGTATTGTGCGGTGAAGGAGAAGGGTAGTTTACACCATGGACTCATATTCCCATCTATCAATGTAAATCTACCAATGCAGAAGTGTAGGTATACTACAAAATCTGCATCACTTGTCCTGAGCATGGGAAATTGCTATAGGATCCTCCACTCTACCCCAAATGCATCATGCATTCGTTTATACCATTTCTCCAGGCGCACCTTATGAGTAGCCATCATGGTTTCACAAGTGTACTTACAAACATTTTTACGGGTGAGGGATCCTCTTCTGGATACTCCCAAACAAATTTTTCTGGCCCATCAGACACTCCAATCTATGAAAATACAATGGTGAGGAAGACGTTACCAAAGAGTATATTCTCTCCCTTATGCGTGCTGCTTATAATCTCATCCGTGATGAAAGCAGATAAGTTGTAGATGGTTCCTTATGATATATTCTAGCATACATTTAGCCATGCCTTGTTCACTTGTGTCCACCATTCCTGATCATTGAGCTTGGTCACCAAGTGCGTGGCCATCCTCATAACTAGGTCTGGAATCTCGGCGATGTCAAAGTATTACAACCCCTTTTTGTAGTCATACGTGGATATAGTCTCCTTGATAGCCTCCTTGTCACTCAGATCATCATCAATGTTATCTCCTTCACAATTGAGGCATGTGAACTTGGATATCAGTTATGGTGTGATGTGCATCTTGTGCCCCACAAAGTAAAAGTGATCCTCATGCACGTGTAACATCAACCATTGGTAAAGGTGCTCAAGCTTGCCAAAGTATGACAACTCATATAGTTGCAATAATCTAACCTTCTCCAATTTAACTTTTACCTCATCATTGTAAATGAGAATCCCATATGGTGTCTTTTTTTTTAGTTGGTGGGACCGACTCTAGTGCCATTTCCTTCTTGGTTGTGCTCATGTGATGGTTATAATCGCTCATGGACATCTTTTGTAAGTGTGACTCCCACTATTTTCCCAAAGCAATACCCCATCCGGAGTCTTTGCATCTTTGCATACCATTCTTTATTTGAGCTTGCAATGCAAGAGGTTTGCTTTCCCTTGCCCTTGCCCTTTGTTTTCTTTAGTGAAATGGTTGGTTTCTGGGTGCCATGTTTTCTAGTTGGACTGAACTTAAATACTCCTTCCTCTTGCTCGCTCTATTATTCCGATCAATCCCAAAGCTTTAACTCCTAGAATGAATCCTTCTTTCTTCATGCCCTAGCTACCAAACCCTAACTAGGAAATCCTTCCACAAGATGACACTCTTCACACAACCTTCCTCTTTGTAGATCTACTCTAGATGCACACTCAAATTTCTTAGATTCTCCTTTCTTCACATAAATTTCTCTCTAGATTCTCTAGTTTGCAAGAGCTTCTTTCACTTCGTAATCGCAAGGTAACAAATGACTTGCTCAACCTTGTATTTATAGTTTTTACTTCTTTCCAAAGCATTAAATGTTATACCACCTACTAATGTACTTTAACATTAAATGTGGCTTTTTCCACTAAGCCGACTTTAAGTGCCCTTACCCACGTGCCACATCTTGCATGAAAAACCCTTTATAACCTTTTGGCGTGTAAAAATCTAACCCAACCGAAGACTCTTATGTGCATGTCTACAATGCCGAAGGCACTTCTTCTGTCATTTACTATATTTTTCCCTCACCTACATCATGTTGTTCTTGCGCTATTCATCCTTTCTGTATGTGGTTTCTGCAAACCTTCTTGATACCATAATCCAATATCCATAGTTTCCTCATGTGCTTTCTCCACCTTACGCACTTCCTTCTACTGGGCCACTCAACTTATATTACAGACCTATAATTTTCATCACTCCACCCCACACTAAAATAGAAGTGCGGTCCTCTACGCATACACAACCCTAGAAAAATAATGTGGTTAGGCGTACAAGGCAAAAAAAAAAAAATGAAAAGAAAAGAAAGGAACAAGAAATGAGAAAGGGAAATTCTAAGCTAACTAGCAATCTTGCATTATTTCAAACACTACGAAGAATTATTTATAGTAGGGCTTTAACCTACTCCCATTGAAATGACCAGTAACCTCATCCCATCCAAAGCACTTATAACTGGAAAGCACTTGAATCAAGAATGTACGAGATGATGTAGGGTCCTAACCAATGGAATTTTAACTTCCCAGGATGGTGCAGATACTTGGAATTATATAAAAACACCATCTTCCCAACCTCAAACTTCTTGTTTTTGATATGACGATCATGCCATGCCTTTTGTCTTGATTTTTCTATCGTCTTCGACTCCATCTAACAAGTGATTACCTTTTGTATAAGCGCATCAATTTATCAATTCTTTCTTCTAGTGCTTCCTCACTAGCTATTCCTCTTCGCACACACTATACACAACGATGGTAACATGAATTCAAATAGAAAAATAGCCTCTGTGCCAAACACCAATTGAAATGGTGTAGCTTTGTTCAACCTTTTGTAGGTTGTCTTGTATGCCTATATAACGGATGATACTTTGTCATCCCAATCTTGTCTTCCAACGTCATATATATTACTCAACGTGTGACTTAGTATCTTAATAAATGCCTTAGTATTTCCATTTTCTTGAGGGTGATAGGGGGTAGTCTTGTGATGGGCCATCATAAATTATACTAAAATAATCCTAACCGTTTCATTGAGAAAGTGTGTACCTCTATCACTTGTTAAACTTAAAGGACAACCATACTTGCTGATTATTTTCTCCCATAAAAATCTAATAGTTGTCGTTGCGGTGTAATCCATCGTAGGTGTTGCCTCTACCCACCATGTAAAGTAATTGGAACAAGTGATGATATACTACGAACCAGTCCTTTGTGCGGTGCAGTGCAATTGGCCCTAAAAATTTGATTGCCCATTTTTCAAATGGTTCAGACTAGCTATTGGTCATAAGGGAATTTCATCTCTCTTTCTAGGTTTTCAAGGCATTGGAAATGGTCACAAGCCTTGCAAAACTCAATACAATCCTTGTAGATGGTTTCCCACCAAATCCTTGTTGGTAAAATATTCCGCGTGGTAGCATTTCCGCATAGCGTCATCTTGCATCACCACCATGCGCTTCTTCCATAATTACCATGCGCTCATGCTTTAATATGCATTGGCGTAGAACCTCATCACGACCTAACTTATATAGGTCTCCACTAATCAACATGTAGGGTGTGACGCATATTACTAATTGCTTTCTCTCCAGAGCCTTCATTCCTTTTGGCACCACACTTGTTTTTAAGAATACTATGATATCTTCCAAGTCGAGGGCGTGTGTTTAAACCTAAATAGTTATGAATCTAGAATGGTATCCTCAATGCTTTGCGCACCCTTCCCTTAGTTAATCCTTGATAAGTGGTCAGGTCCTTAATTTATTTTTATGGTTTTATGACCACTATGAACTCAAAATCTTGAAATAATAGGACCCAACGACATATGCACCCTTATAGAATGAGATTATTGACTAAGTATTTCAATTCCATGTGGTCTCGTGTAGAATATGAATGATGTTTCTAACAAATACTATCTAAACTAGACAATGCTTCATGCTCAATAGTTGTGTAATTTTGTTTTGTTGGTGTCAACTTTCTACTTGTAAAGAACAAGGGATGATCAACAATTACCTCACCACGTTGTGCTAGAACTGCTCCCATAATTGTTCCTGAGGCATCAACATGCACATGGAAAGGCTTATCCCAAGAAGGAAAACGTAATATAGGTCTTTGTGACGATCCTGTCATTCAAAGTGTCAAATTCCTTCTTTTGTGCTCTCTCCCTAATGAAAGGCACTCTTGTGTTTTAATAATTCCTCCAAGGGCATGACGATCTTGGCATATCCCTTGATGAATTTTTTGTAATACCCTATATTCCAAATGAATCCATGTACTGTGATTTGATTAGTAGGCTCCCCTAATCCCACAATAACTACAAATTTAATGGGATCTATTAGTAAGCCTCTTTTGCATATAATGTGTTCTAACAGGGTCCCAAATGGAGTAGCAAAGACACATTTCTTAATATTGAGGGATATCCTTAATTTTTGACATCTCTTAAACATCAACCTTAAATTGTCACAATGGTCTTTCACCAATCTATACACAGTCTAGTCATTTAAGTAAACCTGAAGAAATTTAGGGATGAACTCTGAAATGCTTGTACCTGATGTGTGAGAACACATCAGTGCATTCTTCAATCAAAAGGCATCACCGTGTAGGAAAAAATTACCCATTTAGTGGAAAAAGTTGTCTTTATTTGGTCTTCCTTTGTAATATGAACTTGGTGATACCCGAGAACCCATCCGTGAAGGAGTAGACTTTGTGCTCGGCTACTCCCTCCAAAATATATTCGATAAAGGGGATTGGGAAAGGATCGATGACACACACTACATCCAGATCCCTATAGTCAACATAGATTATTATCCTACCATTCTTCTTGATACTAATAACCATTAGGATTATCCATTTTGATTCTTCCACTTCCTCAATGATACCATATGCTATCATCTTGTCTATTTTTTCCTTGACCCGTATGGGTAAATTTGGTTTCATCTAATAAGTCATCTTTCGAATTAGGTCGCAAACCTTCCTTTAACTTGATCTTCATCTCCCCAAGGAATGGTGAATGCCTTTGAGTTCATGGTACCCATGAGGGAACAAATCTTGAAACTCACATAACATATCAATGACCTTTGAAACCTCTTTTTCCGACCAATAGTCCCCAATGATGGCTTCCTTAGGTTATGTTTTTATCCCAATGTTAACCTTAGTTGTTTTCAAAGGCTCATGGTAGGCACGTGCTCACTCATAAGTCTCCATCTCTTCTCCTTCTATTACATAGACCATTTTTCCTTTTTCTTTTTCCATGCACACGTGATCAAGCTGTATTTATTCTAATTCTTCTTCATTGAGGTGCATCTCTAAGTAAGGCTCACCTAATAATTCCAATAGCCTATCCTCTGCCATAACACTATCTCCCATCGTAAGGTGCTTGATAACTTGCAACACCTTATCTACTGATGGCTTGGTACTCCTATACTCGAAGGCTTGAATGAGATCCGCCACCAACTCCTGCCAATCACCTCTTTGACAACCCATCTCTGAATGAACATACCAAGCACACGCACAACCTTATAAGGTGGAATATAACTAATACACCCATAATGAAGGAGGTAATGCTTCTACACTTGCCATCCAGGCCTTCTAACACACTTAGATATGAAATGAGGTGGTCTCTTTACCATGGTAGTCTTGAATGACAATGGGCATGTTTCTCCTAGAGAACCTTATAGAAAATGTGATCCTTATCTTGTGCCACTTTAGAATGTTCTCCCGATGTGTAGCCCACCAGCGCGCTGCAGTTCTAAGTAGGTTATAGTTGAGAATTCTCCTCCTCTCGTATTCATTTTTCCACCTTTGAGATTCCATATCTTGTAAGAAAGGTTTAGGGTATACTCACCCAAAAAAACTTGGCAACTTATTTCCCCCTAGGCACTTTGAGTGAGCGTGCCCTTGTTATCCTTGTTACAGATCCTCTCAAAATTTTCCCAATTAACTCATAATTCCTATGCCCCCAATTGTCGCATGCCACACTAGTGGTATCACTCAAGGACTGAGCATCTTAAAACTGGATGACTCCCTTCATGGGGTGAATTATCTTAGGATATCTGATGGAGTGTACATAGATTATGTCTAGGAATTCTTCTCATAAGGGCTCAGTATAGGGAATTGACTTCCCATCTATCAAAGGAATGATCACCCTTTCTTCCTTGTTTTCAAAGCTGATATACCCTTTGTTAAACCACAGGTTGACATTGTTGTTGTAACACCATGGGTGCCCAAGTAACATTGCAAAGTTGTCTACCTCAGAAAGTGCCAAGAATTCAAAGTCTCTAGTGAACTTGGCCCTTTGGATGGTGATAAATTGCATCCTTGTAACTCCAATGGGCATTTCCTTAATTTTGTTTTCCATGTACAACACATTCAAAGATGGCTGTAATGTGGGCCTTCCCATTTGATGCCAAGTATCTAAGGTAATAACATTTACCTTTTCTCTTGTGTCGATGAGAATATTACTCAGAAGCCATCCATCAACAACCACATTCAAAGTAATCTCCTTGTCATATTCAAGGTTGTGAGGAGGAAGGTTTACATGCAAAACCTACCTTTGGTGCTCTATTTTGGTGTATGGTACCTTCTCTCTCAGCCATTCTCCTAGAAAGGGGATAATATTCTCTTTCCTTAACATCTTGCACACTTCCTTTACCTCATCCAGGTCATCCTTTGGAACCTCAACATCCTTCCTTTACTCCAACTATCTTGATTTCTCCTTCAGACATTGGATCTCCCCTTGCAAACTTTGAATCACGTCCATAGTCTCTTGATACACCTCCTTCTAATGAACATGGTCTAGATATTTTACATGTACCACTTCCTCTCTTGAAACTAGTGTCCTTTGTCTTGGCATATCCCGATGTGTATGGCCTCTACTCACGTCACCACCGGTATAGGTTCTAGCCCCGACTCATGTGCCACTCTTAGCCTCCCATTGTGAATTATCCTTCTTGATGTTCACCATCCTAGCACCTTTATATTTCCAGTCTTTTGGTTAATATGCCCATAAATTTCTAGACACTCTTCATACTTGTGTTTCTTTCCGCACCATGAGAATTGTATAGATCGGGACAATCACGTTTGTAATGCTCAGTAGATCCATAATTGTAACAGTTCCTCATGGGAACTTAGTTTTTCCTCTGTCACAGTTACTACGACCACAAAATCCTCCACAAAAACCTCTTCTACATACTCCCCCGTCTGTGCATCCTTGGAATGGCTTACAAGGCTAGTCTAGCACACACCCATATCAATAGCATCATGGATATGATCAATTAGTCTACAATCCTTGGTATCATTGGTCGTAGAAGAACAAATCTTACAATAACAAGAAACATTCTTATGGATTGCATGATGTAGTAGAGGGAACCTATTTGCATCATGATCCCCATGGAAAATATCTCAATCTACCATCATAACACAACCTAACTTTTGAAACAAACTATCCTTTGCATTCCCTTTCACTTTGCGGTCCTATACACCAAAGTTCACTATGAGCCTCATGTGTTGATTTTGCAAACAATTTCTCCAATTACTTGGCCATTGCAACAATTTGAGCCTCCAGAAAAGGAATAACACCAATATCAATGCTCCCAATATCTTTAGTGCACAAGGAAGCTTCCAATGCCTCATGCGGGTCTGTGAAATTCTTATGTGACAGAGCCCTTCTAAATGGTGTTATTAATCCTCCGAAAAACCATTGAGCATGTTGAGAAGGATGAATGTCATAGGATATTTTTGATAAGAGAGTCTTGAAACACATGTCATACCCGTATAGTCTCTGCCATTCCTTGCTGGATCTCCTTCAGAGTGCTGATGCTCTTCTACTCAAACTCAGGGATATGGAACTCTACTAGGAAGGTGTTCTTCAATGCGGTGTAGTTGATCACCGTCGATGGGGGCCATACTTATTATACTAACTATACACACTCCCTTGCAACGTTGTTTCAAACTAACTCACCTTCCACTTTGGGGTATTGATCCCTTTGCATGCAATAGTAACTCACACTCGTGCACATGCTCGCAACATCTTCAATACCCATATAGTATGATAAGTGCAAATAAATCTCAAAAACACTTGGGAGGTGGCTGGGGTCCCTTTCCTCCCGATCAGAGCCTTGGTTCCCTCCAGTGTTTCCTCCTCTTGTTTCGCTCGGAATGTTTTGGCCACGGGAATAGAGTTGCTTCTATCCTTTCATTCCTTTTAGAAACAGATAAGGGTTAGGGCTAGGAGGAATACTTGAATGTCGAGATGGTGTGCGCGTACCATAGAGAAAGATCAGTGATGCGAAGAACTCCTTTTTGTCTTGGAAGGACTACTGCAAATAAGAACACAAGACCACAAGATTTTAATTAGACAATAAATGAGGAAACCGCCTTGGGCCTAGGAAATAAAAAATTCCTTTCGAAGGTGGTCGGTTTCCCGCTAATATGAATTAACACCAAATCATTGTAAAATATCAATTAAGTTACTTTGTTGAAACAGTAGGGGAAAGGCTGATTTCTGGTTTTGAACCACAATAACCGATGCCGGTTACTGATAACCGATATCGGTAGGGTCTAGGATTTGTGGGTTAGTTGTGTTGTGGGGTGGTTGTTGTTGTAGGGTAGCTGTGTTGTTTGTAAGGCTAGTATATGGGTGATATTAGGTAATGAGGTGATGAGAAGTAAATGAAGGATAGTTAGATGCAATATGTTGTCGGGTAGTGGATCTAGGAATGGATTTGTGAGGACTGTGATTCAAAAGTCTAAGAAGTATTATTAAAAGGACATGCAAGATGTAACTTACTAGTTATTGACAAAGATGCAAGTCCAAGAACTCGATGACAAAGGCGGGCGAGGTAGGATGGCACGACACACGTAAGATGAGATATCTCCCTCTCGATGATCATTTGATTATCACCGGGCTCACAGTATCCATTTGCAGTCTTGGGCTTGATCTCCTTTGCTGCAAACTCTTCTTGTCTCTTCACTTGTCTCTGCTCGGCCCAAGTAAAGATCCGGATTCTCTTGATTGCTCTGATGCTCTCTATCGATCCGAAAATCCTTCGACCTCTGTTTTGGTTTGGGAGCCCATTTACGAGGAACCGATGCGGATTACGTAACCGACGGCGGTCGAGTAGGAACGGTATTGGTAAGGAAAAAGCGAGGCTATTTTTACTAAAATAGCCCACTTTCCCTGCTTTTCTCCCAAGAGATTAGTTGCGGGCTTGGTCAAGTGACTAGAAGGTCAGTTTTGGGTGCGAGAAAGGGGTCATTAGTCATGGGTGTAGGTGTGGACCAAGTTATAGGTCTTAATTAGGTTAGTTTAGGGTTAGGACTAGGTCATGATGAGGTGGCAAAATGAGGTGGCAGGTAAGGTGATGTGGATTTATCAATTACAAGGTAATTAATAAATAATTGTGTAAGGTTTAGGTGATGAGGTTAGGTTGCGAAATGAGATGCGGGTCACAAGGGGTTGTAAGACACAAATTTGGTGTCTACACCTCCACTAGATCCACTAGATCCTCAAGTCTTGTTCCTCTTAACCCACCGAGATCCACTTCTGCAATCGGCAAAGGACCTAAAGTGGTCACGCCTAGTGTTCCCAATGTCTCACTAAACTATGTGCCAATGGTTTGTGATATTATCCCACTACCAATTGTATGTCTGCGCCACTCCCGGACACAATTCCTAATCCTTGCGTACTTGTACCTTATCGAAGATTCATCCAAATACGGGATTGGCTTTGCGCAACCATGGATGTTCCAAATGAGAAATTATATCTCTTGGGTGCAAATCGGTTATTCTCACCAATACCAACTAGGTTAACAATAATCATCCCTTGATATGGAAAAACAAGTGCTAGGGGTTGGTCGCCAGGTGGGTTTATATGTGCGATGGCTCTTCTTTCTCCATGTAAAGAAATCTCATCGAAATTAAAGGGGCTTCTCTCCCACACTTGCCAAGATGGGGTAGCATAGACTGCTCAGGTTCCACATCCTCTACATGAACCTCAACTCCTTCCCACAATGTCTGCCTCCATAGATCCATCACACTTGTAACCTCATGTTGTCTAGTCATCTCCCTTTCATGAGCTTTGCTATACTTGAGTCATCTCTCCTCCCTTTCCTTCTCATCTGTAATGTATGCCATCTTCCTCTACCCTAGCTTCCTCTCCCAGTGCTCAGAGAAGCTTAGCTGGCCATGGGAAATGCTTCTAAACTCAAGGTAATGACCAAGAGCTTCATAGCCAAAGGAATAACATGCAAAAATGATCCTCTAGGCTCCCTTAGAAACTCAAACTCAACAACTTCTGGGAAAGAATACATAGAAATGGTGTATTCAAGAGTATAACTAGTCAGCACTCTCTTCCACAGTGATCAACAACATGCGTCTAAGTCATATTTGCATCCTGTAGCCTCTAATAGTCATCTTAGGTCCACATGTGTGATCTATAGTACCAGCTTGATCTAGATGCATATGCTGAAATCCATTCATATAGTTCTACTAGGAAGCGTAAAAGAATGTCTCATACAACTCATGGTATAGGTTCTCTTCTACCCATCTACGTGTATCGAACTTATGTCCAGTATTGAATCTTTGAGAAAATTTGTCCTCCATGCTCTTGAACCATGTTTCAACACTTTCTAAGGTAAAACACTTTGTCATCATGCATTACAGGGAAAAATATGCATGTCATTTCTCACAACAACTTCAAAAAGAGGTCCGGTAATAAAACTAAGATGTAGTCATATTTTATACCCTTAGACCAATAGTCTAATCCCATGCATGTCGGCATATCACCCTGTGGGCGCTGGATGCTCACTCGAGGCAAACGTGGGTGTTGAGTCTCTCCTTTATGTGAGTCTTATGAGAATGCATCATCTTATAACAGATATTCAAATGGAAATGAGTAGAAAGAACCATGCCACATTCTAGAATGAGTTGTTATCTTATTGCATCCAGAAAAGAGAAATAACAAGCAACATAAGGAAATGGTTCATACAGAAAGGAAATACATAAGTATTATACTCTTGAACACATATATGATTTATAACAGAGCCTTATATTCATCTTAATAGGTTCAATAATCCACATTACATCCCTTGAGGTCATAACAGATCCTCATATAACTATGTAGAGCCAAGTCATGCATCAGAGCTATATTATGCTCATCATATTACAAAGAAGAATGAAAACCCATCCCCCTAAATGTGTCATTTCTTATAGAGTTATCCTAATCCCTAACCCATAACATCCTCCATTATGTTTATATAGGGCTTTTCCTCTCTTTTCTCTCCTCCGCACTCTCCATACTCTATCTACTCTACTTTTTTCTTCCATCAGGTGCTTATATTTATAACCTTAGCACCCACCGACATGCCTTTCGGAATTCTGATTGGTTGCCAAGTATCTAGGTGGTCCTCCATGGGAGCATGCCTTCTTAAATATGAGCTCTCCACTCCTTGTAATGATGTCTTCTAGAACCTTCCATTGTATGCCTAGAATATTCCCATTTGATCCCATAGTCGCCAGGCTGACACCTTATCCACAAGTGTCTTGCTTTTCTCGTGTGTTGTCTAGGATGCCAAATATGGCTAAGTAAAAAACCTATTTTTCCTTAGGTACACACGTGCCATGTGTTCTATAAAACCTTTCCGAACCCTTTCCTACGTGTGTCCTTCTTCAACTAGGTCCTGCGTGCCCATGTGCCTTCTTATACTTAGCTAATATTTTCAAGCCCAACACTCTAGAAACACAAACAATAACTAGGGACCAAAGGTCCTTAATAAGAATCGTGGGGTTATAACTAATGGTGTTTCGATCACCCTAAGAAACCTCATGTTTTTAGTTCAACCAATACAAATAATACCAACAACAACAAAAACAATGGCAAAAATAAGAGAAATAATACATTCTCACCCTCAATCAACACTATACACCGTAGCTTTTAGTCATCCTCAACAAAAATTAATAAAAAAATAACAAAAACAACAAAAACCTCAACCACTAAGACAAACACAAACCCAAGGCCCTAATCAATACCCAGGTGGGTATCTGAACCAATTACAAAACCAAGGGCAGGGGTTCCCAAGTTTTAACTGTAAAAATCAATAATTGAACAATAATCATAATTTCAGATCATAAAAAGGTGCAAACCAGATGCCTCAACATTATGATCCTGATTTGTATTTTAGTTTCCATAGGGTTCATGGGCATGACATGAAAACATGCCGTGATTGCAAAAAATTTCTACAGCGTTTGCCGGAGGATCAAAGATAATTATTTGTTGACATGTTTTTGGCAAACCCAACAACACCAAATCAAAACAGTTGCATGGGACCAGTATCCCCATAGAACACACAACTTAGGATCCTTAGTGATCCTCTCCCCACACACCCCAAAGATGGTAGAATAAATCCCAATGGTTCAAACAAAGGCATTACAATAGGAACCAACGATCATGAAGCCTCAAATTTGTCAAACCCACAAGTAGCACCTCCTTTGGATGGTCACCAACAAACAAAACTTGTGGGATTGGTGGATTTGGACACTGAACCTCAGATTAACGATGCCATTAGAACCAATGATTATTATTTTCAGCCTATCCCGATCTACACGAATCAATCGGATGACATTTGTGATACACTAGGCAATCTAGTTGTAGATTATGACTTGATCAATGATCGACCAAAACCTTCTCTCACATTTCCTTCTTGAATCTGTTAAAGAACTCCCCTTCTCACAAAACCACTCTATTAGAAGCATTATGTATTAGAAATTTGATTAATGTCATCCCTCCTCCAGAAGCACAGATAAACCATATAGACTTTGATGTTTATCCTCCAGGGAAGCCTGAAAGAGATGTCGATTTGTATTTGACATCAACAAGATGCCCACAGACACTGAAATAACTCGTAGAGGTGATCCGACCTTGTTTTTACAAGTTTGGATTTACAACAACTATGTAAAATGTGTGATGATTGATGATGGGGTAGCAGTCAACATATTCCCCTTCTCTTTCCTTCAAAAGTTAGGTTATGGAGAGATGAATTTCTACTCAACATGAAAGACGCTGAGAGGCTATGAAAACATCAAGGTGACATCAATTGGGACTGTAGTGTTGCTAGTCCCTTAGACCTAAGATGGTTCTAACTAATTTTTATATCATAGACTAGGAAATCAACTATAATATGATCCTTGACCATCCTTGGATTCATCGCATGAAGGTGATTCCCTCCACTTTGTTTCAAGAAGTAAGGTTCCTACATTTAGGGAAGGTCTTCGTGGTGTAGGGTGACCCAAAACCCTTCGACATACATCTAGCTAATTTAAAGAAGAGTCCAGGGGTTCACTCTAAGTTTGAGCTTATAAATTATTTAAACATATCTATAAGCTCAATGCTAAAAGAAAAGTTGGTTCCTACAATGGAGCTAGAAACTACATGTTTGATTAAAGGAGTTCCTACCACAAAGGAAGAAATTGTAATTGTTGAGACAATGTCAATAGGAATGACATTAAGGATAGTTGAGTTGTTGGAGAATGACCTACCCCTTCTTCTTCCATTTTATTCCATGGGTATAGGACATGCCTTGGGACTTGGCTCTCTCCCGGATAATGACGTATGCATGGTAGAGGTCTCGAAGAAGAAAGGGAAGATAATACAAAAAATAATCCAGCTTCAATCTTCCCGGATATGACCGTTGGACTTTAATCTACAATAGAGCAAAGTGTTGCTTTAGTGCTTGGGTGGGTGTGATACTTACCAACCCTTAGGGAAGGTTCATTCCCTTCACCTTAAAATTAAATTTTGAATGCACTAAAAATGGAGAAGAATATGACGCTCTCCTTCTTGATCTCATTGTAGCCAAAAGGATGGGTTCTCTTAGTATTAGGGTGCTGGGTGATTTGTAACTAGTTGCAAATCAAGTATCTGAAGTATACGAGACTAGAGATGAACATCTACATCTCTACAAGACTGCCATCCTCAAGTTAATTAAAGGTTTTGGTTTCATTTCAATCGATGCTATACCTAGAGAAAAAAACCTCCTCATTGAATCTATAAAAACTTTTACTTCTCGTTTTTCCCGAACAAAAAATTAGAAGACACTAGATTTATGGTTTCAGTTCGTGCTAAACCTTTGGTTCACAAGATACCAACAACTCTGATTTTGACTTATGTAGAAGCCAAGAATGAGTTTATCACTTTAGATTATGATGAAAATGATGAAGAAATCCTAGGGTTTTTGAATGCCTATGTAGAATTACATGTCGCTCATCATAAGATTATATTTTCTCTCATCCCACACTCTTCCTCTTACTTTAGAGATTCCATGATAGAACTTTCCTGTATGGAAGGTGTTGAGGTCTATGAAATAGTAGAGGAAGGATACTTAGAGATACCTATGGCCCCGCCTAAATTTGAAGAGGGTAACACTTCCTTAATCAAAGGAACAATTGATATAAACATCGGGATGAAGGAGGAACCAAAATCTTGAAGCTGGGATCCTCTCTAACTCCAGAGGAGGTAGAAATACATACCCGAATCCTCAAGGAGCATGAAAAATCTTTCACATTTAGCTACAAGGAAATGATGAGAATTGCACCACACATTACAATTCACAACCTCGTCACTAAGCCAGATGCTAAGCCAATTAAACAAAATTTGAGACCCATGAAGCCAAAGGTGGCCCTCATGGTGAAAGAAGAAGTGATGAAACTCCTACATGTGGGGTTCATCAAACTAGTCGACTATTCACAATGGGTGTCTAATATCATCCCCATTCTTAAGAAGAATGGAAAAATCCACATTTACATAGAATTTCGGGATATCAACAAGGCTTGTCTCCAAATATAATTTCCCATTACCATCCATCGATGTTATTGTCGATGCAATAGATGGTTATGAGTTATTGTCTCTCATGGATGGGTTTTTTTGGATATAATCAAATTGGAATCTCTGAGGAGGATCTGACCAAAACTTCATTCATAACTCCTTGGGAACTTACTTGTTATACTATTATGCCATTCAAAATTAAGAACGTTGGCGCCACATACATACAAGTGATGACTTATGTATTCCATGATCTTATCCATAAGGTTGTGGAATCCTACATGGATGATCTTCTGGCTAAGGCCAGAAAATTCTGCGATCACCTTGAGGTACTTTGTATCATCCTTTCTCACTTAATCGAATACGGTGTCACGTTAAATCTAGAAAAGTGCATATTCGGTGTAATGGGAGGCAAGATATTGGGATAAATCATATCTTCATGAGGGATTGATGTAGACCCAGCCAAAATCTGAGGACGTACTTGAAATGATCCCACCGTCGACGACGAGTCTAGCATCATATCTTTTATGGGAAAACTCAGTGCAATCCGAAGGTTTATCCTTGATCTAATGTCTTCCATTCACCCAATCAACAATTTATTAAAAAGGATTGCTCCATTGATTGGATTGAAGAGTGGAATGAGGCATTTGAGTTGGTTAAATGGTTCTTGCTATCTCCTCCCACACTCATGTCACCTAAGTCAGATCGCCCCTTGATCCTGTATTCATGAGCTACAAATTTCTCATTAGCTTGTATGTTAGCTGAAGAAGATGATGATAAACGAGAGTGTTCAGTCTATTTTATTAGTCAAACATTGTTTGATTATGAGACATGTTACACAAAAGTAGAAAAGGAATGCCTTGCTATAGTCTTCATGATAAAGTGCTTAAGACATTACATGCTAAATTAAGAAACAAGGGTTATTGTTAAATTAGATCATCTGTAGATGTTTCTCACACAAGGATCCTTATCTAAGAAATTTGGATGCTTCATAACACTTATGGGCGAGTTCAAGTTAACATTTATTAATAAAAAAATACGTCAAAGGACAAATAATTGTGGAATGGTTAATTAACAACCCATTAGATGGAGGTGATCCAAGTAAATCTAGAATTCCCGGATGAATTCGTGTATTTTGTTGAAACCACACCCCCATTTCGTGTTCACATGGTACACCAACATCATTAATTTCATAATGGACCATACATATCTAGAAGGGGTGATATTGCAACAAAGGAGATAGTTACATGTTATAACTGCTAAGTATGTTATCTTAGAATAGGTGCTCTATCGTAGGGCCTTTGATGGAATGTTGTTAAGATGTGTTGATGAAGAAGAATCTAAGAAGATTCTTTATGAATCACATAGTGGAGTATGTGGAGGTCATTTTGGTGGCCACGCCACTACTCAAAGTATACATCAAATGAGATAATTCTGGCCCATGATAGAACATGTCATGATAGAGTTTATGCGTAAATGCCATAAATGTCAGGAGGTCTCCTATGAGATCCACATACCAGCATAGGATCTGTAACCTATTGCAACATTATGGCCCTTTTCCACCAGGGCCTTGATTCGATAGGAAAGTTATCTCCCTCATCAATAGATGGTCATAACTTCATAATTATGGCCACATAGTACTTTACTAAGTGGGTAGAAGTGATGCCTCTTACCATCGTTCCTGGACGTGTAATCGCTAAGTTCATTTTGAACAAAATCATTTTTAGATATGACATCCCACAAGTCATTACCTCAGATAATGACACATCTTTCAAAAATGAGGAAGTACATGAACTTTGGGAAAAGTTCAAAATAAATCACCATACAAATTCTCTCTATTATCGTCAGTGAATGGATAGGCTAAGGCTACGAACAAGATGTTAAAATCGATTCTCCTTAAGAATATTACGGAGAAGAAATGAGATTAACACTTAAATATTTTTCCATCCTTGTGGGACTATTGGACATCGTAAGAATGCCGATAGGGAAACCCCTTTTCTTTGGTATTTGGTGCAAAAGTGGTTTTATCGCTTGAGGTTGAAATACCTAGTCTCTCGTATTTCAATGTAGGGAATTATGGGATAAGAGGTCTATCGAGAGGCATAACTCTCTCAATTATAAAGCTTTGATGAAGCTAGGCTCAATGATGAACATCGGCATAGATTTTACGTTGATTGAATGGCTTGGAAATACAACACGAAATTCTATGAGCGCAAAATATATGAGGAGATTTGGTTTTAAGGCTTGATAACTAAATAGACAAAAATACTAGTGAAGGAAGGAAATTCAAGCCCGGTGGTTGGGTCCATATCAAGTAATAGAATACTAAAAGAAGGGGCAATTTTCCTGTGTACACTAGAGGGTGAAGAGTTTAGTGAATCTTTAAAATCTCTTCACATAAAGAGGTACTATGCATGATCTATTAACATTTTAATTTTTACATTACTACATTTGAATTACATTTTCATCTGCCAGTTCATCTCGTAATATTTGTGATTAAGGGACTTATTCTTATAGCGATTACTAAAAAATTCTAAGAACATTGGAAAATCATTCAAATCATATCTCTACAAATATTCATGATGTCATCAATTGTTTCTGAATCATTTCATAAATCCAAACAAGATAAGAAAAATATTTAAGAGTAACCATACCAAGGCATGTATACTCGGTTCTACCTATAGTCTATTTCTAGATTAGGTGTCTTTTCATATGGTCATTCTAGAAGCTTCATGGTGTTGCATCTATCCCATATATGTCTCTTTGGAAATACGAACATTCTATACATTTTTCCTAAATAGATAAGTCGAATGAAAATCCATAGAGAATCTTTATTTTACACATTTATTTTCCCTACCAACATTTGGTATTGAGCCTGTGTCTCTTACTAGTGATGTAGGGTTGGGAAAGGAGAGAAGTTTCCTTACTCACCTATGCATTGTCCATGGTGATGAGCCCATACTTCCTATTGGTAGTATGGGGTAAGGTGTAGGGTGTCTCTTTGAAAAGTTTGAAATTTAGAAACCGTTCATTAAAATATTGTGAAATCATAAGTCAAGATAAAGTGAGTTAGATGTCCAAAGTTATAAAATATTTTAAAACCTCAAAACCAAATTTTGTGAACCAAGTGGCCATCTATGGATCTAAGTATAGAAAAATTAGAAAACAATTCACATTCTAAACTACGAAGAAAATTTGAGTAGAGTGAGGTTATAGTGTCTCAATTTGGTTTTTCTAAGTCCTTATCTTTTCTCATCATTCCATTCAATAAATTTCCATTACTTGTACCCTTTCGGATCTTGGTGTTGAGCCCTCGCATCTTACTGGTTACATGGAGTTAGGAGCAGGGAAATTTCATTCACTTATCATATCACTCTTTCGCCACATTTTTCCAAAACAATACGAAGTACCAAAAGTTTCTTAGAGAAACTAAAGTTCAATATTACAATGTGATTGCATTATCATATATCAAAATTACAAAAAAAGAGAGAAATCATTCTATTAGCATTCATATCCACTACATACATTTTGAAAAGCATATAAAAATGGAAGTTCTAAACATATAGAGTACACATGTGAAGTGAGACAAGAGGAAGTCAACTCAGATATAATGAATTACCAAACCAAAAAGAAGAGTCTGTATATATCATAATAAATCAAGTTTGTATACAATGCCATCATGTGCTAGGCATGGTTGAAATTATTGCAATGAGCCCGAAATATACAAAAATTCATATAATTCCTAAAAAATAAAAACAAGCAATAAAAGGCCCATCGACCTATCAATCCCCATAGGGGCCTTGAGATGGTGTATGGATGTGCCTAAGAATCCTACTATGTCTATAGTGACAAGAATGTACTAAATGGTGGGAGTGCTTGTGGTGGCGGCCACCGGCTATGGTCTCACTATGAGAGTGTATCCTCCTCATCAAATGCTCAACTATCTCATATGTGGTCACCTAAGTACAAAGAGAAGTCATAACCTCCACTTCCCTCCAAATGGGTGCAAACACATCAATGTGTCTACCAGCTACAGGTGGCTATCTTATATCCTTGGTCATCTCAACTCAGGTCTTCCCCAAAGGGATCAGCAAGGTGTCCATGCACACCCATTGAATAAGCTCTTGCCACTCTGTGTAGTTGATGAAAGTAGGTAAAAAGAAGAAATGATGAGTTAGAAAGTTATAAAAACAAAAAAAAGAAATACCAACTAACATTTCCAACTAACAAGGTCAAAGAGAAGAGGATCAACATACTCGGATCTCCAAGCATCCATGTAGGATCAGTGGTTGATGTTGATTTTACTACTGTGATGGCTGTAGGGCCTCCCCAAAACCAGAGGCAAGACACTTGTCCCACCACAAACTCATCATCCCCCTCTCCATCATGAAAAAGTGGTCCCTCGGAGGAAAGTGTCTCCTCCTCTATGGCTGCCTCCTCCCACTCCACTCTTAGAACATCCCGAGTGTCATGCCACTCGGGATCACTCTCCTCCTCCATGTGAGCTACCCACCAACCTCACCTCTCAACCCCTCGTCATTAGTCTCATCTCTTCCAAGTATCCTCTCCTTCGAGTCTCCTCTCTACTCTCATCCTTGTATACTCCTCGATTTGTAGTCTATGTCTATGGGCTAATCCTCCTCTCCGTTCGATTAGGTACGACCCTAATATGGAGTAAGGGTGTAGGAGCAACACGAGATTCTTGTCGGGCATGAATAAGTTGCCTAACTATGATAAGCACTCTTATAACCACCTCCATCCAACCTAAATATCCACGAGACCCATTTCGGGCCTCCTTCATGGTCCTATACATAGGTGCCAAGTGGGGAGCATATCAATGTAAGGGATGCCAAATTTTTGAGGAACTCGAGATAAATGGGTGAATCTCAAGCTTCCTTGTCTTGTCAACTAACTGACCAATACTGGAACAAGATGCTACTGTGGTCCCCTCCTATCCCCACAACCCTGCCATGTCCTGGTATGGGGTAGCCACCATGTTTTTGTAGTCAAAGAAGCCACTAGCTGATGTGGCACTCTGAGGACTATCATTGCTATCCATCCGGTGGCTCGAAGGCCCCTGGGTCCTATATTGGTACTCCCCTCCCATAGGGGATGATCCACTCATACACCCATCTCATAACCAATGTGGGGTGGCTTAAAGACTATCCCTGTAATATGACAATCTGATACAAGTCATGATAAGTGTTGCCAAGTATATCTACTCCCTAGGTGTAGATACGACCATGTGCCTCAATTTTCATAATGATGGGAGCCCAGTAGTAGAGTAATGTGTCACCTCCCTTGTCCTTGATCAATTGTGAGGCCAAGATACCCATGATGGCCTTACGGATAATAGGGATGGGAGCAATAGGAATGGATCAGACCTTAATCCCCTTCTTTGAACCAAAAGAGACTGTGACATCCCCCATATAGGTGGCCCATAGAGTCATCATGGATTTGGATCATGCTATCTCCAAAGTCAATCATTTTCCTAATATCAGAACCCCAAGAATATTGTACACATCCTCTAGGGTGATCGTCCACTCACCCCTAGCACTCGGAAACCATAAGGTATTCGGTCTGCATCCCAATAAGAGAACATGTCATATAGCATGTGTGGTAAGATTAGCATGGGGCACCTGTGTAATCCTCCATATGCCCACTCTCGAGCATGAGATCGGTCTCATCCTGAGTTAATTGATCCAATATCACTGGGAGCCATTCATACTCCCTCTCACAAATCCAATGGATATACTCTTCCTTCTTATGCATGCACCACAACACAGAAAAGATAAATTTAGTGACACATTTTGAAAAACAAGCTTATAAAAACATAGAAACATATTAAAAATCCAAATAAATTTAAATTATCATGGAGTTTTGGCCATTTTGTTCGAGAACTTCCACCTGTCTGTCGGTGTGACGGTCTGAACAGTTCACCTTACGGATTTGTTTCCCTATAAACACTAAAAAAATGCAAAAATGACCATTTTTAACTAAATAAAAGGCCACCCCGAGTGTTCCCCCTAGAGACTCATTAAAAAAAAGAAATTTAAAAAATGATCCCCTTAGGAAGATATTTTGACATTTTGACATTTTAGGTTTAAAAACACACAAGTGAGGAAAACTAACGTGAGACCACATTGGTCGATCTCCCATTCGCAGAGGCATGATCGCGATCTCGTAAAAAATGTTTTGACTATTCTTTCGACAAAAATTGTCACCATGGGTCTAAAGCCCAAAAATCACCAAGTTGATATGCATAATGAATTTGAAAATGAGTTTATATATATATAAAACTTCATTTTGAGTGCATATGTTCGTAGGGAAAGAGCAACCGGCGCATGTATATTTCTATGTCCCCGCAAAAATGGTAAGTCCTCTTTTTGTTTTAATTTAGTATTTATTTTTCGATATTTTATCTATTTGCACTTAAGTATTCTCTTCATTTTGCGGGTAGTGGGAGTTTTGATGATAAAATTTCAACACACGAGCATGTCAGGTATAAATTCTAACTCCCTATTTCGGGAATGACATACTTAGACTCTACGTTTTATGCCTTTTCATGGATAAGATGCTTCTCCGAGGGGGTACTATATACACACCTAAAATAGCATGTGCTACATTGTTAGAAAATGGTTACAAAAGTCCCCAATGATGATTCATGTCCTTCTAGAAGGTGTTTGAGTTTCTAAACCCATTCACAAAGTGTATATTTGTGGCCCGAATATCCTTACTTATATTTTCCATGCTTTCTTCTAGCTTCCCACTTCATTTTGTACATGTTTTATCATTTAATGCTAGGACCGCCGCCATGCCTCAGGCGGTGGACCTATGACCGTCACTCTATCTTTGGGTGGCGGTCCGCATGTTTTTCTTGAATCCTTCATGTGTAATTTTAACACGGTTGGTTTCACTTAACTTGACTTCTAGGGCACGTTTATGAACCAAATTTCCTAAAAATAGTCTTGATTTCTTGGTATTCCTTCCCTCTTCTATTTTTAAATAGATTTAATTAGTTTGAACTACCTCTTCACCCAATTATTTGGCACTCCAAGGATGTCTTATGTATGAAGGCACATCCCAACCAGTTCCTATATATTGAATGCTTGTATTCAAGAAAATTTCCTAAGAATTTTGTGTATCTTGTGCAAGATTGCTACCACAATCATCTTTGGAAATTACATAGCCAAGATCTATTCACTTGTGCTATCTCTCTTCCACCCGCATTGCAACCAAACTACCTTCAAGATGTCATTTCTCAAGTTCCTCCCTTTTCTAGTTCCTTTACATTCCCAATTCCTTGGACTCATATGGAAACACAAAGAAAGAAAGGAAAAAACTGAGGGGAAAGATACAGATACAACCAAATTTTCCAAAGCTCTTGCTTATCCAAGTTGGAATTATTTGTTTGTTTGCTTCATTTGTCAAATTATCAATTCTGAGTTATTCATTTCAAATACATATCAAATAGAGTAGAAAAATTGTTCATTTTAGTTGATTAAGAAATTACAAATAGAGAAAATCATTAGAAAGCTTGCTCTTTGACATTACGAGGAAGTAGTGGGGAACAATAGCTCTTTTAGGGTTATGATTTGTTCTCCACCTCTAAGGTAGGGTTTGAAGGGTTTTGATTAAATTAGATTAGTTGTTTTAGATATAGATTCACATACTCACACAAGTAATTAGCTATAACTGGTTAATTACTTATATTTAATTTTGTTTATTAGATTAGAAGCATTGTTTAAAACCAGAAAAGATAAAAAATATTTACTTTTATTAGATTAGTTTGCTTCCATTGTTTTGTTTAGATATATTGTGAAAATACCAAAAACATAGATTAAATTTCCTTTGATAATTAGTTTTATTTTATCAAAATCAATTCAATTCATTCCGCATGACCATCAAAGGTCCACAACAAGAGAAAACATTTAGTTGTGATCCATTGGTCCCATAACCCAATGGGCTAGAGTTGTTGACTGACATTGATATGGGTTTACACTTGTTAGTTTTAAGACACCTGCTAGGTATTATGAGAAGATAAAACAATTAAACACATTAAAAATTATAGCCAATCAAGCCTATGATTATTGGGTGCTCTTGGGAACAGGTTTGATTACGCACATGACCATATAAGGACCACAATGCCCATGAGTTTACGATTGTGATCCCGTGTCCCATAACCAAATGGGCCTGGTCACCAATTAAACATCAACATTGGTTTACGTGCATTGGTATTTAGATCATCACCACTTCCACCTAACATCATTGCACAACTTTTAGTATTGAACATAGTAGTTGATCAAGCTAGGGATTTCTTGACTAGACCGAAAAATCACCCATAGTCCCTATGGTTTCATTACACCTCTCATTCTCACTTCCATGAACTTGTGTGGAAATCTATACAAGGTGCGGTAGGTCACTTTACGCGTGTTCCACAACTAGTAGACAAAATCTCGATAGAGCTTGATATTGATTGGAGCCTCCGAGTAGCTATTCTATCTGATCAATCCATCACACCACTTCAGCTTAGGATGGCTTTCTGTGCCTTAGAATCGTAGATCCCAATATTACATGTTAAAGACATAAGGTTGCCTCATTAACTTGTTCATGACTACCAAACTCATATCCATTTCTATTCTACACCGACAATCTCGACATGACCTCGGGAAGTCGAGTGCAGAGAAGGTCACGTGTTGATTTTATTTCATATATTTTCCCAAGGATTATCTCATATTTACTTTACCCCCTTTTGATACAATGAGTAACTAGTGTGTTCAATTGTATCATCACTGAGGTTGCGATACAGACAACTTTGACTCTAAACTCACAATGTATGACTAGTCAAGTGGGTAAGCGGAGTGCTTCCTATTTCATCCACGAGGTTACTCAATGGTGGATTACTTTAGGGTTCCTATAACCACCCCCATTGTTGTATCTTAAGGTGTTATGCCAAAGGGGTTATGTTCTAGTTGAGTGGATAGGGACATACCCTTTTCCGAAACCTGCAATATAGTGTGATGTTTGTGGTGTGTTTTTTATCTTTCTTAACTTAATGTGGTTTTAAGTAGCACACCATTTGGAAACCTATATGAAAATATGTATTAGCAGGTTTGTGTTTTGAAACTCCTTTCTTTAACAAATGAATTTGGTCCTATATGCACAAAGGTTAGTAATTTTCCAAAAGGATCACAATATCATAAAAGAGAGTTTACATGTTGTTTTTGATTCCCAAGGTCACCAAAAGGTGTGAGGGAAGAGCATACAAAACATGAAACTCAACTACAAATAAGTAATGGAAAATACTTGAAGTAATTTGCATAAATGACTTCATTTTAACCAAATTTTAAATATTAATCCATTATGAAGCTCAAATCAAGTGTTTGGAAAGCAAGAAGAAGGTTTTGGAAGCATTTTTGGTTCCCAAGATCACCTATAAGGTGTGAGGGAAGAGCATACATGCTTCGAAAACCTCTATCAACTAAGAAATGAAACACTTAATTAAGTTAATCAAAACAAGACTAAAGAACCCTGCAAAAAGTTAGCAACAACCGTAGAAACTTTGAACTTACGGTTGTGAAAAATTTCAAATTTTAACATTGATGCCTGCGTGCCCAATCCAACACATATGTGCCGTAAATGACAGATACATAGCTAATGTAAAATGTAAGCTCAACACAGTCTTGAAAGATGCCTACATTTCGACACATACACGTGAAACAAAATGGATACACGTCCCTTTGTAAAAAGTGTGACAGCTCAAAGTACAACTTGACTGATACGCGGGTGGACGATTGACACATACACACCTATTTCGATGGAGATGCATCCATCTAGGACACCTATGCGCACCTTTGTAAAAACTTTTAAATTCACACAAACAAAAAAGTTAAAAGATCAAACAGTTATTTTTCAACAATGGAAGTCTATTTCTAGCTTAGACCCATTAAATGCCTTAGCAAAAGGAAGAAAAATCCCTTTACAAATGTAAAATCCATTAAAAGATAAGATTTTAAAACCTAGAAAGCATAAAAATGGTTAGAAATGGACATGTAAACCCTAGAAAAGAATTGAAAAAGAGTTATACAGTAAGTTCCACTAGGCATGCCAAATGTGTACAAGGAAAAGAATTGTAAAAGCTATGAAATGGGGTAAGAAACACTCAAGAATCCCCAAAGCTTCAAACAAATAGTTCAATGGACCATCATATAAGAGATAAAAAAGGATTTATTACTTTTGTATGCATTAATCTTGAAAGAAACAAGTAAATCTAACATATCTAGTTATCCTCTACTCTTGAAATATTTACAAATGAACCTAGATAGACTCTAAGCAGATCACTATCAAAATGGAATCCCTCCATTAATGGCTAAAGAGCCACATGGTTTCTTCTATTTACTCAAACTTGAATGGAAATAACAAAGCAAAGCAATATTAGCTCAATATGACAAATGAAGAAAATCTCTAATCCTAGCAATAATACTATAGTTTAGCCTAGAAAGGGAAGTGTTCTTAGAAATGGTCTAAGGGGTAGTGGGGTATTTATAGTTTTCCATTTGGAAAGTGGAAGAATTTGGGTGCATGTGGGACAAATGAATAATCCAAAAAGCACTTTAGTGAGTCAAAGTAAGATTTGACTAGGCTTAGGAGAGGTTAATCATGGTTTAGGATAATTAATCACAATTAGTGAGAAATTAGGGTTCTGAGAGTGTTGTGAGAGGTTTAATCAATCCAATGAAATGGATTGATTACCTAGGAAGCTAGTAGAAGTGGTCTAGAATAGGATTAGAAGAGGGTTTAGTCAAAATGAGGCTATAATAGTCTGCTTAATTGGTTTATAAGAGGAATACAACCAAAAGAGTGTCATAAGAGGGGAGTTAGATAGGTTCCATCCACTACCTCTTAATAATATTGGTTTGATCAAACTAAAAGTGTTTACAAGCTCCATTAAGAGCTCACTCCTTCCATTTAGAGGAGGAAACCCATTTCTAGGAGTAAATTGATAAATGGTGTCAAGATGTTACATGCATGTTTCCACTCGGGTGAGATCTTAGTTAAGGGATTGAATTGGGAAGTGAAATGGGTGCCACCATGATTAATATAGAGATCAAAATAGTGGGAAGAGTTTCCCTAAATCTCCCAGGATCATTACAGTATGTTAGAAGACTCGAGAAATTTCTATTACTGTTTGAACTCGAAAAATAGACTATGTGGGAGCAAGTTACTATCCATAGAAGATGATAGTTTAAGTAGAGAAAATAGGGGCAATCGGCCAATTAGGCTATTACACATGGCAAAATGAAAATGGAGCAGAAGTAAATAATTTGTTTTGTGACTTTGATCTTCGATGCTCGTTTATAGATGGGTAGGCCCCACTATTTTTGGTGGGGCCTTCACCGAGTTGACACACTTTTTTATCGGAGGGGTTTATTTACCATTGTTACTTCATTATGCTAATGTAAAAATTATATATATGCCTATGCTTTTATTTTTATTATGCATGTGGGATATATATTGCAATGTTTTAACAAAGTTGTGTATAGGAATGAGCTTAGGGTGAGTTGAAAAAGCTAGCTCACGAGTTAATAATCGAGCTATCTATATGACACAAAAAATTCACACACCGTGACCTTATCAACTCACCGAATCCTCTATAATTATCTAACCGATGAGTTCCATCCACTTAGTAACAGAGCCAACTCGACCTATGCACGATGGCCGACTAAAATTAGCGAGACGTTCGCCAACACAACATAATAAAATCCATTTGGCGAGTTAAACATGCCACCGCCACATACGTGGCATAAAAAAACCAACCCATCCACGTGGAAAAAAACATGGTAAGCATGATCATAGCCATGGATGGATAAGGTGGACCAACCAAATATAAACTCTCCAATCACCTTATCCTTGGTGAATGTGGGATTTTCCCAAAAAGGTAAAACCGACCGATGGTGGAGGATAAGGGAATCGAAACCTAGACCAACTTGATGAAAAATATAGCTCGGCCATTGAGCCACATGATGTGAACAAGTTATAAAAGGATATTTTTGTATTTGACACGACTAACTCGGATGATTTGTGTATAGATCCATAAATAGGTAGTTTCAGAAATTAGCATTTTGGAGCACTTATAGACAAAATTAAAACTCGAGTGAACTAGGAAGAGTATTATAATTCCAATAAAATATTTATGGTATATTCATTTTCTTAATTTAGATTTTTTCTGATGTCATTTAATGTAGCAGAAGTCCCTAGAAAGAAAGAATATGAAGGAAGTTTTCCTACAAAGACGAGAACTAACACATATAGAAAAAAATGATTATTTTTAGAGCTCACAAGATCTCGAGTCTCATGATAGGTTTATGTGATTTATTATTTGATTTTGTAAGCTTTTATATGTACTCACAAATAAAATAAACCTTGGGATGTAGGAATTTCGAACCCCGTAAAATATCCTTTGTTGTGTGTCTAATTTTTGCATTCAATTTTTGATAATTTATATATTTTTAAATCATATTTTTAATGTGGATGTAATTTTAATCAGTTGGAAATTTTATGGGAAATTGATTAAATCGGGAAAAATTAAAATCGACATGGTTTGAATGTGCAATTGAGATGAATGTTTTAATTCAGTTTTAGATCAATTTTTCAACACATTTGAATCATATTTTAATCAATTTTGAAGTTGATAAAAGTCAAGAAACTGATAAATTAAAAAAGATACTAGTAAATAGTTGAAAAATTAGAGTATTTACTCGTGTTTACGGATCATGTTTTTATATCAGAGAAAGATGATTTGATAGTTTGATTGCTTTAGATTGTGTAGTTGGTTTAATTGTGATTGGACATGTACATGTGCACTATGGGAAAGTTATCAAAATAGAAAAAAACTTGATGATCTCGAGGCATATAACCACTAGATCCGAGTAAAGAGAACTATCTCTTGAGATCAATGTATTACTCCTTAGAAGATGAGAATACTCATTTGAAATAAGAATTACAAACCAAGGATGAGATCTTGGTAAGAATGTAACGTAGTGAGTAGGAAAGGATTTTTCTTCAACTTTAGATGCATAAACCATGACTGATGAGTGCACTATAAGTTATTCACCACGTGATTCTTCTTCCCATTTGAATTCAAATTTAGGTAATGATGCTTTTGGTTCATTTGAAAAACACACTAAAGGCATTGGATCTTGATTATTGTTGAAAATGGGATTTTATGGAAGAGGAATTCATAAAAATGGCCAAGGAATTTATAACCAAAAATAGGTCAAGGATCAACCTTGTTTTATAGGTTTGGGTTTTCCTAGTGCGGGAATGGATATTGGAGAATTATCCAAACACTCTAAAGAAAGACAAGCTTCCAATAGCAAAGTCACTACCCCACTAGTATTGCATAATGGATTTGGTAAGATAAAATAGAGAAGAGGTAATGAAATATCACCTCCTCTTTCTTATCATAATCACAAAAGAAATTATAAAACTTCTGATCCTCTCTTTCAATTTAAAAAATTTGGCTATGATATTAAAAAATGTGGAATTATTTTCCATGTACTTTTGTTGGATTACATAACCATTACATTTGCCAATTTCTAGAAGAGAAGGACCTTGCTAAAGAAGTTGATGTCATTTGTAAATAAAAAGGAAAATGAAAAAGACCAATCTCATCATTCAGAGGCAATAAATGGAAAAAATAATTCCTTTTTTCCTAAGAATTTTTATGCTCATTGTCATGTAAATGGGCATCAGGTGGACACTTCTTTGGAAACTTCACCCATCGCACCTTTATATTAATGGTAAACCAAATATGGAATACATACCTATTGCAAAGGTAAATGAAGTTCCTAATCCACCATCAGTTGATAAAACCAACCTGGATTAGGTAATAATGGAAAATGAAAATCCATTTAAATGGCTTGGAATTTTTTAATTACATATTGCATAACTCTTGATTATTGAATAAGCATGCAATTAGTTTAGTGCTATTGGTTATGGGATTCCTATTATATTGTTGTAAGGATTACCCATTTTGTAGCTTTGAATTTTGGAGTTCAGATTCGTAAGGAAACCGAGAGAAATGTTAATGCTTTTGAGTTCCTGGTACAATTTGGGTACAGAATTAAACTCATATTTAAACTTTGGAGATTTTCCAACAATTTTTACAGGTTGATGGTATTTGACAATATTCAGTTTCATAGTTATTTTACTGAATAACTATTATTGGAGAATGCATCTATTTTTAGCATATATATGTTAGGTGCATTTTAAGACCCATAATTTGGGCATGTTTGTAATTGTGCTCACAATGCAAAATATCATTCTTACCATACTTGAAAATCACATGTCCATGTGGGAAATAAATGTGATTTCTAAATATGGTAACAACATTAGAATGCATTATGATTACACTAACAAACTAGATTGCAAATTATGCCTAGTTATATTTTGTAGTGAATGGAAGTTTCAACGATTTTGGTATGCAAATAGTTTGTTTCTATCCCAATTTAAAATATTGGGATACATAAATATTTCATTTATAGATTCACATGATTTAGTTTTGAATCTTGTCTATTTTTGGCATGTGTGTGGTCTAAACATTTGGATTGTGATATTTGCAGTGGTTGAAAATTTCATAGGGACAATGGACACTAGCTTATTTTTGGCATGTAGATGTCTTTATTACTGATCTATTTTAGTGGAATTATTTTTACAGTTATTGGCCATATCATAGTGTATCAGTTGGGTAGTTTCCTCTTCTAGAGAATAATTGTATATTTTTAGAATGATCAATTTTTTGTGATGGTAGTATTTGTTATTGGGTTTGACAATTCATAGCTATTGCGAGATATTGGTAGAATCACAAAGTATCAGTGGGAGAGTTGCCTCTTCTAGAGAAAATTTGTATAAATTTAACTAATCTATTTTTGTAATAAATTAATAAAACATTTGTAGTGATTTAACACATAATGATATTTATATGGATCCTTGTTGTTATTTGTTTTTTCAAGGGAAAATTCGGTGATGAAACTTGACAACTATACCCTAGTGTCAATTTTTTTACCTTTAAACCCTCTTGAGAACTTCTCTGGATTAGTTCCCCCTTTGTGTTAGGCCTATCCCAATCCTTTGAGTGATCATATGTGTTGTAATTTCCTTTACCATGTGTTGGAAATATGAAAAAAAGTTCATGAAGTTCTTCGAGATAGTTCTTCTCAAGATAGTCTTGAGAAACCTAGAAAAGAATATGTTTAGCCTTTCTACGGAATAGGTGTTCATCCTATGGGACAAATTTGAAGGATAAAATTCATCAGAAGTGGTATTAAGGAGATAAAAACATTGTGCAAGTGGTTTATAAATATTTATGGAATATTTAAAGGATTAGGAAAAAGTTTAGTGAAAGCGGGTTTTTGAAGGTGAAGGAGATTGCAGTTCAAAAAATCACTTAAGCTTGAGAAGATGATTTCAAGAGTTCTAGAAAGATTTATAGGCCAAAAAAATACCATTTGAAATAAAATTCATTGTTATAAATTATGGTGGTTTCATATTTTTCACAAGACCAAGGCGCTTCTTTCCACATCCCATTTTTGGCAGGAACACCTTACGGTCCCAAGAAAAAGTCTATTTTTAGGAGTTTTTAGAAGAATTAAATCATGATACGTATAAAATTCTTCTCAAAATTATATTTGGAGTAAAATTCATATAAATAAGTGCAAAAATACCTCCAAATGCTACGAAACTTCGTCATCAAGCTTCTCTCCAAGGTAAGCTTTCAAGACTTAGCCAAATTTGAAGGTGGACACATGTCATCACTAGGTGATGGTGAAAATTTGTGTCCCATATGTCCCATATCCTTGGGAAATTTGGGACACAAAAATTCACCCATTCCCAAGATAGCCCCTTAGATCATCATGTGACCCCAACGAAGCCCAAACTTGCCAATTAAGCCCCTTCTCACTCATTATCAAATCCCTCCATCACACAATCATGAAGTGACACTTGTCACTCCCAGGTGATGGAAAATTTTATTACAAAAATTGAACTGTCCCCTTGAGATATTTTGGACACAAAAATGCGCCCCATGCCTAAGTTGGCCCTTGACTTTCCATGTGACCCCGAGAAGGATCTACAAAGGCTAATTTTCAACCCCCTCTCCTCTTTTCCACATTGAATCAACTTCTTCCACTTGTCCTCACTAGAGAGGGTGAATTTTATTACACCAACTATCCCATCCCCTTGGGACACAAAAATTCACCCAAGTCCATACCTTACCCAGTCCTCCACATGACCAGTTTCAGCCCCATAATCTTTTTGAGTGTTTCTTCTCTCTCCTCCATTGTGCAATCAACCTTTTCCACTTGTCAAGCTGAGGTGAGGGAAAATTTTAATATCCCATATATCCCATCCCATTGTTATATTTGGGAAAAAAATTCGCCCATGTCCAAGATGATCAAAAATTGTACAAAATTCTAATTGTCGTGCTTCTTCCTTCTAATTACATGCGAAAGGTCTTTCTTTAGAAGAAGGTATAAAATATAGTACAAATAATTTCTCATTCATATTTATTATAGAAATATATGAATTATGCTGCAATACATCTATTAAACCTATAAATTCTTCATACACCATGTCAAATTTCCCTTAGAACATCCGTGGTTTCCAGAATGAAGATTTTTCATTGCCGGTGAGCAAAGGAATTGATCATACGAAGGTTTGAGATGATTTTTATTCTCCAAATAATATATATGATATATGAAGCTCAATAAATCCATTAATATCTACGATGGTATCTTTGGACCTAAAAATTTCACTAGAAAAAATTTCTTTTTGATTTCCAAGCATTCTAGTGGGTGAAACACGGTGAAATTTAGAGCACGAGATCGTGACAAAGACCCGAATCTAAAAATAATTATTGCATAAAAAAATGAGGTAATTTTTTACACTTACTAAAAATATTATATGATATGACCCTTCACATGCTAAAAATATTATGTCTCCCTGAATTGCAAGTTCGGATCTCCTAGAATAGTAAAAAAGTTGCAAAATGAAAAGCAAGGCAAAGTTGAAAATTTTCCCAAAAAAGTAGGTCTGGAAAAAGCACCTGATAAAAATAGAAAGTGGATAAAAATAATAATAAATCATAAAATGGGAAATTGGAATGTTCCATAAGGTTCAATATGTCAAGTTTGAGTAAAACATGTGATATGTCCTAAAATAGCAGGTCTTGGTCTTACCTACTAAAAATAGAAAGTCTTCATTTTGGGTGCATGAAGTTATAGATGGATCCATTTTCACTCACCATTCAAGGGGTTATGGGATGATATCATAGCTCAAATAGATAAATTAAACCTTCATATAGGTCTTGGAAGCATCGTAATTAGTTCAACTATGTCCAAAAATATGGCATATCATCTCAGTGCACAACAAAAGAAATTCAGTGACATTTTGTAGTCAAAAGAGGTTCAAAAAAGAGCCAAATATAATTTAAAATTAAATATAAAAATCCATTTTTTTATTATTGGTCTAGATGGATTCATCATCATCTCTTAGTGAGCTAGGAAAGAGCTCACATCTCTCAAAACAACAAAGAAAAAGTTTGCAATCTTGCAACATAATGTGCAGAACATGGATGAAAGTATCAAGAGGTTTGAGAATCATGAACGAAGATTGTGAAATCCTAAGGAACAAAATAATTATCCTCAATATCATTATGAGATTGAGAATTCATCATCATCGGTGAGGTTTTATGTTCATCTCAAGCTCACATTAGTAGGTCTTGAAACAATGTTTCTAAACAGTCATTTGGTGGTCAAGAGTACTGTACATCATATAAAAGGAGGAGACTATGATCATCATCAGCTAGATATTCATCAGAAGGAGTTTCTTCAAAAATTTCAATCAATACCCTTTCCTTCTTTGCTTCTTTCCCTTTCTTCTAACTCTACATTCAGACGCAATCGTGGTATTTTGTCCTATTCACTTAAGTGACAACATTTGTAATTTGTAAAATTAATATCTGAAAATTATAAAAGATTTACTAAATTTTTGTTTTCTAAGGGAAATTGAAAGGTCACAAGTGAAATAGGAACATGAAGAGTCATATAGGGGAGATGAAAGGTCAATTCACAAGGCTATAAATTGGGATGGATTCTCCATTCCAAAGGATCCTAGAAATCCTGAATCTAGTTCTTGGTAGTAATTGTCAATTGTGATATATTTATTGATGTTTTTTACTAATCACTACACAAGAAATGAAATTACTTTTCTTCCATTTCCCCTTCTCATGTTTCCTCTTTTCTCTCTTTTATGCACTTTGTAAGCATAGTGTTGGAAAGGAACCTTGCATCCTTGATAGATGAATATAAGGAAATGTGTGTCTTTAATTCGTTGGTCCCACCAATAGATTCATTATCTCTTTCCTCTATATTAAATGATGAACTACTCTGATTATTGGGTGTGAACTCTATAACTATCCTACTTAAAACAATAACCTTCCTTTCCTAATTTCTCTCCTTCACCCCTTATCGTTGTAATTTCCTCCCTTGTACCCTGTATAATCACTTTGTCACATGTTTTATGGAGTGTTCCTGTGTGATCCCCAACCTATTTGGCCAACTCACAACACTTAGATACGAATATTTTAGTTTATATTAAATAATGGGAGTTGTACCATTCAATGTAGAGGGGTGTAACACGTGAACATTGGTGGAAATAGCTAATTTTCCATATCGAAAATTTTTCTCACCAACAATAATGTATGTGTTTTTGAAATGCAAGAATATGGATAACAACATTTGTGGGTGAAAAATAGCCTTTTGTGGAAAAAATAATTCTCAGTGAGGAGGAGTGATATGAAGATTAAAACACTAGGAAAAGTTTTACTAAATCTCTTAGGATTATTACGGTATGGTAGAAGACTTCTAGAGATTTTCGTCACTTGTTTAAACGGGAAAATGGACCTTGTGGGTGCAAGTCACCATCCACATAAGATGCAAGTTGAATAAGATAAAATAGGGGCAACTAGCTAATTAGGCTATGATAGGTGGCAAGATGAAAATGGAGTAGAAGTAAAATATTTGTTTTGTGACTCCAGTCTTCGATGGTTGTTTACAGATGGGTGGGCCTTGCTATTTGCGGTGGGGTCCTCACCAGTGGTAACCACACTTTTAATCGGAGGAGTGTCTTTACCACCATTATATATATATGCATATGATATTATTTATATTATGCATATGGGATACATATTAGTGCAATGTTTCAATTTTTTTTTTGTATAGGACCGATCTCGGGGTGAGTTGATAGAGCCAAATCATGAGTTACCAATTAAGCTATCTATATGGAACAAAAAAATCACACACCAATCAACCTTATTAACTCACCGATCCTTGATACTTATCTAATCAGTGTGTTCCATCCACTTGGCAACAAAGGAAACTCAGCCTATCTATAACGACTAACTAAACTTGACGATCTGTTTTGCCAACACAACTCAACAAATCCACTTGGTGAGTTAAACATGCCACCACCACATATGTGGCATTAAAAATTCTGGCCCATCCACGTGAGAAAAAAAGGTGTGGTAAGCGTGGCCATAACCACAAATGGATAAGGTGGGATGGAAAAATATAAACTCTCCAATCTCCTCATCCTCGATGAATGTGGGATTTTTCCCCAAAGGTCGACCGATGGTGGAGGAGAAGGGAATAAAAACCTTGACTAGCTCGATGAAAAATATATCTCATCCATTGAAGAACATGATGTGAATGAGTTATAACAAGATATTTCTTGTATTTTACATGGCTAACTCGAGATGATTGTGTATAGAGCCATAAATAAGCGGTTTTAAATCAGCATTTTGGAACACTTAGAGACAAAACCGAACTCGAGTGAACTAGGAAGTTTCTTATAATTACAATACGCTCATGATGGTATACTAATTTTAAAAATTTAGATTTTATTGATGTAATTTTAAGGATTATAAGTCACCTGGAAGACATGAATCTAAAAGGAAGTTTTCTGCGGAGACAAGAACAATCACGAAGAGTAAACACCGATTTTTTTCAATTCTCACGAGTTCTCGAGTCTTCTAGAAGGTTTATGTGATTCATTATTTTTTAAATTTTTGTTTTATATGTACTTGAAAATATAAACATTAATGGATCAATTCTAAACAAACTCGGGGACATAGGAATTTCCAAACCTTGTAAACAAATCCTATGTCATGTGTCTATTTTTTGCATTTTTTTTTTGATAATTTGTAGATTTTAAAATAAGATTTTTAATGTGGATGCAATTTTAATCAGTTGGACATTTTACAAGAAAATGATTAAATCGGTGAAATATAAATTTGAGTGGTTTGAATGTCCAAATAAGATGAATGTTTAAATTCAGTTTTAGATCAGTTTGTTAACACATTTGAATCAAGTTTTAATCAATTTTTTTATTAGTTTTGAAGTTGATAAATTCAAGAAATTGATAAATTATAAAATATCTGGTAAACAATTGAAAAATTAGAGTATTTACTCATGTTTACGGATCAATGATCAAAAGAGAAATGATAAGTTTATGCAGCAAGCTAAGGGTCACATTCAGAATCTACCATCACCTCTCTAAGAAGAAATTTATAGTGATCTAATAAAGCTATCAAGATAATAAATAAAACCATGCGTGAAGAATCAAGAAATCACCCCATGGGAAGCATATGAGTAAGAAGGTATGTAAGCATCAAAAATATTATTTCATTTAAGAAGTACTCTAGATTTGAGAAGAGTAAATATGTGATGTTCATGTGAAACACCATGTATTCAATAATGAGAAATCACCTCAATTCCATTTCATGCCATTTACAATAGCGTTCTTAAAAAATCAATGAAACACCTAGTAGTGTTGTCATTCCTTAAAGGAAGAGACATTACAACCAAACCTCATTCTAGTATAACTAAGGGCCATTGAACAATAATCTCTCGAAAAGAAAGATAATGAAAAGAGGGTGCACAAAGGTTCCTTATTCTAGGAAGCTTCATAAGAAGGTGAGATTCATCAAAAATCCCATAGAGCCTCTTGAGCTAGGTAAGATTGATCCATTGCATCCTCCCATCCTTCATCAACATTCAAGTATGTTTTTCTTGGTGGCAAAACCTTCCCATAATGAGAAAAATGTGATCCCTCATCAAGCTCATGAAGATGTCCCTGTGGCTAACATCACATCTACTCTGGAAGATACATTCCCATGGATCCAAGAATTGCTCGTAAGTGAACCAAGGAAAACTCAAAAAATCTACAATACTTGACCTTGGGGCCATCACAAAGATTCTAAAGACCAAATGAGGTAGGAAGGCATAGATAAATTATCACCTTTTCGATGGATTTTTCGGTAATCAATATGTAGAGGTTTCCCAACCAAAAGTTGTAAAAATTGTAGAGGAAATGACTCATGAGGACTATGAGTTGACATGCATCTCATTGGGTCAAGCTACACACAAAGGTGATGCTCATTTATTCAAGGAATCCTCTACCCACATACTTTCTCAAAATGAGGAGTACAAATAAACAATTGAGCAATTGGAAGAGCATGTGAGATCTCTCACTTCCTACATTCAACC
This sequence comes from Taxus wallichiana var. yunnanensis, assembly GCA_018340775.1. Taxonomy (NCBI): domain Eukaryota; kingdom Viridiplantae; phylum Streptophyta; class Pinopsida; order Cupressales; family Taxaceae; genus Taxus; species Taxus wallichiana. The sequence continues at coordinate 274,577,421 of CM031244.1, forward strand.
TTTCTTGGAGCCCAATTCAAGTGCCTCCTATTCATGTGGAAGAAATTTCTCTCATTAATAGATTAAACCGTGAGATGATCAATAAGGCGCAAGGGCATATGATGCAAGGAAAGGATAGTGACAAATGGATTGAGAATATTATTGAAAAAGGAAAGGATTTTCTCCTAGAGGTCTCTCTCTATTCAGGTATGTTCTTGCCACTATTTCGAAAGTGAAGAAAATAAGGGAAGAAATTGAAAAATAAAATATCCATTGGGATGAGGTGTTCCCACTTGTGTCCGAGATGAGTTGCCTCAACTCCCACACTCTCATGAGTAGGAATGTGTTCACATCTGTAGCTGAGAACTTCTCCCCAATTTGGATCCAAAAATGAATGTTAGATATGACACAATAGAAGATTCCATATCCAAAATTAAATCTAGTGAACAATGTGTCTTGGATATTTTGGATGATGTCAAGTAACTATGTTCAAAATCTTGGATCCCTTCCACTCACTAAGAATTCATCATCGAGAGGAACTCATCAGTTCTTTCCAAGAGCTATTAAAAAGGAGGCAAGTGATCCTCTCTCCTTCAACAAGGATACTCTAGAGTCCCTTTCCAACATCAAAGGTTATATTTATAACATTAAAAGATATCACAAGGAATGGTTTAATTACTGTAAAGCTATTAATGAGGTTTCTAAGACATGGATAAAAGTGTTGAGCTACATCTATATTCCATAGGAAGAAAAATTGGCACTTGTGGTAGTCCGGTTTAGTAGTAAATTCAAAGGATAGGAGCTAATTTTAGGAACTCTCCATCAAGGATCATGAATGAAAAGTTCTTCATTAACAATTGCTTCTTCTTCATCATATTATTCAATCCCACTCTCTCTCTCTCTCTACCTATCCCCCCTTGATCTCTCTCCATATTCTAATTTTCAATTAAGCATGTACTTTTTTCTATTTCGTCCTATTTACTTAAGTGACCTCTAACATTAACATTGTAAGAGTCCTTTCCACTAATAAGAAAAATTCTCTCCTCCTAGGAATATGAAAGGTCATAAGTGATGGAGATAGGTGAAATATTTTGTGGGAGGTAGATGAACATACAATTTGTAACTCTATAAATTGGAATGACTTATCCATTCAAAAGGGTTGGAAATTATTTATTGCATGTACGCTATTGATATTACCACTACTAAATCAAGCAATAAAAGCTAAAAATTATTCTATTCCTTTGCTTATGTTCTCTACTCTCTCTACTATATAACATTCCATACATGATAATATTGTAAAACTAATAAAGGTTTCTTCACCTTTGATAAACTAGTCGAGTGAAATTCTATGTCTATTATTTATTATGTCTTAACATTGTTTACATTGCTATGTTATTCTAATTGAATGTGGACCTACTCTAGTTCTTGTATTGTAGAAACTAAATCATGCGTTTGGGTGCATTTCTAGGTCCTAATCACATACCACTATTAATATGATTCCTAAGCGAGAAAACTAGTAATTGACATCTATCTTTAGCCTCTTTCTTTTCTTTCTTACTTTCTCTGTGGTCTTACACACCCCACTTTGCCCAATATAAATTTCAATACTTTATTGTTCTTGGCTTTGGAAACCAGTGCTCGGGTGACCTCATCCCCTCTTGGTGCCCCCAACCTCTTTGTATATTTCTCACCCATTTTGGGCCTCTTTTCTCTTTTGGGCATCTTATTTTCTTGGTCGTCGGCAGTTTAGATATTAATTACGAAATCCAAAAAGGGAATCATGTTATATTTTAAAGGGAAATATAATTGAAAATTACAATCGATTATGATATGCGATTAAATAAGACACAACATTAGCTTAAATAAACAAAGTTGAATTACATAGCTTAATGAGTAAGAGATGAAAGAAAATAGACATAGAGCATAGAGACATTAAACCCAGATTTAAGTGAGGAAAAATGAAGGTAAAAACACCACTTGAATAAATAACTATTTGTTATTACGAATTTACGATACAACTTTTACCCAACACTTCCACTTTGCTCTTTGGTATCTTGCAAAATGATTGTTGGTATCTTCTGAGAATGATTGCAGAGATAGTTCTCGAGAGGTTTAACACAACACTCATCGAATAATGTTCCAAAGTATGATATACATATATCTAGATATCAATTTGGTACTAATCTATTCATTTCTCATAGCCAATCCTGAGAGGGATCACCCTAATCAATAGGGTGGGTGAATCAGTCGAGCCATTTCACTCTTAAATGTATATGACCTTTGTGGAAGATATTCATAATAAAGTTTGATAGAATTTTTTTAAAATAATAATATTGGGGTGTACTATAGTGGTAGATAACCCACTTGACATTATCACCCCAATACTCCCCCTTAATGTTAAGTGGGAAGAAACAAAACAAGACATGCCAAGTTTAGTTTTTCCTACAAAAGGATTTAGAGATCCAAGAATCAACAATAGTGACTATGGCTAGTATGCAAACAAGGGAAATCATATAGATCTTCCCATAGAAACTTCTTAAGACTAGTGCTTTTTATCTGAAGAATTATATCAGATTATGAATAATTTGATAAAATAAGGCATTCCCATAACTAATGATTTTCGGGAGGATTTACAAGTAACTTCACATAAAGTGTCACATTTACTTAGTACAAAATTGAGGAAGTATTGGAAGTTTTCAACAGGCCATTAAGAGGTGGAATTGTCATGCACACTCCCCTTTAAGGGGAACTATGAAAGGCCCAATAAGGCATGAAATTTGTAGAACTTGAAAGAATAAAATGACTTCGTGAAGATGTCTGTAACTTGATCTTTAGTTGAACAAAATTTGAGATCAATATCACCATTTAGGACTTTCTCTCTAATAAAGTGCATATGAACTTAAATTAGATTTGTCCTTTGATTCTTAACTAGATTATTTGTAAGAGCAATGAAACTCTAGTTGTCACATATAAGAGTAATGCTCCCTTTAACGCCCATGTGCACTTCATCCAATGATCTCTTCAACCACATAGCTTTCTTTCCACTTTCATAACACTTTTATACTCTACTTTAATAGAAGATATAGACACTGTTGGTTTCTTCTTGCTTCTTCAAGTGATGAAATATGCACCAAACTTGAAAACATATCTAGAAGTATAATTTATATTTGTAGCATGACCAACATGATTAGAATCACAATATCCAAATAATTGTGCATCATTCAAGAAGAATCAAGCAGACCATAATTAATTATTCCTTTAATATATTTCAAAATTATTTTTTCCATTTTCCAATGATACTCATAAGGTTATTGCATAAATATTTAAACTACTCCTACTGCATAAGAGATATCAGGTCTAGTAATAATCAAATAAATTAGACTACCAACTAGTTGTCTATATAGAGTAGGATCAAATTTAGCACAAGCTAGTTTAGGATCTAATTTAACACCAACTTTCATAGGAATGGAAATAGGATTACAATCAATCATGTTAAATATTCTAAGAAAATTCACAACATATTGAGATTGAGATGCAATAATAGACTTGTGATCTTAAAATATAACCATGCCAAGAAAGTGATTTAATAAACCTAAATAAGTCATTTCAAAATGCTACTTTAACTTTTCTTTGATCTTAACATTTAAATTTTTATCCCTATTGGTAATCAAAATATCATCTATATATAAAAATAATGGTAATATGATTGTTTTCAAACTTAACAAATAAATCATTATCAGAACAACAGTTAGAAAATCTAAGATCTTGAAATAAACTGTTAATTTTAGCATACCAAGCTCTAGCAGCTTGTTTAAGACCATACAAAGACTTTTCAAGCTTATAGACATAAAGTTATTTACCAGGCTCTTCAAAACCTTTAGGTTATCTCATGTAGATTTTTTATTTTAAGTCACCATTCAAAAAGGAATTTTTAACATCCATTTGGTAAATTTCCCAACCATATTGGGTAGCCAATGCAAGAAGAATTCAAACAATGCTCATTTTTGCTATGTGAGAAAAAGTATCAACATAGCATTCTTGAATGACTTGTTAGTTTTTACTCTACAATCAAATTATTTATGCCCAAATTTTCCACATTTGTTGCAAGTTCCATTAAATTTGACTTTAAAATTCTGACTTTTTTAGCAAAATTAGGCTTAGGATTTTCTTTAAATCTAGATCTGATATTAGATTTTGATTAGGATTGCTATTGAACTTATTTTTAGCTACCTTATGATTATGATAGAATAGAGCTTGAGAAGAAATGTCTTTTGAGTTGAAATTCTCCACGCTCTCTCTTCTTCAATCAATAAGGAAGAAAAAGTGTCTAAATAAGGCAAATCATTCTCATTTTGATACTTAGAATTAAGAATTGAGATGTAGTTTTTGAAATTTTCATGAATGTTAATCGAATTATAAAGTACAAAATCTTATCTTGAAATAATTCATAGTTGTAGCCATCTAGTTGAGCTTTAATGTTATTAATTTTGGCTAAATAGTTCACTATTTTTTCATCCCCCTTCATATGAGTTGAGAATATCTCTAAAACTGGATTAATTATTTTAGATAATCTAATGCCTTCATGTATAGTTTCTAATTTTTCCAAGCATCGCAGCAGTGAGTCTATATTACCTATATGAATTAAGAATTCATCTTTTATGATTTTTATAAGTATGGATAGAGCCTCTTGATATCTCTCGAGAGAAGGAGATAATATTTTCAGGGGTATCTTGTCTCCCTGGGGAATTTTCCTATACCAGTACCACAAGATCCCGAGAGATTTCTAGCCATAAAACAAGCTTTTAAATGCACTCTCAAGATGTTATAATTTGTTCCATTCAAAAGATGAGACTTATCCATAAAAAAACTAGAAAAACTAGCCATTTTTAATGCTCAAATGGTTATGAAGACAAATACAACTAAAAATGAATCAATGAAGCCAAACAAAGGCAAAGAACAAGCTACAAATATTTTTAATAGCTAAATGAAAGTAAATAGTTAAAAATTATTTTAAAAATCACTTGATTTGATTGAATTTAACAAACTTAATTGGCTAATAAATTAATTAAGGGATTAAGATTAATTAATTAATTAATAGCTTAAGAGCATTAAACAACTCGTGAGTTTAAAAAGTAACTCATTTTGGTCGAGTTTATGGGTGAGGTAACCGAGCTCGACATCGAGTCGAATGTTACAATAGCTCAATGAGTTATATATCAACTCGATGGGGTGAGCTCAAAAAAGTAAGCTACTTGATAAATAAAGATAAGTTAAAAACAACCAAAATAGGGGACGACACGCGGAAGAGATAAAAATACCAAGAGAGGCACATGTAGACTTTAAAATAGATCCTCAGATGGATATGGAGTTTTTAAAAATAAAGACAAAGCTCTTTCAGGTCATAAAAAATTAATAAAACTATGACAAAAACAAAACTTCAAAACATCCGACAACATACATACATCGACTTTTGAATAGATAACACTTTTCATGGCAACAACTAAGAAAAAATATAATTAATTGAAATAACAAACCATACTCACATGTCATTAATTAAGTAGTTCACTTCTTCCCACTTTGAAAAAACACAAAAAATGTGAAAGAAAATTCTAAGTTAAACAAAGCTACTTTTCGAAAAAATAAGCCAAACTAATAAAGTTCAGGTTCGAAAAAAAGAGGACAAGTGTCACAATCTTAGTGGCTAAGATAAAGTAGAGAATGACACCCTAAAATACGAGTCTAGAACTTGCAAATACCGACATAACATAGAATTAAGAATACGTGTCAAAAATAATTGGTTTGCACTTTGCAAAGATAACCACAAAGATCAAGTCAAAAATAAGATACTTATGAGCCTTTTCAAATGGCTCACACTTCACAAGTCGAAAAATGTGACAAAATGGAATATTTATATTGGATATCCATTGACACAAATAAAAATGAATAACAAATATGAAATGTGAATATAAATAAAGCAATTCTATTTTTATTCGAGAAAATCATGCAATTTAGATATTATTTAATCTTGGTTTCATATTACTATTTAGAAGGTTCTTGAGTGAAGAAAGTACTAATTAACCCCCATATTTTGGCCATATTGTTTTATTTTATTTCATCATTCTCAACATTTTACATCCATATGCCCAATCTGTTTCAGTCATTTTCCATTATTGTAGCCTTGACTAGGCATCCAGCTACTCACCGGGGTGCCCATGGGTGCTCTGGTCCCACGATGGGTGCATTGATCCTTTTTGATCTTTCCCGCCACTTTTAGGATCTTTCTATCCATTTTAACTTCTTATATATTTTGATGGTTGGCCATTTCGGGGTTAATTATGAAATTAGATTAAGAGAACTCTAAAAATATAAAGTTATGAGATCATAATGAGGGACCAAACACTAGTCACTACTATCATCCATATAGAGTTACATCCACTTGAGATCATTTTCATCCATTAGATCCATCACAAGGACAAGGATGGTTCATTGTTAGGTTGTGGACCCTATTTTCATGTGTGAAAGTGTTGAATACTCGTACACTAAGAGTATTGTACACTTTTCATGTATCCTCATCGGGGTTCGGGCGCAGCCTCGAAATTTTTTTTTAGGCGTAAATTTTTTTGGCCTAAAAATGCACCCGACATATCGGGAAACGTGCTCTTCTCATATGGGAAATTTTTTTGACCCATAGGTTTATGGGATGAGTTTTTCCCATGGTTTTGATACCCATGGTTTTGTAAAACTGCTTAAGTAGTTGTCTATTTATATGGTCTTATGCATATGATAGATGTACAAGCAAATGTATTGCATATGTGTTTTGAATTCAGGTGTGAATTCTGTAGAGTTTGTTGAGCATAGCTCCAAACGGATCTGGGTATTGTATTGAGAGAGTGGAGGCTTGTAATAAAATATGAGCAAGTGATTCTTGGTGGACGTAGCCCAAATTGGTTGAACCACGTTGAATCATCTCTTTGTGTTGTGTTATTTTATTATGCAATTTTATTTGAGATCTGTAATAATTTCTGCACATTAGTTTCTAATGTTGCGATTCTGTGAGGGATTATTCCACATATTTTATCCCTTATTTCCTAACAATTGGTATCAGAGCCTGGTTTGGTTTGCTAAAGTGTTGAATCGCAGGAAATTTTTTTAGCTTGAGTGGGAGCTATGGCAGATGATGGAAGATCTAGGGTTGATAAATTCAATGGGCAGAATTTTAGTCTTTGGAAGATGTAGATGGAAGATTACCTTTATCAGAAGGATCTTTATACTCCATTGTCTGAGAAGGTGAACAAACCCTTGAGTATGACAAATGTGGAATGGGATTTGTTGGATCGGAAGGCACTTGGAATGATCCGGCTGTGTCTTGCATCTTCGGTATTATTTAATGTTTCAAAGGAAAAGACTACAAAAGATCTAATGGATGCATTAGGGAAGTTATATGAAAAACCCTCTTCCTCTAACAAGATATTTTTAATGAAAAAGTTGTTTAATATAAAGATATTTGAGAGTAGTTCAGTAGTAGATCATTTAAATGATTTCAATACGGTTGTGAAGATGCTAGCTTTGGTTACAATAGAATTTGATGAAGAAGTTAGGGATTTATTAATTCTGTGCTCTTTACCTGAGAGTTGGAATAGCCTGGTAATGGCAGTAAGTAACTCGGTTCTAGCTAACTTGAAGTTGAAGTTTGAGGATGTTGTAGGGGTGATTCTAAGCGAGGAAATGTGAAGAAAAAGCTTTGGGGAATCTTCTACTTCAGGGAATGCTTTGATAGTGGAAACTAGAGGGAGACAGAAGAATAGAGGAAACCATGGAAAATCAAAAGATCGGGAAAGGTCAAAATCCAAGAACAAGATTGTATGCTAGAATTGTGGAAAGCCTGGGCATGCAAAGAAGGACTGTTGGGAGCTTCAGGATAAGAAGAAACAACAGGAAGAAAACAAGGAGGAAAATGTGGCAATGGGTAATGTATGTCAGGATGCTTTGATTCTTTCTTTGCACAATATTATTGAATCTTGGGTTTTAGATTCAGGGGCTTCTTTCCATGCTTCTCCACATAGGCATTATTTTGTTGATTATGTTCAAGGAGATTTTGGGCATGTTTTTCTTGGTGATGATGAGCCTTGCAGCATAGTTGGAAAAGGTTCTATTCAGGTTAAGATGTAGAATGGGAATACTTGGCTATTGAAGGATGTTAGACATGTGCCTACATTAAGACAAAATTTGATATCGATGGGGTAGTTGGGAAGTGATGGTTGTACTGTAATATTTACAAAGTGGACTCTTGGAAGGTTACCAAGGGTGATCTTGTGGTGGCAAAAGGTAAGAAGGTTGGAACCTTGTATTTAACCACTGATAGTACTAATGATTGTAATCTTGTGGCTTCAGATGCAGATACAACATTATGGCACTATAGGCTTAGTCATATGAGCCATAAGGGCATGAACATCATAAAGAAGAATTTGCCTGGATATACAGAAACAGGTTTGGATTTATGTGAGAATTACATATATGGGAAACATAAGCGAGTAAGGTTTCTCAAGGTTGGACCTATGAAGAAAGAGAGTAAGTTAGAGCTGGTACATTCTGATGTGTGGGGCGGCACTGTATCATCTCTTGGGGGTTCAAGTTATTATGTTACTTTTATTGATGATGAAACAAGGAAAGTTTGGGTTTATTGTATTAGAAACAAATCTTATGTATTTGACACTTTTGTTAAATGGAAAGCCTTGGTAGAGAATGAAATAGGTCTTAAGCTAAAATGTCTCAGGTCAGATAATGGAGGGGAGTATTGCAGCAATGAATTTGATGATTATTGTTCTAAGAATGGAATCCGCAGCAAAAGATGGTTCCAGGAACTCCGCAAGCGCGAATGGGGTATCAGAAAGGATGAACAAAACAATAATGGAACATGCTAGGAGCATGAGGTTACATGCAGGATTGCCTCTTTCTTTTTGGGTAGAAGCGGTGAGCATAGCTGTGTACTTGATAAACAGAGGACCCTCAAGTGCCTTGGATGGAGGCATACCTAAGGAGGCTTGGTATGGTAAGAAAGTTGATTATTCATTTCTTAGAGTCTTTGGATGTGAGGTGTTTGTTCATATAGACAAGGATGATAGGACCAAGCTAGAGGATAAATCAGAAAAATGTACTTTCATTGGTTATGGTGGTGATGACTTTGGATATAAATGTTGGAGTATTAAGGACAAGAAAATCATTGATCTAGGGATGTGGTCTTTAATGAGAAAGTCATGTATAAGTAGTAGTTATAGGAAAACAGGGAAGAATCCAAGAAAGAATATGTAGCAATAGAGGATCTTCCGGATGGGAAAGTGACACATGAATCAGTTTAGGAACCTCCTCAACAGGAACCCCAAACTCCTATATTGAGGAGGTCTTCTAGGGTAAGAAGAGAACCTGAAAATTTTTCTCCTTCTCTTTATTATTTATTACTCACTGATAGTGGAGATCTAGAGAGATTTGATGAAGCAATGCATGTAGATGCTAGGAAGAAGTGGGAGCAAGTCATGGATGAGGAGCATCAGGCTCTCATGGAGAACCAGACATGGGATTTGGTAAAGCTACCGAAGGAAAAAGAGAATTATAGAACAAGTGGGTGTTCAAAGTCAAAGAGGAAGAAGGAGGAAAGAAAAGATACAAGGCCCAGTTGGTGGTGAAGGGGTTTGCACAGAAAAAAGGTATAGATTTTGATGAGATTTTTTCTCCTGTAGTAAAAATGACTTCTATTAGAATTGTTCTAGGAATAGTTGCAGTAGAAGACTTGCACTTAGAAAAACTTGATGTAAAGACTGCATTTCTCCATGGTGATTTGGAGGAGGAACTATATATGCAAAGAACCAGAGGGATATGAGGTAAAAGGTAAAGAGGAGATGGTGTGCAAACTGAAGAAGAGCTTGTATGGCTTGAAACAAGCTCCATGTCAATGGTATAAGAAATTTGATAGCTTCATGATGGAGCAAGGTTATATTAGATGTCATTCTAACCATTGTGTGTATACAAAGAAATTTGAGGATGGAAGTTATATTATCCTTTGTCTGTATGTGGATGACATGTTAGTTGCAGGTAAAAACATGCAAGAAATAAAAGTACTCAAGAAGCAACTAAGTGAATCCTTTACTATGAAGGATTTGGGGGCAGCCAAACAAATCCTTGGTATGAGGATATCTCAGGATAGGAAGGAACGGAAGCTGACTTTATCTCAGGAAGAGTACATTAAGAAAGTCTTGGAGAGGTTTAATATGCAGGATGCTAAACCGGTTGGGACTCCTTTAGCGCGTGCCATTTCAAGTTATTAAAGGAGCAAGTGTCCCAAGACAGAGAGCAGAGAGAAACCAAATGTCCAAGGTACCTTACTCATCAATAGTTGGTAGTTTGATGTATGCCATGGTGTGCACTAGACCTGATATTGCCCATGCAGGGGAGCGGTGAGTAGATTTATGAGTGATCCAGGTAGAGATCACTAGCAGGTAGTAAAGTGGATCCTTCGGTATTTGCGAGGGACCATGGGGACAGTTTTGTGCTACAGTGGATCAAACACCATTTTGTGTGGTTATGTAGATTCAGATATGGCTGGAGATGTAGATAAGCAAGAGGAGCACAACAGGTTATGTTTACACTGTAGGTGGAACAACAGTAAGCTGGATTTCACGACTACAGAAGTTGGTGGCTTTGTCAACCACGGAGGTTGAGTATGTTGCTGCCACAGAGGAAAGCAAGGAAATTATTTGGTTACAACAATTACTTGAGGAGTTGGGGCATAAGCAAGAGGAAGGAAAGTTGCATAGTGATAGTCAGAGTGCTATACACCTAGCTAAGAACTTTGCTTTCCACTCTAGGACAAAACATATATAGTTAAGGTACCATTTCATCAGGACAGCTTTGGAGGAAGAGAAATCGAAGTTGAAGAAGATTCATACCAGTCAAAATCCTGTAGACATGATGACGAAGGTGGTCACAAGGGAAAAAATGAAGTTGTGTTCAGCTTTGGTTGGTCTTCATAGAAACTAGTGAAGGGTTAAGAAGCTTGCTCAGAGGAAAACTAGTCTCCAAGTGGGAGATTGTTAGGTTGTGGAGCCTATTTTTATGTGTGAAAGTGTTGAAGACTGTACATTAAGAGTACTGTACACTTTTCATGTATCCTCTCGAGGGGGGTTCAGGGGCGCATTTCAAATTTTTTTTTAGGCGTACATTTTTTTTTGGCCTCAAAAATGCACCCGACATATCAGAAACATGCTCTTCTCATATGGGAAAGTTTTTGACCCATAGGTTTATGGGAAAATTTTTCCCATGGTTTTGATACCCATGGTTTTGTAAAACTGCTAAGCAGTTGTCTATTTATATGGTCTTATGCATATGATAGATGTACAAGCAAATGTATTACAGATGTGTTTTGAATTCGGTGTGAATTTAGTAGAGTTTGTTGAGCATAGCTCCAAACAGATCCGGGGTATTGTATTGAGAGAGTGGAGGCTTGTAATAAAATTTGAGCAAGTGATTCTTGGTGGACATAGCCCAAATTCGTGAACCACGTTAAATACCGTCTCTTTGTGTTGTGTTATTTTATTCGCAATTTTATTTGAGATCTGTAATAATTTCGTACATTAGTTTCTACTGCTGTGATTCTTTGAGGGATTATTCCACATATTTTATCCCTTATTTCCTAACAAGTTCATTTACATCACACTTCACAAGGGGTGGGATTCTATTCTATTCCATGCACACATTCTATTATATTTTCTACATTTAGTTATTGTTTTCTACTCACAAAGTGTGATTGACACAAGAGCACCTAGGACTCGTTATGCACACACACACCAAAACTACATTTAGGTCTAAAATGTAGTGTAACACTTAGTTAGTAAGCCCACTATTGTGGCAAGTTGAGATAAGTCCAACCCATTCATTTGCATTCTTATTTTTAGGGGTTTGATACTTCTTTTGGTCTTTTCAAGGTATTTTCATCATCTTGGATTATAAGTGATATTGTAAAGCTACAAAAATTTGATGCAATAAAAATGAAGGTTTTAGACCACCCTCTAGACTTGTGAAATGGGCCCAAATGTTTTTCATAGACTAGGGTGCCCATTCTATAGATCGAGCACCCGCAGTGCCCTAGTCCCTCTCCGTACTCCAATCAAGCTAGATACTCTAGATCCATCCTTTTAGGGATTCTACACAATGCTCCTACTTTTTGTTTCTCTAGCCACCTTTGCAACATTGATCAACGAGCTCTTATAATTAATCGAGTTCATTATAACTCTCCTTTTCAATTAGGGTTTCATATTTTCATTATTTTAGTTTCTTGGGTCATTCCTATATTTTTGTACCGCATTTACATCTCATTCTAGATCAAATTAAATATAGGATATCGCCCATCATCCCATATCATTTTTAGTTAATTAATATTCGATCAACCATCACATATGTTAGAAATAAGAAAATAGAATCATGAAAATGTGAAATACTTGGAGCAAATCTATTGGTTCATATTTTGCAAGAACTAAAATAACTACCAAACAACCGACAAATTTAAATATGGAGAAATATTATTAGCTCAAATTTTACAAATATTAGAGACACATAACAAGGGACCTGATAATGTGAAATATAAAGTGACTTGGAGATTATTGATTGGATCATATTCCACAAATGATAGAGGAAAGTTAAACCAAGTCTGATAATGTGAAGACATGCAACAAACCCTTATTGGATTGTGTTTCACAACTCACAATCAAATAAATAATAGGACTGAAAACACGAAGATAAATGTATCCTTATGATTGGTTTGACCTTCATAAAAATGGAAGGATTAAATTAAACAACTAACAATGTGAAGCTAGTTGAAGTAAAATGATTGGCTTAAGCTTAACAGTCAACAAAACCTTGTAGAGAAAAAAAAATTCAATAAATATTGACAAAGCGAAGCTAGATGACACTTAAAGGTTGGATCGTGCTTTGTAAAGTTAGAAAGTCATAGAAAATTAAAGATCTAAGCAAAAGGATGATAGATCGATTCCAATCGGCACTCTATGAGTGGATTTGGCTTCACAAACATGAAAAGAAGAATGATGAAGCTATTCAAGCAAGTTTATTGGTCCAAGCTTCACAAAAATAATAGGAAAAAAACAAAAACAAAAAAAGAGAAGTTAGATGACATAAAATGATTGGATCAAAGCTTTGACAAAAAGATCTAGAAAAAATAAAGATTTATAAAGTTGGGATGGATTTAAACGCTCTGAACTAACTAGATCTAAAGAGATATTTCAGATCCATAATTAAAAATACCTCTAACGGCTATAAAGGGTACGAAGAACTTAAAGTAAGACCACAGATTAATGAATTTAATCCGTAAATGACTGAAACAAGATGTAGAAGCAAAGATATAAGCATAGAATAGCTCAAAAATGATCTAAACAACAATTTAGCCAATATTTAGGCAAAAGAGTTGGAAATTTAAACCTAGCTATCTTAAAGATGACCTGTGGAGCAACTATGGCTTTGTAGATATGTAAATAGACTTCAAGCTTCTTCACTCTAGCTAATGAAAGGATTTCAAATCAACCCTAGACATGCATAATCACTAGCTTTGATACCATATTATATTTACTAAGGTAAAAATAATTTACAAATTATAGTTCCACCATTAAAAATTTGAAGACTATAGATTATGATATGCAATTAAATAAGACACAACATTAGCTTAAATAAATAGCAAATTACATAGCTTAATGAGTAAGAGATGAAATAAAATAGACATAGAGCATAGAGATAGTAACACCAGATTTAAGTGGGGAAAACCCAAAGGTAAAAAAACCCACTAAATAAAGAATTATATGTTATTAAGAATTTTTGATACAAATTTTACCCAACAATTCCACTTCACTCTTTGGTCTCTTATAGAATGATTTTAGAGCTAGTTCTTATAGTCGTTTAATGAAATTCTCATCAAATAATGTTCCAGTATGATATATCTATCTAGATATCAATCTGGTACTAATCTATTCATTTATCATGAGAGGGATCACCCTAATATATAGGGTGGGTGAATCAATGAGCCACTTCACTATTAAATGTATATGACCTTTTTGAAATATATTCATAATAATGTTTGATAGAATTTTTTTTATAAAATAATATTGGGGTGTACTTGTAGTGATAGATAACCCAATTGACATTATCACCCCAATAAATCATATAAATACAAATCTATGTGACCATAATAAAGGACAAAGCTCTAAGAATCTATTATCATCACCTAAGGTTGCATCCAAAGGAATTTAAAGAGTATCAAAACATCCATCTAGCTTTATTTAAGGGATAAGGGACTACATTCTTTTCTATACAATTCATAGGGGGAAGTTCATTTTTACATCCACACATATAGTTGTTATTTACTATTCAAAGGCATCTTGCACAAGAGCCACCTAAAGCATGATTCTTCACACATGCACACAAAATGTAGTTATTTTTACACCCATCACAAAGGAAAGAAATCCCATGCACACCGACCTATCACCCAGTGGGCACTGGGTGCTCACCTAAGGCACACGTGAGCATCGAGTCTCTCTTTTATGTGAGTTTAGTGGGAAACATCATCTATGATCCAAGTTTAAGAGATTTGAGAGGAAATAAGACATACAAGCACCATAGAGCTCAGAATGGATTCTAGATCCTTGCAGTCATTCCAGATAGAAAAGTGCTTAACAGATTATAGAACTTACACCAAAATAGAAAGGAAGTTGTATAAGCATTCATACTTAGTTCATAAACATAAATGAAAAAGAGCTATGAATAAGGATGTATGCATCAGAAAAATTAATGTTCATATTTCCATAAACTAGTAACCTCATTACATTCATTAGGCCCATTACAGAATGTCACAGAAAGGTAGACCACAGTCATGCATTATAACTGGATTCATATAGCTAGGCTCTCAAAAGTAAATTTATAACCCCCAAACCCTAGATATATCCTTTCTTACACTTCTTTACCCAAGATAACAGAGTCCTTGCAGATTTCTACGTAAATCTTCCCTCTATTCACTTCATTCTTCTTTTCTTCTATAGGAACTTGTAAATATAACCTTCCTAGACTACCAACTCATTCTTCCGAGGCCTCATATTTTCCACCAAGTGTCTAAAAGTGGTCCTCCATGGGTGCATGCTCCTCCAGGCCTGAGGTCACCACTCCTTGCCATGATGTCCTTCTAGAAGCTTCTATTGCAAGGCATATTCCTTCCAGCCACCCTGTCACCAGGATGGCACCTTTTCACTTGGGTCACATTTTTCTTACATCCTACCCAATAGGTCAAAAATAGATAAGTCCCAGATTCTGCTCCGCGGGTGCGCATCCTAGGTTCTACCAAAACCATACTTGAAACCTTATCTCGTATGCCTTATCTTACGCACTTTATTCAACCGCATGCACCTATGCACCCTTTTTGACTTGTTGATATTTTAGGCCCCACACTTTACTTGTTCTCCACCCTCAAAAACTTCCTCAAAGAATAAAGAATACAAAAAGACTTAATGTCTTGGAAAAAGAATAAAGGGGAGTAAGAATGGGAAAAGAAGAAAAATGGGGAATGATGCTGCTTAAGAAATAAGAGAGGAAAGTTATTCTACAAGTCAACCTCTAGATTGTTCCAGGCATCGACCTCATTTTGTGATCTTTGGAAAAGATCACCTACTAAGGCACTCACTTGATCAAAACCCATCCCATCCCCTTATGTGCTCATGGTGTCAAACATTTTCTCTAAATCCTTGCCTATATCCTCCAGCGCATCCATCCTTCATGTAATCTGCGGCTATAGTTCCTTTACCCAGTTTTTAACTGAGCCATGTAAGGCTTCAATAGATTTTGATTTATTTTCTACCTCGGCTAGGATATTTTCTTGATCTACTCTGTTCCCCTTATTCTTCCCCGGAACTCTGTAAGTTTTGCTTCATCATTGGTGACCAACATGATTGCCACTTTGTCTCTGTCTGCGCAGATGTTGTACGTGGCCTCAACAGTCCAGGAAGCAATCTTTACATCAACAAGGACCTTGCTATATTCAGCTATGAGCACAAAAATTTCAATTCATCCTCATTTTCTAAACATGTGGCCACTTATTCTGTAGATTCCAAGGCTAGCGGCTATCTCTCCATGGTGAGGATCCTTGTTAAGTCCTCCAGGTATTCCAGGGAAGATGCATACTTCTACACAGGAGGTGCTAGGTCTAGATGCTTTAATACTATTGCATCTGTAATGAACTCCATGTCAGGACCCTATTACAGCTACCAAATCTTAAAGGCGCATAGGCGCACATGGCCGGAGGGAGCGCGCAAGTGAAGGAGTGCAAGGTAAAATTCAAAAAGGGTTCTTGGAGAACCAAGGACGTGCACCGTGAAGCACAATTTGGGACTTAGCTGTTTTTGACCTTTTGGACAAAACACATGAAGAAGAACATGTTCTATTTGGATAAGGTTCCAACCTGGCAACAGGGTGTCCTGGAAGGAATATACCTTGCAATAAGAAGATCCAAAAATCTAATCATGACATGGAGAGGCATGCACTGAGGTGATCCACACCTTGACACTTGGGGCCAGATCTGAGGTCACATAGGAGTTTGTTAGAGCTTAGATGCCTATTTATATGCGCGCCCTTGGTAAAGAAAAAGGAGAGACACAAGTGAGGTAGTGGAGCTCTACAGAATTACTGTGAGAACTATGGGATAAAATGGGTAGATGATTGTAGGAAGAATGTAATGAGGGAATGGGGAATGAAAATTTTATTTTGTGAGCATACATGTATGGATCCAGATATGGCGCATGACTACGGTCTCCCTTCTATGATGTTTTATAAGTAATGCTATGAATGAATATGATAAGGTTACCATGACAATTGTATTAAGATCCTTTCTCTGTATTACCTGCATATTTCTATTGTGCTTTTGTTCTTGTATAATCATGAACCTTACTTGAATGTTAAGTCTATTTGTGGATTTACAACTTCCTAGTTCTATTAATTCTGTTAAAATATTTTACTTTTGATATGACTGAAGGGGTATAGAAGCCATTCTGAGCTCTATAGCTTTTTCATGTCCTTTAAATCACTAATTCAAGACCATGAATGATGCCTTCCACTAAACTCACATAAAAGAGAGACTCGGCTCCCTCTCGCGTGCCTCGGGTGAGCACCTAGCACCCGCTAGGTGATAGGCCGGCACACATGAGGTTCCCTTGTTCTTGGTGGGTGAAAAAATGACTACATCTTGTTCTCATTGCCGGACCTCTTTTCAAAGTTGTAGTGGAACATGGCATACATCATGGTTTGTGTAAAAAGTGATGATGGAGCACTTAACCCTGGAAGGTGTTGAAGATTGGTTTAAAAGCATGGAGGATGAATTCACTCAGAGATTCAATACTGGACCTAGGTTTGACACACAAAGATGGGTGGAAGACACTCTTTATCATGAGTTGTATAAAACCTTCTTCTGCTATTTCCCAGTAGAGTTATTCGAATGGCTCTCGGCTTATACATTGGACTGACCGGGTGGTGTTATAAGTCACACTCTTGGACCTAAGAAACATATCAGAACTTGCAATATGCTGATCTAACGTGGACCCATGCTATAGATCATTGGTGGAAGGGAGTATTGACTAGCTACACTGGAATACAAAATTTCCACGTACTCATGTCCGAAAGATGCTGATTTTGAGTTCGGTGGGAGCCCAAAGGATCATTTTTGCATGTTATCCCCCTAGCAATCAAAATATTGATGGTAACCATGGGTTTAGAGGCATTTCCTATGGCCGGCTAAACCACTCTAAGCACTTGGCGAGGAAGCCAGGTTGGGGAAAGATGGCTGATATAATGACTGAAAAGGAAAGGGAGGAGAGACGGATCAAGTATAACGAAGCGTGTGAAAGGGAGATCGATAGACAACGTGGGATTACAAGTGGGTTATGGAGCTAGACATGGTGGAAAGGAGTTGAGGTTCATGTGGAGGATGTGGAACCCGAACAGTCTGTGATACCCCATCTTGGTAAGCATGGGAGAGAAAACCTTACTGCCTTCTTGTTTCACATAGAATGTTTCTATTCCTAGAATAGAGTTGCTTCTATCCTTTCATTCTCTTGAGAAACAGATAAGGGTTAGGGCTAGGAGGAATACCTGTTGAATGTTGAGAGGGTGTGTGTGTACCATAGAGAGAGATCAGATTGATTGCGAAGAACTCCTTTTTGTCTGGGAAGGACTACCTGTAAGTAAGAATACAAGACCACCAGATTTTAGTTAGACAATAAATGAGGGAACTGCCTTGGGCCCAGGAAATATTAGACTTCCTTTCAAAGGTGGTCAGTTCCCCTTTTAATATGAATTAACACAAATGATAATAAAGAAGCTATTTACGAAATCACGATTTAGGTACCTCGTTACAAAGCAATAGAGATTAAACTACCAATAATAAAACGTCATGTTGTTTGTTTAGTTAATGGTCATTGATACGTTCAACTCGAGTTACAGGGATAAACCAGACTGGATCTGAGGATGTTAGGAGACAAATAGGTGAGAGGAGGGTTTTGGGTATAAGTCACAGTGACCGATGCCGGTCACTGGATAATTGACCGTGGTTAGAGAACCGCTGCCGATAGGGGATAACCGACACCGGTAGGGTCAGTAATCTAGGCACTTCTGGATAGAGGTTGGTTGCAGGGTGATTGTGGGGTTTTTAAGACTGGTGGATGGCTGAGGGGAATAGTGAGATGACGGGGAAGACTCAGAGTGTGATAAAACTGTCTTCTGGGCAATACAAGGCTGTATGGATGAAGGTTAAGTGTAGGCTGCTGGAAGGTGGTAGATCTAAGAGTGAGCTTATAATTACTATCAATCAAAAGACTCAGGAAATGGTGCTTAGAAACATACAAGACACTACTTACTCATCCTTGATGAAGATTCAGGTCCAAGGAATGTGGTAGTGACAGTAAGGCTCAGTTGGGATGATCTGGTATTGGAAAACGAGCTGATGAAGCTATCCTCAGTCTTTTCCAATGCTTGAATGGGGGTGACAAAGCAATCCAGTGGCTCAGTTGCAGTCTTCGGCTCGATGCTCTTCTCTTTTCTTCACTTGTCTCTACTCTGCCAAGTGAATTTTTGGATCCTTCCAATGAATTCCCGATCCTTTGTTTTTGGTTGGGGGAGGTCATTTACAGGGAACCGATGGTGGTTACGTAACCGACGGCGGTCGAGTAGGAACCGATGTCGGTTAAGTCAAAGTGGGCTATTTTTAGTAAAATAGCCAACTTTCCCTCCTTTTCTCCCGAGAGATTAGTTGTGGGCTTGGTCAAGTCATTATTAGGTTGGTTTTGGTGCGGGTGAGGGGTAATTAGTCATGGGTGTGGATGTAGACCAAGTTATAGGTCTTTATTAGGTTAGTTTAGGGTTAGGGCTAGGTCATGATGAGGTGGCAAAATGAGGTGGTAGGTTTGAAAATGTGGATTTATTAATTATAAGGTAATTAATAAATAATTGTGTAAGGTTTAGGTGGTGAGGTTAGGTTGTGAAATGAGATGCGGGGCACAGGGCGTCGTAAGACACAAATTTGGTGTCTACATTAGCCCCTTGTTGTCGTGTAGCTTGTCTTGTAAAGCTGCACTAACAATAATAAGAAGTGGTTACTCCCGTTAAGGGTATAGGTAATCCCCCTCAAATCTATCACAGATTGAGGTGACGTGAAATCAGGGATAGGGTTGATAAAGGGTGAATGGTGTGGAGATGATGGGAAGATGGTGGGGTAAGTTCAAGGAAGCAGACGCACGTTGAAATGCAGTAGTGTGACCAGGGTACATGATTTGAAGAGCAAACAAGCAATTCATAGGCAAAGGTCGATAGTTTATCCAAACAAGGGTGATATAATCCTCGGTATCCAAGCCATAGGAAGTAGCTCCAGTGGGGTATAACGGGTAAGGTACAGAATGTTTAGGCATGTTTGGCAAGACTCAAATGGTTGGTTTGGTTGAGATAAACGTCACGGTCTTGGTCTAGGAAAAGTTGGTTGACTGATCAAGTCAAGTACCCTAATCATGCTAAAACACGAACAGGTGAGCTCGATTGAACAAAAAGCTACCTGATGGGTGGATAAAATTGTAATTTGCGGGTTTTGGGTGAGGTATTTAATTGGTGCGGATTTGGGTCGGGCTGATTGATTAGTGAGGGCCGTGGGTCGGGCCTGATTGGTTGGGTGCGGCCTTGGGTTGGGCCTGATTGGTTGGTTATGGCCTTGGGTTGGGCCTGATTGGTTAGTGAGGGCCGTGGGTCGGGCCTGATTGGTTGGGTGCGGCCTTGGGTCAGGCCTGATTGGTTGGTTGCGGCCTGGGTGGGCCCGATTGGTTGGGTTCGGCCCTGGTCGGGCCTGATTGAGTGGTTACGCCTTGGTCGGGCCCGATTGGTTGGGTGCGGCCTTGGGGTTGGGCCCGATTGGTTGGTTGCGGCCTCGGGTCGGGCCTCGATTGGTTGGGTGCAG
This sequence comes from Taxus wallichiana var. yunnanensis, assembly GCA_018340775.1. Lineage (NCBI taxonomy): Eukaryota > Viridiplantae > Streptophyta > Pinopsida > Cupressales > Taxaceae > Taxus > Taxus wallichiana. Next base: position 274,597,927 of record CM031244.1, read on the forward strand.
CCATGGGTTGGGCCAAATGGTTGGTCGCGCCTCGGTCGGGCCAAATGGTTGGTTACGGCCTGGTCGGGCCAAATGGTTTCTACGGCCTCGGGTCGGGCCAAATGATGGTCATGGCCTGGTCGGGCCAAATGGTTAGTTACGGCCGTGGGTCGGGAAAATGGTTGGTTATGGCCTTGGGTCGGGCCAAATGGTTGGTTGTGGCCATGGGTCGGGCCAAATAGTTGGTTGCGGCCGTGGGTCGGGCCAAATGGTTGGTTGCGGCCATGGGTCGGGCCAATTGGAGTCAAAATAAGGCAAGTCAGCAAAGCCAGGAGAGGTGATGGGGGTAAAAGTGGAGATTGGTGGACAAGGGCGGAGTTAGGTGAAGGAAGTAGGGAACCGATATCGGTTATGTATAACCGATATCGGTTAGAAGACCGATACCGGTATTCTAGGGCGCGAAATAACCGGTATCGGTTATAGGCCAAAACCTATAAAAAAAAAAAATACGGCATGTCATTGTCACTTTGTGAATTTGAGCGCCCATTTTGTCTTGTCTGAGGTGTGAAGTGATTGTGGTGAGTTTGTGGGCTGAGGTGGCATTATTTGAGTGGAGGAGTGAGTGGTTGGTAGACCCCAGTGATCAGGAGGCAGAGTTTGATTGGTGGAGAACCCAGCTGAGGAGATTTGGGGCCATGGCACAGCCAGGAGGAGTAGGAGGTGCTGGACTAGCTAGACCACCGCCACCTATCCCACCACGACGACGTGTAGTCATACCGGTAGGCTCTGAGCTCTTACCTATGTGAATTTGATGAGTTTAACTTAGATGTGGGTTTGGGTAGGAATCCTAATTTTAATAAAATAAGGAATGAATGGAGGTAATGTGTAAAATGGAGTGGGTAGGTAGGCTAGTGAGGCCAAAATGGTAGGGTGGGTAGGTTTGTAGGGTTTTCTGGTGGGTAAAAGGGGAAAAATAGCAAAAAATATTTTTTGCGGGCCGTTTTGGGTTCGGCCCCGGAATGGGACAGTGACCGATGTCGGTCACTGGGCGGCCGACATCGGTCACAGAAATAATTTGTATATGTTGTTTAGGTAAAGACCGGCGTCGGTCATAGGTCGACCGCATCGGTACACATTATTTACTTGGGGCGACCGATGGCAGTCGAGGGTGACCGGTATCATTCAGCATGGATAGGAGTTATGGTTTTTGTTTGTTGTTAGAATTTAGTCGTGTTGTTTTGTTTGTTTGTTTGGGGGTGAAGGGGAGGGAGTAGAGTTGATAGGAAACATGATTGGGGTGGGGGGAAATGGGGTTGTTGGGGGTTGGTTTGGGTAGGATAGATTAGGTGTTGGGTATGAAGTAGGAGGTGTTAAATTAGCGGGGGTATAAATAGATGGCTAGAGTAGATCGGGGTGGTTGGTAGGGTGTGAGATAAGTAAAGGGGATATCATAGATGTATAGGGTTAGATAGGTGGGTGTAGATGTGTGTTGTAGAATTGGGTTTTAGTTGGGTGGTTAAGTGGGTATAGAGAGTTAAGGTAGTTGTTATTGTAAAGGGTAGGCCTGATGAAGTGGGTTGTTTTTGCAGGCACACCAGCAGCTTACGATGCGGGATCGGATGCCCCCTCTATTGAGGCGGATGCAGCCACATGTGTCTGCAGCGTAGTGGGGCATCATGTAAGAGGTTGGACTCAGTGGAGTCCAGTGGTATAGGGCTATGGATAGGGACCACAGCCTGATGGTTGCCCTCATCGAGAGATGGGATCCGGCAACCAATGTCTTCCATCTCCCTACTAGAGAGATGACGATTACCTTAGAGGATGTATATCACATCCTGAGACTACCGATCGTAGGTGAGGTAGTGTTCCAGGTGGATGCAGAGACAACGATGGACAACATCCTGTATGTATTCGGGGATGCAGCCCCATTGTTGACCTATCACAGCACGAGCATTTCCTATGGTGACATGTATCACACACACCGACAGGAGACATGGCTTGCCGTGTTGATGATGATAGGTATCACCTGCTTCACCCTCCCGGACTCAGAGGGAGGCTGCTTCCCACGGGCTTTGATGGGAGTGTTGCATGAGATGGTAGAGGAGCATACATGCTATGCCTAGGCACCAGTGTATCTGGTGCAGCTATACAGAGAGTTGTGGGGTTATCGCCATATGAGGTGATTTGGTATTTGCTCTACATTTTTGTTACACTGCTGGGCATATGAGCACATCATCATGTATACGACCAGTAGGGCTGCCCCAGTAGCTAGGGCCATAGATTGTATATAGATATGGATTTCAGAGGTGGTTGGGGGTCGTGGGCCAGCCACGAGTGGTGCTCGCAGGATGGGATGTGGCCTACTACCATCATATGTTGGAGGGCTTGACCGACCTTGGACATTATATGGAGGCCCTACAGAGGCCATCAGCCCCGAGGAGGAGCCCGAGCACAGATGCACTGGATCTAGTATAGTTTCTGGATAGCTGGACGGAGGCCCGGGAGTATGAGCGGATACCCCTAGAGAGGGTATGATGGTAGTTGGGCTTGCGACAGGATGAGCCACCTCCCTTCCCATAGTACGAGGGATGATGTAGAGGCCCCACTACCTGCACCGCAGCTAGTTGACCCCGACTGGGTAGCAGAGAGACCGGCTGACGATACAGTGGATGATGCCGGAGTGACAGGGGCCTTTTTGGTTTGGTGGGCAGGGGAGAGAGTAGCTAGGAGAGCACAACCCGCACAGCCAGATTTGGTGGCTATTATAACAGAGAGGGACCGGCTCTTAGGATAGGTGCAGTTGTTATAGGGGTAGCTTGCTGCCACGAGCAGTACGCATTGGGGTGCTACAGGCGATTAGCCTGCAGCTGTGCTCAGCACACCCACAGCACCAGTATAACCATAGGCACGAGCACCGCCGCAGTACCAAGACAAACTGACCACGAGCACGAGCACGCCGCCGTAGGTATAGGCACAGGGTGTACTAGCAGGACAGGGGCCAATACTATTAGGAGTCGGGGGACCAGCCCCAGCAGCCATGGTGGCACGGGCCCACTATATGGAGGCGAGAGTGGAGGCCCAATATTATTAGGACGTCCTTGATGGTACCGGGGCTGATTATCAGCCGTATGCGGTGCACAGAGCCGAGACATCCTGAGCGAGAGATCTTAGGGAGAGTGCAGCCACACCTGGTGGGTCTCACACAGGAGGAGGTGAGAGCCAACACTGGGACCAGTAGGGAGATAGGCCGAGGTGGCGAGAGAGCCGAGACATTGAGACAAATGCGGCGATGGGTTTTTTTGATATTGGATATAGACACCGGTCTGTGAACCGGGTATGTATATTGAGGCCTGCGTGCCCATATATGATTTATTTATTCATTCATTTTTGTTGTATATACCGGCCTGCGAGCCGAGTACATGTTGTATAGTTGATACCGGCCTGCGAGCCGAGTATATTTTTGACATGATAGACCGGCCTGCGAGCCGAGTCAAGATTTTGACAGGGATAGCGGCCTGCGTGCCGGCTTTGTATTATTTTTAGATCACAGAGGCCCCCATGCAGGGCAAATTGTATATTTTGACATTGATATATAGAGATGATGATTTTGATCCACATGGTGTGTATAAAAATGTCTTATGTGTTTTGTCGATGGTTTTTGAAATTTAATGTATATAGATGATGAGTTTGATCCACATGGTGTGTATAATGATGTCTTATGTGTTTTGTCGATGGTTTTTGAAATTTAATGTATATAGATGATGAGGTTGATCCACATGGTGTGTATACTGATGGGTTTGATGTTAAAATGTCGCATGTATTTTGTCGATGATTTTTGAAATTTAATGTAGATAGATGATGTTGATGAAATTGTGATGATATATATATGTGTTGATGGGATTTTGATGACAAATATTGATAATGATGTCGTTATGCAGGAAAAAGAGGCGGGCACCACCAAAAATTTGCAAAAATGAAGAAAAGACCTAGGTTTAAGCAAAGGGAGACATATGACCGATATCGGTTAGCTAACCGATGCCGGTAGATATATGACCGATACCAGTTAGGTAACCGATATCGGTTATGCTAAAACAAGCTTTTCTAAAAATAGAAAAGCTTGGGAGACAACTTGAGTTCTTATTTTTAGAGGCATGCAATAAGTTAAATACGAGGATGCGACGTTGTTTGACGACTGATACAGATAATTGCATGGGAGAATTGAGTGCTAGGGAGGAAAGAGACAGGTAAAGTGATTGTGGGCTGAGATTAAGAAGGCAGAAAGGCAAGTTATATTGAAGAGGGTGGTGAACATGGCTGGACAAGGAGAAACATCCAGCAGGCAGAGACGAGAGGGAAGACAGGTTCCACCGCAAGCTGCTGCGTCCCAAGAGGTAAACTGTTTGGTTGTAATTTAATTCTTGCATGTTTTATGAATAGGATGAGAGAAGGTAAATGGATAGAGATGAGAAAGAAAAGGTGATAGGTAAGGGTTTGGGATGGGGTAGGTAAGCAGGGGTTTTGTGTATGTTTGTAGGTGTAGAGAGGAGTAAACGAGCAAAATAATTATCGTAGGGGATGTTTTTAAGCAGGCTGTATATGTTTGACAGTGACCGGTATCGTTTAGAGATAACCGGTATCGGTTATCTATAACCGATATCGGTTATCTATAACCGATATCGGTTACTGTATGAAATTTTAGAATGTGAGATTTGATTTATTGAATGGTTTGTTTGTTGATTTGATGTATGCAGGAAGAGGCAGGTTTGAGGATGAATGATAGTGTACCAATTTTGTTGTCATGAGTCCAAGTGGATGTAACACCAGCTGAATGGGTATTGATAAACCATGTGGGGTTAAGTGGAATCCACTATTATTCACGAATCGCACACAATCATGTTATGTTGTAGGCATTGATTGAGAGGTGGAATCTAAAAATAATACCTTCTATCTGCCAACAGGGGAGATGACAGTGACATTGGAAGATGTGTTTAGAATTTTGAGGCTCCCAATTACAGGAAGACCAGTGTATTAGGCGGGGCCTAACGTGGCGGGAGGAGTGATAATAATAGCATTTGGTTCAGTGCGCACGATATTTAACACAAAGAAGGTTTGACATTCACTTATGGTACAATGTATGCAACACACCCTGAGGAAACAAGGTCGCAAAGTGGTATTAATGATAGCGGTGGGGTATTATACATTACCGAGGGTGGATGGGGGAAGATTTCCAAAAGAATTGATGTGTATTATTTGGGAAATGATAGAAAGGAGCGTGACTTTCGGATGGGCACTGCATATCGGCGGAGCTATACACAGGTTTATGGGTCCGCAGGTGAAATCACAGGACAACACTGGATTGTGCATACTTATTACATTGTTGGGCCTATGAGCACATTGTGTGTGTGTGACCAATAGGCCGACCAATCCAGGAAAGAGAGACAGGAGTGCAGAGGTTGGGATTTAGACGATGGGTCCAGACAGAACAAGAGGCGAGGTCCCAGGCCGTGATAGATGACATCGAGTATTATAGGTAGGTATGGGAGATGGTGACGATTGTGGATATTCGGTGGAGGCCTTACGGGAACTATATGGTGACAGAGAACATAGCTGAGGAGTTGAGGGGTGTAGAGTGATTGAGGTGGATCGCAGGGCACAGGCCAGGTGAGTATGAGAGGATTCCTCTAGATCGCGTGTGGTGACAATTTGGATTTATTCAGGATATACCCATGGCTTATAGACCATACATGAGGATTGACGCCGAGGCATCATTCTCACCTCCCTACCGACACCTCCGAGAAGGGCCAAGAGATATAGAACCGATCGTAGGGTAATGGATGCGGGAGTGACAGAGGCTTATAGATTATGGTGGGTAGCAGAGCTGTAAGGTGTACGTGAGAGGGCCGATCGTCCTGACATAGCTGTGATTACAGCGGAGAGAGACCACCTGTAGGCTTTGGTTCACCAGCTTCAAACACAGGTGAATGAGACAACGGGATTGTTAGAGGTTTCGCAGTTACGTGTGGAGAGACTAGAGGCAATATTCCTCCACGCGAGAGGGCGTATTTGTATGTTACAGGAGATGTTGGCGGATCAGTGGGAGGAACCAATAGCAGTGGCCCCTTTGAGGATGGAGAGGCCAGGTGAGTGGCATTGACGATCGCGATCACCACCTGATTCGGGAGGAGGCGCAAGGGTCTAAGTGAATTTCATAGGGGTATAAGAATAAATAAGGATGCCGACCTACGCGTCGATGATAGAGAAGATGTATTTGTTTAACATCTAAATAAAACTGAATATGTATGTTGATTTGAGTTATGATAATAATAAGAATGGTTGTGTTTTGAATGTTTGTTTGGAAAAAAAGGATAAATGATGAATGTTATCAAATAGAAATACACAAAAATATTTATATTTACAACACATGATAGGTTATGGTAGGGGATGGTCGAGCTAACCTTGGGAGACCCCCTGTCTCCTAAGTGCTACCTACATAGCCCATTGCCTAAAGCAAGGAGGGGCCTCAGACCAATGTAGTTCTCCCTTAGGACCAGGGAGAGGTGAATTCAGGCAATTTGGTTGTGGTTAGGCAATTTGTTGGTTGATAAAAAAATATTGATATTGGTAGGGTAATGTTGTTGGTGTTGGTAAGGAATTGGCGATGTTGGTGTAGGTATAGGTGAAGCGAACGTTAGCTTACCCAAGTAGTAGGGAACTGTGTCCTGATTAAGGTCAACACATAATCCTAGATTCGAGTAAAAGAGGCAAAAGTGTCCCGTAGTTGAAAAGAGCTAAACAAACCACATATTAACGTAGGATAAGCTTGAATCCCTAGGTACCTTGCATATGTGAGAAGTCGATAGGTGAAAAGAGTTGTATAATCACAATATATCGGATATACGTCACATCCCTTGAGTTTTGTTGCTTTGACGAATGGTGAGGTGAGGTGGTTGATATAGTTGGGGTGCAGAGAACTTGTTATAAGGTGATTATTCTGATGAAAGAGAACCAAACCTAAATAGACAAGTCCATGACTCAAAAGTGCTTTGGAATACTACTTTTTACTTTTTCTAGATAGACTGATCGATGCGGGAAGTCTACATGGGATATATATTTTGTTGTTCTTGAGGTCTTCATGAAGCTGATCAATGCGAGAAGCTTCTGATAAAGGCTGACTTTGTATAGCTGTCCTTCAAGGGAGCAGTCTATTTATAGTAGCAGATGTGGTTTTTGTGTATAGCTGTCCTTCGGGGGAGTAGTCTATTTATAATAGTAGAAGTGGTTTTGCACATAGCTGTCCTTCGAGGGAGTAGTCTATGTATAACTTAGAGGTCTAGATGTCTGTTTGGCATGAAGCATCTAGTTTTGTAGAAAGTTTGACTCAAGAATATCCCATAAGCGTATAATTGAGAACGTGTTATTTTGATACTTTTAAGTCATGGACCCGACTAAAATGGGGAAGGCATCTTTAAGAGGAGGTGATGACCAAGCTACGTGAGCTTGATTCTATTTTGAGATGTATGAAACAAAGTGTATGAGGTGGTAAACGAGCTCAAGGGACGAGCGCAAGGTAGATAAGAAGTGATATAACACTAAATTCAACAGTAGAATGGTCGAAGATGCAAGGCATTAAGGGGTTCAGGCTCAGGTTTACCATTAAGCGAAGCTAAATGATAAGTTCTTGATCCTGTAAGTGTGAGTGATAATGTAAGGCCCAATCCAATTTGGAGCAAATTTGCCGCGTTTGCTCTTTTCAAGTTTGGTTACATGTTGATGTTTCACTCGGAATGTTTCGGCTTCTGGGAATAGAGTTACTTCTATCCTTTCATTCCTTTTAGAAACAGATAAGGTTAGGGCTAGGAGGAATACCTGTTGAATGTCGAGATGGTGTGCGCGTACCGTAGAGAAAGATCAGGTTGACTGCGAAGAACTCCTTTTTGTCTTGGAAGGACTACCTGCAAATAAGAACACAAGACCACAAGATTTTGATTAGACGATAAATGAGGGAACTGCCTTGGGCCCAGGAAATATAAAACTTCCTTTCGAAGGTGGTCAGTTCCCCTGCTAATATGAATTAACACCAAAAACTGTAAAATATCAATTAAATTGCTTCGTTGAGACGGGTAGGGGAAAGGCTGATTTCTGGTTTTGAGTCACAATAACCGATACCGGTTGCTGATAACCGATATCGGTAGGGTCTAGGATCTATGGGTTAGTTGTGTTGTGGGGTGGTTGTCATTGTTGTAGGGTAGCTGTGTTGTTTGTAAGGCTAGTATATGGGTGATATTAGGTAATGAGATGGTGAGAGGTAAATGAATGATAGTTAGATGCAATGACACGTTGGGTAGTGGATCTAGGAATGGATTTATGGGGACTGTGATTCAAAAAGTCTAAGAAATGTTATTAAAGAGGACATGCAAGATGTAACTTACTGGTTATTGATGAAGATGCAGTCCAGAACTCTGATGACAAAGGCAGAACTTAGGTAAGATGGCTTGACACACATAAGATGAGAGATCTCCTCTCGATGATCGGTGAGTATCACGGAGTTTACTGGCTATTCCATTGCAGTTTTGGGCTTGATCTCCTTTTGTTGCAAACTCTTCTTGTTTCTTCACTGTCTCTGCTCGGCCAAGTAAAGATCCGGATTCTCTTGATCGCTCCTGATGATCTCTCTGATCCAAAAATCCTTCCACCCTTGTTTTTGGTTTGGGAGCCCATTTACAGGGAACCGATGGTGGTTACGTAACCGACGGCGGTCGAGTAGGAACCGGTATCGGTTAGGAAAAAGCAGGCTATTTTTAGTAAAATCACCCACTTTCCCTGCTTTTCTCCCGAGAGATTAGTTGCGGGCTTGGTCAAGTGACTAGAAGGTCGGTTTTGGGTGCGAGAAAGGGGTCATTAGTCATGGGTGTAGGTGTGGACCAAGTTATAGGTCTTAATTAGGTTAGTTTAGGGTTAGGACTAGGTCATGATGAGGTGGCAAAATGAGGTGGCAGGTAAGGTGATGTGGATTTATCAATTACAAGGTAATTAATAAATAATTGTGTAAGGTTTAGGTGATGAGGTTAGGTTGCGAAATGAGATGCGGGTCACAAGGGGTCGTAAGACACAAATTTGGTGTCTACATTAGCCCCTTATTGTCGTGTAGCTTGTTTTGTAAAGCTGCACGGACAATAATATGAAGTGGTTTCTCCTGTTAAGGGTATAGGTAATCCCCCTCAAATCTATCGCAGATTGAGAGAACTTGAAATCGGGATAGGGTTGATAAAGGGTAAAATGGTGTAGAGATGATGGGGAAAAGGTGGGGTAAGTCCAAGGAAGCAAAGACGCACATTGAAATGCAATAGTGCGACTAGGGTACATGATTTGACGACGAGCAAACCAAAGAATGCATATGGGCAAAGGTCGATAGTTTATCCAAACAAGGGTGATATAATCTTGGTATCCAAGGCATAGGATGTAGCTCCGTGGTATATAATGTAAGGTAAGGTACAAGAACGTTTAGGCATGTTCGGCAAGTACTCAAATGGTTGGTTTGGTTGAGATAAACGTCACGGTCGAGGTCTAGGCAAAGTTGGTCGATGATCAAGTCGGGACCCTAATCATGCTAAAACACGAACAAGGGAGCTCGATGGAACAAAAGCTACATGATGGGTGGATAAAAATGTATGTTGTTGATGTTGGGTAAGGTATTGAAGTGATACTACCGTGGGTCGGGCCAAGTTGTTGGGTTACGGCCTTGGGTCGGGCCGGATGGGTAGGGTGAGGCCCAGGGTGGGCCTGGATGGTTAGGGTGAGGCTTGGGTCTTGGGGGCCAAGTTGTTGGGGTGGATAGGTAGGTAGGTAGGTTGAGGCCTTGGGTCGGGCCAAGATGGTTGGGTGAGGCCTTGGGTCGGGCCGGATAGGTAGGGTGAGGCCTTGGGTGAGGCCTTGGGGGCCAAGTTGTTGGGCCGAGGCCTTGGGTGGTGGCCTTGGCTCGGGCCACATGGTTGAGGCCTTGGGTCGGGCCGGAGGGTGAGGCCTTGGGTCGGGCCGGATAGGTAGGTTGAGGCCTTGGGCAAGGGTCGAGGCCAAGTTGTTGGGTGGCGGCCTTGGGTCGGGCCAAATGGTTAGGTGAGGTCTCGGGTCGGGCCGGATAGGTGAACAAATGGTGTTCAAAGAAAGGTGGATATAGGTGATGTTGGGAGAAAGGGCGATTAGTAAATAGGGGCAGAAAGTTGGGTGAATAAAGACAAAACCGATATCGGTTAGCTATGACCGGTACCGGTTAGGTAACCGATGCCGGTTCCTTAGGGCACGATTTGACCGGTGTCGGTTCTATGTTAAAAACCTATAAAAAGAAAAATACGGCCTGTCATTGTCACATTTCTAATTTGAAAACCGATTTGGGGTGTCTGAGGTGGAATAGTGATATTGGTGCATTTGTTGGCTGAGGTGGCACTAGTTGAGTGGAGAAGTGAGTTGATTGGTGGGCCCGAGTGAGTAGCAGGCAGCAGTTGATTGGTAGAGGACCCAGCAAAGTAGAGTTTGAGCCATGGCATAGCCAGGAGGAGCAGGAGGTGCTGGACCAGCTGGACCACCACCACCTATCCCACCACGACGACGTGTCATCGTACCGGTAGGTTCGAAACCCTTCATTATGTGAATTTAGTGGTATTATGCTGTATTTGGGATTCGGGTAGGAATCTTAGATTTGGAGAAAATAATGAATAAATGGAAGTTATATGAAAAGAGGAAAGGGTAGATAGGCTAAATAGGCCAAGGCGGTTGGGTGGGTAGGTTTTTAGGGTGTTTGGGTGGGTATGTAGGGAGAAATAGGAAAAAAATGAATTGGGTAGCCGCGCGGGTCCGGCTCGATAATTTTTACAGCGACCGATGTCGGTCACTAAGCGACCAGCATCGGTCCGTAAAATCTAGGGCGTGGTTGATCAATGGTGACCGGTGTCGGTCATTAGTTGACCGGCGTCGGTGGAGAGAGGAGACCGGGTCGGTTATGGGTGACCGTAGCACTGCCGGAGTGATTTGTAGTTATTTTGGTTGGTTTGGGTTATGTTTTGGTGTTGAATTGTTGGTTGTGGTTTGTGTGTAGTGAGTATGGTTTTGGGATGGGGTAGGGGTGTTTTGGTAAGCGGTTATTCAAAAATGAGATTTTTCTAAAAATAAAAAAGCGTAGGTGGCAACTGAAGTTCTTATTTTGAGAGGCATGCAAGATGTTAAATACGCGAATGCGACGCTGTTTTAACGACTGAGACAAGTAATTGCATGAGAGATTTGAGTGATAAGGAGGAAAGAGACAGGTAACGTGATTGTGGGCTGAGATCAAGAAGACAGAAATCCAAGCTATATTTGAAGAGGGTGGTGAGCATGGCTGAACGAGGAGAAGCATCCAACAGGCATGGACGAGAGGGAAGACAAGTTCCACCGCAAGCTGCTGCAGCCCAAGAGGTAAACGATTTGGTTGTAATTTGGTGTTTGCATGTTTTGTGAATAGGAGGAGGGAGATTAAGTGGGTAGATATGAGAAAGAAAACGTGATAGCAAGGGTTATAGGTGAGGTGAGTGTTATGGGGTAGGTAATCAGGGGTTTCGGGTATGTCTGTGTATACAGAGAGGAATAAATGATCAATTTATCGTCAAAGGTGGTTGTTTAGGCAAGGGGTATGTAATTGACAGTGACCGATAGCGGTTAGGGATAACCGGTATCGGTTCACTGAACCGGTACCGGTTATTTATAACCGATACCGAAGCATCGGAGGAATTTCTAGAATGTGAGAAAAAACCTTTAGGGATTCGATGGATTGAATGGTTATTTGTTGTTGTGACATATGCAGCAAAGAGGCAAAGGCCGAGGATGAATGATAATGTACCAAAGCCGCATTGTTATCACGAATCCGAGCGGATGTAACACCAGTTGAATGGACATTGATAAATCGTTTGGGGTTAAGTGGAATCCGCTATTATTCACGAATCGCACATAACCATGCTATGTTCAGAGCGTTGATTGAAAGATGGAATCAGAGAAGAATACCTTCTATCTGCCAACAGGGGAGATGACAGTAACATTGGAAGATGTGTTCCGTATTTTGAGACTTCCTATTACAGAAAACCAAGATATCGTGCATTACCTAGTGTAGCTGGGAGCGATAATACAGTATTTGGTCCATACTCACAAGATTTGACACAGCGAGGTTTGACATTCACATATGGGATAATGTATGCAGCACACCCTGAGGAGACAAGGTTAGCAGTGATATTAATGATAGCGGTAGGGTATTATGCATTACCGAGGGTGGATGGGGGAAGATTTCCAAAGGCATTGATGTGTGTTATTTGGGAGATGATAGAAAGGAACGTGACTTTTGCATGGGCACCTGCATATTTGGCGGAGTTATACAGGGGTTTATGGGCTTGTAGGTGAAATCACAGGACGACACTGGATTGTTCATACTTATTACACTGTTGGGCCTATGAGCACATTGTTTGTGTGCGACCAATAGGCCGACCCATCCAGTCAGGAGAGACCGGAGTACAAAGGTTGGGATTCAGACGATGGGTCCAGACAGAACAAGAGGCAAGATCCCAGGCCGTGACGGGTGACATTGAGTATTACAGGCAGGTATGGGAGAGGGTGACGATTGCGGATATCTGTTGGAGGCCTTACGGGAACTATATGGTAACAGAGAACATAGCTGAGGAGTTGAGGGGTGTAGAGCGATTGAGGTGGATCGCAGGGCACAGGCCAGGTGAGTATGAGAGGATTCCTCTAGATCGCGTGCGGCGACAATTTGGATTTGTGCAGATATACCCAGGCTTATAGACCATATATGAGGATCGACGCCGAGGCAGCATTCTCACCTCCCCGGCCAACACCTCCAGAAGGGCCAGAGGAGATAGCAGCCGATCATCGCAGGTAATGGATGCAGGAACGACAGAGGCCTATAGGTTATGGTGGGTAGCAGAGCTACGAGGTGTACGTGATCGCCCTGACATAGCTGTGATTATAGCGGAGAGAGATCGTCTGCAGAGTTTAGTTCATCAGCTCCAAACGCAGATGAATGAGACAAGAGGATTGTTAGCGGTTGCGGAGTCACGAGCAGAGAGACTAGAGGCTGGATTCCTCCATGCGAGAGGGCGTATTCATATGTTACAGGAGAGATTGGCAGATCAGTGGGTGGTACCAATAGCCGTGGTACCTTTGAGGACGGAGAGGCCCGGCGAGAGGCGTCGATGATCACGATCATCTCCTGGGTCGGGATGAATCGTGAGGGTCTAAGTAAATGTTATAGAGGTATAAGAATAAATAAGGATGCCGACCTGCGTGTCGATGATAGAGAAGATGTATTTGTTTAACATCTAAATAAGAATGAATATGTATGTTGATTTGAGTTATGATAATAATAAGAATGTTTGCATTGTGATTTTTGGTGTTTTGAAAAAGGATAAAGAGGAATGTGATTAAATAGAAATACACAAAAATATTTATATTTACCACACATGATAGGTTATGGTAGGGGATGGTCGAGCTAACCTTGGGAGACCCCATGTCTCCGAAGTGCGCCTACATAGCCCATCGCACAAAGCAAGGAGGGCCTCAGACCGATGTAGTTCTCCTTAGGACAGGGAGAGGTGAATTTAGGCAATTTGGTACGATTTAGGCAATTGGTTGGTTGGTAAAAAAATATTGATATTAATATTGGTAAGGTAAGGTTGTTGGTGTTGGTAATGAATTGGTGATGTTGTAAAAGGTATAAGGGAAGCAAAAGTTAGCCTACCCAAGTAGAAGGGAACCATGTCCTGATTAAGATCAACACACAATCCTAGATGCGAGGCAAAGAGGAAAGAGTGCTCCGTAGGTGAAAAGAGCTAAACAAACCACACAACGTAGAACGAGCTCGAAGCCCTAGGTACCGTGCATGCATGACGAGAAGTCAATAGGTGAAAAGAGTTGTATGATCACAATATATCGGGTGTACGTCACGTCCCTTGAGTCAAAACAAATGGTGAGGTGAGGTGGATGATATAATCGAGGTAAAGAGAACTTGTTACAAAGCGAGTGTTCGACGAAAGAGAACCTACCCTAAATAGACAAGTCCATGACCCAAAAGTTCTTTTTAAATGAGGCTTTTATTTTACCGAATATAGATCGATCGATGCGGGAAGTCTACAAGGGATATTGATTGTACTATTCTTGAGGTCTTCACAAAGCTGATCAATGCGAGAAGCTTCTGATAAAGGTGTGAGTATAGCTGTCCTTCGAGGGAGCAGTCTATTTATAGTAGCAGATATGATTTGTGCATAGCTGTCCTTCTGGGAGGAAGCGATATATATAATAGCAGCAATAGTTTGGCATATAGCTGTCCTTCGAGGGAGCAGTCTATATATAAGGTAGATAGCTAGATGTCCTTTTGACGTGAAGCATCTAGTTTTTGTAGGAAGTTTGACTCAAGAAAATCCCATAAGAATACGGCTTATTTTAATACTTTGAAGTCATGGACTAGACTAAAAAGGGAAGGCATTGCTGAGGTGAAGTGAGAATCAAACTATGTGAGCTTGATTTTTATTATGAGGTGTAGGAAACAAAGTGTATGTGGTGGTAAGTGAGCTCAAGGGACGAGCGGCAGGTAGATAAGAAGTGATATAACACTAAATTCAACAGTAGAATGGTCGAAGATGCAAGGCATTAAGGGGTTCAGGCTCAGGTTTACCATTAAGCGAAGCTAAACGATAAGTGCCTGATCCATAAGTGTGAGTGATTATATAAGGCCCAATCCAATTAGGAGCAAATTTTCCACGTTTGCTCTTTTCTAGTTTGGTTACATGTTGATTCTCTTTGAGGACAAGATCACCAACCTTAAAGGTACGCTCATGAAGTCGCTTATCATAAGCACGCTTGATACGTTTTTGATAGATTTGGAGGTGATCAAGAGCTGTAAGACGACGCTCGTCAAGAAGCTCCAATTGGGCTAACCGCTCTTGGTGGAAATCATCGTTGGTGAGAATATCCTGAAGAGATATTCTAAGGGAGGGTATTTGTACTTCGAGAGGCAGGACAGCCTTGGTACCATATACCAAAGAAAAAGGTGTGGCATTAGTGGAGGTATGAATGCTAGTACGATAAGCCCAAAGGGCAAAGGGGATGTGATCGTGCCAATTTCTTCCGGATTCATTGACAACTTTCATGAGGATTTTGGTTAGGGTTTTATTAGAGGATTCAGCCTGACCATTGGCCTGCGGATAGTAAGGCGATGAGAAACTAAGTTTGATACCAAAGTTGTCACAAAGGTCTTGTAACAACTTATTTTTAAAAGATTTACCATTATCTGTTATTAGGCGATGAGGAATACCAAAACGACAGATAATGTGATGGTTAATGAACTCTACAATTTTTTCTTTTTTAGTTGAAATGAGCGGAATAGCCTCCACCCATTTTGTGTAATATTTGGTTGCTGTGATAATCCATCGGTGACGTTGCGAAGAGGACGGATGAATCTCACCAATAAGGTCTAAACCCCATTGTGAGAAAGGCCAAAGATCTCGGGTGACCTGTAGCGGGTGGCTAGGAGTATGTTGAAGGTTGGCATGTTGTTGACACATAACACAACGCTTAACATATTCATAGCAATCGTTATTGAGAGTAGGCCAATAATAACCTAGGCGAAGGATTCGTTTAGCCACGGCAAGGCCACTAAAATGTCCACCACAAATCCCATCGTGGACTTGTTGGATGGTATAGGTGACCTCCGCGCCGGTTAGGCATCGAAGGAGGATGCCATCAAAGCCACGTTTATAGAGGAGTCCCCCCATGACAACATAACGAGAAACACTTTTAAGAAAAGCACGTTTGCTGTTACTAGTAAGGTTAGGTGGGAGAACAGAGGTTGTAAGGTAGTCATGGAATTGGTGGTACCAAGTATCCTGTGAATTAGCAGACACATTATTTATCATACAAACAACCGGGGCTGAATAAGATGGGGCAAAGAGTTGTTGGACCAAGACGAAAATGTCAGAGTCAGTTGATGAAGCTAGAATTTGTGAGGCTAAGCAAGCCATAGTATCCGCAAATTTGTTAGTGGAGTGGGGAATGGTTTGGATAGAATAGCGAGTAAATAAGGCTAGAAGTGAATCCACGTAGTGTTTGTACTTTTGAAGTTCCTCATTTTTGCATTGGTAGATGCCCATAACTTGATTGACTACCAATTGAGAGTCGCCAAAAATATTGATAGATTTGATACCTAAGTGTAACGCAACTGGAGACCTGTAACAAGGGCCTCGTATTCCACCGTATTATTAGTGCAAGGGAAATCGAGTGAATGAGAGAGGCATAGGCTCAAAGTCGAGAGGAATGAGAACAACGCCGCTCCTCCTCCGCCGCACCGGCATTTGGATCCATCAAGAAGAGGGTCATTGGATACGACTCCTCCCCGAGTGAAAGAGTGGCGATGAGTTCGTCTTGGGAATGTAAATTGGTAAATTGTTCCCCGGTAAAGGGGCTTCCGCAAGTTGGTCTCGCGATGGTTTGTCCTTTGATTGATTTCGGTGGACAAACTCAAGGTCGAGGTCGGCGAGGAGCATGAGCCATCCGGGCGATGCGTTGGTTTAGATGAGGTTTGGCATACATGTAATGGATGGGGTCTGTGTTGGTGATGACGAAAGTTTTGTGATTCAGAAGGTAATGTCGAGTTTGGTGGCTACGAATGATAGGGCTAGGCACAATTTTTCTACATGTGTATACCTAGTCTCATAATCCACCAAAGTACGACTTATATAATAAATGGCTTGTTCTCGATTCTCGAGTCACGATGTGCAAGCATGGCCCCTACAAATGGTGGTGGTGGGAAAGATAAAGGTAGAAAGGGTGATCGTCCCGGGGTGGGATAAGCACGGGTGGCTGCAAGAGATAAGCTTTGAGAGCCTCAAAGGCTTGGTGGCACTCTTCACTCCATTGAAAGTCAATGTCTTTTTAAGGAGGTGATGGAAAGGTTGACATCGATCCGAGAGTTGGGAGATGAAACGTCGGATAGATTGGAGTTTACCTTGTAAACTACGCAATTGTTTAAGATTGGTAGGTGGGGGCATTTCTAGAATAGCTTTGACTTTAGATGGGTCGACCTCAATGCCACGCAGAGAGACAATAAAGCCGAGAAGTTTTCCGAAAGGACACCAAAGACACATTTCTTTGGTCAAGATGGATAGAATATTGTAATAAAGATCGAAAATAATGGTTAAAACATCGAGATGTTCACCGCGATGTTTAGATTTGCCAAGAAGATCATCGACATAATCCTCAAGGATAGTGTGCATAATGTCATGAAAATGTAAGTCATAGCCCACGATAGGTAGCACCAAAGATTCTTAAGGCCAAACGGCATGACACGATAATGAAGGTTCCCAAGGAGTTATGAAGGTAGTTTTATGTTGATCGGCCGGGGCTACCAAAATTTGATTGTATCCCGAAAAGCCATCCATGAGAGAAAGCATTTCATGGCCCGCAGTGAGATCAACAAGTTGATCAATACTTGGGAGGGGGAAGTCATCCTTGGGGCAAGTGAGGTTAAGGTCTCAGAAATCCATGTGCATATCCGAAGTCCCCCCGTCGCTTTAGTGATAGGTACGATGTTAGAAATCCATTGAGGATAGTCAATAGGCAAGATGAAGGAAACAGAAAGAAGTCGTTGAAGCTCTTCTTTGACCAAGAGGGCAATGCGTGGATGCATTTTTCTCGTTTTTGTTTGACTGGTTTGGAATCGGGGTTTAGGGTGATGTTATGGATGGCAATGGTAGGATCAATTCCCTGGCATGTCAGCGTAGGACCAAGCGAAAGCTTGGTTGTGGGTATGGAGAAAGGTAGTAAAGGCGGCTTGTTCTGATGTGTTAAGGGATTGTCCGATCTTCACAATGTGAGGATCCTCCTCCGTGTGGATGTTGATTTCTATAGTCGACTCATTCAACATGGTTTGAGTTTCAGACGGTAAGGCGCATTGAATATAGGAGTCATCCGCCCCAAGGTAAGTGAGGATGGAGTCGTCATCCTGGCACTCAACAACATTAATCGAAGGCGAATCCTCTTCGATCATGTCTGGATACAGAAGGGGAAGAGAAGATGGATCCTCATTATCGCGTTGATAAGTGAGAGGACCTATGAAGATAGCATTTATGAAAAAAAAAAAAAAGTTAGGAGGGATAGATTCAGGGTCTATCGACTCTGTGGGTGATGATGGCAAAGTGGGTGATGATGGTTTGGTAGGGGTGACGTCATCTTCTTCCAGGATACAACTGACATGAGGTGTCTCCTGTGTAGGTGTTTCAGGAAAACCAAGACCACTGCGATCATTGTGTTTGTGTGTAGTCACGGGAATGAGTGTATGTCGGCCTTGTTCATAAAGACCAAAACCAAAGCCTTTCCAAGCACAATGAGTCAAGAAGGTGAGGGTGAAACGACGATTTGTCAAGTATTGAAAATCGGATTGGAAGGAACCACACCAAGAGGGGGTTCAGGGGTAATGGAGGATGCATCAACACCCCCATACATTAGGTTGGTGCGGCAATGGGGTGGTCCGTAAGAGATTACCTCCCCCACGTGACAATCGTAGGTGGGATGTGCATGTAATTGTCCGTACTCCTGCGGGGTATGGAAAGAACTAACGTTATATAGGCGGTACTCCCCCAGCGTAAGGCATTGAAAAACATCTACTAAGGGGTCGGAGGTTGGGATGTTATCTGCGGGAAAGGAAGTAATATTTAACGGCGGTTTCATTGGTCAAGGTGTAGGTGTGTCGAAGTAGATGGTCGGGTTGGATGAATGGGTGTCTTGACGGTATAAGTACATCATTAGGGCGATACAACATATTGCAAGTTTTGAAGGGGGGAGGATCAGCTTTTATGGTGTAGGACTTCCCCTCGTACTCAAATTTTATGCATCTATGTAAGGTGGAGGGAACGCATCCCATAGCCCGGATCCAAGGGCGGCCTAACAACATATTGTATTGGAACTCTCCCTCAAGGACATAGAAGAGTTCGGGTAAAGTACGTGGTCCTACACGAATGTTAAGGATCACGGTGCCTAAAGTAGAAGTAATAGCATCATTGAATGATCGCAACATGATGGGGTTGGCACACATGCAACTAGAAGGGATATTCATTTGTTGGAAGGCTTTTGAAGAGATGATGTTTAGGCTAGCGCCCCCATCAATCATAACACGACGTACCCGGATATCCCGAACGTATACGCTGAGATGAAAAGAGCAGGGTCAGGATCTTCGGCACCAAAGTCGATAATTTCATCTTCGGAGAAACTGACAGCAGCGGCTTGCTGTACAGAGACAGAAGTGGTTGGGGAGATAGATTGTTTAGTGAGTGAAGCAACGTGATTGGGTGTTAGAATAGAGGTAACAGGCAATGTTTCATTAGGTAAAACCTCTATCCCTTGAAGGATCTCAACGAGAGCTTGTCGATGAGATTCAGAAGTCTGAATGAGATCATACAATGTCATTTTTACGGGTGATTGGTGAAGCTGTTTGATCATAGTTCGGTGGGCAATGCCATTAGAGACGGGATAGGTGGGTCCGCGAATAACCACTTTAGGTGGTGGTGCAATCGGGATGGTTGATGGAGAAAGAGATGCCGCAGGTGTGTTTTCTTTCGCTTTCCCATTGTTTTTCTGCCCTGAGCAAGAACACTAATCATATTGATCTCGTGAATACGAGAGGAGGAAGATGGTAGGGATAGGTCATGGTTTTCGAGAGGTGGGGCTGTAATGATGATAGATCTTGGTGAGGCGGGGACAGGTGGTATAGGAGAGGGAATTGAAGCTAAAGGTCTCTCTCTTCGCAAGTTGTCTTTCTTAGCTTTTCTGTCTGAGAGAGGTGGCGGACGAAGTATGGCTTTCAACGCTTTGCATCCCTCTACGTCATGTCCTGGTGTGCGGTGGTAAGCGCAGATTTTAGACTCATCGTAACCTATAGGTCGAGGTTTAGATGGATCATAAGGTCTAAGTGGGGGTAAGGAAATGGTCGCATTCTCCACCAACATGGCAAGGATTTTGGCGTAAGACCCTTTGAGTGGGTCAAAGTCAGAGGAAAATGAGGCTATTGACTGGGTCGATTTTGGTGATGATGTGGTGTGGTTGGTTTGTATAGGGGGTGGTTTAGCCAAGGAGTTTTGATAATGGGTTTTCCCTAACCGTGGTTTCTTTGACGTAGAAGCTATGTTGGACGATGAGGCCACAGATGATGTGGTATCAGAAAACAACCACGGAGAAATAGGAGTGACCGAAAACAAATCTTTTGATGATGGAATTTGTTTAAGGTTGATAGGTGGACAGGATACGCGGGGTGACGGTGTTGCTATACCCTTGGATTTCTGTATGGGTGCAGAAGGCGTAGGTCGCTTTAAAGAAAACGCAGGAGGTATGATATATTGATGTAAGGTAGAGGGATGGGGTCCCAATATGGAAGGTAGGTGTGACGATGATGGTTTTAGTTGTGATAGAGGCATAGGTTGAGGAGATTGAGTCTGTCTCCTAATGGGATGGATGGCTTTATTTTTAGATAAATCAAGCCACTTAGGTGGGTGTGTTAGACTAGGTATGGGTGAGGTCCCAAGCGTAGGGGAAGATTTGGCTAAGTTAATAGAAGTGGACGAGGTATTTGGTAGAGATGAGGGGGGTGAAGGTGAGAACATGGGCATTTTAAGCTTCTGTAAACACTTCGGGTATATGGTGGAGGCATCAGGATCGGTCATTTGCATTTGAGTAGAATACGGCGTACTCAAACGTTCCCATAGGACTTGTCTATCTTCTATGGAATGACAGTCCTCACGTGTGAAGAGGAAATTTTGTATGGAAGAAAGGTGGGTTGTGATTCCGGTCCACTGTGGGTGTGCTACAAGGGGTATATGAGGCACTGTATCAATGGGCGTTAAGAGATCAACCGGTTGCTGAAAAGATTTAGGTGATGAGGGACTAATAGGTAGGAGAGTGTGTTTGAGGGGATCTGTCATGTTTAAAGAATGTGGTGATGTCGGTTCAAGAGGTTTCTCGTCTAAGGATGAGAAAAGAAGTGGCGAGCCTTCCTCTTGTACAACAAGAATGGTAGAAGGAGACGTTTGGGAAATAGATAAATTAGATAACATCCGCTCACAGTCTTGCAAGGATGTGGTATAAGAAGGCTCATTTGTGAGAAGGGAACTCTGGGCAGCTAATTCCTTGATGGGTAAAGGAATGGCAAGGATTTCAGTTTGTCTTGATGGCGAGGAAGGGGGTTCGGTTTCCTGCGTTAGTGAAGAGGCTTGATTGAGAATTTGTTCGATAGAGGTCTTTGGCTGGGAATCGAAGACTGCATGGATCTCATGAACACTCTCCTCGGCTAAGATATCTTGATTTAGATTACTGTTAGAAGAATGATTCGGGAATGGTTTGTTGAATATTTTCAAATTTTGGTTAGCAGGGGCGTTAGGATTATCGAGGGCTATATCCCCCACATCAACCATTTCCTGCACTATGTTTTTCAACATCTTGCAGTTTCATGACTGTGTCCCTTCACGCGTGGAAGTTACGAAGTCATTTTCTTTGTACCAGAAGGTATGGTGCGAGTGGAATCAAACCCGGAATGAGGTTTAACAGAGGTAAGGTAATGGCTCCGCTTTGAGCAATTTTTCCAATATCACACCATATGTTTCTCCCAAGGAGTGTAGTTGATGGGTTCTCGCTTTATACTTATAGGTGGTTTTGGTGGGGTATTAGACGGTGGTTGGGATTTGACCATCACCGCGTGCACACGGCCCCTTTTGATTTGGTCGATGGGTGAGGATTGGTGGTGTTAGGTTTGTTGGTGGAATCTTGGAGTTCGAAAAGTGGGGTTTTTGTTGCGCAGAACCGCAATTTCTCTTCTTCTAAGGCTCGAATTTCTAATTTCCGAGCCATGGTAAAGGCCTCATCAAATGTATGGAAAGTTTGAATTTGGAGGGTAGGAGAGATGTGCTTAGCGCAGGCCCGCGTAAATAGTTCGATAAGTTTGGTTTGAGGCAAGGCATACGTAAGTTGGTTGATAAGGCCCCGCCATCGTCCAACGAAATCTGCGATAGATTCATCCTCAAATTGTCGGATGGCATAAAGGTCGGTGATAGATACTTTCTTGGCAATGTTAATGGAGAAATGATCCAAGAAAGATTGGGCTAGTTGGTTAAAAGAGAAGATTGAGTGCTGGGTTAAAGCACTGTACCACTCCAAGGCGGGTCCTGATAAGGACATGGGAAAGGTGCGGAGTAACAAGGCATCATCATGAGCAATCAAATAACAAGCATGTCTAAATGATCGCAAGTGTTGTTGAGGATCCTCTTTACTATTAAAACGAGTAAATTTCGGCAACTCCCATTGAGGAGGATATGAATGAAGGGGGACAGAAGGGTGAATAGGCTCCCGACAAACTTGCTCGTATGTCAAGGCACTACGACTTCCTCAAAATGTAAGCCTCCATGTTTTGCATTTTGTCCATCATTTGTTTAATTAAATCAGTAGTTGAATGAGATGATGGTGTGGTTGTGGTAAACGGAGGCAAATGGGCAAAGGCCACCGCTAGACAATGGTGGGGTTAAATGTTGATAAGGTATGGAGGATGAATATGTTGAGGCGACCGAATAGGGATGTCCCATATAGGATGTTGAGGTCACTGGATACGTGTGTGGAAATGAAAAGGTGAGCGGAGCTTGAGAAGGAAAGCTCGTGTGGATAGGTGGCAGAGAGCAAGTCATGAACGGAGCGGTCTGCAAGAGAGATGAGGTAGGGGCAGTCGGTGGTAGTGATATGTGGGGTCCAAGATTAACCAAAGGAAAGCTAATCTGGGTCGTATGAACCTCTGAAGTCATCGGATTGGGAGACGGGGCTAAAGATGCGGGAAGCAAGGCGGTGTCATCAGGCGGAGTGGGAGCTAAATGAGCAGCTATACTAATAGGCATACCAACAAGGAGCTGACCATCGGGCGTATGGTCAGGGGCATGAGACAAATAGTATTGTACAGCACTAGGATTAGCATCCAGAAACTTGGCAAAGTCCTTATCTCCCACAGGAATTTTAGGAACCTCGCTGGTATCCGTAGGATTCCCCACAGAATGTGAAGGGGGTGATTCAGGCAAAGAAACAGAGCAAGCATGTGAAACCATGGCGGCGGCTTGCTTTCGAGTGATAACAACCATGGACAGGAGTTCACAGTAGGGTTTCAATCTGTCAGGAACAGAAACAAACTCAGACTGGTAAAATTGGTAGGTTCTTTGGTTTGTCGTGAACCTCGAAAAGACAAAGTAACCGGCGATGTCGGTCTAGTAACCGATGTCGGTTATACTATAGCCGACGTCGGTCAGGTAACCGATGTCGGTGTAATAAGACTGGTATAAGAAAATATAAGAAGCTGCTGATTTGCTCAGTATATTTATCAAATTGTTCTAAGGTAATCACATGTAAGACAAGCAGTTGTATAAGAGAAAACAGAACTGAAAACAAACAAGATGCACACGCAAATCCAGAGATTAACCCTAGGGTTAATTTTAATTATTGTGGGCTTATGCCTTTAGACGCGGAAATGATGTCAATCCTAAACAAAAGACTTAGGGGAAATGTCAAGTTGTTTTGGCTTATAAGGTTACCTCAATCGGGCGGAGGAATACCGCGGAAAAGGGGGATGTTTTGAGCTGTTGTGTTAATTATGAAGTGATTCGGTATGTGTTGTGCAGTGAAAGTAAGATTAATTTCTTGTCAATACCGTGGATATCACCCCCACGTGTACGACCTGTTACTTAATCTACGTTCACTAGAATTGAAAAAACAAACAAGCAGAATGCAATGCACGTGTTTTAAACCCAAATCGAAAATGATATTCGATGAAGCAAAAGAGATGACTTTCACTAATGCAAATGAGGAAAGAAAGACAAATTCTTTTACCAAAATAATAAAAATCCTTGTGAATATCTTTAAAAAAAAACAACAAGTATGCTCCTAAAATGAAAATAAGCAAAGAAAGAAAGAAACCCAAAATGGGTCCCACCGGGCGTGCCAAAATGTTTCACTCGGAATGTTTTGGCTTCTGGGAATAGAGTTGCTTCTATCCTTTCATTCCTTTTAGAAATAGATAAGGTTAGGGCTAGGAGGAATACCTGTTGAATGTCGAGATGGTGTGCGCGTACCGTAGAGAAAGATCAAGGTTGATCGTGAAGAACTCCTTTTTGTCTTGGAAGGACTACCTGCAAATAAGAACACAAGACCACAAGATTTTGATTAGACGATAAATGAGGAACGCCTGGGCCCGTGAAATATAAAACTTCCTTTCGAAGGTGGTGGGTTCCTCGCTAATATGAATTAACACCAAAACTATAAAATATCAATTAAATTGCTTTGTTGAGACGGGTAGGGGAAAGGCTGATTTTGGTTTTAAAGTCAATAACCGATACCGTCTAAGATCGATAACCGATATCGGTAGGGTCTAGGATCTGTTAGGTTAGTTGTTGTTGTGGGGTGGTTGTCGTAGGGTATTGTGTTGTTTGTAAGGCTAGTATATGGGTGATATTAGGTAATGAGATGGTGAGAGGTAAATGAATGATAGTTAGATGCAATGACACGTTGGGTAGTGGATCTAGGAATGGATTTATGGGGACTGTGATTCAAAAAGTCTAAGAAATGTTATTAAAGAGGACATGCAAGATGTAACTTACTGGTTATTGACGAAGATGCAGGTCCAGGAACTCTGATGACAAAGGTAGAACTTAGGTAAGATGGCTTGACACACAGAAGATGAGAGATCTCCCTCCCGATGATCAGCTGAGTATCATAGGTTTCTGGCTATTCCGTTGCAGTTTTGGGCTTGATCTCCTTTGCTGCAAACTCTTCTGGTTTCTTCACTCGTCTCTGCTCGGCCAAGTAAAGATCCGGATTCTCTTGATCACTCTTGCTGATCTCTGTTGATCCAAAAATCCTTCCACCCTTGTTTTTGGTTTGGGGAGCCCATTTACAGGGAACTGATGGCGGTTACGTAACCGATGGCGGTCGAGTAGGAACCGGTATTAGTTAGGAAAAAGCAAAGCTATTTTTAGTAAAATCACCCACTTTCCCGCTTTTCTCTCGAGAGATTAGTTGCAGGCTTGGTCAAGTGACTAGAAGGTCGGTTTTGGGTGCGAGAAAGGGTCATTAGTCATGGGTGTAGGTGTGGACCAAGTTATAGGTCTTAATTAGGTTAGTTTAGGGTTAGGACTAGGTCATGATGAGGTGGCAAAATGAGGTGGCAGGTGAGGTGATGTGAATTTATCAATTACAAGGTAATTAATAAATAATTGTGTAAGGTTTAGGTGATGAGGTTAGGTTGCAAAATGAGATGCGGGTCAATTTGGTGTCTCTGATTGATTCTCTTTGAGGACAAGATCACCAACCTTAAAGGTATGCTCATGAAGTCGCTTATCATAAGCACGCTTGATGCGCTTTTGATAGATTTGAAGGTGGTCAAGAGCGTAAGACGACACTCGTCAAGAAGCTCTAATTGGGCCAACCGCTCTTGGTGGAAATCATTATTGGTGAGAATATCCTGAAGAGATATTCTTAGGAGGGTATTTGTATTTCGAGAGGTAAGATAGCCTTAGTACCATATACCAAAGAAAATGGGGTGGCATTAGTGAGGTACGAATGTTGGTACAATAAGCCCAAAGGGCAAAGGGGATGTGATCGAGCTAATTTTTTCCGAATCGTTAACGACTTTCATGAGAATTTTGGTCGTGGTTTTGTTAGAAGATTCAACTTGACCATTTTCTTGTGGATATTAAGGTGATGAAAAGATATGTTTGATACCAAAGTTGTCACAAAGGTTTTATAACAACTTATTTTTGAAAGATTTTCCATTATCTGTTATCAAGCAATGAGGAACACCAAAATGACAGATAATGTGATGGTTAATGAATTCTACAATTTTTTCTTTTTGGTTGAAATGAGTGGAATGGCCTCCACCCATTTAGTATAATATTCAGTTGTTGTGATTATCCAACGGTGACGTTGCGAAGAGGGTGGGTGAATCTCACCAATAAGGTCTAAACCCCATTGTGAGAAAGGCCAAAGATCTCGTGTGACCTGTAGCGGATGGCTAGGAGTATGTTGAAGGTTGGCATGTTGTTGACACATAACACAATGCTTAACATATTCGTAGCAGTCGTTATTAAGAGTAGGCCAATAATAGCCTAGGTGAAGGATCCATTTGGCCACGGCAAGGCCACTAAAATGTCCACCACAAATACCGTCATGGACTTGTTGGATGGTATAGGTAACCTCCGCACCGGTTAGACATCGAAGGAGGATGCCATCAAAGCCACGTTTATAGAGGAGTCCCCCCATGATGACATAATGAGAAAAAATTTTAAGAAAAGAACGTTTGCCGTTACTAGTAAGGTCAGGTGGGAGAACAGAGGTTGTAAGGTAGTCGTGAAATTGGTGATACCAAGTATCCTGTGAGTTAGCAGACACATTATTTATCATACAAACATCCGGGGCTGAGTAAGATGGGGCAAAGAGTTGTTGAACCAAGACAAATATGTCAGAGTCAGTTGGTGAGGCAGGAATTTGTGAGGCCAAGCAAGCCATAGTATCCGCAAATTTGTTAGTTGAGCGGGGAATGGTTTGGATAGAATAATGAGTAAAAAGGTCAAAAGTGAATCCATGTAATGTTTGTACTTTTGAAGTTCCTCATTTTTACATTGGTAGATGCCCATAACTTGATTGACTACTAATTGAGAGTCACCAAAAATGTTAATAGATTTTACACCTAAGTGTAATGCAACCTAGAGACCTAAAACAAGGGCCTCGTATTATGCTGTATTATTAGTGCAGGGGAAATCAAGCCGGAATGAAAGAGGCATAGGTTCAGCGTCCAGAGGAATGAGAACAACGCCGGCCCCTCCGCCATGCTGGCATTTGGATCCATCGAAGAAGAGGGTCATTGAATACGACTCATCACTGAGTGAAAGAGTGGCAATGAGTTCGTCAGGGAAAGTAAAATTGGTAAATTGCTCCCCAGGTAAAGGGGCTTCCGCGAGATGGTCTGCAATAGTTTGTCCTTTGACTGATTTTTGGTGAATAAACTCGAGGTTGAAGTCAGCGAGGAGCATAAGCCATCGGGCGATGCGTTGGTTTAGATGAGGTTTGGTGTACATATGATGGATGGGGTCCGCGTTGGTGATGATAAAAGTTTTGTGATTCAGGAGGTAGTGTCAGAGTTTGGTGGCCACGAATGATAGGGCTAGGCACAACTTTTCTACATGTGTATACCTAGTCTCGTAATCCACAAGAGTATGGCTTATGTAATAAACGGCTTGTTCTCAATGCTCGAAGTCGCGATGTGCGAGCATGGCTCCTACAACGTGGTCGGTGGCAGAAAGGTAAAGGTAGAAAGGGCGATCGTCTTGAGGTGGGATAAGCACGGGTGGCTGCAAGAGGTAGGATTTAAGAGCCTTAAAGCCCTGGTGGCACTCTTCGCTCCATTGAAAGACAATGTCCTTTTTAAGGAGATGATGGAAAGGTTGACATCGATCTGAGAGTTGTGAGATGAAACGCCAGATAGATAGGAGTTTGCCTTGCAAACTACGCAATTGTTCGAGGTTAGTAGGGTGGGGGTATTTCTAGGATAGCTTTGACTTTAACCGGATCGACCTAGATGCCACGCAAAGAGACAATAAAACTAAGGAGTTTTCCCGAGAGGACACCAAAGACACATTTATTTGGTTGAAGACGAACACAATTATTGTAACAGGTGATCGAAAATAATGGTTAAAACATCGAGATGTTCACTGCGATGCTTAGATTTGCCAAGAAGATCATTGACATAATCCTCAAGGATAGTGTGCATAATGTCATGAAAAATATAAGTCATAGCCCACTGATAGGTCGCACCAACATTCTTAAGGCCAACTGCCCGGCATGAAACGATAGCGAGAAGGTTCCCAAGGAGTTATGAAGGAGGTTTTGTGTTGATCGGTGGGGCTACTAAAATTTGATTGTATCCCGAGAAGCCATCCATGAGGAATGCATCTCATGGCCCTTGAGTGAGATCAACAAGTTGGTCAATACTTGGGAGGGGGAAGTCATCCTTTGGGCAAGCGAGGTTAAGGTCTCAGAAATCCGTACATATCCGAAGTCCCCCCGTTGCTTTAGTAACAGGTATGATGTTAGAAATCCATTGAGGATAGTCAATAGGTAAGATGAAGGAAACAGAAAGGATTCGTTGAAGCTCTTCTTTGACCAAGAGGGTAATGCGTGGATGTATTTTTCTCAGTGTTTGTTTAACTGGTTTGGAATCAGGTTTTAGGGTAATGTTATGGACCGCAATGTCAGGATCAATTCCTGGCATGTCAACATAGGACCAAGCGAAAGCTTGGTTGCGGGCACGTAGGAAGGTAGTGAAAGCCGTTTGTTCTGATGTGTTAAGAGATTGTCCGATCTTCATAATGTGAGGATCGTCCTCTATGTGGTTGTTGATTTCTATAGTCAACTCATTCAACATGGTTTGAGTTTCAGATGGTAAGGCGCGTTGAATATAAGAGTCGTCTGCACCTGAGTAAGTGAGGATGGATTCGTCATCCGGCACTCGACAACATTAATCAAGGCGAGTGCTCTTCGATCATGTCTAGATACGGGAGGGAAGAGAAGATGGGTCTTCATTATCGCGTTGATAAGTGAGAGGACCCAGGAAGATAGCGTTTATGAAAAAAAAAAATTAGGAGGGATAGATTCAGGGTCTATCGACTCTGTGGGTGACGATGGAAAAATGGGTGATGATGGTTCAGAAGGGGTGACTTCGTCGTCTTCCCGGATACAACTGACATGAGGTTTCTTTGGTGTAAGTGTTTGAAAATCTAAGACCACTATGATCTTTGTGTTTACATGTAGTCACGGGAATGATTATATGTCGGCCTTGTTCATAAAGACCAAAACCAAAACCTTTCCAAGCACAGCATGTCAAGAAGGTGAGAGCGAAGCGACGATTAGTTAGATATTGAAAATTAGATTGGAAGGGAACAACACCAAGGGGAGGTTTATGGGTAATGGAGGATGCATCGACACCCCCATACGTTAGGTTGGTGTGGCAATTAGGTGGTCCGTAGGAGATTACTTCCCCCACATGACGGTCGTAGGTAGGATGCGCATGTAACTATCCGTATTCCTGTGGGGTATGGAAAGCGCTAACGTTATATAGGCGATACTCCCCCAGTGTAAGGCATTGAAAAACATCTACTAAGGGATCTGAGGTCGGGATGTTGTCCGCGGGGAAGGATGCGGTATTTGCGGTGGTGGTTTCATTGGTTGAAGGTGTAGGTGCGGTTGAGGTGGATGGTTGAGGTGTGGTCAAAATAGATGGTTGGGTTGGATGAATGGGTGTCTTGACTGGTATAAGCACATCATTAGGGCGATATAACATATTACAAGTTTTGAAGGGGGAGGGTCAGATTTTACGGTGTAGGACTTCCCCTCATACTCGAATTTTATGCATCTATGTAAGGTGGAGGGAACGCATCCCATAGCCCGGATCCAAGGGCGACCTAACAACATGTTGTATTGGAATTCTCCCTCAAGGACATAGAAGAGTTCAGGTAAAGTACGTGGCCCTACATGAATGTTAAGGATCACGGTGCCTAAGGTAGAAGTAATAGCATCGTTGAATGAACGTAACATGATATTTAGGCTAGCACCCCGCGTCAATCATAACACGATGTACTCAGATGTACCAAACGTAAGCTAAGATGAAAAGAGCGGGGTCAGGATTTTCTGCACCAAAGTCAACAATTTCATCTTGAGAAACCTGACAGCAGACGGTTTGTTGTAGAGGGATGGAAGTGGTAGATTGTTTAGTGAGAGAAGCAACGTGGTTGGGTGTTGAAATGGTGGTAACGGGCAAGGTTTTGTTAGGTAAGACCTCTATCCCTTGAATAATTTCAATGAGAGCTTGGCGATGAGATTCAAAGGTTTGAATGAGATCATACAGTGTCAATTTTACAGGTTATTGATGAAGTTGTTTGATCATGGTTCAGTGGACAACTCCATCAGAGACGGGGTAGGTAGGTCCATGAATAACCACTTTAGGTGGTGGTGCGATCGGGATGGTGGACGGAGAAAGAGAGGCCACAGGTGTGCTTTCTTTAGCTTTCCCATTGTTTTTCTGCCCTCGAGTAGCAACACTAATGTTGATTTCGTGAACATGAGAGGAGGAAGACGGTAGGGATAAGTCATTGTCTTCGAGAGGTGGGGTTGTAATAATGATAGATCTTGGTGAGGTGGGGACAGTGGTGGTATAGGAGAGGGATTGAAGCTAAAGGTTGCTCCCTTCGTAAGTTGTCTTTCTTAACCTTTCTATCCAAGAGAGGCGACTGATTTAAGGATGGCTTTCAAAGCTTTGCATCCCTCTACATCGTGTCCTGGTGTGCGGTGGTAAGCCATGATTTTAGAATCATCGTAACCTATAGGTCGAGGCTTAGATGGATCATAGGGTTTAAGTGGGGGTAGGGAAATGGTCGCATTCTCCACCAACATATCAAGGATTTTGGAGTAAGACCCTTTGAGCGGGTCATAGTCAGAGGAAGATGAGGCTATTGACTGGGTGGGTTTCAGTAATGATTGGGTATGGTTGATTCGTATGGGTGGTGGCTTAGACAAGGGGTTTTGATAATTGGATTTAACTAAATGGGGATTCTTCGGCGCAGAAGTTGTGTTTAGCTGGTTAGATGACGTGGTAGCAGAAAACAACCATGGAGAAAGAGGAGCGACAAAAAACAAATCCTTTGATGATGGAGTTTGCTTAGGATTGATAGATGGATAGGATACTTGAGGTGACGATGTTGATACACCCATGGATCTCTGTATGGGTGTAGAAGGTGTAGGTCGTTTTAAAGAAAATGCAGGAGGTATGATGTATTGAGGCAAGGTGGAGGGATAAGGTCCCAATATAGAAGGTAGGTGTGACGGAAATGGTTTTAGTTGTGACAGAGGCATAGATTGGACTTGGGCTTTAGGGGACCGGGTTTGTCTCTCGTGTGGATGGACGGCTTTATTTTTGGATAAATCTAACCATTTAGGTGGGGGTGTGTCAGTGTAGGTATTGGTGATGTCCCAAGCATAGGGAAAGGTTTGGTTAGGTTAATAGAGGTGGATTAGGTATTTAGTAGATATGAGGGGGTGAAGATGAAGACATAGGCATTTTGAGCTTTTGTAAACACTCTGGGTATATGGTAGAGGTGTCAGCATCGGTCATCTCGCATTTGAGTAGAGTATGGTGTACTCAAACGTTCCCATAGGACTCATCTATCTTCTGAGGGGTGACAATCCTCACGTGTGAATAGGAAATTTTGTATGGAAGAGAGGTGGGTTGTGATTCCAGTCCACTGTGGGTGTGATACAGGGGGTAAATGAGGCACTGTATCAATGGGCGTTAAGAGGTCAACCGGTCGCTGAAAAGATTTAGGCGATGAAGAACTAATAGGTAGGAGGGCATGTTTGAGAGGATCCATCATGATTAAAGAATTTGGTGATGTTGGTTCGAGGGGTTTCTCGTCTAAGGATGACAGAAACAGTGGTGAGCCTTCCTCTTGTACAACAAGAGTGGTAGAAGGAGATGTTTGGGAAATAGATAAGTTAGATAACATCCGTTCACAGTCTTGTAGGGATGTGGTGTAAGAAGGCTCATCTATGAGAAGAGAACTCTGGGCGGTTAATTCCTTTATGGGTAAAGGAATGGCAATGATTTTGTCTTGTCTTGATGGTGGTGAAGGGGGTTTGGGTCCCTGCGTTAGTGAAGAAGCTTGATTCAGAATTTCCTCGATAGAAGCTTTTGATTGGGAGTCGAAAACTGCATGGATTTCATGAACACTCTCCTCGGCTAAGATATCTTGGTTTATGTTACTGTTAGATGAGTGGTTTGGGAATGGTTTGTTGAAGATTTTCAAATTTTGATTAGCAGGGGTGTTAGGATTATCGAGGGTTATATCCCCTGTATCAACCATTTCCTGCACTATGTTTTTCAACATTTTGCAATTTTCATGACCGTGTGCCTTCATGCGGTGGAAGTTATGAAGTCATTTTCTTTGTACCAAGAAGGTATAGCGCGGGTGGAATCAAACCCAGAGTGAGGTTTAACAGGAGGTAAGGTGATAGCTCCCGCTTTGAGAAATTTTCCAAAATGACACCATAATTTTCTCCCAAGGAGTGTAATTGATGGGCTCGGCTTTATACTTATAGGTGGTTTTGGCGGAGGTATTAGATGGTGCTTGGGATTTGACCATCACCGCGTGTATAGCTCCTTTTATTTTGAAGCAATCGATGCATGAGAATTGGTGGTTTTGGGTTTGTTGGTGGATTCTTCGTTTGAAAATTAGGGTTTTGTTGTTGCATGAACCGCAATTTCTTTTCCTCTAAGGCTCGAATCCCTAGTTTCCGAGCCATAGTAAAGGCCTCATCAAAGGTGCGAAAGTTTGAATTTGGAGGGTAGGAGAAAAATGTGCTTAGCGCAGCCACGTAAAGAGTTCGATAAGTTCGGCTTGAGGCAAGGCATAAGTAAGTTGGTTGATAAGGCTCCGCCATCGTTCAACGAAATCTGTGATAGATTCGTCTTCAAATTGTCGGATGGCATAGAGGTTAGTGATAGATACTTTCTTAGCAATGTTAATAGAGAAATGATCCAAGAAAGATTGGGCTAATTGGTTAAAAGAGAAGATTGAGTGCTGGGTTAAAGCACTGTACCACTCCAAGGCGGGTCCTGATAAGGACATAGGAAAGGTGTGGAGGAGTAAGGCATCGTCATGAGCAATCAGATAGTAGGCATGTCTAAATGATCGCAAGTGTTGTTGAGGATCCTCCTTACTATTAAAATGAGTAAATTTTGGTAATTCCCATTGAGGAGGATATGAATGAAGGGGGACAGAAGGATGAATAGGCTCCTAACAAACTTGCTCGTATGTCAGGGTGCTACGGCTTCCTGAAACAGAAGCCTCTAGATTTTGCATCTTGTCCATCATTTGTTTGATTAAATCAGTGGTTGGATGAGATGATGGTGCGGTTGTCGTAAACGGAGGAGGATTGGGCCAAGGGCCACCACTAGACAATGGTGGGGTTAAATGTTGATAAGGTATTGAGGACAAATATGTTGAGGTGACCGAATAGGGATGTCCTATATAAGATGTTGAAGTCACTGGATACGTGTGTGGAAATGAAAAGGTGGGTGGAGCTTGAGAAGGAAAGCTTGTGTGGATAGGTGGTAGAGAGCAAGTTATGAAAGGAGCAGTCTGCATGAGAGAGACGAGGTAGGAGCAGTCGGTGGTAATGATATGTGGGGCCCTAGGTTAACCAAAGGAAAGCCAATCTATGCCGTATGAACCACTGAAGCCACTGAGTTGGGAGACGGGGCTAAGGATGAAGAAGGCAAGGCGGAGTTACCAAGTGGGGAAGGAGCTAAGTGAGAAGCTATACTAATAGGCATACCAACAAGGAGTTGATCGTGGGTGTACGATCGGGGCATGAGACAAATAGTACCGTATGATCTGCTAGGATTAGCGTCCAAAAATTTCACAAATTTCTTATCTCCTACAGGGATTTTGGGAACCTCACTGGTGTCCGTAGGATTCCCCACAAGATGTGAAGGGGGTGATTGAGCAAAGGCATGGAGCAGCATGTGAAACCATGGCTGCAACTTGTTTTCAGTGATAACAACCATGGACAAGGGTACACAGTAGGGATGCAATCTATCAGGAATAGAAGCAGCAACAAAATGTTGGAATTGGTAGGTTGCTGGTTTTGGGAACTGTGAAAGATAGTAACCGATATCGGTCAGGTAACCGATGCTCGGTGGATTTCTATAGCCAAGATCGGTAAGTTAACCGATGTCGGTAGAATAGGACCGGTGTAAGAAGCTGTAAGAAGTTGCTGATTTGGGGTTAACAATGCTTAGTATACCTACCAAACTGTTCTGAAGTGATCACAAAACTAGTGTATGACAGAGAAACATAACTAAAAACAAGCAAGATGCACAAGCAAATCAAGAGACTAACCCTAGGATTAGTTTTAAATATTGTGGGCTTATGCCTTAGACGCAAGATGATGTCAATCCTAAACAAAAGACCTAAGGGAGATGTCAAGTTTGTTTTGGCTTATAAGGTTACCTCAATCAAGCTGAGGAATACCACGGAAAAGGGGATGTTTGAGCTGTTGTGTTGATTATGATGTGATTTGGTATGTGTTGTGCAGTGAAAGTAAGATTAATTTCTTGTCAATACCGTGGATATCACCCCCACATGTATGACCTGTTACTTAATCTACGTTCACTAGAATTGAAAACAGCAAGCAAGAATGTGATGCACGTGTTTTAAACCCAAATCGAAAATGATATTCGATGAAGCAAAGGAGATGACTTTCACTAATGCAAAGATGTGAAAGTAAGACAAAATCTTTTACCAAAATAACAAAATATCTTGTGAATATTAAGTAGAAACAAACAGCAAGTATGCTCCCTATATGAAAGCAAGCAAGAAAGAAAGAAACCCGAAATGGGTCCCACCGGGCGTGCCAAAATGTTTCGCACAAAATGTTTCCATTCCTAGAATAGAGTTGCTTCTATCCTTTCATTCTCTTGAGAAACAGATAAGGGTTAGGGCTAGGAGGAATACCTGTTGAATGTTGGGAGGGTGTGTGTGTACCGTAGAGAGAGATCAGATCGATTGCGAAGAACTCCTTTTTGTCTGGGAAGGACTACCTGCAAGTAAGAATACAAGACCACCAGATTTTAGTTAGACAATAAATGAGGGAACTGCCTTGGGCCTAGGAAATATTAGACTTC
Organism: Taxus wallichiana var. yunnanensis; assembly: GCA_018340775.1. NCBI lineage: Eukaryota > Viridiplantae > Streptophyta > Pinopsida > Cupressales > Taxaceae > Taxus > Taxus wallichiana. The sequence continues at coordinate 274,632,737 of CM031244.1, forward strand.
CTTTCGAAGGTGGTCAGTTCCCCTTTTAATACGAATTAACACAAATGATAATAAAGAAGCTATTGCGAAATCACGATTTAGGTACCTCGTTACAAAGCAATAGAGACTAAACTACCAATAATAAAATGTCACGTTGTTTGTTTGGTCAATGGTCGTTGATACATTCACTCGAGTTAGGTGAGGATAAACCAGATGGATCTCGAGGATGTTAGGAGACAAATAGGTGAGAGGAGGGTTTTGGGTATAAGTCATAGTGACTGCGGTCACATCGGATAATCGATCATAGATTAGAGAACCGCTGCCGGTAGGGGATAACTGACACCGGTAGGGTCAGTAATCTAGGCACTTCTAGATAGAGGTTGGTTGTAGGGTGATTGTGGGGTTTTTAAGACTGGTGGATGGCTGAGGGGAATAGTGAGATGATGGGGAAGACTCAGAGTGTGATAAAACTGTCTTCTGGGCAATACAAGGCTGTATGGATGAAGGTTAAGTGCAGGGTGCTGGTATATGGTAGATCTAAGAGTGGACTTATAATTACTATCAATCAAAAGACTCAGGTGATGGTGCTTAGAAACATACAAGACACTACTTACTCATCCTTGATGAAGATTCAGGTCCAAGGAATGTGATAGTGACAATAAGGATCAGTTGGGATGATCTGGTATTGGAAAATGAGCTGATGAAGCTATCCTCAGTCTTTTCCAATGCTTGAACGGGGTGACAGCAATCTAGTGGCTCAGTTGCAGTCTTCGGCTCGATGCTCTTCTCTTTTCTTCACTTGTCTCTGCTCTGCCAAGTGAATTTTTGGATCCTTCCAATGAATTCCCAATCCTTTGTTTTTGGTTGGGGGAGGTCATTTATAGGGAACCGATGGCGGTTACGTAACCGATGGCGGTCGAGTAGGAACCGATGTCGGTTAAGTCAAAGTGGGCTATTTTTAGTAAAATAGCCAACTTTCCCTCCTTTTCTCCCGAGAGATTAGTTATGGGCTTGGTCAAGTCATTATTAGGTTGGTTTTGGTGTGGGTGAGGGGTAATTAGTCATGGGTGTGGATGTAGACCAAGTTATAGGTCTTAATTAGGTTAGTTTAGGGTTAGGGCTAGGTCATGATGAGGTGGCAAAATGAGGTGGCAGGTTTGAAAATGTGGATTTATTAATTATAAGGTAATTAATAAATAATTGTACAAGGTTTAGGTGGTGAGGTTAGGTTGCGAAATGAGATGCAGGGCATAGGGTTTCGTAAGACACAAATTTGGTGTCTACACTTTTGATGAGAGTCTCTGTCATGTAGAGAAAGAAGAGTCGTTGGCATGCATCTAACCCCACCTAGCAACTGAACCTTAGCGCTTGGTTTGTTTGAATGAGGGAAAAGTACAGTTGATCCATTTGATATCAATAGAAGCAACCGATCAGTACCCAAAAGATACAACTTCTCATTTGGGACTTCTATGGCTTCACACACTATTCCAGTATTTGGTGGAATGTTTGGATAAGGCACATATATAGCTGGTTTTGGAAGTGCGTTAGGAAGTGGTGGAGGAAATATGACTAGGAGTGGCACTAGTTCACAAACTATCGGCGCACAATTCAGTGGAATGATGGGAGTGTTTAGCATGACAAACACAAGCCCTGTACCTAACACAGGAGGATCTAGAGGTGGAAGTGGTGGCGCTGGTGGCTCAGGATCTAGTGGGTCTAGCGAAGGAGGAAACATCGAAGGAAACCAAGGGATTGGATCGAGAGGAAAAGGGCCTCAACCACCTCCTCAAGTGTTTTTCAATATGTTTCTACACTTACGGTCTGAGTGGGATAGAAGATGCCGAAGAGCATGTGCATAAGTGTGAGCTGCTATGGTGTGTGAAGGGGATCATGACCGAGGATCAAAATGCCATTCAATTTGTGAAAAACTTGCAAGGATGTGTTCATAGTTGGTATAGAAAGTATGGCCCTCATCCGATCATTGTGGATTATACCGCATTGAAAATTCATTCTTGGCAAAATTTCACATAATCGAGTTTGAATAGAAGAGCATCGCTCTCTCAAAGAAATCCAGCAGGAATGACAAAGAGTGTGTGGGAATATGATGTTCATTTTAAAACTTTATTGTCTAAACTATCTTATGATATCCACCCCTCACAATATGCTCAGTGGTTTGTCAGGGGGTTGATCACACCCTTCCAGAGGGATTTGTCTCATAAAACATTTATAGACCCGCGTGAGGTGTTGGAAGTTGCTTTGCATACCGAGGTAGTTGGTAGTGTTAACACTAGTGTTAGCCCATTTCTGGAGGCTCAAATTGTGGCCATGGCTAAGTAATTGAAGGAATTATCTGCTAACATAGTTCCAGAGACTCACGATGGGATGTGGTGCACAAATTGTAACGTAGAAGGGCACACAAAGGATAATGGTGGGATATGTACTTAGAAGGCGGTACACATCGTAGTGGTAAATTGTGAAATATGTCATGGGGACCATGATGTAAGTAGGTGCCCCTGTTACATTGCATGATCCAAAAAATGTATATTGTTATGTACCTCAACCACACATGACACCAAGGATTCTAGATTGATTGACCAGATTCATGAGGCAATTGATCTTGATGTGTACCACCAGATCGGCATTGCATGAGTTCCAAAGGATATGAACATTGGTATGAAGAGTGCGGAGATGGAGGTGCGTGTGCAAGAGGGTTTTGTGGAGGATTTCATGGTTGTGGTAATTGCGAGGAAGAAGTGAGTTCCCACGTGGAACATGTTTTAATTATAGAGCCAGTGCACCTTTATAAGCACGAATGTACGGATCTTCTACAATGCTCCCGGTGTGGAAAAAAACATAAGTACAAAGAGTTCCCGAGTTATATGAACATATGAGTCAGCAGATTTAGAAGGATAAGGGCATTGCCATGATGAGTATTACGAAGGTCGCCGCGTAATGGCTCCCACAAGTAATACGTGAATTAGAACTAGAGCCTATTATAGTAACAACAAGGGTAGAGTCCACACGTGCAAGGGAAGTGCCTAGGCAGAGACCTCTAGTTTCGAGGAAAGAAGTAGTACATGGGAAGTATCTATTAGTGTAGGATCACAACACCCCGGATGCAGAGATCGGGCTTCGAGGTTGATCACTTTAGCATCCAGTGTGATTGCACAACATGGAAACCTCTCTCCAAGTGTGGGACTTGTGAAACTAAGAGAGGAATCTCAGATTAGAGGTTGGTTCCTCAAACTCCTCTGATTTAGATCTATATTTGCACAACTACAGAGGTTCAAATCCTAATCCTACTCTAAATTGCAAGGAGACAGGGATAGAAGTGCAAAAATTGAAACTATCTAAAGATGGTGATGCACCAAAAGGAGTGGTGAATATTTTTGTCATGCAAATAGACACAGACCAAAGATTACAACATAAAATATACACAGATCGATAAGATATAATTTAGGATCGAAATGAAGCAAATAATACAAACAAGGATGAAACTCACTCACAAAGCTTGCATTATCATTTCCAATGTCAAAACCACTACATTACAACCTCAGAGAGGTAAAAACTGTTACAATCTTTGAAAAGGTCTGATTCTTGCAAACAATCACTTACTGGAGGTGAAAGAAGAAGTCTGCTATGCCAAAAAAGTATTCCACCCTTAGAAATGAGCCAAATCTAGCTTTTACATTGCATGGGTCGAGCCCAAGAGACAGAAACGTACAAAAACATGGGAGCCCATTCCTCCTTAACTACAAATTCATTAAAATAGCATGGGGGACCTTACAAACCCATACCCTACCATTTTTGACCGGGAGGAGAATGCGACCCATCCCGCATTAAAACTGGTGGCTGAAATGTCACTTGGCCATGAACACGCGTCAAAGCCATTTCTTAACTTTCTCCGAATGAACTAAAATTCAAGATTGACCACGGAATCATGTGGAGAATTTCATAAGCTTTCTAATGATATAAAGAACGTGCAAATCGAGCTCCGGATCAAAAGATATGGTGATCTCAAGACT